>CM077816.1:70604696-75404696 GCA_039764185.1 Tamarix austromongolica | reverse complement strand
ATTCATTAATAATGTGGAGAAAAATACTAAACTTACTATGCCTATGGCCATGAAAACACCAATGTGAAATAATAATAGTGATGGATCTTATCATTATGGTCCAATGACAAGAGATATTATTGAAAAATTTGTTACTCCCAGCCATCTAAATTTCACATACAACTATAATGACTAGGATCCTAAGAAGTTTCACCTTATTTTTTGATCTTATATGCATGAACATGACTTGCCTCAATAGATAATCCAAAGTTTGAGAAGTCTATCTTGTTCTTATGAATCCATTTGTAGCTTTTATAACCTTTCCCATGACTAGACATGTAACAAATAGGTGATTGACTACTTATTTTTTCAAGCAAAGCATTTAACGTGTGTTAGTTAGTGGAATGAACTTACTTAATGTGTCCTTAATAGCTAGTCTCCCCTAGGCAACCGGCTATCTAATGAATTGGTGGCTAGGAACAAATGTTTACCTAGAAAACTTTCCACCATAGAACTTTTGGAACCTTAGATCTTAGCTTAGCATAATTTTTTTTTCATACTATATATTCTATCTTGCTTCATGGTTGAGAATATGGGATGGAGTATGTATCTTAAATCTAGAATGCTTCTAAGAGGCCATAAATCCACTGCAAGAATCTTATAGCCCCATATAGATCCACTTTTTATGAATCAATTATGGGTCCACTTAATCCATAGAGTACCTTTTTTTTCCTAAGCAAGATTCCAAAGACGTTTAATAAGGGTAGATTCATTCCATATCGCAATATCAAGATGCCAATATCGCCTTCATTCTTTGGCAAATAGAAAGTAGACTAATAAATAAGAACCTTCTTGATACAAGAGGTACTACTTATGCAAAAAAAAAAGTTCCTAGAGGAAATATAAAAACATATCATCCGTAAAAGAGAGATTAAAAATATTTAAATTTTTGTATTTGGGATGGACTTTAAAATTTGGGTTAGGCCATAATGTTTTTATCATTTGAGTGAAATATTCCATAATAATCACAAAAAGATAGGAAAAGAAAGGATTGCCCTGTCTCTATCCTTTTTTTTCCCCTTGAATAGGTTTTAGGAGTATTCCATTTATTATGATGAAATATTTGACACTTGAAACACAAGCCATGATCACCTTCATCAAATAGAGGGAAATGAAACTCTAACATTACCTTCTCAAGGAATTCCTAATGAATTAAGTCATGAGATATTTTAAGATTGAATTTCAGCATACATAGGGGATACATGTGCTTTCTACCATAAAATTTATATAGTTCATGTGATAGGAGAATATTTTCTCCAATGAACCACCCCTTAATGAAAGCTGATTGTGAAAAATCAATCAAAGAGAGGAGGATATTTTGGAGATGAGTAGTGATAATTTTTGTTAGATATTTATATAGATCATTGCAACAAACACTAGGTATAAAAGTCTTTAACACTTTTTGGGTTAAGCACCTTAGGTATAAGGACCAACATAGTATAGATCATAAAACTAAGAATGGTAGATGTGAGAAATTCTTCATTAAGAGTTCTCCAAGTGTCATCTCCTACCACATACCAAGCATTTATGAAAAACCAAGATGTATACCCATCCAAACTTTGGGCTTTAGTCTCTCTAATGGAAAAATAGTTTTGTTTACTTCCTCTTTTGAGAAAGTCATGAGCAGTGAATGTTGTTGTTCAATGGACAAGAGAGGGCCTTTCTCAATTACCTGTTATTCAAACTCTACAATGTGTGTCTCTTGTAGTCCCAGGAGTTGAGTATAGAAATTATAATTTTTGGCTTTATTTGTCACAAAAAAGATTGGTATTTTCACCCCTCTCATTTATCCAGTGAATTATAGCCTTTTTTTTGGAAAAAAAATTCTCCTCACATCGAGAGAGGTGTTCATACAAGTGTAGGGCCTATTGTTCTTTATGTTGAAGCTCCATGTTGATAGGGTCTAACTTGAGTGAAATCTGAATGACATCAAGTACTTGACTTTGGGATGCTACTCTGGTAGAAATCTCACTCTAGGAGGTTTTGTTTAGGATTTTGAGTATATATGTAAAATTATATATTTAGTTTTTCATCTTTTAATTAGTGGTGCTTATGCAATGGTTCATCCAAATCTCATTAATCAGTTGTAGGAAGTGAGGGTCTTTAATCCACATATTTAGGAACTTGAAGGGTCATTTTTCCTCTATTTTTTTTGGGTATGGAGGACGGTAACACAATGGTCTGAGAAAGGTTCTTTTTGGAATACTACTTTAGACCTAATGTAGACATCCAACCACCCGTAGTTAAGTAAAACTCTATCAAGTTTGCTCATGATTTGATCTTCTCCCATTCTCTTATTACCGTAAGTGAAAATAGGACTAGTAAAAGGGATTTCATGAAGAATAGGTTGATGCATACAATTTTAGAAATCATCACATCTTATAGATTAAGTGAATGATCTTGAAAATTCTCTTCTTAATGGAGCAAAATATTAAAATATCCCATAATGGTGCAAGGTTTAGATTAACCATTGAGGTTTAAACAATAAATTCCCTTTTAGATCCTGTGATGAAGGCAACATTAAAAATTAGCCCTATAGTAGCCAATGCCTCAAAAAAAAAAATTTCCCTCAAGAACAAGTAGAGATAAGGTTCATTTGCCACTTTGGTGTGTCCCATATACACCATATACGTGCATTGTGATGGTGAAATGAGTTATTCAAAAAATCCCATCATGAGAACATTCTCTCCTTAATGGATTTATCCTTATAAGATTTAATTATGATCTCTTGTAAATTGAACAAAGATAAGTGATTATCTTTACACCATTTAACTACCTCTTTCTATTTATTAGGTTTATTCAAACCTCTTACATTAAGGTGAGCAATCATAGGTCCAAGGTTGAAGGAGTAGTCCCTTCTCTGTCTATTTCATTTTCCCTCCAAAGGTTGATCCTCGCAAATAATCTTCAAATAAGAAAAATTATTGAGATGTCCAAGTATCTCTTCAAACTTAAATGATGTCAGATCAATAGTTCTACTAGCTAAATTTTGAATTGGCTTGTTTACTCTTTTCCAAATAGTAGTGGCATTCTTAGAACCAACACTTTTAGTTAACTTTTGTGGGGATGATGTTTTGCATACTACAGATTCCTCATTAGATTGTGGTAGTTTTTTCTTAGGGCATATAGTGGTGCTATGTCCCTATTTGTCACATCTAGTGTAATAAGTTAGGTACCATTCATATATAATTTCTTATATTATTACATCACCATTAGAGTCTAAGATTTCAAAAATTTTAGTACATTTTTTCATGGCATCCACCTCAACAACGATCCTAGCAAATGATATATGTTCATGCCTTAGGGTAATAGCATCCATACAGATTGGTTTGTCGACGACACTAGTTATATGAATCAAATGTTGGGTATCCCAATAATCTAACGTAAGGTTTGGCAACTTAATCCATAAAGGTAAGATTTAGAATTTCTCTTTTACAAACTGAAATTTCCTGTGCCATAGCTTAAGAATGAAAGGTCAGTTACCATAGGTGAAACAAGGACAGGATAGGATTCAGTCCTGATCATTAGTCATGGCACACTTGAATATGATAAAACCATCATCATAAAAAAGTATTTTAGGTACAACCACCTTTGGTCATTGGTTTTAAAGAAATCATTGCATTTGTCCCAATAAAGGTCGAAAACTAATGATGTACCCCACTATAGCATACTACCAATCCTCATAAGATCTTTTTTTAAAAATTCAATACAAATAGTATTTTTTGTCTTTGATGGAGGAAAGTACTGTAATTTAAAACCGGTTTGAGAGGTTCGATTGCCAGTGGCCAAGTCACTCCAAGAAGTAGTAATTGAAGAAATACCTATGCTTGAATTGGCTTGAGGCACTTCATTGTTAGAATATCTAAAATTCATAGAGAAGGGTTTGGAAATCCCTAATTATCCCACAATCAAATTAGCAAACCCTGAAATACTCATTTTCAAAATAGAGAAATACCTAAAATTTTAATCTAGGGGATGTGTTGTTGTATTATTCTCTAATATAATTGCCTTCCAAATGAATGGAGATGAAACCTCTATTTTTTGATACATAACCAAGGGTTTAGGGGGTCATCCCTATACCATGTTTCTCTATCACTGTCTTCTCATAGGACGAAAAAGTAAGGGTTCTTTGATTATAATATTTAGTGCTAATAGTTGATGATATCTTGTCAAAAGACTTGTTCTTTGTATAATATTCTCCTCTCTTCGTATACATCATAGGACGAGAGAGAAGTGAGCTTGAAACCTATGTTTTTGTTTGATCTTTAAGCTTCCATAATTCTAGTGATCATTCACCTTTTTTTTCTTTTAATTTATTTCCCCCCTTCATTATGTATGTTTCTTATATGTATCTAACTCTTTTATCTTATATCTTTGTGACAGTGATAAAGAGATCCGTTAGGTGGTGATTAGCTTGGTACCTCTTTTCTTAGGAGCTTAGAATTTTAGTAACTAAACCGACCTTTAGAAATAGAATTTTGTGCTAGGTGTATTATGTGTTATTTTATGTATGATTATATTTATTTTGATTATGAGCGTGAAATAATATCTTGAAAAATCTTATATGACATGTGTATACTCTATCTTATGTGTATAAGCTTGAAGATTGAATAAGAGAAAGATTTGTGTAATTTTAACACATTCTTATGTTTGTTAAAACTTAGATGAATATGCTATTGATATCTAATGAATATGCATAGGAATTGTGATGAATATGCCTCAACTTGATTATTTTGGCTCTGACCTTGATATTTTATGTGGGGTTTGATTTTTTTTAATATCCAAGTATTCCATTGTATGTATAATAGGGTATAGAAGCTATGGTGTGAATTTTAGAGCATTTAGAGTTCGTTTAGATTTTAGGGTTTTGGGTAACATACTTGGCCAGTGGTATTTTAGAATTACATGTTGTTTTTGCAAGTTTTAAGTATACCATTCTATTTCTTGGGTCTTTTACATGAGCTTTGTGTAAAATATGTTAGGGTTTGAAGTTGTTTAGATTAAGTTATAAATTTTAGAAGTTTTAAGTGAATAAGGGCATTTTTTCCATTGTACTTTAATTCTAGAATTTTTAATATCTAAGTGAATATTAGGTTAAGATAATAATTTTAAATTTGTAAGTGTGATAATTAGGCGGCGATTGATGAGTGACTTTAGATACCTTAATTAAAATGGTTTATTAAGATAATAAAAGCTATTTCGGGTATCTATATTTAGCGTTCTTCCTAAAAAAATAGTTGGTTAGTTGCAAGTATTTTAACTTGAAATATATATCTCTTGATCCTAAATAAGTTAGTTTATCTTAGGGGATTTTTAGTCATTTTATGTGCATTTGAATTGTTTAAATGATTTTGGCCTTATATGTGAACTCTAGTGTGATCTTTAACCTTGGATGACTAGTTGTCAACTTTGACTTTGTTGATTGCTGACCTAGGCATTGATCATTGACCATCATCTTGAATAAATTGAATTAATAAGTGGTTATATTTAAATTAAAAGTGGCTCTGTCATGGAATGAAACTTGGGTTTTAATGCCTTAAAAATATGGTTTATGATTTAATGTCTCATTTATTAACTTGGTGCTTAATGGCATATTGTTAGGTCTTTGAGATTTTAGTGGTTGGACTTTGATTCCTTTGTGGATCAAGTGTAAGAATATTATTAAAACTTAATAAATAAGTGGGGTTGTGTTTGTGGAAGTGATTAATTGTTGTTTTATGGGACTTTTTTTTTATTGTTGACCTATGTATTTAATAAAACATTAATCACTTCAAGAGTAAGATCTTGAGTTGGGGCTAATAGCACTAAAGGGTAGCTACACAAGCATAGGTTTGATAATCACTTGGTATTATTCTGGTGTTCTCTTTTGTGATGCTAGGTGAATTACGAGAGATCTAGGGGACCCTTTTATATTCTATAGGTGCCATGGACCCTATAGGAGGTTTCTAGCTATGCATTGGGGGGGGGGGGTTGATAGGCTAGTGTGCTTGTACACTATGTTGAAATGTTATAGAATAGGGGCTGTTCAAGTGTCCACCCTCAAGTTATTATAAGCTATTGGTTGTGATTACGATAATCAATTATAATAATCAAATCATCTTATTTATCCATACATATGTATTATATTATTTTATGCTTGATGGTTAAATTACCTTCATTACAATTGGCATATGTATAAAGCATGTTTTTATACTATTCTTGCATGTTATATGTCTTTTTTTTTTGTTGGCATGAGCCTTATACATAATGCTCTCTCTTTAAAATAGTTGTGTTACTCGATAAAAGATGTGAATTGATACTACACATTTGTGTATGTTGTGTCATAGGAATTTTATGATGATCTTGGTGACTTTAAGGAGGCCCGTTAGAGTGATTTGAGTCATACTTAGAGCATAGAGTTATAGCTATCTAGGGTCGCACATGCTATGTGCCCAATATTTTAGATATCTAGTTTGGACCCTTTATTCCTTTTGTTTATTTTTTCTATCTATTTCTATGAATTGTATTATTTAGAGTGTACTTTGCTTTTTGTGCTTACATTTTATTTATTAAAGTGTTCCACTATTTCTATATATTTTCATAAGTTCTGGTTTAATCATCTCAAAATTTGTAACCTTACATTTAGTACGAGAAAAGTATAGTTTCGACTTGCATTAAGTGTGGCTGTAATACCTACTAAATTATGTTAATGCTTCCACTTAAAAAAGAAATTTTTTAATAGTAATTTTTAGGGTGTTACATTATCAATCATTATATTTTTGTTTTAAAAAACTTTATTTTAAAGACATTAATTGCAACTTTACTTCTTAAAATGCTAGAACACAAAAAATTGTGGTTTTTGACATCATTTACAAGAGGGTCGTTCGAAGTCCATAGTGACGATTAAGGCGATTAAGGATTCGCCATCATAATATTGAAATTTTTTGATACTATATTATATATATACATTTGATTAAACCCCAAACCTTATAATTTAAACCATGTTTTAGGGATTACACTTAAATTTAGACAAATAACAAAAATAATGATGTCTACATGATGTAAATAATGCGCAAACAATGACAAAAATAACGAGGATGATAGCAATGACATAAGTAATGATATATGCAATAGAATTACAAGTAATAATTGTGCTCTATTGACAACCCGTACAATCACAAAGATAGAAAAAGAAGTGGTGTATAATAAAAGATAAAAAGTATATTTTAGGCTTTCCATAAAAGTTTGAATTTGTTTGCTTTTATTTTTGTTATCTGTACCGTAATAATTGTACAATAGGATAATCTTATCTTATTATAATCTAAATAAACCAATCAAAATAAGATTCTTATCTATTATTGATGCAATAGGATATCCACGCGTTGTAGAGATAACCTAGCTTGTGAGATTTTCTCGCCTATAAATAAAGGGCATTTGGCTCATTTGTATTCAATTTTCTTAGTACACAAAAATCCCTCGTATAAAAAAAAACCTTTGCATAAGAAATAACTTTTACTTAGCAAAACCCCCAAACATCATCTGGTATCAAAGAAAGTTATCTTTAAGAAAACCTTGTATATGCATGTATATACATAATTATCTATCTTTCCCATCCTCTCTTTATTCTCCATTTTCTTCTGTGTGCTAAGGGAGTAATGTCCCTAATCATGGAAAGAGAGTAAGACCCATTTTCTGTAGCTCTAAGAGGAAAGAGATTATAAAGTAAAAAGGGAAGCAGAGACCCGACTCACTATAGTAATATTGTAAAACCTTTTTTAGATTATGAAGACATTATGAGAAATTTAGGAGATCAGACATAATACTAGGGAGTGGAGAGTAGTCGTTTGGTCTCCTTTTTAACTATCTTCATAAGGGAGTTTTGGTTGAAGATTAAAGCTCTGCAGAATCTCATAGGATCAAGAAAAAACTTTGAATGATTTCTCATGATGCCATAATTAGAAAAAGAAAAGCGATTGAGAGGTATGAAACTTCTCTTCCTTATTTTACCTTCTACTATTCAAGTACTAAAGGAGAAAGAGAAAATATTATGAAATATTAGTATTAATGATACTTGAAATTATATTTTTAATATAAATTTCAGGATACAAACTAGATAATTTTAATAAGAGATGTATTATTTATAAAAATTAATAGAGAAAAGAGAGACTATCCTTAGGCTAGTTGCCCTTAATCAATGTTTGGTAGTTCATAAAGATTACCAACACATTATGTTTCTAGAATAATTTATTTATTTACTTAATAAACATATTAATGAAACCATTTAAAATGATTAAGTTAAGTTATTTATATTTGGCAAACCTCCCTCACCAAAAAGAAATAAATAACACAATCGATGGATACACCCTTACCTATAACTTTGGTAAAAAAAAAAACATGTCATATATTACATTCAAAAGAAAAAAATGAACTCAGTTGTAGACCTATTAATTAGTCTAGGTCTAGGAAAACAAAAACATTTTTATACAATGGAAATTTATGTAAATAAACTTTTTTAAATCTATAATACTAAAATAAATCTATTTAAAGATATAAAAAAGAAAATAGAGTTCCTATATAATCAAGGTAATAGATAGAGAAAAATGTTACTAAATATATAGAGAAGTTTTAAAAAATTATCTTGTCATGGTAAACAAGTAATTAATTCATGCAACTTTGACTTAATGAAAGGATTTTAAGAAAATCTATGAAAATTAGAGATTATTCAACGAAAACTAGATGATAGCTTAACTAAATAAGATATTTAGTTTAGTTTTATCAAGAATAATCTAAGTTTTGAGGGAAATATATCAAAAAAAAAAGGCCAAAGGTGACCCATCAGTTGCCTTAACAAAATATGTAGGTATATCTGAATCTAATAAAAACAACCCAAAAATCTATGACCTTAACAAAATATGTGGGTATATCTGAATTTCATAAAGACTACCCAAAAATCTTAAACTTCTAAATTATCTTGTTACTAAAAATTAGCCAGAAATTTGAAAAACTCGAAATACCATTAGAAACAATATATTAGACAACTTAGAAAATGATAAAGAAAAAATAAAAAAATGATAACTTGATAGAAAATTTGATCACACAAATGCAAAAGATGGCTTTGGATAAAAAGATAGATGCCCTTAAAGTTCCAAATAAACCTTAGGTATATGTTTGAATAATGATAGGAAGGCCTAGCAACATTTTAGATCTAAGTGAGGGATTTTTAGCTTCCCTTATGTTTTGGGAAAATAACAAAACTATGGTTGAGAGATTAGAAGATTGAATTGATATAGACCAAAAAATTGAACATTTCACAAATAGATACCTCAACCAAATAGATGAGGAAAGGTTGTATAAAAAGAAATCATTTTTTAGTAGAGAAAAAAAATCTATAAATAATATTGTGAATGAAAAGAGTATTATACTAAACAAAACCAGCAACTCTTGATTAACCTAATAGAAAAAGAATCCACTCAAAATATCATCTAGAAAGGATAGTAGTATATGCACCTAGGAGCAATAATGATAGCTATTAAAGGACTTCACATACCTAATATGGGAACAAAAACAATTGCCATACAAATTTAGGACAACCAATCTTAGAAACCTTCAAGATTAATATGAATCCAACAAATAGAGCAATAATATATATATATTTTCCCCAAATTTTATGATGGATCCAAAGAAATTTTCTAAATATATTAATATTAGGGTAATAATGAAGGGATAAAAACTCCAAAAGGGAGTAAAAAAAAGTAATGATAAAAACAGGCTTTATGGGAAAGTTATGTAAAAAAAACAAATTATAAGATTAACTTAAAAAGAGTTAGATCAAAACCTTACTACCAAGGTAATAAAAGCTATTCTAAGAATAAAATATGATCTTAAGGTAAATGTAGGGTTAAAATAGAACATAGCAAGTTTTTTTAGAAATTCTAGTCACACCCCTTAGAAAAATATAGTATATGAAAACCAATATGCAAATATGTCCTTATGTTTCATAATTATTAGTATACTAGAATAAAAAGCGACACAAACTCTGTAATTTATGAAAAAGCAATGGAATAATTAATAAGAAATTTACCAATAATCTTCAAACCAAAAAGAATTTGATGAAAAAAAAGCTAAAGATATATACATCTTTTCTTAGATAATACCCCTACCTCACCAAGGATGGGGCTAAAGAAAAAAAATTAATTAAGGTGTATATCTTAGACAAACAAAGATGAGATAAAGTTTATGTAGGATAAAACTTGATAGAATCTCTATACTCCTTCTGGTATAGAAAATGTATTAATTACCTTTTAAAGAAAAAGGGACCGTCATTTTCATTACCATATGAGAGAGAGAGAGAGAGAGAGTTCAAAAATTAGTAGGGATATTAATATAATATAAGTTAAGGATATTGATAGAAAAACCCCTATGGAAAATATAGATAAAGAATTTGAAAGACTAATTGAAACCGTCATGATGAATAATGAAACAACCTTTAATAAAATGAATAAAAAATATAAACTACATTTCAAGGGTTAGACTCTATGAATAAAAATAATTTATAGGGAAACACCTAAAGTAAGAATGATGTCTTCACCATCAATACAAATAGAGGGACAATCATCAACAACCCATCAATATACCCTGATGTATGAAAAAAAAATGGTGGAACCTTATTCATATAATCAAGGAAGATCCCTAGAGAATAAGCTATTATCTATATACCACAGAGAGATTGGAAAGGCAAAGGAAAAAGATAAATGCTTTATAATGTCATCTTACCACAAACACATAGAAATAGGACTATATTAACATTAACTAACCTACACCCATTAGTTAAATAAAGCCATAGATAGATGTGAGGCAAACTGTGTAAGAGCATGGGTAAATGGGTATAAGCTAGAAATGTATATGTTTATTTATCTAGAAACACTATTAGACAATTCAACAATAAATGCCTATAATATAGTAAAAAAAGAAGATCCTACAAGAGTTGAAGCATGAAGGATTTTAGGTAGTGCTCCACTGCTCCTTATAACTTTACTCGACTAATTAGAGAAATAATACTAGGAATATAAACTTGTAAGAAAAATGTAAGTTTTCAAAACCAAGCTTTGAGAATTCTGGAACAAACAATAATTAAAGATTATGCTAATATATTAGAATTTACTAATGATTATTTTAGCCTAGTAGGAACAGCATGAGTTCTCATGAATGAGGATATAGTAAATAGATACCTAACTAGACTCCTTGATCAGTTAGGAAAGAAAATCAAAGCATCTTAGGATAGTTAAAATTATCCCAATGGATTAGGAATAGGACCAAAAATTGTTTGTCTTTGATTGCCTCCAACAAAAATGCGTAGAGTATGCACACAAAAAAAGAGAGTAAAAACAAAGCTGGGTATTTTGAAAAAATGTTATGGCACCCTAAGCTTATGAAAAGCCTAAGAAGAAGAAGAAGAAATTATTTAGATCAAAAAAGAAATAAACTGATAGGAAAAGGAAATGTACATGTTTCATATATAGAGATCCTAATCACCTAGCAAATAGATGCCCAAATAAAATTTAAAACTCATATAGGTTAAACTTAATATATGGCTTAGAATATGTGGTTAGTATAGATTCTGATGACTTATCCTTTTATTTTATAGAAGAAATGGAAGAAAGGGATCCAAAAATAGAATTTGTTGGTCCAATGCTAAATATGTCTAAATTTATAAACTATCAGTTTATGCAAAATGAACATGAACACCAATGGATGCATGGTGAAGGAATGTTTAGCAAACCATGTGATTGGTGTAAACTATATCTCGATATAGCTTATCATTATATATGTTTCATATGCTAGGATAAAATTTGTAGTGTTTGTATCAAAATATACTTTGAGATAACCATGAAGTTTAAAAAAGTTGTAGAAACATCATTAAAAGAGGAAATATTAAATTTGCTACTAGAAATTGGGAAATTAAAAATATATAATAACCATCTTAGAATATAAAATGGACTATCCATAAAAAAATAATCTCATTTATAAATATAAAAGAAATCAATAAAAAAGAAAAAAGGTATAAAAGGAGATTCTAATACGAAATCTGATGATAACCTTATAAATCTAATAAGGAAATTTGAAGAAATACAAGCAATGAATTGCTTAACTTCACCAAATCCCCTAAATCACTCTTAAAACTAAGATTTATAATCCACTTTAGTGATGAAACACAAATAGAAACCTTTGATATAATAGATAGTGGAATCACAAAGAGATTTATACGTAAAAACCTATTAATTATTGAAAGGAACTAAGTGTATAGAAATTCTGAGAATGCGAGTTATAACAATGTTAGCAGATGATAATACCCATGAATATAAATAGCGACTCTCTAATGTAAAAATTGAGATATTAAACAACCTAAATGAAAAAGGGATATTTTATAATCTCCCAATGACTTGGGTAATAGACGGACCTTCACATACAAAATATTTAGTACTACGACTAAATTTTACAATATTAGATAATAGTTTAATGATTATATGCAAAAAATCAGTATCAGTTTTTAAAAAGAATGCTACTATTTTCATTAAAAAATCAAAGTATATGCATGTTAAGTGTGGTGGGTGATATAATGTTTTGCATCTTTCCCTAGAGAAAAGAATACCATAAACCAAGAAAAATAATCCACATCACATGACAAATCATCCGATGAAGAGATAATTGAATAATAAATCTTTCAAAAATTTATATATAAAAAAACCCTAGTAATGAAAGGGAAAACCATAACAAATTAAACATTGAAAAACTAATTCAAATAGTTGAAAAAAAGGATAATAGGATATGATCCGAAGACACATTTAGAAAGACTCGCAACAAAGTAAAATTGGAAAAATTTAAACCTAGGGTTAAAAATAATTGAAAAAGATATCTCTTATACTCCTCTAGATGAAAAGGAATTTAGCAAACAAATAAAAAAACTAAATTTTTTTGGCTTAATAGGAAATTCAACTAACCCAGATAGGTTCCCCCCATTCATGGTAAGAAACCATGTAGAACAAAAATGAGGCAAAGTTAGAATGGTCATTAAATATAAATGACTCAACGATAATACACTTGATGATGCTTATATAATACCCAATAAAGGGAGTCTTTTAAATAAAATAAATAATAAGAAATGTTTTAGTAAATTTGATTGTAAGTTAATATAGTGACATATATTAATAAAAGTACAATCTGTACCCTAGAAAACCTTCATCAGCCCTAAAGGTGGACATTTTGAGTGGATTATAATATCATTTATATTAAAAAATGCTTCTACAATATTCTAGTGATTTATGGATAATTGTTTTTTAGAGATTTACACTTTTGTCTAGTATATATAGATATTTTTTTTTGTTGTAAGAATTATTTTTGGAGAACGAGTTGGTAAATTTTCAACAAAAAATAAAAAAATTCAAAGAATATATAGACTTCACTAAAGATAAAATTGGAAAGGGAATTATTGAGCTACAACCAAATATAGCAACCAAGGTTCTATAATTTCTAGAAAATTTAGAAGAAACAAAACTCCTTCAACTATTCCTAAGTCTAATAAAGAGATTAGAAGGTTAACAATGCCTTTGTACCAAAAAAAGAAAAAAGAAAAAATCAGGACAAAATTATTTATACAAAAAAGATGTTAAACTTGTCTAAACCATAAAGGAAAAAGCTAATAATTTAAAACCTTTCAAACTACCACTAGAAGAAGACTAAATTCAAACAGATCCCTCTGAATTAAAATGGGGCTCTATTTTAATAGTAAAACCAAATAAATATGCTCCAAAGAATACATAGGAAATTACCATATATGAAAGTATGGTATTTAAAAATAAAAACTTATCACCAATCAAGTGTGAGATTGTGGAAATAATAATTTTTTTTATAAAAATTCAAACTCTATCTTGGAGAAGCATTTACTGTAATAATGGATTGTGAGGTAATAGTATTGTTATGGTTTTACAATAATGAAAAAAAGTCTATTACTCATTGATGGATCAAATTCCTTAACATTATTCATGGTGGAGGGTATAATATCACCTTTGAACATATATAAGGTGAGAAAAATATATTTACTAAGTATCTAGCCCCCATATGGGAAAAAAGCTAATAATATTATAATTACAGGAAAGCACTCTAGAAAAAGGGCGGGATGCAACTTGTAAAAGGAAAGGAAGTGGAGAATTAATAGTGATTCCAAAAAAACAAATGGAAATCTTAATAAAGGAACATAAACCTAAGGAGGAGATTGCCCCAACATAACCTAAGGTTAAAATTAGAGAAATCACTCTAGAAAATATTGAGGCTAAATCAAAAGATTTATTCAAAAATCAATTCACCAACATTGATAAGATAGAAGTCTAACATGTGTTAAATAACCTATATGAATCTCAGAGAATAAAACAACAAACTTTATTCTTCATGCCTTGCAATAGTCTTGCCTCTCTTTTTGGTGAAAAAAAAACATGAGAAATATTTCCTTGTTATGAGATGAAACACTCAAGGAATTTTTACCTCTATGGAAGCGGCTAAAAATGTATTAATAAGATATAATAATTTAGAGGTAAGAACCTTTGATATTAAAAAGGATGTGGTCCAAGTAAAAATGGAATTATTCCATGCTAATCCTATCTACATTGAGAGCTCGAATAAGTCTTGAATAGAAAAGGTAGATATATGTCTAAAAGATAAAAATTATAAAAATATCAAACCACTTTTAGAACAATCTAAAAGAAAGGAATTGAACTGTACAACAATAGGTAGGAAAAATATCACTTGTAAAAGAAATTTGTAGGCATTGCCAAGCAATGGAAAGGATATTGCAAACAACAAACTAGAAGCTTAATGAAGCAAGTGAAATCTTGGAAACTTAATTAGGGAGATCATATGAACTAATACAACCAAGGTAGATAGTGTTTCCACATCAAGACCTCAACCAAATTCCTAAAAAAGTTTCAGAAATGATAAAAAAAGGGCGGAGGATAACTTCCTTGATGAATTCAAGAAACTCTAGACCTTTTGCAAGCACACATGGCTTAATGGAACCTTTAAAGGAATTTAAAAATTATTAATGACTAGATATAATCCTCACATTCCTTATAAAGGAGAAACTAACTCTAAACACGACCTTTGTAATTTTCAAATGGTGGTATGTGTACATAAGATAATACTTGAGATTGTAAAATTGAATTAGTGAAATTGAGAGTAATAAGAATTACAATGTAAAAACTTATTGATTATGGATTGGTAGATGCCATAAGGAAGAAAATCATCCAAAAAACTTAGGGTTGGACAAAATTATGGATATGACTATTTAGAATGCTCATAAGAAACTAGAAGATGGGTTACAACTTGCTGGAAAACTAGGGCAATCTAGTAAAAAAATAGATATATATATTCAGAGGATACCTATCAGGATAAAAAAACCCTATAATGACACACCCTTTGATGAAACAACAAGAAATATGATATATTACATTTTATCCAAATAGAAAATGAACGCAAGATATTGGTGCCAAACATCAACAAAAATGATATTAAGTAATAATATCCATATAATATATTTTCAAAAGTCTCTGCTAATAGAACCAATCGAGGCTAAAGCAGAAAATAATGATATGGAAAAACTAAAGGAGTGGATAGTTCTATTCATAACCTTAGGCCTTCCAATCTAAGAAGAGATAAGAGTAAAAAACGTCAACTATGACTCATTCTTACCCACTAGACACAACTTGTGAACCAAGCATTGTGGATTGTATCTCTATGATTGATTGCACGCTAAACTCTAAATCCTTAGGTTTAAACCATGTTATATGGTGGGAAATTGCATTTATACAAATAAAAAAATAATGACATAAATGATGACACAAGAAATGAAGTTGACAATGATGCCACCAACAATGACATATGTAATGAAATCACAAGTAACAACCATGATCTACTGACAACGCATACAAACACATATGTGGAGGAGAATAAAATATGGAAAAACAAGTGGTGCATAATAAAAGAGAAAATGTAGATACCAATTTTTCCATAAAAGTAGGAATCTTTTGACTTTTATTTGTATTATATGTAATGTAATAATTATATGATAGGATAAACTTATCTCATTAAAATATAAATAAACCAACAAGAGTAAGCTTCCTATATCTATAATCCGTTGTTGGTTTAATAGGATAACAACACGTAGTAGAGAGTACCCAACTTGTGAGATTTCATTGCCTATAAATAAAGTGCCTTTGGCTCATTTATATTCAAGTCGCTCAGAGTGCAGCACCCTCTCTTATAAATAAAAACAACTTTGCATAACAAATATTTTGTACTAAGAAAAGCCCCTAAACCCCATTTGTGGCTCTATCGCTAGGACTCTTGTATACCATAGTGATCATTTGCACCTCTAACTTCATGAAAACTATCATAATATTAAAAACATCATCAAATTATACACTCTAAATAATTATGTTTGATGCTTTTCACAACATTTTTGTCATTACATAATTCGTAGATTATCTTATTCCATCCCAATTTTAAGAACTTGTTTCAGCCCTCATAAGATTATATCAAGGGCTTACCAGTGAGATTAAATGGTAGTTCTTAGATATCAAATGTTCTAGATTTAAATCTCTTTCCATTAGTAATGTATTGTTTATATATTGTTTTGTACTCATATCCACAAACTTCTAATGAATAAAAACAAATTATTTTAGGCATTTGTAAATTATGGATACCAAATGATTAAAGAAAAAAAATTGAAATCCACTTTTGTAGTTGGTGAGTTTATGTTTTGATTTATAAAAAATATATTTCTCTACAACAACAATATTTTTGGTAACTAGTATATAGATGATATAAAATATACCAACAAGACAGCTATGCATTATCTAGGATATATTATGTCTAATTTTACTGTACCCCCTCTAAATTTCAACATATTTATATACAATTGGGTATGCCAAATGGTTAAATAGTACTCCCACTATATAAAAAAATGTCACTACAAATTATGAGGATAAAATTTGATCATTAATTTTTCTTAAAGAATAATATATTATGACAAAAAATATTATAAAAAATATTTTTAATAATTATTTTATTTATTTATTTATTTTGTCAACATATATTAAAATATATTTATGATCAAATTTCATCATCAAAATACAGTGAAACTCCTTTAAATATAGAGGGAGTTGTATATGGTATAACTAAATAGTGTATTTGGGTGGTATTTTAGTAAGTATAACCAGCTTTTATATATATATATATATATTTTATAAATTGAATTATATTTAATTCATACTCTAAAAAAATACTCTATCATATTTATGTGATTTTTATCTATAAATATAGATTAATATTATTATACTTCTAACTTAAATAAAATAATATGTAAAATAATATTATATCTTTCACCAATTAATATGATATTTCACTGTTGTTTTTTAGCGTTGCAAGGAAACTAGGATGGGGATAGGGAAATAGGGAAGTGCCGATCATAAAAAATTAGGGAAGCAAGGATGTTAGGATATGAAAAAAAAATAAATAAATATGTGTTAATTGAAATATTTTCATATTAATTATATATATAGTTATAACTTTATACTAAATTAAGCTAATATTTAGGATCCATTTAATATAAAACAAAATTTAACTATAATTTAAAGTATTACTCCTTGTAAATATACATGAGTAAGTGTTCTATTATCTAAAGGGTGTAATAATAGGGCCAAGCCTAATTTTTCCATTACTAACCCTAAATAGTTAGCCTATGACGTTATAAAAAAAGAAAAAGAAAGAAGAAGGAGAGTCATGCTTGACTTGTCAAACATCACCTTCTTCCTCATCAAACAAAATAGTGACAATTATACCTCTATACCTTATGAAGTAATATTAGCGGTTTATCGTAATAATCATTTCAGGGAAGTAATATCAGGTATATGGACATTCTTTTGGTTTGCAACTTGGTTAGTCTCTTTCATATTATTAAAGGATGACTTAGAAATTATTATTATATTTGGACTTAGTCTAGTGGTAGATTTCGATTTCCCTCCCACATTTGTTATATTTATTATCACCTATATTTATTTTTTATTATCTTTTATTTTTTTGATATTTTTTTATTCTAAAACCATTTAATCCCTAGCCTAGAACTATACTCTTACTTACCGATACTATAATTGATAGTAAGATGGTTTAAATTGTGTTTCAGCTACAGCTGCACATGTATTCATACAAGATTGAAGGGTTAGAGATGGGATTATGATATTATTCACCAAGAAGTTAGGGTTAGGAAAGTTTGTGGTATTATATTTCTAACTAGTTTTGGAATTTACATTGGTTTTTTATGTCCATGGGGCACAAAACGCCAAAGATCTGACATCCTCATGCTTCCATGTTGTTTTTCTCATTTTCATGATTATTATTTATAGATACTTTACACCGTAATTGTGGTCAATTTTTCACCATTGTTATTATTATATTATCTAATTGTAAAACTGTTTTTTCACCATTAAAGTAACCTTTCACAACAACTATTAATGATTTTTCACTATTATTGCATTAAACTTTCACCACTATTATGCTCATGTTTTACTACTATTACCTCTCTATTTTACTATACTCGTCTTTATATTTTGTCATTGTTGCCTTTATGTTTCACTATAGCTACTATCATTTTTTCACCAATTTTAGTTATATATATATTTTTCTAAGAAAGTGAATTTGTCATATTTGACCATAACTACTTTCATGCTTCACCAATATATACCACAACTTTTTTAACTAAAATTATATCAATATAAATATCTATTTGTAAAGAAATATCAAGAACAATATATATATATATATATATATATATATATGTATGTATATGTATATCTTATAATCATGCTAAGAATATTTCAAATTTTAAAAATTTGATAACATCAATAGTATATACCATATGCATCGTACTACTGCTTGCACTCTAAAAAATCTTTCTAATTAATAATCTATATACCTTTTTAGAATATAATAAATATATCCATAATATTATAAGTATACTAATTTTTGAAAAATAGCATAAAAATTAATTCATAGAAGAAGACATAAACAAAAAGTAAGCAAAAAATAAATAAAAAATAGACATTGTCTTTTCTAAATTTTATTTGTTGAAGAAAAAATTTCATTTAAAATAATTTTGTCTGAAAAATGGATGTAGTAAATTTTATCCTGTACAATGATTATGCCCTTTTTTCTTCTACATTTTTTTTTGGAAAAAAAATAATTTCATCAAGAACAATAACAAACATGACCTAGAACTATTGTTATGATCCAAACTCGACCTAAACCCGTCAAATATGACTCATTTTTAATGGGTATATGTTCATAATTTTTAGATCTGATGGATTTAGCTCATATATGGGTCAATATAGATCTAAATGGGTTTGAATCTATTAGTCCTATATTCAAATCCAACTCGTTAGATCTGTTTAGTATACATGCATATGCGTGTGTGTGTGAGTTCGTGCATGTATAAATAGATTCATACTAATGTTATGTTTGTTATTATTTTCATAATATTGTTTGAGCTATTTATTCATACTTTCATTTTTTTTTTATGCACATTTACTTTACAAGAAATATGCATAATACTTTATTCAAAAAGTATTACAATATCATTTGAAAAGTTAAAGTAACAATTTATAAATATTTATCTTTTCACTTTAAGGATTTTTTTAAACAAAAATACATACTAAAATATATAAAATATAAATTTATTTGTAATTACATAAACTATCCATTTTTTTTTTTAAAAATAACTAGACTCATTTAAGATCTATTTAGAACACATTTACCTATTAGATTCAATGTGTTTGGGTTTGGAAACTTTTAAGATCTTAAAAATCTAGATCTATATACTATAAATAGGTCTTAATCTAAATCTGAATAGACTCAACCCAAACTTAATCCATTGTGATCCCTAACTCTACAATTTTGTTTTAGCAAAATCGTTATACTCTACAAGTTTTAATGATGCATCACCTTAAAATGATTTCTTAATAGATTTGTTTTGAATTTTTTAAAATCTCCAACCTATGATGGTGGCCTTTCATGACCTAGACCCATCTACCATAACTAGCTACCTTAGCCTTCATTGTTTTAGTTTGTAGATTGAACAATTTTTATTTTAATAGTTATTTTTTAAAGTTTATATTATTTATAGTAAATTTATTTTCTAAATATGACAAAAAGTAGAAAATTATAACTAACAACTATCACTTATTCAATCATAATCTGAATACATAAGAGACTAAACAAATGGTGCATTGAAGTTTGAATTTTTTTTATTTATCTAAATCGATGACAAATAACAACATACAAGTTTATTAAATAAATTTATATAAGTTATTGGTAAATGAAGTTTTAGAAAATTACTTGGTGGTACAATTAAAATATAATTTTCCATTTTCTTTTATTATATTATTTAATTAATGTATTTGTCTATTAATTATATTATAAGAGTTGTTTTGCTCAACTTGAAACTTATCATATCAAATTAAATAAACAGAACATTAATATACATAAAAGAATAAAACTAATGATAATAACAATTATAATAAAAGTGGAAATGATAACAATATTAATAACAAAGATAAGGGTAATATTTTTATGACAATACTAATAGTAAAGTTATAATAACAACACCAGGGGTGGTTTTGGCCATAAGGTCATTAAGCAAATCAAAGCAAAACAATGAGAAGAACGCGCCTCACACGCTAGGATTTTCTTGGCCGTTTTTCGCTGTGTGATCACCGTGGAACCTGTGGCTCGACCACCAGTATCCATGGCTAAGAGGAAGTCTCAACGTAAAGCTACCCTTATTTCGGTGTCTCTAGCCGCATCTGAGAGTCACCATTCGGAGAAGACTGAGGTACCCATAGGAAGCCCTAAGACGGTTTTTGAACAGAATACGGAGAATTTTGGACAAGATTTGGGTAAGGTTATTTGTTCGTCGGAATTCGCAAAAGAAAATTTGACTGATTGTACCTCGACAAAGGTGGAAAATAGATTGGAATCTGAGGAGCCCCCAAAGGAAAAATTAACTTCAAACTGGAAGGAGATTCTCCTTGCGAATCGTCGCCCAGAAAAGGGCATGAATTTGAAATACGTGCCTCCAACTGTGGTTGATGGGGTTTTGAAAGCAGAGATACAGGAATCAGAATTAGAGAGGGAGGCTAGAAGGTGGAGTAATGTAGTGGTAGGATATGTGCCTGGTCCTCGTCCTCTCCATTCCCACATGAAAAAATTTATGGCTGAACAATGGTCGTTCCTCCCCAGTGTCCCAGAGGTCTTGTCCCATGACCATGGATTCTTATATGAATGGAGACCAAAATTCTACACACATTGTGATCTTGTTGGTCATGACGTTGGACAATGCAGGAAATTATCTGGGGGGCAGAGTAACGCCGACCATAGAGTCTGGGTACCTAAGCCACAACAGGTCAAAGTACCTGGCCAGAATGATCCTAAGGTTGATCCAAAGGGTCAAACTCAATGTTCAACCCCCCCAGTAACTGAGAAAATTGATGCTGAGAAAAATTTGATACCCTCCTATGACAAGACTGTAGCCTCATGTCCTGGGGGAAGCTATGAAATCAATAAAAACATTCCTGTACCATCTGACCATACTATAATGTTGTCCACTTCTAGACTGGCCAAAGAGAAAGGGAAAAGATCTGGGGATATTGATAGAGGTGGGGGTTCAATGCCCTTACATTTATTATGAATCTAGCCGTATGGAACATTAGAGGGCTAAATAAATCCCTCAAACATGGTGTTGTGAGACAATTTGTCAAATAACACAAAATAGCAATTTTGGGATTAGTGGAAACCCGTGTGAAGGAAAATAAGGCTCGGCCTATCCTAGACTGTCTGAAACTGGGATGGGAGTGGACTCACAATTATTTGCATCATTCGAATGGGAGAATATGGCTGCTTTGGAAAGCTGATATTTTTTATGTTAGAGTCATCAGTAGTATGGCTCAAGGGATTCACACCAGGGTTGTGGACCTTAGAAATAATATTCATTTTGAATTGATTGTTATATATGGTTTCAATACAGGCAGACTTAGACAGGATCTTTGGATATGGCTTGAATCTATAGAAGGTGGTATTCAACAGCCTTGGGCAATTTTAGGAGACTTCAACATTGTGGCATCTACATCTGAAAAACTTGGGGGCAGTATAAACCAAAATGATGTGGATGAGTTCACACATTATATTCACCACTGTGGTCTCTGTGAGTTACCAACTTTTGGTCCCAAGTATACTTGGACAAACAAGCAGGAGAGTGGGACTAGGATATATAGCAAACTGGACAGGGGTTTTGGTAATTTTCAATGGTTATCTCAATTTCCTGCTACTACCTTGCAGACTGAAGCCCAAGTCATCTCTGATCACTGCTCCATGTTGTTACAAGTGGACAAGCAAGCAACTAGTGGTCCCAAACCTTTCAAATTTCATAACTACTGGGCTGATAAAGAGGAGTTTCTACCCTTAGTTTAGGAGGTATGGAAAAATGTATGCTCTGGATCTGCTATGTACAAGATTGTTACCAATCTAAAAGAGCTTAAGGGTAAGCTGAAGGAGCTGAATAAGCTTCACTGGGGGCATGTGTCAGTGAAAGCAAGGAAAGCCCATTCTGATTGGCTTGAAGCACATAAAAGTCTCATGCATGACCTTTTTAACCAGGATCTGATCAAAATTGAAAAAGAGGCCTCTATTAAATGGCAATCCCATGCAACTAAAGAAGAACACTTGTTTCAAAAAAAGGCACACATCCAGTTTGTGAAATTGGGAGATGGAAATAACAGGTATTTTCATGCTATTGCACAAGGTAGAAGAGTTCATAATAGATTAAATAGGCTTTATGATGACCATAACCAGTGTATACTAGGAGATGATAATATAGCATCTGAGGTACAACATTTTTATGCTAATCTTCTGGGGCAATCTGTACCAACTCAGCATATTGACCCTGATGTGAGCAAGAAAGGAGGAACCCTGGCACATAACACCATACTACAGCTCATTTTTGAACCTACAGCCTAAGAGGTGAAGCATGTTGTTTTCTCAATGGAAGATATGACAGCCTCTGGCCCGAATGGTTATAACCCCCATTTTTTCAAGAGAACCTGGGCTATCATTGAACCATATATGGTTGAATCTGTGAAACAATTTTGGAGATTAGAAAACTACTTAGTCAAATAAATAACACTGCCGTGACACTGATACCCAAGACAGCAGGTGCATGCAGAGTTAAAGAATTACGTCCCATAGCCTGCTGTAATGTGATATACAAGATTCTATCCAAGATTATTTCCAATAGACTACAGAATATCATGCATGAAGTTATTGACAGCTCCCAGCCTGCTTTTGTTAAGGGGAGAAATTTGGCAAATAATGTTCTACTGACTACAGAGCTGCTTAAACACTACAATAGGAAAAACATTTCTCCCTGTATGGTATTGAAGGTAGATATACAGAAGGCCTATGTTTCCATTGAGTGGACCTTTATTATCCAGGTTCTAACCCAGTTTGGCTTTCCCTCTAAGATTATCAATCTTATTTCACAATGTATCTCTTCTGTTAGAGTTTCTTTTAACATAAATGGCTCTCTAACAAAGCCTTTGCAGTGTAAGAGGGGTTTAAGACAAGGAGACCCCTTATCTCCTTATCTCTTTGTCCTAGGCATGGAGTATCTTCATAGAAGCTTAAAAGGACTATGGGTGGAGGAGGGCTTTGAGAGTCATCCTGGATGTCAGAAACTGCAGTTGATTGATTTATGCTTTGCAGATGAACTTCTGCTATTTTCTAAGGCTACACCAGAATCTGCACACCTCATCAAATCTTATTTGGATGATTTTAGTAGAAGATCTGGTTTAAAAATCAACCCTTCAAAGAGTTCTATTTATTTGGGGGGGGTCCCTGCTGCAAGAAGGCTTTTAATCCTCCAGGAACTAGGCTGTGTGGAAGGTGTCTTTCCCTTTAAATATTTGGGAGTTTCATTGGAATCCTCCAGTCTAAGGGCTCAACATTATTCTCCCTTAGTTGAGAAACTTTTAGCTAAAGTCAAGCACTGGTCTACTAGATTTCTCAGCTATACAGGGAGAGTTCAACTCATTAATTCTGTCCTATTTGGCATTTAGAGCTTTTGGGCCCAGTTATTTTTATTGCCTAAATCTGTTATTCATAGGATGGAATCTATCTGCAGAACTTATCTTTGGACAAGGTCAGATGGTCAGGGAAAAAATGCTTTGGTAGCTTGGACGCAAGTTTGTTTACCAAAGAAGGAAGGAGGCCTAGGAATAAAGGATGTCCACAGCTGGAACAAGGCAGCAATTGTAAAATACCTTTGGCAATTGATCCATAAAAAGGAGAACCTCTGGATCAAATGGGTGCATGAATATTATATCAAAGGTTAGGATATATGGTCATATGAATGTAAGGCCCATCAATCCTGGATTTTTAAAAAAGTGATGAGTCTGAGATTTGATATAGGGCCTCTCCTCAACTCAGAGGAATGTTCCTAGCATGGATCATTTTCCACCAGAAATGTGTATGACAAAATTAGACCTCGCGGACAGGATGTGGAATGGTTCTACCTAGTGTGGAAGCATGAGGGGTCACCAAGGCACAAGTTTATCAGCTGACTCACCTGCAAAAATGCCTTGCTTACAAAGGAAAGGCTTTATGGATGGAAGGTTATAAATAATGCATGCTTTGAAACTTGTGGTAGAACTGCTGAAACTATGGATCATGTTATGGTACAATGCCAAATAGCAAATGAGTGCTGGAGGAAAGTTCTGAACTGGTTAGGATGGTGTCATTGGAGCACAAATTGGTTGCAGCTGTTAACATGGCTCATCAAGCACGCCAAGAGAAGATAGGGGAGAGCTGGTTTATTGAGAATGACAGCTACTGCAGTGATTTATGAACTTTGGTGTTACAGAAACCAAGTTATCTTTCAAGATAGGAGACTGCAGATCCATGAATATAGTTAGGAAAATTATGACCCATGTGTATATAAGATTCTTTCAAAGCAAAAATTTCAGTAAGTATAGGAATAGCTTAGAGGAGCTTGATAGATAATTTCTATCCCATTCCTCTGATTCCTGCCTAGTTGTACCATGTATGCTCATTTTGGTTATTAATGAAATTTCTTTAATTACCAAAAAAAAAACAACACCAGCAACAACTTATTAAAAGTTTTAAACATTTTACTTCAGATACAATAAGATCAATTTATATCAAATCAAACCAGTCCAGCAAAAATAACCTAAGGAGATCATGCCCTAAGTATTTTTTAACAATTAAAATATTTCAAGAAATAAGTCTCACTATTTCATTCATTCTAGCCTATCAAACCATTTGAACTTAATAATGTAGATGATATAGTAGCAAAAAAAGAGTGTTAACATAACATCTTTACCTTATGAAGCTTTCATTAAATAATAACTAACTCATTGTTTGGAACTTCTTACTAAAATTAATTCTTTAAGATAATATAACACCCCAAAATTTACTACTAAAAAAATTTATTTTGTGAAAGTATATTATTAAGATAAATAGGTGTTAGCCCCAAACTCAACATATGTCTATATTACCATACTTTTTTCATATCGAATACATGATAAAACATTTTCCACTTTAAATAAGATAAAAAAGAGAACAAGAGAATTTTTTATATAAATCTTAGATTAGTGTTTGGGGAAAAACTCTGAGTTTAATATAAGTAAAATACAACACAAGGGATTTGATTATACTAAGAGTGTTTAGGGTATCTAACCAAAAATGCTAAGTGCTAGATAACATAGACTGTATGCCTAAGTAGGAATAGATTAATCACTCCTCCATAAGAATTACATCATAGTCAGCAAAATCATTAAGTTAGTCTCCAGAAACTTACACATCATTACTTGAGTCATCTACTCGTGGGAATAAGTAACACCCATAAAAAGGATAATCAGTACTTGCGTATTGAGTAAGGTAATAATATAGGGCATAAGAAAAGGACACATATAATACATAGGGGCACATAGAGAATCTAAACACACACATTAATTATAACATAATATGGCTCAATAGAGGAACCAAAATATTTATTAGGCACACATACATTCTATTTACCTAGTTACATTGAGTTTAGGGACCCCATCATTCTTGTCCAATGGAACAGACAGGTACAAAATCCTAGAGTAAAACATTTTTTTTCCACTATTCTCATTTAGTAAAATAAGCATGTACAATTCCCAAGGAAAGTTGCTCTCATCCACCCTTCTTGTTTGGTAAAAAAAAAAGTATAACTCACAAGGCCAGATGCTCCAAACTACTATTCTCATTTGGTGGAACAGAAAGGTATAATTCCTAGATTAGAATACTATTATCGTTCAATGAACTAGTTGATTGGTTACCGAAACCAATTGATTTGTTTCGTGTTTTACATTTTTGGTCCTTTGAGCACATAAAGCACATAAGAGCTTTCAAATGGTTTATCAAACCTGTCAATGTATCATGCAGATAATTCGATGAGTTTGCTCAAACTGGTAGATCGGTATAGTCCCTAGGTAAAAACAATTTTTCACTTTACCTCAAGTCTTAGCTTGGTTGGTTAAACAAGTCAATTGGTTTGATGAAATTAGTTAAAGTATTCAAACATAGAAAAACAAGTTTTGCTGGAATAAACCTATGCCTTGGCTGGTTAAACTAGTCAATTGGTTTATGAACCAATCAATTAGTGTGATGGAATTAGTTGAAGTGTTAAAATAGAGGCAAGATGGGTTTATGTAGGAATTGAACCCATGGTCTTGTTAGCTAAACTAGTTGATCGGTTTGATGAAGCCATAAAAGTGTTCAACCAGAGGTAAATCCATTTTTCTTAGAAATGAAATTCTATACTAACTAGTTGATCAATTTTTGAGTTTTGTAAGTTTAAAGTCTTGGTTTGGAAAAAAAAACTAGTTGATCGGTTGTGAAATCATTCGATTGGTTCCAAATGTAACTAACCTTGTTAAAAAACACTTTTAAAGGGATTTGGGATTTAAAATCAACAAGAAATTCATATCAACCAAAATTTGATAAGGATTTTAAAACTTATAAAAAATGTTATGCTTAGACAACTTTACATGATAAAATAACACTTGGAATATACAACTTGAGGTCTTCAGTCTTAGTAGTCTTGATATAGTATTCTTTTGTACTTTGAAAATTTATTGCTTTTTGAATGATGCACTTGATAATTGATTTGAATAAGCTTGTTTTAACATCCTTATCATTAACATAGCTCATGTAAACTTAAACAACCATGTCCACTCATTTAAATCCATTTGTTCTCATCAAAATAAAGTTTAAGACATTAATTGACCTATAAGATCAACAAACTCTAACACCTCGCACATGGGATACCAAGGATGCCCCTAGGGTTACTATTTATAATTTAATACATTTTATCAGACTTATGCTACTCATTATTACCCCAAGTATTTCACATAACATAACTAGCATATTATAGCCCTATCTAGCTTAAATGCCAAATTTCCATATTTAACCTATACTGATCAAATACCCCTATCTAGCTTAAATGCCTCAAAATATATTTTTTATATAATTTGTGTTATACTCAACTTACACTCTATTATGTTACATATGAAATTATTTATTAAACCCTCAAAGATTACCATACCAGTTTTTAGTTTCCCAAAAAAGTCATAAAATGACCCCTATACCCTTAATATTGAGAACAACCTAAACATGTCACCAAAACCCTACAAGTCCCAATATTATCAACTTCCAACCCTTAAAATATTTCATCATGATAATATTAAAATATATTCATAACCTAATTTTCATAACTCGATTAAGAAAATAAATCATACCTACATGCTAGGTTACAAGACAAGGCATAACCAAGTAATAACATACAAGCTCATACTTCCGTATGATGATTACATTTCCACCATACAATATAACAAGATCATTATAACACCCCCAAAATTTACCACTGAAAAATTTCGTTTAAGAAAAAGAGATATTTAAAAACATAAGAGGGGTGCTACTGCCGTAATCAATATAAGTTTGACCACAAATCATCCTTATACGAATTACAAAGAAAAGATAAAATAAAATACAAGCCATGAAGAATATAGAACAAGGATATTCCATAACATAAATAAGAGTTTAGATGTTTATATCAAAATTAGAACGAAAATACATAAATAAGTTTTCAGATGAAAATAACAAAAGAGAAAATATGGTTTAAAACAACAACCAAATAACACAATTCTTCACTCCTCAACCTCGGTGATAAGGCGATATCACTTTGCCTTGATTAGAGCATCATATGTAGTGAAGTCATCTAGTGAGTCCTCATTTACCTGCACAGACTTAGAAGGGGTCTCTACTCATGAAAATGAGAAAGAACCATAATAAGGATGATTAGTATGCTACATACTTAGTAAGATAACAATACAATAAAAAAGGTCATATAAAACCATAACACCACAATAAGCGATGACAAGCACGTAAGTTAATCTTACTAACTTATTTAATATTCTTCGAACATACGGTAATAGTGCAATGATATCTATTTCATAATTTTATTCATGTTGGGTTTAGAGACCCTATTATTCTCAATCGGTGGAATGATAATCAAGTATAACTTCCAAAGCAGGATGCTCCTGTCTACTATTCTCACAGATGGATCGGTAATTAAGGCATAACTGGTCCTAATCTACATGGTGTTCCATTGTAAGTAATTAGTATTTTACCAAAAGTTATTATCATCAAATGGTTTAGTTTAATTGAGTTTGGGACCTCACTATTCTCACTAGTGGAAAGGTAGCAAGGCACAACTCCAGGGTAAGATCAGCCTAACCACTACTCTCGCTAATAGATCGGCAGGTACAACTAGCTCCAACTCAAGAGATCTTTCACTTTAAGTGATTGGTTTATTATTCGAGCCTTATTTATTTTGAGGTCATCACAAATTCATGTACATCTACTCATGCAAGGCACTATCCTAACTCCTACCTTGAAACAACCTTGTTTCCCCTTAGAGATCCTAATCTCACAACCCTAGTATATCCTCTCTTCCAATTCCCCTTTAGTCCCAATTTACCCAAAAAATATCAACATGTTATTAGGAACC
Organism: Tamarix austromongolica; assembly: GCA_039764185.1. Classification (NCBI taxonomy): domain Eukaryota; kingdom Viridiplantae; phylum Streptophyta; class Magnoliopsida; order Caryophyllales; family Tamaricaceae; genus Tamarix; species Tamarix austromongolica. The sequence continues at coordinate 75,375,472 of CM077816.1, read as the reverse complement.
ATATATTAAAGAGTCATGGACTATTACCCACATTTTATATATGTGATAATAACTAGCCTCTAGGGTTACTATTCGGGCCTCCTCCAAAACTTTGATTTCTCTTATTTAGCATAGTTTCTTCTCTGGTGCTAGTCTAGTCCTCAAATTCTATACCCATGCATATAATGATATTTTTAACCATTAAATCAAACATTGTGGCATAACTCCCATATTTTATACATGTGATAATAACCTACCTATTCGGGCTCCCTCTAAAATCTTAATTTCTCATCTTGGCCATAATTACTCTTTTTTGACCCCACATGGCTACTAATTTTATTGTACATTCCCAAAATGTTATGGTTAACATCATGCTCCAAGGTTGTAGTAAAATTCTTCCATCTTGTACATGCGATAATAGCATACCCCTAGGGTTACTCCTCGGCCTCCCGAAACCCGAAATTTACCTTCTGGTCATAACTCCTTCCCTAGTGCTCAAATGAATTCTCAAATTTGCATGACTACCCAAGATGCCATCATTATACTTGTATCCACTCCCTAGTATCAATCACCCACTTTACTCACATATGATCATAACTTCCCCCCTAAGTTTTACTAATCACATCTATAGTCTTTCTCCCTTATCTTGTATTTACCGTAAACCCTTTATTTTTGCCTTAATTACCTCATGTAGTATCCCTAACATATTTTGTGCTAGCTAACACCCTCAAGTACCCAACATGCCACTTTTTATAGTATTAACCAAAATATCCCTAGGTTATTGGAACCCTACTTCTACCATCCCCACGTCACAAGACACCCAACATGAAGAACTCTTTAACTTTCCACACATGCAATATCATAAAAGGGATGGACATGATTATACATAAATAGTTGAAATAAACATAGTCATGACTACACAACTTTCTTACCTTCTGCTATCGTTAAGCCAAAACTGCATATATAATACCGGAGTCATTTAACATTTCATACATGCCATAACACATCAACACATCAAGTATAAATATTATAATACAACAAAACCCTATGACTGTATCCTTACTAAAGTGACTCCGATCTCTAAGTATGTACGACCTACACTTCCTCTTCCGCCATCAACAAAATATTACCTAGAAATAGGGATATATATAGTTTATAATTTCCTATCATTTTTTTAAGAAAGACTTTAACCAAAAGAAAGCTAAAATAGGAGGAATGGAAGGGAGGTAACTAAGGTGGGAAGAAAAATTATGTAGGGTGGTGCACGATGGTGGTCACAATAGTGCGACAATGGCTATTTTTAGGGATGTGAGTGAGGGTTGGCAGTTTGAGGTTGATGTGGTGGTGGTAGTACTAGGGCTGATTGGGTTTGGTCGTGGTTAGTGGTGGTGGATTTGGCAGTTGACAGTGGTGTGGGGAGAGGATCGATTGAGAGTGAGAAAGAAGAAGTGGGAGTAATGAGGGTCTTGCTATGGTGGTTACGTGGTTAGGGTGCCTGTATAAAGAAGCTTTGTTGTGGTGGTGGCAAGGAGGGAGAGAAAAGGGCTGGCAGTGGTGGTGATGGTAGTGCAACCAACTATATATGCAGGCATAGGAGAAAGTGAAGAGGAGGAAGAAAAGGGGAGAAAGGGTAGCATGATAGGCGTGGGAGGGGTGTAGGTAGAGAAGAGAGGTGGTAGGATGGTTGGCCAAGTGACAATGGACAACAGTGGCGCTAGAGAGCTGGCAAGGACTGAGGAGGGAGGAAAAATGGGGGCTCAGCGTAAAAGCTTGCAGGTGGAAGAGAAGAGAAATGAGAGTTTCAGGGGAGGGGTAAATATAGGCAAGGGAGGTTGAGGAGAAGGGAAGACAACAAGGGAGGGGGTTGGCATCTTGGCGTGCAGGGCTATAGGGGTTGCAGGTGGGTACTGGGTGTAGGGGTAGGGGCGCAACTAGCATGCATGGCAATTCAAGACTGAGAGGGGAAAAGTGAGGGAGACGGGTGGTGTGTAGGGGAGGGATGGTTGGGTGTAGAAATGGAAAGGGGAGGGCGATGTGAAGAAGAAGATGGGTGGGGAAGGAAGGAAAGAGAAAAAGAAAGAAAAGAAAAGGGAAAAGAAGAAAGAAAAAAAGAGAGGGGTGGGCCTGGTCTCGCCCGTGGGAGGGGGAAGAAAGGAAAAAAGAGGGAAAGAATTAGGCTCGGGTAACACAACCCGAGAAGAAAAGAGAAGAATAAGAAGGAAGAAAAAAAGGAAAGAAAAAAAGGAAAGAAAATAAAAATGAGAAAAGAAAATTTTGGCTGCGGAATTTAGATTAGATTTTTAGAGTTAATTTTTTTATTAGTAAAAATAATTTTTTCCCTAGAATTAATTTAAGATAATTCAAGACAAAATAAAAAATTAGGTTAAATTAAAATGTTGATAAATCAAGTTTAGAATTTTAAAATTTTGGGGTATTATGATCATAGTATAACATCAACAACATAATTTCCACAAATAGACTATACTAATATAATTTCACGTAAGGCTAACATATTAATATAGTATTGCATGTAATAAATACATATCATCAAACCCCTTAATTTATGACATGTATCATTATCCAAATGTCATTAATATCTAAGCAAGCAAAATTCCCACCAAGACCATCAAAAGATCACCTACAAGCTAAGAAAAACCCATGATTAGAAAGCTAGGTAAAACAAGCAAAGAAAAGCAATGTAAAGAAAGAAGGAAAAGAGAAAGTGACCAAAGTAAAAGAGGTGGCTAGCTATGTGAAGGAGGTGAGCTTGATGGGGCTAAAGTGTGTGAGAAACTCACACTAGTAAAGGGAAGAAATGTGACTTTCATGATGTTAAGGGGCTATAATGTGAGGTGCTCATGTTAGGTAGAGGGCACAATGTGAGGTGCTCACATTGGTTAGGGCGCACAACATGAGGGGTGGATGCTCCATGAAGATGAGCAAAGATTGAGGTTGTAAATTAGGTGGTTGCAAGCATAGCTCGCACAATTAAGGGATTGCTATGTGAGGTGTTTAGACCGAATATAGTGGTGTAGCGAGAGGAACATTGTATTGGGTGGAGCTTGCTGCAAAAAAAAAATGGTAGAGTTTCAGGAAAAGAAAATGGTAGAGTTTCAGGATAAGAAAATGTAGGAGAAATAGTTGGGAAGAGAGAAGAGGTCTGGCTTAGGTTGGTGGAACAATAAATGATGGAAAAAAAAGGGAGGAATGAGGGTATATGGCTGATGGTGGCGTGCGAAATGGTAGAGTACATGAGTAAGTTGAGGAAGTGAAGGGGTATGTTTGGTGTAGAAAATAACAGGGGGAAAGGTTTGGTGTGGTCAACACTAGAATGAAGTAAGGTGATGATGGTGTAGTGAAGGTTTAGGTATAGTTAGGGGTTATGGTTTGCTTAACCAAAGAAGCAATAATTGTTGGCAAAGAGATCTAAGAAAGGTTGCACGGGTAATTAATTAAGGAGAGATGGAGAAAAAGAAAGAGAAGAAAAGTATGTGTGAGAGAGAGAGTTTAGGGTTATAGTTAGGGATAATATTAGGATTAAAGGATTAGAAAAATATTAAGATACTAATTATATGGAATTAGAATAGGCTAAATTTAGGATATTATAGACGATTACTTATTTTAGAAAAATTTTAAGCTATTTTTTTATATATAAATTTTTTATCTTGAAAAATTACTTGCGACAACTAACTCCAAACAAAGAATATATCATTAATTGTAAAAAAATATTTGACATCATCAAGTGCAGAAGAATATTGGACGGAATGGTGCAATACCTTATGAAATAGAACGTCCCCTAAATTCAATAATAATATATACTAGTATATAGATTACTAAAAAGGTGATACCGGAAAGAAAATCGTCAAAACAAGAAGACGTATATTAAAAAGGATAAGTAGCTCGTGGGAGAGGAGTTTGATCCTAGATCATAGGGTCAACCTATGACTAATGGTACCATACTACCATACATACTACATAGACGGGTTAGGGAGGCACTCCGGCCGGCCGACCGGGCCCCTAGTAGCTATCACCACTGCTAATTTAAGACATGATAACGCGCTTAATAGTTAAGGTAACAACGATGCAGACGGCATTTCTAATTTTAATGGATAAGATCCTTCTACTTGCTAGTCTTAAGCCTAGAATTGAGTTAAGTATATGTGAGATTGGCTGGTGGCTACCAAAACGGCCTGAGATAAAGGGATCTCAATTTAGGATATCCTATTTTATATATCGATCTAAACAGAATTATTTCTAATTAAGGGAAATAAAAAAATCGAGTTTTTAATAATGAAAAAAAAATAACCCAACCCAAAGATCTGCAGATCTGGGCCGGTCCTCAAACCTAGTTTACGCCATTTTATTTTTAGGAATCTATTGTGAAGTTCTGAGAGCCAACAAAGTGGAGAAGGAACTGTTCAGTCTTTGTCTAAATCTGACAAAAAAACGTTTTTGAAAAGCGGAATTAAGTAACTGACTAGGGTTTAATTGGGGAATCAACACAATCCCTAGCTCGCTCCATTTGTGCTCAATCTGTAAACTAATTAACTAGCAACATCTATCTATCTTTTTTCGAACTTCTCGGATTCAATTCCGTCAATCATATCAAATATATATATACATATATATATGCATGCATAATTTGAAGAAGGGAAAAAAGAAAAAAAAAAAAACTAGATAGGTAATACATACATGGAAGTGAACAAGTCGGTGACCACCCTCACAGAAAACAACAACAGAATCGTCGAATGGGAATCAGGTTTACCTTCACCTTCCGAACTCCCATCCATAAGACAATCCTTAATGTCTCCGGAACTATCTTTACTATTTGGCATAACCCCAAAGCCACTTCATGTTCTATTAGGCATCAATCAATTATCGAGCACCTCCGTATGCTGCCGCCCTAAAGAAAAAAACTCGGAGCACGACCCTTTGAAACCAATCCCTGATAAAACCGAGCCGTCCGACAACTTTAAGCGGCGGATTGACGCCATTAGCGGCGGTGAAGAAGCCTCGAATCCTGGTACCAATGACACTATCATCATCCCCAATAATGATAATAATAATGCGGATCATGACGAGCATAACGGTGGCGGTGTGGGGAATCGGGCGGTGAAGAGGCCTAGATTAGTATGGACGCCGCAGCTGCATAAGAGATTTGTTGATGTGATCGAGCATCTGGGTGTCGATAAAGCTGTGCCGAAAACTATTATGGAGATGATGAACGTAGAAGGTTTGACCAGAGAAAATGTGGCGAGCCATCTGCAAAAGTACAGGCTTTATTTGAAGAGGGTGAAAGCGATACTTGGTGATCGAGTATCGTCGTCCAAGCCTAGTGCTACTGCAACTGTCGGTCCTCCTGATAATGGCACTAATGGTTGTGGTGCAGTGGGTATCTTCCCCAGCCCAACTATCGACGTCGACGATGATCAGTGTCCTCCTCCTAATAATAATGGGTTTAATCCTGGTGGTAGCGGCGACGGTAACCTTGGTGGGCGGCAGGTAGCGTTTCGGCAGCAGCTTCATACGGCCGGGTTTTGTAATTCCGTGCCGCCTCCTCTGATCATGCCCTTGCCCCGGGTAATGGGTACGGGAACTGCAGGTGCTGTTGAGAGTGGTGGCTATACATCATATGGGCATTTGGGGATGCCAACTTCAGCGGCAGCAGCCGGTGGTACGTCACTCTGGGATTAATTGCATGACGGAATGAATTATATAGCTAGCATGTTTTTGAACCGATGCTAGCTGATGAGGTTATAATTCATTAACTCGATTTTTTTTTTCCTATACATAGTTCATTTAAAATTCTTGTTTCGGGATAGGTAAATAAGTTACTGCTTGAGCATATACATAGCGAGGCAATGATTGTTTCTCTTTGGTTGTTCAATCTGCAGGATTTTCCTGTTCGATTGCAACTACAATTTTGGCTTTAATTTCTTCCTCTCTTTTTTATTGTTTGGTATACTTGATTGGTTTCCTATATATCAAGTTTACTTCTTCTTTTTTTTCAATTTGTCCACAAATTATAATTTCAGTTCTTAATTTCTTTTTAATTGATCGGATTCACCCTTTTAATTATTTTTCACTCTGCATTCAAATTTAACTAGTAATCTATATATATATATATATATATTACAGGCCTGAAAGCTAACTACATTACTTTGTACCCATCATCTGCGTTCATGCATGCTGAACCCTGTACTCTTTGCTACTACGTACAAAGCTGAGCCTGTGATTCCACTTTTGTTCGAATTGTGATTCTCTAGGACATGTCACTCTATTTTGCCGCAATAAGGACTTTACAAACACAACGTCAATGTCCCTAATTAACTCTAGCAACAAGGATACCTGGTTTCAGAAAGTGCAATAACAAAGAGGAGAGCGAGTGAAGTGTAAGCACACTTTGGTGAAGACACACGAGGCTAGTGCCTATAGCATAAGGTTCTTTGTCGGGCTCGGGTCGGGTGCCTCATCTGACCGCTTTTAAGGCGAAGGAGCAAGTGGGGGTGGTTGAACGGGCCGGGGATCATTAGGATTGCTTCTTCTGGCTGTCACTCTAAGTTAGGGACCGTACTCTTGGACCATGAATCACTACCAGACTTGTTATATATAATGGAGATTATAGCTTGGAATGGGAGAGAGCTCAACAAAACCCTTAAAACGATCTGCATCATTTTTGTTATGAAGATCAACATAACTTTGTTGGGATGTTTAGAGACAAAAATCAAAGAGAAAAATGCTAATGTTGCTATGAACAGGGTAACGAGGGATTGTGGTTGGGTCCACAACTATATAGGACAGGCATTGTTAAGGTAAAGTCCTGCTGTTTTGGGATGGAGCCTACCTTTTCGTCAAGGCTCTGGACACCCATGCACAGGGTTTTCCTTCTGAGGTCATCATCAAGGTCATTGATGTACGTTTTCTAATCATTTGTGTGTTTGCTTTCAATACGTGCAAACAGAGGATACAACTATGGCAATGGCTCTAAGTGATCCGTAGTCAGTCTTCCCTGCCATAGTTTGACAATAGGAGATTTCAACAGTGTGGCTCCTAGTCAGGGACTGGGTGACCTGTCATACTTAGGTCACCTGTTTACATTGTCTGATCGGCAGGGGCCTAAAACTGGGATCTATTACAAGTTGGACAAAGATATTAGGAATAAGCCAACCGTTTTTCCCACAGACATCAGTGCAATTCACTTCCAACAACTAGTTCGGATTACCCATTCATGGTCGTGTATTTTTCTGGGGTAAAGAGGGTTGGCCCAATACTTTTCTGAGTTTCTGAATTTTTGGAGTTTTAAGACCTGAACTTTTACCCTTGATTACAGAGATGGGGCTGTAACTTGTAAGTGGCTGTACTGCTTTCCAAATAGTAACCAAGTTGAAGCTTCAAAAAGGGATGCTTTCAACAGTGTTCAGTGTGGGCTCGTCTCTGAGAAGTTAAAACAAGCTTGTATGGCTTGGGAGGCTTGCAAGCAACAACTCATAGATAGATATTGCATGGATATATATCTAATTCAGCGTAATCACAATGCAATGGATTTTTAGTTCCAGAAGGTCGAGGAAGAAGAATGTTTCTGTCAACAAAAGGCGCACGTGGAGTTTGTTATATTGAGCGACAACGCCGAGTACTCTTGTGCAAATGTTTAAAAGCGTAATCCTACTGTCAACTAAACCGTAATCTCAGCGTTTGAAAACATCTCAAACCAAACTACAATATGTTTTAGATACTCTACACGAAACTAAAATTTAATGTTACGGGATGGTTAGATTTAGCTTATGATTTATGTACCCTACGCTATGCTATATAATCTATTACAATACGTACTTATCTTATGCACGTAAAATTATACTCTACTATCATATAAAATGTTTGCAACATTTTTTTAATATTACAATTAATCCAAAAACTAAATTATAATAATTTAGAGTAAGTTCTCAAAGGTAGACTTTATTTGAACCAAATTATTAGTTTAGTTTAAAAATAAAATAAAATAAGTATTTGTAAGTATGAGCCTTGAAAGATGGGTAGAAAAATGACCCACCTAATTGTATGTGTTCATTAGATAATATTAAGATATTTGTAGAAAAAGTCTAGACTTTTATTGAATATATAGATATAGATATAGATATATAGTTCAATAGATATTAGTAAAATACCAAAGATATGTTATTAGTCTATTATAGAAGACGATTTGCAATCTTTGGATTGAAAGTTTGTTCTCATAATCATAACTCTTGGTTAAAGATGCGTCATGTTATGAATAGCAAAGGGTCAAGTTTTCCCATTATCCAAGCAAAAATTGACGTTGAAAATAAGAAACAAGTTGTTATACTCACTCTTCTATTCCTCCTCATTTGTAACATTTCTTTCCTAGTACTCTCATATAAACTAAAGTCCTCCACTTTCCAATAGTAAAATCAACATAAAAATTAATACTTAGGGTTACAAATGAGTTGATATAGTTTGCGAGCTACTTGGCTTAACTTGTCAAAAGTTTGGTTTTCCCTGTTCGTTTAGTTAAACGAGTTGAGCCCGAGTTTTATTTTCAAGTTCGTTTATTAAATAAGTAAAGTGTGAACCCTTAAAAGTTCAACTTGACTCATTTATAACTTAACACACGTGAGCTTGTTTCGGTTCAACTAATTCGTTTAGTTAAACAAGTTGAGTATGAGCTTAATAGTATTTGGTTTGACTCATTTACAATCCTATTGGTACTATAAAACTTAGATAATAAGAACAAGCAATAGAAATATATAAAGTTTGAGACTTTGAGTAAATGGAAACAAAAGAAAATTGAAGTTACATCTTACAACTAAAATTTAATTCTCTTAAGTTGTTGTATATAGGGTTTTCATGCAAAAAAAAAAAAAAACTTCTAGGTTTGGTATGTAGACCATAGATTTTGAGGACGAATTTTGACTAATAATATTTTTAATATATGTTGATAAAAGATAAAAATAATATTATAAAGAATTTTTAATATAAATATAATAATTATATTTTTATATCATAATATATTATAATTTAAGAGAACTTAATGGTTAAAGTTTGTCTTTAGTATTATTAAACTATGGATCTAGAGGATCGATTTGAATCAAATGAAAATATGCAATATAGCAAGCTTGAAACCAAACTATATCACACACAATAATATAACATCACCGAAAAAACCCACAAAGGGGCCTGTAGTTAGAGGTGAAAAAAATGGTTCGTTCATTTCGAATCAGGTTAAACCCAAGTTTGCCATGTCACTCGATTGAGTTTGTGTTAAATCTATGGTGATAATTTAGGTTTGAGTCAAATGCTAGGTTGAGTGAGGTTTATTTGATCATGCTCAATTCTAGATACAAACTCCTAGCTTAATCATCGTTGATTCAGCATTGATTATTATCAATTTATAATAAAAAAATAAGTTAAATTTCATAATTTATTATTATTGTTATATATGATTATTATTATTATTATTATTATTATTATTATTATTATTATTATCATCATCATCATCATCATCATCATCATCATCATCTTAATCTATGTAACAACAACAACAACAAAAAATTATTATCATAATATATGTAATAATAACAACAAATTATCATTATTATAGTTATTATTAGTTTTAACTATCATTATACTTATTTATATGATTGTTATAATAATTATAATTATCATAATATGTAAAATAATAATAATTATCATTGTTGCCATTATATTTATATTTATATTATTATTATTATTATTATTATTATTATTATTATTATTATATTTAGAAATATTATGATCCTTATAAATACTATTAGAAAGATAAATTATATTATTGAAATTATAAGAATATATATATTTGACTTATAATTATTATTTTATGTGTATAATAACAAAAACAACAACAATCACGATGATCTAATCTTATTTGATTGGATTTTTGTTAATTTGATTTGAAAATAAAGTGAGTTAAATAGAGTATTACTATTTTAGTTTCATTCATTCTTGTATAAGTTGAGTATCATATTTGTTATCATAAAATCTTGTTCATAAAATAGTTTATTGATGCTTATATAACAAATTATGAACTAAAATACTAACTTTATGTATCAAATTATCTTTAGTTTGGGTAAAGCTTGGGTTATGTTTGAGTATAGGATGGGTTCATGTTTAGGTTTTTTTTGAAGACCCGTCATTTTTGGTTGGACAGGTTTAGGTGCGAGTCATGATCAGCTTAACTAACTTAGGTTACTTTTTGGACTAGCTCGGGCTGTTTTGGGTTGATAATGGATTTAATTTTTTGGATAAAAATTCATACTTAAGTTCATATTATTTAGGTTAGATTATTCATGTTAGGTCCATCTTTGGTAGATCTATCTATACCCACCATTGGACCATACATACACTATGGACTTATTGCTTGTATTTGGTGTGTTGCATGCTATGAGCATGTGTAGATGTTTCAATATGTTAAAAAGTGTTTCATAGTATTTTAGAGATAACCACCCCTCGACCCCTTGGCACCTCCCCTACCACCACCTTATCTCACCTTGGCCAAAAATCCCCTATAGTCCCCTCCCTTATTCTCCTCTTTTCCCTTCTTCTTCTTCTTCCTTCTTTGCACCCATTTTCCTAGCCCTGCAGCCGCCATCTTCCTTGTGCGGAGCTGCCGATCTTTGACCCCCGACCACCACCTACACCTCTACTCCCTCTCTACACTCAGCCACCACCCTCACTCCTCTCCACTAGCCCTCAGCCAAGCCCCCTAAACCCTTACCTGAACCAACCCTTCCCATTTCTCCCATCCCCTCTTCGACCTTTATTTCCTCCATGTTGTGCATGTAGCTCACACTGCCATGTAGCATGAGTCTGTTGCATCTCCTTGAGCAAATATTGCTAATTTTTGAGGTATAAAAAAAGTTAGTATTAATATGTATTAATTAAGCTTTTTGATAAAAAAAATTATTATGTTAATTTTCTACTACTAATATACTAGTTTTGATATTATTTTTAGGCACAAATTTTTCTAATCAAAAGCTTAAACTTTTAACCGGGATACTGATAAAGTTTATTTGTTGCTAGAAATAAGGTAACCATTATACCCTACTAAAATGTGTGGTTATACGTATACTAGCACATTAGAGTTTTTGAATATGTTTATGTGCATATTATGTGATGTTAAGTATATTATGATTTGTAGCATATGTTGGTAGTTGAAATGAAAAGCATGTTATATTATGTGTCATGTGTAGTAATGATAGTTAAGGAAAGAGCCTTATTGTTAATAATAATATTAAATGCATGCATATGACATGAAAAGCTAATGTGGCCATTTATAGCATAGATAATGTTAATATGAGCCCTATAGGCATTTCAGTAACTTTTCTTATACAAAAGCGCGTGGCTTAAATAAGTATATAGTAGGTGATAATGGCTATTAATAATAAACAATAATAGTTGATGGTGTTAGATGATGTATATGGACCATGAATGTTAATGTTTTATGTAATGAGGGTATTTTAGTAAATTTAGCATAATAAGGGTAAATTGGTAATTTATATGAATAAAAGGGGTAAATGGTAATTTAATAAGTAAGAAGGGTATTTTGGTAATTTGGCATAAAATAAGGGTAACTTGGTAATTTTATGAATAAAAGGGGTAAAATGGTAAATTACTAAGTAAGGAGGGTATTTTGGTAATTTGACATAAAAAAGGGTAACTTAGTAATTTTATATAATGAGGGTATTTTAGTAAATTTAGCATAATAAGGGTAAATTGGTAATTTATATGAATAAAAGGGGTAAACGGTAATTTAATAAGTAAGAAGGGTATTTTGGTAATTTGGCGTAAAAGAAGGGTAACTTGGTAATTTTATGAATAAAAGGGGTAAAATGGTAAATTACTAAGTAAGGAGGGTATTTTGGTAATTTGACATAAAAAAGGGTAACTTGATAATTTTATGAGTAAGAGGGGGTAAAATGGTAATTTAGTAGGTAAGAAGGATATTTTGGTAATTTTAATACGTATGAATGGCAATTTGATAATTTTACTAATCAAAAGGACAATTTGGTGATTTTAATAAGTATAAAAGGAAATTTAGTAATTTAACTAACCAAAAGGGTAATTTAACTAACTAGAAGGACAATTGGTAATTTAATAAGTATAGAGGGTAATTTGGTAATCTAACCAACCAAAAGGGCAATTTGGTAATTTTAACAAGTATAAGGAGTATTTTAGTAATTTAACAAACTAGAAGGGTAATTTGGTAATTTAACAAGTATGAGGAATAAAGTTGGTAATTTAATAAGCATTGAGGGTAATTTGGTAGCTTAAAAAATACAAAGGGTATTTTGGCAATTATACAAGTATGAACGGTAATCTAGTAATTTGGCAAGTAAAAATGGATAACTTGGTAACTTTACAAATAAGAGGGGTATTTTCGTAATTTTGTAAGTATGAAGGGGTAAATCGGTAAATTGCATATAACAGGTTAATAGATTAAATAAGCATCCATAATAAGACATACGTAATGTTAAATAATAGGATAAGGGCTTATGGCTTTCATATCACTTATTTAAGTATAACTTTGTATATTATAAGGATAAGGGTATTTCAGTAAATTGGTGAATATCACAAGGATATGGCATGACATAGGGTTGAATGGGTAATTAAGGGTATGATATGATGTTTATCTCATAATCATACAAGATGTGCCTTAATTGTTAATTATGTATGGAAATGTGTGTTGGATGTGCTAGAACTAGAAGTACATGTTAAGGTTTATGCGTTCAATGATCCTTGATATAGAATACTTGATTCTATGACTCGTATTATAATTATGATATTATAACCCTTTATGACAAGTGACTAAATAGAAATGAAGTACATGATGGAAATGGATGATAAAAGGGTGGCCTTAGTGGTTTATTTAAGTTAATAGGGATAACCATATGAATAAGAATTACTTAATAGTAACAAAAAAAATATGAAATGATTAAGTATATGATTGTTGTGTTTCTCGTGGTCACCTTAATTAAGACACTAATAATTAAAGTGGAAGACCTCGAGATCGAAAATAGTGGCTCTTTAGGGGTTGCTACCCTAAAGATATAGTTTAACCCATGATTGTTTTAGATTATTCTGGTGTGCCTTAGTGCCCCAACCATACTCTACATATTACTCTATCTATCTCTACAGATCTATTTAAGGAGTATGTATACTTATGGATTATGTGTCTTTGTTGGTAGGGTATTGTGTGTCCTCGTGCACTAGTGCAACCAGCGTACATTTGCATCCCTGGGTTGATGGTTGGAGGGTACTATATTTCTTGTATGCGCTAGTATCATCGATGTACCTTTATATCTTTGGGTTCGTGATCTCCCCTTCAAGTTAAATAAATGGACTTGTTGTGTTGATTAAATGGAAAACACTAATAATGTAAAGTGAACAACTATTGAGCTGAGCCCAGATAGATTATATCATTTGTACTGGTCCACCGGTTATAATAGTGGCCATGAGAGTTTTGCCCTGGATGATGTGTATGTGTATCGGTCCACCGGTTATAATTGTAATCCCCCAAAATTTTAAAAGCCTATAATTTAATAATTAACTTTTATTTGGGATAAATTAGCCTTTAAATCTATTTAATTTAATTATTTTATAGATTTTTGAGTATATAAAATTGGATATAAATATTTAATAAATTAAAATAAATATTTTTGTTATTTTATCATACCCTTTTTATTTAAATAATTTTTCAAACCATTATTTTACTAAAATTACCTTTTTTAAACCCTTATATTTCGTGGCCTCACTACCACCGCCTCTGCCACCCTTGGTCGCCAACAACCCATCCCCGACCACCACCTACACCCCCTCTCCACTCCTGCACCCTTCCTTTGCCCCAAATCCTCCCTCATCTACGCTTTTCTTAGCCCCAAAACCCCCAACCTGAAAATAGTCTATTTCTCCTCCTATCACCCACCTTCGAGCCCCTCCTCCTCATTTCTTTGCATGCAGCTCATGCTGCACGAGCAGTATGAGTTGCTGCATTTGTTGATTTAGTTGGGTAATAATTTTAAGGTATAATAATATTTAATTCAAGTATTTGATTAATTAAGTGTTATAAAGTTTAATACTTTGATTTTTATTATTTCTAACATAATAATTCTTGATATTATTTTTATATATTGGTTTTGATAATCAAAGCTTGAATCTTTAATCAGAATACCGGTGAGGTTTATTTTTACGGGAATTAAGGTAACCGTTAAACCCCGCTTAAATGCATGGATAACGTATGTTAGCACATTAGGCTTTTTAATGTGTATTATGCTTGATATATGTTGTTTATTATAATATATGTGGTTTTGTGTGTTGATTGGTAAAAGGAGTATGTTAGATTATATGTTATTTATGAAAATATTGTTTGAGGTGAGAGTTTGGTTATTAATAAAAATGTTGAGTATTATTCATGTTGTAATATACTATTATTATCCTTAATGCATAGTTAACATTTTTTGTGAGCCTTAGGGGTATTTTAGTAATATATGTTGTACAAATATATGGCCTAATATGTGTGGGTACTAATAAGTATTATATTAAATATAATAGTTGTGGATGAGGTATTAATATTAATATTTTGCATAGTGATGATAATTTAATATAAGTGGCCTAATAAGGGGCAAACGGTAATTTTTAATTAAAAAGGGTATTATGGTAATTTTGGATGCAAGGGAAAAATGGTAATTCTGTAATTAAAGGGTAAAATGATAATTTTGTGATTAAAGGGCCAAATGGTAATTTAGTAATCAAAAGGGCAAAATGGTAATTTTATAATAAAAGGGCAAAATGGTAATTTTATAATAAAAGGGCAAAATGGTAATTGTGTAATTAAAGGGTAAAATGGTAATTTTATAATAAAAGGGCAAAATGGTAATTTCATAATTAAATGGAAAAATGGTAATTTCATAATTAAAAGACAAAATGGTATAGTAATTTCTTAATTAAAAGGAAAAATGGTAATCTTGGATGTAAAGGGGAAAAATAGTAGTCTTATAAGTGAAAGGGTGTTATGATAATTTTTGGAAGTTAAGGGGTAAAATGGTACATTTAAAAGTAAAGGGGTAAAATGATAATTTTGTAAATACATGGGGTATAGTGAAAATCGGAAAGGAGTAACTTGATAATTATAATAATTGAGAAGGGTAAAATGATAATTTAATAAAATAAAAGGGCAAAATGATAATCCAATAATGGAGAAGAGTAAAATGGTAAATATGATAAATGTAAAGGGAAATTTGGTAATTTAACCAACTAAATAGGTAATTTAGTAATTATGATAATTAACAGGGGTAATTTGGTAATTTGACCAACTAATGGGTAATTTGTTAATTATAATAAAGGAAAGGGCAAATTGGTAATCTAACCAACCAAATGGGAAATATATTAAGTGTAACAATTACGAAGGGTGTTTAGTGGCCTAATAAATATGAGAGATAACTTGATAACCCAAACCGAGTAGGGATGTGGCTAAGAACAACTATGTGTGGGTTATGTGCCTTGTGTGCCATGTGTGATGCCATATCGTGTACTTTATGTTTAATGATTAATCATTGGTAGCGCAACATGGAGTGGATGTATGCTTATGTAACTTCTTTATGGCCTGTGGATGATGATTACATGTGTCGTGTGTATGATGTTATATGATGTGACCTTCTAAGACATGCATGTTAGGAAGTTTAATAATAGGATATGAGGTGAAAGGCATGAAAAAGAAAAATGGAAAAATAAGATAAATAAGGAGAAGTAAGTTGGCTAATGTAGGTAAGAATGACCTAAATAATCCATGATCCATGAGTGGTGAAAAAAAAGGGGGACATAAGTAAAATGAAAGAGTGGGAGAAACTAGGGTTTAGGAGGAAACCCTAATTTGAGAAGGTGGAAAAAGAAAAAGAAAATAATAAAAAAATAAACGAGAATGAGTAGGGTAGAAAGTGAGGGTTGAATATAAGGGTCATGACGTGTAGGGTGTTGAAATAGTTTGAGATGTGTAAGGTAGAGAAGGTGGGCCACATAGGCCCAAATTAGGGTTTATGGAGAAAACCCTAGGATAATGTAGTGAGTGGACCTTGGGGTATAAGGTGGTGGGCCTGGACCCACACACTTAGGAGTTGGGCTCTCGATGTGAGAAGGTGGACTAAGGGAAGGGTGTCGGGGCGAGTTAAGACACTAATCACTTAAAGAGGAAGATGTTGAGGTGTGGATAGTTATCATGTGTTACATTGCATACCTACTTTAAGTGTGTTTTAAAGGATTACTCAGTACTGTAGTACTGAAGGGTTCCATTCGTGGGGCCCCTACCTATTTAATGGGTAGTGTCCCTTGCAGGTCGTTTTTAGGTGCTATTCAAGTGGACCCTCGGAAAAGAGCGTAAGGAACTATCTGAAAAGTCCTAGGGTTTTATTCCTTCCCTTTTTAAACCTTAGTTTTGATGTGGCCTTCATTTTCTTATAACCACCATTGGTGGATTATATTCTTATAAAATGTTTACTTGTGCTACTCTGATTTAAATATGTTTGAATTTCTCGTAAATTATATTTTACTCTTTTAGCCTTAGCACTTGGTACTGGAACGGTAGGAGTGAACCGGTCTAGTACTAAGTGTGGCGATAATATCCCCAGAATTCACAGTTTTATTATTTTGCTTCCGTTAATTCTTTTTAATAAAATAAAAAATTTCAGTAGTGAATTTTGGGGGTGTTACAATAATAGTGGCTAGGTGTGTATTGCCTTAGCGTGTATCTTCCCAAGCTCAATAAACCAAACCTTAGATGTTAATAAATTATGGAAAGATACTAATCATTTATAATGGAATACCATGTGAGTCAGGGCTAGACCAATCCACCAATGAGAATAATAGCCAGATATAACACCCCCAAAATTCACTACAAAAAAAATTTGTTTTATTTAAAATTTAGCAGAAGCAAAGATCAAAAATAGTAAATTTTGGGGATGTTACCACTACACTTAGTACTATATCGGTTTTCTCCTACAATTCCAATACCAAGTGCTAAGGCTAAAAGAATAAAATACAATTTGCTCAAATTCAAACTTTATTTAAATCAGAGTAGTGCAAATAGTTTTGTTACAAGAATAGAATCCACTAATGGTGGTTACAAGAATAAATATTACATTTAAAAAAGGAATTAAAGGGTGAAAGATTGAAACCCTAAAAAGTTCTCAGATAATCATTACACTATTTCCCGTTGCCCACTTAAATAGTACCTACAATGGATCTGCAAAGGACACTACCCATTGAATAAGTAGGGGCCCACGAAGGGAACATTTCAGTACTATGGTACTGAGTAACCCTTTAAATTAAATTAAAAGGCAAGCCCATATGTAACACATAATACATACACATTACAAAATGATAACATACGGCTAATACATCATTCAACACCGCACATACAATAAGAGAAGTATAACACATCATCCATGTACTTAGAAAATCCTTCAAGAGAGATAGACACCAAGGCTGAACTTATATTAAAATAGTATATCGTAATGATGATAGTACTCTGTTGGTCTCAAGCTATTAATGAATATTATTATTTAATCATCATTTTTCAAATTATATCCATATGAGTGCGGGAACCACACTATTATAGCTGGTGGACCGAAAACATATAGGGTAACATGCATTTGACCACTATTATTTGCTAGTGGATTGGTCTCCAAGGCTCCCTGCACCTGGCTACTATTATTCGCCGGTAGACCGATCTGGCCCTAACTCACATGGTGTTCCACTATAAGTTATTAATGTCCTCCCACACCTTATTAATATCCAACGTTTGGTTTATTGAGCTTGGGATCCCCCACTATTATAGCTCGTAGATTGAAAACATATAGGGTAGCACTCACTTGACAACTATTATTTGTCGATAGACAGGTCTAGGCCTGGTTCAATACTCTTTTACTTTACGTAATTAGTACTTTATTCGTGTCTTATTCAAAAGTCCATTTATTCAATTTGAGGGAAGGGGAAATGTCACAAATCTAGAGACACAAATACATACAAGCCATAGAATCAAGCATTTCATATCAAAGATCATGGCATACACAAAGCCCTAACACATACTTCAAACATATCTAACGCACATTTCCATGCACACTTACTAACCAAGCACTCCCTGCATAATTATGATATAACACCATATCACCCCCTTAATTATCCATCCAACCCTATGTCATGCCAAGTTCTTGTGATGCTCGCTAACTTATCAAATATCCTTATCTTATTATTCAATTATACTTATGTTTTATTATGAAACGCATTCAATCCATTGACATGTTAAACATAAGTTACTGATTTACCTCTATCATCTTTATAAAATTATTGAAATAGCCCTTATCTGCAAAATTACCCAGTCATCTCCTTTTTATTTGCCAAATTACCATATTACTTTCCATATTTCATAATTATTAAATTACTCCTTACTTGTGTCAGATTACCAAATTATCCTCCATACTTATTAAATCACCAACTTTACTCCTCATACTTGTTAAGTTACCAATTTATCATTCCTATGGGTTAAATTACCATATTACCCTTTATACTTATTTAAATTACCAAATTACCCCTTAGGCTTATTAAGTTACCAAATCATCCTTCATACTTGTTATACTTGTCAAATTGCCCACTTGGTTAATTAGATTACCAAATTGACCTTTTAGTTAGTTAGATTGCCAAATTGTCCTTCTTTACTATTATAATAACCAAATTACCCTTGTTTACTATTATAATTACTATTTTTCCCTTCTTAATTTTTATAAGTACCAAATTGCCCATTTTAAATGGATAAATTACCAAATTATCCTTCTTTATTACTATAATTACCATTTTTCCTTTTTAGTTGGTTAATTTACCAAATTGCCCTTCATTATTATAATTACCATCTTTCCCTTCTTCCTACAAATTACCAGAATACCCTTTCCTTTATACCAAATTACCATTTTACCCCTTTACTTTAACATAACTATCAAAACACCCTTCCTTTACACCAAATTACCCTTTTTCCCTTTTTACATTACATAATTACCAAAATACCCTTCTTTTACACCAAATTACCATTTTACCCTTCTACTTTATTAAATTACCATTTTACCCCCCTTTACTTTACAAAATTACCATAATACCCTTTCTTTATACCAAATTACTGAAATATCCTTCTTCTTTATTAAATTGCCAATTTATTCCTTTACTTCACCAAAGTACCAACATGCCCCTTTTCTTCATGTTAAATTACCAAAATGCCCTTCTCCTTTGTTAAGTTACCATATTAACTCCTTACTTTATAAAATTTACCAAAATACCCATTTTCCATGTAAAATTACTAAAATGCCCTTCTTACTCATCCATTTACTATTTTTCCTCATTTACTCTTATAATTTAACATTTTTCCCTTATTATACCACTTTTACCAAAATACCTTCACTTCATAAAATATCAATATTAATGCTCCATACCCATCATTCAACTCTACCAACTATTATTATTTAACTTTAATATACATTAGCACCTACACTTATTTAGGACACTCTTACACAAAAAATATTACTAAAATACCCTTAGGGCCCATAATAACAATATTTATGCAACAAATGTCCACATTATCATAATATATCGTACATATGCATTTAACATTATTATTAACAACAAAGCTCTTTCCTTAAGCATTATTTCTACATATGACACATAAATTAACATGCGTTCCTTTTTTTTATCAATCAGCATATGCCACTAAATGCATTATACTTAACAACATATATCATGCATATAAACATATTAAAAACCCTAATGTGCTAGCATACATGTATCTACACGTTTAAGTAGGGTTTAATAGTTACCTTATTTCTCGAAAAAATCAAACCTTACTGGTACCCCGGTTAAAAATTCAAGCTTTGATTAGTAAAAATCAATCCCTAAAAATAATATAAAAAATTAGCATAATAAAAGTAGAAAATCAAAGGAATAATTTTTATCAAAAGCTTAATTAAATATATACTAATATTAACCCTTATTATACCTCAAAATTTAGCTAACATTATAAAAGGGGAGCAGAAAAATCACACTGCATAAGAATGGAAAGGGAGAAGGGATCGAAGGGGGAAAGTGGAGAGAAAAAGAGGGTTGGTTTGGATGGGACTTTAGGAGTTAGGTGGAGAGCATGTGGAGGGGAGTTAGAGTGGAGGTTGGGTGTAGGGATGGAGTAGGGGTGTAGGTGGTGGTCGGGGTGGACGATCGATGGCTAATGGCGGTAGCTGCAGGGTTGCAAAGATGGCTACAAGGGTGGCGGAGGTAGGAAGAAGGGAATAGAAGAAGAAAAAGGAGGGGCTGTAGGGCTGGGTTTTAGCCAAGGGATGCAAGGGATGGTAGGGGAGGTTCTTGAGGGTGGATTGGTGGCCTTAGTGGTGATGAAGAGGTGGAACGGCTGCAAATGGTGGTGGTGTAGGGTGGAGGCCGAGAAGGGGGAAAGAAAAAGAAGAGGATTAAGGGGGGATGTATGGGCATGTAGGGTGGCTTGGTGGTGTAGGGAGGTAGTAGGGGGTGGCAAGAGGTTGTGCAGGTGGTTAGCTAGGCGGTAAAGGCGGTGGTCGAGGGCGGTAGAGAAAAAATAGGGGAGGAGGAAGTAAGCAAAGGAAGGAAAAGGGAGAGGGTTCTGCAGGGGGTGAGGGGGCTCGAGGTAGTCAAAAAATGAGTGGAAGGGCAGGTGATGAGGAGAAGAAAAGGAAGAGGGGAAGGAGAGGAGACAAGCGGCGGCTAGAGGGTTGTGGTTGCAGGTGTTAAGGTGGTAGGTTACAGGGAGAGGGAAGGGAAAGAAGGGAAAAAGAAGGCATGCGTGGGGGAGGGTGTAGGTTCAGGTTTGGTTTGAAAATGGAAGGGAAACAGACGGGGGGAGAAAGAGGGAGAAAGCAGGGCTGCAGGGGGAGTGGTTGGTGGCAGTTGCAGGCTACAGGTGGGCAGATATAGCGTGGTCAACGGTCGGGGAAGGTGGGAAGAAGAAGAAGAAGAAGAAGAAGAAGAAGAAGAAGAAGAAGAAGAAGAAGAAGAAGAAGAAGAAGAAGAAGAAGAAGAAGAAGAAGAAGAAGAAGAAGGGGGGGAGGGCGAGCGGGCCGGCCTACGCACGATGGGGAGGGGAGAAAAAAAGAGGGACTAGGTTGGCCCAACTGGGGGAGGATAAAAGAAAAGAAAAGAAAGAAAAGGGATAGGATGGAGTGATGCGCGAGAGAAGGGAGAAGGAAGGGAGGGAGTGGGCCGGTCAGCGGCCTAGTGCAGGAAGGAAGGAAATGAAGCAGGCTGGGCGGCCCCAAGGAGAAAAAGAAGAAAAGGAAAAAAGAAGGAAAAGAAGAAAAAGGAGAAAGAAAAGGAAAAAAGAAAAAGGGAAATGGGGAGGAATAAAATAAAATAATTTTTGGGAATAATAAAATTTAATATTTTTGATAGATAAATTAATTTAATAATTTAATATATTGGTTTTAAAAGGTTAATTTTAGTAAAATATTAGTTTGGAAAATTATTTAAATAAAATAAGTATGATAAAATAACAAAATATTTATTTTAGTTTATTAAATATTTGTATCCATTTTCATATACTCAAAAATCCAATAAATAATTAAGTTAAAATAACTTAAAATTTAAATTATTTGAAATGAGGGTTATTTATTAAATTATAGGTTTTAAATTTTTTGGGGTATTACACCTGAAGCCTTCTACCCTGGAGACTAATCCATGGATAAATAATAGTGGCCAGGTGTGTTTTGGCCTAGGTGTTTTCGATTCATTGGCTATAATAGTGGGGTTCTTGTAGTCACATGGATATAATTCGAGAGATGATGTTGAATAATAATTGATTAATGGCTTAAGACCATAAGTATTAACTTCACCATTATGAGCTATTGATATAGTTTAAGTATGGCCTTGGTGCATGTCGCTCTTGTTAGATGCTAGAGATGCTAAGCAAATGGTCTTCGTGTTGTACAATTCTTATTGGTTTCTATGTGTAATCACTCTTATATGGCTATGATTATTTATATGTTCACGTATGATATTGTTTTTACATTTGTTTAAGTATGATGTATTGCATATGGGCCTTTCCTTTTAGTCTAGTATAAAGGGTTACTTAGTACCGTAGTACTAAAGGGTTCCGTTTGCAGGCTCCTGCCTATTCAATGGGCAATGCCCCTTGTAGGTTAGTTGCAAGTACTATTTAAGCTGTTATTAGGTCAGAGCATAAGGATTGTGCTAGAAGATTTTCAAGGTTTCTCTTTTAAGCTTACTGTTTCTTTGTTTAATAATTCACTATTGTAACCACTAATAGTAGGTTTTATCTTTTATAACATCATTAACGCACTACTCTAATTTAAATGAAAGTTTGAATTTGTGTAAATCATATTATGTTTCTTATAAGCCTTAGCACTTGGTACTAGGACGGTAGAAGGAAACCGATTTGGTACTAAGTGTGGCATAACATCCTTAAAATTTATCGTTTTTGCTTTCCCTAACTTCTAATTAAAATAATATTTTATAATAGTGAATTTTGGGGGTATTACATTAGTATCTTATTTAATATTGATAATACATGGGCATCTTACAAGACTCATTCAATTTATAGGTCTTAAAATTGATAAACACATAAACCTAACAACATTATTATCAAGGCCTTCCTAGGCTCAATATTTCATATTTTAGCACATTAGGTCGAAACTAACCAAGATGCCCCTGAGATCAAAATTACTACATTAATATTCCTTTTAAATACTAATTTCATTTTATTTTTTAATTTATCATGAAAATGCTAAAACATAATAGTCAAATTATTTATCATGCAAATTAAATTATCAGATAAGCCAAATGACCATTTTTCCCTTATTCAAGATTTGATACATAAATCCTTACAATGAATATCTAATACATCCATAATCACATAATCTCATTATCAAAAACATATAATACACATTATACATGCTTGTTAGGTGAAATAACATAACACATCCAAAATGACCAAATTACCCCTTGGGCACACATCCAAAATTATTATTCTATAAATATATGCTCAACCTATCATGTTCTATGTAGATATCATACATAATCACAAAAGATTATTATTGCCATACTTTGTATGCAAACTATTTTACATTAGATAATATGTTATTTTTATCAATTTTCATGATAACAATAATAAACACAAAATTTTAACATAACGATTCATGCTTAACATATTTTAGACACAAAAACCCTAATATGCTATCATGCGAAATCCAACTTTTAGTTAAGTATAAAAGTTACAATATAACAAACATACCTAACACAATTTATAAATCAAACCCTTAATGTGCTATGATATGATGTTTGACATTTTTGGAGAGTATAAAAGTTGCCTAATTTTCCACAAAGCCACAAATTATTGGTATCCTAGCAAAATTACAAGGTCCACTAATCAAACTTTTATTCCTAAAAATAATACTATAATTACCAAATTAATATTTAATAAATAAAATAATAATTATAATATTAAAATATTTGTTTTCTAAAATTACTTAAATACCCTTACACTTAAAATAGGTAACAAAATTTTCGAAGAGGAATTTCTCATGTTGCATGCGCAACATGAACCATGCACAAAAATAAGGAAATAACCAAGTAGAGGGTTGGTTGTCTTGTTTGCGAGTGATGGTTGTAGCTGGAGATGGTGGTGGTGGTTCATGCTGGTTTGAACGATGGAAGGTGGTAGTGATGGGTAGGTTGGAGGTTGGTAGCCATGGGTGGTGTGGTGGGACGAGGGCTGTGATGGGGAAGGATGATGGTGGAGGTGGTGGTTGTGAAGAAGGGTGGTGTAGGGCTGGAGTTAGGGTGATGGGGTTGTGGTGCTATAGGGAAGGGCAAAGAAGGTGGTGGTAGTGGCAGAGAGGATCAAAGGTGGATGGTGTGTCGTGGTAGGATGGGTCGAAGAAGGGTGGTCGGTTACAGAGGAAGGTGCTAAAAGAATAGGGGTGTAGCGGTAGTTTCTATCATTTCCCAAGGGAAGGTTATAGGATAACGTGTCTTAGGTATGGGGCAAGGAATGAAAAAAATTGTTGTAGGGAAGGAGAAGAAGAAAAATAAGGGCATAGTAGAGGAGATGGAGGAGGTTGGTAGTGGTGAAAGTTGTGGTGGTGGTGATGGAGACATAAGAAAATGGAGGGGAGTAAGGGCTGAGGTGCTGGCAATATGCGTTGGTGATGATGGTTGAGGACGATGATGGTGTAGAGGGAGTGAAATATGAGGGAATAGAACAAGAAGAATAAGAAGAGGAAGGGGAGGCTTAGTGGCTAGCTAAAATGGACAAGGACAGGGGATGGTTTTCGATGTTGGTTTGAAAGGAAATATAACCACATGGAATTGAGAGAGGGGGCTGGGTGTAGTTCTGCGATGGTGAAGCCAAACATAGAAGAGGAGGGGAATAAGCTTGGTTGTGAGGTTGTGTTTGGTTGTGATGGTGAAATCAACAGGCAGAGTGAAATGACCCAAAAATTCTAATTTTGTTATTATTATTAAATAAGATTTTATTATGAAAATTAATTAAATAATTTATTTTTATTAAAATAAAATGAAATTAGTTAGGGAAAATTAATAAGAAATTTATAAGTATTTTAATTAGAGGAAATTGGAGTATTTTAACTAATTAAGGATTTATTTTAAAAATTAATTAAATAAATTATTTTATTTAACATAAGAAGGATAAAATAGTTCCAAATTAATATTAATTTTATAAATAATTTGATTAAAGAAATTTAATGGGTTTTCTAATTAAAATGGAATTTATGAAAAATCTTTTAAAAATGATAAATTAGCCTAAAAAGGTATTTAAATATTATTATTATTTTTTCCCTAAATATTTTAATTAATTTAATTAACATAATCCATTACTTTTCCTTTTTTCCCTTTTCCCTTTTTCCTTTTCTTTCTTCTTTTCTTTTTCTTCCTCCCCTCCCCTGATTTGGGCCTAGCGCGGCCCGCTTTCCTTCCTTCTTTTTCTTCTCCTATTGTGGCCCACGCCCGTTTCCTTCTTTCTTCTTTCCTGGGCAGCCAGCGCACCGAGTTTTGTCTCTTTTTTTCCCTAAAGCGCAGTGTTTAATTTAAACGCCCTTAACTTTCGCCCGATCGGCCCAGTTTACCTTCTTTTCCTTCCTTTCTTTTTTTCTCCTCAGCCGCCCTGTCCAGCCTTTCTTTCTCCTTCCTCCTTCCTTCCCCCGGTCGTCGACGACCTACCATTCCCTCCACATACCTGCAACTCTTTCCGATCGACCGAAAATTTCAGCGGTGACTACTCAAGATTGCTGCCCACCTCCCCCTCTCTTCCACGTCAACTCATCGAACACACCTGCCTGCCCATTCCCCTCTCCTCGCACATTTTCCTTTTCCCAGCCAACTGCCTGCCATGTTTTTTTTTTGAATTTCACCGACAATCGTCGTCGCCAGTGAGCCCAACTGAATTACCGATCCTCCCGTTCCTCCCCTTTGACCGAAGCCATCCTTTTTCCTCCTATAAATACCCCCTACCCGGTATGCAATCAAGCTTTTCCCTGAAACCCAAAATTTCCCGACCTTGCCACCACTGCCCCTTTAGACGCCTCTTTCGCCGCCTCCGGCCAACTTCGCCACCCGTACTAGCCACCCAACTCATCCTTGCACCACCCTAAAACTACCTAAACCTCCTTCATCCCACGATTCTTCCTGCACAAGCCATCGAGGTTGTGAGAAGTAGCCCTCTCGATCAACCTATTTCTCCACCTCCGCCACCCTTTGCGCCGCTCTTAGCCACCTCTTCTGCCGCTGCCGCCGCTTCTTTCACCTCCAAAATTATGCTGCAGACCCTCCTCTACCTTTCCCTACCTTTCTTTTCCTCTCCCTCCCTCTCCTCCTCTCTTTCTCTTCTTCTCCTCCATTCGACCACCACCGCCGCCGCTTTGCGCCTCCACCTTTGGCTGCGTCGCCACCCTTATTCTATCCCTCTCCACTTGGGCAACTCTAAACACCCAAAATCCCACCTTCATTCTGCCTCTCCTTTTCCCAGCATTCAACTTTTACCCTTTTTTCGACCACTGCCACCGCCACCTAGGGATGGCAACGGGGCGGGTACGGATCGGGTACCCCTTATCCATACCCGAACCCGATAAGAAATTTGATAACCATATCCGTACCCGTACCCGCATGGATATCCATTACTGTACCCATATCCGTATCCGACGGATAATCCGTTACCCGATGGATATCCGTTACCCGACGGATATCCGTTAGGTACATCAAACCCGTTATTCGACGGATTAAAATTACCTGTTTATCCGTTACCATTACCTATTTATCCATTTTTGTACCCGTTTACCTATCATAATATATATAATTTACCTGCAAAATTATTTTTTGATATTAAAAATTAAAATATATATAAAAAAATCCAATAATTCATCAACTTAGTAGCTAAAGTTGATAATGTATCAGTAGCATAATAGAAAAACATAGTAAAATATGCCAACAACAATATTGTTTGAAGTTTAAACATAGTAGATAATGTCCAAAAAAATAAAAAACTAGTAGAATACAAATGACATTCATAAATCATGATAGGATGAACTTTTCAATCTACATTCTTCAATCTTCAACCTTCAGACTTTAATCATCATGATTCATGAATCATGCATCTACCTAGTACATAAAAACAGTAAAAATAAATAGTCAAATATATATAATATTCACATATATTATAGAATATAGAATATATATATATTACATTTGCTAATAACATTATAAAATTTATAAACATCTAAGTTTTACCTCATTTTCACCATTGTCTTCGGAGTCCTCATCCTCAAAAGAAGTACAACAAGCGCCATGATAATGTGATACTTGATAGTCATTATTATCTAGAAAAGAATTGAAATAATAAAATTAATAGATAAAAGAATACATATTTCATAATTAAACTAAATTTTAATAATATAAATAAAATATTACCATTGTTACTCATCATTGCTGCCCAAAGCCAATCTCGACCACACACCAATGCTTCTAAAGTCTTTGGATGTAGCCGATTGCGGTGAGGAGTGATAAACCGACCGCTCGTACTAAAAGTAGATTCTGAAGAAACTGTGGAAACAGGAATAACAAGAATATCTCTAGCCATATCTTGTAAAATTGGAAACTTAGTGTTTGTCTTCCACCATGACAAAACATCAAAATTCTCCATCCTTGGCATAACAACCTCCTCCAAGTAATAGTCTAGCTCGTTCTTTTGCGATGAATTAGAGACACCATGGTTAGCTAACCACTTTTCATATATGTCTGCTTCTCTAGAATCCAAACTAGCACTACCACCATAGGAAGTATGACTAGAAGTAGTCAAACCACAAGATGTACTTTTATTTCTCTCTATACGCCTCAATTTCTCCTCATACTCACGAAATAATTCATAACATATTCTACGAACTTTCTCTATCTCATCATAAGTGGAGTCTGGATAAATTAAAGAATAATAACATTCCACCACCTTCATTTTATATCGGGGATCCAAAATGGTTGCTACTGCCATAATCCCATGAATAACACTCCAATATTTATCAAATTTCTCCAAAATTTTTTCAGCCATATTCTTAATATCTTCATCTTCCTCTAATGCCCATTCAGTCAAAGCCAATCTAATATGACATACCTTAGGGAAATATAATTTAGAAGTAGGATACTTATTTCCCAAAAACAACAAAGTAACCTCATAAAACAACGATAATTTTGAACAAATAATCCGAGCTAATTTCCACTCCTCGGAACTAGGACAACATTTAAAGCTAGGCTCCAACCATGATAGCCTCTCAAACACATCTTCATACAACAATGCAACATCAAGCATTAAGAAAGTGGAGTTCCATCTTGTCTTACAATCTTGTACTAAGGCCTTAGTATATGGAACTTCTTTTTGTTGACAAACTTCTACAAACCTTTCTATTCTTTTTGGTGTTGCCCTCCAAAACACCACACTCTCACGAATATTTTCAATAGTCTTTTGGATTACATCCATTCCATCCCTAACAATCAAATTCAGAATATGCGCAGCACAACGCATGTGAAAATATTTTCCATGCAATAAAAAACACTTTGCTTGTAATCTCCTTTTCATCTCATCAATCATAGCATCATTAGTAGTACAATTGTTGACAGTTAGCATTGTGAGTTTTGTATCAATATTCCAATCCACCAAAACAGTTAACAAAACATCACAAAGAACTTCAGCTGTGTGGGGAGTAGGAACATAGATGAACCTTAACAAAGATAAAAGGAAACAAAATAACAAATGTGAATGAGAACAACACATTATCATATAGCATTAACATTAAAACTTAGAACTTAATGTAGATAAAATATTAAAAGTACCTGAGTATCCGACTTTGTAAATTCCATTGAGTATCAATCCAATGAGTTGTTATAGCCATAAAACCCTTCTTTTGATTTTGAGCGGTTCACATGTCAGTAGTGATTGAAACCCTACTCTTATTACAATGTAATAGGGAAATTGTTTTGTTTTTCTCAAACTCAAACATCTTAAGAATATCACTCTTTAATGTATTCCTCGAAATCAACTTAAAAGATGGTTGAAGACTGGACACGAACTTTTTAAATCCTTCATGGTCCACTATAGAAAGTGGATACTCATGCATGACCACCATATTACACAAGTCTTGCCTTGAAACTTCTTGATTGAATTCAATGATTATTATCTTTCCCTTTCCTTCCCCCTTTTGAGTAAATTGCAACTTGTTTTGGCCTACTCCTCGTATAACCTTAAAACCTACATACTTCTTTATATGCTCATGCAAATGAGAAGTGCCATTTGTGGGATCCCCACTTAGACTTTTATTACAACCTTTACAAATGGCCTTCTTCTTCCCATTAGTTTCCTACATTAAAATGTTGCCATACAACAGAAGTTTTCTTTCTTTTTTTCCCTAGAGTAAGTTGTTGCACTTCTAAATCTTCCTCTTCTTCATTTGTAGATGGGTCCATTGTATTGGGGTTACTAGCTGCAACAGATGAATATGGAGGTACTTGACTTGGTGAATCGGTAGTACTAGCTCTAGTTGCCATCCTTAACCAATTGATTTATATATATCATACAAAGTTGTTGTACAACCTGTAGACCAATGACAACAAAAGGAAAAATAAAAGGCTCATTTAAGGTGGATCTTAAGTGATTATATTTAGATTTAAATTCTTATAGGAAAAAAGATAAAACTAAATATTATGAGAAAAATTATGAAGAAAAATGTAAATTTCCAGAAAATTGTGTTCCTTATTATTAAGTTAAGACGGCAAGAAACTAAAAGAACTAATGGAGATCTTGTTCATATTTTACTCACTACCTTGATTGTATGCAATTCCGCCATTCCACATTTATTAAACATGACTGTTTTTTATAATTTCTTTCTGCAATTTTCTTCTACCTTTTTTTTCCTCCCATTTACATTCCTTTTCTTCTCTATCTTTGTTTATGCGTTGTTAATTCTTACAGCAGGTATAATGTTGATAGCATTGTTTCCATTGGATTTGCTTTTGAATTGGAGGCATCAATTATTGCACTTTTTATTTCATCTAAAGATAAATCCTCAGGAAAAGTCTAACATCTCTTCACGTCATTGCCAGTCAACTTCATCCCTTCCATC
The DNA here is from genome assembly GCA_039764185.1 of Tamarix austromongolica. Lineage (NCBI taxonomy): Eukaryota > Viridiplantae > Streptophyta > Magnoliopsida > Caryophyllales > Tamaricaceae > Tamarix > Tamarix austromongolica. The sequence continues at coordinate 75,345,758 of CM077816.1, read as the reverse complement.
TTCATTCACTGTAATTTTCAATTTTTATCTCACTTGGAATCCATTGACCTCTGTTTATTAGTAAATTATTTTCTCAAATCAGAAGAGGATTGTAGCATATATATATATATATATATATATATATATATATATATATATTACAGTATGCTCTCTCTCTTTCTGTATCCCTCCTCTAGGCTCTCGATCTATAACTTAAATTTGTTTTTCAGGTTCCAAGCTACCATGGCGGCTCTTTCACGCCTTTAGCGTTAGCTTATACATTCATAATTTAAGCTTCTCTATTTGAATCAATATCAGTTTTTTCTCTAGGCGAATACAGAAGGAGCGGGGGGTCGCCAATCGCCATGGCCTTGTATTTAGCTTATTCACTACTATCAATTTTATGAAATTCGTTTAACATTGAATTTTCTTTAATACAATTTTCTGATTTGGGGATTAAAAGCTGAGAGGTTGTGGCGTTGAGTTTCTGCAGCGGGAGCGTTTTAACTTAATAAGCATTCACTCATAAATTTTAAGAGTTTTGCGCACATTCACAGTGAATGATTCACTCAACCAAATCATATCAGAAATTCACAATCTCCTAGTTATGGAAGAATCGAAGAAGAGAGACTGATAATCTCAGCAAGCATTAGCAAAAAAGCAATTAGAAAAGGGAGAAATATTTAACATACTGATAATCTCAATTCTCAGGCTCTCAGCATTACCACTTACCAGATTTACGAGTCGTGGCTGACGGCAGTTGTAAATTACGATCACGAGCAGTTGTGCGCCACTACGCCTGTGCGGGTGCGGCTGTTACGGGCTGAAGGCTGACAGCGTCACGGCAGAGCGGCAGGTTGTGTGTGTGGTGTGCCTGTGCAGCTGTGCTCTGTGTGTGTGAATGAATCGCCGAGAATTCGACTATTCGAGAGTCAAAGACTCAAAGTTGACTAGTTGAGACTTTCAGACTCGAGAGAGAGAGAGAGAAATCAGAGATAGAGATTTCGAATTTTCGACTTCGAGAATCAGTTATCAGCCGCTAGGGTTCATTTTAATTTTACAAGTTTACATTTACAAGTTGCTTTTAATTTGAAGTAGGGTTAAATGTAAAATGACAATTTAATTTCTAACTATAACTTATTCTTATATAAAAAGTTAAGGATAAAATGGTAAATATATAACGGGTAAATGGGTATGGATATGGGTAACGGATATCCGTCGGATACGGATATTGATACCCTGTACCCGTATCCGTACCCGAATCCGCCGAACATTTTTCACCCTTACCCATATCCGTATCCATATCCGTTTATCATTATCCATTTCGATATCCGTCGGATAAAATCCGTCGGGTTTCGGGTATTATCCGCCCCGTTGCCATCCCTACTGCCACCGTGAACCACCGCCGGTGCCACCCATCACCTCCAGCCTAAGGTTGAACCCTAGACCCTCTCAGCCCTTTTTCTCTATTTTTATAAGCCTTAAATTATTTTATTTCATTTATTTGAATATAAATACTATTATTATTATTATTATCAATATTTATATTTTTAATATGTATTATTATTATTATTATTATAAGTATTAATGTTTTGATTAATTTTTCTATTGAGGGCTGAGGCCCTATTGTATTTTTAATTCAATGTTATTATTATTCTTTGACACGTTCCTACCCGCAAGTACACGGGGTCAGAGTAGTAGACAGGGTCGATCCCATAGGGATTGGTGAATGACCACTAGGAAAATGATAGACTTAGCTATGTCTATACTAAGAGAATATATGAAATAAAAAATTGTAAGCTCAAATAACTAAAATAACTAACTAAGCTAAAAAGAAAGGAAAATAGCACTCAAGTGACTCAAATAAATAGAAGAGCTAAGGTTTCGGTTCATCGCCCCCGATCCTCACATGTAATCAAATATCACATCCCAAAATAATTCAACAATCAAATCAATCATGCCAACAAGGATAGAAAGTGTTGTGCTTTCTCAAGCCACAACCACCCTATTACATATCTATGACCCTATCTCTAGCTTAGAGTCTAATAGAATGTAATGCATTAAAGTCCATAAAGTTTCCTCCTTTATTGTTGTAGAGGTCAAATCGATCGTCTCTCGACCTACAATGTAATCTCCCATTGTGCTATTAGGTATAATACTAGATTATCTCTTGATCTCACCGGTATTTCCCACACCAAAAATCGAAACCCAAACGTGGTTCATAAATCCGTCAATCAATCAATAACATAACACATAGATTATGAATTGAATAAAAAAAGGATACAATAATTCAACACATTAGGATCGGGGAAAATTCCCCTTCAACTTAGCACAAGATCTATCCCATCAAATTCATAGCAAGAATAATAAAAACAACAAGAGATTCTATAGATAGAGAAAAGATCATTAGATAATACCCTTGATGTTCACAAATTCTTGCAAAAATTTAACTTCTTGTACCTCGGTCTCTAATTTACAAGAGAGATCTTGATGAATTGGGGAAGAGTATAGAGAAGAGAGAAAATAAAGGTAGTGGAGGCTGCCTTGAGATATTAGAATGAGAGTTTTTATATTACCTCCTCATGGATCCCTAGGGTATTGATAAAGATGGGCTTCCCGAGTCATCTTTGACAATGATGCTTATTTTGACCATAACTTTTTCATCATAACTACAATTAAGCTGATTTTAGATGAGTTAGAAAGATATTAAAATGATCTACAACGTTTATGTTGAAAGTTTTTCCAAATTCAGACTTTTTACTGGTCTAAATGCTACTTCTTTCAGGCCTATATACTTTAAATATGCATTCTTGCTTTCAATTTATTCCAAAATTTACATTTTAGCTCTAAATCTCTTTCCGCTTTAACTTTTTCTCCTCTTTGATCCTTTTTTTCTCCTTTATGCTCCCTTTAAGCTTATTCTTTTTTCCAACCTTCATGATTTTTTTCTGTTGCTTGAGACCCGGCAAATTTTCACAACACAAAGGCAGTAATAAGAACAAAAAGGGAGAATTTCAACTGAAATTAGAGGTAAAAACTCTTATAAACCTTAGGAATAAGATGAAAAAATCACACTTATCATTCTTCTTATTATTTCTATTATTACTATTATTAATATTAATATGTTATTTTTATTATTATTATAATCATTTTATTTTTACTATTTTGAATTACTACTATTATTATTCCATTATTGATATTACAATTACTTTACTATTAGTTTTTCTATTATTATTATTATTATTATTATTATTATTATTATTATTATTATTATTATTATTATTATTATTATTATTATTGTTGTTGTTATTGTTATTATTGTTATTATTATTATTATTATTATTATTATTATTATTTAATCATTATTATTGTTAATAAATTTGGTTATTTATTTTACTAATATTATTATTAGTATTAATTTGCTAAAGGGGCTGAAGCCCTTATTTCACTATGTTTTTGAGTAATGTCCTTTTTATTATTATTGTTACTATTTTTATTATTCTTGTTAATATTAGTATTGATATTATTTTTGGTATTTTTGCTATTATTATTTTAATATTTTATCAAAAGCTTAGTTTTAGAATAAATTAGTAATTAATAGTATTTTTGATAGGAGGGAGTCTAATTTTAGCTTTTCCCTCATAATAGGTAAAATCAATCAAAGCTTTAAGGAGGCGTAGGAGCGTGCTCCAAGACCGTTGTCATTTTAGGTAAGGGGTGCTAAAGCCTTTTGTGTGCTTATATGCATTATGTGCTTCGCATGCTATGTATCCTATGTTTATCATTATTAATTATTTCGTATGTAGTATAACGTAGAGTTCAAGTATATTTTTGTATGGCAGGTGTATTATTTATATGTGATGATATGTTTTGTGACCTTATAAGACATGCATGAGAGGGTGTTGATGTGGTTTGTGTGGGAGAAAGGATGAAAAGGGAGGATAGGGAAAGAGGTTGACCAAGGGAGGTGAGTTGACCTAATTATTTTAATGATTCATGAGTGGAAGAATAAAAGAGAGAATTTTAGGGTTTCATGTGGGAGAATCTGATTTATGATTTTTATGTTTTTGTGTGGGAGAATATAATTTATGGTTTTATATGGGGGAATCTAATTTATGGTTTTGTATGGGAGAATCCACTTTATGGTGTTATATGGGAGAATATAGTTTATAGTTTTATATGGGAGAATCTAATTTATGGTTTTGTGTGCGAGAATATAATGTATGGTTCTATTTGGAAGAATCTAATTTATGGTTCTATGTGGGAGAATATAATTTATAGTTTTATATGGAAAAATTTAATTTATGGTTTTGTATGGAAGAATCTAATTGATGGTTTTGTATGAGAGGATCTATTCTAGGGTTTGGTATGGATGAATCTTTGGTTTTGTGTGGATTGAATTTAGGATTTTGTATGATAGAATCTTGGGTTTTGTGTGGTGGTATTAATGGTTGTATGGTTATATTAATGGTTGTATAGTGGTATTAGGGTTTGCATGGATGTAATGTTGCATGGCGGTATTAGGGTTTACATGCTGGTAGTAGGGTTTGCATGGTGGTATTAATGGTTACATAGTGGTCTTAGGGTTTGCATGGTGGTATTCGGGTTTGTATGGTGGTATTAATGGTTGTATAGTGGTTAGGGTTTTACCCTCGTGATTGATCCACTGACGAATAATAGTGGTGTGGACTTTATCCCGCAAGTGACCGGCCCACCCGTAATAATAGTGGGGTGACTCGAGCTCAATAAACACAAACCAAAATTTGATAAAGATACTTAAAAGATACTAATTACTTACAGTGGAACACCATGTGAGTAAGAACCAGCCAATCCACCGGTAAGGAATAGTAGTGTGAACTATTATCCCACAAGTGACCAATCCACCGATGAATAATAGTGGTATGGACTTTGTCCCGCAAATAACCGGCCCACCGGCTAAAATAGTGGGGTGTTCCTGTACTTACATGGATTTGATAAAAGGCATGGTGTGTAACACCCCCAAAATTCACTACTGAAAAATTTCGTTTTATTAAAAGATGATAGCGGAAGCAGATAAATAAAATGTGAACTTTGGGAGTATTACCGCCACACTTAGTACCAGACCGATTCACTCATACCGTTCCAGTACCAAGTGCTAAGGCTAAGAAAATGAAATACAATTCAAAAGACATTCAACATACATAAATCAGAGTAAATTGCAAGAACTTCAACATATTTAAATCAGAGTAGTGCATCAAATCGTTTTCAAGAATAAAATCCACCAATGGTGGTTAAAGTACCAACATAACATCAAAACCAGGGAATTAAACGAAGAAGGAGGGAAACCCTAACGATACCGGATAACTCCTTACTCTCTTTCCCGTAGCCCACTTGAGTAGCACCTGAAAAACCTGCAAGGGCACTGCCCATTGAATAGGCAAGGGCCCCATAAAGGGAATCCCTTCAGTACTACGGTACTGAGTAACCCTTTAATACCACACTTAAAGACAGGCCCGCATACGGCACACAATGCAAGCCACACACATGTAAATAATGAGAGATGCATACATAACAATGACAAACATAATACTTTATAAGTCACGATCGATACTTTGGGCCTTAAGCCATTATTCTGTCATTAATCCATCAATATCATATTTTATATCCATGTGAGTACGAGAACCCCACTATTATAGCCGGTGGACCGAAAGTCAATACACAGGGCAGAACGCCTCTGACCACTATTATTGCCGGTGGACCGGAAGATAAACACACAGGGCAGAACGCACCTGACCACTATTATTTGCCGGTGGATCGGTCTGGCCCCGACTCACATGGTGTTCCACTATAAGTGATTAGTATTTTTCCATAATCTTATTCACATACATAAATGATTTTATTGAGCTCGGGACCCCCACTATTTTAGCCGGTGGACTAGAATATATATAAAATCGTCATCCAGGGCACAACGCTCCTGGCCACTATTATAACCGGTGGACCGGTACTCATAATCACATACCAGGGCAACACGCTCCTGGACCACTATTATATCCGGTGGACCGGTACTCATAATCACATACCAGGACAACACGCTCCTGGACCACTATTATATCCGGTGGACCGGTACTCAATATCACATACCAGGGCAACACGCTCCTGGACCACTATTATAACCGGTGGACCGGTACTCAATATCATAATCATCTGGGCCCGGCTCATTAATATTCCACTTTCAATAATAGTATCTTTCCTTTATTTAATCAGCACATCAATCATATTTATTTGCCTCGATTGGGAGATCGATAACCCGGGACACAAAGGTACACCGGTCGTACCGGTGCATACCAGCTACTCAGTACCCTTCAACCATGAACCCAAGGATGCAAAGGTACCCTGGTCGTACTGGTGCATAAAGCTAACTCAGTACCCTATCGACAAGGACACCTAATCCATAAGTATGCATACCCCCTAACTAGGTCCGTAGAGCTAGGAGAGTAAGATATAGGGCCTGGCTGGGGCACAAAGGCACACCAGCAAATACTAGAATAATCGTGGACTAAACCACGTCCTCAGGGTAGCGACCCCTAAGGAGTCACCATTCCCGATCTCGAGGTCTTTCACTTTAAGTAATAGTGTCTTAATTAAGGTGATCACATAAAGCACGATAATCCGATACTTATTCACTTTCAATCGTTTCGATATCATTAATCGTTTCTTATTCAGAGGATTATCCAGGATGTCACAGAGAAACCATCAAGGCCATACTAATCATTAGATACTCTTACTTGGCTAATCAACATTATTTAATCATATTAATGTTCCACAATCTCAAGGATGTGTTAGGTATAAACTACTCATTTTCCCTTTACTTATATAATTGTTAAGTATCCATTCCTTACTTGATAAATTACCACATTACCCTTAAGGTTGCATAACTACCAAATTACCCTTTGTCCAATTTAGATTACCAAATTATCTCATACACTTTTTAGATCATCATTCACCCCTCATAATTACTATACTTATCATATTTCCCTTTTGGTTGGTTATATTACCAAATCGCCCTTCTCCTTTGTTATAATTACTAAATTGCCCTTGAGTTGGATAAATTACTAAATTACCCTCCTTCATTATCATGATTACTATTTTGCCCCCTTTAGTTGGTTAAATAATTATCACTTTACCCTTTAATCGGCTAAATTACCAAATTGCCCCTTTAGTTGAACAAATTACCAAATTGCCCTTCTCCTTTATCATAATTACCATTTTACCCCTCTCAATTATTTTAATTGTCATTTACCCTTTTTAATTATCACAAATCCCAAATTACTCTTCTTCATAATTACCAATATTAATTTACCCTTTTTCATAATCAAAATTACTATATTACCCTTCTCCATTATTAAAATTACCATAATGCCCTTTAATTGGTTAATTTACCAAATTACCCTGCTATAATATCATACTTATCCAATTGCCCTTCTACAATCATAATTTAATTTCTAAGTTACCTTTGGTCGTTATCATAATTACCAAGTTACCCCTTACTCCCAAGTTTACCATAATACCCTTTCATTTACAAAATTACCATTTTACCCCTTACATCCAATTTTACCATAATATCCTTTTATTTATGAAAATTACCACCATACATCTTTTACTTTACAAATTACTATTTTACCCTTTCACATCCAAGATTACCATCTTTATCTTTCCTTACATAATTATCATTTTGCCCTTCTTTTCCAATTTACCATATTACCCCTTTACTTATAAATTTTCACTTCGCCATTCACTTATAAAATTTACCATATTACCCTTTACTTATGAAATTACGATTTTGCCCCTCTACCTCCAAAATTAACATAATGCCCTTTTTACTTGAACAATTACCATAATGCCTCCTTCATCCAAAATTACTATTTTACCCCTACTTCCAAAATTACCATTTTACCCTTCTTTCTCACAACTTACAATTTTATCCTTTACTTGTAAATTATCATTTGACCATTTAATCATAAAATTTCCATATTATTCTTTTATCTCAAAAATTACCGAAATACCCTTTCCACTTATAAAATTTCCACTCAACCCCTTTATTCACCATTTTTATGAATTTGCTAACACTACATAAAATAATGATATTAATACTTCATTTTTATCATCTAAGTCCACCAACTTGTCATTTTTCAACATAATACTCATTAGCAACTATACACATTGATTTATATACCTCATAAGCATAATTAATAAAATACCCTTAAACAATAACATCATTCATGCATTAACAACATGGTACATCATAAACAAGTATTTAACATTTCTATCCATATTCCAACTCCTTCTTTATTTAACATACCTACATATGGCACAAAAGTTATCATGCTTTTTTCTTTTTAACAAACAATATAAGAAACCATAAACATATCATGCTAAGCATACAAAACGTGCATAAAATCATACTAAACCCTAAATGTGCTAGCATGCGTTTTTCCATATATTTAAGGGAGGATTAACGGTTACCTTAATCCCGCAAAATATCAATCTTACCAAGCATAATTAGCAACTCACACCTAAAAATAATATCCATCATATTTATGTTAGAAATAAGAATCCAAGTATAAAACTTTATAAATTTTAATTAATAAAACACTTAACATAAAATACCATTATACCTTAAAAATTAGCCAAATAATTTTTTAAAATGAAGGGGAGCTCACGCTGCATGGGTAGCGTGAGTTTCATGCAAAAATAAGGGGTGGAAGGGTTCAAAGGGGGGTGAAGGAAGCAAAATCTATTATTTTCGGGTTAGGGTATTTAGGCTAGAAAAGAAGGTGGTTAGGGGAGGTTCTAAGGCAGGGGAATGGTGCAGAAGTGTAGAGGGGGTGTAGGTGGAGGCAAAGGGTGGTTTCACGGCGGCATAGGGCGGCAAGGCGGCGAAGTTGGCTGCCGAGGAGGGTTGAGGGAAAGGGGTTGTGAAGGAAGGAAAAGGAGAGGGAAAAATGGAGGGGTTCAAGGGCTGTTTTCGGCCAACCAATGGATGGCGGTTGTAGAGGGGTTGCAGGGTGTCGAACGGTGGGTTGGGTGGCGGAAGAGGTGGCCGGACGGCGGCGGTAGAGGTGGTTGCAGGTGGCTCGGCGATAAGGGGAAAAACTGGGAAGAAAAAGGAAGGGGAGGAGAAGGGAGGAAGTGCAGGGCTCGAAGGGGCTGTGTGGTGGTGCAGGGTGGTAGTAGGCGGTGGCAGAAGGCGGCGCAGGGCTGGGCTTGGTGGTTCAGGCGGCGGAGGCTGGCGGTGACAAAAAAAACGAGGAAGAAAAATGGGGAAGAAGGAAGGAGAGAGGAGGGAGCTCGGGGGAAGAGAAGGGATCGAAAATGAGGGGAATGGAGGGCTAGGTAGATGGAGAAAAAGAAGAGGGAGAAGAGGGGGGCAAGGATGGCCGGCGAACGGCGCTGCAGGTGGCAGGTGGTGGTCGGGTGGCAGGGGAGAAAGAGGGAAGAAGAAGGAAAGGGAGAGGGTCACGCGTGAGCTGTGGTTCAGGGCCGGTTTGGCTCGAAATGGGAAAGAAAAACGACGGGGGAGAGAGAGAGGGAGAGGGAGCAGGTGGTGGTGGCAAGCGGCCGCAGTTGCAGGCTGGCATGGCGACGGGAGCAGGTCGGGCGTGGGAGAAGGAAGAAGAAAGGGATGGCGGGCGGTTGGACCGGCGCAGGAAAGAAGGGAGAGCCGGCCGGTCCAGGAAAAGAAAATAAAGGAGGGCAACTGGGCTGGAGCGACGGGCGTGCGCGAAGAAGAAAGGGGCGGGAGAGACGGGCCGAAGGCCCAACTCGCAGAGAGAAGGGAGAGCAGGCCGAGCGGGCGGCCCAAGGGGGAGAAAAAGGAAAAGAGAAGAAAGAAGAAAAGGAGAAAAGGAGAAGGAAAAGAAAAAGGAAAATGAGAAAATAGGGGAAATAAATTAAATTAATTTATAAAATCATAAAATGTAATATCCTTGATAAATTATTTAATTTAATAATTTAATTTATTATAATCTAATATATTAGTTTAAAAAGGATAAAGTTGGTAAAATATTAGTTTTGGAAAATTATTTAAATAAAATAATATGATAAATAGCAAAATATTTATTTTTAATTTATTAAATAATCTTATCCAAATTTATATACTCTAAAATCCATAAAATAATTAAAATAAATAGTTTTACAAGTAAATTTTATTTCAAATAAAGTTATTTATTAAAATATAGGTTTTCAAAATTTTTGGGGGATTACATGGTGTATATCTACTTCTGATAAAAAGATTAATTAAATAATTAATCTGGGATAAGTATGTGCTTTATGTGTGGCCTTGATAATTTATAAGTGGTATAATTTCTTCATGACCTTATGTACTATATGTGTGGGTTTGAAAGTGTAAATTGAGTATTGTTTTGTATGATTCTATGTGCTTATGTGTTGGCCTTAGCGCTCGGTTACCTTACTCAGTATGTAGCGTACTGATCACCCTTTTCATGGGTGTTGCTCATTCCCACGAGTAGTATGCCCTTTAGACTTTGTGCAAGTGGGCGAGACATCAGTCGGGGCTAAGTGTTGAGCTAGGGTGTGGACTCAAAGTTCAAGAGTGTCGTGGTTGTTTTTACTCTTCTTGTTATTTTATTTTGCTCCTACTAATTCTCTTTGTATCGGAGTTATCTTTTGTGATTTATTACCTTGTGTTCAATATTTGAGATGGACGTTTTAATAGTTGTACAATTATATCTCATTGTGATTATTAATTATAATTCTTTATGAGTACTTTGATTTCTAAGTTATTATCTCTTTAATTCATTTTATGAAATCTTGGTTTAAGCTTTTATATTAATCTTTTAGCCTTAGCACTTGGTGCTGAAACGGTCGGAGAGAAACGGTTTGGTACTAAGCGTGGCAGTAACATCCATAGAATTCAAGGGTTTTAAATTAAGTATTTTAATTACTTTCGCTTTAAAAAAAGTAGTGAATTTTGGGGTGTCACACAGAGAGGGTAGAAGGGGAATGAGAAGAAGGGTTATGGTGAGGGGTATGTGTTTGGTGAATAACTAAACAAAGAACAGAGAGAGGGAGGTGCATGGGTGTGGGTGGAACAAAAATAGAAGGGAGGAGCGGAAGGGTTGGATGGTGGAAGTGCATGTGTGGGATGTTTGGTTGAGGAAATGCATGGGGCTGAGATTTATCAAGGATGCACGTGTGTATGTAAAAGTAGAAGGTTGGATGATTGGTGATGAAGTGATGGTGATGGAAATGAGGCATGGATCGGTAGAGGGGGGTAAGTGTGTTCTATGAGGTAAGGAGAAAATAAGGAGAGTGGTTAGGGGAGGAAAATAGGGCATACAAGGGGGTAAATAAGGGATACAAATGGTAGGGTAAGGTAGAAATCTTATATTTTAGGTTTAGGTTTAGTTTGGATATGTTAGGTTATTGGATAGAAAATATATTGGGAAAAAAATAGGTTTAGGATAAGTTTAAAAAAAGGAAAGAGGTAAAATAATTAGAAAAAATATATAAGAATCTATTTAGATTATAGGTCAATGGTTATTAGTAAAATAATTATTCTAAGGTTGAATTGTTAGTTTTGAATAAAAAAGCTAAATATCCAAAAACAAATGTTATAAAATTTTAAAGTGTTACAACTATTGTTTTCTTCTTATATTCTCTAACTCTACACACGATAAGATCATCCATTTCTTATCCAATTTTTTTTGATTTTTTTCTCTATTTAATGTTATCAACATTAATTCTATCAAATTTGGGTTCTGTGTGTTTGTATGGTTTAATTCTTAACAAAATGTTATTAAAGAGTGGATTTTTAAGAACCTATTCTCTCAAACCCTAATTATCATACGTGATTTGGCTAGTAACAAGTCTCCTAAAAACATATATATCTTATTATCAAATCCCTATCTATTTTTGTTTATTTTGTATATTTCATCAATCCTTTATCTCATCTACAAAAAAAAAAACATTTTATTTCAATTATTCCGATTCCTAAATTTTTACTCTTTTTAACCTATTCAAAATTTGTGAATTAAGACTATGATATTTTTAAATTCATCCATCAATTATATTCATTCACGTTTCATACATTCTTTCAGAATTGTTAAATCACGGAAAAAATTAGTTTATGTGATCATAAGATTTTAGCTATGTTTGCCATTTTTAATCCATTGGTCATTGAATAAGTTCCAAGATCAAATATTTATATATATTTGGATTTATAAAAATATTCTGCATCAATCTATCGCAATATGAATCTTCTATTATTCATTTTGTGTATTTGTGGAAAAACGTATTTCCACAACTTTTTAGTTTTTGTTGTTTTCACTTATTTTCTATCCGCCTAACTTCAAAACAACTCCTATACCTAATATTCTTATATATTTGAGTTTTTAAAATTATTTCACCTTTCCATAAATTTTTTATGATTTTTAGAATTTAATTGATATTTTTCTATTATTAAACTTTCTTGTAATTTAATTAGTCAAAATAAATTTTAACTAATCATCTAACTATTATTTCGATCCTAAATAGACTCTTAACTAAAAAAAATTATGTTTTTAACTTGATTACCTTTCACCTAACCAAAAATAGTTCCAAATACCATAATCATAATTTTATGACTTTTCTCTTACACACTCAACAATAGTATAACCTCTCTCTTAAACCCCTAATTCTAACACTCAAGTGAGGCTAAAGTTAAACCAAAAACACAATCCACACTCCTCCCTATTAGATTTGAATCTAATCTTTCCAAATCACATGTTCCATTGCAAAACACACATAAAATCACAAAAAATCAGCAAAGTTCAAAGTTGATTTTTTCCAACTTGAAGCAACTCATTCTCTCTCTCTCTCTCTCTGTGTGTGTGTGTGTGTGTGTGTGTGTGTGTGTGTGTGTGTGTGTGTGTGTGTTTGTGTGTGTGTGTGTGTTTCTCTTCATTTGGTTTTTGTTTCATTTAAAATATCATATTTCATACTACAACTCCATACCATTTATATACTTGAAATTGAGTCCCTTTGATCTTCTTCTAAAACAAACTTTCACTTCCTGATTGGTTGCACAACGGTAGTAAAGCTGATTTTTTTGTGACTTTCCTTTATCTTATATTCTTATTTGGTGCTTTTCCTTCCATATTATAATTCATTTATGAACCCTTTGTAGGAAATAAACCAAGACCCTACCATCTTATTTTTCCTCTCATATCTGCCTTGTCAACCATCTTCTATGAACGTACTATTGGTGTTGCATATTGTTTCGGCCAAAAATTTGTGCCTTGAATAATTTATTTATCATTTATTTTTCCTTCACATTAACCTTCCAAAACCTTGATACATCATTCCTTGATGTTTTTTGGTTGTTTTTGTGCTAGTTTTCAAGCCTCTATTTAAAAGTGTAATCTTTTCCATTTTACTTCTTCCATTTCAATTCCTTTCTTTCCCATTTTTTCTATTTATTAATGTTGGTTTATCTAACTCTTTATCTTATATTCTTGAAGGTGTCTAAGTGGGGTTAGAGAAGGAGTTGCTAGGTTCCTTATTTTATCATTGCTAAGGGACATAGGAATTTTGGTAACTAAACTAACCTTTAGAAATATAATTTTGTGCTAGGCATTTTATATGCTAGTTTATGCATGATTAGCTTTATTTTAATTATAATAATGAAATAATATCTTTTAAAACCTTGTGTAATATGTTTATGTGTAACAATCCTAATTTTAAGACCAGAAAATTTCATTTTTAAGACAATACGAAAGTGATTGAAAAATAAAACCGAGGAATGTTACCACCACATCAACCATGAGAGAAGTATCATCACCTAACCCATAACTGATGCAGGGTAAAACAGAATAAGGAAAAAAAGAATGCATGATCATAATAATAATGTGAAAATACAAAGAAATAAAGACTAGAACCATATCATAGATAAGATGAACTTTATATTTTATAAGATCAAATACAGGACTCCAAGCCAAGAAATTAAATAACCAAAAATTCGAAAACATCCAGACATAGTGGGAAAAATACTAATAATCGGTTAGCCGAACTCTTAGGCACAACCATAAACCTTGGACCCCAAGCAATGACCCATGTCATCTCCCTCAGCATACTCTAACTGAGAGTCATAACTCTGTAAATTATCCTCTGTTCCCCTAACCAGAAGACAGATCATCACAGTGACCACACATGTGCATCATCAATACGGTGAAGTACTGGTAAAGCATACTACCCAAATCCCTCTTCTGCCATACTGCTATAATACCATCCCTACCTCCCCTACTATCATCCTCACTACTATCACCCCAAGTTTGACTCATTAAATGCCTAACCAACTCCACTCCCTCCATTTTCTGTCAACCAACCACAACCCCGATCACCTTCTATTTTCTCCTTATTCCTCTAGCTTTTTTTGAAGCTACCCACAATCATTAACACCACACACCACCATGCCCCTCCTTTTCCCCAAAAAACCGACCACCAATACCACCCCATCATTCCCCTCATCATCGTTGACCATCACCACCTTACTCTACCTTTTTTCCTTCTTCCCCATCATTCTCTATTCGTTTTCTTAGGTGCACGATCATGCAACCTCGCACTCCACAGCCGTTCCCTCTCACACAATCCTAACGTATGGTTTTGCACACAACCATGCACCCTTTTTTGTTCTCACAAGTAAAATTCGTGCACAACCATGCAAACCTCGCACATCTTACCTCTTCTATTCCTTTGGCACAACCGTGCTACCTCTCTAACACACCCATGATCCACTCTAACACTATCATAGCACCACCATACATTCTGCCATAATTACATGTAACCCAAGCTTCCCACTAGTTTTGGTTATTCCCATTTCCACCCAACTTTACCTTCACTTTTACCTTAATTCATATTCTCAAGTTCTAATGTGGATTATTCTTGTGTCCATAGATAATCTTCCAATGATATCAAAGGAGGTGGTTTAGGATTACATACTTAGATTTTGGTGTTCTTATTGGTAAGGAACACATGTCGTAGTAGGACTTGTATGTGTAACGTGTATTTATATGTGATATCTTATTTATTACTGTTACATGGATGATATGTATGTTGATAATGTTATGATATGATACCTTGGAAGCGAGGAAAATGTGAAAGTATGCATTTGGGTATAATGTTGGATACATGGTATCTATGTATATAGTTAGAGTTATGTATCTTATATAGATATAAGATATTGAAATGTATTAATATTGGGATTAGTAAGGAATTTGGGAAATTGTGAGTATTTCAACTATCGTAAAGGCATTTTGGTCATTTGATGGTGATGTGGGAAATAATCTTGGCCTGATGAGTTTTGAGCGTACTATTTAATATTCCATAAGTAATGAGAATTAAATGATGGTTGAGTAAAATACACGTCAGCAAATGAAATGAAATTTTGGTAATCAAGGGTAAAATGAAATTTTAGTGATTTTAAAAGGAAAATATAATTTAAATGTGTTAAGTATGAATTTAGAATATTTGGGGAATAAGGGACCTATTCTTTGATAATGGTCGTGTTAACTATGTGGTTGTGTCTTGCTTGTTTTCAATTATGTCTTATGCATATTTATATGAGTCTTGCATGATGGTCTTGATTATAAAAAAATCTATATAAGACACTAATCATTTAAAGTAAATGGTTATGTGGGATGGACCAAGGTGTTTTTATAAGTCTGTTCCACCAAACTATAATATTGACTTTGGTGTATTTTTTTCTTGAGAGGTGCATCAGTCATTTCTACCAGATTAAGAATAGTGGGGGTCCTATACTCAATATGAATGAGAATATAATTGAGAGATAAGTGCCAATGGATAAAATATTAATCATTTAAAGGGAAAAATTATATAAGTTAGGACCGAGGTATTAAGTCTGTTCTACTAGATGATAATAGTGGCTCGTGTGTGTTTTACCTTGAGAGGTACTTTAGATCATTCCACTAGTTTAATAATGATGGTTAGGAGCATATTACTTTTCTATATGTTGAGTTCGTTCCACCAAAAAATAATAGTGGCTCAAGTGTATTTTTTTGTGAGAGGTGCTTTAGTTCGTTCCATCGGATTAAGAATAGTGGAATACCTGAACTCAACATAAATAAAAGTATGGATATTGTTTGTTTTCAATAATGAATATGGAATAAGTATTTACCTTTTAATTTTTTATGTTACACATGCATGTATGCCTATTTCTCTTTATACCCTGACTCGGTTGTATTATTATTTTCCTCGATACGTAGCGTACTAATCATCCTTTCGTGGGTGTTACTCATTCCTACAACAAACAACCTAAATATTTATGTGTAGATCAATGAGGAACTATGAGATGATTTTGTTGGATATGATTCCTTATGTGTCGATGAGTGAATTTATGTATCAGGTTGGGCGTAGAGTTATGCTATCTAGTAATAATTTTTTACCCATATATCTTTTTGGACTCTTCGTCCCAATATATCTCTTTCATTTATTTTTATATTATACTCAGATTTAATATCCAAATATGTATTTAAGTTTATGATATTTCTCTCATTTTCTATTTATCATGTTTTATATTCTAACTTATTTACCTTGTGATTGATATAAAGATGGTATGGTGAGCTAGACTTATATTAATTACAATAGTAACACCCATATATTTTGGTATTATGCTTCCGCTAGAAATAAAATTTTTTACTAGTAAATTTTGGGGTGTTGTACCCCGTGTCTTCTCCTAGGTGATTTCAATTTTGTTACCTCTATCTAAGAAAAATTACTAAGTACAATTATCAATGATCAAGATGTGATTGACTTTGTTAACTGCATAAGACAATTGTAGTTAGAAGATCTCAATTTCACTAGGTCTTTTTTCACTTGGTGTAATAAGCAAGAGCGTGAGGATAGATGAAATACCCCAGAATTAATTATTTTGAGATATGTCATTAAATAAGGATTTATTGGGAAATTAATTTAATTTATTATTTTATTTGGATTAAGAGGGATTATTTAGGGAAAATTAATAGGAAATTATAAATATAGTTATAAAGGAGGAAAATTGGGCTTTTTGTTAATTAAAAAGGAGTTAGGAGGAATATTTTTAAAAGGGCCCTAAATTAGCCTAAAAATGAGGTTTAATATTTTTATTTAAATATTCTTATTCTGGGTACCCTAAAAAAAGTATTCTAAATATTTTATGTAAAACCAAAATCCTTAAAATTTTCTTTTTCCTCTTTTCTTTATTTTCTTCTTTTCTTCTTTTCCTTCTTTCTTCTTTCCGGTTGGGCCTGCCCGCGGCCTAACCCCCTCTTTCCTTCTCCTTCCCCGCGGCCCAGCGCCGTTCGGCCCCCTTCGTTGCGGTAACCAGACGTAGCGTTTCGTCCCTCCATTCGCTGAGACACCGCATCTCGTTTAATGACTATAACCGTTGCCAAACCGGCTGACTCCCCCTCCTTTCCTTTTTCCTTGGACCGCACGGTCCACGCTGCGCTTGTCTTCTTCCTCCTCACGCGGGCCTACAACCCCCAATCGTAGCCTGCACCTGTCGGCGACCACCTGCTCTGTCTGGTCGTCCTCTCCTGCCATTTGCGTCGCTTTCCTTTCCAATTTTCACCCAACCTACTCGTCCTTCACCTCACGCGTACTGTCCCCTTTCCTTTTTCCCGCACCGAGCCAAACACACCCTGCAATTTGCAGGGCATGCGCCGAATGCCACTGCCGGTCGGTGACCTACCTCACCTGCCTCCGGTTTTCCTCTTCCCCCTTTGTCGTTTTCCCCCTCAATTGGCCTATAAATACACCCCCAGGGCAGCCATAATCGAGCTTCCCCTTTTGTAAGCCCAGAAATTCTACCCCTCGCCACGACTCAAATAGTTGCGTTTTCCGCCACTGCCAGTGACCGCCGCAACAAACACCTCCTACCGAGACCATCCTTACACCCTCCTCTACGAAACCAGACCACCACCACCTCTTGCTTCGCCCTACACGTGCCGCCCCAGCCGTGCAAAGTCGCCACCTTGATCAACCCTCACCAACCCTTCGCCGCCCCTCGCGCCGCCTTCCGCCGCCAATTCAGCCGCCACCAGCACCTCCTCCACCCTCCAAAACACCCAGGGAACCTTCCCCTACCTTCCCATACCACCATCTCCCCCTGCCTCCTTCTCCTCTTACCTCCCCCATCTTCCACCACCTTCGGCTGCCGTGCTAACCACCGTGCACCGCCACTCCCAGCCACGCCACCACCCTCATTCAACCCCTCTTCACCTGCTGCATCTTCCTCCACCTCAAACACCCCTCTATTCCCTCTCCTTTAGCCTACACATTGATCTTTCCACCTCTCTTCCTCCTCCACCACCACCGCCGTCGCCGCCTCACGCCGTCGCCGGTTCCACCACTGACCTTAGGTGGTTTTCCAACTTCCCCATCCCCTAAACTATTTTTTTTATAAGTGTTAATAATTTTATCTAACATTAATGGTAGTATCCTTAATATTATTATTATTATTATTATTATTATTATTATTATTATTATTACATTATTAATATTATTATGTATTACCCTTGTTTCTTAACCTAATTTCAGAAAATACTTATAAGTAGGTTAAGCTAATTAAATGCTACAACTTTAACATTAAGATGGTTATCACTATTACCACTAATACTACTACTCTTATTTTCATTATTCACAACTTTAGTATTAATATAGTTACCTTTATTACTATCATTAGTATTATTATTGTTATTACTATTATTGCTGTTATTATTATTGTTGTTGTTGTTGTTGTTGTTGTTGTTGTTGTTGTTGTTACTATTACTATTATCATTGTTAGTGTTATTTAAACCAAGTTGGCATATTATTCTTGTAAAGAAGAAGAATACTCAACCTTAGTATTTTTACCATGTAATATTCAAGTATTACTAATATCATTCCTAATGCCTTTGTCACTAGCATTATTAGTTACTACTATTACTATTACTACCCTTATTATTATTATTGGTATTAGTATTAGTTTATTTCTATTATTGCGACAAAAGCATTTGAACCATTATATTATTATTATTCAAAATACAACTTTTATCATTATTATCTTTAGGAATATTTGTGCCTTGTTGGTATTGCAATTATTATATTATTATTTTAACCCTAACGCTATTATTAGACTTAGCCTTAAAAATGCAAGGGTTTCTATCACTATAAGTATTAGCATTACTATTATTATTATTATCACTATTTTGCTATAACTAGTATTAGTGCTATCATTATAAGAACAAAGCTATTAGGTTTAATAAGAATATAAGTATAGCACCAAATATTAAAATAAGCATATTTTGACTAATAATATCTAGTAGGCTATTTTTAAGATAAAAACCCTGGTTTTCGTGTATGATACTCTCTTTAATAAGAATAACCCTAATCTTAGCCTAAAATAGGGAATAATGGTACTTTTGGTAAGAGGAAACTAATACTTAGTACTTTCCCTTTTATAGGTGAATCAAACCAAAACCCTAAGGAGTTATAGGAGCATGCTCCAAGCCTAGCGTCGCTTTAGGTAAGGATGTAGCTAAGGCTCATGTGTGTTATGTGACTTATATGCCTTGGATGCTTTATATTTTATGTTATATTATGTATCGTATGATTTTCCTTAACTTGTCTTATGTGTAGCGCAGCTTGGAGTTGAGGTATGTTTTGTATGTGTTCTTATGGCACGAACATGATATGTATATATGGTGTTTATGGTGTGATATGATATGGCCCTCTAGGACATGCATATTAGGACAATTGATAATATGATTTGGGAATGAAAGGACAAAAAGAAAGAAATGGGAAGCGAGTACACTAAGGGGGATATGAGGTTGGCCAAAGTACCTCATGATCTATGAGAGAAAATTTAAGAGGAATGAATGACCAAAATAAATGAGAGATGGAAACCATGCATGGGAGTCTTAAAATTTGCATGGATACTTGGGGTGTTTGCATGGGATGGATAAATCTTGCATAGGAGTGATCCTTACGTGAGAAAAGTTAATTTAGGGTGTAAACAAGCTAATGGGAGAGTTGTGGAGTGACTGGAGACTTGGGATGAAAAATAGTATGTAGGTTGGTGTAAGGGTGTATAGGGGACCCGATTAGGGTTTTGGGAGAAAGTGGAAATTTGGAAAGTACAAAGGTAAAAATGATTAAGGAAGGGTGAAGTACGGGTTAAGAGTGAGAATTCATTGATATAAAGGATGAGTATGGGTTCCATGGGAGAGAAGAGACTTTGGGATGAAAAGAGAGAGGTTACTTGTGGGAGAAGTAAGGTACTAGGGTTTGAAGTGGCCAACTAGGGTTTTATCGGTCACATGCAAAGTCGAGAGGTAAAGTGAAACGTCTTGGGATTTGACCTAATAGAGATGAGATGTGGGGCGATGAAAGAAGTAATGGTAGTGTAAGTGATAAGAAGTTGGGCCACATAGGTCCAATTAGGGTTTTCAAGGGAAAACCCTAGAGGGTGATAATAGGCGGCAGATGATGTCATAAGGTTGGGCTTAACCTACACTCTTAGGAGTCGGCCTTTCATTTTGTATAAGTGTAAGGGAAATGGATGTCGGGGCGTGATAAGGGGTGTAGGAGTCTCAAAATATGGGGCGGGCCCCCTTGAGAGTAAAGGAGTAGAACGTTGATGACATGCATGTCAAGGGTGGAATGTTATCTAATAAGACACGGATAAGATACTAATCACTTAAAGCGGAAGATTATTGAGCCGAGCCCAGACCGTGCCACCGGCGAATAATAGTGGTCAAGAGCTTTTTGCCCTGCATGATTTCTGGTCCACTGGCTATAATAGTGGGGGGTTCCGTGCTCAGCAAACCAAAGTAAATAAGCTAAGCCATGGGAAATACACTAAGTACTTACAGTGAAATACCATGTGAGTCGGGGCCAGACCGCTCCACCGGCGAATAATAGTGGTCAGGAGTGTTCTGCCCTGGAGACCGGTCCACCAGTGAATAATAGTGGTCAGGAGCGTTTTGCCCTGTGTGTATGTTTTTCGGTCCATCAGCTATAATAGTGGGGCTCCTGTATTCACATGGACTATTAAAGAGTATGTGTGGAATGAACGTATTATTAAGGAGAATAAAGAATAAGTTACCTGAAAAGTAACCAGGCCTTATTACATGTATCATTGTATGTTGCCTACATGCTCATTCTTATGCTATATGCTCTATGTGTTGGCCTTAGCGGATCTGTTACCTTACTCAGTATGTAGCGTACTGATCATCCATTTCATGGGTGTTGCTCATTCCCACGAGCAGAAGACCCACCTGAGCTTGTGCAAGTAGGCGATGATGTCTTCGATGCCTACGACACCTACGAGGCATCGGGTGGGGCTGAGCGTTGTGCCTAAACCTGACTTGGGGATTGAGAGCGACTCGGTCGGACCTGTTTCTTTTTTGGACTTTATATTATCATATTTTAGTTGTGTTTTGTACTATGCTTTATGTTTTGAAAAACGTACTCTTTGGTTTGTAATCATAAATAGCACTCTGATTTCTGTATAACTTATGTTTTATTAATGATTCGTGTTTATTGTTAACTTTATTTAGCCTTAGCACTTAGTACTGGAACGGTAGGAGTGAACCGATCTGGTACTAAGTGTAGCGGTAATGCCCCCGAGTTTACGGTTTTATCTTTTCGCTTCCGCTAAATCTTTTTGAATAAACGAAATTTTTCAATAGTAAATTTGTGGGTGTTACAATAGAATTCTTTACAAATTAGATAGGGTTACAGGGAATCAGGAATGGTTTGATTGCTATAAAGGTTTACATGCACACTTTTCCCCACCTTTGATTTCTGACCATTCCTTGATTCATGTGATACCAGGACTACACAATCCTTTGCACCAAGGCCTTTTAGATTTTACAACTTGTGGGTTGATGATGAATATTTTCATGGTATTTTTCGTAACATCTAGAATACAAAAGTGATAGGTTCACTCCTGATTATAAGTATAAAGAGGCTACACATGATTATATCCTTATTGAAAACCCTAAGTAGATAAATTTAGAGGCATTTCAGACAAGGTAATATAGGCTAGAGAGAAATTTCATGCTACTTAATCTCTACTTAGTTATGATCCTTTAAATGTTGATTTAATTCATCAAGAAGACCATTGGCAAAAATAACCGATCTTCTACTCATCTGTGAGGAGAAATTTATAAGCAAAAGGATAGAGTCCAATGGCTAAAACTTAGGGACTCAAACCAATTATTTTCATGCAATGGTAAAAGGTATAAGGAAAACAAAACAAACTCACTCACTTGAGAATGATCAAGGCCATATTCACACTGACAATAAGATCCTTGAAATTTTTTTCTCAATTTTACATCAACTTAATGGGTATTAAATCTAACCAACCTAGATAAATAATTAGAGGCTTTATCTCTGACATTTTAGCTAGAGTCCCTCTTGTTACTAATTCCTAACAACATGCCTTACTTTCCCCCATAGGAGGGGATAAAGCTCATGGATAAGATGGAATCCTTTCTTATTCTACTAGCATTAACAATAGATGAAGTCAAGCATGTTGTTTTTTTATATAGGAGGGGATAAAGCTCGGATACCAACCTGTAACACCCCAAAAATTCACTTCCGAAAAATTTCATTTTATTAAAAGATTAGCAGAAGCAAAATAACAAACTGTGAAATTTTGGGGATATTACCGCCACACTTAATACTAGACCGATTCACTCATACCGTTCCAGTACCAAGTGATAAGGCTAAAGAATGAAATATCAATTGCTAGAAATTCAAATCATATTTAAAATCAGAGTAGTGCAAGAAAGTATTTACAAGAATAAAATCCACCAGTGGTGGTTACAAGAACAAGGAATACTTTTAAACCAGAAAATAAAGGTAAAAGGGAGAACCCTAAAAGTCCGGATAATCCTTACAATCTTTCCCGTTGCCCACTTAAATAGCACCTGAAAAGACCTGCAAGGGACACTGCTCAATGAATAGACAGGGGGCCCACGAAGGGAACCCTTTAGTACTATGGTAATGAGTAACCCTTTAAAAACACACTTAAAAGCAGGCCCGCAATGTCACACATGATACAAAGCTATATACATATATAACAAGATGTGTACATATAACATTCACATAATTAACATTCACATCAGATATAAATAGGTCGTAATGCATGATCAATACTTTCGGCCTTAAGCCATGTCATAGTGCAAAATCAATACTTCCGGCCTTAAGCCATTAGTTAATCATTGTTCAATCATCTCTCATATTTTATATCCATGTGAGTGTGGGAACCCCACTATTATTCGCCGGTGGACCGATCATGCAGGGTAAAACGCTCTTGGCCACTATTATTCGCCGGTGGACCGGTCTGGCCCTAACTCACATGGTGTTCCACTATAAGTGATTAGTATTTTTCCATAACTTTATTCACATCCATGACTGGTTTTATTGAGTTCGGGACCCCCACTATTATTACTGGTGGATCGGAATATATATCAACATCATCCAGGGAAGCACGCTCCTGGGCCACTATTATATCCGGTGGATCAGTACTCATAATCACTTGCCAGGGTAGCACGCTCCTGGGCCACTATTATATCTGGTGGATTGGTACTCATAATCACTTGCCAGGGCAACACGCTCTTGGGCCACTATTATAACCGGTGGATCGGTACTCAATACCATAATTCAACTGGGCCCGGCTCATTAATCTTTCACTTTCATGATTAGTGTTTTTTCTTTCTTTAATCAGCACAATAATTCTATTTATTTGCCTCAGACGGGAGATCAAGAACCCGGGACACAAAGGTACACCGGTCATATTGGTGCATATAAGCCACTCAGTACCCTTCAACCACGAACCCAGGGACATAAAGGTACCCTGGTTGTACTGGTGCATAAAGCTAGTCAGTACCCTGCTGACAAGGACACCTAATCCATAAGTATGCATACCCTCTAAATAGGTCCTTAGAGCTAGATAGAATAAGATATAGGGCCTGGCTGGAGCACAAAGGCACACCAGCAAATACTAGAATAATCGTAGGCTAAACCATGTCTTTAGGGTAGCGACCCCTAAAGAGCCACCATTCCCGATCTCGAGGTCTTTCACTTTAAGTATTAGTGTCTTAATTAAAGTGATCATGAAAAGCACAATAATCAAATACTTATTCACTTTCAATCGTTCTGATATCATTAGTCATTTCTTATTTAGGTGGTTATCCAAGATAACATAGAGAATTATTAAGGCCATCATAATCTCATCTAATTCCGAATTAGGATTCGGTCTCGTAATACTTACTAATTATCAAATACTCTTACTTTACTAATCAACGTTATTTGAGTCATATTATGAAAGTTAGCAATTACAACGACATGTCAGGTACAAATTACTCATTTACCCCTTACTTATATAATTGCTAAGTCATCCCTTCCTTACTTGACAAATTACCTTATTACCCTCCTTATTGCATAATTACCAAATTACCCCTTACTCGATTTAGGTTACCAAGTTATCTCCTACACTTTTTAGATCACCATTAACCCTTCATAATTGTTACCCTTAACATATTTCCTATTTTGGTTGGTTAGATTACCGACTTGTCCTTCTCCTTTGTTATAATTACTAAATTGTCCTTAAGTTGGATAAATTACCAAATTATCCTTCTTCACTATCATGATTACCAACTTACCCCTTTAGTTGGTTAAATAATTACCAATTTACCCATTAGTTTGTTAAATTATTACCAATTTACCCTTTAGTTGGTTAAATTACCAAATTACCCTTATCCATTATCATAATTACCAAATTACCCTTCTCAATTATTATAATTACCATTTTACCCTTCTCTATTATTATAGATACCAATTTACCCTTCTCCATAATTATAATTATTAATTTACCCTTCTCCATATTTATGATTACCAATTTACCCTTCTCCTTATTCATAATTATTAATTTACCCTTCTCCATATTTATAATTATTAATTTACTCTTCTCTATAATTATAATTACCAATTTACACCTCTCTATTATTATAATTACTATATTGCCCTTCTCTATTATTAAAATTACCATAATACCTTTTTGTTGGTTAATTTACCAAATTGCCCTTCTCTATTATTAAAATTACCATAATACCTTTTTGTTGGTTAATTTACCAAATTGCCCTTCTCTATTATAATTATCCAATTGCCCCTTTTTAATTATAATTTAATTACCAAATTATCCTCCATTGTTATCATAATTATCAAGTTACCCCTTACTCCCAAGTTTGCCATAAATATGCTTTTATTTACAAAATTACCCTTCTACTCCTTACTTCCAAATTACCACAATATCCTTTTATTTACAAAAATTATCACAGTGCCCTTTTACTTATAAGATTACCATAATACCCCTTTTGCTTTACAATTTACTATTTTACCCTTTTACCTCCAAACTTATCATTTTTATCTTTTTTTTTACAAAATTACCATTTTTCCCTTCTTTTCCAAAATTACCATATTACCCTTTACTCCCACAATTACCAGAATACGCCTTATAAAATTAGCATTTTTCCATTTGCTTATAAAATTACCATATTTTCCTTCTACCTCCAAATTTACCACTTTACCCCCTTTATTACACCACTTTTATTAAATTAACATTATCGCATGGAATAATAAAATTAATACTCCATTAACAATATCCAACTCCACCAACTATTATATTTTAACATAATACATATTAGCACCCACACATATTAAGCCATAATCTAGCACAAGGAATATTACTAAAATGCCCCTAGGGCTCACAATAATATTATTCATGCATAAATGGTCACAATAACATAAAATAGCAGGGATAAGTACTTAACACTTTCATTAATAATCAAACTCTTCCCTTAAGTAACATTTCCACACATGGCATATAAACTAACATACTTTCTTTTTTATCAATCAATACAAGCAAATATATACATTATATTAAACCACAATTATCAAGCATAATAACATATCAAAAATCCTAATGTGCTAACATACGTTTATCCATGCGTTTAAGTGGGGTTTAACGATTACCTTAATTTCTACAAAAATCGAATCTTACTAGTATCCCGGTTAAAGATTCAAGCTTTAAATAGCAAAATCAACACCTAAAAATAATATCAATAATTATTATATTAGAAATAAGAAAATCAAAGCATAAGACCTTAAAATTTACTCAATAAAATAATTAACTTAAGTATTATCTTACCTTAAAATTTTTAACCAAAATAAACCAAGAATGCAGCAACTCATCCTACTCATGCAACATGAGCTACATGCAAAAATAAATGGAGGAAGGCTCAAAGGGGGGGTAAAGGAAAGATAAAATAGCTATTTTCAAGTTGGTGGTTTGGGGCTAGGAAAGAAGATAGATGGTGGAGGTTTGCAAGCAAGGGAAGGGTGTAGGAGTGAAGAGGGGGTATAGGTGGAGGCTGGTGATGGGTTGTTGGTGGCCAAGGGTGGCGGAGGCGGCGGCGGCAAGGTGGCAAAGTGGGCTGTAGGAGGGGATCGGGCTAAGAAGGAAGGAAAAGAGAGGGGAAAAATGAAGGGGTGAGGGGGATTGTTTCGGCCAAACAAGGTATGGGGATGTTAGAGGAGGTTGCAAGGTGTGGATTAGTGGCTTGGGTGGCGGTAGAGGTAGTCGAACGGCGGTAGAAGGAGGGGTTGCAGGTGCGCTGTCGAGAAGGGGGAAAATGGGGAGAAAATAGGTGGGGAGGAATAAGGGGCAGCGGGATGGCTTGGGGTGGTCTTGTGGTGGTGCAGGGTGGTAGTAGAAGGGTGTAGAAGGTGGTGTAGGGTCTTAGTGTGGCGGTTGAAGCGGCAGAGGGCGTGGTGTTGCAAAAACAGGGGTGGAAATGGGAGGAGAAGAAAATGAGAGAAGAAGGTCGGGGAAGGAGGAGAAGGCTTGAAAATATGGGGCATGAAGGGCTAGTGAGGGTAAGAAAAAGAAGAGGGAGGATAGGGGTGCAGTTGGTCGGCCGGTGGCAGCGTGTAGGGTGGTAGGGGAGGTGGTAGGGTGGCAAGGAGGGGAGACGAAGAGGGGGAAAAATAGGGCACGAGGGCTGGTTTGTAGGGCTGGCCGGGTCCAAGAATGGGAAGAAAATGAGGGGAGAGACGGTTATAGTGGTGGCAGGTTGCAGAGGTGGCAGTGGGAGGCGTTTAAGGCAGTAGATCTGGTGATGATGACTGGTCAGGGTCTTGGGGTGGTCGACATTGAAGGAAGAAGAAAGAAAGAAGAGGGAGGGAGAA
Organism: Tamarix austromongolica; assembly: GCA_039764185.1. Classification (NCBI taxonomy): domain Eukaryota; kingdom Viridiplantae; phylum Streptophyta; class Magnoliopsida; order Caryophyllales; family Tamaricaceae; genus Tamarix; species Tamarix austromongolica. The sequence continues at coordinate 75,318,506 of CM077816.1, read as the reverse complement.
GGAGATAGGCCGGGCGCAGGGGAAAAAATGTTGGGTCGGCCCGATCCAAGGGAGAAAGGAAGGAAGAAAAGAGGGGAGGCAGTTGGGTCGACGTGCGTGGGAAAGAGGAGGGGAGAGGGGAGATGGGCCGACGGCCCAGTCGCGCAGGGGAGAGGGCTGGCATGGCGCGGCGACCCGAAAGAAAAAGGAAAAGAAAAAGGAGGAGGAAAAGAAAAAGGAAAAAAAGGAAAAATGAAAAATAGAGAACAATAGGGAAAAATAATTTAATTTAATTTAGAAAATAATAAAATGTAATATTTTTGATAAATATTTAATTTAATAATTTACTTCAATATAATTTAATATATTTATTCAAAAAGGATAATTTTAGTAAAATATTAGTTTGAGAAATTATTTAAATAAAAATAACATGCTAAAATAACAAAATATTTATTTTTAATTTATTAAATACTCCTATCCAAATTTATATACTCAAAAATTCATAAAATAATTAAACTAAATAATTTTAAAAGCTAGTTTATTTCAAATAAAAGTTATTTATTAAATTATAGGTTTTCTAAAATTTTGGGGGATTACAACAAGATGGTTGCAATTCCATTTTCTTTTCTAGATATGTTGGAATACAATGGGAAATAACATATTCTTGGCTATGAAAGATTTATTTGCTAGTGGATTTCAACCAAAGGGTTTGAATGTCGCTAACCTTAATCTCATCCCTAAAGTGCTTAATGAAAAAAAAAATCCAATGAGTATATACCGCTTGCTACAATACTTTATATAAAGTAATAGCAAAGGTACTCGCTACAAGAATGCAACCCATCCTCCCTTACACAATTAGTGAGTGTTGGTTAGCCTTTGTCAAAGATAGGAGCATAGGAGATAATGTGTTGCTTTCTACTAAGATAGTGAAGGGTTATAATCAAAAACACTTATCTCAGAGATGTTTGATCAAGTTAGACATGAGAAAATCCTATGACACTATAGAATGGGGCTTCCTTCAGAAACTTTTATGCTCTTTGCATTCCCCTCCTCTCACCAATGTGTGTCCATTTTTAGCTACTCAATCATGTTTAATGGTGTACTTTACCCTCCATTTCTTGCTTAGAGGGGATTGAGGCAAAGTGACTCTATCTCCCCCTCTATTTTTTGTAATTATAATGGAATTCCTTAATAGGTTGCTTTAAAAGTTATATTATATGCCTGACTTCTCCCCACATCCTAGATGTAAAAGGATTCACTTACTTAACATGATGCTTGTAGATGATCTCTTGTTCTTTCGCAAGGGAGATTGGCCATCTATTATAATAATTTTTGACGAGTTCAATGTGTTTTCCTCACCATCAAGTCTGTGCCTAAATGATGTAAAGAGTTGGGGTAGCTATTGAGCAGGATGCCAAGGATACAGTGTTTGCCAATTTTCATATTCATGTAGAGAATCTTCCCTTTAGTTATTTAGGTGTTCCTTTGGATGGTAAATACTTAAACTCTCACCATTATAAGTCTTTTATTGAGAAATATACAACTATTATGCTTCACCCCCCAATTATGTTTGTAGATGTAATTGGTGAATTCAGTTCTCCTTAGTTTGCAAACCTATTGGTGCCTCATTTTTCCCCTACCACAATATATTCCTGATGACATTACAGTAGCCTATACAAGCTTTCTATTGTTTGGGTCTACAACTAGAACAAGAAATTCTTCCATCTCTTGGGATAAAATATTAAGCCTAAGAAAGAGGGAGGTTTGGACTTCACTAATATAAAATGGTGAAGCAATGCTGCCATAGGGAGATCACTTTGGTTCTTGGATCAAAAAAAGGACTTGTTTTAGGTTAAATGGGTCCATTCATATTATCTCAAACACCATGACCTTTGGTGAATGGAAGCCAAGCCAATACCTCATAGATATTGAGAAAGATCATGAACCTTTGACAAATACTTCAACCTTTATTCACCTCCACAATAGGGTGAGCAAAAGTCAATTGCATGGGACAATATGTTATCACCATTACATATCATGTTAGAAGGGTAAAAGGGGAGATAGCTCCATGGTTAGTGTTAGTTTGGAACCCCCTCATTATCCCAAGACAGAAGTTTGTGCTTTGGATGGCTATTCAATTTAGATTACCTCCTAAAGACAGACTCGTACAATATGGTATCATTTATGATAACACCTGTGCCCTTTGTTAAAAGAATAAGGAGTCAACCTCACACTTATTTTTCTCATGTTTCTATTCTAAAGAACTCTATCTTTCTTTGTTGCACAAATTGAGATGTATTCAAGACTTGCATGAATGGAATGCGTAGACTAGATGGGCTATCAATGGTGGTAGAGGTCCAAAATTAGGAAGCAACTCATCAAGTCCCTTACCGCTCCTACTTTCTACCATATTTTGAGAGAAAGGACTGCAAAGATCTTCACCAATGTAGTTCAATCTTAGCTCTAAATCCAAAAGCTAATATTCAATGGCATTTTCTCTAAATCAATGGCTTTCATAGAGTGCAAATCTTTCCAGAAATTAGTGGTTTTTATCTATCATCTTAGCTCTTATTTTAATGCCATTAGCAAGCTTATATTTCTATTTAGCTTTGTCTTTTGTTGCCTATTTGCTTTAAGTTTTCTAATGTAATTATCTTGAACTTTTCTTTTTAATTTCTTTAAAAAGTTCATGACATATATTATTTACAAAAAAAAAATTGTAGTAATTACTTGTGTAAAAAATAAAATAGAGTGATGATTACCTACGTATAATGTCACTTAAATCAATGATCATTAGCACTATTTTACACAAACTCAGTTGACTAAGTAGTCATCAAATACTTCATTACCAACGTTAAACATCGTTTTTCATATACCAAAAAAAATTATTATATTCCTCGTCTACTCTTAAGTTAATTAAAATAATTATCACATGTAATATTATATTTATTGCTGCTCATGGATTTCACTAACAACTTATTTTCATTAATTATGAAGTTTAATTTAAAATTTGGTAGTTCTTAATTGATTATAAGATTTTTTGTAGGTAAAATAATATATTATGAGTTTGGACTAAACTTTTCATCTATTAATAAATAAATATTAAAAAAAAGTTGACATATACTTAAGATATGATATATGTAATAAAAAAAATTAAATATACGAATTAAATAAAAAAAAAGATAATTTTTATAACCAAAAAAAAAAATACTACTACACTGTGCACCTTACTCCCGGTTCGACGTATAATTTGGTTCCCCGTACAGTAAATAGATTTACGCGGGCGCGCGCATGATCTGATAAAGTATTGACCGTGTCGATAAAAATCATCAGATCTAATCATGACGGTGCGCAAATACAGAATCGGTCGTTAGATTGAACGCATCGAATGAAGACATCTTACGTCAACGATCTTCTTCTTTTCCCTGTTTTCTTCCACTGTTCTCGCTTTCCTACTTTCTCACTCTCTTCCTCGTCCCACCTGCCTGTGGCTGCTGATATTTATGATTGAGAGCTATTTTAGGTGCGATGTAGGATACCAAACGTTTAACATCCTTTCTCATTTGGTTAAGGTATGGTTTGGATTACTAGATTGATTGATAATTTAGCATTTAGGGTTTTTTGTCCCTTGGGGGTCGTTTCATCTATTTTCATCAAGATGGATATCTGACCCTTCGCCTTCAATCCTTCAATTTTGGGAATTCCTTCAGAAACAAACATTAATTCACTGAATGGTTTTGGGCTTCTTTCAGACATCGACTTCTGAGCAAACTGAACGTTTTATCAGACCGCTTGCCTGCCATCAGAGAGCTAAAGCTTCGGATTGAATGATTTATTGAGTTAGAATTCTTTCTTTCCGTGGATAATTGTTTAAAGTGCTTTTTTAATCCCTTTGGGGGTTATGGAGTCTAATGGTACCGATGAGAAGATTGGATTGAATGGGGAATTAGGCACTGAGAAAAGGGAAGTAAGTTCAACAAGAGAGGATTGTGAGGAGTCCGAGTCATTAATAGCGTCTCAGAATGGCAAGATCTCAAGAAGCTTGCCGAAAAGAGTTCAGTGGAATGATGCAGTAGGAAATAAGCTTGCTGAAGTATTGTTGTTTGAGGCCAGGTAATACTACAGTTCTATCTCTTTCTATCTCTGAGCATTTAATTTAATATTTTTTTGTCCGCTTCTGTGTTTGTCTTGTGTCTCACGGCTGTGGTTTCAGTACGTTGATTTGGTTCTTTATACAGACTAGTATTATGGCCATGACCTGGGTTACTAGTTTTGCTTCATAGCTGGGGTGTCGGTGGGTGGCTCGATATTGTTGTGTGGTAGTTTGATATAGTTTATAGGTAGTAGATTGTCATGTTGTTTTTAAATAGGTAAAGTAGGGACAAAATTTTCCTGCAGTTTTGCCAGAAGTTGTGCTTAGATGAAATGGCGATACATCAGTGACATCACCAATTATATTATGCGCTGGAAAACAAAAATATTCGTAACGGACTAATGATTCGTTCAGATAAGGTTTCTCTGATCTGGTAACAGCTTTCGGTGGGCATTCATGTCAGCACTGAATTCTCTAAAATCGATTTCCTACTTATATTTCTTATGAAAGAAATTTTAATCCATTTTGGAAAATTCTTACCATTTTCGTACTACTCTTGGAAAGACCTTAGTGTCTTAATAAGTTATTAGCCAACTTGTTAATGGGACCTTTCTGTTTTTACCTCGAAAGAGCTTTATATTTTATCAGTTCCTTGTTCTATCATTGTTTTATTGTTTTCATTCGGTGTAAACTTTTGCAAATATTGAATTGGGTTTGTAAAATGTGAAATATTCAAACGTCTCTTTATCCTTTCCAAAATTGTGATATTTTTCAGCTGTTTTGTGAAATGAAATGGCTGCACTAAGTTCAGATAACTCTGATATTTGTCATTTGGAGCAACGCTCAACCATTTGGTTACTCTTGAGCTCGGGCAATATGGTCAGGGCACCATGAAATGATAAGCTACTTCAATTGGACCTCATGCATCAAATTACCGTTAAATAAATCATATAGAATTTATCTCTATATAGGCTACATATTTGTTGCATCCACATCTCAGGCCAAGTATTCATGCCACAATGTGCCACATATTTTGAGCCTCGGGAGTCTAGAAGTTATATTTTTTTCTGGTCAAAACTAAATGTTTCTAATACCTGCAATCCCACATACAAAATTTTAATTTCATCAATGATCACATTCATTTGGACATAGCTTTTGTATGTCGCCTGTGATTTGTCATGGTCCATTTATTGGGTTGGTTGCTGTTTTATGTGATGTGTCAAGACACTGGATATGAAACTGGCAGTCAATATGGACGCTCGCTTTGGATTGTAAAAGAATGTTGGTCATGGCATATCTGGTCCCTTTTATTGGCTGGTTGATCCTTAGGCATAATTAGATGTTTATTTTTCTGACAAAAGTCTTGTTATGTTATATCATTTTGGCATTTTAAACTAACATAATACTTAATGGAAGCTGGAACAATCGTCTCTCCTACTTTACAAGTCTTCCTTCCATTTGGGTTTTTTTGTTGGGGGGTCAATTTTTTTGGCTGATCTTAATTCTGCAAAATACTAGTGAAGGGATGTTCTCAGACTGGGTGGTATGGAGAATTATGGTGAGAACTAATGATTTACTGAGGCTCTTGCCATCTGGGAAAGAAAAAAGATGTGACAGTGAAACACTGTTGTTTGCCATGTGTGAATTGTACAAAGTTTGATGTTTTCTCTTCTTTGTCTTTAAAGTAAACTTTACCAATAATGAAATTAGGATTCAAGATTGATATAAGTTTGTTATGATGATTGAGGATGTCTTTCAAAATTCACCATATGAAAGTCAGCTAGCTAACAGCTTAGCTTGGCTAGTTATTGTCTGGACTTAATTTTGTTAATAAGTGATAGTTGTTATACTTGCTGAAATTTGAGCTAAACTGGTGCAGGACTCAACTCTAGCCTAGCGGGTTTATTGATAAACCTCGAGGGTTTTACATAAAACCTCACTTTAAGCACACACAACCATTACTAATCAATAACACCAATTAACATAAGCCTAAGGCCATATATATGCGCCAAAGTACCACAAAAGATAAATATAAATCCTAATATTATCGAATCATATTGTTGAAAGAAATTTAAGAAATATCCTAAAGAGATAATTCTTTCCAATATATAAATATACTAAATCCTTGTATATAGTAAAATATAACTAATAACTAAAAAATGCTGAGAAAGAGCCAAATACACTTGGACCTAGTGGCCTTTCACTCCAGTGGCTAAGCAATGAAATAAGGCTACAACTTTGAGCTCTATGGTGAGGTGGCACATAGATTGCATCATAAATGTATTATTTTGTGATTGTTTTAAGCAGTACTAGGTTATGATGAAATCATGCATGTTTGCAGCTTAGTGTTTTTAAATTTTTCATATTTAAAATAACAGTTTTTGCAACGACTCAATATCATTTACTGTTTTCCATTGTAGATCCATTATTTTGAGACCTGCTGGGATTTAGGCTGGCCACAAGTTTATTCATCGTGGGTTCCCATCTACAACAATTTACTCTTGACAATTCTGTGGTTACATTCAAAGTTCTAACCTAATTATTATCTCCTTGGTGAATGGATATCCCTTTTTCACCTATTTGGTGATCTAATAGCAGATCCCAGGTTTACGGATGCAAAGAGAGGTCAGTGTGTTCCTACTTGTAGAAACTACAAACCTACACTTCCTTTAGGGTTCAATTATGATGCCCCTGTAATAAAATATCCCCCCAATTTTCCAACTGTTGGCTGTCCTGTTGTATCCACTTCTTTTCCTTAAATAATCCTGATGCGTGCACGGTTAGAGTTTTAGATTTAGATGGAGTTTATATGGAGTATTTGATGAGTATGGATTATGGAGGTTGATGATGGGGATTCGAAGGGGTGGATGATGATGGAACACGAGGTAGAAGGATAAAATAATCTTTAAATCACATAGAAATAAAGATTAAGGTTTCGAGAACAAAACCGTTCACACAGATTCGGTTTTGTTTCGAGACGATTCGAAACAAATCGTTCACACATATTCGACTTGTTACGAGATGAATCCACACAGAATTCGGTTTTTAAGCAATGCTTAAGGTTGTTCTTCTTATTCAAGTTGTGTCTTTCTACTTGGTTTCCTATGGTTTATATAGCCAAGGAACCAAGCATCTTCTCAAAAAATTACAAGCATATTCCCTCTCAAAAGCATTAATTCCCTTAAGACTAGCTAGTTAATAGTCAGTTACTAACTGACTAAAAGTAAATAACAATAACTAGTACTTAAACATAAACGTTACGCTAGCTAACAAACGTTGACTGAAAGTAAATAACAATAACTAGTATTTAAAAATAAACGTTACGCTAGCTAACAAACGTTGACTAAAAGTAAATAACAATAACTAGTACTTAAAAATAAACGTTACGCTAGCTAACAAACGTTACATGAAGCCATGCATACCCCCTATTCATGCACCCATTCTGAGTAGCGTAACTGTCTTCCTTGGTGTTATGTTCTGTGACTCTGCTCCCGCATCAAATCCCTTCTCCTTTTTCTTTCTTTAGGAATGTTTTCTGTTCTCTCTAAGAAATTATACATCTTTATTCTCCATATTAGTTGTAGGTTGTTAGATCCTTCGGATTGAATATGTTTGAGGCCATGTCCTGACATTTCCAAAGTATGCTAATTCATTTTACTTATCTTTTTGACCATTTCTTGGTATGGTAGGGGAAGTATTGTCTTTTTTCATTTTTTATTCTCTGGTGAGTTGTCTGAAGTTAATAAGTGCATAATTATTCAGTTCATCAAAAACTGGGTGGAAAAAGTTAAACCAAGACCCCCAATGGTACTGTTTGGTAGCATCATGGTCAAAGACTACCTGCAGTTGACAAAAGTGCACCTAGATAATTGTAATACGTAAGACCTATTTAGACCATCCCCAATTACTATATGGCTCATATTTTTCCTATTCCGCCCTTCATTTAGTTAGAATACTAACTTTTTGTTGGTTCAATTGAAACCGAGCATCTTCCACATCGCTTTTTTCCTCACAGAACTCCCATGTCTTCACCAACTCCTCTCACATTCTTATTCTTCTTCCTCATCTTCTTATTTATCCTTCATCCATCATCGAAGACCATCAAAGATTGAATTAAAACAAAAAAGTTTCATCACCATTGAAGATCGAAGAAACTGAACTCGTAAAATCCTCATACCCTTTACTAGTTACAGCTAGTTCTATGTCCACATTAATTGCAATTGAGTCAAATAGCAATTGAAAATCGTGTCCAATTGATTATAATGGTAACAGAAGCCTCATACCTAGTTGAGTTGAATGGCGATAGAACCGTTATGTCCAGGTGAGTCGAATGGCAAAAGAAGCAAAATCAATGAGACAAACCAAGGACTAGCACGAAATTTCACTGAATAATCCTAGATTACAAAATCAATGAACAACCTAGAACATGTCCAATGAGAATTAGGGCTGGAAGCCCCGTGATCATAAGACTGGAAGAGTTTGGGGGGGGGATTTTCCGGAGGAGAAAAGGACCATGAGAAAAATTAGGTTACCTTCCAAGACCAAATAGACTAATGGCTCCAAGATACGGTAATGTCAGGTGAAGAGATATCAAAAGGATAGACATTGCTAAATTAGTTTCTTGGTTTTGTTTTCAAATGGAATAGAAAAGGGAGACGACGGTGTTGATGCCCTGCGAACTAACTGAAACCAAACCAATGGTATCATTTGTTTCTCAACTTTTTTATGTTGATTTTACTTTTACTATACTTTCAAGTTTCATGTGAGTGTCCAAGGAAATCATGAGTGGTTGGAGGAGAGCAGAGGTTTGGGGAGGATGAACAGAAAAGAAATAAGAAAATGAAAGAGGAAAGAACAAAGAAGAAAATAAAATAAAGGACCGTGTAAAAGTGAGCCAAATACTAATGATAAGAGGCCAAACAACACCCAATCTCTTATTAACAGATAGAATTGCTTGCATGCTGTCATTTGGCAACTAGTTAGCAATGAATCCAGTAATGAGTGACTGCAGATGTTCTTGCATCCTGGCAGGGTGATCTAGTTGATTGTGAATCATAAAAGCAGTTGTTTCAAATCCTTCATCTTGTTCCATATCTGAAGAGACATTGGAATGTTACTTGGATCTATCTGTTTCCTTCTGCCTTCGTTCCACCGAAGCTGGATCTGTTCCTGTATCTATTCTTCCATTCACGGACTTTAAGAAATAAGATATCTCACAATGATGAGGGCTTTTACGCAGAAAAGGTGTTAATTCTGTGATTAAGGATGAGGGGTCTTGATGCCTAAATATTCCAGGTTTAAATTCCCCTCATGCAGTAGTTTTGGTGGAAAAGGCCCCTACTAGCAAAAATGCTATTAGAGATGTAGTTGGGTACATCATGTCATCCCAAACATTGTCATTTGTATTGGGTGTTACCTTTACCTTTGATGGGTTGATTTTTGCTTGGTTTGTGTTTAATGGTACTTACTAAAGCTAATAGCTGCCTCAGACCCGTTTGTTTAGTGCATTACTTTGTGCTTTAGGCTATATAAGCACAAACTGATTGATCATGGAAATTTATTTAAACACTATGGCTACAGTCTTATTTTGTTAATTAGTTCAAATTAAATGACCGGATTTAGCTGATGAAGTACCGTCTTTTGGAGCTCAAGGAACTAAGATTTTTGTTGGATTTGGTCGGTACTTTAAAGTTTGGTGAGTGTAACTGTGATAATGTAATTTGTGTCACTTTTTGTGGAACCAGGTCATTTTTGTTTGGGTCTTATATTGAGATATTAGTAACTAACATGAAGTTTGGAGTTCTTTCATACAAGCTTTGTGGCAAACCAAGTTTCAGTATCTCTACCATGATGCAGAATGTGCCATGTACCCAGTGGTAAACTATGATGATAGTTGAACGTCCTGAGCCATTTGCGGTGATGCCTCTCAATTCACACTTAATTAAACTCTTAATTCGTGGTCTAGGAACTACCACGGCTAGTGATAGAAGACCAAATAGATTTCACTCTTCAGGACTTGTAATATGGCTCAATTAAACCTGTATCATGGGGTGTATTATTCAATAGAGCCAACAACACTCTTGAGTCGGTCTTCAATGTATGTCTTTGGTCTGCCATCATAGTATTAGGTGATATATGGAAATTCATATATGAAGTAAACATCCTGATTGTTGAGACTTTTCTGATGTTGGACTGGATTGTCGGTTGTGAATTTTCTGCATAACATGTAATTCTAACATGTGTTTATGTTGCTATATAATGAGTAGGATGTGCCTTTTTCCTGCAGTGATGCAAGCGACAGTGATGATGAAGAGTCGGATTCATGCTTCTGTACAATTATGTAGATCTAATTGAAACAAACACATCTAAAATATACAACTGGACTAGTTACGGATGCACATCCTCCTGAATCATTATACTTTGATTTTGGAAACGGGAATTTTAATCGTCTTCCATTGCCATTTTCACGACCATCATGTAACTATTTGGAGAGTACTTGGTTTTCTGCCAAACTTTATTGATTAGCTATAACACGGAGGCTGATGTGTGCGTTCTTTTAGTTTTCAAGAGTTCATTGTCGGTTGCTCCAATCATCCGCCTTGGAGGCCGATTGAGGTGATGTGATGTGTATGCTTTTGTTGCCGCGCTCATGCACATTGTAGCATGAACAAGATTGCTATCTTCCCTATTCATTTAGAGTTGCATTTTTGCTTATATAATGATAATATTAGACGCTTGCATTTCTCCAAGATGCTTGGCAGAATACTTGTTCATGGTTGGTTGTATCAGTGCTCAGTCAGGATAAGATTTGCTGTATGATCTTGCTGCATGTTCAACAATCAAGTTTTTGTAAAATATGGTTAACAGGGTCCCGTAAACCTTACTGCGAAATTTGGTTGCGGAGATGCAGTCGTTTGAAGTAGCTGCAGTGATTGCTTAGATTGGAAATCACTAGGGCATCATATGTTCATTCAGAGGTACAAAGAAAAAACGGGTATAAGTACTGAATCTACTGATGAGATTGATTATTCAGCTGATGAGCATATGAACAGATCAACAAAAGACTTGGTTCTCCGAAACAGCACTAAGATCTCTTTCACATTAAAACATCCACCTTTTCATCCCTGATCTTTTTCCACAGATCGGTTCTCCATTGTCTCAACAACAGAGCCGACATAAAGCTGTTTCCCACCAAGTCTTTAAAACACCATCCTTTGTCATTTCCCTTTCCCCATCCACCGAATCTAAGTGGCCGGATGGAACGGACTTCAGTTACGTCCACAGTTTATTTAATTCCCTGTCCTCGCCTTTCCATCACGCTCATCTTCATTGGCATTGATCTTCTTTTTCTCCTTCCTTTTTTCTTTCTTTTTTTTTTTTTTTGTTCCTCTGAAGGCCACTGAGAGCACTTGTTTGTTGTGGGCTATTAGGGGTTGAAAAATTGTTCCATATTTTACATTTATTACTTTTTAAATGAAGATTCAATTTAGAATTTTCTTCATAATTAAATGGGTATTTCTAAGATTTTCCATAAGCAATAATTGAGTATGATAGGACATGAGTTAGACAAGTGGAATAATATCATTTTAATCCACATTCACGTATAAATATACAACACATATCATTACACCCATAAGCACATAAATCATAGTAAATTCAAGCCTTAACCATATCCTTACCTAATAAGATATCGGGCTTGGAGTACGAATCTTAGGTCGCCTTACGGAAAGGGTTTTTATAGTATCTCAAAATTCTATTTTAGGAATTAAAAATAAAATAAAGATTAATAGGTGATATTTAATTAAATATAGCATTTTTAATAAAATAATGATATTATAATAAAAATAATTAAAGCGAAAAAAGAGGAAAATAATGTAGGGATCAAATTAGTGGAAGATAGAATAATTTACTAAACTAAAATAAATTTTAATTAAATCATAATAATAATTTCTTTATTAATAAAAAAAATTATTTATTTATTATTACTAATTTTATTATATCCAAAATTTTTTAAAATCCCAAAACACTCCACCCACCTCACTTTTTCTTTTTTTCTTTTTTCCTTTTTATTCTCCTTAACTTCCTTTTCTTTTTTCTTCCTTTTTCTCCTTTTTTTTCTTTCCCCCCTCCCTCACTAAATTGAGCCATGCCCATCGTAACCAAAACTCCCCTCCCCCTACCCTCCTTCCTTTCTTTTCCCGCGGCCCACTCCCCTTTCTTTTTTTCTTCCCCCTCGCGCAGTCCAACCCTGCTCAACGGTCTACCCCTTCTTTCCTTTTTTCTCCCTTTGCTTTTTTCCTTCTTCCCCTTGTACCCCTATCTTTAACCTCCCACCCCCCCAATCAATGAATCATGCATGGCTACTTTGCAACCATAGTTTTCCCTCTCCCCTTACCTTCACCTCGTCCTAACCTATAAGGCATGCAGCTAGCACTACCCTGCACTAGTCATCGCCCCTCTACAGCCCCAACATCTCCACCTAACCCCCTACGACCCTACCCAAAAACCTACCATATCCCTTGGTCCTGCACGTTGCATCGGACTACATGTCAGTTGTAATAACTCATATTTTTAAAATTTTAATTTTATGAAATTTAATTATTTTATTAGCGTAATTTGTAAATATTTAATTATTGTATTTTTGATTTATTTTATGGATTTATCAACGATTTCAATGTCATTATTGAATTTAATTAATCATTGTTGTTGCGGATCAATCTAGATAAATTCGTTCATGACCATGATTTTATTATGTTCATATGATTTTGATTTTCGGTTAAAAATATGTATTTTCGTTCGTTCTCTTATTTTGATTTTTAATATTTTAGATTTGTTATTGATTATAACTTTGTCGTGTGACTACGACTTTATTTTGGAGTTATACTTCGTTAACGAAATATATGATTTAAATGATTAAATTTTTGTTTAAAATATTCAAATTTATTTTAATGATTTTATCCATATAAAATATTTTTGACCTTGAATTTTATTCGTTTCTAAATAAAAAAAACATTAAGATCTTTGAAAAGTTTTTAATTAAAATGATCTTCAGAGCTTATTTATGGATTTCTTTTTTAAATTAATTTTCTTTCATTTCACTCTTTTTAGTTTGTGGAGGACTAGTTTCAGAAATTATTTAAATTAATCTTGGTTTATTAGAATTTAATTTAAATATTTTCTTATATGCTTTTAAATATTTTTCAAGGTCTTATAATGTACTTTCATAAATAATATAGATTTTTTATGTTCGTTGGAAAATTCTTCCAAAAATATTTCTGAAATTCTTTATATAACTCTTATATCGATTTTAGGCATTCAGATCCGTGTGAAATAATTTTTAATTAGATAAATTTTAGGTAAAATCTTCCAATAATATTTTTAGATGTTTCATATTTCTTGTATATGTGTATTTGCAAAAAAAAAAAACAACAACTGGTTCCCCCGACCCCCTTCTCTTTTTTTTTCCTTTTCTCTCTTCTTCTCTCCCCCTTTTCTTTTCCCTCTCTCCCGAACCTATCCTTGCTCTCTGCTTGAGCCAAACCCCAGCCTCCTCCTCTCTCCTCCTTCATCGACCGCTGGCTACCGCCACTACAACCACACGTCACCGATGGCGCCACAACAACCGTAGAAGCAGCAACAGCTAGAGCAAGTGGTGCCGCCGTCTAGCTGTGGCGAGCTTGGATGAGGGTCAGCGAGCACCGGTTGACCTCTGGCGGAGCTTCCCCGATGTTCATTCTCCCTGATTTGCAACTCCTTGTTTGGTATAAATTCCTGAAAACCCTAACCTTTGTTTTGATTAACTAAGTATGAATTAGCTTATGATGAGCTAAATTGATAGTTTAATTATGTATATATATGTTTTATGATTGATTTAGAGTGGTTGCCCGAAATTTTTGGATTCGCCTGATTTAGCTATTTTGGGTAAATTGATTTTACAATATGATATAAAATGTATCTAATTTCATATCCGAACCAACAATTTGAGAAATTTATGCGGAATTAATCGGAATTGACTTTCTAGGTCAAAATTCATGTGTGATGAAATTGGATTGCATAATTGAGTTTTTTCACTCAATTAATTTTACAATATCCTTTGAAATGTATTTAATTTCATATCAGAAGTGTTGATTTGGAAAAACTGTATAAAGTTGATCGGAATTAGATTTTTAGGTCAAAACTCTTACGGGTCTAAATTGGATTGTGTAATCGGGTTGTTTTATTCAATTGATTATATAATTTATATTAGAATACATTTAGTTACAATCCCGAACCATCAGTTTATATATTTTAGCATGAATTGATCGGATTTGCGTTGTAGGCACAAAAACCCTAATTATATTAAATTGGGTATTTATTTTATTGGTTTTGATCAATTGATTATATAATATGTTATAAAATATGTCTAATTTCATTTTTAAAATTTCAATTTAAACAACTTAATAAAATTTAACAGAATTGCATTTTTGGGACAAAAATCCTAAATTTCAAGCAAAATTATGAAATTAGTCATTTGTATAGTTGTTTCTCTAAAATTGAATTTATAAAAATAGTAGAAATAATCCTAATTTTATTATAATACCTTCAATTGAAATTAATTGATTTGATTTATCCGAGTTTGTATCTTGGGCTTTAAAACCCTAATTTCGGAAACTGATTGTCTTAAATTAACTACTCGGAAGATTATTTCATTGAGATTGATTGTCTAGATTTATTTAAAATTAGTTTAATTGTACTCTTAAGCTATCAATTTGAGATAATAAATGTTAATTAGTCGGTTCATAATTCGGGTATTAAAAACCATGGTTGTCGAAGATGGTTTTATAAAATGAATTATGCTATGTGTCTTTTACCTAATCAATTTCTGGCTTTAATTTTAAATCATTTGAATTATGTTGTTATCTTATCAGGTTGGATTTGATTCTCTGCAAATGGTTGGTTTGTCTTTTAGGCTGTAAAACCTAACCAATAAATCATTTTTGATAAAATAACATATATTCTATTGTCCTTTCCCTGGCTTCCAAATTTATTTGAAATGCTCTAAGTGATATATGTTTAACCTGATTTGAGTAATATTTGATCTTAAATCCTAATAGAGCAATGCTTGTGAGTCCTAGGTTTTAGACATGTTTTCCAAGAAAAATCGTTGTTGCCCCCTTGTATTGATTTAATTATAATAATTCAATTATTGATTAATAAGGTAGTCTCTAACCTAGTTTTTCTATTTCTATCGGCGATCTAGGAAAATATTCTTATGGATTGTCAAGCTCTCGATTGCTCTCTCTTTCTCAATTTGCTTAGTTAGCTTCAGATTTAGGTAAGTCACTACTTACCTTTACTTATGGTGGAATCTGGAGTGTATGTCTATTCGGAGTGGAAGATGATAAGTATGCTTATCGATTATTTAATCATGTCAAGCATATGTTGTGTTCTGTGTGGTAATTGTATGTATATATGAATTTATAGCCTCAATGCAAATGTGTGTTAGTATGACGCTTGAATATGGTATGTATTTGAGTATGTGAAGGGTTGAGTATAGATTGAAACTATATGATACTTTATGTTGTATCTTTATGTCATGGAATTATTCGGCCTTAGCGCCACCTGAAATTATTCAGCTTTAATGCTGTTGGAATCAATTAGCTTTGTTGACACCGAAAAAAATATATAACAACAAGAAAATTAATATTTGATTGTTATATGGTCAATCAACCTAAATTAGGGATAATTAAATATTCCTAAAATTATTCGGGATTTATATGTTAAAATAAAATATTTTAATTGTTTATGTGTCGTTCGTATTTTATTAAATTGGGCCAAAATATTTCAATTGGGCTTAGTTTAATTAAATATGGGCCTACTTTATTTCACAAAGGGCTACGAGTTCGTAAAATTAAGTTAAATAAAGCATGAATTTTAAGTCTAAAACGCAAGACGGGCCCAAGCCAGAAAGCCAAGGAGGCCCTTTTCTCTATAAATAGAGGGCACCCCTCCTCATTGAAGACACACGGAAGTCCCGAGATTAAGAACTTATAGAGAGAACGCTCCCAAGCACTCTGAAGCTAAAGATCGAGGACCCGAAGAATGAAGATCCGAAGATTGAAGAAGTAAGATCCGAGGATTTTAGAACGAAGATCGAAGAACGAAGATCTGAAGATTGAAGAAGTAAGATCCAAGGATCGAAGAACGAAGAACGAAGATCGAAGATCGAAGAACGAAGCTTTCCAGATCGTCAAAGTCAAAAACGTTGAAGTGTTGCAACTTCAACATCATTAAACCTGTTCGAAGGGATCAAGCACCGCCAAATCGTGCCCTCTGTACCAGGTATATTAAATTTTCATCAACAGATTTGGATCAAGCTCATTAAACTCAAGACGAGCCCCGAATAAGTTGAGCCCAAAATTCAACATCGTGAATCACAACGCCATTAATTGTCTAGGAGATTGAATCAGAGGATATTAAATCTTGTACCGGATTTATACAGAGATTGTACCTATATTCGATCCGATAATTAATAATCAATAAAAGTATATTTTTTCTTCAATTTTCTTTTTGTAGAAATTTTATCGTTAACAGGCTCTAATGTCACTTGGGTTGGTTCGGCTTTAATGTCACTTGAAATTAATATAATAATGAAAATTCGTTATGTTGATGGAAGTGAGCTAAGTGCTATTATGTGGGCCTAATTTATGATTGGTTAAATCCATGAATAAGATACTAATCATTTAAAGTGAAAGATCATATGAGCTGGACCGAGATGTTTTATGAGTCTGTTCCACTGACTCAATAATAATGGTCAGGTGCATTTTGCCTTGGGAGGTGCATCAGACTGTTCCACTGGTTTAAGAATAGTGGGGCCTAATCTCAACGCGAAAGATAATATGAGTCTAAGATAAGTAACCAATGATTAAGACACTAATCACTTACAATGAAAGATTACGTGAGTCTGGACCAAGGTGTAGGAGTATATTCCACTAACTTAATAATAGTGGCCAGGCACGTTATGCCCTATGATGTGCTTCAGGCCGTTCCAATGGTTTAAGAATAGTGGTCAGGAGCATTTTGCCCTAGGAGGTGTATAGTCTGTTCCATCGGCTTAATAATAGTGGCCAAGATAGTTTTGTCCTGGGAGGTGTTTCAGTTCGTTCCACCAGATTAAGAATAGTGGGGTTCTTGAACTCTTCATAAATAAATAAAATCGGATGTAATAATAATTATTATTTGATTGTTGGATTGGTGTTACTTAACATGCGGTCGTGAGTTCTTATACGTTTGTACCCTATGTGTCAGCATGTCTAGTCATGTACTCATAAGCATGAATTCGTGACTCCATGTGTTATCGTATGTAATACTTGTATAATTGAGCATGAATTATTATATGAGTAGAATGACGTATTTATCGCATGTATAATTGAGCCTAAATTATTGTATGAGTGGAATGGTACATTTATCATATGTATAATTGAGCATTAGAATTGTAAGCTAGGGTTTACCATATCTTATGTGTATCATGTTTCCTTCCATGAGTTAAGTAGTCTTGATTTACTCAGTACTGGACCCATACTGATACTACCTTGGTTGAAATGGTCTTGTAACGATCCATTGATGGTGGGGAGTAGACCTCTTGTACAAGTTTGAGATCAGATATTGTTTTTGGATTAGGGATGGCAACGGATTGGGTACCCCCTATCCATTACTAAAACCCGATAAGAAAATATATACCCATATCTGTATCCAAACTAGGTGGGTATTTTCTTTTCCTCGTCCATATCCATATCCATATCCGTTTAAATATCCATCGGGTTTCGGGTAAAATCCATTAAGTATAAAGTAAAAATCATTTAATATTAGAATTATATACTTAAATGGTTAAAATTTAATCATATCTTCATTTTTAGCCTT
Organism: Tamarix austromongolica; assembly: GCA_039764185.1. Lineage (NCBI taxonomy): Eukaryota > Viridiplantae > Streptophyta > Magnoliopsida > Caryophyllales > Tamaricaceae > Tamarix > Tamarix austromongolica. Next base: position 75,300,535 of record CM077816.1, on the reverse strand, counting down.
AGAAAATATACTTAAGGTTACATAAATGATAAAAATGTAATTTTATATTGGATAAACGGATGCAGTTACGGGTACGAATTTGATGATCTCTCATCCGTATCTATACCCAAACCCGATAGATATTTCTCCCCTTCCTCCATACCTGTATTTATATCCATTTATCCATATCCATTTACACATCCGATGGATAAAATTCTTTAGATTTTGAGTAAAACACGTCCAATTGCCATCCCTATTTTGGATTAAGGCTTGGATTGAGAGAGTAGGCAATTCGGAGTTTGATCCGTCGGGATTTATCTTGTTTAACTGTATTTATTGTTGGAAGTTTCAAGTGTTTTATTTAAAATTTCAAGGGTTTTGTAATTGAATTTTAATTTCTCATAATTTGATAAGATTTTAAATTCCAAGTATATTTCACAGATTTCATTGATTTATTCAGCGATGGTTTTATTTAGTGAAATTGTTCACTTGCCATCTGCTTATGGATATCTCCTTGTGGGAGTTTATCCTCATGGCATATATTTTGTTTGAATTTTTGTTGGACATGTTTTAGCCTCACATCTAGTATGAGATAATGAGATAGATGGTGGACATTTATCTTATGTTAGATATGGCGGTAATATTCTCTAAATTCTATTTTAGCTTCCGCATTATTCTTTTAAATAAATTTTTTAGAAGTGAATTTTGGAGGTGTTACACCGGCCGACGGCCAACCACCCCCTCCCTCTGTCTTCTACCTTCCTTTGCCCACTTCCCCTAACCTTCTCCCCCTACATATACCCCATGTGCCTCCGATTCCCTTTCTTTTTCTACCACTATAGAACTCCCCAACTCCCTCGCACCCTCTCTTTAGTCGTCATCGCCACTCCCACCCTTCCTCTTCCCTGCACCACCCTCCACCAAAAAAGACCTCCCTTGCCCCTAACTATTTCTCCTCTTCTCTTCCCACCTATGCAAAGTGGGCAGCTCACTTGCATTGCCACCACTCTAGTAACCACCACTTCCACTGCCTCCCTTTCTACCTAGAAAACCTCCCCCTACCTTCCCACACCACCAATTATCCCTTCCTTTCCCTCCTTCCTCCTCCTTTTCTCTCCTTCACTCTTGGCTACCGCCACTACAGCCTACACTACCACTGTGAGACCCCACCACCACCACAACCCCACTTGATCCAGAAACCCTACCACCCAAGAAAACCCATCTTCCCTCTCCTTTTCCAACCCCGAAATCCCTCCTTTTCTATCACCACCACCTCCACCACCTTGCGCCGCCGCCACTGTCGCTATCCTAGCTTGCTACTCCCTCTCTAGTTGTGCCATTAACCCTTGTATTTATTTGGTATAATTTATTTTAAATATTTTTCTATTATAAACCTTATTAGTATTCTTATTCTTATTCTTATTATTATTGTTATTAATCTTATTACTAATATCTAGTTAGGAAAAAATAAAAGAAAAAGGAAAAAGGAGTAGGAAGAAGGTTTAATAATTAGTGTTTCACTTCCTATAGGTTGTGAATCAAACTCTCCTCGTAAGGAGGCATAAGATTCATGCTCCAAGCTCGGTATCCTATTAGGTAAAGATATGGTTCAGGCTTGGTTTTGCTAAGATTTATGTGCTTATGGGTGTAATGATATGTATTGTCTATTTATATCTAAATGTGGACTAAAAATATATGTAGTGCAGCTTGCTTTGGATGGAGCTAAGGTAAGTTAAGCATGATTTATGATAGGTGTGATATGGGTGTTATAACTTGTTATTTATGACATGATCTTATGTATAGTTGTTATGGTTTGACATACATTCTAGGAGTCCTTAGGTGGTTGAGAGGTTGTGGGGATTTAAAAGAAATGAAAAGGGTGGAGTGAGTAAGAGAAGTGGAGAGCCTAAGTATATTAGGACATATAGGAAATAAAAGAAATAAAGAAAATAATAAAATTGGTAGAAGTGTGCATGGACGCTTAGCTAGGGTTTTTGGAAAAAAAAAACCCTAAGTATGGAGTGATATGAGAGAGTTATAAAGATTGGTTAGAATTATGGTTGAGATTAGGAGGGTGTTGTACGAAGGGTGTGAGTCAAGTGGAAAGGGGGTGGAGTTTATGTGTGATGGGATGGTGTAAAAGAAAGGAGGAGTATTAGGGTTTTAGGGTGGCCAACTAGGGTTTCTTTATCATATGTAGAAGATGGAGAATAGGGTTGTGAGGCATACAGTGATTTGAGTGGAGTGATGGTGATGGAGTCAAAGGGGAGTGTGGGCTATTTATGGAGAAGAGAGGTTAGGGCCACATGGGCCAGATTAGGGTTTGTAAAGGAGAAAACCTAGTAAGTGATGGTGAATCTAGGTGGAGAAATAGGAAAATGGGCCTTGACCCACATGCATGGGGGCTTTGGGATTCATGATGAGTAAGGTGGAAGATGAAAAATAGATCTTAGATTCTTGGGGAGTGTAGAGGTCCCAAGCTATAGGACCGGGTCATTAAGGAAGTAGGGGGTGGAGGTGTGATAATGAGTCGGGAAGTCCTTTAGGGCATGCATGTCTAGCTGAGGTTTACTTGTGGAATAAGATACAAATAAAACACTAATTACTTAAAGTAAAAGATTATTAAGTCGGGCCTAAACTAGGATAATTTTCATTCCACCAGCTACAATAGTCGCCAAGAGCATTATGCCCCAGAGACCGTTCCACCAGCTATAATAGTAGCCAGGAGCGTTATGCCCTAGAGTAGTTATTTTCGTTCCACCGGCTATAATAGTGGGGGTTCCGAGCTTGATAAACCAAACCTTATATAGTAATAAATCACATGAAAGACACTAACTACTTATAATGGAACACCACGTGGGTTGGGACCAGGTTAAGATGATTTTTGTTCCACCGGCTATAATAGTGTCCAGGTGTTCTGCCCTGGATTAGTTGTTTATGTTTCACCAACTATAATAGTGGTTAGGTGCGTTCTATCTTAGAGTTGTTGTTTCCATTCCACCGACCATAATAGTGGGGTTCTCATACTCATGTGGATATAATTCAAGAGATGTGTAAAGATAAAATTAATGGCCTAAATTCTAATGATGGTGATTAATTTGAATGATTTACTGCATGAATTATTTGCCTTTTCATGTTATGCTTTGTCTTAGCCATATGGTTACCTTACTCAGTACATAGCGTACTAATCACCTTTTTTATGGGTACTGCTCATCCCACAAGCAGTGGCCCCTCATGAGTTTGTGTTGGTAGGAGATGATGCTTATGATGATTTTGATGCTCATGATGCCTTGGGTGGGACTAAGTGATGACCTGTTGTACCTGATGTGGTGTCCGAGAGGGTGTTCTTCGGACTTATCATTATATATTTTCCTATCATTTTTATTTCCCCCGTAGTGGGCATTGTTTGTATTTAACTCCCATTTTATATTGACTTTGACATTTGCGTACTCTGGTTTTACTTATGAAATGTTAAACTATTATGGTTTTTATTTTATTATTTGTGTTAATACTTTTAGTCCCTTTACTTTTATGGTTAGTATGAGATTGGTTAGGGGTCAATCTTGTACTAATCATAGCGGTAGCACCCCTGTTTTTAGTGTATGTTTTTCGTAACAAATAAAAAATTTCAACTGTAAATTTTGGGGGTGTTACAGTTTTGTTCACAACCTATAAGAAATGGAACACTAATTATTAAACCTTCTTCGTACTCATTTATCCTGTTTCTTTTATTTTTTTGAACTAAATATTAGTAATAAGAGTAATAATAATAACAATAAGGTTAATATTAGCAAAATATTTAAAATAAATTATGCTAAATAAATAAAAGGATTAAGGGTACAATCAGAGAGGGAATAGTAGGCAAGAGTGGTGGCAACAGCGACAGAGCAAGGCAGTGGTGGCGGTGGTGATAGAAAATGAGGAGTTTTAGGAGTGGAAAAGGGAAGGGAAGCTGGGTTTTCTTGGGTGGTAGGGTTTCTGGATCAGAGGGGGTTGTGGTGGTGGTGGTGGGGTCCCACGATGACAGCGCAGGTGGTGGCAGCGGTGGTAATCGAGAGTGAAGGAGAGAAAAGGAGGAGGAAGGAGGGAAAGGAAAGGGGAATTGGTGGTGTGGAAAGGTAGGGGAGGTTTTCTAGGTAGAAAGAGAGGCAGTGGAGGTGGTGGTTACTACAGTGGTGGCAGCGCAGGGCAGCGCAAGTGGCAGAGATGGGTGCAAAAGGGTAGCTCGAGCTGCCCACTTTGCATAGGTGGGGAGAGGAAAGGAAGGGCAGTTAGGGGAAGGTGAGGTCTCGTTTAGTGGAGGGTGATGTAGGGAAGAGGAAAGGTGGTTGTGGAGATGGTGGCACGGCGCGACGAAAGCGGTGGCAACAACTAAATAGGAGGTGCGAGGAGGTTGGGAGAGATTTTTGGAGTGGTAGAAAAGAGGAAGAATTGAGGCATAGGGAGTAAAAATAAGGGGATATAGGTGGGGAAGTGGACAAAGGAAGGAAGAAGACAAGGGGAGGGTGGTTGGCTATCAGCCAGGGTGCAAGCCGGCGTAGCATGCACATCCAAGGGACCTGATAGGGTTTTGGCAGGGTCGTAGGGGGTGTTGGGGTTGTAGAAGATAGGGGCCAATGCAGGGTAGTGCCAACTATACGCCCTATAGGTAAGGACAGGGGGAGGTGAGGGGAGACAGAGAAACATGGCTATGAAGCAACCATGCTCAATGCACTGGTCAAGGGGAGGTTGAAGACAAGGGTAAAAAGGGAAGAAGGAAAGGAAGAAAAAGGAAAAAGGGGTTATGGACAGCGCTGGGTCGCGCGAGAAAAAAAAAGAAAGGGAAGTGGGATGGGGGGAAAGAAAAGAAAGGAGAGGAGGGGAGTTTGGGTCATATGGGGCACGACCCAGTCGGATGAGGGAGGAGGAGAAAAGAAAAAAAGGAAGAAAAAGGAAGAAATGAAAAAGGAAAGGAGAAGAAAAATGAAAAAGAAAAAAAAAGAAAAGTGAGGTGGTTGGGGTGTTTTAGGATTTTTTTGGAATTTTAGGAATAATAAAATTAGTATTAATAAATAATTAATTTAGAAATTATTATTATTATTTAATTAAAATTTATTTTAGCTTGGTAAATAATTCTAGCCTCCACTAATTTGATCCCTAAATTATTTTCCACCCTTTTAGCCTTAATTATTATTATTATTATTATTATTATTATTATTTCATTATTTTATTAAAAATGGTATATTTAATCAAACCTTACCTAATAATTCTTATTTCATATTTAATTCCTAAAATAGGATTTTTAGGGTATTACACTGTCGGCCCTACCATCTTTCCTCTGCCACGCTCAGCACCATCGTCATCCCCTTCTATCATTCCCTACCATTCTTCTTTACACACCACCTTATATATATATACTACCTCCTTGTCCTCTCTCCCACCTTCATTTGTTTACCTCCTCCTCCTCCTCCTCCTCCTCCTCCTTCTTCTTCTTCTTCATCACCATTCATGCACCACCATAGCCACCAAGCACCGCCTTGTGCTTTGTGGATCAACCACCACAACCAAACCATCACTCCCCTTCACTATTGCCGACCATTGTCATCTACCGCCCTTGTTTTACCCTCTTCTTTCCTCACATGCTACTACGTTTTGTGAGGTGCATGGCTCATGCACAGTCACTCGCATAGTCGTGCACCATCCTTTTTACGTATCGCATGCCTGTGCATGCTAGCACAACTTCCTATGCATACTCTCATAAGTTGCACACAACCTTACATAGGTTAGTGCGTCCCTATTCTTCTCACCCGTGTGTATGTTGCATGCTCACGAACATGCTTCCTTCGCACAACCTACCCGTGCAACTTCCCAACTCATGGCCTAAGTGTGCATAGCCTATCGCACACCTGTTCAGCCTCATTTTTTGTCGCTCCCCCCTTGTTACACACCCAAACACCATCATGATTCCACCATAGCACCACCATACCTTCCACCACACTTTCGCAAAACTCAAGCTTCCCTTTGACTCTTATTATTTTCATTTTTATCCTCATTTTCGTTAACTTTTTCCTCAATTTTATTCTTCAATTCTAATCGTATATTATTGTGTTTATTAGGTGATATTTTGACGATCTCGAAGGAGGTGGTTTAAGATTTACAAGCTCAGAGCCTAGTGTCCTTGTTGGTAAGGATACTAGTTGATATTTAGGGTTTTTAAATTCTTGAATGGTTATGTATTTTAGCATGTTGTTGTTATTATATGTTTACATGTATGTTGTGTTATGATAATATGGATTTTATGATAGGAAGAGAGTAACAATGTTGAAAGATGTGCCGATATGAGATTTTTATGCTAATTAATAGTATTTTATGGAGGAGTGATATGGGCCAAATAAATTATAATAAGTGAGAAATAAGGACATCTAAGAGGTATGATGATAAATGGATGATTGTAAAATAATGATTATTGAAGATATAAGATTTTCATAAAATAAGGGTTATTGGTTATCTTTGAGGGTATTTTGGTTAATATGGGTCAAAATGGAAATTTTGGTACTTTTAACTTGTTAGGTGCATTAAAATGTAATAATAATATCATGAAAAGTGTTTGAAGTAATTATTGAATATCTTAGGTTTCTCAAAATGAGATAATGGCCTAATTAGGGAACGCTGACTTTAAAACAGTAATGTTATTATTACATGTGTAAACGTTAGATTGAGACCATGAATTAGGGATATGTTGTTAATATTGGTATTTTAAAGGATCTATATTTAATTAGGGTAATTATATGAGCCTTATAGTAAGAGTTATGACTTACCTACGAAATTAGGATTTTGCGAGCTCGATAAATAGTAACTTTTGAATATGGTATTAATATCTGTGTGTCGATGTCTTTCTTGTCTTAATTATATTTTGTACTCATCAAACCAATTATGAATAAAATACTAATCATTTAAAGTAAAAAGATCACCTGAGTCAAGACCTATTGTACCTGTTCATTCCACCGAACGAGAATAGTAGCTAGAAGCATTATGCCCTAAGGTTTTATATAATCATAACTATTCCACCCACAAAGAATAGTGGTCAGAAGTTCTTCCCTAGGGTTGTATCTATTGATAACCGTTCCACCGATTAAGAATAGTAGGGTCTCTGAACTCAATGTAAAATAAATTCCAAGAAATGATCATAATCATGGATAAGATACTAATCAATTAATGTGAAAGACTACGTGATTCAGAACCAATTGTACCTATTTGTTCCACTAGATAAGAATAGTGGCCGAGAGCATTCTATCCTAGGATTTAATATATTTATAACCGCTCCACTGGTAGAGAATAGTGGCCAAGAGCATTCTACTCTAGGGTTGTAAAATTTGGATAATTGTTCCACCGATTGGGAATAGTGGGGTCCTTACACTCACATGTCTACTTCTTTTCAGCTGTGAATACATGTAATTATATGTTTTCCCTATTTCGGTTGTATTGTTACCTTACTTAGTATGTAGCATGTTGATCATCCTTTTTATGGGTACTTCTCATTTCCATGAGCAAATAATTCGAATGTTTATGTGCATATGGATGAGCACCCACTAAATGATTTTGCAGCTTATGATGCCTTGTATGAGGGAATGATTTTATATATTAGGGGTTTTGGGTGTAGAGACATGTTTATCCGAATGATGGTTTTACTTGAATACCCTTTTGGGACTCTTAGACCTATAGTATCCCTTTATCCATATTTTGGATTATTGTATTTTGAGTTAATCTCCAAACTCGTATTTAAGTTTATGAAACTCCTCTCATTTTCTTTTTATCTGATTTAGCATTTTAAATTGTTTTACCTTATGATTGACTTAAGGATAGGTCGATAAGTCAAACTCATGTCAATTACGGTAGTAAGACCCAATTATTTGATTTACGCTTCCGCTATAAAACAAAATTTATTTAGTAGTAAATTTTGAGGTGTTACAATAGCCATATCTAGAATCATTCTTAATCCTAAATTTGTTAGATACAGTTCTTTCTTGCTAATAATAATAGCGTCTACCGGTCCATAATCCATCAGCTTCTGTGTTGTTATTTTGATTCCTCTAAATATTACTAGTTTGAATTTTTTCAACCCAATTATTACCTTTTGCACACATACCACTATTTGGTAGCTACAAAGCTTATGTTCAAAGCAAGTTGCTCCTTCATTAGGAATTCAGGAATCATACTAGGTCAATACTGATTTTTGAATTCCTTTATAATTAGCAATCCTTACATTTTTGTAAAAGATCTAGAGTTGCCTAAATTCTTCAAGAAAATTATATTATGTCCTTTTGTTGATAATTTCTCAAACTTTTTCAGGCATTTGGTTGAGCTCTTGATGTAGAAACAATCTTATCCTTCGCTACATTAGTTCATACAGTCTCCATTTTTGGGTTGCCAAGTGTTCCCTTGCTTCACTAATATATCTTCTACATATACTAAAAAAAAAGTTTAAATCTCCAAAAATTTGGTCCATCATTTGTTGGAATATTTAGGAGTAGCTTTTTAGCCCAAAGGGCATTACTATACACTCGTAATATCCTCCTTTTGGACTCGGAAAGGCCATACAAGGTATGGATTATTCTTCCATTAGGATATTCCAATATCCTAACTTACAATCAAATTTGCTAAACCATTTTTATCTTGTATTTTAATTAAAAGACTATCTTTACTGGGAATTTTATAAATATCATTTAATATGTTACTGTTGATTCACTTATAGTTGATGATCATCCTAGCCTTTCCTCATTTTTGTTATATATGGTTTCTTACCATGAATGCAAGGGATCTATGTGGGCTTATTGAACTTCTTATTAAGCACTAATCTTTTAGTTCCTTTATCTATTTATTGAATTCTTTTTCATTAAAAGGAGTATAAGCTATATCTTTTCCTAATATTTTTTTACCTTATGCTTAAAATTTCTATATTTGCTTTTGCTGGAAGTTGTCCTAAATGTGACTTAGGGTCATCTCCTATTATCCTTGTTTTTTCAACTATTTGAATTAGTTTTTCAACTTTTTATTTGTTATAATTTATCCTTTCATTACTAAAGGTGTGTTTCTTAATAAATCTTTGAAAGATTTCATATTCAGTTACCTCTTCATCATCAGATGATTCATCATTTGTTATAAAATCTTTTTCTTGGCTTATTGTATTTTTTTCTTTTATTTGAATTATACCTCCCACCGTGCTTTACATGCGTATACTCTGATTTATTAGTAACAATGGTAGCGGTTTTCTTAAAAATTGATAGTGATCTTTTACTTATTAGCATTTAACCATTATCTAATGTTTTAAAATTTAGTCTCAACACAAAATATTTTGGATGTGTTGGTCCATATGTTACCTAGGTCATTTGGAGATTATAAATTACTCCCTTTTAATTTGGGTTATTTAAAAATTCAATTTTTGCATTAGGAAGACTATTTATATTCATGGACATTGCCATATGCTAACATTGTTATGTCCCTCATTCTTAGGACTTCTATACACTTAGACCCTTTTAATAGGTTTTTATGTATAGAACACTTTGTGCTTCTACTATCTATTATAGCAAATTTTTCTATTTGTGTCTCATCATTGAGGTGATTCACACATTTTATATTTAAAAGTGAATTCAAGGGATTTGCCGAAGTAAAACAACGTACTTCTTATATTTTGTTAAACTCTCTTCTTAGGTTTATAACATTCTTTTCAAATTCTATATCAAACTCTATTTTCATACCCTTTCCTTTTTTATCAATCTCTTTTATTTTTACTGATGAGACCCTTTTTTTAGGATAGTACATTTTATATTTTAAAATGGATATTCTATTTTTTTTAACCTTTTAATTTCTATTTGTAGGTTTAATATTTTCTCTCTTTTTGATGTTTCTAGAACTTTTTTAACTTTTGTGGTTATATTAAAGTATTTTTTGATACAAGTACTACAAATTTCATCATGGCATATAAAGCATCTATACCTATGGGCCATATCGGGATATAGTTTACACCAGTCACATTGTTTGCTAAATATTCCTTCATCATGCATCCATTGGTGTTCATGTTCATTTTGCATAAACTGACAGTTTTTATATTCAAGCATATTTTATATTGGGTCAACAAATCCTATTTACGGATCCACTTCTTATATAGAATAGAAGGATTAGTCATTTGAATCTATACAGACTACAACTTCCTCTAATCCATCTATTAAGTTTGCCCTATGTGGGTTTCTAATTTTCTTTGAGCATTTATTGGCTAGGTGATTGGGATCTCTGCATATGAAGCATGTGCATTTCTATATCTTATCTAGTTTTATTAACATGTTTTCCTCTTTAAGGTTGTTTCTTTTTTATTTAAATAATTTCTTTTTCTTTTTCCTAGGCCTTTCATAAGCCTAAGGTCTCGTAACAATTTTACATAATGCCCAACTTTGTTTCTTAATTTCCTTTTGTTGTACATATTCTACACATTTTTGTTGCAGGTAATCAAATACATAAACACCTCTTAATCCTATTCCTAATCCCTTAGGATAATTTTTACTATGCCAAGATTCTTTTATTGATTTTCCTAACTAGCCAAGTACTTTAGTTAGTTATCTGTTTGCTATGTCTTCATTTATAAGAATCCCTAATTTTCCTGCTAGGCTAAAAGAATCAGTGGTAATTTCTACTTTGTTGTCCCAATCTTTAATCATTATTTGCTCCAAAGTTCTTAATGCTTGGTTTTGAAAACTTACATTCTTTTTACTAGGTTATATTCCTAGTATTATCTTTCTAATTAATCCAATAAAGTTATAAGGATTGCTTCCCAAAATCCTTCTTGCTTCAACTCTGGTCAGATCTTCCTCTTTTACTATATCATATGCATTTAATGTTTAATCCCCTAAAAATGTTTATTGGTAGATAAACATATCAATTTCTAGTTGATAGACATGTACCGATGCTCTTACACGATCTGTCTCCCATTTATCTATAGCTTCAAGCCATTTTTGTGGATGCAGATTAGTTAATGTCAATATAGTTCCATTTCTATGTGCTTTTGGTAAGATGACATTTTAAGGCACATATATTTTTCCTTTTCCTTTCCAATCTCCTTGTGGAATATAGGTATTAACTAGTTCTCTAAGGGGTCTTCCTAGATTATATAAGTGAGGTTCTACTCCTAATTTCCCATACATTAGGGTATCTTGATAGGATGTTGATAATTGTACCTCTGTTTTGATTGATGGTGAGGACATCATTCTTTATTTAGATATTTCCCTATAAATTTTCTTTTCATTCATAGGATTATATCCCTTAAAATCTAATTTATATTTCTCAATCATTTTGTTAAAAGCTTTTTCATAATCCAATTTGATGGATTCTGTTAGCATTTCAAAATATGTTGTCTATTTTTTCCATAAGGGTTTTTCCATCAATATCTTTTAGGTCTCAAATCATAATATCCCTATTCATTTGTGAACTTTCTTCCTCGTATGGTAGCAAAAGAGGCTATCTTTTTTCTTTTCTTTTTTTTGTTGAAGGTAATTTAATACATTTTCTAGACCATAAGGGGCATAGAGATATTCTATAAGTTTTTATCCTATATAAACTTTATTTAATCTTTGTTTGTCTAATATAAATACCTTGCTTATTTTTTTCTTTGGCCTCGTTTTTGATGAGGTAAGGATATTCCTTAAGAAAAGATTTATATATTTTTAATTTTTGTTCATAAACCTTTACTGGCTTAAAGGTTATTGGTAAAACTCTATTGATTCTTCCATTATTCTAGTTCAGATATTATAGAGTTTGTATCATTGTTGATTCTAGCATGCTAGTAATTATGAAACCTTAGGGACATACTTCCATCATGGTTTTCATATACTGTATTTTCCTGAAGGGAGAAGCTAGGATTTCATAAAAAGCTTGTTATATTCCAATTTAATCCTAGATTTATCTCATGGTCATATTTTATTCCAAAAATGGCTCTTATTCCCTGAGTAGTAAAATTTTGACCAAAATTCTTCAACGTTGATTTTATAATTTTTTTGGTTTTTTTGAACATAATTTTCCAATAAAACCCATTCTTCTAATTAAGTTTTTTACTCCTTTTTGGAGTTTGTATCCCTTTATTTATTCTGATATTAATATATTTAGCAAATTCTTTTGGATCCATCATAAAATTTGGACAAAAATATATTATTGCTCCATATTTTGGATTCATATCAATTTCAAAGGTTCCCAATACTGATTTTCCTAAATCTATATGTTCATCATATAAGATGACAAGTGTTTTTGTTCCTAGATCTGGTCTATGAAGCCCTTTGACTGCTATCATAATCACTCCTAGGTGCATATATTGAAACCCTTTATGGATGAACTTTTGAGTTGATTCTCTTTCTATTAGGTTAATTGAAATTTGTTGGTCTTATTTAGTGTAAGATTCTTTCCTTTCCCAATGGTATTTATAGATTTTTTTTCTCTACTAAAAATTGATTTCTTTTCATACAGCCTTTCTTCATCTAATCAGTTATGGCCTCAATTTCTGAAAATTTCATATTGTTGATCTATATAAATTAGGTCTTCTAACCTTTTGACCATATTTATATTATTTTTCCAAAACCTAAGGGATTCTAAAATCCTCCACTTATCTCTAAACTTGTGTCAGGGCTTCCTAATTCTATTTAAGCATATACCCTAAAGTTTATTTAGAACTTTAAGGGTATATTTCCATTTGTCCAAGTTTATTTTTTGCATTTGTTTGATCAAATCAACTATTAATTTATCATTATTTCTTTTTTCCTCTAATTTTTCTTGGTTTTATGATATTCTTGTTTCAATTAGTATTTATAGTTTTTCTAATTTTTTGCTAATATTTAATAGAAATATTGTTTGGAAATTTAAATTTTTTGGGTAGTTTTTATCAATTTTTGATGTACCTACATATTTTGTTGAGCCCATTGGTTGGTCATGATACCTGTGATTTTCTTTCCTTATTTGTTGATAGATTTCCCAATGTTCAAAATTCAAATTACTCGTGATAAGACTAAGGATCTTATTTTGGTTAAACTACCCTCTAATTTTCGTTGGATAGTTTCCAATTCTTTGTAGCTTTTTCTAAATTCATTTGATTTAGTCAAGGTTGCTTGAATTAATTGTTCCTTTACCCTAAGAGGAGAATTTTTCAAATTTTCTTTATATATTTAAGTAACCTTTTCCTCTATCTGGTTGCCTTAACTTTTTAAGAACTCTAATTTTTTTCCTAAATATTTAAATAGATTTATTTTAGGATTATTGATTTTAAAAAAAGCTTATTTATACAATTTTCCATCGTATAAAACTATTTTTGTTGTTCTATGCCAAGACTAATTAAAAGATTTACAATAAAAATTATTTTTTTAATGCAATATGCCATCAAAGTTTTTGCCAAAGGTATAAGTAAGGGTGTAACCGTTAGTTGTATCTTTAATGTCCTTTTAGCATAGGATACTTACCAAGTCTAAATAATTTAACTAATTCATTCTAAATAGTTTCATTAATATGTTTATCAAGTAATTCTAAGAATGATTCTAGAAACCTAATATCTTGGTACTCTTTAGGAGCTACTATGTTTTGATCTAGTACATCCAGCCTGAGGATAGTTTCTTTTTCTCTATTAAGCTTTCTAATTAATATGTCTTTTATTAAAATTAGTTGGTTCTTATCCCAAAAAGTGATATTAAATAGAGAGTTACAAAGATCACTAATATTCATTTCTAATAATATTTCCCCTTCCCCTTAGATATTTAAATAGTAAAAGAAAAAAAAATAAGTGAAGTTCATACCTCTGCCACTACTTTTCCTTTCCTAATTCTTGCATCATGTGATGCCATTTCAAGTTTTTACTTGATCCTACAGGATTATGTAGAGTTTCAATCTTCGGCTTAAACTCCTTTACAAAGCAACCTAGCAGGAGGCAACATGCCTACTCTTCGCTCCTCAAAATTTCCTAAGATCTCCTAATCTTTTTTGGAATAATTTTGGAAAAGTTGTAATAATGTTGGAATGATGTTGCTACAAGACTGCTATAATGCCCCGAGGCTCTTTCTTATTTTCTTCCTACTTATATTTCTCCTTGGAGTTAGAGAAAATGGTTTCTACTCACTAGCCATGACTCAGATTATGCCCTTTTATAGAAAATAGAAAGATATGGTGATTTAAAAGTGAACTATATAGATAGGGATATATACAAAAGCTTTTCTTTGAGATTACCCACTCTAATACCAAACTCACTTCTAGTGCAATTTTTTTATTAAATGGGAAAGGTGTTTTTATTTATAAAATTTATTTTGTGCTCTCTGTGACTTGTTTATCAAATGAATCAGAGACCCTTTATTTATAGGAGAGGAAATCCCACAAGTCAGGTTATCTCTGCCACGTATTCTTATCCTAATGGACTGATAATATATCACAATAGATAAGACTCTTAATCTAATTAGTTGATTAGATTATAATGAGATAAGTTTATCCTATCGTATAATTATTAGGGTACAGATAATAGAGATAAAAGTCAAAAGATTCCCAAAAACCCTACAATCTACTTTTCTTCTTTTATTCTGCACCACTTTTTTTTCCTCTTTTTACTCTTCTACATACATGTGTCTATCTGGGTTCTTAATAGAGCAAAGTTTTTACCTTGTGACATCATTGCTTGTGTCATTATTAGTGCCATTTCTTACATTAATATATATAGTTAACGTCATTACTTACATAATTGCCTGCATCTTGTTGATGCCATTCTTGGTTTTATCCAGATATTATCATCAACCTTGAATTTTGGTTCAAAACCTAGGGTTTAGGGTTTTAGGTTAAATTTTACTAATGTAGAGGCCCATTAATGGTAAATGTGATAAGTGAAGAATGACCATAGTAGGTTTCATAAAAAATAGGAGAATTATTAAGGACATTAATGTCATTACATGTGCCAAAAGTACCAAAATATGCAAGCCATATCCATAAATCACATGAAACAACAATTCCAAGAAAAATAGTAGCCTTCCCATGTCCTCGAGCATATTGACCTAACTAAGCTTTTTGATAATTCTTCCATTGCTATTGCATATAGTCAATACTACCAATTATACTCAGAAATCCACATTGTTCATAAACATGAAGCAATCATTGGAGGCCAGTCTCATTTGGTCTCCTCAAGTATTATTGTCCATAAATTAGAACCACACTTTCAACAAATTTTATTACACATTTTCTTGTTGTCGATTCCCCAATGTGCACATATTCATCACAAGCATTAGCTGACATTCCATATGCCAACATTCGTATAGCAATTGTGCACTTTTGTATAGGTGATAAATTTCACCTTCCACAACCATTAGACGTTTCTGTGAAGAATGGATCATGAATACATAGAGCTTCCACAATACAAATAAAAACATATTTTTTTCATTTGAAATCTATGATGAAAGTAAATGTTAGTGTAAAATACGATTATTAGAAAAAACAGTAGTCAACATACAAATAGTCATGTCTAGATTCACAATCCTTCTCTATGTAATTACATTTCTTCACTCATCTTTGTAGATGACTATCATATGTCAAATCTCTTATTAGCTTTGAATGATGCATAGAAATCATATAATTTTATGTAAACAATCAATAATCGTTTTCTTTAATGTGTTATGTTATTAATGGATTCATTTCTTAACTCTTCACTCATTTGATCAACTCTACTTCTCGTGGATCTATTTCACAACCATCTAATGAATAGGAAAATAAAGAGCTTGAAGGTATATTTTGGTGTATTATGTGTGCTTTGGATAGTTAGTAACGGAAGATGGTAGTAGTTGGAGTTGTAATATATAGAGTGGTGCTTCATGTGTTCTTTATCAGTGTAATAATTTAGCTATTTGATTCCTTTCTCTATATGTGAAATTACTAGCCCACGTGAAGCTGCATTATTACACTAACTTATCTTGCATTCGATGATGGAAAAGTACTGAGGTGACCCCATCCTACATCTTTATTTTGTCGTTTAAGTCATTATGTCATATGTGACATAATTATCCCATATGAAGCCTACATTATTATATGAAATTTCCTTCCCAATTATATGATGCAAAAGTAATATTGACAAGACCTAACCTTGTGTCATGCATTATTTGTTTGATTCCTCTATCATATATGAAATTATTAGCCTACAAAATGTTTTTGTAATGAAATGTTGAAGTAAAATTACCATTGATAAAAGACCTTACCCCTTCACTTCAATGTTATTATCTATTTCTATTGATGTAAAATTCTTACAAGATGCTTTTCTAAAAATGCTTTTTAAAAAATGACACATGCTTTCAATTACATGCTTCCACATTAGTATGTAAAAAAGCACGCATATGTTAAATTTTTGTAACATGATTTTTTGTTTTGTATGATGGAACTAAATCATACAATAATATCTCTATATAATTTTTTTAATAATTCTATACAAAGAGATAACAAAACACATGTAAAAACAATAATATAGATATATATGAAAATACATTACATCAAATGATAATATTAACACAATACATAAAAATTGGACAATATAACAAACACATTAATTATAAATTACATATGGAAATACAAAATAGCAATTGTTATTATTCATAACAGCCATACTAAACATATTATTAAAATAAACAATTATCCTCTACAGAGATGCCTCACATACCACCTTGCATATATAATGCATTGTATAGTTGTTTATACATGAACTAGTGTGGTGATGACTTGTAAGTGATTGCCATTAATTTTTCTAGCAACAACCACTTCTTGTGCATCATATTTTCCTCTTCCACTTTCACCTTATGAGCCTCCACTTGATTTTATTATGCTTTAATTTGTAGTTATTCTTCCTCAATGCACATTTCTCGGTCAATTATCTCCCTTTCTAGTATAATATATTCATTTGATGAAGAATATAAATCCCTCATCACATTATTGGCTTCATTACAAGTATCCATATTATCCTAAAAAATAACATATTTTTTTCAATCGCTTTCTTACTAGGTAGTTGAGTGAAAAATTAAGTAGTTGGGGCATCATTAATCGTATTCTTCTTTGCTCTACTTATAGTTGCACCATCATATGTAAGTCCATTCATAGCCAACCACTTTGGCTCAAACCTCAAAATTTCCAAAATGTGCACATGTGTGAATTTACTTATTCTTTAACTCTCAAATTGTAAAAATCAGATGTGAAGGCGATGCCATCTTATTCAAATTCTACAATTTCTTTATCTTTTATTGCTTTGTTGTAGCAATCACAAAATAGTTTGGAATTACATGAAGACATAGTGTAGTGACGCTTGCACAGTTCCATGCCCACATGCATAAAAACCACTACGACATGTGTTGTAGAATTCGGTGACCTTGCTCCATAATGTATCATAAGTTTTATTATTGCAATTATATGTGGTATTTTCCACATTAATAAATACCCCTATTAAGATTCGACTTTCATCACGAGATCACGAAAACTTTGAACCCATTTGCTTCCTTTTTCAAGCACAATCATTCCATAAGAAGTTTGAACAACAAGTTCCCTACCACATCCACGACCACACCATCATCATCATCATCATTGTAAACTTTTGGTTTTGTACAATGAGAAAGATACATAAATGCAAACATATGTGAACTTCTCAAAACTAGGGGTCATAGGATGTTGATCCATAGTTTCTTCATTTGAAGAATATCCCATGAATCCCCTTAGATTAAGGATTTCTATTTCTTAGGATGGAATATATGGATTAGTTGGTCAATATTGGGTTTGGGAGGATGGAAACATAAGGTGTAGTTGGAAAAAGTGTGTTGTGGTGGATTGTGAGCCAAAATTTGACCAATACACAGGTAGTTGTTAGGCAAACTATGAAGTGGTAGAATTATGTTGAGGGTTTGATAGTCATTGATGTAATACATCAATTTTTAAAAAAATGTATTTTATAATATAAAAATGAGAAAGAGTATATTATTCCAATATTTATTATTTCTTTTAAAGGAAACTAAAATCCTAGTTGCATTTTAGAAACATTTCGTTATACTATTTGTATCTTTACTTACAACTTTATTTTTTTTCAGACTTTTCAAACTACTTTTAGTCATCAAGATTCTAATGGATCATTTTATATAGGTGATATTTGAATTACTTGGATTTTTCTGAGTTTCTTATCCATTTTTTAATTAAAAAAATAGAGATTTTGACACAAAAAAAATCAATTTCATATCATGTAGTTTTTATATCATTTTGTGCCTCAAAATGATCCCCTTCCCATCCATACCCTGTGTTTGTTTGGTGCTTCCCTATCCCCAATGGTTATCCTTGCCACCTTACCCCCATGGTGTCCTCATGATTAACGATCATTACTAGCTAGGTTAATACCCCTTCACTCTCCTTTAGTTCTTAAGCTTCCACCGTGAGTTTTATCCCATTTTTCTCCAAGAAAAACCCATGCCACATATTTTCTCTATTGGCTCTCCATTTCCACGCACTCCTATCCATCCATTGAAGCTCCATGGTAACTCACAATCCCTCATCATCATCATCATTGTTGGTTAAATCCAATCACTTCCTTCATTTTTCTTTTTTTTTTTATGTCTTATGTATTATAATCTCATATTATTATTATTATTATTATTATTATTATTATTATTATTATTATTATTATTATTATTATTATTATTATTATTATTATTATTATTATTATTATTATTAGCATGGATTCAAATTAGTTGAGATCTAATCAAACCTCTCCTTCCATCTTCTTTAATTTTGATTCATAAGCCCAAGTAAGATTGTTCTAACTAAACTCTAAGTATGATCTTATGCAACATAATAAAGGTGTTTAGCATATTAGTTTATTAATTATTTTTTTGCAACAAGAATCAAATGAAGTGATTTATCGTTGGAAATTTATATGTATCATGTTTATAATATGTTTTGATTTTTAAAATTATTATGGGATAATTCTTGAAAATTTTAGATGCATGAATAATTAAGGAGATCATGAAATATAGTAGTTTGGGACGTATGAATTTGGTATGAATTTATTAACTTAATTCTCTAAATTGGCTAACAGTTAGGGTGAAAATAGTGTGTCAAATTAAATTTTTATAGGTTTACTTTTTCAATGCAACTTTTGGTTCATGATTTAGAGTTGTATGTAAAAAGTTATGATTAAAAAGCCATAAGTGTACAAAAATGTCAAGTGTGATATTTAGTTATTTAGGCTCGACCTAATCTCATTTTTTATGATAGAGTTGTGTTTTGTTTAATATAATGATTCCATGATGTTTATTGGAATTTTTAGGATAAATTTCATATAAAACATGTTGTCATGTAGATTCATATAGCTTATGATTGAGAGAATTTTCATTAAGTCGAGTAAGAATAAGTTAAATGTTCTTCACTATATCCAAAGTTTTATTCACTAATGATCGAATAATCACCATAAGTAAGGTTAGTGAAAATTTACTTATACTCAAGAGGATTGATCAAGGAATAACCATATTTATTAGAGTTAAGCAAGATTAATCATGATTTAGCATAAAATGACCAAATTAGCCATAACATAGTAAGGTCTTAACTTTTTGAATAATGATAATCAAACATTGACTATGGACCCTTGATTTTGATAGTTAATTTGAAATGCCCCAAAAATCTAATTTTAAGAATTTTAGTTAAATAAGGATTTATTAGGAAAATTAATTAAATAAATTATTTTTATTAAAATAAAAGGGAATTAACTAGGACAAATCAAGAACAAAATAATAAATTTTTTTATTAGAAAATTTTGGGTAATTTTGCTAATTAAAATGGAATTTAGAAAAATCTTTCAAAAATCCTAAATTAGCCCAAAAAGGGAATTAAATATTATTTTATTATTATTATTAAATATCCTAAAATACCAAAATAATCCAAATAACCCAACTCACTTATTTTTCTTTTTCCCTTTTTCCTTTTCCTTGTTCTTTTCCTTCCTTTTTCTTTTATTTTCTTTCTTTTTCTTCTCTTTTTTCTCTTCTTTTCCCCCGATTGGGCCTGTCTGCGGTCCGCCCCTCTCTTCTTTCCTTTTTCTCCTTTAGCGCAGCCCAACACACTGCGTTTTGCCTCATTTTTTTTTAATTCATCGCCTGACCAGTTTTCTTTCTTTTCCTTCTTTTCTTTTCTTCCCGGCCACTCGGTCCGCTCACACTGCCCCTTCCTTCTTCTTCTTCCTTCCTCCCTTCCCCCGTTGACCTGCAACTCCCCCAACCTCCCGAGAATGTAGCTGCCGACTACGCCCATTTTGACCAGCCGTTTCCTCTCCTCTCTCTTCCCCCTGACTCACCAGCCCCTTTGAACCAACCTACTTCCCTCTCTTCTCGCACGATCCCTTCTTTTCCTGCACAACTATCTTGCCACATTTTTGAATTTTTGCTGGCCTACTGTCACCGTCGGTGAGCCCTAACTGACCTGCCCTATTCCCTTGTCATTCCCCTTACCATATCCTCTCATTTAAGCCCTATAAATACCCCTACCTAGCCTATAATCGAGCATTTCCTTGAAACCCATAATTCCCTTTCTCATGCACCGCCTCCACTTTAGACGTTATTTCTGTCGCCGTCGGCCAATGCCAACGCCCACTCTACCCACCTAAGTACTCCTTGCACTACCCTCTATCTAACTACACCGCCTTCCTCCCTTGATTTTCCTTGCATGAGTCACCCCGGCCGTGCAAAGTAGTTTCCTCGACCAACCTTTCCTTCCACATCCACCGCCCTTCACACCACCATTTCCGCCGCCGCCATTGCCCCTTACACCTCCCAAAAACATCTGCAGACCCTCCTCTACCTTCCCCTACTCTTCTTTTCCTCTTCCTCCCTCTCCTCCTCTCTTTCTCTTCTTCTTCCACTTTGGACCACCACTACCGCCGCTGTGCACCGCCACCCTCATTCTACTTCTCTCCATCTAGGCAACCATAAACAACCCAACTCCCACCTTTATTCTTCCTCTCCTTTTTCCAGCATCCAACTTTTCCTCTTTTCTTCTCTTTTTTTGGCCACCGCCACCGTGCACCATTGCCGGTGCCACCTGTCACCACCAACCCAAGGTGGAACCCTAAACCCTCTCAACCCTTTTACCCTATTTATACAAGCTTTATTTATTTTATTTCCATTATTTCGAGTATATTATTATTATTATTAATGTTAATAGTATTATTAATAATATTTTGGTGAAGGGTCGAAGCCCTTATTTCACTTTCTTTTCAAATTATGTCCTTTTCATTATTATTATTATTGTTGTTGTTGTTGTTGTTGTTAGTATTATTTATAATATCATCATCATCATTATTATTATTAAATCTTCAAACCTTATAGTATCAACTTTTACAATATTAATATTAGTTATTATATCCTTAGCAAAGTTAGTAATTAGTTAATGTTATTATTATTATATTATTATTTTATCAAAAACCTAATCTTAGAAGAAATTAGGAAATAATAGTATTTTTGGTAGGAGGGAATCTAATCTTTAGCTTTTCCCTCATATAGGCGAGACCAATAAAAGCCCTAAGGAGGCGTAGGAGTGTACTCCAAGACCGGTGTCGTTTTAGGTAAGGGTGTAGCTTAGGGCGTTTGTATGTAATGTATTCTACATGCCTTGTATGCCATGTGCCATGATATATGATGTATTTTATGTGTATTGTTATAACTAATATATATGCAGTATGACTTGGAGTTGAGGTATATTCATATGTTATTTTATGGCATGCGTATAATGTGTATAAGTTGTGATTATGATGTGACATGATGTGGCCCTTTAAGACATGCATGCTAGGTTATGTAATATGATGATATGGAGTGTAATGATGTGGAGTTGACCTAAGTGTTGCATGATTATGAGTGGAGGAATCTATGGTTTTATATGCATAGATCTAGGGTTTCCATGGGAGAATCTAAGTATGTAGGGAAGAATCTAGGGTTTGCATGGGTGAATCTAGAGTTTCACGTGGGAGTTTTAGGGTTTGTATAAAAAAGTTTGAAAGGTTGCATGGGATGTGTTAAGTCTGCATATGGGTGAAATGTACATATAGAAAGTTGATTTGAGGTGTGAGGAAGGTAATGGAAGTGTTATTTGGGTGTTTGAGTGCTTTGAATGAAAAATAGTACGTGGGACAATATAAGGGTACATAGGAGACTAAGCTAGGGTTTGAAGTAGCCAGCTAGGGTTTGGCGTGGCTACCTAGGATTTCGTGGTCACACGTGTATTTGGTGATTAAAGTGTGATGATAAGGGTGGAATCTATGGGTTGTGATGTGTGGAGTGTTAAAAATACTTTGGATTGTGTGAGGTGGAGTAGGATTGGCCACTTAAGCCTAAATTAGGGTTTCAAAGTAAAACCCTAGAGTGAGATGATGAGTAGACTTGGAAGTGTAAGGTAGTGGGCCATGACCTGCATACGTGGGAGATGGGCTCTAGTGTGAGTTAGGGTAAGAAGGAAAGGATGTTGGGCCAAGTTAGGAGGTGCATGAGTCTTATGATGTGAGATGAGTCCTTTTGAGGATAAGTATAGAGGGAGTTAGTCATGCATGTCTAGGGTTAAAATTTTGAATAAGATACTTAAGACATTAATCATGTAAAGTGAAAGATTATTGAGTCGGGTCCAAGCCAATCCACCGGTTAGGAATAGTGGTTAGGGTGTTCCATCCTATATGTGTCATATCCACCGACTATAATAGTGGTCAGGTGCTTTATGCTCTGTGTATTTCCGGCCCACCAGCTATAATAGTGGGGGATCCCGAGCTCAATAAACCAAACCTGAGTTTGCTAAGACACGTAAAAGACACTAAGTACTTACAGTGGAACACCATGCGAGTATGAACTAAACCGATCCACCGATAAGGAATAGTAGTTAGGGTGTTTCACCCTATATGTGACCGGTCCACCAGCTATAATAGTGGTTAGGGCATGAATCCCTATATGTGACCGAGTCACCGGCTAAAATAATGGGAGGTTCCTATACTCGCATGGATTGATAAAAAGATATGGCGTGAAATGAGTTCTGATAAGAAATTAATTAAATAATTAATTCGAATTATGGATAGCATTTATTTATTTATTTATTTAGTTATTCATCTAATGTGATTGTATGTTGTTTATTATCCTGCATGGTTTTATGCACTTTTATGCATTGGCCTTAGTGCACGGTTACTTTACTCAGTACATATCATATTGATCACCCTTTTTATAGGTGTTTCTCATTCTCACAAGAAGGAGGCCCTTCTGACTTTGTGCAAGTGGGCGATGCCTATTTTGATGCTTTTGATGTCCATGAGGCATCAAGCAGGGCTGAGTGTTGATCATGGGCTTGGTTCGATGATCAGAGCGACGTGGCTGGATTCTCCCTTTATGTCATTTTATTTCTTTATGTTATTTCCTTCCTGTATTGGATTTTCCAAAATTAAACATTATCATTTGTAGACATTATTCCCTTCGAGGAATTTTGATTTCGTAGTTTGAGATATGTAACTTTCTACGTGTACTCTGATTTCTATGCTATGACTCTTCTAGCTTTTCTTTTTGTGAACTCTTAGTTTAAGTATTGATTAAGTTTAACAAATAGCATTTTTAGCCTTAACACTTGGTACTAGAAGGGTAGGAGTGAACCGGTCTAGTACTAAGTATGACGATAATATTTCTAAAATTCATAGGTTCTAATTTAATTCATTTGCTTCCGTATTAAAAAAAATAGTGAATTTTGGGGTGTTACATAATCATTAACTACAAGTGGTGATTTTTCTTAAAATAGTATATAGCCTTATTTTGTAATTTCATACTCAAATATATTCAATATTTTGGCCCATCTGGCCAATATATTATCTTGTAGCATTAAAAGCGATCATTCTGAAAAATGTTGACCAAAATTTTACTTTAACTATTTCCTAATGAATAGTTTTTTTTGAAAGCCTTCTATTTGAATTGTTATGGCATTCTAGTGGGTTTTTTTGGCTCGTGGTTTAGTCTTCTACTATCTTGGAACATACTCTTTGGTCTTTTAAGGCGTTTTGAGATGTTTTAAAATAAGTCTTTTAGATTTGGTGTGATTGATCTTGTTTGGCTTAATTGCTTTGGCTTTAGTTCATTTGATTGGTGAGCCATTAGTTTTTTGTATGACCTTATAGGGTTAATTGCTCTAAGTATTGAATAAAAGAGAATAAATTGACTTTTGTTAACTTATAGTTGACTTTAGGTTTGACCATTAACTACATCGTTGTTAGTTGACTTTATGATAACCTTTAAATAATTAGGATTAAAGGATTTAAATTGGAAAAGAATTGTTTGTTGCCTAACCTCGGTCTTTTATGGTGAGATATTTATTGTGGTGAAGTTATGGATTGTTACCTGACCTTAGCTTTTCATGGCTAGTAGATGGTTATGACCCTGAGTGGTCAAAGTATTAATGACTTGATGTGGATGATATGTTTAAATCTTGGATCCTTAGTTGAATTAAAAGACTAATCACTAAAATTGAAAGACAATTTGATTTAGGCAGGCATCTCGAGCCTTGGGCTACGACGTTAAGTGCTAAAGATCTTTAGGCTCGAAGGACCCATTTCTATTTCATAGGTTAAATCACAAACCCTATGGAGAGTTTTGTGTTATGACAAAAAGTTGTGTGCTTCTTTAACTAGTTGTATTGGAAGTGAGTTACTTTAGTTGATGATCATGGTGGTTTTCATGGTTGAGATGATAATCCCTCTAAAAGTCGAATACAGTGATCTGATTTGATCCTATTAATATGGCTTAGTGACTATAAATTTGTTTGGGATGGTCACCATTTTGTATCATCATTGGTAGCTAGCATAATGTACTACCCTTATTATAATATGTTAGTATTTACCATTATATACTACCCTTATTACATGGTATATTAGATGGTTGATAAATAGTTGCTTGAGTTAATTAATGATATTACACGTGATGACTTTGTGTTAATAAGAGTTATGAGTGATTTGTATATATATGATCTCTAGCTTGTATTTTTGATATACGTGATGTTAGGGCTAGATTGTGTTTCATGCAATCCATACTTCTATATAGTAGTTTAATCTTACCACTATGTGAGTATTGATGTTATTGTTTTATGATCACTGCCCAATTCAAATGAGTAAATGACGGAGTTGTGTGCAGGTTATGTTGGCATTGTAAAAGCTTTAGGTTTGAGATAGAGAGTCGCTAAGGCTATCCAATATAGTGTTTCTCTTAAATTTGGATTTGTACTAAAGTTTCCCTCTTCTTGTTGCCACCTTTTTGGGGAATCAAGTGTATTTTGTATAAGGGTTTTGTTATTTTGCTTCAAACTTTGGTTAAGTATTGATCACTCCTAATATTTGAGTGATTTTAACCTTACATCTGACATGGATTAGGCACTGGTCATGCCTCCCCACGTGTTGGATATGATGTTTTCATCCCTTTTTCTTATTTTGCTTATGTGAATCACGTTTTAAAACAAAAACTTTTGGTAGGTAAAAACTAAGGCATTAAAGTTGACATTGTTGGGAATTAAATTGTGTTGGTGGATAAAATGGACAACTAGAAGGCTAAGTTTAGGGAGCCAATGAGTTAGGAATACTTTAACTAAATTGAGAATTACCTCAACCTTCCATAAGAGATGGTACTATAGAATTTTAAAGTTGGTTGATTTGTTGTGGATGAGCATGGTTTGAGGTTGTGTTGGATTAGTTGATATTTTATATTTACTTTTAGCTTTTTGTTTGTTTGATTCCATAATTAAAGTGTTAATAACAAAAATTTAATAGATAAGAATAATAATAACAGTAGTAGTAGTGATAGTAGTAGCAACAACAACAACAACGTCGTCAGCGTCAACATAATTGAGAAACAACAACATCATCAACAACAATAATAACAATATTAATAATTAATACTTTGAGTGGTATTAGAAGTAGTAGTGATAAATTAAATGCACAACAATAGCAACAATATTAATATTAATAATAATAACAACAACAATAGATATAACGATTCCAATATTAATAATTAATGATTTTAGCGGTGGTGGTAGTAGTAAAATAATAATATTAGTTATAGTATTATCCACGCATTAATAATAATTGTAGTTGATAGTATAATAGTTATAACGATAATAACTATAATAAACAATATTATTATTATTATTAGATAACTAATTTTTAATGGGTGGACAAAGAAAAGAGAAAGATAATGATGGTATAAAAAGAGAAAAAGATTGTGAGATAAAAATAAGGCAAAACAAAGCTTTATTTATAGAAACGAAATATATATTTTTACCGATATAAAAAATTCAGTGTATCCAATTCCCCTTCCCTCGAGCACTCCTCCCCCCTTTTCCCTTATCACCCTTACCACACCCAACCATTTTTTTCATTTTTTTTTGTTTCCCCCGACAAGCCCCATTCCCCCCCTCTCTCTCTCTCGTCAAATAAGCTTTGTTAGATAGCTTTTTTTTTATTTAAGTTTTCTTTGTTTCTCTCACCCTTTTTTTTACTTGTTTGCCTCTCAAATATGGAGAAGTTCCATGAAGCTTTAGAGCAAAAAAAAAAATTACCATTTTACCTCTCATGTTTCTACAAGTTAGAGGCTGGTGTGAAAAAAAAACTTTTTTTACCTCTCATATTTCACGTGTTGGAAGTGCTATGACTTTATACTTATGCATAAATCATTTTAAGATTTTCGATCAAAAATAGCACATGCTTTGGACTCTAACTTCCTTAAAACCCTCGCTATAATGTTTTTCATCCGACCTATGATAACAACCTTTCATTTGTGTTTTAGTTTAAATAAAGCTAATGTTGAAGGTTTCCAATCGACCTATAGCACAAAAATCTCTCTATCTTGATCATTTCTTCACAAGAAAAATATCCATTCTACCTATAACAAAATTATCTCAACATGATCAATGTTATTTCCTAAAGATTATCTTATTATGATTCTACCATATAACATGCAATTTTTGTGAGAAAAAGGTCCTAGGATCAATTATTGAATCAAGTTCAAATTTATTTTTGATCTATCTAGAAAATTTTTATCCCCCAAATAAACTATAAGGTTGAGTTTCTATAACAAACAACCATCTACTTCTTCCAACCTGGAAACAAATAGTTGGCCTTCCTTAAGAAAAATTGTAAGAGTATTTCATTAGAAATACTACAGTAAAAAAATCACAAACCAACATATGCATATGTTATTAATTCACTAATTGCACTATTTTATATAAGATGGGAACCCGTGAGACAAGAGTTTAAAAACAAAAAAAAATCGCGAATCACGTGACAGACCCGAGCAAACTAACGACCTACGCCGTGACTGACCATGAGATTTTGCAACCTACTAAAATATCTAGGGACAAAACATCAATAAATAGTGCAAAGAGCCACAGCTGTCAAAACCTGAAAATCCTCAGAGACTAAACAAAATCCTGGCCGTTGGACCAATCAATCGTATCCGTTCATCACTGATCGCACTTCCAACAATTCCCAATCTCCAAAACTGGTTCTTATAAGTGCGGATCGGTTGACCCCCTAATCCTACTTCTCCCAACCCCAGCCGGCGTTTTCGCCCTAAATTCCTCTTACCATTTATTATTCTCCTTCCATTTTCTTTTTTCCTTCTTGAATCCATTTTACGGAAATGGATTCGGATCAAGGAAAGTTGTTTATTGGTGGGATTTCATGGGAGACAAGCGAGGATAAGCTGAAGGACTATTTTGAGCAGTACGGAAATGTTATGCAGACTGTAATTATGAGGGATAAAGTTACTGGTAGACCTAGAGGTTTTGGGTTCGTCGTTTTTGCAGATCCTTCGGTAATCGATAGGGTTGTACAGGATAAACATACCATTGACGGTCGAACGGTAAGAGAAGACAAAGTTTATCTTGGATTGCTTTATTTTATTTATTCATTTATGGAAAATCGATTTATTTGTTCTCATTTCTGGATTTTTGTTAGTTCTTGGGTTCTTTGGTTGTCTTTCATTCCTATTGTTATTATTATTATTTTTTATGTGCCAGTATTGAGGCCTTTAGGTGAAACTTCTGGACTAGATTCATCTGATGTTCTACGCTGCTTATCTTGAGTTTATGGGTCTGTCTCTAGGTGCCCAGGAGTGGGGTTGATGGATCTTCAAGGAAATTTAACGTATTCATTTTGTAGTTGCTTCAGCCTTAATTTTTAGCTTCTCAATATTTTCCTCACCGCGTTATTTTTCCTGGGCGTACATTTGCGCTTAATCGCTGACTTGGATTTGCCTAGTTCCACCTTAGTCATTTTCCTTGTGTAGAAGTCTGCTGAGGGGTACTCAAGGCTCAAGTGTTGGTCCAACCTCAGGGATTTCAGGATTACGTTTCAAGCCAGACCAACTATAGTTCAGTCTATCAACCTAGCAGTCTGTTTATGATTAGCTTAATTAATCTGAAAATATCTTGACGTTAGTATCTAGATACTGGAATCATTTCTGTTATTTCGTTTTGGTGAGATATTATTTTCAATCTGATCATTCACTCATGCGGTTAGAGGCGTTTGTCATTTTCTCCATGTGCTACTGCTGACCCCAGCTATGATATATTCTGTCTGATTCAAAATATATGTTACCATGTATTTCAAGAAAAATCTTTAACCATTAATATTAGTTAAAATATAGTACATTATAATATAAAAATATAACTTTTATATTTGTATTGAAATATACTTTCATGATGTTATTTTTTTTTTATAATTTTTATTGATATATATATATATATATATTCAAATATATTAATGGTTTAAATTTGTTTTTGAAATGTGTGGGGACATATTTTGAATCGACGGGACTATATAACAACATAGTCATGGTGATGGGTATGATGAGTTTTCCAGAAAAGAAAAGCGAACTCTCACTTATGTCTTGTCTATCCCCCTCGTGCTCCCACATTTCTACATTCTGGAGTGATCCTAAAATTTTACTGTGTCAATTTGTGCTTTCATTTGAAGCTGCTATGGCTCAAGCTTACATCCTAATATTCTCTCACCCACAACACCCATACCAATGTCAATCCATTGTATAAGCTTTAGTGAAACGAATATCAAATGGGAATAAGAAATTGTGTCCATGAGCTTAGATGAAGAAGAAGAAGAATGGTGCTCGTAGTGCCGCTCAAACTCAAATGAGAGACCACAAAAATTCCTTCAATCCACCACGTCACACTTTTAGCAGCCAAAGTTGAAAATTCTATAGCCCAAGACGGACCATTAGCCACCATCACAACAAAGCAACCCTCAACACCACTTGTTGAAACCAACACACAACCACTGCTACCATGCTGCCATCCTCACCTCTGCTGAAGAGCATCAAAAATCCGCAATCACCACCACTAGTAGAGTAATTGAAAAAAATCCCAAACCTTGGTCAACTTAATCATTAGAGACTGTTACAACAAAGCTAGGGCTGTAAATGAGCTGAGCCAGTTCGGTATTCGGCTCGGCTCGGCTTGTAAAAAGCTCGGTTCGGCTCGTTCGTTTAATTAAACGAGCCTCAAAGTGAATAAACGAGCCGAGCCCGAGCTCGAAAAAGCCCGGCTCGGTTCGGCTTGTTCGTTTAGTTAAATGAGCCGAACCGTTTAGTTAAACGAGCCGAGCCCAAACAGCATTTTAAGCTTGTTTAGATAAACGAGCCGAACCCAAGCCTAGGGGTATTCGGCTCGGCTCGACTCGTTTACAGCCCTAAACAAAGCTAATGGAAGAAAAGGAAGAGGAGGACATAAACTAGACAATGCTAGATTATCGGGTTGGATTTGAAAATTTTAGCATCAACAATGTTAAGTGAAAAAATAACAAAAAAATAAATTGGTGGCAGAAGGGTGACGAGCCCACAACAAACAAGTTCTTGTTTCAAACTGTTTCTCTTCAATTGGGTCGGATTTGGCTACAAACAAAGCAGCATAAATTGCTAAGTTGGACAACAATCAACAACTTCCATGGTTGTTAACATTTACCTAGATTTTGTCATATGTGAACTACTCTAACCTTCATTGATAGAACTGACTGACACATTTGTTGCCGGACCATTGTGCAATTTCTCGTCATGGGATATAGCTAAACGAATGCTGGGGAAGCAATGCATAGGGACTTATTCTTTCCATCAAAATAATTTAGGAATTTGGGCGTAGTACTATAGATGAGGCTGGAGACTTGATGGGCTAGGGTTGATAATCATTTAGTTCGTGACTTACTTCATCTTTTGGGGATACGCTGCGGTGGTAATCAAAAGCAGATTCCCAAGGTAAGACTTCAAAACCAATTTACATCAATTCTCATTTCATTGGTTTTTGCCACCCTGAATGCTCAATCTACCATTCTTAGCCAAGCCAATGATTTTGGTCTGTTGACTTTTGGTGGAAGAAAGAAGAGTTCTATGGAAAATTCAGGTATTTATTACCTATTCATCTCATCATAGCTACCTCATCCAAGATTGGTTGAAATAGTTATATGTAAGATTCTATAGGAGTTTGCTTGGAGAAATGATGTGTTGGGGTTGCACAATAATTTGTTGATGTGTTTGTTCATACGGGAGGTGTTTGATGAAATGCCTAAGAGGAATATGGGTTTGTGCTTAGTGGAATGCCATGATTAATTGGTATTGTGAAAAGGATGGAAGTTTGCATTCTGGATATTACGATCATGCATGATCTGGTTTTTATCCAAGATTTGACGTTGAAGTGGTTATGTTTTTGTTGAATTCGTGATTATGAAGGGTTCGGTATAATGGGATGGCATTGTTGGTTGTATGTTTTCATAAAATAACTCTTAAATTTGGAAATGGCATTTTAGACTTATATATTGACCGAGGAGACTATCTGATACTTCTGCGGGTCTACATGAATACTGGGAATTCAATACTCTTGGTGTTGGGGTTGTTATGGTGCTTGATGTATTTTGGGTGCTTAATTTTAGCCGTCAGCTCCTCCACATTTTCATTACCGTAGCCTCTACTCTATGCTTGCTTTCATTTACTTTGGGGGCAGTGGTCGAGCTTTCTTTAGCACTTACTGTAATGATGTACTTGAAGTTTACAAGATGATGATAATGGTCATCGTTATTCATCTACCAAATCTGTTGCTACCTGCTCAAGAGTCAAGCCATCTCTTATCTCATGAGCATAGAATGGTGGTATGTAATTACTGCACTTGATTCCAATGTTCCCATTGGTGTGGTCTGCAGAGATGTCATGCTTGCAATAAGACATTGGTTCTCGTTCCTCATATAACTAGCAATGAAGTTGCTGAAGAAATTGCGAAGATGGTGAAAAATCTTGAAATTAATGTGCTGCTATTATGCCTTCAACCATACTTGGCTATGGTTACTGTGGAAGTTGGGTGGCAAGCAACTGTTGTCTGTTGCATTCGGCAATATGCAATGCCATTGCATTTTTGGGTATCCTGCTTCATATTCTACTTTAAATCTTTGGTATCTCTAATAAAAACTTGATTAGGGAATTCAGTGGACATATTCTGTGTTAAATCTCTTGAAACTTGGGGAAGCTTTTAGCTTCTAACAAAACTTGGGATTCGGGAAAAGAGTTATTTTTTTGTTATTATTCAGCTGGTTTCCATCACCTTATCCTTGAGGACAATGATAATTGTCAAGGGTAGGATAATGATATGTACATATCTACCATCTCAAGGCTGAAGTGTTTGTTCAACCTCAGGGACTTCGGGATTACATTTCAAGCTAGAACAACTATGGTCCAGTCCATCAATGTAGCAGGTCGTTTATGATTAGCTTAATTAATCTGAAAATATTTCTAGCATTAGTATCTAGAGACTGGAATCTGTTATTTTGTTTTGGTGAGCCATTATTTTCTGCTTAAAGAGTCACGCCTGCAGTTAGAGGAGTTTGTTGTTTTCTTCGTGTACTAGTCCTGACCCCCTAGAGCTCTTATTTATGTAGTAGCATAGCAGTGAAGATGGGCATGATGAATCTCTCTCTCTCTCTCTCTCTCTCTCTATGTTGTCTTGTCTATTCTCCTTCTTGTTGTGTGTTTACAAATGGCCTCGTTTTTCTATTATTGTTGGAAAATCAATGGAATCCAACTTTTGTCTGTACTTTTGACTGCCTGAAGTCATAATCCTAATTATCTATGCTAACTGATTTATTCATGTGATTAATAATTTTCTTTTAGTGTGCTATCTATCGCATTATTAGTATGTGGACAGCTGGGGTTTGTCTTTTATTCTTAAAACATTCTTCTACATTTTGCTTCTTGTGATAGGATCTCTGCTTAGCTTTGCTATGGTGAAATATTTCTGTTTTGGTACTTTGAGTCTTTGCCCAATGATGCATAACTTAAAATTTCAGGTTGAAGCTAAGAGAGCCTTATCAAGAGAGGATCAGCAGAATACTGGTAGATCTGGAAACATTGATGGTGGTAGGAACCTTGGATCTGGTGGAGATATCAGAACTAAGAAGATATTTGTTGGGGGCTTGCCACCTTCATTGACAGAAGAAGGTTTTCGTCAGTATTTCGAGAACTATGGTAATGTGGCAGATGTTGTGATCATGTATGACCAGAATACTCAAAGGCCTCGCGGTTTTGGGTTTGTTTCTTTTGATAGCGAACAGGCAGTTGATATGGTGTTACAGAATACATTCCATGATTTGAATGGCAAACAAGTGGAGGTGAAACGTGCTATGCCTAAGGATGCCAATCCTGGCATGGGTAACCGCTCCATGGGTGGTGGCGGCTCTGGTGGTGGTTATCAGGGATATAATTCTTCTAGTGGCAATCCAAATTCCTACAATAACCGAATGGATTCAAATCGGTACATGCAATCTCAGAACCCTGGGGGTGTGTATGGGCCTTATGGATCTTCTGGTTATGGGGCAGCGGGTTATGGATATGGTCCAACTAACAATGGCATGGGTTATGGTGGATACGGTGGTTTTGCTGGTGCAAATCCTGGTTTTGGAGGTCCTTCTGGTGCTGGATATGGCAACCCTAATGTTGCTGGTGCTGGTTATGGGAATGCTCCTGCAGGTGCACCCAGAAGTTCATGGAATACTCAGAATGCCCCAGGATATGGTGCAGTTGGCTATGGGGGTGCTGCCCCATGGGGTGCTAATGCTGGTGGTGCTGGTAGTGGTGCACCGGTTTCAGGACCCACAGGCCAGTCCCCTGCTGGAGGTTCAGGATATGGGAATCAAGGCTATGGATATGGTAGTTATGGTGAGGTAGGATATGGTAATCTTGGAGGTCGTACTGGTAGTACAGGTAGCAATGCCTCTGGAGGTACTGGTGGTGGAGACAACCCTGGTTACATGGGAAGTGGGTATGGTGATGTCAATGGTATCTCTGCATATGGGGCAGGGGCATGGCAATCAGATCCATCACAAACTTCAGGACCTCATGGTGGTTATGGAGGTGGATATGGTGTGTCACAAGTTCGGCAAACTCAGCAGCAGTAATCCAGTGTCCTTGTCATTTGCTCGAAAGATGCCCTTCAGATGATGGCATTGTTGGAGATCCTTGAGCTCAAGCTCAACTTCACTTTGGGACTGGTTGGCTTGCTTGAATCCTAGTAGTTTGCAGTATCTATCATTATAGCCTATAAACTTCTCGTCATTCTGAGTATTAGTTGCTTTTATTTTTCATTTGTTTTCTGAGATAGTTTGTATGTGGTGTGTTTTTTGTTTGTCTGCTAGCATTTATGGAGCATTTGTTCTAGATTTCATTTTGCAAGCTGTAGTTGCTTATGTTAAACTCTGTCTTCATTGAGGTTGGTTACAGAAATTATTCATACTGGCCTTGTATTGACCATTACTCTTAGCATGTTGCAAGCAGGAATCACAAATCAGGTGGCTATGACTGAGCATGACTGGTGATTTTGTTTAGGTGGTGTCATTCTCTCTTAGTTAACCTGTAAATAGAAGTTGTGGTAGGAAAGCAGATTTTGTGAGCTATCATATTGGTAGAGATTGGAGCTGTACAGCTGGTTGATCAGTTCGTAATGGGTAGCGGTAACATAGTGGTAGTCGAAGCTTTGAGGATGGCATAATCATTTCCCCCTGTATTTGCCGTTTGTGTTGAACAGGAGAGAAGCTGATTTCCAAAATGAAGTATCGGCTCACAGCTGAACATGTGCTTCTGGTGGAGTTGAGTGTTTTGCAGGCAGTGGAACATCGCTCAGATGACATTGATGCATTTTCTGCTGGCTGATCAGCCCGAGCAATGACCCTGCAGACGTTGCTAATTTTTAAATGTTTTTGGGCGCTCATGGCATCTCCTGATCTTAAATTGAAAGGAGCTGGATATGTTTGGTTAAGGCTTTCTGGTCATGTTCAATAAAAATATTAGAACCTATGGGTTTGTCTAGTTATGGTATTGTTAATGGGCTATCCAATTTGGCAGTGACATCTCCTAAATAGGTCCATTTTCTTTTTCAATGAAGAATCAGATATTGGGCTGTATCAGAGGGTTAACTGGCATCGAGTCTTTGCTGCTTGATCTCTCATTGGGGTTTCTTGCATTTGCCGCGTTGTCCGAATTATAAATTGAGATACGTCTGTCTTGTTTATCATTGCCTGGATGTTTCAATGTATTTACCAGCTTTTGGTTCTGTCATATCCGTCCCATTGTCTTCCTAGCAGTACAATGTTGAAGGGGAGGGAAGTAGCTGATCTGGATCTGTTCGCAGCAGCTAATATCTGTCAGATTTGTAGAATCTACTATAACCTTCTGACTTCTTAACGATGTGTTGGAGGTTCAGAAAGTAGGAGAGTTGGCTGTAATGATTTGAGATTGCATGGATCATCTTGTTACCTCATGTTTTGGCATTACGAAGTACATTCCATCCTTTGTGAGGTTGAATGAAGCTCAAGTGATTCTCAACATGAGCTCTTGTTCCTGGCCTGACGGTTCACAATATTTTTGTAGGGCGCCATCAACTTTCGAGGGCTTGCATATACTACAAGATGCAGTAAAATAGGCAATTTTAGAATGTGAAGTAGGATAATTATAAAATTACGTTAACAAAAATAATCTAATGGGGCAATAAGGGTTCCTTTATTTGATATTTTGACTAATGGGTTAATAAAAAAATTCCTTATATATAAGGCAATGAATAAAAACACTCTTCATGGTCATTTAATATTGGAATAAATAAGAGCCTTCTATTTGATAAAATCTAATGGGACAAAATATAAAGATTTCTTGTTTAATTTTTTTTAATAATAATAATAATAAAGGACAATATATTTCTTGTGCAATGTTGCTTACCTTTTTCTTCTTATGTGATTTGGTCTATCTTTTGGACATATCATACTTTATCATTAAAGTTGTTAAAAGTTGATCTAATTTATGTAAAATTTAATTTAATATAATCTAAATTCAAAGCTTAGCCTTTTTATTCCTGACGTTTATAATTGGCTGACTCACCCACCTTCGCTAGTAGATTTAAAGATTTTGACCTTATGTTTTAGCATCTATCTTTAAAATACTTCTTGTGTTAAGGAACTCCAATAATACATAATGCTGGGAATTAGAAAGTGTAATTCTAAATTGTGATATTGCCAAGCAATGCAGTTCTTTAATCTTATAAGTTTCACATATCTAACAAAATGTAAAATATATTATATCATTACTATTAAGGACTCAAATTTGACGGTGTGAGGATTGAAATCTAAAATATATATTTTTATTCATTACATACTTAGAAAGGCTCACTATTAAAGTTTACTAGATATCCTACAAAATTTTCTTACGTGATTGATGTTTTAAGTCCTTGTCTCTATTATCTAAGCTATATATAGATCTATCACCTATGTAGAGTTTGATTTATGGAAATTGAGGGACCAAGAAGTCACTTATATTTGAATTTTATTAGCGATTCTTGTTTCTTAACACTACACCTTTTGTTTATTATAGTCATGGTTGGGCAAGATATAAAATCTAAAATATGAACGATTCCATTTTCTAGCTTCTACTTTATCCTTATATACTCATTCAAGCTCTCCAACCTCGTGTCTTTATATATACTAATGCTGACATCTTTCTTGTTTGCCAGCAAATATAAGATAGGATGTCTTTTTTGCTGAAGGACTAACTACTCATTTGGAAAGCCTATAACAAATGGAATTGGAATTCTATAGCTAACTTTATTTCCATTTCCAATAGATTTTATAGTAAATTGGTCTTAAACTTCCACCAAAAAAGTCTTTTGAAAAATGCAAATTAGATCTCGGACAAGTTCCATAACTTAGTCATGATGTAGAGTCAATAGGAACTTTTGTATTGAGGAACATTGTGTTGGCTCTATAGTTATTGCTTTGTAATTAACAAATTTAATTCTACAACTTTTTATTTTGTTTGTCTAAGAAAGAGTATTCCTTGCTCAAGTACTTTTTCCAACTAATCAATACTTATATATGTATTTATCAATAATCGGTAAATATTAGAGATCTCGATCTTTTTCCAATTTAATTGCTTCTATTTATTATGCCTTATATATAAGGCATAATAAATAGAAAAGAAAATTTATAATTTTTTTATATTAATAAAATATTTTGGAGGTGGGATTAAATAAGACAATGATATAAAAATTATTCCAATTGTTTCAACTCACATATAGGGATGACAACAATACAAATACTCAAAACTTAGCATATTTTTACTTAATGTTGGTGGATATGGGTATAGATAAGTGGATGTGGATGCAAGTTTAGGTAAGGAGGGAAAAAATGGATAGGGTTCAAGATCATTTATACGTACGGGTTCACATATCCGTATTCGTCTCAATTAACCCATTGTTAAATTAATCTTATCTCCTTAATTATTTATCTACATGTATTAATTGAGGTCAAAAAAGACATTTAAAACTTATTTCATACAAAAATAAACTAACCCTATCATTTTTAACCTCTCATTCTCTCCTCATTGGAAAGTAGTGTCGTTATATTCTCTCTCTCCTTTTACGAGTTTGCTATTTCTTTCTTCATGAAATTATCCCTGCAAATCACCACTTTCTCCTTTACTCCATTCTTCTATTTAATTTCTTCTCTTCTCTACTTTTTCTTTGTTTGAGTAGATTAGCTCATCATTAGTACTTGTTTGGTTAGGGGATAATGGGGGTGGAAAAATTACCTCCATATTTTATATATCTTATATAATCTAATTAAAATTAAATATTCTTATTTTAATAAATACCCATTTGAGATCTTAATTTGATTTAAAATGGGTATTTTATTAAAAATATATTTATTATTATTAAATATTTAATATAAAAGATATAAAATTAGGGAAAAAAATTTCCACCCCTATTAATCCCATACCAAACAAGCCCTTATTTGTTTTTTATTTCAGTTAATTGGTAAGCTATATGTTTGTTCAAAAATCATTAGAGAGGGAAACAACGTTTTTACGTGCACAATAAAAGGGAAAACGACATTTGACGACCGCGTGGGGGGTGATTAAAAATATTCCACGAGTACTTTTTAGTTCTCAGATAGACAAAACCCCTAACAAAAATGACGGTAAAGATTTGTTTTATAGACTTCGTCGCTTGATTGACTCAACGTTTCCTTCTCCGGTCGGACCATTTCCCTTCGTAGCCCAGCGCTCCTCCCGCCTAGCTCCATCTGTCACTTCCTTTGTCATCTACTCTTCTTTCTTCTGGTCCTTCTTACTGTGCTCGACTCAACCCCCTCCGCCTCCTTCTACCGTGCTACACTATATCAGCTGCCATGCTGACTCTGGCCGATAACCTTCTCCAAGCCCAATACCT
Source organism: Tamarix austromongolica (assembly GCA_039764185.1). Taxonomy (NCBI): domain Eukaryota; kingdom Viridiplantae; phylum Streptophyta; class Magnoliopsida; order Caryophyllales; family Tamaricaceae; genus Tamarix; species Tamarix austromongolica. The sequence continues at coordinate 75,262,759 of CM077816.1, read as the reverse complement.
GCGATTGGACTCTGGTTACTCTCCCATGCATCGTATCGTTCAACTTTGCGAATTACTTGCTCTAATATGTCATATGCTTCGCCTTCTGTTTTTTTTTTTAAAATAATAATTTATTAAAGGAATATACTTGCTCATGATGAAATTGCGGTAGTTGGTGAATATTCGTCCTCGTTTGTGTAACTTCTCCTGATCTTCGTCATTGATTTTGATAATTATACGTGAAGTTGGAATACAAAACGATTTTATTGAATTTATTGCCGTGGACCTGCGGTGGGGGCAACGGTGATAGTGGCAGCCGTGGCAGCGGCTCCTAATACTATTCTATATTTATTGAGAAGTAGTTAAATCCAGTATTGGGTTATAAGATCAATTTCGTGCGTGTAGCTTCGCCTCACACCGCATGAAAACTAAGCCTTTTGGATGCAGAATTTTACAAATGATGTAATTTAAAAATTAATGTGATTTACTTTTAAATTCTACGATTGTAAATTCAATGTTTGGATAGAAAAATTGTTGTAGAAATTTTAAAATTTTATTGTTTTGGATAGTTTTTATACATGCAATTTGAATAGATTATTTATTATACCTTTTTTTTTTGATATACTATAAGCTCATTTTTGGATTTTATTTGGTCGAATTTTAACATCGATTTAAAAACTTTTGTGAGTATTTAAATTATATTTTAAGATATCCAAACAAAATAAAATGAAATTTCTTCTAAAAATTCTTTGTCAAGATGAAACCTAAAGAGAAATTCATAAAAACACCCATAGTCTGTAATTGCTAATTAATAAACAAGGGCAATGTCAATTTGGGGTTCCAAGCTACTCATATTCAAGTGAATAAACGGAACATATATACAATGAGAAGTAGATCAAAGATAGGAAACTGCCTAAGTGTATCCTACCTAATCATGAGCTATCAAATCCCACTCAAGAGGGAAACTAATTATATCTCCTAAGCTACCTCCTAAAAATATGCACATAGAATATTACAAATATTTACATAATTATACATTACTCCATACCCCCCCTCAAGTTGGAGCATATGGATTCTGAATGCCCAACTTGGACAGTAAATAGGAAAATTGTTGGGCGCCGAGAGCTTTAGTGAAAATGTCGGCAAGCTGGTTGGCCGAGCGAACATGACAAGTGGCAATAACACCACTTTGGATATATTCATGAAGGAAGTGACAATCAATTTCAATATGTTTAGTGCGTTCATGAAATACTGGATTGGAGGCAATATGAAGAGCAGCTTTGTTATCACAAAGAAGATGCATTGGGCGAGAGTGTAAAACGCTAAGAGAACAGAGCACACTCTTGAGCCAAATCAACTCACATGTAGTTGTAGCCATAGAACGATACTCAGCTTCTGCAGAAGAGCGTGAGACTGTGTGTTGCTTTTTCATCTTCCAAGCAATTAGCAAATGGCCAAGAAGAACAAAATATCCTATCACAGAACGACGACTCAGTGGACAACTAGCCCAATCGGAATCACAAAAAGCAAATAACTGCATATCAGAATCAGCTCGTAAGAGAATTCCTTGTCCAGGATTATTCTTCAAGTAGTGGAGGACACAAAGAGCAGCATCCCAATGTGCCACACGAGGTTGGGTCATGAATTGAGCTAGAACATGAACAGAATAACTGATTTCAGGCCGAGTGAGAGTCAAATAAATCAGACGGCCAAAAAGTCGATGATATTTCTCTGGGTCATCAAACAACGGTCTGGTTGCAAGAGCAAGACGTTGATTTTTCTCCATAGGGAATCACACAGGCTTAGCACCAGTGAGACCAGTCTCAGAAAGGATATCCAATATATACTTCCGTTGACAAAGAAAGATCCCCTCTTTATTACGAGCTATTTCAATACTAAGGAAATATTTGAGGTGACCAAGGTCTTTCATCGGAAAACATTGGCTAAGATACTCCTTGAGTTGCTAAATCAAGATTGAATGATTTCTTGTAATAAGAAGATCATCTACATATGCAAGACACATAGAGAGTCAGCACCCTTATGCAATGTGAACAAGGAATAATCAGCAAGAGACTGGCGAAAACCAAATTGCTTTAAGGCGGTTGTGAGTTTAGCAAACCAACAACGTGGAGCTTGCTTCAACCTATATAGAGACCGGCGAAGACGACACACTTTCCCCGGATAGGAAGCTGAAAAACCAGGAGGCAAACGCATGTAAACTTCTTCATCTAGATCACCATGAAGAAAAGCATTATCGACATCCATTTGATGCAATTCCTAATGCCGAGACGCAGCTACAGCTAACACAGTACGAACTGTTACCATTTTTCCTACAGGAGCAAAAGTCTCATTGTAATCAATACCCTCGACTTGGTTATTGCCACAAATAACCAACCTGGCTTTAAATCGCTCTATAGTGCCATCGGAGTGTTATTTGATTTTATACACCCATTTACAACCTATGGCTATCTTATCAGGTGGCAAATTCTCAATGGTCCAAGTTCCATTTTTTTCAAGTGCGCCAATTTCTTTTTGCATAGCCTATCGCCATCTTGGGTCACGAACTACTTCCCTGTATGAATTGGGCTCAGTTTCAGCTGAAAGTGCTGCAAGAAAGGCTCGATGTCCAATTGAAAAATTATCATAATTTACATAACAAGCCATTGGATACAGTATACCTGAGTTAGCTGAAGGAGTAGCTGTAACACCCCCAAAATTCACTACTAAAAAATTTCGTTTTATTAAAAGATATTCGTGGAAGTAGATTAATAAAATGTGAATTTTGGGAAGTATTACCGCCACACTTAGTACCAGACCGGTTCACTCATACCGTTCCAGTACCAAGTGCTAAGGCTAAAGAAAGTAAAATACATTCTGAAAGAAACTCAACACACATAAATCAGAGTAGCGCATCAAATCATTTACATGAATACAATCCACCAATGGTGGTTACTTTAACAACGTTAATATTTAAACCAAGAATTTAAATGAGAAAGAGAACAAGCTAACAATACCGGAAAATTCCTTACTCTCCTTCCCGTAACCCACTTGAGTAGCACCTGAAAATACTTGCAAGGGCACTGCCCATTGAATAGGCAGGGGCCCCATAAAGGGAATCCCTTCAGTACTACGGTACTGAGTAACCCTTTAATACCACACTTAAAGACAGGCCCGCATACGGCACACAATGCAAGCTACACACATAAATAATGAGAGGTGCACACATAACAATAACATGCATAATAATTCATAAATCACGATCGATACTTTGGGCCTTAAGCCATGTCCATCATCATTCAATCAATATCATATTTTATATCCATGTGAGTGCGAGAACCCCACTATTATAGCCGGTGGACCGGAAGTCAACACACAGGACAGAACGCCTCTGACCACTATTATTGCCGGTGGACCGGAAGGTAAACACACAGGGCAGAATGCACCTGACCACTATTATTTGCCGGTGGACCGGTCTGGCCCTGACTCACATGGTGTTCCACTATAAGTGATTAGTATTTTTCCATAACCTTATTCACATACATAACTGATTTTATTGAGCTCGGGACCCCCACTATTTTAGCCGGTGGACCGAAATATATATAAAATCATCATCCAGGGCACAACGCTCCTGGCCACTATTATAACCGGTGGACCGGTACTCATAATCACATACTAGGGCAACACGCTCCTGAACCACTATTATATCCGGTGGACCGGTACTCAATATCTCATACCAAGGCAACACGCTCCTGGACCACTATTATAACCGGTGGACCGGTACTCAATGTCATAATCATCTGGGCCCGGCTCATTAATATTCCACTTTCAATAATAGTATCTTTCCTTTTCTTTAATCAGCACATCAATCATATTTATTTGCCTCGAATGGGAGATCAATAACCCCGGACACAAAGGTACACCGGTCGTACCGGTGCATATCAGCTACTCAGTACCCTTCAACCATGAACCCAAGGACGCAAAGGTACCCTGGTCGTACTGGTGCATACAGCTAACTCAGTACCCTACCGACAAGGACACCTAATTCATAAGTATGCATACCCCCTAACTAAGTCCGTAGAGCTAGAAAGAGTAAGATATAGGGCCTGGCTGGGGCAGAAAGGCACACCAGCAAATACCAGAATAATCGTGGACTAAACCAGGTCCTTAGGGTAGCGACCCCTAAGGAGTCACCATTCCCGATCTCGAGGTCTTTCACTTTAAGTAATGTGTCTTAATTAAGGTGATCACGAAAAGCACGATAATCCGATACTTATTCACTTTCAATCGTTCCGATATCATTAGTCATTTCTTATTCAGATGATTATCCAGGATATCACAGAGAAACCATTAAGGCCATACTAATTATCAAATACTCTTACTTGGCTAATCGGCATTATTTGATTCATATTATAATGTTCCACAATCTCAAAGACATGTTAGGTACAAATTACTCATTTGCCCTTTACTTATATAATTGTTAAGTATCCATTCCTTACTCGCTAAATTACCATATTACCCTTTAGGTTACATAATTACCAGATTACCCCTTGTCTAATTTAGATTACTAAATTATCCCCTACGCTTTTTAGATCACCATTCACTCCTCATAATTGCTACACTTATCATATTTCCCATTTGGATGGTTAGATTACCAAATCGCCCTTCTCCTTTATCATAATTACCATTTTACCTCTCTCAATTATATTAATTGCCATTTACCCTTTTCAATTATCATAAATCCCAAATTAACCTTCCTCATAATTAATTTACCCTTCTTCATAATTATAATTACCAATTTTACCCTTCTCCATATTTAAAATTACCATAATGCCCTTTAATTGGTTAATTTACCAAGTTAACCTTTTATAGCATCATACTTATCCAATTGCCCTTCTACAATCATAATTTAATTGCTACATTACCTTTTGTCATTATCATCATTACCACGTTACCCCTTACTCCCAAGTTTACCATAATATCCTTTTATTTACAAAATTACCATTTTACCCCCTTACATCCAATTTTACCATAATATCCTTTTATTTATGAAAATTACCACCATACATCTTTTACTTTACAAATTACTATTTTACCCCTTCACATCCAAGATTACCATCTTTATCTTTCCTTACATAATTACCATTTTGCCCTTCTTTTCCAAATTACCAAATTACCCCTTTACTTATAAATTACCACTTCACCATTCACTTATAAAATTTACCATATTACCCTTTACTTATGAAATTACGACTTTGCCCCTCTACCTCCAAAATTACCATAATGCCCTCCTTCATCCAAAATTACTATTTTACCCCTACTTCCAAAATTACCATTTTACCCTTCTATCTCACAGCTTACAATTTTATCCTTTACTTATAAATTATCATTTAACCCCTTTATTTTTAAATTACCAAAATATCCTTTTACTTATAAATTACCGAAATACCCTTTTCGCTTATAAAATTTCCATTCAACCCCTTTATTCACCATTTTTATGAATTTACTAACACTACATAAAATAATGATATTAATACTTCATTTTTATCATCTAAGTCCACCAACTTGTCATTTTTCAACATAATACTCATTAGCAACTACATACATTGATTCACATACCTCATAAGCATAATTACTAAAATACCCTTAAACAATAACATCATTCATGCATTAGCAACATGATACCTCATAAACAAGTATTTAACATTTCCATCCATAATCAAACTCCTTCCTTAATTAACATACCTACATATGGCACAAAAGTTATCATGCTTTTTCTTTTTATCGAACAATATAAGAAACCATATACATATCATGCTAAGCATACAAAGCATGCATAAAATCATACTAAACCCTTAATGTGCTAGCATACGTTTTTTCATATATTTAAGGGAGGATTAACGATTACCTTAATCCGACAAAATATCAAATCTTAGCAAGCATAATTAGCAACTCAACACCTAAAAATAATATCCATCATTATTGTTAGAAATAAGAAGTTAAAAAGGATAAAACTTTATAAAACAAATTTATTTAATAATAATACACTTTAATTAAATATGGATATACCTCAAAACTTTTCCAAATTAAATCCAAAACAAGGGGGAGCTCACGCTGCATGAGCAGCGTGAGTTTCATGCATAATCATGGGGAGAAAAGGGCTCAAAGAGGGTGAAGGGAGAAAAATAAGCCATTTTCAGGTTGGGATCTTTGGGCTAGAAAAGAAGGTAGTTAGGGGAGGTTCTAAGGCAAGTAAATGGTGCAGAAGTGAAGAGGGGGTGTAGGTGAAGGCTAAGGGTGGTTTCAAGGCGGCATAGGGCGGCGGAGACGGCGGCGGCAAGGCGGCGAAGTTGGCTGCCGAGAAGGGTCGAGGTGGGAGGGCTGAGAAGGAAGGAAAAGTGGAGGGAAAAATGGAGGGGTGCAAGGGTTGTTTTCGGCCAACTAAGGCATGGCGGTTGTAGAGGGGGTTGCAGGGTGTCGAACGGTGGGTTGGGAGGCGGCAGAGGTGGCCGGACGGTGGTGGAAGTGGCGGTTGCAGGCGGCTCGGTGGTAAGGGGGAAAAACTGGGGAGAAAAGAAAAGGGGTCGAGAAGGGAGGGAGTGTAGGGCTCGAGGGGCAGCGTGGTGGTGCAGGGTGGTAGTAGGCGGTGGCAGAAGGTGGCGTAGGGGCTGGGCGAGGTGGTGCAGGCGGCGGTGATAAAAAAACGTGGAGGAGAATGGAGGGAGAAGGAAGGAGAGAAAAGGGAGCTCGGGGAAGGAGAAGAGCTCGAAAATGAGGGGAATGGAGGGCTGGGGAGATGGAGAAAAAGAAGAGGGAGAAGAGAGGGGCAGGGATGGCCGGCGATCGGTGCTGCAGGTGGCAGGTGGTGGTCGGGTGGCAGGGGAAAAGAGGGGAGAAGAAGGAAAGAAAAAGGGCACACGGCTAGGGATACAGGGGTTGGTTGGGTTCGAAAGAGGAAAGAAAATGACGGGGAAGAGAGGGGGAGTAGCAGGGAGTTAGGTGGTGGCAGCTGCAGGGTGGCGGTCGGCGTGCTCGACCATGGCAGAAGCTGGTCGGGCGTGGGAGAAGAAGAGAGGAGAAGAAGAAAGGGATGGCGGGCGGACCGGCGCAGGAAAAGAAAATAAGGCAGCCGGCCGGTCCAGGGAGGAAAAGAAAAAAGAAGGGCGGTTCGGGCGAAGAAGGCAGGACGAGGCTTGGGTGCGCCGTGCGTGGGAGAAGGAGGGGCTGGGGGGAAACACGGGCCTGACCCAACGTGCAAGGACGGGAGGGGAGTAGGCCGGCAGGCCGGGCGGCTCAAGGGAGGGAGAAGAGGATAAAAGAAGAGGAGGAAAGGAAAAAAAAGGGGAAAGGGTAAAAAGGGAAATGGGGAAAAATAGGAAAATAAAGTAAATTAATTTATAAAATCATAAAATGTAATATTCTTGATAAATTATTTAATTTAATAATTTAATTTATTATAATCTAATATTTTAATTTAAAAAGGGTAAACTAGGTAAAATATTAGTTTGGAAAATTATTTAAATAAAACAATATGATAAATAGCAAAATATTTATTTTTAATTTATTAAATACTCTTATCCAAATTTACATACTCTAAAATCCATACAATAATTAAAATAAATAATCTTAAAGCAATTTTATTCCAAATAAAATTAATTTATTAAAATATAAGTTTTCAAAAATTTTGGGGCATTACAGTAGCAGTGACGAGGGGGTCCACTTGAGCAGTATTGGTGTGAATATAATCATGCAAACGGATGGAAGGAAATTTGTGCCAATGACCACGTCCAGTAGCTTGGTCGACTGACACTTGCTGCATGTCATTAGACACAGTGGGGTCACTAGATGACACATTTTCTAAAGCTTGGTGGGTGGAGTCCGTAGTATTCAAGGGAGCAATACTAGTGGAAGAATCATTTGTGGCAATCTCAGGTGGTGACATATCTTGGACACTTGGCAAAGAGTCACAAGAGCTAGTTGGGAGTACACCATTGTCATTCACTTGCCACTGATCATCATCCAAATATTTTCTTAGGATGTCAAGAGAAATTGTGTTTGTAGGTGATGGTGAATCAGGTGTAGATGAAATATGGGCAAAAGGGAAACTACCCTCATCAAATCGCACATCCCGAGAAACAAATATTTTTTCATTTTCAAGATCAAACACCTTCCAACCTTTTTGAGTTACAAAGTATCCCAAAAATAAACATTTTTTACTCCTACTTCCAAATTTATCACGGCTACGATCCTTAGAATGAACATAACAAAGACACCCAAAAACTTGAATATGTTTATAAGAGGGAACTTGGCCGTACAACATTTCATAAGGGCTCTTTCCTTTATTCAATAAAGGTGGTGTTCGATTAATAAGATACCTAGCCGCCAAAATGCATTCACCCCAAAAATGTAACACCCCAAAATTCACTAATTTTTTTTCTTAAAAGCGGAAGCAATTAAATTAGAAATACTTAAAACCCGTGAATTCTGGAAATGTTACCGCCACACTTAGTACTAGACCAGTTCTCTCCGACCGTTCCAGTACCAAGTGCTAAGGCTAAGGAAAAGATTTACATTAAATTCAAATCAACAGTTCATAAAAGAACTTGAAAGATCATACCTTAAAATCAGAGTACGCATAAACGTTATAAACGTAATAAAATAGAAATCAGAGTGCGAAATCAAAGCGAATAAATACTCCAATACAAAGAAATAATAGCAGGAAATAAAATTACATAAAGACTGAAATACGGCCACAACTCTCTCGAACTTGAGCCAAACATGCTCAACACTCAGCCCCGACTGATGTCTCGCCCACCTGCACAAACCAGAAGGGCATACTACTCGTGGGAATGAGCAGCACCCATAAAAAGGGTGATCAGTACGCTACGTACTGAGTAAGGTAACCGAGTACTAAGGCCAACACATAAGCACATAAAATCATGCATAATAATAAAAGGACATAAAGACCATCATCATGTCATAATATCGACCAATCATTCGGGTACATACATAAAGGCCCAATCATAGTCCAGATTAATTACTTAATTAATCTTTTATCAGAATTCGATACACATCATGTCTTTTTATCAAATCCATGCGAAAACGGAAGCCCCCACTATTATAGCCGGTGGATCGGAGGCGCATAGGGTATCATACCCTAACCACTATTATAGCCGGTGGATCGGATACACATAGGACTACGCGTCCTAACCACTATTCCTAACCGGTGGATCGGTTGGCTCTGGCACGCATGGTGTTCCACTGTAAGTAATTAGTATCTTTTAGGCATTTTAGCAAAATTCTAGTTTGCGGTTGTTGAGCTCGGGAACCCCCACTATTATAACCGGTGGATCGGTTACGCATAGGACATCATGCCCTAACCACTATTATAGCCGGTGGATCGGTCACACATAGGGTAAACACCCTAACCACTATTCCGAACCGGTGGATCGGTTGGTCCCGTCTCAACGATCTTCCACTTTAAATAATTAGTGTCTTAAGTATCTTATTCAACGGCTTTCACCCTAGACATGCATGAATCACTCCTTTAACACTTCACACATTGTAACTCATAAATTCCATCCTCGTGACTCCACTTTAATCACCAAAAAACACCTGATACCGCAAAAACCCTAAGCAGTTGCACCAAACCCTAATTATCCACACGAACCCTAGCTCGGTTTCCTACGTACCCATATAATTCTCCACGCACTATTTTCCCTTCAAATGTTCAATCACCCAAACAACACTTACATTACTTTCCTCAAATCCCAAATCAGCGTTCCATACGCAAACTTCACTCTCATACAAACTTTACACATCCCATACAATTATTAACTTCCATGCAAACCCTAATACCACCATACAACCATTAACCATTATGCAAAACCCAAAATCTCATCATACAAAATCCTAAATTCATTCCACATAACCCAAAGATTCATTCATACCAAACCCTAGATTCAAACCATATAAAACCCAAAGATTCATCCATACCAAACTAAGTATCCATCCTTACCAAACCCTAAGTTCAAACCATATACAACCCAAAGATTCATTCACACAAAACCCTAAATTCAATCCATACCAACACAAAGGTTCAAATCATATAAAACCCAAAGATTTTTCCACATAATACAATTGATTAGATTCTCCCCTTTCATAACCACAAATTAGATTCTCCCATACAAGACCATAAGTTAGATTCTTCCCCATAAAATCATAAATTAGAATCTTCCAAGAAAAACCATAAATTAGATTCTCCCAAACAAATCATAAATTATATTCTCCCAATCAAATCATAAACTAGATTCTCCCAGATGACATCATAAATTACATTCTTCCAAACAAAACCATGCATTAGATTATTCCTTATAAATTCATAAAATTAGGTCAACTCACTTCCCTTAGTCAACTTCTTTTTCCATCCTCCTTTTTCATCCTTTTTCCCACATAAAATCATATCAACATCCTCACATGCATGTCTTACAGGGTCATACACAAATAATACACATGCCATACGAAAACATACTTCAACTCCACGTCATATCATATACGGCATAATTAATAATCATAAACATATAATGCATAGCATACGAGGCACACAATGCACATTAGCACATAAAAGGCCTTAGCACCCCTTACCTGAAACGACACCGGTCTTGGAGCACGTTCCTACACCTCCTTAGGGCTTTGACCAAATAATAACATATTAATAAAATAACTTTAACAACATTCTAACTTTGCTAAAGACATAAAAATAATAGAGATATTATAAACCTTGATAATATAGGGTTAAATATTTTACCCTAATGATAATAATGATACTAATATAATAATATCAAGGATAATAAAACTAATATCAATGAGAATATAAATAATAATAATAATAATAATAATAAGCTTTAAAATTTAAAGTGGGGTTTCGACCCTACTTATAACTAATGACTTACCACTTATTTAATATAAATAATAAAATTAATAACATATATAATAATATTAAAATAATAAAGATACTGATAATATTATTATTAATAGTTATAAGAACAATAGAAATAATAATACTAAAATAAATAAGTGCAAATGTTAATACAAAGTTAGGGCCTAAGATTTTCCAGAATAAATAATAAAACGTTAATAATAATTATTCTAATAACTATAATATCAATAATAATAATAAGAAGAAGAACGATAATAATCCCATAATAATTCAATTAATAAATTAAACTTCGAAACTAACAATAAAATTATTTTATTATCACTTTCCACCCTGCAAGTACAATTCAGCATAAAATTTCTCATCAAATAATAATAAATCAGATTAAGAATATAAATATTAAGAATAATAATAATAATGGTACTTATATGCAAATAATTGAAATAAATTAAATCAAGGCTTATAATAATATGGAAAATGGTTGAGAGGGTCTAGGGTTCAACCTTAAGCTGGTGGGGATAGGTGGCACCGGCGGTGGTTCACGGCGGCGGCGGCGGTGGCCGGAAAAATAGAAGAACAAAGAGAAAGATGGATGTTGGGAAAAAGATAGGGAGAATTGAGGTGATATAAGAGGTGTTTATTGTTGCCCAGGAGGAGAGGGACAAAATGATGGTGGTGGTGCAGCCAAAGGTGGCGGCGCACGGTGGTGGAAGGCGGTTTAAGGCTTCGGGGTCAAAATTCCGGCGAAACGAGCATCTAACTTTGCACGATTATTTAGGCTCGTACAATAAGAATCGAGAGATGAAAATATTTTAGTTAGCTAGAGGACGTTGCAGGAAAGAATTTGGCATGCGGAGGTGGCGCTTAGGTTGGCTATCGGCGGAGGAAACGGCGTCTAAAGTCTCGACGATGGCAGCTCTCACCGAGGGTTTCGGGGAAGAAAAATCTTCAAAACTCCTACAACTAGGCTATATATAGATGTTGGAATGGATAATGAGGAGCTGGAGGTCGACATGGAAGTTTTAATTGCAATAATTTGGGTGGCCGGTGGCAGTAAACGGTCGGTCGACGTTTGGGTTGGTTTGAAGGTTCGCGACGTTGGGGAGAAGAAACGGGCGAGATTTAAGGCACGAAAATTATGCCAATTTATTCCTGGAGTTAATAGGAAGGCAATGAGACAAGAAACGGACGGTATTATTCACCGTAACCGGAGATGCCATTGACGGGTCGGGAGCTTGCATCGCAGCGACGGAGGAGGAAGGAGGAAGAAGGAAGGGAGGCGGACCGGTCGGCCGGGAAAGAAAAGAAAAAAGGGAGACCGGGCCGGTCGGCGCGGGTTATACCTTCATTAAACGAGACGCGGCGTCTCGACATAAAACGCTCCAAAACGCCACGTCTGGAAGGAAGCATGAGGCGCCAGCGACGCTGGGCCGCGGAGGAAAGGGAAAGGAGAAGGAAACTGGGCCGCCGAAACAGGCCCAGTCCGGAGAGAAGAGAAAAAGAAAAAGGAAAGGAAGAAGAAAGAAAAAGAAAGAAAAAGAAAAAGGGAAAAAGGAAAGGAGAAAAAAAATAGATTAGGGACAATTAAATTAATCTGAATATTTGGGATATTTAAAAATAATAATATTTAAATAAAATAATATTTAAATCCCTTTTTAGGCTAAATTAGGATTTTTAAAAGGTTTTCCATAAATTCCATTTTAATTAGCAAAACACCCTAATTTTCTCCAATTAAATTATTTATAAAATTATTATTAAATTAAAACTATTTTATCATTCTTATTTTAAATAAAATAATTTATTTAAATAAATTCCCAAATTAAAATCTTTAATTAGTCAAAATACTCAAATTCCTCCTAATTAAAATACTTATAAATTTATTCTTGATTTTCCCTAATTAATTTCCTTTTATTTTAATCAAATAATTTATTTAATTAATCTTTATGATAAAACCTCATTTAAATATAATATTTTAGATTAGAATTTTTCGAGGCATTTCAAAAAATGAATAGGTAAATGGGCTTGAAACTGCAAAGCTCGGGCAACATCAAGGATATGCCTATGCTTTCTCTCAACTCTCTCATTTTGTTGTGGAGTGTCAACACAAGAAGTTTGAAAAATAATCCCATGTTCCAAAAAATATGACTTTAAAGGTCTAAATTCAGTGCCATTATCACTCTGAATAATTTTAACCTCTTTATTAAATTGAGTTCTCACCATAGCACAAAATCTTTTAAAAATTTAAGGTACTTCACTTTTCTCAGCCATCAAATGTATCCAAACAACACAAGAAAAATCATCCATAATAGTCAAGAAATAATGTGCACCACAAGTAGAGGAAACTTTGTATGGACCCCAAACATCACAATGAATTAATTCAAATTGTTCCAAAGCACGACTCTTACTAACATCAAAAGCATCTCTAGTTTGCTTGGCCCGCATACAAGTATCACAAAATTTATTTGACTCATGACTACCACTACAAACATCTAAACCTAGAAGAAGTCAAACCACTTTAGATGAAGGATGTTCCATACGCTTGTGCCATATATCATAGGAGTCCACAACTGTCATTTGATGTACTTCAGCCTGCACCCCACCATGAAAGTAGTAGACCCCCCTCGTATTTCACCCACTCCAATCAGCGTCCTCAAAGTGTGGTCCTGTATCACACAAAAATTGTTAGTAAACATAACATGACATTTTAAATCACCAATTAAACGAGCCACTGAAATCAAGTTACAAGTCAATTTTGGAACAAGAAGAACATTCTCCAATAATAAATTTTCTCCGAATTTTATTTGTACCACATGTGTAGCTTCTATTGAGTCACCATTGGGCAAGCCAACTGGTGAAGGTGGTAAAGGAACCAAATTTAAGAAGCATGATTTCACACCGGTCATATAATAAGAAGCCCCTGAATCCAAAATCCATTCCATAGTATTTTGCATACTTGTCAACTTTTCATCTGTAGAAGATTTCTTACTTAATAAATCAAGAATTGATTGCCATTGTTCATTTCTAAGCATAGGAAACTCATACCTATTAGGATCACTAGATGTCCCACAAACTCCTGCAGATGTAGTTTCTCCAACCTGGGCGACATTAGCGACAACCCCGAGTGTGCCGCCACGACCACGTCCTTGACTACCACGACCCCGACCTCTTCCTCGTCCATTTGTAAACCACCATTTTGGATATTTCCCAGTCAGTTTGAAGTAGTCCTTCACATCATGTCCATCTCTCTTACAATATGAACATGAGAGTTTTTCGTTATCTCCCCCTGAAGGAAAATATGTTCTGCCTTTGCTATCGTGAATAGCGAATGCAACAACATAGGTGCGATCTTCTTTTGCCCGTGCCATGCTCTGATGTCGTTCCTCCTTGATTACTCTTTGATAGACTTTACTGAGAGAAGGGAGAGGGTCGGTGCCCAGTATATTACTACACAACCCACCATATGTATTGCCATCCAAACCCAGCAAAAATTCATGTGTTTTTTCAATCTCGACTTTCTCAAGATATTCCTTCGCCAAGTTACAAGTGCATTTACCACAAACACACAATGGCACATTGCGGTATCCGTCATAGTCATCCCACAGGGCTTTAAGTTTTCCATAATAACTAGTCACTGTTTGACCAGTTTGTTTGCAATTACCAATTGCCTCCTTTAACTCGTGAACTCTCATGGCATCACCGACATCGAAACGAACCTTCAAGTCATCCCACAAGTCACGCACACTATCCATATAAGCAATATTCGAATGCAAAGCAGGATCAATAGATGTCATGATCCATCCTACCAGCATAAAATTGACACTAAGCCTATCCTCCAGATCATCATTGTTTTCAACAGGTTGAGATATTGTTCCATCAAGAAAACCAAGTTTTCGCTTGGCTCGAAAAGCATTTTTCATGGCCGTAGCCCATTCACAGTAATTGGACTCACCTTTGAAAGTGACTCTGCATATATTCAAACCAGGTATGTCTGAGTTATGCAAGAAATATGGAGACGAGGGGTCATTGATCTTGCGTCGCATCTCCTTCTTGTTTTGATCTTGGCTTTTGCTGTCATCTTTTGTCATGGCGAATGCTTTATAAACAAAGTCTCACAGGCTTTCACGTTCTCTCTCACTATTTAGAAACTTGGCTCTAATACCATGTCAATTTGGGGTTCCAAGCTACTCATATTCAAGTGAATAAACGAAACATATATACAATGAGAAGTAGAGCAAAGATAGGAAATTGCCTAGCTGTATCCTACCTAGTCATGAGCTGTCAAATCCCACTCAAGAGGGAAACTAATTATATCTCCTAAGCTACCTCCTAAAAATATGCACATAGAATATTATAAATATTTACATAATTATACATTACTCCATAGGCAAGTTTATTTCAACGTCGAACAAACAATCACCCGAAATAAACAAGCTTGCGATTAAAGCAAAATATTAGCAGGCCTGATAAAATCGTGGCCCGCTGCTACGTGTTTTGCCCGACGATCATAAGCTAAAAAAATGGTATTATTTCCATGGGGGACATTTAGATGTGAGAATCCTCGTCTAAAAGTTATCGAGGGCATGTCCGGAAGAGCTGAGATTTGACATGTTTAAAGTTCTCCGGGAAGTTGAAGTATTTGAGCATTTGATAGATGACCTTATGTAGTTGACTTGTAGCTTTGAATTTTGGATAGGGATAATAATCGATTTTGGCCGGTACATATCTAAATCTATTAATAGTTTATTGGATTAAATTTAACAGATTTTAAAATTTTAGATCTAGATTTAGACCTAAAGTTTAGTGGGTAAATAGCTTCTAAATAGGTTTGGCTATATTATTTTTATTTTTATTTTTAAAATAAGCTATCTAAATATTGATATAATTCTATAATTATGCTACTTAATTTTTACTTTTTTGTTTTAAAAAGGAAAAATCCTCTAGTAAAGAAGAAATAGATCTCACGGAACTTCAACTTTCCAATTGGTATTTTGATTCGATACCTTTAGAATAAAATTGGTTTGTTTATAATTAATAAGGCCTTGCACATTGCTTAAACACATAACTAAAATCGAAAGAAATAATATTGAAAAAATTAACTAGAAGCCCGACAAAGATTATAGAAAATATTAAAAATCAGTCAATTATTAGAATTAGATTCAAATTTATTTTAATATATATGAATTAAGATTCTATTTGGACCTACTAGCACGAGGTATAAAAATCTTAGATATATAGAGGATTCAGATCAAATTTAGTATAGGTAACATGCAACTCAAGCAATAAAATTATGGTTGCAATTGCGGTTATAGTAGCAGTATCAAAGCATCACAAAAAATATTTTATATATCACAATATTATTTTTTTTTATAATAAATACCAATAAATATCGATTAATAATTAATATATTATCAATAAATATGTAAAATTTAAAATTTATAACGTGTCACTAATTTTATACATAAAATAATCTAAAATTTGATCAATAGTGACGGATATTAAAATCGATATTTAATTATATAGTACAAGTCGGTGCATCAACATTTGCATTCCCTTTTCACTTGATCTTAGCGTCTTTGATTGATGTTGATAGTACGAATTTTTTCCATATATTGCTGTTATTGTTGTTCCTTGTGCACGCGCATGCCATTGCTGTCGCACAAAATTTTCACATTTCTTCTGTTCTTTTCCGGAAAAACAATTTGTGAGTATTCTAGATCAAATTACTACAAGACCACAAGTTCGTTATGGTGAAGCTGCGTACACTCGGACCTTTTCACACATTTTGCTAATGGATCGGGATGCGTACTATATATGTTATTATTAATCTTGTCTATTCCATTTACTTTCTCTTATTGTTTGAAAAAAAATTAAATCATATTTTTATAAGTCGTAATAATTTGAATATTACCGAGCTTTCGTTGCCCAGAAAAAAAAAACAACAACCTTACAGAAAACTTTGAGCTTGAATCTTTGGTCCGCTAGAGATGAGATCGTGAGAATCATTCATTAGGAATTCAACTCTTTTAAATTTCTCAGTAATTTTTTTATGAATATTATCCATCGGTTTTTTCTTCTTCATTTTCAAACAGTAAAAAAATATAAGTTGAATCTTAAAGGTCAAAGGTGATGGAATAATTGACCTATTTCGTCCCATAAAGTCACGTCATATAGCCTCTGTCAAGGGGACAAAAAACACATTATATCTTCTGGTCTCTTGCTAGGCCTTTATACTTTCTAAACAAACTCTCCCTATTTAGCATTCCTTTTCTAGCAATTTAATCCTCTTCCTTTCCACCTTTTTGGATTCTATTTTTAGGACAGAAAGGGCCAGAAAATATTTGCTATTTCTCGACCACTTCTCTGCCAATTCTTTCGCATGCATGAGTTCTGCGCTTGCCAAACACAACGCCACCCCTTTTCCCTATCTTTTCTTCTCCATTTTTATCATTTTCTGCATTTTGCATATCCTCTGTCATAATCGACAAAACCACCGCCCCTCCTTACTCTCTCCTCCTCTCTCTAACTGCTAACTCCTTTAGAGAACGCCCTCCATCTCTTCTCCCTCAATCCCACCAGATATCTAAAGACGTATCCTAGTAGAATTGTTGCCCTTGTTCTGGCCACCATCGCCGCCGCCGCCCTGCCCTCGAGAAGGACAGGATAGGTTATGGGCTACCAAAGCCGCCGTGAGTCTCTCCTGTTAATCTCATCTTACAATCATGCCTCCTGCATCTCTGCCTCCCAGCCCATATCTATGCCTGCGTTGCATGAGCCAGAGCCTGATCCAGACCTGTCATGGCCTTTCACCAAACTTGACAGGCTTGACAAAGATGATATTAGAGAAACTGCCTACGAGGTCTTCTTCACCTCGTGTAGGTCTTGGCCCGGCTTTGGTGGCAGGCATGCCCTAGCCTTTCATTCTTCGTATAATGAGAACAATTGGGATGGACACGGGTCACCTGTGTCCTCAATGCGGGGCAATGGGGTGGGGATGGTGGCCACCAGTAGGATAAAGAGGGCATTAGGGTTGAAGCCCCAGCTTAGGCGAATGCCATCAAGAAGGACATCATTTAGCGGAGCTTCGACGTCCCCCTGTTCAACATATGGATCTGGGGGTGGGAGCCCAGGATTGCCATTCATGGTTCCAGCTCGGACAATGACTAGGCGGCCATTGACGTCAGCAGAGATCATGAGGATGCAGATGAGGGTGACAGAGCAGAGTGATAGTAGGCTAAGGAAGACGCTTATGAGGACCTTTGTTGGCCAAGTACGTATGTTATCTTCTATATACATACCCTTGTATATTTCTCTCCCTCCCCCCCCCCCCCCCGCCCTCTCCTCCCTTTCCCTGTCACGTAAACCTTTTTTAATGCATGGAAAATGGATAAGTATGTTGCATCTACATCTTTTGTGAATTTTTGATTTTTTTTCCCCTTTTTTCGTTGTGATCGGAAGAAGTTAAAATATTGTAACTGATTATGTTGAGCCAGGCAAAAATTATTGTTGGTCATCAAGCCTTTCTATGGCCTGCATTCACACTGTTTCAATATCTTTGAAGTTCTAAAGTCCGTCTTTTGATAAATTTTCTCTTTAATAAAGTAGGAAAACTTAGTCTTGAACACAGGTATATTTCATAATACCATAAAAAAATTGAAACTTCCTAAGGGGTTTTGGTTAATATATTGCAACTGCAGAATAAATGTGTACCATCACATACACTATAAACACAGCCATTTTCATTGTCGAATACCAAGTATTTGAGAATCAATTAAATCTTCCTTAATGAGGCCATGAATTTATTGTGCCTAAAAGAAAACCCCTAGTACTTTTGTCATATATCATCCATGCTTTGAAACCTTAAAATATTCATGTAACAAAAATTGCCTATTGATGTTGGCGGTAAAATATGTGTGAATATTGTGCAGTCCACATCCATTTGAATCATCGAAAGTGACTGTACATATGAAATTTAGCTAAACCCAGAGGGTGCATTTGGTTTTTAGCATTATCACCTCTTTTAACATACTGGGTTTGGTAAGCAGATGGGCAGACGAGCAGAGACATTCATCCTCCCCCTAGAGCTCCTACGTCACTTAAGGCCATCAGAATTCAACGACGTTCGTGAGTATCAATCCTGGCAGAGGCGTCAGCTACGGACCCTTGAAGCTGGGCTAATACTGCACCCATCAATTCCACTAGATCATCAATCAAACGCTTCTGCAATGAAGCTAAGAGACATCGTTCATTCTAGTGGCAGTAAACCCATGGACACGGGAAAGAACTCCGATACCATGAGAACACTTCACAACTGTGTGGTTTCCCTCTCGTGGAGGGGTGCAAATGGGAATCCAGCAGATGTTTGTCACTGGGCAGATGGGGACCCACTCAATATGCATCTTTATGTTGCCCTACTCCAATCTATATTTGACCTTAAGGAGGAGACGGTGGTCCTTGATGAGGTGGATGAATTGATGGAGCTCGTGAAAAAGACGTGGACCGTGTTGGGGATAAATAGGTCTATGCACAATATACTTTTTACTTGGGTTTTATTTTATCAGTACGTTGTAGCTGGGAAAACAGAGCCAGACCTCTTATGTGCATCCTATGCTATGCTGACTGAGGTGGCTATTGATGCTAATAAGTCAGATAGAGAACCCGCCTATGTAAAGACGTTGGCGTCTGTACTTGCTTCAATTATTGGTTGGGGGGAGAAGAGGTTGCTTGATTATCACGAAGGATTCTCAAAGGAAAATGCCTCAATCATGGAAAATCTTCTTCCATTAGTTCTGCAAGCAAGAAAAATATTAGATGAATTAGATGCTGCAGGACAGCCATCCTGGACTGCTGAGATTCAAGCTGATTACTACATTCGCTCATCTGTGAGAAATGCATTTGCAAAGGTGTGTAAATAATTAATCAAAGAATTATTATTACTGCTTACGTGATTGTCGTCCATACCATGTGTAATTCGGTATCTTCTCTGTCCTAGTAACCAATCAAGCGGAAGTTAAAACTACATGTTTTAAATGCCTTTGTAGCTAACAGCATTGCGAAACATGTCTTTCTCGTCTCAAACAGATGATGGAAAATGAAAATATCCGTCCTCTAGCTGTGGAAGTGGGGCCCCGAGCCAGTAAGATTCTGATGGAATTGGCCCAAGCAACAGAGGGATTAGCTGCAAAGGAAAGGGAGAATTTTAGCATCACTCTAAGGAGGTGGCACCCGGTGGCAGCGGGGGTTGCAGCCGTCACGTTGCACAACTGCTATGGGACTGTAATGAGGCAGTACTTATCCAGGGTGTCCGTGCTGACAAATGAGACCATTGATGTGCTTCATAGGGCTCGAAAGCTAGAGAAGATGTTGGTCCAATTTGTGGTCGAAGGCGCCGCTGATTGTGAAGATGGAGGAAAAAGTATTGTGAGAGAGATGGTTCCTTATGAAATTGACTCGATCATTGTCGGGCTTCTGAGGAAATGGGTTGATGAGAAGCTCAGAAAGTCGAGGGATTGTGTTCAAAGGGCAAAAGAGACGGAGGTGAGTTCATACGGAACTGTGAAATAGAGCGGCGTGATATTAATCTTTTTCTAGGTAAAAAATGACCTCATCTTTTCACATTTTTCTGATACTTATAATATATATTTCAGACCTGGAATCCAAAGTCTAAGACCGAACCTTTCGCTCAATCAGCCGTGGACCTAGTCGAACTCGCCAAGGAAACTGTGGATGAATTCTTTCAGCTTCCTATTTGCACTTCTGATGATTTAGTTCAGGATTTTGCTGGTGCCCTTGAGCTCGTCTTCCGAGAATACACAACCTTTGTGGCATCGTGTGGTAAATTCCAGAACTCCTCATTCGCTTTGTTCATCATCACAATGTTGCAAACATTAATATATATATATATATATATATTTTATTTTTTTTTTTTTTTTTTTCTCATTCATTGTTTTATGGGTGAAAAATGAAATAATATTTCATAATTCTTACTGAAAATTCTTTCGGCTTCGGTATATATCTTCATAGAAAAGACGATCATTATTAGGCTTTTACGGACAGATTGATATGTGAAGGGGTTCCACTCCATCTAAATTACGTCTTGGCATGAAGTTTCTGATTTCTCACTAACTGATGCCAGGAAGTAAACAAAGCTACGTTCCATCACTGCCCCCTCTCACCAGATGCAGTCGGGACTCACGGATCGTCGAACTATGGAAAAGAACGAGGTGCGGTGTCGGCGCTGAAGAGCTACACAGAAACTTGTCCGTGGAAGCCGAACATCCGCGGCCGTCCACTAGTCGTGGAACGCAACGCCTCTATATCCGCCTCAACACGTTGCACTACCTTCTTTCACACCTTAACTCCCTCGACAAGACCCTTGCTCTCTCCCCTCGCGTCGTCCCGTCAAATCGGTATCCGAGGAGCATCGGCGCCTCGACGAGTTACCTTGAGCTGGCCCGTGCTTCCATGCAAGGAGCAATCCAGCACGTGGCGGAAGTCGCGGCGTTTAGGCTGATCTTCCTAGATTCCAACTCTGTCTTCTATGAAAGCCTTTACTTATTTGGAGTAACGATTGCAAGGATCCGACCGGCGCTGCGCGTCCTCAAGCAAAACCTGAGTCTCCTGGGGGAAGTCCTGACGAACCGAGCCCAGCAATCGGCCGTTACGGAGATCATGAAAGCTTCGTTCTCTGTCTTCCTTATGGTTCTGCTAGCCGGGGGAAGCACGAGGATCTTCACCAGGTCGGACCATCAGCTGATCGCGGAGGACTTTGACGGCCTGAAGCGTGTGTTTTTGACGAGCGGTGTAGGCTTGCTTGCGGAGGAAGTTGTGGGCAAGGAGGCTGAGACAGTTGAAGGGGTGATAGAGTCGATGGGTCTAACGACGGATCAATTAATAGAGGATTTCTGCACGGCGGCACGAGAGAGGAGCGGGATTGCGGTTTTGGGATCAGGGAAGAAGCTGCCGATGCCTCCAACGACCGGAAGGTGGAACAGGTTTGACCCGAATACCATACTGAGGGTCCTGTGTCATAGGAACGACCATGCAGCTAATCTGTTCTTGAAGAAGGCATTCCAATTGCCGAAGAGGACGTGAAAATTTTAGATAAGGATCGACCTCTTTTCACGGGCATGAAATTGTAAATTTACGAGTAGGTTTGAATCGAATGTCCATTGGAAATGGGTTTTAGCAGAGGGAAAGAGAGACATGGGGGTTTCCTGAGGATCAAAATGCGTCTTTTTATTTTATTTTATCATCAACACTCCACCATTTCTAATAGTGCTAGCCGACTTAATGCCCATCCATTAGTCTAAAGGACCGATCTAAACAAAGCTTTTCAAATTTTGGATAAACTTCCAAATTTTGCAGTTGAAAAGGTGTTGATAGGTACTACAAGTCTACGATATTCATTCAAACATCACAGTACACTTACCTATTTTTCGAGGATCTAGATAATTAAAAGTATATCACTAAAATTTTCCTGGATGACCCAAGCCATATCCAGAAAGACCAACTTTTATAAAAATAAAAATAAAAATATCTCGTTCTCATCTCTTTTTATCGTTCCAATGTGATTTTTAATGATGATAAAAAAAAAGACTAAATATAATATTCGGATCCCAAATAACAATAAAACCTTATTCTTTTTGGTCCGCCCATTTATTAGCAAAATGTCTTTTGAGGTAACTCCTCTAGTAACCGAGCGGCAATCTCTGTAGAACGAGCCACTAAGCTTGCCGAGGATGGGCAAAGAGCAGAGGAAGAGAAAAGAAGTCGAGGAAGAACCATGAATGAAAGTAAAAGAGACCTAACTGTTGTTAAACAAGAAACAAAACACCACGCGTAGCACGGTTTGTCGTAATCGAGCGTAAAAAAGAAACGCTAGCAACGTAGATCAATCCTTGGCCTATCATGAGTCATGCACGGGACACCGACAATACTACCATCGTACCATTCAAGCATTATTGTATTTGTATGTATGATGTTCTCTTCCATTTTTCATGAACTCTATCCAATAATAATACGTATATAATAGTATCTCGTAGGAAAGGGTGTGCGTGGTTTGGTTTAGTGCAACTTTGGCTTCAAATCAAATATGTAATACCCTACTTTTTTAAAATATATTTTATAACATAAAAACAAGAAAATATATTATTTCAAGATTTTTTTCATCTTCTAAATAAAATTGATCCCTATTTACATTTAAGAGATGTTGTGTTCTATTATATGTGTATTTGTTTACAACTTTATTGTACGAGATTTATTTAGCCATTAAAAAGCCACTTTTGATCATCTAATTTATTATAGATTACTATAAATTATATGTATTTGGATTCCTTGGGACTTTTTCGAGTCTCTTAGCTAATTTCCTAATATTAAACAGAGATCTCAACCCAAAAAAAATGTCATACTTGTCTCAGTTATTTTTCTTACATGTTTTGTGTCTCAAAATGATATAAGTTAGGCCTAGAGGTAATGTTAAGTGTTAGCATTATAATATTTTCATTTGGATTAGATTGATAAAGTGAGCAAAAATAGTCATGGACATAGATTAGAGTTGATCAAACCATGTAAAAACCATGTGTTCTTTGTTTGCTTTGCAATTAACACTCATACACGGGCTACAAATAACAATAACAAAAACATCATCCCTAAAATACAAACCACACTCAATACTTTAACAAGAATTGATCCTGTGACAATCCTACGCATTCGTAAAAGAAATTGACATTTTGTAAAGAAAGTTGAAATTTGTCTACACTCAATTTACCCCCTCTTAGGTGTACTTGAGAAAATTAACATTTATTTGTATAGATTATTAATATTTATATTGTTTGAATTTTTTTTGTTAGCAAAATTCACAATTAATACGTCAACAAATCTAAAGTTGATTTAATAAACAAATCAGTAAAAAACTCCATAGTAATAAAGTACAAAAAGTTTTGTAACAAAATACTTAACATAAATTCAAGTCGTTACATTATAAGAAATCACCATCCATGGTTCCCCCATGGTCTAACCTCAATCTCATCCTATTCTAATATAGTTGGATGTGATCACAATATAGCTTACCCTATATAGACCCACTTGGATTAGCATAACAATAGCATCAATTAAATATAGGTGGTATCATTGAGTCTTCCATTAAGGTTATTTATGGACATGTCAAGTATTATAATGTGATTTTCAACAAAATATTATAAGGAAGACTTTATGCGAAGAAAGTTTAAAAAAAACATATCGATACATAGTGTAATAAATTATTGACACTTAATTAAGTTAGTAATCATGCGATCAAGTTACCAACTGTTAGGTCGAGCTCTATGCGGTAAACATCTAACCAAACTTTGAAGACTCAAGCAAACGAATACCATATTATACATCATCATGAAGAGAAATTCAAGGTTAGGTTTTTGCCACCGTTTCTCCATTTGAGCTTACCCCCTCAAATATATCAGGCATTACATGTTTTCAATAATATGATTTAAAAAGGCATGCCCATACAATCCTTTATGAGTCATCGATTCCCTATACATTGCCTCTCCAACATTTGGCCATTCTTTGCTACCAAAGAGTTATAGTGTAGTGGTGTTACACCCCAAAATTTACTACTGAAATTTTTTATTTGTAGGGTTAAGTGTAGAAGATAAAACAATAAAAATGAAGGGCATTACTGCCAAACTTGGTACAAGTTCGGTTTCCTCTACTATTCTCATACCAAGTGCTAAGACTGAAATCATTACTCCGCTTAAATTAATAACATGATTATAAAAATTAGAATAGAGAGAACGTTAGATAAATACCGTGATAATTAAAAACAACATCGGGAGTTTACAAAACTCAAGAGAGAAATTACAGGAGGGCATAAGGGTCCGAATACAACTGAAAATAAGATAGCAAAAGAGACACTGGATAGTCCTACGCTCTCAAATCCAAACTACCAGCATTTGACTGAACTCGGAGGCTAATCTGCAAAGTCCACTGCCCATTGAATATGTAAGGGCCCATGAGAATGAACCCTTCAGTACTACGGTACTGAGCAACCCTTTATACTAAACTAATATGATAAAACAGCATGGAACACATGCAAGGCATACAACTAACATGGTATAAGACATATACATATACATACGATGATTGAGATACAATAATCATTTAAATAATTAAATTCCATCAAAGTCATGTACTACTCATATTCATTCATCTGAAACAACTAAACTTACCAATAAACATTCCAAATATACTCTCTGAAGCAATAATTAAAACCCAACTCTACACCACAATTTTAACCTTCACAACATAATTCATGCCTCAGCATAACTCCCAACCAATTTCATATATCACAGGTATGTTCACAGGTATAATATACTAAGATCCATATCATCCCAAATATACTTATAGGTACAGCATAATAAAATCCATAACATCACAAGTATACTTAGAGGTACAACATAATAAAATCCATGACATCACAGGTATGCTCACAGACATGATACTAACACAGGTAGGCACGAAAGCTACTACAGAAACCACAGGAAATTGTAGGTAGGCACAAAGGCTGCTACCGAAACCACAGGTAAATATGAAGGCTACTGCTGAAACCACAAGCTATAGGTAGGCACGAAGGCTACTACCAAAACCATAGGTAGGCATGAAGGCTACTACCGAAACCACAGGTAGGCATAAAGACTGCTACCAAAACCACAAAGGTTGCTATCAAAACCACAGGTAGGTACGAAGGCTACTACCGAGACCACAGGTAGGTACAAAGGCTGCTACCAAAACCACAGGTAGGCATGAAGGCTACTACCAAAACCATAGGTAGGCACGAAGGCTACTACCGAACAATTCAGGAGAGATAAATCAACTTGAAGATACAAAGGTACTACAATCATACCAATGCAACAAGGCAACACAGTATCCAACCGACTATCAATCCAAGGATGCAAAGGTACCCTGGTTGCATTGGTATACGAAGGTGACATAGTACCCTATTGAGAAGGACGCCTAATCCATAAGTATGCATACTCCCTATTAGTCCACAGAACATAATAGAGTAAGACATAGGGCTTGACTGGTGCACTAAGGCACACCAGCAAAAATCCATAATATCAACCGTGGGCTAAACCATGTCCTTAGGGTAGCGACCCTTGAGGAGCCACCATTCCCGATCTCGAGGTTTTTAACTTTAAGTATTAGTATTTTATTAAGGTGACCACGAAATCGCATACAATACAGATAAATCTAATTTCCATACTTAACCGTTTTTGTTTATTTCCAATCATCTAAGACAACCATAATTAAGGTCAACATTAAGGCCAACATTAAAATATACTAAGGTCATCATAGCCTCAATTGTTCATATCTGGACACTTTAGGCTAAAAAGACCAATTTTTTTAGATTATCATCTATTTAAATACAAAATCCATTTTAATTTATTAATTTATCATAAAAGGCTAAAACACCATAAATAAATTATTTCTTACGTGATTTAAATTATTAGATATGCCAAATGACCATTTGCCCTTATACATAATTTTGCGCATAAAATCCTTTTTTGCACCTTTAATCCATCCAAAACACATACTCACATACTCAACAACAGCTAATACATATTAGACATGATTTTCAAGATAAATATCATAAGACACAAAAATGATAAAATTGCCCCTAGGGCACACATCCATAATAATTATTCCATAATTATATCTAAGCATGCTCAACATATTATTTTATACATAATTATCATATAAATTATTTTTTCATTGTTAGAATCATTTTAATCATACATTTGTACCCGATATAATTTACATCAGATAACACACTCGTTTTACTTGTTTTTATGATAATAATAATTATAACGTAACAAATCATATTTAACAAATTTCATACACCGAAACCCTAATGTACTATCACGCAATATTTAAAATTTTAGTAGGGTATAACGGTTACCTAAATTATAGTAAAAATATAAAAATAGCAGTATCCTACTAAAGTTATCGACTCCTACTAATCAATATTTCGTACCTAAAAATAATACTACAATTATCTAATTAATATCTATCAGGTAAAATAATAATTATAATAATAAAAATATTATTTTTTAAAAATTATCAAAATACCCTTACATTTAATATATATACCAAAATATTATAAGGTAAACAGTGCACTCAAGCTGCACATGCAGCGTAAGGACTGCATGCAAGGGGGCAGCTGTTGCTGGCTGAGGTGGTGGAGTGAGGCAGGGGAGGTGGCAGCCAATGGGGTGGAGGCTGGTGGCTGTGGTGGAGATGGTGGGATGGTGGTTAGCTGCTGGGAGGCTGCGCTAGAGGGTGGTTTGGTGAGGGAGTCGTGATGGTTGCGGTGGTTTGCGGGCTACACAAAAATGGTCGGGGGAGCTTTGGGTGCTGTAGGGAAATGATGGGTTAGTGAGGTGGGTTGGAGGAGTTGAGTGACGGCGATGATGGCTTGGCCGTGATGGTTCGAAGGGGAGGCCACATGCGACGCAGGAAAGAATGGAGAAGAGGAAGAAGGTAGTGGTTTGGTGGTGGCTAGGTGTGTGGGGCTCGAAGGGGCAAAAAAAGGAAGGGTGTAGGGGGTTGTTTGGGTGCTTGGAGGTTGGTAGTTTGAAGGGCAAAGGGTGGAGGCTGGGACGGTGCACTGGTAGGCGGACGAAACAGAGGGGAGATGGGCGTTGCTTAGTGGTTGTTGGGCAATCGGGAAGTGCAAGCTAGTGCTGATAGGGTGGGGAGATCGAACCAAAAGGAGCCGAGAGGAGAGAGGGAGTAGGGGTTGTTGATGCTTGGAGTGGCAGGGTGACAACTGTGTATGTATGTATAATGCGTTGGAGATGATGGTAGCGTGCAGTAAGGAGAAGATAGGAAAATATTCGGGGGAGATATTTGGGGCACGGTAGAGGGTAGATTAGGGGTAAAATAATAGGATAGGATAAAAATTTATTTATTTAGTTTTAGGTTTAATTTGGATAGGTTAGGGTATCAGGTAGAAAAATAATTCGGGAAAAATTATTCGGATTATGATAGGTTTAAAAAGGGTCGGAAAGAGTAAAATAATTGGGAATAGTTTTTAGGAAATTATTTTTGGGTTACAAATCAAAAGATTATTAATAAAATAATTTAGGATAAGATTTAAGGGTATAACTAGGATTAAATTAAATAATCCAATTTCTATCAAAATTCTAACCCGATTAAATTTATACTTAAATTGTCAAAATAATACAAAAAATAATAACACTTTTAAAATTAAACCTCTTAAAATAATAATTATAGCTAATCATACGATTATTAATTTATAATTAATATTTTTGAAAAATGGGGTATTACAAGTAGTTCTACATCCATAGTTACAATTGCCCACAAAGCCATACCATGAATCCACCCATAGGAGCATTAGTACGTCATTATCATTAGGCCATTGGAACTAGTAAAGGACTCAACAAAGTCCTCATGGTACTATGCCTCTCATTACTACTTCTTCCTTAACTCGATAGATTGTGGGAAGGATGACCTCTGCTAGGGGATGAATTACCACATCCTCCCAGATCGACCTCATCTCCTAAGTGACTTTGAATAAGCATGCTTGGTGTGTTCCTACTCTGATGGTTCCCTTATTGTGTTATTAATAGGACAATTTTTACCTTTTTGAATATCCGGCTATCAAACTTCTTGTAACGTCATCACTCATATTAGAATAGTATTGCAGATGTAAACATGATAACAAATGGTTGAGCATCATTTTCACCTCATACATAATGCTATAGGTAATTGAATGTACAAATGGACTGATAGCTAAATTTTTGAATGTAAACATTTCTTCACTTAGTACAACAAAAGTGAAAGTCTTACAAAATCTATACAATGCCAATTCGAGAATAGGCTGAAGATCTTATTTGTAGTGGAATATCTCATGTGCACATGTTAGATCATGTTTCAACATCATGTAACACCCACACACTAACAAGTTAAAACTAATTGCATTGAATATCCTAGTCTTCTCCTCAATCAGGTCTAATGCTCTAAGACATATAATAGATGTGAGCTCCTTGAATAATTTATCATTTGTAAAATAATGTGTCATTTGTAGAGTAATGTGGAACCATAACCCACGACTACTCCAAATCTTTCTTTAGCTCATTGATTTGGATTCGAATCAATGTGTTATCTTTAGGCATAATATGTCAAAAAATCATATGAGACGATGATATATAAGTAATGGTTAGAATTTCAAAATATAAGGAATGGTTATTTAGTAATTAATTAAATGAAAATGGATTTTCACAACAACAAAAAAAGGTATATGTTGGTCGTATGAGTGTCAAAGTAAAGAATTTTGTCAACTCATACAAACAAACATATCCTTATAGGGATTTAACTTGGTCTCATACACATATTGTATTAGATATTAAAATCTACACCATCTATCATACATTAGTAGAATTTCATACTCATATGTATCCATCGTAGATGTCTATAAAATCTTACTCCATCTTCTCAGGAAGTGTTCTCTTGATACCGCACTTCCCAACTTTTTTATAGCATGGGAGAGAACATTTTACCAATATTCTATCTACATATAAAGTGGGTTTCATTATGAAAGACTTTTGACATTATTTGTGTTTGTGCTTGTTCCCTATCAATGATCAATAAATTTGGTCCATGGGGATCCATCAATCCCTTTATCTTATCAAGCACCAATTCATAATTATATTCATTTTCCGTTACCATAAACACTACAACAATGGTAAAATTCTGACCAGTAGACACAAAACTAATGACATATAATAAAGGAAGGTTATACCTATTAATTTTGTATGTGTAATCCAAAAAATGACAAATGGAAATTCATGCAATAAAATAATAGAATCCAAGTGCACAAATACAAAATCACTCACCACATCAAAGTTTGGCAACCAATGGTGCCATGAACAATATTTGTTGGTTTAAATGAATTAAAATAACTATTACATGACTATACACCCCATCAAGTTCTACACCTTAAATTTATGTGTAGCGTTATAGATTTTTCTAAGAATCACAATATTATCCATGTTACCCTATTAAAATTTGTTAATAGTCTCCTTGGGTTTGATATTTATTAGAGTTATTTCCTCCACCAGCTAGCATTCTTTACGTGACAACTAACAAGCAAAAAAATACCACAATTAATACTTTCCTAATCTATGATGATACATACCACACTCAATCACCAATATCCAACCACCACAAGCATCTTCCCTTCTATGTATACTAAATTTACAAACATACTTTTTGGACCCAATAGATCAAATACTTTTTTAATTCACTGAAAGATATATTCTATATGAACCACTTCTCTTACAACGTACACAAACTCTACCCTTTTTTGACCTCTTAACACCAAAAACCATATTATGTGGTTTTTGGGTTTCTTTAACCCAATCAATCAATAACTTATGGTCACTAAAAATTGCATTTGTAGCAAACATTCCGCTCTAATAAATATTGAGTGGATCCTCATTCAATATTTAACAACTAAAAATTACAAATTTGTAAGGAGTATATAAATATACAAATGGATAAAAATATATATATAAGAAATAGAGGATACAGGTAAGTTACCTGGTGAGATGGTTAGCTTCCAAGTGAATGGACTGCCAATAAGAATAAGTTATGGGTCATTGACCCTTCATAGCTTGGGATTTCTAAAATATTTCATTTCCTTAACCCTAACAACAATACGTAATTAGAGTCATATTTTTCTTCTAAAAAATCTATTCATATCATATTTAAACATTTTTTGTTTATTATATACATTTGAGAAAAGACACATTTTTAGCGATTTTTCTTATATTGTCATTTTCACTCATTTTAACTTGCTAAAAATCCATATTAAAATATTTTGACCTCATTAATTTCATCAATTAACTTGAAGTTCATTCATATTATACAAATTATTAAATCACAAAAAAAAATTGTTTACATGATCCATTGATTTATCATTTTCACCTTTTTTGTTTGTAGGAAATCAAACCCACTCTAAAATTAAATATTTTTTTAATATATTTATTTTTATAAAATTATTTCACATTTATACATACCAATTTGAGCCCTTTGTTCTTCTTTTTTTCTATTTGCAAAAAAAGGCTTCTACAACTTATTTGTTTTTGCCATTTTCGTTCTTTTTTAATCCATCAAGTATCGAATCAACTTTGATACCAAGTATTTTTATATATTTGGATTCTTAAAATTATTACACAAATTCCTTAAATTTTATTAATTTTTGGGATCCATTTGCTAATTTTCCTATATTAGGTTTTCTTACAAGTCAATTACCTAAAACTAAATGTAAATTAACTCCCTAACTATCTATTTAGTATCAACTTTCCATCTAACAACACCAAATTATATTTACCAATAGTTACTTTCATTCAACCAAAATCTTGATTAAAAGTACAATAATGAATTAATTATGTCATAAACGCTCACACAATCAACCATAGTCAATCGCTCTTACACACCTATCATTATATCTTTCATTCAAGTGTTAACATAGTTAAAATCACCCCCATACTCCTCCCCTATTATATCCCATGCCTTTTTCCGCAAATCATGCATCATTCGTCACATAAAATTATGATTTTTTCCCTTTTCCTTAAGTCTTCAGAGCTATTTATTATGTGACTTTAAGCCTTTTGTTCTTTTTGGCTCCTCTTTCTCCTCCCTTCGTTGTTGCTTAGCTTTAATTCTTTCAATTTATAATTCAAGTATCAAACTATCCTTTTGAAATCATACCCTTTCATTCTTATCCCCCCCTCATTTCCCCTTTGCTAATCAACCTACACATTTTGAATGTTCAATCAAGCTAATTTTTAGCCAAAATTGGCAATATCCTTAACCTCATCTTCATTTAATTTTTTAATATTATTTTTGGGTTTTATTCCTTGAAATTTTTGCTTCAATTATTGTCCTTCTTCCTTAGTTTTCCCTTACTTTTAGTTTTGTTTGGAAGCCATAATTGTTTCCCCTACTCATTTTGACCTTATGTTGTTGTGTTTTTGTTGCTACACATTTTTTTAAGACAAAAAAACCTTCCCTCATTTCTTCATTCTTTTTTGTTGGTTTCTAACCTCATAAATCCTTAGAATTATTGTGAAACACTTATTGTAAGTGTATGAGGTTGAGGTTTTGGTGAATATTGAGAATTCTTGTGTGTTCTAAGATTATTCAAGAGTTAATCTCTTCATTCCCTTCCTTTTTCCTTTCATCCATGACCATATTATGTTTATATCATCCATTTTTCTCTTAAATCTAATTATAATTTAATTAGGCACCTAATCTACTTCTTAAAAAATTATTATCGATTTCCTTACCATTTATATTAAATACGAGCCTTTAGTTGTTCATTTTATTTATTTGTAAAAAGTTATGTTTTTTTATTCTTATGATTTGATTGTTTTCACATATTTTCAACTCTTTCAAATTTCAACTCATTCTAAAATTATTTTTAAACTTATCGACTCCTACCATTCCATTTGAATTCACCGGTTCCTCCCAAATCGTTAAATCATAAAAAGATCTATTTACACAGTTAGATGATTTTAGCCGTTGTTATCTATTTGGGATCCAAATAAATTCCAATATAAAGTATTTTATATATTTGATTTTTTTGAAATCTTTTCACATCAATCTGTACCCATTTAAGCCCTTCATTATTTAGTTCGCTTGTTTGCCGAAAAATCTATTTCCATTGATTATCCAATTTTATTGTTTTTGCTTTTTTTTTCATCTATTAAGTCTCGGACCAACCTTGATACCCAATAGTTATATATATAGATTTCTAAAATTATTTCTCACATTCTCACAAATTTTTATAAGTTTTAGAACTATATTGTTATTTTTCTCCAAAAATACCTATTTTGGGCTTTATTTATAATTTAATTTATTCAATTATTTGTAATCAACCTTCTAACAATATATTTTGATCCTAAATATCTCCCTAAATAAACCAAATAATTTTTTATCCTATTTACATTCATTTAATTCAATTTTTGGCTCAAAGTATAATAGTCATAATTTTATCATAAAACTCTTACACAATTTACCTTTCTTTACCCTCAATCATATTGTGATTTCATTCAAATTTGTATCAAATTAATCACCCCCTATATCCCATCATCCAATTCACAATCCCATGCCTAATATTTATCAAAATAATTTCCCTCAACTCCATTTCAAAACACCACATAAAATCATGTTTCCCCTTATTCCCTCTTAGTTTCATGGTTGACCTAGTCGACACAATGTAGCACTTCTAATTATCACTATCTTATTCCTACCTTCTTATTTTTTTTGAGCTCCTTGTGTTTCAAACTCCACCAACCTTCCATTTTCCTTGTTTTTCACTTTCTTTTGCCAATTCATTTTCTTCTCACAAGTAGCTATGTGAGTTGTTGCTATTGATATTTCTTCATTTTGAACTAGGTACGTACCACAACCTCCTCTAGCATATTTTCATCTTGACTTTTTTTGTTTCATGTTCCTTGTATATTATACTTATTTTATCCATATATTTACCCTTCAAATCCTTTCATTTTCCTCCTTCTTTTCCCCCCTCACTCCTCCTATTCTAAGTAACTAACACACTGTTGCTACTCGAGTTGTTGCTACTACGTGTTGTGAGTTGCAGTTTCATGGCCTTCTCTCCTTTTTCTTGTATTTATCCTTCTTATTTTTTCATATTTTAATCCCCTAATTACTAACCCTTCAATTATCCTCTAAATACCCTACTTATCTTTGGAATATTTTGATTTATTTGGCCTTATTTTTCCTCCTCCTTACTATTGAAATTTTTGTAGCCTCTCTCCCCCTCATTCTTGTCTATTTCTCCTTACCTTAAAATTTACCTTATCTTAACCTTTAAAAAATTTCCTTATGTATTTTATAATTAATTTTTATGAAGGATGAGTTGAAAGCTTCTTTTTTCCCTTGGCTTAAATTCCAAATTCAAGGCCAAGGTTCTAGCCCTCATTTTTATTATATCCCTTCATTGCTTTCATTTTATGTAATTGAGCTTTTCATTAAATTTATATCTTTTTTTAAGGTAAATAAGTCTAGGAATATCAAAGAAGGTGATTAGGAGTATTTGTCTACATAGAGACATGTGTGCCTTAGGTAAGCTTTACACGTCTCTAGCTTAGAGAATTAGGGAATTTTGATGACATGTGTGTTTTATCTTAAATATCATGAAAGCATGTTCTAATTTATAAAAAGCATTTATTAAGTTCCATAAGGTTCAATTATTATGCTATTTGTGATTTTATTATTTTATGATATTTTATTATTTTATGTGAAAGTACCAAGTGAGGTCATGCTAGGCTTTATTTTAAAAATTCAAGGATGATGATATATGTTTTGCTATTTTTATTAAGCATGTTGTTCAGGATGTGGCTGAATGTTGTTGATATATTATAGTTTGGATTATTTTATTTTATTTTATTTTGAATTTTGGGATTTTAGGGTGATTTGGATCTTGACCTTTTTGGTGAGCTTTTAACTAATTTAATTTAATTTAATTTAATTACATATTTGGGAGTTTAATATTACGTGGGGGATAATGTGTGAAAAAGGAGTTTGGTAAAGGTTGAGTTTGGGGAGATTTTATGCTAAAATAAAACATAGGGTCATTTTGGTCCATTTAGTGAGTTTTGGTAAAATATATGATATCGTATTTATTGAGGCTTTCACATTAATATCAATATGTAATATGATAAGGTTTGTGTAATAGTCTAAAATTGACTACTAAAAAATTTTATTTATTAAGATAATTATGTGTTACCATCACACTCGACATGAGTTTAGTTTACTATGCCATTTTCATATTGAATCCAAGATTAAACATTTACAACTTTAAATAGATAGACAAGAGAACAATAACATTTTCTATAAATCTTAGATAGCAATTTGAAGATTAAACTCTGAATACAACATAAGAAAAATTACAACAAAAAGGGATCCAATAGAACTATGAGTCCATAAGGTGTCTAGAGAAAAAGCTAGATACCAAATAACATTGACTCTATGCAAAAACCACAATAGATAAATCACCCCTCTTTAATAAGTGTAGCATAAATATTAAAAACATAAAGGTAGATCCCAAAAACCTCCACGTCAAAACCTAGGTTGTATGCTTATGGAAATGGGCAACACTCATAAAAAAGATAGTCAATACTTGCGTATTAAGTAAGATAATAATACAATCAAAAGAAAAGGAAAAACAACACACATAAGGTCACATGGAAGGACTAAACTAAACATGCACATTAATTATAACATAAGATGACTCAAGTGAGGAATCAAAACAGAGTTCCATAGTAGGTATATTTATAATCCATTTACTTAATTATGTTGATTTTAGGGATCCCACTATTCATAATCGGTAGAATAGTATTAATCACCACAACAACCCTCAGGCATAATTCTTTTGGTCACTATTCTCATATGGTGAAATGGACTGATACAACCCTAAGCATAAAGGTCCTAACCTAAGTGGTTTTTCAAATTCAATGTTAATATCTTATTAGGCTGTAGTTATCTCAATAATATCATGCAAAATTAACATCAATATGCAAGGCACATAAAACACAACTAGAAGTAAATTTGGTCATTTTTTGAGGGGAAAGACCACAAATCCCCTACAAAATCCTAATTTCATAAGACAAACATAGCTTCTCCCATAAGACTCGCCTAATCATCAAATTTAACACACCATCATATAATATAATTGTTAACACTATATCTAAAAATTGAGTTCTAATGCTAACATCTTGCACATGCAATAACAAACATGCCCTAGGGTTACTATTCCCGCATTAGGCCGTTTTCACATGCAATAACTTAATGAGCATATTTTAATCCATTTTCACTTTATAAATGCCAAAATTTCATTTTTAACCCAATTGACCAAAATACCCTCATCTTGTTAGGCGTCCCTAATTTCTCTTTTACATAACTTGTTCTATACTCAACCTACACTCTATCATGATACACATGAATTTAACTAAAACCTTTGATGATTACTATACCATATTCATTTTCCACAACATTCATAAAACAACCCAAATACCTATAAGATAGCAAACCCCCTTAAATATTTCAAAAAAAAAAAATCCTACGAGGCTTGACATTATTAGCATCCAAATTTCAACTTATTTTATCACAATAATACTTGATCATATTCACTAACCACCCTTCATACTTTATCAAAACCCTATATCTCACCAATATGCTTATGGTTTCAAGACAAGTCTTATAACAAGAAATGTTACATAAACTCATAAATTTCATGATAATCATCCTCTCATAATATGATACCATAAGATAATTAAATAACACCAACAATATTATTTTAAGAAATGGAGATATACTAACATAGTATTATATATAATTTACCTATAGCATCAAAACCCCTATTACAAGATGTGTATTCTTTCCCAAATGTCCCCATTATTTGAGAAAGAACAAAACCCTAAGTCACATTCTCCAAGACCACTAGAAGATTGCCTATTAGCTAAGTAAAACCCATGGTTAGAAGAATATAAAAATAAGCAAGGAAAATTAATGTAAAGGAGGACATAAATAACAATAGGTGAAGCAAAAGAGGAGGGATACATTACATGAGAAAGTCATGGTGACTAGGGGTATAATGTGAGGCCTTCACGTTAGTAAGGGGAAAACAATATAAGGTGCTCATGTTGGCGGCTTGTTAATGTAGGAAGGTTGGTTGAAGGTGAAGGGTTATTGCGTAAGGCATTAGTGGTAAAATGGGTGTGGTTGCATGTGCAACTCACACTACTAAAGATGTAAAATGTGAGGTGCTTTAGCTGAGGATGATTATGTAGCATGAGGCACATTGTGTTGGATGGATCTTGCCATGAGAAAAATGGCAGAATTATGGGGAAGAAAGGATAAAAGAAAGTTGGAAAAAATAGAAGCGGTTAGGGCTTAGGTTGGTGGAGTAATAAATGATGAAAGGAGGGAGGGAGAATAATTATATAGCTTATGGTGGCATGCAAAAGGGTTGGAATAAGAGAGTTGGAAAGTGAGGAGAAGCGGAGCTCATGCACAAAACACAAGGAATGGGGTGGAATTTGGTGTGAAAATCACTAGAATGAAGGGAGGTAATGATGGTGGAGTAGGGATTTGGTTGTATTTCGGGGGGAATTTGGTTTAATTAACTAAGCTAAAACAAACTCGGTCGAGGAAGGGGGAGGTCACACGAGAAAGAAGAATTAAGAAATGAGAAAAGGGGGAAAAGGAAAAAAGGAATAATAAAAGGAAGGATTTTAGGGTTATATTTAATGTTAAAGTTAAGATCAATGAATTAGTTAAAGGTTAAGATACAAATTACATGGGATTAGGGTTAGTTTACATTTGGGATATTACAATTTGGTTCGGTAGGGTTAAGTTATGTTAATAAGGATTTTTTAATATGATTAGGTGAAATAAGGGCAGTTTGGTAATATTGGGTTATATCAAGAATTTTAATGTTTTATGTATGTTATTTGGGTTAAAGTATGTTTAAGTATGATATGTGATTAGTTTGGGTTAATTATGATTACCACAAGCATTAATTTTAAGTGATTTAAAATGGGATTAGTTACCCTAAATATATAATTGGTATTTTATATGCAAAATGTTAAAGTTTAGATTTAACTCTTGGGTACAATATTTAATATGTTATGTTGGAGTTATGTATAAAGTTTGGCGTGTTGGTGAGTCTTATGGGTGAAGTTATGGTATAATTGTGAATGAGAGTTCCTTAAGGGGTATTTTAGTCATTGTATTATTAGAGTGTCTTTATTTTCCCTTGGTTTTTTTCTATGTGCCATATTTAATTATCCTAAGTGTCATGAAATACTTTTTTTTATTCAACCTTGGCATAATTATAAGTGCTTTAAATAATAACAAGTGTTGGTATGAATTTGATAATGATTAATATTTTATGTAAAAAGTGATAAATGATAAGTGGAATCCCATATGATAAATGGAAATGCTAATGCATGTGTAAGTGTTGTAATGATAATTAAATCAAGTGGTGCATTACTTTTTACTAAGTGTTTGGATTTCAAATATAAAATTTTAAAGTGAAAATTCATATGAGTCAGGACCAAAGGGATTTTAAATATTAGAGTGAAAGTAGTGTTTCAATAAAAATAGCTTGGTTCTATTAGAAGAAGGGGACCCTATATCTCCTCTATATTATCCTGATCCATTTTCCTATAAGGGTAAGCATACTTAAGGATAAATAGTATACTAGTGGTTACTAGGTGTCTTTTACCCTACTTTAACTCTTATCTTCCAATTATGTGGAGGGAGGAGTGGAAATTGAAAGTTATTTAACTCTTATATCTCATATATGGTGATGCAGGTGCATCTAGTGCATCTAATGATTCTCAAGATAAGGAAGAATTAGCTTTCTTAATAATGGAGCCAATCATTTTAAATGTTCTTGATAATATGTCTATGCTTGGTATTGAAAACGATTCAAGATATTTTTGCAAGTATATTACATATTTGTAAGGTGAAGACGTTAACACACACAAAGATACTTAAAGTGTACAAGCATTCAAAGCATGCAAGGCTATGGCATACATGGGCTGACACTACAACAAGATATAGTGATATTATCATTAGTTATATTAAACTTGTTGTAAACCCTAAGTGTATTTTATGTAAGCTAGGGTTTTGTTGTAATTTCATGTATGTACCATAGTTGATTGCATGGCTTTGTAATGCTAGTCATTAATATCATTTAGATGATGATATTATAAGTAAGTGTAGGTATTATATGGGCTTAATTCAAGTGAGTTAAAATCACTTGGATTAAGAAGGGAAACTCGGCTAGTTTAAGGCCTTTAAGTCGGTCTCCATCCCTTATATATAGATAATTCTTGTACACGCCATGCAGAATGGAATAATAGAAATTTTAATCACAGAAATATCAAGCTTTGCGTGCATTTTATCCTCTCTTTTTGGATTCCTATCTAGCTTGAAGTATTTCCCGGGGTACTCTTCATTCTAGCCCTTCAAATGTGCCTTCAAACTTCGAATAACCAGCAACCTTCAAAACCTACAACCCTTCATCGAGTTTAACCTTCTTAAACCGAAGGGTTTCTTGCAAATTCAACAACCAACATAAATATCAATTGATGATAGATCCTGCTCATTTCCCTTCCCTTTGATTCACATCATACGGGGGGGAGTGGTAGTAATACAAGTAGGCTCCTGATATCAATGTGATTAAGTAATCGAAAATGTGCAATCAACTAAGTATAAATTCTAATTCGGTTTCTCTTAAGTCATCTCGTATCATAAGTAGTATATGCATGCATAATATATCTTTTGTCATATGATATTATATGCTATGCATACCTTAATCTATTGATGGTATTACTAGCATGTCCATTTTATGGACACATTCTCATTCCCTTGAGAAAATTTTGTCTTATTTTGCATATAATCAATCTATGATGATTTGATGTGATGATTATGGTGAGTGTGTTTTTAGGTTGATATTAGTGTTTAGTTATCCAATTTCTTTCCTCTCTTAACTTTCAATCCTCTATTTTTCATAGTATCTATTTTGGAACTTTGGTTTAGCCTTAGAGAAGGCATTTTTTTACTTTTTTACTTAAGATTGGATCGAAGTAAATCTAACTCAACTCGTTAGA
Organism: Tamarix austromongolica; assembly: GCA_039764185.1. Classification (NCBI taxonomy): domain Eukaryota; kingdom Viridiplantae; phylum Streptophyta; class Magnoliopsida; order Caryophyllales; family Tamaricaceae; genus Tamarix; species Tamarix austromongolica. Next base: position 75,223,123 of record CM077816.1, on the reverse strand, counting down.
TGGCAGATTATTGTGTGTGAGCTGGTTAGGATTATTAGGCTTAGTAACATGCTAGGTTTTGTTTATTATGAAAATTATGACTTTTGTGTTAATATATGCAAGAGCATGGAATAGGCATATGTATGAGTATTTTATGAGTTTCTAAATTATTATATGAAATCGTTTTTGTATGTTAATATTATGTATGTAATTCATTGTAGCTAAATATGTGATTTTTCACATGTGATAATAGATGAAAGCATGATATTTTATTTTTATTTTTTATTATTATGTGTAGCTCTTGGTAAGAGAATTTTAGTCCAACTAAGACTTTTCCATGCCTTATTATATATTCCAATGTGTTTATTAGGAGTTTTACTTAAAGTTGATATATGATATGTTATGATTTAAGCATATTTATGTATAGTAATGCATAATTAAAGTTTTGCAAGCCTTAAGGGCATATATTTCAATTTACATGTATTATGTCATTTTTTCTAGCATGTATATCAAATATGTACCAAGTTATATTATGTAGAATGAGCATGTAAAATATAGTATGCTAGATATACATGGTTATAATTTTATGTGCTCAGTATATGTATTATGCAAGTAAAGGTAAGATGGCCTTTTTGGTGCTAAATATAGTTTCCTTGAATTATATAAGTGTATGGTTGTAAGAAGATAATAATTGGAATAATTAGCGTATAAAGGCATTTTAGTCATAAATTGATAAAATTTGTATAAGTGTTTAATAACTTGACATAGGTTATCCTTAGTTAACTTTAGTATTGGATTTTAACCTTTCTATTGATAATTGACTTTATATTGACTTTTTTGGAATAATCGAACATAAATGTTGAATCGGTTTGAATTTAAATGAATTGATAAAGCATTTGGGCTAAAACTTAATGCCTAACCCTAGGTCTTATATGACATTGAATTATTGCGATCCTTGTTGTCCTTTTAGATTGATGTGGATAATTTGGTTGTTTGATTGTTGGGTGGACCTTGTGTCCATTGTTGATAATAAGTTAATATTGAATACAACATTAATCACTTATAGTGAAAGATAAATTAAGTTAGAAAAATCTCATTTCTTAGAATTAGGCCTCCTAGTTCATAGTTGGACATTTGGGTTAAAGGATCCGCTTCTTTTTTATAAGTATTCCATACACCTTATAGAGGGTACGTGTACTTAAGGTATTAAGTGTTGAGGTTTAATTTGGCTGATTGCTATGTTGTGTTGTTTCCGTGGTGAACTTTACCCCAAAATTTAGTGGTTTGATTTTGGTAGCACCTCTTTTCCAATCATTATCTTAGATTATGGAATTGTACCCCCTTCTCAATATTTTGAATCAAATAAAATTAGAATTAGTAAATGAATTTGTTATCTCCTTAATACTTGAATGAGGATTTATCTTATTAAGTGTTGTATTATGCTTTTATCATATTGATATTTAACCTTTGGTAGGGCATTGGTGACTATAATTGTAAAACCCCAATATTTATTAATATAAACTTTCATTTTTTAAGCGGAAGCATTAACATAATATAGCGGGCGTTACCGCCACATTTAGCACGAGTTTGATCCATACCCTTCTCATACTAAGTGTAAGGATAAAATGTTATGACTAATAAATCAAAACTTATGGAAATAGATATAGATAGTAAAAGTATTTAATAATTTAGCATAATAACAAAGTACATAGTACATGCTCTAGATAATACAATATATAAAAAGAGATAAAGGGATAAAAGAGATGAAGAGTCCAAAAGAGATATCTAAAATCTAAAGCACATACCATGTGTGACCTCGGATAGATATAACTCTACGACCTAACCTCAGGATATAAACCCATATCACTCCACCTAATGAACCTCCTCAAAGTTGGTAGGATCATCATTGTATACTTGTGATACAATGTCTACAAATGTGAACTATTAGTACACATCTTGTACTGAGCAACACTATTATCCTAAAGAGATATCATTATGTAAAAGGCCCATGCAAAGAAAGCAATAGAACACATAATAACAAGATAAGAACATGCTTACATATAGATTTCAATAGAGTAGGATAAAACTCAATCATCAAGTATAAAATAATATAATACAAATGTATGGATAAATGAGATTCTTTGATTATTATATATTATTATCATCATCACAACCAAATAGTATATTAACTTGATTACGAAGACACGACAAAACCTTAATAACTAATCTAATACTCAAACGATACTTGCTCTAGCTGGTCCGCCAAGAAATATAACTAGACCACAAAATAATAAAACTCCTAATCACTTTAGTATGCATACCCCCTATAAAGTCAACATATATCGCGACACCTATAGAGTATAATAGGGTCTCCCAAACCTCGTAAGGCACCCAAAATCACAAAATAAAAAAATAGGAATGGTTCCTAGTGAATACAAAATCTAACTCGGATAGCTATCCGAGTAGTACAAGTCCCAACTCAAGATTATTCACTTTAAGTGATTAACGTTTTATTAAAGATTTAGGCCAAACAAAAACAAAGGCCCACATAATATCACTTAATCACTTATATGAATATAAGCCAATTATTTTAGTAAATTTTGATAGTATCCATGCACTATAGAGGAATCAAGGCCCAAACCACTTAGAGCATAGGGGCTTATTAACAAGCCATTAAGGCCCAATTAAATATATGAAGCATTAAAGCCTAATGAAGATTATCAAGGTACTAAATTCTAAACAAGTTTATTGAGGCATTAAATTTCAAGTTTCACACCATGAAAGACCCAATAAAATTTAATATCAATGTACATTAACTCCTATTATTTGAAACAAGGTTCAATAGCCAATATCTAAGCTGACCAAGGATTCACAGATAAGGCCAAATCAAATAACTAACCTAAAGGCACATAAAATGATTAAAATATCTTCAGCATTAAATAACTTACCTTAATATTAAGAGAGGTTTTATTTCATGCTAAATGGGTTATAATTAAATAAAAACTCTATTATGATGGAATATAAATATGGACACCAAGTACTAAATGCCAAAATTGCTCAATGTACCCAAAGTGTGTCTTTCTATTTTCTTTTTCTTAATTAATTATTTTAATTAACGTCTCTATATCTACTCATCAAATATCACCTAAGTATCAAACTTATCCATGTTATATTATTTTATTAACATAGTATTCAATTAGGTCTCAAAATTCACATATAACGGCCAAATTGTCATTATTCACCTAAAATTATCTTAAGCTTCTAAAATTCATAACTTACTCTAAAAAAAATCAAACCAAAACATATAATATACAAAATTTTATATAAAAGACCCATTGAAGACTATGGCACACTTAAAAATTTTATAAACAATCTATTATGCCCCATATACCTATGGCCAAATATTTCCAAACCTTATATAAATTTATTTCAACTCTAAATGATCCAAAATCAATAACCTATCTTCTATACCCTATTATAAATACAATAGAATACTTAGATAAATTTAAAAAAAAAAACACACATAAAATAACAAAGACGAGAGCTAAACTACTCAAATTTAAACATGTTCATCATGACTCAACTGAACATTCAGCACGACTCTATCGTACATTTATATCAATTTCACTGAATACTCATCACATTTTTCGCAGACATAAAAATATATAAAAATCATACAAATCATTCTCTCATCAAATTTTCATGCTCATACACATAAAAAAAACACAAACATGTTATGTAAGATTTTACAATATATTATTTCATGCTTAGAATTAAAATAAATCTAATCATGCATAAAATAATATATAAAACGCCTAACACAAAATCCTATTTCTAAAAGTTAGCTTTGTTACCATAATTTCTAAGCTCCTTAGCAAGATAAAATAAGGAATATAGCAATTCCTTTTATAAACCCACTTTTTCAACTTCAAGAATACAAGATAAAAGAGTTAGATAAGCTAATATTATTTAAAAAATAAAAATGGAAAAGAAATGAATTGAAATGGAAGAAATGAAATGGAAAAGATTACTTTGAATATGGAGTCTTGAAAACCACTACAAAAACAACCAACAACCACCAATTAATGATAGATCAAGGTTTTATAGGTTTAATGGGAAGTAAACCAAGGAGAAAATAAGGTACTAAAGGCAATAAATATCCTCTACAACACATGCAACAACTACAGCAAAAATTCCAAGATTATTTGGCAAGGCACATAAGAGAGGAAAAAGAAGAGGGTAGGGACATGGTTTCTTGGGTAAAAAGGGATCCTAGATGAAGCTTAACATGAAATGAACAACAATAAATAATAATATTATAAGGTAAATGAAGCAAGGTAGAGGTATGGTAGCTGCTTCAAGTCACACAAAAATCATCTTTGCTGTCGTTGTGCAGTTGATTGGGATGTAAAAATTTAGTTTAGAAGAATCTTGAAGGGGCTCAATTTAGAGGATGCAAGTGGTATGGAGTTTTATTATGAAATGATATATTTTATGCAAAACAAAAACCAAAGGAATAGGATAACCATAGAGAGAGAACAAGGTGTTATAATTTGGAAAGAAATCAACTTTAAACTTAGCTGAAATTTTTGATTTTCTGTGTGTTTTGCAACTGGAACACGTGATTTAGCAAAAATAGAGTAAGATATGATATGGAGGAGTGTGGAGTGAGTTTTTTATTTGACTTTTTCCTCACTTGAGTGCTAGGATTAGGGGTATAAGAGAGATTTTAAGCTATAGTTGAGTGTGTAAGAGAAATATCATAAAATCATGATTATGGTACTTTGTACACTTATTGGTTGAGTAAAGGTTAAACAAGTTACAAATATAATTTGGTTTGGTTTGGAGACTATTTAGAATTTAAAGATTAGTTAGAATATTGGTTACAATTTATTTTGATTAATTAATTTATAAGGAAGTCCAATAATGGCCACTTATTAGAAAAAATATCAATTGAATTCTAAAAATTATAAAAAAAATATAGAAATAATAATATTAGAAACTAAAATATATAAAAATGTTGGGTATCAAATTTTTTTTGAAGCTTGATGGATGGAAAATGAAAACGGCAAAAATGGATAGGTCACAAAAATGTATATTTCCACAAACACACAAAACAAATAACCGAGGGTTCGTATTGTCACAGATTGACATGAAACATTTTTATAAAACCAAAAATATGTAAATATTTAATCTTGGAACTCATTTGATGACCAATAGATTAAAAATGAAAAAAAGGGCTAAAATCTTCTAATCATGTAAATATTTTTTTTGCAATTTAATAATTCAAAAATAAATGGTGAAACATGAATGAATAGAAAGGATGAATAAAATCAAAAATATTTTTGCATCTATTCACAAATTTTGAACAGGTCCAAAAGAGTGAAAATATAGGAATTGAAAGAATTACAATAAATGTATTTTTTTCAAATGGGGGAAATGATCAACGAAATGTTTAAAAATAACAATAACAAAATGAGGCTCAATAATATATATATATATATATATATATATATATATATATATATATATATATATATACATGTTACTATAGCATATGGTAATTAGGATTTGAGAGAACTGAGATTACAATAATCATATGTAAAATTATGGGATTGTAATTATTCTTGAAAGTCATTATTGTATGTGATCAAATATGCAATTCTTGTATTATGCATGTTTTAGTGTTGGCATAGATATACGATGAAATCGTATAAGGTTGTATATTATCACATGTGATCATATATTATACGTATGATTATTACTTTTGTGTGATAATTATCTATGTGAGCATGCTACCTATTTAGAAATGTTGTGATCTACTTAGTATAAAGAAGTCTTATTGATACTAATTTTTTTAGCTAAATATGTGTGTTGCATGGAGATGTTAGCAACTTCCAACCATGGGAGAAATCCTTAGGAGGATATTCTTTGCTAAGGAATGGGTGTTCAGAATCGAGAGTTAAGACTAACTGGTGTGGCATTGTTAGATGCTCTTGTTGTTTGTCAATTATTCATTTGGACTCTTATGTCATTGGTTTGTATTTGTTAGCTTGGTTGTTGTAACATAATTATACTATTTATAACTCTTATACTTGTATTATCTCTCTTTTCCACTATTTTATTGGTTTTGTTAAAATATTTTAGCCTTAGAGTAAAAAAAATATAGTGGAGACCAAAATTATACTAAGTGTGGCAGTAACACCTATTATTTTATGTAATTGATTCCATTGAAGCAAAAAATTGATATAGTAAAAATGGGGGCATCATAATTTTTAGGTGAAACACTCGTTAGAAAGGTAGATTAAAGAGTGGATGACTCATTCGTTTGGAGTTGTTTAAGGGTGACAAACCTAGTGGAGAGAGACTTGTAAAATTTTATCGGTTTCTTACATATTGTTAGATAGTGTTAAAGATTATGTGAAATGTTTTTTGAATATTGAAGAGTGAAAGAGGCAAGGAGAGACAAAATAAGTGAATGAAGGAGGGCGAGAAAGTGGTCAAACAAAAACAAAAGCTAATTTTGATGGATTTCAACTTAGTAAAAATAGGGTGAAAATAACAACACCCTAAATCAAGCTTATATAACTATTCTATTGACATTAATAAATGATAATATATAGATAGATATTTTTAAAATTAAATAATGATATTATAATTAAGTATATACAAATTTGGATAACTAATATAATATAGATGCTAAATAATAATAATAATAATATTTGGAAGGGTTATGCTCATAGTGAATAAAAAGCTTTGGTCATTCACAACATAGCGTTAGGGCAATACTACATTTGCTAAAACGTTGTGGCGTATTGTTGTTGTTGTTGGTAAGTGCTAAGTAAGTATAGTTTTTATTGCAATCAAAATGTGCATGATGAACGAATTCAATATATTAAGTTGTTGTTGTTGTTGTTGTTGTCGCCTCCGCCACTATCATCATTGTTGTTTAATTTTCTAGCCAATCAATTGGGATAAATTATACTGTGCAACCAATCATATGGTCCACAACATATGACCGATTACTAATTTATTCTTAATTTTGATGCACAACCTTTTTAATACCTCTACTTTTAGCATTTGAAAATTTTATTTAAAAGAGTTATTCATGGAAGGTAAAATATTAAAAATGTAGGATTTTACCACCGCACCTAGTATACATTCAGTCTATTCCATCATTCTTACACTAAGTGTTAAATCTAAAACATGTCTCTGCTTAAATTTAACAAGAACAATTATAAAAGTAGATAAGGGATTAAAGTACATATTATCATTGTCCCAAAATAACAAAAGCTCTGATAATATTACAATAATTGAAAGGAAAGAAATACAAAATGGGACATAAGTATATTAGGGATATTAGGAACAAAAGATCATGAAGTTCACATTGGATAATCCTAACTATTAAACCTCAAATGCTAGCCATCAAGTAATGCCCTTAAAATACTCCTACAAAATCAAAGCTACCCATTGAATAGGTAAGGGACCATAAAATAGTACCCGTCAATATAACTATACTGAGTAAACTACTATACATATACTAACCATGAAAATGCCACATGAAGCACATATAAGGTCTACACAAGAAAACATGATATAAACACATCAACTAGTACATGTGATAATGAGGTACGGTAAACATGCTAGAACATAAACATCACGAAGGCTACATGTTCGTCATACCATTACACTTAAAACTCAATAAATCAATTCATGCCAAGGGTGTTCCATGAAGGGAAGGCACCAAACCATAATTAACCATTTTCAAAACTATCACATCATATATCATAAACATTAGTGTAGTGCACTGAAGCGACTATCAACCATACTAACTAATTCTAAAACCACAAGCAAGGTATGGCGGCCAATACCAATCAAAAATCCAAATAAAACACTAAAAGCCATCAAATAAAGTTACTTTCTTATTATTTACTTTACTTGAGAGGAGATAATAGAGACACTAAGGTACTCATGTCATATCGACATACAAATGTAGCATATTATCCTACCAACTATCAACCTAATGATACTAAGGTCCTTAGTCACAATATTGCATGAAGGAATCACAATACCCTACCAATAAGGACCCTTGATTCATAAGTATTCATACCCTCTATGTAATCCCCTGAAATTTTAAAAAACCTATAAATTAATAAATAACTTTTATTTGGGATAAATTAGCTTTTAAAATTATTTAATTTAATTATTTTATGGATTTTCGAGCATATGAAATTGGATAGGAATATTTAATAAATTAAAATTTATACTTTATTATTTTATCATACTCATTTTATTTGAATAAATTTCCAAACCAATATTTTTCCTAAAATTAACTTTTTTTAAACCCATGTATTTAAGTATATTAAATCAAATTATTAAATAAATTTATGTCCCAAAAATATTATATTATATTATTTTATAAATTAAATTATTTTAATTTCCCATATTTTTTCTTTACCTTTTTCCCTTTTTCTTTTCTTTCTCCTTTTTCTCCTTTCTTCCTTTTTTGTTTTTCTTTCTCTTCAGGCCGCCAGGCCAGCCTACTCCCTCGCCCCCCTACGCATTGGGTCATTAGCTCATTTTTCTCCCATACCCTCCTCCTTCTCCCGCGTAGCATCGAGCCCAACCCAGCCTCCCTTCTTTTCTTTCTTTTCTTTCCCTCCCCCCAACGTGCCTTCTTTTCTTCCTCTTCTTCTTCCTTTCTTTGTCGTCCATGCTGACCACATCGAGCACGCCCGGCCACCGCGCTACAACCTCTCACTGGCACCACCTGCCTCCCTACCACTCTCCCTCTCTCCCTCTCTCTCCCCCCATCCTTTTCTTCCCCATTTCGAACCAAACCAACCCTGCACCACCAGTCGCATGCCTAAATTCTTTCCTCTTCTTCCATTCCTTCTCCCAGCCACCCAACCACCTCCCTGTCACCCGACCAGCCACACCTACTCCCCTCTCCTCCCTCTTCTTTTTCCTCTCTTCAACAACCCCTCCCTTGCCCATTTTCAAGCCCTCCTTCCCTCTCTTGATCCATTCCTCTCCATTTCTTCCCCTTCATCATTTTCACCCATGTTTTTCACCGACACCCCCCTTTTGTCGCTGCCTCTACCTCACCAGCCACCTACACCACCTTCTACTCCCGCCCTAGATGATGATGATGATACGTATTCCGGTCCACCGACTATAATAATAGGGAATCCCAAGCTCAATAAATCCAATCTGGTTGTTAATAAATTATGGAAAATACTAATCACTTACAGTGGATCACCATGTGAGTCGGGGTCAAACCGGTCCACAGGCGAATAATAGTGGCCAGTAGCGTTCTACCCTAGAGACTGGTCCACCGGCAATAATAGTGGTCAGGAGCGTTCTACCCTATATGTATTCTGGTCCACCGGCTATAATAGTGGGGTTCCCGCACTCACATGGATATTTATAATCCGAGATTTGAATAATGATGGACTAATGGCTTAAGGCCCAGAATTATTGATTGTACGTTTTGACCTATTAACTCTTAACGGACCTGTTATGTATGTGAATGTTATGTATGCACCTCTCATTATATATGTATATAGTGTTATATTATGTGTTGCATTACGGGCCTACTTTTCAGTGTGTTTTAAAGGGTTACTAAGTACTATAGTACTGAAGGGTTCCATTTGTGGGGCCCCTACCTATTCAATGGGTAGTGTCCCTTGGAGGTCCTTTTTAGGTGCTATTCAAGTAGAAAATGGGAAAGAGTGTAAGGAAACTATCCGAAAAGTTCTAGGGTTGTACTCTTTCTCTTCTTAAACACCAGTTTAAATGTGTTAATTATTCTTGTAACCACGATTGGTGGATTATATTATTGTAAATCGTTATTTATGCTACTATGATTTAAATAAGGTTTGAGTTTCTCGTAATTTGTATTTTACTCTTTCAGCCTTAGCACTTGGTACTGGAATGGTAAGAGTGAACCGGTCTGGTACTAAGTGTGGCAGTAATATCTCCGAAATTTACGATTTTGTTATTTTGCTTCCGCTAATTCTTTTAATAAAACAAAATTTTTCAGTAGTGAATTTTGGGGGTGTTACACTCTAAGAAGTCCAAAGAATTATGTAGATAAGATATTGAGCCTAACTGGGGCACTAAGACACCTAGCAAAATCCATACCAAAACGATGCCTAAACCTTGTATTTAGGATAGTTACTCCTAAAGAGTCAACATTCCTCATCTCAAGGTATTCCATATTAAATATTAATATCTTAATAAGATGATCATGAAATATCACATAATACACAATAATTCCAAATATTTACATAACTATTTTTCATTTAACTCTGATTATTCATTTTAACCCTAATGTCAAATGATTTAACCAGTGGTAAGAGTCAACACTAAGGTCAACTAGAATCTAGTAAGGCTATCATGATCTAATTATTCACACCTAGGCATATCTTAGTCACAAATGGTCAAAATGCCCTTAACCCCAACTATCTCAATATTAGTTATTTTAATACTAAACCTTTCTATAATTCCACAATTCTTATGAAAAGGCTAAAATAAATTTATAATACGCATTTGTATTGGGTATCGCTTTTGAAATTTCTAATAATGGTAAAAAAGACTATTTTTCCCTTACACATGATTTAAGCATATTAAGCATAAAAAATCAAAGCATGCATATCTAAATGATCATAAATATCATGCTTAATATATTATAACACATGCTAGACATATGTTGGAAAATAGAAGCATGATATACATAAAATGAAAATTCTACTCTAGGTAATACACACACACACACACACATATAATCATCCAAAAATAAGCCTAAACGTGCTCAACCATATCATGTTATATAATAACATTCAAATAACTCATACAAGGAATCTAAAGGAAAGCTTATAATATAAGAAGATGATTTAACCAAGACAAAAAACCCTAGGTTGAACCCTAGGTCTAACCCTATACACCACACATGCATAATTAATTCACAACATTACCCTTTATCACATCATGCTATTATACATATATTAACATACATAATTAAGACATTCTCACACATATCATTTCATGCTAGAAACTTAAGGAACTATTATAATATATCAAGCACATGCTTATATTTTGAGAAATATAATAATCATATTCATACTCAAGCCATAGACATAACAACCCTTAGGTACTACTACGTGATTTCACATTCTTAGTAGAAGCATATGGATTACCTATTTTTATAGATAATAGAAAAATAAAAACAAGAAAAATTCAAAGCCATAACTTCCCACTAATATTCCTTCTTCACTTAAAACAAAATCAACAAAATATATTAGAATCTAATACATGGTAGTCATAATTATCAATGAAAACCAAATAAGGGAATCCATACAACCTTATACGTGATTGCATTTGTTGTGGTGACTTAAATGTATAACTCAAATTGGCTAGGGGATCAAACGTGATCCTTTGACACTGTAAGGGGGGAGAGACATGAGGACTTCACGTTTGGGAAGCTTGTCGATGTGAGTTATACATGTTGATAGGATGTAATACTCCAAAATTTTGAAACATGAAAATTTGATTATCAATAAATTAATTTAAGCTAATTTTGATATTTTTAGTTTATTTATTGAACCTATAGGCAATTTATATTAATTTATTTTTTATTAGTGGTACTAAGCCAAAATTTTACTCTAAAATCTAACCTAAATACCAAAAATTTCCTATTTCCCCTTTTTCTTTTTCTTTCTTCTTCTTTTTCCTTTTCTTCCTTTCTATCTTTTCACTTCTTCTTCCCTAGGATGCAACATTTCCCAGACTTAGGATTTTTTTTTCTTTTCCCCCCGGGTGACCAAGTCTATTGCCTCTTTTTTTTTCTTTCATTTTTCTTCTTTTCTTTTCTTCTTTCCTTTTTTCTCCCTTTCTTTTTCCTCGCATCCCCATCTTCCTTCCATTTTTCCTTTACACTTGCACCACTACATGTCGCTCGTCCTCCCCACCTTTCCCTTCTTAGCCATATAGGTTCATGCACGTTGAGATGCACCTCTTACCCTACACACCTACTCCCCTACATCCTTGCCCTACCATGCCACCCACAACCACCTCCTTCTCCTCCCTATAACCATGTACGTTGAGCCCCATATCATCTTCCCTCTCCCTTAGCTCTTCCCTACCTATAAATACCCCCTCAAGCTCCCCATTTCCTCTCCTCTCCACCTACCAGCCTCCCCTCTTTTTTCTTTCCTCCTCATTCCTGCCCAGTTTAGCGCTGCACCACCATCGTTAATACCCATCCACCCTCTCGTGCCACCTCTCTTCCTTACCTATATGTTACCCATGCCTGCATATCCACCCCTTCCTCCTCCTTCTTCCTTTTCTCCTCTTCTCCCAAGCTTGAATCCATTGTAGGCTGCATTCTTCTAGCCACCACTACTGGCCACTCTCCTCCCTCCTTGCCACCACCACACGGCACACTATAGCCACCCTACACAGGTGCCCCAACCTATGCAACCACCTTAGCAGCCCCTTTCTCTCCTCCTCTTTTGCCTTCTCCCTATCGATTGTGTGCTACCTCTAGCTCCCAGCTCCACCACAAACCATTCCTACTTGTCTCGATGACACTACCACCCCTTTTCCCAGTACAACCAACCCTCACCCCTCTACCCCAAAATTGACTATCGTTGTCGCTGCCTACACCATTTTTCTCCCTCATTTTGGTCATGTCCACTTCCTTTCTTCTCCTAAAGCTTTCTTTAAGCTATGTTCCCTTTTATTCTTTTAAAAAAATAGAAAAGAAAAGAAAATCTAAATTGTGTATATTTCCTTTTTCTAAGTATTATTCAAGTGATAGTAGAAGAAGAAGCTTAGGTCTTACATACTTAAAAAACCAGAGCCACTACGGTAAGGATACGATCATATCTAGGGTTTTATTATGTTAATATATTTCCTTTCTATGCTATGACATACATAACATAATAAATGACTCTAGTGTTGTATGTGCAGTTTGGCTTAACAATAACTAAAGGTAAGAAGTTGTGTTGTTATGATTCTATTGATTTTAAGTGTTGTTATATATCCATATTATAAGATATTACATGTGTGTAAAGTTTGGAGAGTCCTTGTGTTAGATGACTTGTCATTTAGGTAGGTTTATTTGGCCTAGGTACACTTTGGTCAATAATGTAAAAAGTAACATGCAAGGTACCTTAGGGTGTAAAATGGCTTAAATTAGGTTGGAGATACTACACAAAATTACTGTGACAAAAATAAGGAGGTTTAGGGTAAATACAACATAGGGGTGAATAACCATGCATGGGGGATTAAAACCTAAGGGAAGCTATGATCATATGTGAGTTTTGTTACAAAAAATGGATATAGGGTTAAAGATGGTATTTTTTGGTAGTCATGAAAATTTGGGAATTCCTTTGAGCACTAAGGGAAGAGATATGACCAATAGGTGAAACTAGGGCTTTAGAAGGCCAAGGCAAGAAACCCTTGGGGTAAGATATTATCACATATACAAATGGGTGAGTTGGAATGTAACCTTATAATATGATGTTAACCATGTCATTTTGGGAATCTGTACCAAAATTAGTAGATATGGAGGATAGAGAGAAGTAGTTATAACCAAAATAAGAAATTAGGGTTTTGTAGGGGGGTTGAATAGGAAGGGTATTATCACATGTGCAAAATGGAGGAGTTAATCTATGGTATATAAGAATATGGTTAACCATAGCATTATATGCATGGGTGTGGAAATTTTGGGCTAGATAAGTTGTATAGGAGGGGCTAGGCTAACTAGGAGAAATTAGGATTTTTAGGAGTAATCCTATAGGCTAGTTATTATCATATGTGAGAAACAAGGATAATAGGTCTTGACCCTTGACCAAGGGTTTCCAATGACATGTTAGATTTTTTTGGATAAACTGAGGACTCCTAGGGGCACTAGAGGTGAGGATTTAACAGAGTTGTAAAATTAGGATTTCTAAGGGAATAAGGTTTTCTTAAGGTAATAGAAGGGAAGGTGCCATGTAGGGGGTAGGTGTGCATGATTGTGTGGTGAATTTGGAATAAATAAAACACAAATACTACACTAATCACTTAAAGTGGAAGATCACTTAAGTTGGGCCCATTTGTACCTACTGATCCACGGACAAGAATAATGGTAATGAACATCTGGAATTTATACCCTATACCATTCCACTGGTGAAAATAGTAGGGTCCCGAACTTAAGTAAATTAAATCATTGGATGATAATAATCCATGGTAATATATTAATTACTTACAAGGGAATACCACATGGATCAGGATTGATTGTACCTTGCTTACCAATCCACTAGTGAGAATAGTGGCCGGGAGCATTATACCTTGGGTTTGTACCTTGATTACTAATCCATCAGTAAGAATAGGGGCCAGAAACATCCTACCTTGTAAGTTTTGCTTATTTCTCATTCCACCGATTGAGAATAGTGGGGTTCCTAAACCCAACGTATATAAAGTCATGAGTTGATTATTTATTGCATTAATACCTTGAGTTCAAATGATAATGAATGAGTAGGTATGGCTAAGGGTGTTCAAGAATCGGTCTGAACTAGAACTTTGGACCAAACCAACCAGTTATTCTAGATTTCAGTCTAAGACTGGACTAATATTCTAGTCTCCAGTTTGAGTTTTGGTCACGAATTAAAAATATTTTGATCCTTAATTGATTTCAATCCGGTCCCAACCAGTTCGGTCTTTCTGTCCAACCTAGAATCTCATTAATAAGTTGCCTAAAAAATATAAATTTTAAATATAAAAAATAAGTAATTTCCGATTTTGGTCCTAACCGGTGTCGGACAAGAAACTCTGGTCCGATCTTGGTTTAGTCCTTGGCCCTAGCTTAAAAAAATTTTGGTCCTTAACTAGGTTTCGGTTCAGTCCGGTTTTGGACCAGTACACAACGATAAGCATGACCTACTTATGCATGCATCATTCCTTATTGTGGTGTTATTGATATATGTGACTTGCTTAACTGTATTTTTCCCTTACTTAGTACGTAGCATAATGATCACCCTTATTATGGGTGATACTCATTCCCATGAGTAAAGACCCCTTCTGAGTTTGTGTAGGTGAATGAGGACTCGCTAGATGAATTTGTTGCATACAATGCCATGTTCAGGGCAGAGTGATACTATTATGAGGCATTGGGGACCGAGATTGTGAAATCCATATGTTGTTAGCTAGTTTTCTTTTTATTAAGGTTTTCGTTGAACATTTATTTATGTATGTTAGTACTACTTTTAGAACAAACACCTAACTCTTATTTATGCTATGTATTGCTCTTATGGTACACTTATTATGGTTTATATGCAGTTTTATCTTACATTATAGTTGGTATAATAATGGTTTAGGGCTAGACTTATACCAATTAAGGTGACACCCCTTTTATGCTTGAATTATCTCACATTTAATGACATACTCTCCAAACTCCTAAGGATTTCCTCTTGTGATTCCCTTAATGCTGCCACTTCTTTCTCCATGTGTTCAAAATTTTCCTTCAAAGGGCGAGAACTAAGGTGATGCCAATATACCTTAAATAGGTTAAACCCATAATTATATGTCCTACATCATCCCCAATGCTCTTGAGTACCCAATGCTTGTGTGGATCTTATTTGTTAAATTAATGAGTACTAGGGTATTTTTTAGGTTGACTTGAACAAGTATATTGGATGAGACCAACGGTAGTTTCAATTCCTACTTGCTAGAGCCTCCAAAGTGTGCCTAAACCAATAGGTAAACCTTTAGTAGTGAATTTCGGTGGTGTTACAGGGTGATGGTGATATAAAGGTTTTGCATATGGTGGGATGATTTATGTGATGTCCTAATGTAACTAAAGGGATTTGCATGAAGGCTTAATGTGGTGTTGTGCGAGGGAGGTTTCAAACATGCAAGTGTTGAATGAAGAAGCAAAGGGAAACATAAGAATTAAGATAGGAAAACGATGAGGAAAAGATGGGAAGGAGAAGAGAGAGAAGGGAACTCTATTGGGGTTGGATAAAATGATAGAAAATGGGAGAGAAAGGAAGGGTGTAGGAGATGATTTCATGAAAATATAAAGGCATGAACGAGGTGGGTAAAAGAAAACATATGTAGAAAAGAAGGTACGGGTTGTGTGCAATTAGAGAATACTGGTGTAATACCCCGAAATTTTGAATCCAAAATTTTAATTATCAACAAATTAATTTAACCTAATTATGAGATTTTATTTTATTTAATGAGCCTAAAATAATTATAGGTAATTTATATTAAATTTTATTATTATTGGTACTAAGATAGAATTTTACTAAAAAAATCTAACCTAAATCCCAAAAATTTCCCTCTTTCCTTTTTTCCTTTTCTTTCTTCTTTTTCTTCTTTTTCTTCTTTTCCTTTTTTTTCTTCCTTACTTTTTTTCTCTTCTTCTTCTTCCCTGGGCGATGTCATTTCCCCAGCCTAGGCTTTTTTTTCTCTCTTTCTTTTCTTTCTTCCCCAGGTGACCTAGGTACCCTTATTCTTTTTTCCCTCTCCTCCTCCCAAGCGGCCAAGCTCGTTTCCCCATTCTTTTTCATTCCATTTTCTCCTATTCTTCTTTCCTTTTTTCTCCCTTTATTCTTCCTTGCACATGTTCCCCTCCTCGCATCGCCATCCCCCTTCCATTTTTGCCCCTACACTTGAGCCATTTCACACCACCCGTCTTCCCCACCTTTCCCTTCTCAGCCATACAGGGTCATGCATGTTTCCATGCACCCCTTCTCCACTACATCCCTTACCCTACTGTAACACCCCCAAAATTCACTACTGAAAATTTTCATTTTATTAAAAGATTAGCGGAAGCAAAACAACAAATTGTAAATTTCGGGGATATTACCGCCACACTTATCACCAAACCGGTTCACTCATACCGTTCCAGTACCAAATGCTAAGGCTAGAGAACAAAATATCCATTACTCGAAATTCAAACTATTTTTAAATCAGAGTAGCGCAAGTAAACATTTTATAAGAAATGATACCACCAATGGTGGTTATAAGAACAAAATTACATTTAAACTAGGCATTAGAAGAGGAAGAATAAAATCTTAAAGGCCGGATAATCCTTACGTTGTTTATCGTTGCCTACTTAAATAGTACCTGAAAAGAGACCTGCAAGGGACACTGCCCATTGAATAGGCAGGGGGCCCATGAATGGAACCCTTCAGTACTATGGTACTAAGTAACCATTTAATACCACACTTAAAAATAGGTCCGCAATGCGACACATAATGCAAGCTATATACGTATGTAATGAGAGGTGCATACATAACATTCACATACATAACAAGTCTGTCACATATCAACAAGTTAAAAAGTACGATCGATACTTTTGGGCCTTAAGTCATTAGTCCATCATTATTCAATCCTCTCTCTGGTTATATCCAAGTGAGTGCGGGAACCCACTATTATAGCCGGTGGACCGAAATACATACTGGACAGAATACTCCTGACCACTATTATTGCCAGTAGATCGGTCTCCTGGCCAGAACGCTCCTAGCCACTATTATTTGCCGGTGGACTAGTCTAGCCCCAACTCACAAGGTGTTCCACTATAAGTGATTAATATCTTCCCATAGTTTATTCACATCCAATTCTTGTTTTATTAAGCTCGGGACCCCCACTATTTTAGCCGGTGGACCGGAATACATGTCATCATCATCCAAGGCAAAACGCTTCTGGGCCACTATTATATCCGGTGAACCGGTACTCAATATCATTTTCCAGGGCAACATGCTCCTGGGCCACTATTATAACCGGTGGATCGATATTCAATATCATAAGTCAACTAGGCCCAGCTCATTAATCTTTTACTTTTGTGATTAGTGTTTTTCCTTTCTTTAATCAGCACAACAATTCTATTTATTTACCTCGGATGGGAGATCAAGAACCTAGGATACAAAGGTACACCGGTCGTATTGGTGCATACAAGCTACTCAGTACCCTTCAACCATCAACCTAGAGACGCAAAGGTACCCTAGTCGTACTGGTGCATAAAGCTACTCAGTACCCTACAGATAAGGAAACCTAATCCATAAGTATGCATACCCCCTAAATAGGTCCGTAGAGCTAGATAAAGTAAGATATAGGGCCTAGCTGGGGCACAAAGGCACACCAGCAAATACCAGAATAATCGTGGGCTAAACCACGTCTTTAGGGTAGCGACCCATAAAGAGCCACCATTCCCAATCTCGAGGTCTTTCACTTTAAGTATTAGTGTCTTAATTAAGGTGATCACAAAGAGCACAATAATCAGATACTTATTCACTTTCAATCGTTCTGATATCATTAGTCATTTTTTATTCAGATGGTTATCCAAGATATCACAGAGAAACCATTAAGGCCATCATTATCGCATCTAATTCTGAATTAGGATTTATTTTTGTGATAGTTACTAATTATCAAATACTCTTACCTTGCTAACCATCATTATTTGAATCATATTATGAAATTCCACAATCACAACGACATGTTAGGTACAACTTACTTATTTACCCCTTACTTATATAATTGCTAAGGCATCCCTTCCTTACTTGACAAATTGCCCTATTACCCTTCAGGTTGCATAATTACCAAATTACCCCTTACCCGGTTTAGGTTACCAAGTTATCTCCTACGCTTTTTAGATCACCATTCACCCCTCATAATTGCTACACTTATCATATTTCCCATTCGATTGGTTAGATTATTGAAATGTCCCAAAATTCTAATTTCTATTATCTATTATTAAATAAGGTTTGTATGTTGAAGTTTAATCAAAATAATTTATTTTTATTAAAATAAGAGGAAGTTAATTAGGGTAAACCAAGAGGAAATTTATAAGTGTTTTAAAAAGAAGGAATATTGGTATTTTAAGCTAATTAAGGATTTTATTTGGAAATTAATTAAATAAATTACCTTGTTTAAATTAAGAATGATAAAATGGTTTCAAATTAATATAAACTTTTAAATAATTTAATTGGAAAAAAAAATTAGAGTGTTTTGCTGGAATTCAAGAAAATTTCTTCAAAAATCCCTAAATTAACCTAAAAAGAGAATTTAATTATTAAAAATCGAAAGTTACTCCAAATCATGCTAATTAATCCAACCACTAATTTCCCTTCTTTTCTTTTTTTTCTTTTCTCCTTTTTCCCCCTCTTTTTCCTTTTCTTTCCTTTCTTTCCCTTCTTTCTCCCCGGCCTGGGCCGGCCTGCCAGGCCCAATTCCCTCCTCTCTCCCTCGCGGCCCATCCCCGCACCCCTTCTTTCCTTTTTTTTTCTCCCGGCCGGTTCGGCCCGCCCATTTTCTTTCCTTTCTTTTCTTTTCTCCTGGACCTCCGGTCCAGCCTTCTTCTTCTTCCCTCGCGTTGTCTTCTTCCCTTCGCCGCCTGCAACACAAAATTTCCGCCGAAAATCTTAGCTTCAACGGCACACCACTCTCACCGGTCATTTCACCCTTTTCTCCCTCGTTGTCCTCCCTCCAGACATGACCCTTCAATGAGCCTCTCTCCCCGCACGTAAACCTCCATTTTTTCAATAGATCATGGCCTGCAAATCGCAGACCATGTGCCAGCTAATCTCACCAGACAACCTACCCTAACCCTAAGCCCCCTAACCCCCCTCAAAGCTTTGTCGTTTCCCGACCCAATTTGCCTATAAATAGCCCTAACCACTGCCTTAATCGGGTTCGAAAACTGGGAACCCAGACAGAGCAAAGCCGCGCGCTGCCCCACCTTCAGCCGCCATTTCCTCCGCCGTCAGCCACCCCTGCCGCCTACGCTTGCCACCACGATCTTCCCTGCACCTCCCTCTACACAACCAACCCCCGTAGCCTCCCTGCCTTGCACCACACGTGCCGCCCTGGCCGTGTAAAAATTCCTCCCCAAAAAAGCCTTCCCACCCTCTACGCCACCTTCGCGCCGCCACCGCCGCCCATACTGCCGCTTGCAGCACCGCCACCACCCACCAAAACGACCAGGGAACCCTGCCCTACCACCCTAAACCTCCTTTTTCTCCTAGTTTCCCCTTCCCTATCCTCCACATCCATTTTCCCCTCTCCTCCCTTCCTCCACCGCCGTCGGCGCCACCACCTCCCAGCTAGGTTGCCCAACTCCCTGAACCCTAAATCTTAAATAATAAAAGTGATTAATGATTTAATATTATTAACTACTATTATTAGTATTAATATGATTAATATTAACATTATCATTATTATTACTAATATTATTATTATTACTAATTCTACCACCCTTATTATTATTACTAGGATCCAACCTTACCCTAAGAACCTCTAATTAATGGTGTTAATTAACTATAAGACCTTGTTAAGTTATTACTATTATTACTATTGTTATTATTATTATTATTATTATTATTATTATTATTATTATCGTTATTATTATTACAATTATTATTATTATTATCATCATCATCATCATATTTGTTACTTCAACTATGACTTACATCTTTAGTGTCTCTATTATTATTATTATTTTAGTAGTTTTACTAATACTAGTATTGTCACTATTAATGTTATTATCATTATCATTATTATTATTAATACGGTTATGGTGGTTGTAGTTGCCATTATTGTTATTATTATCGTTCTTACCCTTAGTATTATTATTATGACTAATGTTATCAACATTATTATTACCGTTCTTATTATTATTATTATTATTATTACTGTCATTAACATTATTATTATTATTATTACTACTATTATCATTACTATCGTTATATTTACCACACTTATTACTTTAACTACGATTACCATCATTAATATCCTTATTATCATTATTACTTAATACTATTACTTTTAGTACTCTTATTATCATTATCTGCATTATTACTAGTATTATCGTTATCATTATTATTATTATTATTATTATTATTATTATTATTATTATTATTATTATTATTATTATTATGGTTGTGTTGTTGTTGTGTTATTATTATTATTATTATTATTGTTATTATTATTATTATTATTATTATTATTATTATTATTATTATTATCATTATCATTATCATTATTGTCATTATCCTTATTGTTATTATTATTATTATTATTACTATCGTTATTGCTATCACCATTATTTTCACTATCATTGTCACTATTATTATTATCATTATTATCATTATTATTATTATTAGTAGTAGTAGTAGTAGTAGTAGTAGTAGTAGTAGTAGTAGTAGTAGTGGTAGTATTAGTATTATTATTCTTATTACTATTATTATTATTATTGTTATGTTATTGTTCTAACCCTTAACATCGTGATGTTATCCTTATTATTATTATTATTTTAGTATTATTATTGATATTTGCACTATTATCATCATTATTATCATCACCAATATTATTGTTGTTAGTATTATTATTATTATTATTTTACTATTATTACTATTATTATGATTACTATCTGATCATGGTTGTTGCTATCATTATTATTATTATTATCATTATTATTATTGTTATTATTATTATTAGTATTTTTACTATTACTATTGGTTTTAATAATAATATCGTTATTAGTGATAATGAAACCCTTTACCTTAATAAATATGGATTTTACTAAGGCGTGTCTTGGTTAGTGGTCATTTGCTTAACTACCTTGAGAATAATAATAACCCCACCTTTTTTATTATAAACTACTATTATTAATGTTAATTATAGTACTAGACCAGGATAGGGGTAAGATAGGAAATTATGATAATTCGGGTAGAGGGAGATTAACCCTTAGTATTTCTTCCTTATATATAGGTGAACCGGGTCAAACCCCAGGAGGTGTAGGAGCGTGCTCCAAGCCCGGCGCCGATTTAGGTAAGGATGTAACTAAGGCCACTTGTGTGTATTGCATGTTTTACTTGTCTTGGATGCCTTGTGCGGTTGTATCCTATGATCTGTATGTTATCTGTGTTATTATGCAGCGCAGCGTGGAACCGAAGTATGTTCTCGTGCTCTTGTCTGTATGTGCTAATATGGTATGATACAAATATGATGTGATGTGATGTGACCCCCACGACATGCATGCTAGGTTATTTGATGAGGTGTCGTGGAGTGGGGACTGGAAAGAGAAAAATAAGAAATTAAGATAACCAAGGGGAAGTAAGTTGGTTAATGTAGGTAAGGACGACCTAGGTAGTCTATAATCTGTGAAATGATGAGAAAAAGGGAATTAAATAAAATAGAAGAGTGGGAGAAAATAAGGTTGCATGGGAGAACTAGGGTTTGCATGGGAATGATAGGGTTTGGCATGGTGGAAATGATAGGGTTTGCATGGGGAGGTTAAGGTCCGCATGGGGGCGAACCTTACGTATGAAAAGTTACTTTGGGACTTGGGGAAAGTAATGGAAGGTCTGTTTGGGAAGTCTGGAGGCTCGAGGTGAAAAATAGTACGTAGTGTGATATAAGGGTACCTAGGGTTTGGGAAGGAAACCCTAATTGGAGAAGGTGAAAAAAGAAAAAGAAAAATAATAAGAATAATCGAGGAGGAGCGAAGTGTGAGGGAGAGTTGAGTCTGAGGGTCATGATACGTGGGGCGTTAAAATAGTATGAGTAGACCTCGGGGTATAAGGTGGTGGGCCCTATACTATACGCCTAGAGGTTGGGTTTCCAATGCGAGAAATGTGTTAAGTATGATAATTACAAAGGGTGTTTAGTGGCCTAATATAAGCATGGGAGATAGCTCGGTAACCTAAACCGAGTAAGGATATAGCTAAGGCTGAATGTGTGACATGTGTCCTACGTGCCATGGATGTTCTACATGATTTATGTGTCGTGGTCTTAAATACCATTATCTTAACTGTTTCATGTGTGGCGTGGCTTGGAATCGAGTTGTGTGCATGTGCCCTCATTAGTACGTGATAGTACGACTATGTCATCGGTTTTGATGTGATGTGTTGAGGCCCTCTAGCCATGCATGACATGGGTGATATTCTTCCGAATAAGACACGTTATAACACTAATTACTTACAGAGAAAGATGTTGAGCCGAACCCAGACCGGTCCACCGGCTATAGTAGTGGCAGGGTATCTTACCCTCGTGACCGTTCCACCGGCTATAATAGTGGCAGGGCATGTGCCCTCGAAACCGTTCCACCGGCTATAATAGTTGGGGATTTCGTGCTCAACAAACCAAACGTAAAAGTGATAAGACATGGAAAGATACTAATATTTACAGTGGAATACCTTGTGAGTCAGGGCCAGACTGGTCCACCGTCAAATAATAGTGGCAGGGTATATTACCCTCACGACCGTTCCACCAGCTATAATAGTGGCAGGGCATGGCCCTCGTGACCGTTCCACCGGCTATAATAGTGGGGCTCCCGCACTCACATGGATTGATAAAGACTCTGATGTTAATTGTTATAATTATCAGAGATCTAATGAGAAAGATATCTGATTCGTGACCAGCATTGTTCATCTGGGTTATTGTTCATCATTCACGTGCTATGTCTGCTTTGTCATGTATTTCTGTCCAACCTCGTTCATCTGTGTTATTGTTTATTATTCATGTGTTATGTCTGCTTTGTCATGTATTTCTGTGTATGTGGGCCTTAGTGCGTCTGTTCCCTTACTCAGTATGTAGCGTACTGATCACCCGTTTCATGGGTGCTGCTCATTCCCACGAGTAGAAGACCGTCTGAGTTTTGCAGGTAGGGGGCGATGTCTTTGATGCCTACGGGGCTAAAAGTTGAGTCTGGACCCATCTTGGGGGTCAAGAGTGACGTGGACGGAGAGCATCCTCCGTCTTGTTTCTCTGTATTATCGTATTTTGTTTTATTCCGCTGTATTATGTCCTCTAACATTTGGTCCTTTTAAACTATACTTCGGATTGTAACTTTTGACTTTCGCACTCTGATTCCATATGATTTATGCTTTATTAGTGACTTGTGTTTGATGTTATTCTTATTTAGCCTTAGCACTTAGTATCGGGTCGGTAGGAGTGAATCGATCTGGTACTAAGTGTGGCGGTAATGCCCTCGAATTTATAGTTTTATCTGCTTGCTTCCGTTAAACTCCTTTAAAGTAAACGAAATTTTTCAGTGGTAAATTTGGGGGTGTTACAATTATCGAATTTCCCTTCTCCTTTGTTATATTTACTAAATTGCCCTTAAGTTGAATAAATTATCAAATTACCCTTCTTCATTATCATGATTACCAATTTTCCCCTTTAGTTGGTTTAATAATTACCAAGTTACCATTTAGTCGATTAAATTACCAAATTTCCCTTCTCCATTATCATCTTTACTGAATTGCCCCTTTAGTTGGATAAATTACCAAATTGCCCTTATCCATTATCAAAATTACCAAATTACCCTCATGTTGGTTAAATTACCAAATCACCATTCTCCATTATCATAATTACCTATTTAACCTTTTCCATATTTATAATTATTAATTTACCCTTCTCCATAATTATAATTACCAATTTCTATTTCTCCATAATTATAATTACCAATTTATCCTTCTCCATTATTATAAATATCAATTTGTCCTTCTCCATTATTACAATTTCCCATTTACCCTTCTCCATGATTATACTTACCAATTTACCCCACTCCATATTTATAATTATTAATTTACCCTTCTCCATAATTATAATTACCAATTTACACTTCTCCATAATTATAATTACCAATTTACCCCTTTCTATATTTATAATAATTAATTTACCCTTCTCCATAATTATAATTACCAATTTACACTTCTCCATAATTATAATTACCAATTTACCCCTCTCCATATTTATAACTATTAATTTACCCTTCTCCATAATTATAATTACCAATTTACACTTCTCCATAATTATAATTACCAATTTACCCCTCTCCATATTTATAATTATTAATTTACCCTTCTCCATAATTATAATTATCAATTTACACTTCTCCATAATTATAATTACCAATTTACCCCTCTTCGTATTTATAATTATTAATTTACCCTTTTACTTGCAAATTACCGATTTACCCCTTTACTACTGACATTACCATAATATCCTCTTATTTATAAAACTACCATTTTACCCCCTTACATCCAAATTTACCATATTACCCTTTTACTTGCAAATTACCATAATACCCTTTTACATCTAAAATTACTATTTTACCCCTTACTTACAAAATTACCATTCTTACCCTTCTCTTCTAAAATTACCATTTTACCTCTTACTTCCAAAATTACCACTTTACCCTTTACTCCCAAAATTACCATAATACCCCTTTACTTATAAAATTACCATTTTGCCATTTAATCATAAAATTACCATATTGCCCTTTTGCCTCCAAAATTACCATAATACCCATTTTTCTTACAACTTACAATTTTATCCTTTTACTTATAAAATTATCATTTCACCCTTTTCTTTCAAAATTACCAAAATACCCTTTTACTTACAAAATTACCATTTTATCCTTTTCTTTTGAAATTACCAAAATACCCTTTTACTTACAAAATTACTGTTTTGCCATTTTCTTTCAGAATTACCAAAATGCCATTTTACTTACAAAAATTACCGTTGTACCATTTTACTCCAAAATTTTCAAAATACCCTTTCACTTATAAAATTACCATTTTACCCCTTTATTACACCACTTTTATGAATTTACTACCACTACATAAAATACTAATATTAGTACTTCATTCTTATCATCTAACTCCACCAACTTGTCATTATTCAACATAATACTCATTAACAACTACATATATTAGATCACATACTTACATAGTCATATTACTAAAATACCCTTAGGCTCACAATAATATTATTCATGCATTAATGACATAATATATCACAGACAAGCATTTAACATTTCCATCAATAATCAAACTCCTTCCTTACACATGGCACAAAAGCTAATATGCTTTTATGTTTATCAATCAATATAAGCAACCACATATATCATACTAGGCAACACATAACATGTATAAAATCATACTAAAATCTCTAATGTGCTAGCATACGTTTTTCCATGTGTTTAAGTGGGGTTTAACGATTACCTTAATCCCGCAAAAATTAAACCTTACCATTATCCCAATTAAAGATTCAAGATTTAATTAACAAAATCAACACCTAAAAATAATATCAATAATTATTATATTAGAAGTAGGAAAATTAAAGCATAAGACTTTATAACACATAATTAATGAAATACTTAACTTAAAATATTACTATACCTTAAAATTATTAACCAAGTAAACCAAGAAATGCAGCAACTCATGCTACTTATGCACCATGAGCTGCATGCAAAACAAGAGGGATAAGGGGCTCGAAATGGTGTGAAAAGTGGGAGGAAGTGGTATTTTTGAGTTAAGGTTTTGGGGCTAGGAAATAATCTAGATAGGTGGATTTAGGGAAAGGGAAGGGTGCAGGAGTGAAGAGAGGATGTAGGTGGTCACTGGGGATGGGTTTTCGGTGGCCAATGGCGGTGGAGGCGGCAGCGGCGAGGCAGCAAAGGGGGCTGCAAGAGTGGATGTGGCTGAGAAGGAAGGAAAATAGAGGAGGAAATGAAGGGGTTCGGGGGCTGTTTTTAAAAAAAATGAGGTGTGGGGATGGTAGAGGGGGTTGTAGGGAGGAGATTGGTGGTTTGGGCGCCGGTAGAGGCGGTGGAAAGGTGACATACAAAGGGGTTAAAGGGAGTTTGCCGGTAAGGGAGAACAATGGGGGGAAGGAGAGGGAAGGAAGAAGGGGTTGCAGGGCTCGAGAGGGTGTATTGGGGTGGTGCAGAGCTGTAGTAAAAGGTGGCAAGAGGCACTGAAGGCTGTGGGTGTGGCGGAGAAAACGGCAGAGGGCGGTGGCAATGCAAAAATAGGGGCAAAAATGGAAGGAAAAGAAAGGAGAGAAGAGGGAGGTCAGGGAAGGTGAGAGGCTCAAAAAATGGGGTAGGGAGAGAGCTCATGAGGTGAAGAAAAAGGAGAGGAAGGGGAGGGTGGCAGTCACTGACCGTTGGCGACAGATAGGGTGGCAGAAGGTGGAAGGGTGGCAGGGGGAGGCATGGGAAGAAGAGGAAAAAAGGAAGGGGTAGGCAGCTAGGTAGGGATGGTTTGGGTTCGAAAAGGGAAGAAAGGGACGAGGAAGAAAGAGGAGAGAGAGAGAGAGTGCAGTGGTGACGGGTGGCAACGGCAGGGCGGCGGCCCGCATGCTCTGCATGGCAAGCGGGGCGTTGGTCGGGTGTGGGAGAAGGGAGAGAGGAATAGGAGGGGGTGCGAGTGGGCAAACCAGTGCAGGAAGAAAGGATAGGCCGGCCGGTCCGAGGATAGAAAGAAAGAAGGAAAAAAAGGTCGGGGTGGGCTGCGATGCATAGGCCACGCGAGAGAGGAAGGAAGAGGGAAGGAGAGATGGGCTGAGGCCCAGGGGCGCAGGGAGGGAGGAAGGGCTAGCCTAGCAGCCCGAACCCAGGAAGAAAAAAGAAAGAGGAAGGAAAGGTGGAAAAAGGAGAAAAGGGGGAAGGAAAAGAAAAAGAGGAAAGGAAAAGGGAAAATATGAAAATTTATAATAATTTAATTTATAAAATAATAGAGTGTATCATATTTTGAGTAATAAATTAATTCAATAATTTAATTTAATTTATGGGTTTAAAAAGGATAATCTTAGTAAAATATTAATTTGGAAAATTATTTAAATAAAATGAGTATGATAAAATAATAAAATATTTATTTTAATTTATTAAATATTCCTATCTAATTTTATATACTCAAAAATCCATAAAATAATTAAACTATATAATTTTAAAAGCTAATTTATTTCAAATAAAAGTTATTCATTAAATAATAGGTTTTCTAAATTTTTTAGGGATTACACCTACACACCTGTTCTCCTACACCCCTATCCTTCCATGTCGCCTACAAACACCTCCTCCTCCTCCCTACAACCATACATACCAAGCTCCCTATTGTCCTCCCCACTCCCTCAGCTCTTCCCCACGTATAAATACCCCTCCTCAAGCTCTCCCTTTCCTCTCCTCTCCACCTTCTGCCCTCCCCTTATTTTTCTAGCCTCCCTGTCCCGGCCCACTCCAGCACTGTGCCACCATCGGCAACGCCTAAACACCCTCTTATGCCACCTCTCTTCTCTACTTATGCCCTACCCATGCCTATAAAGCCACCCCTCCTTCATCCTTTTCTCCTCTTCTCCTGAGCTTGCAGCTGTTGCAAGCTGCATTCTTCCAACCACCACCGCCCTTCACTCCCCTCCCTACTTGCCACCACCATGTTGCAACCACCCTACATAGGTACCCCAGCCTGTGTTTCCGCCCCATAAACCCCTTTCTCTCATCCTCTTTTTCCTTTCCCCTTTCGATATTGTGCCACCCTACACCACTATCGACCACTAGCTCCACCA
Source organism: Tamarix austromongolica (assembly GCA_039764185.1). NCBI lineage: Eukaryota > Viridiplantae > Streptophyta > Magnoliopsida > Caryophyllales > Tamaricaceae > Tamarix > Tamarix austromongolica. The sequence continues at coordinate 75,194,800 of CM077816.1, read as the reverse complement.
CCATTAACCACCACCCACTCTAGTTTATCCCAATGCCACTACTGCAAATCAACCATTTGTTTACAACCCACACCTCTCTCCACTAAAATCAACCACCATTGTTGCTCCGCCACCACTGTGACGACCACCGTAGCACCACCTACACCATTTTTCTCTCTCATTTTGGTCACCTCCACTTTCTTTCTTCTCCTTAAGATTTCTTAGGCTAGGTTCCCTTTTATTCTTCTAAAAAAATTAATAAAAGAAAAGATAATCTAAATTGTGTATATTCTCATTTTCTAGATATTGTTCTGATGATAGTTGAAGATAAGGCATAGGGCATACATGCTTAAAGAACGAAGATGCTCTAGTAAGGATACGATCATAACTAGTATTTAATATATGTCCTTTTTGTGCGATGACATGTACAAAATAATAAATGACTGTAGTGTTTTATGTATAGTTTGGCTTGATAATAGCTTAAGGAAAGAATATGTATAGTTATGATTGTATTGATTTCTAGTGTTGATGTATATCCATATTATATTATATTTCATGTGGGTAAAGTTGGAGAGTCCTTGTGTTGGATGACTTTTGACTTAGGTAGGGTTTTGAGGCCTGGGGGCAGTTTGGTCAATATTGTGAAAAATAACATATAGGGTACCTTAGGGTGAAATAGCCTAAAATAGGTTGGAGATACTAAATAAAATAACTATGAAAAAATAAGGAGGTTTAAGGTAAATATAATATGGGAGTGAATAACCATGCATGGAGGGGAGTAATACCTAAGGGAATCTATGATCATATGTGAGTATAGTGGGGGTATATTAAAAAATTGGATATGGCATCAAAGATGGAATTTTTTGGTAGCCATGCTAATTTATGGAGTCCTTTAAGCACCAGGGGAAGAGATATGATCAAAAGAAGAAACTAGGATTTTTTAGAGGCCAAAACACGAAACCCTAGGGTTACGCTATTATTGCATGTACAAGATGGGGTAGTTAGACTAAAACCTTAGAATATGATTTTAACCATGTCATTTTAGGAATATGTACCAAATTTATTAGCCATGGAGGATAGAGAGAAGTAGTTATAACCAAAATAAGGAATTAGGGTTTTAGAGGGGGTTTGAATAGGAAGGGTACTATCACATGTGCAAAAGGGGGGGAGTTAGGCTACGGTATATGAGAATATGGTTAACCATAGCATTGTATACATGGGTGTGGAAATTTAGGGCTAGATAAGTTGTGGAGGAGGGGCTAGGCTAACCAGCAGAAATTAGGGCTTTGAGGAGTAACCCTAGAGGCTAGTTATTATCATATGTGAGAACGAGGGTAACAGGTCATGTCCCTTAACCGAGGGCTTCTAATTACACGTTAGAGTTTTTTGGATAGACTGAGGACTCCTAGGGACATTTGAGGTGAGGATGTAACAAAGTTGTAAAATTAGGTTTTCTAAGGGAACAGGATTGTCTCGGGGTAGTAGTAGGGAAGATGTCATGCATGCAGTAGGTGTGCATGTTTGTGTGGTGAATCTAGAATAAATAATACACTAATCACTTAAAGTGGAAAATCACTTAAGTCGGGCCCAATTTTACTTGCCAGTCCACCAGCGAGAATAATGGTTAGGAGCATCTTACCTTGAAAGTTGAACCCTATACCATTTTACCGGTAAGAATAGTAGGGTCCCTAACTTAAGTAAATTGAAGCATTGGATGATATTAACCCTTGGTAAGACATTAATTAATTATAGCAAAACACCATATGGGTCAGTGTAACACCCCAAAATTCACTACTTAAAAATTTCATTTTATTTAAGATTTAGCGGAAGCAATTAAATCAAAACTTGTGATTTTCGGGGATGTTACCTTCGTGATCAATACAAGCTCGGTCCCCGGCCGTTCCCGTACTAAACATAAGGCTAAAGGAATTTTACAACCATCATAAATCAAACCCAAAGCAAGACTACAATAAAGTGTTAAAACAGTCATAAGATAGAAGTCAGAGTGCATGAAAAAGAGTTACAATCCAGAGTACATAGTTAAAGTTCCTTAAAAGAAATAAGGTCTATAAGTCTAGAAAATTCAATGAAAAATGGAAAAAAAAATGAGGAAGTCTCGCCATGCCGCTCTAGATCCTCGAGCCAAGTCCATACTCAACACTCAGCCCCGCCTGATACCTCATACGCATTGAATGCATAAAAAATGGTATCACCGACCTACACAAAGTCAGATGGGCATTTTGCTCGTGGGAATGAGCAGCACCCATGAAATGGGTGGTCACTACACTACGTACTGAGCAAGGTAACCATGCACTAGGGCCAACACACAAGGGCACATAATCCAAGCATGATAACATAACATTATACAATCCTTTCAGATAAATAAAGGCCAAATTGTAGTCCAGATAAACTAATTATTTAATCTCTGATCGATACTCATTTCACACCATACTTTTTATCAATCCATGTGAGTACGGAAACCCCACTATTATAGCCGGTGGATCGGTCACTTGCACGACAAAACGCACCTGGCCACTATTATATGCCGGTGGATTGGTCTCTAGGGTAAAATGCTCCTGGCCACTATTATGTTGGTGGATCGGTCTGGCCCCGACTCTCATGGTATTCCACTATAAGTACTTAGTGTCTTTTATGTGTCTTATCAAAATTAGGTTTGGTTTATTGAGCTTGATATCCCCCACTACTATAGCCGGTGGATCAGTCAGTTATAGGGCAGAACTCACCTAACCTCTATTATATGTTGATGGATCGGTCTCTAGGGCACTCCGACACCTAGCCACTATTATACCGGTGGATCGGTCTGATCCTGGCTCAATAATATTCCACTTTACATGATTAATGTTTTACTGTGTCTTATTCAATAAGTTTACCCTAGACATGCATAACTAACTCCATCTACACTTATCCTCCCAAGACGGCTCGTCCCATATCTTGAGACTTCGTCACCTCTTAATTCGCCCCAACATCCTTTCCTTATTCCACTACTCACACTAGAGGCCCAACTCTTAAGTGTGTGGGTCAAGACCCGCTACCTACCTAACACCTCCAAGTCCACTCACAGTCTTATCCTAGGATTTTCTCTAGGAAACCCTAATTTGGGCCTATATGGCCCATCCGTCTCTACCTCACACAACCTAAACTGTTTTAACACTCCACACATCATAACCCTTATATTCAACCCTCATCATCTCACTTTACTTCCCCAAATACACGTGTGACCATGAAACCCTAGGTGACCACACCAAACCCTAGCTGGATATGCCAACCCTATCATCCTCCTTTCCACATGTCACCCCTCCATTTCTCACCTTTCACTCTTGCTTCCCATGATACCCATGCTTGCCCCACTCATGACAATCCCCCCATTCCTATCTCATACTTAATTCACCCTCATTTATTTTCTTTTTTACACCTTCTCAAATTAGGGTTTCCTCCCAAACCCTAACTCGATCTCCTATACTGAAATGCCCCAAAATTTTCTAATTTAAAAATTATATTTAAATAAGAATTTCTTATGAAAATTAATTAAATAAATTATTTTTATTAAAGTAAAATAAAATTTATTTGGGAAAATCAAGAGAAATCTTATAAATATTTTAATTAGGGTGAAATTTGGGTATTTTAGCTAATTAAGGATTTTATTTTGAAAATTAATAAAATAAATTATTTTATTTAAAGTAAGAAGGATAAAATAGTTCCAAATTGATATTAATTTTATAAATAATTTAAATGAAGAAAATTAGGGTGTTTTGCTAAGTAAAATGGAAATTATGGAAAATCTTTTTAAAATCCTAAATTAACCTAAAAAGGGATTTAAATATTATTTTATTGAAATATTATTATTTTTAAATATCATAAATATTCAAATTAATTTAATTGGCCCTAATCTAATTATTTTTCCTTTTTCCCTTTTCATTTTTCTTTTTCTTTCTTCCTTTTTCCTTTCTTTTTCTTTCTTTTCTTTTTCTTTTTCTTCCTTACCTTTACCCGAATTGGGCCTGTCGCCATCAGCCCAAACCTTTCATTTCTTCCCTTCGGCACGACCCAGCCCGCGCGAGCACCCCTCCTTCCTTTCCCCCCATCGCCGCGTTTTGTATTTTATTGTCCCTAGGCGCTGCGTTTCACTCCTGCCATTTTAATGACTGCGTCCGGACAGCCTGGTCTCCTTCCTTTTTCTTTTCTTTCCAGCCGCCCGGTCCAACCCCCTTTCTTCCTCCTTTCTTCTTCCTCTCATTCGACTCCACCGACCTACAACTCGCCACCGCCAACCCTGGTTTTTCGCCGGCAATCTCGCCCGATTTGATCGGCCGTTTCTCCCATCTTTTCCCCGTCGTTTTGCCGGTCATGCTGACTCCAACTACTTTCTCCCTCTTCTCGCGCAATTCTTTCTTTCCCTACGCAACATCCTCCCCTGAAAATTGCTGCCACCGTCCAAATAACGTCGCCGGAAACCCTAACCCTACTTGCCCAACTCTCTAAACAATCCACGGACCCTAAACTCCCATTTACACTATATAAATACCCCCATAATAGCCCTATGTCAAGCTTTTAATTCCTACCCAGAAAAATGACCATTTTCGCCGCCACCTCCGGCCAACATCGCCACCCTTTCTAGATACCAAACTCTTCCTTGCTCCACCTTCTAACTAACTAAGTCTCTCTTATCCCTCGATTCTTCTTGCACGAGCCATCCCAGCTATGCGAAGTTCTCTTCTTGACCAACCTATTTTTCCACCTCCGCCATCCTTGCACCACCATTAGCCACCTCTTCCCCTGCTTCCGCCGCTTCTTTCTCCTCCCATTCTCTTCTTCAGAACCTCCCCTACCTTCCCCTACCTTTATTTTCCTCTTTCTCCCTCTCCTCCTCTCTCTTTCTTCTTCTCTCCCATTCGACCACCACCACCACCGCCGTGAGCCGCCGCCTTTGGCTGCACCACCACCTCCATTTTGTTCCTCTCCTTCTGGGAAACCATAAACACCCCATCTCCCACCTCCATTTTGTCTCTCTTTTTCCCAGCATTTAACTTTTCCCTCTTTCTTCTCTTTTTCCGGCCACCGCCGCCGCCTCCGTGAACCACTGCCGATGCCACCTATCCCCACCAGCCTAAGGTTGAACCCTAGACCATCTCAACCCTTTTCCCTATTTTTACAAGCCTTAAATTATTTTATTTCAATTATTCTAATGTAAATCCTATTATTATTATTATTATTATTATTATTATTATTATTATTATTATTATTACTACTACTACTACTACTGCTGCTGCTGCTACTACTACTGCTCCTACTACTACTACTACTACTACTACTACTACTACTACTAAATTTGGTTATTTAATTTACAAATAATATTATTAGTATTATATTGGTAAAAGGGCCGAAGCCCTTATTTCACTTTGTTTTTGAGTAATGCATTTTTATTATTATTGTTACTATTTTTATTATTCTTGTTAATATTAATATTGATATTATTTTTGGTATTTTTATTATTATTATTTTATCAAAATCCTAGTATTATATTAAGTTAGTGTTTAATAGTATTTTTGATAGGAGGGAGTCTAATTTTAGCTTTTCCCTCATAATAGGTGAGACCAGTCAAAGCCCCAAGGAGGCGTAGGAACGTTCTCTAAGACCGGTGTCGTTTTAGGTAAGGGGTGCTAAGGCCTTTTGTGTGCTTATATGCATTATGTGATTCACATGCTATGTATCATATGTTCATTATTGTAATTATTTCGTATATAGTATGACGTGGAGTTCAAGCATGTTTTGGTATTATTATATGGCATGTGTATTTTTTATATATGATGATATGTGTTGTGACCCTATAAGACATGCATGTGAAGGTGTTGATGTGGTTTGTGTGGGAGAAAGGATGAAAAAGGAGGATGGGAAAAGACGTTAACCAAGGGAGATGAGTTGACCTAATTATTTTAGTGCTTCATGAGTGGCAAAATAAAATGGAGAATTTTAGGGTTTCGTGTGGGAGAATCTGATTTATGATTTTATGGTTTTATATGGAAGAATATAATTTATAGTTTTATATGGGGGAGTCTAATTTATGGTTTTGTATGGGAGAATCTAATTTATGGTTTTGTGTGGAAGAATATAATTTATGATTTATATGGGAGAATCTAATTTATGGTTTTGTGTGGGAGAATATAATTTATGTTTTGCTTGGGAGAAACTAATTTATGGTTTTATATGGGATATTCTAATTTATGGTGTTGTATGGGAGAATCTAATTTAGAGTTTGGTAAGGATGAATCTTTGGTTGTGTATGGAATGAATTTAAGGTTATGTATGGAGGAATCTATGGTTTTAATTATATGGAAGGATCTAGGGTTGCATGGTTGAATTTAGGGTTTCACGTGGGATTTTAAGGTTTGCATGAAAAAGTTTGAAGGTTTGCATGGGGAGGTTAATGTCTGCATGGGTATGAAATTTACGTGTGCAAAGTTGATTTGGGATGTAAGGAAGGTAATGTAAGGGTTGTTTGGGTGTTTGAATACTTGGGATGAAAAATAGTACGTAGGACATTATAAGGGTATGGAGGAGACTGAATTAGGGTTGGAGTGACTAACTATGGGTTGTTGTGATTAACTATGGTCGGAGTGGATAATTGTGGTTTGTTGTGATCAACTAAGGTTTGGAATGGCTAATTATGGTTGTTATGGTTAAATAGGATTGGAGTGATTAACTATGGGTTGTTGTGGTTGATTAAGGTTTGGTGTGGCTACTTAGGGATTTTGTTGTATCATGTGTACTTGGTGATTAGAGTGTAATTATGATGGTGGTATTTATGAATTGAGGTATGTGGGGTGTTAACATGATTTCGGTTGTGTGAGGTGGAGTAAGATGGGCCACTAAGGTCTAAATTAGGGTTTTGGGATAAAACCCTAGAGTGAGATGTGGAATGGAGTTGGAGGATATGTGTTAAAGGAGTGATTCATGCATGTCCAGGGTTAAAATTTTCCAAATAATATACATAAAACAGTAATCATTTAAAGTGGAAGATTGTTGAGCCGGGCCCAGACCGGTCCACCTGCAAATAATAGTGGTTAGGGCATGATGCCCTATGTGTTTCCGGTCCACCGGCTATAATAGTGGTCAAGCTTTGTACCTGTGTGTTTCCGGTCCACCGACTATAATAGTGGGGGATCCCGTGCTCAACAAAACTAAACATATTTGTGCCAAGACATGGGAAAGACATTAAGTACTTACAGTGGAACACCGTGCGAGAAGGGGCCAGACCGGTCCACCGGCGAATAATAGTGGTCAGGAGCTTTATGCCCTATGCGTTTTCAATCCACCGGCTATAATAGTGGTTAAGGCATGATGTCCTATGTATTTCCAGTCCACCAGCTATAATATTGGGGTTCCCGTACTCGCGTGGATTTGATAAAAAGTATCGTGTGAATCGACTTCTGATCGGTGATTAATTAAGTAATTAATCCAAATTATTCATGGGCTTTTGTACTTTTACCTGGTTGATCATATGCATTTGTGATTGTATTCTTCTATTCTTCTGCATGATTTATGTGCTTATGTGTAGGCCTTAGTGCTTGGTTAACTTACTCAGTATGTAGCGTACTGATCACCATTTTCATGGGTGTTGTTCATTCCCACGAGTAGTATGCCCTTCTGACTTTGTGTAGGTGGGCGAAACATCAATCAGGGTTGTGTGTTAAGCTTGTTTTGGCTCAATGTTCGAGAGTAGTGTGGCCGGATTCCCTCTTCTTGATATCTTATTTATTTCTATTATTTCTTCTTTTATCAAATTTATCCTGTTTGATCTATTACCTCATATTAAATATTTGAAGGAAACCTTTTATCGATTGTAATAATATTCCTTCCGAAGAATTTTAATTTCTCACTCTGATTTCTATTTGATTCGTGATTCTTTACGTGCACTCTGATTTTTATGTACGATCTTTCTAGTTCTTTTATGAGCTATTGGTTTGAGTTTAATGTTAATAATTTTCTTTAGCCTTAGTACTTGGTACTGAAGCTGTTGGAGAGAACCGGTTTGGTACTAAGTATGGCAATAGCATCCCCAGAATTCGCAGGTTTTAAGTATTTCTATTTTAATTACTTCCGCTTTCCAGAAAAAAAAAATTAGTGAATTTTGGGGTGTTACATATACACCCTTATACCATCCCACATACTATTTTTTTACCCAAAGCCTCCAATCACCCAAACAACTCTTCCATTACCTTCCTCACACCCCAAGGCAACTTTCCACACGTAAAGTCCACCCCCATGCGGACTTTATCCATCACATGTAAACCCTCGAAGTTTTCATGCAAACCCTAAAACTCCCACGCAAAACCCTAGATTCTTCCATACAAAGTTCATCCACTTTATTTTTCTTAAAGTCCCATTTTATTCTTCCTCTCATGGATTATGGGATGTTTAGGTCAATCCTACATTCCTTGGTCAACTTGTTTCTCCTTGGCCAACTTACTTCCTCTTGGTCCACTTACTTCCCCACTTTTCTTTTTCATCCTTCCACCCCATATCACTACATTAACTATCCTAGCATGCATGTCCTAAAAGGGCCATATCACATCACATCACCATTCACAGCACAAACATATTGTACACATGCCATAAGAGAACACAAGAGTATAGCTTAACTCCAAGCCGTACTACACATAAAACGGTTATAACAATAGCACAAGATACACAACATATCATTATACATGGCATCCGAGGTATATAAGACACATAGCACACATAAGGCCTTAGCTACACCCTTACCTAGCACGTCATTAATCTTGGAGCATGCTCCAATGCTTCCTTAGGGTTTGGAATAGTTTCACCTATAAGAGGAAAAAACTAAGGATTAGTTTCCCTCCTACCAAAAATACTATTATTTCCTATTTTATTCTAAGATTAGGGTTACTATTATTAAAGGAAACTTTATAAGTGAAAATTAGGGTTTTTAATAATATTTATAGCCATTTTTATATTATTAAATCTAATAGCTTTATTTCCTCTAATAATAGTACTAACACTAGTTATAGCAACAATAGCAATATTAATAATAATAGTAATACTAATATCCTTGTAATAGAAACCCTAGTATTTTTAAGGCTAAGGCTAATAATAAGGTTAGGGATAAAATAAAAATATAATAATAGTAACACTAACAAAATACTAATATTGCTCAGGATCATAATAATAATAATAATAGAAATATTTGAAATAATGATAATATAAGGGTTTGAATATTTTTACCATAATATTAGTAGTAGTAGTAGTAGTAGTAGTAATAATAATAATAATAATAAGGGCATTAGGAATATTATTAGCAATATTCTAATAATGAATAATAATAATAATATTAAGGTTGGAGTATCCTTCTTTTATATCAACAAAACGATATCATGCCAAATCTAGAATCAATAATAATAATAATAATAATAATAATAATAATAATAATAATAATAATAATAATAATAATAAACGAAATAATAGTGAAATAGGGTTTCGACCCTTTAATAGTAATAATAATAATAATAATAATAATATTTCAGGGATAATAATAAGCATGATAAATAATAGTAAATATGAAAAATAACAATAGTAATAACAACAACAACAACAACAATAATAATAATAATAATACATAATAATAACAATATAATACAATTAAAATGAATAAGGCTAGCATAATTAAGGTTGAAGGGTTGAGAGAGTTTAGGTTACCACCTAGGGTTGGTGATGACCGGCGGCACACGACGGCGGTGGGGAAAGAGGGAAAAGAGGGAACTAGTTGAGTGTTGGGAATAGGAGACGGGGAGTGAGGGTGGAAGTTAGGGTGGTTGAGGTTTCCCAAGTTGAGAGGGGTGGAATGGGGGGTGGTGGTGCAGCCAAAGGTGGCAGTGCAGGCGGTGGCGCTGTGGCGGCCAAGGGTAGTGGAAAGGGAGGAAGGGGAAAAGGAGGTGAGGGAAAGGTAGAGGGAGGTCTGTAGGGGATTTTGGGAGGTGTAAGAGGTGGTGGTTGCGGCTGGAATGGTAGCTAACGGTAGTGCGAAGGGCAGCGGGGGTGGAAGTGTGGCTACTCGGGAAGGGTACTTTACATGGCTGAGGTGGCTCGAGCGACAGTGCTGGGCGACTGCGACAGTGAGGGATTTTGATTGGGTAGTGGAGTGCGAGTCGGGATTTCTGGGCTGCGAACGAAAATCCAACTTTCGGGCTGCCTATGGGGTATTTATAGATCAAATGGAGAGGGAAAATGACAAAGGGAAGCGGGAAAACAGGGGGCAAGTGGGATAGGGGCACACTAGCTAGCAATGGTAGGCTGGTGTAGGTCTGTCATGATAAGCCATGATTGGTCGAGGAGAAGGAATGGGCACGCAAGAAGAGAGGGGAAGGTTAGTCAGGTCAAAATGGCAAGCGAATCAGTAGGGAAGAGAGGGGAGGGATGGCCGGTCAGTGGGTGTGGTCGGCGGAGAAAATCAAGACATGAGTTGGGGGAGTTGCAGGTTGCGAAGGGGAAGGGTAGGGAAGAAGATAGGGGTGGACCAGCTGTAACACCCCAAAATTTACACATTTTTTTTAAAGCAATACTCATAGATTAAAACTATAAATTCTGGGGATATTACCGCCACACTTAGTATCAGACCAGTTCACTTCTACCGTTCCGGTACCAAGTGCTAAGGCTAAGAAAACATTATCATTAATACCATACAAATTCAAATTTATAAAAGCAAAAATCAGAGTATGCGCAAGTCTTACATAATTCGAAATGCCAACTATTATTTTTCAAATAATAATTAAACAACATTGATAAAGCTATTTCTGCAACTTAAACATAATAAAAAATAATAACATAAGTCATAAATTAAAAAGAGAATGGCCACGTCTCTCTAGAAATTGATCCAGCCCAATTATCACTCTGCCCTTTCTGATGTCTCGTAGACATCGATAGCATCAAAGTGGGTATCTCCTACCTGCAACAGATCAGACGGGCCTTCTTCTCGTGGGAATGAGCAGCACCCATGAAACGGGTGATCAGTACGCTATGTACTGAGTAAGTTAACCGAATACTAAGGCCGGCATATAACACATTAATTCATGTAGGATAATGATCACATACAATTACAACCCACACATATGATACATAGAAGCATAAAGTGAAATCACTTATAATCAATAGATCCATACGTAAGGCCCAAAAAGGTCTGGATTAATCATTTAATCTTTCTTTTATCAAAAATAGATACACACCATGTTCTTTATCAGGTCCATATGAGTATGGGAACCCCACTATTTTTGCCGGTGGATCGGTCTCTAGGGTACTTTGGCTCCTGGCCACTATTATAGCCGGTGGATCGGTCACTTAGGATACACACCCTACCACTATTATATGCTGGTGGATCGGTCTGGCCCCTTCTCGCACGGTGTTCCACTGTAAGTAATTAATATCTTCTCATATCTTATCAACATATATGGTTTGGTTTGTTGAACTCGGGATCCCTCACTATTATAGCCGGTGGATCGATCACTAGGGTAAAATACCCTACCACTATTAAGTCGGTGGATCGGTCTCCAAGCTACAGCAGTACCTGGCCACTATTATGCAGGTGGATCGGTCTGGGCCCGGCTCAACATCTTCCACTTTACGTATTTAATAATTTATGTATCTTATTCATATATTCATTTCAAGACATGCAAATCCAGTAACGTATCCAATACTACAATAACCCTAATTGCCATGAAACCCGAACTCTACGTAAGTTATCTTCCCATGCATACCCTAGCTCCCATACAAACCCTAGCTCCATGTAAGCCCTAACTCCACGTAAACCATATCTCCATGCAAACCCTAATTCATACACAAACTTTAACTCGATGTATACCACACTCCCATGCAAACCCTCATTCATATGCAAACCCTAGTTCATACCATCTTAGGCAAAACCTCAACACCACGTAAACCATACTTCCATGCAAACTCTAACGCACATGCAAACCCTAGCACCATGCCATTTCATGCAAAACCCTAACATCATGCCATTTCATGCAAACCCTAAACATCATGCTATTTCATGCAAACCCTAAACATCATGTTATTTCATGCAAACCCTAACATCATGCCATTTCATGCAAACCCCCAACTCCTTGTCATTCCATGCAAACCCTAGCACCATGCCATTTCATGCAAACCCTAACACCATGTCATTTCATGAAAACCCTAACAACATGTCTCAAGGTCATATCATACAATAATCACATAAACATACGTATAGTTCTCATGCCATAATTTATTCACACAACCATACTTCAACTCTATAATCATGCCACATGCGAAATAATTATTAATAATGAACATAAAATACATGGCATATCAAACACATAGTGCATACAAACACATAAATGGCCTTAATAAACCCTTACCTAAAACGTCACCGGTCTTGGTGCATGCTCCTATTTCACTTGAGGGATTTGATTGGGTTCGCCTATTATATCAAAACATACTAGAATTATACTCTCCTACATAATTTTATTATCCTCTAACTTATTCCAAGATTTGGTTGTTAATTAAAACACTACCACTTAATAAATAACTATAGAAACTATTACTTAAAAATACAAATAAATTATTATTTTCATTCGAAGAGGGTGGTGATCTAAGGGTTTCTACCCTTCACCAAAATATTAATGATAATATAACAATAATAAATAATAATAATAATAATAATAAAGTATAATATTATTAATGATACTTTTATTAGTAGAATATTAATATTATTAATACCAAAATTCTTAAAATTACAAGGTGGATTTTGAACCACCCTAATTTAATAATAATAATACCATTAGAAATTGTAATAATGATATTAACATTATATATACTTATAATATCATAATAATAATAATAATAATAATAATATAATTAGAAATAATGTTAATAATGTTAATAATATTAATAAAAAGTAAAAGTGCGAGGCATAATTAAAATTTTTGGTTTCTGTCCCTCCTGAAATAATTACAACATTAATTAAATAATTACACTAATAATAATATTATTAATAATAATAGTAAACATGTAATAATTCCATTAAATAAGCAAAATTCGAGAGTAATAATTTATCTTACTCAATAATACTCCCATACCTGTCAAAAAAATTTAGAAATTATAATATTGTTGATAGCAAGAATAATAATAATTATAATAATAATAATTAAAGTCAATTAACATTAAAAATTAGAATAAAAACAGAATAATTATCAATAAACCAAAAGTAAGTGTTTAAAAGGTCTAGGGTTTCACCTTGAGCCGGAGGGTATGGGTGGAACTGACGGTGGTTCCCGGAGGTGGCCGAAAAATGGATCTAAGAGGGGTAAAAATGAAGAAAAAGAGGTGAGAGGGAAGAAGAAAAATAAAATAAGATTATAGGTCAATGTAGGGGACTTACGAGGAGTTATTGGTTGGCTTAGAGGGTGGTATAAGCGGTGGATGTGGTGGCGGCTGGTGTTTTAAGGTTTCGGGGTGGAATTTTTTGGCGAGAGAACTAGCCAACTTTGTGTGGTTATGGAAGCCTGTGAAAGGTAAATCGAAGGTCGTAGATGGTTTAGTTAATTTGAGGGTGTTGCAGGGAAGAGATTGAGAGGGAGAAAAGGCGTCGAGGCTAGCCAAAGGTGGAGAAATGGACGTCTAAAGAAGCGATGGCGAACGGACGATACTTACGGTTTCGGGGAAAGAAAAATCCCGAACCCAGGCCATAAGAGAGGCATTTATAATTTTGGAGGTTATTTTTGAGTTGGGGAAGTTACCGGGAGTTCAATTTGGGTGGGAAAATGGGTTATTCGTGCCGAAGGTTGGGAGGCAACATTTTGAAAATTTCCTGACCTTCGCAAGGAAAATGGGGGAGAACGTGGGGAAGAGAGGAAGATTGGGGCAATTCAAATGGAAGGTTGTGTCGAGAGGGAGAGAATGAGCGGGAGAAGGGCCGGTCACGCCACGTGTGGCCGGCGACGCCATTTTCAGGGAAGAAGAAGGTGTTGGCGGTTATGGCATTGGGCTGGAGAAAAAGAAGAAGGTGGGGTGCTGGACCAGGCGGTTCGCGAGGGAGAAAAGAAAGAAAAAAAGGGAGGGAGACCGGGCGGTTCGGCGCGAGGGTGAAGGAGATTAAATGAAACGACGTGTTTTGTGTGTAGAAAGGAATAAAGAACGGCGTTACAAGCTACCGCGCAACGGTAAAAAAATGAAGTAAAACGCGGCATTCGAGAGGAATAAGAAGTGAAACGCGGCGTGAAGAGAGGGGGGCGGCGACGACGCACGGGCTAGGCCATGCCGAAGGAAAAGGAAAGAAAAAGGGATTGGGTCGGTGCAACAGGCCCAATTCGGTGAAGAAGAAGAAAAAGAAAGAAAAGGAAAGAAAAAGGAAAAGAAAAGAAAAGGAAAGGAAAAAGGGAAAAAGGAAAAGAGAAATAATTAGGTTGGGATAAATTAAATAAATCTGAATATTTAGGATATTTAAAATTAATAATATTTAAACAAAATAATTTTTAAATCCCTTTTTAGGCTAAAATAGGCTTTTGAAAGGATTTTTCCAAAATTTCCAATTTAAATTAATAAATCACTCTAATTTTAATGAACTAAATTATTTATAAAATTAAAATTAATTTGAAACTATTTTCTCTTTCTTAATTTAAATAAAATATTTTATTTAATAAAATTCCCAAATTAAAATATTTAATTAGTTGATATACCCAAATTTCCTCTAGTTAACATATTTATAAAATTTCTTATCAATTTGTCCTACTAAATTTCCTTTTATTTTAGTAAAAATAATTTATTAAATTAAATTTTCAAATAAAACCTTATAATATAATCTTTAAAATTAGAAAATTTCGGGGCGTTTCACCGGCGATCCTGGAAGAATAAGAAAAGAAAGAAAAGGAGGGAACCCGTTGGCTAGGGGGAAGGGAGTGTGGCGTAGGCCTAAGCTACGCAGGAGCAAAGGGAGAGGGGAGAGGGGTGAGGGGTTTGGGTTGTAGGCTGGGTTGGACCAGGTCTGGGAAAGGGAGGGGAAGAAAGAAAAAGAGAAGGGAGAGAAAGGAAAGAAAAGGAAATATAATAGAGGAAAAAGAAAAAGGGACAAAGGAAAGAAAAGAAAAATAGGTGAGTTGGGGGTTATTAAAATAATTTGGTTATTTTGGCATATTTAAAAATAATAATATTTTAATAAAATAACAATTAAAATTCTCTTTTTAGGTTAATTTAGGATTTTTAAAAGATTTTTTCTAAATTTTATTTTAATTAGCAAAACACTCAAATTTTCTCCAATTAAATTATTTATAAGTTTTCTCTTAATTTTGCCCTAATTACTCCCTCTTATTTTAATAAAATAACTTATTTAATTAATTTCCATAATAAATCCTTAATTAGCTATAATTTTTAAAATTAGAGTTTTGGGGTATTTCATCACTATCCCCTTAAAGAAAGACTTTGTCCCCGAAGTCACTTGCAATTTCCTAGGGTTAAGGCCAGAACGTCCTAAGCGTATAGGGATATCACACTACCATAAATAATTACCTCAACTACCCCCTTGAAGAGAAACTTAAAAAGGATGGTCGAACCTATAGTAAAGAGTTCCGGATACGCTTCGCGCATGTCCTTCTCGGCTTCCCAAGTAGCTTCTTTGGTCCTATGCCAACTCCATAGGATTTTTGAAAGATTTTTTCTAAATTCCATTTTAATTAGCAAAACACTCAAATTTTCTCCAATTAAATTATTTATAAATTTCAGCTTGATTTTGTCGTAATTACTGTCCCTTATTTTAATAAAATAATTTATTTAATTAATTTTCATAATAAATCCTTAATTAGCTATAATTCTTAAAATTAGGGTTTTGGGTTATTTCAATCAGGACCTATAATATCTTGATTACCAATTCACCGATGAGAATAGTGATCATAAGAGTATCCTACTCCGGAAGTTGTACTTATTTCCCATTCCATCGGTTGAGAATAGTGAGATCCTTGAACCCAAAGTGGATGAAATTATGAGTTAATTATTTATTGCAATAATACCTTAAGTCCAGATAGTAATGAATGAGTAGGTATGACATACTTATGCAAGTGCCATTCCTTATTGTGGTGTAATTGATATTTGTGACCTACTTGATCATATTGTTACCTTAGTTAGTACGTAGCGTACTGATCGCCCCTATTATGGGTGTCACTCGTTCTCGTGAATGGATACCCCTTTTGAGCCTATGTAGGTGAATGAGTATTAGCTAGAGGACTTTACCATATACAATGCTATGAATGGGGCAAAAGTGATGATATTGTGACTGGGGCTAGGGACCTAAGAGTGTGACATCTTATTGTTGTTTTTACCAGTTTTCTTCTTATTAATATATTTCAGTACTCCTTTTAAGGGCAAACACCTAACTCTTATTTACAATATGGATTGTTATTCTACTACCCTTATCATGGTTTATGTGTTGTTTTATCTTGCCTTGTTGTTGGTATAAGAATGGTTTGGGGCCAAAGTAACACCCATCTTATATTTGGATGCTCTTACACTTAAAATAAAAAATTTCAGTAGTGAATTTTGGGGGTATTATAGTTAGGTTGGAGTGTGATTGTGGTTATGGTTGGGATTTTTTGTATTGACTAAGCTAGGTAAATACTTAGTTTTGGGTGAGGGAAGGTCGTGTAAGGGAGAAGGGTGAGGTGAGAGAAAAAGGAAAATGGAGGGTTTGGGGTTAGAATAATATGTTTAAGTAATGGGCGGGGTTTATGTTTTTGAGGTAAATAAGTTAAAGGTTAGAGTTAGGTTATAATAAATAAAAAATACTAAACAACTAAAAAATAAGGTTGACAACATTTCAAGATATTAAAAGCCTTGCCTTCACACCATTGACATTGTCACTAATCGACGTCACCATTGTTCTCTTATGCTACTACTTGTTGTTTCTTTTGCCATTGTTAACCTCCAAATAAAATTAACTCATATCTTTCTCTCATAAAGTATTCACAACATCTAAATATGCATTAGGAGAAGCCATGTGATGGGTTCTCAATGTCCATCATTGAAAAAATAGCAGAAAGCCTAGCTTTTAGTTCATCATCGTTAACGTTACAAATTATTCATTTTCCTTTATTATTATTATTGTTATTGTAGATGTTATTCACAATAATGCTACTGTTTTTATCGATTTTTGTTTTACTTATCTCATAATTCAAGCTCTTTAGGATCTTCTATTGTAATAAGTCATCAATTTGATCAACAATATCAACAACAAATTCTATGACAACCATTCTTCATAGATACTACTCACAACACCTTGTAGTTCTTGATTAATCCTAGTAATTGGTTGGTTTGGAGTAGTAGGATTAGTAGTACTATTATCAACTGTAGGCAGTCCAAAAATTATGTCTCGAAAATTATCATGATTGCCACTAGTATTTTGTTCAAGACAAGAACCATAAAGATTATTAGTAACTTCATTGTGTGACAGCTACAATCTTTGAGTGTGCATCTTCTTCTTCTTCTTCTTCTTCTTCTTCTTCTTCTTCTTCTGTATGATGTTTTGTTAGGTAGTAACTAAAAATGAGTAAATGTTATTTACCAAATAGATTTCGATTGTGATGCCATTTGTAGTTTTGTAATTATAACCTGATATTGAACTCCTCGTATGTATCTGTAGGATCAAAGATTATTTAGGAAACTAGTGGTAAAAAATATGCATAACAGTGATGAAATATATATGTATTTGTAGTAAACGATACAAAAATGATTGGTGATATATGCTCATATCCATGTTAATATATTTTTAGAAAAAAAAAATCTTAAAAAATAATTAGATACGTAATAAAATACATGTATAGTTATGGTAAAAAAAATTAAATGTGTAGTGAAATATATGTGTAGTTATGGTGAATGTAATACATTGTTTCTCAAAAACCCTAACCTATTTAGTATCTTTTGTATTTGAAAATAAAAATACATTATTTTGAATATTTACTTACATCCTTTATCAAATTGGAAACCCTAGTTTTGTTTTTGAAACATTTCATTTCTGTTTCACAACCTCTTTTCACAAAGTCGTTTATATGAGATCTTCTAAGCCACTTTTGTCTATCAAATTTTTTTTCATCCTTATAAATCTTTTATTTTTTATATCCTTAACCTTTTTTTGAGTATTCTAGGTTTTTTCAAAATTCAAATAGGAGATATTTAAGAAAAAATATTTTACATGTCCCGATTAGCCTTATTTCAGCATTTTAAGTCATGAAATGATCTTTTTAGCTACAAAAAAGTTACAAAACTTTGGGGATCTATATATTTTAGTTTAATTGAGATTAAGATGATTTCAAAAAATTATATAATTAATTTTATAATTTTTGGAAATATATACTCTTCCTTCTTTCTCCACCTTTCATTTGCTAGCATGGTGGATGATTTTTGGCCACTCCTTTTTCCCTTTATACAAAACCACTTGCTCTGATGAACACATATTTTATACTGTTTTGTTTTAAAATTTTGTTTTATTTTGAATAATATGTGAGGTATTTATACTATTTGCTTAATTTATAATAATTTCACGTATTTAAGTAATTTAGAGCTTAAAGTTGATTTTCATATAAATTTTATAACCTGTCATATTTTAACCATAATATTCATGTACGAATTTGGATTTAGCTGTTTCAAATTTTGGTGTAAAAATAAAAATGAGATCTATAAATATTATTTGTAGTGTCTTTCTTAAATCTGATTACATATGGGTCAAAGTTTAACCTAGATTTTTAGCTGAAAACATATCCTGAATTAAAGAATTATTTGAAATAATTTTATAAATTTAATTAATATCTACTAAATTTTATTTTATTGGTACTAACTCAAAAACTGAGCATGGATTAACAAATCAAGAAAAAGAAAAGAAAAGTATAAACAAAGGGAAAAAATACGGTAAACAGTTGTGAAAAAGTGCCAAAGAAAAAAATTGGAAAAACTATAGGGTGGCAATGAAAAAGAATTAAAAAAAAGGAACAAAGTGTGTGTGTGTGTAACATGAGACAAGAAGAAGAAGAAGGGCATAGAGGTTTCGAAGATAGAAAAAAGGAAAGAAAAGGAGAACGAACATCAATAGAGTGGAGAGAATAACAAGAGGTTATGAAGCCTAAGGATCAAAATAGAAGAAGGCCAAAAAAATTAGAAAAGAAGGACAATGGGAGAGAGAATAGGTAACACAGGTGCCCAGTGCGTGAAAAGAAATAGTGTCACAGGCCAGCCGAGTGCGTATTTTTTTGTTCTAATTTTGAATCTAAAGTACAGTAATTTTATATTTAAATATTCTTAGCTTCAATATTTTATGTATAATTGAGATACTTTATTTAATTTGATTATTTCATGTTCAAATTTTATTTTACCAAGGATATGGTAAAATCTTATTCTTTATACTTATTAATTAATTGATTGCTTGATTAATATATTACTTTATGTGTTTTATGTTATCGTTCCAGGTTGTGTCTAATTAATAGACTGGTCGCCTTTAATTAACATTTAACAAGTTTAGAAAAGATGCGATAGGCCGATAGCTGATTCTCTACTTTAGGTCAAATAACATAAATAGGAATTGAATGGGTTATGAGAACAATTGTGTAATTTCTACAACAATAGAAAATGATGAATAATTAATTGAATGTAAAGTATTATCTTTTAGTTAAATCACTTGACTATAGATAGTAGGACTAATAATTGGCAATATGACTGCATAATTCGAGAGAGTGTGTTAGTTAAATATTTCTGTTAACACATAACTAGTAATTAAATAGATTAGCTAACTAATTAATTGGTCACTATAATTAGATAAAGGTGGATCCAGATTCCTTGATAATTTTTATTAATCAATTTGATATTTGTTAGATTTTATTTATTTTAGTTTAGATATTTTGAAATTCTAAGTTTATATCAATAACTATTTCTTTATTTCATTTTGATAACCTAGGTTTGATTTAATTTATTAAAAATTTTGAGTTATTGATTAGTCTCCGTAGGATGATAATTTGGTACTCATTGTGCCATATATTATTTACGACCGGTGTACTTGCCAATAGGTATATTTGGCCAACATCACACTCCACTCATTTTCTTAGATATTTTCATAAAAATATCATCTTAAAGACTTATGGCCTATTTGTTTTGAAGTGAAAGGGGGTGAATCAATTTGGGGACCAATTTTATTAACCTCGATGAGGTGAATCGGCATTAAAGTTTAACCTTCCTTTACCCCAATTAACCTCATTTTTATTAACCCCTGACTTTGAGGGTAACGAAGATTAAGGTTAACAAATAAGTAATATTTTTACTTGATTGGACAAAAATATCCCTAATTTATATCAATGGAATCACACTCCTCTTCTCATCTACTCTCGCCCGTTTTGTGCCTTATCCTTCATTTATTTTATTTTTTTAACCTTTATTCACCTCAATCCAAATGGAATTTTTAAAATATTTACCCACATTATGTTAATATAATCTAAATAATATTTTAAAATATTCACCCCGATTCACCTCCATTCCCTTCACCTAAGTTAATTTTTAGTGATGAAGTATTATATCTAACTAATTTTCTACCCTTCTACCATTTACCTTTAACACATTTTTTTTCCTATCTTTTTTTCCTATTCTCCACCATAAAATTCTCTCTCTTTTCTCATGTGTTTTGGAAGCCATTTCCTTCCCTTATTCCTTGATATTTTTCACACTAATATCTTAGTGTGCCTTTACAATTATACCCTTTTTTACCCTAATTTAAACAACCTCAAAGTATCTCCAACTTTATCATATGATATTATCCTCTTCTGTACATTATCTTCTCTATCTTCAACTGTAACACCCCCAAAATTCACTACTGAAAAATTTCGTTAATAAAAAGGAAATTAGCAGAAGCAAATAAATAAAACGTGAACTTTGGGAGTATTACCGCCACACTTAGTACCAGACCGGTTCACTCATACCATTCCAGTACTAAGTGCTAAGGCTAAAGGAAAATGAAATACAATTTGCAAGAAATTCAACATACTGAAATCAGAGTAGCGCATCAAATCGTTTATTAGAATAAAATCCACCAATGGTGGTTACAGTAATATCATATACATTTAAAACCAAGAATTTAAATGAGAATGAGAAAAGGCCTAATGGTACTGGATAATTCCTTACTCTCTTTTCCCCGTAGCCCACTTGAGTAGCACCTGAAAAGACCTGCAAGGGCACTGCCCATTGAATAGGCAGGGGCCCCATAAAGGGAATCCCTTCAGTACTACGGTACTGAGTAACCCTTTAATACCACACTTAAAGACAGGCCCGCAATGTAACACATAATGCAAACTATGTACGTATGGAAACAGGGTGCATACATAACAATCACACATAAAACAAGTTATGATTCACGATCGATACTTTTGGGCCTTAAGCCATATAATAGGATAAAATCAATATATTCGGGCCTTAAGCCATTATTCCGTCACCATTCAATCAGTATCATATTTTATATCCATGTGAGTGCGAGAACCCAACTATTATAGCCGGTGGACCGGAAAGTATACACTCAGGGCAGAACACCTCTGACCACTATTATTGCCGGTGGACCGGAAGATAAACACACAGGGCAGAACGCACCTGACCACTATTATTTGCCGGTGGACCGGTCTGGTCCCGACTCACATAGTGTTC
Organism: Tamarix austromongolica; assembly: GCA_039764185.1. Lineage (NCBI taxonomy): Eukaryota > Viridiplantae > Streptophyta > Magnoliopsida > Caryophyllales > Tamaricaceae > Tamarix > Tamarix austromongolica. The sequence goes on along the minus strand of CM077816.1, from coordinate 75,173,101 downwards.
CACTATAAGTGATTAATATTTTTCCATAATCTTATTCACATACATAACTGATTTTATTGAGCTCAGGACCCCCACTATTATTGTCGGTGGACCGGGATATATAAAGAATCATCATCTAGGGCACAATGCTCATGGCCACTATTATAACCGGTGGACCGGGATATATAAAGAATCATCACCCAAGGCACAACGCTCCTGGCCACTATTATAACCGGTGGACCGGTACTCAATATCATAATCATCTAGACCCAGCTCATTAATATTCCACTTTCAATAATAGTATTTTTCCTTTCTTTAATCGGCACATTAATCATATTTATTTGCCTCGAATGGGAGATCAATAACCCGGGACACAAAGGTACACCGGTCGTACCGGTGCATATCAGCTACTCAGTACCCTTCAACCACGAACCCAAGGACACAAAGGTACCATGGTCGTACTGGTGCATAAAGCTAACTCAGTACCCTACCGACAAGGACACCTAATTCATAAGTATGCATACCCCCTAACTAGGTCCGTAGAGCTAGAAAGAGTAAGATATAGGGCCTGGTTGGGGCACAAAGGCACACCAGCAAATACCAGAATAATCGTGGACTAAACCACGTCCTTAGGGTAGCGACCCCTAAGGAGTCACCATTCCCGATCTCGAGGTCTTTCACTTTAAGTAATAGTGTCTTAATTAAGGTGATCACGAAAAGCACGATAATCAGATACTTATTCACTTTCAATCATTCCGATATCATTAGTCATTTCTTATTCAGATGATTATCCACGATATCACAGAGAAATCATTAAGGCCATACTAATTATCAAATACTCTTACTTGGCTAATCAGCATTATTTGAATCATATTATAATGTTCCACAATCATAACGACATGTTAGGTACAAATTACTCATTAACCCTTTACTTATATAATTGCTAAGTATTCCTTCCTTACTTGACAATTTACTATATTACCCCTTAGGTTACATAATTACCAAATTACCCCTTGTCCAATTTAGGTTACCAAATTATCTCCTACACTTTTTAGATCACCATTCACCCCTCATAATTGTTACACTTATCATATTTCCCATTTGGTTAGTTAGATTACCAAATCGCCCTTCTCCTTTGTTATAATTACTAAATTGCCCTTGAGTTGGATAAATTACTAAATTACCCTCCTTCATTATCATGATTACTATTTTGCCCCTTTAGTTGGTTAAACAATTATCACTTTACCCTTTTATCGGCTAAATTACCAAATTGCCCCTTTAGTTGGATAAATTACCAAATTACCCTTCTCCTTTATCATAATTATCATTTTACCCCTCTCAATTATTTTAATTGCCATTTACCCTTTTTAATTATTATAAATCCCAAATTACCCTTCTTCATAATTACAAATATTAATTTACCCTTCTTCACGATCATAATTATTAACTTACCCTTCTCCATATTTATAATTACTATATTACCCTTCTCCATTATTAAAATTACCATAATGCCATTTAATTGGTTAATTTACCAAATTACCCTTCTCTATTATCATAGTTGTCCAATTACCCCTTTTTAATCATACTTTAATTATTAATTTATCCTTTGTCATTATCATTATTACCAAGTTACCCCTTACTACTGGGTTTACCATAATATCCTTTTATTTACAAAATTACTCTTCTACCCCTTACTTTTAAATTACCATAATATCATTTTATTTATAAAAATTACCACCATACCCTTTTACTTGTAAAATTACCATAACACTCCTTTTTATTTACAAATTACTATTTTACCCTTTTACATCCAAAGTTACCATTTTTATCTTTCCTTCAAAATTACTATTTTGCCCTTCCTTTCCAAAATTACCATTTTGCCCTTCCTTTCCAAAATTACCATATTACCCCTTACTTATAAATTACCATTTCGCCATTCACTTATACCATTACCATATTGTCATTTACTTATGAAATTACTATTTTGCCCCCCTTTACTTTCAAAATTACCATATTGCCCTTTTACTTGAAAAATTACCATAATGCCCTCATTCATCCAAAATTACTATTTTACCCCTACTTCCAAGATCACCATTCTTACCACTTACTTATAAAATTACTATATTACGCCCTTGACTCAAAAATATCCGCTTTACCCCTTTTTACTTGTCAAATTACCATATTGCCCATTTTCCTTCAAAATTACCCTAATACCCTTCTTTCTCACAACTTCTAATTTTTATCCTTTTACTTATAAATTATCATTCCACCCCTTTCTTTTGAAATTACCAAAATACCTTTTTTTCTTACAAAATTACCAAAATACCCTTTTCACTTATAAAATTTCCACTCAACCCCTTTATTCACCATTTTTATGAATTTACTAACACTACATAAAATAATGATATTAATACTTCATTTTTATCATCTAAGTCCACCAACTTGTAATTATTCAACATAATACTCATTAGCAACTACATACATTGATTCACATACCTCATAAGCATAATTACTAAAATACCCTTAGACAATAACATTATTCATGCATTAGCAACATGATACATCATAAACAAGCATTTAACATTTCCATCAATAATCAAACTCCTTCCTTAATTAACATACCTACATATGGCACAAAAGTTATCATGCTTTTCCTTTTTATCAAACAATATAAGAAACCATATACATATCATGCTAAGCACACCAAACATGCATAAAATCATACTAAACCCCTAATGTGCTAGCATACGTTTTTCCATGTATTTAAGGGAGGATTAACAGTTACCTTAATCTCACAAAATATCAAATCTTACCAAGCATAATTAGCAACTCAACACCTAAAAATAATATCCATCATTGTTATGTTAGAAATAAGAAATTAAAAAGGATAAGACTTTATAAAAATTTATTTAATAATAAAACACTTAACTTAAAATACTATTATACCTTACAGATTAGCCAAATATATTTTAAAATGAAGGGGGAGCTCACGCTGCATGAACAGTGTGAGTCTCATGCAAAACCATGGGGAGAAAAGGGCTCAAAGAGGGTGAAGGGAGCAAATTTTGTTATTTTTGGGTTAGGGTCTTTAGGCTAGAAAAGAAGGTGGATGGGGGAGGTTTCATGGCAAGGGAATGGTGCAGAAGTGAAGAGTGGGTGTAGGTGGAGGCTAAGGGTGGTTTCACGGCGGCATAGGGCGGCAGAGACGGCGGCGGCAAGGCGACGAAGTTGGTTGCCGAGAAGGGTCGAGGGGAAGGAAGGAAAAGGAGAGGGAAAAATGGAGGGGTGCAAGGGTTGTTTTTGGTCCACTAAGGCATGGCGGTGGTAGAGGGGGTTGCAGGGTGTCTAACGGGGGGTTGGATGGCGGTAGAGGTGGCCGAACGGCGGCGAAAATGGCGGTTGCAGGTGGCTCGGCGGTAAGGGGGGAAATCGGGGAGAAAAAGGAAGAGGTGGATAAGGGTGAAAGTGCAGGGCTCGAAGGGGCTTGGGGGGTCTCGTGGTGGTGTAGGGTGGTAGTAGGTGGTGGCAGAAGGCGGCGCAGGGGTTGGGCTTGGTGGTTCAAGCGGCGGCGGGCGGTGGCGATCAAAAACCGAGGAAAGAAGGATGGAGAAGGAGAAAAGAGAGAAGAGGCTCGGGAGGAAGAGATGAGGCTCGAAAAAAAATGGGGAAATGAAGGGCTTGGGAGATGAAGAAAAAGAAGAGGGAGAAGAGAGGGGGGCAGATTGCTGGCCGGCGAGAGGCGCAGGTGGCAGGGCTGGTCGGGTGGCAAGGAGAAGGAAGGGGAGAAGGGGGAAAGAAGCAGGGCGCGCAGGGGTTGGTTGGGTTCGAATGAGGAAAGAAAATGACGGGCAAGAGAGGGGGAGTAGCAGGGAGTTAGGTGGTGGCAGCTGCAGGGTGGCGGTCGGCGTGCGTAGGTTGTCGGGCGTGGTGGTTATGTAAAAGGAAGAAGAAGAAGGGAGAAGTCAGCCGATCAAAGGGAAAGGAAATAAGGATGAACCAACTGGTCAGGGGGAAAGAAACGTGGGATGCGATGGTCGGGCGAGCGGGAGAAGGCAGGGACGGGTCGCGTGAGAGAGGGAGGAAGAGAGGGAAGGTGGGTCGAGGTCCAATGCGCGTAGGGGAGGGCTGGTCAGGCCGGGCAGCCCAAGGGAGGAAAAAAATGGGAAAAAGAAGAGAAGAAGAGGAAAAGGGGGAAAAAGAAATGGAAAATAGGAAAAAATAAGGTAAATTAATTTATAATATCATAAAATGTAATGTTCTTGATAAATCATTTAATTTAATAATTTAATTCATCATAATCTAATATATTAGTTTAAAAAAGGATAAGGTTAGTAAAATATTAGTTTGAAAAATTATTTAAATAAAAGTATCATGATAAAATAACAAAATATCTCTTTTAAATTTACTAAATATTCCCATCCAAATTTATGTACTCAAAATCCATAAATTAATTAAATAAGATAATTTTAAAAGTTAATTTATTTCAAATAAAAAATATTTATTAAATTATTAGTTTTCTAAAATTTTGGGGGATTACATCAACCTCCTCTTCCTTTCTCCCAAGATGACACATCTTCACCACCATGCACACCACCTTATGCCACCATAATTCATCCATTTTTATTCCTTTTCTTCTCTTCTTCTCTTCTATTTTTTCCCACTTTTCCCTTTTCTTCTCCCTCCATTTTTAAAACCTTTTCATCCATTTTCCTCTATGGTTTAGCTTTATTTTTCGTCCAAAACTTGAAGATAAGTTCATCTTTCATTCTTCTTTGATTCAACCTCCTTTGAGTATGACTTTGTTAACTTATTGTTCTAATATTTTCCTTAGGTTTTCTAGGTTCATGAAGTCTTTTGGAAGGGTTTGGTTTGGTATTTGATTCTTTTTTTTAGCTAAGTTAGAACTTAGATTGTAAGCAGGATCTTTTTTACTACATATATGCATGTTTTAGTATGTTTGTGGTTGGTTTATGTCATATTTTGATTGTGGATATTTTTAATCAATTTATGGTTTTTGATCCCTTGATTGTTTTGTTAAATTGATGATATCATGTTAATTTTTAGATTAACTTCTATATATATCATGTTTACTTTTGATGATCCTAAGTATAGTTTATAATTGATTTAAATTTGGATTAATTTAGGGGTTTTTTATACTATGATTATTTTGTCAAAATGATCATACCATGTTATAGGTGACATTTGATGTTTAACTTGTTTAAATCCAAGCATATTTAGTATGAATTACAGTTTAAAAAAATCCAAATGATTTAGGAGTTTTTGATCCTATGTTTAACATAGGACAACCTCTCTACACCAACCAATACAACGTATGGGTAAATATGACTTTCGTTGTAGGCCTAAGTTTACATCTCCTATAAGAGGCCCTAACACTCTGAGATTCTAGCAAAACAAACTTCTCCTAAGCACCATATATCATGACCCGATACCTCCCCAACATATATCCCGAGGATTACATAAGAGTCTCATAGGTGCATCTCGACTAAATCTAACAGGAAGTATGCCCTACTTATCTCTAAGGGCACATCTGAGTAAAGTATAGTGCAATCCAATCTATCCCTATAAGGCAATACCATAGATATAGAGATACTATAAGATGGAGATAACACAATTATAGTAATAAAAGTAGTAGATATGAGTGACAAGGAAGCACCCAAATCTAATAACACATGCCCTAGTAACGATAGGATGGAAAAAGCACCATTGACCACATCCAACTATCTATTAACCTCTTTCTAGCTATCCTCTAGGATACCCTCTAAAACCTTGGTTATTTCCTCCTCCCTAGGGAAATGAGTGAGGCCCCTATGGTATTCGTTTAGCCACCCTAGGTCGTACACTTATTGGGCAGGTGCCCTCTAATGTTGTTGCAACTGTGGTCGGTAAATCTACTACCGATAGACTTGCTGTTGGAGTACAATTAGCCCCTTATATTGATATCAATCACCCTTTGGCTGGAAAATGACCCCTCTTTTGACGTTGTCACTCAAATAATTGGTGACCTAACTAACCAAAAGCTTTACACTGTACACAAGTACTTCAATAATCTTGTTTTGGATGATCTAGGCAGCAAAAATAACACATGAAGCATCTCAATTTCTCCACAACCTATTCTATCCCCCGTCTAATCCCTATACTAATAACTCAAAGGTCCACCTTCCCAAAATTGAATCTAATATCTTGAACCTTGCGTTTGGCTATCTCTTATCCAAAATGGAAAATTGCTCTTATACCATTATAAGGGCAACACATGCCTAATCATACAACATGCCTAAGTCCTGGAAAGTGACGACACCCATCGTCCTCTAGATGCTAAAATGGAGCTCTTGCTTGACCTAATAAACCACAGTCAACTTGTTAGCTGCTATGCCCAATGTGAACATCAGTAACTCTATGAACCTGGCATGGTACTACCACACTAGCATGCTATAATACCCCAACCTAAAATTCTTTAAAAATATATTTAAAATTATGTTGATTTAAGATAAACTAGTATTGATTTTAGGAAGGGCTTAAAATTCTAATAAAAGCGTGAATTTCAGGCATGTCAATCGACTGTCTAACATAACCGATTAACTAGTACGCTTAGAGATTGACAAATTTATTTATAGATGAACCAACCAATTTTTTTGGCCAAACCAATTGACTGTTTGTCTTATAATTTCATATCCTCTTCTATTTTTGCTTTGATTCTCTTTTTAATGTTCATAAACACTTCTAATTAGAGTTTCTTTGTGCTAATTTTCATATTTGGATGCTTTGGGATTATTTTTACATTACTTAGATCATTATATGATTTTATTTAGCTAAAAATCTCCCAAAAGCATTTTTGAGATACTTTTCCTCACCTACCAACTTTCCTTTCTCTTTCTACCTGTTTCCTCTCTCCTCTAGTTTGTGCAAAACTCATTGCCCTATTGGTGCTCTATCTTAGTCTGATCTTGCTTGACTTTATCCTTCCTACCCCATGCTTCATCATGTATCCTCTTACACATTTATACACAACACTCCACTTCACCCTTACAAGTAAACTTCCTATCTTCTCTCTTTTATCCTTTCTAGTCAAATGACAGACCTTTTCTAGCCCTCCTTATCTAATTCTTCCTCCTCTTTACATACACTCATTAATCCCCTCTTCACTTGCTCTCCTTCCTTAGAAATATTCTAATTATTGGGTGTTCTACCTCCCTCCCTTTTTTGTATAAAAAATCAGGCCCTTACTCTTGGCCTTAAATTCTGATTCTTATCACCACTTAAACACTTGCACTCCCTCCCTTCTCTTTTCTTTTTTTTCTTCTTCTTCTTCTTCTTCTTCTTCTTCTTCTTCTTCTTCTTCTTCTTCTTCTTCTTCTTCTTCTTCTTCTTCTTCTTCTTCTTCTTCTTCTTCTTCTTCTTCTTCTTCTTCTTCTTCTTCTTAATCTTTACCTTATTTCCTCTTTGTTTCCTATAAACAAATGAGCATTAAGGGTTTGAGAGAATTGAAAATTTCTTACTCTTTGCTACTTTGGGCTATCTATCTCTTAGGTTGAGGTTAAGAATTAGTACATCTATCCTTCTTCTTTTTTTTCTTGTTTGAATTAAATTTTAAAGTATGTTTTAATGATTTTAGATTCTTGATTCCCTTATATAATCAAGGACCTTGTAGTAGGCCATTGAATTAGGAGTATTTTCTCTTTACTAGAAGATTTGCTTGAGGTAAGACAAATCTATATTTAATAATGAGGTTTGGTGTTCATGTTTGCATTAGCTAATACCTCTAATTTTTTATCATGTACCTATAGAAAAGCATGAAATATTAGACATGTGATAGATTAAGATATGAGTTGTGAATGTGGATGGTTGCAAGCATGAGATGTGGCATCATATGGATCATTGGTCATAAGTGTGAATCATGTGTTTACATTGAAAGTTTAGCTTAGTAACTAAATTATGGAGGTTCTATGTATGAAACATGCTTATATGCTTAGCTAATTTCATGAATCTAGCTTTTTATCCATGTATCATATGTTGTTTGAGTTTAGTAGTATGTGGTCTTTAGGACCTTTTTGATGAACTTCTGATATATGTGTATGATTGATGCTAGATGTGATATCACGAAGCTTTAATTTTAATGTTGATATGGTTCCCCTTGATTTTCTCCTTGATGTTGACTATGTAGCTATGCTTAGGGTTTTTAACTTGAAGCATGAATTTGATGAGTTAAGCATGAAAGTGTGGTGCAATTAATTAAGCATGTTTAAGATGCATTGATGTTATTAGCAACAATAGCATGAGTAGGATGTGATTTATGGGGTGTTAAGCATGATTTATCTGTTTTGGCCTTGGTGTGAAGGTTGTAAATATAGTATGATGTTGAGTCTTTAATTCAGTCTTGGGGGATGATCTGAATATGTAGTGTCTTCAGCATGTTTTCATATGAGTTGGTAGTATATAACCTATTTAAAATACTAACTTGAGCATGGGATTGATAACAACATGACTTATATATTATTTTACCCATGTTGATGAATTAAGGCATGAATTATGATTTTTATTGAATTCAACCATGATCTTATTGAGTGTTGATTCCTATAATGATTGGTGTGAATTTGCATGTGGAATATGATTCTTTATGTTTTTTATAACACAGACGCATGGTAGAATTAATTTGGAAAAGATTGGTAGTGTTGTTATGTATGTTCGCAAGTCTGGGTGTTGTTTTATCCAGACCAGTTGACCAGTTTGTTAGACAGATCAATTGGTTGTGTGAATAGTCATATGGTTTGAAAATTTTGATCAATCGGTTGTGAGATTGGTTGATTAGTAAGCCAAGCCCGTCGGCTAGTTTCCCTATGACCATAGTGGGTTGCCCTCAGGTTAGACCCATCAATCAGTTTGGCCAGACCTACTGACTGATTCCTATGAACAGTCGATCGGTTAAACAGACTAATCGATTAGTTTCTTTGTGTATCATTTTCTTAGGCCTTGTGAGACCACGTCAATTGGCTAGTCCCACGAATCAATTGGTTGGTCCATCTATATTTCTCCATGTTCGCTTGATATTTAATGTCCTTTATTTGGGACATCCATATTAATGTTTCTATGTAATTATAAAATTTTAATCATGATTTAGACCCTACTTAATCTTAAGATTTTATATGGATCAGAATAATAATATTATGATTCCTTGAGTGGTTAATCTTGGTGTCACCTCTAGGCACCGAAGGGGGTGGATTGTATGTCTTGTGATGTGTTATCGTTATTGCTTGGTAATACCTATTTGGTTATTAATTGTAGCACTTCGATTTTTACTACTGAAAAGTTTCATTTTGCAATGGAAGTAATTAAGTAAAATGTTTGGGGTTACCATAGTAATCGACATAATTCTAGTTTATGCAAACATCCTTACATCAATAACAAGGCTAAAACATTTAAAGTAACACAAGTAAATTAGAAACAAAAGAACATTTATAGTACAATAATGAGTTTGGAGCCGAACTCTGAGTTAACAATACAAAATACAAAAGAAGGGATACCTTAGATCAAGAGTCCAAAAAAGGTTTCCAGTTAAATACATTGACTAGATAATAATTACTCTTCACCCAACCTCTAATATAGACGAAGTCACTCATTCCCACATATGGCATCATAGGTAGCACACTCATCTAGTTGATCTTTTGAGACCTGCACATAAGAATTATGGCCTCTTGTTTGTGAGAATGAGCAGCACCCATAAAACGGGTAGTTAATACTATCGAAATAGGGATACAAATAGCACATGGAATAATCAAATAATTGAAACATCTCATAAGACAGAAAATGATCCATATTCCTTTATTAAGTATAATCTATTTTTATTCTTTTATATACATTGAGTGCAGGAATCCCACTATTCTTAAACCGGTGGAACGGTCTGAAACTCCATCTCAGGGACAACACACCCAAGCCACTATTATCATCCAATGGAACAAATCTAAATACATCACCTTCTTAGGGAAATTATAAGACCCTGAATTGATACAACCACACGTGGACTACCTTGGAGTACTTTTGGATTAATCAGTTGGCCTTATAGATCAACACAAGTCCTTTCAACACGTTTTCCCAAGAATCATCCCGCTAGATGATTGACAGACTCGTGCAAGTTCAGCTCGCGGTCGCGATTTCTCTTTAATACCATTTGTAACACCCCCAAATAGATACGACCATATGTAGGCTACCTTGAAGTGCTTTCAAATTGATTGAATAGCCCCATAGATCAACACGAGTCCTTTCAGCGCACTTTATCCTCACTCACGTGCTTCCCAAGATTTTTTTAAAAAAAAATTGATACTTCCCAAAAGGGTCACCCTTTCTAAAAGTTACTTTACAACCAACGCGCTTAATTGTGGGGTTCTTAGGACAGAATCACAAAAAAATGGTATACCATATTGATATAAGTAGACAGATCAATCCTTATAACACTTCGCTCAATTTGGGGTATTACAACAACACACTCCCAAGCCACTATTCTCCCCGGTGAAACAGGAATACATACACACACACACACACACATATAAATCTATCAACTTGGTCCTGAATCACGTATTCTTCCACTTTAAATCGTTAGTATCTTTTCCATATGTTATAATGATACATTTTCATTTCATGATGAGTAGGGGCCCACTATTCTTAATCCGATAGAATGGACTGAAGCACCTTCTCAGGGCAAAATACTCCCGAGCCACTATTCTTTCCAGTGGAATGGAGATTAAAAACATCTTCTCAGGATAAAACACTTTCGAGCCACTATTCTCTCTGATAGAATGGTAATACATACATACATACATACATACATACATACATACATACATACATACATATATACATACATACATACATACATACATTCATATATATATATATATATATATATATATATATATATATAAATAGAAAAATAGATCACCTTCGCCATACTCACGTTCTATTTCACTTTAAGTGATTAGTATCTTATTCAAGATTGATCCTCAGGCATAGAATACATTAAAACAGATATACATAGCTTATATTATATCATCTCCAAATCCCGTCATTATTATCATACTCAAAATTCACGATCTAATTCTCATACACATACATTAATACTCTCATCCCGATATATTACTCAAAGAATATACAAAACCCAAATTCCATAGATTTGTCATAACACCTCCCATGAAATTTATATGATTACCAATTCTGGTAGATAATCTCATAAGGTCAAACATTAACAACGTATTCATAAATCCGTATAACCTCTAGATCTTATACATGGAATAATTATATTATCATTATAAGATAGTTGCCCCAAATTATCCGTTAAACCATTTAAGGAATCCAAACAACAATAATACTTCTAATAATTCCTCATGCTATTATTATTATATTTTAATCCACCTAACACATAAAATACCAAAATTTCCTTATTACCCCATAATGACCAAATTACCCTTAAGCATAAATAAAAATCTTTATTTTATAAAATCTTATACCTTCCACACATATTAGTTTCCAAGTCCACAATTTATCATCATATCTCATGAGAAATCTCAAGTCCATTTATCAAAACTCATTTAACCCATATTTGATACCATAAGATATATTTCCACAAATATGATATTATCACAAAAATAATAATAATGGTACCTCTTACCCATTCTTACTTTCTTTCAATAACATAATATCCTTAAGCCCTTACTTCATACCATAAGATATATTTCCATAATATGAAATTATCACAACAAAAACCATAACATAATAGTACCTCTCACCCATTCTTACTCTCTTTTAGCATAATATTTATATCATCACAAAATATCATGATCAACACATGTTACATTATATATCAACAATATCATGAAAAAAACATATAACCATACAAGAAAATAATACCAAAAACCCTAAACATCGAATAGTATCCTTATCAATTAGGACACCGGGCTCTAAACATGCAAATTCTAGACTTCCTCCTCCAAAGCTACTGGAATACCACCTATGAAAAATAACAAAATTCATGGTTAGGCTCGAAGAGTTAAATTGAAGGATAAATCAAGGTAAAGAGTGTAAAAATAGAAATAACCATAGTCAAATGGGAACTTGAGATGTGTGGATGTGTAGAGGAATATGTGGTGGATATATGATAAAATTTTGGTGGTGTTTGGATAAGGTTTGGAGGTGAAAATAGGAGTGCATGGCCGAAAATGGGAAGTTGCATGGTTATGCTGCATGTGATGTAGCTTTGGTCGAGAGAAAAGATCACACATGGCCAAGCGGTTCTGAGTTTTACGATTGTGCTGCAAGCGGTGCACACCCAAGCCAAGAGAAAATATCATGCATGACAAGGTGGTAAAAAGTTACACGACTGTGCGATAGGAAATTTTTAGTGTTACATTGTCATGCTTGAGGCCGTGCATAGGCCTTGCACTCAGTAAAAATGCGACAGACGAGAGAAAGAAGAAGGAAAAAGAAGCGGTGGTTGGTGGCAATGGGCGGCGACGGTGTTGGGGAAGGTTAGGGTGACCTTGGTGGTTGGTCCACTGGCTAATGGGCGGCGAGTGGTGGTTGAGGTGGTGTATGGTGGTGGAATGGGTGATGTGTAGGCCAAAAACAAGGAAAGAAGGATGAAGAAGAAGAAGAAAAGAGAAGGAAGAAAGGAGAAGGAAGAGGGAGTGCTCGGGCAATGTTTTGGACATAAAGATGGGCATAATGGAGGCAAACCAAAGAGAAGGGAAGAAGAATGTGTAGTATGTATATATATATATATATATACAAACACACACACGCCCACACATGTGTGCCTGTGTGTTTTGAATCGGGGAAGAAAGAAAAAAGAATAGGGGAGGCATGCAACGATGATGATGGTGATGGTGCAACTGCAAGGTGATGATGCTAATGTTGATGGTTGCAGATGATGGTGAGGAGTAGAGTAGTGGCTATAGGGTGAGGGTGGTGATGGTTGCATGTAGGTTGTTGCATGAAAAGTAAAATGGTAGGGGAAAATGGAGTGTGCAGGGTGTGCAGAGATGGAAGAAGGAGAAAGGTGATGGATGATGTAATACCCCAAAAATTTAAAACCTAGAATTTGATAATTAATCCTCATTAGGGATAATTTAATTTTTAAATTAATTAATTTAATTATTTTGTGGATTTTTGGGCGTATAAAAATGGATATGAATATTTAATAAATTAAAATAAATATTCTGTTATTTTATCATACTCATTTTATTTAAATAATTTTTCAAACCCATATTTTACTAAAATTGCCCTCTTAAATTAATATCTTAAATTTTAAATAAATTAATTTATATATCTAAATGATAAAATACCCTTATTCCAAAAATTATTTTATTTTTATTTTTCCCCTTTTTCTTTTTTCTTTCTCCTTTTCCTTCTTCTTTCTTTTCTTCTTTCCTCCCTTAGGGCCGCCTGGCCTATCTTCTCCTCCCTAGGCCATTGGCCTTTCTTTCTCTTCTCTTCTCCTCACCCTGCATCACCACCCTAGTCCACCTCCCTTCTTTTTTTGTCTTTTTCTTTGTCCCCCCCATTGGGGCTAGCCCAAGCTCTCCCTCCTTTCTCCTTTCTCCCTCGTGCGCACAGGGTTGGCCTATATATCTCCTTTCTTTTTCTTCTTCTTTTTCCCTCCTCCTTCCTTCATTGACCATGGCAGCCTACAACCTCCCCCTTCTCTGCACCTACTATGGCAACCATTACAACCTGATTACTCTCTCCCCCCTTCCCTTTCCTTCCATTTTTTACCTCACACACATGCACTAATCCCCCTACATGCCCCTCCTTTCCCCCTCTTTTTCTTCTCTTCCTTGCCACTGTAGGCCATGTGCTTGCTGCCCCTACACCCTCTACTTAACCAGACTAGACAAGCCTCCTCTCCCTCTCATTTTCTTCTTCTCTTCTACTCATTTTAGACCTACCTCCAGCTCCCCTTTTCCTTACAGACCTCCCCTATTTTATCCATTCTTCCCTTCTCTTCTTCTCCCTTATTTTGTGTTGCTGCCCAACAACCACTGCCTTTGCTGCCCAGCTGACCACCACAACCAACCCTAACACTCCCTACTACCTCCCTGCATCACCAAATAACCTTCACTCACCCCTACAACCACCTTTCCCCTCCCTTCTTCTTTTTTCCCCTTCTCGGCCTCCACCCTATACCACCATCGTGCACCACCGTTCTCCCTCTTTCGCCGCCTCCACAACCACCCTTCGACCCATTGGCACCTCCCCTTGTCCGAAAATCCCCTACAACCTCTCCCTTCTTCTATTATTTTCCCTTCCTTCTTCTCCATCGTCCATCCTTGCACCCATCTTCCTAGCCCTATAATCGCCATCTTTGCCGCCCTAAGCCACCAACCTTTAACCCTCGACTACCACCTACACCCTTACTCCCTCCCTTCACCCAACCACTACCCTCACTCCCCTCCACAAGCCCTCACCCAAACCAACCCCTCTCCCTTCTCCCAACTCACCTCTTCAACCCATTATTCCCTACACTTATGCATACAGCTCACGCTGCTATGTAGCGTGAGTCTCTTGCATCTATTAGTATTAGTTAGTATCTATTAATTTTTTTTAAATGTATTCTTTTGATTTTTCTACTTCTATTATCATAATTTTTTATATTATTTTTAGGTAATAACTTTTACTAATCAAAGCCCAAACCTTTAACTAGGGTACCAATAAGGTTTACTTATTGCTGGAAATAAGGTAACTGTTATATCTTACTAAAATGTGTGGATATACATATGCTAGCACATTAGGGTTTTTAATATGATTATGTGCATATTATATGATGTTAAGTATATTATGACTTATAGCATATGTTGGTTATCAAAATGAAAAGCATGTTAATTTATGTGTCATGTGTAGAAATGATGTTTAAGGAAGGAACCTTATTATTAATGATAACGTTAAATACATATGTATGACATGATAAGCTAATGTGGCCATTTGTTGCATAGATAATGTTAATATAAGCACTAGGGGAATTTTAGTAATTTTTCTTGTACAAAAGGTGTGGCCTAAGTAAGTATACATGGTAGGTGCTAATGAGTATTAATAATAAATAATAATAGGTGGTAGTGTTAGATGAGGTATATAGACAATGGATGTTAATCTTTGATGTGGAAAGGGCATTTTAGTACTTTTACATGGAAAAGAGGATAACTTAATAATTTTGTGAGTAAAAGAGGCAAAATGGTAAACTAAAAAGTAAGAAGGGTATTTTGGTAATTTGGCATAATGGAATGATAACTTGGTAATTTTATGAGTAAATGGGGTAAAACGGTAAATTAATAAGTAAGAAGGGTATTTTGATAATTTGGCATAAATGAATGATAACTTGGTAATTTTGTGAGTAAATGGGATAAAATGGTAAATTAATAAGGAAGAATGGTATTTTGGTAATTTGTCTTAAAGGAAGGATAACTTGGTAATTTTGTGAGTAAAGGGGGTAAAATGGTAAATTAATAAGTAATAAGGGTATTTTGGTAATTTGGCACAAAGGAAGGGTAGCTTGGTAATTTGGTGAGTAAAAGGGGTAAAATAGTAATTGAGTAGGTAAGAGGGGTATTTTAGTAATTTAGCATAAGAAGAGCAATTTAGTAATTTTAATAAGTATGAAGGACTATTTAGTAATTTTAATAAGTATGAAGGGCACTTTGGTAATTTTACTAAGTATGAGGGGCACTTTGGTAATTTAACCAACCAAAAGGGTAATTTGGTAATTTTAATATGTGTGAAGGGCGGTCTTAGTAATTTAACTAACAAAAAAAGGCAATTTGGTAAATGTAACAAGTATGAAGGGTAATTTGGTAATTCAATAAACTTGAAGGGCAATTTAGTAATCTAACCAACTAGAAGGATAACTTGGTAACTTTACAAACAAGAAGGGTATTTCAGTAATTTTGTAAGTATGAAGGGATAAATCAGTAAATTGTATATAACATGTCAATGGATTAAATAAGCATCCATAATAAGGTATAAGGGATATTAAATAATAGAATAAGGGTCTATGGCCTTAGTAACACTTGTTTAAGTATATCCATATATATTATAAGGATAAGGTTATTTTGGTAAATCAGTAAATATCATAAGGATAGTACATGGTATAGGGTTGATTGGGTGATTACAGGTATGATATGCTATTTATTTCATGATCATGTAAGAGGTGTCTGGTTTGTTAGTATGCATTGAAATGTGTGTGGGATATGTTAGAAGTACCTGTTAGGACTTCTATGTTTGCCATGATCCTTGATATAGAATACTTAATTCTATGGCCAGTATATCTTTATGCCTCCAAATTCATGACCTCCCCTCGAATTAAATAAATGGGCTTGTTGAATAAGATATGAATAAAATACTAATTACGTAAAGTAAAAGATTATTGAGCCGACCCCTAGACCGGTCCATCGGCGAATAATAATGGTCAGGTGCAAGATGCCCTACAGACTGGTCCACTAGCGAATAATAGTGGTTAGGTGCATTATGTCCTAAAGTGTTTTCCGATCCACCATCTATAATAGTGGGGGGGATCCCAAACTCAATAAACCAAACATTGGATGTTAATGAATTATGGGAAGACACTAATCACTTATAGTAGAACACCATGTGAGTCAAGACCAGACCGATCCATCAGTAAGAATAGTGGTCAGGTGCGGGGTGCCCTAGAGACCGATCCACCGACAAGTAATAGTGGTGAGGTGTGTTCTGTCCTCGATGTTTCCGATCCACTAGCTATAATAGTGGGGTTCTCGTACTCACATGGATATAATTCGAGAGATGATGATAAATAATGCCTAAATAAATGGCCTATGACCAAAAGTATTGATTTCACGTTTATAATCCATTGATATGGTATAAATTTGGCTTCAGTGTCTATCCTTGCTTTGGTATGTGATGGAGTTGCTAAGTGCATGGACTTTGTGTTATGCATTTCCTATTGTACGTGGTGTTGCATTGTGTATTAGTTCTTATGTCGATTGTAATTTTTCCTAAATTGTGTATGTTATCATTTTTACATTGTTTAAGTATGATGTGTTGCATATGGGCCTTGCCTTTCAGTTTAGTATAAAGGGTTACTTAGTACCATAGCACTAAAGAGTTATATTTTTAGGTCCCTACTTATTCAATGGATAGTGTCCCTTGTAGGTTAGTTATAGGTGTTATTCAAGTTGGTATCGGGTACGAGCATAAGGATTGTCCAGGAAACTTTTAGGATTTCTCTCTAAATCTTACTATTTCCTTATTCAAAGATTTTACTCTTTTAACCACCAATAGTGGGTTTTTATATTTTGTAATGTATTCACCATGCTACTCTAATTTAAATGAAAGTTGAATTTGAGTACATTGTATTATGTTCTTTTTAGCCTTAGCACTTGGTACTGAAACACTAGGAGGAAACTAGTCTAGTACTAAGTGTGGCGGTAACATTTTCAAAATTTACGATTTTTTGCTTCCGCTTATTTTTAAATAAAATAAAATTTTTCAGTAGTGAATTTGGGAGGCGTTACATATGATGGATGAGGGTGCAGAAAGGTGATGGGTGATGGAGCAAGTAGGGGGGTGCAAGTTGTAGGCGCAAGTTGCAACAACTTTAATTGTTGCAGCTTAAGGTTGATGGAAGGAGGAGAAGAAAGACAGAAAATAAAAGGAGAAAGAACACGAAAAAGAGAAGGGTTGGGAATTAGTTTAGATGATTTTGGATTAGCCATAAATAATTAGGATTAGTGAAAATTTTAGCGGGTTTTGATTTTGGTTTACAAATTACAATTTATGTGGGTCAATGTTTTGGTTTCAGTCAACATTTTGGGATTAAGAAATTAGGTTAAGGCTAAAATAAGATTTCTTAATATTAGAATCAAATTAGGATGTTAACGATGTGAGATTAGACTAAACAAAATTTTGGAATATTATATTAATGAAAGTGTAATTGTGACTTGTGATATCATTTAGTAACCACTAATAATAATGAAATTGTATATCTTGTGTTGTGTTTGGCGTTATTACTTGGTAACACCCATTTAGTTACTAGTGAAATTGCAATTGTGATTTGTGATATCAATTGATAGTTAATAATAGAGAAATTAGGGAAGACAAACAATTATCTATGTGGCTTTTGGCCTTAGTTGTATGTTAGTGTTAATGTTTGGAAATACCCAATTAGATTGTTATGGAATTTTGTTGCGAATTGTGAAATCACCTATTAATTATGTAATGGAAATGATATTTCGTTCGAGCCTTCATCTCCAGCTCTCAAGTTGGTTACTAGGAGTTAGTAGTCTGGTTGCCTAGTGATATTTGCTTTCTTTTCACTCATTACCTTTCATGTACTATAAGGTTGAAGTCTGTACGCAAGAGTAGGAATAATACTATGGCATACCGTCATGGTATCAGTGCTCGTATAGAGGGTACACCATTATTTGTGGAGTTTCATCTCCTTTCACTCAGTACCTTTCCCGCACTACAAAGTTGTGTCTTGTATGCAAGAGTAGGAATAATATTGTGGTAGACCATCATGGTGTTAATGCACATATAGAGGGTATGCCATGATTGGTGTAGTTTTATCTCCTTTCACTCGGTACCTTTCCTATCCTATTAAGTTATTGCTCATATGTAGGAGTAGAAATAATATTGTGGTCGTCGGTACCTTTCACGTCCATGATGGGTGGGTTTATCCCTTTTTTTGGTGTCATTGCCTAAACACCTAACTGGAAGGTTTGGATTGCCTCATTTGTGTTTGGTTTCATCGCCTAAACACCTATATTGGGATTGGTGCTCCGTTTTAGAAGGTTTGCCCATGTTTGCATTTTGTGTCATTATTTAAATACCCGTATTAGGATCGATGATCCACTTTGGAGAGTATGCCTATGTTTACGCTTGTAATCATCGCCCAAACATTCATATTGGGATAGGTGCTCAACTATGGAGGATATGCTTATATTGTGTTTGGTGTCATCACCTAAACCCCCATATTGGGATCGTTGTTTCGCTTTGGAGGGTATGCTCAAGTTATATCTGGTTTCATCATCTAAACACCCATACCGGGATCAATGATCCACTTTATAGGGTATGTCCATGTTAGAGAATTATGTACCCTTGTGTTACTACCATGAACCACGTTCATGGTGGAGGTCCAAGTGTGTCGTTCGTATCTTAACAACTGGATTATGTAGTTATATAATGGAATAATAATGATATGATTTATTTATGCTTGTGACATATGCAACCTTCATATTCTTATTACTATCATTCCATGATAAATGTGTTCTAGCATGTCTATCGTACCATGATTAATGTGACTTCTAGGTGCAACATAAGGCCTCTCCACATTTGTGGTGGAGGTCTAGGTGTGTCGTTCGAATATCATAACAATTGGATTATGTAGTTATATAACGGAATAGTAATAATATGATTTATTCATGCTTGTAACATATGCAATATTCATGTTCTTATTATTATCATTCCATGATAATGTGTTCTAGCATGTTTACCATATCATGATTATTGTGACTTCTAGGTGCAACATGAGGTCTCTCCATGTTAGAATAGACTTATTTTGCTAGTACTTCATCGTACTAATACTATATCATGTAGTCACTGTATTGATCCAACTTTATTCCGGGGAGTAGGTAACGTTTTGCAGGTTTGATCAACTCGTTGTGGGCCTCCGTATGGCCTTTGCTTGGGGAAGGTTTATTGTATCAGATAGTTAGGCTAATTGGTTCGGTTAGGGTTCCCACTGTGTTGATATGTTTTTATTTTGGTTACTTATACTCTTGGCTCTATTCCTATATTTGATTTGTAAACTATTCATGTCATATCACATTTCTTTCTCTTCTCCTTGTCTCTCTTTTTATTTCACCACTATCTTTGATTCTTGTGCACAATTTTGGTTGAACATTTTAGCCTTGCATTGAGTATGGTTTAAGCGGATGGCCACACCTCTCTTATGTTTGGTGAAGCTACAAAATTTCACAATTTTGTTTTACTGCTTCTACATTAACTTAAAGCGAGAACATTTTTTGTTTTGAAAATTAGGGGTGTTACACATGCTCCCCTGAGTTATTGATATGAGTTATTTCAAATTATCCTTCTTGAGGCTTTCTAGATAAAACTTAGTGTGGATTGCTGTCTTAAAGTCTTCACAGGACATCGACAATCCTCCCTGTGCTCGATGATCTACCCACCAGGTGTTTGTGACTCCTTAAAGAAAGAAGGTCGTTATAATCACTTTCTAAGTAGGTGGACAATCGACTGCCTCGTATAGCCTATCCATGTCTTGAATTCATTCCTCTAGGATGATCAAATCCTCGTTACTAGTGCAAATTGGCGGTTAATGTTTAGTAACCCTCCAAAGCCAGTATTTTCTTATACACTCATGTGGGTAATGCGGAGGTGGCGGCGTCAATGATTGAGGCTTAGGTGATAGCGGTGGACGTTTGACAAATTTGATGAAGGCCTCAAAAGTTTCTTTTAAACGGTCGATGTGAACATTAAATGCCACGACAAGTGAGTTGTAAGATAGAAAACATGTTAGGATACAACATTCTTAATTTACTAACTCATTTACACATAAGCACATCTAAAGGTCGTCCAGGCTAGCTGGTCTTAATTCATCACAAGTTAATTTAGGTTTTCAAATACTTCAGTTTTTCAAGATATGAAATAGACCGATATATGTTAAAGTATATGTATAGTTATAATGAAATATTTAGTAGAAGTGTGATGGTGATATACTGATATAATAGTGATGAAATATATATATATATTATCATTAAATAAAAAAATATCAATATGGACATCAATTTATAATTTGTCTAGCATTATAATATATATATATTTAATATAATCCTAGTAAAACTTACGTTTCAATTTTTTTTTAAAATAATACTTACATGTAACTGAGTCTATATATACATGTACCAATCAAAATTTTAATTATATGTATTATTATTTTTATTTAGTGATGATAAATGTTGTAAATATCAAATCTTTTTGATATTTTTATATGACCTAAATAATCTAAATGTGCACGAGAAAAAGGAAAGAAAAACTTAGGTTATGTTTGGATACAGGATCTGTACTGGGAATTTTAGTTTAAAAAATGATTTATAAACTACATTAACTTAAATATTATGTTTGACTAAGCTAAAATAGATTTTAGAAAATAACATACAATTTTAAAATTCATTTTACAATCCCACTCATTAAATTTGCTAAACCTACAGACTCTTTCTACAACGTACGACTAATAACTTGAGAATTTCTTAACTCCAGGTTATATATATAAATAATCCGAGAAAGTTTTAAGATCTTTTTTACAAAAGAATGCGTGTATTAGAAACTGGATAAAATTTTAATTTATTTTTTAATATACTTATATATATGTGTGCGCGCGCGCATCTGTATATAATATATATATATATATATATATATATATATATATATGTGTGTGTGAGAGAGAGAGAGAGAGAGAGAAAATAATATAAGAAAATTTTAAGATCCTTTTTATAAAAGAATGCATATATTAAAAGCTTGATAAAATTTTAATTTATTTTTTAATATACTTAAATATATATATATATATATATATATATATATATATATATATATATATATGTATATATATAGATACACATATGTTTATATATATGTATAGTGTTATTAAGTAATATTATTATATTAAAGTATTTTTTTTATGTTACTAATATTTTTTTTATTAGTTTAACTATAAAATCGTCTCTAGTATAATAATCATCAGCCGCAACCGATATGAAATATTGACTTCTTTTATTTATGACCAACAATTTTACCAACCTTGGTGACAGATTGATTATATTAATACAATGAGTTTATAATATTTTTACAAGTAAAAATATCTATATATAAATTCGTGTCAGTAAACGGCTAGGTAATTTTATAATACTTCTATAGGTAATTTTATATTATACAATGAATTTGAAAAAAAATAAAATTAGATAGTATTATAAATTATCTATCCTAATTCAATATATAAAAATATCCAAACAAAGAAGTTTAAAAATCTTTTATTCAAATTCTTTATCCAAACAATAAATTTATAACCATAAAATTTTAAAAGTGAACTTCTTTAAAAATTCTATCATTTTTTAAATTCCTTTATTTTTAAAATTATCTGTGCAAACAAAGCCTTAAATCTATATAAAATTAGGTTATTGGATTTGGAGCCTCACCGATCAAATACCAAGACTACCCTTTGTCGCAATCTTCATTGAGATTAGTTATGAGCGAGGAGATTACAGAGATCAGTTTCTGCTGCTAGGGTTTTTCTGCTGTCAATCTTCTTATCAGGTCCATGCCCGCAGGTCAGTTCACCCCCTTCCTCCCCAATGAGCTGCTCAAAGTTCGGTTATTGATTCTCTTCCTCGACGATAATCGGAGAACATGCTTCAATTCAGTTGATAATATATTATCATTTACCCTGTATCCGCTTTGGTCATTTATGACAATTAGTTAGCTGAAATTTATTTATGTGTACTAGTTTTCGTTGTATGTTTCGACAGATTAAGATATTACTTGATTTTACCATCGATACTCTTATTCTGTGATGCACCGTTTATGTGCCGTCATTGTGCAACTTTCTTTCCGTCTTCTTTCGCTTAACTTGTCCTCATTTTCTCTAACGTTCTTTACAATAAGAGAAAGACACTGAAAAGCGAGAATAGTGTTTTTGGGAAATCAGTGTCAAAGCTGTTGTAAATCCTGATAAAATTGTTCTGTTGTAATTTTTTTCATTTTCTTGCCTGGAAGCTTATCTTAATGGCATTTCTTAGATTCTGGATAAAGTAGCTGTAAATGTGGTAGTTTCAGAGTGGGTTCATTGGTAGTTTTTTAGAGAAATGAGAAGTTCTTTCTATCGTTGAGCTCAAACTTGCAGTATCGTTTCTGTGAATCTATGGTAGTTATGCATGGCTTCTGATGGTCAAAAGCATAGCTTGTACTTTAGAGGGTATTGAAAGTTAGCTGCCCAGGCATAAATTATTGGGCACTGTTCATTCTGGATCTATTTTTTGGCCTGCAAACCTTTTAATTTGTGGTTGGTTCCTTTTTTGGTTTTTTGTTTGTTTGCTTCTTTTTGTATTTTTCTTTGGTGGGTGGGGGGTGTTGGTAATGTGGAGCTTGAATTTGTAGTTTGGGGTTGTCTTATTCAAGGAAGTTATAGTGGAAATATTCTGAACTTTCTAGATTTGACCTGTAAATCACCATTAGGGGGGAGGAATGTGAGACTTATAGACTATGAGATGAGGAAGGGGCAGTTAACATGGCCTTATTCTTGTGATAATCAGCATATGATTCAGATCAGGTATTACTGGCAAACTGGAATCATTTGAGATCAAAACTTTTAGGAGTTGTGGATGGAAGGAGGGGTCTTTGGATCATTGCTTTGATTAATAAAGAGGAATTTTTCTGCTTGAAGAAGAACTAGTTAGCTTTCTTACATTTTTGGTAGAATAGTCTAGAATCTCAAGAAGAAATATTATATAGCTGATCTCATATATTTGGCTCCTCCATCTTATTGCTGTTCCTGTTGATGTTATTCAGATTTATTTTGTTGAGTTAATTCCTTGTTTATGCTGCTAGTCAAATTGGGAGAAGAGATGTTGTGTGAAGTTGAAAGAATATTATAATGTAGGATAGGGATTTTAGCTATATGAAGCATCTCATAGGGTTTGTTTGCCATATTATCTGATGCAACAATATTGTCTTCTTGACTGGAAAAGCACGTTGTCATCAGGTTTCTGCTTTATTAATTGCGTGCTGCATTGGTCTATGCACAAATCTATGCTTACCTGCCATTTTTCTGCTATATTTCATGACTGCAGACATTTTCCTGATCGGAAAGTTGAATTGAGCAGGATGGGAAGATCTAGTCATCGGAAATCCAGATATGAAAACAGACTTGAACATGAGCTTGATGATGGCAATGAGGGAACTTCTGCTCGTACCAGACCTTTAAGCTTTGATCAGATAATGCTTAAAAGGAAAAGCAAGAAAATGTATGAAGGCACCAGGGATGAAACTGAAGAAGCTAGGGATATTGGAAAGAGAGTCTCTTTGGTGTTTTCCAGCATCCATACTGTACATGACAAGGATAATAATTTCAATGATGTTGTTCCTCATCACATTAAGGAAATAACTGATGATATGGGGAAGTCTAGCTCTGGTAACAAGGAGGAGAAGATGTCCAGGATTGAAGATAGTCATGGTAGAAGTGAAAATAGAGGAACTCATGAGTCAGAGTCCAAATTGAAGAATACAGGGGATAGACATGCATATCATAGAACTGAAACTACTGGTCGACGCATTCTAAAAAGTAAAATAGAGGAGCGGTTGGGGGACCATGCTGAACGTGATTATCAGCAGAACCATTCCAGAGACTTGAAAGCTGAGAACAGGTACATGGACAGAGGTCGAGGCAAATCTGAAAAGGATAACGAGAGGAAAGATCGAAATGTGGATGGTGGGCATAAGGCTTGGGACGAAGATGTGCACAGAAGTAGAGGAATGTATGAAAGAGAAAACAAAAGTAAATATCAAAATGGAGAAGATGGCCCCAAAGATCAGGACAGGCAGGTGGGCAGAAGTAGAGGAACATCCGAGAGAGAAGACAAAAGGAAAGATCGAAATGGAGACGATGATCCTAAAGCTCAGAAAAGGTATGTGGACACAATTAAAAGAATATCTGAAAGGGAAGAGAAAAGGAAAGATCAAGATGGAGAAGATGACCCCAAAGATCAGGGCAGGCAGATGGGCAGAAATAGAGGAACATCTTTTAGAGAAGACAAAAGGAAAGATAGAAATAGAGATGATGATCCTAAAGATTGGGATAGGCATTTTGACTCAGGCAGAGGAATATTCGTAAGAGAAGACAGAAAGAAGAATAGAAGTAGGGAAGATGCCCCCAAATCTCAGGACATGCATGCAGGCATAAATAAAGGGACAGAAAACAAAAGGCAAGATAGAAATAGGGATGATGGCCCCAAAGTTCTGGACAGGTATATGCCCACAAGTAAGGGAATGTTAAAAGAAGTCAAAATGGGAGATCAAGATGGAAACAACAATTCCAAAGCTGAGGCCCTACATACGAACAGAAGCAAGGGTGTTTCTGAAAGAGAAGATAAAAGGAGAGATCAGAATGGTGATGTAGATCCCCAATCTGAGGGCAGGCATAAGGGTAAGGGTACTTTTTTATCTGAAAGAGAAAGCAAAAGGAAAGATCAAGGTGATGATGATAAATACGGAGATAGGAAGATTGCAAAAAAGCATGACACAAGAAAATGGCATGGTTCAGAAATTGTGGGCGGAAAGGAGATGATTGACACTTCTCGCAATAGTGAAGGTAGGTTGAAAAGGAGGCGTTCAAGGAGTCGAGAGCGGATTAAGGATGGGGATAGGAGGTCAAGCACGTGTTCACCCGAAGTGCACAAACATGTTTCCTCTAAAAGGGAAGAGCATGGTGATCTATCCGCACAGTCTCATAGGGATGGGTCTTGTAGACATGATTCAGAAGCCGACAGAAACAGAAATTCTGGTAAGGGTTCAAGTGGCCATGTTCGTCGGCATGGTGTGTCTTCAAGTGGACTTGGGGGGTACTCACCGAGGAAAAGGAAAACTGAGGCTGCTGTAAAGACTCCTTCACCGAGTAGGCCTTCACCTGAGAGGAAAAATGCTGGATGGGATCTCCCTCCTGCAGCAGCAGATACTAGTCCTGTTGTTTCAAAGGCCTCTGCTCCGCAACTGTACTCCCAAACAAAATCTTCCAATACAGTTGAACCAGCCAATGTTCCTGCAACTTCTATTGATTTGAAGCCCTTTTCTGGGCTTTCCTCCAATTACTCGTTGGCAATCAATAATGCTTCCATTGACTCCA
Source organism: Tamarix austromongolica (assembly GCA_039764185.1). NCBI lineage: Eukaryota > Viridiplantae > Streptophyta > Magnoliopsida > Caryophyllales > Tamaricaceae > Tamarix > Tamarix austromongolica. The sequence continues at coordinate 75,147,180 of CM077816.1, read as the reverse complement.
TCCAACTAACACAAGCCACTAGGCCTATGAGGAGGCTTTACATCGATAATGTGCCGACCTCAGCCTCTGAGAAAGATATGATTGACTGTTTCAATAAATTTCTACTTTCTTCTGGTGCCAATCATATCCAAGGAACCCAACCATGTATTAGCTGCATGGTATGAGGCATATGAGAATGTGAACTGTATTTTCAGACCATATATGCGGTTTTATGAAGTCCTTGGGTATCATTTAGTAGACAGCTAAGCATATTACTGTATCACACTGCAGATACACAAAGAGAAGGGCCAAGCTTTTGTGGAATTTCTTACTCCTGAAGCTGCGTCAGCAGCACTTTCTTTTGACGGCAGATTCTTTCATGGATGTATACTCAAAATCCGACGGCCTAAAGACTTTGTTGAAGTGGCAGTAAGAACTATAACCATTTCTACCTTTTTCCTCTTTGTGCTTATTGCCATGTTTTATGAATTGTCTTGTTCTATCATATTATCTTTCTGATACTCTCGTTTCTTGTGTGTTTTATTGTAAATCTGGTGCGTTTATATACACTCCTGGAATCCATGTTGCTAGCTTTATGTGGCTCAGATGTGTATATTATATTTCTCTATTTATTTGTTGATAATGTGATGATGGGTTTTTGTACCTCATTTTAGTTTAGCTTTTTTCATGAGTTATAGTGCACTTCTTATGATTAAGGTCCTATCTTAAATTAAGCTCTCTCTCTCTCTCTCTCTCTTCCCCCCTGTGCTCAAAATATGGCTGACACTGATTGTTGTAGAGTTTGGCGTCACATTCATTATGGACTTTTGCGTGAAGTGTCATCTTACAGAACATATATCTAGATGTAACAGAAGATTTCTTTTCCATAAGAATAAATTTTTGCTGTTGGAGACTCCGGTGCTGGAATTATTGTGCAAATGTGGGCATTGAGTTTCTAATAAACTCAAAAGAAGCAATGGTAATCATGAGAGATCTTGGAGTGGGTCTTCAATGCTTATCCTTTTTCTTTGATGGTTCATTTGTATAGAAACGTTTTAGAATTAAATTAAAATGCTTTTTTTATTCATTTACTTCTTACCAATAAACTTAATAGTTAATACATAATTTACCAGGGGAAAATAAACTTAAAAATATTAATGCACATGTGACTCTCAGATGCTTTCTTGAGCCATGAGTTATAAGAAAATTTCATTGTAAGGCAAAGGAATGACATGCTGACATATATCAGATGTACTAGTTGAAACTCTTAGCAAACTCTCGCTCTTCCAGACTTGTGGTGACATATTGTAACTGGTGTTATATTTTCATGTCTCACATGTTCAAAGTCTACCAAACACTCATCAATAAAGTTAGCTTGTATTCTTTCTTGCCTAGCTTCTTGTCAGTGCCGCTTTTTCCAGATTGTAAATTCTTAGCAAATTGAAGCTTTTTCTTGTTGTTCCTTCTGTAGCTCTATTGTGCTCTCTGTTTGGATTTTATATATATCTCTATTGATTTTTCTTATGAAGGGTTGGTTTAATGTGATTTCTCAATTTGAAAATTCCTATGGTGCACCTAGGCAATGGGATTCGCATTGAGCCTAGGCACAAGGCAAAGGTGCGTGCCTAGGCAAAGTGAGGTGCTGATGTCTAGTATGATATTGCTTTTAATCTTCTAGAAATATGTGATCTTTTCTTTAGTTCTCTATTTTCCTTTTATCTTTCATTCAAAATTATATCTATTGGTTTTCTCATGGCTTATGTTTCCTCCGTCATTTCCTTTCCAACCATTCCAACGTGAGATTTAGTTACCATATTTCAAAAATAAAGCCTAAAAAGAGCTAATTAGAGCCTCCTTAGTGGTTTTTCTGAGACCTCTTTTCCACTTCCTTTTCTTCCCAATATGAATTTTTTGAATGAAAATAAAGCCTTAAAATAGTTAGTCATTGTAAGGTGGAGCCTTAGAGGCCTTGTACTCCCAGTACGCCTTAGTAGCATTTCATCAGACTTGCCTCACTTAGTTTTAAAAAAACACCTTACTCCCAGCACCTTGTGCCTTGCGCTGCCTTTTTGAACACTGACAGTACCATCATTTGGATGAAGGGTTGTTTGTTAAAATTATATTTTTGCTGGTGGATTCCTAATGCTGCATATTTGAGCAAGAGTATTTCAGGCAATGAAGCCTTACCTGCTTTTGAAATTTTTTGACAAGTATTCATATTGAAGAGGATTTCAATGAGTATCAATGCAACATATCTTGTTAGCAGCCTTATTTTACTCTCCCTTTCCCCCTCTTATTCTTTCTCATTCTATGAATTTAATTTTACTGTCGTTTGTTTCTGTAATTGCTTCTTTCTTTTACCTTTTCTTTCTTTTATGGATGGTGGTGTTTTTGATGGTGATTCTAAAGATAATGAGTTTGGAACTATGATAAGATTGTCCCAGTGGTAGGCTGCATTCATTCATGTGTGTCTCAGAAATGCTAGCTCCATCTTATCATCGTTTTTTGAGTTGGGCAATATACTTTTATTTGGCCAGAAAAATACTGTCATGGGAACATATTCTTGTTTGACCATTATTTATGTAACGTGGAATGGAAAGTGTATTTTTTGTTCTTGTGCCTTATCACTTTTTTAGTTGCTATTCATCTTATTCAATTTGTAAGCACAGAACAATAGTAGAAATTAGACAGGAGGCAAGAGGAAAGGTAATGCAATGAATGGAGTTCTGTTGATGGATTATAGAGTTCTTTGTTAAGCATGCTACTTTCGTTTTTTGGGTGTTTGACCATGACTTAAAGAGGGAGGAGAAAAGTAGAAATGTAGCAACAATCAAAAGCAATAGTTTTAGTGTGTTATTGTCCTAAATTCTCCAAGATGTGATGTTCAGCCTTAATGAACTTTAGAATTTCAGATATTACATCTAGCTCCTGGTCTATAATGTATTTTATGAAATAAAATTATGGAGAAAGAAAGCTATGAAAAACTAGGCTTTATTTGGTATATATTAGGTTAGTTCAGGGAATTATCAGGAAAGTTGTAAATGCTTCTTGTTTGGTATGCAGGAAGCTGTAAGTCAGAATGGAAGTTATACATCCTCTAACCATCCAATATTTGAGTTTACATAGAAACCTGCTTGCTGGGGTATTCCCTGGTTAGTTGCACATCCATCTTTTACTTTATTTCATATAGAAAATAAAAGTAGAAATAAAAATAATTTGAGGTCCTACTTAATGTAAATCAAAGCACAGGTGCAAGATATTTGCTTGGTAATCCTTCCGAAGGAAATTCTGTTGTGCATACCATTACCAAATAAAGTCTTAATCCATACTTCACATTTAAATGTAGATCATGAATACAACTCTGGAGATATCGTACATCGTGTTTTGTTTACATCATAGTCATGCATCTGCTGTAAGGGAAGAGGAAAACGATAATTTTTTTTTTCCTTTTTTCTTTTTGGTGGGCCTTGAGAAGCTTCTTGCTCAGTCAAGGTGTGCTTGCTTTCAAGAAGAAACTTCTGCTGCATATGCTCTCCTCCTTTTACTTTTCTTTTTTCATTTCCTAACTTTGGCTGGAAAACATATGATTGTGCTTTCTGATTTTATTTTACCTTAGACATGATTATGCCCCGTTGCATGAAACTTCTTCTGACAACCTTGTTGGACTCTCTTAAATAGGGTGTTTATCTTGGGTATATCGTAATTCTCAGTTCCATAAAGGGCGGTGAGGAAGCTGACTTCTAATTAAGAAGACTCCAGGTGTAGTGACAAGTCTAATGTGATTGTAGTTAATTTAAGTTGTTTTGAGTCATAGTACTGGGTTGTTGAATTTTTTATTTCATTTATATACAATTTGATCTTTCTGCTGTTGCCCAGCATCTGCACAATGGTATTGGCCATGTCTTTCTTCTGAGGCAGTATGTATGACAATGATGTGATGTTTTCAGACTATTGCCCTGTGGACATCATCAACATCATTTTCTCAGATAGCTTCATGTCAGATCTTATGCTATTTGTTTAAGTATTGCTCAGAAGTTCAAAGGCTCCTCGTCTTTCAAGCTGCTTGGCTCTGAAATGTTTTTATGGGTTGAGAGTAAGTTAAAAGGTGGAAACTGTCGTGAAAAAATAGTGTCACTTAAGAAGTTTCTGAATATGCCCATCTTTGTAGCAGGAAACCATTTACTATCAACTGTGCAAACTTAGTCAATTGAAATGATTTCATCTTCATTCTGGCTCTTCACTTGCCCAGGTTAAAACAATGTCCTGTCTTTTCCTGCATAAATTTAGCAAGGCTATTATTAGTAGTGCATTGAATGCCATTCTGGGAGTAGTCAACCTAGCAAATGTAGAATGTAATGTAGCCTTTTGCTCTCAAATTCACAGGTTCTTGATCATTGTCTTGATATATGTGGCAATGGTCATATAGGCATATTCTGCTTATATGTCGCTTGCCTATCAGATTAATTATTCCATTTCCTTTTTAATCTATTCATTGAGTGAAACTATCCTGTTATCTTGTTTAAAAACTTTGCAGAAAACTGTTCTGTCATATCTTGAAACTCTTTAAGGGACACTTTTCCAGTATATTGCTTTCATAGATTCTAAGGGAACCTGATGTCATGCTCGATTATTTTCTGCTTTTTTTGCCCTTGTTTTGATTCTTATATGTTTCCAATTGTTTAATTGACTTGGTTACTAGTTAGACATCACCCACTACTTGCCTCACCAAGCTTTAAGGCAACTTTTAGCCTAATAAATTGTTCTTTCAATAGGTCACTCTCTTTTCCTCTCCCCCTTCCCCTCTTAGCATTCAGCTTCAACGACTGAACAGAGCAACAAGAACAACTGTAAAATATTATATTTAAAAGTTTGAACAATACATAATGCAGGAGTCACTAGAGGCAACATAAAGGGTAGCAGGTTTTGGCCAATAAGAATTACATATTGTTTGTAAATTGGTTATGTTTCAGCATACGATAGCACCCCTTAAACTCTCTTTTCAAGAAAACAAAGCCAAAAATCATTTTATATTTCAGCATTTAACTAATCTCTTTAGCATGTTTACCAATCTTTGATCTGATTGACATTGTTATACTAAATAAAAAGGTGGTTTAAAATTCATTCATGTTTATTTATTGGTTGGGTTATACTAAGGCCACCTCGTCGTTTGATTTTGCTACTCTGATCTTATCTTATTTGGTTTTATCTGATAAATTTTTTATATGTTATTATTATTATGATGATGATTAGTATTATTTGAGATATGATCTTATTTTTTTCCTAATCTTAGCGAACAAAGCTTGAGTTGCTTCAGTATTTTAAAGCATGATTTGTCATTTTCATTGCATCTATAATACGTTAGGAGTCCTTATGCGGACTCTCCTGAAACCACAAAATTTGTTGGTAGGAAAGGTAGAAGCCTACATAATACGTACATATATGTATATATAATTTCTTAAAAGCTTCTTTTTTTAATTTTGTTTTTCGCCTACCATATTGTTTCGCAAAGCACTAACCCTTGACCCCCATGCTATTTTATTACATACTACACATTTATGCTCTTGTATCCAGGTCAATGTAAAGAAGCTACAAGTAAACTACCACTGAGGCAACACAGTTACTATAATTAAGCATAGGCAGGCTTTGAAAAAATTTAATTATTCGGTGTTGAAGCAAAATTATGATGAAGAAGAAGAACCCAAATTCCATTCAAATACTAACATGAATGTATTAAACTTTAAGGTTTTATTTGTTTATTGATTTCTAATTAGTTCATCATAATTCTTTTTGTTCTGTGTTGTGGTATTTTTTTTTGGTGTAAACGGATTTCACATTTGTGGTACATGTAACTATTTGACTATTGACATGCTCAAAGTAAAAGCATGAAATTTTATATTCCTGAACTTTGAATATAGCTATTTCTAAGTGTTAAGGGAATACCATTAGCTTATATTTATTTCTTATTAAATTTATAGGGTCTTTTTATCGTATGATACAATCCTAAGATCCGATTTTGAGGACCCTCCTCCTGTTATAGGTAGAATCTTTATTCCAATGACAGTGGCGCATTTGCCATTCATGGGCTCCCCAGTGCTATGCTACTACACTGAGGAGTCATTTGTCCTTCAGCTTTCTGGTGCCCCTTCGTTTGCTGTGGTTGCCTTTAGATCATCTTCGTTGTTGTAGGTTCAATGTCGGAAAAGTCACAAAAGAAAACAGCAATTGAATGAGCATGCTATCTTTTGGTATTATTTTGCTTCAGTTTCAAATATTTTGTTTCTTTTCTTTTGGATAAAAGAATGACATGTTAAAATAGAATTCCTTAAAAAAATACAATTATTACTATTATTATTTTGTGATGGTTCTAATCATAGGTCAATGTTTGTTTAAATTTTTAATGAGTACACATCTAAGGCCAATTATTTTCTCCTTATGAATACTTGGAGAGAATTATGATGCTCAAAAAATTTGATGAAGCATATTCAAGTGTTGTGAGGAAGCTCATGCATTGGATTTTGTACTTGTTAAGTCCATGAGCATGACTTGGTTGTATGTGATGGATTATTAGGCTTGAAAGGGATAGGTTCTTTAAGTTGTCTTTGGTTCCTATCTGATTTTCTAGAGGATAAGTCCATTGCAAAGAATTTGGCCAATTTATATTGTGGGCTCGACTCTTGGTTCATTGAAGCCATGTATGATTCTTTGGTTCCTATCTGATTTTCTAGAGGATAAGTCCATTGTGAATAATTCGACCAATTTATATTGTGGGCTCAACTCTTGGTTCATTGAAGCCATGTACGATTATTTGCATTGGACCCTTCAAAGTCTATAGTGCTCTGATCAACTTCCTGATTCTATGCCTTAAACAAAACTCTTGGTTTGAGTTTTCAAGAGAGAATGATGTGGTATGAGTTAGGAGGTTGAAGGCCCAAGTTTAGAGATCTATTTCATATTATAGGATTCAGATATATTCGTAATATCTGTTTTGATTTTAGATTTTATGTGGTAGATCTTTAGGATTTGGGTCAATCTTTCAATATTTCTTTTAAGCTTTGACTTCACCTTTTAAATCATGATATTAATGTTTACAAATTTGGTATTATCATTTTAGGATTTGGTAATACATTGGCATACATAAATGGCCATAGGTTATTGTCATTTCAAAACTGATAAATAATATTTAATGATATTGACTTTTCCCCACTTTTCTCTCTCTTGCTCGTCTAAAATATCTCGTCCTCTCTAGTCTTGTCTTCCTTCTCCATATTCCTCCTTATTTTCTTTTCTTGGATGCTCTTCCTAATTCTCTCATTCACCTAATTTTCCTTTTATCTTGTCAGCCTCACATCATATGACTGTCTGAGTTTATATCTAGTAATAAAGTAGTTTATGGCATGTTGATACTGTAAGTTGGCAGATTAATTCAACCGCTGCTTATAACCTTTGCATATCTCTTGTACTTTCCCCTCCATCCTGCTGATTGTCATGTGAGAAAATCTTTATTTAAAAAATGCATTTACTTCTGACTCATGCTACAAGAGATAGTCTTCTCGAACTAGCCTCTACTTATCAGCTTCCCACTCAATGAAGTTAACATTCACGGTTAAAGAAACTGTAGTGATTATTGATCAATGCTGTAACAATGATAAAGGATAAACATCTCCTGCTATAACATGTTTTGATCTAAGATTTCAATTCTTACATGTTTCAGCAGTAGCATATTGTTCCATGGAGTTAAGGTCCGAAATATGGAAAAAACAAGTGTTTCCACGACTCTACCACCCAGTCAATTCTGTTCCACTTAATCCCTCTTTCATGGCCACATATCTTTACGGCTAAGGAATACAAAATCTTTCTCCTGTTCCATGAATCCAATTTTCATTTCATCCGGGAAAAGCCATCTTTTTCTCAAGAATGTCTTTGTCATTTGATCCAAGTCTGACAGTCTTCTGAGATAAACCATAACAGAAACTATGACGAGCATATTGTGTGGAAGCTTTAAATTTGAGGACCTTCACTCCTCCAGTCTACTTGTGACCTCAGTTGATGGACTGAAGGGTGAAAATGTCTTATTCATTTTGAGTTTCTAGTTCTTCCAAGAGGTGCTGATTATATCATATGCTTGCTCGCTGTCAGTGCACTAAAGTTGTTTTGGTTGTAGTGTTGCTTTCTGCTTCTACTTTGCTGCTTCTGAGGTACATTTTGGTTACTATTTATGTACCAGGTTTTCAGACAGTTGCTATTTTCATGCAGAGTGGCCCTGTGGGTACATCAAAGGCTGAAGCTGTGGCAATCAGTGACATTGTGAAGGATTCCCCTCATAAGGTATTTTGATGGTCAGCAGCTATAGACTTGGCATATATCATTGTGGATTTTCAGTTTCTTCCTTCCATTTATTCATAATTTTTGACTATATATTACCCTTTGTTCTGTTGGCTGCAATCAGTCGGTTTGTGGAATTTCAGTTTCAAAAATATTGGCATTGTGAAAGTGCTTTTCACTATAGGATGCTTGAGCTTCCATATCTGAGCTTTGAGCTTTCTGCTTCATTCTTTCTTTGATGTTAGCTTTGTTCATGTATCGGAGATGGTTCATCGAGGAAGAGTTTGCAGTTTCTCTGGGGACTTTATTTCTTGACTAATTAATTTTCAGCATTGTTTTATTAGATACATAATTTCTTCACCCCTTTTCGCTGATCTCTTACTCTACATTTGAGCTGGTATTACAATACAATCTCTTTGTGAGGATAAGAATAAATCTAAGTGGGATAGATGAAAGGAAAATGTGTGTGTGTGTGTCTACAAATTAGCTGATTTTCTTAAAATGAACATGTGGGGTAAGAGTTTGGAGGAAGCTTTTAGGAAATTTTGATCAAGCTGCCCATATTTCTTTATCTTGGTAGGGATAACCCTACCTTCCAAACCATCTCCACTCCTTGTTGGGATATGAAGGTTGGTGTTATGGACCATGGCCCATAACCTTCTGAGACAGGGCAAGCCAATAGGCTTGTTGGGTAGGCATATCTTTAGGCCATTGTATTATAATTAAATATATATTAAAAATATAGTTATGATATATTGGATTGTTATTGGTTAATGAATGGGATATCCCATCTTTGTTTTAATGAGATATTATCTTACTATCTTTTATAATGGTAATAGGTGCCTAGTTAAATCGGTTAGCTAGATATTATTTAGTTGCCTATCTTAATAGTTATTATCTTTTGGTTACGATATTAAGAGATTAGCTGTTATGATAACCTTAGGCTTGAAAAGGGGACCTTCTGCATTGAATAAAAAAGCAAGATGATTAAGAAATTGTTAATTATTAGCCACTCAACCTTCATTCTCTTTAATCAAAATTTCTATCTATATCAATTAATATTCAATCATTCATCATATTCATCACTGACATCTTTTAATGTCAAATCCATTCTATGAGGAGAGGTGGCCCAATAACAACTGGTATAAGAGCCAAAGTCATGGTAGATTCATAACAAGTGTTGGAAGATATAAAGGGCCTATTCATTGAATTAAAGATCTTGTGACCGCAATTGTGTTCTATATTGGGAATTCTTAGGGATGAAACTTTGTCTCCATGGTCATTTTCCACTACCACCTCACCACAGGTTGCCACGACTAGGACCTTCGTACCATGAAATGTGATGTTATTTGATCTGATCTCATATTTGACTCGATCTTATTCCAAAAAATTAAATAATCGATCAATTAACAAAAAGTCAGAAAAATTAAATATCCGATTCGATACAAATAATATCCAATTCATAGAATTATGTATATTTTACATAAGATTATTAACATTAATCCTTTGAGAATTATATAAAATAAAAATTTATTATTATACATAGTTTTTTTGATAATATACTTTAATTTAGTGGTTTCTAAAATTCTTTCAATTTTTGGGCTTAAAACTATGCAGTAAATTTTAACACTCTTTTTGGATAAAACAAGCCATTATACAAATGTAGATATTCATATTGTTGGACTTCTTATCTTTATTTTTATAGTTTTCAAATTTGATTAATTAGAATACTTTATGAAGACCAAATATGTATTTGATTCCAATTCGTACTTGTGAATATCCAAAAATCTAGATATCCTGTTTAGTTGACATGATAGATATTTGATTCGACAAATACAATTATCCATATTTAAACACCCCTAAGGTCCAATATTAGAAAGTCTGCCACCACTAATTTCTCTATCATCACAGCAACCATCACTTCTAGGAGACCACTAATCCTAAACACTCAAGCCACGAAGCCGCCATTAACAACTCTTGTAAACCACTAACCACCCTTAATAACACTTTCTATTCCCACTTTGCCCACCACTAGACCCCAAAACACTCGCTTATAATTTACCTAGTCCCAAGCATCGTGCCTAGACATCACCATCACTCTGACCGACCCCACCTTACCCAACATCACCACCCTACTAGTGCCTTAATCAATTGACACTCCAGTAGCCCCATTGGTAGTTGTTGCCCCACTTGCCTAGGCCCAAGGGGTTGTCTCACTCTACCTAGTTATTGCTGACCATCATTTGATTGTTTCCAATCAATACCCACCATTCTCCGACTCTTTGGCACCCTTGTTGATTTCTAAAGACCTCCTTAATCATTGTTGTTGCTTGCTGAGGTCCATGTCTCTGTTGCTAGCGGCCAAGGAGGCCACGTGGGGAGGCTTTCATGCCAACCCCGGCCACCACAACCTTTTTTCAATGCTTTGGATCACCATTCGCCAATCTTTGGTATTTCTACAAACTTTCAGGTGCATATTCCTGCATCATTTGAATTGGCGGTTGGTGGTTGTAGATCATTCAAGCCATCAAAGACACACAATCACATCTTCACTACTACAACAAATCCAACGAAGGCTTTCAGCAGCCAATCTGGTGCAAACCAACCCAACTTGTGCCTTCTGAGGAGTTTTAGCTTGCTACTGACTACCTTGACGGCTACGGAGGGCACTTTGGTTCTGAAACTGGAAAAGGCAACCTTGTCAATTGGCCAAGCATTGGAGCTAGGGATGTTCAAAACTGCATATATTTGTATCTGTTTGGATATATTGGATTTATCCTTTTCTGGCCCACTAGATATTCATGTTTTAAGATATATGAAAAAGTAAGATCATAAACCGTATATATTGGTAAATATCTGATTTCACCAATACCCGAAATGAGTAGTATTAAAAACAATGATAATAAAAGTTACTTATAATACACATAACCGCAATTGCCACTATTGTTATTATTACTATCATCATTATAAAATAATTAATTGTATACATATAATTTTTATTGTTATCAAAATCAAGACTTATAAGTCTTGAAATTAAGCTGATGAGAAAAGAGCATAAATATGCTCCAAATATTGTATAAGTTGTTTCAAATATAATATAATATAATATGATACACTCAAGCGACTCAACTAATGACAATTTTATCTACCTGCTTTCTTTGTTCAATAGTAAACCGTCTTGGATAATTTCGTAAAACCCAGCTGCTTTGGTAGAAACTAGATTAGATATCCAAATTTCTAGTTTGGATTTATTGGATATCAGGTTGGATATATTCAAATACATTTTTTATATTTTTTTCTTATCACAATTCTAACTGGAGTTGCTCATATGGTAATGGGAATAATGGTGGTTCTCAGGACCTCTTCCATATTGGTTGGTCCTGTAGTTTCGCCTCTTTGGTTCCTAGGGACCTAGAGCCTCCACTACCTTGCATTGTCTGTGATCTAAGCCTTACATCTCATGGAATGCGGTCTGAAAACCTTGTGCTGCAACTATTTTGGCCGCAGATCTTGTGGTGAAACTACTCAGAACTGAACCAAACAAGGAACAAGAAAATGAAAGAAGTGAAGCAAGATAGACCAATGTTTTGTGTGGGAAACAACAAAATTGGCCAGTTTTATAAGGACTGGACAAAGTGGCCTTCTAGCTTTTAGAGTTCTGCTACAAGCACTCTACAACTGTTGCTTACTTCCAGATCTTAAAACTCACTGTTAAAGAATTATATTTATAGACAGCCATGTTGACAGAATCAGCCTACTAACCAAACTTTTAAATTTGGTCTGGACTGACTTCCAGTGAACTGGTCAGGCCACGGCACGGTTCCATGTTACCCTATCAAGATCTCAAAACCGGTTTAGAACGGTCAAGAATCGTGTCAAACCAGTCTGAAAAAGGTCAAAAAATGGCCAAAAAATATAGACTACCTCCAGTTTTATACAAGTTTTCTAACTTTTTGATACAAGAACTAAGAAAATGATGACTGAATTATCCTTATAATAATTATTGTTGGAAAGAGAGAGATAAATACATAAAAAATTATGGAGTAATTAATACTAAATGGTAAACTAGGAAAAATAATTCAATATTTACCTCATAAATATAAAACGATACTTATTTGTAAACAAAATAAAATTCCTAAAACAAACACTTGTTTAAAATCAGAGGGAGTAGTTTGATATTTTTTATTTATTTATTTTTATACATATTTCATTGTTTTTGATCTAATATGTGCCACTAGTTTGACCACTAAACTAATTAAACTAAACCAGTGATGATATCCATTCAATGAACGGTCCATTGTTTAAAACCATGCAACTAACAAAACCTTCTAACCATCCTAGCTAATTCTTTTACAAGTAGGTAAACCTCTCGTGGATGACTATCTACCTGCCTTAACTGACAATAACAATTCCACCAACACCTGGAAAATGTAAAGATCTTTCTGTCAAGGCCTTGGTTGAAGTTGTGCTGAAAAGGGTTGAGGAGCAGGCTTCAAATGCTTCTAAGCTAGGCATGCCATTATCATAAGTTGCTATGGCACGATGTGCTGCAAATCAAAAAGTATTCTTCGTTGTTATGGGTGTTATTAGTGAGGTGAATAAATATTTAGATTTGGTAAGAATGGAACTATGTTCAGTGATGCCAAAGGTGATGGTCTGGGTGAAACGCTAGATGTCAGTGATGGTGCCCAAGACAAATCCCTTTTTACTATGCTCGGCTTATGTAAAGCTGTTGGTGACACATTAATAGTTTTCAGAAGTATCTTGGTTATGTGGAACGGTGTCCTCTGAATCAAGTTGCTGAGAGGTTTGCAGTTGATTTATGTTACTTTTGCCTGAAGTTTGAGCTTGAGGACAAGCTTGTTTTTTCAGGAAGGGATGAATATTATGAACCGTGGTCCATAACGGCTTTGCAGGGCAAGGCAATCCAATAACCTTATTGGGCAAGCCATATCTTTAGGCAATTATTTTATTATTATTAAATATATAGTTAAGATATTATAAGTGAGATAGCACATCTTTATTGTAGGGAGATATACGTTTAGGAAGCATTATCCTTTTTTATGATGATAGACACTTGATTAAATTAGTTAGCTAGATATCTTAGTAGAAGATATTATCCGGGAGCTCATATGGTTGTCTATCTTATTAGATATATCTTTTCGTTACCATGTTAAGGGATTACCTTTTTTGGTGATTCTAGTCTTGTAAGTTCCTATATAAACTATAAAGGGATAAGTAAGTCGGGGCATGAACAGTGGTAATTCTTAGCTACCTGGTTTATCATCTCTTTAATTAAGCCCGCCTCTCTCCCATATCAATGAATACTCAATCATTCATCATCATCATCATTCACATCATTCAATCTTCCATTCTTCTCGTGTTGGAATCTAGTTGCATAATAGTTGGTGACTGTGTTGGAAAAATAGTGCGGCCTTCCTGCCGCTGGGTTTGCCATTTGACCTGTGAACTTAGGCTTAGCTGACAGGTTTTTCTCCCTGTTCACGCTGCTAATGTCATTATATTTGATATCGTATTATGTTACCTGCACTTCTCATGACTCTTGTTCTTTCTCTGTGGATTGCTGCTATTTTCTTTACTTATATTCTATGTTTATGTTTGTTTATTAATCCTGGATCGGTGATTTTGGTGTTGCACGGATAATTGAGTCATCACTAAGTATACTGATTTACTTGCTGATGTTGTGTATTCAGGTGTCTTTTGGGCATAGTAGGTGTAGTTGTTAGCCTTGTCGACCACCCTGTTTTACCACAAAAGCTGCATTTGAGACCATCTTTTTGGCATACCTTGTTTTAAACTAATGGAGGGATTGTAGTGGGAGGGTACACTAGTAATGGTACGTTTCCAATTTTCAGATTCAAAATTCTGTACCACAACTGAGTTAAGGTGGTTGGGACCTCTTTTTTGGAACAAGACTTCTTGTGATTTTGTCTTTTGAATCCCATAAGGAACTTGTGTCTTAGGAATTAGGGTTGACTAATTGGGAATTGAACACGTGTGATAATGGAGGATTAAAGAAGTAAGGGGGGGGGGAGAGAGAGCTGACAACAACGAGAGAGGAGCTGGTGGTGAGGATTAGGGATGAGGAATTAACAATTTGTAAATTCTACCCAATTTGCTTATTCAACCTCTTATTTATATTAGTTACATAATTAGGGGTTGGGCCTCTAAGAAGCTTAGTATCTAATTAATATCTAGCAATGTCCCTAATAGCCATATATCTACTATCTAATATTTAGCTAACTGATTTAATAACAAAAGATACTACTAAAATAACAAAACGTACTAATAATACTTTCCAATATTAAATAATTATTAATATGCTTCTCTAAGATTTAATTATTCAATACGTGTTTGCTCTTTGGGCTCGCTTCAGGTTAGGCCATGCCAGTACTCCCTTCCTCTATTTCAAGCTTTTCCTCAAGCTTGAAGTAGGGATACTATCTTCTGAATGTGTTGTGAGGCACCCATTTAGTGAAGTTTGGTAGCCCATGATACTATAAGAGCAACTCGACTTCATCTCTGATACTGCATTAAGCCTTGATCTATTTGGGATGTGACGAAATATGTTCCTCTTCTATCTTAGCCGTGGCTGTCCCAAAACCATAGCAAGTTCATCCACACATGAAGATCAACAATGGGTGAAATACCACAAATGTTGATAGAAACATTTAGGCAAACCCCCAGGTTATCAAACCTAGGCTCGTCATCCTCAAAAATTTGGAGGTCGTTTTTCGGGGGACCTGAAGATGTAGGGAGGCTATTGTGGTGGAGCTACTATAGCAAGATGCATGGCAGCCTTGACATGATGTAGAAGGGTCCTCCTTGCTACAATAGCTAGGACCATTAGATAGAGTGGGGGACAGAACAAGATGCTCCAACTTGGACCGAAGGTGACAAAGGTATAGTGTCTCCATGCTCGAAAGATACTAGAAGTGGTTATGATGGATCATCTTCGCTTTAACTGCCCGACAGATAGGCCTGATGAAGATGGATGATACTTGAGCTTGCTTTAATAAGAACACCGTGGAGGCCACTTTCATTGGGGTGTACATGATGCCAACTAAGGCCTTTGGTTTTTCAAGGGGTCCTCCTTGGATGAACTACTCGATGGGTTATTAGAATCATAGACACGGTTTGATTCTGTTATGTTGTAAATTCTCGTCTTGGGCTCAATAGGACTGACATAACCAAAATAGTTCCTTGCACTGGATGCAACGATTGAGGTTCTCATTCTTCATAACATGAGTGGTATCCTCTACGAGAGGGGAGCCTTGTATGCCCCAATCATGGGTGTATTGGTGGTGGACAAAGGGTAAGGTAAGAGGTTGGCTTGGTTGCTTCTCCTCGCCGAGGCTTTGGGTTTGGGGAAGGTGGTGAGATAATCAGAGGGGTTGTGGGGTGTTGTGGAGGGGCGGCAAAAGGTGGCTAGGTGGGTGACAATGGTAGGTAAAAGGGCATTAGAGGCTGGAGAGGCAAGATGAGAGTTGTGAGAGTGGTGGTGTGGGTGATTGTTGTTGCGAGAAGGTGTTTGGATGGTGTGGGTGGTTCGAAGATGGTTAGAAGGGTTGTCTAAGCGGTGAGGAAGATGCTAGTGGCCTTGTGGTGGTGTGCAAGGCAGTTGTGATGTTAGGGGCGATGCGCTATCTAGCATTGCTTGAAATTTTTGCATCATTGTTCTTGTGACTTCCAAGAACTATCATTCTTGCTCTCTTCCCTCTCGGAGAAACTCAAGCATCTCGGGGCTTTGATACCAATTTGGTATGTGCTTGATTTTTAGATTGAATATTGTTAGGGTCTTGAGACCTAGGTTGATTCAGGGCTTAGGACTGCTTACTTCTTGCCATTTTCTTTTGAATCCCATTAGGGATCAATGTCTTAGGAATTGGGGTTGACCAAGAATATATTGAGCACATGTGATAATGGAGGATCAAATAAGTGTAGAGATTTGAAAAAGGAAAAAGGGAGGGGGCGATGACAAGGAGAGTGGTAGGGCAATGGTGGGGATTAGTGATTAGAGATTAACGATTTGTTAATTCTTCCCAATCTTTTTATTTGAGGGCTGGAGGTTTTTACTTGTACTAGTTACAGAATTATAAGCTTGACCCTATAGCAAGGTTAATATTTAATTAATACCAACAATTTTCCTAGCGGCCATATATCTACTGTCTCTAATATTTAGGTAGCTACTTTAATTATAAAAAGTACTACTACTAAAATAACAAAAGATACCAATAACAAGTGCCAATATCAAATAATTATTAATATGCTTCTCTAGTACTTAATTGTTTAATAGGTGTCTGCTTTCTGGGTCTGCTTCATGGGTTCCGGCCATGCCAAGTAAACTGGACATCTTTTTTCTTAGGAAGTTGACAATTAATTCACAAAGCTCATATGATCCAACGATCAGACAATTATAATTTTCTAAGATCTTTTGAACCTTTTTTTTTCCATTTGTCCATTGTAGCTCTCTAGCTTTCCAATTTTGTTGAATTTGGTTAAATTAATTGGTTGAATCAAAATGTCTTGTTTCTGAGATGAGCATGAGATTGGAAATTTCTATACTTGCGAATAAACTGTCTTAGACTATATAATAGAAAGATAATTGCCCATTTTCTCATATTTTTTGCTTTTGTTTTTGTTTTGGCATACAAGAGAAGAGGGAGACCCATTACAATTGCTGAGATTTGACCTAGTGATCTGTGGCATGAAAACTGTGACCTGGAGCATCACGCTCAGGGTACCATTCTCACATAATATTGCCGTAGAAGGATGATATCAATTGAAAATTAATTAAAACAACACTTTCAACAGAAACTAAAACTTTGCCTTGAAAAGCCAAAATTTAGCTATAGAAAATGAAGGGTGTTATTGGTTTTATAAGTACTCACTTTCTATTCGATTTGTGCATCAAACAGCAGCAAAGAGGGAATCTATCCATAAGCTTGCCATCCCTCCAGCATGAATGGGAATGCATATTTGCAAAAGATGATAATATTGTTTGGTACTCTAATTGGGGTACTTTCATGAATTATATTAAATTGTCACTGTTTTTTTTTTCTTTTTTAATTTTTAGCTATCAATCTATTTTGTTGTCACACATTTTTTATGGAGACCACGACTAAATTTATTCCATGTAGCTTTGTCCAGTTTTCATTACTTGAACTGATTGATTTCCTTGTTGCAGATTTTCATAGGTGGAATTTCCAAGGCACTTTCTTCTGAAATGGTACTCAACCTATATTAGCTTTTTTTTAACCCCTTAATTTCCTTTGCGTACTTGTCTCCATGCCTCCATAGTACCATCAATATTCTGCATGGCTATCACAATTTGAAGTCATTTATTTTTTTGTTTCTTCTTGCTCTTATCTGCCTTGTGTATGATAAAATAACTTTTTGCTTTTTTATCAGCTTATGGGGATTACTGGCGCATTTGGACCATTGAAGGCGTATCGCTTTAATGTAAACAAGGATATTAATGAACGGTGTGCTTTTCTTGAGGTAACATCCCTCTTTAAGCTTTCCACTATTATTTGTTCCAGGCAGTTGCTTAATTGAACAAGTTATGAGTTGGCCTATTACAAATTCAGTGATATTGTTGTGTGACTGACCATTGGAGAAGAAGTCTAGATAGCCTTGTCAAGGGCTAACAGGATGCTGTTTTGGTTCCAGTTGTATCTTGATTGGTTTTTCTTAATCTATTGCTGTTCAATGTTCATTAGTTAATGATGTAGCGATGAAAGAGAAAAGAGAAATTAGGAAAAGGGGGAATTGGGTAGAGCAACAGGGGAATTTAGATGAGAGGAAGAGAGGAATCCGAGGAAGATAGGGGAATTTAGATGAGAGAAACAGGGGAATTGGGGAGAGGAACAGGGTGTATTTGGATGAGACAAATATATATATATCAAGGTACTAATTAAGTGGATAATACTTGGTCCTAAAATGATGACATACTAAATCCTCAAACGATGATATTCCTCTAACGATAGTACCAAACAATACTTGAATTTACCAACTAATATTCCAAATTTATACCCTCATAGTATTTGTTAGGTTTTGTGAATCATTAAGATTAAGAAAATAGTCAAACTAATAATAACTACACTTCCTCATCATTAGTTTTATAACATTATTCTATATTTTACCTCATTACCTGAAAAGAATTCTGGAAGCATTTTGGTGCAATGTAAGATAAATATGCTGCAAATGCCTTAGAATGGAGGTATTAATAAATATTATTAAAATATTGACTTATGTTTCTAGATTTTGGCCTGTCTGTTTAACTCGAATTGTGTCACTCTTTCCTAGTTGGTGAAAGCCTAACCTTGTTTTGTTAAATCATACGATGATGAAGCTTGAGAGAACATCATTGAATTTAGGAGGGTCCAACATAAAGAACATGTGGAACTTGGACTTGAATGCTAAGAAATCATCAAACCAAAGCATATGGTATAAATTAGCAGAACTCTTCACAATGGCCCCATCCTTATAAACATCTGATGAGAAATAACATGTGCAGCTTTGATGTCCCATTTTATTTTGCTGGAGAGGGTACACAGATAGATTATGAGTCATACTAGAAAGTATCCCTGATTTATTAGTTGAAGAACCACAAGGGTGTCTAGGGTTTTTCGTTACACTTTTTGACTGATTGTTAGAATCAATCCTCCTTGCTTGTATTTCTTCTTTTCATCAATGATATTTCTGCTCAAGGCCCATGAGCTCGAAACTTGACATTCCTTTCTTATTGAGTCAACCCTTTTAGCAGTATCATCTAAGAAGTATACTTTTGTCATGCATTGTGGTCCTGATTACATGGTGAATAGCATGTGCATCCTGTTATAACAGCTTGCTATGTTTTTCCATATCGAGAAGTTACCCCCTACGAGATGCCCATTGCACTATCCCCTTGGCAAGTGTCCATGATATATATATATATATATATATATATTACATTTTTGTTTCTGTGTACCATGTGGATCCTGTTATCTTATCAAGCAGTTGGCTTATAAGGCGCCCATTGCTCTGTCCAATTAGCAAGTGCTAGTGTTTTTTAGTGAGTTTGATGATCACCTGCTAGCCATCCTGAGATGAGGATTTGTTCTGTATGCTTGTTAGAACCCTTTTTTTTTTCTTTTTCTTTTTCTTCCCCTCCCTTCGCCTCCAATTGGGAGAACAATATGTGATGTGTGATATACTTTCATGTAAAAAATACTCACCTTAATTGAATTATCTATTATTTTGTCATTTATTTCCAACTTTGGGGATGCTGAATATTTTTCTCCTCTGAAGTATGCTGACCAATCCATCACATTGAAAGCAATTGCGGGCCTTAATGGTATGAAATTAGGGGGAAAGGTTCTAACAGTTGGTCAAGCAATGCCAAATGCGTCATCAACGGTACTTTGCATTGTATTTCTTTCTCCCCCCCCCCCCCTTCTCTTTTTTTCTCTTTATTTTTGGAGCAGTAATGTTTGTAGCATCTTATTAGAATAGGCCTTTTCTAACAATAAATCATAATGATATCTGCCAGGAAACCACTTCAAGGCTACCATATTATGGTATTCCGGAGCATGTAAAACCTCTTCTTGAGAAGCCCACAGTGGTCTTAAGGATTAATAATGTGGTACGACGATTGCCTTGCCATCTTCAATTTCACAGATTTCAGAGGAAAACTTGTTTTGATTCATGCCAATTTATCACGGTTCCATTTTAACCTTTTTCTTTAAATATTATTCCAGCTCGATGAAGAGACTATCAAATTGCTATCTGAGCCTGAATTGGAGGAGATACTTGAAGACGTGCGTCTAGAATGCGCAAGGTTATTGACAATCACTAGTGCAGTCTGATCAATTGATGTTGACGTGCTTTCCCCTATATTCTAAACTTGCCAATCTCTGCAGGTTTGGATCAGTGAAGTCTTTCAATCTTGTTAAGACTATCCATCCTGCCACCTCAGAGTTGCATGAGGTTTCAGATAATTTAGGTCCTCAGGCTTTGCAAGATAAAGAGTATGTGCAGAAGCTTGAAACTGAAACAATAGGGGTAGATAATGATGTTGGAAGCAGCCTCCTAATGGATCCACCACACAATGCTGAAGGTTCCATGACAGGTGATTTCAATGCAGCACTTGATGGGAGTTCTACAGATAATCAGCATGTTTCAGTTGGAGAGACTCATGGCACGGGTGTTGAACATGGAACTGGTTCTAATGACTTTGAAGAACTTAAAGAAGAAGATAAAATGTTGGAAGGTGCTAGACTCAGCGAGGATAAGTCTGCTGATGACCCACCTGTGTTAGGTTTTCCCGCTGTAGGTGGCATGATCAACTCAGACTTAACTTTTCATGAATTTCACCATGAAGATGATAATACTGAAGGCAAATTGGAAGATGGGAAAGATATGATCGTTGATAGTGGTCAGTCAGACTTGGGTATTGTTAGAAATGCACGTGCTGAGGATAGTTTAGATGTGGACCAAGCCAACGAGCAGCTGCAAGGCGTTGATCCGATTTCAAAACCAGAAATCACTGTAGGTGATGGGAAGGGTAATGATGATTTGGATCTCTTTGAGGTTGGCTGTATCTTGGTGGAGTTCAGGAGAACTGAAGCTTCAAGCATGGCTGCCCACTGTCTTCATGGACGTCTCTTTGATGGCCGTGTCGTTAGTGTGCAGTATGTCCCTGAGGATCAGTATCAGGCGAGGTTTTTTAAATGAGCATCCTATTTTGATACGATTTGTTTCAAACGCGGTCGTTTCTGTGTACTTACGCTGGTATACGAGGATAAGAAATGGATGATATGGAGGAAAGCTTCTATTTCTTAGGTGAGGGTCATGAATGGAGTCCATTCCAAGCATGTTGACGAGTGTCAGATTTGTGTTGCAATTCTTCCAATATCTATCGAAACTATGTTGTGGAATTTATGTAAAACGAACATGGAAAATGAAATTTATGCTTTGGTTCTTACGGTTTATTCCTTGCTCAATCAGCTTATTATATTTGCTTTCGGAGCGGGGCTCATGTAGAACTTGATAATCTTTCTTTCAAGGAGAAAGCTCGAAGAAAATTGGAAAGCTTCTTTATATTGTTAATGAATTATCACTCAGTTCCATTCGTGAATGTTTTTGCTGTATTGTGACAGATTGGATATGGCACTCTGTTTACACTTTAGTGGTAAGTTTTTTTTATTAATTTATTGTGAACGAGAGTTAATAAAAATTTCGATCCTTTAAATTCTAAATCTTAGTGATAATTATATATGAAATTAAGTTTATCGTTTGAAAATTAATTAAAGTTGTCTTTAATCAAAATTAATAATATTATATGATTCATTAATAATATTAAAAATAGTCATTTTAGACAATTAAGAATACATTCTGAACATCTTAAAATGAAAAATAGGTGCCTAATTATATTATTGCTAACCTAAAATTAGGTAATAATGAACGGGTATAATTTGTCACTTATCATGATAATTGTAGTTTGTCATTTGTCATACTTAATTGTTCTGGATAACACAATTCTCCAACAATGAAATAAGTAGGTAATGACCTGATTAATTGAGAAGATTATGGGTATAATTTTTTTTTATATCATTGCATCACACTTTCTACGGTTTATCCCCCTTACATAGTCCAATTGTAAGAGTCGTGTAAGTTCTCGTGATGGTGTATAACCAAAAACCAAAAGGAAAAAAAATTGAATGACTAAAACCTTAATTAAGGCTATATATGAACCGAGTAAGTTGAATGAATTCTCTTCTACCTAAATGAGTTTAAAATAAAGTTTGGGTTTAACTTTTTTAATTAAATAAATGAGCTAAACCGAGCTTACAAATCCAGACTATAAATGAGTCGATGCAAATTTTTTCAAGCTTCAACTCAACTTATTTAATAAATAAGCCTAAAAATAATGTTCAAACTCAATCTATTTATCTAAACGAACAAACTAAAATAAGCTTTTAAACTTGGTTGATTTATAAGCCTAACCATGACTCTCCCACTGTTTGCACACTCTACTTAAAATACTAAGTTTTATTCTTTGTCAATCTTAGTTCATTAGTTAAATTTTATATGAGGTTAGGTGATATTAGATTTAACATTTGTTGGGGGTTTGGATTAAAGGTTTGCTAAGAGGTGGGCTGAATTTATTCCAAATTATGTTCCATATAATGATGGGTTGAGTGTCATTTGATTTGTATAAAATATGCATTTGATAAGTGATGTTTGAATGTATTTTCCCTTCGGTCAAAATTCTATGATGAAATACTTTAATTATAGTATTAAAAATTGAATTGATCATCGAAATAATAATATTATTTATTTATTAATTTAGTGATCAAATTATTAGTACATATTAAGTAAAAATGTAAAATATAAAAAAATTAAATCACATACGAACATAATCAACTTCTAATTAATTTTTAGATTAGTTCACCAATTTTTAATGATCCAATTAATTTTAGCTAGTTTTGAGATCTTGTGAACCATTATATGAAGTTGTACGAGTGACTTCAGTTATTTGTCCGTTCAATGATCAAGTCAGTGATATCCGATTTTTTAATATCATAACTTAAATTCTTCATTTGATGAAAAAAAATATTAGTTTTTATTAAATCTTTTTGTTTATTTGTAAAATGATTGTAGATACAGAGCAATATTGTATAGATACAATAACGAAGAATTAGGGACCTGATCAAAATGGTAAAATGACAATTTCTAAATATATCAAGTGCTCTTAGAAAATAATAACACTGAATTAACGGAGTTACCGTGCATCATTTGATAGAGATGGAGTCGCGATTAATGGTTATGGAATCTTTGACGTCGTTGTAGAAGAGTTCTGATGAATTAATTCTACATTACTGAATAAGGATGAAATGATTATGTTTGATACTACTTTTAATGCAATTTTTTAAATAAAAAAATTGCAATTAAATTTAAATTGTAGTCAAATTTTAATAAACAAAAATATTTTTTAAAAAAATTCCACACACAAAATCATTGGTCAATAAAAATTAAGATTTAAAAGTTAGAATATCAAATTATCCTATTATAATTAATTACTCACAAAATACAAATTCATTTAATATTATAACATATTAAAGAACGTGTCTAGAAAATTATAAGGAATACTTAACATTAATAAACTATTTTTTTTTTCAAAAAATATATATTTTATCGATGTCTAGTATAAAGGATACGAAAAATATTAAAAATAAGTTAGACTTTCTTTTACATTTTCCCCTATATATTTTATTTTATAAAATAATTATTTAGTAAAGTAACATTTTCTCTTCTTATTTCTCATTCTCTCTCACATACAAAAAATTAAAAAAGCAAAATAAATTAATATAACTTAATATTTTATTTATTTAATCAAACCAAACATAAATTCATACTAATCTCAATTACATACTTTTCAATAAGTAAGTGACAAGTTTTAATTCCTTGATAAGTCATACCATATATACCAAATGATACCTAAATTATTTGTAATTGACTCTTTTATGTTTTATTATTCGTGTAAAATTCTAAAACTATGTCCAACATCTATTATAAAGTACAATTAAGTATTTATTGTAAAAAGAAATTAAAATAATATTAATGTATCATGCTCCATCTATAGAATTTGTAAGGATTCAAGAATTATTAACTTAATAATATAATTAAACATATATTAAATATATTGCCATGTGATTTTTTTATAATTATTTTTTGTATTATTATTGATAGTATTTTTCTCGTTCGATAAAAAATTATAAATAATAATTTTTTTTAATATATAAGGTTATAGAAAAGCAAAAATATCAGAATTAATTGTATATAAAATCAATTGGATAAGTTTTATCTTAAGCCAGATAATTCCAAATACTTATCGTATTAGCTAAATTTATGATAAATTATGAAGTCATCTATTAAATGAAAATAAAGCCATATGAATATTAACATTTGCAAGATTGACGTGAACGTGGTTTAACAAAGCCTGCCCAGTATTAGTTCACTAGTTCAGTATCATATCCACTCGTTGAAATAACTTCCACGAAGCAGATAACGAGAGAGATATAGAGGAAGGGAGGATAACAATGGCGACAACAGGGCTGCTACTGAACAATTCCAGCCGATTATGCTTCGACAAGGTGAAATTTCACTGCACATCTCCGTCATTGAAAGCTAGACCAGTGTCTGAACTAGGGTTTCTTACATCTCAACTCAGTGGCATAAAGATTTCACGTCAAGTGTCCTTCGCTAGACCAATAGCTGCTCCTATGAGGCAGCCTCTTCAGCCTGTTGCTCGTAAGTTCCCGGATCCGCCTTCAATTTTTGTGTCGGAATTTTCGTTTCCCGTTCATGTAAATGAGCTGTGTTCTGTTTATTATGGATTGTTTGCCAATTTGTTGAATTCGTAATAATTTTTTTTTTCAAATAAAGGTAGCATTCTATAAGTTTTACTTCGATTCCAGCTAATGTTTGTGTTTCCTTTGAGCCGGAAAGCTACTACCAAGGGGCTTGAATGATTTTGGATGATATAATCGATGAACTGATAGAGTTAGCAATATACTTTGTTTGGAGGGGAGAAAAATTGTTGGCTTTCTTCTTTCAGGATTTGTGATTATTGTGTTGGATGAGAGCTCTAGTGTCCTTGTTTTCTTTTTGGTCTTTATCTACTGCTATGGTGCATCAGAATAGTTCTTATTGCAGGGGAAAGCAATTTTACTTTCTATCAATCCATTTTGCGGCAGAAACTTTGCTCTAGTACCAGCAAGTACTGATGTTTCCTGATGTTGTTAAAATTTATGTTCTTTATTGTGTTCTTTTTCGCAGCATTTGTAACATGTCATGATTTGTATGGTCAACTTGGCGTCTGATAAATGTTCCCTCTTCCAGGAGTTTGATAATCAGTGAGATTTACTAATGATAACTTGAGTTTGACCTTCTTTAGCGAGCGAACGTGTTATTGTTTGAAAGGTTTTCCCTATTGCTGATTTGGAACTTCTTCAATTATTTCCAATTACTTTTTTGCTTGAGAGACTTGATCATCCAAAGATCTGCTACACAAGCCGTCTGCAGGGCCTGGCTTCTAAACAACCCCCAGTCTAGAGGCATAGGTTGCAATTGTAAACTGGATCTAACTCTTCCTCATCAGCTGGCTGATGTTTCGTAGAATCTCTAAGATGTTATAAAGGATATGAGGAGCTTGTAGATGATTTTAAAATATCATATGCTGTAACTGATATGAACTATTTAGTGGACTTATTTACTTGTGGCTAATTTTTATGCAAGCTTATTCGTCTTGCTCTAGCAAATGATAATGTTTAGTACTTTCCTTTGCTGACTCAAAAGTTAAGATGACTGATATCTTGATATTAATCCTATTCTCAGGTAGAATATGCCCATTTACTGGGAAGAAGTCCAACAAGGCTAACAAAGTTTCCTTCTCGAACCATAAAACGAAGAAATTGCAGTTTGTCAACTTGCAGTACAAGAAAATCTGGTGGGAAGAAGGTAAACGTTTTGTGAAACTACGTCTCTCAACTAAGGCACTCAAGACCATTGAGAAAAATGGGTTGGATGCTGTTGCCAAGAAGGCTGGCATTGATCTTAGGAAGAAATAGGATTAATGTTTGTACAGAACTGCCAAACAGTTTTGGGTAGATTCTCGTCTTTTTGGTTTTAATCCGTTGGTTAAGTGTTTTCTGGCTTGTTGCGGGCCATCTTTCTAATGACCATCGTGTATTCATATGCCTCATTCTTCTGTTTTTATATTTTCATGACTGGTTATTTGTTCCTATATTTCTGATCTGTTCATTTGAATGGTATAAAACCTTAGATTTGAAATGTTCCCCGTTCTAACAATTGTAGTGTAGAATCCTTAGATAAACAATACACCGACAAAGAAGCTAATAACCATTAAACCTCCATTGCTACAAATATCTAGGAAACACATAAGTTGAAGCAAAAAGGACTATGAAGCAAAAAGGCAGTGGAATAATATAAGTTGAGAGACTGATATTGGGAGACTAATATGCACATGATACTCTTGACTTCGACAAATTAAGTTGAGAGACTGATATTGAGAGCAGAGAATGTTACAACGCACTAAAAATGTGTTATAGATATGATAGTTTTATTTATTTATCTAAAGGATAATTTTATTTATAACTTAATAAAAACCTTTCCTAAGTTACTAATACCCACAACCTCATTACATAATAACTTTGAAAGATTAGGACGACAAGTATCAAGAAAAATAAATGTCTGATTGTAACATCCTTATTTTCTTAATGAGAATTTTTGTTTTACAATATAATATTTTTTTGCCAAAGTTAAATAAAAAATATAGGATGCTGTAGTCACATTCAATGTAAGAGGGGTACAACTAATACCTAATCTATGTCGGGTACAAGACTAAAAGTAAACTCATATCTCAAAAAACTATACAAAAATAAATACAAGATCTAAAGATCTAATAAAATTGATACGAGCCAAAATGAAATAGAATGTAGGACCCTATTGATTCAAACAAAATCATTTATCGAGTTGATTGGAAACTTGATAGTCTCAATTCCACACAAGCAAATCACAAGATACTTGCATAAGAACTAAAATGGTATTTGAATCAGTATGACAAATGTATTGAATAAACATAATGCACTACAAGTGATAACATTTTCACATAATACATGTAATACATGTAGATGTATAAATAATTATGGATCATGTTGAATAGATAACATACTCCTAATCATGATGATAACAAAACCATACATGATACACGTTTACACTTAATCACATAAGACATCTTTAAGCTAGCAACCCAAGTCAGAAAATAATTTACAAAATTTTATACCACGAGGGTATGCCAGGAAAAATATGTATTCATAAAAGATTCGATGATTATAGAGGAATCGGACAAAGCCTATGACATCTCTAGCATGCATTTCAATAAGTTTCATATAAGGACATATAAGCTAAATACACAATTAAGGAAATCATATAGGCCATAGGTGTATGGATCCGAATTCTAAAGCACAAGCTTGGATATCTAGTCCTACCAGTAATGAAAAAAACCCATGGGGCACAATAATTAACACATGGCTATCACGACTAGAAATCTCAACACATTTAACCATCACAACTCAAAATCTCACCTATATGGCCATCACGGATAGGAATCTCACACATATGACCATTGTAGCTAAGAATCTCAACACATATGGCTATCATAGCTAGAAATATCAATACATAGGAGTTCAACTCCACTACACATGAAAACATGAGCTGAGGGGATGATATAATGGTGATCCATCCACCTTTCATTGATCATCAAATGCTATGGTAGCTTGGACATCTAATGTTCACTACTAGTGCTCTCTTGTCACAGCGGCCTCACTAAAGGTAAACTCCTTAAGTATGTGTACCTCCTCTAGGGACCAAAGAAATCCTATAGAGTATAGACGGTACTAAACCACTAATACATTTACTAGTGGCGCCTACTATGTTACAAAATCAAAGTGAGACTCCACATGAATTCTGTCGGTTTTAAAGGATAACACAAAACCTCTATTGGGTTTAAAGGATTATCGCAACCTTTGCTATTTTTACAAGATTACTGTAGGCTCTCACATTAGAGAATAATCATTAACTTATATTTGCTAGTTTTAAAGGATAACATATAACCTTTGCTAGTTTTAAATGATTACTGTAACATTTTTACATCACAAGTGTTTATGGTCAACTCCAAACCTCAAAGAACATTCACAAAATAATTCAAAACCATGAAAGTCATTAATCCAAAGGATCATTATGGATTATAAGATCCCTCAAAACTCTTTAGGGAAACATTGGTTACCTTTAGTGAGGCCATATTGACCTTATTAAAGGTAACCTAATCCTTAAGTATTCATATCCCCTTTAGAGATCAAAGGAATTTTATAGAGTATAAAAGGTACCAAACCACTAATACATTTGCTAGTGGCACCTACTATCTTACTAGATAAAAAAAAATGAAAGTCCACATGACTTCTATCAATTTTAAAGGATTACACGTAATCTCTATCAAGTTTAAAGGATTACCAAGACCTTTTTTAGTTTTAAAGGATTGTTGTTACCTCTTGCATCACAAAGATGATCATTAACACATATTTTTTACTTTTAAAGGAAAACACGTAACATTTGCCTATTTTAAATGATTGCTGTAACCTTATTACACCACAAGTGTTTATGACCAACACCAACCCACGAAGAACATTCACAAAATTGTTCAAAACCATAAAAATCATTTATCCAAAGGTTCATCATGGATCATAAGATCTCTTAAAACTCTTTAGGGAAAATCCCAAAGCAAGGCCAGTGGTTATAATACCAAGTCCGAAATCAGAGGCCATAATCAACCAAAAAAATTATAGCAAGCAAAATCATTGCATCTCTTACCAAGTAAAAGTTATGAAACAATACTGGAAGTTAAACTTAGGCCAACAAATCCCTAAAGTCCAACCTACCAAATTATTCATCTATTTACTCAATCAATAATTGAAATATGCTTTAAAGCTCTAAACCCAATTCACATGTTTAGATAACCCTAGTTGAGGTTAAAAACACTTAAAATCCCTTTTTATTCCATTAGGATTAGAATTAACAAAAACTATAGATAAAGTTAGCTTAACTAGGTCAAAATAATGTCTCATGTCAAATTTTAAGAAATTACTATTTATTGGTCAATAGAAATATTATTTTATACCAAAAAGCTTAAAAATAAAAAATAAAATATTTTATTACCAAGAATTACTATTCATCAATAATTACCATTCATGCTTGTTTTTAATTGACATGGTCAAAGTCCATGGTCAATGGTCAAGGTTTGACCATCAACCCCTAATTATTCTAAAGTTTCATTTTGGATTAACTATTCACTTTAGTAAAAATATATTTCATAAGCATGATTAATAATTCCATATAAAATCCGAATTGGGTTAATTAGAGTATTATTAGCCAATAGCTCTTTGAATATTACGAAGTTAGAACTTTCATGATTTTTACCCAAAGATTAGAGCACCCAAACATACTCAAATCAAAGCATTATATGTATGAAAAATCATATACAAAATAGAAACTAGAACATGGTATAATCATTTTATCAAACATTCAAAGGATAAAAAATCCCTAAATTATACAAATCTTTAATAAAAAAATAAAAATAAAACAAGCTTAAAGTAATCAAATCATAACATGTTGTACATCAAAATCAATCTACTAATTACCAAGACTAACATGGTATCATCAATTTAAAAAAACAAAAAATAAGATCAAAAATCCCCAAATTAAAAAATATCAAGATTTCAACCAAACATGCTATAATAGATTATAACCATAATTAAGCATGCTAAACACACCAAATTCTATATATAAGTAGAAAGGAACAATTTACCTTAAGCAAATTTTCCAAGAAAAGAAGAAATCAAAGATTTAGAAAAAATGGAGGATTCTCCAATTTTCCAAGAATTAATCCACTTTTCCTTAGTGAAAAATACCAAAAAATTAATTTCTAGAGCAAATAAGAAGAAAATGATGAAGATTGGTGGTGGTTGAAGATGGATAATTGTGTTGGCTGGTTTTGTTGGCAAGAGGAGCAGGGGAGAGTTTGGATATTGAAGATGAAGTTAAAAGACTCTAATATGATTGGGTGGTGGAGAATTGAAGTTGATAGATATTTTAGTTACTTACTTAAGTGTATAATGGAAATAAATATCAAAGAAATGAATTTAGGTGGACAAAGTGGGCCGTACTAGATATGGATGATCTTGACCATATATTTGGATTTATCTAGACACATATAAGGCTAGGATTAAGTTTCATAATGTTCAGGGTAAGGCTGAAAAATAAAAATTAAATTTAATGATGTGTAAGTAGCTAAAGCGCTTCCTTACCCTGCCCCAAAGTGCTTCCTTATCTATTTGTAGTCTCCATGCTAGTTTCATCAGGTGGGCTCTATTATTTTTACTTGTATCCCTTACACCCAAGCCTCCCCTCCTCTTGGATAGAACAACCATTAACTAGGAACCATGATATACCCTTATTTTTCTTCACTTGATCCCTATATAATGTTACACATTATCTTATCTATTCTTCTTGCTATTTTTTTTAAGCAAATCTACTTGCATTATATAGATCACAACCAATTCAAGATCTCTTTTAGCAAAGACTACCCTTTCTAAAAGAGAAAGGTAACATGATTTCCATTTGGTAAGTTTGTATTTTAGATTTTGGATGAGGTTATGGAGTTTCATTGAAGATTATCTCAGCTAAGAAGTGCCATAACCACGACACTAACCTAGGTCATGTGAGAGAGGAATATTCAACATGAGTGAGTTACTAATTTTCTTATCTTCCAAAACGTTACTTGGGAAGATCAATTATGACTTTTCTATGCTTAAAATTTAATTATCTAGATTCTTGGAAATTTTTTTAGACTCTAGCAACGTTGTTAATGCTGGCCTTATTTGCTTTAGAAAAAATAATTACATCATTTGCAAATAGAAGGTGTGAAAAACCCATTTTGTTCTTGGCAATCAAGAATAGTATCCATATCTCTTCCTTAGCTTCTTTTGATATTATTGTTGATAAGACTTCCACACACATAAGGAAAATATAAAGAGATATTAGGTTTCCCTGGTCTATTTTTAATGATAGAATGATTTCATTGGTGGTGCTTCCATTCACCATAACCCTAAAGGTTGTTAACTAAATACAAAGCATTATAATGCTGATAAGTTTTTTGGGAAGGTTGAACCAAAACAAATTATGATTTAGCAAGGTTGAGTTTAATCACCATGTATCCTATTCCCCCCCTTTTTGTGATTTTTAAGCAAATGAATGAGCTCTCTAGTGATAATAATATTATAACTTAATTTGTGCCCCTTAAGAAAGGTATCTTGCGCAAGTCTAATTAAATTTTTTGGTAGATGTCTTAGCATCTCTATGATTATTTTTGTGATGTCCTTTTGTACAAAATTACAAAGACTTATCAGCTTAAACTATGATTATCATTTTGGATATGTATAATTAATAGAAGCATCAATGGATTTGTTGGCCCATGCTCACAAAATGAAATAAAAAAAGCTAAAATTTATATGTTATCATAGATTTTGAATGAAGCATGTGTGTAATACCCTAAATATTATAACCCTAACTTGCTGGATTACATTTATATGGCGGGGATGTAATCCTACCCTTATATGTGTTTGTTATGGTCTGGGTAGATATATTAGTCCCCATATAGGTTTTATTCTCACCGGAACACCACTTGATTGGTTTTAGATCACTATTTAACTACTTAACATTGGCTTTTACTTTTTGAGTCTCTAGCGAGATTGGTTAATTGGTCTGTCTAAATCAGTCCACTAGTCTTGACAAATTAGTCAATAAGTTAGTCTAGGTTCTATTTTTTTGCAATTATTTTTTCTTCCAAACCTTAACTAATAATTTCCTAATATTATAATATTTTTTGCTTCATTATTGTAAATCATATTTTTGATATGCATGCTTTTTATCTAACTTGTAGAACCATTTTTATCAATTAATTCACCCCAATCTCCCAAAAGGTACCTTTAGCTACCTCTAACCCTTTTTTAGCCTTTTCCACCCCTCTTCTATCTCTCCTAGCCTAATATCTTATCCCTTTACCTTTCCTTTGATCTCCTCACCTTGGGGGTTGGTGTGATTGATTCAACTCCTTAGCCACAACTTATTACAACTATTTTCTTTTTTCACTTAAGTGTTTTAACCCAATCCTTCCCCACTTTGTCCATAGAATTTCAACCCCTTTTTTCCCATCTTATGCCCTTCTCTTGTTTTGTTTCTTAATTCTTGTAGCCCTTTAACATTTCCTTTCACCTTCGGTGTTTGAGTTTTTGTTGGTTTTCTTCATCTTTCTTGTTCTTATTGCCTAGAAAACGAACCCTTTCTCCTTATCTTTTCCTTATTGGTTTCTTGTTTTGCTTCTATAATTCACATATTTTTATATAAGGGAGGTTAGGCTTATGGAAAAATTTGAAGTTATCACCTTGTCCTTCCCTCTTATTCTCCTCTTGATTTTTAATCTCCTATCCTTAGAATTTCTATTTTGTTAACATGTATGGTTGTTATGCTTCTCAATTTTGTTAATGTATATTTTTTTGAAGGAAATGTAGGAGGATTTTGAGTTTTCATTGGAAAGATATTTTTGTGTATTTTAGCTAAACCTAATCTCTAGTAACTATTATCATAACCTAATCCTAATATTGAGAAATTGTTAATTAAATCATCGTAATACCCTAATCTAAATTATTTTAACTTAATTCTAATTCTAAAACCAAACTTATTTTTCTCTTCCTCCTTTTCCTTTCTCCTTATCCTTTTCTTTTCCTCCTAACTGGTTTCTTTTTCCTTTCTAATGCCTCCTTTTCTTCTTGCATGTGATTTCTTCCCTATCCTAACCAAATACCCTTGCCATGCTTCCATCCCATGACCTATACACTATCTTTACCATCACCCACCAGCATGTCAACTCCCACTCCTCCCATTCCCTACATGATGTGCTTGTTGCAACCCATGACTCAATCGTGCGTGCGCCTATTGTCCCCTCTCCCATATCACCTGCCTCTGCATGTATGTGTTTATATAAAGCACATTAAATGCCTAAAATAACTCCTCCCTCCCTCCCTCCCTCTAAATTTCTGCCAAAAACTATCACCTCTAACTCGAGCCATTTCCCTTTCTCACTATCACCAAAAACACCACAAAACCTCCCCCAAAATCCTTTTTCATGCCTCCTCCATTAGCACCAGAATCATTCACAAAAACCTCACCACAAAAACCTTCCAAACTCACCATTTTATCACCCCTACCACAGGCAAAACCTATTGAACGCATCCTCACCAACTTTAGCTTAAAACAATTGAGCATCCCTCTTTTCTCCACCATCCACCACCTTTGATATCCTTCACCATTCTCTTGGCCATACCATCGCTATCGTCCACTATTCCTATCTCTACCACTAGCCAAAATTTTGATTCCATACCCTTTTCCTTCAGCAAAACTTACCATAACACCCACCCCTATTCGGCAAAAACCACCAAACCACACCTCCACCATTCGTCCATTTCAATCGAATATAATTACCTCCTTTCAACCAAAACCACTAGCCCTCACCCCATCCCTTAGTCCAAAACCACCGATCCTTATCCTCTATGTATATCCAAACTAACTATTTCTCCACCCATCTCCACGACACACTATACCATTGCTTCCCCTTTTATTGCGCAACTCCATTGAAGTACTACATGAGTTAGAACCAAGATATTAAGTCCATTCCACCAGATAATAATAGTGAATTAGGTGTGTTGTCCCTTAGAGGTGCTTTAGATTGTTCCACCGATTTAAGAATATTGGCTTATGAGCATTTTTACTCTGAGAGGTGTTGGGTTTGTTCCACCATATAATAATATTTACAGACCGTTCCATCGGTTTAAGCATAGTGGGGTCCTTGAACTCAACATAAATAAATATTGAAATATAATATATCTATATAGTAAGACCTGAAATCAGTATTTACTTGGCACTACTTTATAATACCGCACATATTCTTACTCTAATGTGAACTTATGTAGTATATGTAATCTTGCTTCGACTCTACTATTACCTCACTTAGTACATATTGTATTGATCATTCGTTTCATGGGTGCTACTCATTCCCATGAGTAGACGACCTAGATGTCTTTGTGCAAGTTGAGGATGATCCAGTGGACGAGTTTGTAGCCTTTAATGCTTTATATGCAGAGGAGTGATTCTTGTATCATAGTTCTGGATGTAGATTCATGTTATTCTGATATTAATTCTAACCAGATACCTTTTTAGACTCATCCATGGTATCCCTTTTGGTATTTTGGATTATTGTACTTGGAGCAAACCTCCAAAATCTTATCTAATGTTTATGAAAGTTCCTTAAATTCCTATTTATCATTTTTTACTTTCTAATTTTTTTTATGTGTGATTGATGTCAGGATGGTATGGTAAGCCAGAACTATGTCAATTACGGTAGTACCACTAAACTATTTGATAATACGCTTATGCTTAAAACAAAGTTTTTTAGTAGTAAATTTTAGGGTGCTATAGAGGGTCCCCAAAACACCCCTTTCTCCTTTCTATTTCCCCATCATTTCTCCTCGCTCCTGTCGAATGCACCACCATCAACTGCCAGTCCTGCCACCACTACCCTTCCTCCCCTACTAGCTTACCTAGTGCCAACACCACTCTCAACCCTCAGCTTGTTAACCCCCACCATTTTCTACAACAAAATTGGTTGCCACCCTCGAACCACTCCTGGGCCGCCAATCCACTTCTCTTACCCATCTTGGTCACCACCACTCCCCTTCCTCCCTTTCGAGTTCCATTTGATTATATTTCTTATTATTATAATAATTATTTTATTTAAAGAAAAATAAAATGATGAAAAAAGGATAACATAGTCTAAGTTTGGATATTTCCATTTTTTTAGGTATTATTTCGGTGATAGTAGGACATAAGGCATAGGTTATTCTTATTTAGAGACTAGATTTGCATTGATAAGGATATAGTCATAGCTAGGGCCTTGTTTTGCTAAAATGTGACTTTATTATGTGCTATGTGAATACTTTCATGAAGTTTTATATGGTATAGGGTTATATGTGCAACTTGACTAGCAAGAACTAAAGGTAAAAAATATGAGTGGACATGATTGTGTTGGTTCATGTTTTGATGTGTAATTATATTATATGGTACTGCATGTTTTGAAATGTTGGGAAGTTCTTGTATTTGAGGCCATAAGATTTAGGTAGGGTTTTGAGACCCGGGGGGCGTTTTGGTTAATATTGTGAAAATAGGCATATAGGGAAACCCTAGGGGTGAAAGTTAGCCAAATATCATTTGGAAGGCGCTAAATAAATAACTATAGTAAATATAAAAGTGGATTAGGGTAAATATTACATGGAGAAGGTTGACCATGCATGGGGTGAGTTAAACCTAATGCGAAAAATGTCTAGGGGTGGTTAAGTGAGGGATGGGTGCTAAGAAAGGATATAGAGGGAAATGAGGGCATTGTTGTGTAGCTTGGAACACTTGGTGGAGTCCATGGATGCTAAGGGATGGGAGATTAATAAGTAGGTGGAACTAGGGTTTTGTTAGTACAAAACCCTTGGTGAGTAAGTGAAATATCCCGAAAATTCTAATTTTATTATTTAATAAGATTTTATTATAAAAATTAATTAAGTAAGTTATTTTTATTAAAATAAAAAGGAAATTTATTATGGCAAATTAATAAGAAATTTTAGAAATATTTTAATTAGGAAAAATTTGGGTATTTTAACTAATTAAAGATTTTAAATTGGGAATTCATTAAATAAATTATTTTATTTAAAGTAAGAAGGATAAAATAGTTTCAAATTAATATTAAGTTTATAAATAACTAAATTGAAGAAAATTTGGGTGTTTTGCTAATTAACATGGAATTTATGGAATTTTTTTAAAAAATCCTAATTTAGCCTAAAAAGGAATTTAAATATTATTATTTTTAAATATCCCAAATATTTTAATTAATTTATTTAACCCAACCTTCCTATTTTCTCTTCTCCTTTTTCCTTTTCTTTCTTCATTTTTCTTTCTTTTTCTTCCTTTTCCTTCTTCTCCTTTTTCCTTTTTTCTTTTCTTTCTTCATTTTTCTTTATTTTTCTTCCTTTTCCTTCTTCTTCTTTTCTTTTTCTTTTCCTTCCCCAAATTGGACCTATCGCGCCGACCCAAATCTTCTCCCCTTTCCTTCGGCGTGGGCCATTTCCCGCGGCCCAGAATCTCCTTATTTAACCCCGCGCCACGCTTCCCTCTTTTATCCATCAAAACGCTGCGTTTTGTCCCACGCCTTTAAATGTCGTTGCCCGGCCCAGTCTCCTCTTCTTTTCTTTCTTTCTTTTCTGCGCCAAACCGCCTGGTCCAACTTCCCCCCATCTTATTCTTCCTCTTCCAGCCTCGACGCCATACCTGTAACCTCCACCCTCCCAGAAAATGGTGCCGCCGGCCACACATGTCGTGACCGGCCTTTCTTCCGCCCATTCTCTTCCCCTCGGCGCACACTTTAATTTGAACCGTCCCACTTCCCTTTTCTTCCCCACGTTTTCCCCTATTTTTCCCTATGAAGGTCGGGCACGATTTGAAATCGTGTTGACCGATCACACCATAACTACCTCATTTCTCACCGACTTTGACCTCCTAGTAACCTCCAGAACTCAAGCCTACCCTCCACCACTATAAATACCCCTCGTTTGGCCTAAAATTGAGCTTTCTTTTTCCCAAAACCCTAAGTGTAGGTCTATGCGCCACCGCCACTTTAGACACATCGTTCTCCACCATTAGCCAACCCCACCACCGTCTCTGCCTCCCAAACTCTTCCCTACAACGCCTTCTAGATAACTAAACCATCCATATCCTTCAATTCTCCTTGCATGGGCCACCATAGCCGTGCAAAGTCCCCTGCTCCACTCACCAGAATTTTTTACCCTGAAACCTTACACCACCACCCACCACTGCATCTGCCGCTTCTACCACCCTCTAAACCACTAAAAATCTCCTACTAATTCTCCTCCACCGACCCATAAACTTATTTTCTTTATCTCCTTCCCCCTTCCCTTTTTTTTTCTTCATTTTCACCCCTATTAGATCACTTTTTTGGCCACCGCCGGTGCCACCCATCCCCGCCAACTCAAGGTGAAACCCTAGACCTTTTCAACACTTTCCTTCGATTTATTAAAAATTATTCTGCTTATATCCTAATTTTTAATGTTAATTTGATTTTAAGTATTATTATAATGATAATTATTATTATGATTATCAACTGTAACCTAACTGTTAAATTTTGTTGACAGGTTTGGGAGTATTCTTAAGTTAGATAAATTATTATTCTTGAATTTTAGTTATTTAATAGAATTATTACATGTTCACTATTAGTATTAATAACATGATTAATAATAATATTATTAGTATAATTATTTATTTAATATTATAATTATTTCAGGGGGGTTTGAAACCTAAAATTTTAATTAGGTCTCGCACCCTTGCTTTTTATTACTATTATTAGCATTTTTTAACATTATTACTAATTATATTATCATTATTATCTTTATTAACTTTTATATTATAAGTATATATAGTATTAATATTATTAATACCATTTTCGAATAGTATTATTATTAAATGGGGTGGTTTCGAAAGCCACCTTGTAATTTTAAGATTTATATTATTATTAATATTAATACTCTACTAATAAGAGTATTATTAATAATATTTTACTTTTATTATTATTATTATTATTATTATTATTATTATTATTATTATTATTATTACTATTACTAATACTATTTTACTGAAGGGTAGGAACCCTTATATCACCACTCTTTTTGAATGAAAATAGTAATATATTTGTATTTTTTAGTAATATTTCGTATAGTAGATTATTGTGTAATATTGTTTTAATTAAAAACCAAGTCTTAGAATAAGTTAGAAAATAATAAAATTTTAGGAGGGAGCCTAATTCTAGTATATTCTTATATAATAGGTGAACCAAGTCAAATCCCTCAAGTGGAATTGGAGTATGCATCATGACTGGTGTCGTTTTAGGTAAGGGTGTTGCTAAGGTCATTTGTGTGTTTATATGCATTATGTGCTTCATATGCCATGTATTCTATGTTTATCATTACTGATTATTTCGTATGTGGTATAAAGTGGAGTTGAAGTATGTTGGTGTGAATAAATTGTGGCATGAGAATTATGTGTATATTTATGTTATTATTATTGTATGATATGGCCTTAAGACGTGCATGTTAGGGTGGTAAAATAATGATGGGTAGTGTAACAATGTGGCGTTAGGGTTTTGCATGAAATGGCATGGTGTTAGGGTTTTGCATGAAATGGTATGGTGCTATGGTTTGTATGGAAGCATGTCTACGTGGTGCTAGGGTTTGCATGGAAGCATGTCTACGTAGAGATAGGGTTTGCATATGAATTAGGGTTTACATGTGAGTGTGGTATACGTGGAGCTAAGGTTTGCATATGAATTAGTGTTTGCATGAAAGTGTGGTCTACGTGAAGCTAGGGTTGCATGTGAATTCGGGTTTGCATGGAAGCATGTTCTGTGGAGTTAGAGTTTGCATGGGAGCTAGGGTTTACATAGAAGCGTGGTTTACGTGGAGTTAGGGTTTGTATGGGAGCTAGGGTTTACATAGAAGCGTGGTTTATGTGGAGTTAGGGTTTTCATGGAATCTAGGGTTTGCATGAGAGTGTGGTTTACGTGGAGTTAGGGTTTGCATGGTAGCTAGGGTTTGTAGGGGTATTAGGGTATGACATGGTTAAGTATGGTGGGATGATTAACTAGGGTTGAAGTGGTTAACCTGAGTTGAGGAGTAAGCATGGTAGGAACATGATCTACATGTTGAAATGAACATCTGAATAAGATACATAAAATATTAAAAATGTAAAGTGGAAGATGTCGAGCCGGGCCTAGACTGATCCACCGACTAAAATAGTTGCAGGGAATATTTTCCTCGCAACTGATCCGCCGGCTATAATAGTGGCAGGGCATGTAGCCTTGCAACCAATCCACCATCTATAATAGTGGGGGATCCCGAGCTCAATAAACCAAACTATATATGTTGTTAAGATGTGGGAAGACACTAATTACTTACAATGGAACACCGTACGAGAAAGGGGCCAGACCGATCCACCGGCATATAATAATGGCAGGGTATGTTACCCTCGCAACCGATCCACCGGCTAAAATAGTGGCAGGGCATGTGCCCTCGCGACCGATCCACCAGCTAAAATAGTGGGGTTCTCGTACTCGTATGGACTTGATAAATAATATGGTGTGAAAATATCCCGATAAAGGATTGATGACGTAATTAATCTAAGCTGTATTGGATCTTGACACTATTACCTGGTCGTTCTTTTGCCTTTATGTTATTGTGTTGGTATTTATGCCCTGTTATTAGTCTGCATGGATTATATGCTTATGTGCCGGCCTTAGTACTCGGTTACCTTACTCAGTACATAGCGTACTAATCACCCGTTTCATGGGTGCTACTCATTCCCACAAATTGAAGGCCCATCTGATCTATTGCAGGTAGGAGATACTTACTTTAATGCTATCGATGTCTACGGGACATTAGGAGGGGCGAAGTGATAGTTGGGCTGGATCAATCTCTAAAGTGACGTGACTATTTTCCTTTTTAATTTATGACTCATTTTATCTTTATTATGTTTGAGTTACATAAACAATTTTATTAATGTTTTTTAGTTATTATCTGAAAAAAACAAGAGCTGGTATTTCGAATTATGTAAGACTTGCGTGTACTCTGATTCTCATTTTTATAAATTGGATTATTAATGGTATTATTAATAGTATTTTCTTAGCCTTAGCACTTGGTACCGGAACGGTAAGAGTGAACCGGTCTAGTACTAAGTGTGGCGGTAACATCCCAAGAATTCACGGGTTTTAATTTAAATATTTCTACTGTAATTTCTTCCGCTTTAAAAAAATAGTGAATTTTGGGGTGTTACAGTAGGTCATTATCACATGTAGGAAATGGGGGAGTTGGGTTATACCTCTGAACTATGATGTTAATCATGCTAGTTGGGGGTTGTGTGCTAAATCTGATGGCCATGTGAGATAAGTGGGAGTAGATATATCTACCATGATAAAATTAGGGCTTCAAAAGGGGTCTATTGGGGAGGTTATTATCATATATGCGAATGGAGGGTTTAGGCTACAAAAATTTAGAGGATGAATAAGAATTGTAAAATTTGTTTGGTTGTGCAAAATTTGGGATAACTAAGTAGTAAAGGAGGGGATAGATCAACTAGGGAGAAATAGGGTTTTGAGGAGTAACCCTAAAGGCTAAAGGTCATCATATATAAGAAACGAGGGCAATATGCCATGACTCACAATAAGAGGGGATTCAAATGACATATTTGGATTTATTGGGAGAATTGGGAACTCAAAGGAACAATAGGGGCTATAGAGGCACCAGGGGTTAGAAAACTAGGGTTTTCAAGAGGTGGTAGTAGGGCAAGAGTCATACTTAAGTTGTGAATAGTTGTGTATAGTATCTGAAACAGATAAGACACTAATTACTTAAAGTGGAAGATCACTTGAGTCGAGATCAGTTGTACCTTATTAAGGGTTCATTAGTGAGAATAGTGGATAGGAGCATTCTGCCCTGGGGTTATACTTTATTGACCGGTCTACCAATGAGAATTGTGGCCAGGAGTGTGCTGTCCTAGGGTTGTACCTTATTTATTGGTCCACTGGTAAGAATAGTGGGGTCCCAAAATCAGTTAATAAAACCCTTAGATAATAATAACCTATGGAAAGACACTAACTATTTACAATGAAACACTACATGGGTCGGGACCATTTGTACCTTGTTATTGGTCCACCAGTGAGAATAGTGGCCAATAGCATTTTTTCTTAGAGTTGTACCTTGTTATCAGTCCATTGGTGAGACTTGTGGCTAAGAGCGTTCTGTATTAGGGTTGTACCCTATTGACAATTTCACTAGTGAGAATAGTGGGGTCCCTAATCCCATATGGATATAATTCATGAGTTGACTATTTATTACGCTATTATCTTGAGTCTAGATAATAAATAATGAACAAATATGACTAGCTTATGTGCATTTTATTTCTTTTTGTAGTGTCATTAATTGCTCTAACCTACTTGACTGTATTGTTACCTTACTCAGTACGTAACGTATTGATCACTTCTATTATGAATGCTACTCATTCTCATGAGCAGTGTCCCCTTCTAAGATTGTGCAAGTGAATGAGGATTCTCTAAATGACTTTGTCGCTTATGATGATATGATAGGGGTAAGTGATGTAGTTGTGTCTAGGGTTGGGGACTAAAGAGAGTGACATCTGGCTGTTGTCCTTTCCAACTTTCTAGTTTTAATGTTTTATTTCCACAAAATAATGTTTGTGTATTTTAGTATTTCTTTGTAACAAACACTTAACTTTTATTATGTTTATCATGGGCTGCACTTGTTTCTATTTTGCCTTGTAGTTGGTACAAGGATGGTTTGGGGCCAAACTTATACCAATTACGACGACAACACCCCCTCTTATGGTTGGATGATTTTATGTTAAAAATAAAAATTTTCAATGATGATTTTTGGAGGTGTTACATAAATCCTGATTCAAGATCTTTTCCTTTAAGTGATTAGTATTTTATTAAAAAATTTAGATCAAATAAGAAATAATGCTTATATAATATCACTTAATCAATTATATGAACACACACCAATTTCTTTATTAAAATTTGATATTATCCATGCACTTGATCCATAGAGGAATCAAGACCCAAGCCATTTAGAACATAAATTCTCATTAACATGTCATTAAGGCCCAATTGAGTATACAAGGCATTACAAAAAATTTGCATGCCATGAAAGGCCCATTAAAATTAGATCTCAATGTATATTAACACTAATTATTGAAAATAAGGGTTAGTAGCCAACATCTTAGTCACTAATTAAATAAGCCAATGATAAACAAAAGTTAACCATTAACCAAGACTATAGTTGACCAAGGGCAACCATTTGACCATAGGTCAACTAACGGTTAACATATAGGGCTAAAATCAAATAAACTAGTGTGTGTTTGTGTGTAATGCTAAATAGGATTACCCAATGATGAAACATAAATATTAACACCAAGTAAAAACTACAAAGGTTACTCAATGTGCCCAAAATGTCTTTAGTTTTTTTAGCATAATTAATTATTTAAATCAAGGTCTCTAAGAACTAATGAAATACCAACCAAGTGCCACACTTATACATTTTAACTTATTTTATTAATCTAATTTTCACTTAGGCCTTGGAATTTTCAAACTTTGTGTATAATGGTTAAAATGCCCTCATTTACATAAAATCACCTTAAACTTCTAACATTTATATTTGATTTTTTATAACACCAAATGGAAAAAAAAAATTCAAACCCTAGCCACTATGCCCTAAAAAAATGCAATGACAAACTTAGATAAAATAAAAGAAACCAAAATTCACCTATACTAACATATTCATTTTCTAGTTAAAGCTCATGAGATTCAATGAACCATTTTAGATACCATAATGTGCATACAATCATGCTTAGATAGAATTAAAG
Source organism: Tamarix austromongolica (assembly GCA_039764185.1). NCBI lineage: Eukaryota > Viridiplantae > Streptophyta > Magnoliopsida > Caryophyllales > Tamaricaceae > Tamarix > Tamarix austromongolica. Next base: position 75,104,640 of record CM077816.1, on the reverse strand, counting down.
AAAATTTATCATGTCATAATACCAATGCCTATATCCATAACCACTCATTACACATATTTCATAGATTACACCATGCTCATTACATATTAATATACACATGATAACATGCTTGATTCTCACACTTAACAATTGACATATTGCATGACTTTTCCAAAATATGTAGAAACATACATATATTAACACACAATAACCTAGCTCATAAAAATATATCTAAATGTTAGTTTAGTTACTAAAATTACTAAGCTCCTTAGCATAGATAAAAATAAAGGGCATAGCAACTCCTCTTCTAAACCACTTGGCCACCTTCACAAAAATAAGGATAAAGTATATATATATATATATATAGATAGATAGATAGATGGATGGATGGATGGATGGATGGATGGATGGATGGATAGATAGATAGATAGATTGATAGATTGATAGACAGACAAACATATAGATAGATAGGGAGAATATCTAGTGAGAACTACACTAGTTTTCTGAAATACTTACAGTAGGTTCCACCACCTAGTATAGGTAGTTTCCTAATTTAAAACATTAATATCAATTTTTTTTTCTGACACTCAAATACTCTAGTTTTCTAAGAGACTTTAAGTAGTTTCCGCCAATCGCTTGAAATAGTTTCCACCACCTACTGTGGGTAGTTTCCTAATTTGAAATATAAATGCCTAATATTTACAAAAATACCACCATTTTTTTTCTATTACTCAAATACTATAGTTTTTTAAGAGACTTATAATAGTTTCTTCCACCTACTAAGAGTAGTTTCCACCACCTACGATAGGTAGTTTCCAAATTTGAAATATAAATACAAAATTTTAAAAAAAATACCATCCTTTTTTTTTCCCAACACTCAAATACTATGGTTTCTTGAAACTACTTACAATAGTTTTCTCTATCTACTGACATTAGTTTTCACCATCTACTGTAGGTAGTTTATTCAACTTGAGATACTAGTTTTTAATTCTCACTTAAAGAGCTAGTTCTCATTAGATATTTCCCTTATATATATATATATATACGGAAATGAAAAGGAGAGAAATAAAATGGAAAAGATTACTCTTGAATATGGAAACTTGGAAATCACCATAGCAACCACCAAGAAATGAGAGATCAAGGTGTTAAAGGGTTAATGGGAAGAAAATTTAAAATAAAGGAATAATTGAAGGCATGATTTTTATTGCTCCAACCATATGCAACAACAACAAATTTCATAGTTGTTGATCGATTAGGGAGAAAGGAGAGGAAAAAGAAGAGAGAAGGACATGATTTCCTAGGTAAAATGAGTTCCTAGGTAAAATGAGTTCCTAGATGATGTATAAGATGAAAGGAACAATACCCAACAAGAACTAAAAGGAAACAAATAAATTTTGAGGCATGGTATTTGTTGGAAATCACAAAACAAAAAGATTAGCTTTGTTGTAGTTTCTAGGTTGTTGGGAAGGGTGAAAGATGGGGAAAAAGAAGGAGAAAGAAGCTCGATTTCAAAAGGGTAATGGGTGGGTAGTTGTATTTTTCATTACAATCTTTTGAAAGAAAGAAAAAATAAAGGAAGAATATAAAGAACTAGAGAAAATGAACTTTTGAAAGTTGTATAGAAATCAATCGGAGGTATAAAGTGAAAATGGTTGAAAATGTTATTTTATGTGGGGTTTTCATTTGAACGCATGATTTGGGAAAGATAAGATGAGATATGATTGGGAGGAGTGTGGGGGAATTTTATTTTATTTTTTATTTTTTATTTTTTTTACTTTTACCTCACTTGATTGTTAAGAATTGGGGTGTAAGGGAGAAATTAGGATATGGTTGAGTATATAAGAAAAATATCATAAAATCATAATTATGGTATGCTCGTATATTTTTTTTGAATGAAAAATAACTAATTTAGAATATGGTTTATTTTAGTTATATGTAGAGATATGATTAAAAGGATAGTTAGAGGATTTGTTGTAATATATTTTGAATAATTAAATAATAAGAAAGTCCAATAATGGGCTCATATTGAAAAAAATAGCAAATGAATTCTAAAAATTATGAACATTTATGGGATGGTGCGGAATAATTTTAGGAACCCAAATAAATAAAAATATTGGATATCAAAGTTGGTTTGAGTTTCAATAGATGAAAAATGAGCAAACAATTCTAGGTCATGAAAATAAGTTTTTTTTTTTTTTTGCAAATGATGAAAACTAATAATGGGGGTACAAATTGCCTTGAATTTGAGCATATATTTTTTGAAAACCAAGTATGTAAAATATTGGTCTCGAAATTTATTTGATGACTAATGTATTACAAATAATGAAAACAACTAAAATCATCTAATCGTGTAAATGAGGTGTTTTATGAATTAACAATTCAAAAAATAATGGATGAACTAAAAATGAATGGAATGGACAAATGAAATCATAAATATTTTTGGATTGGTTTGTGAATTTTAGACGGGTTAAAAAGTGTACAAAATAAAAAAAATCCAAAGAATTGTAATAAAATGCTTTTTTGGTAGACAAAAGAAATAATCAATGAAAAATTCAAAATTAATATGAACTGAATGTAATTCGATAATAAAATTTGTAGAAATATTACGAGTTTAATTATGTATGGTAATTAGGGTTTGAGATAAGTATGATGTAGTCCTCCATATAGAATTTAAATCTAACATTCCCCACCTCGGCACCACCTAAGTCCATGCAATTATTTTTAAAGGCATATTCATTACATAATAATTTGAACCTGAGCACCCTCAAGCCTATCTTCTAGTTCATATAAGCTTTGCTCTTCATAATATTCCAATATTTTTTTTTGATAATTGATGTTGCAGAAGACATAAGACATAAGAACCGAAAACATTAATCTAGCAGCGCATGGATATTATGAACCACCTCCTCCGCCCGATAAGGAAAATCTTTCCTGCCGTTCCTGATCCAGAACCCTATACGCATCTTAATGAGCATGAACATCCATTTTCTACAAACATCGACGTTTTCAAAAACTTTCCTGTTTCTGGACTCCCAAATCGTCCCCAGGGTTGCAAAGAAAGCCGCTTGCCAAATCTCCCTTCGCAATCCTTTATTGGACACTCCGAACCAAGCTATGGCATTATCTTCCATAGTCTTGGGTAACACCCAATCATACCCTATCCACTCGCATATGTCATACCATACCTTGCCTGTCACATCGCAGTGTAGGAAAAGATGATTAATCGTCTCCTGCTCAGTGTTACACATAGGGCAAATGGACTCTTCAGAGTTCATAATGTTCAACCTGACAAGTCTCTCCTTCGTGTTGAGTTTCTGATGGATCCCGAACCACGCAATTAGTTTGAACCGCTGAGGTGCTAGGCTCCTCCATATGATATTCTCCACTTCCGTGATTCTCTCATTTTCTGTATATCTCTGATATTGTGTCTGACAGACCGATCTCACTGAAAACAACCCAGAGGCCTCATGTTCCCATATCACTGAATCATTCACTACCTTCCGTATGACAATGTGGTCCATCATCTCCTGCATCTGTCTTACCCGGTCTTCTTCCCATCTGAATAGCTGTCTCCGCCACTTCAAATGCCATACCCATGTCGATCCCTCCCACTCGCCCATCTCTATCACCTTTTTCTCTTGCTGCTCTGAGATCAAGAAAAGCCTAGGGAAGGTTCTCTGCAAGGGACCTTTTCTCGTCCAATCATCCTGCCAGAATCTGACTCTTTCGCCGTTCCCAATAGTAATCCTCAAAGCTGAGCTCCACATTGGATTTCTCTTCCCTGTTACAACAATATCAGCCCAAGGTGACCACCTTCTTCTTGAAGAATCAATCTCGAAGGATCCAGCGTTTGCCCCGGAATGAATAGAAGATATAACTCTCTTCCATGCTGCCCCTTCCACTGTGTAGAACCTCCACCACCATTTGAAGAGGAGGGCATTGTTTCTTAGAACTATATCCCCCACCCCTAAACCTCCTCTATCTTTAGGTTTCTGTATCACACTCCATCTGACTAACGGTATTCCTTTCCTTTCCTGTCCCCTTGCCCACTCCAGAAGAATCTTCTCTGAATGCCTATGATCTCCTTGACGATCCCTTTAGGGACTTTGAAAAGACTCATATAGTGCATTGGTAAGCTATTCAATACACTTTTGATGAGAACAAGTCTTCCGGCTCTTGAAAGAACTTTTGCCTTCCACCCAGCTAATTTCTTCCTTATCCTGTCTACCACAGGTTTCCACACTTCTTGCTTTTTTGTGTTTGCTCCTAGAGGAAACCCGAGATAGGTGATAGGAAGAGACCCGACTTTGCACCCCATGATATCTGCCGCTTCTTGCTCAACATCTTTGTCCACCCCCAAACCAATAAGGACTGACTTGTTAAAATTAACTTGAAGACCAGATAATAAGTAGAAACAATCAATCATACGTCTCCAATTTCTGATATTACCTGGCGTGTTTCCACAGAATATCAACGTGTCATCTGCAAACTGTAGGTGGGTAACTTCCACCTTATCTCTTCCCACCTTGATCCCTTGCAGAAGGCCTTCTTTTACTCCTCTCTTTATAAGTTGATTGAACGCCTCTACCGCTAATACAAAGAGGAACGGAGAGATGGGGTCACCTTGTCGCAATCCCCTACTCATATGAAACGGAGTTGAGGGTACCCCATTTACAAGGATCGAGACTCTCGCCGTGGATATGCACTCCTTCACCCAACCTTTGAATCTGGGTCCGAAACCCATAATATCCAGTACCCTTTCCACAAACTCCCATTTCATGCTATCATATGCCTTCTGAAAATCCAACTTAACCATCTGTCCCTTCGACCTGTTCTGACCCTTTACCCACTGAACCACCTCATTTGCAACTAGAGCTCCGTCAACTATATTCCTCCCTTCAATGAAAGCTGACTGTGAGTCACCCACCAGTTTATTTACCACCTGTTTCAACCTGAGGGCAATAATCTTTGCTATCACTTTATAGATGGACCCTACCAAACTGATGGGCCTGTACTGACTTACTTCCTCTGGATCATCCACTTTCGGAATCAACGTTATCAATGTCGTATTTAACGTTACCGGTAGTCTTCCTGAAAGAAAGAACCCCAGCACTGACTTGGTAAACTCCTCCCCAATAATACCCCACATCTTCCTGATAAACCCCATATGATAGCCATCATACCCAGGTGCTTTCGAGGGCTCACAGGACCATACTGCTCTTCGAACATCCTCCCTACTGGGCATCGCATCCAGCTCCAAGCCTTCCTCCCTAGTTAGCTTCTGGAATCCATCCTCTGAAAGGGACACTTCTGGTAGATCTGCTTGTCGATACATCTCTTTGAAGTAATCTGTAATAACCTTTGTCATATCTGTCTGCTCTACGATTACCTTCCCTTTATCCACTAGCCTCCTTATATCCCCTTTCTTTTTTCTGATTGCTGCAACTGTGTGAAAATATTTCGTGTTTCTGTCTCCCTCTTTGAATCCCCTAACCCTAGCCACCTGCATCCAATAGGCTTCTTTCCTTTTGTGCCACTTCCACAGTTGGGATTGCAGTGCCGCTTTTCTTGCTATTCTCACTTCATTATCCAAAGCATCCGATACAGGCCCATCGATCTTTTTTACTTCTTCTTCAATCTGACTAATTCTCGATTCAAAATCTCCAAAGACCTCTCTATTCCACTTCCTGAGTAGGCCCTTCATCTCCTTGAGTCTACTCTGGCAAGACCTCCCTTCTAACTTTGACCAGCAATCTCCAACGAAGCCTCGGAACTGTGGATGTGTAAGCCACATGTCCCAAGACCTAAACGGTCTCGGCCCATCTCTTTTACAATTGACACTCAGCCTAATCGGATTATGATCTGAGAGCGATCGTCCCAACCCACTGCATTGAATATCCGGCATCTCTGTGACCCAATATGGACTAATGAGGAACCGATCCAGTAAGCTAGCTGAATCTGCTCGTTGCCAGGAGAACTTCAAATTTGACGGCTTCAAATCCACAAGTCCCAACTTATCAATCCATTCGTTAAAATTACTAACACTGCTCTGATCCACCCGCCCTCCTTTGCGTTCACTTTGGCTTCTAACCTCATTGAAATCCCCCATTACTATTAATGGTCTACTGATTCGACGCACCACCTCCCACAGTTCCTCCCACAAAGCTCTCCTTGCTCGTGGGTCAGTTGGCCCATAAACAAGTATTAACCCACACTCCACTCTCTTGGGCCCTAGTTTGCCTTCCACTAGGATCCATCTACTGCCGCTTGTGGATCTACTAACGTCGAACCACTGCGAGTCCCAACCAAGTATAAGTCCTCCACTTCTACCCACCGCTACTGTATCACGCCATTCGATAACCCCGTTTTTCCAAACCCTATTTTTCCAAGACTCCTCCAGAGCACTATGTTTTGTTTCAACCAATCCACAGACCCAGGGCCTCTCCTTTGCGATCAAGTTTTGGATGCTAGAGATTTTCCCTAACGCACCAATCCCCCTTACATTCCAGCTAATAATATTCATTATAAAACTTCTACCGCCCTATCGGCCACTCTCCTTTAAATCTGCCTTTTCGTAATCTTCCTTTGACTTCTTCTCAACCCTACCAGTTTCTCCACACACGCTTCTTCCTCCGAGGATGATAGGCCGACCGCCTTTCCCAACTGCCACGTCTTTCTTGCCTCTTCCAGCTCTTCCTCTCCCAAACTTCGTATTTCTGTATCCTGTACTTCGTTCTCCTTAGTCTGCGTGTCTCTACCATATATGCCGACGCTCTCCACCTCCTCGAACCCTGGAGGAGCACCTATGACTAGGTTCTCACTAACTCTTTCACTAAATCTTCCGGATCGTGCCCCTTCGTTTCTTTCCTCCCCCTCCCCTTATCTCTCCATCTCTTAATTAACCGCCTTTCTTCTTCAAGATCATGAGCCACTGAAACAACCACGGTTTTTGATGATTCATTTTCATCCCTCCCTTTTCCTCCTTCATGTGCACCTATGTTGTTTTTTCCCCAATCCTTCGTAGCTTCCCCCCTCAAATTTATAGCATAAGGCAACTCCTCCAAACACCTTTCTATCTCATCTCTACTCTTCCCCAACCTACTACTCCTTGGCGTCTCCTTTGTTACTTCATCTTCCTTCCTTATTTTAATGCCAAGACCCGGTTCAACCGGCATCCCAAACACTCCATGGACTTGAGCTTCTTCGGACGTGAGCTCCTTCATATTTCTTATTAACACATCCTCTCCCCACGTACTTTGTTTCCCCGGCACTTCATCAAAGCCACCCTTTTTCGTGTGTCCATACGCGCACCTAGGTGGGGGATCAACCAACTTCCCTGTTCTCCCCGATGCTTCGTTTTCCCCAATCCGCTCAGCCTCCAATCTCTGCTGCCTCCCTTTCGCCTCATTCTCCCACACATTAAGCTGCCGCGTGTCACCCAATCTTCTGTCCCTAACGTCACCGTTCCGCCTACTCTCCTCTCTGCTCCCACTTTCGGTATCCTCGTCTTCTGCAGCCTCACCCCTTAGTAACAGAACTCGAGTAGGCTCTTCGCCTGTCACCCTATCTCCCTCCTTCTCTGTCGTTTCGTCTTCCAACCCCATCGCGTCTGCACACTCGGTTCCTGCGCCTTGCATGCTTGCAGGACCAGGTTTGCATGCGTACACACCGCCGCCCTTTGGTTCCGTTCTTGATCGCCGGCCATCTTCTTCACCGTCAACTTCTCCGGTTGAAGAGGATTCCGACCACCTCTCCCTACTTGCTTTCCTCTTATTCTGCCAAGGTACGTACCCTTGGCCTATCTCCGTGGCCACTACCACCACCACGTCGTCGCCCACCTTCATCTCCACTTCCTCCTTTACCTGCTCCTTTCGAACTGTGTCTACCAGAACTCTGGTCGCCTCCATGGATTGGCCAAAGTCCTCGAGTTCCTCCCAACAAACCCACCTTCCCCACGGTTCTGCAATCAACCTCACCACCTCCTCTCTCCACGCCACCACAGGTAAACCTCTGATCTCTATCCAAGTTCTCCTCTTGACGCACGCATCAGTCACCCTCCCATACCTCGCTATCGGGAAAGTTTCCCTCAACAGGCTTCCTTCCTCCAAAGCCTCTACACAGTCCTCCACAGTTTCAAACGTAATTAGCAATTTAAACCTACCTAAATCACGCACCTTGGATATGCTCCTCCACTCCTGCATGAGTTTTGGGATGGCTATGTCGAGGATCATCGGTTGAGGAGATTCGACCACTACGCTCCTGCTGAGCCATTGTGCCGTGGCTTCCTCCACCTGCAGACGTACCTCCCTCCTTTTCTCCTTCTGTGGGCACTCTTCCCTTCCTCTGACCACCGCTGCGTAGGACCTTCCATCCCGGCTAGCAACGACCCATCCTCCTTGCTGGTACTCTTGCCGCTTCGCCTCTGGTTTTTGGTTATTTCTCTGCTGACCCTTACGTTGGCCGAGATCCTCTCTCTGAAACAAAGCTCTTCGTACATACAACCTTATGCCTTGCATCTTCATATCGCTGAATCTCCTCACCGCCTCCTCTGCCTCTACCGCGCTCCCATACCTTATGAATCCAAAATGCAGGTTCGTCGCTCTTCTTTCCTTCCTGCAGATAAAAAGGTCCCTCACGGCTCCAGCTTCCTCAAATAAGTGTTTCACCTCTGCCTCCTGTACTCCTCTCGCCAAATTATCCACAAACACAGTGAAGAGTTGGGTGTGCTGTGGCCGTCCTACTATTCTCCGAGCTATGGATGTTTCTCCCTGGAATAACGTTTTTGGCTTTTGGTAATCGATACGGGTGAGGTTAGATTGATTAATGGCTGTGGTTATGGTGCGATGGTGATTTCTGGACGTCTGCATGGCTACATTCACCATCTGATTACCGTACATTGTTATTCTTGGGATACAAATGAGCCTAAAGTATTAAAAAATAAATAATATATAATATAATACTTTTAAATTTTTACTGCACGAATAAAGATCCATAATGATAGATTTTTAATAAAAAATTAAGATTAAATATTAATATAATAGTAGTGAAAGATCGTTGGAAAATTAAAATTTGAGCAAATATAATGGTGAAAGATAATAAGGCGTGCTATGAAATATTTATATAATTGTGGTGAAAAATATACATTAAACTAATAACATATGCTCAGATTAATGTTGATTTTTTTATAGAAAAATAGTGATAAAATGTACTTAGATGCGTGGTGAAATTAATATGTATAGATTGTAATATAATATATGCATATGATATGTGATATAGTCTTAGATTATTGTTGATTTTTTTTAGGAAAATAATGATAAAAATTATGTTTAATAGTGATGAGAGATATTTAGATGCGTGATATAATATATATGTAGTTTTGGTAAATGATATGCACAAAACTTAGATCAATTTTAAATAATTGTAAGAAAATAATAACACAAAATATGTTTAACATTGGTGAAAGATATTTAGAATTTTTGTAAAATATTCGTGTAGTTTTGATAAAAAAAAATACTCACATAAATTAGATCAATATGAAATAATTTCATTAAAATTATGGTGCAAAATATGTTTAATAACGATGAAAAATATTTAGATGAATAAGTAGTGAAAAATATATGTAGCGATTGGTATATGGTATAACTAAATACACCATGTTCGTAGTGTATTCGGGTGACATTTTTTGCAAATAAAGCAACCCTCTATTTTTGTTTTGATTTTATAACTTAAATTATCTTTAGTTCGGACTATCAAAAAAATTAAAAAAAAATACCATAATATTTTTAGGATTTTTTTCCTATAAATATAAACCCATATTATTATACTTCTAAATTATATTATATAAAATATTTTTATATATTTCACCAACTAAAATGATATTTTATCATTACTATTACTAATGTTTTAATAAATCTACTACTGATATTTCACCACTGTCACGATGATATTTCAACATTGGTTTTTCTCATCTTTCACCCTTATTTCACCATGTTATTTATAGAAATTTAACCACTATTACACCACAATTGTGATTATGTCACACCATTATTGTTATAATATTGTCTTGTTGCAAAATTAATTTTTCATCATTAGACTACTTTTTTTACAACTATTGTTAGTGATGTTACATCATTTTCACCATTGGTTTTCTCATCTTTCATTATTATTGAATTGATATTTACCACTATACAACCATTGTTATGCTTATATCTCACCACTCATACCTCCATGTTTCACCATATTTCACCATCTTTGCATCAATGTTTTGCCAATATTATAATCAATATTTCACCATTATTGTACTAAACTTTTAGCATTTTTTCCTCATCGTTCACTATTATTACATTGATAGTCACTATTATATAACCACTATTATGCTTATGTTTCATCATTGTTACTTTAATGTTTCATCGTATTTGTCTCCTTTTTTGACCATTATTGCTATAAATGTTTCACCTTTATTGCATTGAAATTTCATCATTCTTTCTCTCATATTTTACTATTACTGAACTGATATTCACCATTATACAACCATTGTTATACTTGTGTTTTACTACAATCACTTTTATGTTTCACCATCGCTACCTCTTTGTTTAATCATCATTATTATTATTATTAATACTTCACTATTATTGCACTGAACTTTAACCATTGTTTTTTCTCGTATTTTACTATTGTTGAACCGATAATCATTGAAATATGACCACTTATGCTTGTATTCTATATTTTACCATAGTTGTCGACATGTTCCCACCATAGTTATTTATATATTTTATCATAGCCATTGTTATTTTTCACTAATGGTGGTTGTGATTTTTTTTAAAAAATTTTGTTAATGTTTTACCACTATTATATTGCACTTAAACATTATTTTTTTACTATTTTTTTTTTCCAAAAGTGCATCAATATGGATATTTATTTGCAGAATTTTTTTTCATAAATATTATAATATAATTTTTAAATTTTTTCTGATGATCCAACGTAGAGATATTTTAAATTTAAAAAAAAAATACAGACGTCAATATACGGTAAAAATTGCCGATTCATAACTAAGGGTGAAAGTTATTTTAAGTATACATATGAGTCGAACCCGGGACACCTTGCAGAAAAATGAATCCCTATTACAGCTGATAGCATATGGTTCCTAAGACCACGACCGTCCAACTGTGGAGGTACTGAATTCCGAGGTCTGAACACTTTGAAAATAACACTTTTCTCCCCCTTCTTAAAATAATAAAAGAATATGTAAATTAATTTAGTATACATTTAGTATATTTTACAAATATATATTTTAAAATATTTTGATGTACTTTTATTAAATTTTAATATATTTTGGTGTATCATTTTCACAATAAACATACACGAGAAGTAACTTGTCGATACACCGACTCCATTTGCCGCGGCTTATTTACACGCCAATCAAATTCCAGCAACCCACTACATGTCATGTCACAACTCACAAGTCACAACCCATAAATAATGACATGCGTGCAACACAAGTAACAGAAAGACGATGAGACTAGCCACGTCTACCTAAGAGTTTTGAATTCCATGCTTAGGAAAATGATTCAGCGCTCACTTTATCGAGATGGCTGAAGGATTAGACCGTTGATATCGTTCAACCTGACTAACGGCAAGCTGCTAACTAGCTCAATTTTTATGAACTTATAATAATATATATAGGGTTCAAAACCTTACTTCTGCATCTGGTTTTTAGTACTGCATGCATGATTTCCAGGAAGGATTATTAATTGTGTCTCTAGCTGTGTGTGTATATATAGTAGTAATAGCATAGCATAGGATATTGTTGTATCATCGGTGACCTCAAAATCAATAATGGCTGTGTAGTTATAGTTGAAATTGAGAAAGAGAGAGGAAGGGGGCCATGAAGCAAGCTATTTTGGCTCCGTTTATCACAACAATTATTTCACTCTATTAACCTTTAACAAAATCATTTAATAATACATTACTAGAAAGGGAAGAGATGCTAGCAATGCTAGCACAACATAATACTTAAATGCACAGCAGAATAGGAAAACTTATGTAGTCTCCACTCATGGAGCTAATTAATTCCTTGGAGCTACGTCCGCCCCCCTTGCAATCATGTGATTGGATGTCATTCATATGCAGTAGTTCAGGGATGTCCGTATCCACCATCTCCTCCTGCACCGCCCCCAAATCCTCCACCTCCACCAAATCCTCCACCCGCTCCACCACCTTTGCCAAATCCACCCCCAATCCCACCACCACCTCCGCCTCCACCTCCGAATCCACCACCAACTCCTCCACCCTTTCCAAATCCACCACCGACACCTCCACCCTTTCCAAAGCCACCTCCACCACCAAAGCCGCTGCCTTTGCCGATTCCACCACCACCCCCAATACCACCGCCCTTCCCAGCACCACCACCAATACCTCCACCCTTCCCAATTCCACCACCTACACCACCACCCTTTCCGATTCCACCTCCAACCCCACCACCGATTCCACCACCCTTTCCAGCTCCACCACCGGCTCCACCACCGAGGCCTCCACCCTTTCCAAACCCACCACCAGCTCCGCCACCGGCACCACCACCTTTGCCAATTCCATCTCCGAGGCCACCACCCTTTCCAAAACCACCACCGGCTCCGCCACCTTTGCCAATTCCACCACCAATGTCATGCCCACCTCCAGCACCACCTCCAAGTCCACCACCAGCACCTTTACCTATCCCACCGCCAATGCCATGTCCACCTCCGACACCACCACCTTTTCCAAACCCTCCACCGGCACCACCACCTTTGCCAATTCCACCTCCGAGGCCACCACCCTTTCCAAAACCACCGCCAGCTCCGCCACCTTTGCCAATTCCGCCACCAATGCCATGCCCACCTCCGGCACCACCTCCAAGTCCACCACCAGCACCTTTACCTATCCCACCACCAATGTCATGTCCACCTTCGACACCACCACCTTTTCCAAACCCTCCACCAGCTCCTCCACCGGCTCCAATGCCACCACCTTTGCCAAACCCTCCACCAGCTCCACCACCAGCCCCACCACCAAGGCCATGTCCTCCTCCAAAGCCACCACCCGCACCTTTACCTACTCCACCACCAATGTCATGCCCGCCTCCTGCACCACCTCCAAAGCCGCCTCCACCGCCGCCACCGCCGCCACCTCCACCAATACCGCCTCCACCTCCGGCTCCACCGCCACTACCGCCACCGAATCCACCTCCAAAACCACCTCCCTTGCCTATGTGGAGGAACTTCTCGTCGTCTTCACCCACATCTCTTGCTCTAACACTTACTTGTGTAACAAGAAAAGAAACCACTAGCAACAATGCAATTCTTTTTGTATCACCTACCATTTTGAAGGGGAGTGTAAACAACTTGCTTGCTGAGACTAGCTGGTCGTGAAATGGGGTTATATATATATATAAGGATCTCAGTTTTTTATGAGCTCCTTACATTAAATTTCTCAACTACCAACTGTTCGAGTAAATAATATTTCAATACTAGTACTGTTGTACATTGTTTTTACCCTTTTGTTCTCCTTTTGCCGGTGGCAAGTGAGTCGGTGACTACTTGCATACGAAGATCCGTCAATTTATGATCACATGTTTTGGTGATGAACTTTAATTCGATGCTGGAGGTGCTTCTATTTTCAGAGAGAACTAAAAAGTGACTATGATGATTCCAAAAATCGTCTCTGAGGGCAAGAAAAGAGGCGAAATAACGAAATTAAGAGGAACGAAAGAATCACTACGGATTTCACGACTGGTGTGTCAGATCTGCAGCAAATTGACAACCACCATTTGCATCTTGGAGTCCACTGGCCCAAGCCACTATGTCACCAATGATTTTTTTTGAACAACTTTAAATCCAATAATGAATAATAATTTTCCAAAATTCGTAGGCATTCGGAAATCGGAATGGTATGACAAATACATACCCCGTTCACTTGAGATTAATTTTATGGATCAAAAATTTACCACCTTCTCCCCCCCCCACCCAGTCACAAAGAGTAGATTTTACACGTACAAATTTTGCATATAGAATCCACGCCTATAAGAGAATTACAGATAAATTATAAAAAAATTTAGCAATACAATTATAATTTTCCTTCAATAAGTGGCCACTACGTTCTTATGAAGCATGCTTACTCCATTGTTATTAGACGGTACACGTTTTTTGTTGGGAGGAGGGGGAGGGGGGAGGGAGAAATATCAGTGCATCTGATAAGAATCGACCTCAGACATTGGAGATCGATTGCAGGGCACTTGTTGCTAGGCTATAGGTATCTTTCTAAGTTTACTTCTTTAAGCCCCGAATGCATGCCGCATTAACAATCTCACGGGGAAGTACTGAAGTTGCCGTTAATTGGTACTGCCGCTTTTACTTCATTTTTATTCGTCGTTTTAGAGATGGACAGATGCCCGTACTAAGAGAATTTCAACTTGATTAATATGCCCCTTAATCATTTCATCAACTTTTGAACAATGAAGAATGCTAACATTTAAATTAAATGGAAAAATAGAATGAACGGTCGTTAAGTTTTTTTGTTGAGAAAGCAAAATAAAGTGCATAAAAGAACCGAGCAAGTAGATTCTCCTACCACTAATGGTTCTAATAATGAAAAACTTGTCCGCTCTTGTAATTTTTACTTGGCACGTGGTACGCAGTAGGTAATGATGACCACATTAACGTAATTCTCGCTATATATGATACTCACTAATTTCAATTTGTGCATCCGAAGGAAAATAGGTCTAAAAAGAACATTTGCATGATATAACAACTAGGGCTAGTATATATCTAAAAAATCCAAATGAAAAATTAGGATACTTGATCTGGTTTTACCTCAAATGGATATTCAATTTAGTTTTGATCATATTAAACGATCAAATTTCATACAAATAAAGAAATAATATAAGTAATATAGTTAGTTGAGTATATTATACTCTATTAATTTGAAGTATTATATTGTCTTTGCAGCAAATATGGTATATTCGATATATAATTGTAGTTGAGTGTATTGTGCATGTTGACTTTTGGCTCGCATTTGATGTGCTTAGCATCGTAGTGTATGTGCATGACATTAGAGTCAACTATAATTGCAATACCCCAAATTTTTTATTAGCCTAATCCTGTATACTTAATACCTTAATCTCAAGAATTTTATTTTATCCCTACCATAATTCTTTTAATCGGTGGACCGGTACAAATGATAAAATCCATATGGGCCCGACTCAATAATCTTTCACTTCACATTATTAGTATTTTCCATTTAATTAATACAACAAGTTTATTTACTTAACTCGAGGGGGAGATCACGAACCTGAAGATACAAAGATACACCAGTCATATTAGCATATATAAGCAACATAGTACCCTCTAACCATCAACCAAAGTGTCCTTTTGGTTAGTTAAATTACCACATTACCCTATACTTATTAAAATTATCAAAGTACCCTTTTGGTTAGTTAAATTACCAAATTGTCCTTTTGTGCCAAATTACCAAATTACCAAAATACCCCTCTTACCTAATAGATTACCATTTTACCCTTTTACTCACAAAATTACCAAGTTACCATTCTTATATGCCAAATTACCAAAATACCCTTCTTATTTATTAATTTACCATTTATCCCCTTATGTTTATAAAATTACTAAGTCACCCCTTTTATGTCGAAATTACTAAAATACCCTTCTCATTTAATAATTTACCAAATTACCTTTTTACTCATAAATTTACCAAGTTACCCCCTTTTCATGCCAAATTTACCACAATACCCTTCTTAG
This sequence comes from Tamarix austromongolica, assembly GCA_039764185.1. Taxonomy (NCBI): domain Eukaryota; kingdom Viridiplantae; phylum Streptophyta; class Magnoliopsida; order Caryophyllales; family Tamaricaceae; genus Tamarix; species Tamarix austromongolica. The sequence continues at coordinate 75,088,876 of CM077816.1, read as the reverse complement.
TTATTAATCTAACATATTGCCCCTTTTGGTCATAAGCATTACCAATTTGTCCTTCTTATGCCAAATATACTAAAATTCCCTTACCACATAAAACATTAATACCTATGGTCCATATACATCATCTAACACCACCAACTATTATTATTTATTATCAATACTTATTATCACCTAATTATACATACTTATTTAGGCTACACCCTTTGTACAAGAAAAAATTATTAAAATGCCCCTAGGGCTCACATTAACATTATCTCTACTAAAAATGGCCATATTAGCTTATCATGACATACACACGCATTTAACATCATTATTAACAATAAGTCTCCTTCCTTAACCATCATTTCTACACATGGAACATTTCATAATATATCATGTTTTTTCATTTCAAATACCAACATATGCTACAAATCATAATATACTTAACATCATATAACATGCACATAAACATATTCAAAAACTCTACTGTGCTAGCATACATATATCCACACATTTTAGTAGGGTATAATGATTACCTTGTTTCCAACGATAATTAAACCTTACCCATACCCCGGTTAAAACTTTAAGCTTTTGGTTAGAAAAATGTGTACCTAAAATAATATTAAAACTAGCATATTAGTAGTAGAAAATTAAAAGAATAATTTTTTATCAAAAATATTAATTAATACATATTAATGTTAAATATTTTTATATCTCTAAAATTTATCAACATTTGCTTATAATATACATCAAGACTCACACTGCACACAAAGGTTGAAGAGGGAAATAAGGGTTGAAGAGGGGATCGGAGAGAGGGGGAAGGGTTAGTTCGAGTAAGAGTTTGGGGGTTTGGTTGAGGGCTTATGGAGGAGAGTGAGGGTGGTGGTTGGGTGCAGGGAGGGAGTAGGGGTGCAAGTGGTGGTCGGGGGTTGAAGATTAGTGGCTCAAAGAGGTAGGGACGGCGGTGGTAGGATTGGAAAGGTGGGGAAAAGGAAGGGAGGAGAAGGGAAAGGAAGGAAAAAGAAGAGAATAAAGGAGGGGCTACAAGGGATACCTTGGCCGACTGAGGTAAGGGGCAGTAGAGGAGGTGTTAGGAGGTTGAGGGGTGGTTGTGGCGGTGGCGGAAAAGGGGAGATGGCAACACAAGGTGGTGGTGTAGGGTGTAGGTCGAGAAGGGGAAGAAAAGAGAAAGGAAGGGAAGGGTGGCTACAGGGGGCGAGTGGTGACTGTTGGGTGGTGCAGGGAGGAAGTAGGGGAGGCTAAGGGATTGTTGTGGTGGTCAGTTGGGTGGTAGAGGCAGCAGTTGTGGATGGCAAAACAAAATTAGGGGAGGAAAATAAGAGGGGAAGAAGGGAGAGAAGGAGGCTTTACAGGGGTGAAGGAGAGGCTCGAGTGTAACACTCCAAGTAGATACAACCACACATGGGCTACCTTGCAACACTTTTAGATTAATCGGTTGACCCCACAGATTAACACGAGTCCTTTCAATGCACTTTGTCTTCACTCACATACTTCCCAAGAAATTTTAAGTAAACTTCCAAAACTTCCCTGGAGGGTCGCCTATCTTAAAAATTGCTCCACGACTAGCATATTTAACTGTGGAGTTCTTAGGATAGAATCACCAAAAGGATGCTATACCATATTTTTGTAAGTAGGCACATCGATCCTTATAACACTCTGCTCAATTTGGGGTATTACATCGAGGGAGATAGAAAATGGGCAAAGAAGGAGGAGAGAAGAAGAAGAAAAGGAATAGGGAAAGGAGGGTTAGCATTGTAATACCCCAAAACTTTAATTTAGAAATTTATAATAAAATATGGGTTAATATGTGAGATTAATTAAATATAATATTTTTAATAAAATAATGGGATTTATTAAGATAAAAAAGGAGGAAAATAATATAGAATTTAATTAGGGAAAATTAGGGTAATTTGCTAACTAAAATATAATTTAAGAACATTTACCTAAAAAATTTCTAAATTAATATAAAAAGGAATTTAATTATTTATTTTAATAATTTTATTATTTCCAAATATAAAGAAAATACCAAAAAGACGCTAAAAACCTCAACTACACTATTTTCCTCTTTTTTTCCCTTTTCCCTCCTTTTTCCTTTTGTTTCTTTCTTTTTCTTCTTTCTCCTTTTTCTTTTTCTCTTCCTCTCCCCCGGTTGGACCTTGTCCGTGCTACTTAACCTCCCCCTCCTCTCTTCTCTCCCCTACAGGGAGCCTAGTCCGCTTCCCTTCTTTCTTTTTTTCTCCCTCACCCACTCGATTCTCCCTGCTCTTTCCTTTCTTTTCTTTTCCCCCGACAGGCCGACCTAGCCCCATCATCTTCCTCCTCCCTTCTCCCTCCTTCACACTATGACCTGCCGCCGTCCTCCCTCCCCTGCCACTATACGCCCCGACCTGCTCCCTTCTCTCTCCCCATCCCTTTCCTTTCTAATTCAAACCAAACCCGCCCTATACCTGCCTCCCTTGCATGTCTGTTCCCCTTCCTTTTCCCCAATCTGCCACCTACACTCTACACCTTCGTAGGCTCGTAATGGCCTGCCACTACCAGTCGACAAGCTCCTGCCACTCCTGCCCCTAGTCCTCTTCCCCCTTTGTTCTCATCTCTCTCCTCGACCTATAAATACCCCTTACCATCCCCTATTTCCCCTCCTTTGCTCTGCCAAAAAAAATTGACCTTTCTTGATACTGTAGGTTTAGACGTTGCCCTAGCCGCCATCATACAATGCCACCACTTGAAATACCACCCAACCCCTTCCCTGCATCACCGTCCACCAAGCCAAGCCACTCGGCGCCCTTGAATCCCCCTACACAACCCACCCCAATCATTTTTGCAGCTCGAGCTGCCCTTTGCACCCCATCGCCGCCCCTCTTTCCGTCATACGCCACCTCTTCCATCACAATCACCACCTCCCCTACCACCCACTCAACCCAGCAGAACCTCCTCTACCTTCCCCTACCCTTCTTTTGCCTTTTCTACCTCTCCTTCCTCCTCCCTCCTTCTCCACCACTACCACTGCCACCTGCACCGCCACCACCACTGTAACCCTCTCAGTTTAGAGAGTTCACTGCCTCACAACCACCACCTCCCTCTCTCTCTTCCAGCCCCAAAAGGCCAGCCCTTCCCAAAACCACCACCACTTCCACCACCATTGCCGCTGCCACCCTAGCTGGCACCTTCACTTAGGTTATGCCTTAACCCTTTCTAGTACTTAAGTTTAAATTATTTTGGTATAATTATTATTTTAGCCTTATTATTATTATTATTATTATTATTATTATTATTATTATTATTATTATTATTATTATTATTATCATCATCATCATCATCATCATCATCATCATTGTTATCATTGTTATTAATCTGCCATTATCATTATCACTACTAAATAGCCCTATTTTGGTTAATACCACCATTAGTGTATTTGTTAGCCACTTTAATGATAACACCTTTATTAATACTACTAAAGCTATTATTATTATTATTATTATTATTATTATTATAATTATTATTATTATTATTATTATTATCACTGATACCAGTTCTTACTAAAGGTAAAGTAGGGAGTAATGAAAGTAATAAGAAGGAAGTTAACCCTAGTGTTTTCCTCTTATAGGTGAACCAATTCCGACCCCTAAGGAGGCGTAGGAGCTTGCTCCAAGCCCGATGCCATTTTAGGTAAGGATGTGGTTAAGGCATAATATGTGTATTATGTGTTATGTGTGTTGGATATATGTGTGTACCTTATGTGGTTATGAACTATATACTTGTAGCGCAGCTTGCTAAGCATGGAGCTAAGGTAAGTTGTATGTGTCGTATAACATGTGTAATATGGTAATGTGACTTGTACTTGTATGGTGCTTATGTAATATGTCCCTTTATGACATTCATGATAGGATAATTTAAGTATGATGTGTTTATGAGAGGGTAAAAGGAGTAAAGAGAATGAGTTGACTAGAGGGTAGTAAGGATGGCCTAAAAGATCTCATGACTTATGGGTGGACAAATAAAGGAATAATGTGAACAAATTAAGAAGATGGACTAAATTATGCATAGGGAGTATAAGGCTTGCATGGAGTGGTTAGTATTTGCATGGGGATAACTTTTACGTGGGAAAAGTTGGCTTGAGTGTTGAGTAGGGTGGGGGAAGAGTAGTTGAGGTGATTGGATTCCGTATGTGAAAAATAGTATATAGGTTGATAAAGGCACATGGGGGACTTTGTTAGGGTTTGGGAGGAAAACCCTAAGTGGGGAAGTTGTGGAAGGGATAAATAATGGAAGAGGTTGGAATATGGGGTGAGAGTGGAAGGGTGTCACATGGAGGATGAATGTGTGTCACATGGAAAAGGGAATGGTAAGTGAGTGTGGTGAAAGGACAACTTATAAGAAAGGAGAGGTGCTAGCATTTGGGCTGGCTAATTAGGGTTTTGTGGCCACATGTGTAAAATAGGAAGTAAATTTAGGGTGTTTAGGGTTGGATTGAGTGGGGTAATGAGTTGGGAGCAAAGGGAGCATGGGATATGTGTGATAGAGAGAGGTTAGGCTATATAGGCTAGATTAGGGTTTTCAAGGGAAAAATCCTAGAGGATGATGGTGAGTTAACCTGGAGATATAGGAAAGTGAGCCTCGACTCACACGCATAGGAGTTTGGGCATTCATGGTACGTAAGGAAAAAGGGGAAAGGATGCTTGGATGTACTAGGAGGTGTAGAAGTCCTAAGATATAGGATAGGGCTTTTTAGGAGAGTAGGTGTGAACGAGAAGTCCAAGGGGCATGCATGTCTATGGTGAAAGTATCTATTGAATAAGACATGGATAATACACTATCCATTTTAAGTGGAAGATTATTGAACCAGGCCTAGACCGATCCACCGACATAATAGTGGCTAGGTGTAGGGTGCCCTAGAGACCGATCCACTGATGAATAATAGTGGTTAAGAGAATTCTATCCTCGATGTTTCTAATCTACCAACTATAATAGTGGGGGATTCCGAGCTCAATAAACCAAACCTTAATTGATGATAAACCATAGGAAATATACTAATTACTTACAATGGAACACTATATGAGTAGGGGCTAGACCGATCTACCGACATAATAGTGGCCAAGAGCACTTTGCCTTGGAGACAGATCCACTGACGAACAATAGTGGCTAAGAGCATTTTGTCCTAGATGTTTCCTATCCGCCAGCTATAATAGTGGGTTTCTCATACTTGCATGGTCTTATAATGAGAATGGTGTGAAATGGGAGTAATGACCAGATATCTAATGATTATGTCTAATTGGACTTAATCACTGCTTGTACTATCTGTTTTTCATGTATGTCTTTAGCTGCATGGTTACCTACCTATATTATCTATTTTTCATGTACGGCCTTGGCTGCATGGTTACCTTACTCAGTACATAGCGTATTGATCGTCCGTTTCATAGGTATCGCTTATTCCCACTAGCAGAGGTCCCTTTTGAGTTAGTGTAGATAGGAGATGCTGTGTTCGATGCCTATGACACATTCGATGCATCGGGCGAGGCTGAGTGATGATCCATTGGACTTGGAATGGGGCCCAAAAGTGAGTGTAGTCTAGACTAGTCTTTTCAATTTTTTATCCTATATTACTATTGTATTGTTCTTTCCCCACGGGGGCTTTAACATTGTATTAGTTTTCTATCCTATAATGACTCATTAATTGCTAACTCTAATTTCCCTTTTCAACTATGAATCATTATGTTTTTATGTCCTAATCAATTTTATAACTTGTGAAATTTCTAGCCTTGTGGTCGGTGCAAGACTAGGCAGGGGCCAGGCATGTACTAATTACGGCGGTAACGCCCCCCGTCTTTGTGTATAGTTTTGATTAAATAAAAAATTTAAACTACAATTTTTTGGGGTGCTACAGGCATGGTCAGCTAGGTGGTGCGGGCTACAAGGGGTTGGGGTGTAGGGTGGTAGGAAGGGAAGGAAGAAAAGGGAAAGGAAAGGGGCACTCGAAGGGGGTTATGCATGGTCAAAAATGGAAGGAAAAGGGATAAGGAGAGAGGGAGAGAGCGGGCTGTAATGGTAGGTGCAGGTGCATGGCTTTGATGGGTGAAGAAGAAGAAGAAGAAGAAGAAGAAGAAGAAGAAGAAGAAGAAGAAGAAGAAGAAGAAGAAGAAGAAGAAGAAGAAGAAGAAGAAGGGGAAGAGGCTAAGCCAGGTGAGTGGGGGAAAAAGAAGGAGAGTAGGCCAGCTTGTGCGTGCGAGGGAGAAGGGGGAAAGGAGGGTTGGGCTGGCCCAACCAGGGAATGAAATAAGAAGAAAATAGAGAAGATGAGGCATTGGGTTGGACGGTGAAGGGAGGAAAGAAAGAGGGATAGTGGCCTAGTGGGGAAGGGAAAAAAGGAGAATCAGGCCGAGTGGCCCAAGGAGGAAGAAAAGAAGAAAAAGGAAAAAGAAGGGAAAAGGAGAAAGAAAAGGGGAAAAGGAAAGAGGAAAAAGGGGAAATAAAAGAAATAAAATGATATTTGATTATTTAGATGGATAAATTATTTAGATAAATCAATTTATTTAAAATTTAAGATATTAGTTAAAGAGGATGATTTTAGTAAAATATAGGTTTGGAAAATTATTCAAATAAAATGAGTATGATAAAATAAAATAAAAATTTATTTTAGTTTATCAAATAATCATATCCATTGTTATAAACCAAAAGTCCAAAATAATTAAATTAATAAATTTAAAATTAAACTATTCCAAATAATAATTAATTATTAAATTCTAAAATTTAAAAATTTTGGGGTATTATAGGAAGTTAGGTTGAAAATCCATTAGAGGTTGTACAAATGTCATAAGAACATTATTCAATATTTTTCATAGGGATGCTCCTATAGAGTCACAACTGAGCCATTGTAACAACTTGATGTGGAGTTTCTTGTGTGGGTTTTTCATCTTATGTTTCATAGTTAGATTGGTGGGGATAAGGTCTCGACAATAGAAACATACGGTAACAAATGGTGCCAACATTGTTATCGAGAATCAATTAGGTTACTTGGAGGTCAATTTAAGTGTTTAAGATCGGGTGAAAAGAATAAATAGGGAGAGAGAGATTGGGGTAGTCAATGAACATCCCTTGTTTGAAGGGGTGAGTACCCTATTTATAATGGGTACATTGGGTTAGGTTTTGGGGGAAAAGTAATTGGGTTGCTCTATAGGACCCTTTGGTCGATCCTAAACCTTTTGACTATGGATGCTAATAAAATGTTGATAATTTGATTGCTTGCATAAGACCTATATCAATATTAAACAATGATAGTAATAAGTGTAAAATAATAGCATTAGCAAATGCCATTGTTAGTCCCAAAGTGAAATAATTTGCAAGCACTCCACGTGTCTACAATCAATTAATATGTGTTAGTAGATAGAATAAAGATATTTATTATAATTTGTATAGGAGCTTCAAGTAGTGATGGAGGGAGTAAGAATATAGAATATAACAAATCGATAATTTGCACCATGATACTATAGTTCATAGATTTGTTTTTTTTTTCAAAATTTGAAATGAAATTATCTTCAACTTGGTTCATTAAACAATAGCAAAATTATTTTTAAATTTTTCTAACATTTTATTTTTAATAAATAGACACCCATATCGATATATCTTATACATAAAAATAAAAATGCACATATTTCATTATATAAATACACATCTTATAAACATAAATATCTCATCGGACAAAATACACATCTTCAAGATATAAATACACATATTTTATTTATAAAACAACAAGTGGCGAATAGATGTATTATAAATGCACATCTTATTTAAAATATACACATCGTTACAAGACAAATGCATATTTTATAGTTGTTATTGCACATCATATATAGACAAATAATTATATTATAGTTGTAATTGCACATCATATATAGACAAATAAATATATTATAGATATAAAATCTATATCCCATAGTATTGAATACATATGTGTTATATCGACATATGCACATCTTATAGCATCCTTTATTTATAATACAATAAGGAACAAATAGAGATGTCATAAATATACAACTTATTGAAAATAATACACATTTTTACAATATATATATTTTATAGCGGTGAATGCATATATTTTAGTAATAAGAAGGACGGAGTACTGTCTTGTAAGCAGTAGAATGTAAGAATCGGAATAAATGCACCACAAACTAATTACTTTGATACGATCATATGAGCTTGTAGAGAAATCAAATAGTTTGCCTCACAAGCATTATAATCCCTAGAATATTCTTATCAATACTTCACATTTTTTCTACCCCAAATGAAAATAATAGAATTGTAAATTTGTTTATAATCTTAAATTCTTAATTGAAGCTATTTGTTAAAAATAATTATCTTAAATAAATAAATATTTTTGATAAATAACTTTAAATGAGCCGTTAATAATGCGTAGTTCGTTCGTAATTAATGCCGGACGGTGGCAAACGTTGTCATTTAGACGGAAGATTACAGTTCAATTCTGTGGTCACCGACCGTGCAGGGGGCCGGGTTGGGTGGGGGGAGGGGGACTCGTTTCCTCTTTCCCATGTTCATGTTGCAGACAGACGCGTGAAATACTTGAATACAACTGGAGGGAGGGAAAGGAGTCAAAAGTTGCAGCGGCAAGGGGCAAGTCTATATCTGCTACATGAGTAGGGTATACGTCTACCGTCTGTATCCAATATATGTATCATGCACACACAGCTATCAACTTCGGCCATTGATTGCAATACGGTAATATCTAGATTTCAGCGACTTGAAGCGACCATGTCACACCAATAAGCTGGCTAGAGTCCATACCATTGGCCTCAGCCTGAGGTATCCCAAGTTTCATGTACGAAAATAATTTGTTTGAAATGCCTGAAAGTTAACGATATAGAACTATTTATTTCCATGTTTTTTCAAAATTATGCTTGTTATAGGTAAAGAAATAAGAAATGAAATTCATTTAATTATCACAACAAACTATATATATTAACTTGATATAAATTTATTGTCACCCTCCTATTTACTATCAACTAATGTTCAACATCCAAATATTTAAATTTATATGCTTAATACAATATCATTTAAGAATTACCTTAATATTCGAGATGATGAAAACTAACCTTAATATATACTATGATATTACATTTTGTATTTCCATGTTATTCATTTACATTTGAAGTTGTCTTTCGAATTTTGACAGCATATTCAAAATAATGATTTTCGTCTCAATACTTCTTATTTTTTTAAACGAACAATGCTTGTTGTCAAGATATAACTATGTTTTAGGAATTATTTGGGATAACATTTATTATAAAAATGAGAATTCTATATCCATTTTCATAACTTGAAATAAACTACTAGAAGTAAATTGTTGTTATTATTATTATTTGGGAGTCATTGAAGTGAGATGGGAATAACTCACTTGATCTAAAATATTAATTTAATGGAGATGCACCATATGCGATTTTAATATGAAACCTAGCGAGTCACATATTTATCATAACAAAATATTTAGAAATATCGGACAACGTAGAATTAGAAATTGAATAGAATGTTACAAGAAGAATACTTGCGATCACACTTAACTTATTTGATTTTTTTTTTTTTGCTACTTTCTTTTTTCCATAGATATACTTCCAATATGCAATGCATTAAAGACTCTTGATAAGGACACGTCGATCGAATTATCAATCTTCGGTACCGATAGTAGTAAATTAGTATTTGATTTAAATCCGACGATATAAATTTTATGTCTCTTTTGCAGATACTTGAAATTGAATGCGATATAAGTCTCGAGACTACAGTGGCATCACATGCACGCATCTTTCCATTAACCAACCCACCAAAAAGGCCTATTCAGGCCAGAACACGATAGGCAGATGGAAGCTGGCCATTCCTAGCTAGTCATTAACCACGGAAAATTTTGGACATTTATGATTATTAATTAGGCGGCAAAACGGGCGTGGTTTGGATCAATGTAGGCTGTAGCTGTCACTATTTTCTCCAAATGACAGGGTCATAGGCTGGATTTCTTGGCAAGATAGTCGTAGTTATGGTGGCTTGAAATTGACCAGTCTTTCATTATGGTACAGTAATTCTACGGTTCCTATAAAGGAGAGGGGTATCAAATCAATTTTTTATACTTATTTTTTTGTATAAAAAAATTATTTAAAAAAAATTAAAGTCTATTTTTATAATTATATAAACATTAAATATTCTATTAATTTTTTTTATAGAGAATAGTAATATAATTTTAAAACTACGTACAAAATGGTAGAATAAATAGGAAGTAATATTTTGTTTTTCCTTCATTGTCTCATGGATCATGGGGTGGGGGCATGTTCGAACGATGGTAAGCGGAGACACGGAGAGCCGGTTTTTCCAACCTTCATTAAATTCTTCATCTAACAAGCACATGGAAGCGTTGCGAGCAAAGCCTCCGTATGTGATACATGGAAATTTCCAACATTTAGCAACTAACTGAATTATTCGGAGGTTGAAGGCATGGGTATATTTAGTATTGTAATATCCAAACATTTTAAAATTTTTAATTTAATAAATAATTTTTATTTGGAATAAGTTAATTTTTTAATTAATTTAATTAAATTATTTTATCGATTTTTGAGTATGTAAAAATGAATATGAATATTTAATAATTTAAAATAAATATTTTATTATTTTATCATATTCATTTTATTTAAATAATTTTTAAATCAATATTTTACTAAAATTATCTTTTTTAAAACCAATATATTAAATTCTAATAAATTAATTTATCTATAAAAAATATTAAATACTATTATTCCAAAAATTATTTTAATTTTAATTTTTCTCCTTTTCCTTTTTCCTTTTTTCCTTTTCCTTTTCCTTTTTCTCTTCCTCCTTTTTCCTTTCTTCTTTTTTTTTTTCTCCTTCGAACCGTTGGCCTGCCTCTCCCTCACGCTGGGCCATTGGCCCGCTCTCTTCCTTTATTCCTTCCCCTCTCCCTTGTGCGTCCAGCCCCAACCCCGTCCTCCCCCTTTCTTTCCCCCCTTGGTTGGGCTAGCCCAACTCCCCCTTCTTTCTTTCCCTCTCCCTTGCGCACGCAGGCTGACCCATCCTTTTCTTTCTTCGTCGCCCAGCTGGACTGCCTCTCCTTTCCTTTTCTTCTTATTCTTCTTTCCTTCTTTATTCTCCTTCAACCACCACACGCCATGCCTCCTGCAGCTAGGGATGACAACGGATTGGATACAGATCAGGTACCCCCTATCTGTTCCCCAAAATGGATAAAAAAAAATCTATACCCATATCTGTATCCAAACCTGACAGGTATTTTTTTCCCTCATCCATATCTATTTACATATCCATTGGGTAAAACCCATTGGTTTCGGATAAAACCCATTAAGTATAAAGTAAAAATCATTTATTGTTAGAATTATATATTTAGATTGTTAAAAATTAATCATATATTCACTTTTATCCTTAGAAAATATACGTAAGGTTACATAAATGAAGGTAAAAATGTAATTTTATATCAAGTAAACAAATGCAGGTATGGGTACAGATTTGAGGATCCCTTACCCATATCCATACCCCAAACCGGTGAATATTTCTTCCCTTCCTCCATACCCGTATCCATATACGTTTATCAATATCTATTTACACATCCAACGGATAAAATCCGTCAAGTTTCAGATAAAACCCGTCCAATTTCCATCCCTATCCGTAGCCTGCAACCACCACCTCTGCACCTGCCATGGCAACCAGGCTACACTACTCTCACTCTCCCTCTCTCCCCGTCCCTTTCCTTCCACTTTTGGCGACACTCAAGCCTACAACCTTCCCCCCATGTACCTTCCATTTTTCTTCACTTTCTCCCTACAACCTGCCACCCTACCACGTACAACCACAACCACCTTGCCAGCACTCTACCTCCTCTCCCCTCCCTCTTCTTTTTCTTCTCTTCTCCTTCTCATTTTCTACCTGCCTCGAGCTCCCTTACCTCCCTGTAGAGCCCTCTCCCTTTTCTTTCTCTCCTTATCTCCTCCTCCCCTATTGTTGCTTCACCACCCTCAACCACCGCCTCTGCCACCCAGCCAACCGCCGAAACCACCTCCCTGACACCCCCATCAACCTCCTTGAACCACCCCATCACCCCCACTCGCCCCTACAACTTCCTTCCCTCCCTCTCTTTTTTTTTCCTTCCTTTATCAGCCTCCACCCTACACCACCACCGTCCGTCACCGTTTTGCCTCTTTCGCCCCACCACAACCACCAATCTACTCCTTGGAACCTCCCCTACCACCACCTTTCCTCCTTTAGCCAAAACCTAGCCTTACAACTCCCCCTTCCCCTCTTCTTCCCCTTCCTTCTTCTCCTCTACCCAAACTCCGTCCCACTTTCCCAATCCTTAAGCCACTGTCTCCGCCACCCTAAGCCACCTATCACTAACCCCCAACCACCACCTATACCCCTACTCCCTCCCTAAACCCAGCCACCACCCTCACTCCCCTCCATAAGCTCTCAACCAAGCCCTAAAACCCTTAACCAAACCAACCTCCCCCTTATCCCCACTTCTCCTCTTCAACGCCTTCCTCCTTAATTTTCATGTATGCAACTCACGCTACTCATGTAGGGTGAGCCCTGCCTTTTATTTTAAACCCAATTTTATTTAATTTCAAGGTATAAAAATATTTGGTATTAGTATATATTAATTAAGCTTTTGATAAAAGTTTATTCTTTTGATTTTTCCACTTCTAATATACTAATTTTGGGTATTATTTTTTACTATTCAAAGCCCAAATCTTTAATCGGGGTATCAGTAAGGTTTGATTATTTTTAGAAATAAAGTAACCATTATATCCTCCTAAAATGTGTGAATATACGAATGATAGCACATTAGGGTTTTTAATATGTTTATATGCATGATTTATGTTGTTAATTATAATGTATTTAGCGGCATACGTTGGTTGGTGAAAAGAAAAGCATGTTAATTTATGTGTCATGTGTATAAATAATGCTTAAGGAAAGAGCCTTGTTATTAATGATAATGTTAAATACATATGTATGACATGATATGCTAATGTAGCCATTTGTTGCATCAATGATGTTAATATGAGTCCTAAGGGCATTTTGGTAAATTTACTTGGCAAAAGGTGTGGCCTAAATAAGTGTGTGTGGTAGGTGCTAATGAGTATTAATGATACATAATAATAGTTGGTGGTATTGGATGATGCATATAGACCATGTATATTAACATTTCATGTAGTGAAGGTATTTTAGTAAAATTGGTATAATAATGGCAAAATGATAATTTATAAGAGTAAAGAGGGTAAATGGTAAATGGTAAATGGATAAGTAAGGAAGTCATTTTAATAATTTTACATGGAAAATGAGATGACTTGGTAATTTTTGTGAGTAAGAAAGTATTTTGGTAAATTAATAAAAAAGGAAGGGCAGTTTGGTAATCTTGTAAAGTAAAGGGGTAAAATAGTGATTTAATAAAGAAGAAGGGTATTTTAATAATTTGGCATAAATGAAGGGTATATTGTTAATTTTGTAAAGTAAATGGGTAAAATGGTGATTTAATAAAGAAGAAGGATATTTTGATAATTTGGCTTAAAGAAAGGGTATTTTGGTAAATTAGCATTAAAAAGGGCAATTTGGTCATTTTAATAAATAGGAAGGGCAAATTGGTACTTTAACCAACCAAAAGGGTAATTTAGTAATTTTAATAAGTAAGAAGTGTAACTTTTTTAATAAGTAAGAAGGGAAACTTGGTAATTTAATCATCCAAAAGGGCAATTTGGTAATTTTAATAAGTAAGAAGGGCAATTTAGTAATTTAACCAACCAAAAGGGTAATTTGGTAATTTTAATAAGTAAGAGGGGCAATTTAGTAATTTGATAAGTAAAAAGGGCATTTTGGTAATGTAACCAACTAGAAGGGTAAAATTAGTAACTTAACAGGTCTAAGGGGGTACTGTTGGTGATTTAATAAGTATGGAGGATAATTTGGTAATCTAGCAAATACAAGGGGGTATTTTGGTAATTATGTGAACATAAAGGGTAATATGGTAGATTGGCAAATAAAAAGGGGTGACTTGGTAATTTTACAAATAAGAGGTATTTCAGTAAATTTTGTAAGGATGATGGGGGTAAATTGGTAACTTGCATATAACATGTCAACGGATTAAATAAGTCTCCATAATCCAACATAAGTAACAATGAATAATAAAATAAGGGAATTTGATAAGTCAATAAGTATCATAAGAACATGACATAACCTAGGGTTGGATGGATAATTAAGGGTGTGATATGGTACTTATATCATAATCATGCAAGAGGTGCCTGGATGGTAAGTATGCATTGAAATGTGTGTTAGCTATGTTCGAAGTATGTGTTAGGGTTTTATGTATGCCACGATCCTTGATGTAGAATGCTCGATTCTATGGCTAGTATATCTTGGTGTCTCTAGATTCATGATATTTTCCTTCCCTCAAATTAATTAAATGGACCTGTTGAATAAGATACAAATAAAGTATTGATTACATAAAGTGAAAGATTATCGAGTCAAGTCTAGTGAGGATAATTTCTTGTGCACTAGCTATAATAGTGGTCAGGAGCGTTCTGTCCTGTGGAGTATTTTCGGTCCACCGTCTATAATAGTGGTCTGGTGTGTTTTGCCCTATGGGGTGATTTTCAGTCCACCGACTATAAAGTGGAATACCAAGTGAGTCGGGGCTAGTGAGGATAATTTTCAGTCCACCGGCTATAATAGTAGTTAAGTGCGTTTTGCCCTATGGAGTGATATCCGGTCCACTGGCTATAGTAGTGGTCAAGTGTATTTTACCTTGTGAAGTGTTTCCAATCCACGGACTATAATAGTGGAGTTCTCGTACTTACGTGGATATAATTCGAGAGATGATGATTGAATAATGATTAATTAATGGCTTAAGATCAAAAGTATTGATTTCACCTTTATGATCCATTGATATATAATACGTTTGGCTTCGGTGATTATCCCTACTTGGGTATATGATAGAAATGCTAAGTACATGGATTGTGTGTTATGCATTCATTATCGTATGTGGAGTTGCCTTGTGTATTAGTTTTGATACCTATCATGATTTTTTTAAGCCCGTGGATGTTATCGTTTTATATCGCTTATGTATTATGTATTGCATGAGGGCCTTGCCTTTTCGGTTTGGTAATAAGGGTTACTCAATACTATAGTAGTGAAGGGTTCTATATGTGGTCCCCTACCTATTCAATGGGTAATGTCCCTTGCAAGACTATTGTAGGTATTATTCAAGCGGGTATTGAGTACAAGCGTAAGGATTATCCGGAAAAATTCTAGGGTTTTTCTTCCACCTTTTTTAATTCCTTGGTAAATGATCTTTATTCTTGTAACCATTATTGGTGGATTTTACTCTTGTAACGAATTTATTGTGCTACTCTATGATTTAAATAAAGTTTGAGTTCGAGAAAAATGGTATTTTGATTCTTTTTAGCCTTAGCATTTGGTATTGGAATGGTAGGAGAAAATCGGTCTTGTACTAAATGTGACAGTAACATCCCCAAAATTTACGATTTTTACTTCCGCTAAGTATGGTATAGTATGTTATAGTCTAATCTCTTATCTGATTAGATGCTACATTGGGATGGACCTCGATTTTATAGTTAGGTTTTTTAAATCAAAACATAATATATTTTTTTATTTTAACATATCAAATTGGACAAACTGTAAATTTAATTATATTTCAAATTACTTTTTTAAAAACTCAAGGAGAAACACATATACAAAATATAGGAGCAAGTGAGAGTTTCTCAATGTATGACTCCATAAACTCTTCTAGAATAAAAGATTCAGGTCTCTAAACTTCCTCTGAACTGAGACCGACAACCTAACTAAAGGATGAATATAGGCTCAATATATATGCTTACCTGGCATTCTATCCCAAAATAAATTCACAATAAGAGAAGTGCTCCGCTATATTCATATACTAGATAATTCCACCTCAAACTTCTAATGCATAACAACATAGCTCACATATGCAACTTGACATAAGAAAATAAATGGCACAATACATTTCAAGTTTATTTGAAATACGTTTTATTTAATCAAATTAAGTCAATTTTGAAAGAGAATTCTTTTGATCTATTCATCTTTACCTATAACTAGGAATGACTGTGGACTGAATATCTAGTGTTGACAATATTCAGTAAAAAAATTTAGATATCCTAAGAAAAAATCTAGAATATTTGAAACTTTAGATTAAATTATAAATAATCTGTTGGATATCTAAAAATTTTGATGAAATAAAAAAAATTATGCAATCGTGGAATGATAAACAAATCTGATTTGCCTTGACGTGATAATAATCCGATGCTAGTCCTTACTTGTATAATATCCAACTAATAATTTCTAATATCTAATAATATTTAAATCTATAATAAAGTATAAATAATATTCCATTAACAAATAAATAACTAGTTTAATAGTAATTGTGATATATTTGTATGATTATATATAATAAAATAGTATGAAAGTGCATTAATTTAAAAACATAAATACGTATATAATGTATCGGATATGATATTATTTATATTTATCGAATCAGATATCTAATTTATTTAAATTTGTATTGACCTGATCGATAATTTGATGCAAAAAATTATCAACCTAGTAATTTTATTTTGAAACCAAATTGATTTAGATAGGAATCGATTTGTTAAATTTTAGATCACATGAATTACCTTACCTACGACAAACTTACATTTATATTGTAAAAAAACATTTATGCCCAAAATTCTTCTTATATCCGATAAACAAAAAAATTATATCCAATTCAATTGGGAAAAACTTGAACAATCAATAAATCAAATAAGGTTTTTTTTTTTCAGTTTAACTGCCCTATAGTAGTATTTTATCCGTATTTGTATATCAAGGCATCTCATATGATGTGGTAATATATTTAGCGTCTTTTCGTAGTAGCATAGTATACTTTATAGAAGTATATTTGTGTTTGTTTAAACTAATTGAAAAATCAAGTGTTGGAACGAAGATAATATGAATTGATTTATATTAACTAATTTGAATATATGATTTAATAAATCTTTTATTGGTTAAAAGCATTCCATCGTAACTTATAATATAAGGCATGCATAGCTATGAACTTTTCTAAAAAGTTAATGATCTGCAACAACTCAAATAAATGACTAAGTTAGAATTAAGTGGGTTATCAAACAAATCGTTGTAGAGGTCAAAATTGGGACTATAAACCCAGTTTAACTAATGATTTTATCGAAGGCCTAAATCCAAAGCCCGCCACTTAGGAACAACGGTCGACTCAAGTAACTTTCATCAATATCAATGGCCAAACTGAGTCACTCGTATCTCCGGTGACAAAATGGAGTTTGTTTGTAATACTTTTAATTTTTACTATTAAAATTTTTTGTTTTTAAAATATTACAGAAACTGAAATATGATAATATTTGTTTTATAAAAAAAATATATTATTGTCACACCCAATATTAAAGAAACATATCGTTCGTCACATATTAAATATAAAGTTTTGTATTCAACCAACCAAAAAAAAAATAAGCAGTTTGCGGAAATAGTTGGCATAGAAGATCATAAACATTAGTGTTTTTCCATAATGTTCATCGTCCCATGTATCATGGTGTGGGGCATGCTTGAACAATGGTAAGCGGAAACACGGAGAGCCGGGTTTTTCCAACCTTCATTAAATTCTTCATCTAACCAGCACATGGAAGTGTTGCGAGCAAAGTCTCCGTATATGATACATGGAAATTTCCTACATTTAGCGACTAACCGAATTATTTGGAGGTTGAAGGCGTGGGTATATTTAGTATGGTATGGTATGGTCTGATCTTATCTGATTGGATGCTAAATCGGGATGGACCTCGATTTTATAGTGAGGTTTTTTAAATCAAAACATATTTTTGTATCAACTCTATTCTCCTTAATTATGTTCTTTCTTTGCTATGCAGATTCTATTGATGTTGTTGATGAATCAATGCTGATTCTATTTTTTGTTCTTTGATTTTTGTTCTTTATTTTGATAGATGGATAATGATGATGATATTCTCGTTCTATTCTACTTTACAATTCTTAATTGGTTTGTTGTAGTAGCGGCGATTTATTGGTATTTAGACGAAAATAGCATGTTAGATGATGATGATGATGATTTTCATAAAGAATCTAGAGAAGTGAGATTTTTAGTAAGAGGTGTGATGACAAATAGAGTCATATGCCAAGATATGATTCGTATGAGTCCTAAGGCATTTTATAAATTTTGTGGGTTATTAGTGAATTATGGTAGCTTGCAATCAACTAAATGTGTTAATATCGAATAGAAAGTTGCTTTATGTTTGTACATTTTGGGGCATGACACAACAAATAGGGAGGTATAAAGAGTGTTTGATAGGTCTAGAGAAGTTATTAGTCGTCATTTCCAAAATATCTTAAGAGTCATTATCGAATTAGAGGAGATGTTTATTAGAGAACTAGATAAATCATCAATACCCGTAGAGATTCGAGGCAATCCCAAGTTCTATCCTTATTTTAAGGTGCCTATTATGATTTTTTTTCTTTTTAGTCAATAAATAATTTAGTTAGATTATTAATAATGTAGTAGTTAATTTCAGGATTGTTAGGGAGCAATCGACAGAGCCCATGTTTGAGTAAAAGTTTCTGCATTAGATACTCCTAAATACCGAGGCAGAAAATATTACACCACACAAAATGTACTAGCATCTTGTACATTTGACCTAAAATTTACCTATGTTCTAGCTGGTTAGAAAGAAACAACATCTGATGCTTGAATACTAAAAGATGCATTAAGACGACAATATGGCTTAAAAATCCCACATGATAACTACATTGCCATACTTAACAAATACTTTATACTTAATTTATTAAAATTTGACTAACATTTTAGCCTTTATATAGGTAAATATTATCTTGTTAGTGGCTTAATTCCACATTATAGAGGAGAGCGGTATCATCTGAAAGAGTACTCGCATAATCCACCAAAGTCTTTGCGAGAGCTATTTAACTTGCATCATTATTCTTTAAGAAATGCAATTGAAAGAATTTTTGGTGTTGTAAAAAAGCATTTTCCGATTATGGAAAGTGCAAATGTACCTCATTATGATTTATATACACATACAAGGATTATATTAGCATATTGTATTGTACATAACTTTCTAATGGGTGTTGATTCGGATGAAGCTATAGTTAGAGAGGTGGATCAAGAACTTGCCGATGGCGATGATGGAGAGTGAGAAAATAGGTTTGATGATCTTACATAACAAGGAGATTATGCTAGAGGAGAGTTTATAAGGAATGCGGCAATGGTGGTGATGTGGAGAAATTATAGCCCATAAGCATTTTTTTTAGTTATGTAATTTGAACAAATGTATTATTTCATGTTTACTGAATTGTGAGACTTTATTTTTTTTTTGCTATAATATGTTATATTCTACTATTTCATGTGTACTAAACAAATGTACTATTTCATGTTTATTGAAATGTGAGACTTTGTTGTTTTGCTACAATATGTTGTATTCTACTATTTCATATGTACTGAACATATGTACTATTAATTGTGAGTTTATAAGCATACCTGTCATATTTGGTTTTTTTTTTTATAGATTCAACCATGCCTCCTTATCAAGTTGATAGAAACATTTGGACATGCAAGATGGATGGAGTTATTCTTGATACTTTGCTACATTAGATGCGTATAGGTAATCATCTTGGTGGTAAATTTACTGCAGTAGCTTATAGACCTATGTTAAAAGAGCTTGAAGAAAAGTTTCCTAAATCCTCATAGAGAAAGGACCGATTTCGCAGTAGGATAAAATATTTGAAGGGAAAGTTTTTTGAATGTTATGGCATATTCCGGAATATTTCACAAAGTGGTAGGGGTTTTAATCCTACCACTCAAATGTGAGATCTCGAAGAGGAAGTGTGGAATCAAATAATTGAGGTGTGTATAATGTCAATTTGATGGAATTATTATTATTTTTTGCATAAGGTTTTATTCTTTTGTATATGGTGTTCATCATCTACATTTGTTAAGTAATGTGATTTAATTCACTTTGTTGTTTGTTTGTCATAGAACAATCCAAAGGCTGGGAGTGGAAAGGTAAAACAATTCCCTTCTATGAAAATTTGGAAGAGCTATTTTCTAAGGATAAGGCACATGGGGATAATGTTATAACTGCTATTGAAGTAAGAGCAAGGAGAAGGGAAGCTGCACGACAACATGGAGGATCTAGTAGCATGATTCAAGATATTGACAATATGGTCTCACAATACGAAGTTCATATTGAGGGGTTTAGTTCATTTGGCATTAATTCTAGGACTCCACCTCATTCTAATCAAGACGATGGTTCAGATGCTTGTAATGTAAGTGTACCACAAGAAGGTGCGAGTCATGGAAAAGGCAACAAGGGTAAGAGGAAAATGGATACATTTATTACAACATGTTATAATATGTTAAGTGCATAGGTAGAGAAGTTTTCCACAATTATGGACAAATTCTCACGTGTTGATCCCACTGAGGCCATTAACTGTGTTGAGGAGCTTGACTTCAATCTAAGGTACACAATGTTAGCTTATTTCCATCTTTCAAATATTCATGCAAAATATGAGATGCTAAATGCATATCCCTTAGAACGACATCGGTTTGCATTATGGCTTCTACAAGTGCAAGCACAAATCATTGACGAATCAGAACCTTCCCCTTATGTGTAGTTTCATGTTTTAATACACTTGAATTAAGATGTCATGTAGGATGATGACATCATTCATCTTTGTTGACTGTGAAACAATTGTAAGATGATAAACATCTTGTGCACCTTTTTTGAGTTTATATTAGGGATGATGATGGACATCTTTTGATTTTATTAACATTGTGTTGAATGTAGGATGATGGATGTCCTTTAACTTATTAAGTTTTTTTTAATGAAAGATGATGGGTGTCTTTCTTTAATGTGTTATACATAATTTATTTTATTTGTACACAAAATCTTTATCTATGAACTAGTTAGCTAAATGGATGTTGTAACAAAAAATTGCTTGTCTTGTAAACCTTTTGGTTGTTGCTGTGATTGAGGTGGTATTGGTGGTGGTGGAGAAAGATGAGGAGGAAGAGGCGATTATGGCAGATGAGGTGGTGGAGGAGTTGGTTGTGGTGGAGGTGGTGGTGGTGGTGGTGGTGGAGAAGGAGGATTTAGTTGTGGTGGTGGTGGTGGTGGTGGTGGTAGAGGTGGTGGAGGTGGTGGAGGTGGTGGTGGAGAAGGAGGAGTTAGTCATGGTGGTGGAGAAGGAGGAGTTGGTTGTGATGGTGGAGGTGGAGGTGGAGGTGGAGGAGGTGGTGGGTGGTGGAGGAGGAGGAGTTGGTTGTAGTAGAGGTGATGGATGGGTTGGTGGAGTTGTGATAGAGGTGGAGGTGGTGGTGGTGGAGGAGTAAGAGGAGGAGTTGGTTGTGGTGGAGGTGCTAGGTAAGTTATTGTAGAAGGGAATTATCTATTTAATATAAGGGTATAAATGTTATTTGTTTTATTTTTTTAACCTTCATTCACCTCAATCCAAATACAAATTTTAAAACATTCATCCTGATTCACCTCCATTCCCTTCACCTAGATTAATTTTTAATGTTTACCCTCACCCTAATTCACCCCAATCCAAATGGACCATAAGAAACAATGGTTGACTCAAGTAACTTTCATCACTATCAATGACCAAACTGAGCCACTTGTATCTCTAGTGACAAAATGGAGTTTGTTTGTAATACTTTTATTTTTTTTACTATTATAATTTTTTTTAATATTACGAAATCTGAAATATGATAATACTTTTATTTTTATAAAAGAATGTTATTGTCAAACCCGATATTGGAGAAACATGTTAATGTTCATCACATGTTAGATATAAGGTTAAGCATTCAACCAACCAAAAGACAATAAACAGAGTGTGTGGAAATAGTTAGCATAGAAGATCATAAACATCAGTGTTCACAAAACAATACCATGTCAAGTCCAAATGACTCAAACTGCATAAACAAAAGAGGGGTGGGTTGGGGACAAGGCAATGACAAAATCTAGGTCTCTTATAGACCAACAAAAGAATAATACTAGAATTCCACACTCAGTTTCCCCAAGCCCAAATATATAAGTAGGCTGAATACTAGCTACCAGTGTTGCACAAGAATAAAAAAATATATAGAAACTTCATTTCTTAAAAATATAGAAAATGAGGATGGAAGGAAATGGTAAAAAAAAAAAAATATATATATATATATAGACACACACACACACATTATATAAATTTTTAAAAAATAGACCAATTCTACTAAAATATAGAAAACTATCTCGAATGGACTAGAGCTTGTTGTAGTTGAAGGACTCCGATCGTAAGCAAACTCTACATGTGTTAACATAATATCCCAATCTTTAGCACTTTTACTCACCAATCCCCTTAGCAAAGTACCCAAAGTCAAGAAGGAATTCAGACTCACAAAGGGTAATAGATCAAGAAGTAACCGAGTCACAGCAAAAGGACCCCCGAGTCATGCCAATGACACTACTATGTCTCAATCACATAAAATCAAATCCAAAAACATTTGAGTCACACACTGTCAATGTTTCTCCAAATGCACCCTCAATAGTTGTGCCAACAAGCTCATATAATATATTTACCCGCTTGCCAACAATCGCCACCATAACCCTTTTAGCAACCTTCAATGTATCATTCTCAATGATACACCTATAGCCTTTGATATCCAAGCAACACGGAAAAATCAAGCTCTTGGTCATGTTAAGAACATGATGAACACTAGAAAATGTCCTGACCACACCATCATGTATCCTCACCCTCACAGTCCTAATCCCACCAACTTTGCATGAAGCACCATTCTCCAAGACAACAAATCCACCTCGAATAGCATCATATTTTTTAAGCCATCTTATATTAAGACATACATGGTAGGAGCACTCAGATTATAGAATCCACCAATTAGCTAATATGGTTTGTCCATCTATGGCAGTCAAAATATCACCATCATCATTGCCTCTAGCTATGGCAACATCACACTCATTAGATAATACATCATTAGCACTATATGTAGATTTTCTATTGGCATAGTAACTCTTGATGTGTCTTTTCATGTGAAAATCATGGCATGTCACATTATTCTTCCAACTCTTCAATTTCAATCTGGACATCTTCTTGTCACTAGACCCCCACTCCTATAGACTCCCCTGGCTACAAAAACCTCACTATGTAAGTCCCTAGAAGTACTAATGCTAATCAACTAGCTATCAATCAACTCCCGTTGTAGAGAGACGGATTTCACATCCTCAAGGACTAAATCATCCTTCCTATACAAGATAGTCTCATGAAAATGTTTAAAGCTAGCAAGAAAAGAACATAACAACATAATGGCCAATTCTTCATCATCTAATTTAACACCTATATTATGCAAATCCATAACAATAGAGTCAAATTCATCCAGATGCCTTTTCAAAGATTGGGCCTAATCTATTTTGAGATCATGAAGCTGAATATTCAATAATCGATTTGCTACTGAATTTTTGATATATAATGACTCTAGCTTTAACCACAAGGCAGCTGCTATTGATTCTTTTGCCACTTCCCGCTAAACCTTGTTAGACACACATAGTTATATGGTGGAGAGGGCCTTTTATCTACTTCTTCAAATCTCTCATCCGTCGTCGATTTTGGCTTCTTCAAATATTTGGATAAAGCTTTTTCTAATATGCTCTAAATTAGAATCACCCACATCTTTAATTTCTATAATCCAAAATAGATGGATCGATCAAAATTTTCAATATCAATCACTCTTCAGAAAGAATTTTTGATTTGTGTAGTTGAGTGATTGATTGGTTTAATTATATTGTAATTACACAAGAGTACAAATAAGATCTCTACTTTTTCCGGAATTGTGCGGAGTAAAACAATGTATTTTAGAAATAAGCAAAAGCATGGTCTATGTTTAGGAAACATGGGACCCCTTTTTTTATTTTCTTACATTCAACTTTTTCCCAAAACACATCAAGAATTCATCATGGAAACACGGTACATGTAATAGAACACTACCCCCGGTGTTTCACACACATAATTCCAAATTACACCAAACTTCACCAACACAATGTTATGTTGTGTTTAAATACCCAGTCAAATATCATATTCTAAAGATGAGTCTCTATGGTAAAATAATCCTAAGTTATGTGTGATTATTAAATATCTAATAATTCTTTTAATGGCAATTAAATGAGATTCCTTGGGTACATAATCATACGCTAAACATGATATTAGACCTAAATTTGGTAAGATAAATAAGTGAGCTAATCATAACTCAATATCATTTTTGATATACTTGTTTAATTTCTTCATCCATATCTCTTTTAGTTGATGTATCCATGATAACACTACAAGGTTTGCTCCTGCACATTCAAAAATTTTAAGCAATTCCTATGTATACTTATATTGGTTGAAAAATGTTCCCTCATTTTATTTTTTGATTTGGAGACCAAGTAAAATTTTCAACTCCCCCCTCATGGTCATTTCAAACTTTCAATGCATTAAATTAGAAAAGCTGGTGCACATGGACTCGTTAGTGGCACCAAAAATAATACCATCCACATAAATTTATGTAAGAAACAATTCCTTCTTAGGTTTTTGTAAAAAGAATGTCGTATCAATTTTACCTCATTCAAAACATTTTCCAAAACTCAATTTGTAATACCAAGCAGGATTTATTGAGTTTTTAAACATGATTAGTTTTTAAAACATCCTCAAAAAAAGGTTGTTGTTTAACATACACTTCTTCTTCAATAAAATCATTTGGAAAGGTAATTTTTGCATCCATTTGACGTAAGGTGACACACATGGAGTAAGAAAATGCAAGTAGCATATGTATAGCCTCAACTCTAGCTATACGGATGAATGTTTCTTCAAAATCAATGGTTTCTTCTTGGTTATACCTCTTGGAAACCAATCAAGCCTTATTTCTAATCACAATACCCTCTTCATCTAAGTTATTTATAAAGACCCACATAGTCCTAGTGATGGATTTATTTTGAGGCATAGAGACTAGCTCAAAAATTTTATTTCTCTCACATTGATTAAGCTCCTTATGAATTGGCATGACTCAATTTGATTTGATCATGGCTTTCAAGTGAGAATTAGGTTCCATTTGAGATGATAATATAAGATGGTTGTAA
Organism: Tamarix austromongolica; assembly: GCA_039764185.1. NCBI lineage: Eukaryota > Viridiplantae > Streptophyta > Magnoliopsida > Caryophyllales > Tamaricaceae > Tamarix > Tamarix austromongolica. The sequence continues at coordinate 75,063,635 of CM077816.1, read as the reverse complement.
ATGTTAATTATAGAAGATCGAGTAGTTACCCCTCTTGATGGATCTCTAATGATGATCCCTTAAGGATGTCTATAAACATATATCCAAGCTCTTGGAAGGTCATCTCATTACTCATCCTCTTGTTGAGAAATTGGAGAGTTGTCATATTCTCTTTCTTAGTGCTCCATGGGCTTTTTCTTCTTCCTCTAATAAGTTATCTACCTGTGTGGATAGGCCTACATATTCATTGTGATTACCCTATACACTAGAGAAAAACTCATCAAAAGAAACATGAATGTACTCTTCAACTAACATTGCTCATCTATTGAAGATCTAGTAAGCCTTACTATGTAATGAATAACTAGTGAAGATACCTTCATCAGCTTTAGAGTCAAACTTACCCAATTTTTTTCCATTATTTAAGAGAAAACATTGGGAAGCAAATGTGAAAAAATATCCCACATTTAGTTTCTTAACTTTATAGACTCAAAGGGGGTCTTCTTGACTATAAGACGAAGGAGTAAACTATTTATTACATAATTTTCAATTGATACAACTTTGTCCCAAAAATACTTGGGAATCTTAGAATCATACAAAACAATTCTTACAACTTCCTCCAAGGCCCTATTCCTCCATTTTACAACACCATTCCATTATGGATTCCTTGGGGAAGAGAATTTGTGACAAATGTCATTGTGATAACAAAAATCACCAAATGTGGCATTCTTAAACTTTTTTTTTTATCATGATCACTCCTTATAAAATACATCATTATTCCCTTTTCTACGTTAGATTTTCTTAGCAAGCAAAAAAACATTAAAATCATCATCTTTAGAAGAAAAGAATAAGTTCCATGTATAATAGGAATAATCATTAAGAATGACTAGTGCATATCAACATCTACCCATGATACATGTCCTAATAGTCCCAAATATGTCCACATACATCATATCAAGTGGCTCTGATGTGGTCACAATATTTTTGGGTTTAAAGGTGGCCAGATGTTATTTTCCTTATTAACATGCATCAAATAATATGTCCTTTCCAAAGTTTAACTTATGAAAACTCTACAATAAGTATTTTTTAGCTAATTTGTTTAATTAATTCATGCAACCATAGGTTATTATTTTATGACATAACCATGTTCCATTATCCGTGGAACTTAAGTGTGCATTATGTAATTTGATTGATTTCATATGAAGCATGTAAACATTGTTAATGCATGGGCATACAAAAAATATGGATTTATCTACCCTATTTAAAATCATACAATGTATGTGGGAGACATTAACCAAAAATCCTTTATCGGAAAGTTAGCTAATTCAAATCAAGTTATGCTTAAGGACACTAATTAGATAAATATCATCAATAAAAGGTCTAGAGTCATAAATATTGATACCACTAACACTAATTATCTTCCCTTTGGAGTTTTCACCAAAAGTGACACTTCCTCCATAGTAAGATGCTAGCTTGGGGAACATCATTTGGTCACTCATCATGGGCCTCAAATGCTCATTGCCTAGAAACCATTTGAAGCTTCATGTTTTCACCTTGAAGAATACCTATAACCAAAAATTTTCTAGTTTAGGTACCCTTTCATTAAGTCCTTGAGGGCTTAGTAACCAATCCTTGAAGGATAGTTCCCTTAGACATCCACACCTTCTTGGATTTTACAAACTTACTACTTCTACCAAATTTACAAAATGATTCCACATGACCATCTCTTCCACATATATCACATGTACTGGGGATATGAGATGAATAATATTGATGTGCCTTGGAGGCCTTCACAAAGAAGTTAAGGGTTTGCCATTTCTTGAATTTCTTGTTACTATAACCTAAACCCTCAAGGTTATTATAATACCGTTGAGCACCCAGCAATAAGCTTAAGCCTTATTCACCCTTGGTGAAGGTATAGGCTAATTTTTTTTTAAAAAAATCACATTTGTCTTGTAGATCGACCAATTTTGGTCCTTGTTGATCCATCTTCACATTGTGATCATAAGCAATAAGTTTCTTATAGTTTTTAAGTTCATCATATTTTTCATCAAGATAATATTTAAGGTGAAGCATGCAAGAGTCAATATGAACATTTCCTTTTAAAACATTATTTTTTTGCTCATTTAGGTGACCACCAAGTCTTTCCATGTTATCCTTTTTTTTTATCCTATCATTTTCATAGAGGGTGTAAGACCCCCAAATTTTGAACTAGAAAATTTTGTTGTGAATAGAATGCAAAAGCATAATAAAAAAAAGGGTTGTTACCATCACATCAACCATGGGAGAGGTGTGATCATCTCCTAACACATGCTTGGTGGAAGACAAAGTGGAATAAACAAAAAATAAAGATAAATGTGCTAAAAATATAATGGTAATAAAGATAAGAATAGTATAACAATGAGATATAAGTTTACAAAATCCAAATACATGAGCCAAAGCCAACAATTTAAATAATTGAAAAGGCAAAACTATCCCAGCATAATAAGAAAAATAATCTATTTTTTGTTAGCCTAACTCTTAACTAAGTAGAATTATAAATCTTAATCTCCAAGCAACAACTAGTTATTGACCCACAATATCATCCTCAACATTTTTAAGCGGAGAATTATAACCATGCATATTATCCTCTGCTAATCAGAATAGAAGTTGGATCATCACATTAACTACACAAATGTAGTATCAATATAGTGAAGTACTAGTAAAATATACTAACTAGAATATGGTAAGGGCTCATACTGCTCATTGAGGCCTTAAAATGACATTATATGCAACATGCTTAGAAAGCATAACACATGAGATCATGGATCCCTACAACAACCTATAAGGGTAAGTCCATGTAATGTCATTATTCGTGACAAAGACGAGCATATGGTTGCAATTCCCACCACCACTACATATTAGTTCTAAGGAGATTTTCTCAGAGATATTCAACATCTACCACACTTGGCCTTTTAGGCATGCGGAAGATGCTAAATTTTGGGCATGCAAAACTATTAACATGATCATTATAGTTAAATCATTATCTAATTATAAGATTGGGGAATATGTAGGATTACAACTCCGACTACACTAACATTAGTGCAAAGAGTTTTCTCTCATAGAACTTCAACATCCACCACACTTGGTATCCTAAGCTAGAGGGAATACACTTATTTGTGGGTCTACAACATCCGCCAAACTAACACTAGTGCCAAGGAGCTTTTCTCAAAGATCATCAATATCCACTACACTGAGTCTCATAGGTTAGAGGGCATAACCAAGATAACCAAACCCTAAGTATGCATATGGGGAAGGCATATAAGATTTAATTATTCAATTACAAAGATTAATCCAAATTGGGTGTTTTAATTACAAACACAAAGCACTAACCAAAACAATCCAAGCCACCAAAATTGGGTGTTTAGGGGATAATGCCAAACTCAAGCAAACAATGTACCAAAAAATCTATCGTTTATTCCTTTCTCTTACTTAGGTCTAATTATTAATAATTCAAGCTATGTTTGAAAACAAAGACTAAAGTTCAATCTTAGGTAAATTCTTAAGAGAAAGTCACCACTATCCCTAAGGACCAAAAGCAAGTAAAATTTAACAAAATAAGTTAAATTGTCGATTGGAAGCACCAATCGATCAACTTCTTAAAGCCCAAAAAAATTAATAAAAGTTAAAATCCTAGGTCTACTATATTGAGGTTCAGTCAGGTGGTTAATCAACCAAACTAGAACCATAAATTTGTACCCATTAACTGCTAGGGTAACTCAAGCAACTGAGCTAGTGGTGCCATCAACTAACTAACTAAAGTAGTCAAACGATATCACAATAGAGAACATACCATAACTTATACCAATCATCCCATCAAGTAAATACCAAAATAATCAAAAAAAAAATAGTAGTTCACTCAAACAATGTGTCGTATCAATTGATGGCTCCATAAGTGAAAAAACATGTGAATAAAGGCAAATAATCAAAATAACCATAACTCCTATCATGATTCTAAACTCATCAAAACACATAAAAATCAATTTTGACAACCAATACCATGGATTCATGCTATCAAATTAAACATCACACCCTTTTATGCTTAAAATCACAAAATCATATGCTAAGATGTCCCAAAAGCCTATAATGTGATCAAACTACCATGGGAAACATTAATCATGTAGCATATTTGAAAATTAGAGATATAATTAACACATGAAAAACATAGAACACATTAAGATCACAAAACCACTATATACCACAAGCTCTTAGACATACTAAACATAAGTTTGTATTACTTTCAAGTAAAAATCGTCTATAATAAGAGGAAAAAATCTCTTATTTCGATGGATCCTAGCAATACTCTTGACTTACTAGGATTGTAACACCTCAAGTTGATATAACCATACGGGGTCTACCCTAGAGCTCTTTCAAATTGATCGATTAGTCTTATAAATCAACAAAATTCATTTCAACACGCTTTTCCCCACTCACGCACTTATTGAAGAAAAAAAATTAGAAAATTTATAAAACTTTCTAGAAAGTTCACCCATCCAAAATACTGTTCCACGATCGGCACACTTAATTGTGGAGTTCTTAGGATGAAATCATATAAACGATGGTATACCATGTTGATAAAGTAGCCATATCAATCCTTATAGCAATTCCCTTAATTTAGGGGTATTATATTCACCCCCACTCAAAGAGTGCAATGTCCTCATTGCACCTGAACTACAAAATATCTCAATATAGTTTATTCCAAGAATCTTCTTGCTAGGTGGCTGACTAGCTCTTCCAAATTTATCTCATGGTCGCGGTTTTTTTTATACCATTTATAACACCTCGAGTCGATATGACTATATGGGGGCTACCCTAGAGCACTTTTGGATTGATCAGCTTGCCCCACAAATCAACATGAGCCCTTTCACATGTTTTTTCCCACTCAAGTGCTTCTTGAGAAATTTTTAGAAAATTTACAAAACTTTCCAAGAGGATCACCAATCCTAAAAACTATTCTATAGCCGGCACGCTTAACTATGGAATTATTATAACAAAATCATCAAAAGGATTGTATACCATGTTGATATAAGTAGCCATATCAATCCTTATAGAACTACCCTTTATTTGGGGGTATTACAAAGATAATCAAGAATCAAAAAATTTAAAACACATTTAATACTTAATAAACAAAAGTCAAAAGAAAGAAATGAGAAGAAATATACCCAACCTACTACTCTAAATATGGTTTTACCAAGAGGAGAAAACTAACACCTTCAATACTTTTTATCTACCTTAATCTTCCTTTTTTTTATAGAAAAAAAATAAGATAAATAAAAATGAATATTAGGATAAGTAAAAGAAAGGGGTTCAACTAAGAGAAAAAGAAAGGGAGAGAGAAGAAAAACAAGGTGCAACACTTAGATATTTTGGCTCAAGGAAAAGAGAGAAAGGGGAACCAAGATTTTAGGAGAGTGGGAATGAATTGGGAGGGAGGTTTCAATCCCTCATAATACAAAAATATCAAAATGAGGAGAGAGAGATAGGGTTGACTTGGTGAAATAGATGGTAGAGTGAGAAGACAAAGGTGTAAGGCTCAAAATGATAAAGTGTGAGGTTGGTGGAGGGAAGATTTGACCAAGGTAGGCATGATAGGGTGAGGTAGTCATCCCTAAAGGTTTTTAATTGTAGCCTAAGGGTAGAGGAGAGAGGGAGAAAATAGAAAAGAGAGTAGGTAGTAAAAAAAGGTACTAAAAGTATTTTTTAGGGGATGTTAATTAAAAAGAAATTATTTAATATTCTAAATAATATATAATTATCTCCCAAACACCTTATATTGCTTATTAATAGAAAAAGAAATCATAACCTAAAGGTTTTGAAATCATTTGAGCAAGAATCAAACAAAATTAGAAATAGACTTGAGAAATCAAAAATATCAGTTGACCGATTAACTTAGTTGGTTAACCGACGTGTGGTAGGTAAAATGATTTTTTTTCTAGATTTTAACCCATTGAATATTACCAATTGACCAATGGGTACCCATCAATTGATTTGTACCATAAATCAAATAATGCCATAAAAGCATCTATTTTAGACCATTTTTCGAGTTCATTCCAAACTGATTCATTTTGTTTAGTATCAGGGTAATTTTAAACACATTTTAAATATTTTAGGATGGGGTATTACAGAAGGCATCATAAAAATACATAGTAATTCATCATAAGAATAAAGAGGGCTATATTATACCTCATCATTTTCTTCAACACTTTTGAAGCTAGTGAAAGATGCTGATGTGGATGGTTTGACTCCTAATTCCATGAAGAATTGGTTAGCTACCTCTTCTTCATCTGATGACTCTCCTTCTCTTTCACCAAAAGTAGCCATGGATTTTCTTATATCTTAGTTTCCTTTGTTATTGTTGTTGTTATTTCCCTTGATTCTAGCCATCTGCTTTTCTATCTTATTTCAAAATTCATAGCAATCTTGGATGACATGCCTGCCTTTATCAAAATTATTACACTTGATTCTATCGTATTTTTTAGACTCTCTTGGTTTTTTGAAGATCTTATAGCTTGCCTTATATTTCTTCCTCCCCTAGTCCCTCTTAGTATTAAGAACCTTTTATATTGGGTAGTGATTAACACCATTGACTCATCATCCATAGGAGCTTCACCATCTTTTAATATTCTCCTCTTCATATTATTCCCATTTAATGACAATTTTTTTCTTAAAAGATGTGTAATCTTTCAATACAAGAGGATTATTTTTCTTTTCATCTACTACTTTATCCATCTTAGATTCATGGACTAAGAGGCTTGCAAATAGTTCATCCATTGTAATTATAGTGAGATCATTACCTTATTCAATTGCAATCACCTTATGTCTCCATTCCTTGGAGAGAGCTTGTAATAATTTCCTTACTTGCTCTTCCTTGCTGGTATATCTTCCGAATACCATTAAATGGTTGATAATGGTAGTGAAGTAGTTGGTGAGAGAAGTAATGGACCCTCATTAATTCATTGAGAATAACTTTTATTCTCTAATATGAAGAGAGATTCATTGTTGTCAAACTTCTCTTGTTTACTCATGTGTTACCACCAATTTTTCCCACACTTCCTTAGTATTTATTATTTAGGATCATCTCCATTGCATTCTTCTCAATTTGAAGGTTAAGAGTTGGTATATTTGGATGTAGTACCAATTGTTTTGAAAAATCTTGAACACCTTCATAATAATGCTGATAATATTTCATTAAGTAATTATTGAAGGTGTCACACATGTTCGCAAGAAGAGGACTTCACCAATGATATCTAATGTATAAGATAATGAAAATACAAGAGTTATAAATTTGTGTGGGAGACAAATATACAACACATGAAGCCTAATTATTAATTATTTTATGTATTATTATGATTGGATTTTATGTAGCTTTGATATTTTATGTAAACTTTTTAATATCTTCTCATTATAATTTTACCTCATTATTTATATCATATGGACATGTGTTTGTTTAACTGTAATATAATTTGGCCATTTAGACTTAATTAATGAGAGTTAAGCTTGGCCTATTAGTGTGTGTGTGTGTGTGTGTGTCTTGTACATTTGATTGATGGATATAGAAGAATAAAATTGAGCATTATCTAAACAAAGGAGCAAGAGTCAAAACTTTACTTTATTTTTCCTAACTTTCCCTCAAGTGAGGAGTTCATATTAGGAATAATTCTCTAGAAAAATTAAAGATTTATATTTAAAAGCGAAATTTATCTTGGAGTAGATCAAAACACAACCATTCAACTTAAACTTCAAGTTAAATTTGTTGATGTTCAATCCAAATTCAAAGGTCCTAAAATTGTGAAGATATTCATCAATATCTTACACATCAAGTTATGTATGATTAGATTCGGTGGTATTATTTTTCTTCTATGCCACATTTGAGAATCATGATATCCTTAGCATTAGGGTAAGTCTTCTCATTTTAGCATATGTGATTTCATCATGGTTTTTAGCCACAACTTCCCCGTCTATGATATTTTTTTTGGGAATTGTCATTCAATGATGATAGACCACATCTTGTAGTCATGCGATTTGATGAAGAGCATCATCCATTTATTCCAATATGCAAAATTCTCACCATTGAATAATGGTGTTTTGGTGGTTTAATCATTGCACCTCATATTATTAGATTTGTTGAGAGATGACCATGTTTTTATACCAATGGAAAAACACCTTATAGGAGTGAATAGTTGTATTTGGATCAAAACTAAATAAAAAAAATTTTAAATAATTTATAGTGGTTAAAGATAATCTAAGATAGGTAACTCTACATCCAGTACTAAAAAGGTATTTCCTTTTATGATTTTGAATCTCCCATGTGTTTGTGTTGATAATCTCTTATTTGGTTTATGAGTCTACTACCTCAATGGCCTTTCTTAAGAACATTTAATATGTCTACCTAATTATCTTTTGTATAATCTTTATGTAAGAATATTTATAAGAATGCTACGCAAGACACAACCTCTAATTAAGTTTGAGTGAATGGTGTGGTTGATTACAAGAACTTTATCACAATTTATAAGATTAAAATTGAATAATGATTGTGATCCAAGACAATTCCCCACGAGCTATACAAGACTACTAATTAACTCTTTAAGTTAGAAAGTATCAAAACACTCATAACTTGGACTAAGATAATTTTCTAAGGAATCAAGCCATGTATGAATTGACCAAATCTACCACCTTTCTCATGGTTTAATTTATCCCAACATGGCTCATTATCAACCAACACATCAAGCCACCAATCCAAGAACTAGCCACATTTTGTCAAAAAATAAGCCATGCACATAAGTATCCATTTGCATCCTTGGACCACGAAATGAAGAGCAAATCAGCATTATAAAATGATGAGCTTTATTAGTAGAAATTTTCAGCATCTTCACATCATTATCCATGGTTAATTTGGAGGCTTGGAGCACAGGTTAAATAATAGGAGTTACCCATTTGTAGTTTGTTCACTTTTTCTATTTTTAGCTACTTGCCTCTTAAAGTTGATTTAATTGTCATATATACATTGTAAACCACCCATGGATGTATGCTTATGGCATGGAATCATGTGTTAAGTTGTTGTGTAGTGCCCAATTGTAGCTAGAATAAGTTAGGGGTTGGTTTCAATTTCAACTAGTTAGTTAGATTACAATGTAACTATGTGTTAGAGGTAGTAACCCAGTCAACTATGGAGGATATCATGGTCATTTTGTAACTCAAAGGAAACAAACACATCCCCATATGTTTGTTAGTTCTCTATTGAACCATATCATCAATCACCTTGCACAAAAATTAGAAGAGGTCTTACTCATTCTTACATTTAAGACTCAAGTGAAGGGTTTTGTCTTATACCTCAAAATTTTCATATTATTTATCCTTAGCGTTGATTACCTTATGTGGATAATGTGAGTATTTGATCTCAATGGTTACTTTTAGATCAAATATCTCTTTTATCTTCTTCATTATCCATTCTCCATTTTTTTTCTTGGTGGTCAGTTCCCTCTCCACTATTCTTCGTTGTTTAGCTTAAGCATTTGTTTAACTTATGCATCAGATTCTGAGGAAGTAATATAGCTAGTGTTTATAATTGTGAAAGTGAATAACAACTACACTTGATGTTTGCAAGTGAGCATTAAATATTTCTCAAGAAAAAATTTATGATATGAAAGTAACGGATTGTTGTATTGCTTGAGAATTTTTTTTATCCAATAAGAGAGAGTAGTTGAATATAATTGATGACTTGTAAAAGTTGGTGGTAAATTCAATTTAAACTCTCTTTTATAGGTGCTCAAGAAATAGAGTCTCCTGGTGTGCATTTAATCCACAAAATAAAAGTCCAATAGGTAGAATTCTAACTTCCTAACACAGTCGGTCAAATGGTTCCTCAAAACTAGTTGGATGGTGCCCAAATCTCCTAAAAAACATTATCATTGGTAAAATAAAATTATAGCAATTACAGGGGACCGGTTAACTATTAATTGTCAACTAGTTTACTGTTATGAATAATTAGTTGATTGGTTTACAAACCAGTTAAATGGTTAAGCAAATATAGTGGAGGGGATTGCATTGAGAAACTAGTAAATTGGCATCCAAAACCTACTTCACTAGGTTAGAATAGTGTACTAGTTTTTCCAACTAGATGAATGGTTACGCAAAACTAGATAAAACCCAATAAGTAAGAAAATCTTGCTCTAAATGACCAATCAAATGGTATCTAATCACTTGTTGACTAGTTTGTACCGATGGTTTGATTTTTACAAGAAGCTAAATGGTTAAACAAAACTAAAGAAAAAGCTATGTGTAAGAAAATCTTGCACTGAGCAAATAGTTAATTAGTATCAAAAACCAGTGGATAGTTTCAATAACCAGTCAAGTTGATGGATTCCAGACCAAGGCTCCAACTTTTAAGGTATTTAAATCAATTGAATGGTTGTGTAAGACCATTTAATTGGTTTAGAATGTTCCAACATAGAGTTGAATGTGGCCTTGGAGATGAGTACACAACCAGTAATTTAGTATCTCAAAATTAGTTGGCTAGTTTTAACCCCATAAATGATCTAGCATTCCTCATTCTCTAGTAACCCAACATTTTCCTTGATAACATGTCGAGAAGTTTATTCAAAACCAATAAAATTGTATTGTTATAAGGTCAATACCAAGTCCAAAACCTAGCAATTTATTTCCCAAATTAAATCAATATTAAAACCTTTTGATAAGAAAATTTTAAATAAAGGGAAGTTTCATGAGAAAACCTAAGCTCTCAAAGATCAAACATGTATGCATAATAAACTATAAAGAATTAATGTATTATACTCAAATATTGAATTATTTAAGGTTTTTTCTGTAATCTCATTCCTTGGGGTTTGAACTTGATTGCACTTTTAAATTGATGCATTCCAAGGATTTGGTTGAGTTTGCTCACTTAATGTGAGATCTTATAGTGCATGCACACTTGAACAAACTTGTTAAATATTTAATTAGGTTTGTTTTCATCAAAGCAAGGATTATAAATCCATTAAGTCAACATTATTCTCATCAACACCTATTACACACACTATCATAGGACACAAATAGTCATTATCAAAACATCTTTATTAAATCTAATAAGTTAGAAGAACTCCCTTTATTATATTATATATTATTGGTCTATGTTTGTATTCTTCATCATATGCTTTTAATATATTTAATCAATAAACAGTCCCAATATAATAAAATTTTAATATTAAATTAATATGTTTTTAAACATATTAACTTAAATTAGTGTTCCCATATTAAATTTTAATATATGTTTCGGTATTTTTTTTCAAAGGTATTAAATTAAATTAGTTTACTCCCAAAAAAACTTAAATTTCTTTCTCATATTATATTTCCTTTATTTTTGAATTTTAAATTTAATTTAGTTAATTAAACTAAACTATAATCAATTTCTCTGAAGGAACACTACAATCAATTTTTAAGTGCATACATGTGTGGGAGAAAACTATAGGGTAGTTAAAAGTCAGATCCTCATTCGAGGTTTGAATCCCTCTCCCTCTTTCTTAGTATAATAACACCTTTACAGTGTCATCACCTATAGGGGTGTTCAAAATTTAGTTTAAGCTAAAATTTTTTAATAGACCGACTATTTATTCAAGGTTTTGGTCCTAAAGTAAAAATATATATTTTTTCTTTACCAATCCAGTATTCTGATCCATTGTGAAATCTGATTGATATTTTACCTAAAAAATACATATTTTAATATAAAATATATATAATTTACTAATTCATGTTTGGTCCTTGGTCCTGACTTTAAAAAATTATAGTTCTTAACTGGTTTCATTTGATCCACTCCGATTTTGGAACGATGCACACCCCTAAATACCTATATACTTCTTTGTATTTGTCCTGATGAACTTACTATAAATCTAAAAAAGCAATTGTGAAAGCAAGACCTAGTACAAATTATATATACTCATATTTGTGTATTACCCCTTTAGAAGGGTCATACTAAACTATAAAATCTTGTTACATTTGTTTAGCTTGCATTAGTTACTCACCCATGCAATGCACAACATATTCAAAGAATAACTTATTATTTGATTAGATTTAGATCTATATTTATTATATATATAATATTCAAATATATTGTAACACCTCCATTTTTTTTCAAAACTAATCCACTAAAAAAAGGAAAATTTATGCAAAATTTAAATATAATAATGGTATTATTGCCACAACTAGAGTAAGTAGACACCAATATCCCACTTACACTAGCTATTAAGGCTAATTATAATTAGAAAACACAAAAAAACTTTATTTTTAACTCAATATAATATAATATATAAATTTCTAGTAAAGTAAATGAAAATAAAAATCAAATATAAAGACAAAAATAAAAATATCAATTACAAACAAAAATTATGAAAGTAGTTATTAAAATAAATAAAGACAAGCAAATCCCTAAAAATGGCCACCACTCTCACTTTTCCCCACTATGCATATCATCAACACTTTGAATAGGTCCACACTCAATCTACACTAGGTTATTTACTCACCATGTACATCATAGATATTCACAGTCCCATTTAAAACACGAAATAAGTTAACCAGGAAAACAACTAAGTAACAAATTAGTACAATGGAATATAATATAGACGTGTGTATGTGTGTGTGTGTATATATATACACAAACACACACACATTGAATCATATAAGAAAACCAAATAAGAATAAATAAAACATTTGATTATTAATATTTACTTTAGGTGATCACAACCTCCAACTATTTAAGTGGGTAAACCAACTAGGGGTCACTTGGCAAAACAAAGTCTGAAGACCTACCACTAACCACAGGAAGATTAGAAATCACACCCGGACCATCCCATTACACATAGTCTATAGGAGATAAAAAAAAGTATGAAGACCTCCAACAACAACCAAATCTAACCACAAAAGATCCAACTCCTAGGCAATCCCAGTGGTCCTAGCACCAAAGCACAAAATTCAACCTCGATCATCCAATATTTAAGTACACACACCCTCTAATAAGGTCCAAAGAAGTATATAGAGTAGATGGGGAGCCTTAACCAGACAAAACTGGCAAATAAATAAATGTTCACAAGATAAAAGAGATAGGTTATTACCGTTCTTCAACTTCAGAAGGCCAACCCTAAAGGATCCAAAGCCCACTTGTTCCACTTAAAGTATTAATGTCTTATTAAAGTGATTACATAATATATAAAGGAAAGTATTCATCATTAAATCTCTTTTTTTATTATCCACTTTCTAAACATAAAACTTTTCCAAATATGAAACCCTAAATAAAATAACTTTCTAAAAATAGAAAAATCCAACTATAATAACCAGCTTTTTAAATCCAAATCAAATCTTTAACCAAAATATCAAAACCGTGCGTATATTAAAAGATCAAGCTCAATCAACCTTGGTCAAACATTTTTATTTAGTGTTAAAATAATCACCAAAACTCAAGATTTGGTCAAAACCAACATAACACGCCAATAATTCAATTTTATAAGTTATACTAATTTTACATATTTAACTTATTCATTTCACGCCGTAAGGCTGAACACGGATAGGAACTAAAAGTCCTCAAATGCGTTTAGACCAGACGAGAATGGTCAAATCTCAGCATCTTGCACTTTAGAGTCACCACCTAAAAATACAGTTTATCATCACCTTGGCTTATGGCTCATTAACCATGACCACTTGCTGCTTTGTTGAAGCCTTACTTCTAGCTCTATCTCCACATTGATGAAAGAAGAGTACCAAATGTTCGTATAGCTTAGCTAAGACCAAAACAAAAGAAGAGATAGATGCTTGTGCACACAACATCTATATTTGCTTATTCGTAGTACCTTAGAGTAAGCTAATGCCTAATCCTTGTTATAACCACATATGCTTTAAGTACACAACTCAAAATGAACAATGAATAATTTTTATTAAAACTACACTTTTGGGACTTCGATGTGTTATGTAATGTGATGGGTAAATTCTCATAATTGAATTTGGTGTGATTTTTATTAAATAGTGCAAATTTGTAGCCAAATTGAAACAACCATGGATTTAACATAAAATTATATTTTCTTAGGCTAATAATATTATATATCATAATTCATAAAATATATTCATAAAAAGGTATAAAAATATTTAATAAATAAAAATTCATACTTTATAGAAATCATCATCCACACACATATAATATATGTATATATAAGTTTGAAAAATAATGTTACTGAATATAAAATATTTATATATAGAATATAAGGTCTTCAAGCACCAAAATAACTCCAGGATTTGATGATCTTGGGAGAATAATTTTTTATTTAACTCAACCGGAGAAGAAGAAAAAAAATAGGATATTAAATCTATAATCATAAAGATGGTTTCATATTTTGATTAATCAATTGATGATATTGATGAATTAATTGAAGGTCTTGATGAATTGGTTGATGACGTGAATAGAAATAGTGGGATATATAGAACATAATCCATGACACTAGAATAGAAATAAAAACATAGGTTTGGCTATTATGGTTTTATATGGGCTTATATGGGATTTTAGAATAGAAATATATAATAAACTCTCATAAGTAAAGTATGAGCAACATTGATTGATATTTTTTACAAATTTCCATTTAGATATGAGAAATTTAAAAAGATAAAAAATGTATATTGAATTTAGTTTTCTATGCAAAAAGAATCATTTAACTTCTTTATTCAATGAAAATTTTATGGCTAAATTACTAAATATTGGTCAGCCTATGTACGAATTTAAAAAAATGAGATAAAGAAAGATTTATCATATAATATCGTTGAAGATAGTTAGTAGATAATAATTATATATACTAAGGAATAAAGAAAAGATAAAGCTTTATCATATATTATAAAAATATTTGTCTCTCCAAAATATTTTAACTAACTACAAAAATAATGAAAGATTTAATTATATGATTATATAAATGGATTTCTAAATTGATAAGTTAATATCACTAACTAATTCATTAACAAATTTTATTTTAAATAAAAATAATATATCACACCTCATGCTATAAATAAGGTAGGCATATTCTTATTTTAATTACTTACTCTAATTTTTTTCCAAAAATTAGTTGTTTATAAAATTTTCATTTTGCCCTTTTACTATTCTATATAAAATAATGGATTGAAATATCATTTTAAATTGTAGAAAAAGTTCAACCACTAATATAAGAATCTTTAAAATATTTTTAAAATATTATCACATGAAAATAACTATTTTCTAAAAATAGTAACTTTTGGGGTATCAAAAGCATTATAAAAATAATAGTTTCTCTTAGATCTTCTAAAATTAAGAAGATAGTTTTTATTTTATGTTAAAATGAATAAAATTATATAAATATCGTAAGATTTTAATTCCAAATATGAGGTATTGCATCCTCATAAAAATTTAAATAATGATAACCAAAAGAGTAAATTAAGAGGTTTAAAATTATGGAGTATTACACACACACACACACACACACATATATTTGATGAAATAATATTAGATGTAAAATTTCGTGAACATTTTTTTTACATGATCATTTTTTTATGCTAAATTTTATTTGTAAAAATTATTGGCATGGTAATGGAATATTTATTATTTAGTATGGTGAATATACTTGAAAACTTATTTCAAATATTGAGCCTACGTCATTTGATGTGGATTGTTAAAAAAAATGGCCAAGTGTCCTAGAATAATATTTATAAATATTATTATATTTAAATATTTATTTATTGGTATAACTATAACCAGCACATAATTTAAAATCTTTTTTTCTATGCAATTATAATAGTGGTGAATAAGGGTATCATTACAAGTTGAGTATTGAGAGGGTTAACTTATTATTTTACTAGCACATAAATAAAATCAAATAAAATACGACCTAAGACGCTAAACTCACACAAAAATAAATAATAAGAAAAATACAAGTATGGGAGATATAAAATAAAAACTAAAAAATTCAAATACTAAGTATGGATTTTTGGATCCTTTAGACTTTTTATGATTCCAAACAAGTGTGTATGGTTACATATGTGTTAGTTCATATATGGGTTAGTACAAAATTAGGCCCTAGAACTAACCCAAGAACAAGCTGACAATGTCGGTGATTGATGCAGGATATGTGCAAGTCCAGCCAGAAGAAGCAGGCCGAGCACACACAGAATGGCAGCTCAGCTGAAGAAACCGTTATTAATGACAAAATCATTTCTCTCTCCTTTCTGTTAGTCGCTGTATTTTTAATTTTGATTTTTCTTTACCTCTGTTATAGAGGGGGACCTATTCTGAACCTATTCTATATATATGAGGAGAATGTAAGAGGATCGGGCATAATATAAATTTTGAATTAATTCCCTCTACTCTCTATTCTCTAAATATTTTTGTTCATACAGTTTGAAGGCCTTTCTTCAAATCCAGGTCCTCCTACTGTTTGATACGAGCTACTCCTCGATCCTCTGTGATCCTAGAATGGAATTCCGCATCACTGGTATCAAAGCCTAGTCCCTTCCTTGGTAACCAAAGATGACAGAAGGTACCCACTCAAAGACCACCGTCAAGGATCTCTAGGAAAATTTCAACCAACAACTGGCGGCCATGGATAATAAACTGAATGAAGCAGTAAGTTCGATGAAACAGATGTTGGTGGAGACCTTGGATAAGCTTGATCAGGTGGGGGCTCAACTGGGAAATTCAAGTGGCCAGACCAGTGAGGCCACACCAGTGAATCCTCCTATGCCGGCACCAGTAACTGCAGCCATAGAGAATCCAGGTAACATAGCTCAGCTTGTGGAACAACCTAATAACTCATATACCTATGCTACCCGATTACCAAAAATTGATTTCCCAAAGTTTTTTAGAGAAGGGGTGAAAGAGTGGGTGTATAGATGTGAGCAATTTTTTCTTATTGATAATACACCTGAGGATGTGAAGGTAAAGCTAGCTGTGATTCATTTGGAGGGTAAGGCATTGCAGTGGCACCATGCCTTTGTTAAGTCACTGTTAAGTTCTACCTTGCCTAGCTAGGGTGAATATGTTTGTATCATTTGTGATAGATTTGGTGATATCTATGACGATCCTATGGCCGAAATTAAGAATCTGCAGCAAACGGGGTCAGTAGGGGCTTACCATGACTCATTTGATACTGTCATGACTCGAGTTAATTTACCCGAAGATTATATGGTTAGTTGTTTCATCACAGGGCTCATATTTGATATTCAGATGCATGTCCGAATGTTCCAGCCTAAAAGTGTTAGACAAGCCTACACTCTTGCTAAGCTATATGAAGCAGCACACCCTCATAAGCCCTCCTTTTCAACCAGAAACATTTCTCAAAACAATTCCCAGTCCACTCACAAAAATGACCAAAAAACCTTCAACACCCAAGTAGCGACTTCACCCCTGTTACCAAAACCATTATGCCCAACCATACCACAAAAACCCAATCAAACATCCAAACCCTTATCCCTAGCTGAAATGAGTGACAGGAGAGCTAAGGGATTATGTTACTTTTGTGATGAGCCTTTCACACCAAGTCACCACCTCAAACACAAGAGGGCTCAACTTTTTCTGTTAGAAATGGAGGAGGATGGCAATAAGGAAATTGGGCAAGAGGAAATGGAAGCTGGTGAAGATACTTCTGCTCCACCAGGCAGGGAAATGCTTCAAATCTCTGTCAATGCCCTCTCGGGAGTTGCAGGATTTCAAATGATGAGAGTGACAGGGTACCACAATAGGAAGCCTCTGTATATTCTCATAGATAGTGGAAGTACCCATAACTTTTTAGACAATAAGGCTGCTCACAAATTGGGATGTACACTAGAACCTTCTGAGCCTTTATTGGTGGTTGTGGCTGATGGTAACAAGTTGAGAGTCTCATCTCAAGCTAAACATTTCACTTGGAAGCTTCAAGGAACAACATTCCAGACAGATATGATGGTGTTGCCATTAGAATGTTGTGACATGGTGTTGGGTATACAGTGGCTGGTGACTCTAGGGTCTATAGTATGGGACTTCAATAAGCTAACCATGGAATTCTTTACTCAAGGAAAGAGGCATGTTCTTAGAGGATCCCCCTCCAAAATATGCAAAATACAGTCAGCAGCACAAGCACTTAACTCTGAAGCACAACTATCCCTTTTTACATATTGTTCCAGCCTCAGAGGAAGGTCAATCTCTGACCTTACACACCTTGACCACTCATGCTCAGGGAGATACACACACTCAGTACCCTCCTTTGCTCAAATTACTTACTGAATTTGGTGATCTATTTGAGGAGCCTAAAGGCCTGCCCCCTCGGAGGGAAGGGTTTGATCATAAGATACCGCTGCTACAAGGTTCCAATCCAGTGAACAGGCGTCCTTACAAGTATGCAACCCATCAGAAAGACATTATAGATACCTTAATCAGTGATATGCTGGATCAGGATGTGATACAGCATAGTTCGAGCTCGTATGCCTCATCACTTGTGTTGGTAGGGAAAAAGGATGGTATGTGGAGGTTATGTGTTGATTATAGGGATTTAAACAGAAGTATAGTAAAAGATAGATTTCCCATACCATTGGTTGAGGACTTGATGGATGAATTGGGAGGTTCAACAGTTTATTCTAAGATAGATCTCAGGGCTGGTTATCATCAGGTCAGAATGCACCCTTGTGACATTTACAAGACTGCTTTTAAGACTCATAGTGGTCATTATGAATACTTGGTCATGCCATTTGGCTTGACAAATGCTCCTTCCACATTCCAACACCTCATGAACTCAATTTTCAGACCTTACTTAAGGAGGTTTGTGTTGGTTTTCTTCGATAATATTTTAATATATAGCCCTACACTGGATGATCACATCTTGCACCTTGAGGATGTATTCCTTTTGATGAGGCACCACCAGTTGTGTGCAAAGAAAAGCAAGTGTTTCTTTGCAGTTCCTAATGTGGAATACCTAGGACACTTTATATCAAGGAAAGGCATTGGAACGGATCCCTCTAAAATCTCAGCTGTGTTGCAATGACCTATGCCACATACAGTCAAACAACTCAGAGGTTTTTTAGGCCTCACTGGGTACTATAGGAGGTTTGTAAAGGGGTATGGTCAACTAGCCAAGCCCCTAACACAAATCTTGAAGAAGGATAACTTCCATTGGACAGAAGCAGCCACATATGCCTTCAAGCAATTGCAACAAGCTATGGTGACTACACCTGTCTTAGCCCTTCCCAATTTTTCCCTTACTTTTGTTGTAGAGACAGATGCATCTTCACAAGGTATTGGGGCAGTGCTCATGCAAGACCATCATTGTAACACCCCCAAAATTCACTCCTGAAAAAAAAATTATTTTGAAAGAATAAAGCGGAAGCTAGAAGAGAATTTGGGGAATGTTACCGCCACATCTAACACAAGATAGATATCCACCATCTATCTCATGTTATATGTAAGGCTAAAACTTGTTAAACAAAATTTCAAACATCTATGCCGTAAGGATAAACTCCCACAAGGAGATATCCACAGGCAGATGGCAAGTGAATCAATTCACTAAATAAAATCATCGCTGAATCAATCAGCAGAACCTGCGAAATAAATCCGAATTTTAAAAGCTTATCAGAGTACGAGAAACTAAAAGGTAATTACAATACCCTTGAAGTTTTAAATACAACACTTGTAACTTCTAAAGACAAATACAGTTAAACAAGATAAAACCCGACGGATCAAATTCTGGATTGCCTACTCTCTCAAACCAAGTCTTCCACCCAAAAACAATATCTGAACTCAAACCTGCACAAGAAGTCTGCTTCCCACCATCAGTGGATCATCACAGGACCCATTCAATCAAGGTAGCATCAGTACGGGTCCGGTACTGAGTAAATCAATACTACCAAACTCATGGAAGGAAGTATAAAACACATAAGATATGAAAGACTCTAGCTTACAATTCTCATGCTCAATTATACATGTATTGCATACAATAGAACATAGGGTCACAGATTCATACTTATGAGTACATTACTCGACATGGCAGCACATAAGATACAAGCGTACAAGAAATTACGGTCGCATGCTAAGTAACACAAATCCAACAATCCAATAATAATCATTATTACGTTCGATTTTATTTATTTACGATGAGTTCAGGGACCCCACTATTCTTAAACCGGTGGAACGGTCTGAAGCACCTCTCGGGGACAACACACCCGAGCCACTATTATCATCCGGTGGAACGGATCCTACACCTCTCAGGGCAAAACGCTCCTGAGCCACTATTTTGAACCGGTGGAACGGCTTGAAGCACCTCTCGAGGACAATACACCCGAGCCACTATTATCATCCGGTGGAACGGATCCTACACCTGGTCCTGACTCACGTAATCTTCCACTTTAAATAATTAGTGTCTTGTTCATTACTTAAATCATATCATATTCTTATTCACAATGAGTATAGGGCCCCACTATTCTTAATCCGGTGGAACGGACTGAAGCACCTCTCGGGGACAACACACCCGAGCCACTATTATCATCCGGTGGAAAGGATTCTACACCTCTCAGGGCAAAACACTCCTGAGCCACTATTCTGAACCGGTGGAACGGCTTGAATCACCTCTCAAGGGCAGGACACCTGAGCCACTATTATCGTCCGGTGGAACGGACCCTACACCTCGGCCCAACTCACGTGATCTTTCACTTTAAGTTATTAGTATCTTATTCAAGGATTTTAACCGACCATAAATCAGGCCCACATGAATAATTCCATGACATAAAGATAAAGCATAGGGTATCATATAATTTTAATCTATACTCAACACTTCACATACTCAAATACATACCATATTCAACGTCATACTAGCATGCATTAGCATTGAAGCTATGAATTCATACATACATAAAATTACCACACAGAACACAGTATACGCTTAACATGATTAAATAATTGATATGCATACTTATCATATTCACTTCAAGTAGACATACATCCAAATTCTGCCATAAGTAAAGGTAAGTAATGACTTACCTCAATCCGAAGCTAGCTAAGCAAATTGAGAAAGAGGGAGAGCTATCGAAGGCTCAACAATCCACGAGAAAGTCTTCTTAGATCGCCGATAGAAATCGGAACTAGGTTAGAAACCATCTTACCGATCAATAATTCACATATTACAATTAAATCCATATAATAGGACACAAACAATCTTTCTTGGAAAACGTGTCCAAAACTCAGGACTCAAGAGCATAACTCTATTAAGATTTAAGATTAAAATATAAATCAAAACTGATTTAAAACCCAAAGACAGAAATCGATTAGATAAAAGACGCATAGAAAAATCAATTTTATAAAACAATCCCCGAAGATTAGGGTTTATAATGTCTAAACTGCGAATCGACCAAATCACTTCGGTTACCTCAAATTGATAGTTTTAAAACACAATTAAACTAATTTTAGATAATCTAGATAATTAATTTCAACAAAACAATCTTCCTAATAGCCAATTTAAGACTATCCATTTTCAAGATTAAGGTTTTAAAGCCCACGACACAAACTCAGGTAATTCAATCAATTAATTACAATTAAAGGTATTTGAAAGTAATTAGGATCATTTCGAGCATTTCTACAAATTTAATTTTAGAAAAACAATTATACACATAATCAATTTCATAATCTCACTTGAAGTCTAGGGTTTTAGGCCCGAAAATGTAATTCAGTTGAATTCTATTAATTTAATCAAATTGAATGTTTAGAAATGCAATTAAACATATTTTATAACATATCAAATAATCAATTGATCAAAACCGCTAAAAGAAATACCCAATTTAGCACAATTAGGTTTTTTTTTAGCTGGGAACGCAAATCCGATTAATTCTTGCTAAAATATATAAATTGACGGTTCGAAAATGTAATTAAATATATTCTGATATAAATTGTATAGTCAATTAAATAAAACGACCCAATTACATAATCCAATTTGGACCCGCAAAAGTTTTGACCTAAAAATCCAATTCCGATTAATTACGCACAATTTTTCCAAATCAACACTTCCAATATGAAATTAAATACATTTCAAACGATATTATAAAATCAATTGAGCAAAACAACTCAATTATATGACCCGATTTCATTACACATGAATTTTAACCTAGGAATCGAATTCCGATAAATTCTGCATAAATTTCTCAAATTGACAATTCCGAAATGAAATTAGATACATTTAAAAACATATTTTAAAATCAATTTATCCAAAATCACCAAATTGGACGGATCCGAAAAATTTGGGCATAGCCCGGCCTAAAATTCAATTTCCCAAATTCCAACCTAAGCCATACAATTAACTTATCCAAATAAATCTTACAACACATATATACATAAACAAACAATCAATTGAGCTTTTCATAAGCTAAATCACATTCAATTAATCAAATCCATATTAGGGTTTTTGAGAAATTTATACCAACGAAAACCAACAAAATCGGAGCAAAGGAAGGCCGGAGAAGCTTAGTCGGGGACCGGGGACAGCTCGCCGACAGTCAGCCAGGCCCGCCGGTGACCGGGCGGTGGCGCGAGCTGTGTGGCTCGTCGCTGTTGTGGTCTGCTGTCGCTGCTGCTCCTGCACACTTCGGTGGGCTGCTGCGCTGCTTCGGCTGCTGCTGCTGCGGTGGTCGGTTGCAGGTTGGAGGTCGGCCGGCGGGGTGAAGCAAGGAGGAGCTGGGGAGAAGGAGGTTGGGGCTGGGGTTTCTGGGCGCAGAGCAGAGAGCAGGT
Organism: Tamarix austromongolica; assembly: GCA_039764185.1. Taxonomy (NCBI): domain Eukaryota; kingdom Viridiplantae; phylum Streptophyta; class Magnoliopsida; order Caryophyllales; family Tamaricaceae; genus Tamarix; species Tamarix austromongolica. The sequence continues at coordinate 75,040,891 of CM077816.1, read as the reverse complement.
CGGGAAAAGGGAAGAGAATGGGAGAAGAGAAGAGAAAGGGAAAGAAGAGGGAGGGGTCGGGCACCGGTCGGGGTAGGGCTCTCTTTTTTTTTACCAATACTCATATAAAATAAAATACTATAAGCTTAAAAATTATTATTGGGAGATTTTATCTAAAATTCATTAAACGAAAATTATTTCGTAAGGTTCCGAAAGGTTAAGATTAATAAAAGAACTATATAAAGAATCTTAGAAATATCTTTGGAAAAATTTACCAACGAATATAAAAATTTGTATTATTTACGAAAATACATTATAAGACCTCGAAAAATTATTTAAAAGTATAGAATAAAATATTTAAGTCAAATTCGACTAAACCGAGACTAATTTAAATAATTTCCAAAATCGATTTTTTGCAAACCAAAAAGTGTAAAACGGAAGAAAATTAATTTGGGAAAGAAATTCATAAATAAGCTCCTAAAACCTTTTTAATTTAAAACTTCCCAAAAATATTAGCGATTTCCGAAAACGAATAAATTTAAAGTCAGAAATATTTTCTACGGATAAAATCATTAAAATAAATTTAACTATTTAAATAGAAATTTTATAATTTAAATAATATATTTCGTTTACGAAATATAACTCCAAAATAAAGTCGTAATCACACCACGAAGTTATAATCGAAAACGAATATAAAATATTAGAAATTAAAATACGAGAAAGAATGAGAATACATATTTTTAACCGAAAATTGAAATCATAAGAATATAATAAAATCATGGTCGTGAACGAATTTGTCCAGAATGGTTCGCAACGGCAACGATTAATTAAATTCAAATATGAATTCGAAATCGTCGATAAATCCATAAAACGAATCAAAATTAAAATAATTAAATATTTATATCAAATTACACTAATAAAATCATTAGGCTTAATAAAATTAGGTTTCAAAAATCCGGGGTATTACAATCATCCCTTAGCTTTTATAAGCACGGCACTGGGTCCAAAACACCAACAGCTATTTGTGTATGAGAAAGAGCTGTTAGCAGTTATTTTTGCTGTGTAGAAATCAAAACACTATCTTCTTGGCAGACACTTCATCATCAAGACAGATCAAAGAGCTTGAAATATCTTCTTGAATAACGCATTACAACTCCGTTTCAACGGGCAGGGTTAGCCAAGCTTCTTGGATTTGACTATGAAATCCAGTATAAGTAGGGCAGCGAAAATACAGCTGCAGATGCCCTTTCCAGGGTGCAAGGTGTTGAAATTCTATTGAATACTCTACAAGAAATCCAGAGTGACCTACTCCAGAAATTACAGCAAAGTTGGCAAACTGATCCTGATTTAACCCGCATAATAATAGACCTTCAGTCTAATCCCAGTTCTCATAATCAATACACTTGGGATGGAGCTCAGCTTAGAAGGCATTACAAGCTGGTGGGTGGTAATGATAATAACCTGAGAAGAAAGCTGCTTGAGTGGATGCACAATTCACCAATGGGAGGACACTCAAGTAGAGATGTTACACTCCAACAACTTAAGAGCTTATTTTACTAGAAGGGAATGCATAAAGACGTCCAATCTTATATAAGGGAATGTGTGACCTACCAAAGATGTAAGTACGATGCAGCTGCCTCTCCCGGACTCCTTCAGCCCCTTCCTATACACGATTTGGATAGATATATCTATGGATTTCATAGAGGGACTACCACCTTCCTATGGAAATTCAGTAATCATGGTTGTGGTGGATAGACTGAGCAAGGCAGCCCATTTTATTCCCCTTTCTCACCCTTACACGGCCTCAAGTGTTGCTCAAGCCTTCCTGGACAATATTTTTAAACTCCATGGCCTCCCTAATACCATTATAAGTGATAGAGATACTATCTTTCTTAGTCAGTTCTGGCAGGAGTTTTTTCAGGTACAAGGGGTGCAACTACAGTTCTCTACTGCTTACCACCCACAAACAGATGGTCAAACGGAGGTGGTCAATAGATGTCTTGAGACATATCTTAGATGTATGTGTTGTGATGCCCCTCACACCTGGTCCAAATGGTTACCACTTACAGAATGGTGGTATAACACATCTTTTCATTCAACCACCCAATCCACACCATTTGAGATTGTTTATGGGCAGCCACCACCAATGCATTTGCCTTACTTACCTGGAGAGTCCAAAATTGAATTGGTGTATCGCAGCTTACAAAAACAGGAGGAAATGATTCAGCTTCTGAAGTTCCACATTGGTAGGGCTCAGCACCATATGAAACAGCTAGCCAATAAACATAGATCGGACAGACAGTTTCAGATTGGTGACTATGTTTATCTTAAGCTCCAACCTTACAAGCAATCAACAGCAGCTTCTCGGCCAAATAACAAGCTTGCCCCATGTTATTTTGGTCCCTATAAAATTATCTCCAAGGTGGGAGAATTCGCATACACGTTGGACCTACCCCAAGGTTGCCAAATCCACCATACCTTCCATGTTTCTCAGCTCAAGAAACATGTGGGCCCTGCTCGGGTTTCAACTCAGCTTCCTCCCAACTCCTTTGACAATTCAACAAATCCTGAATCATAAGAGATTTTAGATCGAGGTATGGTTAAACACAAGGGAAGAGCAGCTACAAAGGTCTTGGTCAAGTGGAAGGGCCAACCTGTTGAAGATGCAACATGGGAATTTCTTTATAAGTTTAGGAAGAAATTTCCTCACTTCTAGGCTTGAGGACAAGCCAGCTCTTAAGGAGGAAGGATTGATGCAGGATATGTACAAGTCCAGCCAGAAGAAGTAGGTCGAGCACACATGGAATGGTAGCTCAGCTGAAGAAACCGTTAGCAATGACATAATCATTTCTCTCTCCTTTCTGTTAGTCGCTGTATTTTTAATTTTGATTTTTCTTTACCTCTATTATAGAGGGGGACCTATTCTGAACCTATTCTATATATATGAGGAGAATGTAAGAGGATCGGGCATAATATAAATTTCGACTTAATTCCCTCTACTCTCTGTTCTCTGAATATTTTTGTTCATACAGTTCGAAGGCCTTTCTTCAAATCCATGTCCTCCTACTTTTTGATACGAGCAGCTTCTCGATCCTATGTGATCCTGGACTGGAATTCCGCATCAGTGATAAAGTGACACATGTCCATGGTTATAGCAAAATCAAGAAGATGCGTAGAATAATGAAGATTTCCCAAGATCAATTGAATAGAAAAAATAGGAAATTAGAAGGAAAGATTTCCTAGAGCAAGAAAGGAATTAAGGAGTTAATGAAAGCTTATCTAGCCAAGATATTTCCAAGACAATATTCCATATCTACAAAATAAGGAAAGAAATCGAGATTTATCAAGATCATTATGGTAAAATAAATATTAACCTACATATTATGATGGAAACATGTTAATAAATAAAGGAATGCAAATCTAAGATACAATATTATGGAATGACTAAAGAAATTTGTGAAGAAGTGTGATAAATGACACTATAAATGGATGTCCAACCCAAGAAAAGAGAAATAAGTGAGTGAAAGAAGTGTGTGAGCAGAAGATCAACCAAAAGAGATGAAGTTAAGCAAGAGAATTCACAAATAAAGAAGAAATAGCTAGAAAAGGATATAGTTTATAAATTCAAAGATGGAGAGATATACTTATAATTTGAGTGAAAAGAACAAATTTACTTAGAAAGAAGTCAGAGTTCAAAACAGCTTATTAAAAAGAAAATTGAATTAGATACTAGTGTTGTGGTTAAGGAGAAAAATTAGAGTTGATTATGGGGTTACCTGGGTTTACAGTTAGACCATGGGTGTTGAATTTTGTAATATTCAAATAGAAGTAGATTTAAAAGAGTGCTAAAGTTAGTCGTGGAAGTAGATCAAAGTTGATAGAATAATGAAAAATATTTTGTGTTATTTATTTATTACTTAATTTACACTATAGCAAAATACACTCAATATAATCTATACACTTAACGATCATATCCCAAACTAGGCTATCGATTAGATCCCATCACAGGTTCTATGAAAAAGTATCATCGAGTTAAAATATTTCTCAAAAAGTTTAATCAATCCTACACACTCAATTCACCCCATCATAAGTGTGTTGTGAAAATAGCAATTGATATCAGAGTAGGTTATTCTCACAAGGATTAACCTCTAGAGAATTATAAGATTTTTTCATATGATCATTCTCATAAAATGAACTCCAAAAAAACTTTATTCAATGTGAAGAGCTATCCCTAGTGGAAGAATCTCTTGACAAACTATATTAAGGGAATAAATTACTAGTACTAGAGATTTTTTAGATTAATCAACCAGCCCCATAGATTAACACAAGTCATTTTAGCATAATTCTTGATAAATTTTCATGAAATTTTTTAAACTTCACATGAGGATCACCCATCCTAAAATTGATCCATATCAAGCATGCTTAATTGTAGAGTTCTTAGAATAAAATCACCAAAAGAATGATATACTATATTGATATAATTATCCATATAAATCCTTATAAGACTATGCTCAATTTGGGGGTATTATAAAATGTGCTTGTGAGAAATGGTGTTTTGAATTAATTGATAATTACTCCACCCTAGGAGATGAAAAATATGTACTAAATTCTATTACACAATAGCTTAATCTTGAAACTGATGTTTTAAGACAAAAAGTGGAAGGGTTATTTATTCTTAAACTAGATCCCCCACTAACAAGAATTGTCTTGCATATTTAGTGTGAGAAGAAGATTGAAGCAATAATGAATAAACTAAAAGAGCTAGAAAAGATCAAAGATAAAGGGAAGTTCTTACCAAAACCTCAACTCCACATAGCTAGAGCTAAAGAAAGACCTTGAAAAGGTGAAAAGTGATTTTGATGGACTCGCAAACCATAATGAATAGTTAATAAAGGAAGATAAAAAATAAAAAAATAAAAAACTAAGAATGAATTGTAGGAGAAAAAGTGGTTCTCAAGTTATAAATCACTAAAACTTCTATGTAAATAGATATATAATATTAAAAAAAAGTTTTATGGTTTGCTAACTAAAGAACCAACTCCAAGACCAATCTCCAAGAACATAGGTATTAAATAGATGAAACATTATAAGAGACGCAAATATATTGGTTTTCTTAATCTTAAATTTTGTATGTTGTGTGGTAATAATGGTTATGAAAAGACAAATTGTGATAAATTGAAATATAACCACGATAGTAGTGGTTATATGAAACAAAGTTGGATTAAAAAATAAGTTTTAATCGCTATAACCAATCTAAAGGGACCTAGGCAAATATGGGTTCCAAAATCAAAGAACTAATCTTTATTGTTGGCTATAGTACATGGAAAGAACCATTAGTGTGTAGATAGTGGTTGTTCAAGGCAAATGACTATAGATTCTAGAAGTTTCCTCTTACTAACAACCTATAATAGTGGGTGTGTGACTTTTAGAGATAATAAGAAGGGTATGTCCACTCATGGTAAAGTACGTTATTTATCCAGATATGTAATCTATAATGCTCTTTTGGTGAAATGTTTGAAGTGCGACCCATTCACATTGACTTGTGTGGACCAATGAGAATAATAAATTATGGTGGAAGCATGTATGTCTTTGTGATAGTTGATGATTGCTCTAGATTTACATGAATTATCTTCCTTGGTTCAAAAGAAGATATGTTCAATTTTTTGGTATGGATAAACAAGTTTGAAAATCAAATAAATCATCAACTCATCTCAATTTTTTCAAATCATAGCAGTGAATTAAACAATGTTAACTTTATGAAATTTTACGTGGACAAGGGAATATATCATAATTTTTCATCCTAATGAACTCCCCAATAAAAATAAGTTGTAAAAAGCAAAAATGCGATATTGGAAGAAATGGCAAGGACAATGCTCCATGGAAGTGGTTTACCAAGAAACTTCTAAGCTAAAGTAATAAACACATCCTCCTTAATGATGAACATAATCATAATCAGTTCCTTGATGAAGAATACACCATATTATCTCCTTTAGGGAAGAAAACCTAACATTGTTCACTTAAGAGTTTTTAAGTGAAAATGATATGTACATGATAATGGTAATGATGGTTTAGGTAAATTTGATCCAAGGAATTATGAGGTCATCTTTATTTGTTACTCCTCTCATAGTAAGGCATATAATGTGTACAACAAGAGAGTTATGATTATGGAGGAAAGTGCATATTTAATATTTGATGAAACCAATGAAGATGTAATGAACATGTAGATAGATATTGATAAGCACTTCTAGATTGGTATGATTATATACTTTGATGATGCATAAATTTCTGAATAAATATCTCTAGACAACTCCAACAAAGAGGAAATATATCCTAAACCAAGTCCCCAAACTGATATAGGGCATGACCAACAATCTTCTCCCATTAATTTAGAGGAATAATTATGAGATGAACCTAGGCAAGAAATAATACCACATAAAGTATCATCTTAGGGGGAAAACTTGATGAAAAATCCACTAATGCACCAAATAACTCAAGAAGATTGTGATATCATATTTCCCATCTAACAAATATGATCATAAGTGACATAAATAAATGAGTTTAAACTAGAAGATATATTATTGAATATATATAATTATTTATCATCTATTAAACCCCATGATTATAAGATTGCATTAATTAACCCTGGATGAATAATTGCTATGAAAGATGAGCTCAATCAGATTGAAAGAAATAAGGTTTGGCATCTTATTCCTATACCTGCTAAGGGATTAGCTATAGGAACAACTGGAGTATTCTAAGATAAACTAGATAATAATGGAATAACTACCTACAACAAGCATATTTGGTTGTAAAAGGATACATGCAATAAGAAGGCCTAGACTATCATGAGACTTTTGACCTAATTGTAAGATTAGAAGAAAAAAGAATGTTGGGTGCCTTTGTAGTTCACATATAAATTAAACTTCATCAAATGAACATCAAGGTAAATTTTTTGAATGGATACTTAAAATAATATCTTTATGCCAAGCACCCTTCTAGTTTTGAGAGTAGTGAGCATTCCCACCATGTGTATAAGTCATACAAAACACTTTATGGATTTAAACAAGCCACAAGTGCTTGGTATCAAATATTTTAAAACTTTTACATGGATAATGGATATGATCAATGAAAATTTGAAAAAACATTATTCTTAAAGACCAAACATAATGAAATGACAGTGGCATAAATTTATGTCAATGATGTTATCTTCAATTCCACTAATAATGTTTTATGTGTTGAATTTGCATGATTGATGAAAAGTGAATTTTATATGAGTATGATGGGTGAGTTGGGATTCTTCCTTAGTTTATAGATCAAAAAAGAAAACAAAATAGGGTGTCATGATTCATTAACAAAAGCACCTCAAAGTTCTACATGTTAAACCTTGTCAGACACTAATGCCTGCAAATTGTAAAATGGATCTAAATGCTAAAGGTAAAATAGTTGAGGAAAAGGTTATAGAGGTATAATTGGATCAATTTTATATCTCACATCTAGTAAACCTGATAGTGTTTGTAGTATATATTTGTGTAAAATATTCCAAGCTAACCTTAAGAAATCACATATCAAGTTAGTAAAAATAGTTTTTAGATATCTTAAAGGAATTAACCATCTGTGTTTGTAGTGCCTCAAAGGAGGAATTTTTGATCTTGTAGGATACTCCAACACATATTATGCTAGATTCCTTGTTTACAAGAAAAGTACTTCCGGTATGACACACTTTTTAGGCCCTTGCTTGATTTTATGGGCTTTATGGTTAGTCAGAAAATAATCATTAATGGATAAAATACCCTATCTTAAACCTTAGTCTCATAGAATGAGTGTTTTCATTATAATTGTGGCATGATTTATACCCTTAACTTGACCACCCAAATAGAATTGAATGAGTAGGGAAGTCATTATTGGTCCACAAAAGTATAGCACACTTTTTAAACACTTTGTTATCAACCAATCTCTAGTATCAACCCTGCACCTACAAATCATTCAACTAGTCAACAAGTGTTATAAGGAATACATTAATATCCATATAAGGAGATAATTGACCAACAATATATGAAGACAACATAAATAATGGATTTTTCATGTACTACCTTGGGGATAAGTTGCATGCTGTCAAAATTACTAGCCATATGTTGTAATTCTTGCTCATGCTAAAGGGATCCAACCCATTGGATGCCAACCCTAGTCTAACAATGTAAGGATTAGCTATAACTTTATATTATTGACATAGAACTCTTTCTATCATTGTCCATTAATTATGTATCATAAGATCCTCAATTCTCTAGAAGTGTCATCGAATATCTTAAGAAATGTGTCTACAAGCGTATAATTTTTTCAATCTTGGTGCCCATAGTGAAAGAATAAACAATTTGATGGTAGCATTGAGAATATTAATCCGCCTAATAATATTGTCAATAGATGATTATTTGATGTAGTTGAATCATGTTAGATATTAATCGCCAACTAAGCATGAACACATACTAAATTGTAAGAGGAAGAGAGATGTTAGTGAGTTGAATTTGAGGAAGAATTGTGTATTTTTGGAACTCCCATATTTATCATTTACTACCCTTAAAATTTACTTAGATGTGATGCATGTTGAAAAGAATGTTTCTAAACATTTTCTAAAGGTGATCCTTACTAATAATGGCAAATTAAAAAACAATGAAAACCTGATATGTGATTTAATGGATATGAATATCGAACCCAAATTCATTGGAAATATATTACCATGCTAGTTTGAAATTTTGAAATTTCATCTATGTTTCGTGTCATATCTGGTTTGAGTATGTGCATGTTTAATATTCCAAATTAAATATTAATATGTCTTCTTTCCTACTTAGTTTTTGGTTCATGATTTGGTGTAGTATGTGTATGATCATTTTCCCATGAGCCAACATTGATACTACTTATCAAGCTCAAGCAAACAACCATAAAATTTAACATGTGTTTACTTCGGCTACACCTCAAGAAGGAACATTTTTCTCACTTAAAGAATAATAATATCATGTTGAGGGGGGATGATCCTTACATATTCCTTTGAACGTTCGGGGAAAGTTTTTATGATATCAACTTACCAAATTCTTATGGAGGTTTTTCAAGGACTCCCAACATGGGTGATATCACTTTTTAAAATTCTACTAGTCATGGATTATCTTATTTCATGTTAGAGCCAATTGTTTTAACCTTGGATGAAGATTTGGGTCAAAATGCCACAATTGGGCCTAATAAACATCTTACTTATTTAAACATGGATTAGAAGGAGACTTAATGGTCATTATTGAAATTTTAATGAAAACAAATAGAAACCACATGCTACTAACAAAAACAAAAGGGTGATAACCAGCCATGACCATTAAATATTATAAGACTTAGATTTAGATAGTTATATATTATTAGAAACTTTGTCTTATTAATTTGGAAGTTCTATCTTTTATTCCTTTTAATATGTAAATTTTATGTATTTATATTTTAGATTTTTAGTTTATTTTTAATAAGATGTTCATATTTGAGGATGCATGAAAACGTGAGTCATGTAATCATGGATCGGGATGGAATACAACTTACAAGTTTTAATATTTAACTGCTTCTCTATGTGAGTTCCTTCTTAATTATGATTTCTATTTGATTCATATTCAAGTTTTCTATAATTAATTTCAATTTGATTTGATAAAGAGATTTTTTGTTCAATTGAACATATTCATACCACCAAACTATCGTCTATAGTAGCCATACATACATTCATACACATTCAAACCCAAAGTCATCTTCTTTAAATACAAAATGTCGTCTATTGCAATCTATAAAGAGTTTGATTTTCATGCCTAACATTACATTTGTCATGGGGCAGATGAACATGTGTACCTTATTTCTTGATAGATGTGGCGATTTCATCCTCTTTTTCTTATTTTATCTTCCACAAGTTCTCTGAAAAAATTAAGTTGAAAAAAATAGAGGCATTACAACTTTTGTCCTATGACAAAAGCTATATACGATTGTTTCAAAAAGTATTCCTTTTCCAATAAATTTTGGATTGATCAATTTAACTTGCGTAGTTATCTATACCGATCATTGAAATTTTAAGTCACAATCCAAAAAATTATAAGAACAATGATGATAATATTTGGCACACCCTTGTCATGCATCCTTACTCGCATTATCTTTGCACTTTGGATATAAATGAACTAATTTGCATTTCACTTGGAAGACACCTGTGATGCCTTCTCCCACTTAGTTAGGCGAGTGTTTAAATGGACTTTAGTTAAAGATCACATGAATGGGAGATTGAAATAGAAAACAAATGTTCCTACTAGATGTCAGCCTACGGAAGGGTCTCTCCTCAAGCTCAACACAGATGGACTGATTCATGAAGATGTAGGAACATTGGTGCCATTTTTACCTTTGTATGGAACTTTGGGATCAAGAGATGGCTTGTCATTAGATATTTCTCTAGGCTTCGGACATATTTACGTTGAATGTGAATTTACTTTTGCTATCCATCTAATATATCACTCCTCATCTGCACATCCCTTTTCTAGTATCATCTTGGGTTGTAAGAACTTTGGAAGGGGTTTAGTGAAGCTTCTCCAAGGCATGAGTTTATTAGAAAGGCAAACTCGGCGGTGGATAAATTACCTAGTCATGTTTGTCGTATCCTTGAGATTTTTTTGTGGATGATATAATCATAAACGTTTCTATATAAAATGGATTTTTATTTATGAAGAAAAAAATAATTTGAAAATATTAAAAATCCAAAAAATATAGGAATTGTTTAATAGTCCTGCCCATCACCCTATGTCAGGTTAACATAACCTAATAACCTATCACTTTTTAAAAAATAAAATTATAATATTTGTTTTATATGATAAAATTAAAGTAATTAAAGGGGAAAAAAATGAGCATATGTCATTTGATTTCGCCTTCATTTCATTTCATGTCGACAGATTGTACAGTAACCTGAGCCTTGTTTTCCTAATTCATTAAATATATATGGTTAGTGCCCCCATTTTTGCACTACTGAGCCTGCACAATTTCATGTACGCGTGCAACCTATTCATGTGGAAGGCTACAAAGGATCAACTATAGCTTCATTTTTTAATCCAATCCCAGGACATCTATCAAGTATAGAAATGCTAGCCCATCCTTTATGACCGCCGCTGTAGTAGCCATTGACATCCGTCTCTTCCTCAAATCGAATAGTTCCCAGAGTGCCATGTTGACAAGTTCCCTGGCTTTCTCTCCGTTGGTTCCGTCAAAAATACATTAATTTTAACAAACACGGACGGGATTGTGCTCATTAATTAGTGAAACGTTGTGCGATGCACAGAAGAGAACCTACATGTTCCCTCTTTTTTGCTGCGCCTTCTCTACAACATTTGAAATGATGATAGAATGTTATTATACTAGTAATGCTGAATGATGATGTAACAAAGCTAGAACGCAAAATATCTTCTTCACATAAAAAACTGAATTACAGACGGCTGAATATGACCAGCAGATGAGTTGAGACATCACAATGATTTGGCTAACTGAGAATTGGATGTTGTAGCAGTGAAGATACAGTAAACACTAACAGAACAAAGAGGTACATTTTGTTTCTCTTACCATACAAACTCCACCTACGACAAGTGCCTCCACATTGCTGGGCGGTCTCTTGAAATAAGCAGAATCTGCGAGGACGCGTAGTCGAAAGAAGGTGCATACATGTCATCTGGACCGATGACTTCTCTAACTTTGTGTGGGCTACTGTAATCTAAAGCAAATGAAGGTAACACATCATCTCTTGATGAATCAAAGACGAACAGACCACCTTCACATACACCCATGACAAGGTTTGAGTTTCCCCAAACCTGAGTCAGTGCAGTGTCACCGGACTGAGAGTTCAATGCTGGCATAGCGTATGTGCTCACGAGTTTTTGCATGCGCAAGGAGAACTGTTGTATTTGAGAGAAGATTTGGTTTTTGCCTGCTGATTTCATACTGGTACAGCCCAGATATATAGGGTCCCCACGTGAGAAAATTGAGTGCACGCTAATGCCAGTAATTGGTATCTTAAGACCGATACCTGATGGCTGCCGGAAATCCATGATGTTCATGGAATCAGCAGTGCAGAACACACCGTCATTTCCTTCTGATTCTGATGAGCTTACTCTGCACCCAAAACCGTTGATAATTTTTATAACTAAAAAGGCCTGGAGTATTAAATTAATAACAAAAAACTATCATAAAAAGAAAGGAAAAACAAACTAAAAATGACAAAAACATGCATGAAATCCGTTCATTTTAACGCTAAATCACCATTAAATGAAACCCAAGTATACAAATTGCTTATTGATTGATCAGGTACAGAGATCAGGGAAAAAGAGAACGTGCCTCACTCGCCCCTCTCAGCCTAACTAAGTGCAGCAGAAGGCAAGGAAGCAACAGAAGGCAACGGTGGCCTTTCCTCGTCAAGCACAGCAAATGCAGACGGGAATGAAGTCTGGCAATCGCGATATAGGAAAGAGTGAACTAAGTGCAGCGAGAAAATTGAATCTGAACACTCCTGCAAATACAGCCCCCACAAACATCCAGCCAACTCTCAGCCTTATGGAACCAACTGTTGAAGCAGTGATGAAGCAACTCCCAGAGGTTATTGCAAATACGTTGAGGGAGGGACAATCGGATCCTAGCTGGAAAGATATTTTAATCAGGAATCGTAAAGAGGATAGTGTACTGAATTTATGCTTCACTCATCCCACAGTGGTCAACAATGAAAACTGAGCAAAACTGAAGAAGGATGAAATCGAGAGGGAGGAAAAGCATTGGGGCTATACACTGGTGGAGATGGTTGCTGGAAATCAAACATCCCACCAATAGATGATCAGATTAGTGACGGGGTTTTTCCTCCTTCGGTTTAACTCTGAACAATCTCTGTTCTAGAGAATTCGTTCCTTCTATTGAAGAGATGGAACCCAAACATATCATTAGAAGGGAAGAAATGGTGGAAAATGCCATTGTGGATCACTATGCCCAGGGCTCCCTGTTACTCAATGGCCTTCTGAATCATTGAGTAGAATAGTTTGGGATTCCATTTCCAATTTATAGATATGGTGACTGCAACTTGTACTAGGGTCTTCTACCATCATTCTCATCATAGAGATTTATGCTACTCTACCAGTTATAGAATCTATCATGATAGGTCTGCCAGATGGGTCAAAAGAAAGGCAAAGGTTTAATTATGGCTGGAGGCTGTACTATTGTGCAACATGTGACTGCATAGGGCATGAAACAGGGAAATGCAAGCAGATAAGCAACCTAAAAGACTCCTTCACAGAGAGGAGGCATTGGCAAGGGTCAGATATGGAAAGTAAAGAAGATTGAACATGAGTCAAAGGTGAATCCAGAGAATGTTCCTGTTCCAGCAGAAGTGAAAATGACGAAGGGTTGAAGGAGAGTGCAGGTCCTTCACACACTAGAATTGTGCCAGTAAAAGGGGATCAATCCAAAAAAGAATGGCAAGGGAATTATGATCGAGTCTGGGATTCCAGTGTTTTCGATCACATGATGCTATCAGTTTGGAACATAAGAGACATTAATAACCCTCTAAAACAGAAGCGAGTATCTGGTATTATATAAAGATGATGCAGATGTAGTTAGTATATTAGAAGCACAGCCAAAGGAAGCAAACATGGCAAACGTAAAAGATAAAATTTCTATTTATGTCTTGCATGATAGGAATGGCAGGAAACTGACCTCCCAGCAGGACATTAGCAGAGAAATCTAGGGGTTTTATGAACAGTTATTGGGCACTTCTACTACTACCCTGGAGGTGGTTCATCCTGAGATTATAAAGCAGTGGGCTCTACTTAAAGGAGATCACAGACACTACCTAATAAAGGATGTCACAGTGGAGGAGACAAGAGATGCTGTATTTAGCATGGGTGATACTAAGGCTCCAGGGCCAGATGGATTTAATGCCCATTTCTATAAGACAGCATGGCCAATTGTAGGCAGAGATGCCATTGAGGCAAACAGACAATTCTGCACATCAAGACACATATTGAAAACGCCAAATAACTCCAATTCACCTGATACCCAAGACTGCAACCGCAAAGACTAGCAGAATACACACCATTTGCCTGTTGCGACATTGCTCATAAATTTATATCAAAGGTCCTCACAAATAGGCTAAAAGCAATCATGCCATATATTGTCGACTACTCACAGAATGCATTTATAGAGGGGAGATGGATAGGAGACAATGTTTTGTTAGCAGAAGAGCTGCTGAGGAAATATGGTAGGAAAGGAATTAGTCTGTGCATGATGCTTCAAATAGACTTAAAAAGGCACATGATACAGTGGAATGGAGCTTCATCAGGCACCTACAGGAAGGACTAGGATTTTCCACTCAATTTATTCAGATGGTAATGCAGTGTTAATACTACTCGGTTCTCCATTTGTCTGAATGGTGCTCTCTATAAACCTTTTAAGGGAGGTCTCCTACCCCCATATCTCTCAGTCCTGGCCATGGAATACAGGTAGCTGAAAACTCTATAAGATGACAAGACATTTAGAGGGCATCCTGAATGCAAAACAACAAAAATAATAAACTTCAATTTTGCAGATGATCTTTTGGTTTTTTTCAAGGGACACCTCCAGCCAGCTATACTGATTATGAAGATATTGGAGGCATTCTATCACATAACAGGCCTTCAAGAAAGCCCAACATAGAGTAATGTGTCTTTTGGTGGCATGGGAGCTCAGACTAAGCAGATGATGATGCTGATGCAAAACCAACAAAGAGTTATGTGTTCTTTGGTGGCATGTATTTAGGTGGCATGGGAGTGCATACTAAGCAGATGATTCTGCAGCAGCTTGATTTTACTGAAGATACCTTTTCTTTTTGATACCTTGGGGTCCCACTGAACCCTACCTCACTAGCAGTTGATCAATACCAACCGCTGATTGAAAGAATCACCCACAAACTGAAATCCTAGACCCCACCTCACTAGCAGGGAAGATGCAACTGCTACAATCAGTCATTTTGGGATTCAAAACTATTGGATGCAGATGTTTCTGTTTTCTAGAGCTGTTATACATCAGCTAGAGCATGTGTATAGACAATTCTTGTGGAGCAACATGGACCCAGACAAAAAGAAGGCACCTATAGCATGGTCCACAATCTGTTTACCAAAGACAGGGGGGTTTAGGCCTAAGCCAACTTGTGTACTGGAATGCAACCTGTGTTTCTATGTATGGAAGCAAATTGAATTTAAAGAAAACTTATGGGTGAAGTGGGTTCATGAAAGGTACATTTGGGGGCAAGATAGATGGTTGGTGGAAGCAAAGAGTGATCACTCATGGATGTTTAAACACATGCTTTGAATCAGATCAGATCCATGCATGCTACCATCATTGCATTCATGCAGGGAAGACGCGCACAAGCTCAGTATATCAATGCCTCAGATTAACAGCTCCTCAGGTAGAATGGTTCTCGTTTGTCTGGAAGCATGGTGATATGGACAAGCATAAATTCATTGCCTGGATAATTAGTCACAAGGCCTTGGCTGTTAAGAGCAGGTTAGTACAGTATGGGGTTTTACAGGATGATTTGTGTGCCGTTTGCAGAGAATAGGACAAGGATGTTGATCAACTATTAGTACAATGCCCAGGGGCCAGGAACTAATGGGGATATACACTTAGATGTTGATCAACTATTAGTACAATGTCCAGTGCTGAATGCTCTACTACACCACATTTTGATAAACCGCAATACAGTGGTGTTCCAGCTTATGCAACAAGCTCCTAGTATTATAAAACATATTATTACCAAGATTTTTGTAAAATTTGGTGTTAGTCCGAACTTGCATGTAGAGAGATATCTTATGCAGCTAGATAGATGGATGTAGTATAGTCTGCAAGAGGGATCCCCCAACAGTTTTTGTGTAGATATGCTGGAATGTACTCAATGCCTAATTTGATGATAAAATAAATTAATTACCAAAAAAAAGGATAAAATTGTACCTCCTTATGAGTGAATTCATAACGATAATGTCCATGCAAATGGGAGAATATGGCTACAGTAGAACCCTGATAAAGTGAAGATTCAGCTTATTGAGGCAACAGATCAAGTGATACATTGTCACATACTGTTACCTGGCCAACAGTGTTTTGCGTATGCCAGTGATGATGCTCATACAAGAAGAGAGCTATGAGAACAGCTAGATAATTTCCATTCACAGCACTGTCATGGCATCAGGAAGCTGGGAGCAGGGCATTTGGGACACATCGGTGTGGGGAAACAGTGGAGAATTGTCTATCAGATCAATGCAAGCATCAATTACATTGGAACAAGCTGGAATCCTTTTGAGTGAAACCATTCAGATTTTTTAGCTTCTGGACTGATCAGGAACAATTCATTCAAACTGTAGCGCATTCATGGCAGGGATCACCCCACTATCACTTGGTGACTAAACTGAAACTTGAACTCAGTATTAAAGAAATTTAAAACTGTTCATTTTGGGGATGTCACTGCATGAACAGTTCAACAAAGGCTCCTGTACTTCAGGTGGTACACCCTCATGTTTTCCAACATGGTCCTCCATTAGTAAGGGAGCAGAGACAACAATTGGTGGCAAAGTTGACCTCAGCAGAAATCAAGGAAACTTTTTTTGGCATGGGAGATGCCAAAGCACCTGGCCCTGATGGATATAATGCAAAATTATTTAAGGCATGGACTGTGGTAGAGGATACTGTGATTGAAAGAGTGAGACAGTTTTGGCAATCTGGTCATATGTTGAAAGCTCTAAACAACACATCTCTCCACCTCATATCAAAGACAGCACAAGCAAGCAGGAACTGTCACAGAATAAAGAGTCTTGACAAATACACTCAAACCAGTGATGGGATATCTAGTAGACTGCTCACAATCTGCCTTTGTTGAAGGAGCACAACATTCTTTTGGCTAGAGTTACTAAGGAAGTATGGAAGAAAAGGTGTTTTCCGCCAAATGATGCTGAAAATATAATTGAGGAAGTCATATTACACATTAGAATGGAACTTACTAGCCCACATTCTTGAAGGTTTTGGGTTCTCACTTCTCAAGGCACTTCATTACCCTTGTTAGGCAGTTTACTATTGTACAGTTCTCAACGTGACATAATGGGACATTATGGGACGAGAAGGGTAAGACAAGGTGGCCCCGTGCCACCTTACTTATTTGTCTTGGCAATGAAGTATTTGCAAACTATGTTCAAAACATTATGGGAAGATCACGAGTTCAGGGGTCACCCTGACTGTGGACAAATGAAGCCAGTAAATCTCTCTGTTCTTCCGATGATTTGCGGTCTTTTGCAAAGAGCATTTACCATCTGCAAAGCTAATTATGCAGAAGCTACAGAATTTTCATGAGACATTAGGTTTACAAGCCAATCCAAATAAGAGCAGTATCTATTTTGGTCTTTTGAAGGCTACAAAGATGGAGATCTTAACAACTCTGGGCTTCAGCGAAGGACATATCCCATTTAAGTATCTTAATGTGCCACTAAATTGTTCCTCCTAGAGAATAAAATCACCCCAATATTGAGAACATGGAGTATCAAATATTTCAGCTTTGTAGGGAAATTAAAACTGCTGCAATCTATAATATTTGGTATAGAAAATTACTATATGCAACCGTTTGTTTAACCACAAACAGTACTCCAGCAACTAGAAGCAGTGTGCTGGATGTTTCTTTGGCATAACCTAGCCACCGAAAAGAAAGAGAAAGAGAACGTGGATTAGGGCTTAGGCAACTTAATGAATGAAACACAGCTTGTGCTGCAAAGTATGCATGTAAACTCATTGAGAATGAAGAGTCTTTGGGTGAAGTGGATCCATGGGAGATATACTATAGGTCAAGATTGTTGACAGTTCCAAGAGAGCCCTGAATACTCTTGGATCCTTAAGCACATCCTCCAGATCAGAGACAAGGTTGGCAATGTAAATGTATATTTCACAGTGCATCAGAGCTACAAGGTACCAAGTTATTGCAGCTGGTAAGCCAAAACCAAAACCAAAGAATACAACTTTCCCCTAACAAAGGTTTTAAGGACCTTGGAGCCTCCCGCTTCTTCCTTCTCCCCCAAATAATGATTACCCAATTCCCAAATATAGTTGCCCTTCCCTTCTAATAGAATGATGATTCAGCTAGAGACACATAACAGACTCTAAATGACTTTAGCACAGTCTAAGTTTCTACTAGACTCTACAACTCAGCAATGACAAAATAAACGAATGAAAGAAAAAATAAATCAGTCACCCTCTGACAGCCCCAACCCCATGCCAAAATCCTATACTATCACCGCAGATTATCCCTCCTCACATATGTGTACTTCACCAATGGCTTATCAGCAGCACATCAGAAACTCAGGAGAACGGATGCATTAGTAGCATGGTATGGCTTAGAATGGAAGCATCCAGGGCAAGCAAAGCATAAGTTTATGACCTAGATGATTAGTCACAGTGCACTTGCGCTGAATGCAAGTTAAATTGGAGGGGATTGCTTAATGATGCTACCTGTGAAGGTTGTGGAAGTGTGGTAGAAGATGACAACTACCTAGTTCAATGTACTATTTCCAACAGGATTTGGCAGCAGCTACTTAATTGCTTTCAACTGCCTCTATGCTTTAAAAATTGGAATGAATGCTTGGCTTAGAGGATAAAGATTACGAAAGGGAAAGGGAAGGGGAAAGGAAAGAGAACAGTTTGGAAGGTGACTTTGACTGCTATACTTTATCAGATTTAGATCCAAAGAAACATGGTGGTATTTGAATGGACACAAAAGCATCCTAGGGTGATAGTTAAGAATGCAATTACTGAACTCTTTGTTAGTTTTAGTAAGCCTAGTTGTAGGAAGATTTCAAAGTATATGGAAGGGTTTAATAGATGGTAGAGTTGAGTAGGGTCTGTCCCTAGAATCACTTGCTGAACATAGAATGTAGATATAATGTGCATATCTCCAATTTTGGTAATAAAATTGCATTAACTATCGCCAAAAAAATAAAAAAGAGGATGAAACCAGATTGGCATAAACTGCCCATTCAGAAAAAAATAAAGATAAGTCAGAGTCTAAGATATTAACCTTTGCCGGACTCCTCCTCCCACTTCTGCATCTATATTATTTACATGAAGTGCAGAGATATGACCACCAGAAAACGAAACATTTAATAAAGCCTGGGGTTTCAGTGAGTTCACATCCCACAAGGAGATAGCATCTGTTTCTGCTATAACTACTTTCCCTCTATTTCTCCACTGTACTGGACTAGAATAATCCATCATCGATACAGGCTTCTGAACATCCCACTTCATTATTTGTTCACCATCACGGATATCATATATTTTGACAGCTCTCTGGGAGGTTGCCATTGAAGCAATCAATGGTCCACATGGCCTGTGCCAAAACTGCTGGTTGTCGGAACACATGGAGGTAGATAGTGAACTTCTTCTAGGTCCTAGAACTTGTCTCACACTGGTTGTTTTTTCCCCAACATGGAAAGCTCGAACTTCTTTGCTGTAGAAGTCCCATGAACAAAACCCTGTACTGACAGAATTTCCTGCAGATGCAGCCACTACATATTTCCCTGAACAACCATCTGGATTAGGAGCTCGAACTATCCAACAGTCTCTCCAAATATTGGGCAAGGTTCCAGATGGAGGTCTGTATTCAGCTTTTTCCTGAAATGAGAATATTAATAATATAGATAAGCTGATGCACAGGAAACTTATTATGGATTAAGTTTATAACTTTACCAAGTATATGAATGATTAGCTAATACGAAAGATCTCACATAGTCAAATGATAAATAAGAAAATCTACATACATATATCTGCATCAAGATAAAAGCAAGTAACAAGCATCTAAAAGCAACATGATATATCAAATATAGGTTTCTTCATATCCACCTGTCTGCATCAGTAGATATAATTGATCAAGATAGTGGCAAACAAATCTAAGTTTAACATTGCGTGCAAACATACGTGGACATTTTTAGTTTTATTTTAATTTTTATCAGCATCAAGATATTGTGAAAGAAGCCCATAACCACTAATCAGCTCCAGGGGAACAATTGTTCTACTTTATGTTAAATACGATAAATGGCTACACGTCAAGAACTTTGGACTCCAGACCCAACTTCAGAGAATGAATAAATAGCATACCTCACGGTTAGCAATATCATAAAAGGAACAAGAACCATCATCATGAGCAAGAAGAACCGATTCTCCTTCAGAAAAGAACCATCCCCCTGTAGAAGTTTTCTGCCCAAGTTGACTTAACTGATAAATATTGTTATCCTCAATATCCTCCACAACAAAATGCGTTGGCTTATTCTCCTGATCGTCATATTCATCAAGACTCTCATCTGCTGTAAGGTCCATATCGACATCATGATGTCCTGTAATAACATTAGGACTTTGTTGGTTTGCAGCTGAAGCACCTTCACCCTCTGTTTCCTGGACTTCGTTGACCTCTGGATAAAGATCTACATCCATTATAGAAACCTTGTGCTGCTCCTTACTTAAAGAAGAAAGGTATTCGACCGCAACAGGGTTCTCATTAACAACAATCGGCAGCTTGTCAGCTGAAGTTGATTCACTTATAGGTTTTAGAACTGCATGCCCACTATCAGAGCTTGAAGATAATGGTTTAGAGGACGTTTGATTTGTAAGCAACTTATGGTGAGGGAAAAGCCTTGCTTCAAGCTCTTCACTGGGCAAGCCTTTCATCATGACTTTCTGGCTATCAACTTGCTTATTTTGATTTGATTGCTGTGCCTTTGCTTGCACAAAATCAATTCCAGCACCATTTGGGCGACTCAATTTACCATCAGATTCCCCAATGACATGACCCATGGCTTTCTCAATCCCTGAAATCTTCTCCTGAATACCAGAAATTATAAGCTTAGAAGCGTCAGGATTATTCAGATCTAGCATTTCTTTAGTCCTTTTAATATCAGAAGCAATTCTCTCAACTTTCCCTTCTAAAAACGCAAGCTTCTCATGTAGCTTGCTGGAATACTTGTTACCAGCAAGCCCACCAATGCTACTTTGCCCACTCACTTCCTTCACTTTTGAAAGATTATAACTTTTCAAACCAGTTACGGCTTCCCCTGCTAAGACTTCTGATGACAAAGTTTTTTCATCCTTCCCAACACCAGAACCAGCATTGCACTTCTCAACATTAAAACCGTTTTTGCAGACTTGTGGAAAAGCATTAATACTATGCTGGGTTGGTTTGACAACATTGATGTTTAAAGTAACTTCCTTTCGGTTACTAAGAAGCCTACATTCATTCTTGTCAACATTCAATTTTAACTCTTTCTTGTCTTCAAATTTCCCGCTCCTTTTTACTGAATTAGGCCCTATATTCTCGTTCTCTTTACAATAACCATTAACTCTCAACCTGTCAGCACCTCTTTCCCTCACTTTGGGAGAGGGTTCCCGTACACCTTTCTTCTCCGATGCTCCAAAACTATTCACTATTCTACCAGTAGATCGAAGTTGACAACTTGCAGTGCCAGACTCTTTCTCACCAGAATCCCTAGAAGAAACCCTATGTTGCCTCAAATCCGATAAATGCCGAGTAAAATCAGAAGGACTGGAACTCCTACCTCTGGGAACAGACGACGTAAACAGCCGACTCCTCGGTTCTCCATCAGAAGCCGCGGGCTTGTCGATCTTGGGCAGAGATCGGATCTCGGGTTTCTGGGTGACCACGCCTCCACGAGTCCTGGAAATGGATCTAGAGCTGTTGTCCTTCCTGGTGGTGGACTTATTTGCGCTGTCGAGAAGGAGTGACTTGTCCAAGACAGGCGGGGTCATGGACTTGGAGGGCTTCAACGCCATTATCTTACCGCCGGCACCGCCACGGTCTTTCAGCCGGCGAACTGAGGTCGTGGACATTAGAAAAGCTCGTGAAAGTAACTAGTTTTTTTTTTCTCTTCCGCTCGTTTGCTGCTGTGTGTTCGCGTTTAGTTACAAGGTTCAAGATGATACTTGTATGATTGGGGGATTTTGACGGAATGAAGCACGTTTGATTGGACATTGAGAAATGTTTCGAGCGGGACATGGAAATGGATTTAAGATTTTGAATTTCATCGGATTGAGCCGCGGCTTTGCGGGTGACCCGGATGGATATTTAACCATTGGACCGGTCATTTGTTAGAGCAGGTTTAATGGTACTAGACTACTAGTGAATGTGAGCAGCTTAGGTATTTTTTACAATAAAAATAAAAAGAAATAAAGGTTAAGCTATTTATATACTACTTTATTTATATGTGCTTAATAATGGTAATAGCTTATTTTTCTTGTACCGTCGCACCCCATATTCTATAAAATTCTTCTACTATTAATATAGATAACTATTAGATAATACTAAACATATATTTTGTAGAGAGATATGGGTACACATTTATCTATGTTATTGGAGCTTATTGTGCTACCCAAATTACGTTTGTTCTTTTAATCTACCCACAAGAACCTTCTTTATATGCATTAATATTCATAAGCTACTCTTCAGAGCTTTTATTTGATATGCTTGTAGGCTAGTGATTCAACTAGTTTACCAAATTTAAGTAAATATTATATAAGCTTATTTTAAATAATGAAATTATAACTTAATTTCAATTCAATTTTATATTGTAAAAATAATAAAACAATAGTTATAATATTAACCTTATTTAGAGGCCTAAGTGCCTTGGCCCAAAAAGAAAAGAAAAAAATCTAAAGAATTAAAGCTTCGTTATCATATTGTTACTTTTATTTATTCTCCCAAATATATTTGGTATCTTAGAAATAAATAAAAAAATAAACCTTAAGAGTTAGCATTTTACTTCATTGGTTCATGCCCCATTTCCTTTATAACCATATTTGTTTTCTTTTCCTGAAACTTCAATGTGATTTCCTTCATTGTTGTTTCTTTCATTTTCTGTCCCTTATTCAATTTTTTATACTTTAATGCACCCCCTTCATCTCTATTTATTTCTTTTTCTTTCACTCTTTGAATGCTCATCCCTAGGGGCAGAGCCAGGGCTGCCGTATGGTGTCCCGGGACACCACGGAGCCCTAGGGGTAAAGTAGTAAATATGTTCGTTTTTTTAGGTATTTGATATATATTATATTTATAGGATACCATAGCAAAAAATTATAACAGATGAACGGTTAGGCAAGTCTGGTTCTTTGTATTTTGACCTCGAGGTCATAGGATCAAATCTTATGGTCAATCGGTTTTGAATTATTTTATAGAATCAAAACGGCATCGTTTTGATCCCCCCCAACCCTTACCATCAGCCAGGTACTTCATCTCCCTCCATTACCCTCCATCAACCCTCGACGCAAGCTACACATGACGCAGATCTCGCTCCACTACCTTGAGTGCCCTCGACGTAGAGTCGCAGACCAGACACAATCACACAACTCGACCCTCGACCGTGCCACTGAAGCTTGCCACTACAGCTGTTTGTTCCTCTTCCAATTCCAGTCGTCTGCCTCATCCAATCGTCGCCCCGCCCTACTCCAAGCCTCCAACCGTGCCTGCCTGCCGCTGCTACCTGGTGCTCTGATTTCTACAAGTCTGCACTACTTGCAACAACCAAGAGAAAAAGCTGCGAGAATCTAACTAAGATAGGCCAGCCAAAACTCCAACCAAGCCAAGTTTCTGAGGAAGCCAAGAAGGTAAGATTTAAGTTAATTTTTAGTTAGTTAAATTGTTAGTCATAAATTTATAAATTTGTGAAATTAGAATGTAGTTAATTTATTTATATTTATTTTAGTAATTGATTATATTTTTTAGTTTATAGAAATTCTAATTTATCTTATTAATGTAGAAATCCTAATTAATTTGGTAGAAATTAAATTTTTTAGATTTATAGATTGAATTGTTTAATTTATTAGTTAGTTTTTGAATTAGTTTGTTATAAAATTATATTATCAATTATGTTTTAGTAAATTCATTAGTAAATTCATTAAATTATTTAATGTCTTAATTTAGGATGAAATGATACTTTTCAATCTAGCCTAAAAATAGCTGTTATGAATCTAATTTTATTAATCAAGTTGTGTTACCAACTTCCAAAAACCAAGCACTCCCATCTTCAAGCCAACCACAAGAATCAAGATTCACTAATGAAGGTAAAGTTGATTTGGAAACTTTAGAAGCAGATTATGGGTTAAGAAAAAAGATTTCAGATTTTCATCCGAATATTCAAGATGAGGTAAGAAGAGCTTATCTTTTAAAAGGCCCTTGTCAACCTCGTACTCATAGCTTTCCTACAAAGGTTATCGATGAGAAAATCATTGATTTGTTTCATCTTGGTTTGATGAATATGATTGGTTGGAATATAGTATAGCTAAAGATGTTGCATTTTTTCTACCTTGTTACTTATTTAAAAGTGAATATGAAGCTGGCGGTGATCATTTTGTGGGAAAATGATTTATACATTGGAATAAAAAACAAAGGTTCAAGGTTCATGTTGGTAGTTCTAATAGTTTGAAGCTACTAAAAAATGTGAATATCTTATGAAATAGAAGCAAAGCATTAAAGCCTCTTTTATAAAGGAATTGAAACAAGTCAAATTAGATTATCTTATCCTTTTAGATGCATTTATTCAAGCTGTAAGATTTCTTCCTAAAGGGGGAATGGAATTTAGAGGACATGATGAGTCAGAAGATTATCTAAATTTAGGTAACTTTCTTTATATTCTGGAGGCTTTAAGACATAACAATGAAGCTATAGCTAGAGTTGTGTTAGGAAATGCTCTAAAGAATAATCAAATGACTTCACCTAAGATTCAGAAAGATATTAGTTATGCATTTACATCTAAAATAATTAATGAGATTGTTAATGAAATTGGAGATGATTTTTTTGGCATATTAGAGGATGAATCAGGAGACATAGCAAAGAAAAAACAAATGGTTGTTGTTTTGAGTTATGTTGATGATAGGGGTTTTGTTATGGAAAGATTTGTTGGGATTGTACATGTCAAAGATACAATTGCTTTATCACTTAAGCTTACACTTGAATCAATGTTGAGTCAGTATGGATTATGTTTATCAAAAGTACGAGGACAAGGGTACGATGAAGCTAGTAATATGTGAGGTAAATTTAGTGGTTTGAAAACATTGATTCGGAATGAAAATCCTTGTGCCTATTACGTTCATTGTTTTTCTCATCAACTTCAATTGGCTCTTATTGATGCGTTAAAATGTCATAATGAGCTTAGTTGTTTTCTTAGCAATGTTACACAAGTTTTGAATGTTATTGGATCCTCTAATAAGCGTCAAGATTCTCTTCGAGATAAATAAGTTACTTACATAGCAAATGCATTAGAAGAAGGCTTGATAGAATCTGGTTGGGGATTGAACTAAGAATATGTTATTGTAAGGGTCGGTGATACTCATTAGGATTCTCGCTTAAGGACATTTTTAAGTCTCAAAATTTTGTTCTCTTCTATAATCAAGGTACTTGTATGTATGCCTTGTATGTATTCCGGTCCATCGACTATAATAGTGGAATTCCCGTACTCTCATGGATTAATAAAGAGTATGTGTGAAACAATTATATTGAACATCGATCTAAAGGATAAGTTACCTGGACTATAATCCGGCCTTCATTATCTATATTGTTGTATGCTGTCTATATGATCATGCATGTGTTATATGCCTTATATGTTTAGCCTTAGTTGCATGGTTACCTTACTCAGTACGTAGTGTACTAACCACCCATTTTATGGGTGCTGCTCATTCTCACGAGCGGAGGACCCACCTGAGTTTATGTAGGTAGAAGATGATATCTTCGATGCCTACAACACTTACGAGGCATCAGGCGGGGCTGGGAGTTGAGCTTGAGCTTGGCCTGGGGATCGAGAGTGACCTAGCCGAATTCTATATTTCATTTTATTTTACCATGTATCATTTTTATTCTAGTTATTTTCTAACGTACGGTATTTTATATCTTTAGAAAACTTTGGTTACTTACTCATTCGATTGTAACTCTTTTAACTGCACTCTAATTTCTGTATAACTAACGATTCAGTTCTTTTATGAATTATCACTTTAAGTATTGACTTATGTTTGATGATAAAACTCTTCAGCCTTAACACTTAGTACTGGAATAGTAGAAGTGAACTGGTTCGATACTAAGTGTAGCGGTAATATCCCTAGAATTTATGATTTTGTTAATTCTCTTCCGTTAAACCTTTTCATTAAATGAAATTTTTTAGTAGTGAATTTTGGGGGTGTTATAAAAAACAAGTTTTAACTCAGAAATTCATGCATAAATTTTATAACTTCAAACTTGAAATAGAAAGGAAAGAATGAATATACGATACCAAAAGGAAAAATAAAGGATACTTAGCTGAACCACTCAACTTTCTTCCTAAATCTAACGTTTCCTTTCTTAATAATTAAAAAAAGATCGAGCTAGAGTAAGGATCAGAGAATTAAAAGGAATTTGACTATAAGGCTTGAAGTGTAGAGGGAGAAGATGAATACTAGAGAGATTAGGTATTTTTTGTGGTTGAAAGAAAGGTGAACAAAATGGGAGACTAGGGTTATTTATAATCAATAAATCGATACAAATCATAGTGTGGTCAGGAAAAAATTGAAAACCTTAACTCTCATCATTTGAATTCATGTTAAACAAATGGATTTCATCTAAGATATGATAACCTATCCTCCAGAACTTAAATGGTAATTCTAGAAGAGTGCAGGTCATTTGGTTTAGAAATACAATTCACAAGAGGGGTAAGGGAATGTTAGCATGGAAGGAATCTCCTAGCTAAACAAAATCAAGTCTGAGATTGAAGCAATGATCTCAGAATGTGCAAAGGAGAAAGGTGGAAGAAGAAAAAGTTGAGGTCATCTCCCCCTTCAATTATCCCAACTGACTCCTCGAATAGATCTAAGTTAGTATTTTTGGGCCAAATGCATCATGAAAAAGGCTAAGAGTATTTTAGGAACAATTCTGCATGGGTTAACAATGTTCCATTTCAGTATAAGAAATTTTCCTTAAAAATTGAGTTTCAAAAATATGCCTAACTTGACAACCCACTCCATTAATTTGGTCTATCAGTCAACTGTTCTATAGACCAGTATATTGGTTCCCTGACTAGTTGATTGGTTTAGTTGGGTAAAACCCATTCTACTGAAACAACGAACCAGTTGATATATTCATGAAAGTAGTTGACCAATTCTCCTTAAAAACTCCTTAAATTAAAATTTTCAACTTCATTTCAAATCCAAATTTGCCTCATACCAAATCAAAATCAAACACCAAAATTTACATAATATCTCATTCAACACTTTACTAAAAGATGGGGTATTACACCAGCTCTACGAGCCAAGTCTTGAAGATAAGAGTCAATACTCTTCCCTAAATAAGCCATCATATGCAACATAGTCATCCAAGGGATCCTTACAGATCTGCAAAAACTCAACCAGGTCCTCTACTTGTCAAAATGAGCACCACCCATGAAAATAATGATTAGTAAGCTACGTACTAAGTTAGATAACAACACAATCATATCTAGGTTATACAGAAACATAAGCAAGCACAATATTTAACATAATATGATGACAGATAATATTGATTCCCTAGGTTTATTAGTAAATACAATCATAATCCATATTCATATTTACGTTAAGTTTAGGGACCTTGCTATTCTTAATTTGGTGGAATGGACTAATGCACC
Organism: Tamarix austromongolica; assembly: GCA_039764185.1. NCBI lineage: Eukaryota > Viridiplantae > Streptophyta > Magnoliopsida > Caryophyllales > Tamaricaceae > Tamarix > Tamarix austromongolica. The sequence goes on along the minus strand of CM077816.1, from coordinate 75,013,205 downwards.
TTTGAGGGGAAACCACACATGTTCCACTATTATCATCTAGTGGAATGAACCCCACATATATTAGGGTAACATGCTCCTAACCACTATTCTTAAACTGATGGAATGGTATGAAGCACCTCTTAGAGCAAAATACTCCTCAACCACTATTATTGTCCAATGGAAATGACACAACACCTCAATTCTGACTTGTGTAATCTTTCACATTAAGTGATTAATATCTTAATTATTATTACTTACTTAATATCATATTCTAATTTACGTTGAGCCCTGAGAACCCCATTATTATTAAATTAGTGGAATGATCTAGAGTACCTCTCAAGGAAAAACACACCAAGGCATTATTATTGTCCAGTGGAATAGACATACAACATCTTGGCCTTAGCTCACATAATATATCTCTTTAAGTGATTTACATCTTGTTTCTGATGGTATATCTCATGACCTTCATGCACAAACATATGTAGACATGAAAGGCACACAATATATCTTAACATAATCATTTGGACACATAAAACATAATCATGAGAATACCAATACATTCACCCAAAGGACAAAGCCATATCCCCCTAAAAAACCCTAATTTCATAAGTTAAGCATAACTTCTCCCCCGGTACTCATTTTATTGCAAAATTTAATGCCCATCCTTAAAATAGTATTATTGATAACGTACCCAAAAATCAAGGTTTAACTTCAACATCTTACAAATACAATAATAGCATACCTTTAGTATTATTGTTCACATATCCCTAATTTTACAATCAAATCATAACTCTCCCCATGAGCCTCATATAACCACTAAATATAATATGCATTCATAAAATGCCAAGATTAACAACATAGTCAGGAAATAAGTTTAAACTCCAAAATTTCATACATATGATAATAATCCTGCCCCTAGTGTTATTATTTCCACTTAGAGTTGTTTTTCTCATATATTAGGCTTAAACCATTCATATTCATTGCAAACATTCTACCTGGTATACTTAAACATATTTTGAGCCCATTATCACATTAAAGTACCTCATATTCCATTTTTAAAAAATATTAACCTAATTACCCCTTAACTAAAATACCCATTTTCACAAAAACCTCATGAGTCCCATAATGAATGGTTTTATAACCTCCATTTCATACTATCATCACAAAAATGCATAACCACCATTATATATCAGCTCCACATATCCTAATTTATGGTAACCCATAATATGCACAAAAAGGGTAAAGAGGAGGTGGTATTTGATCACAAGAGGTTGCTTGCAAGTTAGAGGGCAATGGAAATGATTCAAATGAAGAAAGGGTATGTTCGCCCAAATATGCAAGCACATGGATGTCATTGTCATTATTTAATATTGTATCCTTAGCAACTTTATCTCTAATTATCGATTTCCATTATTTGTGACTATTTAGACTAATTAAAATGGCAAGGTTAGTAATAATGATAGAAGACAACCTTAACACTAGATGAATCTAATGAAAAATTCAATTTAATAAGAAAAGCCTATGATTGAACCTTAGTTGGGATTTTGCTATGAATTAATAAATAGATCAATTGCATCTCATATTGCTCTATGCATTAGGAACTACTAGTTAATGATAACTATTAGCCTATTTCAATGACTAAAAGTTATATCTGACTCAGTCTAACAACCTATTTTCAAGGTGTTACATCAAATTAAACCAACTACTCTATATTATCATATATTACTCTATATGTATTGTGGATAGTAGGAGCACTGATTCTAGTAGTGGTGTATTATTCTAATGGTTCAACCAACCACTCTTTCATCCATATAATATATTAGTGTACTTCCTCATGAATGTTGATGGTTTGAAGAAAATCATGCCATTTACAAACTTTGTAGTCCACATAGGGCTAATATGATATGATTCCCTTTTAACTCTCTTATAATATATACTTTTTAGAAAAATGCATCATACAACTTTAATTTTAGGTAAAATATACAAAATAACTCTGAATTGGCAAGTCACTAGACAACCTTGAATGTTGAGAGTTATGCACTATATAATAATATATTACTTTAATAGGATAATGGTGTAAACCATTACCATCTATATTCCCACCATATTAAATTCATATTTCTCTCATTTCCTTTATGTATTCTTAAAAAGGATAGATAAATAAATAAATAAGAAAAACAAGGACAAGAAATTGGAGTCACAATGTAAAGAGAGTGTGCAATCCTTTTGATGAAACCTCAACACAACATTAATCTTTTCTACCCTTTGATAGTGGAAAAGGAAAAATAGAGAATCATAGAAGCCCTTGTGTTTTATCCTCTACTGAACATGTCTCATCTCTAGTGACTTACATTGTCAATTTTTTTTATTTCAAAGCTTAGTGATGTGTTACACATCACCCTTCTTTATTTCTTCCCTTGTTTGAAGACTCCAAACTAAACATATTTGTTTAAATAAAGCTTTGATTCAGTTCCCAAATTTGTCTTGGTCTCCTATAATTTCTTGAGTGGGTTAGCATCTAAGGTTCGTTCAACATTATTTTGGTGTTATTTATTTTCTCAAATATAAGATCTAGATTATATGTAATTTTGTATCTTAAAACATGTGTGGGTGTGCTTCCTTGAATTTTTAAATCCATATTGGACTTGGTTTTGATGTTTATTCAACTTTGGTGTTGCTTGAGTTTGTATGACCTTGCTCTTTCTTTATTTGGGTCACTATTATTTCAAATATGTTCTCTATGGTTAAAGGTTAGGTAATGATTGGGCCCAACAGATTAGGTGCGCAACATGCTCAAGTATTAATTTTGCTTTAGTCTTTTTTATTAGTCTAGGAAATGATGGTTCCCGACTTTGTAAGATTGTCTCTCTATTCTCCATTAATTTTATCTCTTATGGAATATGGGGATTTAGGTGTGTAAATGTTGGTTCATTAATGTGTTGTCCAACTAAATGTTGCTAGTTCTTGTTGAGACATGTCTGAAAATGTTGAGTTGGTGACCTTGTTGATATTATGCTTTTGACATTCTTATATGATGAGCTCAATGAGATTATGAAACAATTTCTCCGTACAGAAGGGAGATGGAGTGGTGGCTTGATTTTATAATTATCAAAGAGCTAAATAAATCAAGTAAATGAATGAATTTTATAGCAAACTAAAAGCAAGGCAAGTCAAAATAACGTTGTTTAGAATATTGAGTTTATGTTCAAGAAATAAATAAATGAAAAGAAAATAAAAGCAATGAATGTATATATTAAAAAAAAGTGAAATAGATAGGTGAGGAAATGGTTCCAAAATAATTAGGGGTATTTTAAGTAATTCAACTTTTCAAAGGAGGAAAAATAGATAGGCAAATGTAGGAAATTTTATAAAATATATGTAAGGGTATTAGGGTTATTTTATTCATTGGCTTTTAAGATTTTAATAGCTTGATAAAGTAGTTAATGGTTAAAGCTAATAGATGGTTATCTGATGTATAACCTTAACTTAATGTTGTCTGACGATTTTCTAGAAACTCAAAATTAGCTTATATGTTTCACCTAAACTTAGGATTGATTTGTATATTTTTCCTATATTGTTTTACTATTATAATTTATCTCTTGACATGTGTTTTAATACAATTTAGTGACTAAGTAAATAATATCGTGTAGGTAAATTATTCCAAAGTTAAGTTCTTCCTTTTGTTAGCATAATGTAGTAACTAAAGATTATTATTTTTTGGGAGTTCTTTTTCATCTTATACATTCACTAAGGTAATAGATTGGCTTTGATGTATGCTGCCATTTAAATTTCAAAGGGGCTTGGAGTGTTTTGTTCAAGCTAGAAGAGTTTGTAAGTTATATTTCATATCTTACTACATTTTATTGGGTACCTTTAGCTAATGTGTTGTCTCCTCAATACATTGCTTTCAGAGTCGGCTGGATCATAGTATTCTAATTTTCTTTTACCCACTGTACGCACACCATAGCACACACGTAATCAATCTTTCTTATTTACCCTCACTCTTTCTTAAATATAAAATATATCATACCAATGCTTAATTTTTAATTTAGGTCATTAAAGAAATATACCAAAAACATTTATCAAAATTTTTTCAATGGTAGATCTTTATATTGATATACATCTAATGTAAAAAAAATTATGTAAAATTATCATCAATTCAAAGACTAATATTAGTTACCTCACAAAAATTAAATATCCATCACCTCAAAGACCAGTATTAATCAATGCGAAAGCTAAATATACATGAGCTCAAATGCAATAATTCATGATCATAACTAATGAATGCAATATGAAATATTCATTAGCTAAAGGCTCATATTTATTGCCTCAAATACGACGTAAATCATAGATACTAGATAAACAGTGCATCGTGTAATGCTTTCCAACACATGATCAATGAATATTGGACCCATGTATCCACAGTTTTGAGTATGCTATTCAATGCCCCCAGAAGATTAATATTTATCGCACGAATCTAATAATCATCACCCCCATGAACGGGGCCTTAACAGCAATCCTGTTTGCATCCAAGTCACGAACTCTATTTTCTCTCTCTATTTCTTTCACAACAGAAAGTAGTATGCTCCGAATCTGAGTGTTGGTCTTCCACCACATGCCCGTCACAATTCCGTATTAAAGTTGAGTGTTGGTCTCAAATACAGGTAGAGAGGTACATAGTGACAATATTTTACGACAGAAAAGAAAATTTTATAGACGTGATAGAAAATAGCTTTTCGCCATGCATCAACCCACCCAGCGACTTAGATTTCAAGCCACATTCTATCAAAATGTTATCAGGCCCCTTCCTAATCTTGTTAGATACAAACCAAAGCCCCATGCAGCTCATCTTAGGAAGGGAGATGCACAACCAGTCATAGTCTTCATGGTTAACTTGGCGAAGCATGTCTTGGTCGAGGAAGTGTAGGAATTATTTGGGGAGGCTGGCAAAGTGGTGGATATTTTCATCAGTAGAAGGGAGAGGAAGAATTCAAACTTTCATTTTGGGTTCGTAAGGTTTGCTAGTGAGAGAGAAGCAAGAGAAGCGGTAAGGAGAGTTAATAATATGTTATTGCAAGGGCTTTGCTTGTTCATTCGTATGGCTCTGTTTGAAAGGGAGAAAAGGAAGGATGATATGCAGCCTGTTCCGGCTAGTAAAACTTGGGACATCTGAGTGTAGGGAAGGGGGAAGGTAGCTACGAGGGACTCCAGGACGTTTGCTATGGTGGCAAGGGGTCCAAGCTACCAGCATCTTCAGCAGCAAAACCGATCGCTAGAGTCGTAGGAAGATAGGGAGGCGTTAGAGTGGCTGGAGAGAAGTGTAGTGGCTGAATCCTTTCAGCCCTTAAATCTTGTGATTGTTGTCCCTCAGTTGCAATGAGATTGGAGCACAGCCACAAAGGTATGAGATTTTGGTCGTTTTAAATTCTTAATTACCTTTGAATCAAAGGAAGAGTGATGTAGGGCCATGGAGGAGGAAAGCATGTTGCGTGATCATTTCCTGGTGGTTAGGAAATGGAAGAGGGAGGATGCGTGTAGGTAGGGATGATAATTTTCCCCGCGGGTTCGGGGCCCTGTCGAGGATTCGCTGTTCGGGTTCGGGGAGAGAATTCGGGGTTCGGGTTTGGGGATTTTTTCGGGGATGGGTTTGGGGTCCCCATCCCCGAACCCGCCCTGAAATTTTTTATATATTTTTTTTATATAATTATATATATATATATATATAATATAATTTTTTATAGAATATAAATTAAAAATATAATATAAAAAATAGTTTGAGAATCGGGGATCGGGTATAAAATTGGGTTTCGGGGATCGGATCGGGTTTTAAGAATGGGGAATAAATTGGGGATGAAAAATGGATCGGGGATCGGGTCGGGGAATCCCCGATAAAAAATATCGGGGATAGGGTCAGGTTCGGGGATTATTTTCCTTATCAGGTTTGGGGATGGGGATGGGGTCCCCGTCCCTGATCCGCCCCTTTGCCATCCCTACATGTAGATTATGAAGAACTTGGGTGGAGGTAAGGGGCCTGCCTGTGCTGGTTTGGAGGGAGGAAACAATGCATTCTCTGGTGGCTCCGTGGGTTTCATGGGTTTGTTGGGAGGAGTAGGGGGACTATGGCGCAAGTTTGGCAGAAAATCGGGTGTTGATTGACACCCCCTTCATGGAGGATATCAGGGAGTCCGTCGAAGTAAGGATTCGAGAGTTAGTGGTGGAGGTGGTAATCAAGGAAGTGGGGGAGAGCTTCATGCCATGGCAACAATCAAAGTTGGTTGTGCCCGGCGGGCAGAGGAAAGGCAAGGAAGTCGGAGATCGGTGGTTGTCTCAGGGAAGCTTGGAAGTGAAGAGCTCAAGCTCCTCGAGCAGTGCAAGCGTCCCGAGTTGGTAGTGCATGGGAGAGCAGGTGGTGGGGATCATGAAGCTAAGTTGTAGGGAAGTGGAAGAGTCAGTCAGGAGGAGGAAGGCTCTATGAAATGCAGAGTTGACGTGTGGGGCGATAGGTAGTAGTTTAGGGAGGAGAGAAGGGATTTCGAAGGGGGAGGATCGAGGACATGAAGGGGTCTCAAGGGTTGTTGGTGGGAGTAAAGAGGGAAGTGGAAGGGCAGGTGGTCAAGGAAGAGGAATCAATGAGTTATTTGGAGTATAGGGAATACGCACGGGGTTAAGGACCAGGGCCCGGTTGTTGGTCCAATAGGGGATGACGGTTGTGAGATCTCTCAAAAGGATGAAAGTAGTAGGGGAATGGAGAGAGTGGTAGGGTCTGGGAAGGCTCCGGTGGCAGGTGGTAGACAAGAGGCGGTTGATACGTGGGGAGAGTGCATAGAAGATTGGGGAGATAAATATCTTACGCTGGATATTATTAATAAAAGGCCAGCTCATGTGTTGGAAGTGGAGGGTGATGTCGACGTGCATGTGCTAGCAGGTGTGGATCAGTCTGTGGACGTGAGCTGGCTGGATAAGGATAAGTGTCAGCGGAGTAGTGGCAAGGAGGGAGTGGCTGTTGCAAACGTTGTGTCTTGGGAAAGGGAGGGAGCCAAGGTTTTGATGGTGCGCTCGCAAGGGGTTAGAAGAGTGGAAAAAGGAAATGGTATTTGGAGGAGGGAGGAGGTGGAGGAGAGTAGAGGAGGATGTGAGGGGATCGAAAAAGAAGGGGATTCGGGTTCCGAAAATACGAAGCTTATGGGTGTGGACCATGATTTTGAAGGAGAATTAAGATTGATTAATAGTTGGGGGAGGAATGTAGAGGGTAGAAAACACTTTGATCGTTTAGTGGGAGAGTGTGGCTTGGGACCGAAAAATGAAGAGGAGGAGGATGGGGAGGTTTCTCGGGACTCTTTAAAAGAGTTGCCACCAGGGTTTGAAAGTGTTTCCCCTATGATAAAGAAGAAAGCGGATGAGGTGGAAAAAGAGTAAGTAGGGAAGGAGAAGGATTCTGTGGAGGGAAATGATTGGGCAGAGGTAGAAGAAACCTGGAAGTTCAATAAGGGAATTGGGCTTGGGTCCAAGGAGGAGAATATTTGCAATGAGAGCTTGCTCATTCTAAGAAGAAGCCAGAGGAAGATCAGGAGAAGGAAGCTTTGAGGAGCGTTGTTGTGTGGAAAAAGGCATGGCCAATAATTATGATAATAGTTAGTTGGAATGTTAGGGGGATTGGAGCTTAGGGAAAAATATCTAGTATTAATGGGGTGTTAGATAGGGAAAGACCGTGGGTTTGTGGTCTGGTTTAAACGAAACACCAGTTGTTGCAGGATTCTTGGAAGAATAAGGTGTGGAGAAGTCACTCAATCGAATGGAGAGACTCGGTTGCTCGAGGTAGGAGTGGAGGTCCGATTATTGGGTGGGACACACATTTTTTTCTCATTGATGAATTTCAGGAGCGGTAGTAGATGGATCTTAATCGAAGGCCACTTGGGGCCGAAGGCTTTTGAATGTGGGGTGTTTCTTGTTTATGGGTTCTCGGATACAAATGAAAGAAAGGTTTTATGGGAGGAATTGTGGGATGTCGGCCAACTATGCGATAGACCATTATCAGTTATGGGGGACTTCAACGAGGTCAGAGACCTGAATGAGAGAAAAGGGGGTTGGATTGATAAAAGCAGCATTGAGGCGTTCAATGAATGAATACATAAGATGGGCCTTATTGACTTTAAGCCTGCTAACTTGAAGTTCTCATGGCAGAAGGCAGACTCATCTAGTTTACTAGATAGATTTCTCGTTAGTCCAGCATGGTTATTTGAATTTCCTAGGATCTCATGTGAAGGGTTAGGTAGATCTCTCTTGAATCATAATCCAATCTACCTCAAAGAAGCATCTAAAGGAGGGGGGAAGAAGTCGTTTCATGCCTAGGATATGTGGTTCTCTCATCCTAAGTTTTGAGGTTTTGGCGCAGAGTGTTGGAACAAGCTGGAATAGGTTTCTTGTCAAAGCAGGCTGAAGGATATGAAGGGGTTACCGAGGAAGTGGAATAAAGAGGTGTTTTGGGGACATCGAGTCAAGGATTAATTCTTTTGAAAAGGAATTGGAGAGGGTGGATAGGATAATGAATGGTGGTGCCCCACTTGATGTTGGTCTAGCTAGAAGGGCCGCCCTGCAGATGCAACTCTGGAAATGGCACAGGAGGAAAAAAGAGTATTGGCAGCAGGTTTCCAGGATAAGAGGCTTTCAAGACAGAGAAAGAAACACGAGATTTTTTCACGCAATAGCTGCCGTCAGAAAGAAGAGAGCCACCATTAGCAGATTGGTAGTAGAGGGCCAGGAGGTTTTGGATCCAGAAGGAATAAAAGAAGGAATCTTATCTTTCTTCAAAAAGCTTTATGAGAAAACAAATCTTCCACAGGTGAGCATTTCAGCCGACGAGTTCCAGAGATTATCAAGAGAGTAGAGTCGGAGGATGGATAGAGTACCTAGTAGGGAAGATGTTCAGAAGGCAGTTTGGTCGTACGACCCAGAAAAAACACCTGGGTATGATGGTTGTCACATGGGTTTTATCAGGAAAATGTGGGATGTTATTGGGGGAGAGTTCACCGATTCTGTCTTAGAGTTCTTCAGGACAAGTAGGCTACCCCGGGCACTCAACACTACTCTGATTTACAAGGTGATTTCAAAAATTATGGCTCAAAAATTGAAGCAGGTGGTCAGTGTTTTGGTTAGTGACTCTCAAGTGGCCTTTATCGAAGGAAGAAGCATTCTGGACGGGGCCTTGATAGCCAATAATATAGTATAGTGGACAAAGAAGAGGAGAGGAGTGAGAGGTGTAATGCTCAAGCTGGATTTTCAAAAGGCATACGATAGCATCATATGGGATTTTGTGGATATCATCCTTAGCATTATGGGTTTCGGGAAGGTCTTTAGAGGATGGATTCAGGAGAGCATCACAACAACAAGAATTTTGATTCTTATTAATGGAGTACCTTCTAAACCTTTTAATATGGGTAGGGGGCTAAGATAGGGAGATCCTATATCTCCCTTCCTATTTATCTTAGCTATGGATAGGGCTGTTCACGGTTCAAATATCCAATATTTCGGATATTTGATTATCGGATATTTGAAATTTCGGATATCTAAAAATGATATTTGATATTTGATTTAAAACTTCGGATATCAGGATGATCAGATATTTGAATTTTCGGACCGGATATCATCGGATATCAAATATAACCGATATTATCCGAATACAATTTCAAATATAAAGAAATTACCAAATGACAAATATATTTCATATTATCCGATTTGTTGAGCGAATGCTGAGCAAATATCCGATTCGCTTAGCAAATATCCGACTTACTCAACAAATATCTAATGTTAAAACTAAAATAAGAAAGGAGTGGATGGAGTTTATCGGTATGCAGAGTATTTTTATTTTTATTTTTATAAATATCTAAAAAGGGATTTTATTAAAAATATAATTTCAATTAAATTAAAATTTTCCTCAAATAATAAATAAAGTAAGTAAAAATTATACACAGACACATATAAATTTATTTATATACAATTATATATAAAATAAAAAATTATAAAAAATGTATAAATATTTTTCTTCGGATCGGATATTATTTGTATTTGTCGGATCGGATATTTGGTTTGTTTGACTTTTCGTTGACCGGATCGGATATTTGATTTGAAAAAAAATCGGATCGGTTATTTACTTTTTCGGATCGGATCGCTTCGGATATCGGATCAAATAAGCAGATATCGGATAACATGAACAACCCTAGCTATGGAGGTGTTTACTCAGCTCATAAGAAGAGGCGCGGAGAAAGGCCTACTTCAGGTCTTACTGTGAGAAGGGATAAATGTTTGGTTACTCATTTACAGTTTGCGGACGACACAATGGTCTTATGTGGGGAGTCACTAGAGAGTATTAGAAATTGGAGAAGACTTATGGACTGCTTCTTTTTATTGTCAGGCCTTCGGGTCAATTTTGAGAAATAAGAACTTATTGGTCTAGGCGTGGATGCATGCTTTCAATTGGTGGCGGCGGAAATTATGGGTTGCAAGGTTGGAACGTTACCTATGAGTTATCTTGGTCTTCCATTGGGAGAAAATGCAAGCAGAAAGGAAGTGTGGAAGCCGATAGTGGACAAGATAGTGGACAAGATGACTAGCGGGATGGAAGTTGAAAGTTCTTTCAAGAGCAGGGAGACTAATTCTGATTAAAAGTGTGCTAAATAGTTTACTGTTGTATTACATGAGTTTTTTTAGAATCCCTAAGGGTGTGGTGAAGGAGATCATTAGTATCCAGAGAAACTTTTTCTGGAGTAGTAGTGGAGAAAGGAAAAGTTTGTCGTTGGTGAAATGGGATGTGATTCAAAGACCCAAAGCTTTAGGGGGTTGGGTGTAAGGGATTTGGTGATGAGAAATAGTGCTTTACTTTTCAAATGGTGGTGGAGGTATTACACAGTAGAGGGAGCGTCATGGAAGAGTATTATCTCATCGATCTACTCGAACAATCACTTTGGTTGTATAGAGATCCCACAGGATCACAAAAGGGTGGACACCTTGGAGGGACATTGCTCAGATAAGCTGCTTGTTTTAGAATACTACTTCAAGGCTAAAGGTTGAGCTTGGAGACGGGAAGAGGGTCAGATTCTAGCACGATGACTGGACATGGCAGGGAATATTGAGAAGTCGGTTCCCTAAACTCTTTTCGCTATCTGTTCAAAATGATGATAAAGTGGCGGACATGGGAAAATGGGAAGGAGCACGATGGATTTGGAATCTTAAGTGGAGAAGAGTCCTTTTTGTATGGGAAGAGGACTAAGCAAAGAAAATGAGAACAACCATTTAGCGATTTTATCTGAGTAAGAGTAGGCAGGATGGGATCAAGTGGGAGGGTAACGCTACCGGTATCTTTTCTGTGAGTTCGCTTTGTTACGTTGGGTACCAGAGGATAGTTGAGGTGGGCCAGAATCCAAGAAGCTCAAGTTTAATATGGTGCAATGCAGCCCCACCAAGGATGACGCTTTTGTCCTGGTTCGCGTTTCAACACAGACTCAATACCAAAGATAGATTGGTTAGGATGCGAATTATTGAAGAATCAGAGGCATGTTGTCCGTTTTTCCAGATAGAGAAGGAGACGAGCGACCATATTTTTTTACACTGTAAAGTGATTGGGAGACTGTGGTATGACCTTTGTGAATGGATTAGGTGCGAATGGATAATGCCATAAATAATGGATAAGAATTCTTTGGCTTGGTTAGGGGTCCGGAGTAGAGGATGGGGGAAAGATATTTTGTAGGCTACCTTTTTTGTAATCATAGGTTCTATTTGGGAGTCTAGGAATAAGGTGGTTTTTGATAATAAAAAGTTTTGCATCAAGTGGATGCTCATGACTATCAAGATGAGAGTTGGATTCTGGATAAAATATAGTAGTAAGGAGTTTACTTACAAAATTGAGGAGTTAGTTCATAATGTGCAGGCATTTTTATAGTAGGAGTGTTTTCTTTCCTTGGCTTTTTATCTAGGTATCCAAAGGTTTTTTCTGCACTTTTGGGTCCTTGTTATGAAATTATCAAAAAAAAAGTATGCTCCGAATCTTTCATGAAGAATGATATGTTCGCAAAACCATTACTCTAGGAAGTAAAAGCAACTACACTCTGAGCTAGCTAGCGAGCAGGCACTAGGTAGTTGTATTACTAATCAATCCAAATAATTTCTCTTGTTTTGAACCAATGAATATTAGATTTTTTGAATTAATGACTTTTAATTTTGAGTCGATAATTATCAAATCAAAGACTTATATTCTTCAAGACAAAGGCTAATATTGATATTATTGTCTAGTTGATTATTATTACCTTTGAACCACTGAGCACAAGCTTTTGAACTAATGAATATTAGTCTTTTAACTAATAATTATTAGCCTTTTTAAGGATATCAATATGAGTTTTTTTAGTTGATGAATATTGAGTGGATGAATGTTAATATTTAAGCTAATGAATATTATTATATATTGTATACAGGTATATTTTATATATTTTTTTGTGTATAAGAAGTAAGTATGAATATAGATATCTATTTATAGAGAAAAAAGTGATAAACATTTTGGTGTAACTATTATTATTATTATTATTATTATTATTATTGTTCTCTCTATCCTATTTTATTTGCATGTTATTCCTTTTTATGCACCTCCAAAATATTCACAAGGTTTCTATTTATAACATGTTTAATATTTTCACTCTATTTATATATCATATTAAATATGGGTATGTATACATTTTCAACAAAAAGGCTCATTAATAATAAAGATAAATAAATAATATAACTATATCTATACTATATAATCAAGTCCATCAGTCAAATTTTCTCATATCTAAGTTACATTATCCTTTTAGTCCTTCCTTTTGGTTTCATATTAAAATTTCATGCACATTATAATAATGCAACTCCAAAACTCAGGCTATGCGAATAAGTCTGAATCCAAAAATCCAATTTCATATCCGAAAAATTTGATCTAATATTTAGAATATCTAATCTAATTTTAATCAAAAGAATATCCAACATTTAGGATATTTAATTTTTGATTGAATTATCTAATCAAAGAAAATATCTCATATTTTATTAATTATTTTAACAATGCATCATATTGTTGTGTTTTTATAGTTTTAAAATTTTAAAATGTATTTATTTTTTATATCTTAAACTTTTATAATAATATTTTGATAATTTTTTTAGATAAAATAAGATACTTATATACGATATTTATTTTTAATTTTTTTTTTACAAAAGTTATTGAAATTGATAAAATAGTATTTTCATATGAATATTTGATCTATCTTAATCTGATCCATATCAAATCTATATTTTTTGAATATCTGAGATTTGGATATAGGGTCTAAAAGATGTGGAGTGAATTTCCAAAAAATTTATTCGAATTGATACAGATATTTGATTTTACACACCCCTATACAAAACCCATAAGTTTTGGAAAACAATATGCTATATTTCTCTCTCATGAGCTACATATTTCTTCTATCTTTTTTTTTGAATTTTATTTTACTTTGATAAGTTTTGATTCAATTTGGAGAGAAATCTTCATTGTAAATTTTATATTTTTCATACAAGAATATCATATATGTACCATCCTACCTTCTAAAATCTAATTCACATAAAATATTGGTTTTGATTTATGAGATTTGTTATTTTAACTTAGATTGAGTTATTCTATTTAAATTGCTATTCTTATAAATATTTATTAATTTTTTTGATTCATTTTAAAATTTTATCAATGGTTTCAAATTCATATTGAAATTTATTTAATCTTTTATTTTATAGATAATTTTAGATACATTTTTTTCATAGCTATAATTTTCTTAAATTCACATAGTTCTATTTTTACTTAGAATATATTTTTATTTCAGTCATGTGGTTTAATTTTCATGTTTGAAATTTGTTTTGATTATATCTTCATTGTGTGATTACCGCTTTTTATTGTTGTTATATTTCATTAATAAAAATAAATTATTTTAAATTATAAAATTTCTTTTAAAGTTGTAAAATTATTTCAATAATTTTTTATTCCTAGAAAATATGGTGGTCTTTGAATTTATTCATTTTTATAAAATTAATAAGATCTTATAATTTTTTTAAATTAAAGGTTTCCACAACTAATTTATAGTTTTCATTCCAAAATTAGTTTCCTTTCTATTCCTCCCTATTTTGGTTTATGGAGGAATTTTCCAAAAATGTATTAAAATATTTATTTTTGCTCAAGCTTATATAAAAATATTATTTTGACATTATATATTTTTTTTCAATATAATTTGCCATTTATATTAAATAATATTATTTAATTAGATAATATACATTTGAGCGTGACCTCATAAAAATTGTCTAATCTGTTCTAAAGACAGAGTTGAGTGGTAAGAAAGTCTCAAGAGGGAGAGGATAGATTATGGTGCAAGCTTGATAGGGTTCTCTGTAACACTGAGTGGATAAACTATTATGAAAATTCATCTACACATTTCCTTCCTCCCTTCATTTCAGACCACTCAGCTATGATTGTTTCAGTCTATAAGCATTAATGGCCAAGAACTCATAACTTTTGTTTCTTTGACATGTGGACCACAGATCCTAATTTTTTAAACCTCATCTCTACTCACTAGTCACCAAAACATACCACAACCAATCTCTAGAATATTATGACCAATCTTAAAGCTCTGAAAAAGCCCTTAAAGCAGCTTAATCACATCAAATTTGGAGGTATTAGCACGAGGGTGCAATAGGTAAATAAGGAGTTGGAAAGCATCTAAGCTATTATGACTGAGAATATTCAGGACCATTCCCTCCATCATCAAGAGTAGCAGCTTCTTCATAAATTCAATCATTTATCCAGGTGTGAGGAAATGTTTTACAAACAGAAGGCATGTATTCAATGGCTCACCTTGGGTGATGATAACACCAAATTTTTTCATGCCATGGTCAAGGGGAGAAAAATGAAAAACAAAATCTTATCACTAACTGATTGTGCAGGAGTTCTTCACACAGACCAAAACACAATTTTTTCTAACTTCCAAGAGTATTATAGCAGTCTGCTGGGGTCATCTACAACTGTTGCTACCCCTCTTGATAAGGATATTATTGACAAAGGGCCTAAAGTTACCAATTCTCAGCAGCTAGCTCTCCTAACCCTCATCACTTATAAAGAAGTAAAGGATGCAGTGTTTTCTTTATTTGCAGGCAAGGTACCAAGACCAGATGGCTACTTTTCTCAATTTTTCAAGTCTTTCTGGGATATTATTGGACCTTCTTTGGTTATAGCTATCTCAAATTTCTTCATCACAGGTATCTTACCTAAAATCCTAAATGTCACTTCTCTGAATTTAATTCCCAAAATTACAAATGCTTCTTTGGCTGGTGATTTTAGACCAATTTCCTACTGTAATACTGTGTACAAGATTATAGCAACTATTATCACCCATAGGCTCCAACTGATTTTACTTGGCATAATAGGAGAAGCATAGTCTTCTTTCATCAAAGGAAGGTCTATCTCAAATAACATTCTGTTTGCCACTGAACTCATGAAAGGTTATAATCAGCAGCACTTATCTCCCAGAATCATGATTAAATTGGATATGAGAAAGACATATGACTCTGTTTTATGGGACTACCTTGAAAAACTTCTGCTTGAGCTACATCCCCCCCCCCACTTTGTTAAGATTGTCCTGGCTTGTGTGTCTACTATGGGGTATTCCATTAAGTTTAATGGCATTCTTTATCCTCCTTTCCCTGCAAAAAAGGGACTAAGATAGGGATATCCTCTTTCTCCCTATCTTTTTGTCCTGATCATGGAATATCTCAATTGTGCATTCCTCAATTTATAGAGTAATTCTGCTTTTACTCCTCATTCTAGATGTAAAAAGCTGAGACTCATCAATCTCATGTTTTCATATGACATTCTTTTATTTTGTAAGGGTTCTCATGCAACCGTAGCCTCCCTTTTAAACATTTTCCACTATTTCTCCTGTCTCTCTGGTCTTACCATCAATACTTCAAAGAGCCATATCTACTATAGAGGAGGATGTTCCCAGGACTTAAAAGATGACATATTCCAGGCCTTTCAGATTCCTGAGGGGAATTTACCCTTCAAATACTTAGGGGTCCCCCTGGATGGAAAATATATTTCAAAACAACAATACCAACCTCTTATTGAAAAGATTACATCCAGGATGAGAAATCGGTATAATTCCTATCTCAGCTATGCAGGGAGGTTACAACTTATCAAATCCATTCCGCTTAGTCTACAGACCTATTGGAGCATGGTTTTCCCCTTACCAACCTAGGTTATAACTTAAATAAGTGCAGTATGCCGTGCCTTTCTTTAGTCAGGAAATGCCTCACCCTCTCATCCAGCTCTGGTGGCATGGGAGTCTGTTTATGTGCCTAAGAATGAAGGGGGATTAGGTCTCACTAATATTCTATGGTGGAATAGAGCTTCCATGTGTAAACACATTTAGCATCTTGCTGAAAAGAAGGACTTCCTATGGGTCAGGTGGATTCATGCATACTACCTTAAAGGGGCAGATATTATGGAGATCAGGGACAAGCCTTCAGCTTCCTAGATCTTCAAAAAACTTCTGGCTCTTAGAGATTATCTTCGAATCCTACTTTAGTAGACCAACCTTATAACTATCTTACAACATGGAGAGTTTTCTATATCTAAAGCTTATCACATTATTCGACCTGCAAATCTTACAATGCCTTGGTATCCTTTAGTATGGACTAACTACTCCCCTAAATGGCATTCCTTTATCATGTGGCTAGCTGTTCTGGATAGATTGGAAACCCGAGACAAACTTCAAGCATATGGCTTGTAGATTGAGAAGGAATATGCACTTTGCAAAGTGGAAATTGAGACACGAAACCATCTCTTCTTCAACTGTACATATACTAAATTAGTTTGGCTTCCTCTTCTTTTAAAGATAGGATGTCACCATCAAATTACAAATTGGAAAAATATTACTCATTAGACAATTCAAGGTGGCCGAGGTTCTAGAATCAAAAGAAAATTTATTCGAGCCTTACTCACCACCACTATCCATCACATCTGGATGGAAAGAAACCAAAGAATATTCAAAGAATTATCTTAGCCTGCCCACATCATCCAGAAACAAATTATCATGGATTTGGTAGGGAGCATGAATAGATTCAGTCATTGCTCTTTTTTCAATAGTCTAATGAACTATATTGATAAACTGGGTTAAATGTTGCTTACTAGATAGCCTCTAGTCTCAGCTCTTGGATGTTCTGTAAGAGATCCTCCTTGTATGTTTATCTCCTCATTTAATGAAATCTACATTTTTACCTAAAAAAAAAGTCTCTAGAGGGTACCTTAAAATCTTGTAAGATCCTCATGTTGAGGGATTCATAACCAGGAGCAACCTAACTATGATTAGCCATGCGTGCCTTATGTCTAAAGATGTCAAAGCTAAATCTAGTGGGAGTGTCAAATAGGATGTGCATGATCTTTTACCAATTTTTCATCACCATTTCTACCCTTGAACCACCTCTAGGAAAAAGGATGGAGCTGATAAAGTAGTGTAGCACCCTCTTATCATATAGTAGGCAATACAAGCTATCAATGCCTCCATGCACACATCTCCATCTCTGTAAAGATGATGTTATGCACCCAAGTCCACATCCATTCACTAAATGTCATTCCTATTCTAATATCAAATGTGATCCCTTGAATCTTAGCTAACCTATCCTTGTTGAGTATTATGGTAACACCTAGCACACATGGTGAGGGGAGAGCCACCAACATGAAAAAATAGATTTGCATAGAATAGGCAAACCAAGTGTATGTAGACTAGATCCCAAAATGTAAAGAATGGAAGGAGGTGGAGGTATGAAAGTGTATGCATTTATGGTAATCTAAACTAATTTGTGCAAGTGACAAAGTTGCTACACTTGCCCGAAAGAAATTTTTAGCCATGGAAGCTTTTGACGCCGCATTGCTACTCATCTATGGTGGGAAAGAAAAATGGAGAATGAGGAGAAGTCTTAGTGACCTTGGATAGGCTAGAAGAGGATATGATAGTAGAATAATCACTGGATAAGGTTGGGCCTGTAGGTTTAGGATCTTGTGTGGTTATTTACACTCCATAGATGGTGAAGTAGACTCTCTAGTAATGGACGTATTAGTGGGATCCTCAATCCTAAAGGAAATTCTAGTAGGATAACTAGGTAAAATGTGTGCCTTTGTGGAAGGGCCTTAATTAATTCCTTAACCCTTGAAGGTACTAGCAACAATGGTTCTATTTAGGCATTTTGAATGAGGAGAATGAAATAACAAATGCCAAATAAGGAGAACTAGTACACGAGGAAAAAATAGAGAGGATAAAATAAATAAAATGGGATAAATAAGAGGAAAATATAATGGTTATTTTGGAGAGGTGCATGTTGATTAGCCAATAAATGCCAAACACAAGAGGGAAAATGAAAATTCAGCATGGTAGGAATCTCTTAGCTAAGCATAATTAGGTCTGGAGTGGAAGTAACAATTTTAGAGGTGTGTAGAGGAGAAAGGTGGAAGAAGACAAACTTGAGGTCATCTTCCCCTTCAATTATCTAAATCAAAATTCTTAGATCAGTTTAAGGTAGTATTTCAAGCCATATGCACTGTAATAAAGGCTAAGAATATTTAAGAACACTTTGGAGTAGGGTTATCAAGGTTTCATTTTGGTATAAGAAATTTTTTCGAAAATTTCAGTTTAAAAAATGTACTCAACATAACAAACCATCCGATTAGTTTGACCTACCATTTGACTATTCTATAGACCAGTTTATTGGTTCCCCAACCATTCAATTACTTTGGTCGAGCAAAACCATTTTGCTGAAATGATGAACTAGTTGATCGATTCATATAACCAATCATCAATCCACCCGAAACCCACATTATAAAATCTTCACAGCTTAACCAAATCCCACCTTTCTTAAAACTCAAGTATAGTTCCAAATCAATATCAAACATCAATAAATGACATAATTTCTCATTCAACAAATTCACAAAAAGGTGGGGTATTACAATTACTTGCTTAGTAATTATGACACTCACATGATGTAGAATGGTGTAGCTAATCATGCTTTGTTAAATATTTATTCAAATATGTGAATAAGGTACATGATTGGGTCACTGTATCATTTTGTTGAAGCACTAATGATGGTGAAGTAGAATATGGTGCAGATGAGGTGAACATGTATTATGATTGTAGCTACATTTCACTATGTGAGGCGACTTGGAGATTGTTTAGCTTTGATATTCAATACAAGGATCCTCCCGTTGATCATCTTAGCTTTCATATTCCTAAACAACAAAACATGATAGATGCTGTACTTGATCATAGTATGTTCTTGGCATAGATGGAAGCTAATAAGAAGTATCATAGAGCTAGAGATCTAACATATGCTGAATTTCCAACAAGGTTTGTTTGGAATTAGTCTAAATGAGAGTGGAAACCAAGGAAGACAAGATTCTCAACTATTTTATGTGCCACAAGGTAGTGGAGAAATGTACTACTTGAGGTGTTTGCTTAATATTCCACATGGTTTAACTTGTTTGTGATGACATCAAATGCATCGATGTTGTTCAATATGAAACCTATTGTTACACTTACTAATTGTTGGTGTTGTCAGAAGATGATAAATAATACATTTATGGAATCATTGATGCAACTCAATGGACATCCACACAATCCTTAAGAAGTTTTTTCATAATGTTATTGTCATTAGATTCACTAAGTTGACCAAAGATTTTTTAGGAAAAATGTTGTGCATATATGTCAGATGGCATACTATGTAGACAATGTAACATCTATCAAAATCAAGGTATGTTATAAGATAGTTCTTATAAATTTCCTCTTAATCTATATTTTATTTTCATTGACAAGTGCTTATGGTTTTCATGTTTAAAGTTTGAATTGAGTGATGATGAAATTAAAATTTATGCTTCGCTTGAGATTGAAAAGTTGTTGTGAAGCTATGGTAAGACTTTATCCAAATTTTAGTCTATGCCATCACCAGATGATAGATATTTTACAGTGTCTTATAATAGATTGATACATGATGAATTTTAATATGATTGACTAGCTTAGTTCGAAGATCATTTGAATCTTCTATCAAAGATGAATGATGAGCAATTATATGTTTATCATATAGTATTCATTGTAGTTACATCAAGTCTAAGTTTTTTTTTACTACAAATGTGGGAGAGTTGTTAAAACTTTTATTTGCAACTCTTAGGTAAAAATAAGATAATTGTTTTAAATGTTTCATCAAGTGAAATTATTATTCTTCTCTTATGGAAGAATTACTTGTTCTCGATTTACAATTCTACTTAATGTGAATGAAGATTCGACTTTCAATATCAAACAAGGAATCCAGCTTGTTGAGTTGATAATTTGATGTAAACTTATAATCTGGGATGAAGCTCTAATGCTACAGTAGTATTGATTTGAAGCATTAGGCAAAACATTGCAAGATATTTTGCAGTTTATAATTTTCTAATTGCATTGATGATGCAATGTATTTGCAAGGAATATTGATATTGACACCTACTTTTGATGTAGTTGACATTGTGAATGATTCTATGATTTCTATAAGCACACACCAGAAGGTAGGACATATTTATGCTCAGACATTACTTGTAGATTGTAATCAAATATTGATTTAATAAATAATCTCCACCCATTATAGTCTTTAAATGGAATTAGGTGTTCTGATGTGCCAAATCATGTGTTGAATTTAAAAGCGGGTACTCTTGTGATGCTATTGCAGAATATAGATCACTATGTTGACTTATGTAATGGCATAAGGTTGGTTATCACATAACTTAACACTCATGTCCTAGAAGTAAAGATTCTTGGTGGAAGTAATGTAGGCCATAAAACATATATCCCAAGAATGTTGTTGACGCCTTTGGATAAAATATTGCCATTTAAGTTCAGTCGAGGGTAGTTTTTTAGTTTTTGTTTGTTATGTGATTACAATATATAAAATTTAAGGCCAATCATTATCTCATGTGTAGGGATGATAATATGGCGGGTCAGACCCTATTCCCAAATCCGATAAAAAAATAATAATCCTAGAACCCACCTTCATCATTGATTTTATTATTATTGGAGAATCTCTAACCCGATTCCTACTATATTCCTCCATCCCCGATTTATTTTTCGATCTTGAAACCCAACCTTATTCCAGATCTTCGATCCCATTTTACAATATACTTTTATTTTATATTCTATATAAAAAATATAATATATATATATATATATATATATATGTAATACCCCAAAATTTTAGAATACCTATAATTTAATAAATAACTTTTATTTGAAACAAATTAGCTTTTAAAATTATTTAGTTTAATTATTTTATGGATTTTTGAGTATATAAATGTGGATAGGAGTATTTAATAAATTAAAAATAAATATTTTGTTATTTTATCATATTATCTTTATTTAAATAATTTTCCAAACTAATATTTTACTAAAATTATCCTTTTTGAACCAATACTTTAAATTATATTGAATTAAATTATTAAATTAAATAATTTATCAAAATATTATATTTTATTATTTTCTAAATTAAATTAAATTATTTTTTCCTATTTTCCCTTTTTCCATTTCTTCCTTTTTCTTTTCCTTCTCCTTTCTCTCCTTTTTCTTCTTTCCTTTTCTTTTCCTTTTTTCCTTCGGGCCATCGCACCAGGCCTTCCCTCCCCTCCTTACGCGCCTGGGCCGTCGACCCATTCTCCCCCCTCACACGCACCAACCGACCCAACCCTCCTCCTCTCCTCCTTCCTTTCTCCCCTGGATCAGGCCAGCCTAACATTCCTTTTTTCCCCTGCGCTGGCCTGCTCCCTTCTTTCTTTCTTCTTCCTTCTTCTGCCTCGACCTAGCAACGCCCCATCCAACGTCCTCCCTGACCTATCTTCGTCGGCCGGTGCTGCCACCTTGGGCACGCCGGCCACCGTCTGCTGCCACCATTTGCCACCACTGCAACCCTGAAACGAAATCCAAATGGAGTTTAGTAAAAATTACACAATAATCGCAAGAGCAACCGAACAGGGATAGGGACAGGGTGATCGGGACTGCCCGATCTAAATCTACAAAGCAGAGAATAACAGGGTTGCCGGAAACCGACAATAAACGATGCAAAATCGTAAGAATTAAGTAGATAGCTTTATTTCATATACTGAAATCGAGTCTAGCAAGTTCTTCCTTTTACAGCATGATAGAAGCTTTATATAGGGCATCAACTAGCCAGGGTTGAGGGAAAACGAACGTTGGGTAACGGTCGAAAAGGTGGAGCGGGCAGAGTGGATTAATGGTGGATATTCTCCATTGATGATGGTCAAAGAAGAAGGCAAGATTAGAGGAAGGGGGCGACCAGGGAAGGGCTGTGTTTGGTCAAGACGTGAAGGGCGTTTTGATCGAACGGCTAAGGTTGTTGGTGCGGCGTTTTGACCGAACGGGTTAAGGTCATTGGTACGGTGCGTATGGGCCTCGGTGTCCACTTTATTTGGGCTGAGTTTGTGGCAACTTATTTGGGCTGAGGTTATGGTAGGAATAAGGTTGATGTGGGGGATTTGAAGGTGGTTAATGATGGATCCCACTTAACTAGCTGCTTTAATACCCTTATTACAAGATAAAACTAAATAAACAAAACAACGATAATAATAATAGTAGAATTTTGCTAATTGGGCGATAATGCCATTATTCTTGCTAATAATTTAAAACTAGAATATGTCTTCTCAGCAACATAATCCCGTTTTTGATAGCAACCGTCTTGGATCTTCTTCCCCGCTTTCTTGGTTAATTTTGCTTGATTATCCTACAAAATAAGAATATAAGGATAATCAATTATTTTTAGAGGATTATTGATGTTGTGCTTGGTAAGGGTGCTGAGAGTATTTGGGGTTTCATCAAACCCTCTCTCTCTCTCTCTCCCCCGTCCTTTTTTTTTCCACAATTTTAGACCAAAAGGGCCATGCACCCCCAATCACGCATGGCCTCCCTTACCCTTTTTCCCTTTCCTCACCCTACGACCTCCCTGCCACCCTAAACACTTCCACCGACCGCCACCTATCCCCTACCCTTCCTCTTCTTTTTCTTCTCCCCTTTAGCCATTTTCTGCCCCATCCTCTCGAGCCCCTTACCCTCGATCTCCTCTCTCTCCTATTTCTTCTCCTCCCATTCCACCCCTGTTTTTGCATGCAGCCGCTCTCCGCCGCTCTAACAGCCACACCCACAGCCTGCAGTGCCTCCTGCCACCTTCTACTACCGCCCTGCACCACCACAATACACCCTCTCAAGCCATCCCGTAGCCTTTCTTCCTCCCCACCTATTTTTCTCTCCATTTTACCCCTTCTCGGCAGCCCACCTGCAACCCCTCCTTCCGCCGCCGTCTGGCTGCCTATGCCGCCACCCGACCCACCTTTCAACTCCCTACAACCTCCTCTATGATCCCCATACATTGTTTGGCCGAAACAAGTCCTCGAACCCCTTCATTTCCCCCCTCTTTTCCTTCCTTCTCAGCCCCTCCACCTCCACCCACTTCGGCAACCACCTTCGTGGCCTCTCTACCGCCGCCCTTGGCCGCCGTGAACCCATCCCTGACAACCACCTACACCCCTTCTTCACTCCTGCACCCTTCCTTTGCCTCCAAACCTCCCCCATCTATCTTCTTTCCTAGCCCCAAACCACTAACCCGAAAATAGCCATTTTACCTTTCCTTCACCCCCTTTGAGCCTTCCTCTACTTATTTTTGCAAGTAGCTCATTCTATATGAGTAGGATGAGTTGTTGCATTCTTGGTTTATTTTGGTTAAAAATTTTAAGGTAAAATAATATTTAAGTTAATTATTTCATTAAGTAAATTTTATAAGGTCTTATACTTTGATTTTCTTATTTCTAATATAATAATTATTGATATTATTTTTAGGTGTTGATTTTGCTATTTAAAGCTTGAATCTTTAACTGAGATACCAGTAAGATTCGATTTGTGTAGGAATTAAGGTAATCGTTAAACCCCACTTAAACGCATGGATAAACGTATGTTTACAAATTTGGATTTTTAATATGTTATTATGTTTGATATATGGTTTTTAGTATGATTTATATGTTTACTTGTATTGTTTAATAAAAAGGAAAGTATGCTCTTTTATGTGCTATGTGTGTAAATGTTGTCTAAGGGAAGAACTCGATTATTAATGAAAGTGTTAAAGTACTTATCCGTGTCATATTATGTTACTGTGATCATTTATGCATGAATATTATTATTGGAAGCCCTAGGGGTATTTTAGTAATATTCCTTGTGCTAGATTATGGCCCAATAATATGTGTGGGTGATAATAATTATTATATTAAAATATAATGGTTGGTGGAGTTGGATATTATTAATGGAGTATTAATATTATTATTCCATATGGTAATATTAATTTAATAAAAGTGGTGTAATAAAGGGGGTAAAGTGGTAATTTTGGAGGCAAAAGGGCAATATGGCAATTTTATGATTAAATGGCAAAATGGTAATTTTATAAGTAAAGGGGTATTATGGTAATTTTGAGAGTAAAGGGTAAAGTGGCAATTTTGGGAGTAAAAAGGGCAATATGGTAATTTTATAAGCAAATGAAAAAATGTTAATTTTATAAGTAAAGGGGTATTATGGTAATTTTGGGAGTAAAGGATAATATGGTAATTTTGGAAAAGAAGGGCAAAATGGTAATTTTGTAAGAAAAGATAAAAATGATAAGTTTGGAGGTAAAAGGGTAAAATAGTAAATTATAAAGCAAAAGGGGTATTATGGTAATTTTATAAGTAAAAGGGTATTGTGGTAATTTTGTAAATAAAAGGATATTGTGGTAATTTGGAAGTAAGGGGTAGAAGGATAATTTTGTAAATAAAAGGATATTTATGGCAAACTTGAGAGTAAGGGGTAACTTGGTAATTATGATAACAACGAAGGATAATTTGGTAATGAAATTATGATTAAAAAGGGGCAATTGGATAATTATAATAGAGAAGGGTAATTTGGTAAATTAACCAATAGAATGGTATTATGGTAATTTTAATAATGGAGAAGGGCAATATAGTAATTATAAGAATGGAGAAGGGTAAATTAATAATTATAATTATGAAGAAGGGTAAATTAATAAATGTAATTATGAAGAAGGGTAATTTGGGATTTATAATAATGGAAGAGGGTAAAATGGCAATTATAATATTTGAGAGGGATAAAATGGTAATTATGATAATGAAGAAGGGTAATTTGGTAATTT
This sequence comes from Tamarix austromongolica, assembly GCA_039764185.1. NCBI lineage: Eukaryota > Viridiplantae > Streptophyta > Magnoliopsida > Caryophyllales > Tamaricaceae > Tamarix > Tamarix austromongolica. The sequence goes on along the minus strand of CM077816.1, from coordinate 74,987,948 downwards.
ATCCAACCCAAGGGCAATTTAGTAATTATAACAAAGGAGAAGGGCAATACGGTAATCTAACCAACCAAATAGAAAATATGTTAAGTGTAGCAATTATGAGGGGTGAATGGTGATCTAAAAAGCGTAGGAGATAACTTGGTAACTTAAATCGAGTAAGGGGCAATTGGTAATTATGCAACTTGAAGGGTAATATAGTAATTTGTTAAGTAAGGAACGGATGACTTAGCAATGATATAAGTAAGGGATAAATGAGTAATTTGTACCCACTACGTCGTTGTGACTGTGGAATTTCATAATATGACTCAAATAATGTTGATTAGTAAGGTAAGAATATTTGATAATTAGTAAGTATCAAGAGAATGGATTCTAATTCAGAATTAGATTAGATTATGACGGCCTTAATGATTTCTCTGTGTTATCTTGGATAACTGCCTGAATAAGAAACGACTAATGATATCAGATCGATTGAAAGTGAATAAGTATCTGATTATTGTGCTTTTCGTGATCACTTTAATTAAGACAATAATACCTAAAGTGAAAGACCTTGAGATCGGGAATGGTGGCTCTTTAGGGGTCGCTACCCTAAAGACATGGTTTAGCCCACGATTATTCTGGTATTTACTGGTGTGCCTTTGTGCTCTAATCAAGCCCTATATCTTACTCTATCTAGCTCTATGGACCTATTTAGGGGGTATGCATACTTATAGATTTGGTGTCCTTGTCGGTAGGGTACTGAGTAGCTTTATGCACCAGTACGACCAGGGTACCTTTGCGTCCCTGGGTTCGTGGTTGAAGGGTACTGAGTAACTTGTATGCACCGGTACGAGCGGTGTACCTTTGTGTCCCGAGTTCTTGATCTCCCGTCCGAGGCAAATAAATGGAATTGTTGTGCTGATTAAAGAAAGGAAAAATACTAATTATGAAAGTGAAAGATTAATGAGTCGGGCCCAGCTGAATTATGATATTGAGTACCGATCTACCGGTTATAATAGTGGCCCAGGAGCGTGTTGCCTTGACAAGTGATTATGAGTACCGATCCACCAGATATAATAGTGGCCTAAGAGCGTATTGCCCTCGATAATGTTGATATATATTCCGATCCATCGGCAATAATAGTGGGGGTCCCGAGCTCAATAAAAGCAGTCATGTATGTTAATAAAGTTATGGAAAAATACTAATCACTTATAGTGAAATACCATGTGAGTCGGGGCTAGACCGGTCCACCGTCGAATAATAGTGGCCAGGAGCGTTTTGCCCTACATGGCCGGTCCACAGGCGAATAATGGTGGGGTTCCCGTATTCACATGGATATAAAATATGGGAGATGATTGAATAATGATGGATTAATGGCTCAAGGCCCGAGCATATTGATTTTGCACTATGATGTGACTTAAGTCCTAGAAGTATTAATTGTGCATTATGAACTATTATTATCTGATTGAATGTTAAGTATATGAATGTTATGTATGCATATCTTATTATATATGTATGTAGCTTTGTTTTATGTGCTACATTGCGGGCCTGTTTTTAAGTGTGACTTTAAAGGATTATTCAGTACCGTAGTGCTGAAGGGTTCCATTCGTGGGGCCCCTGCCTATTCAATGGGTAGTGTTCCTTGCAGGTCTTCTCTGGTGCTATTCAAGTGCGCAATGGAAAAGAACGTAAGGATTATCCGGCCTTTAAGATTTCATTCTTCCTTTTCTAATGTATGGTTTAAATGAAATTTTATTCTTGTAACCACCATTGGTGGAATCTATTATTATAAAGTGTCTGCTTGCGCAACTCTGATTAAAAAATGGTTTGAATGCTATCAATTGATATTTTGTTCTTTAGCCTTAACACTTGGTATCGGAATGGTATGAATGAATTGATTTGGTACTAAGTGTGGCAGTAATATCCCTAAAATTCACCGTTTTATATTTTGCTTCCGCTATTTCTTTTAGTAAAACGAAATTTTTCAGTAGTAAATTTTAGGGGTGTTACAATATATATATATATATATATAATGTAAGCTATTGATGAATCTTGTCCAATGCTCATAGTTCTCTAGAAAAAATTACCATCCTTAATCATGTGGGACTTGTATCAAAAAATTTAGTTTTTATTTATGACTAATTCTACGCTGCTATTTTAAGAGTTATAACCGGTAAGGAACTAAAAATATTGATATGATATGATGAAATGATCAATGCACCTCTGCAACTAAAATTATATTTAAAGAAGTATTTAAAAGTAAATAATTGTTATTTGTTATGAAAAAATATTAATCTCTCGTGTAAATAAATGGTTGTTTGTAAATTATTTAAGCTAGCTAGGTTCCTCCTAATTAGAAATCTGTGCAACCCTCGGATGAAAAACTAGCTTTAATAAATAGCCAAAGATTTATGATTTTATATATATATATATATATTACATAAGGATATATTAAGTCAAATTCTACATTTAACTGGTTAATCACGCGGTTAGAGTTTCCGTATAATAATTCATTTTGTTATGTGTAAATTTGTGATTTTTGATGCATTTCAATTATTATTTATGTTATTATATTTTTTTTAACGATTGGTATACAAATATATTTATTCTTTGATTCCAACAAACAAGGTGGATATATTTCCACCGTGCAAGGATTATAGTGAGACTCGGTCATAATGTCAATCATGACTGTAATAGAGTTCGATAAAAGTAAATTAATAACATAAGAAATAGACTTTTGGTAAACAATTTCCCACTACCTCATAATTTGTGAATAGGTTGCTTAGCTTATTCGATATATTTATCTTTACCAATTTACATTGCTTAGAAAAAATAGGCAATAGATGCTAAACCGTGGTCAGCTTCTCTAGTATTCTCGAGGAAGAAATATCAGAATGCGCTTCCTAATTATGTTTGGTTCTCCTTCCTTTGCTCCGTCTCCTTCCATCTCCAATCTTTTTCTATATCTACAGTTCTCTGCTGCTGTATCTGCAGAGAAAGCAAATTTGATCAAGAATCTATGGCTAGTTCTTCTTGCTTGTTTCTCTCTCCTCTCTCTACATCTAGTTGCCATATCTCTTCTTCATTGCCATTGCCAACTTCTTGTTCTCCTCCTAAATGCTTTCTGCCGATACCTCAATTTCGTATTCTGAAACTTAATCAAGGAAAATATAATGTACGCGGTCGGAGAAGAGGGACGTTGCTACCAAAATTTGCCGTTTACGGAGTCTCCGTCGTCGATCCTCCTCCTCCTCCTCCGCCGTCACTTCCACCTCCAATGGATTCGGGGCTGATTACCTCTTTGAAGCTCGAATTGTTGGTGAGGACTTTATTTAGACATGATCGTATTAATTTTTGTCTATTTTTAGTTCTTTCTATCCCGATTAATTATTCCTTCCGTAGTTACTGGTTTAGATAACTTTGTTTCCAGAATTGCTTCAATTTTCCTCATCGAATCAAACTCTGTATAGAAAAGTTGATTTCAACGACAATAATATGCGAACTACAGTAATATGCTATCCGAGCCACTTTTGTGCTATTATAACGTGTCGGGCTTGTCCGGGAAAAAAAGTGTAAGAGACGGAGCCTTCTGGAGTAAGGTTGAGCTTGATGTGTTTTAAGTATATGGTTTCATCAATTTCCTATCCAAATATTTTCACTGCTATTGCTTCCAAATTATGTTCTGATTCTACGCGACGAATTCATTTTTAAGTGACGAGAATCGGAATGATGGATGATTTTGGCACAAGCATTGGCGTACTCACATGTGAATGCCCAGTATCATAATCAATCCATGTGCAATGGACTAATTATCTATAAAATTAGGACCATATGCACTCTGAAAAACTTTCTTCTCTCAGTCTTCTTTTCTTTCTAGGACTATATAATGTCTATTGATGATGGACCAACCTTTAGGGTGCTGTGTCGGGACTAAATAGGGGTCTTGCAGCAAATGAGGACGATCTAAGAAAGGCAGATGCTGCTGCAAAAGATCTTGAAGCAGCTGGTGGATCTGTCGACCTTTCAGCTGATCTTGAAAAACTGCAAGGCAGATGGAAATTGTTATACAGCAGTGCTTTCTCTTCTCGCACTTTAGGTGGAAGCCGTCCTGGACCTCCTACCGGAAGGCTTCTTCCAATTACTCTTGGACAGGTAATAGACTCGCACATTTTGTTAATACTTGGTTGTGCCCTGTGGTTACCTTTCAATCGGAACAACCTGAGAGTTGTTTACATGTGTTGTCGCCTTGTTCATATGACGAAGGGGGGCCAAAGTACCAAGAACCGGATCTATGTCTTGTAACAAATGAGATATTGTCTGGGGTTCTTCCAAGTCCCTCCTGGCCTCCTGTTAAACCCATTGCTTGCATATATAGATGCATGTTGTGTACGGATGTTATGAAGCATTGCCAGCTGCCCAGCTCTGTGGATTCAGGGTGTATAGATTTTGTGGTTACGTTGCTTGTGACACTCACCTGCGACTTTTGGCCACGTACTTATCCGATGTTTTGAGGAATTACTAAGAGTTTGTAGGAAAAGGACAGGTTCCTCTTGATCGGTGAAGACATTGTTATCCAGTCGTCCAAACGCAATTGTGTTTTCCCGCCAATCTGGCCTCTGTACCCTGCACATTTGATATATACTGTACCGGCTTTAATGTTGGCTGCTATTATTCTACTGGTTGAAACTCAGATTTTTGGCTCCTGCACTGACAAGCTAATACCTTTTGTCATCAGGTGTTTCAACGAATCGATGTAGTAAACAAAGATTTTGACAACATTGTGGAACTTCAGTTGGGCACCCCATGGCCGTTACCTCCCATTGAATTGACTGCCACTTTGGAGCATAAATTTGAACTCATAGGTAGGTTCTCTTTTAAACCATCTTAGAAACGTCTTGCTGCTTCGCTAGAGAACAGTAGTCTTAGATAAGATTTGCTTGTCTTAATGTCATAGGATCTGCCAACATCAAAATTACATTTGAGAAAACGACTGTGAAGACAACCGGCAACTTGTCTCAGCTACCACCACTGGAAATTCCTCGGCTACCTGATGTATTAAGGCCTCCATCTAATACAGGAAGTGGCGAATTTGAGGTCACATATGTTGATTCTGATCTCCGCATCACGAGAGGAGATAGGGATGAGCTTAGAGTTTTTGTGATCTCTTGATTTAGAGTTTTTGTGATCTCCACAGATATGAATGTGAAGTTTGTAAACATCTACGCTAGTACACATGAAGCATACAACATTAGAACTCTTCGCAATTTTAACATTTTGGTCTTCGGACGTTATGATTTGCCAAATATTAGTGTGTAAGGTATAACTTAAAAGTATTCTAAAGCTAGTCTTTTAGCTTATTGAAACTAACTTATTTTAGAAGAAATTTATTATGTAAGTAGATTTTTACTAACAAGTTAGGTTTTTGAAAAAATTCATCAAGTTGATTATAGTATATAATTTTCAGCTAGCTTTTAAGCTTCCGGTCAGCTTTTCAACTACTCTCTCTCTCTCTCTCTCTCTCTCTCTATATATATATATAATATGATATTTAAAGGAGCTCCACTTATTTCCGTTCATTTATGGTTACCGGTGTCTGATATTTAAGCTCAATTTTAGAAACTTATTGTGGATTTTTAGGGTAAAATAACATCCACAGAGGACCTTATATATATATATATGAATTAATTTTACAAAATGGTGTTTAACATATTATTTATATATACTCACTTCTAATTTTACTTCCCCTCCTCTCTTTTCTTCTAGTTCTCTATGGCTCTTTCTACACGGGGATAATCAACATGAGGAGAAAGTCATGCATATATGTATAGATGGATGGGGGAGGTGTGGAAGGCATTAAATGTTATCAATATCCTCTTATCTTACTTCCACCCTTTATCTTCTACATACTTTCATCATTATCTTCTCATATTATCATCCTTATCTTTTGCATAGTTTCATCCTAATCTTCTTCATACTTCCATATCATGCTCATATCTTCATTTGCCTTTATCTTCTTATTATATTCAACTTGGATAAATATGATGACTAAGATGGATATAATTATTTATATTTTTCATACTACCTGTGAGTAATTATATTGTATTCCCATTGATTTTATATCCATGCCAAGTTGTCTTCCAAATTCTTCAAACTTTGGACCATTGAGCCCCTTTTTGAAAATATCCGCAAGTTGGTCTTCAATTTTGATGTGCTCCATCTTAACATCATATCATAGTACTTTTTCTTAGATAAAGTGGTAGGGTACTTCCACATACTTTGTCCAAGCATGAAATACTGAAATTTTTCCTAAGAAGATTATTGATTGAATGTCATAGTATAAGTTTTCATAGTTACCTTTCTAGTCACTATAGATATTATGGGTTGTCACCAATGTTGTTAGAAATAATATTTTACCTAGAATCGATTTGAAGGTATAGAATCAAAATTTAAAATCGAATTATAGGATTGTAAGATCCTATAAAAATTATAAGAACATGACACATGTATATTTACATGCTATAAAATAACATACTTGAAATTAAAATAACACAAAATACACTCGTAAGCTTTCATGGACTCAATGATTAAGTCATTATAAATTACAAGTAACATAAACTATTGGAGCACTTTTACATATTAGAAACTATATTAACATAAAAACATCATAAATTATTTGTGAAATGAAAAGTAAAAATTACAATAACATTATGGGTTAAAGAAATATACAATGCATTATATTCATTAAGAAAAACAAGCAGATACATTCTCTAGTTTTGGTTGAACTTCCATCTATTTTTGTTCTTGCTTCTCAACCCAAATAACGTCATTTATGCCTAAACATATCAATATAAAGGTTAACATCATCCTTATCGAGTACCTACAAGAAGTCACCTACAAGTGTAGTATCAATATGTTGATGTATTGAGTAAGTAATACCTCTCGTATAGAGGCAATATGTAATGCATAGAGCATGGCATAAAAGTGGTAAATCATGTATGCATACAAACATGTTATCACAATTACTCACACTATTCATAAAGAGAGAGTTCAATAATACTCAGTTATCTCAAAATCTCATGCTCATCTTATATCAATTACTATAACTATATTTCATACCAAATTTGGTGGACAGTCTACCATAAGTTAATCTAATATAGATAATTAACACACATTTTTTTTATTACATAGGTGGGCTATTTTCCACCAGCTAATATAAACAACTAGCATAAATAAAAGTGGGCTTGAACCACCAAATTATCAAATATAGATAGTTAACATAACTCATAATAAGTTAAACTAAAACTACTAGCCGACCTAATATAGATAGCCAACACACCTCAAGATAAGGTGGGCTAAAGCCACCAAATGTCCTTATATAAATAGTCATCAAAACTCAAGATAAAAGTAGACTAAAACTACTAGCTAATCCAATATAGATAGTTATCACAACTCAATAATAATGTGGATTAAAACCGCCATCTAAACCAATATAGATAACCATCACAAATCACAAAATAAGGTGGACTAAAACTGTTAGCTGATCTACCAAGGCAAATGGGTACAAAATTCCATTATCTTCCACTTTAATCAAGAATGCCTTATTCAAGGACAACACTTAATTTCATACCATACATTCAAACTTGAACCAATTATTTCCATTTTAATCATGATTCAACAAGGTCAATGGCTAAGCAAGGAAGTAAGTTCACAAGGTTAATCCTAAGAAAATACAAAAAATAAAACCTAGGCAAACTATTTTAGTTGTCTTAAAAACTAGTGGATTGGTTTGGGAAATATGCCAAGAGAAAAGCAAACCAGTTGACTGGTGCCGTTAGTTGACTAATTATATGCCTAACCAACTGGAATATGTCATGCCAAAAATACCTACTAATTTTTAATGAACTAGCTAACTAGTAGGCCAAAACTAGTAGATTTGTAAACTAATTGACTGGTTTTATCCTTGATAAGTTAGATGCATCTACTAGATAAAACATAATTCAAGGCTTTACATACAGTCAAAAGTTATCTAAACGTATACATAATTCACGGAACCTTTCAAAATTTACATATAACATTAATACTTCATAAATCAAGAACAAAACCACAAATTTATATATTAATCATGCCACCTTCAACTCTATAATTTCTCATTCACAAAAATTAAACCTATCACAATACTAAGGATAATTTCATGCTTTTAACCACTTAAAACATGCTTTTAGAATAATATAACCATGGAAATAATATGGGAAGGAAAATAACACATAGCATGTGACACATCATTCTACATCTGTAAGGTCTATCCGAATTTACTTATCAAGTAAGTTTTCAAGAAGAAAAGCCTGCTCTATATGAAACTCCAACACCTAAGATTATTGCTCACCTATCAATAATTAGGAAAACACATTTTTAAAATCATTAAGGGCTTAAAACTAGAAAAAAATTTGAGAGGATAAGGGAAAAAAGGAAGAAGATAAGAAAATAGGGAAACATCAATTGGAGATTTCTTAAAATGGAAGTAAAATGAAGCTATAATGCAAGTTGATGGAGAACATCTGAGCATAGATGAGAAGGGAAGTGGTATAGGTTGAGATCAAAAAGGAAGGGGGAAATATGTTGAACATGCTTTAGTGTGAGGATGAAAATAAAAAGGGCAGGCTATGGTGTAGGATATGACCAAGAGGATAATGGGTCACATATTAGCTAAAAAGGAGATCTAAAAGGTGGGATTTGGATTAGATGGGTGGTTTGAGACTCAACCATAGAGTGGAGAGACAAGGAAGAGAAAATAAAGGATGAAAGTGGAAAAAAGGTAAGGGGGGATCTTGTTAGGTTTTAGTTAAATTTGAAAATTAGTTTGTAATAAGAGTTTAAAACCCTCTTGAAAGAACCCTAGCTGAGGGTGAATAAGGTTATTATGAATTGTAATAGCAAATTAAAAATTTAAAACAAGATTTATAATAGTTCAAGGATTGAATTCCTTTACAATTGCTATCGGATTTTGAACCTCTCTTGTGTTTATTGATGGGCTAAACTGCAAGCGCACAACCTTCATTATAGTATGCTAAGGTCATCTCCACAACAACTTGCTATTAATTACTAAGTTTTTAAAAATTATGACTATCTAGACATATCACATTTGGACTAATAAAATAAAATAAAATGGAAATGCTAAAGGTGGAATAAGTATAATGAAAACTTAGGATTTGATTGTTATCATAAATTGGTAATTAAATAATAATTAATTTAATTGCTAAATAACACCTTAGATCCTAGAGGGTGAAACAATCAAAATTAACTAATAAACTTTTTTAAGATCTAATAGTCTTATCTAATCTAATTTAATAACCAATTTTTATAGTATTAAATCAAAATAAATCCATTATGTTCTATGCTAAATAAGTAAAATCCCTAAAAGACTGTAGCCTATATCATGGTTCAATCCTCCTATTCAATTATTAGATTTTTGGTTATTAATATTCATCTTTCAGTTGTATGATTAAACACCTATGCTTACTCAACTGAGTGATCATGCAAACTATAAATGAAGAACTAATAGTTACATTTAAGAATTCAAACAATCAAAATAGAAATCAAAATAATTTATTATTAATTAATAATTTAGACTATATTTAGCTCTAGAAAAGAAATCTACTTAAGCATACTCACGACAATGATAAGCATGAAGAAGTGAATAGCATGAATAATATAAATTAAAAGTAAAGAAGAAAATATAAAACTAAATTTTTTAAGAATCTTTAAGAATTGGAAAATCCAAAGTGAGTAATTATAAGAGAAAGTAATGATTTAAACTATGAATTATATTGGAATTGAAGGTAGTATTTTTTTTATTTAAAATAAGGGTAAAAAAAGTGAGAGAAAGAGCCTCTCTAAAATTAGCTAAAAATGTTTAGAAAACTACCACATAATGGGAAAGCTACAGAGATAACTACTGCTGAAAAAGAGAAAGTACACGTGGCATATCCATATCATAGAATACAAGCTAGGTGTGGTTAGGATAAAGTCAGGAATTCAATCATGTGTTGAGCACAGGTTGTGACATGGACCAGACCCTGTAACACCCCTAATTTTTGAGCAAAAAAAAATTGGGGAATGTTACTACTACATCAACCATGAGAAAGGTATGATTGTTACCTAACCCATACCTAATGTAAAGAAAAATGAAACAATTGTGAAATAATACATGCTCACTAAAAATATTATAATTCTAATAATGATAGTGATAAGAATAACAATACTATAGATAGGAGTATGAGAGCTTACATAATTTAAATATAGGAATCAAAACCAAGAGTTTTAATAAGTGAAAAAAATAAAAACTTTCCAACACAGTGGTCAAACCACATCTAGCTGATTAGCCTAACTCTTAAGCACAAACTATAAATCTCTAACCCCAAACAATATCTAGCTGCTGGCCCACGTCATCATCTTCAACATACTCTAATTGAGAATTGTATCTTTGCAAATCATTCTCTACTCCTTGGACCAAAAGTCTAATCATCACAATAACCATACAAGTGTAGTACCAATACGGTGGAGTATTGGTAAAAGAGACTACCTAAAACATGGTAAGGATTCATGAAGTACATTGAAGTCACATAGTAACATGCTGAGAAACATACCAATATAAATTAACACTGGTAATAATATAATAAGGCATGCTTACATGGAGATCATGGGAGAATAATAATTTAGTAAATACATCGTAACCACACAATGTAAACCATATTATAGATCATCTTTTAATGATCACATAATTTTCAGTTATTAAGATAATTCATTCGACCACACTCATTTCTCCACAATGAACAAAAGTCATAGCACTATACAATCATAATGGGATACTACACCCACCACACATGCTTGAGATACATCAAATGGGCTTTTCTCTGTGGATTCCACACTCACCACACATCAAGTGCACTTGACGTGAGAGCTAACACACCATGGGATACCACACCCACCACACATAATCAAAGTACATTAAGGGGGATTGTATTAGGATACCTCACCCACCTTAAATGCTTCCATTGTGAGAGCTAAAATGTTGGGATAAGATACTTGCCTAAGCGATGTATAATACAAAGTGTTAGGGGCTTGTGCTAGGATACCTCACTTACCTGAGTTGGATATCAATGCCATGTTGACCTTCCAAAGTATAATCCTATATCACAAACATATGCGCATACCTCCTACCAACCACAACCTGGTAGAGAAGGAAATAGAAATTGAGTGAAAATATAAGACATAGGCTACCCACCCATTAATTCTCGGCTAACTACCTCAAGAGTCAAAGAAAAAGGCTTGAACAAAATCTTAATCCAGTAATTATTAATTACCACGTGATATCACATATCACAAATTAATTCCATTATTATCCAAATTAGGTGTTTTTGAGTGATAAAGCTAAACACATCACATGACATAAAAGACACTAATTGGGCGTTTAGAGATGACACCAAAATTAACCAATTCAAGGCCTTAAATATCATCATTATAATTCTTATTAATTCCTTTGCAAACATGGTTGAAATGATGATTTAAATGTTGTAATTACATAGAGGTATTAACATAAAAGGTTCAAATGGAGAAAAATAATTGACAATGGATCTAAAGAAATACAAGAAGACAAGTTGATCAGTCCTTGGGACCATTAGACTGGTCTAGTTGTACCAGAAATGAACAAAAATAAAACCAGCATACTAGTCAACTAGTTGGTCTCACTGATTAAATGTTCATAGAAAACTAGTCAATGGGTTTTGCAAACCGATTGACTTCTCATAGGAACCATTCTACTGGTTCATCAAACTAATTGAATAATCTCATAACTAAGTAATCAAAATCCTCAAACCGAGTGACTATTCACACAAAATATCGATCTGTCCAATGAACAGATTGAATAATTTGGGTAAAACCGCACCTAGATTGTGATGTACACACAAAAACTTACTAAGCTTTACCATATTAATCCTACCATGCTTCTATGTCATAAAACACATAAAGATACATGATTCACATGTAAAATAACATAGATACACGGAGATGTTGGAATTTAAATGGATTCATAATTAAACTACCAATTTATGAATAAAATTAGAGAAACCAAATAATGCTTCAATTATAGCAAGAAACTCTACCATATACTTGAATTCTAGAATAAAATTAACTCATCACATAAACGCAACAAGAACATGGAATCACAATATGAAACAAAAACCTCATTCATATTAAAGATAAGAATGCCTTACCTTCAATCAATTCTTCTCGCACAAAACTCCTAAGTTGATGGATATCTAGCAGATCCTCAATTTCTAAGAGAAAAATTGAACTCATTAAAAATCCTTTTCAAGACTTAATAATAATAATAATAATAATAATAATAATAATAATAACACAACCTTTTCTCAAAATAGAACTCTAAGGAAAATGAAGCTAGAATCTTCAACATTTCTCAAAACCTTAATTCTTCCTTACTTAAGAGAAATAAGGGATAACTAAAGTAAAGATTAAAAGAATAAAATAGAGACAATAACTTGACCAAGGCGGGAATAAAATAAGAGGAAATCTCTGTTTTCTTAGTAGAGAGGAAAAAAGAAGAAAAATGAAGAATACTCAATGCTTAGAAAACTTCACCAAGGGAAAGGAAGAAGAGAGTAAGAATAGTAGTAATGATGTGAAAATGAATAAGGAATGGAGTGAATAGAAGAGAGAGTTGGTTGAAATCTAAAAGAGGGAGAGAGAAAAGACTGGTATGGTTAAGTGTGGGCAACTAAGGGTAAGAGAAGATACGATGGTGTGAGGGAGGTTAAGTATAGTTAGGGAGAGGCATGGAATAAGGTTGGTAATTCGAAGAAGGGATGCATAAATTCAAACACACAACCAAGCTATCAGAAAAGAGAGGAAAGTGAGGGAGAAGAAAGAAGGTGAGATATGCCTCAAAAAGTGGTTTTGGGAAAGATTTAGCTAAATTAAATCATATAATTATTAAAATAATGTGAAAATAATCCTAAAGCACCAAAATATACTTATTAGCACAAATATATTCTAATTTTAAGTTTTCATAATCATTGAAAAGAGATTTTAATTAAATAAAAAGGATATGAAATCGGAGGATAACTATTCAATCAGTTTGACTAAACTAGTCGACTAGTTTGTTGAGAATAAAATTGTTTACCTTAGAGCATACCATTCAATTGATTAGGCAAACCGGTCAATTAGTACATGAAAAATTCACATGTTTATTAGAGTTTAAAGCCCTTTTCAAAAGCAAAACTAATATATTTTACATCATCATAATTTCAAACAGGCTTTGAAGGATTTTAAGATAGGATATTACATACCTTGCCTGTGGTTTATGTGATTTCATGATTTCTATCTCTCTTTTTTTCAAGTCTTCCATGGTTATGTCCTAAGGTATGACCTAACCATATTGTATGTTATTCATAATTCTAAGCTTGCTTTGGACTCCCATTTTGCATCACTTTTGATCCATTATTTTTCCAAATCGTGCATCTACAATAAATTTCCTAAATAAATTTGTATATGAGACCAAAACATTAATTCTAACCTAAATCATAATAGAAATAAATGCAAATTGAGGATGTAAATGACATAATATATGCACATTTTTCACTTATCATTTATTGATGGTCATTTTCTCTCAATTTATGAGTATTAAATCTTAATGACCCTTTAGGAGATAATTTACAACTTGTCCTAGTAATCTTCTATAAGTTTATGGATCTAAAAATCCAATGAAATTTTCTAGGAATGGCAGAAAACATACGACCTCAAGTAAAAAGTTTGAAGAATATTGTTGTTGATTACAAAGGACCTCACAAATGATACTGATATGAAAGTGTATGAGTAATTTATGAGTGTAATATAGCTAGAAGAAATAGATATGATAGTGGGAGAATTAATATTAGATAATTTGAGTGAGAAATATCAATTTTGATAAAATCTTAAATAAGACATAATATAAAATTATTTATTTAAGAATTAATTGTAAGAATGAGTAGAGAAATAAATGTGTAATTAATGAGGGGTCAAAAGTTTTTGTTACTCACACTAGTAAATTCTATATATACCATGCGCCAACTATCTTTATATTGGGGTAAAAATAATGTATCCATTGCATGAGAAACATACATATCTTTTAGCATTTAATGATGACCATTCAATTAGTTAAGATAATCAGATGATCATTTACCCTGACTAATCAATCATTGGCTATAACTAGCTAAAGTAATATGTTTAGAACTAATTAAAAATATTAAATTTTCTTAAACCAATCAATAAATTATTAGAATGATTCAATTGGTTTAATGGTACACATTTTTGGTCTTATAAACATATAAAAACAATCAAATGGTTTAGAAAACTAGTTAATGTATCATGGTAACTAGTCAATGGGTTAGTCCCTAGGTAAAACCATTTTGAACTTTATTTCAACCAATAGCCTAGATATTTAAAACAGTTAGTTGGCTACTAGAACTAGGTGATTAGTTTACAGAAACCAATGAAGTGTTCAAATATAGGTAAAATAGGATTCTATAGTAATTCAACGCATGGCTTATTTACTTAAACCATTTGATTGATTTATAAACTAGTAGACTAGTGTGGGGAAACCAATTTATGTTTTCAACCATAATCAAAATCAATTTTCATAGGATAGAAGATCTATAGGAATTGGTAAATCAATTTCAAGGGTTTTTAAAAGTTAAAAGTTCTAGTTTTGAAAACATAGACCAATCAATTGATTTTGAAACCAATCAACTAGTTCCAAGTGGAACCAAACACTTTTAATCTACTTTGAAGAAGATTTAGAATTCAAAACTAAAAAATAGTTTACATCAAGTAAATTCCAATAAAGATTTTAAAACATCCCAAGAGATTAAAATTAGTAATGTTATGCTCAAACAACCTTACAATAATACCTAATACTTAAAGTATAAGCCTTGAGGTCTTGAGTCTTAATATCTTGATTTAATATTCTATTATGATTTGAAACTTGAATACTCTATTAAAAGTTGTAATTGAGAGAAAGTTTAACTAAGTGCACTTGGAATCTTGATTGCTATGTTAAACTTTACCTTTGAAGGATGGCTTGAAAAGGTGTGGTGTGACATTCATATTATCTTTGTTGTTCATACACTCTTGAAAAAACAAGTGAAACCCTTAATTATGCTTGTTACCATCAAAATAAAAATTAGGACGTTGATTGACCTAAGAGGTCAAGGCCTATAAAAATAATTTATAATCAACATATAATAAATCCCTAAAGCTAGATTGGAAGATATTTGAAGTTGAAACAAAAATAAAAATCATGAGCTCTAGTAGAACCAATTGATTGGTTTTAGCTTCCCAACTAATTGGTTCATCAGAACCAATAAAACACATCCATAGTTTACCAGTTGATTAGTTTAATGTACTAGTTAATCGATTTCCTAATTTAAAACTCATTTTCACAATACATTTTAAAATTAATTTTATTTTAAAAATTAAACAAAAATACTGTTATATATATACATGCTATTACATCCATGAATTTTTTTAGTGTTCCATATTTCTCTTTTAAGATGTCCACCCCACTTGTATCTTAAGAAATTGCCAATAAATATGACCATATTCTTATATTTGCTAATAGATATTTGCTTTAATAGTCCAAACACATATGAATGCACCAACTTTAAGGGCATATTTTCTCTATATATAGGCTCTTCATATGATATATTGTGAGCTTTCTCATACCAACACTTAACATAAACAATATTATTTCATATCTCAAAATTGGGAAGACCTCGAAACATCTTTTTATTCATCATTGCCTTTAACTTGATATAGCTCATGTGGCCTATCCTTATAAGCCACAAGTATGCTATTTATTATTATTATTATTATTATTATTATTATTATTATTATTATTATTATTATCATCATCATCATCATCATCATCATTATCTTGTCCATATATATTATTTGTGCCGACATTACATAGATAGACTCAAGTCATCTTCCCTTTAAAAGTGACGGACTAGTGGGCTTCATATTTTTATACATCTTAACATCCCAACATACATAATTTCCTATAAGTATGGTACATGGTAAATTTTATCCACTTGGACTTCAGGTGAATTGAAATGAAGAAGATCATGGTCTTTATTCTTTGAGTAATTAGTGACCTATACTTTTTTTATAGTTATTGCAAATTATTCTCCTTTGTATTATGACGTATTAAGTAGTTTCTCATTATATCTATTCATATGATTAGAGAAACTAGAATCTATGATCTAATCATCACTATAATTAATGAATTTATCATTTACCATTGATAATACTAATTATTCTACTAGTTCTTTGATGCATGATGTCACAATTTACTCTTCTTTGATGGAGCTTAAATCTTCTTTAGCCTTATTCACTTTCA
Source organism: Tamarix austromongolica (assembly GCA_039764185.1). Classification (NCBI taxonomy): domain Eukaryota; kingdom Viridiplantae; phylum Streptophyta; class Magnoliopsida; order Caryophyllales; family Tamaricaceae; genus Tamarix; species Tamarix austromongolica. The sequence continues at coordinate 74,971,525 of CM077816.1, read as the reverse complement.
TTCTTCTTAATTGTTGTAGCTTTACTCTTAGTCTTTGGAGCTCTACAATATTGAGAAAAGTGTCCCTTTTATCCATAGTTATAACATAGATACTCTAGAGTATGATACTTATTTTTTTATTTTTTAATTTTTGTAATAGGGTTTTCTAGCTCTTCCTCATTATAGATCTCTACCATCACAACCTCTTTGCCAATATTTTTTATCTCTTCTAAAAATTTCATCTTCATCTCTAGATTTTGCAACTACCTTCTTTAACCACGATGCAATCTTTTTAACTAAGAGAGTTCTTCATTTATTTAAACTTTATATATTTGCTCATCTAAATCTTCTTAGTTGGTTAAGATTCTCTCTAATTCGATCAGAGTTGGTTCTTTAGCATAACCTGCTGAAGTAGTAAGTATCCCAACATATTATGATATAACTTATGGATAGTTATTCTCATTTTTCTTACATCAATAATGACATTTTTAGGATCTAATTTTGAAATATCCTTTTGTTTAGTGGACATAAGGCCATTTTCTAATTGCTATAATTTTGTAATAATTCTACATTGTGAAGAGAATTTCTAAGTATTGTATGCCTCCTTTAGTGTTTCCAAATCCTTGATTCATTGTAAAAACTTGACTTCCACTGATACAGTTAACAAGTACATAGTCTTTATAGCTTTGATTTTCCATTTCCATTTCCATTTCTTTTCCTTGTTAGTTAATAGGATTATTTTTGAACCACCAAATACGTTCCATAAATCTTGGCTGAGTAAAAGTAATTTATACCTAAGTTCCACATATCATAGTTGGTGTTCTTGAGTTTGTCAATTAAGTTAGAAGCTGATGTGAGATCCAACATATTAATTGGTTAGTGTCCAACATGTAATTAATATAACTTGGTCCTAGACCAAAAAAAGATAAATCTCCTCTTATTATGATTCCTAATAAATCGGCTATGATACCATATGTAGAAATTTATTATGGATTTTTAGAGGAAAAATAACACTAAAAGAAGACTTTATATATATATGAGAGAAAATTTCTTTTATAAAGTAGTTCCCGACACTTTCTTTACATAAACTCATTTTTAATTCTATTTCTCACCTTCTCTCTTTTCTTCTACTTCTCTTATGCTATTTCTACATAGGGATAACCGATATGAGATAAATTCATGCATTTGTAGATGGATGGAGTAGGTGATAGAAGCCTTACTTGTTATCCTTTTCCTCTTATCCTGCTTCCGCCCTTATTTTCACCATATTTCTATTTTCTATATTTTTTTTATCATTAGCTTCCACATACTTCCCTATCATACTCATCTCATTTGTCTTTATCTTCATGTCCTTCATCCTCTCTTCTTATCATTTTTAACTTGGTCAAATATGATGGCTAAGAAGAAGATAAAATATTTTATTTTTGCTTATATGTTTAACACGAGAGTTTAGCTAATAAGGCATTGTTTTGGAATGGAATCACGATAAATTTTGATATGTAGCTATTATTTATAAAATAAAATTTTACTCAGTAGAAAACAATGCATCTGAACTACCCCATATGCCCCTCATTTACTTACCCTAACCAAACTACCTTCACCCTTCTTTAATTATGCTAAGGCAGAGCAATGGCTTTGGGTGTCATTGCTACCCTCCCTAGGAATAACATTAAGTGTCGTTGCTTCCTCTTTAGGAGTGGTGCTTGATGATGTTATTTCCCTTTATGGGAGTGGTGCTGGCATCCATAGCTACCCTCCATGGGAACTACATATGATGCTAGTTGTAATCCCCTAAAATTTTTAAAGCCTATAATTTAATAAATAAATTTTATTTGGGATAAATTAGCCTTTAAATCTATTTAATTTAATTATTTTATGAATTTTTGAGTAAATAAAATTGGGTATAAATATTTAATAAATTAAAATATATATTTTGTTATTTTATCACACTCTTATTATTTAAATAATTTTTCAAACCATTATTTTACTAAAATTATCCTTTTTAAACCCTTATATTTTAATTATATTAAATTAAATAAATTTATTACCCAAAAATATTATATTTTATTATTTTATAAATTAAATTATTTTATTTAATACCATTTTCCTTTTCTTTTTCCTTTTTCCCTTTTTTCCTTCTCCTTTTTCTTCTTTTTCTCTTTTCTTTCTTTTTCCTTTTCTTTCCTTGGGTCGCCGGCTGGCTTGGCCTGCCCCTTTCCCCCTGCGCTCGGGCCGTTGACCCATCTCTCCTCTCCTCCCTCTTCTTGTCCCTAACTTTTGGGTCGTTGGCCCATTTTCTTTCCTCCTCTGTGCGAGCCCGACCGCCTCCCTTCTTTCCTTCCTTTCTTCCTTGACCAAGCCAACCCGTATCTTCTTTCCCCTTCGATCGGCTTGCACGCCCGTCGCACCAGCCCCTCCCCTTCTTCTTCTTTCTTTCTTCTTCCTCTTTCCCTAGTGAAAATCCTAACCACCCTGCCATCTCCGCCGCCCAACCTGCAACCCTCTCCCCCTACTGCTTCCCCTCTCTCTCTCTCATTGTTTTCCTGCACCATCCCAGCCCCACCATCCCTCTCTCCCTTCCCCATTCCCTCCTATGTCTCTTCCCCCTCTCCCTGCAACTCCCATTTACCTACCACCCTACTGCCACCCCTCGAGCTCCCTATCCCCTCCCTTCTCTTCCTCATCTTTTTTCTCCCTCCTTCCCTGCCTCGTTTTGCATTTTTTCTCGAACTCCCTATGCCTCCCTGACCCTCTTTTCTTCCTTTCTTCTCCTCCCCTCTCTCACCCTGTTTTTGCTTCGCTACTGCCGCTGCCTCAATAGCCACTTACACCACCCCTACCACCCTCTACCTCACCCCCAAACGATCACATCACCCATCAAGCCACCCCACAACCTCCTTCTTCCTCCTCTCTTCTTTTTCTCTTCTTTCCCTCCCTTCTTGGCATCCACCTTGCACTACCCTTATCCGTCGCCTCTGCCACCACCTAAGCCACCAAAATAATCCCCGCAACCCCCTTTACGACCCCCACACCTCCTTTGGCCGAAACCACCACCCACAGGCCTTCGTTTTCCCTCTCCCTTTTCCTTCCTTCTCAGCCCCCATCTCGACTCTCCTCGGAAGCATCACTTCGCAGCCTTGCCGCCACCGCCCTTAGCCGTCGTCAACTCATCCCCGACCACCACCCACCCCCTCTCCACCTCTACATCCCTCTTTTGCCTTAAATCCTCCCCCACCTGCCCTTTTTCTTAGCCTAAAAATCCTAACCCAAAAATGCCAATTTTTCCTCTTTTCACCACCTTCTAGCCCCCTTCACCTCCTTTATATGCATGCAGCTCATGCTACATGAGTAGGATGAGCTGTCGCCTTTCTTGATTTAGTTGGGTAATAATTTTTAAGGTATGATAATATTTTGATTCAAGTATTTGATTAATTAAGCATTATAAAGTTTTATACTTTGATTTTTATTATTTTTAACATAATAAACCTTGATATTATCTTTAGGTATTGGTTTTGATAATCAAATCTCGAACCTTAAACTGGAATACCAGTAAGGTTTGTTTTTGCGGGAATCAAGGTAATCGTTAAATCCCACTTAAACTCATGGATTAACGTATGTTAGCACATTAGGATTTTTAATATTTTATTATGCTTAATATATGTTGTTTAATATCATATGCGTAGTTTCTTGTGATGTTGGATGAAAAGGAGCATGTTAGGTTATATGTTATGTCTGGAAATATTATTTAAGGTAAGAGTTTGGTTGTTAATGAAAATATTAAGTATTATCCATGTTGTATTATGTTATTGTGATCTTTAATGCATGGTTAATATTTTGTGAGCCTTAGGGGTATTTTAGTAATGTATCTTGTACAAGAATATGGCCTAATATATATATATATGGGTGCTAATAAGTATTTATATTAAATATAAGAGTTGTGGATAAGGTATTAATATTAATATTTTATGTAGTAATGATAATTTGATATAAATGGTGTACTAAGGGGCAAAATGGTAATTTTTAATTAAAAAGGGTATTATGGTAATTTTGGAGGCAAGGGTAAAGTGGTAATTTTGTAATTAAAGGGTAAAAGGGTAATCTTGGAATTAAAGGATAAAATGGTAATTTTGGAGATAAAGGGGTAAAGTGGTAATTTTGGAGGCAAGGGTAAAATGGTAAATTTGTAAGTAAAAGAATAAATTGGTAATTTTGGAGGCAAGGATAAAAAGGGAAATTTGTAAGAAAAGGGGTAAATTGGTAATTTTGAAAGTAAGGGGGTAAAATGGTAATTTATAAGTGAAAAGGGTAAGGTGGTAATTTGTAAATGAAAAAGGGGGTAAATTAGTAATTTTGGAAGTAAGGGGTAAATTGGTAATTTTGGAAGTAAGGGAGAAAATGGTAATTTTGGAAGTAAAGGGGTAAAATGGTAATTTTTTGAATAAAGGGTAAAATAGTAATTAAAGGGTAAATTAGTAATTTGTAATCAAAGGGAAAAATGGTCATTTCATAATTAAAGGGAAAAATGGTAATTTTGTAATTAAAGGGCAAAATGGTAATTTCGTAATTAAAGGAGCAAAATGGTAATTTTGGGAATGAAATGGTGTTTTGGTAAATTTTGGAAGTTAAGGGGTAAAATGGTGAATTTAAAAGTAAAAGGAAAAAATGGTAATTTTGTAAATAAAAGGGGTAAAGTGGAATTTGGAAAGGAGTAACTTGGTAATTATAAAAATAGAGAAGGGCAATTTGGTACTTGGCATATGTGTATAGATTCTAGAGCCGTAAATAACATAACTATCAAGTATCGTTTTCCTATGCCTAGACTTTATGACACACTGGATGAACTTTGTGGTGCAAATTTTTTCTCCAAAATATACTTAAGGAGTAGTTATCATCAAATAAAGATTAGAGAAGGAGGTGAATGGAAAATAACCTTTAAAATTAAATATGGTATCTATGAATGGGTTGTTATTTCTTTTGGGTTATGTAATGCACCTAGTTATTTTATGAGACCAATGAATGAAATTCTTCATCCTTTCCTAAGTAACTTCATTGTAGTTTATTTGGATAACATACTTATGTATAGTAAAAAGTAACATGATCATCTTGTACATTTAAGAAACCTATTTGATAAACTAAGGGAAACTAAACTATATGAAAAATAAAAAAAATGTGAATTTATGCTTTCAAGTATAGCTTTTCTTGGTTATATTATTAGTGGCAAGGGTATTAAAGTTGATCCTATAAAGATACAAGCTATTTAAGAGTGGCCTATTCCCTAGGACATACATCATTTTGCCTATCATGGGTTAGCTAGTTTCTATAGGAGATTTGTAAAATAATTTTCTACTATGGCTGCACCTATCACTCGACTTATGAAAAAAGGAGAATTTATTTGGGGAAATTAAGCTACTAAAGCCTTTGATACTCTGAAGAGTAAATTATGTAATACTTATATATTATTTATTCCTTATTTTGACCTACCTTTTAAGGTAACTTGTGATGTTAGTGGGGTAGGTATACACGAGAAAAAGACCTATAACATACTTTAGTGAAAAGTTAAACAGTGTTAGATTGAGGTATTCTACATACGACAAAAAAATTCTTTGCCATCATATGAAGTTTTGAGAGTTGGAATCATTATTTGAGACCTAAACCCTTTGTATTTCATTCTAATTATGAAATTTTAAAATATTTACGTGGTAAAAAAAGGTCCTAGACATGCAAAGTGGGTAAAATTCTTACAATCCTTTGTGTTCTCTGTTAAACACTTGGATGGAAAAGAGAATGTAGTAATTGATGCTCTCTCTAGAATATCTACATTACTTGTCATACCAGATGCTAAATTGCTAGGTTTTGAAATGTCAAAAGAAATGTATCTTAATGATGAAGATTTACATGAGGAATATAGGGCATGTAAAGAAAATGGAAACCATAGTAATTATACAATACAAGATGGATTCTTATTTAAACTTAATAGACTTTGTGTACCAAGGTCAAGTATAAGGGATTTACTTATAAAAGAGGTACATGAAGGAGCCATAACAAGCCATTTTGGTACTCAGTAAACATTAGAGATATTTTTAATTTTTTTTATCGGATACACATGATAAAGGGTGTATAAATTATAGTAAACCAATGTGTTACTTGTAAAAAGAGTAAAGATTTCTTTCACAAAGGTTTATATAAACCATTACCTATGCTTAGTTAACCATGGGAAGGAGTTAGTTTGGACTTTATCTTAGGATCACCTAGAACACAAAGAGGTAAATACTCTATTGTGGTCGCGGTAGATAGGTTTTCTAAAATGACTCATTTTATTTATGTAATAAAACCGATGATGCTACATATGTTGCTGATTTTTATTTTAAAGAAATCATGAAACTCCATGGAATACATAACAGTATTATTTGGGTTAGGGATGCCAAGTTTCTTAGTTACTTTTGAATAACATTAGGCATTAAATTATTATTTAGTACTTCACATCATTCACAAACTGATGGACTCTTGGCACTCTGTTACAAACAACACTCTTGGTACTTTGTTAAGAGTATTGGTAAATAAAAGTACTAACGATTGTGATATTAAGTCAGATCATGTAGAGTTTTCTTATAATCAAAGTTCTTCAAGTATAAAATGTTCAAGTCCATTCAAGATTGTGTATGGAGTGAATCCTTATATAACAATTGATATGATACCCTTAAAGAAAAGTAAACTTAAAAGCTATAAGGCTAAGGAGCAAGTAGAGTTCTTCAAAAAGTTTCTTCAAGAAATCAAGGGGAATATAGAGCGAACCAATGCAAGATACCAAAAAGAAGCTAATAAACATCACACTCAATAAGTATTTTCTCTTGATGATTTAGTGTGGTTACATCTGCCAAAAAAAAGAAGGATTTCTTAATCAAAGAAAACATAAACTAATGTCAAGACCAGATGGACCATTTAAAATTCTTAGAAAATTTAGAGAAAATGCTTACAAACTTGAAATTCCAAAATTATATGGTGGTGTCTTCAGGACATTTACTGCTGATGATTTGTCTCCTTACTTTAGTGATGTCAATTTGAGGACACATTCTTCTCAATTTGGGGAGAATGATGCAGGAGCATCCATAGATCCACAAGATGATAAATATTTAACATACTTGATTATGGAACCAATCATATTATATGACTTTGATAACAATATTAATAGTATGACTAACCTTAATGAGTTTATTTTAAGTCATTCTTGCATGTATGCAACATATTTACAGGAAGAAGATCAAGCCATTTAAGATATCAAAATATATAAGATTTCATGTGTTATAAGCTATTACAAAGAGAGCTATTGTGCATACAAATCAACTCCACAAGTTAAGAGGCCTAGTCAATATTTCAAGTCAACATCATCATTTTGATTAGGGTTTTTGTTAGTTGTTTTTATGTACTAATTAGCTTACTTTATTTGTAATACTTTTTGTTGATTCATGTATCATATATGGTATAATTACATTGTTAATACCATTTTATGTGCTAGGTAACTGTGTGTATGTCATATGGCTAAATTAGTATGCTAGTTAGCAATGTAAGACTTCCTATATAAATATGATTGTTGCATATTGTAGCATGTGGTTGAATATATTAAAATCTATTGCACTTCTCTTTTGTGATTGAATAATCCTACCTAAGAATATTAGGAGTAATCTTTTATAGGTTGACTTTCTTATTGTGGTTTAATATTGTAGCATGTGGTTGACATTCAAAGGTTGAATTTCTTATTCAATTATTTATCAATTCTTGCTTGAACATCTTTATTTCTTCTTCTCTATAGCAATCGTCGATCCTGCACCTTACATCCTTTATTAGAATCTTCAAAATCCTTAGAAGACTCCTACCAGATCGACGTGAGATGCTTAAGGGATGGGGCATGGTGTGAGAAGCCATATGAGAGGGGGGAGGATGGAACGGCGCTGAATGCCGTATAGGAGGGGGATGGAATGCCGCCAAATACTGTGGGGGAGTAGGAGAGCTCCAACGTTGACCACGGTAGGCCATTAGGCCATTAGGTGGCTTTGGTTCCAACCGATGCTTGGGGATTAGGTTGTTCAAGTATTATGGACCGAAGTTACTTTTTTTTTTAAAAGGGCAATTTAGGTGATCATAATTGTTTGTTTTTTGAGTAAATGTGTTTTTGGAACGAAATGGCGATCTTGTTGGAGAAGGCAAAATCGATAAAATAAGATAAGGCAGAAGAAGAGAGGCATCGACTTCTACTAAACAAAAGATTAACCGTACTAGTACAGTTGCATCAATTTACATAACACAAGATTAACCATACAAGATTTCTGCATACAGAGTACATTGGCTCATGTACTTGTTTATCTTCGCACAGTTACGAATGGAGTGGAACCTAGACTCGAGTCTAGGTTAGGCGAGCAAGAATCAGCCTGTTGCTGCTTTAGACATGAAATTGGAGTAATTGGGAGCTTGTTCTCCAGCGAGCTGAATGGCATATGACTCGGGACCTGCACTCCTTTAGCAGGACGCAAGCAAGCAAGATGCCCTCCCAACTGGTTGTTGCAAGCCGGAAGTTTACTGGCTGATACAGTCGCTTCCTTCTCTCTTGGGACTGGAGCTCCAGTTGGGTCCTGAATACATGAGCAGAAAAAACTGAGTGAGATCACCAGGTCCCGATCTTTTAATTGGTGAGGAGCAAGAAATAATGAATAGAGAAGGAGAGCATTGAAACAGTAAGCAATAAAAGCAGCTACTAACTCCTAATGCCAGAAAGGTGAAATCTTGTCTGTCAATGCCAAGGTGGATGTCAATCAACTTTCTGAGATCAGCGAGGCTGGCATCCTTTACAATCCTTAACTTGCTAATGAACTTGCCCTGGCTTTCCTTCGTTGCCTCCCATTTAACATATATATCCATAAGCGCACCAGTTGTGGTCTGATCATTTCCAGAGTTCATATTTTCCTTTGATTCCAGATGTTGCATCACATTCTTCACAGGGGTCCCCAGAAGTCTAGATTCCTTTATGGGTGATCCCACAGGGAACTTGGTAGTAGTTTCTTTGGTATTGCTAGCACGCATACTATTCTCCACAGGGAACTCGGAAGTAGTTTCTTTGGTATTGCTAGCACGCATACTATTCTCTACAGGGTATTGACTTGTAACTGACACAGACTGGGGATCAGCATTCTCAGTATCTGGATGTGCTGGTTCTGGGTTCCTGATGTGCCGAGACAGCTCCCTGTAATTCCCACAGAGAGTAAATATGTTCTGAATCCTCATTCTTCGAGAAGATTCTGTATCTAATGTGCTCTCACCCATAATCTGTGAACCGCAAGATCCAGCGGTAGTTGAGGAGGTTCTAGACTTATCAACAGGTATAGCACTGAGTACTCTTTTCTCCTCTATCACTTCTTTCTCGACTTCCTCATCTTCTGGTTTTGCTTTCTGATCGTCAGCACCATCCTCAACTTCTTCCTCCTCAAAAACAGTGCTCAAACATACCCTGTCATTTATGCTAGGCGTAAAACCATTGCCTTGTCCTGTGGGCAGGTTTGTGGAGGGACGATTCAGAATAACCCCTCCAACAATTTTCACTTCTCGGCCATACGATTCTTGGTCTCCCATATCCAAGTCCATTGATTTTTCCATGCCAGGGTCCTCGTCAGCATACATCTCCTTCAATCGTCTTGCAAGACCGATTCCATCCAGGTCCGAACCACTTCCATCACTACTGCTGCCATCCCTTGAACGGTTTAGCTCTAATTCCATCTCCTCTAATCTTCGCCTCAACATCAGAACTTCTTGCTGTTGTTGAATAATCTTTTCTTCCATTCTCTTCCTTTCCAGTTCAACGTACTCGCTTGCCATTCTCTGGCATTCCTTAAGTTGCTTGTCCAACTCCTGTTTCAGCATTTGCATACGCTCATTGACCTTCACATTAATCTCCTCCTCGCTTGCACCTGAACCTTGTACTTGCATTTGTTCAAGCTTTGCCCTTAACTGGGAAACTTCTTCTTCTTTCTTCACAAGCTGTTTGTGTGCTTCATTGCGCTCCTTTTCCCTCTGCTTGTTCTCCATTTGTAACTTGAGAATAAACTGGTCCATTGCAGCAATCCTTGATCCCAGAACGACTGTAGATGACATGTCTTCAGCGCCGTTCTTGTCCTTTACTGGGGTATGAGGTCCACGAATGATGCATTTGGCTTTGGCACCATACTCAAGAGTAGAGATGGTTTTGTGCATCTCTTTTGGATCAGGGCTGGCACACAAGATCATCAGTATCTTCGACTTATCATCCTCAAATGAATCCTTCGGGAGCATACAAAAAAGATCAGTTTAGTAACGTGTATTAAGTTTGCAATATCTGCCACAGGCAACATGATGAAATAATATGCATGTGTTAGTGAAATGAAAGAAATACCTGCAAAAGCATGGTTAACTTGCTGTCTCTGAACGGCACATGAGAATCTCCATTTGCAATAGACTCAACTACTCTCTTCAGAGCTGTATTACCTTGGTTGATTTTGGCTGTCTGCAGTTATATCAATCATGATGATAATGAAGCAACAAACAGAAGTGAGTTAGGAACTAATGTTGCCGCTGTAACTTCATAATCAGTCCACATGGATACTACGTAACAGACAAGAAATATGTAGCCTTTGATTGTCCTACCTGCATTTTGGCTTCAAATCCTACTTGACCAGCTTGCTCAATATTTTCAGACCCTGCCATGTCAACAAGCATTAACCTTCCTCCAACTGTTGGGACGTCGAGAATTATCTGCGGTTACCAAGGACAGCAAAAATATAACCACCTCATTCACAATGAAAAAAACAGAGAGAGAAAAAAGAAGGCGGCCTCGAATATATGTCTAAGCAAGTCAATTTCGGAAAATTTCTCAAACCATGCAGTGGCTTCGAGAACTTCTGTCATTGCAGTTGGTGCTTTTCACGATTCTTCGCTTCTCCACTTTCTGTATTTCCTTCGATAACTTTGCTGCTTCGGTTCCCAGGATAAAGGTTGCATTTTTCGCTTTCTTCCCCATGACTTCTAGTTTCACCTAGGGCAAAATGTGAACCAATGTATTACAATTAGACCTAAAGGAATGCTTAATTTGCAACCAAACAAAAAAGAAAAAAGAAAAAAAGAAAAAGAATCCATATCATTTCCTGTAGAGTGGGTGGATGTGATAAAATATGCTGATTCCAGACCGTTCTAATAGTATCTCAGTTTCTCGTCGATGAAATGGTTAATATGGAGGCATAATATTCTATAAAAGTGTTAATGAGTCTTTGATCATAACACCAAAACGAATTGTTTGAAACAACTAAAAACTCCTACTGAACATGAATATCCATCTCAACATTTCAAACAGCAAGGCCATATTCTAAGTTTGATATCATATAAACAAAGATAAAGAGAGAAAGAGTGTTTTTACCTTGGAAGCACTGCCTTTAGACCATATGTTAAACCCTCCACTGGCCTTTTCACAGGAAAGAAGATCATAAATCTCCTCATTGTAAATCTCCAACACTGTAACATGAACAAACAACCCGCAAACACCACTTTTCTCCTCCCCATCTTCCCCCAAAATATCCTTCAGAGATCGATACACAATTCCGGGCTGCTTCGGGCATCCGAACATGTTATGACTCTTACCCGAACCAGTTGGCCCATACATCATAATCGTACATTTCGCACCCATCTTCACACCAACAATTCTAGACTCAATGAATTTCTTATAGAAACTTTCAAGATCCTCATTCTCAGAGGAAGAGACCCCATCGAGGCTAAAGTCCCGGTACCCGATATCAGTCCTGACCCGAATCGTTTCACGATCAGGGTTAATGTGGAAAAGCCCGGAACCGGAAGTTGGTCTCTCCTTTTGCCGATCCGGGTAATCTCTAATTCGACCAATCACCTCGACAGGATGCTCGAGAGGGGGTTGGTTTTCCTTGAGTGCCGAGCTAGGGTTTGGAGACGTGTGGCTGATCTTGAATTGAAGGCGGTGTTTGGATGACGGTGTTCTCAATTGGGCGAAGTGGGTTGTGTTTGATTTTGGAGTTGTAGCCATTGAAGATTACTGGGGAATACAGACAGCCCCAGTATAAGAGTCGAATATTTCCTGGAAACTGAAGAAAAATCGAATATTTCTGACTTTAATCAGAAACGAAAAATTAGCAAAGAGAAAATAGGCCGATTGTTTGAATTTTTGTGGACTTGTGTGGTTGATTCAGTCCGCAAATTGAACGAGAGCTGAAATGAGAAGAGAGAAGGAAACAGTGACGGAGAAATCCACCGAACAAGGAAAGAAAAGTTGTACAATTGAATGAATTTTCTTTACTTACCAAAAAAAAAAAAGAGTTTTCTTTTAAAATTTAAAATACCTTACTAGCCGTTACATCCATTCGACTGTAGCTGTTCTAACGGCTCTATCGCCGTGACCCGTGAAGCGTAGGAGAGAGTTCATCCATAAGTTAAACGGACGCGTTTCAGAGTTTTGAATTATAGCAACTGGGAATTGGTCCGTCGGCTACGGAGACCATATGGAAGAGGCCCGGACCAATATAATTTTTTTTAATAATAAAAAAATTGAGTAAAAAGGCTAAAACCCTTTTACTTTATTTTAGCCGGTACGATAAAATCGATCAACTAATATAAGAGATTGATTGATTAGTTAATATGATACATTGATTAGTCGTTGGACACATTAATTGGTATAGAAAGTTAATCAACCGGTTTACTTACAACCTTAATGGTCTAATTCTCGGCTTAGTTCCATCGACAATATAACAACTACACACACAAACACAAACATAATTATCGTTCAATCTTCCACCAAATGACCTTATGCCGACATCACTTGTTGAACATGAACTAATACATAACTTGTTTTTCCCTTCTAATTATTTATAACATCATTTAGAATAATCAAATTGATGTATAGAATATATCCTTGATTTTTTCCTTCCCATTTTATCTCTTCCTTCAACTATATAATTCTTCACCTCTTTCATATTTCAGTCGTTGCAACGTTGCCATATTTTTCTATGCCGCCTCTCTCTCTCTCTCTCTCTCACTCTCACTTATCATCATTATTCATGGCTTTGTGTGTAAAGTGAATACAAACTGTTTTGATTGACAATGCTTGTAAACCATAGCTTGATGATCATTGCATGCTCATAAAGGGAAATGATTGATATTCGATTCACTCTCTCACAAACACACACTCAACCACTTGTATGCTCATATTTTTTTGAAATATGGTTAGTCTACTCTTCTCCTTCTTATCCTTGCAAACTGAGGCTCTTGCCTCCTTGTTCCTCCATAGTTGAGATTCATCTCACTTCACTTATCTTCTTCTTGATCTTTATTCATTCAATTAAACCATACCTCAATAACCATAGAAGTTACTATATATATGATTATTTTAATAATTAGAACCGTCTATAAGTTCTCCAATAAAATAAAAGGCTAGATGAAAAAATGTGGAAAATATAGACGATGGTTGGATAATTTCAACCATAGTATTTAGTTTGACCGTAATGAACCTAGGTATAGATGGTGGTTTTATATAATAACCATCACCAACACCTTGATGTATATATTCTCTTAAAAATTTTTAGGGTATAGATGACAATTTTTAATTACAAACACTGTATATACCTTAGAGGAGTTTTTATTGTTAATGTTATAAATGAAAATTTTGGATTGAAACAACTTCTATGCCTTAACACATGTATTTTTTTTCTTATATATACCTTTGAAGAATATTTTTTCCATTTTCCATTATTCACTTTTAACATAGGGGGCCTTTCTCTTATATTTGAGTTGAGTTCCATCATAATATAATTTATCTTATATGTATTTACATGTTCACATGATTTAGGTAGATAAGATGGCATATTAGAGTATAAGAAGCATGGTTGGCTATCCTTGCCCATTTTATTAGATTTTGGATGAATTAGTATATATGATGGTTTTAGTTTAATTACAAGCATGAATTATGTTTTTTAGCAGGATAAACATTTTTTTACATTATTTTAGATAGTATGTATTCATGTGGGAAGTTTTTTACTTCGTTAGAATTATTTATGCTTGAATCACATGAGTTTATGTACTTCCTAGGGGATCAAGTCAATTGGTAGTGGGAAAAGTAGTCGACTGGTTCACTAGAGAGCTGGTTTTGACCATCTAGTTAATGTTAGTGTAGATTTTATTTGTTTACGCTTGATATGAAATAGTAAGCTAGTAACCCTTAAAATAAATGACTATTTTGTTTATATGTGTTGCCAATACTATTCCCAAACCAATTCACTAGTTTGTGGCACTAGTTATTTGGTCCCTTGGAATAATTTGTACATTTTGAGGTTTGCTTCTTATGGCTTGACCATGTATTTAACCTTGGCTTATATGTTTGATTTTAGTCTTCACCATTTATTTATGCATTAGGCCTAAAATAAATTAAGTTAAAATTTTAGTTAAATAATTAGGATTTTAGGTGCCTTTGCCAAAGTATACATATTTAGGGTTAGGTTACCATGGTTACTTTATTTTCCTCCAACCAATAAGGTCTAAGTATTATAGATTTTGAAGATCCTAGTACAAGACCCATAACACTAGTGATAAATGTGGTGGGTTTTATAGACCTAAAATTAAGCATATGCCCATGGCATGGGATTCCAAGTGTGGTGAACATTAAATATTTAGGTGAAACCCTTTGACACTAGTGTCTAGTGCATAGTGGAAGTTGCGATCCTATTTTCATCCCCATTAAGGCCATTAATCAAGACATTAATAATAGATATTCTTTAAAATGTCTTGCTTTTAATTTCATGTGACGTTTGATTAATATATATAAGGATTATGTTATGCTGTATGTTTTAAGAAATTTTCCATTTGTTATATGATAGAATATTCTCTATATGCAGCATGCTCCCTAAATTGCATTAGAGTAGGTTTATTTTACTAGTACTTCATTTTACCGATATTACCTTTTTATAGTCATTTTGTTGATCTATAATTTTATTCTTAGGAGCAAAATATGACTTGTAGACTTATGATTCTTGGCTTGAGTTTAAGGATGATGTATGGCAATATATACCTATTACTTAGGGAGATATGTTGGTACAAGAGTTAGGTTAACATAATTATATGTTCCATAGGATTTAGGGATCTTTTGTATCTTTTGGTTATTAAACTCTTGGTTCTCTTCCCTATATTTTAGAGTTTTACAAAATTTTATCATTATTATCTATCACATTATCTATTTTTCTCTTATTCATTATGTGTATTTGGTTAAGTTTTTCTCCTTTTATAGAATATAAGATAGGTAAATGATCACTCTTCTCTTATGTTTGATGTACTGATAACATCCCTTAGTTTGGTATTACTCACTTCTATATTACCTTAAAATGGTACTTTGTAGTTGAAAAATTGGGTGCATAACAAATTGGTATCACAGCCTTTGGTTTTGAAAAATGGAAGTTTCTTTGCGAAAATGAATTTTTTTCAACTTTTGAAATGAGCAAATCTAGTTTAGTCTACATAGGAGTGTTGGTTCCGAGTTTAGGATTTGACTTTTAATTATTAGAATAGTGATTAAGTGCGACCTTATGTGAGGATGTTTATATGTGTGAAACTCTATGTTTAATAGTATAGTTTCTAACTCGAATTTAGAATTCTAAGAGTTTAATGGCTACTAATTATCAATTTTAGTAGTTTATGGAGATAGTTGGGAATTACATACAGTAACATATTCACTAAGAGGATGCTTTATAATCACCACCACTACCCCCATTTTGATGCCACCACTTGAGTATTAGCTATACATAGTGGGAAGCCATCACTTGTCTATCTTTAAGCGTTAAGAGGACCTTGCCATCCTCTAGATATATTTCTACAACATTGAGAAAACCTTTATCGAAAGAAGATGCTCTAATGGGAGGATAGTCAACATTACCGCTTTTTATTTGAGGATTAGGGATAATAGTTGGTGGAAGAGTTAGTGGTTGAGAAGTAGAGAGCCAACAATTTTGGAGCCATTTGTGGAGAGATTGAGGGATCATTCTACCCCATATACATTTGCATATCAAAGTATTCCAGATTCCTTTCACCATTTCAACACTCATCAACTATGGAGTATTTTTACATGTTATTTGTAGACTTGGCTTAATTTTCCCCTTTAGCTGAGGCGATTGTGGAGATAATGATCCATAGATGTTGTCTAAGTTATAGCCTTTGATTTCATAAGTTTTTCATGAGAAACCTATCTCTATATTTGGTTAATTTGTATGATAGGGCCTTAGAGGCTTCTGAAATCATATTGGTTAAAAGTGCCTTTTATAGGGAAAAAGGTTCTCTGAGAGCAGTCATCACAAAGTTGGAGAAAAACGATTCCAATAAGAAGACATCCATGAAATGGGGTCTACAACCTAATATAGAGGAGAACTCAGCCACCTCGAGCCATGAGGAATTTTTTCTATAGATAATATGGTAGGGATCAACCCACTATTGGTTGTTTTAGGTAACAGTTTAAATGTTACACCTGTGGTAGACTAGAACACGACCAAATTGCGTGCTACTCTACCAAGGGAAATTTTAAATAAGGATCAACATTGACACAACTCCATCAGTTTAGAGAGATCAACCTAAAAATAATGGGTTTAATAGAACTCTAGAACATAGGGCTCATAATACCCATATCTTCCATCCTATTTAGGGATTGACTAGTGTGGCAAGACCATCAGTAGACAATCAAATTAATGTTATGAGCCAATTTGAGGTCGGCAAGTAAGCCAATGCCATCACAACTATGTTCCTTATCTCTTCTTTACTACCATGTGTACTCTTTAATTCTATTACATCACACTCTTTTATGATAATTACTTTGTAGCTATAGTTACTACGTCTCCATCTACTAGTATAGTTATTGTTGTCATGCTCTACGTTGGGATATGATTTCTTACACTAAAATATATAAGGGTATGACCTTATTCATTAGCAATTTTAAGCTATCCATAAACCTTATAGATCTTAAGTTGTGTGACTTTGATGTGATTTTAGAGATGGTTATGCTATGGAGGTATTTAGCATGATATACTATATATATGAGCATATGGTTCTTAAGGGATCAAATAATGCTAGGGCCTCTTATAAAAGATGTAGTATTAGGCCTTTAGTGTGGATTGTGTTCACTATGTAGGGTATTACTCTAATGTGGAATGGTTATTAACTCTACATGTATAATGTTTGAGACTTGAAGGCAAGTGAGTTGATGATTGAGGATATTTTAGTGGTGTGTGAGTTTTTAGAGGTATTTTTTTTAATTATATCTTAGGAATATTGCTAGTGCGTGAGATTAACTTTATGAATAAAATTGTACCAAGAGAAGAGATTATGAAAAAGGCATTGTATCACATAATTCCAACTTAGATGGTAAAGTTGCATACTCTAGTGGAGGAGTTGCTTGAGAAGGACTACTTTAAGCCAAGTGTCTCACCTTGGGGAGTGTAAGTACTCTTTGTGAAGAAGAACGATGGTGGGTTAAGATTGTTTATAGATTACCAAAGGTTGAATCAAGTTACTGTGAGGAATAAACATCCTCTTACTTATATTGACAATCCCTTTAATTAGCTTCATGGAGCCACTATGTTTTTGAAGATCAACCTCAAATTATGTTATCATTATATGAGGATCATCGAGTATGATACTTCAAAGGGTAAATTTTAAGTTAGATATGAGAATTATGAGTTCACCGTCATGTCTTTTGGTATTTGTGAGGACCTAAAAAAGAGAAATAGTATGATACCTAATTTATTGTTAGAAATCCTTTCATTCACCCAAGCTAATTCAATCAAAAATAGAATTAATTATAAAATGGAATCTTTATTTTGCCTACTAGATTCAGTTATCTCATTAATAGAAGTACGTAGAAGGTTATATAAAGTTATTAGACCTTTTAAGTTAGTTATATTAATTAAGACCTTTCCCCACCATCTAGTTATATATTCATTCTAACTTGAGAGCTATATGTCATCTCTGATATCTCTCTTTCCTCTTAGTTTCTATCTACTACTATGCAGACTATCCTTTGTTTTACTATAGCTTGTGTCTGTTGAGGTAAAGTCTTATAATCTTTTCTTTTCTCTCAAGTCTCAACATGTGTGTATAATGTCTCTATGCTACTACTTTTCCAACCTTTATTATATATATTATTTTCATTATTATTTTCTCAACCTATTATATACATACATACATACATACATAAATACATATATGTACATATATATATATATATAGGAAATGGGTCACATACAAACTACTATTAACATACAAACATAAGAACTAATCTCATCCATTGGATCAAAATTTAATCACATTCAAGATTTTATTAATACCAAACCAAAAAACTAATCCAAACCAAATATCCAAACCTCTAAACCCTAAACCCAAAACCCTATAAACCCTAAATCCTACACCCTATAACCCTAAACCCTAAACCCTAAACCCTAAACCCTCTAAACCCTAAACACTAAACCCTAAACCCTAACCCATAAACCCTCTAAACACTAAAACATAAACCCTAAACCCTAAACCATATAAACCATAAACCCTAAACCATAAACCCTAAAACCTCTAAACCCTCTAAACCCCAAACCCCAAACCCTAAACCCTAAACCCTCTAAACCCTCTAAACCCTCTAAACCCCAAACCCTAAACCCTAAACCCTCTAAACCATAAACCGTAAACCATAAACCCTAAACCCTACACCCTACACCCTAAACCTAATCCCCAAACCATACAAACCCAAACCCCAAACCCACTAAACCCTAAACCATCTAATTTCCATCCAAAGGCATGCATGTTTCAACAAAAGAAAAAAAAACACATACTAATTAAATATAAATTCATTTAATTATATAATATGATTCGAAATTTGACAATTCCTTAAAATTAAACCTTACACAAGTCTGAAAAAAAAACTTCCAATATCGTCTAAACTACAATGAAAATCATCAATGACCAATACCTTCATAAAGTTGAAAAAAATTTACATTCAACTCTGGCCTTCCATTCCAAAATCTGCCATTCACATATAAAAATTTACATTAATGCTGAGAACAAACTATTAAGGTCACTCGATGTGTCGTGCATGCCTGCTAACACATCTACACATATCATGCATCCCTATTACACCATATTCACTGCGACTGTCTAATAACAGTGATATCTTAGTAGTATTTTTAAAAAGAGAATTAGTCAATATTGCATCAAAAAATTAAATAAATAAAAACATAAGAATAAGAATAAGCAGAACCCAAAAATAGAGTTTCATTCCAAAGTTAACTAATAATACACTAAAGCCAAACTAAGAATAGGATCTAAATGAACTACAAACAGATATGATATAAACAGATATGATTAATGAAATACCTTCAATAATCAACACTAATAAGAGTAACATTACTTTGATTATTAATCAAATAACATATAGCCATCCTATTAAGACTAACACTACTCTGATTATCACTCTGATTAGTAATCAGATTAACATACAACCACCTAACAACACACAAATTACTATGATTATTACTAATCAGAGTAATCAGACTACGATATAGCAATCAGAATATGTACCGACATTGCCATCAAAAACAATTATCAGAAAAAAACCATATACGAATCAACAAAACATAATCAAAATTGACAAACCTGAATCTATTTATCCTTGCTGAATCCAGCTGAAGGCCAATCTCGTGACTCTACTACTGCACATTGAGACAACAATCAGAACAAAAAATTGAGATAAAAAATGAAGAGATGCACAAAAATATGACACACACATACCACAACTATCGCTGTGTTACTAGATCTGAGTATCGACAAAACCAATTGTTTCTAGTGAGGTAGATCGAAAATGTAAAGAGGCAGCTTTAACGGACATATATGACGACGATGGAGTGAGCGAGGCAGAGATGGTGAGCGATGGAAATGGAGAAAACCGAGAGGTAGAAGACGAGCGGGTGAGGGTCAGGAGGGTGGAGTGGATGACTTTCAGCAGGTCAGGGATAGTGACTCAGGGCTGGGTAGTGGGCAGAGTGTTGGGGGAAATCTAGAAGGAAAAGAATGTGGGCGAAGGAGGGCGACATTGGGGGCAACCGCGGGGGCGAACGGGCGGCGACCGGGGGGCGATAGGGGGGCAACCGAGGGGGCGACACGAATGACAGCAGATAAGAAAAGGATGAGGTAGCAGAAAAGATAAAGATGGAGGGTAAGGGATCAGGGTCGGGGTCGGGCAGAAGGGCGTGGAGGCTCGATGAACGGGGGAAGGCAAACCAAGTAGTATTATTCTTTCAACCGTTGGATCTAATTTAGATCCAATGATCAGTATTTGTTCCTACATTTGTACCAAAAAAAATGGTTCGCACGTGAGCCTTTTCCTATATATATATATATATATTTATTTCATGTACATATATAAAATTCTCACATCCTTACACATCACATTCTCTATGTTCACACCATTATACTCGAATAACTTCCCTCCCTCTCTAATTTTACTATTTTCATTTTCCACCCCAACTTTAAACCCTTTCTCCTCTCTCCCCCCTAACTCTAACTCAACAGAATTCATCTATTGAAGATAATAATCAAGATTTCAATCGAATTCACACCTAAAGGTACTGATATATATAATATACTTATTATTGTTAATTTATTTTATCTAAGAAAATCATGAATTTGTAATGTATGAATGATTTTGCACTTGATTTTTTGAATATGATACATTATTTTCTTAAAATTAGTGTTTATGTGAATAGGTAAAACTTAGGTATGTATAGTAAGTTTTTTTTTTAATTCAGAGCTTAGAATTGTAATAATGGAAGTTGGGGATCATGAAATAGTATAAATGGCTGGTGGCTCACCTATTGGTCGCCCTACTAACAGGTGACTTTCCTGGTTAGCCTCCTTCCCAGCGGGTGAAATACCTATTACAAAAGGCTAAAAATGGTTAAAATACATGTCACACTTCCCCTTTGCAGGATGATTTACCCATAGCCCCTCCATTTCCATGTGTGCATCACCTGTTACCCCTTCTCTTCAATGAGTGAATAAGCCATCTACTTGCTAAACCCTTTACCTTTGAAACTCTAAATCTTAAACCTTAAACCACAAATAAAAACCCTAAACACATAAACCCATAACCATCTCAAGCATAAAGCCTAAAGCCCATCACACAACTCTAAACCCCAAACCCCAAACCCTAAACCCTAAACTTTTAACTATAAACCCTAAACCTTAAACCTATATCCCCAAACCTTAACCACTAACCACTAACCATTAACCTGAAACCCAAACTCTTGAACCCCAAACCATTAAAGATATATCCTTAACGATAAATCCTTTTCCTAACCTCTTAACCTTATACTCCAAACCCTTAAGGGTTAAAACCTTACATCAAACCCCTGTCCTTATACCCTAAGCATAATATCCTCTTATTTAGTAGAGTAAAGTATACTATTTTATTTAGATTTAGTATAGAAAAAATGAATTATTGATAATTTTGTTATTATATGCATAAGAATTTTAGCTAGGCGGCAAGTTCATCTTCATCATATATTGACAACTAGTGATTAACTGGACCTATAGGTGGTGTTCTAGAGATTCCTAACCTATTGATGGGCTTTAAAGGTAATGTGTAATATGTCATATAAAATAATGATGAAGTAACTTACATTATTGTATGTATCAAATAATATATATTTTCCATGTCATTGATAATTCTTATCTAATTTTTTTTTATAGGAACCAATACCTATTATGAGGTTTCAATCAAGGATAAAGAGATTTGGAAAATTACCTTATGAAGATGGTGATATAGGAGTGCCTTCAGTATCATTGAGTGTTTTAAGTTAAGAAACATACGAGACACCTACTTGCACCACCATCATTGCTCACTGATATCTGCTATTTTTTTGAGAGGTGGCATCTAGAGAAAACCAGCTTCCACCTCCCCTTTGGCGAGGTGATAATTACCCTATATGATGTCACTTATATTTGGGGTCTTAGTTTTAATGACATTGAATGTACAAGTGAGGTGTTTCCTACCAATGGCACCTTAGTCTCTATAATTACTCATCTATTTGATGACTTTGAGGTGGATGTTATTCGAGCTTATTTAAATGGTTTAATAATTAGTTTAGATGATATACTTTGTTAGCTTATGATGAAGTGGGTTGATGATGATGATTCATATGCCCAAATATATTTATGGTATCTTTTTCCTTACACTCTTTTCATAGACAGTTTTGTAAATCATTATCCTCTATTAGTCTTGAGGTTAGTAGTATATATGTATAGATTATAGGAGATGGCTATTCGAGTTGGTGTTTTAGTTTTTCTCTATAGTTAGCTTAGGATAATGTCCAGAACTAGGTGTAGGTAACTAGGGGGATGTGTTAATAATATCTACCATTAAAATTAATCATTATTCATTTATGTAAATGTGCACAATCATGGATCTATGAATATTCTCTTACTTTTATTGAAAATTTTCATGTAAATATAGTACTTTAGCCACTGTTGGAGTGATGAGGTGGGATACTACTCGTTGAATTGGTGATCTTGAATCATTTAAAGACTAAATTGGATACTAGAGGCATTTTGATATGCTTAAGGTGCAATAGGTTATTTAGATGTTAAATTTTTTTTAAAATTATAGTAAAATTTTTGAATAATAATTATTTATATATTTTCTTTCTTTTGTAGGTTGACACCGTGAATTTCCATAATGATCCGGTATTGTTATATCCCGAGACAACATACCAAGGTATCATATGCTTCATTGTGAAGTTGTATATGGTGGAATGAGCAGCTTGATAGTTTGGTTTCTCTTAATTAATCTCTAACTCTCTAATTATGGTAACCCAATGATTATGTCATAGTGATTCCATTAAAAATTAAGAGGCACATTGCTTTAGTTGCATATCATTCTAGAATGTATGGCATTATCATTTGATGAATTTTAGTGATGCATGGCTCAAATATCTTTCTAAGCATGATTTAACACCTAATTACCTTCAATATTTCCTTCTTTAGACCCACTCAATAGTCATCAACTTTAACTAGACTAATTAATAATGATTACCTTTTATCATAAGTGGAAGCTAAATGTAACACCCCCTAAATTAGTAATGGATAGTGGATGCTTAAAAGAATTGATAAGACTTTCTATATCAATAAGGAATACATTTTTTTTTCCAAAAAATTATACTTAAAGAAATTCATAGTTGAACGTGCTTGACTTGGAACAATTTCAAGATGAGTGACCTCTTGTAAAGTTTCCTGGGATGTATGTGAGTCGATAAAAACACCCTATAAAGACTCATGTTTATATTTGGGTTAGTCATCAATTAGATTTTTTTTCCAAGTAACTACCCACGACTGGTTTTTGGGATGTTACAAATGATATCAAAAGAAAACTAGGAAACCACAATCATGAACTAAACATGGATTAGTGAGTCGATCGCTTAGCAAGATGATTATTACGATAGACTATAATGATATAGTCAGTGGTCGAGGTGTAATAAGGGGATTTTTTTCTTGAGTGGGATATATGTAAGATCCCAAAATTAGTGATGGATAATAGAGGCTTAAATGATTGATAATACTACCTATATGTATGAGGTATACATTCTTTTAGAAAAACTTATCCTTAAAGAACTTCACATTTAAGCATGTTCGACCTGGAGAAATTTAAATATGGGTGACCTTGTAGGAAGTGTCTTGGGATTTGTGTAAGTTGATAAAAATTATGTTAAAAAAACTGATATTGATATGCAGGGTTAGTCATTAATCCAGAGAGCACTTCAAGTAACTACCCACAATCAGGGTACCAAGTTGTTATATTAATAACCAACTAATGGGTGGTTATCACTATTACTTCAAGCAAGAAAAGAGGGGCATGGATAGATCATACCCTTTTAAGAGGCTGAGGGATATAGATGGGTGGCCTCACATTCTCCTCCATTAAAGAAGTGACCAAGTAACCCTCTACTCATGATGGTGCTAATGATAGTGGTATTTTTTTCTTGGTTGTTATAACTTTTTTTTCTAATTAATATTTCTCCAAAAAACTCTTTTTAGTAATTATAAAACATCATTATTATAGTTGATCAATGTAGATAATATAGATAACAAATATGTAGTTAATATTTCAACAACATATTCCTCAACAAATACATAAAGTTCTACAACAACACAAATCTAAATTTGTTACATATAACAAATCATCAACCAAAGCTACCCCATTGTTGGCACTAATACCCATCCCATTCCAATACCACCTAATTTAATCACAATATGGCTTATCTCAGCAGGAATGCTTGAATCAACATGTCTATATTCCTAATTAGATATAGTTGGTAACATTAAGTTTTCATCAAGGTGATCTATGAACATATAAAGTATCATACCATGAGCATATATAATTTAGTATATAGAAAACTATATGCAAAGGATCATTATAGATACATAGTGTGAAAAGTTGTTGACACGTAGTGGGAGTAATATGAGTTTGAGTAAGAGAAATATCAATAATTAGTACAATAAATTATTAACTTTTAAGGTGGCAAATGGTAATTATTGGATCAGGTTTTCATCCATCAGGTGGAGCCTTGTGCGGTAAACATGTAATTATTCATTGATGACTCAAACAAATGAACATCGCATTATATTTCATTGTAAAGAGATATCTAAAGTTAGGTTGCTACCACCATTTCTCTATTGGAGCTAATCCCCTCAAATGTATCAGGTGTTGCATGTTTTTAGAAATAGGATCTATATAATTATTTTCATATAATCCTTGACAAGTCACAAATTCCCTATATATCACAGCTCTGACATTTGACCATTCTTCCTTGCTGCCTAGGAATTGTAGTGTAACATCTCAAAATACACAATCTCATCACACTATGATTCCACCCATAAGAGTATCACTACCTTAATATCATAGGACCATGAAAAATCATGGATGTCTTGATGAATCCTCCTAGTAATATTCTTTCTCCTACTATTTCCTCGATCAAATATACCAAGGAAAGAGAAACTTCTACTAGGAGATGAGTGACTACATCCTTAGCCTGATCAACCTTACCCTATAAATGATTATGATTAAGCATGCTTTGTATGATTCCACTATGATGGTTCCCTCTTTATGTTATTACTAGAGATGCCTTTACTTTGTTGAAAATCTAGCTCTACCAATTTATCATATCAGATTCAAGAATCTCATCAATTAGATTAGAATAGTATCATAGATATGATGGTTAATGGTTAAGAATCATTTGCACCTTTTACATAATGTTTTGAACAAAGGGACGTGCAGATGAATCAATTTTTTAATCATCAAAAGAAAACATTTTTTCATTTGGTGTGATACAAGCAAAAGTATTCTATAACTAATGTGTTGCTGATGCAAGAATGGATTGATAATCTTGTTTGTACCAAAGTATCTTGTATGCACATGGTAGATTGTGTGTCAACCTAAAGTAACATTGCATTCAAAGGGGTCAGAACCAACTGGATTAGACCTCTTTCTCTCCTCCTCAATCAAGTCTAACACTCAACAAAATATAATAGACATGAGCTACTTCAACAATATGTCATCTATAGAATAATGTATAATAGTAATCCATGAATACTCTATATTTTTCTTCACCTCATTAATTTAGAGTCTTATCAGTGTTTCAATCTTTATATGTAATGTGTTTAAGTTCATCTATGATGATGATACATATTTCTCAAGCTTACCATATTCAATTTGAAAATGGTGATTTAGTGCCAAAGTGAAGAATTTTTTCAACCCACACATAAAAAATCTATCCTTATAGGGATTCAACTAGGTTTCTTACAAATATTGTATTAGATGTGTAAATTTTCCCTATGTGTTAGTAGAAGTTCATTCTCATGAGTCTCCAATGTAGTTTCTTGTACAAAATTCCTTCATTTTCCTAGGAAATGTTCTTCCCATGCTATACTTCCTAACTAATCTATATCATAAGGGAAAAAATTCTTACTAATGTGTCATACACATAAAAGGGTGCCACATTAGGAAATACTTTAGAAATTGTTTGTGTCAGTCTTAGTTCCCCATCAATGATCACTGTATTAAGTTCATAGAGCTCCATCAATCTCTTTACTTCACCAATCACCCATTCATGGTTATCTTCCATTACCTTCATCATAAATGCTAATATAATGGTAAAATTCTTACCACTAGATACACAATTAACAACCTCTAAGAAAGGAAGGTTTACTCATTGGTACATATGAAAATGCACATAATAAAGTAGTAGAATATGTGTGAAAATATAATATCATTAACCAAATTATAGTTAGGTAACCAATAATACCATGAATGTTATTCATTTTTTCCCTATAAAGTGTAATAACTATTACATGACTGTATGTCCCATCAAGATCCACGCCTTAAAATTATGTCTAGCATTATAGGTTGCTCTAAGCATTGTAGTATTATTCTTTTCACCCCATTGAAACTTTTCAATAATCTCTCTTGATTTGATAATTATCAGGGTTATTTTGTGCACCAACATGAATTCTTTAGGCAATAATCGATAAGGAATTGAATGTCCCTATAAATACTTTCCTAACCTATGATTATGCATACCATATTATACGGCTAATCTTCAACTACTACAAGCATCTTTCCTTCCATATATCCTTAATTGACAAACACATTTTTTGGATATGATAGATCAAATAATTTATGGACTCACTAAAGGTTGCATTCTATATGCATCATCTCTTACAACATATCCAAACACTACATTTTTTTGATCTCCTAATGCCTAAAACCATATTATTTGGTCTTCTAAGTTCTTTAACCCACTAAATTAATAATTCATGATCACTTAAAATATCACCCGTAGAAAAATCCATTCCAATTGGAATTAAGTGTATTTTTATTATGTAATTAAAAAAATATAAAATTATAGTGAATATATAAATATAAAAATGGATAACAAAAAATTATAGAAGAATAAGATTTCAAGTAATTGACCACATGGGATGGATTATTTTTGGGTAATTGGTACACCAAATTATAAGAGTAATGGGGGAGTGACATATCACAAATGGGTTATTTTGAGGGAAATTCCTATCAATCTTGGCTACTAAAGAGTAAGACATCTATTAGTGGGTTTTTTTAGGGTTGTAAGTGAGCATATCGGCTCGGGATCTTTCTAGACTTGGCTTGTTAAGGCCTCAACTTGATTCATTTATTTAGATAAATAAACTAAGCTTGAGCATGAAGAATTTAGGCTCTAGCTAGTTTATAGTGCAAAATCTCACGAGTTGGATTAGCTCATTAAAAGCTTGGCTCCTTTTTAAATGAGCGTAGCTAGAGCCCGAGCCCACCCTTGCTTGTCTCGGCTCATTTACAGACCTATGTTTCTTTGATGGGTAAATTAAAAAGATAGAGTATGGGACTTTTGGTAACTAACCCATATTGTTCAAATTTTAAAGGTAAAAAAAATAATTTACCATTATTTTGGCAAGCTCCTCTTGGTTAAAACAATAATTATCATTATTCTCTTATTCTATAATTATTTTATTAAAGATTGGGTAAAATGAATGCTGAAGATAGACACAGTATAAGATAAAAAGAGAAGTGAAGAGAATAGGAGTGGAGAAATGAGGGGGCTAAAATAGTCAAACAAAAAAAGAAAAGGTTTTTAAGGGGTGATAACTCAATAGTTTGGGTGTATAAGTAACAACTCCCATATATGAATAAGTGTGGGTGCCCTTTATTTGATATATGAATATCAATAGGTATAACTAGTAGTTTCCATCTGATCACTACTCATATGTGTGTGTGCAACCTCTTTTTGCTTTAACTCTACTTATTTGGATCTTTAAGGCCTAGTACTATACAACTAGCTATGCTAGATTGTAATACTATATGCATATTTTATTGGAAAGTTAATTTTGATCCTATTCCACTACCATCCCCACATGTTATTTTTGTCTTATATACACATAAAATATATACATACATGCCTTCTCTATATATAGATGTGTCATGTGTGAGGGTTATGGGTAATGCTACTATAATAAAATTTATATCAAATTACTAGTGCAATAACCTAAAATTTTATCTAATCTTAATATTGGTTAATTAATATGTTAACCTAATCCAAATTTTAATTCTAGGCCATTTATATTTGTTGTAGCCTAACCTTAACCTTGGATGATTGATTGATTAAATTTTAGCTAAATTTTATACATTTTAAACTTAAAATTAATACTAACCCTAACCCCAAAAATTATTTCCTCTTTTCCATTTTTCCTTTTCCTCTTTTATTTCTTCCCTCTTTCCTTCTTGATCTGTTAGTCTAACCCTCCATTTCCTTTCCACTTCAAGCCATGTCTCTTCTCTCCCTACAAACCCACCACTTTCCCTTCCCCTTCCTAACTATGCACAAATCTACCACCCCTTACACTACCAACCATAGCTAGGCCCTTACACCATAGCCTACACCAGCCTTTTCCACCGGCATGAACAAGCTACGCCTAACCCAAGCATTAATATTGGGAACCCCTACTCCCTCACCTCATTTAATCCTATAAATAACCCATATTCTCTTCCCTTATCCTTTTACCCTTCCCTTCTATTTATTGAGAAGTCAACCACCCCTTTCTTTCTTTCATCCTTCTTCCCCATGCTCTGTTTGTCGCCACCCAGCAATACCTCTCATCACCACTACTTGAGCCCTTTCTTTCTCCCCTTCTTCTCCTTCATTTTTCTCTTCTATTTCACCCCTACCTCTAGCAATGTCCATTTCCATTGTGTTTCATGCTCAATCCCATCCACCATCCATTTCCATGAGCCCCACCAACCCAACACCACCACCAACCATTCCCCTTCTCAAGCCACTTACAATTGACCACCAGTTCCATCTCCACCCCTAAACCTAGAATTTTTCCTTCTCCTTAATTTGCTCCATTAATCTTGGTTGGCATGCATAACTCATGCACACTCACACATGGTCATACCTTCCCTCACATAACCCATGCATGTCTCTACTCCATCACATGCACAATTCACTCCTATCCCAAGTGCGAACTTACTTCTCAACCCATGAAAACCTTATGTTCAAACCATGCTACCCTTAATCTTCATTGTACCATCCATCATGCTCTCCACCTTAGCATGCCTTGTGCTTCACCTTAGCACCACTGTACATCACTCCTTGCATGAGCTCTCCCACTTGCTTAGTTATCTCCATTTTTCCACCCTCATTTGTCTTAGTTTTTCTTTGGATATTTTTTCCTAAGTTATAATATTGTTATATCTTTGGATTTTAGGTGATTTTTCAGTGGTATTGAAGGAGTGTTAGGTCATATGTGCTTAGAGACCAGATATGCTTTTTGTAAGGATACATATCGTAGTTAGGAATTTTATGTGTAATGTGTATATTTTTATGTGATATCATGTTTGGTATTATTATATAGATAATGTTATTATAATAATGCTAACATATTATTCATTGTGTTGTATGATGAAAAAGTGAGAATGTTGTGAAAGTATGTGTTTGTGCATATTTTTGGTTAAGCTTGTCTTGCAAACAACAAGGTTAGCATGAATTGATATCTAAATTGGGATGTGAGGCATATATATTTTCATTTATGTATTTTCATGAGGATATATATGGGAGATTGAAAATATCTCATGTTGGAACTCGTAAGGTTTTTATGAAAATATAAGTATTTTGACTATCTTAAGGGAAATTTGATTGGTATAGATTAAAAATGATATATTGAGTATTTTAATGTATAATTAATAAAACTACGATAAATATATTCTATGAAATGTTTGGAGTGATTATAAATGATCTAAGACCAATAAAATAAGAAAATGGCTTAAATTAGGAATATTAATCCTAGAGGTGGGGTCATTATCACCTGTGTGAAATATTGGAGTTAGACCTTAATTTATAGATATGTTGTTACTATTGGCATTTTTGGGAATTATTATTAAACTTTGTCGTTATATGAGTTTAATGGGAACAATTATGTCTAATTTATAAATTTTGGGTTCTGTAAGGAATTAGGAGTAGGTTGTGTTCCATGTGTAAGACATTGAAGTTAGACCCTAATTTTTGGGGTATCTTATTAATAACCATATTCTATGAATTGTTATTAAATTCGATGGTTAAATGAGCATTATGGGATAATTTATTCTCCCTTTGTGGAATTAGGGTTTTCTTAAGAGAAATATGACATTTTTCTTAGGGGGATGTCCCATTCTTTGTGTGGTTGCATTTAATATGTTCCGAACAATTATGTGAATTCATGTGACTTATTTATCTATAATTATATCCACATAAGGACCTTGAGAAAGATAATAATGGATAATACATTCATTATTAAAGTGAAAGATTACGTGAGTTAGGACTAAGGTGTTGTGCTCATTCCACCAAACAATAATAGTGGCTCAAGAGATCTTAGGGAGTAGCTCATGAGTGATTTTCCATGAAGGTGCTACAGACTATTCCATCGATTTAAAAATACTGGTTAGGAGTGGGTTGTTCTAATATATGTTGGGTCCATTCTATCAAATAATAATAGTGGCTCAGGAGCATTTTGCATGAAGAGTTGCTTCAATCTATTCCACTAGATTAAGAATAGTAGTGTTATTAAACTCAATGTAAATAAGAAATAGACTATGATTATATCTAATAATAGGTTTCTAGAATCAATGCTTATCCTACATCATTTTATGTTAGTTGTTGTGCACATTTATTTTTCTATGTGATCTTATGTATTTGTGTCACCTTATTATGAATATATTGTTACCTTACTCAGTATGTAGCATACTAATCATCCTTTTTATGGGTGTTGATTATTCCCGTTAGTAGATCTTCCTTATTTTTTAGGTGATTTTTGATTACTACTTTAATGTGTTTGCCTTTGGTGAGTGCATAATCAAATTGGTATAGGGTTTGGTTAGCCACATATCTCTATATCTTAATGGAATATTAGTCCTCTATTTTCATTATACATATTTCCTTTTCTCAATTTTTTATTTTGTATCGTGGTGGAAACAAGTGCTTCCTACACCTAATTCCTAGATAAGAGGTTAGTTTTTTGTTGCACCTAACATAAACTAGGTATAAAAAATGCCTTTTCTATGTTGGATGCGGTGTGACACTCCTATATTTTGTATTTTGGCTTCTGCAATTAACACTTCAAAATAATATTTTTAAGTCCTTAATTTTGGGGGTGTTACATTTAGCCTTTAGATTCCAGAATATATGTAAATCTAAATATTTTAGGTCATAAAAATTCTAATGAACCTTAATTATTTAAGAATATTTTATAGTTTAACTTAATTAATTTTTACAAGTTAGAAATTAACTTATCCTTATTTAAGGTTCATCAGATCTAAATATGAATGTAAATTTTCACAAATAACTTTATATAGTAATGTTATTATTTGTATATAGTATTATCTTATGAGAGAATTGCTATTATGGTTGGATCACAATTTACAACAAGTATTTAGCCTATCAACTTCATTTTTATGTTTATTTTCCATAACAAGGTTCTTATTCTCTATTTATGAAACATCATTTCATAAATACATAAGCTATCCTAGTTTTATTATTCAATTTTTAAAAATTAAAATTAAGATCAAGCTTTGTTTTAAGTGTTATTGATCGTTTATGGTTTATCAATTGAATTATGTTTCTATTAGTAGGAGGATTTTATTTTGTGATTGTGCCTTAGAGGGAGGAAACCATTTTATCTTATGAGTACTGTGGGATTGCTAATTAATATTACTTGTATTTTGTAATGCATTACTTATGACGTCCTTTTAGCCCCGTCTAATGATGGTAGGGTCATCGAGTAGTAGTTGTTTATGTACCCTATCTATGAGAGGGGAAGACGATCATAATTGCATCATACTCTATCTAATTGGTATATGTTTATGTTATTTGTTATGTTTTGGTCAATTAATCATTTATTTATTCATGCAAAATTTTTTGTGTTATTCTTTTTTATTATTTTACCGGATTTTAATGCTCAATCCTTTATCAAGTATGACTCCTTAATTTATTTCTCATTTATCTAATTTTATGCCATAAATTTTTTCCTACTTTTTATTCAAATTCAATATCCTTTTCTTGATCTCAATTTTAAATGGTAGGCTGATTACTTATTGAGCTATGGTTTTACTTACTTATTTTTTTATAACACTTCACATAAGCAACTTGAGGCATAGTTGAAGGTTTAAAATCAAGTTTTAATTAGTTAGGCAATTTGTTAGAATTATTATAAGATTATGATGATAAGTCTATAGTATTTATCTAGTCAACTATGTAACTAAGTAGACTTTTATTTTCATCATTTAGATTAATCTATAAGCTAATCAAATTTTAAGTGTGTATTGTTATAGTCTTTTTGTTTAGCACTACTAGATATACAAGTTTCCTCGTGTAGTTGGAGTGTAATACCTCCCAAGTTGAAGGCAGTTTGGGGATGTTATAGACTCACTAATGTGACAATAGTATTTATAGCCCTTATGAATTGGATCTTCAAGTAACATCTTAATCATTCATAGTGATATTCATCAAAAACATTTTTATATGTTCTATGAGTCATGAGGAGAATGAGTAGCACCTATGATAGGCCTTGGCCTTGTTAAGGATGCATTAGTTATACATTATGCTCTTTAAGTGTGAATTTTGATTGGGTAGCATTATTAGGGCATGAGATCCATGAGGCAATGTTCCTAATTGATCTTTAAAAGGTTTGAGAAGTTTTAGAGTGGTCAGCACCAACTAACATAAGGGAGGTATGCAAATTTTTAGAAATGGTAGGATATTATCATCATTTTGTTCAATAATTCTATCAGATAACTCATCCTTTGATGACCTTTTTGAAGAATATGTTGTGATTTTAATGGAATGAGTTTAACTTCAAATCTAGTTCTAAGTTAATTGCCATTAATTATAGAATGATTTAAGGTTTACATCGACCCATCTGAGCATAGCTTTGGATGCATGTTAATACAACACTAGAGGATAGTGGATTTTCTTCTCATTAGTTAAATTAGTGTGAGTAGAACTATTTAACTCATAATTTGGATCTTGTGGTAGTGGTCTTCACCTTCAAGATTTGGATACATTATTTATACATAACAATGTAGGTTCTTTATACACTATAAGAGCCTCAAGTACAGCTTCACTAAGAGAAAGCGGAGATGACTTGAGTTGGTCAAGAAATTCAATTTAGATTTAACCCACCATAAGGGTAAAGCTAATGTGATTGTAAATTATCTTAGTATAAATACATTGCATTGACTTAGTACTTTAGTGATTTCATATCGGATTTGATAGGAGCTTTAGGACATAGTTGAGATTATTAGGTTTAGTGATCTTGAGCTGAGGTTGAGCACTCACATGATTACTTATAATATCTTTGATGAGATTCGAGCAACTCAAATAGGTGATTTAAAACAAGAGAGGATTAGATAGGTTATAAGAAAGGGGAGAGCTATAATGTTTCAAATTTGTGAGGATCATAGCATCAAATTTTAAGGTAGACGGTGCATTCCTTTGAGGCAATCAACCTTGATAAGTCATTGTTGTATGATGAGAAGTCGTTAAGGATCCTCAATGCTAAAATGCAAGAGACACATATGAAGATAATTTTGCTAGTGAAGATCCTTTGGACACACCATGGACTTAAAGAAACACTTAGGAGAATGAAGAGGAGATGAAGAAAAACTACCCAAAGTTGTTCACATTGGTGTGTTTTATAGTATAATATCACTTATTTTAGGCATACGGTACCCATTTTGGCTTTTAATTTATTTTACTTGATTGATAAGTTTTGGGATTTTTTTTCTTAAAAAAAACAGTAGTTTTTTGTACTTTAGATACATAATCTCTTTTAACAAGGCAGTACTGTAGTGCACCATCCTAAAGCCTTTCAAAATGTATTTAAAATTATGTTTGATATACATAAAATGATTGTGGTTTTAGAAGTAATCTGAAAAGGATGAAAATGTATGTTCCTTCATTCCTCCTTCATCTCTTCTTGGGTTCCCTAATAGATTCAAAAGTGTTTGAGCCAAATTGGGTGATTAGATGTCTTTCTATTAATGGCATGCTATTTTTTTTTTGGTATGAACATGAACGTAGTCAATGAGACCAATACTTTCTTCCTTGTTTGAGATGAAATACTGAGGAGAAAGTAATGTGATACTTGACATCAATAATAGAAAGATAAAAAAAAAATTGTTATTCTCTATGTTAATTCTATTACATAAAGAAAATATTAAAAAATTAATTATTTTAATGTGTGTCTATGAGAACTTCTTATAATTCTAGCATACACCTTAATAAGAACACGAGTCGTAGTGTGTCTCAGGATGAATATGCCAAAATTATAGAAAGTTTTATGCTCCTCATGTGTTATACTATACCTGACATAAATGTCAACTATGTTATAGGTATATCGATTTGTTATACTCACAATCTTAATGATGAACACTAAAATGTGCTTTACCATTCACTTTGGCATCTTAAAAGCTATAATTGATTAGTTTTCACATTTTAACATATTTCCTACTATTATAGAAGGATATTATGATGCAAATAGGGTTATCAATACACTAAAGTTAGCTATATTTGTGGCTATGTTTTCTCTTTAGGTGGGGTTCTATATCGTCAAAGTCTTCACCACATACATGTATCGTGTATTTTACCATAGAGTGGGAATTTGTTGGTTTTGAGGTAGCATAGTGATTGTGGAATATATTGGTGCAGGCTCCATTATCGGGGGAAACTATTTATTTGATTTTCTCCACATTATTTGTGATTTGAAAAAAAAAAAACCATTAGAATCACCAAAATTGGTGTATATACGGAGAAGATGAAGTGTATCCTTATTAGATATGATGAGGTCAACCTATTCTTGATAAATGAAAATGATAATTTCCATGGGCTATTGTGTGAAATATTAGAGGAACTTATATTCTCTAATAAAATAGTTGACAAGGAAAATGTTCTTCGAATCTTTGAGAGAAATGGACCTAAAGTTAGAGCTGATAAAGGTATTGTGGATTCCCATATAGCACCCCAAATTTCAAGCCAATAGTTTCTTTTTTAAACTATAGATTTGTGGAAGTATAAGCCAAAATATAATTTTTACCATGGCTCATAACATGAGTTTGGTATTTGTTCATTTCTAATCTTACAGACACAAATATTTCATAAACAAGTCACAAAATAGCGATGAATAGAAGAAATAATAATATAACAAGATACGCTATGGAGATTATGGAGATCAACTCCTAAAAAGACACAACTAAAAAGGAAAATGGGGCACAAGATTTCAAAATTTTTGGAATATAACATATTTTGAAGGCACCATGAAATAGCTCATGCTCTAATTCCTAACTCAAATAATGTCACTCTTGCCCAGACACATCAACATATTGATCAATATCATACTCATCGGGTACCTTGAATAAGTCACCTCCAAGTGCAGTAGGAGTATGTCCATGTATTAAATAAACAAGTATCATCTATAGATCCAACATGCATCACATAAGGCATGACATTAAACTGGTAAATCATGTGTACATACAACATGCTATCGCAAATACTCAAACACCTCATAATCTCATGCTTAACTCATATCGATTACTATAACCATATTCCATGCTCAAATCAGTGGATTATCTACCACAAGTTAATATAATATAAATAGTTAACATAACTTACAAAATTAACATAGGTGGATTAAAACCACTAGCTGACATAATATATTTTACTAGCAACTCACACAGTAAGGTGGACAAAAACCACCAGCTGATTTAATATAGATAGCCATCACAACTCATATAATAAGGTGGACTAAAAACACCAACTCATATATATATATATATATATATATATAGAGAGAGAGAGAGGTAGATAGATAGATAGATAGATAGATAGATAGATAGATAGATAGGTTACATAACTCATATAATATGGTGGATTAAAACCACCAACTGACCTAATATAGGTAGCTAACACAACTTTTCCATTATATTTCACTTTAAACAAGAATATCTTCTTCAAATCTAGCACTTAATCTCATATCATACATCAACACTTAATCCAATTATTTCCAATTTAATTATGATTCAATAAGGTCAAATGCCAAGCAATAAATTCAACCCTCAAGGTTGACCATAAGAAAATGCACTAAAAATCTCAAGCAAACATGTTGATTGGTCCCTCAAGGTTGACCATACTAAATGGTTTGGAAAAAATTGAGAGAAATTACTGTAAAATAGAAAAATTAGTTGACTAGTGCTACTAGTAGATTAATCAAAAGTCCAACCATCTAATTGGTGCCACGTTAAGACACTTACCAACTTCCAGTGAACCAATTGGCTGGTAGGTCAAGGCTAGTTAACTAGTAAACTGCTAGATTGGTTTTACCCTATACCATTTAGTATATTCGATTGGGAAAAATATAATTCAAAGATACATGATTCCAAATGAAATCTACACACATTCATAGCTCATGAAAGGTTCTAAAAGTTATAAAACATCAATAATTCATAAAGCAACACTCAAACCATCAAACTACACAATAATCATGCTCATTCAACTTCATGGTCTCTAATTCAAAACAACCAAACCTATCATGATCCTAAAACCATTTTAATGCTTTTAACCACTTAAAACATACATGTAATATAATTTAAATCACGGAAATCATGATGAAAAATAATTAACACATAGCACATAACATATAGTACATCATTCTACATTTATAAGGTCTAGCCAAATTTACCTATTTAGCAAGTCTTAAAGTAAAGAATATCACTCCTTAATGTTACTACAACCTTATTATAATTTATCACCTCATAAAGAATAAGAGAAAATAATTTAGAAAAAGTATTTAGAGCTTAAAAAAAACTGGAGATGAAAGGAAGAAGAGAATAAGAACACTTGAAGGTTTATCTTGCAAATGGGAGAGTAAGGATGTTATGCGGGTTTTATATCAATTTAGCTAAGAACAAATGAGAGAGGTGAGGGGTTTGGTTAAGATAAAAAAAAGATAAGGAGCTAAATGAAAGGTTTATACTTGAGTGAAGAGAAGAAAAGGGTAAAAAAGGTGGCTAGATGAGTAGGATAATGACCTAGTGGGTATAGGAATCTCTCATCACATGAAAAAGAAGCTAGAAGGGGGGATTTTAGGCTAAAAAATATATATGGCACAACCATTAGGGTGGAGAGACAGAGAAGAGGAAATCAAAGGAAAATGTAAAAACAAAAAATAGAAGGGTTGAATCATGTTATATTTTAGTGAAATTCATAAATTAGTTAGCAATGAGGGTTTAAAACCTTCTAAAAATCATTTATAATTAACATATGACATAGTACCGAAGCTATTACTAGGAAAATAGACTTTAGCAACGATGCTTGTCATTGTTAATGACTTTGTAGTCATTTTCATTACTTTTTAACGATGACTTATCGTTACTAAAATGTTATCCCTAATATTTTGTAGCTAGATGATGAAATTGGAACAATAAAATGGTGGCCCCAATTTGACTTTTAGCGAAAATATAATCATCGTCATTTACACTATTAGTAACTAATGTAGTCCAAAATTTCATTAACTAATTTCAACTTTTGATCTTTTTAGGATGATAATGTCATTGCTAAAACCCGTATTAGCAATAATTTATTGGGAACCTTTTTAAAAAAAAATAAATAAATTGTATCTTAGTTGATAAAGTTAAATAAATTTGATTTTCTTAGCGATATGTCATTGCTAAATCGATTATTGACGATAAAATTTTATAAAAAAATTGGGAGTATTTAAATCTTAGTTGAAAATTTTAAATATTTTTTTTTTATTTTGACTTGTCGTCCCTAATCTAGTTATTAGTGATGACATTTTGTGAATTTGTCAAATAAATTTAAATCTTGGATTATTTTTTTTTAAAATTTCTACGACAATTTCATTCCTAATATGCATTTAAAGGATGACTTTTAAAATTTTTAACCTTTACAAAAACAAAAAATTTAACAAATTTATTTAATTCCACAAAATATATAATATCATGTGAAATAAAAAAAATTGAAATACTTATAAATTATTAGCAATGGAAATATTAATATTATAAATATTTATAATAACAATATATAAATATTTATAATGTAAGAAATTGTTTGATTTTCATACGAATAAAAATGTACAAATAGAAAATTATTTATAATAAATCATCATATTCATCTTCTAGTTAGGAGATTATGGGTAGGATGAATATAGATCTAGGGATAACCATATGAAGACCGAACCTGGTGCTGACTATTGGGAGGTTGAACCTGGACTGATGGCGGAAGGACAGATATAGATCCTTGTGTTTGTGTCACTATCTTCCACAATTCATCAATCCGTGTCTGTTGAGACCAGATAATGTCATAAATATTCATCATCATAGGAAAAGGGAGGGCAACGGTGGTTAATGGTGTAATAGTCTTTGACTGTGGAGGGAAACTACCAACAGATGATAGTCAAGATCCACCTGGTAATATGTAGCCAACACCTAATGCCCCATTAATGATCAAGAACCAAATCCACCTTCCTTGTCTCATCAATCATTGATGGGCATATAGAATTAGTGGAGGGTCCCTCGGTCATCCTAATCTCATCCCGCTATAGTGTTGCCCGAGCCTCATCGTGTAGCCTCATCATCTCATCCTATGAATAAAACAAATATTACGTTAATACTAAAATTCACAAATATTGTTTCATAAAACAAAAGATAATATAAATAACTTTACATAATTTTCTCTTAGACTCTCTATAATCCATTGGCTAACCCTCGTGTGTCAATTCTTATAGATCTCGATTGGCTATAACAATTATTGGGTATGTTGATCAACATGTCACTAAAATAATTAAGGAATAATGCACTCGTTGGTATTCAATGCCAAAACCTCTACTCATCATCAATGACTATCAACTCTCTCGCTATTTGGTCATAGTATCTCATAAGTCATGACAACTAGGGTGTGGAATATTAGTGACAAATAAATCTATATATCTTTCTCTCACAGCTACTCATGGCTTAATATATGGCAAGGTCAGCAAGAGATAATATTATCTGACATTGAATGGTCCAGAATATAAACCCTCCCCACCATGTGATGTGTTTTCTAATATGTCCATCCAAATACATAATATAGTGGTACAAAGGGTACTCCTCAAATAAATAATGTATTCTAGTCCTACAAAAAAGAAAATTAGTTATGAAATAATACTTTATCTAAGGTTAAAATTAATTTATTAGTGTATACTTACTGGTTAATTATATTTTCTTTTCATCTAATATTTTTTTATTATAATTATTTTTCCTATTTAATAATAATTTATTTGATAACAACTATATTATCTTAATTTCAAGTACTATACTCTAATAAGTTACCTTATTTAATAAGATGTTATATCTTTTATTTACATAAATTAGTTACCTTAAAATACTTATTTCATTATTACGACTATATATAGATTATTTCACATATTTAATAATCACAATTACTAACATACATAAATAATTGTCTTGATGATTCTTATCATCATAATACCACCATACATTTAATAAAATATGTGATCATAAATACCAATATACAGCTGAGATTATCATCATACATACATTTTTTCACAACATATACATCAATAAAATTATAATCACATTATATATATATATATATATAATGATTATCTTCTCTAATATTTATATAATAATTAATAATAACATTTATACAAATATTATATGTATGTGTGTGTTTGTGTGTTATATTTAAAAAAACTACAGAAATATATAATATCTAGCAAAAGACAAGGGCAATGGCTTGTTGTCGATGGTAGGACACACGGTGATGATGACAACACTTTCTTCGACAACCTATAATTTCCCAAATTTCACAAATTTTTCATTAAATAATTATCTAAACAAAATCACCAAATTAAATACAACAAATAGGTGGTAGTGGTGGTGGAGTAGTGGTAGAGGTGGTGGTGGACTTGAGAGAAATTCAAAAAACCATAAAAACTAAAGAAAATTTAAATCTGCATCAACTAATAAGAATAAAACACATTATAAACACAATAAATTAAAAAAGACAACACTTTACTTGCCTTGGATTAAGGAAATGAGAGGAGGAAATGATGATGACGACGAAGTAAAAAAATCACAAGGAAGAAGAGAGAAAGCAATGACCAAGGGAAATGAGTCGTGCAAGGGTTTTATAAGCATTTTTGCAATGACACATGTCATCACTAATACGCTCAATGTTGTCGCTAATAGTGGGAAATAAAAATTAGCGTGCGAGTCACGTGACCCATTAGTGAGGCCATGTCATCATTAATAATGTAATATTAACTAAATTTTTTTCCCTCTAATTGGCCCCACCAAATTTTTGGTCAATTTGTCATCGCTAATAAGGGTATTAGCGATGGGAAATTTCATTGCTGGTAGTATGTCTGCAAAAATTTCACCAAATGAAAATTTTGGGGGAAACATTTTCCACCTTTTGTATAGTGACGACAATGCCATCGCCAATAATCTTTGGAGACGAAATCTTCCCATGGATTTTAAAGTCACCAAAATTAATTTTAGAGACTAATTGTCATCACTAATAGTCATTAATAACAACGCCTATGTGTTGTCGCTAATAGCATTGCCACAAATTAACATTTTTCTTGTAGTGAGCTAGGTGAAGGATTGAAAGATATTTGAAGTTGAAATTAGAATAGGAATTATGAGTTCTAGTTGAACCAATTGATTGATGTTGGTGTAATAGTTGACTATATCATCAAATGAGCAAAACGAGGAGATAATTTACTTTTCCACTAGTTTGTCATACTAGTCAACTAGTTCTCCCATTTGAAACTCATTTTCACAATTTATTCTTCTTTAAAGTTTATACAAAAATATTTTTTTTATATATTGGGTATTATGACCCATTTGAGGCCAAATGAAGCAATATGACTATTCTTTTACATGACGTCTCCATTCATGTGGCATTTATTATTGAGTTGTGCTCGATCTCATGGACCTATAGCTAACTTTGCCGGTTTTATTGAGATACACTTGATGTATTCTCTTTTGTGGTAGTACTAAATTTGAAATTTATGCTCATATTACATCCTTAACCAATATTGGTGGTACTTTTTGAGACTTGATGGATTCTCATAATTGATTAGATTTTTAGCTCTTTATTGCCAATGAGTCCATAATCTTATGTGATGATGCTAACAAGATGCACTCGATGGATTCATCTATATAGGTGTAAAGGCGGAACATTGTCTATGAGTGATTTTGGCGGTCTCGCTAGAGAACTCATGAGTACCATAAGTATGTGCATGACCATTAGAAGTGCTCATTGGTTTGTATCTCAAAGTTATGTAGAAATGGAAAGTGTAATAAGTGATGTGGGGTTTCCACTTAGATATAGGTATTTCAAGAAAAATTATTACTTAGACTATATTTTAATCTCATTCACCTATGTATCAATTCAATCTAAAAAACATTGATAATTAATTATGAAACTTCTCATTTGCCTAGGTTGTTTTTTTCTTCTTTACTCTCCTTCAAGTTTTCTTGTAGTTAGTGAGGGATTGTTAAGCAACTACTTGAAAATAATTTGTGTTCAAACATCTTAATTCGGTATATTATTCGAATATCTTGATCTAATTTGATTTCTTCTCTGGGGCCAACTTCAATATTTACCCACTTTCCCATTCTATGGTCCACTAATTCACTTCTCGATTTAAGGTTGGTGGAAGTAGTATTCCCTATTTATGGTGATATATTTTCTTTTTTCTATCCAAATCATTAAGGATAAGTTCAC
Source organism: Tamarix austromongolica (assembly GCA_039764185.1). NCBI lineage: Eukaryota > Viridiplantae > Streptophyta > Magnoliopsida > Caryophyllales > Tamaricaceae > Tamarix > Tamarix austromongolica. The sequence continues at coordinate 74,929,592 of CM077816.1, read as the reverse complement.
AAGGTAAGAAATAATTGGAGATTTCCTTTGTCTCTCACTTTTCTACTTAAACTCTAGAGCAAATGTATTTTACAAACTCCATATCATTTGGTACAAGGTTGAGGGGTCATTTTGTTAACTTTGAGAAGCGGATAATATCTTTAATTACACCAAAGTCTAGCCAAATTTTGCACTTTCAAGTATGCGGCTCATCCACGACACAACAATGGTATGTCATGATTTTGTTCACTACTATTCTAACACCAACTTTCATATAAGTCGTCTAATTCCATGATAGTTCCCCCCCCCCCCCCTCCCCAGTTCAGACATAGCTGAATACGGGAATGGAGAAACCTCTGATATAATAGTACCGAGGGCTCACCTCTTGATTAAATTTGCAAGGAAATGACAAGAGCTACTTGATATTCAGCTAAGCTACGAAGATACATATCCCTCACCTTCAAGCATTGCATTTGTTTAATGTAGAACAAATAGATCCCTATATACCACATGCTGAAAAGGGCATGAAAACAATTCATAGAGCTGCCATATTTCTTTGCTAGATTCCAGAGGAACTGTCGAATTAGGACTTAAAAAGAGGAGTGGGGGAAGAAAGAAAGAAGAAAGCAGGATCGATTTAAAGCAAAATTGTACAGAAAGCACCTCCTCGGAGTAAATTTACAAAATCATGAGATTCTTGTGTAAATCTCATTCAAACCCTTCTCTTACGGTCCCTTTACTTTTCTTCCCATTCGCCGCAGCTCTCGACCCAGACCCATGACCTCCTAAACCAGGATCCGAGTAAGGAAACTGATCACCTGCATCGTTTACCTTTGATCTTGTAGAAGGTGAACCAGCTCCACCACCACCTGATAAGGCCTTTGACTTCTTACGCCGAGAGCTCTTAGGGATTGGAGCAGGGGAATCGCGTGATGGGGAGTCGGCAGCAGGACCAAGATTAGAGTTGGGAAGGCGTCTGCTGCCGTCTGTGGATCGATTAGGGGAATCAGTGGTAGATGAGCCTCCAGAGTTGTGGCGCCTTGAAGACTTCTTATCCGAACGACGACGTGTCGATGGAGATTCCGAGGCTGATTCACTTCCTGTTGAGACCCGACGTTGGTCTGTTATAGTTGGAGGCCTGGAATCTTGGGAACTAGCTACAGAATTCCAATGCGACTGGTCTGAAGGGGAAGTGACGACATTGTACGTAAGATTTGATTGGTAATATACAAGAAACGATGAATTAAGGGCAGGATCAATCATGCAAAAAAGGGAAAGGAAAGAAAAGGGGAGGGAGGGAGGGGAATACGTTACCATTTGCTAGGCCTGTAGGATCCATGTCGGGTTTATATTGATTCATCTGCGCAAGTATGGAGAATTTCAGATCAAGTTGTCCTTAAGAACGGATGAAAGCTTCACATTAAAAAGATGTTGCAGAAAACAAGAACAATTATATACATGCCATAAAAATGGGGTTTTACCCAGGCTGGAGCATTAGCAGTTGGACCATCCCATCCTATATGGGCGACATGCTTTACATCTGTAGGCATGCCTATTTGCATCTCCGGTTCTTGTTCGTTTTCTGCACCATAGGCAATCAAACAATGCCTTATTCATTTTCTCCTCAACATGGAAAAGGAAAGAACGAACAAAAAACATACACAGCTAGCTAGATGCATATATTATTGAAAACAAAATGCAGGATGGGCTATGGATGATAGAGAGGGGAATATATGAAAAACCATACCAAAGATTTGTGAAATGTATCTTAAGCCTTTCAACAACCCCTTCATCTTCGTTGACATTGACTTCTGACGCAGTAACGAGATTGCTAATTGTGGTAAGCAATGGCGATCGCTCTAGGGTAACCAACGGATTGGTGTATGGCCAGAGAACTGATGTTTATTGCCTTTGTTGATAAACTTAATTTGTCCCCGGCCCGAAATGACTAGAAGCCTTGGAGCTGATATAACAAATGATTAACAGACAGATTGGGATCTGCAGGAGGAAGGGCAGATTATTGCTATCATTACTCTGTCTGCTTTCATTTATTGGATGTCAAAGAGCAGTACAGAGAAACATAACATTCAAGGCCAATTGTTGACATAAACTAATACAAAAATAAGTCGAACTCAGGACCTAAGATAACCGGATCCCCCGATCATAATTATTTATGTCGAACTACGTACACAAATGGACAGCCTATGATTCCAATATACACATAATTCTCTCAAGGAAATATGTTACTTATTGTGGCAAACAGTGCTCCAGGTTATGTTATTGTCACCGGACGTGGAAACCACAAAGACTGAATTTAAATTAAAAAAATTGATCAAATTGCAAATATAATAATAAGTATTAGAAAAATATATAATCTTTCTTCCCCCAACCCCCCATCTAAATTAACATTTCATGCAGCATTTCCATCATTCTTTCAAAAATCGACAAACATCGATCTTCTCGGCATTCACCTTCACGAAAATTCCATTTTGCCGCCATATGCTTTCATCTTCGGCGTTGTTATGGTTGAGACTTAGCTGACTCAAATTCTAGTAGACGGCGCCAAAAGAAAAAAAGAAAAGAAAAAAGAATTCGATAGTTTCATTCAAAACGGTCGAATTCCATTTCCATTACGAGCAACAATTGATTAAATGGGGATAATAAATCCAAAAACTCCTCAGAAATTCGAGAGGGGGGAAAAAGGGAAAAAAGAGGAATATACGTATAATGAGATCCTCGGAAGGCGATCATCTGACCTCTGAATTAAAGAGAAACTTCAAACACGAAGGCATACATATCCTTGTGGCTGGAGCCACGAGAGTCCGGGCTTCCAAGTAACCCATTGATTACGACATTCAGCAAACAGATCAACATATTGAAATCATATTTTGCGTGCATGGAGTTAATTATGATAAAAATTGATCATGATCTAGGAATTTTCCGACGAAGATTATGGTATAATCGGTGGATTGTCAGCCTATGAGGGGAGAAAGAAGACGATATTAATTGTTGGGATCTAATTTAGATGGAGGGAGAGAAAAGAAAGGGTTACACAGATGGGGACAGTATGAATGAAGTTTAGAGATACCAGAAATTCGGATTGATGGAATACGCGTTAGTTAGTTTGGTTTGGTAGTAAATGCCGGCTAAATAAGTGAATAAAATAAATAAAACAACAAAAATCAAATAAATAAATAAAAGTATGCAAGATACATTGAAAAGGAAAATATGATAATTTTTTTCTGGTGTACCTCCCGGGGCTGTAATGAATTTTTTTTACGCAAGTATGAATTTAAGGCAAGTAATAAACTTTATGGTGAGTGCAATTGTTTTGTATTTTACTAATATATTAGAGATAGATGCCAAGTTAATGAAATCAACTAACTACACGCAAGAAATTTATTCTCGATGTTCCTAGGGAATCTGAATTTATAATTATTCCATATTTTAATAAATTAAGAAAAATAAAATAAATAATACTTACTACCTCCGATTTTATATAAATATCATTTTAACTTTTAACATAAGATTTAATATATATATATATATATATATATATATATATATATATATATATATATATCATTTTAACTTTTAACATAAGATTTAATATATATATATATATATATATGATCCAAATGATACATAAAAAATTATAAAGTACTATAATTAATACAACATGATAAAGAAGAAAAATAATTTGAAATATACATTATATATATAAAACAATACATATTTCTAATCAAAATTAAATTTCTAAAACAAAAGTTATTTAAAATTAGATAGAGTAATTATTAATAAATTAGAATCTTGACAATATATAATGGCACACAATCTTGCAAAAATAAATTAGGTAATAAATTTTTTTTACATGACCGATTATTGTTATTTTTTATATATGTTGCCAACAATTTTGCTATTTTAAAGATATGAAAACAATTATGCATAAAAATTATTTTTGAATGTCTACCACAATAAATCTAAAATATAAATACTCAATTATACTAAGTCTGTGAATTATATCAATATAATTTTTTTTAAGATTATAGAAATATGCAATAATGTGTCTTCCAAAAGAGCTCCAAAATGCAATTTTAATTATAATTAATGTTTTTGTGAATCACAACTGTACAATATATCCTATTACCATTCGTACACTATATATTTGTTGTTCAATGAAAACTATGGCAACAATTGTAGATATTTTATGAAAATAACATTTAGAAAATTAATAAATATATAGTTTTTTTTTTCTAAAACGAATAGGAAAATACCATCCATATGTATATTAATATAGGTATCAATTTATATAAAAAAAATCTTAGAAACATTATGGTATAAATTTTTTTTTAAAATCCTAGTGTGAGATATTTTGTTTTATTTTTTAAAATGCAGACATTATGCTATTGTCACTACGCTGCACCTATCTCCTATATGTAAATGGTTCTATAGTAAAGGTACTGTTAGAAGAACATCGGCTAAATTAGGAAACAAATCATACACTATTTTGCCAAGAGTTGTATGTGATTTCATATGGCATTTTGTCTCAATAGTGACATACAATCAACATATAATAAAAGAGTTAGGATCAAGTTCAGTATTTCTTGCTCTAAAAAAATGTTCTATATTTATCATGCACAAGTTCCATATACATTCATAATTACATATCTTATATTGAGTCAACGTTAGAAAGATATCCAAAAAATCAAATTCACTTAACTGTCCTTTCCTATACAATAATTATAATCAATTAAATACAATATTTGAATATGATATTAACTTCGACTTTCTTATCATAACACAAGTTAGAGCACGCACATGATAGATCTCCAACTTGGATAATAGGAAATGGAATTGTTGGTTGCCTAATGTCTCCGTAAAGATTCTTTATTGCATGCCCAAACCACCACCTCCATCGGCATGTGCCACCAAGCACCGCTTTGAGCTTGGTGGATCAACCACCAAGGCCACTCCATCACTCTCCCTCGTCGTCGCCGACTACTGCCGTTTTCTTCTATTCTTTCCTCTTTTCCATCTAGTTTTTGTAAAGCTCACAGCTCATGTACGGCCTCACGCAGGACTGTGCACCTCTAATTTTTCTTATCGCACACCTGTGCACACCAGCACAGCTTGTCTATGCATCCTCCCATGGATCGTGCACAGCCTTCACAAGCTCATGCACACCTATTCATTATTCCTAGGAAATCCATTGCTCGAGTACGACTGTGCCTCTTCATATAGCCTACCCATGCAGGATCCCAACTCTAGGCTTGGGAGTGCACCATCTACCATACACCTATGTAGTCTCTCCATTTTGGCCATGCATCCCTCTTTTTCACTCACATATCTTACCCAAACACAAGCAAAATTTCACCTAGCACCACCATACATTTCACCACACTTCCACTCAACTCAAACTTCTCTTTAACTCTGGTTATTTCCACTTTTAAACCTTTTCCTCAATTTTAGTCTCCGATCCAACATTTTTGTATATGATATTCCTGTGATCTTAGAGGAGGAAGTTTAGGATTTACATTCTTAGAGCCCCATGTCCTTGTTGGTAAAGACACTAATTGATGTTTTAGGATTTTTGTATTAAATGATTGTGTGGCTAAGTGTATTATCATGATATTGTTGTTATACAATGGAATGTATGCTATTAACGATATGTTGTGATAATGCGGAATTGTATGATATAAAGGAAGTAAGAATGGGTAAGATGTGTTGATATAATTCGGTTATGTTGTATTTGTGGAAAAATATAACTTATGGAATAGTTATATGAGTTAATATGGAAATTTTGGTATTTTAATATTTTAGGTAGATTAAACATGATAATGATATCAGGAGAAGTGTTTGGAGTGACTACTAAATGTCGTATGTTCCTTAAAATGAGATAACAACCTAATTAGGGCATATTAACCTTAAAATGGTAATATTAGTATCCCATGTGTAAAACCCTTGAGTTAGACCACAAATTTTGGATATGTTGTTGATATTGGTAATTTAAGGATGTTTATTGAACTTAGGTAATCATATGAGTCTTATGGGAAGAGTTATGACTAACCTGTGAAATTTGGGTTTTAGGAACTCTATAAATAGTAACTTTTGGGATAAGGTTATTATTGTATATGTGAGACATGGTTGTTAGACCATGAACTTCGGGTATGTTAATAATGATCATATTTGAGAATGATGTACTATATTTGGTGGTTGAATGATTAATATAAGTTATGTTAGGAGTGTAAAATTAGGGCATAACGAAATTAAGGATATTAACTCTAGAGATTGACCTGATAACCTACGTGATGTACTTATCTGCCTTAATGTGTTCGGTACCTAGAGATTGGATGCATCAATTTGATTATGTTATTTTGAGATAGTATAGGACCTTGCTTCAAAATTTTCATGTCAATGGCTAAAAGCCTAGGATTGGCGGTACCCAAGATAAGTTTATATAAATTTTGAATTTCATTTTCAATTTCTCCCCAACTATTTAGGTGAGTACCTCTGCCGTTATGGAGACGAGAAAGAGGATTAAAGCTTTACCTTTCCTTAATACATGCATGAAAATAGGAGTTATTTCCATCACCAAGCTTAATGTAGTTAATTTTAGCTCTCTGTTGAAGGAATTGTTCTTCAATTTTTCTTTTTTCCCATCACTGTTTTCGAGCTTTTTCCTCTTGTTGAACAAGGTCTAGGTTCATAGGGTCAGTGAGAAGGAGTTGATGAATAACATCCCAGCTCATTTTTTCCTTGTCAACAGCTTCAATTATGTTCCCAAACGTACTTCTACTAAAAGTTTTGCATACAACTTTTAACCTCTTTAATTTTTGAATAATCTGATATTGTTTGGATCCTACAATTGGAACATCCCATACTTCTTTTATCTTTGTGAGGAAATGAGGGTGGGAGGCCAGAAAATTACAAAACTGAAAGGGTTTTCTACCCTTAATATCCAAGCCACTAAGGCAAACTTCCAAGCAACTATGATTAGACAAACAATGAGGGACATTATTGATATATCCATCAGTATAAACATCAAACCAGTGTTTATTTCCCAACCCTCTATCAAGTAGACAATGAACTCTGTGAGGAGGGTCTTCACTATTACACCAAGTAAAAGGGAGTCCAGTTAGAGGGATGGAACCCAAGCCACAATCATTAATATAGTCTTTAAAATCCTGCATATCCCCTTGGTGAAGAATACCACTTGTTTTCTCATCAGCATTCAAAATAGTGTTAAAATCACCAATAACAATCTTGGGCATCTAAGTGGACTTACTGATTCTGATTATGTCTCTCTAAAGAGGTAACTTGGCTAGTCTTGAGTTATAAGCATAAGGATATGAGACAATGAATAAGTTGATAAGTCATCTTAAGTATTTGAAGATGAAGATAATTTGGCAACTAAAGCAATAAAATTTGACCACTACAATGGTGGTCATAATTTGAGATCAAATTGTAATGAGAAGCAATTTTTTTATGACAGAAATGAAGGTTGTCTTTTTTTATTCTAGATTCTAGAAGGAAAAGTAAGAAAATTTCTTCAAATGGAGGTATTTACACAAATTATTCTACTTCAGAGGTGCATTCACACCTCTGATATTCCACACAACAAGAGAGGTCATGGTTGGGATGATGAAGTTCCTCCTTGTGGGGGATTACTGACCCCTTGATCCAATACAATTTCATTCTCTGAGAAGCTAAAAGGTTCCATGGAATTTTTACAGTTTGAAAGTATTTTTAGCAAAACTATAATCATCAATTTTATCCTTGCCTTTACCAGGATTTGAGGATTGCAATTACCTTGAACCATTAGTCTAAGAGTTCTTATTTGTGGATGAGACAGGTATTGTGGTTATCAATTGGTCTGAAAGACTAGTCTCAAAGTCCTTTGTTCTCTAAGGCACTACCTCTTCATTTTTTATCCCTATTTTTGGTTTCCAAACCTTTTTTTTCTTGTTTATGAACAATACCATTTCAACATAATTTAGTATCATGTCCTAGGGTATCACATTTAGAGTAGAAGAAAGGTCTCGAATCATAAGCAACTAGTTATTTTCGAATGCTAGAGTCATATTCTATAGGGATATGATCAACATGAAAAGACTCATATCAATTTCAACCAATATTCTTGGATAAGAGATCCTGCTTCTAGTTGCAGTCACCATATCAACACAAATAGGGACCCCTAAACAACTTCCAATTCGACTAAGGGAGTCAGTAGACCATTATGCTAAAGGGAGACTAGGTAATGTAATGGCATACATTCAGTTTCATTGAAGGGCACATTTGGGTTCCATTTCTTGATCATCAATGGTTGAACCCCAAAAAACCATAAAGGCTTCTCTAAGATAGTGAGGCAATCTTGTTGATTCTCAAATCAAAATAGAAAGAAAATTTTTTCATGGGGAAGGACTTGGGGTACTGTAAAGATTCTTGTCTAGTGATCATTAACAAACTTCTTAATTTGGGCAATCAAAGGTTTAAAACTAGGAACCATGCCTATGAGGGTATGTGCCCAACGTTTCTCTTCCCTTTCAATCTCCTCCCTTTGAATCTTAGCCATAGCCTCACCATTAACTATCTTAGGAGGAGTGAATGAGATATTCATGACAGGTTGTTCCCGACGATTCTGGAGAACAATGTCCTTCCAACTTAAAACCGTAGGAGGCAATGGATCAGAACATCAAGGAATCGATTCAGTGATAACAGGTTTAGGATCATCAAGTTTTCTAGACATATGGGGAGATTCATTGATATTCAGGGTTGTATCCATAGAAGTCTTGGGAGATTCAAACGAGGGATTTCAAACAAGGGATTCCTACGGGATAGGAGATCACATCTTAAGATCACTATCCTGTGATGTAGGAGAATTGATGGTCTTCAATTGATATGGTTCGATGGGGGCTGAAGAGGAATTCTTCTGGCAATTTCCTCTGGCCATGGTGAGAACTGAGCGAGAGATACAGGATCAAGTCAAAGAGGTGTGTGAGGCGCATTCCATGAGTCATCTGTTCTCGAAATTTCAAATATGTATGATTTAGACTTTGTGCTAGGGAGATGGTTTGGTGATAATATCATAATGGATTAAGAGCTTCTTAGAAAATATGACAGGAAGAACATTAGTCTAATAATGATGCTAAAAGTTGATCTTAAAAGGGATTTTGACTCTCTTGAGTGGCCTTTTATCCAAGCTATCTTATTGGGTTTAAATTTACCTTCTCATATTGTGCACCTCATTATGCAGTGTATTACCACTATTTAGTATTCAATTTCTATCAAAGGTTCTTTATGCAAACCTTTCCAAGGGAAAAAAGGCATGAGGCAGGGTGATCCACTGATACCTTACATTTTTTTCATTGCCATGGAGTATCTTAGCCGATTACTACATACCCTATAGGATCGCAAAGACTTCAAGCCTCATCCATAATGTAAAGGCTCAAAAATCATCATTTTATGCTTTGCTGATGATTTGCTTTTATTTTGCAAGGGCAATATCACCTCAAGTCAGTGTCTTCTATCTAAGCTAGTTCTGGTTTGATGGCTAATCCCCAAAAGAGTGAGGTTTATTTTGGAGGTCTTCAAGCTTCCACCAAGAATTCTATTATGTCTCATCTTGGTTTCAAAGAAGGTATTTTCCCCTTCAAATACCTTGGTGTCCCTCTCAACTGCTCAGCCCTCTCCATATCCTTTTATCAACCCCTTATTGATTGGATTATAGCTCAGTTGCACTCCTAGACAAACAAATACTTAAGCTTTGCTGGCCGGCTACAAGTGTTGCAATATGTAATTTTTGGAATTACAAACTACAGGCTATAGGTCTTTCTTCGACCCAAAGTTGTAATTCACCATATTGAAGCTCTCTAAAGGAAGTTTCTTTGGTCTAATATGGATCCATTGAAGAAAAAGGCTCCTATTGCTTGGTCCAAAATTTACCTCCCTAAGAAGGAAGGGGGACTCAATATAAAACACTTAGAGACCTATAATCTAGCATGTATTGCTAAATACTTCTAGAAACTCATTGAAAATAAACAAAACCTATGGGTTAAATGAGTTCATGAAAGATATATACGTGAAACTTCAATCTGGCAGATAAAGCCAAAGCATGATATCTCCTGGACCCTAAAACAAATTTTGAATATGTAGAATCATGGTGTTGAATTTGTTACCAAATGTTTCTCCTGGGACAAGCTTCCTGTAAGCAACATTTATAATGCTCTCAGAAAGAAGCCTCCCCCTGTCCCTTGGGCTGACTTCGTCTGGCAGCATCCAGGCATTCCCAAACATAAAATTGTTACTTGGATGACATGCCATGAAAGCCTAGCTGTTAAAACTAATTGAAGAAATGGCATGTTATTGATGATGCTAGTTTTTCAAGCTACTTACAGGAAGACGAGGATATAAATCACCTTCTCATCCACTGTCAATTTGCTCACACCATTTAGAGATCCATCCTCAATTAGCTAATGCTTCTTCATTAGTTTTCATCATGGAAAATATACCTTTATTGGATGATTAACATCACTAGAAATGGAAGAGGTTGAGGAAAAATCTGGAGGGCCTCAATTGTAGCTACTATCTACCATATTTGGTGCAACTATAATACTATCATTTTTCACCTCAAACAAACCTTACCGGCGAGAATCACATATAATATGATAGCTGAGCTTTTTGTATGCTTTAGTTCTATCAAAAACTCAAATGCTCAAAGATACCTAGGAATGATTGATAAATGGGGAAATTGATGTAATTTTGGGGTGGGGTTTTGATACTTCTATGCTTGCTCTTTAGACATAGAATATCATGGCTACAGTAATGATGCACTTTTGATGTATTCCTTCTTCCTAGTAATGATATTACTTCACTACCAAAAAAAGTGAAAGATTAAGTGATTAGGGCCAATATGATGTTTTATATCCGTTCCACCGAAGGATAATAGTGGCATGAGAGCATTTTACCCCAAAAAGGTATTTCAATTTGTTCTACTAGATTAAGATTAGTAGGTCTCCTACTCATCGTGAAAGAAAATATAAATTATGTAAGCTATGGATAAGACAATAATGATTTAAAGTGAAATAATATGTGAGTCTGGACCAAGGTGATGTTTTTTTATCCTTTCTACTGGATGATAATAGTGTCTCTAGAGCATTTTTCCTTGAGAAAGTGGTGTTTTCAAATATTTTCCACTACATAATAATAGTGTATTAGGTGTGTTGTCTTTGTTAAGGTACTTCACACCATTTCACAAGTTTAATAATAATAGATTTCTTGAACTCAACGTATATAAAAGAATAAAATTATTTATATCTAATAAAGAGGCCTAGATATGTATTTTATCTTATGAGATTTTTCATAGTTTGAATGTGCACTCATCATTAACTATGAATGTATATATATATATATATATCCCTGATTCAATAGCATTGTTACCTTACTTAGTAGCGTATTGATCGTCCATTTCATCGGTGTTGCTCATTCCCATGCGTAGGAGACCTTGATTCTTTTGTGTAGATCTTTTAAGATCCATTAGATGACTTTGCTACTTTTGATACACTATGTGGAGATGAGTGACTTGTTATATGTACTGGGTGTTTGGACGAAGAGTTATGTTATCCAGTTGATGTATTTACCTGGATACTTTTTTGGATTATTCGATCCATGATATCCCTTAATTTGTATTTTGTTATTGTAATTCAGAGTTAACCACCAAACTCGTATTGTATTATTAAATGTTTCTTCCATTTTCAATTTCTTTATTTTACTATGAATAGTTCTTGTGATTGATGTAAGGATGGTTGGGCAAACGAGACTTATATCAATTACAACGATAATACCCAATATTTTGCTTATATGCTTCTACTGTAAAAATAAATTTTTTTAGTAGTAAAAGTAAGGTGTTACGATTCTGGTTGAAGCCATATAACCGCCAATGGACATAAGTTCGAGCCAAAGCTAAGTAACTACTAATAGACATAAGTCCTAACCAATGCTAAATAAACCACCTAGAAGACCAAACCCTTTAGTATTGATACCCCCATAGTATATCATCAGTGTCTAGAGTATGTAAGGCATTTGGATCTAATAGGACCTCACCCAAAGGCATACTAACCCTTAGTAGCTAATCAAGTATTGAGAAATCTAAAATCATGTATTGTTCGATCATTTTTCACTTTAAGCAATTAGCGTTTTATTATCCAAAGTTATGTTATCATGTAAGACCCATATAACAACCAAAGTAACACATCCACATAATCACTCCATCTTAACCATTTCTACCTTCCAAACCATATGGTGGGCCTTCCCTTAGTTCTTAGCCAAATTTAATTGATCTATTAAGATAATCCATTTGTGTCAAGAATTTGGATTACATTATCCATTTGTAGCATCTTAGAACCTGTACTCTAATTTATCCATTAAAACCTTCTAAATGCATTTATTAAGAATACCATAAAATATGAACTAATTAATCCATCTAATATATTAGTTGATCCATGCCAAGGTGGGTGCTTTCATCATTAAAGAATCATGTTGTAACATAATATCAATTATCATATCGAAACAAGGACAAAAAGATAAGAATAACCTTGTTTGGATATATCAGTTGATTGGTTTGAGTAAACCAATTGATCAATTTGAGTAAACTAATTGATTGATTTGGCTCAACCAAACCCTTGATTTTTCTCTCAAAACCATTTGATCATTTGGGTCATACTATTTAAATTTTCTTATGACCATTTGATTAATTCGAACAAACTAGTTGACATGTTTAACCAGAGACTGTCCAGAATTCCAACCAAGAACCTACTAATTGGTTGAGTTGAGATGACTAGTTGATTGTTCTAATAGTCATTTAATCTATTAGGCAAAACCAGTCAATGGGTTCAAATAGAGAGCAAATAAGAATGTCATTTACAATTTAGTAGATTGGTTTAGAACAACTAGTTGATGGTTATAAGGATCAGTTGATCTATTTGGCTTATACAGTCGATTAGTTTACCCCTAAATAGGACATATAAGCTTTCAAAAGTATGAATATAGCTCCAAAATCCACCACCTCAACATTATAGCATCAACATTACAACAAATAGTAGCTACACCAAATTCTATACTAATCATGTTGCATTTACACATAATCAACCATAATTCTCATGAAGTCATAAATTTTTGCAAAATTCTCAAATATGTTAGCATGCATCACTAAATACCAATAATAGCATACATGCATACTTGAAATCCCATGGGCTTAACCATACCATATTTCAAAGGTAAAAATGACTTGAAAGCTGAGAAAATTTCCACACCAAGAAAATAAAATAATTGGCCAAAAGATTTCAAGTTGTAAAACCTTAAAAATAAGAAACCTTCAAATAATTATTATAAACCCATAAATACAAATTGGGGAAAGAATAAAATTACCAATTCCAAGAGAATCCAAGAGAAGAATCAGATGGAAGCAAAAACTCAACTTTTTTTTCCCAAATCTAACCCCGTCTTTTTTAAGAATGAAATAAGAGGGAGATATACATTGGATCAAAAGAGAAATCCAATTAAGGTGAAGGCATGAATTAAAGAAGAAAAGGGAATACAAATGTGGGGGATCTTAGAGTATTTCTTGTGGCTAAAAAGAGGTAAAGGGAAGAGATGATTAGGATTACTTATAACTAATTAATCGGTCAAGCAATGAGTAAGTGGGTGCAACAGCTCACAAACCTTAATTTTTACTCTTTGAATTGAGCCATAAAGGGTGGATTTATCAAGACAATGCCAACTTTCTTCTCAGGGCTCCAATGGTAATTTTTCGAGAATGTTGGTTGACATTTTCCAGAAAAAGATCAAACATATGAAAAGAAATGTGTAGATTGGCATGGGAACACAAATCCCTCAAACATGCATAAAAAATATTGAACAAATCCCTCTCCCTTTTTCTGCCAAATTGGACCTTCGAATTTGCTTGAGGTAAAGATGAAAGTCGGGTAACTAATCAAAAGTATCAAAGATTACTCAAGAACATATTGGAGTTGGATTAAAACGTTAGAAGAAAATTTTCAGAAAAATACATGCTCAAAATATCACTTACCTCGACAAACCAGTTGATTGGTTTGGTTGACTAGTCGATTATTCTATAGACTAGTCAATCGGTTTCCCAAGCTAGTCGGTCGGCTCTATCAAATGAGAATCCTTTTTAAAAATGATAGACAAGTCAATTAGTTCATAGAACCCATCAACTAGTACAAGAAGAAAACTCATTTTACTCAATTGCCAAGACTTTTCCAATTCCTTTCCGAATCAAATCCAAAATATATTTTCCAATCAAGATCAAACATCATTTAATTCATCAAACATAATAATTTCCCATTTTATGAATCTCAAACTTACATGATATTACAAAACCATGCATAAGAATCGAAGATATCACACAAGAGAGAGAGAGAGAGGTATGGAACAGATGACATGATAAATTTATAAACCAAATAAGGGAACATAGCCAAGAGTTTAAGTAACCGAAAAGAACAAAAAAATCTCAACACAGTGGGAAAAACCTAATTACTGCTTAGCCTACCTCTTTGATATGATAACTCATTCCCCAGGAAATGGATACAAGAGTCCCACATCAAGTTGATCAAACTTACAAAACATCCTCTAATCCATAGAAAAAAAAGGATAATTACAATGACCACACAAGATTGTATTGGTATAGGGAAGTACTAGTAAAACAAACCTACACTAATATATAGTAAGACCCCTATTGCACATAGGGGGCATGTTGTTTAAGAAATACATTGGAAAAAAATTCTGACATATAACACATGGAAACATACACACAATAAATAGCATGTCATACTACCCTTACATAACCAACACTATCTGATTGAATAATAAAGCCCACCTAATGAATTTATATTACTTATCACCTAATTAGTGTCATTATCCATGAAGGGAGGGAACATGGAACTACTACTCTCCTCTCTCTAGATACTTATGCCAAGGGGTTTGTGTCTGTATCTTCTATATCTACAACACTTGAACTCTCAAATTAGAGGGTTTACAATCAATTTTGGGTTTGTTGCACTACCACTACTATTAGTAGTGCCATGGGGCTTATATCAGGATCTCATGCCTCCAATATATTCACAAACTTAAGGCAATAGAATATTAAGTAACTGTGGTAACCAAACCCTAAGTACACATACTTAGCAAAGTAACCTAATATTTTTAATCAAATACCAATTCCTTATGTCTAATTATTCAAGGTACAACATAAATACTCCCTCTGTTTTTTAATAGATCTCTTCATGCATTTTAAGGAAAAAATTTGACCATTAATTATTATAAATTATAATAAAAGAATATAACTTTTATATTTGTATTAAAAAAATATTTTGATAATATTATTATTTTTTATAATTTTTACCTTTATATAATAAAATATATTAATAGTCCAAGTTTTTTTTATCGAAATGCGTGGTTATATCTATCAAAAATATAGAAGTAGATGTGTAAGGTGAATCACACAAGCCAAGGTTGAACACAAGGGTCAACCCATAAAAAACACCACAATAGTCCCAAGGGGCTAGTTATTTGGGTCAATAATGACAACAACAAGAGGCTTAAGTAAAATAGATATATGAGTTAACTGGTTAGAGAATAACCGATTCACCGATAAAGGGTTGAAACCAAACATAATACTCCAACATAGCTAATCAATTGATAGGCCAAAACTAATTGATTAGTAGATTAGTTAGTTGGCTTTGCCATATACCAATTGGCTGATTTATTTGGCAAAATTGGTTTATCATGCGATTAACCCCAAAATAATTCCTACATCAATCATGTTTTTTTTAACATGTTTTGACATATAAAACTGACACAAAAATCATGTTGATTACCCATATATCCTACTTAGAAAATGTAACTAACCATCATGCTCCAAAATCACTAGAACTTAGTAAAATAGCTAAATGGCATGTTATCATGCTTCCAATTTGTCATACATGTCATCAAATCGTGTTCTAGAAGATAAAATAATTAGAAAGGCATAAATGATGCTTCATGCTCAAATTTAAAGAGAAGTATGCATAGCTCAATGGATAACAGAATACCAAAAAAAAATTAGCCAAGCACATATTAATGTAAGTTTGATTTACCTTTGAGTAAATAAACCTTCTATAAAAGATATATACCATAATGGCAACCCTATCAAACTTTTATGATTTACTAGGTAAAATAAAGGGAGCTAAAATTGGTATAAGAAACCCTTTAAAATTTAATTAAAATACACAAGAAATGAAAAGAAAATAAGTGAGACAAAAAATCCTCGACCTCAACTCAAAATATAAGAATCCCAAGAAGAAAAACTCAAAATCCTTCAACTCTCTCTCTACTTGAACCCTTCTTTGTTTAAGGAAAGCAAAGATGAGTTAAAATGATGATCAAGATGATGGAAGAAAGAAGAGGGATCAAAAATAAGGAGGAAGTAAGGGAAGGACTAAAATTTATAACACTTAAAAAAATTTTAAGGGGTGAAGAGAGAGAAAAGTAAGGAGAGTTGAATGCGATAAGGAAAAAATGATCAGAACAAAGAGCATAGAAGCCTTAGTGGTGAGCATAGAAAAAGGAGGGATGGGAGAAAGGGAGGTGCAATGTGGAATAGAGGTTGAGTAAAATACATGAATGTATAGAGTTTGTTAATGAGAGTGAGGGAAATATGGAAGAAAATTTGTCGATAACATACCAAGGGCAAGAAACAACAATAAAGAAAGTATAAAAATAATCCCAAAGCACCAAAACATTCTTATTAGTACAAAGAGACACAAATTAAAAGTTTCCACAAACATGTAGGGAAGACTCAAATCAAAACCAAATGATTTCTAATTGTTTTATTATAACCAATTCATCTGTTGTGGGATACCAATTGATTGGTTTCACCACTTGACAGGTTTTCTCCTATCAATTCAATGGTTTTTTTGGAGTGACTACATGGGTTCCTAAATGAACCAATTGACTATTTTTGGATGATCATTTGATTGGGTTACCTAAAACTCACATATTCACCCATTTTTTAAAAACTCACAAAACCAAAATCATTTTATCTTATGTTAGCATAACTTAAATACATTTTAGAAGATAATAGGATAAGGTATTACACAACAACCAAATCATGATTTTATAGAATGGGAGCTTGCAGGTTAGCACCAAGCAACCTATATTTGAAAATTATATCTAAATCATAATTACATTTACATAATAATAATAATTCCTATGGATTTTGAGCCACCTTGATGCCTTGAAAATATTTTAGAACACCAAAATCCTTCATATGAAAATAATGACCCAAATAAGCTTTTAAAACTATCATTATCTTACATTTACCCCTGTAATGAATCATCCACATAGACTAGAACATATAACATAAATTTTCCTCTATGATACTTAACAAAAAAATTAGCATAAGATTAAGTAAAACCATAGCTCTGGCCAATTATGCAAACCAATTACATAGAGTGTTATGTGAGCCATACAAATACTTACACAAAAAAACATAGTTTCTATTACAATGAGAAGTGAATCCGAGCCATAATTTCATGTACACTTCTTTAGCAAGATCCATGTGCATGAAGGCATTATGTACATCCAGTAGACGTAAGTCCCAATTTTTAGTTACCATTACCACATAAAAACTTTTCTCTGTTGCCATCTTTAACATAGGAGAAAATGTTTCATTATAATCAAGCCCTTCTACTTAATTATTTTTTTGAATCACCTAATAATATTTAAAGCGTGTAATAGACCTAGAAGAGTTACACTTTGTGTGGTACACCTATTTGCATCTAATAAACTTCTTTCCTCAACACAAGTTAGTAACAATCCAAGTGATATTACTTTCAAGGGAATCAATAATTTTTTCTCATAGAATCCTGCCTTAGGTTATTAACAAGCTAAATCAAGACAACGATCTAGTATTTTAGCTTAACTCATTTATTAAACAAGCTAAGTTGAGTTAGTTTGTTACCAGATTAGTCCTAAATATAAATATTTGAGTCTGGTATGTTTATAAATGAGTCAAGCCAAGATGACTCACAAACCAACTTTTATAATAGAAATAAATTAAGTTATTTTAACCTATTCCATTAAAATCTCACTTATTTACTTGATTCATATATGCAAATATTATTTATTAAATATAAGATTTTAATAAGATGTGTTATATTCTTATATCCCTCCTACTCAAATAATTTATGTATAACATGATACATAATTTGAAATTAGTTGTTGTAAAAGAATAAATAAGAACTATTTATATATGTAATGTGGTCATTATAAATGAATCTATAAAAACATAAAATTAAGTTGAAATGATCTGCTAAATGATCATTAATTGAGCTTTTAAATGATCTTATAAATGAGTCAGCTCACAATCAAACAATTTAAACCAACCTTGGCTTGAAATTTACCCATTTAATAAACAAGCATAAAAAAGAATTAGCCTTAGCTTGTTTAACTAAATGAGCAAATTGAGTTAAGGCTTTATCAAACCAAATCAAATATATTTTCCAGTCAGCTTGACTCATCAACATCCCTAATACACCATCAAGGATCACTTATGGCTTTACAAAAATGAGTAGGCTTTTTCTCTATATTATTAGCTGCAATAAATGTTTTATTGTTCATAGAAAATTTATCACAATTGACGTAATGATCTATAGGGTAAGATGTACCTAAGGATTTCTATTGAGGATGAGTTGATGTAGAGGATGGATCCATGATTATGAGTGTGTTTTAAACAAAATCCTATAGACGAGTAAAAATTCATTTAATTCTAAAAACTTTGCCTAAATTTATCATTGGGGATTTCATCATTTCATATACCATATGCATTATTATTACTAATTTCTTCATTTCCAAAAAATAAATATTTTCCTCATTCAAATTATCTCCATTACCATCCTCAATGCTCCCCCAGATACCTCATGATAATCCTCAAAAATATGATGACCACCTTCATTGGTAAGAAAAGTTGACACCTGTGGCCCATTGCATACAACATGAAGTACCTTGATCTCGTATTTTGTTAAATGAACATCCTTAACAAAAAAGGAAAAATGTGTTTGGAAAGTCTGACATCTCTAGAAATAAGATATCTCTATGTTTCAAGCTCATATAATTTCAACCCCTATTTACAATAAGGATACCTAAGAAATACACATCTTCAATGACACTCACCAAATTTATGATGATCTTTATGTTGTAGAGGAGAATAACAAAGACAAAGTATGTGCATGTAAGACATAAATTTTCCATAAAGCATTTCATAAAGAGTTTTTCCATCATACAAAACAAAAGGAGATTGATTGATCAATTATCTAAGAGTAAAAATACATTCGCCCTAAAAATTAATGGATAAATTTTCCTAAAAATGAAGTGTTCATGCAACATATAGAATATGTATGTGTTTTCTCTCAACTCTCTCATTTTTTGTGATGTATAAGCACATGAGGTTTAAAATTTTATTCCACTTTTGGAGAAGAACCATTTAATTGGTGAAAACTCTATTCCATTACCATATCCAAAAACTTTTACTTTTATATTAAATTTTGTATGCTCCATAACAAAATAACATTTTATGATATGTAGTTTAGTTTCATCAAATAAATCCACACAACTCTAGAGAATCGATCTACTATGGTCAAAAAATAGTATACACCATAGGAAGAGACCATACGATAAGGACCCCCAATCATCATAATGTATTAATCCAAAAGGTTCAGCAGCACAACTTTGACTAACAAGAAAAAGAATTCTAGTATGCTTTGCTTTAAAATAGACATCACGCCATTTATTCTTTCATTTTTCATTTTTATCAATTATAAAAGGGAGTATACTAACACTAAAATTAAAAATATGACCCATATGCTTATACCACAACTCATAATTGTCATCTAATTCAATAGTGTATATCCACATCTCTATTGCACCATGAAAGACATAGAGACCATCCTCCTTTTCACCCACTCCATTTAGGGAGTGATTAACACTCATATTTTATTAGTAAAAATAATAACATAATTTATATCCTCAATTATCATAGCTATATACACAAGGTTACCAATTAATTGAGGAAAAAATAAAACATTATAAAGCATTATTTCTCCACCCAAGTTGATAGTTCTCTCTTACTTTGAAAAAATTGACTCTCCAATAGGTAAATAATCAGGTGAATGAATTATATTACGCACATCACTGAATGCATCTTATGTCCCCATCTTGTGATGAGATGCTATGGTATAAATCAACCAAATATATGAATCACACTAACTCATCAACTTATCAATAGCACGATAACTTTTCTAACTCTAGATCAATGGCATTGGCGTTGATCATTCTTTTAAAATAAGGTTTGGAAGTGATACTTAATCACCTTCATGTAATCATCCAATAATATATCCAAACCTATATGTTATAGCATTAAATGTAGCATTAATTACTATAGCAACACTAATTGCACCTCTACCACACCATTTATAGTATCCTGAAAGTTCCTAACCCTAAATCTTAGGTGATTAGATTCTTAATCCTTCCTTTAAACATACAGTTTATGGCTTAATATTATTACCCTACCCATTTTATTTTTTACCGTAGTTTTGAATACAACCAACTAATGGTGAATTGGACATTATCTTTTGTCAACCAGCCAGTAGTGTTCCAAACCCATTTATCTAAGGCGCCTAGAAGTTGACCACTAACCTTACCTAATCGATCAGATTTGAGTAATTATCATTTTTCTTATTTTTCTTATATTATTTTTAACTCTAAATCAATTTATATGCCTAATATTTTTATATGCTTTAGTTCCTAGATTAATTTCATATATTTTCCTAAATTTTTTATAATTTTTGTCCATTTACTAGACTTTTTACCTTTTTCCAAATTATTTTTAATCATTGTTGACTTTCTTAAGATAGATAAATTTAAAAAGTTGATTTCTTCACACCCTATGATCGCATTTTTCCTTATTATCTCCTAATCTACCAAAATTTCATCCATACTCAACTTTAATAGTCTCCCATCAACTCTTTCACCCACTCTTACCCATGGTAATCACTCTAAGGTCTCCTCTTCATTGTAAGCAACCTCCCCGTTAGATTTTCCTCCCTATCTCCTATCCTTTGTTGAAAATCATAATAGCTTATTCATTTTTGGTTTCTCACTTTCAAACTTAGCAGCATTCTACATTCCAATATTCTCTTTTTTACCCCCTACTCGTGTTCCTTGAGTGTTGGGGCTTGTTTGCACTCCTCCCCTAGCTAATGACCCCTATTCATCATCTTCCTTCTTACTTCTAAAAATCCAAGCCTTACTACATCGGTCCTTAGTTATTTACCAAGAGTAAAATAATATGATGAATTGTCAATATTATTCTATTGGTTCTCATGCCTTCATTTTGAGCCTAAGGCTTTCTTTTCCTCCTTTAATTTTCCCTTTTATTCTAACCCTTGTCCAATTTCTATTATATGATACCATATTATCTTTGTTTAATTGATCATAAGGTGGTAATTGAGATTAATTTTGCCAACATATCGATTTAGCCTTAATAAGGATACACATATCTAGTTTAGCATGTTTGATGTTATATGTTATTTTAATTTAATAGCCATGTTAGCATGCTTATTTTGCAAATTCATGATTATATTATTGAAATTTATATCTATATAATTATCATGTGATTTTATGTGTAGAAAATGTTTTTATATCTATATAAAATTATCATGTTTGGCCATGCTAGGTATTGTGTTAAATTTCCTAGCATGATAATATATTTTTATGTTTTTAGTACACATGTTGTTACGTATTTTATCATGTGATTTAGTAATGTTGAATAGTACCTTGTATGGTTGGACTTTTTGGCTTGTTGAACCTTAAAGGTGTCTCAATCTATGCCCATTTTTAGTGCTTTGGATCTTATTTAATTCATACTTTGGTTTTTAATATTATTTGAGAGTTGTGAAACTTTGGTAATGTTTGGTGAAAGTTGGATTGTAGGAGAAACTGGGTTAGAATCCGTTGAGGGATATTATAGTCAAATAATTTTTTATGGAATTAAGAATATCATTTTAATTTTTGAGGTTTTTACATAAAAAAAATTGGGTGCCTAATATGATAAGATTTGGTGGAGTATGGATCAAGTTATGTGAATAAGAATTTTTTATGTGTTTAGGTGAAATAAGGCTAAAATTGTCATTTTTGGTTAATTATGAAAAAAGGGGTTTTGTAAATGTTATTTGGGTTTAAATATGTTAAGTGACGTAAATGTTTAATTTGGGTTAATTATAAGTATTGAAAATGTTGATAAATGTGAAAAGGGCTTAAAATGAGATAACAACTTTATGGTTACAATTGGCATTTCATGTGTTAAATGTTAGAATTTCTTCCTAATTTTAAGATATATTGTTAAGCATGATATATTGAATTTTGGTTTCAATTTTAGTGAGTTATGAATTAACGGTTCACAAGGGCATTGCAGCATTTCCTCTGCTGTAATGTATATATTATACTTGCGGCCTTGCTTTATGCATTATTATTGCTACATGATATTAGGATAGGTTTGATTTGATTAACTATGATGCATTTATAAGTGCTTTAAATAAACACAATTTTTGGAATAACTCAGTAATACTCAGTATTTCATGCAATAATGATAAACAATATCACATATGATAAAGCAAGTGCAATATAAGTGAAAATGTTATGATGATGAGTAAGCCAAGGGATTCACTACTATGTATTGAGTGTTGAATTATGAATGAATAAGACATTAATACATAAAGTGGAACATCACATAATCTAGGACCAAAGTAATTCCAAGGTTTTAGTTGATAGATGAAAATATGCTAGTCCTAACAAAACCAAAAGACCACAATCTACTCTATATTAGTCTAATCTACAGACTTATAGATAGTACACATAGTTAATGATGCCTACTTTTTTCACAAGAGACCTACAAATTAATTACATTATATTTTATTTAATAAAAATCAATAGTATATAATAAATATTCATTTCTTATTGTATTTACTTGATTTACATACATTTATTGAAGATGATTAAATGATAAATATACAAATTAAGCTTACCATTAGATTCCAAACATTTTTCATTTGCTTTGTTGATGCATCAATATAAGGTACATCATGATCTCAATGATTTTCCTATCAAAAAACAACAATTATTAGTTTATGAGAAAAAGATAAAAACCTATAATTGAGAAATGTAATAATTATTAAGTAATACTTACAACATGCATATTGCATGGCCTTTTGTTTACATATCTTTGAGGCTCATTGTTTACCCTCTTTATGTAATAAATTGGTTTTGGAAACAAAAAAAAAACGTTCATCATGATCATCTAGTAGGTAAATGTTATCAGCTTCATGATCATCAAGGTTGGAAGAAGTCATCATGGGCAAAACATATTCCTCCTCTATGACATTATCTTACTTATATTTAGATTTTTTGTCTCTTTGATGGTAATACGATATACCACCGGTTATCTATCACATCAGTAATATAAAACACTTATTTTTATTGTGATACAAATATGAATAGGTCCTACTTATAACTAATCCATTTAAGATTAACCAGGATGAACCTTGTATCTTTAGATGATACACCTTGTTGATTGGCAACCTTCCTTCACCAAAAAAGAAATAACCATAAAAATGGAATAATACAAGTTCCATATATCTTATATGACCTCAAAGTATGTCATTTTTGTATATATCAAATTTTTATCTTTAGAAATAGAAACACACAACACTTGCGATACCAATAACACACCATTATTTTGCATACCACATTTTTCTTTAAGGCAACTTTTGTAGAAAGTATACTTATTTATTAAAAAAGACTCGTCATGCAAAACATGAGATAAAGGGCCTCTTGATCAATAAAAATAATGTGTTAGATGGTGATATATTATCATTTTTTAGTATCTCCTCCCTAAACCAATGGTTAAATGAACAATTGTGTTGGTGTGATATCTATTTTTCACTTTTGGATGGCTATAAATACCTCCACATATTCATGTGTTTCTTTACATAGGGTTATTCTTTGTACTCCATATTTTTTTCATTTGTTATAGAAATTTTTTTTGATAAATAAAGATGATGCAACTATCTTTAACTAATTTTTATATAAGCTTGACTAGGATAAATGGATGTAGATGAAAGTTGTTGTTGCTGGAAGAAATAGATATTTTTGTTATCTATATGTAATATAAGTTGTACACTAATGATGCAATTGCTGGATGAATAACTTATAGTATTATTGTTGACACCGAAAAAAAAATATATAACAACAAGAAAAATAATATTTGATTGTTACATGGTCAATCAACCTAAATTAGGGATAATTAAATATTTCTAAAATTATTCGGGATTTATATGTTAAAATAAAATATTTCAATTGTTTACGTCCCGTTCGTATTGGGCTAAAATATTTCAATTGAGCTTAGTTTAATTGAATACGGGCCTAGTTTATTTCACAAAGGGTTACGAATTTGTAAAATTAAGTTAAATGAAGCATGACTTTTAAGTCTAAAACGCAAGACGGGCCCAAGCCCGAAAGCTAAGGAGGCCATTTTCTCTATAAATAGAAGGCACCCCTCCTCATTAAAGACACACTAAAGTCCCGAGATTAAGAGCTTATAGAGAGAACGCTCCCGAGCACTCTGAAGCTAAAGATAGAGGACCCGAAGAACGAAGATCCGAAGATTGAAGAAGTAAGATCCGAGGATCGAAGAACGAAGCTTTCCAGATCGTCAAAGTTGAAAACCTTGAAGCGTTGCAACTTCAACATCATTAAACCTGTTCGAAGGGATCAAGCACCACCAAATCATGCCCTCTTTACCAGGTAAATTAAATTTTCATCAACAGGTTTGGATCAAGCTCATTAAACTCAAGACGAGCCCCGAACAAGTTGAGCCCAAAATTCAACATCGCGAATCACAACGCCATCAATTGTCTAAGAGATTGAATCATAGGATATTAAATCTTGTACCAGATTTATACAGAGATTGTACCTACATTTAATTCGATAATTAATAATCAATAAAAGTATATTTTGTTCTTCAATTTTCTTTTTGCAGAAAATTTGTCGTTAACAAGTTTGTTGCACCCGGTGGGACAATCTCTACCTCTCATCTCAGTCTCCAACTACGCATCTTGATGGCTTCAAATACTAACAAGAGCATTCTCAACAACTTGGCAACACTCGGTTGTAACAATAATCACACCGGGCCATTGACACGAAGCAAGGCAAAAATCATCGCCTCAAGCAACAAAGATATGTTTCTTGAAGCCCTCATTGCTGAACGATCAATGTCGCCCATTGTAGGAGCTACCTCAGACATGCTCTATTAAACCAAGATGAAGATTCAGACAACTATGCTTACTCAATCGCTCTAGTGATGACCACTGGAATCATTGATGAATAGCTTGCAGAATTGAAACAGGTTGTTGACATCCTCTCCAAAGTTGTGAAAGAAAAGGATGAGCAAATCGTTATGCTGATGCAAAAACTTGAAGAAAAAGGTGGCGCTTCATCTAGTAAAGAGAAAGAGGCGGTCATTGAAGCAAAAGACCAGGATGAATCTGTCGATAGATCGTAGCTTCAGGAGGAGAAATACTGCTCCAACCTGACTCCTTTAGGAGGTTTGACTCCCAAAGGCCTACAAGAGATGATTGCTGGTGTAGTAAAAGCTCAATTCGGCATCGCTTCCCAAAATAGCTTATCTTATATGAAACCCTACACAAAGAGGATCGATTGCTTGCCAATGCCCGTTGGTTATCAGCCTCCCAAATTTCAATATTTTGAAGGCAAGGGCAATCCCTGCCAGCATATAGCACATTTCATCGAAACTTGTAATAATGCAGGTACTGGAGGAGATTTACTGGTGAAAAAATTTGTGCGATCATTGAAGGGAAATGCCTTTGACTGGTACACTAACCTCCCTAGTGAGTCCATTGAAAAATACAATTGTATAGTGGCTAGGGCCTTTAACCACGAGGCGGAAATAGTTGTCTCTTTAGCCACTTCTTGCATAACCTTGTTTGAAAAATACAATTGTATAGTGGCTAGGGCCTTTACATCAATATCCCCAAACTCCTCAATGGACATTGTTTCTAGCTTATACACTTTCTTGGATAATGCCTTCTTTAATCCGTTTTGGACAAGGATTTCCTTCATCTTCAATTTCTATAATCGAAAATTGATAGAACAATCAAATCTCTCAATTTCAAAACTTATAAATGCCATCTCAATATAGATCAACCACATACTCAAAGCTTTGATACTAATTGTGGCAAAAAAAATCACAAGAAGTGAATGCCTAGGATCTGATCTAACAAAAAATAAAATAAAAATTCAACATCTAATTGAGATAACATCCAAAATATAATAACAATTGGGAAAATAATGATGATCTTTATTTACATACAACACTAGTGATTATAGGGAGAATCAAACAATTTACACAGTATAACTCAATACAAAATTCTCTCATAAATAAAAGAGGAGAGAGTTTAGATAGAGTTCAACGGTGTACCGCTCTTTGCTAGGGCTTCATACACATCCAAACTTCTCTAAATACTTATATGTATTTATCCATGCTAGACTACGCAGACAAAGATAAGTCATGATCTCACACTTCCTAACCAAGTAAGCTATCAAATGAACCATGATGATAAAGAATATTGGTGTAAAATACATATTGGGTTAATATAGTGTAATCACATCTAGTTGTTGTATTAAGTCCTGTAACACCCCCAAATTTCACTCCTGAAAAATTTCGTTTAAATCAGAAGGTTTAGCGGAAGCGAAAGAATTAAAACCATAAACCTGGGGGTATTACTGCCACACTTAGTACCAGACCGGTTCACTCCTACCGTTCCGATATTAAGTGCTAAGGCTAAACTAAACAATCGTTAAGTAAGAGTCATCAAAACACAGGTCCATAGTTAACATAGACCATTCACGAAAACACGAGCCAACAACAATTAGAATATCGTTTAGGAATACAACTTAAGAGTACAGTTTCAAAACAAGAAGCGTAGTACACAATATAGATAAATAAAACAGATCCCAAGGGACCAATATCCGGATCGCCTACTCACTCAAGTCAAGCCTTCCACCCCAAAACAGTATCCGATCTTAAACCTGCACAAGAGGTCTGCTCCCCACCATCGATGGATCATCACAGGACCCATTCAACCAAGGTAGTATCAGTACGGGTCCAATACTGAGTAAGTCTCGCTACCCTACCTTATAGGAGAGATATCATCAAGTGTGTATTAAATTATAGTACAATACGTTAATATAATATCCTACATACTCACAACCCACAGCACGAATCTTGCCATACACTCATAGTAACATATAAAACATATGCAACATCCCATTTAACATATAAGCGTGGTATAACCGAAATATAAAGTGACTCATTATGCACATAAGCAGCATGTGGTAATACAGGTAATAAAAGCTGGCCATGGTCCAATTAGACTTATTCTTTATTCTCATTAATGATAATAAGTCAATTTCACACATTCTTCAATAGTCCATGTGAGTGCGGGACCCCCACTATTATAGCCGGTGGACCGGAAGTAAACACACAGGGCAGAACGCCTCTGACCACTATTATAGCCGGTGGACCGGAACGAAACACACAGGGCAGAACGCCTCTTACCACTATTCTGACCGGTGGACCGGACTGGCCCCGACTCACATGGTGTTTCACTGTAAGTATTTAGTATTTTCCCATGGATTAACTTATTTATTTGGGTCTGTCGAGCCGAGATCCCCCACTATTATAACCGGTGGACCGGGTGTAAACACACAGGGCAGAACGCCTCTGACCACTATTATAGCTGGTGGACCGGAACGAAACGCACAGGGTAGAACGCCTCTGACCACTATTATAGCCGGTGGACCGGCACGAAACGCACAGGGCAGAACGCCTCTGACCACTATTATAGCCGGTGGACCGGCACGAAACGCACAGGGCAGAACTCCTCTAACCACTATTCTAACCGGTGGATCGGACTGGGCTCGGCTAAATAATCTTTCACTTTACGTTATTAGTGTCTTAACCGTGTCTTATTGAATCACACAACACCCTTGACATGCATGCGGTTAATACCCTACTACTTTCCCCTCCAAAGGGACTGTCCCATATTTTGAGACCCGTACCTCTTCTCACATCCTACATCCATCCCCCGTAGACTTAAGCATAGTGGCATATAGTAAGGCACAATCTCCAAGAATACAGGCTACCCCAACACCTACGATATCGACTCCGTATGTCCTCATCCCTCTAGGGTTCCTCCTCGGAGACCCTAGTCGGACCTATGTGGTCCAACTCTTCCTTACTTACCCAAACGTTACTTTATCCTCTATCTCGCACCTCATTTTTATTAGGAAACTCCCCAAATATATTACTTTATCTCCCAAGTTCACGTGTGACCGACAAAACCCTAGTTGGCCACCCAAAACCCTAGCACTTTACTTCCTCAACAAGTAATCTCCCTCTTTCACCCCAAATCTCTCCTCTCCTTTGGAAAAACTCATACTCATCCTTTATATAGTGAATTCTCACTCTCACTCCATACTCCATCCTTCCTTGATCATTTTTACCCTTGTACCCTTCAAATTGCTCATTTCCTCCCGAAACCTTAATTGGAACCCTTAGACACTCTTACACCAACCCACGTAAAATTTTGCACCCAAGTCTCCAATGGATCCATAACCTTGGCATTATTTTATTCACTTCCTAATTCAACTTTCCTCACGTAAGATTCGTTCCCATGCATAATTTAAACACTCCATGCAGACTCTCCAGCACCCACTTACGCACAAACCCTAATAAGGTCTCTTATGCACCACCTTACGTACCATTTTTCATACTAAGTCTCCAATCATCCCAAGACTCTCCCAAGCTCTCACTTATAACCCAAGTCAACTTTTCATACGTAAGAATCATGTCCATGCAAGGTCTAGTTCCCCCCATGCAACTTCCCGAACGTTCACCTCTCCGTTGTTCTTTCATTATCATTTCATGCTACCTAAAACCCTAGCATGCATGTCCTAGAGGGCCATAACAAGTCACATCATCAACATCAACAACAAACATGGAACATGGCATACATGTATAACATAAGGCACACACCACATACCTCATGATCCACGCTGCGCTACACAAAACAAGTTATTCATAGCACATGCATAATACACATCAACATGACATGCTCATCATTCATCAACACCTTACAACACACATAACGTAAGGCCATAGCTTCGTCCTTAATAAACGCCCATAAGTAGAGGTAAGTAGAGACTTACTTGGATTCGAAGCTAGCTACGCGAGATAAGGGGGAGAGAGATCACTAGCTCGTGGATCCACGAGAAAGCTTTCCTAGAACCGATAGAAATCGAAAACTAAATTAGAAACTATTCTATCAATCAATAATTCACATATTCAAATTAAATAAACACAAACAACACAAATGATTTTTCTTAGAAAACGTGTCCAAAACTTAGAACTTAAAAGCATAGCTTTATTAAGATTTAAGGTTAAAACTAAATCAAACGGATTAATATAATATCGCTTGGGACATTTCAACTTAATTTGGAAAGCCCGAGAAAGAATAATCGATCATAAGTTAATTTATTAAAAATAACTTATTTATTAGGTTTTATAACTAAATAGGTAACTCAACCATTTACATAACACCAAATTCAAACCGATTAAGTTAAAACATAATTTAAATGATTTAAAACCCAAAGATAGAAATCGATTAGATAAAAGACGCATAGCAAAAATTAATTTTATAAAATCATCCCCGAAGATTAGGGTTTTTAATGCCTAAACTACGAATTAGCCAAATCACTTCGATTACCTCAAATTGATAGTTTTAAAACACAATTAAACTAATTTTAGATAAATCTAGATAATCAATTTCAACAAAACAATCTTCCGATTAATCAATTCCAGATAATCAATCTTCAAAATTAGGGTTTTAAAGCCCACGACACAAACTCAGGTAATTCAATTTAATTAATTCAAATTAAGGTATTAGAAGGCAATTAATACCATTTCAACCATTTCTATACATTCAATTTTAGAAAAAACAACAATACAAGTAATCGATTTCATAATCTCACTTGAAATTTAGGATTTTAGGCCCGAAAATACAATTCGTTAAAATTCTATAAATCTAATCAAATTGAATGTTTAGAAATGCAATTAAACACATTTTATAACATATCAAATAATCAATTGCTTAAAACTAGTAAAAGAAATACACAATTTAGCCCAATTAGGGTTTTTGAGCCTGGAACACAAATCCGATTAATTCTTGCCAAAACATATCAATTGACGGTTTGGAAATGTAACTAAACATATTCTAATGTAATTTATATAGTCAATTGAATAAAATAACCCGATTACACAATCCAATTTAAACCCGCGGGAGTTTTGGCCTAAAAATCCAATTCCGATTAATTACGTACAATTTTCCCAAATCAACACTTCCAATATAAAATTAAATACATTTTAAACAATATTATAAAATCAATTGAGCGAAACGGCTCAATTATACAACCCAATTTCATTACACCCAAAATTTGACCTAGGAATCAAATTCCGATAAAACCCGCATAAATTTCTCAAATTGACGGTTCCAAAATGAAATTGGATACATTTTAAAATATATTGTATAATCAATTTGTCCGAAATCGCCAAATTGGTCGGATCCGAAAAATTTGGGCATAACCCGGCCTAAAATTCAATTTCCCAAATTTTCAACACAAACCATACAATTAACATATCCAAATCAATCTTACAACACATATATACATAAACAAACAACAAATTTAGCTTTTCATAAGCTAATCCATACTCAATTAATCAAATATATATATTAGGGTTTTTCGGACATTATACCAAACGAAAATCAACGAATCGGGGCAAGGGAAGGCCGGGAAAGCTTCGTCGGGGAACGACAGTGGCTCGCCGGTGGTGGCGACGGCGGCACGACCTACGCGCTGCTGCTGGTTCGACCGCTGCCGCTACTGCTACTTCGGTGGGTTGCTGTGCTGCTCGCGGGTTGGTGGCAGTCGGAGCTCGGCAGGCAAAGGAGGGAGGGGTTGAGAGGAGGAGCTGGGGAGATGGAGAGGGGCGAGGGAGGCTAGGGTTTCGGGCTGCCGAACGAGGCACACAAGAGGGGGGTCGGGGTAGGGAAGAGAGAAAGAAAAAGAAGAGGGGGGTCGGTCAGGCTCCGGTTTTTTTTTTTTTTTTTTTTTACGAAAACAAGTATGAAATAAAATACTAAAAACTTAAAAATTAATATTGGAAGATTTTATCTAAAATTTATTAAATAAAAATTATTTCAAAACGATCCGAACCCTTAAAATAAATAAAAGAACTATATACAAAATTTCAGAAACATTTTTCGAACGAATTAACCAACGAACATAAAAATTTATATTATTTACGAAAATAAATTATAAGACTCCGAAAAATTATTTAAAAACATATACTAAAATATTTAAGTCAAATTCGAATAAACCAAGACTAATGTAAATAATTTTCGAAATCGGTTTTCCGTAAACCAAAAAGCACAAAACGAAAGAGAATTAATTCCAGAAAGAATTTCATAAATAAACTCCGAAAATCTTTTTAATTTAAAACTTTCCGAAAATATTAACGATTACCGAAAACGAATAAATTTAAAGTCGAAAATATTTTCTACGGATAAAATCATTAAAATAAATTTAACTATTTAAACAGAAATTCTATAATTTAAATAATATATTTAGTTAACGAAATATAACTCCAAAAATAAGGTCGTAATCACACTACGAAGTTATAATCGAAAATGAATCTAAAATATTAAAAATCAAAATACGAGAAGAACGGGAATACATATTTTTAATCGAAAATTGAAATTAAAATAGTATAATAAAATCATAGTCGCGAATGAATTTGTCTAAAATGGTTCGCAACAGCAACGATTAATTAAATTCAAATATGAATTCGAAATCGTCGATAAATCCATAAAACAAATCAAAATTAAAATAATTAAATATTTACATCAAATTACGCTAATAAAATCATTAAACTTAATAAATTTGGGTTTTTAAAAATACGGGGTATTACAAGTCCAACCAATCAGGCTTCCTAACATTACTACACAAATCCTAATAGAAAAGATAAAACAAAGATAAGGCATTACAAACTAGGTCAAGGATAATATAATCTATAACAACGATTTACAAATTGTGAAGGAGAATATGATGAATGCAAGATCTCATTCCCACCAATTTTAAGTCTATCATGGACATAAGGCTTGATATGCTTGATAAATATCCATCCAAAACTTTACAACCACATAAGTAGTGGAAAAAATTCCCTTTTTGGAAAAAATATAACATGGTGAAGGTAGAAACGTTTGGTTTCCTACATCCTTTGATTATAGTTCCTTTCTAATACCCATGTAAACCAAATATTTCTTAGCATTTTTTTCACCACTTCTATTAAAAGACACATTTAAAAGTGTACCAATATGACTATCAAATATTTCCTTCTTGATATGCATGATATCATGGCAATGTTGGGCATATAAAGTTTTCTTATATGGGGAGAAGAATATAGACCTCTTCTTTTAACCACATGAAGGAACTACCTTTGTATTCTTTTTACCAGATGGTAAATTCAAGTCCACCATATTTTCAAATTCTTGGTCATCTCTTAAAGGCATAGGAGGTAATGACTCTGATGAATATCCATTAAAATCTTGTTGCTACCTACAATAATGATGGTTAGTAATAAAGAATTTATAGTGACTGGGATGAGCACTCTTCTTGCTATATTTTGACTGATAGAAGTTTGTATTTTTCTCACATATAAAACATCCATATTTTCCTTGAACACCATATCCATAGATGTTATTATGTGCTAGGAAAACATTTATTGTGAAAAAGAGCATTAACTTCATGTTAAAATTCTCTTTGTGATGTGTATCAAATGCCATGACCTCGTGATCGCACAAAAGCTTCAAATCAACAAGAAAAGCTAAATAAACATCTAAATTATGTCCTGACTTATTAGGCCCATAAATTATTAGAGACAACATCAAATACTTACGTTTCATACATAAAGATTGAGGAAGATTATATAGTGCCAAGATCACCAACCATAGACTATAGTTTACATTCCCACAAATCGCATTCATTCTATTAACAGATAGTGCAAGGCATAAGTTCCTCGGTCCATGAACAAAATTAAAGAGCTTATGATAAAAAGGCCTTCCATTTAAGATAACTCGCTATATGTCTAAGTTCTCCCTCATGTATCCCCCTAGTCGTATGTCATTTCAAGTTCTTGTATTGTTCAAGGTTATTAAACAAGCATTGGAATCTTGGTATAATTAGAAAATGCAACAAGACCTTTGATTGAATGATAGCTTTCTTGTATTTTGGTATATGACATTCAAGACAATATCCCGGCGACTAAATTTCATTCTAATACAAGATGTAATCATTTGGTAAAACATGAATCTTTTTTCATAATTTAATACCATATAGCATAGAAATTTCTTCATTCCTAAGTGTGGTTGAGAATAACACTATCCTTGGGAATCTCTTCTCTCAACAACTCAAGTAATGATGAAAACCCCTTTTTAATCCACCTGAGGCGTACTTTCAAGTTGTATTATCTTATCATAACCAATACCTATGTGAAGTTCACACACCCATCATGTCAGGGTGTCTCTACATTAGCAAAGAACACTATAATCCACATAAAAATCTCAACTAAGCTTAGGAAAAACAATTAGTGTAATGCAGAATAAATAAAAAAAATAACCATAGATAAAAACAACTATATCAAGATATATACTAATTAAAGTTACCCAAATTAACACCAACCATAAATGTTCATGTACATCTAAGTTTAAAAGAATTTTAACTTCTATAAAACAAACAAGAAAAGAGGATAAGAAGAAATTTAATAACTCACTCAATAACAATCTCATGCATTAAAACATTTTATTGGAGATAAAAGTGGGAATGAAATGACTCACAATAAAAAAAAATCATATAGAGATAAGCCCAAACCTTAATGAGGACAAAAAAAGAAAGTTAATGGAATCAATTGGAAATAATGATGATTAAATAAAAAGAGGTGAAGTGAATATTACCATACATAGAAAGTGTGTCCTAAGAGATGGTATAAGAAAAATCAAATAATGTGACAAAAAATGATACAAATGAATATAAATTTAATGTTTTATATAATAATATGTCAAATTTAGAAAGAAAAATCAAATAATGTGACAAAAAATGATACAAATGAATATAAACTTAATGTTTTATATAATAATATGTCAAATTTAGAAAAAACGCAAGCATAGCAAACATAAGAAGGTAAAATTAAAAGAAAATTTGTCATTGTATCTCCAAATTTAGGGGGATATATATTTATAATGGTAAGTGTCCACCATAAAAAAAAATTAAAAAGTAACTAGTTAAAATATAAAATCCTTTACTATTATTTAAAAAACAAAAGTTAATGACTAGTGTTAAAAATATATCATAGTGATTACAAAAGAAATAATTGTTATTGTTTTGCTCTATGAAAATTTAAAAATATCTGCTAAAAAAACTTTTAATCATTTAATATTATAGAAAATGCATATATTTTAGCATTTGTTGAAAAATAATCACCATTATTTTTTAATTATTGTTCATTGTTTATAATACATTGATGTATAAATTTACATTTCTAGACAAATTAACGAGGGGAAGATTATTTATGAGAGAAAATGGGGCCATCAAGAGTTAATCTAGGGTTTTTCCATTCAAAATAAAATCAAGAGTTTATGTAACAAATAGAGGGGGTACACTACCTTTAATTTCTTCAAAGAAGGGGTTGAATACTGCACAAAAATATATTTTTGCTTCCTTTCTTCATTAAGAATATTTCTTCAGTAGAATATATTTGAGGAATACATCCTATTGCGACCTAAGTCGCATTACTTGCCAATGTAGAAAATAAATTGATAATGCCCCATTTGAGGCAAGTTGATGAGTAAAGTGACATATTTAGAGCAAATTTTCATCTTTGATGGATGCATTTACTTCATCTTCATCGCATTCCAATGGCATTGAAATAAAGGGCACATAAAAGAATCCTTCTATTTTTTAATTTTTCTAGAATATGAATCAAGTAACACAAGAAGTTTTATTATAAGGGAAATTGTTATTTACAATTACCAATGTATTTACCATGGTCTTTATCTAAATTTTGTTGTGTTATGGAGGTTATAAAGGTGATGGTTATTCACTATTGTTGATCTATATATTATATAGATATATAACTATGAATTTGCAATAAACTCTCTATAGTTGTGTTACATTATCTCAAGTTAACAAAATTAAAAGCAAATTTTGTGTGTACTTACAAAATTGATGTTAAATTTGGTGGACTGTGATGACCCTTATATATCATCAATCTAGTATATTTGTGTACCAGAGTATGTAATGGCAGTGATTTACTTTTATTTTTTACCCTTGGAATATCCATGCTAAGAATTTTATTTTTTATGGTTCTTCTAGATAAACTATACAAAGGCAATTTTTTGTATAATTAGATTCAAATCACCATAGAATCCTATTGACATAACACTTTCTTATACCAGTGTAATTAAATGTAATATTATGATCACCTAATGTTGAAAACTAATATGGTTTTTGCTTTAATTATCTTGTAGAAAGAACATGAGCATGTATGCATGTATAATATCCATCTTGTTACATGATCCCTATGTGTTATGAATGCCTTATTATATTGGTATTTATTGTTACCTTACTTGGTACATGGCATATTAATCATCTTTTTTATAGATGTTGCTTAATCCTATAAGCACATACCACCATTTGTTACAAGTAATTGATGAATTAATGTTCTTGATGTGATTGTTTGTAGCGAGTGTATATTCAAGTTGGTATTAGACTATAGTTATTCAAATGTATCTCTCTCATTGGACTTCTAGACATTAGTGTTTAGTTGTCTATGTTATCTTCTCTCTATTTTATAATATAATATGGTTGTGGGATCAAGTGCTTCCCACACCTATTCTCTATATATGAGTTATATTTTAGTCTTGCGCCCATCATAGCTTAGGTATAGGGAGTAAATCCTCTATATTTAATCCAGTGTAACACCCATTATAGTATTATTATTATTATTTCTACAAAATAGAAATTTTTAGTAGTAAATTTTGAGGTGTTACACCAACACCTCTTACAATGCCTCCAAGACTACTAGATTTAGGTCCTTAACCTAAAAACTATCCATCTAGATAATTGATTACCTAGTAACAATTTTCAAGACATGTCCCTTCTTTTTGTATCATTATGTAGCCATCATGAAGACTATATCAATAAATTAATATTGACAAAAATAAATGATTTTAGTTATGTTTCTATTAAAATGAGTTTTTAATTTATCATTAATTGGCATGAAAATTTATTTATTTATTTATCTGATAGATAGAGTTAAACAAATGCAAGTCCAACTCATAGATAGGGATGTAGATGAGGCGGATTTTATCTGAAACTCGACGGATATTATCCGATGGATATTTAAATGGATATGGATACGGAGATGGATGATGGAAAAAAATACCCGTTGGGTTCGGGTACGGATACGGGTATGGAATATCCATACCCGTAACCTTACCATACCCGTATCTATATCCATACCCATTTACCCGATATATAATTATCCTTTTACCCTTAATTTTAAAATAAATATATTATAAATTAAGGTTAAAATTATCATTTGGCTTAACTCTAAATGGGTTTATCCGTTGGGTAATGGATTTATCCGCTGGATAATATCCATTAACGAATAAACGGATAATTCGTCGGGTAATGGATATCCAACAGATACGAATATGGATGTGTTAACAGATATGGATTCGGGTACAGGTATGGATTTTCTTAACGGGTACGGATACAGATATGGGTATACCCGCCCCGTTTACATCCCTACTTATAGAGAGACACACCCGACAAGGGTGGTGGACAAAAGAAATAAAATAATAACACCAAAACAAGTGGCAGTCTTCAAGAGAGCCTCACACTAAGGGAGGGAACCAACTCTATCCTTTCTAATTCATCATGTAGTGTAATCACATGAATGGAGACTCCAAAAGAACCAATTAAAATCACATGAGAGTTAGGATATTATGTATTATATCATTCACCTTGTAGTTGAAGCTATCCTTATACCACCCCAAAATTTCATAACCTTTGCTTTTAGGTGTTTAGTCTTTTATTCAAAACTATCCCTCAAACATTGGCCTAATTATTTAATTAATCACCCTTGTGTCATAACCTAAATAACTTCCTAAACATTCTTCCTAATTATTCTTATATTTTCTTCCCTATTAAATCCATCCTAAACCAAAATTATTTTTCTCCAATTATTGTCATGCCAAAGATCCTAACCTAGCCAAATTAAACCTAAAACTAAAATAAATAAACCTACTTATACCCTATCATTCTACCACCCCTATTCTTCTTGATTATTATTATTATTATTATTATTATTATTATTATTATTATTATTATTATTATTATTATTATTATTATTATTATTCTTCTTCTTCTTCTTCTTCTTCTTCTTCTTCTTCTTCTTCTTCTTCTTCTTCTTCTTCTTCTTCTTCTGCCTCCTCCCATTCCTCTTCCTTGCTGCCTCTACCCTTCTTTTCTTCTCCTTTAATGTGGCAAACCTTGCCAATCCCCAATTCCTCAACAGCAAAGCTTACCGCAGCTCATTATTGTGCAGCGACAATTATTTGTGTTGCAACCCCTCCCCCTTCAGTGTCCTCTATCATAGCCACCACTCCAACTGGTCAACCATCCCAACCGTTCCATACACCACGATCGCCTACACCACCCTCCTCCTGTTGCACCACAACACCCACTAGCCACCATTGAACCTTCCTCCCCTTCTTCTTCTATTTTCCTTCTTATTCGACCATACAGTCTTTTCTTCCATTTGCACCCTCCATCGGTAGCTCTAGCTCATGCTTACCCCTCATTGCCTCGTAGCAACCAGCTGTCACTAGCGCCTCGTTACCTGTTACCTATTACTAGGGCTATAAATGAGCTGAGCCAGTTCAGTATTCGGCTCGGTTCGGCTCGTTCATTTAATTAAACGAGCCTCAAAGTAAGGCTCGGGCTCAGCTCGTTTATTAAACGAGCCGAGCTCAAACTTGAAAAAGCCCAGCTTGGTTCATTTTTTGGCTTTGGCTCGTGAGCTCGGCTCGTTAAAAGCTCGGTTCGGCTCGTTCGTTTAGTTAAACGAACCGAGCCCAAACAGCATTTTAGGCTCGTTTAGTTAAACGAGCCGAACCCAAACCTAGAGGTATTCGGCTCGGCTCGGCTCGTTTACAGCCCTACCTATTACCTATCACCCCAACTGACTAACACTAGCCTGCCTCCCCCCTTTTACCTACACATGGCTCACGCTGCATGTGCAGCATAAGTTGTGTTTGGTTTTCAAGCTATTTTGGTACCCATTATTTATATATAAGGGCATTTTGGTAATTTTATAAAAATAAATATGTTATTATTAAAATTATTATTTTATGTGCTAAAATATTAATTGGGTATTTTGGTATTATTTTTAGGTACGAAATTTGATTAGCATGACCTTGTATATTTAGTAGGATAAAGTTTTTTTTGTTGGAATTTAGGTAACTATTATACTCTCTTAAAATTTTAAACATTACATGATAACACATTAATATTTTGATGTGTAAATGTGTTAAGTATGATGTTATAGGGTAACCGTTTTACTCTTCTAAAATGTTAAATTTTATATGATAGCAAATTAGGGTTTTTTTTTTAAGTATGTTAAGCATGAGGTGTTGAATTGTATTTATTTTTTATATCCTAAAAAATCTACAAAAATAGTATATTATCATATGTAAAATATTTTAGGGATAAAAAATGGTAAAAATGATCTTTTATAATTCTTTGTGGTATGTACATAAAAAATGATAGACAGAGTATGCTTAAATATATTGATGGAATATTAATTATAGATGTGAGCTCTATGGACAATTTTGTTAATCTATGTGTAGTATTATTTTTACCATGACAATCATGCTTAACTTGTGTTATATGTTGCTAAGCATGAGATTATGTGACCTTGGATGTATTAGATACACATGTTAGGCTTTTATATGCAAAACCATAAATATGGACAAATTGATTATTTGGCTTATCTAATCATTTATTTATATAATAAATTGGTTTAATTATTATGCCTCAACCTTTTTATAGAAACTTAGGAAATAAAATGGATTTGATAACTTAATAGGATGGTAATGTGGTAGTTTCTACTTCGGGGAAATGTTGGTCATTTTGGTCTAATGAGCCCAAAAGTAAATAATTGATCCTATGATGGCCTTATTATATTTTTATAACTGACCTTGGTAATGATGTTGATTATGGTTGTCTTGGAATAATTAGAAGTGAGTAAAATGGTTAAAGGATGAACATTGGATCTATCTGTATTGTATTTTATTTCGTTGTCACCTTAATAAAATACTAATAATTAAAGTAAAAGACCTTGAGATAGAGAATGGTAGATCTTTAGGGGTCGCTACCCTAAAGACGTGGTTTAGCCCATCGTTGATTCTGAATTTCTACTGGTGTGCCTTAATTCCCCAACCAAATCCTATGTACTACTCTATTTTTTCTATGGACTGACAGGGCATATGCATACTTATGGTGTAATACCCTATTTTTAGAAAACCCTAATAATTATAACCGGTAATTATATGTATTAGTTATAATAATTATTATAGGGTGTTTGTACTAAAAATATTATTAATATGTGTAATATTATTATGACTTATTAGTTATAAAAATTTATTAGGCTAAAATATGTTAGAGAGTGTGTATTAAAATTTAAACCTAGGTTTGGGTTGTAATATCCATTTCGTCAAATGAATCTATTCCAGCAATCGGATAATTTTTACCTAGATACTTTGCCCAGTTTTGTGCCTAAATAAATTATCCCTACCCTATTCTATTTTTTTACCTCACCCTACTTTCCATCTACCTAGCACATCATACCCCTCGTGCCACCCTCATACCATACCCCTACCCCATCAATTCCTAGCTCCTACAGTTGTGGGTTGGAGTTTGAAAATTTCGCCCGATCGCAGCCCCCCTCCTCTTCCTCTATGTGTGTGTGAATATATATATACACATATACCTCACTAATGCACAAAAAGAACTACCTCATTATTCCTATACCTTTTTGTCAAAAAAATCACCCCAAATACACTCCTTATCTTCCCACCTTACCATCGCCAAAACTGCCCAAAAACACCCCCAAAAACCCACCTTCAGCAACCATTGGCGCACCACTTCCACCACCACCTGAAAAACCTTCCATTCCCTCACCCTTATCTGCAATAAAATTCACCAAAACACCACCCCTAGCTGCAGCAAAACCACCCGTTCCTACCCCTAAAGTTGCAACAAAAACCAACTGAAAACACCCTTCCAAACCCATCGGCAAACCAACCAAAAATACCCCTTATCCTTTGGCAAAATCATCCAAACTCCCCCCGTAGCTGCAGTGCAAATTTCCGAAGCCTAAAACCCCTTCTAGAAGACCAAACCATTGCCTACCCCCCCCCCCACATTTCAGCCCTCCTGGCCATTGCCCATTCCTTAGCAACGGTAGTTTGTGCCATTGCTAGCTTTCTTAACCGGTGAGACTGTCCTTCGAACCCGATTTGGTTTTTCCCATTATTTTTCATTTCAATTACCTTAAACCTTCATTAATTATATTATTAATTCTAATTATTTTTCATTAATTATTATTAGGTGATATTTTGGAAGTTTCGAAAGAAGAGGATTAGGATAATCATGCTTAGAGACCAGAGCCTTTATTTGTAAGGATACTAGTCAATGTTTTGGGTTTTGTTTTCAATTCTTGTATGATTATGTGTGTTATTATGTTATTGTTACTATACTATTAAAATGCATGTTGTTGATGATATGATATATTATTATGAATTATATGATAGGAAGGAAGTGAGAATATCGAAAGATATGCTAATACGATGATATTACGTTAAGACGTATTTTTATGGATGATTATTAGCTTGATGTGCTTGCCTTGGGTGAGCATTAAATGAATTGGTAAAGGGTATGGTTATCCGGATATCTCTATCTTTCTTTGGACTCTTAGTCCACTATTTTCACTACTTATTCCCTTCCCTCTATTTCATATCCTATATCACGATGGAACCAAGTGTTTTCCACACTTGATTCCTAAGTATAAGGTTACTTTTGCCTTGCACCTGACATAGATTGGGCATAAGGAATGCCTCTTCTATGTTGGATGTGGCGTGACACCCCTATGTTTTTTGTTTTGGCTTCTGCTATTAACTCTTTAAAACGAAATTTTTAAGTTCTGAAATTTGGGGGTGTTACATATAGATTAGGTATTCTTGTCAGTAGGGTACTATGTTAACTTTGTGTACCAATACGAATAGGGTACTTTTGCATCCTTAGGTTGATGGTAGGTAAAATATTATGTTGTCTTGTTATGCTAGTATGAATGGATTCAATGTAATCTCCTCTTGAGTAAATAAAAATGGAAATGATTGATGGAATTTTAGATTATTGGATTAGTTAGTAGTAGCATTTATGCTTACCTATGGTTTCGTAGTAGCCTTTGTGCCATAGTAGCCTTCATTCCTACCTACGGTTCAGTAGTAACCTTTGTGCCTACCTGTGTTTGGTAGCATCCTTTGTGCCTACCTATGGTTCAATAGTAGATTTTATGTGTACCTGTGTTTTGGTAGTAGCCTTTGTGCCTACCTGTAATGCAATGAGTTATTATAGGTCTATGCTTGTGAACCTACCTGTGTTATGATATTTGTTAGGATTGATGATGAGTTATGTAGTATGTGGTTATTGTCTTGACCTTAAGTTGATATCGTTTCTAATTATAGTACAAAGAGTATCTCTTAAATGTTCCATCGATAAGCATATGTTAATTTCATATGAACTAGTATGAATACTATATGGTGTTGGTGGTATGTGGTTAAATGAATGGTTAATGGATGCATGTACAATTCTCATGTTTTATACCATGTATTATTGTGATTATCTGCATGTGTTATATGCTAGTTTTTTATTTTGGTTTAGTATAAAGGGTTGATTAGTACTGTTGTACTAAAGAGTTCCTTTCATGGGCCCCTATCTATTCAATGGGTAGTTGTCCTTGCAAGTCAACTTTTGAATTCAGTCGAAGCGGGTAGTTCAGTTGAGAGAGCCTAGGGTTATCTAGTATCTTTTGGTATATTGATTTTGGTTGCATTTGGACGTTTGTATCCTCCTATACTCTATCTTTCTTTGATTTTTGTAAATCTCCAATTTTGCTTTTATGTAGCACAATACTTGTCTTTTGTCTCCTCTATTCCATTTCTTGTAATCATATTATAAATCTAAACAGAGTAATGATTTTAGCCTTAACACTTGGTATGAGAATTGTAAGGGTAACTGGACTTGTACCAAATATGGCAATAATACTCTAGCTTAACTCTGTAAATGAAATTTTTTGGTTCATAAAAACCAGTGTGTTACAATCCGTCCAATATCTAATCTAGAATCCAATCATCATCTTAATTAGCATCAATAACCAATTCATACAGGGGTAATCTTGAAAGACTTTTTGTTCCTAAACTCTCAGATTGTGCCAATTATTACAAAGAATGCTACCGTCCAAACTCTACCACGAAGACCTTTGCTAAGTTCTCCAAACCAAGCTAGAGCTCTATCAA
This sequence comes from Tamarix austromongolica, assembly GCA_039764185.1. NCBI lineage: Eukaryota > Viridiplantae > Streptophyta > Magnoliopsida > Caryophyllales > Tamaricaceae > Tamarix > Tamarix austromongolica. Next base: position 74,886,669 of record CM077816.1, on the reverse strand, counting down.
TCGTATTCTTTGGCATTACTTATGTTACCCAAGCCACTCACATACCCCATGTCAAATTTTCACCGCCATATTATAATGTAGAAAGAGGTTATGCACTAATTCCATTACATTAGCTACCACAAAATGGACACCCGGCTTCCTAAACTTCAATGAGTTGTAGTCTCATAAGTTTGTCTTTGGTGTTCAACCTTTGTTGGACAAAAAAATACATGGTTAATTCAATCTTAGGTGAAGGGATGCCAATCTAGATTTTGTAGGCATTGCTTTCAATGAGAAATGCTTCTTGCTCTTCCGCCCATGAAAAGAGCCTTTGTCGCCACATCAAGCTCCTTGTCCACATCGCACCATCCTATACACCCATGCTTGCAACCTCCTCATCTTACTGACAGGTAATAGAGAATAATGTGGGGAAATCCTGCCTTAAAATCTCCTGACCAGTTTAGTTATCATACAAAAATCAGACGTTTGAGCCTTCTCCCATGACAATCTTAAAGCCCCCCTTTATTAGATCATCTCGCTACCCATGGCACACTATTTCCTCCTATATCCCCTTGAAATGCCCCGAAAAATTCCCAATTTTAAATGTTATATTTAAATGAGGTTTGATTATAAAATTTAATTATGCATATTATTTTATTTAAAATAAAAGGGAATTAATTAGGAAAAGTCAAGAATAAATTTACAAGTATTTTAATTAGGAGGTATTTGGGTATTTTAGCTAGTTAAAGATTTTAATTTGGGAATTTATTTAAATAAATTATTTTATTTAAAATAAGAAGGAAGAAATAGTTCCAAATTGATATTATTTTTATAAATAATTTAATGGAAGAAAATTTGGGTGTTTTGCTAATTAAAATGAAATTTATGGAAAACCTTTTAAAAATCCTAATTTAGCCTAAAAAGAGATTTAAATATTATTTTATTTAAATATTATTATTTTTAAATATTAAAAATATTCAGATTAATTTAATTGTCCCTAATCTAATTTTTTCTCCTTTCCTTTTTCCCTTTTTCTTTTTCTTTCTTCCTTTTTCCTTTTCTTTTTCTTTCTTTTTCTTCTTTTTCTTTTTCCTCTTCTTTTTCCCCGTTTGGGCTGCCTCTCCCGCGGCCCAATTTTTTTTTTCTTCTTTCCTTTCCTCCGCGGCCCAGCATCGTTGGCGCCTCCTGCTCTCTTCCAGACGCGGCGTTTTGGAGCGTTTTATGTCGAGACGCCGCGTCTCGTTTAATGAGGGTATAACCCACGCCGACCGGACCGGTTCTTCCCTTTTTCTTTTCTTTCCCAGCCGACCGGACTGCCTCCCTTCCTCCTTCCTTCTTCCTCCTTTCTCCTCCGTCGACGTCGCTGCAACTCCCTCCCCCGAAAATGGCATCTCCGGCTACGGTGAATAATACTGGCCGTTTCTTGTCTCATTGTCTTCCTCTTAACTCCAGGAATAAATTGGCATAATTCTCGTGCGTTAAATCTCGCCCGTTTCTTCTCCCCAACGTCGCGAAACTTTGAATCCAACCAAACGGTGCCCGACCGTTTTTCGCCGCCGACTGCCCAAATTCTTGCATTTAAAACTTCCATGTCAACCTCCAGCTCCTCATTATCCATTCCAACATCTATAAATAGCCTTGTTATAGGAGTTTTTAGAGTTTTTCTTCCCCGAAACCCTCGGCCCGAGCTGCCGCCACCCGAACTTCAGATGCCTCTTCCGCCGCCGTCAGCCAACCTCAGCGCCACCGAAACATTGAATTCTCTTCCCTGAAAGTTCTTATAATTAACTAAACCATTTTTACATCTCGATTCTTCTTGTACGAGCCTCAATAATCATGCAAAGTTGGATGCTCGTTTCGCCGGAATTTTGACCCCGAACTCTTAAACCACCGTCCTCCGCCGTGCGCCGCCACTTTTGGCTGCACCACCACCATCATTTTGTTCCTCTCCTCCTGGGAAACAATAAACACCTCTTATACCACCTCAATTCTCCCTATATTTTTCCCAACATCCATCTTTCTCTTTGTTTTCCTATTTTTCCGGCCACCGTCGCCGCCGCCGTGAACCACCGCCGGTGCCGCCCATCCCCACCAGCTTAAGGTTGAACTCTAGACCCTCTCAACCATTTTCCATATTAGTATATGCCTTGATTTAATTTATTTCAATTATTTGCATATAAACTCCATTATTATTATTCTTAATAATTATATTCTTAATATGTTTTATTATTATTTGATATAAAATTTATGCTGAATTGTAATTGCAGGGTGGAGGATGGTAATAAAATAATTTTATTGTTAGTTTTGAATTTTAGGTATTATTTGAATTATTATATGTTTTATTATTATTCTCATTATTATTATCATTATAACTATTGTAAGTATAATTATTTTTATTACCTTTAATTATTCTGGAAGGGTAGAGACTTTATTATTTTATTATCATTCGCACCTATACTTTAAAATATTATTATTACTATTTTATTTAATAATAATACTAACCTTATTAGTATCCTTATTATTTTAATATTATTATACATAATATATGTTATTAATATTATTGAATGGTATTTTGTAATTAAGGGGTAGGGTCGAAACCCATCTCATAATTTTTAAGGCTTGATTATTATTATTATTAAGGTTCCTATTAACATTACTATTATTAATAATAGTTGTTATTATTATTATTATTAGTAGTAGTAGTATTATTATTATTATCATTATTATTATTATTATTATTATCTTTACTAATTTTATTTTATTTTGGTGAAGGGTAGAAACCCTTGTATCACCTTTTTGTTTTGAATTACATTAGTTTTATTGTTAATATTTCTACTAGTATTTTTGTATAGTTAATTCTAGTATAGTAGTACTTTAATTAAAAATAAGGTATTGGGATAAGTTAGAAATAATAGCATTCTTAAGAAAAACCTAATCCTAGTGTTTTTCCCAAAGTAGGTGAGCCATTTCAAAGCCCTCAAGTGGTATAGGAGCTTGCTCCAAGACCGGTGATAATTTAGGTAAGGGGTGCTAAGGCCTTTTGTGTGCTTATATGCATTATATGCCTCGCATGCCTTGTGATGTGATATGACGTGTATTTTATGTAACTATTATGTAATTGTTATAAATGCAGCATGTAAGGAAGTTGAGGTGTGTTTTGTTAAAAGATTGTGGCATGAGAATGATATGTATAAATATGTTGTTAGTACGATGTGGCGTGGCCCAAGACATGCATGAAAGGGGTTTTAAAATCATGATGGGGAGTAATTGCATGGTGTTAGGGTTTCTGCATAATTGCATGGTGTTAGGGTTTCTGCATAATTGCATGGTTTTAGGGTTTCTATATGATTTCATGGTATGAGGGTTTATACATAATTGCATGGTGTTAGGGTTTCTGTATGAAGTTGTATGGGGTGGGGATGTTTGCGTGGAGTTGCATGATGACTAGGGTTTTGCATGAGAATTACGGGTTGTCATGGAAATATGTTTTACGTGGAGTTAGGGTGCATGGGAGTGTGATTATGTGGAGGTAGGGTTTTGCATGAGAGTTAGGGTTTGTATGGGAGAGTGGTTTACGTGGAGTTAGGGTTGCATGGGAAAGTGGTCATGTGGAGCTAGGGATATGTACGAGAACTAGGATTGGTATAGAGATAGTCATGTGTGTCTGGGCAAAAATAAATAAATAAATAAATCTTTGAATAAAATATTTAAGATATTAATCACTTAAAGCGAAAGATTATTGAGCCGGGTCCAACCAATCCACCGGTTAGGAATAGTGGTTAGGGTTATTACCCTATATGAGACCGGTCCACCGGCAAATAATAGTGGTGTGGACTTTGTCCCGCAAGTGTCCGGTCCACCGGCGAATAATAGTGGGGACTCGAGCTCAATAAAAACGAACCCGAGATTGTTAAAGACACTTAAAAGATATTAATTACTTATAGTGGAACCCCATGTGAGCAGGAACCAGACCGGTCCACCGGCAAATAATAGTGGTGTGGACATTGTCCCGCAAGTGACCGGTCCACCGGCAAATAATAGTGGTGTGGACCTTGTCCCGTAAGTGACCGGCCCACCGGCTAAAATAGTGGGGTGTTCCTGTGATTACATGGATTTGATAAAAGTTATGGTGTGTATCGACTTTCGGTAAAAAGATTAATTGAATAATTAATCCGAACGGTTTGGGCCTTGATGTGTGGGTTAATCTTTATTAAGTTGTGTAATGTATCTGTATGTCTTTGTGAATCAAATACGTGGTTTGAAAGTGTAAGTTGAGCATTGCCTTATGATTTTGTATGCTATATGTTGGCCTTAGTGCTCGGTCACCTTACTCAGTACGTAGCGTACTGATCATCCGTTTCATGCGTGGTGCTCATTCCAACGAGTAGAAGGCCCATCTGATTTTCTGCAGGTAGGAGATGTATTTTATGATGACATTGATGTCTATGGGGGCATCAAGAGGGGTCGAGTGATGATGGGGCGGGATCCGTTCTAATAGTGACATGGCCGGCTCTCCTTACAATTTTTATTACCCTATCTTTTATTTATGATTAGCACTTTGAAAATAATTTTATTATTGTCGTTATCTTCTTTCCTGAAAAACTAATTCTCGTATTTTGGGATGGTGTAAGGACTTGTGATATTCGGTTTCCCTTATTATGAATTTGGATTATGTATTAATGGTTTTGAATTGTTTCTCTTAGCCTTAGCACTTAACGCTAGAACGGTAGGAATGAACCGGTCTAGTGTTAAGTGTGGCGGTAACATTCTTAAAATTTACGGTTTAAAATATTTCTATTGTAAACGTTTCCGCTTTTAAAAAAAAAAACCTTGTAAATTTTGGGGGTGTTACATCCCTTGACATGAAAATTATATGGTATAAAAAATCATAATGTACATTATTAAAGAAATATTTTAGGAAGTGGATTCCATATGTAGTTTAGGAGTTCCATCTTACACTATAAGTTCATTAGTCTATATTAGTCTATAGATGATTATTTTCATCCTGATGTCATCAATGGAAATGTTAACTAAAAGAATTGTGATGCAACTCTTCCTTGACAATGCTAGCTAAAGAAGGATGGTATTTGGAGGTCCTTTCTAGAATAGACCTTATGACAATGACTAATCATCAAAGTAGGAAGAATGACAAAATACCCAAATTTTCTTAGCAGTATTATAATTTTCCTCACCAAAGCACCCTTCGCTTGTCATGTTTCATTCTTTATGAAAATGAATATATATAAAAAAATATACAATTTTTTATTCTCTTATTTGCCTCTTATTTAAGAGGGTTATTGAGAAACCATACCTTTTGTTGGAGCTGATCAGCATGCGGGTAGACCCACTGAGCATATAACTACATCAATGACTGCGGGAAAACCCATTGCGACCACTATGAACATAAACCATAAACCAAACGACATAACATTAGGAGGTGATATGCACTTCATAGGGCCATGTTGTACTACACGCATATTGCCTCCTATTTCGGAATAATGCACCCCCTTGATACAAAAATTTTGTAGGTATCTTACCATTTATCGCTAGCCATAATAAAATTTCTATTCTCGGCAGAACTAATCCGAACCACAACTTCAATGACGGTCTCTCTGACAACTAATATTGCAATCCCGCTAAAGCATCTGTAACAAATGTTATGGAGAAGCGGCCTTTCCTACAAAAGCTCCAAAAGATTGTATCCTCAAGGTCTTGGTTCAGTTGCACCTCCTGTAATTCCCCCAAAAGCTCGTTCACCAGACTATTCCCAAGAGAAAAAATTCGCCTCCAAACGAAACACCACATCCACCGTCCATTCTCCTATCGGCCTATCTCACTAACTTTGCACCGCTTGTTTACAACCAGCAAAAACAAGTAAGGGAAAATAGCTTTGAGCAGTCTGCTATTCAACCAAGCATCCTCCCAAAAAACGGTGTTATTCACATTTCCCACACGGATTCAAACCCCCTTTCCAAAAATGTTCCTCGGCACACCATTCCCCAACACTGCTTTGCATATATTTTTCCACATTCCCCTGGTATTAAACATCATCCACACATCACTCCTGAAAAAAAAAAAGGGGGTCGAATATTTTGACTGAATAACCTCTTTCCAAAGCGATCTACTTCCCCAGAGAAAAAGCCACAACCACTCCTAATCAATGCCGCATTTTTGTGGCGAACATTACCCACACCAACACAGCCCATACTTATCTGCATTTCAACAGCATCCCAACCCAAAAAGTGAAGATTCCTCCTCTCTATGTCGTTTCCTTACCAAAGGAACTGTTATAATAGTTTCTCAATTCTCTCTGTGACTCTCACTGACAACTTGAAGAACGAGACATAATTTATAGGCAGGTTATTCAAGACTTATAATTAGCCACCCTCAAATCAACAACTATTTTTCTTTCCATCCCACTAGCCTCTTTTGAATATTACTAAAGATCGGGTTCCAAAAGACGAGTGTGGATGGTAATCCTCCAATATGAATGCCCAAATACATAAACGCAATGCCACCAATTCTGCATCTCGAATTTCCAGACATATTCTCAACCCAAGTTTCCATCGTGTTAACACCAACAAGTACACACTTCTGGATACAAACTTTCAACCTAGAGGCCACGAAGAAAGCTATTAAAGTACACGATGTGTAGGAGATACTCCTCATTCAGGGCAGAATAAAATCGTGTCATCTGCGTATTGTAAGTGATATACCTCTAAGTGGTTGTGGCCGACCGTAACCCCCTTCCATAGTTCTATTGCCGACGCCTTCTTGAATAGTAGGTTAAGAGCTTCCGCATCAATTATAACCAAGAGTGAGGATAATGTGTCACCCTAGCGCAACCCCGCTTCAACCGAAACAACCTTGTTGGTGATCCATTCAGGCTACCATACCACTTCATCCATCTCCTCCACTTTTCAGGAAGAACAATACTCTTCATTACCTAAGCTAATAAATTCTAACTCATACTATGATAGGCCTTTTTAAAATCTATTTAAAAGATAGTAGACCCCCAGCTTTTTCTCATGCACGTTTCCAGCACTTTAGTTGCCATTAGGATACTGTCAGTAATGTTTCTATCTGAGGTAAAAGCATATTGCGCAGACCCAATAACCTTTGGTATGACCACTTTTGACGTGTAGCTAAAACCTTAGCCACTATTTTGTGTAAGCAGTCCACCATAACCATACCTATAAGCCTATAGTATGATAAACTGCTTGGCTGCTTCACCCTTGGAATGAGCGTGATGAAGGTTGAGTTTAGTTATAGGGGAGATAATCTAATTCTCGGAACTCTTGCAGCATCTTGTAAATATCTTCCTGAATTAACTCCCGTACGTTCTTCATAAACGCAAAATTAAAATTGCCCGATCCCAGCGCTATTGAGCTATCACACTCGAACATCTTTGCTTTTAGTTCTCTTCTGGAGAAACGCTCGGTTAAAGCAGAAAAATCTAGTCCTTCAAATACATGCCTCTCCTCCATTTCTTCCTCATACAACTCCTTAAAAAAGGATCAGGTAACCTCCTTTAGTTTCCTAAGATCATTGTAAATTATGCTACCGATCGTGATGTTCTCAATGACGATCTTGCGATTCCTAGCCGCAGCGTATCCATGAAATAATTTTGCATTAATATCTCCTTCCTTTAACCATCCACACCTAGACTTTTGGGCCCAGAAGGACTCGAGGCGCTTATTCCATACACATAAGTTGTGTTTTATTCAGCGTCTCTCCTGAACTTCACTATCCGATAGCTCACGCCTTACATTTTCACATCCAATATATAGATTCCCAGCTCTAAATCTGTGATCTTCTGTTGGATGTCTTGGTTCCATTCTTTCAAGGTTGACTTAACCACTTTCAGCTTTGTGGTGGCAGGTGATGTACTACTTACTGAATTTCCTGCCCTTAGCACCGTCTCTGAATACCTAAGTTGAGTGATTCAATAGTTTAAAAACCGAAAGGACGAGTAGAATTCCGTCTAATCCATTGTTATCCATAATGGGCAGTGATCGGACGACCCCCTTCTACCAGTAGTCACATTAATATTCAGACAATGACGAAAATAGAAAATAGAAATTGTTGCGGAATAAGCGTGGATTTAGACAAATCTACACTGAAGCCGGATTAACAAGATTATATACAATTGAGAGTTCAAACACAAAACAGAATAATTCACAAAAAAGTAGAGATATTTATTTGTATTTTTATGTGATTATAAGATAATTAAACCAATCAATCAATTACACAAATCTATAATTTTCTTTAAATAAAGAATTATATAGAGAAGAAGAAGAAGTTGATACTCATGACTCTCAACTACTAGGGTTTCAACATGTCTGTTTTTATAGAAGAAAAAATCCTACAGGATAAAATCTATGTTTTTCAAAAATATAGTAAAAACCACAGTCAGTGTTTAGTAAATGTGAGACCCTCGTGTTTATTTTCTTATTTTTGATTTTTTTCTCAAATAACCTCAAAAGTTTTTCTAGAAAACATAGATTGTGTTTATTAACACAGTACCATTTACACAGTACTAAACTTCTCTAACGCCTGCACAATTCCACATAGTATTATGTCGTGTTCAAATACCCAATCAAAACTCATAATTTTCCACCTTGACACAGTATTTTTGACACATGACATATAAAGACCTCTACAAAAGACCCGAGCCCAACAAATGACCTCATGGTCTACGAACACCAATTATGTTTGAGAAACACTCAAACTTACCCACAATTAATGGCTTCATTAGCATATCAGCCGGATTATCCAAAATACTTACTTTCTCCAACACAACTTTGCATGTAGTAATAGTACTCCGAATAAAGTGATAGATGTCAATGTGTTTTGTTCAACAATGTAAAGAATTCTAATTGTTCGCTAAACAGATAGCACTCTAACTATCTCCACAAACAACTAGAGTACCATAACTAATCCTCAACTCTTGTACTAAACCACCGAGCCACAAGGCTTCCTAAAAAGCCTTTATCATAACCAAACACACAACCTTAGAACCTTTAAGGTGGAATACTAGCAAACTAGTGTACCTCTAATCATCAAAACCACAACCAAAATAAGGTAATCCATCAACGAAATAGTTGAAAACACATACTCAATACAAGCCAATACTATATGCACCAAGTACCTTAGAATCTGCACCACATCTAACTAAGGTGTCTTCAAGAGATGATTCACCACACGAGAAATACAGCAGTCGGCACATTATATATCAAGCATCTCACACCTGCAAAGTACGAACTAGTGACTTAGTAGATCCAAAGTCTTCAACTTTTTCTCCTCGAATATTTCTTTTGATGCAACAAGAAAAACATAAACACTTAAAAAAAGAATAACCAGTGAAATATCACAGATTAATGTTTGAGTCTACCAAAGAGACCACATCTTCTCAGCAACACCAACAGAATACCACAAGGTAGAATCAACACCTAAAATAACCTTTGAGTATAACAATAACTCCTACACACCAATAACACCCATAGTATAAAGTACATAACTTGATTTTTCTAAAGCAATGCCCACTTGCTCCACCTGCTGCCCAGCTTCTTCCTCACCAAAAGAATCTATACCTTCTAGATTAACAGCAACATCCGCCTTGTTTGAAGAACCCAACAGACTCTCCTACTCTAACTTCTTTTCAAGAAGAAATTTAGACTTACAAAAGCTAGGAAATCTAGATGTAACCGGATTATAGCAAAAAGACCCCTAAGTCATGCTAGTGACACTACCATGTCTTAGTCACGTTAAATCAAGGCTAGCAACATCTGAGTTAGGCACTCTCAATGTCACCCCAACGCACCTTCAATTGTTGTGTCAACAAGTTCATAATATGTCTCGACCTACTTGCCAACATTCACCACCACAACCTATTTTGCAACCTTCAATGTGTCATTCTCAATGGCATACCTATAGCCTTTGTTATCCAAGGAACATAGTGAAATCAAGCTTCTGGTCATGTCAGGAACATGACGAACACTAGACAGTGTCCTAACCCCACCATCATGCATCCTCACCCTCATAATTTCAATCCCTGCAACTTTGTACAAGATACTATTTCTCAAGACAACAACTCCACTTCGAATAGTGTCATATGTCTGAAACCAATTTTTTTCGGGACATACATTGTAGGAGCACCTATAATCTAGAATCCACCTATTAGTCAATCTAGTCTATCCATCTTTAGTAGTCAGTATATCACCATCATCATCGACTTTAGCTATGGTAGCATCACACACATTAGATAAACCATTAGTAGTATCTATAGCTTACCTATTGGGGTAATATCTCCTAATATTCCCTTTCATGCGACAACCATGGCATGTCACATTCTTCTTCTAACTCTTCAACTTAGGTTTGGACATCTTCTTGTCACCAAATCCCCACCTACATGTCCTCCCCCTCCCATCAATCCCTCACTATGAGAGTCCTCGAAAGGACCGATGTCAGTCAGGTGACTATCGATCAACTCTTGTTGTAGTAGGGTAGATTTCATATCCTCAAGGACTAACTCATCTTTCTCATACAAAACATTCTCATGAAAATGCTTAACACTAGTAGGAAAAGAACATAATAACATAATAGTTGAATATCCATCATTTAATTTAACATCTATATCATACAAATCCATAATGGTATAGTCAAATTTGTCCAGATGGCTTTTTAAAGATTGACCCTCACCTAGTTTTAGGTCATGAAGCAGACTCTTTAATAGTAGATGATTTGCTACTAACTTTGTCATGTAAAATGACTCTAGCTTCAACCACAAAGCCACCGCTATTGATTATTTTGCCACTTCTCGCAAAACCTCATTAGACAAGCATAGTTATATGGTAGAAAGGGCCTTTAGATCTACTTCTTCAAAACTCTCATCTGTCATTGATTCTAACTTGTTTAAATAACCGGATAAAGCTTTTTCCAATACACTCTGAATTAGAATCCCCCGCATCTTCAATTTCCACAATCCAAAATTGATGCATCAATTAAACTTCTCAATATCAAATCTTTTACCCATCTCAATAACTATATCTCTTCAATAATGCAGCTCTGATACTAAATTATTACGGAATTAGCATGGATTTAGAGAGATCTACACCAAATCGTGATTAGAAAGATTATGCATAATTGAGGATTCAAACACAAAACATAACAATTCAAGAAAAAGTAGAGATACTTATTCATGCTTTTGTGTAATTACATGATGATTAAACCAATTAATCAATCAATTACACAAATCTACAAGTCTCTTTGAACAAAGAATTCTATGGAGAAGAAGTGGAAGTTGGGACGCATGACTCTTGATGGATAGGATTTCAATATATCTCCTTTTATAGAAATAAAAAAAAAACCCTACGGAGTAAAACAATGTGTTTCAATATAGCAAAAACATTATCCGTGTTTATTTTCTTAGTTTTGACTTTTTTCCGAAACACATCAAAAGTTTCTCTAGGAAACACAATTCGTGTTTATTAACATAGTACCACCATGTTTCTCACATAATACACCATACTAAACTAAAATTTTCCAACACATGCACGATTCCACACAATGTTATGATGTGCTCAGATACCCTGTCAAAACTCACAAAAATTAATGGGTCCCAACTTTATATATAAAATAACACCAAAAAACTATAATAATAATAATAATAATAATATATTTTAATATTATATGTAATTATGCATAAATATTATCCATCATGGCTATACTAAATAAAATAACTATCTTCAAAATATATAATGCACAAAAAAATCAAGTAATTGATATTACATTAATTTGAAATACATAATAGTCAACTTACTAACATAACCCTAATTTAAAATTACTTCAAAATAATTAACCAATTGACATAGAAACAACAAGAAATATACTATCACATTATAAATAGACAAACAAAACTAATTCAAGTAAAAAACTTTGATAAGATTAAAACTAATTCAACGATAAAACAAAAAAGGGTGTCACAAACAAATAGCAAGATGGAGGTGGAAAGGTGTGCTACAATGCATGACGTAGAAGCTTGCTTAATTTCGAACAAGCTTTTTGTTGTTGGATCCTGGTGGAGGAGTGGTCTTCAACTCTTTGTCCATTTATAGGAGCAATGGCATATACAACAAGACTCTATTCTCTTTCTCTCCCTCTCTCTTGCTTCAAAGTGAAAAATGGGAGTAGAGAATATTTAAAATAAAAAGACGCCTCAATGAAAAAATTGACGAGGCTTTCGGAAGGAAAAAGGAAATAAAAGGTAAAAAACCATCCCCATTGGGTTTCGAGCTTCTTCTAAACCAAGTATATTTTTAATTCCTAGGTCTGACCTCGAAGACTTCCACCTTATTTATAAATGCTTTAAATTCCCCTACACTCTCTGTGACATTCACTCACTCCCCGCTTTGAAATTTTCATTGAAGCCATCTGCTAATAAAGTTGGAATCGATAAGCAACAACTAATTCCACAATTTAGAAATCTGACCCCAAACTATGCCTCTCTTATCGAAATGGACAAGAGCATATATATTCATAATTACACAAGTATTGGACAATGAACAGAACTTCCAATCAAAGCGATCTAATTTCATGCTACTACCTTTTGAGTAACTTTAAAAAATCTTTCATCCCATTCCCATAAAAGGCCTCCAGAGCGTCACTCGCTACCCGTCGAATGTCATAACCACCCCATATGCATTCTGTTTATACCATGGAGTTCTCTAATTGTGTCTCTTAGATGTGTATAATCTATGGCTAAATCCACAATCTTCTCCTCACCACCATGTACTTGTGTCTTAAGCACAATTTTACACTCTTAGAGTTTTCAGCCCTAATGCCCCTAGCAAGGTCAGTATCCAACACACAATCATGCTGAGCACCATGTCAAATATGTGCAACATCCCACAATAATAGCACATAGAAATGTATAGAAGGACCACTGAGTCGAACTTAAAACATAAAGCCAACATTAGTAACCATCAGGAAACAACAGAGAACCTATATTTGTATAGCAAATTTGCAAGATACCTAGGGCAATTCATGCTTTACATCTCCACCCAAAACCACAAACGCCCTCGTTCGCATCTCGGGGGAATCCCAACATCGCTTCCCTATACCTCAGGTGTTGTCCCCTTGATAGTTCTTCAATGCTCGACTAATGTTAAGAAAGCACCAAACAAACTGATGTATGAGAAAACACTCAAGAATTGGCTTTCATAATTATAAAACCAATTATTCTTCATTTGGAAAGTAACTCCTACAAATTTGAAGACAAATGGACGGTTACGTTGCTAAAAACGTACCATACAAGCTACTAAGTGTCTACGTGCATGTGCATGGCATGTATGGAATGTGTGGCCATGTGTATGGGGAGAAAATGTGTATATTAGACATGTGGAATTATTAGTTTAGCTAATTAATTAATTAAGTAGTAGTGTTGGATATAAGATAGAGCATAAAGTTAGCATAAAGTAGCATAATATCTTTTAACTTGAGATCTTTTGAATTATGTTTTTTAGCTAAGTGGTATATTGGCTATATAGAGCCATGAAAGTCACAAATAAAGGCAGCAATTAATGACCAATATTAAAGTTGAATGCAAAGTTGAATTTTTTGTAAGTTGAATTCAAGTTAATCGAATCTATGTGAACGATTTAAATTGAAAATCTTAATCTCATTATCTGTGTGAATTAGAGACTAAGCCCTATATTTTCTTCTCTTCATAATCCACATTTTTCTAGCCATCATTATCATCCATACATCACCCTAAGTCGAAGCTAATTGAAGCTCTAAATCGGTTTGGCATTCGAAATCCTAATACCATCATTCTAAACCCTAATCCCTTCCATCCGAACCAACCTTAACCTTTCCATTTGAAGCTAAACCCTAACCCTAACCCTAAACTAAGACATCATATTCCATTCAAACCCTAACATTTGAAGCATCATCATCACTAACACATCATTGTCGAATCCTCATCATGATTAACTCACTGCATTCAAACCATACTTATCTTATTCAAACCATTATCATTAATTATTCATCATCACTGAATCATCACCATTCATCATCATCCTTCCATCCTATTTGACACTTTAAACCCTAACTCACCATCACCTAACCATCTTTTAATTAAAACCAACACAACTGAGCTACAATCTCACCAATTTAAGAATATCATCCTCCTACACACATCACAAACACCATACGTTGGCCCACAATATAACACCCCCAAAATTTACTATTGAAAAAAAAATAAAAGTTTTAGATAGAAGCAAGTATAGTAAATTTTAGGGTACTATTGCCAAACTTAGTATCCGACTGGTTTCTTTCCACCGTTCTGATACTAAGTGCTAAGGCTAGAAAATATAGTTTAATTAAATTTCAAGAATACATTTACATTTTAGAGTAGAATAATAGTTATAAAGGTTAATTTACATTTCAAAGCAATGAAAATATCAGTAGAAAAGAAATATAAAAAGTTTTAAGAAAGACACAGAAAGGCTTTATGGTTCAAAACACCAGTTAGCACCCCCAAATAAACTTATGCTATCAATCCCAAAGATAAATCCTGAAGAGAACATGCAAACTAACTTGTAAAGGCCATTACTCATTGAATAGGTAGGGGCCCAAGAAAGGAATCGTTTTAGTACTATGGTACCGAGTAACCCTTTATACTAGACTAACATGTAAGGCCCGCATGAAACACATCAGATGCAACATATCAAACACATGATCATGTAATAGTACATATATCATCTAAAATGTAATAATCATTTAGATAGCTACATGCATCAATATCATATACCACAATGTTCATTCACTTAGAAGCAACATAACTTATTATTATGGCCTAATAGTATCATCCACATAAAAACATCTTCTCCAGGCGAGGCTCCCTCCTTCCCCTTCTCCCATGGCCAAGACTAGGAGATCTATGCTTGTTTCCAGGAAGGGTAGTTCGCCAGGAAGTAATTCAAATGGAACATTTATTTGTCGTTTAGCTGATGTTGCAAAGGGTTCACTTTTGGCATCTGCTGAATCTCCAATTCCAATACAAGAAGAGAATATATTAGCTTTGAATTCTGATGTTGTTGTAGTTAAGGAGAATAATAATTTGAATTGGGTTTTGGATGGTAATCGTGAACCTTCTATTCAACCAATGATAGTTTCCACAAATCCAAATCCTATTTCTGATATTGCCAATTCGAATAATGAAGTTGTCAATGTTGATAATTCTGATCATAAAACATCTAGTACACCTTTGCAGAAATCATGGAGAGATACTATCATTAGAAATAGATCATCCGCACACACGAATCCATTAAATTGCATCCCTCCTACACTTTTAGGGAATCAGTGGAATTTTTTTATTTTAAAAGAAAAGGTTGAGGAAAATTGCAAGAATTGGATGGGAACCTTGATTAGGTATGTGATTGGTTTTCGTCCTACTTTAGGACAGATGAATTCCTTTATTCGTAACCAATGGCCTACTATTCAACCACCACAAATCTGTTTACATGATGAGGGATCTTTGGTGTTTAAATTCAAGTATGATCAAGAAAGAGATTAGGTTCTTCAATTCCCTTATTGAACCTTTTTCAACAGACCTTTCATACTTAAACCATGGCATCGTCAATTTCAATTTGTTATGGAATGTTTCTAGTTTATGCCCAAAACTCCCAAATCTTCCTCTAGACTATTGAGATGTGGACTCCATTAGTCGCATTACCAGTTATGTACGGTGCCCCTCATACTTGGATGGGATTATCAAATCAGGTGAACGAATTTCTTTTGCCCGAGCATTAGTGGAGGTAGATATGACCAAGAAGTATATGGAATAGATTGATATTGAAGATCCTAAGGGTAACACATTCACACAGTTTGTTATATATGAAATGAGACCATCTTTTTATAATTCTTGTGATGCCTTTGGTCACAACTCATGATCTTAGCCCAAAAAAGATAAGTTAGCACAAGTAAGAGGTGTGGGGGATAACACATGCCATGATGCCTATCAAAGAGAGGACATTGCCCCTCGGTATATGTTATCTAAGAATCCCAAGCTTCTTAGTCATGGTACTGCATCTATGCAACAGAGAAGGCCCATGTGGAGACCTCGATAGCAACCTCCTAAGACCTTCTCTAATCAGGACTCCTTTCAGCAGACTACAAATAAAAACTTGCCCAATCTTTCCAATCCTAATAATCGTGGTAGCAAAAATAATCCACAAGCATGTGAGAATGGACCATTGGATGAACGAGGGAAGCAATATATTACTGCCTCTTCATTCATCTACACTTAGTTATGTTGGGGGTATGGAATGTAAGATGCCTTAATAAACCTTTTAAATAAAAGGAATTAAGGTATTGGATTTCTATAAACAACATCTCTTATGGGTATTTTAGAAACTAGAATAAAAGTTGATAAGGCTCCTTCAATAAGGAAGAAATTAGGTCTTCATTTTGATTTTCTAGACAACTACTCTCACCATCATAATGGAAGGGTTTGATGTTACTTGCTACACTTCAGGTATTGATTTTTATGCTTCATTCATACTTATAACCAGGGAAATAATAGGAAGGATCTCTGGTAGTGTCTTGAAGCCATAGCCATTTCTCATTCACCTTAGATAATTCTTAGAGATTTCAATGTGGTATTGCATGATTATGAGAAATTACAAGGGGCAGGTATTTTTGTGGGTGATGTGGAGGCTTTAGCACTTGCTTAAATAATATTTTGGACACAAATCTGCATTACACAGGGCATAAATACACCTAGAACAATAGGAAGCTAGGATCTCATAGAATCATGTGCAAGCTTGACAGGATCCTTAGTAATGTACATTGGCTAGATAAATTTACTAACACCTTGGTAGACTTCCAAGCTACTCTTTTTTCTAATCATTGTCCTGCAATGGTAGACATGAACATCAAAAGGCCTCATTTTAAGAGCAGGTTCAAGTTTTATGATATATGGACCTTTGATGCTAATTTTTACAGCATTGTTACAAAGATTTGGCAACGGTAGCATCATAGCTCACCATTAACAAGGAAAATTTTGGTAGCATTACCAGTAAAGTTAGTGCTCAAGGAAATTAGATTGAAACTATCCAGGGAAATTTGAGAGATAATCCTGATTGTGCTACTCTCCACCAAGAAGAACAAGATTGTCTTAGAAAGTATGAATATTATGCAAAGTGTGAGGAAAGCTTCTTGAAGCAAAAAAATCAGGCATAAAATGGCTCCAACTAGGTGATTCAAATAGTTAATTCTTTTTTTTTCTAATATGAAAGATAGAAAAAATAGCAGAATGGTCTCTCCATCAACTTTGGAGTAATAAAGACTTTAGAGGTCACCCAAAATGCAAAAGACATCACATTATCAACCTCTCTTTTACTAATGACCTCCTATTTTTTTTATAAAAGAGACTTGAAGTCTGTCCCCCTTCTCATGGACACTTTTCACTACTTCAGTAACACTTTAAGTCTTCATATCAATCCTACTAAAATTGATGTCTAATTTGGTGGTGTCTCTAATTTTGTAAAGTAGTAAATCACTGATTTCCTTTCTTTCCTTAAAGGTACAATGCCTTTTAAGTATCTTGGAGCTCCCCTTTCTTTAGCAAGGTTGTGTTCTAATCAAATGTTTGAGTTAGTAAGGAAGATAACTAGCATAATGCAGCATTAGTATACAAAGTTGTTGTCTTATACTGGCAGGTTGCAATTGCTAAGGTCTGTTATCTATGGAATCCAGATGTATTGGAGTTAAATCTTTGTTTTTCCTAAGAAAATTTTTCTCAAGATTATTGGGCTATGTAGGGCTTTCTTATGGACTAGTAAAGCTAATCCTAGTAAACGAGCACTCATTCCATGGTCAACTATTTGTTTACCCCAGCATGAAGTTGGATTAGGTTTGCTAAACATCCAAACCTGGAATATAGCAGCAGTTGGCAAGCATCTTTGGCACATTACACAAGATAAAAATAGCTTATGGATCAAATAGGTTCATAGTTATTATCTAAAAATAAAATCTATTTGGGAAACTACCCTGGCATGCACTACCTCTTGGACTATGAGCAAGTTATTTAAATACAGAGAAGTTCTATAACTTGCTCTTGTTTCCCTTGAACCTTCCACGTCCTACAAGATAAATGAGGTTTATGATAAAATTCA
Organism: Tamarix austromongolica; assembly: GCA_039764185.1. Lineage (NCBI taxonomy): Eukaryota > Viridiplantae > Streptophyta > Magnoliopsida > Caryophyllales > Tamaricaceae > Tamarix > Tamarix austromongolica. Next base: position 74,868,511 of record CM077816.1, on the reverse strand, counting down.
ACTGAGATCTACTCCTGTTACTTGGTGGAAATTAGTTGGAGAAATAATGCAAGTCTTAAGTATAAGTTTATTCTCTAAATTGCTACACACTGAAAACTTCCCACAAAGGATATCCTCAACAAATTTTGTCACACTTTAGACCCTTCCTGTGCTTTTTGTGATGCTATTGAGACATTTCCTCATCTCCTTTATGACTGTCCAATTATGAAGCAATTATTATAAAATGCCTTTACTTGCATTGGTCTCTAGGGTCATGTCCACCGTTGGCCTCAAGTTCTCGAATATTTAGCTCGTAATACAAGAATATCTAGAAGGAAAATCCTAGTTGTTAGAACCTTAAGTGCAGCATGCATCTATGAATGTTGGTGTGCCCGTAATACCAAACTTTTCTCCCATTATGATTGTATTTGGAAGGACCTCCTTAAGAAAATCATCTACATTGTCTTAGCAAGGTTTACACCCTCCTTTGGAAATATAAGTAGAGAGTTTATTGAAAGTTGTTTAGAGAAGTTTTATGATATGAGTTGTAATATTTCCAATCATTAATAATAAAAAATTCTTCTTTAAAGAAAAAAGAACTTATTATGGGAATGTTTGAGTGATGTTGTTTGTAGTACAACTAGAATAATCAACCCACAAAAATTCTCAACAATATCATAACAAGAATGCCATACACACTAATAGGACATGTTAGTTCATTCATTATTATTTATATTCAAGCCATTAGTGTCATAATTAGCCATCACTCAGTTTATATATACGTGCTTAGGGGACTCCACTATTATGACCGGTGGATCGGTAAATCTAATATAATCCAGGACAAAACATTCTTACCCATTATTATAACTAATGGATAGGTAAATATACAACAATCTAGGACAAAACGTACCTAACCACTATTATAACCGATGGACCGATAAATATACTATACATGGTCCTGACCCACGTGGTGTTCCACTCTAAGTGATTAGTGTATTTTTTGTATATTGATATCATCTAAGGATTTTTATTATTGAGCTCGGGACAAGGAATATCCTACAATCCATGGTAGAATGCACTTGAGCCCTATTATAACTGATAGACTAGTAATATACTATAATCCATAACATAAAGCACCTGACTACTATTATGACCAGTGGACCGGTGATATACTATAATATAGGGCAAAACTCACCTGACCACTATTATAACCGATGGACCCGTAAATATCCTACACATAGGCCCGGCTCAATGATCTTCTACTTTAAGTGATTAGTGTCTTATTTGTTCAGATATCACATACACATCCATGCACAAATCATGTAAGGCTCCTATCCTACTACCACCTAGGCCAAACCTGACCTCATGGAAACCCTAACTCCCTAGCCCGCAATATCAACACTCCCCACTGATCCTTTGAGTCCCCAATATTATCCACCAACCTAAATATGCCAGTAGAACCCTTTTACTCATGGATCATAACCCATTTCCCCCGTTCCTCACACGTGATAACCAATGGCCCCTAGGGTTAACCTCTAAAACCCTAGTTTCGCTCAAATAGACATAATCCCTTCTCTACTACTTAATTGGCCCAAAACTCCCACAATCAAGTATATGTTACCAAGATTATCCATCCCCTAAGGTTTTGTAACCTAAATCCCCCATCTTGCTCATGTGTTGCTACCCTTCCAAATCAGTCCTTCATAGAAACCTTAATTCCACTCTTTTGGTAGTCTCTCATTCTTTAACACTCCATAGGCTCCCCAAATGTACAAGCTGCTTGGCCATATTACCATTTACCCCCATATCCATTCATAGCAACCAACCCTACTCTTATCACCCATGGTCATAGCTCCCTTGGGTTAGGCTTGCCCCATATGTGTTCATCAGAATAGTTATCCTAATACATGCCCAAACTACTAATGGTCCTTAAGCCATATAATATTGGTAACCATGTTGAAAGTGATGATACTAAAACCATAAATTACTATTATCACATCTAACACCAATTAACCTTTGCTATGCATATTTATTAGCATAACCACCATCGCATCCTCAAATTTGCCAAAATACCCTTAGTCTATATAAATTCACCAGTCATGCTCAAACATGTATTGCTTAGTACCACCGAACCCTATATTCATATTTAGCACCCATTACTACCTAGCAACTACATCTAATAGGATAATCACACTTGCACCTTCAATTACCAAAATGTCCATATACCATATATTATCACCATGTATGCCTAATCGTGTAATACTAATAACACTAAACCTTATTTTCATACTTAACACTAATTATTTCTTAGCATGCACATTTATTTGTATAATCACCCTTACACCTTTAAAATTATCAAAATACCCCTATACCATATGATATCACCATTTATACCCAAACATGAAATACTAATGCCATCAAACCTTATTTTCATAAACATCATTTGATACTTAGCATGTACATTTATTAGTATAATCATCCTTACACCTTCAAAATTATCAAAATACCCCTATAACATATATTGTCACCATTTGTACCCAAACATGAAATATTAATGCCATCAAACCTTATTTTCATACTTAACACATCCTTAAACACTTAACATGTACATTTATTAGTATAATCACCTTTAAACCTTTAAAATTACCAAAATACCCCTATGTCATATAATAACATCATTTATACCCAACATGTATTACTAACAGCACAAAACCTCTATTTTCATTCATAGCACCAATTACCACTTATCATGCATACTTATTAAGTTGACTCCCATTGCACATGCCAAATTACTAAAATGCCCCTCGGCTATAAAATACTATTAATCATACCCAACCATGCATTACCAACACCACAAAACCCTTATTGTTATTCTTAGCACAAATTATCACTTATCATGCATACTTATTAAGCTGAATCACATTGCACATGTCAAATTACTAATATGCCCCTAGAACATAAAATATTAATATTCATGTCCAACATTCATTATCAACACCACAAAATCCTTATTATTATTCTTAGCCCCACCTAATTCTTAGCCTCCACATTTATTGGAATTAATACTTAGCCTCCACATTTATTAGAATTACCAAGATTATACATTAAAATTTACCAAAGTATCCCTAAACCCTAAAATATTAATATTTCTACTAACACATACATTTATAATCCACCAAAATCCCATTTCCACTTTTAGCAACATTCCTAACATATTAGGCATCCCATTTAGGTTCTAACACTAGGATGCGTTCAAATGACCAATTTACCCCCTAAGGCTCACATTTGTACTTTTTCACTATAAGTGTCCATCCTTACAGAGCCTAGGATGTATATACACATAACAATCATCATCAACATCAACCCCTTTTTATTAGACACCATTTCACACATATCACACCATATAAAAGACAACACAATAATCATAGAATTGATAGTAACACAACATATTTACATAATCCACATACCAAAAACCCTAATGTGCTAACATACGATAATCCATACATTTTAGTGGGTATAACAATTACCTTATTTCCCATCAAACCAACCTTAATCGGTATCCTAGCTTAAAATTATTAGGTTTTGATTAATGAAAATTTATACCTAAAATAATGTCACAAATAAAATATTATGATTAGATAAATAAAAGAATAATTTTTACTAAAAATATTAATTAGATATATAATATTATTAAACTATCTAATAACTTAATATAGGCTAAATATGCCCAAAATTACATGGCTTAACTCACGCTGCCATGCAAGGTGAGCCATGTAAAGAACAAAAGGAGGGGGGGAAAGGAACGGAGGGGGAGGGGAGGGGAGGGGGAGGGTAGGCTTGAGAGAGGGTGTTGGGGTGGTTGTTGGGTGTAGGGGCGAGACAAGGTGTAAGGTTGGTTGGAGGTCAAAGTGTGGTGGCTCAGGGGAGGCGGAGACGATGGTGGTGGCTGCAACAAGAGGATGTAGCGAAGGGAGGGAGAAGAGGAAGAAAGGAAAAGAAGAAGAGAAGGAAAGTGGGAGGGGCAAGTGTCTCAGGTCAGGTGGTGCAGGGAGGGTGATGGGGATAGTGTCAAGCGACTGAAAAGAGGTTGAGGCAACGACAAAAGGGAGGAGAAGAGGTGGATAAAGGTGGTAGTGCAGGGGGTTAAAGGGAAGAAGGAGGGAAAAGGGATAGGTAGTCGCAAGGTGGTCGGCGCTAGTAGCTGAATACGATGTAGGGAGGGTATAAGGTGTAGGAGGAGGGTGGTGTGGTGGTTGGTTGGGTGGTGGAGGTTGTGGAGTGGAGTTGTAGGGATGGCAAAGGAAAAATAGGGGGAGAAGGAAAGAAAAAGAAGAGAGGATTGGCAAGGAGAGGGAGGACTCGAGGGAGAAGTGAGGCAGAGAGGAGGGGAAGAAAAAGAAGAGGTGAAGAGAGGGAGGGGACGTGCGAGGTAGGTGGTGTAGGAGGGGGTTGTTGTCACCTGTCGGGCATGACAAGGTGGCAGGGATAAAAGGGGGAGGGGTAGGCATGTGGGGAAGGAGGGGGACTAGGGCTATTGGGCTAGAAAATGAAAGAAAGGATGGTAGGGGAGAGGGAGGTGCAGGTGTAGGCCGGTGATTGGTGGTGAAGGTAAGTGTGCAAGGGCGCAGGGGGGAGAAGGCATGTGAGGGGGGGTTTGGGGAGTGTTTGGCTTCGGGGTTTAGGGGGAGAAGAATAAAAAGAAGAGGGTCGCATAGGGGAAGGGGAGAAAGGGGAAGGAGCGGACCGGCCCATGCGGGAGAAGGAAAAAAAAGAAGGGAGATGGGCTAGCCTAAGGAGGGAGCGGAGGGAAAGAAAGGAAGAAAGGGAGATGGGGCTTGGGCTGGCCCGACGTAGAAAAGGAGAAAAACAAAAATGAAAATATTTTTAGAATTATGATTAAAAATTAGGCTAAAATCAGTTTTGGAAAAAATATTAAATTAATATATTACAACTTTAGGTATTAATTTAAGATAAAAATTTTAATAAAAAAAATATGGGTTTGGGGTTTATTTAGATAAGAGAGTAAGACAAAATAATAAAAATAATTATATTAATTTATTAAATAATTCTATCTATTTTGTAAATCAAGGATCCCTAAAATAATTAAATTAATAATTTAATATTAAATTATCTCAAATAAAAGGTTAAATATTTAAATTTTAGTTTTAAAATTTTAAGGTATTACACACAAAGCTGAAATTCCAACTAACATCTCACATCCAACACAACTTGTTGCAACATATACAAACCCCCCTCGCAACGACTTATACAAGCATGTCTAAGATCCTCTCATCACGCGACCCTCAACAACTTATTTCAATGGCATGGATCCCACACCAAACCATATCCACCAACACTTCTTGTCAACAGAAGCGTGCGACACACATGACCACTCAACTTCACTGCTTTGAACCTGGTCGTGGTCGCCCCTAGTGTGCCTCAAATAAGATAACGAAATGCTTGCTAACTAGCATGGACAATGAGTTGCTCTGATACAACTTGTCACATGCTCAGAGGTTTCGACCCCAATGTCTCTGGCAAGGCTAACATCCAACACACAATCTTGTTGAGCATCATGTTAAATATGTGCAATATCCTACAATAATAGTACATAAAGATGCATATGAGGAATAACATGTTGTACCTAAGACATAATATCAACATTAACAACCATCAAGCAATAAGGGAGCATCCATAGTTGCATGTCACATTCGTAAGATGCTTGGGGTAAGTCACAGGCTGTGATAACAAGCCACGGACATTCTATGAGTCTAATTTAATCGTTTAACCAGTTATCTAACTCCCAGGAGACTCGTCTTCAGACATTATGGGCATCCAGCCACTCCCTCTTCTCGTCCACCATCATTATAAACATCTATTCCCGTGCAATTTCTTCTATCATGTTTACTACTATACCTGACTTATCTGCTACTTATTTGATTTTGTCTATCACCTCTGTATGTTCTTGATATATCCCAATGGACTCAACTTAAAATCCCTTTGGGTTTCTTATCTTCGTTTGTATTCTTTTCCTTCTTCAATCTAGGTCTACGACTCCTCTTCTTTTCACGAGCCTCTCTTACATGTTGTGGGGGGTGTTCTTCAAAGCCTGATGGGATCAACGGACCAAAAATAGACATGAACAAAGTCCCATTTATGTCCAAGCTATCATCGGGCATCCCAACCATATTCTCCACTAGACCTATATTTGAGCCCAAAGTTTATCTATGATCTTCCCCCTATTGGATTTCATCCCCTATCACTAAAAACACCGCTTCCCCTACATTTTGCTTTTGTAAGGGTGGGTCCACCATTGCCATGACTTAGGGAATAAGAGCCATTGAGATAGACACATTCTGCTTCAGTAGATGTGTAAGCTATAGTTGAGTTTCATTGAAAACCAAAATGTTGTTAGGCTACTCACAATCTTTTTGTACTAACTTCCTTATACTTCCCATGCAAACATTTCGTGGTCATCCTCCTTCCCCTCATTTAATTTGTTTGCTGAGGTAGCCACTTTCTGTCTTACTTCCTCAAACTCACTCCATCCATCATTCCCAACTGACTTTTCATTTTCCCAGTCATCGTCACCACCCCGAACTCTAACTACCTAATATTTGGTACTCGACTTGCACTCCTCCTTGATATAAACAACTCATCTAGCCTAATATGAAAAAGTAATCTCCTCATCAACTTTCTTCAGATGAGGCATAATTATTCTTATCCTACAACATTTGAAGGACTTCGCCTGAGCACCAACATTCTCAACGTCTATGATTTTACCCCACATACTACCACTATTGTGAAAAGTTTTATAAGTCCATGCTGACAACGACACCCCATTTACATCAACCCATGTCTCCCTCCAAACCATCATGTTCGAGCATGACCACTATATTAGATTATTATACCACTATTGGAGGAACATACTACTCTGGCTCATCATCACCTCATTGTCCTCTTTCTTTAAAAGCATAATGAGATACTGTGGACCTTATATGTGTGTTATTGTAATGTTGGTTGCCCTATACATTGCTCTTTGCCTCTATTATTCTTGGATTTGATGATGTTTTTACAGTGCCTCTCAAACTTCTATTTCGTTGGCCAGGTGGCTCAACACTTATTATCCCAAACACAACCATGTAACAGATCCTTTTTCCCTATTTGTTCTCTCCTCATTTAGGCTTCCTGCTCTATATTTAGTTTTGTTTAGGCTCAAAGCCTCCCTGTAGCCCTCGACTTTTCCGCACTCTCCACCATCCTTTTGAGAATTTTTCCATCTGTGCCGAGATGGCCCTCTGCCCTAATTTCCACCCAAGCTCCCTACTACTAATGGCCCTCCCCTAATTTCCTCCCTTGCTCCCTATGAATGGCCCTCCGAACTTCTTTCTACGTCCTTAATCTCACAAAAGCGAAACAATATAGGTGGTCACTTCTTGGTCATTGGGTAAAAACACATCTACTATCTCAACATGTGCTTGAAAAATTCTAAGGATGGCATTGTTAATCTCTGCCGAATGGTAGTTGACAAAGAGGGTAAAGGTATTGAAGCTTTGTGGAACACAACTAGGAGGCATTGGTAGTGACGGACCTAAAACATGAAGAATCATAACTCTATTGTGTAGGAGACCTTATTAGTTGGTGTAAGACCGTACACCCACTTTTAGTTTATTGCCAGTGGTGATTCTGGTGGACCAACACCTATGACCCGATGAGGTAAATATTATAACATTGTAAGAATGAGTGCACGTAAGGATTCACAACTAATAATTTTTCTTTATTTAATGCACCAACTAGCCTAAAACCTACTTGGATCACATACACGAACTCAATGGGTTACCCACTAGGCCACTACCTTTTCCACCGACAGAGACAAGGTATCCCAACCACCCATAACTTGTTAACACGATATTCATAAAGCAGTGGGAGGTTTAGTTGAACATGAGCATTGCATAACATCCCAAAAATGGATGCAAAAACAAAGGATTGATAAAATATCTTCAACCCAAAATCTAATGCATGACATTTCAAAGGCCTAATACCAGAGCAAGTGTTTTCACTAGTTAAATGATGATACCACCTATCACTTAACCACACAAACTACACATGGATATAGCCAGGAAAGGTGAGAGTCTACCATAGCCTCGAATTTGCAACCTTATGATATAGACCCTTGAGGATATGGGTATGTTGCAATTTGCAAAAAAGGAATTTGTTAGGAATCAAGATGACTGATGCATAGTTACACTATGCACCAATAATAGAAAATTCATTGTCGTGCTTACCTGCCTAATTTTCTCCTTTCTTAGTCTGCTTGTTATCTTCCCTCTCCTGGTAGTTAAAGTTGACTAGTTAAGGACAAATCATCATCCTCCTGAATACAAATAGAGGATAGAATTGAACTTCTTACCTATTTCTTCTCCTCCCTCAGATCATTTAATCATCACAATACATGTGAGGCAACAAAAACTTTTGAACGTCATTTATGCACAGAGGCAGACCACCTGGGACTTGCAACTATGTATTGAAATAGGGAGAATGTGTGCATATCAAAGGTTCAGAGACTCCAATACTACACAAGCTTGTTTAAAATTAAAACAAGAAGCAACTACGCCACATAGAATCTTGTCCTAGCAAGCAATCACCTGACTTCCACACTGTTCAAAGCTAACAACTTCATCTTAAAGTAATAAATGTTTCAGAAGGTTCTAGAAATCATTAAGATTATTATATGATTCTGACACCGTTATAAGCAACGGTGATTTGACAATCACAAAGCATCTTATAAGAGAGCATCAGCAACATAAGATCACTCATGAAGAAACGACGCCTCATGAAGCTTTCAAACCATCCATGCCGACACTAGCCTGTATTCAAAGAGTATCGAAAATCATGTCAATATAATCTCAAATAAAAATAGAATCAAATCATAATATTGTGAAGCATCTACGTTGCACAGAAATGATAATGGAAAATAGGGATGAGAAGATAGTTACAAAACTTAGGCCCACCTAGTTGGTTGGATCAAGAAAACATGTAATATAAATGCTTGGATAATCCAGTTTCTCAATAGATTAAACTGACTGGGTTTCAATGACTTATTGACTCTCTCATGACCGAATCTAGTGCCACAAATATCATTGTGTCACAATCCTAAATTGGTTAAGTATGTTGATAAACTAATTACTTTCTATATTTTCACCTTGTTTTGCCTCCATTTTGGACCTTATTCTATATGATCTATGAACTATGTGGTAGTCTATCTTACTTGTTATCACTACAACTCTCTTAGTGTTTTTTTTTCAAGAATTTGCACAAAAACGCATAAATCGAAGGAAGTGGAGCATAAATTCGGAGCAAGGATTACTCATGGAAAGAATTCAACGAAGAGGAACCAACCCCACATGCATAAAGAGCAAGCAAGAAGCATGGAACTAAAGAGAGAATGAAAAGAACTGGTTTGGTCAAGAATCTAGTTGTGCGTGAGTTGGTACATAGGTCCAACACGGCAGTGTGCCAACCACGAGGTGTAGAACATGGTAATGCTATGAAGAAAAGTCTTGCACAACCTGGTTGTGCAACCTGACATGGTCGTGCAAGACACCCGCTAAGAAGAAAAGTTCAGCATAGTCTACCCATGCAAGTCAGGCACGACCGTACTTCATTTTAAACCACAATCGACACTCTCTTTAACGAGGAATCTCTTCATTCAGAAGCTAGACATTTTGAGGGCTTTCTTTCTCTCTCTTTTTCATACTTGAAACATGAATGTAAATCTTAATTTCTTCATTAAGTCTTAGATTTAGTGCTAGTTTTAAATCTTATATGCACTGTTGACAATAGATTCCAGCGTTTATCTATGGTTTCATATTTCTATCATCTCTTGTTATTTATTATGTTTAATGTTAATTATATTTTTGTATGTAATCTCTTACATATTATAGTAACTGAGTGAGTAGGTTATTTTTCTAGGATCGAAATAAGTCTGCTTTGGCATTATGATGATGAATTGATATGTGTATTATACAAATAATTTTTACTTGTTTCATAGGTTAGATTTCCAAGTTATGATTTGAATTCGATAGAATTTGATTTGTTTAGATGTTAACTATAATTAAAATATTAGAGTTAATATTGGAACTTAACATATGAATGGGACAAATATGAACACAAAAGTAGACATATGAACCTAAGAATGTTTATAGCTAGCGATGCTTGATGATTTAACTCAATTTATTAGTCACGAAAGCAGTCAATAGGGTGGATTAATACACTCTTAGACCTTGATAAAGGCTAATGTTTTAAATTTGACTAGTCATTCATAGTCGTTTGAATTACATGTATAACATTGTATTAATCCATAGGTGTATACCAGAGTTGAAACTGAAGTTCAGTCCTAGGTTTTACTATCATTAATTTAAAATTTATATCTTGTTAGCCTTAGCGCATGTTTCCATGTTTCATAATCATATCTTCACTAATTACTCAGTCTAGATGGTTGAAATGGTGAAGGTTAGTAGTTGACAGCAAAGTCCCTATAGAAAATGACCTTGACGTGCTTTAACAAGTCTGTGCATTGTGGATTTGGCTCATTAGGTTTTTTGCATCATAGTTAGGAACTTCGGCTTGTTGATATTAAATCCTTTGTCATTTGGCTAGACTAGATTTTTATTTTATTTTCATTTTTTTCGTCTTTCTTTGTTCGATAGATCTTTTGTTTCTATTTTCAAGTATCATATATGCAACGGTCTCATCCACTTGGGCCATCAGTTAACTTTAACCCCAAGATTGATAGGACGTTAAGAGAGTTGAGGAAGTGGGTACAAAATACAAAAGCAAGCACAAGTTTAGAAATTATGACTGAACAAAAGGGAACGCATAAGGGATATAATCAAGCATAACGAAGCCTAATGTAGCTGCCAACAATTTTAAACTGAGGCCTACACTTCTCAATATGGTGCAGCAAAACTAGTTAGGTGGTAGCCTAACGGAGGACTCAAACCTACACATTTCAATCTTTCTAGAGTATTGTGATACACTGAAAATAAATAGGGTGTTAGACGATGTGATTAGGCTTAGACTATTTTCATTCTCACAAAGGGATAAAGCAAGAGCTTGATTGCAAACACTTCCTCCCGGGTCCATCATCACTTGGGATCAACTTTCACGGGCTTTCTGAACAAATATTTCCATCTATATAAGACTGTTCAACTAAGTAATCTGATTATAAGTTTCGGTCAGAAAGAGGGAGAGCCATTATACAAAGCATGGGAACGCTACAAGGACATGTTAAGGATGTGTCCACACAGATTGGAAGAATAGCTATTGGTTCACACTTTTTACAATAGTCTCCTTTACAATACAAGAATGACCATAGATGTAATAGAGGGAGACACTATTATGAACAAAAGCATACCAAAAGCAAAAATAGTTGATCGAGAACATGGTTTAAAACCATTACCAATGGCCAGTTGAGCACTCTTCTACCAAGAAGAGCAGCAGGTATGATGTTGACGCCTTTGATCACCTCTAGCCTAAAATTAATGTATTATTTCAAAAGTGTGATAAAATAAGTGTGAATGCATTAGCTTTTGTGTCCACCACTTGTGAAAATTGTGGGGTTGAAGGTCACTCATCATTTGATTGTCAACATGTTCCCCATCTTCTAATGCAACCCTTACGGATCATGTGCACCCATTTGTTCCTACCTACAACATGGGGCGGAGAAATCATCTGAACGTTTCATATAAAAAACCACCTCCTAACCCCACTTCTCAATCGAATCTTAGACCTCAAAGTTTTCAAAACCCTAGACCACCTTTTCCTAACCTTCCAATTTAGAGTCATTATTGAAGAAGTTTGTGACGTTGTTGAGCAAACAAAATAAGGAGTTTAAGAACCAAAACAAAATCATGAGCAATGCAATCATACAACAAAATATTAGCTGAGACGTTTACAATTTTGACCTTATCGATACAATATCTCGGCGATATATGGCACAAAAAAAATCCCATATATATTGCCGACATTTACTGATATATGACCGATATTTGCCAATACTTTTTGACAAAAATAAAGAAAATTCATGCCACGACAACCACGACATAAAAAATATCTTTCACGATACCCCAAGACTGCAATGTTGCAACTGCAATTACAATTTTATTACCTGGATACAATTAAAAGCTTCACCTCTAAAGTTGATTTTCGAGCCACCCATAATAAGATGCTAGAAAACCAAGCAGTCCAACAAACCATTTCTTCCTCTAGGCCCTCTAGAATGCTTCTACGGCAACCAGAGATAAATCCTAAGGGTTTCGTTAATGCTATAGCACTTAGGAGTGGAAAAAAACTAGAAGGCCTTGTTTTGATAAAGTTGAGAATGTGGCAAAGGAGGGAGGGAGGTGAGCTTGTAATGATTGAGAAAGAGACCACCTTTGGAAAAGAGTATGAGGTTGAGAAATGCATCCTTTAACCGCCATGTTAGCCTCCTATCTGGGTAAGGTTAGTGAAGGCTAAACTGAAAAAAGCAATTTGGAAAATTCTTAGACATGCTGAAAAAACTCCACATAAATATCCCATTTGTTGAGGCTATAATCCAAATGCCAATATATGGAAAATTTCTTAAAGAGATATTATCTAACAAATGCAAGTTAGAAGAGTATAAAATCATGGCCTTAACGAAAGAGTGTAGTGTCCTAATTCAAAACAAATTGCCACCTAGATTTAAGAATCACAGTTCATTTTCTATACCATATTCTGTTGGAAATGTGGTCATTAATCATATTTTATGTGACTTAGGTACAAGTTTAAGCTTAATGGTTTTATCTATTTGTAAGAAACTTAAAACAGGAGAATTGAAGACCTCCACCATATCTCTTCAGTTTGTCGACCGATTGGTAAAATATCCAGTAGGTGTTCTCGAGGATGTCCCCATAAAAGTGGTAAATTCTTTATTCATGCAGATTTTGTCATCAACTCTCAAATCTCCATCATTTTAGGAAGACCATTCCTCACAACCACAAATTTCATTATTAATTGAAAAATGAAAGGTCATCCTTAGAGGAAAAAGTGTGTGAAATTTGCAAAATCCCCTAACTTTGATGTTGCATATTACAAAATGACATAGTTAAGCAAGTTGTACTAGAAGAACTACCCAAATGTTTTTCCAATGATCCACTTGAGAAATGCTTAGTGCATGGAGATCCTGACGGAGGCAATGAATACGATGTCTTGGAGATGGAAAAAGCATTAGAGGCAGCCCCTTTTCTGCTTAAAGCAAATGGAGGTGTTGAACATAGATTCAAGACCCATCCATAAAGAGGAGGATACAATACCAAAGGTAGAGCTTAAACCACTTATTCGCTCAAGCATGACTTTTTGGATTCTAATGGTAAATATCCTATTATTGTGAATTCAAACCTGAGGAAAAATGAAACTGATAAATTGCTTGGAATGCTTAGGTTGCATAAGAAATCCATTGGTTAAACCATTGATGACATTACGAATATAAGCCCCTATTTGTGCATGCATCACATTTTATTAGAAGAGGGATACAAACTAGAGCATCAAAGATGATTAAACCAAAACATGAAAAGGTTGCCAAGAAAGAGGTCACCAAGTTGTTGAATGTGGGAGTTATATATCCGATATCGGATAGTGAATGGATGAGTCCTCTTCAAGGAGTACCCAAGAAAGGAGGGGTCACTAATGTTTGAAATGATGGAAATACTTGTTAGGCACTTATATTTTTGTTACTTGGATGGATATTCAAGATTTTTTCAAATCCTTATTCACCCTAGTGATTAAGAGAAAACAACATTTACATGCCCTTACGACAAATTGTAAGATGCCTTTTAGCTTGTGTAATGCCCTTGGCACTTTCCAGAGATGCATGATGACTATATCTTTTGATTTTATTGAAGACATCATGGAAGTGTTTATGGATGATATCAGGCACCTCTTTCGATTTATATTTAGCTAACTTGTCTAAGATTTTAAAGAGATGTGAAGAGGTAAATTTTGTACTCAACTGGGAGAAATTTCATTTTATGGTACAAGAAGGAATCGTGCTTGGGCATCTAATCTCAAACCAAGGCATCGAGGTAGATCGATCTAAGATCGAAATAACAAGTTCCCTCCTCCTAAGTCGGTAAAGGAAGTGAGAAGTTTCTTAAGCCATGCTAGTTTCTACCAACGTTTAATTAGGGATTTCTCCAAAATTTCAGAACATCTCATCAAGGATCCTCCTTTTATGTTTGATGATGCTAGTCTAGATGCTTTTTGTGGGTTAAAGAAGCCGCTGGCGTTTGCTTCGATAGTATAACCACTTGATTGAACTCTCGCATCTAAGAAAATGACTAACCCAAGCATCTATGTGGTTGGGGCAGTTCTTAGCTAAAAGGAGGGTAAATCAAATGTTATCTACTATGCAAGCCACACATTAGATGGTGCTAGATCAAACTATGCCACAACAGTGAAGGAATTGTTAGTTGTGGTGTTTGCCCTCGATAAGTCTTAGCCCTACCTTGTTAGTTTAAGGGTCATCAATCTATATTGATTATGCAACCACCAAGTATCTTTTGAGTAAGAAGGATGCAAAACAAAGATTAATTTAATGGGCATTACTACTCCACAAGTTTGACTAGGATATTAAAGACAAGAAAGAAGGGCATTGAAAACACTGTGGCAGAACCTTCCTGGGATAAGGCTGGAGTTCAAAGAGAGGGAAGAAGAGATACTTGATGATTCATTCCTCAATGATCACTTGTTTGCAATCACCACCACTTTGAGCGTTCCATGGTTTGTTGATTTTGTTAATTACAAAGTTAGTCGGATTATACCACTAAAATTCTCTATAAACACAATTAGTGGGATTATACCACCAAAAGGAAGAAGTTCCTTTCAGGATTGCAACCATTACTATTGGGATGAGGCTTATCTATATAAACATTGCCACCATAATATACATAGAAGATGCGTTCTGGAAGAAGAAGTAAAAAATATTACCTTTCTTTACTGTTTGACGCCTTATAAAGGCTACGCTAGGTTTAACAAAACTGCTGCCAAGATCCTTTATGCTAGTTTCTATTGGCCAACACTATTTAAGGATGCCTAACTGTTTGTGCTATCTCAAGAATTGGAAATATTTTGTGAAGGCAAATGATTCCTTAGAACTACATTTTTGAGGTTGAGGTGTTTGATGTATGGGTGATTGACTACATGGGACCCTTTCCATCGTCATGGGGTAATAAGTATATAATGGTTGCAGTGGATTATGCCTCTAAGTAAGTCGAAGCTGAAGCATCCCCTAAAAACGAGTCAAGAGTAGTCATGAAGTTGTTCAAGAATGTCATCTTTCCGAGATTTGGTGTTCCTAGAGTGGTCTTAAGAAATGGAGAGATGCACTTCACAAAACAACAATTTGATTCTTTTAAGGAAATATGGAGTGACTCACAAGATTGCAACTCCATATCATTCTCAAACAAGTGGTTAAGTAGAGATAACCAATCGAGAAATCAAGTCCATCCTTGAAAAGACAATCAATCGCTCAAGAAAAGATTGGTAATTAAAGCTTGGTAATGCACTATGAGCATATTGGACTGAGTTCAACACACCAATTGACACCCTTTCATTTGATCTATTAGAAGAATTGTCATTTACTAGTGGAGATAGAACATAAGACACATTGGACAATAAATTTGCTCAATTTCGATCTTAAAACAACTGGAGAGAAAAGGTTACTTTAACTCAATGAGCTTGATAGGTTGAGGTTAGATACTTATGAGAATATCTGGATATACTAGCAAAAAACAAAGAGATGGCATGATAAGAACTTAGCTCTATGGGAGTTTAATGATGGGGAAGAAGTACTCCTCTTTAACTCTAGATTAAAATTCTTTCCGAGTAAGCTAAAGTCGCATTAATCGAGTGCCTTTCAAAGCCAATAAGATTATCCCTCCGGTGGTATTGAAATTTGGAGCGAGACAATGGATGTTTTTAAGGTCAATGGCCCCCACTTAAAGCATTACATTGTCAGTTCTCGGTTGAAAAGATGAGCACACTTGCTCTTCCTAATCTACCATTGAGTTGAGGATATTTTGTCAAGCTAAGGACCTTAAACAAATGCTTCTTGGGAGGCAACCCAAGCCTTTGTGTGATTTTTTAGCGTCCTTTGTTTTGCTTTTGACTTCTTTAATTCGGTTGATTTTGAGTGTTAATTCCTTTTTACCTTTATTTTTGTTGTTTAATCTAGCAATTTTTGTAAAGAATTGGCAAGCATTTTGGTGATGGTTGAGCTATCTAAATGATGAAGCAAGATGAGGATGGATCATAGGATGAGAAGATCTCAAACCAAGCCTAAAAGAAATGGGCACGACCTATGCACGGGAGGAGCCATGATTGTGCCATTAATGGGGAGAAATTTCTAGGAATTTTGAGCCAAAAGTTGAGGAAAAAAACCTGCACGGGTTGGTTGTGCCATTTTTTCTATATATATACATAAATAACTAAGATGGAGCCAAGGCACCAACTATAAGATGGAGCTCTTCACTCTCTTGTCCATGCTTCAGGACAACGCCCTCCATGGCGTGTACATCCTATAGATCACTTTAGTAACATTCGAAACGACACCTCTAGGACATTATAGTGGGGGTATTATCACTTACATTACTCACTAGATGGGGTACAACTTAGCACGTATCCCCATTAACCTACCTATGATGCACTTCAGCTTGGTAACCTGTATAAATATGAAAATGGTTGTTCAGGATGGGTCACAATTTAAGTTGGCTCTTAATCAGGAGATGTGGTATACGTTACCTAACAAAGCTTTCATAACCCTCATTGATAGGCATACCAATTGACTACCCTCTCCCACTATACCTTGCCCTAGTCACCCTACCCCTCGGGGTGTGGAGGAGCCACCCACATCTACCACTGAACCATCGGCATCCCCTCTAGGACCATTCTTTGATCTTCCAGCCCCTCCTTCAATTGGTACCACTTCAAAACCATCCACATCAGGTACCACATGCGATCATACAATGAAATATTGGTACGGTAATTGCATATTAGCCGCAATTTCGTAGTTTTTAGGTCAGCCGCAACACAAATTACGAAAATGCAGCCATTTTAGACAACCAAATATTTATTACCACGATATCGGCGAAATTTTGGATATTGACCGATATTTTACCGATATTGGCCGATATTTACCAATATGGCTAATATTTGTTGTGTAAAGAATTGAAAAAACTAATGCTGCAACAACCACAACATATAAAATATCATTCCCGACACCCTGAAACCACGACACAATGACCACAACCGCAATCGCGACTATAATTGCAGTTTTATTGCTTACGTGCGATGCCTGATTTGACCACCCTTCTTAGGCTATCTTTTAGAGTAAGTTTTATTCTGCCTAAGGATGAATATAATATGGTTCAAACCATGAACCGTAATTTTACGGTTCAGTTTAGTTTATAATTTTTTTAAAGCAATTTGGTTAAGGTTTTAATAAATAAATTACAATTTATAAAGTGAAAACCCTGTTTTTGTGTGTGTATTGTTGGTAACATCACCATCACTATCATTTGTTGTAATTCTACTTAATAATTATATTATAAGTATATGTATTCATCATGAACCCTTTACCAATAACAAGATTTTTCTCTTCATTATATCTCTAAAAGTATTCATGTATTTTTATTTTATTTTATTTTTTCATTTACATGCTTAAAAGTAATTAGATAATTGCTTAAAAAAATATTATATGATTTGCGCATAACTTGATTCATGTTTTTGTTCTATTTTTCTTGTAATTGCAAATATGACATATATAAACGATATTTATATATATAGAACTATATCAACATAAGTTTATAGTACATTAAATATATCTCTAAAAATGACATTTTAAAATTATAATTTAGTATTGATTGTTTATTAGTTCTAATTTTTGTACGAATATGAAAGTAATTTCAAGTTGAGTAATATATTTTTTATATTTAAGATATAAAAACCATAAACCAAATCGAATCAAACTATAAACCACGAGTATAGTTTGGTTTAATAATTTTTTAAACTGCAAAAGTTTAGTTTTGTTTGGTTTAAAGTTGAAACCAAACCATGTTCACCCCCAATTCTACCCAAGGGTCAAAACAGTGATATTAACCACAACTCCTAGTGCAATTGTGGCATGCAGGTAGTGTCATCGGTATGGCAGTGTTCACCCAAGACTAGGAATGGTTTAGTGCAAAGCTAGCCCGTGTGGGCGTAGGGTTGCAAAACCATAGTGGTATGCTATGATCTCACATTGTTTGATTAATATTATATAGCCCATGGACTCGCTTCCGTCTTAGGCTAGCTTTTGTGGTAGTTCTAGCCAAGGGTCATAACACATTCTTTAGCCTTCATTTGACCAAAAAAATCAACATCAAAAGATCTTAAACTTATCACTACAACCAAGCCTCCAAAGCCCTAATGATGGTGTTAGACGTCAGAATTTCTAACTGCTAGTGACCAGCACCATCAACAGTTCTGTAAGCCAGCAGCAGCAGTCATCACTGATCAGATATGCAGCAGACAGCAGCAAAAGAGGAGATAGGGCAACGAGAGAGACAAGACTTTGCTTGTACATTAAAAGGAGAGAAGAGGGAGAGACTGACAAGGTTTGTACTGAAGCATCTCCCTACTATTCATTTTATCCAGATGAGACTCCACCGAAATTTTCAGCATTTTTGTGTGTGTGTATGTTTTGTGGGTTTCCATTTCTGAAACATTTAGGAGATGTGAAGTACTGTGCAGGAAACAACCTCAAATATAAGAGATAGGTTACTTGACATCTTGTTTCCCTTAGACCCCTGCATCTTGGTGCATGCACACTGAAGTAGAGGCTCTTCGGAAACTCCACTAGGGAGGAATGGGATGATATGAACAATGAAATAGGACTGCTAGTGTTCAGAACTGAAGTACAGGCAAATCAGAATAGTTCTACATTTGAATGGGAAGGTAAGCCAAATTGACAAACAGATAAGTCTTGAAATCTATATTGCATGGGAATACACGCACACACACACGCACACGCACATACATTCTAGGATAGGTACAATCTGAAACAGTCGCAACTCGCAAGCAGGGAAAAGGCAGTGAAACAACCTCAGTCAGATCTGAATGACATCTTACCAGAAATTTGTGATTTTCTTGAAGAAGTGGAGAAAAGGTAGCCAAAAAATTTTCAATGTCACCCTTGACATCACCAGAACCCAACAACTCCATAAACTTGTTCCTGTCAGGAGCAAACTTCATAGCAACCTGTGATTTCTCAGAAAAGAAACAAATATTACTCTAAAACAAAGGCAAAAAACCGGGAATTAGCATTCGGGTATCCCAATCACATTATATCACATAGACGAGGCAAACAAGATATAGTTTTCTCACAGTCTCATTCAAGAACATACATACCATTATCTGCAAAAATTCAGGGTAGTGCACAGAAAATTCTCAAAAAAATATCAAACCTGGCTAATGTGCTGATTATTATTTTTTAAAGAACCAAACAAGCCATCAAGGTATAAGTATTGGGGCAAAAAGAGGAAAACAAGATCAAGAATAGAGAACAGTAGACAGTTGTACGCAATGAAAAGATCTGCATCATCAACACATAATGGTTCAGATGTTATTCACATGTAGTTTGAATCAAAGATTTGAAAAAACTTCATATACATCAGCAAATGTACAACAGGTGGTAAAGAAATCTTACAGTAAAGCTTGAACTTGCAAGCCATCCATGCCATCGTTTTAGAGTCTTGCCGTAGGAGTCAGTACAACACTGAGACATTGACCAGTCAGGGTGCTCAATTAAATTACGGAATAATTCCACCAAAAAGTCCATTGCTCTGTGAGATGAAATAGAAATATTATGAGCACATCACCAGATAGCGATATAGACAATCACGAATAACACGTACAAAATCCTTAGATCCATGACTACAATATATCAATGGCTTGCTTCATTTTATGACATGATTGACAACGTAACTCAAATATCTTTGCTAAGCAGGAAAACAGTTGAGAGCTCAAATTGCAATAGATATTTTCAGGTTAAGATCCTTCACAAGAAGGATAATTGCTCCAAAGGATCACATTTTACATCCCTTTTTATTCAGTCTTTCTTGGCCCTAGTTCAGCTTCTGGGACTAATAGTTGAGGGATTCACTTCCAATAGTTTAAATATATAAGGAGCAACAAGGTAAGCAGAAACAATGTATAGATAGGCCCTTAGATATACGTAAGCAAGGAAACATAGGACTGGTCTGGGAAAGGAAACATAATGAAGGTGCATCAGTTGGACCAAAATCAGGATGAGGTCTTAGTGGAATTGAGGGCTGAGGTGTCAGGTATTTAGTGCAGGGCAGATCTGTTAGTTTGGGGGAGAGGGTCTAGAACAATACTTTGTAAAAGTCCATTGCTCTAGGACCTTTTTTCGAATAATTTGAATGATGGATAGGTAAGTATTCCATCTTCAGCATGCTTGAACAGAAATCCAAAACACTACACGGTGGCCATTGATTTTAAAGTCTACCATTGGTTATCAATTCTCATTTTAACCCAACCTTATATGTGAGTGTGTGTAATTTTTGTACAACTACTAGCACTCATAAGTGGTAAACTGTAACTTGTAACTCCTACTTTTTTCTTTCTTGTGTTGACAAATACTCAAACTCTATACACTCATTTTTTTTCTTAGGGTTATGGTGTTTAATATAATGTTGATCCTAAAATAAATTATTATAAATTGTACTTTAAATTTGTTGTAACTTAAAAGAAAAATTATTTAAAGTATTTTAAAATATAAGAATAAGTCTTATAATGGACATCAAAGCCTAGGGTTTATATACCGTAAATCGAACTATACACACCCTAAATTATGGTTGGTTTGGTTTGGGGTATTTGAAGAGAATGAATCGGTCTCTTTTTTCCCCCCTTTTTGATACGCGGTCTAGTTTGATATTTTCACAAGCTGTTGGGGTCGAAGCCGAATTAAATCAAATCAAACTTAACTGTGTACCCCCCTACTTATCATGCATTGGCAAATGGAAACTCAGGTGCTCAACTAGAATATAGAGATGTACCTGCAGGACAAACCAGCAATGGACAAATAATTACCATGGGTGGAGCAATAGTATAACACATTTTATCATTTGGATATCCACATTACCCCTTTTACTGCCTTACAGAGCAAAGAACCACCCCCCCCCCCTTTCTTGGTCAAATATGTGCTCGACAGCACCCCTTTCCCCAGTGGGAGTTGCAAGTGAGCCATGTGACAGAGACCTCTCCTGACAGAAATAAAACACCACCTAGAGCAATCCAGCAACCTACGAAAAATTCGGTAAATAATAACTAGCAATATGTGGTTTCTCTGGTCGATGATTAGGTTTCCGTAAGGCTCAAACCATACAAGCAGTAGTCCCTCGACGAAATTCAATGAGAAGTTAGCACAAAGATACTTCGGTCCTTACCAAATCACAGCTAGGATCCACAAGGTTTCTTATCTGTTGGAGTTACTTGAATCCACCATGATTCACCTAATCTTCTACACTACTATGCTCAAGTTAGCCGTGGGTGACAAACTATAGGTGATACCTCATTCCCCAAGCTTGACAGGAAGGTCTGGAAGTGGAGCCCACGGAAATGTAAGACCTATGCTACATTAGTCACGGAATGTCAGAAGATCAAGTGGAAGTGGACATAAGAGTTTAAGGCTTCTTAAGAAAAGTTTGAGCTCCTCAATACTCAACTAACTTCCTTTCACCTTGAGGACAAGGTGAAACCGCAAAGGGATAGACCCTTAGGCAGGTATACATACACAAAGAAACATATGAGTGTTGGGCTGGGAAAGAATGATGACGAAGGTGCATCTGTGGACCAAGATTAGTGGGATGAGGTGTTAGTAGAGTTGGGAGCTGAGGTGTCAAGCATCTAGTGCAGGGAAATTCTATTAGGTTGGGGATAAGGATCTGGAACAAAAGGTCGCTTAAGTGTATTGCTGAGTCACCATTGGGATTTGGAAGTGAGGTTAAGAGTAACCGTAATGAGAATAAATTCGTAATAAGAATAAAAAGGGGAAATGGTTTAAGAGTGTAAGAAGCAGATGGAGGGAGGTTCATAGATCCTCAAAACTTGGATTGTTCCCTATTCACTCTATTTTCATATGTACAGCTCTCATTATCTTTCCCTGATATATTTTCCTTGCTCTGGTTTGTTATTTTTTCTGTGAGTTCACAACAGATCCATAAGGTACAAAAAACAAGCCTTTGTATCATTTGTTGTTGTTTGTGATCTAAAGTTATTTTTATAAGCAAGTATACAGCAGAGAAAACATTTGCACCAGTCTAAGAGTGTTGCTGAGTCACCATTCGGATTTGGAAGTGAGGTTAGGAGTAACCGTAATGGGAACGAGGGAAACGGTTTAAGAAGTGGATGGAAGGAGATTCATAGGTCCTCCAAACTTGAAGTGTTCCCCATTCCCTCTATTTTCATATGTACATCTCTCATTATCTTTCACCAAATTATTTTCTTTTCTCCTGTTTGTTAATTTTGCTTTGAGTTCACAACAGATACATAAGGTACAAAAAATACACCTTTGTATCATTTGTCATTGTCTGTGATCAGCAGTTAATTTTATAAGCAAGTACATAGCAGCAAAAATATCTGCACAAAGTTAAAAAGAAGAGGAAAAGCTAAAAGAGAGACTGATTTGCAAGTGTAGCATCAAATACCTTGTCAACCAAAGCAAACCATTGGTGCAGCTGGATGATCCTTTTGCAGTGTTAGTTTCAACCTCTACTTTTACCATATTGTACAAGTAATTGAATTTGGTTGGATCTGAGTTGTATTTGGTCTCTAATCTCTGCGATGCACTCCATGTCAGTATAGAGACAAAAAATCACTCTAGGTAAGAATATAGTTATTGATGAGGGAAAAAAAATTGGAAACGTGGTAAACAACAAAAGACTCCTCCCACCAAAAGGGAGGTTATTCGCTTTGCAGGTACCCGTGGACCATTCTAACAAGAAAGGCACTGAACACATCTCAACATGCAGAAACAATATTTTGATGGAAAAAAGAGCATTGCCTGGAGAGCAAGGGTTGTACAATAAATGATGGACTAGACAGGAAGCTTACGGATATATTTCCACCAATATCGGATTTCACAATGCCCATGGCAGTACCCAATTTGTCTGAAAAATAACAAGAAACGGTTCAACGCAATGCTTTGTACACGTTTTGGCAAAACAGTATAAAATTGAGGAGAAAAACAATCACACACAAACATAAACCTACAAGGGAACAGGGAAAAAAATGGAGAAAACTAGAAAGTACATGAACAAATAGCCTGACTCACAGAAGCAGAAGAATATTCAAAGGTAGATGTAAGCGGACAACTTCCATATGTTATGTAAGAAAAAAATTAAGACTTGAATATATCAAACATGCACTGTGAATGTGGAAATGTCCTAAATATTCTCCTTGGTGCTAAGCCATCCATTGAGAGAATCACATATGCTCCTTCATATCATATGCAATAGCACCAACATGTTTTCAAATTCCATAGGATCATAACAAACTAGCATCTCCTCAATTCAACAAAAAAAAAACATTGATATCATTAATTGACTGATTAATTAATAAAAAATAAATAAATAAAAAGCAAAACTTATTTAAACTCAACAATGTTATTTACTTCAAATGGAATCTCAAAGAATCAGACAAGCAGACCTATAACAGGAAGTATGTGTTTGCACACATCCAAGAAGGGCTTGGCCAGGACTTCTCCATCATCAGTCTTGACATACTTAATTCCTTCCAATACAGGGGTTAAAGCAGTTCCCTCCATGTTGCTTGCACTGTAATGGAATCGCTAAATTACTAATTCAGTGATGAGTTTATAATGCACAATGGAGCATCATATTATGTGATAAACTGAAATATAAATAAACAACTTTAACTATCATCCAAACATGAGAAATCATAGTAGCTATTTGTGGATATATGTAACAGTCACATGAAAAGGAAAAGCAACCAAGGCAAACCTACTCCCTGATAGACTGATACCATTATCTTGAATTGCATATGAAGCTGACTTATTGAATCAATAAAATAGAAATATGTGAACCAGGACTGAATATATTCAAATTCTAAGCATGATCTCCCTGACAAATACCATTAAGGGTTCCCATGCCTGCAGTAAGCAAAGATTCAGAAACCAGGAAAAGAGAAATAGGAAAGTATATGCTGAGCCAGTTCCAGACATGAACTGGGAGTCTGCACCACACTCTTTTATGCACCTGAATTTCATTTGAGATTCGAATTAATTTAAATTTTTAATATGTAGACAGCATGAGAGGCATAGTAGAATTCCAAAAACAGAACATGAAACCCCGATTCTCAGGAGATATCCAATAAAGTGTGATTTCCCCAATCACCAAGAACCACCAGGCCTTCAAAAGAATCACTGCTCCTAGGATTCAGCACATTACACTCCAACAAGCAAAATAAAATGTACAGCAACGTCGATTAAACAAGATGATTGGGACGAAACAGATCGCTCTTTACACTGGTAGACACTTCCAACATAATAAAAGGACTGAACAGATCAACACTTGATAGTCACAAATCACATCCACCCACCCAGTCAAAGCAAAAGTTATTAAATCAAAATTACATGCACTGCTAAGAATCAAAACATTATTTAATCCTAAATCAGGAACAATTAAAGATCTTATTAGAGCTTTTGAAACCCAGGATCAGCGACAATAAATCACGAGCGTATAAAGTGAGAGAAATATCAAAGTACCGTATCGATTAGAACGCCAATGCAGCTAGCGGATTAGCGTAGTGTGTGCTACGATGATAACAGAGATAGAAGTTAGTACGGGGAACCCAAATCAAACGAAAAATGACGCGCTGGAAATAAATTTTTAGATTCGATTTAGGTGGGAACGGAATTGGATACTTAATATGATGCCGGTATGAAGTGATTTGAGCTATACAGAATCAATGGACTCCACTAGAGCACGAACAAACAGAATCGATTTCTAACTTTCAGATCGAAATCGTAATTTCATTTGAAAGAGCAGGGTGTTAGCCTTTCCTCGTCGGTCGTCACCGCGTCAGTCTGTCAAATTTCCTGCTACGTAGCGCGTTGTCCGTTGTGATACCGTGAGTTCAATGAAGTACCGAGTACCGACAACCGAGTATTGGGTAATTATTTTAGGTGCGGTTTGAATAGAATTAGCTCTATTAGCGAATTGTGTGTTAAAATTAATACAAATATTGACAGATTAAGGCAAAGATTATACTTACGAGAATATAAAAAAAGCCAAATCAATAGCGCAAATAATAATAATAAAAATAATAATAGTACAATACATATAAGAAATTCAAGAAGGAGGAACATTATTATTATTATTATTATTATTATTATTATTATTATAAGTGAATTTAAATTTAATTCATATTCGATCACATCATATCACCAAAAATCAAATAAAAAAATTTTTTTTTTGTAAAATATTATTTTCATTCAATGCCTTCATTATTAAAATCAAGAAAATAGTCTATAAGGTAATCAAATTATTTATAAATTATTAACCCAATTTAGTTTATGTTACACATTTTTTTATAAAAAAAAATATCACAACTATCTTTTTTTGTCATAACTTACAAGGGAAAAAAGTTATTTTAAAATTAAACAATTTACAATTTACAATTTATATTTAAAAAGGCTAATATATGTAGACCCTTATAATCTATAATGGATGTATTTATCAAAATCAAGTGAGGTGCTACTGATCTATCTACCCATAAAAATAGAAAATAAGGGCATTAATGTAATATCCATATAAAGGTATTCCAACGCTCAAGTCAATGTATAAAGACAAAAAAAAAAAGCAAACTCTAGAGTCAAAATAACTTATTTGTAAGGACAAAAAGGAAAATGTTGTTAATGATGGATAGATCAAGATCTCTAGTGATAACACTATCAATTTTTTCATTCTATTATAGTAGCACATAAGCAAAAAAAAAACATAATAAGGGTAAAATTGCCACAAATAACATCAATAGATGTGTAATCATTTGCTTAATTGGTATTGGTGAAACGATAAAGCACTTATGACAATATAAACATACACAAACCTCTCCCAAGGAGAGTTAAAAATATTACAAGATTGTGAGAGTATTATATTATACAACAACATTATTCAAGTGAAAGTATAAACCAGAGAGTTTAAACAACTAATGAACTTTAAAAAGTTTCCGTAAGTGAGCAAAACAAAGTTAGGTGTTAGTTGTATTATCTCTACACTAACCTCACTAGTCATTGCTAGAGTTTATTATCATAATCGTCATCCACCAAGGACATAAAACACTCCACATAGGCTTCATTCTATGATCATTAAATAAGCATGGATCATAAAATAGGCACGTCGGTTCGTGAGTATTGGTAAGATTAAACTACTACACAAAAATATAGATAGCAGCATCAAACATAAGATAGGCATTACATAAAATTATGTTATACAAACTGATAAGGAACATATGCAACACAAGCATAAATTGTGAAAATAATAAGCATACAAGTCAATAGAATATCAATATTTCAAAATAAAGTATTGGGTTATGCTCCCCCACTAACTAAGGTCTACAATAACAAAACAATTTAAATCTAAAGTCTGGGTTTTTCACACCCTCTACCCCAAGGTAGCTCGAATTGTACTTAGAGGAATGTTCAATCTCATTATACTTATAGCCTAATGTAACATAAGTATTAATTATATACACCTCACTATAGGGTAGAGAAGGGTATTATAACACTCTGAATTTTTATAGCCTAAAATTTAAATGTTTAACCTTTTATTCAAAAATTTGTAATCTTTAATTATTATTATTTTTGTGAACCTTTGACTTACAAACATAGATAAATTATTTAATAAATTAATATAATTATTTTTATCATTTTATCTGACTATTTTTATTTAAATAAACCCTAAATCCATAATTTTACCAAATTTATTTTCTTAAATTAATACCCTAATTTTGATAAATTAATATAATATTTTTTCAATGACCCAAATTTATTCTAATTTATAATCCTAACCCTAAATTTTTTTTTTGTCTTTCCTTTTTCTTCCTTTTCTTCCTTTTCCCTTTCTTTTTTTTTTAATTTTTCCTTTCTTTTTTTTATTCTCCCTTTTTTTTCCTTGGGCTAGCCCAAGCCTTCTCCCCCTATTTTTCTTTTCTTTTTCCCTCAAGCTAGCCCATCTTCTTCCCCTTTTTTTATCCTTTTCTCCCCTACACCAAACCCTTCTTTCTTTTTCCTTCTTCTTCTCCTATGTGATAAACCCAACTCTTTTCTTCTTCTTCTTCTTCTTCTTCTTCTTCTTCCACTCCCTTCTCCCTTCTTTTTTCTCCCACGCAGGTTAGCCTCCCTTCCATCTTTCCCCCATCTAAGCCCCCGCCAAACACACCCAAGCCCCCCTATGTACAACTTCTTCTCCTCCTGCACGTAGCATGCCTACACCTCTACACGCCTACATTGCCACTTTTCCCTCCAGGCCAAAAACCCCTACAACACCCCCTCCCATCGTCCCTTTCTTTCCTCTACACCACCCTGCACCATTAATCACACGTCTCACCCTCCCCTACTTTTCTTCCTTTCTTCTTTCCTCAATTCACTCCATACATGCACAAATGACCATATATACATATATACTACACACTCTTCTTCCCTTCTCTTTATTTTTCCTCCATTATGTCGATTTTGTGTCTAAAATCTTGCTCAAGCACCCCCCTTCTTTCTCCTTTCTTCCTTCTTCTTTTCTTCTCCTTCTTCCTCCTTTGTTTCCCTACATTTGGTCTACGCAACATAATCTCCACCACTGTGCACCACCTCAGCCACCACTCGTCGCCCATTGCCCTATGGACCAACCACCAAGGTCACCCCACCTTCCCCAACACCATTGTCAGCCATCGCTCCGACCATGCCTCTTTTCCTTTCTTCTTCCTCTCATCCGTCACATTTTTACAATGCGAACAGCTTGTGCACGGCCTCAAGCATGGTCGTGCCACACTAAAATTTTCTCTCCCATGCCCATGCAACCCATCACTACTTGCCCTTGCACCTTCGCACACCCGCTCATAGCCTAAACGCACGTTTGTCCACATCTATTCATCTCATGACCTATTTGCCCAGTGACTAAGCACGACTATACTACTTCGCACCGCCTGGTCGTACATGATTCTTCCTCTCAATGTGGGTGTGCATTGCCTACAACATAGTTATGTAGCTTCCCATTTTTGGGCATGCACCCCTATTTTCACCCCCAAACCTTGTCAAAACATCACCAAACTTTTACCATAGCTCCACCACACATTCTGCTACTCATCCAAACATCCCAACCTTCCATTTTACTATGATTATTTCCATTTCTATCATCTTCACCTTAATTTCTCCTTCGGTTAAACTCTTTAAGCCTAACTATAAATTTATTATTTTTCATAGGTGGTATTTCGATAGCCTTAGAGGAGGAAGTCTAGGATTTGTGTGCTTAGAGCCCGATGTCCTAGTTAGTAAAGATACTATAGGATTTTGTGTTATTTACTTGTATGGTTATGTATGTTTTTCATGATGTTGATGATATATGATGTAACATGTATTGATCATGATATTTTGTGATGATATAAATATTATATTGAAAGGAGGTGAGAATGGGAAGAGGTACCATTATAATTTTATTGTGATAATGTCATATTTGTGGAAATATATCTTATGGTATAAAATATGGGCTAAATGAGTTTTGATAAGTGGAAATAAGAATTTTTATAAAGTGTGGATTTGGAAAATAATGTGTGTTGGAAGGTATAAGATTTTATAAAAATAAAGGTTATTTTTTGTACTTAATGGTAAAGATGTCATTATGAGATAATAAGAAAATTTTGGTATTATATATGTGTTAGGTAGATTAAACTATGATAATAATATCATGAAGAATATTTGGAAGTATTATTGTTTTTTGGGGTATTTAAATGAATTTATGGATAATTTGGGGCAAAATATCTTATAATGATAATATCATTATTCTATGTGTAAAATTTAGGGGTTAATCTAATTGTGAATACTTTGTTAATGTTTGACCGTATGAGATTATCTATTAGCATTGGTAATCATGTAAATTTACTAGAAAGTATTATGATAAATCTATGGAATTTGGGTTTTGGATATTTCTATGAGTAATACATTGGGATAAGATTATTAATGTATTTGTATAGGAATTAGATAGTGTATTATGGGTGTAATAATAATGATGAGATTCAAGGATGAGATAATACAATGTGTGGAGGAATAATTAGTAAGGGAGAATGAATGTTAAAGGGTGTGTGATTAAGGTTTGAAAGGATGCGTGAACTTTAACTTGTGTTACGTATATATACATATATATATGTTTTAATATGTCCTATGCCTGAAAATCAATCTTGAATAAGATACTAATCACTTAAAGTGAAAGAGCATGTGAGTAGAGTCAAGATGATCTATATATATATATATATAGTATTCCCATTCTACCAGGGAGAACAGTGGCTCAGGAGCATTTTGCCCTAGAAGATGATGTTTTTATTCTCTAATCCATCGAAAAGAATAGTAGCTCAAAAGCTCTTTATACCAAGAAGGTACATCGGTCTGTTCCACCGGATTAAGAATAGTGGGGGCCCTACTCATCCTGAAATGAAAATGTAATTGTATAATCTATGAAAAAATACTAATAATTTAAAGTGGAAAAGTACATGAGTCAGGATCAAGGTGTTGTTTTTATACATATATGACACATTCTACCGGGGAAAATTGTGTCTCAGGACTGTGTTTGTAATACCTTAAATATTTGCTTAGCCTAATCTCTCATCATTAACACCCTAATTTGATTCTAATATCAAGAAATCTTATTTTAGCCTTAACCTAATTTCTTGATCCAAAAACTTTACCAACACCAAAACCTTAACTAGGATAAATCGTAATTCGTAAACCAAAATAAAAACCCGCTAAAATTTCCACTAATCTTAATTACTTATGGATAATCCAAAATCATCTAAACTAATTCCCAACCCTTCTCTTTTCCTTTTCTTTCTCCTTTTCTTTTCATTCTTTCTTCTCCTCCTTTCATCAACCTTAAGCTGCAACAATTGAAATTGTTGTAACTTGCACCTGCAACTTGCACCTCCCCACTTGCTCCATCACCCCTCACCTTTCTACACCCTCATCCATCATCCATCACCTTTCTCCTTCTTCTTCTCCTTCTCCCATCTCTACAAACCTGCACACCCCATGCACACACCCTGCACACTCCATTTTCCCCCATGTCATTTTACTTCTCACGCAACACACCTACATACAACTATCACCACCCTCACCCTACAGCTACTACCCTACTCCTTACCATCCTTTGCAACTATCAACATTAGCACCATCACCTTGTAGCTGCACCATCACCATCATCATCGTTGCATGCCTCCCTTGTTCTTTTTCTTTCTTCCCTAATTCACACCACACAGGTATGCACACACACACACACATGTGTGTGTGTGTGTACACTTCACAATCTTCTTCCCTTCTCTTTGGTTTGCCTCCATTCTGCCCATCTTTGTGTCCAAAACACTACCCAAGCACTCCCTATTCCTTCTCTTCTTCCTCCTTCTTTCCCTATTTTTGCCTTACACACCACCCATTCCACCATTGTGCACCACCTCAGATACCACTCGCCACCCATTGGCGAATGGAATGACTACCAATGTCACCCCAACCTTCCCCAACACCGTCGCTGACCTCTTTTCCATTCTTCTTTCTCTCATCCATCATACTTTTGTAGAGCGCATGGCCTTTGCATGGCCTCAACATGGTCGTGTAACACTAAAAGTTTCCTAATGCATAGCCGTACAACCTTTGCACCACCTGGCTATACGTAAACTTTTCTCTCAGCCTGGGT
Source organism: Tamarix austromongolica (assembly GCA_039764185.1). Taxonomy (NCBI): domain Eukaryota; kingdom Viridiplantae; phylum Streptophyta; class Magnoliopsida; order Caryophyllales; family Tamaricaceae; genus Tamarix; species Tamarix austromongolica. The sequence goes on along the minus strand of CM077816.1, from coordinate 74,837,486 downwards.
TGCACTGCCCATAGCACAGTCGTGCAACTCAGCACCACTTGGTTGTGCATGATCTTTTCTATTCACCAAGGGTCGCACCGCCTGCAACACAGTTGTGTAACTTCCTATTATTGATTATGCACCCCTATTTTCACCCCTAAACCTCGTCCAAATGCCACCAAATTTTACGATAGCTCCACCATGCATTCCTCTACACATCTATACATCTCAAGCACCCATTTAACTATAGTTATTTATATTTTTACCCTCTTTACCTTGATTTCTCCTTTGAATTAACTCTTTAAGCCTAAGCAGGAATTTTTTTTTACATAGGTGGTATTCTAGTAGCTTCGGAGGAGGAAGTCTAAGATTTGCATGCTTATAGCCTAATGTTCTAGTCGGTAAGGATACTATACGATGTTTAGGGTTTTGTATTATTTGCTTATATGGTTATATGTGTTTTTTATGATATTGTTGATATATGATGTAACATGTGTTGATTATGATATTTTTGTGATGATATGAATATAATGTTGATAGAAAGTAAGAATGGATGAGAGGTATCATTACATTATGATTTTGTTGTAATAATGTCATGTTTGTGGAAGTATATCTTGTGGTATAAAATATGGGCTTAAGGATATTATGCTATTGAAAGAAATTAAGAATGGGTAAGAGGTACCATTATTATTTTGTCGTGATAATATCATATTTGTGAAAATATATCTTATGGTATGAAATATAGGTTAAATGAGTTTGATAAATGGACTTAAGAATGTCTCATAAGATATGATGATAAATTGTGGACTCGAAAACTAATATTTATGGAAGGTACAAGATTTTATAAAATAAGGATAATTATTTGTAAGGGTAATTTGGTCATTATGGGGTAATAAGAAATTTTTATATTTTATATGTTAAGTGGATTAAAATATGATAATAACAGCATGAGAAATTCTTGGAAGTATTATCATTATTTAGGGTCCTTAAATGATTTAATGGATAATTTGGGGCAACTATCTTATAATGATAATATTATTATTCCATGTATAAGATCTAGAGGTTAGATGGATTTCTGAATACATTGTTAATGTTTGATCTTATGAGGTTATTTATTAGAATTGGTAATCTTGTAAATTTCATGTGAAGTGTTATAACAAATATATGGAATTTGGGTTTAGGATATTTCTGTGAGTAATATATCTAGATGAGATTATTAATGTATATGTATAGGAATTAGATCATACATTTAGGGTATGATAATAATGATGGGATTTGAAGATGATATAATATAAGTTGTGTTATAACCAATATAGGAGAATGAATACTAAAGGGTGTGTAATTAGGGTTTGAAAGGACTAAAAGATGTGGACCTATGCTATATGTATATATGTTTTGATGTGTTTTATGCCTGAGAATCAATCTTGAATAATATTCTAATCACTTAAAGTGAAAGAGCACGTGAGCAGGGCTAAGGTGATATATTTTTCTATCTATCTATCTATCTATCTCTATGTGTGTGTGTGTGTGTATTTATGTATGTATGTATTCTCGTTCCACCAGGGAGAATAGCGGCTCTGGAGCATTTTGCTCCAACAAGATGTTTTTAATCTCCATTCCATAAGAAAGAATAGTAGCTCGAGAGAGTTGTTCCCCTAGAAGGTGATTTAGTCTATTCCACCAGATTAAGAATAGTGGGGCTCATACTCATCATGAAATGAAAATATATCATTATAACCTATGGAAAAGATACTAATAATTTAAAGTGAAAGAATATGTGAGTTAGGACCAAGGTGATCTATTTGTGTGTGTGTGTGTATTCTCATTCCACCGGGGAGAATAGTGGCTCGAGAGCATTTTACCCCAATAAGATGTTTTGAATCTATGTTCCACTAGAAAGAATAGTAGCTTAAGTGTGTTGTCCCTAAGACAGTGTTTTAGATTATTCCACCAGTTTAAGAATAGTGGGGTTCATGCACTCAACGTATATAAAAGAATGACATTGATTATACTTAATATAGGAATTTGGATCATTTTCTATCTTATGAGATGTTTTATTTATTTGGTTATTCACTTATTATCTAATGTGAAATCATTTGCTATTTGTATCCCTATTTCGATAGGATTGTTCCCTTACTCAATACGTAGCATACTGACCACCTGTTTTATAAGTGTCGATCATTCCCACGAGTAGAAGGCCCTGAATCTTATGTGTAAGTCTCAGAAGATCATCTAGATGATTATGCTACATATGATGCATTTTATGAGAATGAGTGACTTCCTCTCTGTTAGGGGTTGGGAGAAGAGTAGTTTTTATCCGGTCGATGTATTTAACTAGATACCCTTTTTGGACTCTTGATCCATGGTATCTTTTCTTTTATATTTTATACTGTTCACTCGAAGTTAGGATCCAAACTTGGTATTGTACTATAAATGTTCTTTTATTTCTAATTTCCTTGTGTTACTTTAAATATTTTAGCCCTATTATTTATGTAAGAATGGTTGCATAAGCTAGAATTATATCGATCACAACGATAACCCCCAATATTTTACTTAATTACTTTTACTACAAATAAAAATTTTCAGTAGTAAAAATCAAGGTGTTATAGTGTTGCCTCAAGAAGGTGATGTTTTTAGATCCATTTCATTAGATGATAATAGTGGCTCATATATGTTGTCCTTAAGAAGGTGCTTTAGACCGTTCTATTGGTTTAATAATAGTGGGATTCTTGCACTCAATGTATATAAAAGAATAAAAATGAATTATTCTTAATCTCTAATCTTGATTTGCTTGTTATTATTCATTTTTCTTATGATGTGTTGGCGTTTCTAGCTTACTAGCCCTCATCTCTCTCCTATTCTCTTTATTTTTCATTCACTTCCCTAATTCTAAAGTCTTAAATCTTAGTGCCTTAGTGCTTGATTTTAAGCAAAAGCGGGCTAAGGTTGTAGATTGTGAAGTTATTCATCATCTTACTCAACCCCTCATTTTTGAAAATAAGAAATTATTATCTTCTCCTATTTAAATATCCTTTTTCTAATCTTATTTATTATTATCATTATTAATTTATAATTGTATGAATTTTGTTTAAGTGATCCAATTTTGGGTGAATAAAGTAAAGGAGGTGTTGAGACATATTTTTGCATAGAGACTGGTGTTGTTATATGTAAGGTTATACACATATTTAGATTAGGAATTTTTTATGTTATATGTTGTTTTTATTTTAAACACCATTACAGTATAATTTATTTTATAAAATCATGATTAGGTTATGCAAACTTGTATCCATGTATTATGTATGATTTCATGTAAAATGTGTAAAGTTATGATTTTATGTGAAATGTCATATTTAGGCCATTATAGGTTTTATGAATTTTGAAGAATCATAATATTACTTTCTATTTTTAATATGCTTGTGTTAAGTGTTTATCATGTGATTAAGGATTTTTAGTGAGTAAAATGTTGAGTCATAGTTTTCGGTGAATTTTGGCTATTGGGGTTGTTTAGCCTTGTGGTCCTTGAGGTAATTATTAGTTTTTTTTATTTGTGAAAATTGTCTCATGGGAAGTCTTATTATGTGAGGGAGTTTGTGTGAAATTTTGGATTTTGGAGTATGTTCAATTTTGTGAAAACTGGTGGCATAGAAGAAAGGGTAATATGGTTAATTCAATGGATTTTTGTGAAATATACGTATGCTATTGTGTTTATTGGGGGGCTTAATTTTACATATAATATTTTAGGGTTTGATGAAGTGTAGGTTAAGTTATGATTTTTGTAAGATTAGAAGTGTTTTAGCCAAATAATAGTATTTTAGCCATTTTGGGTGAATTCTAGAAGTTTGGGTTATTTAATTATTATTTGGTTAGTTTAGGTTAACCATGGTTAAAATTAGTGTTAATACTACTTAGTAATGACTTATAATGAGATTAGAAGCCATAGGGCTTTACTGGTTTTTTATGTGAAAATTATTGGTTTTTAACTCTATTTTTGGGATGGTTATATTATGAGATATGTTTGACAGTTATGTTAAGTTTGGTCAGTCATGGAGTTTTATGATTGACTTTATAAGCTATTTGGAAAATAGGGTCTCCTATGTGTATTATAGTATTTTAACTAGTAGAATGTCTTTAATTGCCATTATTTAGTTTCCATGTGCCTTATTATTGTCCTATGTATTTTTATAACATGCATAATCTATTTAACCATAGCATAATTATAAGTGTCCAAATAATAAATATGTTGATATGAATTTAATAACAGGCGATCATAAATGATATTTCATGTAATAAGTGGTAAGTGATAAATGGGAAAACATGTGAAAGTCGTGTACAATCAAGTGGTATCATGTTAAGTGTTTGACTTAATTATCTAATAATATAATAATATTTAAAGTAAAATGTCATAGAAGTTAAGCTCAAGAAAGTACTTATGAGAGAAAACAAACTCAAACAATTGAAATCATTTCAACATAAATCTCTTTAAAGAATAGTTTGAAAAAAACATTTTTTTCAATTCGTTTCCAATCCAAAATAAAGAACGTTAAAACAAAGTTCTGATATCACCATATAACAACCTTATTTTCTCAACTAGAAAATTTTGTTGTTTTGGAAAGAGTTTGCAGAAGCTATAATGAAAATGGGGATGAAACTACCACATCTAACATATTAAATGTACAACCATTACCTAAACCTTACCAAGTGTAAGGATAAAGTGTTCTTATACCCCAAGGATACATGTGTGATTGACACCTGATCTAAGGTTGATATATGATTCATTTAGTGATGAATTAGAGTGCAAAAAAATTCTTTAAACATGGCATGTTAAAACACACATAGAGGAGCTTTAAATGTTAAGCTCTACACTAGAATCATAAAAACTAAATATAAGGAAATATGGGAGGAAAATAAGCGTAGTAGCCTGCACATGCTCTAACATCACTCCTCTAAGATGATTATTTCTTTTGCTTTGTAATAGTTGGCTCTCCATTAGTCAAATGGACAAGTGAAGGCATAATATTGCACAACACTAAATTCCTCTCGTGTTTTTATCATGTATTAAAAAGATGCTCTAGTATCACTCGACCAAATATGTAAATCATGCTTACTCATCAACTTGTCAATCCCACCAAAATTGTTATGATTCTAGATTAATGATAATAATGGTGACCACTCTTTTGAAGAAAAGTTTAGAAGCATTGTTCGACCACCTTCATGCAGTTAACTAATACTAGATCTAACTACATTGGTAATGTAGCATTAGTGATTGCTATAACACCTGCTACACCTCTACCACAACCACATACACCTCTTCTAGTTCCTCTGTGACCACTAGATCCAGATCTAAGTCCTAAAGACCACTAGTCCAAATAACAGATTAGTTGGAAACAATTCTTCATAACACACACTTCTTTTTTTGTGGTGTGTACACATAGATTTGGGTTCGGAATTGATGTGATTGTAGTTGGTATCAATTTAAACCCTCTTATTATTAATTATAGTATTGGTAAATAAGGGTATTATTCTAGGTCAAGGATTGAGAGGGCTCACTTAAATTTAGCTAACTCACAAATAATAAAATAAAAGCCTTTAAATCATGTAAAATCAAATAAGAAGAAAAACACAATTATGGGTGTTAAAATAGAAAATAATAATAAATAAAATAAAATAAGAAAATAAATATGGGTGAATAACAATATAACAAATGTGATAGGAAAATCAAAATCTACCACTAGACTATATTGAAATATAAAATTAATTTTTAAGTCGTATTTTAATCAAAACAAAGAGACTCTCCAATTTGCATGCAAAAAAAAAGTTTATATACATTATATTAAATCCCTTAAATGATTAATACGATAAAAAATAATATTAAATTATATTAAATTCTAGCAATATAGTCACAACAAGCAACTTCTATATTTAACTAAATTTAAAGCATCATGCACAAGTGGAAGGATATCAGTCTAAGTATTCAAACTAAGTTTCAAGCATGTCTAGTTGTATTCACCTCCTCTAACCCACACATATCTAAATATTCCACTATTCTAGCCATAATTATAAAACTATTAAGTGAATTGTTATCTAATATAGCTATAGTTTATGTATCTTAATTCTAATGTAATTATATAGTCACCTAGCATGTTATATACTATAACACCCCCAATTTTTTACAACAAAAAAATTTCATTTTAAAACAATGCAAAAGCAGAAAATACTAAACACACTTAGAAAAAATGGGGTGCTAGAACCGTACCCAACACAGGATAAACATCTGTTGCCTATCCTATATTAGATATAAAGCTAAAATCCAACCAATCAATTTTAAATAGAGTGCACAAACTTGAGTTACATAAACATAAAACATCATTTACAACAAAGGACTTTGATGGTTCTTGACAAAGTTAAATACAGGAAGAATGATAAGTTAAGGACACAAGGCTATCTTAATAGAAAACAAGATTATGTAACCTTTTTTTTTTCTTCTTCTTGAGTGAATATGTTCTATTTCCCCAACTAAAATCCTCTGCCATGCTCCATACTTCATGGCCTACACACACTCCCCTCAGCATCACCCATCAACTCCCTCTTTTTCTATGTTGAAATCCTTGACTGATCGCCACCCTTCATCTTCCCTTCCCGCGTGTGTATATGTGTATATAAGACACGTTCAATGCATTGAAACACCCCTCCTTCTCCCTCCGTTTTCTGTCAAAATTTTATACCATCGTTCAGCCTTCCTTCCTCCTTCTTTACCTCTCTTTGCCATCTATAAGGCAACCACAAAAAACCACCACTAAGAGCCCTCATCATTCTTTCACCACTATCAAATTACCCTCCATACTTATCAAATTACCTACTATATCCCTCATACTTTTTAAGTTACCAAATCATCCTTCCAGTTGGTTAAATTACCGAACTGCCCTTTTATACTTATTAAAATTACCACATTTTCCTTTTTTAGATAAATTACCAAGTTGCCCTTCATACTTATTAAAATTATTAAATTACCCTTTGGTTAGTTAAATTACCAAATAGCCCTTCATACTTATTAAAATCACAAATTATCCTTTTGGTTGGTTAGATTACCAAACTACCCTTCGTATTTATTAGAATTACCGAGTTACCCTTTTCCATTGGTTAAATTACCAAATTGTCCTTTTAGTTGGTTAAATTACCAAATTGCCTTTATACTTATTAAATTTACCAAATTGCCCTTTTGGTTGGTTAAATTACCAAATTACCCTCCTTACTTATTAAAATTACCAAGTTTCCCATTATCATACCAAAATACTAAAATACCCTTCTTACTTATTATTTCGCTATTTTACTCCTTGTTATTCTTAAAACTACCAACTTATTCTTCTTTTATGTCAAGTTACCAAAATACCCTTCCTTTATGCCAAAGTTATCCCCTTTTCCATATAAACTTACTAAAATGCCCTTCTTACTTATTAACTTACCATATTACCCCCTTTACTCTTATAAACCACCATTTCACCCTTATTATACCAAATTTACCAAAATACCATTTCCACACCTAGCATTAACATCCATGGTCCATATACCTCATCTAACACTATTGATTATTATTATTTATTATTAGTACTCATTATCTCCTTTTCCACTTATTTATGCCATACCCTTTTGTACAAGGAAATTTACTAAAATGCCCCTAGGGCTCATATTAACATTATCTATGTAACAAATGGTCACATTTGTAATACCCCAAAAATTTGCTTAGCTTAATTCCCCGTTATTAATGCCCTAATTTGATTCTAATATCAAGAAATCTTATTTTAGCTTTAACCTAATTTCTTAATCCCAAAACTTTAATCGAATTTGAAGCCTTTACTTGGATAAATTGTAATTCGTAAACTAAAATCAAAATCAGTTAAAAGTTCCACTAAATCCTAACTATCTTGACTAATCTAAAATCACCTAATCTAATCCTAACCATAACCTCTTCTTCCTTTTTCTTTTCTTTTTTTCTTTTCCTTTTTCTCTTGCACTGATTTTCCTTCTAGCATGAAGGAGCTTGGCTTCTCTGTTGCACCATGACATTATCACCTTGCCTCCCACATGCATCCTCTCATCATCACATTTCCATCCTCACTAACCATCATCATTATCCCTCATACCTATCTTCTTCCTTTTTCTCATTCCATCTTTGCCAATCTGTACTACCATCACCTCCCCTGCCACTCTTCTTTGTAGTTGCTTTACCCCAAGCACGGGTAAAACCCATCGTTCTTACCCCCTCCCCTTTAGAATCCTATACCACAACCCTTTATTTTTTTCTTCCTTGGTTGCGGCAAAAACAACCATACCACACCCCTACCACCAGCAAAAACAACTGCACCACACCCCTTACCACCGGCCAAATTAATCGATCCCTACCCCCTCCTTTGGTAATACTCCAAAAATTAATTTTAGAATTTAAGAATAAATAAGGAATTATTAGATAAGGTTTAATTATATATGTCATTTCTAATAATAATAATAATAATATAATAATAATAGTTATTATTATTATTATAGCTATAAAAGAAGAAAAATAATGTAGTAACCTAATTAGTAGAGATAAATTTATTTGCTAAACTAAATTAAATTATAAATAAATCATAATAATGATTTCTAAATTAATAATAAAAAAATTATTATTATTACTAATTTTTATTATTCCTAAAACTCAAAAAAAAATATTCTAAACCACCCTACCAACCCATTTTCCTTTTTTTTCTTTTTCCTTTTTATCTTCCCCTTTTTTCTTCCTTTTCTTTCTCCTTTTCTTCCTTTCCCCATCCCCCTCCTTTCTTTCCTTTTCCCTCCTAGCCCAAATTTTTTCTTTCTTTTTTCCCCCGCATGTCCCAACACAAACGCATCCCGCTCCCCCTCTTTTCCATTTTTCTCCCTCTCTTTTCTCCTCATTTCCCATGTTGCCCCTATCTTCTTCCTTCCCTTCGATTAGAGATGCTGTGCGTGGCTACTTCGTAGCTCCTCATTTCTCTCTCCTCCTTCTATCCTCATTTATACTTGTAGGGTGTGTAGTAGGCACTACCTTTTATGGTCCCCCTCCCTCCTACAACCCCCACAACCCCAACTACTCCCTTACACCCCCTATGAAACCCTACCCTATCTCTCCTAACGCATAACTACGTTGGCCTACACCCTGGCCGACAGCCAACCACCCCTCCCATTGTCTTATTTCCCCTCTTGTCCACTTCCCTAGCCATTTAGCCTATAAATGTAATCCCCCAAAAAATTCGAAAACCTATATTTTAATAAATAACTTTTATCTGAAATAATATTTGCTTTTAAAATTATTTATTTTAATTATTTTATGGATTTTAGAGTATGTAAATTTGGATAAGAGTATTTAATAAATTAAAAATAAATATTTTGCTATTTATCATATTGTTTTATTTAAATAATTTTCCAAACTAATATTTTACCAACCTTATCCTTTTTAAGCTAATATATTAGATTATAATGAATTAAATTATTAAATTAAATAATTTATCAAGAATATTACATTTTATGATTCTATAAATTAATTTATTTTATTTTTTAATATTTTCCATTCCCTTTTTTTGCCCTTTTTCCTCTTTCTTCTTTTCCTTTTCCTTTTTTTCTTCCCTCGGGCTATCTCACCAGGCCAGCCTCCCCGCACGATTGGGCCTTCGGCCCGCTTCCTCCCTTTTCTCCCTCGCGCGCCACCCAGCACACCCAGCCCGCCCTCCTTCCTTATTTTTTTCTAGACCGGTCGGCTCTCTTCTTTCCTACGCCGGTCCAGCCGCTCACCCAACTTCTTCTCCTCTCTTCTTCTCCCACGCCCGACCAACACCGGTTCTGCCATTGTCGAGAGTCCGGCCGCCTGCCACCGCACCTACCCCCTACTACTCCCTCTCTCTTCCCCCATCATTTTCCTTCCCTTTTCGAGCCAAACCAGCCCCTGGACCACATCTCACGTGCCTCTCCCCCTTTCCTTCTTCTTCCCTCTCTTTCCCCTCCCAACCGACCACCACCTACCACCCTTCGTCCTCTCGCCGACCGGTCACTGCCCCTCTCTTCTCCCTCTTCTTTTTCTGCATCTCTCCAGCCTTCTTTTCCCCCATTTTTCGAGCCTCGTCTCTTCCTCTCGAGCCTCTTCTCTCTTTTCTCCTCCTCCATCCCTTTTCCCCGGTTTTGATCACCGCCGCCCACTGCCGCTTCCAACCACCGAAACCAACCCCTGCGCTGCCTCCTACCACCACCTACTACCACCCTGCGCCACCACGAGACCCCCCAAGCCACCCCTCGAGCCCTGCACTTCCTCCCTTCTCCGCCTCTTCCTTTTTCTCCCCATTTTCTCCCTTACCGCCGAGCCACCTGCAACCGCCACTTTCGCCGCCGTCCGGCCACCTCTGCCACCACCCAACCCACCGTTTGACACCCTAGAACCCCCTCTACCACCGCCATGCCTTAGTTGGCCAAAAACAGCCCTTGCACCCCTCCATTTTTCCCTCTCCTTTTCCTTCCTTCTCAGCCCTTCCACCTCGACCCATCTCGGCAGCCAACTTCGCCTCCTTGCTGCCGCAGTCTCCACCGCCCTATGCCGCCGTGAAACCACCTTTAGCCTCCACCTACACCCCCTCTCCACTCCTGCACCATTCCCTTGCCTTGCAACCTCCTCCATCTATCTCTTTTTCTAGCCTAAAGTCACTAAACCGAGCCACCTCTCCTCCCTTCTATCTCACCCTCTTCGAGCCCTTTTCCCCTCTCATTTCTGCATGAGACTCACGCTGCATGAGCAGCGTGAACTCCCCCTTGTTTTGGAATTTATTTGGAATTTTTTTTGAGGTATATTGATAATTAATTAAAGTGTTTTATTATTAAATAAATTTTTATAAAGTTTTATCCTTTTAATTTCTTATTTCTAACATAATAATGGTTGATATTATTTTAGGTGTTGAGTTACTAATTAAAGCTTAAATCTTTAACCGGGATACCAGTAAGATTTGATATTTTGCGAGATTAAGGTAACCGTTAATCCTTCCTTAAATACATGGAAAAACGTATGCTAGCACATTAGGGATTTAGTATGATTTTATGCATGGTTTGTGTGCTTAGCATGATATATATATATGGTTGCTTATATTGCTTGATAAAAAAGAAAAGTATGATAACCTTTGTACCATGTGTAGGTATGATAATTAAGGAAGAAGTTTGATTATTGATGGAAATATTAAATGCTTGTTTATGATGTATTATGTTGCTAATGCATGAGTAATATTATTACCTAAGGGTATTTTAGTAATTATGCTTATGAAGTATGTGATATAATGTATGTAGTTGCTAATGAGTATTATGTTGAATAATGACAAGTTTGTGGACTTAGATGATAAGAATGAAGTACTAATATCATTATTTTATGTAGTGAGGGTAAATTCATAAAAATGGTGAATAAAGGGGTTGAGTGGAAATTTTATAAGTGAAAAAGGGGTTTTGGTAATTTTGTAAACAAAAGGGTATTTTGGTAATTTCAAAACAAAGGGGTGGAATGATAATTTTATAAGTAAATGGATAAAATTGTAAGTTGTGAGAAAGAAGGGTATTATGATAATTTTTGAGGTAAAAGAATAATATGGAATTTGGATGATTAAATGGCAAAATGATAATTTTATAAGTAAAGGGTCTATTATGGTAATTTTTGGAGAAAAGGGTAAAACAGTAATTTTGGAGTCAAGGGGCAATATAGTAATTTTATAAGTAAGTGGTAAGAATGGTAATTTTGGAAGTAGGGGTAAAATAGTAATTTTGGATGAAGGAGGGCATTATGGTAATTTTCAAGTAAATGGGCATTATGGCAAATTTTGGAAGTAGATGGGCAAAATAGTAATTTCATAAGTAAGTGGTAATATGGTAATTGTATAAGTGAATGGTAAAATGATAATTTATAAGTAAAGGGGTAATATGATAATTTTGGAAAAGAAGGGCAAAATGGTAATTATGTAAGGAAAGATGAATATGGTAATTTTGGATGTGAAAGGGTAAAATAGTAATTTGTAAAGTAAAAGGAGTGTTATGGTAATTTTATAAATAAAAAGGGTATTGTGGTAATTTTGTAGATAAAAGGGATATTATGGTAATTTGAAAGTAAGGGGTAGAAGAGTAATTTTGCAAATAAAAGGATATTATGGTAAATCCGGTAGTAAGGGGTAACTTGGTAATAATGATAACGACAAAGGATAAATTAATAATTAAAGTATGATTAAAAAGGGATAATTGGACAATTATGATAATAGAGAAGGGTAATTTGGTAAATTAATCAATAAAAGGGCATTATGGTAATTTTAATAATGGAGAAGGGTAATATGGTAATTATAAAGATGGAGAAGGGTAGATTAATAATTATAAATATGGAGAAGGGTAAAATTGGTAATTATAATTATGAAGAAGGGTAATTTGGGATTTATGATAATTAAAAAGGGTAAATGGCAATTAAAATAATTGAGAGGGGTAAAATGGTAATTATGATAAAGAAGAAGGGCAATTTGGTAATTTATCCAACTAAAGGGGCAAATTAGTAATTTAAATGACTAAAGGGTGAATTGGTAATTATTTATCCAACTAAAGGGGCAAAATAGTAATCATGATAATGAAGGAGGGTAATTTGGTAATTTATCCAACTCAAGGGCAATTTAGTAGTTATAACAAAGGAGAAGGGCAATTTGGTAATTTAACCAACCAAAAAGGGAAATATGTTAAGGTTAATAATTATGAAGGGTGAATGGCGATCTAAAGAGCGTATGAGGTAACTTAGTAACATAAACCGAGAAAGGGGTATTTTGGTAATTACGCAACCTTAAGGGTAATATGGTAATTTATCAAGTAAGGAAGGGATGACTTAGCAATTCTATAAGTAAGGGGTTAATAAGTAATTTATACCTAACATGTCGTTGTGATTGTGGAACATTATAATGTGATTCAAATAATGCTGACTAGCCAAGTAAGAGTATTTGATAATTAGTATGGCCTTAATGGTTTTCTCTGTAATATCCTGGATAATCATCTGAATAAGAAACGATTAATGATATCGGAACGATTGAAAGTGAATAAGTTTCCTATAGTTGTGCTTTTCGTGATAACTTTAATTAAGACACTATTACTTAAGGTGAAAGACCTCGAGATCGGGAATGGTGACTCCTTAGGGGTCGCTACCCTAAGGACGTGGTTTAATCCATGATTATTCTGGTATTTGCTGGTGTGCCTTTGTGCCCCAGCCAGGCCCTATATCTTACTCTTTCTAGCTCTACGGACCTAGTTAGGGGGTATGCATACTTATGGATTAGGTGTCCTTGTCGGTAGGGTACTGAGTAGCTTTATGCACCAGTACGACCAGGGTACCTTTGCGTCCTTGGGTTCGTGGTTAAAGGGTACTGAGTAGCTTATATGCACCGGTACGACCGGTGTACCTTTGTGTCCCGGGTTATTGATCTCTCGTTCGAGGCAAATAAATATGATTGATGTGCTGATTAAAGAAAGGAAAGATACTATTATTGAAAGTGGAATATTAATAAGTCGGGCCCAGATGATTATGATATTGAGTACCGGTCCACCGGTTATAATAGTGGCCAGGAGCGTTGTGCCCTGGATGATGATTCTTTATATATCCCAGTCCACTGGTTATAATAGTGGCCAGGAGTGTTGTGCCCTGGATGATGATTCTTTATATTTCCCGGTCCACCGGTTATAATAGTGGCCAGGAGCGTTGTGCCCTGGATGATGATTTTATATATATTCCGGTCCACCGGCAATAATAGTGGGGGTCTCGAGCTCAATAAAACCAGTATTGTATGTGAATAAAGTTATGGAAAAATACTAATCACTTATAGTGGAACACCATGTGAGTTGGGGCCAGACCGGTCCACCGGCAAATAATAGTGGTCAGAGGCGTTCTGCCCTGTGTGTTTATCTTCCGGTCCACCGGCAATAATAGTGGTCAGAGGCGTTCTGCCCTGAGTGTATACTTTTCGGCTATAATAGTGGGGTTCTCACACTCACATGGATATAAAATATGATACTGATTGAATGATGACGAAATAATGGCTTAAGGCCCGAATATATCAATTTTACACTATGACATGGCTTAAGGCCCAAAAGTATCGATCGTGACTTATAAATTATTATGTATTTTATTGTTATGTATGCATCTCTCATTATTTATGTATGTAGCTTGCATTATGTGCCGTATGCGGGCCTGTCTTTAAGTGTGGTATTAAAGGGTTACTCAATACCGTAGTACTGAAGGGATTCCCTTTATGGGGCCCCTGCCTATTCAATGGGCATTGCCCTTGCAGGTCTTTTCAGGTGCTACTCAAGTGGGCAACGGAAAAGAGAGTAAGGAGTTATCTGGTATCGTTAGGGTTTTCTCTTTATCTTTTAAACTCCTGGTTTTAATGCTAATGTTGTTTAAGTAACCATCATTGTTTGATGTTATTCGTGTAAACGATTTGATGCGCTACTCTGATTTATGTATGTTTGAATTTCTTTCAAATTGTATTTCATTTTTCTTAGCCTTAGCACTTGGTACTGGAACGGTATGAGTGAACCGGTCTGGTACTAAGTGTGGCGGTAATACTCCCAAAATTCACGTTTTATTAATTTGCTTCCGCTAATTTCCTTTCGATTAACGAAATTTTTCAGTAGTGAAATTTGGAAGTGTTACAATAAATACCCCTCCCCACCCCCTCATTTGTTCTCTTTTTCTCTACCATTCACTAGGGTTGTTCATTTTATCCGATATCTACTTATTTGATCTGATATTCGAAGCAATTCGATCCGAAAAAGTAAATAACCGATCCTATTTTTTTCGAATCAAATATCCGATTCGGTCAACAAAAAGTCAAACAAACCAAATATCTAATCTGACAAATACAAATAATATCTGATCCGAAGAAAAAATATTTATACATTTTTTTATAATTTTTTTTATTTTATATATAATTGTATATAAATAAATTTAGATGTGTGTGTGTATGTAATTTTTACTTACTTTATTTAATTTAGTTGAAATTATATTTTTAATATAATCACTTTTTTGATATTTATAAAAAAAACAGTCTATTTGGTGATAGACTCCACTCACCCCTTCCTTATTTTAGTTTTAACATCGGATATTTGTTGAGAAAGTCGGATATTTGCTAAGCAAATTGGATATTTGTTTAGCAAATTTGATAATATCAAATATATTTGTGATTTGTTTTTTTTTATATTTAAAATTTTATTCGGATAATATCAGTTATATTTGTTATCCGATCCAAAAATTCGGATATACAAAAGATCGGATATTCGAAGTTTCAAATCAAATATGAAATATCATTTTTAAATATCTGAAATTTTGGATATCCGACAATCAAATATCCAAAACATTGGATATTTGAACCGTGAACAACCCTACCATTCACCCTTCCCTAACCTTACTTGCATAGTCTGATCAGCCGCTGCTACCACCTCCGTCGTGTAGCGTCACCATCTCCACACCCTTCCTTCCTCTTCCCTAAATTAGCCTCCACCCGAAGAACACTCCCCTGCCCTTAACTCCCCTTCCTTTTCTCTCCCCACTAGTGCAAAGTGGGTAGCTCGAGTTGCCCTTTTGCACCTCCCTCCGCCACTTGCGTTGCCCTATGCCCCTACCACCTAAGCAACCACTATCCTCCCTACCTCCCTTCCTACCTAAGAACCTATCCCCTACCTTACCACACGACCTCTTCCCTTTTCTTCCCCTCCTCCCTCCTCTTTTATCTTCTTTCCCTCTCAATCACTGCTATTGCTGCCACCTACGCCACCGCCGTGAGGCCACCACCACCCCCAACTCTCTCTGACCCAAGAAACCCTACCACCTATGAAATCCTAACTCCCCTCCTCTTTTCCAACCCCAAAACCCTCCTTTTGCATCACCTTCCACCACCATCGAGTGTTGTCACTACCGCCCCCTTGTTTGTTGTCCCTTCTAATTGTACCATTCTCCCTCCTACCTACTTAATATATTTTATTTTTAATATTTTATTACTATTAACATTATTATTACCATTACCACTAATATTTGATTAATGAAATAAAGAAAAAGGAAAAAGGACTAGGAAGAAGATAAATTGACTAGTTATACTATTTTTATAGGTTGTGAGCAAACCCTTCCTCGTAAGGATACATAGGAATGTGCTTCAAGTCCAGAGTCCTATTAGGTAAGGATATAGTTAAGACATTGGGTTATGTTATGAATTATGTGGTTATGGGTGTATTGGTATATGATGTGTACTTGTATGTGAATGTGAACTAAGTATGTGTGTGGTGCAACTTGGCTTGCAAATAGCTAAGTTATGTTGAGCATGATTTATATTATGTGTAAAATGTGTGATATGACTTGTTATGGTTGACATGCTCTCACGTATGGTTGGAATGTTATAACATGTATGCGTAGAGGCCTTAGGTGGGTTTAAGTAGTTGTGGGGAACTAAAAGAAATAAAGAGGGTGGAGCGAGTAAGGAGAAGTGGAAAAAAGTCTAAGTGTATTATAAAATATGCATGAGAATATAAATGACGAAAGTAATAAAATGAAGGGTTAGGGTAAAATTTTGCATGGCGGATATGAGCCTTGCATGGGGTGCATAGTCTCTGTATGGGGGAAAAAGCTTACATGGGAAGAGTTAGTTTGATGGTTGACCATGGGTAGGAAAGTGTATTTTAGGTGATTAGTGTGCTTGGAGAAAAGTTAGTACCTGGGTTCATGGAAGTATGCATGGGAGCCTAACTAGGGTTTTTGAGGGGAAAACCCTAAGTGTAGGGGTATTGTGGGAGAGGTTAAGGGATTGTTTGGACTTTGGGTTGTGATGAGGAGTGTGTCACATGAAGGGTGTGAGTCAAGTTATATGGGGATAGAGTTGTGTATGAGAAGAGTGTGTGGAGGAAAATGGTGTGTATTAGGGTTTTCGTAGGTGACCAACTAGTGTATCATTAGCACATGCAGGAGTTTAGGAGTTGCATTGTGTGGTTTGGAGTGGGTTGAGTAGAGTGCAGGTGTTGGGATCAAGGGAGAACATGGGTTGTATAAGAAAGGGAGAGGCTAGGGCCACATAGGCCAAATTAGGGTTTTAAGAGGAAACCCTAGTGGGCGATGGTGAGTCTAGGTAGAGAAATGGGAAAGTGGGCCTTGACCCACATGTGTGAGGGTTTTTGGATTCATTGTGAGTGTGATGGAAGGTGAAAAGGGGGTCTTGGAGAGTGTAGAGGTCTCAGGTTATGGGATAGGGTTATTTAAAAAGTTTGGGGTGGAAGAGTAATAATGAGTCGGGGAAGCTCACTAGGGTGTGTGTGTCTAGATAGGGGTTACTTTTTGAATAAGACATGAATAAAAATACTAATCACTTTAAATGGAAGATTATTGAGCCAATCCCAGACCATTCTATCGGCAATAATAGTGGTTAGGAGCATTTTTTCCCTAGAGACCGCTCCACTGGCAAATAATAGTGGCCAGGTGTTTTCTGCCCTAGATTAGTATTTTCCTTCCACTAGCTATAATAGTGGGGAATCCTAAACTCAATAAGAAAAAACTTGAATAATAATAAATCATGGAAAAGACATTAATCACTTATAGTAGAACACCATGTGGGTCAGGGTCAGATTATTCCAACAGCAATAATAGTGACTAAGATTATTTTTACCTTATAGACCGTTCCACCAATAAATAATAGTGGCTAGGTGTGTTCTAACCTAGAGTAGTATTTTTTTCCCACCTGCCATAATAGTAGGGTTCCCATACTCACGTGGATATAATTCGAGAGATGTGTAAAGATGGAACTAATAGCTTTAATTCTAATTGTTGTGATTAATCTAATTAACTTACTACTTACATTATCTGTATTATATGTGATATGCCCTAACTTAACTGTATGATTACCTAACTTAGTACGTAGCATATTGATCGCCCCTATCATAGGTGCTGCTAATTACCATGAGCACTGTCCCCTCCTGAGTCTATGCAAGTAGGAGACAATGCACATGCTGACTTTGATGCTTATAATAAGTTGGCTGGGATAGAGTGATGATCTGATGCCCTAAGAATGAGGCCAGAGAGGGTGTTCTCCGGAATTTTTATCTCCTTATGTTTCCATTGCTTTTATTCCCCTGTAGGCTGTAGCGGGGCATTGTTTTGTATTTTATTTCAATTATGTATTAACCTTAACATTTGTGTACTTTGGTTTCATTAATTAAAGTTGAACTATTATGGTTTTTAATTATACTTGTTAATGATCTTTGTACTTTTTTTCTTGTGATTAGTATAAGACTAGTTAAGGATCAATCTTGGTTTGATCACGACGGTAGTACCCCCCCCCCCATTTTAGTGCATAATTTTCTTTAAACAAATAAAAAATTTATAGTAAATTTTGGGGGTGTTACACCTTTAGCCTCCTCTACTGTTCCCAACCCCTTTGCTTTGGCAATACTTGCCATTTCACTCCTCTAGAAATGGTAGGCTATGTTGTTGCTAGCCTCCCTTGCTCGGCAACTCCAATCAATCCCCTCCTTTGTTAACCACACCTTCGAGTATTATTTTGGTTTTTCTCTAATCCTTTCACTCTTTATTTCCTTAAAACCTTTATTAATTATGTCATTTAAATTTTAATGATGTTTTTCAATTATTCTTAGGTGATTTAACGAAAGTTCCAAAAGAGATAGGATAGGATAAGCATGCTTAGAGACCAGATGCTTTTTCATAAGGATACTAGTCGATATTTGGGGTTTTGTGTTAAATGATTATATGAATATGTTTATTATCATGTTATGTTTATTTTACTATTAAATACATGTTGTTGATGATATTATATATTAATATGAAATATATGATAGGAAGAAAGTAAGAATAATGAAATAAGTGTTGATATGAGATTTCTATGCTGAATCGTATTTTGTGGGTGAATATAAAGTAGAAGAGTAACATGAGCCTAATAAAGTTTGATATGTGGGAAAATAAGTATATTTAAGATGTATGTAGATAAATGGAGGATTTGGAAACAATGATATTGAAAGTATAAGATTTTTGTAAAATAAGGGCTATCACTTATCTTTAAGGGCATTTTGGTCAATATGGGTTAATATAAGAATTTTGCAAATTTAATGTGTCAGGTGGAATAAAATTATTCTAATAAGATGATGTAGGATGATTAGAATGATTATGAATGTCATGAGTTCCTCAAAATGAGAAAATGGTCTAATTTAGGAATAGTAACCTTAAAACGGTCATGACATTATTACATATGTAAAACATTAGATTTAGGCCACGAATTTTGGATATGCTATTAATATGGGTATCTTAAGGATGCATGTCGAATTTGTTAATTATAGGAGTCTTATGGAAAAAGTTATGACATACTTGTAAAATTAGGATTTTAGGAGCCTTGTGAATAGTAACTTTTGATATAGGGCTATTATCTTATGTATAAGATTTTGTAGTTAGATCTTGAATTTGGGGTATATTAGTAATAATAATATTTGAGAAAGATATACTAAATTTGGTGGGTAAATGACTAATATGGGGGAAGTTATGCCTAACTTGTGAATTTAGGGTTTCTAGGTGAAGATAAGAAACTTAACTTTTGAGAATGATCTTATTATCCATATGCTAATATTATGCCTGAATTAATCATGTTTTTTACTTATTATAGCAATCATGAATGATATGTTAATCATTTAAAGTGAAAGATCCCATGAGTTAAGATCAGTGGTATATGTCCGTTCAACCAGATGAGAATATTAGTCGGATGTGTTCTACCCTAGGGTTGTATATTGATAACTATTCCACAGGTTGAGACTAGTAGCTGAAGCAATTTTTTTGGGGTTGTATATTATTACTATTCCATCGATAATAATAGTGGCCGGTAACATTTTACCTTGGGATGGAATAATTATTTCATCGGTTAAGAATAGTGGGGTTCATAAACTTATTATACAATAAATCCTGAAAATGATCATAATCATTGATAAGATGCTAAACACTTGTAGTGAAAGACTACGTGAGTCAGGACCATTTGTACCTGTCCATTCCACCAGACGAGAATAGTGGGCGGGAGTGTTTTATCCTAGGATTATATATATTGATAACCGTTCCACTGGTAGAGAATAGTGGAGTCCCTAAACTCAACGTAAATAAAAGAATGGATCATATTATATTCTAATGGTATGAATTTGAAATCAATAATTATATTGCATTGATTATTGTATCTCACATGTATGCTAATTTTTGTCATGAATGCATGTAATTATATGTTTTCCTTATTTTGACTTCATTGCTGCCTTACTCAGTACCTAGCGTACTAATCATCCTTTTTATGGGTAGTTCTTATTCCCACGAACAGATGACCCATATGTTTATGTGCAGGTCGATGAGGACCCGGTTAATGAATTTGTAGGTTTTGATGCTTTGTTCAGGGCAAAGTGACTTTGTTTATTAGGACTTTTGGACATAGAGTTATTTTATTCGGATGTTGGTTTTACCTAAATACCTTTTTGGATTCTTAGATCCATGATATTCCTTTTATTATATTTTGTTATTGTACCCCGAAGTAAATCTCCCAACTCACATTTACATTTATAAACCTTTTTCCATTTCTATTTACTCTGTTTTACTCCTAATGGTTTTTAGCCTTGTGATTAATGCGAGGATGGTATGGCAAACCAAACTCACATCAATTACGATGGTAACACCTAGCTATTTTGATTATGCTTTTGCTGTAATATGAAAATTTTTAATAGTAAATTTTGGGGTGTTACACAACTGCATCATGAAAAATGCTAAGAATATCTTAGGAACAATTCGGTATGGGTTAAAAAGGTTCTATTTTAGAATAAGAATTTTTTCCAAAAAATTGAGTTTTGAAAATATACACACCTCGTTAAACCGGTTAATCGGTTTGGCCTACTAGTCAATCGTTCTATATACCAGTCGATCGGTTTCTCAACTTGTCGATTAGTTTAGTCGACCAAAACCAATTTTGCTGAAACGATGAAATAGTCTATCACTTCGCCTGAAAAACTCATTAAATTTAATTTTCTAACCTCATTTCAAATCCAACTTTACCTTAAACTAAATCAAAATACCAATCAAACACCAAAATTGGCATAATTTCTCATTCAACACTTTACAAAAAGATGGGGTATTAGATATATTCTTACATATTTTTACTATGAATAAGTAGGAATGAGGCATCCATCATATAATTTAACATAATAGAATCACATATAAATGATAACAATTAAAGTAAAGCAAAAGAATAATTCTATGAAACAATAAAAAATATTATTACATCTGAAATCATGGTCCAATGCTTCAATCTATTCCCTACCAATAATTATTTAACCAATTATAATAAATAAATAAATAAATAAAAATATATATCAAAAATAGAGAAAGAAATAACCAAAAATAAATATGGATGAAAATTTTAGCAATTCAATTGGATGAAAAATTGTTTGTTCTTTATCCAAAAATTTATCTTCCATCGACCTTGTTCCTTTTTTTTCCTCTCCTCTACTCCTTTCTCTATTCTTCTCTATCAAATGTCACTTCTATCTCCCTCCTTACCTTTCTATGCAGACGTTCTCTCTCTTCTTTGCCACTTGTCATTTCTCTCTCTTTCATCTATTGTTGCATATCCTCTTTCTCTTCTCTACCCCTCTTTTATTTTCTTCTATGCCTCCTCCTTTTGTCGTCTCTTTTCTTTTTTCCTTATTATTTTCTCTAGGATTATCCTCCCTCAGCCCTCGTGCCTCTACTTTAACCAAGTTCGTTTTTCCATGCCCTACCTCTTACGTTAGGTCTACTTCTCACGCCAGACCTTCCTTTCTCTTTTTCTTTCTTTCAGCACTTTATGCCTCTCTTTTTTATCTGGCCTTTTATTATCTTTTCTTTATTCTTGATTTTTTATTCCATGCATAATCAATGAGTACCTATAAAATAATAGTAAAATAAATAATAAATAATCTTATAATTTGAGCCCATTAATTTTCTATCAATTTAGGTTAAATAATTATATATATGAGAAAATTATCACTTATGCATATAATTGTAATTAGCCATATATATTGATCAAGTAAAAGACCAAAAGCTAAGATTAAAATAGTATAAAATATGTAAAAATACATAATCATCAATAACCCCTTACTTAATATCTTGCTTATCCTCAAGTGATACATGAATTGAAAAAAAAAACTAATTAGACACTTTTGTAGGTCTGACAATTCCACTAAGCAAATGTAATAAGCTATTTAAACTCCTAGGGCACTCTTAGAGGACGAGTAAGGTCTTATGAGGGTTTCGTTGATAATATAACCATTAAATCACACACAATTTAGATACAAAAGAAAAAAACACCTCTAACACTCTTAATTAATGTCATCTCAAAATCTTTTACTTTTATAGCACCAAGATTAGTATTCAACCAAGATTCATCATTAGAAAATTTAAAGGGCTAATTCCAACGTCTGGTTCACACATAATATGACAAATATAAAATCGACCACGCCTTAGCCATATCAAGACCCATTATCACTAAGGATACTCTTTATTTTTCTCTTTCTTAGAATCATGGCTACAAATGTACAAAAAAATGCACTTAGATATATGATATATAAGATGATAAAAATTACAAGCATCTCGTATATATTAATAAAGAAGACTCATATTATATGAATAAAATCTCATGAAAGATATCAAATAACTGCCAAATGGACTGAAATATATGTTTAAATCTTGTGACTAATCTTCAACAGATCTAAAGCTACCCATCTCAAGAATCAAATATGAATTTTATAGATTGTAATAGAACTAAGGTATAAAGGATTTAGAGTATTCTAGAGTCGTGGTGCTAAAAGGCCATGAACTAGTGGAACTCTAATAATTAGATGAAATATAAGAATCAACTCCACATTATTGATGATCAATGATACACACCTCAACCTCACTACGACAAAAAATGATTAACACCAACTATTTTAGCACCAAACTAATCAGATGTGTTAAGCCTTAACACCGATGATTGTTCATTGGTATTAGATCAAAGGATAAATATATTTTTGTCTGAAAATATGTAACACGGATGATAAATATCTTTGGTATTAAGTGGCACCAAATCCCCCCTCCCAATTTTTTATTAAAATCTCAGCAAAATGAATACCGATGAGTTATTTCTTATCATTGGTAATAAGGAATATATTTCATAAAAATACCATAGAGGGAAAATTATCACCAAGGAATGGGGAGTGAAAATGAAGAGCATAATACCGATGAGATTTTCCTTAATACTGATGATAGATCGTTGTTAGTAAGTGATATTTGGTCGGAATAAATTCGAGGAAAAATTGTTGCCAAGGAAAAGGGAGTAATAATAAAGTGCTTATTACTGACGATTTGATCTTAATAGTGATGGTTAATTGTTGGCAATAAGTGTTTTGATGATTTTTAGCACAATGGAAACAACATCGTCTAACATATTTCCCCTTAGTACGAATGATTTGGGGCTTAATACTAATGATTTGAATAATTAGTATTAAGGGTATGTTATAATAAAGCTTGCAAACCCTACCTCATCATTTATCATCTTCTTCTTTGACTTTCGTTTTCTCTCTTCTTCTTCTTCTTCTTCTTCTTCTTCTTCTTCTTCTTCTTCTTTCAATTTTCTCCTCTATTTTTTTTCCTTTTTGAAGGTTTGTTTTAATCTAATCTCTATTTCTTATGCATTTTTGGTATAAGATTATCTAATTATTATTTTATAGGTGTAACCATAAGTGTCTAAAGCACCACCGCTGCACCGCCGTCGAGCTTTGCCTCATTATTAATTTGATATTATTATTATGAATTTTTTTGTTTTATGTTAATTTTTGTATATTATTTAAATTGAAATCATTTTTTATGGTAGTTAGGGTATGATTGATTAATTAGATGATTTTAACTAGGTATTGTATAAATAGATTTTATTTTTTGGTAAGTAAGTAGATTTTTATTACTACCAAAAATGAAGATACGTACAAAATAAATTAGACCACAAATTCATCTATACAATCCTTTCGTTGGTCATATTTATTGTCTCGATGAGGGGCAAAAATCCTACTTGACAATATAAAGCATATATCTTTAAGAAGTAGATGAGAGTGTCAAGATATATTACTAAAAATCCTAGAATTTCTTTCCTGTCAAATAAACCCTATGAATGTGACAAATAGGGCTCTGAGTATGTCCTTCTTTCTCTTTCATTACTTTGTGTTTTTAGCCAAGATCTTCATTTCTATCTCCTATGAGTGGATATGATCTCTCATATTAAAAGATTTTATAATCTTCTTCCATATCTCCTGACTATATGGGCAGTCAAACATAAGGTGCTTAATGTCCTCCTCTTGTCCTATAGTGCACAGGCTACACTCAATATCCTCAGGAAGGTTCATATGCTTCAGTCTCACCTTGGTTATCAATTTGTTTTGAATGGAAAGCCACATAATAAATTGGTGCTTGGGAGCAGCTAAACCCCACTAAGAAATGGGCTACTACCAAAATTTTTCACCTTTGTGTCTAGTTAGGTCATATATTTCCTTCATACTATAAGATCCATCATTCTTTAATATTTTTGCCAAATACTGAGTATCAGAGAAGAAACCTTGAAATTGTTGTCTGAGATTGAAGATTTGCTGCAACTTCTAAGAGCACTTATAAATTGAAGTGAAAGACCACAAAGATTGAGTGCTTAGATTAATAGAATGGACCTATTTAACCCAAATAGAGTCCTTTTTGTAGAATTTGTTCCAAATTATTTTCCCTACTGCCACTTTATTCCATTAATACACATCAATTAAGCCCATACCACCACCCCCCTTTTTAGTAACCAAACTTGCTTCCAAGCTACTAGTGCTTTCTTTGAAGAATTTATCTTTCTATTCCAAAGAAACTGCTTACACATAGAAGGTGGGAAGACCTAAGACCAGTAGAGTTGAAAGCTAAAGATAACATACTTTAGAAGCTATGTTTGACCTGCATAGGATAGAAGGTGGGAGTGCTAGCTTGTAAACTTTTGTGCAATTTTCTGCACCAAACCTTGGAGTTGGGAATTTGTTAATCTTATAGAGGATAAAGGAACTCCTAAATAAGTAAAAGGAAAGCTACCTTCAGAGAAATGAGTATGAAGCCAGATATGAAGTCTTATTACATCATCTACACCCCCAAAAAAGATGCTGCTCTTTTGAGGATGAATGATAAGACCAGTTCTATCAGAAAAGTCCTTTATCATATTGATATGGTTGTTAATTGATTTAAAATCACCCCTACAAAATAGGAGCACATCATCTAAAAAATCTAAGTTTATAATCTTCAAGCCTTTGCATTTAGGATGTTATTTAAAGTCCTTGTCATCCCACAAAAACCTCAGAGATCTAGTTAAATATTCAGCCACCAACACAAACAAATAAGGGGAAATAGGATCCTCTTACCTCAAACCTGGCTGACATTTGAAAGGTTTAGTCATCTCTCCATTTAAAGAAAGAGAGTAGGAGACAGTAGTTACACAGGCCATGATCCGTTTAACAACTTGGATGGGAAAACCATATGCAAGAAGGACTTGCTGCAAAAAACCCTAGTGAACTGAGTCATAAGCTTTCTTAATGTCAGCTTTTATTATGCATTTAGGAGAAATATGATTTTGAGAATATTTCCTAACCAATTCAAAATCTAACAACACATTTTCTCTAATATACCCACCTTTTACAAAACCTAATTGAGCATGATCAATAAGATGAGGCATTAAGGCCTCCAGTCTAGCAGTTAGAATTTTAGATATGATCTTTTATAAAACTCCACAGCAAGCAATATGCCTATAATTACTTACCCTGGTAGCATTTCCTCTTTTTGGAATGAGAGTTAGAGAAGTGATGTTGAGTTGAGGAGGAAGATATCCAATGGTGAAGAAATTCTGCACTGCAAATGTGATATCGACCCTTATAATATTCCATGATTTCTTAAAGAAAGTAGTAGTAATTCCATTAACACCAGGGGATTTATAATCTCTAATAGCAAAGACGGCCTCCTTAACCTCTTGAGAGGAAATTGGGGAAAGAAGTTGATACTTATGAGAATCTTGAAGAATTGGATCCTGTAAAATAACTGCAGAATTTACTAATCCTGAGCCACTCCCTTTATATCCTAGCAAATTTTTGTAAAAATTGAGAAAAGAATATGAGATGCATGCAGGATCAGAAGTGACATCCCTTGTATCCATCTCAGCATGTTGAATGGAGTTCAAGTTTTGATTACCCTTCAACCAAGCAAAGTAGTATTAATGATTTGTATTCCCTACATTCAACCAGTGAATTTTTTATTTCTGCTTGAGAAAACTTTCATAGCATCTTAACATTTTGTTGAGGTGATCTCCACAATTGTGCACTATAGCTCTAAGATCTTTTTTACTAATATCCTGCATTAGCTTCTTTTGAGACTCATATAGGGCCTTCCTAACCTCCTCCACTTTGCGATCTAATGATCCATATTTAACCCTATTAAAGTCCTTAAAAATAGGCTTCATTTTTTGAAGAGTCTTCTATATATGTAGAAGAGGGTTGCTACTAAAAGGCCCTTCCCAATGATTCCTGATGATGTCCAAGAATTGAGCATCTTTAGTCTAAAAATTATTAAATCTAGAAGGCTTCTTTCTAATATTATGCACCCCTATATAAACTTGGACAAGGTAATGATAAGATAACATGGGGGTCTTGAAGTCAGCAAAAGAGTTTGTGAACTCTTTAAGCCAAGGCACATTCACCATAGCCCTATATAGCTTACAAGCAATTGCATCATCCCCACTTCTTTTATTCATCTAGGTAAAGAAGCAATCGTAGCCCTTAAGATCTCTTGACGCAAAACATTAAAGTAGTGAGATAAATCAAGCATGTCCTATATAGGAGGTATATCCCCTCCCTGCTTTTAATAGGGGTGAAGGATTATGTTAAAGTCTCCCACTAAAATCATAGGATTAGAGTTCCTTTTATTCAGGTCCAACTAATTCCACAGGATTTTCCTAGCTGAAACAGTATTGAAGGCATAGATAAAACCCACAACAAACTGAAATTTACCATCTAAAGTCTTGACATCATATAGAATGCCCTGAGCATAAGTAGAAATATGATTCACAATCTAGGTCAAAAGGATCCCAGAGCACCCACACTCGACCATTGTCATGACTTTGATAATTATTTAGCCACATCCAATTCCTTGCTAAGGCTATTTGAATATTATCTACCTTATTTGCCTTAACTCTAGTCTCCAATAAACCAATAAGGGAGCACTTGATTTGCTTGATTCATCCACGAACCTCCCTTTGTTTGAATGGATCATTAATGCCTCTCACATTCCAACTAGCAAACATGGGTACCCAGGTCATGAGGATACCCTATCAGTTCTTGAATCTAACCTAGGATAAGAGGTATACTAGAGTCTCTAAGAGCATGAAATCAATTTTCACTACCGGCCCTAATAAGAATATCTCGAGTACTTGAGTCATAGGCCTTTGAGGGAATAGATAAATTATTCTTGTGTACTTCAACATATACAAGGAATGTAGACTCCCTATTCTCAGACTTTGATGCTCCTTTATCTTCAAAAACTTTCTTATGATTTGAAGCTTGCCTTCTACCCCTAAACACCTTCCATTCTTAATGAACTTGAGGCTCTACATTATGAGACTTCTTCTATAGTTTCAAAAATGTCTGATCATTATGAGAAGGATCAAGACATTTATAATAGAAAGAACGTTTCCATTAAGGGGAATAGAACATCAAATAGATTTTATTCCAGGAGCTGTTATACCAAACAGACCTGCTTATAGAGCTAATCCTGAAGAGGTTAAGGAATTAAAAAGACAAGTATCTGAACTGTTAAGTAAAGGACACATTAAGGAGTCTATGAGTCCTTGTGCAGTACTAGTGTTATTAGTGCCTAAAAAGGATGGTAGTTGGAGGATGTGTGTGGATAGCAGGGCAGTAAATAAAATAACTATCAAGTATAGATATCCTATCCCTAGGCTTGATGAAATGTTGGATCAATTGCATGGTGTTGTTATATTTTCAAAAATAGATTTAAAAAGTGGGTATCATCAAATTAGAATGAAACTAGGAGATGAGTGGAAGACAGCTTTTAAGACTAATTTTGGATTATATGAATGGTTAGTGATGCCTTTTGGGTTGTCAAATGCTCCTAGTACTTTTATGAGACTTATTAACTATGTTTTGAGGGAATTTATTGGAAAATTTGTGGTTGTTTATTTTGATGATATACTTATATATAGTAAATCTTTAGAGGAACACCTGAAACACTTAAGGATTATTTTAAATGTGTTTAAAACAGAACAACTTTATGCTAATTTAAGTAAGTCTAGATTTTGTTTGGAAAGTGTGGTTTTCTTAGGATTTGTGGTAGGAAAAGAGGGTGTATCTGTAGATGAAGAAAAGGTTAGAGCTATTCAGGAATGGCCTGTGCCAAAGAGTGTGACTAAAGTAAGAAGCTTTCATGGATTGTGTTCTTTTTATAGGAGATTTGTGAGACACTTTAGTACTATAGCTGCTCCCTTGACTGCCATAACAAAAAAGGATAATGGGTTCACTTGGGGAGTAGAACAACAGAAATCTTTTGAGACACTTAAGACTAAATTAACCCAAGCACCTGTGTTGAGTCTTCCTGACTTTGAAAAGATGTTTGAATTAGATTGTGATGCTTCAGGGTTAGGAATAGGGGTTGTACTTTCTCAAGAGGGAAAGCCAATAGCTTATTTTAGTGAGAAATTAAATGGTAGTACTTTGAATTATTCTACTTATGAAAAAGAACTGTATGCTTTAGTAAGGGCTTTGGAAGTGTGGCAACATTATTTGTGGCATAGAGAATTTGTAATTAATACTGATCAGGAAGCTATTAAGTATTTAAAAAGTCAATCAAAGTTAAATAGAAGACGAGGTAAATGGATAGAATTTATTGAGAGTTTTCCTTACATAATTAAGTATAAGAAAGGTAGTGATAATATAGTTGCATATGCTTTATCTAGGAGATATGCTTTATTAAATGCTGCTGATACTACTTTATTAGGTTTTTCCAGTATTAAACTATTATACTTAGAAGATGTTGATTTTAAAGAAATCTATAAAAGGTGTGAAGTTTCCTCACAAGGAAAGTATTTCATTAATGAAGGTTATTTCTTTAGGGAAAATAGGTTGTGTATTCCTGCATGCTCTTACAGAGGTTTATTAATTCAAGAAGCTCATAGTGGTGGGTTAAGGGCACATCTAGGATCTCAGAAAACTTCAGATGTTTTAATTGATCATTTTTACTAGCCACACATGAAAAAGGATGTTTTAAAACATTGTGTCAATTGTATTGCTTGTAGGTAGGCAAAAACTACTTCAAAACCTTTTGGTTTATATACTCCCTTACCTGTCTCTAACCATCCTTGGGTTGATGTATCTTTGGATTTTGTTTTAGGATTACCTAGGACTAATAGAGCTAAGGATTCAATAATGGTTGTAGTAGATATGTTTAGTAAAATGGCTTATTTTATACCTTGTAATAAAACAAATGATGTTGTAGTAGTGGCTGAATTATTTTTTTCTAATGTGGTTAAATTACATGGTATTCCTAAAACTATAGTTTCATACAGAGATGTTAAGTTTTTAAGTCATTTCTAGAGGGTTTTGTGGGGAAAATTAGGGACTAAGTTATTATTTTCTACAACTTGTCACCCTCAAACTGATGGACAAACTGAGGTAGTAAATAGAACATTAGGAAACATGTTAAGATCTGTCCTTGGAAAGAATCTTAAACAATGGGAATATGTTTTACCTCAAGTGGAATTTGCTTATAATAGGACTTTACATTCTACAACTAATAAAACTCCATTTGAGATTGTGTATGGTTTTAATCCTTTAACTCCTTTAGATTTGAGTCCTTTGCATCATGCTGAATTGCAAAATTTTGATGCTGAATCTAGAGCTGATAATATGAAAAGGTTACATGAGACTGTAAGCCAACAGATTAACAAAAAGGTGCAATAGATGGCTGAACATGCTAATAAAAGAAGGAGAAAAATGATTTTTAAATCTGGAGACTTAGTCTGGGTTTACCTTAGGAAATAGAGGTTTCCAAATTTTAGAAAGTCAAAGTTGGACTCTAGAGGAGATGGACCGTTTACTGTGTTAGAGAAAATTAATGATAATGGTTATAAGATTGATTTACCTATTAAATTTGGGAATGTGAGTAATACTTTTAATGTACCTGATCTTAGTCCATTTCTGGGACTTATTCAGGTTTCAGAGGCAAAACCTTTCCAAGAAGAGGGGAATGATATGAATCTTAAGAACTTATATTTAATTAATTTTGAAAATTACTGTGAATTATTTACTTATAATTGTTTGTCTTATTTGGTGAATAAATAGGAGTGTAATGCAGCATATGGACTTTGTGGATCTTTGGATGCAGTTGCTGGAATGTGCAGATTATGTATCTGAAGTGTGCAGATTATGTAATTTTTGTTAATTAATTGTAATCCCATATGATGCATTCGTCGGTCAAAATTGGCTAATGGAAATTAGGTCGGTTGTATAATCCGCCACCTGGTCCTTAATTTTGGACTAGATGGATTGTGGATTAATCAATCCTTAATAGCCATGATTAGCTAAAGTGTTATTTTAGCTGATGGGAATTAAGTCTTAAACTTAATTTGTATTTGGGGCATTTTATTTTGTGGATTAATTGGGCTGGTCGACTATTTATGTGGCCCAAAGTAATAAGCCAGTTTGGCCTTTCCGTTGTAAATCTGGTCGTGTATTCGTTGGTCTGTATTGTGTATTTGTACGTCGTTATACGATCTGTAATACGCATATAAATAGCCTGGTAAACGTGTAATAGTGGACGATTCTTTTTGACAGAATATTTGGCTGAGCTCTCGATTATTCTCGCGACTTGTCTCTCTCTCTCTCTCTCTGCGATTCTCTCGCTCGCTCGTCTTCTCTGAATCTGCTCTCTTACCTTTGATCGATCTTGATCATTCTTTCTTCAAATTTCAGTTGCCGTTGTACAAACTGTGCCTCTGAATCTTTGGGTCTTCCTTTGGAGTTGTTCCTTAGGCTGAACCGGCGAATCGAACATTGCGCTCGATTAATCTTTTGATCCTTTCGAGAAACCCTAACAGGTTTCCATCAATGACACTAAAGGCTTGTCTTCCCCTGCGACAAAATCATCAATGGTCTAAACCTACACTGCATCTAAAGAACTATTCCCACTTTTCGGACTCCTCAAAACTCGCCATTGCCCTGATTTGCCAGACCAAGCTGATGATTTCTTATTCCTGGCCATAATAACAGCCATGAGTTCCGCTAATAGAGGAACTAGGGTAGGAAGAAGGAACTAGCCGAGAGAAAACCTTAACCAACGATCACTCAAGATAATTTTGATGATGCTAGAACAAACTTGACTTGAGAGAGGG
The DNA here is from genome assembly GCA_039764185.1 of Tamarix austromongolica. Classification (NCBI taxonomy): domain Eukaryota; kingdom Viridiplantae; phylum Streptophyta; class Magnoliopsida; order Caryophyllales; family Tamaricaceae; genus Tamarix; species Tamarix austromongolica. Next base: position 74,805,972 of record CM077816.1, on the reverse strand, counting down.
CTCACATCTGCCCTCCACCTTTGCAATGTTACTTTACGGTTATTGTTTTATAATTGGATTATTATATTATTGTAGTTAGGTTTTATATAATTGATCAATTAGATTTTGTATAACTGAGTTATTAGACTATTATAGTTAGATTATGTGTGTAATTAGATTATTGTATGTAGTTGTACTATGCATGTTAGATTAGAAAAAATATTAGTATGTTAGAGTATAATAAATATTTTAATTAATTCTATTGTTAATATATATGTGGGGTAATATCTTAGCATGTGTATATGCTTTTAAGGTAGCATGTTAGTAGAAATTAAATTTGGTGATATGTAATTTTTATTTTTGTAGGTGACTTTGTTAGATTTATATTTTAGTATGTATGCATGTTAGGTTTTGCAATTAGCATCTTAATTTCACCATGTATAAAAAGGTAAATACTAAAAAATAAGATAAATAATTTTAAGATATGTGGTAAGTAGTTTGAAAATTTTATTGTCATTTGTTATTGTATAATACTAAAAATTAACAGTGACAATACTTCAAACAAATATGAAAATATAGAAACATTCCTAACCTTAGAGAATAATTAATGAAGATAAATGGAATTATTTTTACGTTTTTAATATTAATGAATTATATATAATTAGAATCTAGTGAAATTATACAACTAATATCTTAGTGAAATTAATGAAATTATACAAATTTCACCATTTGTTATAATTAGAAAACCTTAGTGAAATTATACAACTAATATATTTGTGGTAATTGGATATAAAAAAAGAATTTATTTGTAGAGTTTTGACCATAGAGAATAATTAATAGGTATGTGTAAATATAAATATTGAATAATTAAATGTAACATTTTTAATATTCATGAATTTGGCAATGCATGAATCTATTTAATGATTAATCTATAATAGTTAAATATTTTAGGTAAAAAATTAATCTTTAACATTATAGAGTAATTGATGAAATGATATAAAAAGTTCAAATATTTGACACTATTAAATTTTACATCGTTAAACCCTTATGCAATAATAAAACTAATATATTTATTTATTTTAAAGAAAATAAAAAATCATTATACGTAAGCAATTTTAGATTGAGTAGTTAATGAAAGTAAAATAAATGAAATAAATTCAATGATAACTTTTAAAAAAAAATCTTCGTATTAAGGATTATTGTGATTTTGTGTCCTTTTTATAGGTGGTAGGAAGTTACTTGATGTATACTTTTTATCCTACTTTAGGATGTCTCTGGATTAGGATATTAGATATCATACAATATGGGTATGTGATGTGTTTTATTGCATGGTGTAGAATGGTTTGCATTTAGGACCATACAAGTTTAGGTAGTATTATCTTTTTCTTACCTTACCACTTATACAATCATGGATAGGGGTGATGAATAGATACCTATATTTGTTTATCACCGATGTTCCACACTCTAGATGTATTAAGGATGAACATTTTATGAGATACTATAACTAGATTGCTAGAGAGTTGATAATGATTGATGATGAATGAATGTCTCTCCATGGAATGTTGATAAGTGCATATCCTAATTATCTAAGTGACATGTTCGAGGTAGACATACCTTCTTCTCAAAATGTTATCTAGTCCTTGGAGAGCAAATGATTGTGGACTCCTTGGGTAACTGAGAGTTGGTCATCAGATGTTAACATGGGCTTTGAGAAGTGATTGAGAGCATTAAAACTATATACCCTAAAGGGTATACTATCTTGTTGAATAATAATTTTTGGTATTAGGGTTGCTTATTAGATATGGACCCATGTTTTGTCTTGTCGTTGTACATTGTATTGATAACTTAGTTAAAATTTGTATAAGATGTTTGCTTAACTAATATTGTAATATTGTTGCTTGCTAAATTTAATTATTGATAAGATAAGTGAACATTATTTACTTGAAAAATAATAATAAATAAGATACCATACATAAAAGTTGGATGAGGTTACAGAATCTCAAGTAAAGCAAACAAAATTTTAATGAGTGAGATTATAGCCTAAAGCCAAGTAACATTTGAGTGACGGGGGAAAGAATTAAGATAAATTAAAGCTTTTATGGCTACATGGGCTCAAGGTTATTTGCCTCTACCATCTAATCAAGATGAAGATGAAGATGATGAAAATAAATTTTAGATTTTATGCTAGTATTAAAAAGTGAAATGTAATAATAATATATTTGTTTTGTAAATTGCATTTTTATAACATTTGTCGTTAATATACTATTTAGAAAATATTTCCAAAACATTATTTTTGATTTTATTTAATATTTTCAAAAGTGAATTACCATGGCTAAATTGTCGGTAATATGGTTTTCTGAAATTTTCAGTCATTAGAAAATCGTTAGTAATAAGCTTATTATCAATGATAAATCGTCAATAATAAGGTTTTTAACACAAAATATTTTCAAATTTAGAATTAAAATTTGTCAGTAATAAGGCTTAATATCATAATTTATCGTCAGTAATACACTTTTTAATATAAAATATTTTCAAATTTAGAATTGACATTCATCTATAATAAGGATTAACACTGACAATTTATCATTAGTAATAATTCATACAGACCGTTGGTAATAAAAAACAATTATTGATAATAAGATTTTTTGAATTCAAGCTATTTTTCAAATTTAATATTTTAATCATCAGCATTAAGAGTGATGTTTTTTTTAAAACTACCATTTTGCATCGTCAGTAATAAGCTTAATTATGACTAATATATTATTGGTGGTGCACTTTATTACCAACCCACTTGTATCAACAAAATATCATCAATAATACTTATTATCTACTAACAATTCTTTAGTACCGACGATTTTTATCATGACTATTTGTCCTTATTCCTGTAGTTCCTTAACACCAAACTAAAATAACGAGATAATACATAAATAAAACGTGAATATAACTCTTTCAAAGTCATCAACATATCTCCTTCCCTCCTTTATGTCATATCATTTTTCAATTAATTTTTTATTTTCACTTTTTAAAAGTAAAAAATAAAAGAATGATGGAAAAACAACAAATATATATTTAATCTCCACCACCAAACATAATCAATTCCTTTATCAACATAAATATACATTACTCACCCATATACTATCACATACAAAACCACTCTATCTCCATAATATAATGAAACGATCCCCTTCCACTAGCTCTAGGTAAGGGTAAGGGTAAGAATAAGAACCAATGGCTATTTAATGTGGATAATGAAGAAAAAAATATATAGTCAATATATAGGCTCAAATAACTACTATGGCATGTGTACATCCTGTGTACACAAATTAGGATACAAGCTATTTGTTCATATGGTGGAAAATCTTATATTGCCTTGATCATTTTCTTAATCAAATAATATTTTTATTATAAGCTTTGACTAGCATAAGAGTAAGTATAGTAATTTCTCTTAAGTTACTTATAAGAGATATGACAACTAATTTGATAAAATCAATTAAATGTATGTAAAGTTTTCAATGAAAAACAAAGCCAATAAAATATATATTATTTCATATGAATTCACTCAAAAAAGGGAATACATATATGGCTCAAAATCTGATTATGGGGCATGATGAATCTCAATATGTCATTTCAGATGTTAGAAAACCATTCATGTTCTTGCTTAATTCACGTATAAACATGTGTTTCCTACATTTAAATTAACACAAACAATTTCAACTTTCTTATCTTGATTTTATGATCATCTCTTAGTTATATTTTAAAGATATAGTCATCATTAACTAGTTAATGGTTCCTAAGACTTTAAACACACCAAAAATATACATGATTTTTTTTTTTGGAATATATACAAAAAAACACTAAAATATGCAAGCACATAAAAACACACAAAAATACCTACACACTTAAATCACACATTGTCTTCAATGGGTAGACATGTAATGAAACATATAATTTAAGTATATGGAGATAAATAAATAAATAGAAATAAGTAGAGGGTAGAAACCTCCTCTATTACATTAGGTTTCATTCCAAGTAATACTTGTTTTTATGTTTTCAACCTAGTGTGATCACAATTAAGTTACTCAAGGTGGGTCGGTCCACTTGGGAAATACTTCACCAAATTCTGCAAGGTAGCAAAAGACAAAGTATTAGTTTTAATAAAATATTTGACCCAAAAAGAACTCAACTTACCTAGCATGAGGTTGAGGCTTGTATGAAAAGAGAGAACGTTATTTTTTCGGTGTCAATTTAAGGCAGTCTCTCTATCAAGGGAGGAATATATAGTCCCAAATCCATATCTTGTATCACATCTTTCTAGCATAACCTCTCATTTGGAGAATTCATCTTCTTATTTGATGATCTAAGATGATTTGATCACTCTCTTCAATCTTATACCCATATAGCCTGTTAAACAAAAGGAACAAGGAGTAGGGTTATCATAAATAAAATCAAAGTGGTTCAAAGACTTACCTCATGGTTCATGCTTATCTCCTAACAAAATTAGGGGAATAATATATCCAAAGATGGTCTACGATAGATGAAAGTGATATTTTTTCCATCCATGTGCTTATATTTGCTCACTTGATCTTTATTTTGATGAGACTGTCCTTCTACTATTGTGAGCTCTTTTTCCACCCGATCATAATTCTCAATAAGATCCATGGGGACCTCCTCAAATAACTCATCATCACATGTGGACATGGTATTATCATTCTCATAATTCCCACTTGAACTTGAAATTAAAGTACTAGAGAACTCTTTTTGTGCTTGTAATTGATTTACCATGTTGACCACACAACTCATTTGCTCCTCTAACACTAACATCCTTTCATTATGTTTAATTTGACCTTGCTCTAGTTGATTTTACCCATTTTTCAATGCTTTAAAAATATTTTCCTTTTTTTTTCTAAACTTGAGGATTTTAAACTTGGAGAAGATTTTTGTTGAGGATACTGATAATATTTTGAAGATTCATATTCAACTTTATAAGGGTCTTTGATATAACACTTGATAATTATCATTCATCTCCCATCTAACGTTGGGGTGTTGCCTCCTTCTAGAATAGTATGCATTAGTGTAGGGGTCATAACTTTGAAAACCATTGAATGGTTAAGCACTAGGTTCCATCCTCCTCTCATAGCTTGATAATGGTGAGCATATGGATTTCTTTATGTGAGACACACCACTTGTAGTAATGACTCCGATAGCTTTTGCAATATGTGAAACAAGAGTAATGAGTTGGTTAATTCTATTATCAAGGTCACTTTAACTCATTTACTCTAGCATGAGGGTTCATGATGAGTTTTCTATAGCCTAAATATCTAATTATATCCACCTAAAAGAGACAAACACTTCACAATAGAAGGTTACAAGTAAAAAACACAAATAAAAAATCTAATAAAAAAACACTTAACACTAAAAATCCTATTATTTGAGATATTTGAGTGAGCAAAAACACTTTACCTCTAAATAAGAGGATAACACGACAATCAAGAAAACACAACAAGTAAATAAAAACACACTAAAAATACAAGCAAACAAAGGCAAAGTTACCAATCTCTGGCAACGACGCCAAAAATTAGTGTGCTTGCAGCTGGCACCAATTTAAACACTCTTTTTTATTAATTATAGTATTAGTAAATAAGTGTATTGTTCTAGGCTAGGTATTGAGATAACTCACCTAAATTTAGCTAACTTACACGTAATAAAATAAAAGACTCTAAATCATACAAAAATAAATAAGAAAAAAAAACACAATTATGGATGGTTAAAATAGAAAATAAAAAAAATCAAATAAGATAATAAATATGGGTGAATAAGAATATAAAAAATGTACTAGGGGAGTCAAAATCCACCACTAGACTAGATTAAAATATAACAATAATTTTTAAGTCAACTTTTAATCACAAGAAATAGACTAACTAAGTTGTAAGCTAAAAATACGCTTATAGATCTTATATTACTTTCCTTAAATGATTAATACAATAAATAATAACTATTAAATGCTATTAAATTCAAGAAATATAGTTGCAAAAAGTGACTCCTACTAGATTTAAAGTATTAAACACAAGTGTAAGGATGTTAGTCTAAGAATCCAAATTATTACCTCAAGCATGTCTAGTTGTGTTTTCCTTTTTTGACCCACACGTATCGAAGTATTCCACTACTCTGGTTAAAATTGCAAAATTATTTGGTAAGTTATTATCTAACTTAGTTGTAATTTATATATATATATATATATATATATATATATATATATATATAAATTTTAGTGCAATTATATAGTTACCTAGCATGCATATACTCTTATATATTATCATTATAAGGAAGCAAGAACGAGGCATGCACTATATAACTTAACATAATAGAATCACACATATAAACAATAGCAATTAAAGTAAAATTAAAGGACAATCCTATGAAACAAAGAAACTTTTTATTACACCTCAAATCATGGTCTGTGGCTTCAACCTATTCCCTAGCAACAGTTATTTGTTCAATCATAATAAATAAATAAATTACACAAAAATATATATCAAAATAGAGAAATAAATAGCTAAAAATAAATATAGCTAAACGGTTTAGTAATTTAATTAGATGAAATTGCTAGCTTTTCTTCTGTGGCTTTGTTCACTTTTTTTTATCTCCTTTGTGCCTTTTTCTATCTTATTCTCTATTGCTTATCATTTCTCTCTCTCCCTCTCTTTCTGCACAACCTTTCTCTCTCTTTTTGCCACTTGTCAATTATCTCTCTTCCTTCTACCGTTGCCTATCCTCTCTCTCTCATTTGTCCCTTTCTTCTTTTCTTTCTTTTATTCTGCACCCCCTCTTTCTATCATCTCTTTTCTCTTTCTCTTATTTTTTCCCCTAGGACCTTCCTCCCTTGGACATCGTGCCTCTACTTTAGCCGGGCCTACCTCTCCATGCCCTACCTTTCACATCAAACCTGCATCTCACATCGGACCTTCCTTTCTCACTTTTCTTTCTTTCTGCACTTTGTGCCTTTTATTTTTCTAGACTTGTTATTTTCTTTTCTTTTTTACTTTATTCTTGATTTTTTATTCCATACATAATCAATGAGTACCTACAAAATAAGATCAAAAGAAATAATAAGCAATTGTATAATTTAAACCCATTAATTTTCTATCATTTTAGCTCAAATAATTAAATATATGAGATTATTATCGCTTACACATAACATTATAATTAGCCTTATATATTGTTTAAATACAAGACCAAAAATTAAGATTAATAGGGTATAAAATATGTATTCATCGTGGACCAGTATGATCCTGTCCGCTAGAAACTAGAGCATGGACGAAGAACCCAACAATAGGTTCCCTTCATTCTTTGATGTGACGTATTTCCTTATGCTTTTCTTCTTGCACTGTCACGGAGTATGCACAAGTAAACATGGATAAAATCTTACAACTTAAAAATATGAAAATGTAATGTCCCATAAAATACTTGTATCCAAGCACAAAAATAACTCATACAATTTATCCTATTTACGTTCTCCAAGGATCACATTTGTAAGATAACAAGTGAAATTTCAATAGCTACATGACAAGGTGTTAGTGTACCGAACTAATTACTCCCACATCATCTTTAAACAACTATAATAAACAACCATAATTTCTCCTTGTTGTTTACAATTTTTGATAGATTTATTCAATTGATAAACTCTTATAGAGTACTCCCACAAATAATCACTCCTTAATATCATCCCACAAATCACATCATCCCTGCAGGATATTATGGATTAAAGGTTTGGTTCAATGAAAATCATCACCTAACTAACCATCATGGAGTTAACACTCCACCAACTTTCAATATCTTCCAATTTATCTTTATGATTCTGGATTTTCCTATAAATGAAACCTAAATTGATGTATTTCTCATGAATTTCACCCACTCTTTATATTTTGATTCTCCCTTAAGAAGAATACCACATATATTCACACCTGTATTATCTCTTGGATGAAGATAATAAGGTGATGTAAAGTTTAGAATTTTACTCCTTCTCTCAACTAGTTTTTTCTCCACTCATGGTTGTGTTTAGCTTATGAGTATTATAGGAATATTTGTTATATTTCCTACTTAGAGCTCTGATATCATAACAAATTTTCTAGGATCAAATTGTGTGCTTCTCATTCATAGGTTCCACACTTATGCACAATTTCATGCATAATATTGAGTAAATGTTGGAAAAATATTCAAAAAATCAAAAATAATATTGAGCTTGACCATCATTTCCTACACAATTAAATATAATATTTTAATATAATATTGGCTTTAACTTTCTTTTTCTAAAAGTTTTGTAAACTCTAAATTTGTCATGCATGTCCATTCCTAGTGTGAGTACAATGGTTCTCAACTATAAGAACTTATTATATAACCAAATAAGTATTGTATTTGTATGATATGCACATGAAGATATATATATATATAAAGTTCGTTAAGTGATGGAAATCTAGAGACTAATGTCTTCCTAATTAATCAACCACTTATAATAACAATTAGTCTTTAGCCACTCATTTTATATTTGCATTCCATGTTTGTATAAACTTTTGATATTAGTATTAGGTTTTATTTTCCTCCTTGTTAGGAACCAATTATATTCACAATTTTTAACCCATACATTAGTGTGAAGTGCATTATACTATTTTATTTTGCAACTTCCCTTATAAAATTGAGAATAAACAAACGACATGTTGAGCGCTTAATTACTAATTAGTAGAAGGAAAGGAAAAATAATGCTACTTTTTAGTCAATTTCTTGCTTACTCTAAGAAATTTTATGAATAAAGTATGCAAATGATTAAAACAATTGATAAATAGATAAACATTGGATTAAATATGTAACATTAATACATTAAAAATAGTGCCACCTTTCAGTTTCACACCGGGCCTCTAAGATAGGATCAGAATTATGTGTGCTCCATTAATTATGATATTAAAGATTAATATTACTTCTATTTCTTATTCCTATATAGGACATTTTGGCTTATATCATCTGCAAAAATTGGCTTGTGTGCTCCACCAATTATGTTATTAAAGATTAATATTATTTATACTTTTACTTCTATAGAAAATGTGTTGGAATTATAAGGTCACCTCATGCATGCTGCTTTGTGCTACATTGCTGCTTAATAGCATGATACACCAATTACTAAATGATAATTGTGGGGTATGCTAATAAATAAAAAATAAAGTTTAAATATAATATCCTCTAAATGATAGAATACTCCCAACATATTTTATTTTGGATAAATTCTATTTAGTTACCTTGACATTTGACCTAATATTTTTTTGAATATCTTGTGTCTTTAATAATTTCTCTTAAATACTTCTACATTTTAATTTAGTGTTACTTATGTATCTAAATGAAACTAAAAATGTGGTTTGTATATACTGTTCATGCATTCAAGTTAAGCATAATTGATAAGTAACAATACCTAAGTGAAATTAAAATATTAAAAAAAATACTATATGAAATATCAAAATAGAATTTATCATTTTATTTTTCTAGCCGAAAGTAATTGGGGTTGGTTACGACTTACGAGCGTTCATAGGAGATGGGCTGGCCGAAAAATAGCCCAAGCTATGACGCTATACTGGTTGCCAGTTGCCAACGCAAAGCCCATTGAAATGCGAAACTAAAACCTAGTTCCGGTTGGGAGGCTTTATATTGATAAAACCCTAAAGAGCTTTCTCTCGAATTTATCTTCTCCGGCTCTCTCGCCTGTTCACCAGATTGAACTTCGGCGATCCCTAGCCAGATCAGCGAAAATGGTTATTCTCCTGCCTCTCTATCTATCTTCCGGAACATGGATGTATCTTTACTTCATAATAAAACGATGAAGTATGAAATTTAATGCTGTTTTGTTTGTTATCACAGCCGTTCAAGAGGTACGTTGAGATCGGAAGAGTGGCCCTCGTCAACTACGGCAAGGATTATGGGAGGCTCGTTGTCATCGTCGACGTCATTGACCAGAATAGAGTGAGTGTCCTTCCCTCAATCGACAGTGAACTGGTTGATATGTAGCTAATGGCCTTGCTTATATTATTAAAGCTTGAGATATTTCACGTTCTTCACATTCTGCCATGTTTTCAGATTAGACTTTGGTTTGTCCCTTTGAAGGGCATCAATTATGCTACAATTTCTGCACAAGATGTGAATTTTTGTTTTGCTTGAATAAGTTCGATATTCAAGTTTTTGATGGTTTTGAATATTATGTGCGGTATGAATGACGGCAGTTGATGTAATAGTTTCACCCTCATATGGCAATGTTATTTCTTTCATCAGCTTCATGCTTTATTTGTCCTAGATTGTTCCAGTGTATTTACTGAACTTTTAGGTCTTGCTTGTGTATTATATGGAATTTTGATTATAAGGACCCATGGACGTTCAATTGAAGTGTATCGCTATATTTGATTGTAGTATTTCTAGCGAACATTTCCTAAACTATGATAATTTGTATAGATGGTCTTGTAGGATCATTTAAATTTCTGTTAGGAATAAGTGTGTATACCATTCAAACTATTGCTTACGGAAAGTGTGTAAATTTTCATGATCTCTGCCCTGCTCTCTATGAATGTCCACGTGTATGTCTTCTCATCATGCCAGCCAATAGGATTGATTGAGCCTTGTCATTCCTGCATTCCCGGGTATTGTATGAACTAAGTGATTTATGACTGTTATAGGATTTAGCCATTTGCATGAGAGAAAAGCATTGTTTTAACTATGTTGATTCATCTACACCATGTAGTAATTTCATTGCTGTGACAGGCTCTTGTTGATGCCCCTGATATGGTGAGGTGCCAGATGAACTTTAAGAGGCTTACACTCACAGATCTTAAGGTTGATATCAAAAGGGTCCCAAAGAAGAAGACATTGATTGAAGCCATGGAAGCAGCTGGTATGTGTTTATTTTGATAGAGAAAGAACATTTTTACTTTTGTTTTACAGTTTTCTGTTAAGTTATCTCATCTTACTTTATGAATGCAGATGTTAAAAACAAGTGGGAGAAGAGTTCTTGGGGCAGAAAGCTCATCGTCCAGAAGAAAAGAGCCTCACTTAATGACTTTGACAGGTTCAAGATCATGTTGGCCAAGATCAAGGTGTGTGTTGTGACTATTTTTAGATGTCTGTGTCTTAGATTCCTTAAGAAACGATGTCATTACCCATTTAAGTTTGGGTGGATGTAGAGGCACTTCAGTAGTTCAGTCGTAGTTTAGGATTTAGCCAACACTATAGGATTTAGCCAACACTATAGCCACCATTATCTTATCAAAACTGATTTTATTAGGATTTATCTCAACGTTCGCTCTATTTTTGTAATTGCAGAGGGCTGGATTAGTCAGACAGGAGCTTGCCAAGTTGAAAAAGGAGACTGCAGCATAAGGGGATGATCGTGGGTCGTCATTTTTGCTATGTACTTGAATTTTATATGTTCTTTCTATAATTTAGTTTAAAAGTTTCGGAGAACTTTTGATTTATGATGTAGAACAGCAGTTCTGTCGTTGTGTTCTTCTGCAGAATGGTATCCATTGGTGTTTCTGACAGAAGCTGTTTGTTTGAGCCTATCAAGTGTTGGCATAACAATTATTTAGGCAGTAGATTATCTTTGGTTTCTGATGCTGTGTGAGAGACTCTAGATGGTGCTTTTGTGTTCTGGTAGCATCTTTAGCGAACGTCTTTTTCTTCTTTTGCCTCCATTTCAAGTTGGACATCAACCCTCCGTAGTCTTGGTAATGCGTTGCTTTAGCTTCTCATACTCTGTTTTCATAAAATTAATCAGAATTCAGAGCACAAGTTAAGTAGTGTAAACGGACACTTTGATACTGAAAGGCGTCCCTATTTTGGTATAATTTTCAAGTTTGGATCGTGGTTAATTTTTTAGCTTAAAAATTAGAGGAGGTTAACATTAGTTTATTTATAAAATTTAGTTATTTACCTTATTTGTTTCATAACAATATTGATTAATCTAATAAAGTCCTGAAATAATATCTTAAAATATTTACATCTACTTATATTATTTAATCTAGTTTAAGGTAATCTCAATCCAATAAAATACTTTAAAGTGTGTTGCCTTATTGAGATCCTGTACTAATAATGCAGGTGATCTCTAGGAAACCCCATAGCATTTACACATTGAAAAACAATCATGATAGAGCTTTGGGTGACCAGAAGACTTTGGTTTGGTTCGTCGGACGCATCGTGTTGTCTTTACCTAAATCAAGCATTTTTATTTTGATCTCGCAGTATAGGCCATTCTATAAAATTGATACTTTTTGTTCCACTGTATAAGGCCTACGCTATGAATATGAATATATTTTCTAATATCTATTGATATATATATATTTTAAATCTGACATTACTAGTGTATACATTTAAATAATAATATAACAATTGTATTTTTACATTTTTATTTTTCATATTTTAAGATAAATTAAACGTTAAATTTTACCTCTAGCTATGTGGGGGCTAAATGGGGAGAGTGGTAAAATATTTCATGTAATCTTTCTAAATTTTCTATTCTCCTTTAAATTTTCCTTATATTAACCCCATCTCATTATTTAGTCCAACACTTACATCTCTTCTAATTATAAATTACTTAAGTTCTAATATGATTATTTTAGTTCGTTTAGGTATCATTTATTTTACATTTTAGCATGTTTTGATCTGTGTGTTATAAGCTTAAATGTTAATTATCGTAAAATAGAGGTTAATACTCGAAAAAATTAATGAATATTAATTATTAATTATTTAACATTTGCTAAATTATTAGGATTTTGCTAATTCCTACCCCATAATTATATTTTGAATTATGCTTCTTTTTTTAAAAAAATTAAAAAAGGTAGAAAACTACCTCCATCTCATATTATTTGAAGCATTGATCTTTTGAAATATACAAGGCAAGACTTTGACTATTATTTCTATTTATATATATATATTAATGAAAGTTATGAAAATTTAATTTAATAAATATATAATTTAAGATAAATCTAACAATACTACTTTTCCAATATACATATTTTTTTTTATAAAAAAAGTTAATGACTAAAATTTGTTACTTTGAGTATTTGATGATAAAAATAAAAACATAAAAAAACATAGGAAGAAAGGAATAATAAGTTGTTTCTTTTATTTTTTTCTTAAAAAAATGAAGTAGGTTCAGTGATAATAGTAGAGTTTACAACCGCCAACTCACAAGTCCTATAGTGTCCAACATTATTACGTTTTGAAGGAATGAAAGACAAACATCAAATAAAACATAGTTAAAGTCTATAGTACATCCAAATTTAGTTAGTTTGTTAGTAACATAGTTTGCTTCTTGGTAGACATGTTTGAATTTCACTTTAGCAAATTTTGTCATAGAATTCCTCTGTTTATGATTAGAGGGTCATAAGGGCTAACTTCAATGCTATGCTTGGTTAGATGAAATACAATAGAAGCATAACATTCTATTGCAAGATGCTTAATTCCTATAGTGTTGGCTATTTATAGGCAATCTCTAAGTGCTCATAGTTCGACTACTAAAGTGTTGGTACGACAAATATGGCATGTGAAGGCTGCTATTAGATTTTTGTGGTGATCCCTGAGTAATACTCCTCCCCCCACAATAATTTTGTTGAAGTGGTTTTCTCTTGCAAGAGGTGTTAGTATTTAACTTGATCACATTAGATCATGGTGCACTCTGTTAACCCAAATTTCATGTTTAAGGTTTTAGGTGTTCTTGTAAGGCTTAAGTAAGAGCCATTCAGATACCAAGTTCTTAGTTATCATGACAAGATTTTTGTGGCTAACTCTATTGTTATTGAAGACAAAGTGTTTCTATATGCCCAAATGGTATAGATGTTGAAGATAAATATAGTATCCACATAACACCCTCATTTTTTAGCACTTAAAAAAATTTGTTTTAAAGTGTTTATTGCAAAAACTAAAATACAAAAAATGTAGGGTGTTACTGCCACACTTCGTATATATCTGGTTCCCTCTATCATTTTTATACCAAGTGCCAATGCTGAAACAAAAACATGCTTAAATTAATAACAACATTCTTAGAATAGAATAGATATTGTATTACAGATTCATATTTTTTCGATATACACAAGTTTATTCAGTAAAAAAGTCACAACCCAAGAGAGAAATGAAATATAAAAGGGACATAAGGGTCCATGGATATCTGAATCAAAAGATGTCAAAGTGAACACTAGATAGTCCTCTCACTTGACCACAAACCCTAGCCATCAAGTAGTACCATCAAAATAATCATACAAAGTTATAACTATCCATTGAATAGGCAGATAACTATGAAATGGAACCCATCAGTACAATGATAATTAATAAACTCACTACACAATACTAATCATGAAAATGTCACATGGAGCATAGAAAAGGTGTCATCAAAGAAAACATGGTATAATCATGCTGGATCATACATGCGATATAAGAATATGATAAACATGCTAGATAAAATTCTCCACCAAGGTCACATACTCAACATATCCCTTCACTTAAACCATAATATAAAGCTTAATAAGCTAGTGCATACGAAGGGTGTTCCATAAAGGAAAGACATCAAACCATCCACAACCATTTCTTTAATAATCACTCCATACTAACAAATTCTAAACAACACATGTAGGGAACGAAGACAACTACCAAACCGCATATAGGACATGAAGGAAACTATCGAACCACAAGTAAGGTACAAACGAAACTACTGATCACAACAATCCATTTCAATTCCAATAACCAGCCATGCTTAATTCCATTTTATTTACTTTAGGGGAGATAATGTCAATGCATAAACACTAAGGACCAGCTAAAAAAGGTAACACAATATCTTATTGAATATAAACCTAAAGACATTGAGGTAACTTATTCATATTATCACACAAATGAAACATAATACCCTATAAAAAAATTCAAATATATAAGTATGCATACCCTCTAAGAAGTTCAAAGAGCTAAGTATAGTAAGATGTATGATTTGGCTGGGGCACTAAGGCACACCGATAAAAATATAAACCAAACGATGGGCTAAACCATATCTTTAGGGTAGCTACCCATACAGAGCCACCATTCATAATCTTGATGTTTTTCACTTTAAATATTAATGTTTTAAATTGGTGATCATAAAATATCATATGAGACACACAAATTCCAATCCCATACTTAGTCATTTTTTTGTTTATTTTTACTTATTTACATCACCTTAAGGTCAGTGATCCAAGAAAAGTCCAATTCAACACCAAGGTTAACCTAATAATCTCCAACGGCTATCCTAGTTTAATTACTCACATTTAAGCACATTAAGTCATAAATAATCAAAATGCCCTTATAAGTGATTTACTCATTAAATTCTCACTTTGCTAACACTCATTATTATAATTAAATAAAATTTATGGCTACATAAATAACATTAAGAAAAAAACTTTAGAATAAATTTGTAATTTTGAAAAATTTTTAGATGTAGAAAAATTATCATTTTGCCTCTAAAACACATTTAAGCTCATTTAACACATAAAATCCTAATAATGTATATCTAGAACACCATATTTCACATACTACTCATGCTAAAAATTAATAGGCATAAAACTTTCATGGTGTAAATGGGCATATACTCGATAATGGTTTTGGCTTGTAGTAGGCGACCAACAAGGCTAAGAGTTTTAGCCTTCCATACCATATTTTTATCAACATTCATGGAGTAAATGGATATAGACCCGAGGGTGGTTTTGGCTTGTAGTAGGCGACCAATATAGCTAAGTGTTTTAGCCTTCTAATTAAAAATTTTCCTTTAATCTTAATGATGAGGGGGATAAATTTAGAAGAAGGGGATCTTGGGTTAATGGTGGTATACCCCAAATATTCACCAAGATTATATGTTAGGGGAATATTGAAGGCTGAGGACATGTTTATTTGGGTAATTGTGGGGCATTTGGGGAGAACATGATCCTAGATTTAATGTTTTTCTCCTACAAGTAGAAAAACTTAGATAGAGTGTTCTTGATGCACTATAATAATTTCTATTTGGCTTTAGCAAAGATGATGATATTGTGAAGAGGAGGTGAGAGAAAGCTATTCTATTTTTATTAATTGGCACTAGATCCTAGTCATGAGAGTGCGTGCATTATTGGATCATCAACAATAGGATTTACACATAATGAAAATGTAGGGTGATATTAGGTCACCTTGTCTAATACCTTTATAGGAGGTAAAGTTTTTTGAAAGAGAGACGTTGATTAACATATGGAAGAAGGGAAAAGTAATACAAAACATGATGAGCTCAATGAGTTTGGGGGGGGGGAGGGGATGTTGAACGAAATTAGAATTTTATCGATAAAAATCCATTTGATTATGTTGAATGCTTTTGAAAGGTAAGTTTGATAGACACGAAGCCCACCTTAAATCTTTTGAATGGTTGCCGTAAGCTCTCTAGTGATGATAATATTATTAATAACTCTTCATCCCATAAGGAGCACTTCTTAGAAAGGACTAATATGTTTTTGTAATACTGCACGAAGTGTAACAAAAATTACATTTTTAACACCCATAAATTTACGAACAAAAATTTCTTTAAAGAAGTTAATTGAGGAAGCTAAAACAATAAATCACGTGGTGTTAAAACTACACTTAGTATAGGTCTGGTTTCCTTTACCATTCTGTTACCAATCAAAGGCTGAAAGCATTACTCCACTTAAATTAATAACACAATTATAAAATTATAGTAAAGAGATATTTAACACAAATTAACATCATTCCAAATGAAACCGACTGTCTGTGGTTACAAAATTTTAGCGAAAGGAAATACATAAAGACATAAGAGTATAGAATCTTTTGGATCAAAAGACACTAGGAAAAAAACTAGATAACCCTAAAATCTTAACCCAAATAACAACCTTCAATTGATATTTGAAGCTAACTTGCAAAGGCTTGCTCATGAATAAATAGGGGCCCATGAAAATTAATCCTTTAGTATAATGATACCGAATAATCCATTATACAAAACTAATATGAAAAGCTCAGATGGAACATATAAAAGGTACCACATCAACTCATGGTATTAGAATATTGAAAAAATTCATGCAATGATCAAAATACAATAATCATATCAGATAAACAATAATCAGTAAAACAATATACTACATCTTACTTGCTTATTTAGAACATAATAAAGCTTACCAACCAAGCATACAAGAGATGTTATTTGAAATAATGATTAAAATTAGTAACAACACCATAACCATAAACTTCACAATATATCCCATCTCTCAATATCAAAACTAGTAATATCCAATACACAACAAGTAGGACTTAAAGGTATAATACCAAACACAGGTAGGCACGAAGGCTGCTATCGAACCACTAGTATTCACAAAGACTGCTACTGAATCATAGGTAGACACAGATACTGCTATTGAACCACAGATAGGCACGAAGACTGCTACCGAACCATAGATAGGCATGAAGGCTACTACCAAATCATAGACAAGCACAATGGTTGCTAGTAAACCACAGGTAATCACAAAGGCTACTATCGAACAAAAGGTAGGTACAAAGGCTACTATCGACCAATCTACTAATCATTTTGATTCAATAATAATGTCTTGCATTTTTGTTTACTCAAGGGAAGATTATATCAATCCAGAGACACTAAGATACTTTGTTCATACCAGTGCATAAGGCAACACACCTTCCTACTGACTATCAACCCAAGGACACTAAGGTATCTTAGTCATACTAGAACATGTAGGTAGCACAATACCCTATCAATAAGGACACCTAATCCATATATATGTACAACCTCTATAAGTCCACAGAACTAAATAGAGTAAGATATAAGGCCTAGCTGGGACACTAAAGCACACCGACAAACTCCACAATCAACTGTGGGCTAAACTATGTCTTTAGGGTAGCGAATCCTAAATAGCCACCATTACCAATCTTGAGGCATTTCACTTTAGTTATTAGCATTTTATAACGGTGACCTCAAATCACATATATCTAATTTTTCATACTTAACCATTTTTACATATTTCCAAACATTCGAGACAACCACAATCAAGACCACTAGTAAGGTTAACATTAAATCTACTAAGGCCATCCTATACTTAATTACTCACGCTTAGGCACTTTAGGCTAAAAATGACCAAAAAAATCCTTGAGGCTAAAATTGCTACATTATCATCCATTTTCATTACAAATTCTATTTATTTATTAACTTGCCATAAAAAGGATAACATACCATAATTAAATTATTTATCATGTAATTAAATTATTATATACACCAAATGACCATTTTGGCCTTATATACAATTTTGTACCCAACACCCTAACACTCATTTGTCAAATATCAAAACACATATTCTCATGTTTAACAATAAATAATACATATAAGATATGTTTATTAGAATAATCATCATGATACACCTAAAATAACTAAAATACCCCTAGGCCATATTATAATAATCATGCTGAAACATATATTTCTATAACATTAAATCATGTACTGCCGTGCTTAACAAAAATTAGAACATATTAGGAATTCTAATTTAGATTAAGTATCATGATATTCTTAAACAACCAAATTGTCTCTAAGGCACATGATAATAATAATTATTCTATAAGTATATCCAAACATCCTAGGGCACATGATAATAGTAATTATGCTATAAGTATATCTAAACATGCTCAACCTATCAATTTCACATGTACAAATCATACAAAATCTCTTCCTAACATTAGAACTATTTAAATCATACTTTTCTATGCATAGTATTTTACCTAAGATAACATACTTCCTTTTTATTGATTTTTATGATAACAAGACTAAACATATAATTATAATGTAAAAAATCATGCTTAATACAATTTTCATATCAAAACCCTAATGTGCTATCATACGATATTCAAACTTCTTAGTAGAGTATAAAGATTACCTAATTTTTAGTAAAATCATAATTTTATTGGTAACCTACTAAAAACTTCTAGGCTCCGTTAATAAAAATTTTGTATATAAAATTTATATCACATTAAACTTATTAATATTTAATATGTAAAATAATAATTTTTATTAAAATACTTATCAAATAGTGAATTATCAAAATGCTCTTAATGTTGAAAATGGGCAAAAATACTTACATACACATACACTGCTCATGCTACACGAGCAGCATAAAAAGGGAATTAAGGGGGATTCAGGGGGGAAGAGATGTTGGTAGGTTGGTGGTGGTGAGGATTGAGGGTAGCGGCAATGCAGTTGTGTAGGGGTGGTGCTAGACGAGTGTAGGTGTATGGTAGCTGGACAAGAGGAAATGGGGGGCATGAAAGGGAAGCAAGGAAAAGAAAACAAGGGCAGGGAAGTGGTGAGATGGTTTACTTGGGATAAAGGTTGTTGAAAAGATAGGAAACAATAGTGGTGGTGCTGGGTAAAGAAGGGCAGAGAAGGGAGGAGGAAAGGAACAAGGAGAAGGGGAATGGATTGAGGTGGTCAGGGCTAGTGATGGTGCTGGTGGTTGGAGCTAGAATGGAGGAGGCTGTAGCGGTGGAGTCATGGTTGGATGGTGGATTGTGGGGTAGGAAAGGGAATGAGTTGGTGAGGTAGAAAAGGCATATAAGGGTTATGGTGAGGAAGAAGAAAATAGTAATGGTATGCGATGGTGGTAGAGGGCAAGGCTCAATAGTTTGAAGAAAGGAAGAAAGAGGAGGATGTTGGGGGGGGGGTTGTATGCACAAATACATGCATACACATATGCACATGGTTAGGGAGTGAAGGGGAGGTAAGAATCGATGAGGAAATAGGCCAATATAGTTGTACAGGGTAAGCAGGAAGGAGTAGGCGATGGTAGGGGCTCGATAGGGTGCATATAGGGCATGGTAGAAGTCTACAGGGAAGGTTGGCATGCAAGTGGGGTAGAGGGATGGTGTAGGAGACATGAATGGAATGAAAAGGACATAAAGAAGGAGTGTGCATGTTTGTTTTGGCTGGAAGGGGAAAGAAGGACACAGACATGCATGGGTATGGGGAAATGTAGGGGGATGTAGGGCTTGTTTGGGTGCGCAGGGGTGTAGATGGGGAAGGAGAAGAAAAGAAAGAAGGAGGGTGGGTTGGGATACAAAGGTTAAGGGAATAAGAAAATAAAATAAGGTGGGTTGGGCTGTTAGGGTGCGGGGATGGAAGAAAGAAAGGAAGAGGGGCTAGGGCATAATAGAGTAGGCCAAGGGAAGAGGAAAGATGAAAGAAGATTAGGCCGGGGCATGGGGAAGAAATAAAAGGAAATGAGGAGAAAAAGAAAAGAGAAAAGAAATAAAAAGGGAAAAAGGGAAGAGAATAAAAAGAAAAATAAGAAATTAAATTTAGGGTTAAAATTAGAATTAGGTTAAATTTATGTTTAGGATAACATTAATTTATCCAAATTTAGGGTATTCAATTAGGAAAAATAAGTGGGGTAAAACTATCGGTTTTAGGGTTGATTTAAATAGAAAGAAAGGGTGTAATAAAATAATTATAATAATTTATTTGGAATGCAAGTAAGGGTTAACCAAAAATAGTTAAGTTAATATTTAAAATTTATATTTTTTAGATAAAAGACTAAATGTTCTAAATTAATTTAATAAAATTTTAGGGAGTTACAACTTTGGTTAAGACTTTGCATAGTGCTGCAAAGCTAATAAGATGGTATTAATAAACATTTATGGGGTGTAGAACTTTAGGGATAATATAAAGGTTGGTTGATTTAATGGATGCAGGGAATTTTTTGATATCTCAGGCATTCATAACAAAAGAAGAAAGAGAATCTCTAATGGTGTCCTAGAGCTATTTTAGGAAGAGAGGGTGAAGACCGTTCTTAAGCCAAATATACTTGCTTGGATTTATTATCTCATGATGATCTTACCAATTTTAACAACTTATTGGTTTGAGAAGTTAGAAAGCCAATTAGGTTTTGGTTTAGTGTTCAAGGTAGTAGAAATATGACCAATTTTGAAGGTTGAGGCAAAGTGGTTGTGGAAAGAAAATTTTATTTTATCATATTGAAGTTGTGTGTCTAAGATCCATCTGGTATCTTTAAGGTTGTAACTTGATTTTTTCATTTTCTTCTCACTGTAGTGCAATGGAAGAAATATATATTTCTTTATTTTATCATATTGAAGTTGTGTGTCTAAGATCCATCTGGTATCTTTAAGGTTGTAACTTGATTTTTTCATTTTCTTCTCACTGTAGTGCAATGGAAGAAATATATATTTCTATCTTTGTAAAAGAGTTTGTCAAAATGCACTTTGGTGTGCCAAAAATATTCTTCTTGGTTAAGTGCAATTTCTAGGCTTTCTATGACAAGAGCTTGATTGTGTACGTTTATGGTAGAAGGAAGACTCTTAGAAGCTTGTTTGGTTTCTTCAAGGTGGAGCTTGAGAGATTTGATTCTATTGAACATATTCTCAAAGTGGTTTTTATTCCATTTGAAAGCTTAGATAAACAAATGATTGATAAATGTAATGATATTGTTGTTCTTAAGCCAAAATTGTTTAGCTAGGTTAATAAACACTTTTATGAAGTAAACACATTGGTTCCATTTTAAATGACTTGGCTAAGCGAGGATAAGGTAGGGGTGATGCTTAGAAGTAAAGGTTTATAGCTAGAATAAGTGCATGGGAGGTAGAGAATTTTAGCTCCTAGTAACATACTAGCCTTATTTCAAGACAAGTTTCCTAAATCCCTTTCTTATATTTTTTATGGATACCTCATTAAATACTACCTCAAGTTCCAAGGCCTTTTCTTAAAATTGAATTTATAATTTATTGAATAAAATCATAGTACAACATCAAACCAACTTAGGTCCAATTCTATTTTCATCATACCTGAGGATCTTAGATTTGGGAGAAAGCCCCAAAATATTATTATTGGGAGGGGTTTGAAGAATGTGCACCTTGCGATTCTTCCCTCTCCCATAATCCCTCTAGTTTTCCTACTTTTTTCTTTTTTTTCTTCGATAGTTTTTTCTTGATATGTGCCCTCGACTTCACCAAATCAGGCTTTGTCCATGGTGTTAAGACCTTCCTCTATTTAACCACAAGCATGGGAAACTTGATTTTGGGTGTGTTTGTATCGTTCCAATGTGGTACCCCTTTTCAATATATTTTAAATCTCTTTAGTGTCAAGTTATATGAACTTTATTATTATTACTCTTATATTAGCCACATTGGTGCCTCATGGTCATTTTTTTCCTTTTTAATTGGACAAATTCCTTAAATCTATCATGTTTTTGCGATTTAGGGTCATATCTATGTGTTGGGTTTTACAAATCTTCCATACTGGTAATTTAAGGTTTGAGGTTCTTAGATTTGTGTGGTTTAATTTTGTTTCTTATGGTCCCTCTAAATAGGATCTTGTTTGCCTTAAATCCAATCTTTACTGGACTTTGTTCATTATGTAAATTATGCCTAAGCTTACTTTCAATTATGGAAATAACCATAATATCTTCAGTCAAATCTCAAGATGGGATTTTGAATGTAATTATCTTTATGTCAACTAAAATAGGAAATGTATCCTTTTTTGATAATCAATGATGCGGGATTGAAGTACATGTTTAGGGAAAGCTTTAGGGAAGCATACTAACTTGCTAATTATCCCTCCCTTATGGTATCCTTATTTTCCCCTTTTCTTATTTCTGTATTATCTACCCTTTTATTATCTTAGACATTCTTACAATTGTTTGTTTAGGAATTCAATTTCATAGTTCTATAATCATTTGTTTCTAATACGTATATATTTTTTGCTTTAAAAAAAAATGGACCTTGGATTTTTCATTAATTATAAAGAAATTTAATACTTGACTTTCAATTATTCACCTAGTTGCATGATCAGCTTTGTATGTATTATTTTTATCAAAACATTTAGGGGCTAATACCTTGATTGTCATATGATTTTGTTGATATAATTTAAACTAATTTTAAAATTTTAATTTTTTCATAGTTTTATAATTTTATTTCTTTTGATTTTATTAACCTTATATGATCTAATTTAATATATAAATAAATAAGGTAAATATGACCAATCCTGACATGAATGTTGCTGTGAAAGTAAACATGGTAAAAAAAGAATAAGAAAAGAAATGGAAATAAATGATAGTACTATATACAATTTGCCATGTTAGTAAATGGATAAAAACTACAAAGTAGGAAAAGAAAGGAGAAAATATGATTAATAAGAAACTATTCCAAAAAAAGATATTAATTTACTATTAAAATATTATAAAAATAACTAATCATCAAAGAAGGAAATAAATCGTAACTAAAATGTAACCTTATAGGCCCAAAAGGAGACATCAATAGACTTTTAGACTACCTTTGATTTTCAATATATTTTGTTTCTAGGCATACTTACCCATTTTAAGCAAGTAGCTTTTAAATACTGAAGATTCAAGATTTTAAAAAATTCATAAAAAAAGAGAAATACAAAATATTTAAAAAATCCTAGTTTTTTTTCCTTCAAAATTTCCTCATAATTTTTTTTTCATAGAATTTTTAGAATTTTCATTTAAATTTTTTGTAGTTCATTAAGATTTTAAGATTTTTTTTGTTAATTGTAGATTTTTAAAATTTGAGAATATCAGTTATATCTAAAACTTTGAAAAAATATGGATTTTTTTAATGAATATCTAATTTTTTGTAGTTTTTTTTAAAAACTTAAAATTTATAATTTTATTTAGCTCTCTCTCTCTCCATATATATATATTGAGAATACTTTGATTTTTTAAAGAATTTCCATATATGTTTGAGCACATTATTTTATATTGATTAGATTATACAACATGTAATTTACTTAATCATATAATATAATAATAATAACGATGATGATGATGATTATGATGATGATGATCATAATAATAATAATAATAATAATAATAATAATAATAATAATAAAAATAATAATAATAATAATTTTGAATGAATTCCTACAATGGGCTAGGTAATGATTCCTTATATTTAAAAGACAAACAACATATACTGCTTTACCTTTAATTTAAAACCAATAAAACTTTATTCCTTAGTGAGAATAACTCTAAAAATTCATTTCCTAAGGCTCTAGTTGGTTGGAGTAAAATAAAAAGAAATAAAAGAAAGTAGGTGGACATATGTTTTACACTATTTGGTTGTTTGGAAAGTTATAATGAAAGAAAATAGGGAGAAAAATAAGGGTAAAACTTATACTATTATACTTTTCACCAACCCGAGGAAAAAAAGGAAACATGTGAAGAAAATAAATAGTAGAGTCCTTGATGCTTCTACTTACATTTCTTCGTCAAACTTGCCTTCCTCCCCTCCAGTCCTCTCTAATGTCAACAATCTTCCATCTCCATTGACCTTACTTTTCTTCAACCTTCATTCACTTCTACTTTCCTCTTAACTCCAATGCATAATATTCAAGTTAGTCATCCGTCCATTTCGAGTTCCAAGCTATCTATTACTAGTTCTTTGTCTCAACCAACTCAAGCTATGGCTGAATTGATGTGAACGTTTATGTTTGATTACGTTTTAGTTAATGTAATCGTGAATCCCTAGATTAATGCGAACCTGATTACCTAATTACCATAAATACGTATATAGATGTTTGGTTTCTAATGAGGTGTAGGGATATATACTTTATGAATTACTTCATTGTTCAAGTGTAAGGAGTTCTAGTTTCATGGGATTGAGTGGGTGAATTTGAATGAAATTTATTGCATGAACTTGGAGTTTGATAAATGAAAGTGAGAGTTCAGTTTGTGATTTTGTGTTAGGGTAGAGATACAACAAGGAAAGGATTCCAATGTTCCAAATTCCTACCATCAAATGCAGTTTTTGGTGTCCCATTATAGGGTGCTTCTTCCCTCTTGGGTTCACCTAGGTAGGAAAATGCCGGTGGTGAAGAAATCTTAGCATGTTTGCTGATGAGGTTCTAAGCAACATAATTGAAACTCAGAGCATTGTTTTTACTTATATATAGGTTTGGCTTTTGTGTTTTGGTGTTTACGTAAGAGAGGGAGAGCAATTGTGTAATCATATTTAGGTTCAACTAGCAGGAGGATTATATATATATAACCCCCATTAAACACACTACTATATTTATATCATTAGTGTCCAATTTTCTCTTTTAGTAGTATTGGAGGGTCAAATTTAATTTTAATTAAAAACACTATATATATATATATATATATATATATATATAGTCATTTGTGTTCATTAGTGTAGTTTTTTGTATATCATTAGTGTTCATTTGCTGGTGGAAGAAACACAGTTAGTTCTATGAGTCATCATTTAATAAGGTCTTTTCTACCTATTGGTCATCATCATTTTGTTGTAGTCTTCCTCCATCGAACCCGTATTCCATCTCCATCAGCATTCCTTCTCTTCTAGTTTCCTCCTACCATGGATTCTCACAAGTGCAACATTCATGCTTGTTGGTAGTCTAGTTCCAAATCTAAGCTCCTTGTTAGTAGACCTCCATTTCAGCCAAGTCGAAGTTACCAAATCAATTTGGACACGTAATTTCTAAACCCTAGTTTGACTATGATGTTGTTTTCTGTAGATCAATTTTGGTTGTTTTGTATTGATGATATAGTTTTAAGGTGACTATGGTATTCATGTCAAATTGTATGATTGATCATGATTTTATTTGGAGTATAGAGATGCAACCCAAATTCTTGATGTTTTGTAATTAAACTTTTGACGGGAAAATAATTTTTGTTTGAAATTTAAATGTTTGTAAATTTTTGAGATTTTTAAATTTGGGCGCTTAAGGTCGATTAAGGTTTGATAAACTAAGGAACTTTATGTGTTACTGCTATATCATTTTTCTTACATAAAATTATCCTTTCTTTGTTTAAACTTTTTACATTATTGATGCTCCATTTCAATTGAATGTTTTTTTTATCAATTATTCATAATGCATGCATGATGCCGATACTAATAAAGTCCTTATGAATTATTTTTATTAATTTTTTCAAAAATTTCATATTAAATTTTTATATATAAAATATGAATAAAATTAAAAGTTTATAGGAAGTAATAAGTTACATCCACGAAATAATGATTGAATATTTTTGTGAAACTATCACACCCAAATCTATTTAATCAAAGATAAAATGAATTTTAAATAAATAAATAAAATAGTATATGAACTATGAACTAAAATAAATTCAAGAAACATAAAAAATAAAAATATTAATAAGGAAGATTTAAGATCCTAACTTCATCCTTGATGAAGAAACCTCATGAAACAAGTTTTTATCAAATGTCATTAGAGAGACATGGACAAAAGTTTATGATTGACAAAGTGATAACTTGATGGAATACTTAATCAGAAATGTATGAATTTACATTTCAAGTATAATGTGATACAATAACATATTACAAAAATATTACAACAAATATTTCTATCTTATTATAAACCAAAAAGAATTTTTAGACACACACATACATACACGCACACAAGAGCGTGCGCTCGGACGCGCGCGCGCCCGCACACACACACACAAAGAGAGAGAGAGAGAGAGAGAGTAATTTTATAATCATCATAAATAAATAATACAATATAAAAGATAAATGAAAAATATAATAAACACTGATCGATTTTCTAGTCAATTTTCATATGAGTGTAATCAAGCGAACCCCTGCATTTTTCTAGACCAACGTGTCTGTACTACTATAGTAACAATAAGCCATCATCTCCCTTATTTTTTACATTTCACTTATAGGGAGGCTTCCTTGAAATACTCTTCCATTTTGCTTCAAACTTGCATGCTATATGAAAATATAACAACTACAACTTAAAATTGGCAGTGTAATAAATGGAAAAGATATAAATCAACTAGGAAAGGTACAAAACTCAGGCAATTTACTAAAAAAGTGAGAAAACCCTCAAAGTAGTTAGCATCAATCTTCAAATTGTTAGGAATAATATAATAAATATACAATATGATGTATGATGGTAAGGAGATAGAGAATTGAGGATGAGAAGGCTCGATCTTCATCACTTTATCTGGTCACAAATGAACTATAGGGGTTCTCAAATAATTTAACACCAATGGTGGAACGTAATGCCCAAATACTTAAACTTTAATGAGAAAAGCTAAAAATGTAACCATTGCAAAACTTATAGACAATGCAATGAACATTTTAAAATTAAAAAAAAAATGTAGCTTTTTGAACCATGATTCTAAAATCAAATAATTAATATGACCTCTACTTTAATCAATGAATTCTCAAACAATGCAAGTGAAAACCTAAGGCCTACTAGCTCTAGATGCTTTTTCTCTACCTTTAATATGTATTTTATATTGTTTAAATATACAAAAAAAAATTCAATATTTCTTTAGAAAATAAAAAACAAAATTAAGTGATCAAATCTTCACTCAAGTCGGAAACAGAAATCTACTCTCTTTTATATAATAAAATAACAAACTATTTTAAATTGATGAATTTTATGATTATTTAAGGCATGAGGTTCCATTATCAACCTAGTGGAAGACATTTTTGGATTGCTGCCAGATCACTATTACCTAAAATGGAGAACTTGGCAAAGTGTGTTCCCCATATTGACATTAATTGTTGTTTTTTTTGGAATCAGCAAGATAGTAGTCAACATCTAATGTTGCACGGTCATATTACAAGTTAGATGTGAAATTTATCTAATAAGGTTCTTCCTTATAGAAGACTTAGTGCTCATTGGACTAAGGAGTTGCATGCTACTTCATGTATTAATAACATTTCATCCAAGAACACTCAAATGCTTTAGATTCTGTTTTTTTTTTGCTGTGAGCTTATATGAAGTTTAGAAATCTAGAAATGAGTTGCTTTTCTCCAATGTAAACCTTAATTTTTCTAAGATAGTTAATGTAATCCCCCAAAAATTTTGAAAAACCTATATTTTAATAAATAATTTTTATTTGAAATAAAATTAGCTTTTAAAATTATTTATTTTAATTACTTTATGGATTTTAGAGTATGTAAATTTGGATAAGAGTATTTAATAAATTAAAAATAAATATTTTACTTTTTATCATATTATTTTATTTAAATAAATTTCCAAACTAGTATTTTGCGATAATTATCCTTTTTAAGCCCATATATTTAATTATATTAAATTAAATTATTAAATAAACTTATTATCAAACATATTACATCCTATTGTTTTATAAATTTAATTATTTTAAAATTTTCCATTTTTCCCACTTTCCTTTTTCCTACTTTTTCTTTTCTTTCTCCTTTCCCCTATTTCTTTTTTTCCCTTCTTCTTGGCTTTGGGCCGCCGCACCTAGGCCAACCCTTCCCCTCCTCCACGCGCACTTGGGCCAGACCCGTTCTCCCCCAGCTCCCCCTTCTCCTCCTCGTACGCCCATCCCTTCAGCCCAGCCGTCCCTCTCTCTTTTTCTCCCTGGACCGGCCGTCTTATTTTTTTTTCTTTTCCTGCGCTGGTCCAGCCGTTCGCACACCTCCCCCTTCCTTTCTCTCTTCTGCCACGCCCAACCACCATTTCTGCCACGGTCGAGCACGCCGCCACCTGCATTTGCCGCCACCTGCCACCGCACTTGCCTCCCTGCTGCTTCCTCTCCCTTCCCCGCCATTTTCTTTCCCATTTCGAGCCAAACCAGCCCCTGGACCACAGCTCACATGCCTCTCCCTTTCCTTCTTCTTCCCTCCCTTTCCCTTTCCAACCGACAGCCCTGCCACCTGCGTACGCTCGCCGGCCAGCCACCTGCCCCCTCTCTTCTCCCTCTTCTTTTTCTTCATCTCTCCAGCCCTTCATTCCCCATATTTTCGAGCCCTTCTCCTTCCCCGAGCTCCCTCTTCTCTCCTTCCTTCTTCCCTATTTTTTTCCTATTTTTCTCCACGCATCTGCCAACCACTGCTTACACCACCGTTCCAACCCCCTACGCCACCTCCTACTGCCCTGCACCACCACGCCGCCCCCTCGAGCCCTGCAGTTCCTCCCTTCTCCACCTCTTCCTTTTTCTCCCCATTTTCCCCCCTTATCGCCAAGCCACCTGCAACCGCCCTATTCGCCGCCGTCCGACCACCTCTGCCGCCACTAAACCCACCGTTCGACACCCTGCAACCCCCTTTACCACCCCATACCTTACTTTCCCGAAAATAGCCTTTGCAACCCTCCATTTTTCCCTCCTCTTTCCCTTCCTTCTTAGCCTATCCACCTCAACCCACCTCGACAGCCAACTTCGCCGCCTCGCCGCCGCCGTCTCCGCCACCTTTGGCCGCCAACAACCCATCCTTAGCCACCACCTACACCCCCTCTTCACTCCTGCACCATTCCCTTGCCTTGAAACCTCCCCCACCTACCTCCTTTTCTAGCCTAAAGACACTAAACTGAGCCACCTCCTCCTCCCTTCTACCTTACCCCATTCGACCCTTTTTACCCCATTATCCTGCATGTGGCTCACGGTGTTCATGCAGCGTGAGCTCCACATTGTTTTGGAAATTGTTTGGATAAATTTTGAGGTATATTAATGGTTAAATAAAGTGTTTTATTATTAAATAAATTTTTATAAAGTTTTATCCTTTTAATTTCTTATTTCTAACATGATAATGATTGATATTATTTTTAGGTATTGAGTTGTTAATTAAGCTTTGAACCTTTAACCGGGATACCGGTATGGTTTGGTTTTTGCGGGATTAAGGTAATCGTTAATCCTCACTTAAATACATAGAAAAATTTATGCTAGCACATTAGAGAATTTAGTATGATTTTATCCATGTTTTGTGTGCCTAGCATGATATATAGATGGTTGTTTATATTGATTGATAAAAAAAGGAAAATTATGATAGCCTTTGTGCCATGTGTAGGTATGATAATTAAGGAAGGAGTTTGATTATTGATGGAAATGTTAAATGCTTGTCTATGATGTATTATGTTGCTAATGTATGAATAATATTATTGTCTAAGGGTATTTTAATGATATGCTTATGAAGTATGTGATCTAATATATGTAGTTGCTAATGAGTATTATGTGGAATAATGACAAGTTGGTGGACCTAAATGATAAGAATGAAGTGCTAATATTGGTATTTTATGTATTGGTGGTAAATTCATAAAAGTGGTGTAATAAAGGGGTTAAGTGGAAATTTTATAAGTGAAAAGGGTATTTTGGAAATTTTGTAGTAAAGGAGTATTTCGGTAAATTTGAAGGAAAAGGGTAAAACGGTAAATTTGTAAGCAAAAGGGTATTTTGATAATTTGAAAAGAAAGGGTTGAAATGATAATTCTATAAGTAAAAGGATAAAATAGTAAGTTGTAAGAAAGAAGGGTATTATGGTAATTTTGAAGGAAAACGGCAATATGGTAATTTTATAAGTAAGGGGTATTATGGTAATTTTTGGGAGTAAAGGGGTAATATGGTAATTTGGAAAAGGAGGGAAAATGGTAATTTTGTAAGGAAAGATAAAGATGGTAATTTTGGATGTAAAGAGGTAAAATAGTAAATTATAAAGTAAAAGGAGTGTTATGGTAATTTTATAAGTAAAAGGGTATTGTGGTAATTTTGCAAATAAAAGGATATTATAGTAAACTTGGGAGTAAGGGGTAACTTGGTAATTATGATAACGACGAAAGATAATTTAGTAATTAAATTATGATTATAGAAGGGCAATTGGATAAGTGTGAATGTATGATACTAGAGAAGGGTAATTTGGTAAATTAACTAACTAAAGGGCATTATGGTAATTTTAATAATTGAGAAGGGTAAATTGGTAA
This sequence comes from Tamarix austromongolica, assembly GCA_039764185.1. NCBI lineage: Eukaryota > Viridiplantae > Streptophyta > Magnoliopsida > Caryophyllales > Tamaricaceae > Tamarix > Tamarix austromongolica. The sequence continues at coordinate 74,775,239 of CM077816.1, read as the reverse complement.
TTATATTTATGAAGAAGGGTAAATTGATAATTGTAATTATGAAGAAGGGTAATTTGGGATTTATGATAATCGAGGGATAAGATAGTAATTATGATAAAGAAGAAGGGCAATTTGGTAACTTATCCAACAAAAGGAGCAATTTGGTAATTTAACCAACTAAAGGGTAAATTGGTAATTATTTAACAACTAAAGGGGCAAAATAGTAATCATGATAATGAGGGGGGTAATTTAGTAATTTATCCAACTCAAGGGCAGTTTAGTACTTATAACAAAGGAGAAGGGCAATTCGGTAATCTAACCAACCAAAGGGGAAATATGTTAAGTGTACAATTATGAGGGGTAAATGGTGATCTAAAAAGTGTAGGAGACAACTTGATAACCTAAATTGGATAAGGGATAATTTGGTAATTGTGCAACCTAAAGGGTAATATGGTAATCTATCAAGTAAGGAAGGGATGACTTAACAATTATATAAGTAAGGGGTAAATGAGTAATTTGTACCTAACATGTCATTGTGATTGTGGAACATTATAATATGATTCAAATAATGCTGATTAGCCAAGTAAGAGTATTTGATAATTAGTATGGCCTTAATGATTTCTCTGTGATAGCTTGGATAACCGTCCGAATAAGAAATGACTAATGACATCAGAACAATCAAAAGTGGATAAGTATCTGATTATTATGCCTTTTGTGATCACCTTAATTAAGACACTGATACTTAAAGTGAAAGATCTCGAGATCGGGAATGGCGACTCCTTAGGGGTTGCTACCCTAAGGACATGGTTTAGTCCACGATTATTTTGGTGTTTGCTGGTATGCCTTTATGCCCCAACCAGGCCCTATATCTTACTCTATCTAGCTCTACGGACCTAGTTAGGGGGTATGCATACTTATGGATTAGGTGTCCTTGTTGGTAGGGTACTGAGTAGCTTTATGTACCAGTACGACCAGGGTACCTTTGCGTCCTTGGGTTCGTGGTTGAAGGGTACTGAGTAGCTTGTATGCACCGGTACGACCGGTGTACCTTTGTGTCCCGGGTTATTGATCTCTCGTCCGAGGAAAATAAATATGATTGTTGTGCTGATTAAGGAAAGGAAAGATACTAATTACGAAAGTGAAATATTAATGAGCTAGGCCCAGTTGACTTATGATATTGAGTACCGATCCACCGATTATAATAGTGGCCCATGAGCGTGTTGCCCTGGCAAGTGATATTGAGTACCGGTCCACCGGATATAGTAGTGGCCGAGGAGCGTTGTGCCCTGGATGATGATTATATATATATATTTCTGGTCCACCGGCTAAAATAGTGGGGGTCCCAAGCTCAATAAAACCACTTATGTATGTGAATAAAGTTATGGAAAAATACTAATTACTTATAGTGGAACACCATGTGAGTCTGGGCCAGACCGGTCCACAGGAAAATAATAGTGGCCAGAAGCATCTTGCCCTGGAGACCGGTCCACCGGCAAATAATAGTGGTCAGGAGCATTCTGCCTTGAGTGTATACTTTCCGGTCCACCGGCTATAATAGTGGGGTTCTCGCACTCACATGGATATAAAATATGAGATTGATTGAATGATGACGGAATAATGGCTTAAGGCCCGAATGTAATGATCTTACACTATGACATGGCTTAAGGCCCAAAAGTATCGATTGTGACTTATAACTTGTTATATATGTGATTGTTATGTATGCACCTCTTATTACATTTGTACATAGCTTGCATTATGTGTTGCATTGCGGACCTATCTTTAAGTGTGGTATTAAAGGGTTACTCAGTATCGTAGTACTGAAGGGATTCCCTTTGTGGGCCCCCTGCTTATTCAGTGGGCAATGCCCTTGTAGGTCTTTTCAGGTGCTACTCAAGTGGACAATGGGAAAGAGAGTAAGGCATTATCCGGTACCGTTAGGCTTTTTCTCTTTCTCATTTAAACTTTTGGTTTTAAATGTATATGTTGTTACTGTAACCACCATTGGTGGATTTTATTCTCATAATGATTTGATGCGCTACTCTGATTTATGTATGTTGAATTTATTTCAAATTGTATTTTATTTTTCTTAGCCTTAGCACTTGGTACTGGAACAGTATAAGTGAACCGGCCTGGTACTAAGTGTGGCGGTAATACTCTCAAAGTTCACGGTTTATTAATTTGCTTCAGCTAATTTCCTTTTAATTAACGAAATTTTTCAGTAGTGAATTTTGGGGGTGTTACAGTTAAATGCATTGCTAAGGCATTATCCACTAGATGACTCCATCCAGATAAGATTCAAAAGTTTGGTTGTGATCTTCATTGATTTCATTAATAAAATAATGCACTTACATAAAATAAATAAATAAATAAAGAATAATTAAATCCACTACCAAAGTTTAGTGTTTTGGATGTAAATTGATATAGTTGGTTCCTAAGAAATTTTATGTTTAAGCTAGGAACATGGTTTTGATAGCTGACAATTACTTATAATTTAATAACATTGCTCCATGGATTCTAGTTCTTTTTGTTAAATTATTTTCATCCTTCTAATACTTTGTTATCATTCTTATTCACACACATGTGGTTGACTACATTATTCTATTTATGCAACCCTATTCCCACAAACATATATCCTTGCTTTCTAAAACACGATTTTGAGGTAAAGGTGCCAATTAGAGTTAAAAGTATTTCTTGGCTATAATTTTAAATTTTGGACAGGATTAAGAGTTTTTTCTAGATTTCAATTCAACATGCACTTTTCCAATAGTTAACCTAAACTTTTTCTACCAGTTACCTACTCTTTTGTAGTCATCAACTTAATCAACATACCAATACTTCCACTTATTGAATTTATTTTACTATGTACATATTTTATTCTAGATAAGAAGCTATACATATCTTTTGTTGTGTTTGCTTCATTTTTAATGTATTAAGGTTGTTAATGAGGAATACAATATTATGCCAGGATGAGGGTTACAACATTGGATAAATATGCCAACAACATATCATTTTGATACAAATGATACCATGAAATCCAAATCAAATACTAAAGTAAGTATCTTGTTGGGATTTTGTGCATTTTTTTGTACAAATTAATATTAGTTTTGGGTAATTATTAAGTATGGTTAATATTAAAATATTCCGTTTTTTGAATAAATTGGATTCATATTTAAATTTTAATTACACCTTTAAACCTCAACTAACTCCCTCCCCTTTTCTTTTTTTACTTGGATACAAAATTTGTTATAATGGGTATGTATGGTTAATTTTATTAATTTTTTTATTGATCATGTTATGTTAGTCTAATTATATGGAGGAGTAGGAAAAATTAAGAAGATCGATAGCAATATGTGTGTTCATATTTGGAACATATGCTTCTGGTTTATTATTTGTGGTTTGTCCTAATAATTATGTTGGTAGAGATATTTCAAAATTGGGAGATTATAAGTGATGAGCTTTTTTAGACCTACTTACATTAGAAAAAGATGAGGACTTCCATAACTAGTTGAGGATGAAAAATGAAGCTTTTGCTATACTTGTATCAATATTAAGGGGTTCTAGGAGATTAAGTGATATTCATTTTAGTTGCATAGAGGAGAGAGTGGCCATGATTCTCAACATTTTAGGGCATAATAGGATAACTTGGTCAGTAAAAATTAGAATTTTGGTTTGGCAAATTAGTGAGTCAATATTTCCACCAAGTATTAAATTCTATCATTTCTTTAGAGGATGTATTTTTGCAACAACCTGATGGATCTCATTGTTCACTTGAAATATCAAGTAGCTCAAAATGTTGGCCATATTGTAATACCCCACTTTTTAGGGTATTTGATGTTTGATCATGGTTTAGAGGTGTTTTTAAAGCTTGGTATCATTTTTCTTAGACTTGGTTTGGATTTTGGGTAATAGTTTTTATTACTTAAATTGGAATTTTGAAGCCCGATGAACTTATTGAATGGCTTAGGGTACTAGCTAACTTGTTCTATTGAATTGATTGTTCTTTGGGCTCAATTTTAATTGTGATTCTTTCCTAATTTTTTTTAAAACATCTTGATTTTGTTCTGAGAATTTTTTCATTATTTTTACAAAAAAATTGAGCATGCTTAACCTGTTTTACCAATTTAGAACAATTTTATGAATGGTAAATTCTTAGAATTCACTTTCATGACCTCATCTTACTCGTATTATTCTTCCTTCTCTCTCTCTCTCTCTCTCTCTCTTCTGTGAGATTCCTAAAAGTATGATTCATCCCTACAACCTCTACAGATTTCTTGCTTTAACTCCCTCTCCTTGATATCCTTATTCCTTTCTTGTGTTTGAAATTTCCTAAGGCATATTTCCTTAAAAATTTCACTTTAACCATTTAAGCTTAATGGAAAAATACTAGCTTTAAACCAATAAAATTATGTACTTGGAATATTAGATTCAGGATAGGTTTTGGGGTCTCAAATTATACATCCCTTACCCTTGTTTTTTCATTAGAAACCTTCAATGATTCAAGCTCAAAGCCTTCATTTTCTTCCTTCTTTCATAACCTCTGATCTTACTTATGTTTTCTTTATACTTGATTTTCCCACATTTCATCTCCTTGGCTTTTGTTTATGATATTCCTTTCCTCCTATAATCCTTCCTCTATCTCCTTCTTGTTTTGATCTTAAGTAAGACAGGGTTAGATTTGGAAAAAGAGTGATGGATTTGTTTTCATATCCTAGATTCTTTGTTTTCTTTTTGAGGAGTGGTTTCTCTTTGATTTCCTCTCCTTAGTCTATGATTTTATTAGATTTTATTAGTATTATTTTAAGGGTTTTACTAAGTTTTAATCTTTATTTCTTGAATAGTCTTTTGGTGTTATAAAGGGTTTGGATTTTCAAAGATTTTTTCTCTCTTTGGTGGGTTTATTAAGTTCTTTTTAGTTAAACCATTATCTTTCCTATTTTGTGGAAAATAGTAAGATTAACTGAATTTTAGTAAAAGTATGAGTTTTAAAGATTACAAATGCATTAAATGTTGAATAGATGAAAGAGTAAGGAAGTCTAGCTTAAAGTCTTGTGTGCACATGCCTCATGGATATGATTTAGATTTTTTTTAATTGTCTTTGGTTTTTGGAGTATCTTAAGTGGCATTAGTATGTGTAATATGATGTATAGAATGTTGCATGACAACCTATCATGAAGAGAATGCAATGTGTGGTTTTTTAGTTTTTATTTAAGTTCATAAGGTACACAAGCATGATTTTATTATGACATTGAGATTATCAGCATGATTTTGGTATTTCACATGTTAATCCATGAGTTTTGGTTGTTAATAATCAAGAGTGAGCTATGATTGATTATCGGTTTGATTGAGTAAAGTTTTTTAGAATGTGATTATTTGTAATTTTCATGGTGAGGGTGTTTTCACCTCGATTGATCGAATGGTTTGACCAAACCAATCGAGTGGTTCCTAAAAAAGTTGATTAGTTAGGTTAAATAATTAAATGGTTTGTTTGTGATCCTAGTAGTTTAAGCTTCATCTTAGACACATCGATCGATTTAGCCAAATTGATCGAATGGTTTTTAGAACAACCAATGAGTGGGGTTAACCAGTTGGTTTGTTCACTACCGCCATGAATTTTTGGAAACACCTAAACTGATAGATTGGTTAGCGAGACCCATCAATATTTTTTGGAAATCCATTGACTGGTCTCAACCAAATTTGCTTTTCTTTTCTATTTCTTCTTGAATGTGACATTCTAAGTTTTCCTGTGATTGGATAATGACCTAAAATGCTAGTTTCTATAAGATTACCTATATTAATTGAGTTTAATTGATGGATTAAAGTTAGTAATGAGAAAATGGGTCCTAGTGTGACCAAGCTGACATTAACCTCACATTTTATCCTTTTCTCTTGACCATGAAATGAGTAGATGATTAGAAAAAATGGATTCTTCCTATGGCTAAAATGGATTCCTTTTCTCGAATGTAATGAAGAAAAATAATGGTTAATAAACTTCTATTAATTGATATCTTGGCCTTAAAATGTAGAACCGGTTAAGTTTAAATGATTTAGCAAGAGTAGAAGAAAATAAAATGGACATATATGATAGCCTTAAAATATAGAACCTTATAAATTTAAATGACTTATTAGGAATAGAAGAAACTAACATGGACATATATGATTGAATTACAATATAGAACCTTGTAAGTTTAAATGACTTAGCAGTAATATAAGAAAATAACATGGACATATATGATGAACTTAAGTTGATCTCATATTGACATCACTATATCCTTATCTATAAACATTGGCCTTCACATGGCTATTTGAATAAATGGATAAATAAAATTAGTTAGGGTTGGACTTTGGGTGACCTTCAATCAAATAATTATCTTTGGACTTAGGGATAAAATTATAATATTCTTTGATGAATGGTAGGACTATGGTTAACTAGTGCATTATAGCTTTGACCTAGACTTGAATTATGAACAAAGAGAAATAACTAGAAATCAAATGTTGGATACATTTATGGATAATATCAATATTGCATTATTTTACCTTTTGGTATAATTAATCAAGTAATGGGATGGCCACTTTAAACACCCTTAATGGAAAAATTAGATAAGGTAAGAACCATATATGGTTGCTTCTAGATTTACATGGCTTGTTACTTGGTATGATATTGTTGACCTCATAGGTTAAATAATACATTTGTCCTTATTTTAATGATAACAAATGCATCTTGAGAACTAATGTGTTTGGTTAAGTATGTACTATGATTGACATAAAAAAATATATAAATGCACCTACTCAAAGCATTTATCTAAGTGTGTAAATTTAAAAGAGAAATCAAGTTTCCAAGAATAAGAGAACAAGAAATAAGAGATAACCAATAATTGAAGGTTAAAAATCATATTTCTATATAAAGAGCTAAGTTAAATAAGTTCATATTTTGATCAAAACTCTTTAAAAACATTTTAAAAACACTTTTTTTTAATTTACTTCATAATAATTTATGGTTCATATTGATTTCTAAATCTTTTAACGTGCTTTAAAATATTGGTTGGTTTTAATTGGAACTAGTCAATGGGTTTTAAGATCGATCGACTAGTTCAGTTTAATCAAGAGCATGAAATGACTTAAAACTCAAACAGATTGAATAGTGCAGCTAATTGATCAATTGGTTTTGCCAAAATGATCAACTTGTTTGAGGAAACCAATCCACTGGTTAGATTAACCAGTCCATGAGTTTAACCCTTGCAGAAATTTGTTTATCTCTACTCAAACTCATCGACTGGTGTCATCAAACCATTTAACTGGTTGAGTAAACCAATTGAATGATTTTACCTACCAATCCATATGATTCACTTATTTAGAAACCCATTATCCTTTATTTAAACTCATGGGATAGTTTTGCCAAACCAATCGACTAGTTTGAATAAATCGATTATCTGGTGACATGGACACATCGATTGGTGTTACTAAACCATGTCACTGTTCATATATGTTCATAAGACCAACCGAGCACTATGCACAATTGATTGTATAGTTTTAATAAACCAATTGACTTGCTCATGTAATGGTAAATTTTCATTTTAGGTCTAAACATAATCAGTTTACTGGTTGAGACCACCGATTGATTAGCCATACAACCAATTAATTGGTGAGCATTAAATGCTAATTTTTTACCCGTTGGGTGATATAACTTTTGGGAGATTTTTTCCCTAACAACTGTATAGAGAGAGTGAGCCTTATTAATAATGTCCCTTTACATTTATTAGAACAAATTTTTAATTACATTGATTGTGAAATTAAACATTTACTCTTAAATCATTCAATTGCTCAATAAAACTCTCTCAACTTTCAAAATTTTGAGTTTTCATTGAAAATTGTTCATTCCTCACTTCTCTTAGGTTGGATTACTCTTCAACTGTAATATCTACAGCTATATTACATCTTATCCAAAGTTTTACACTTTAATTTCTTGTGTTCTTGGTGATAATCAATTATAATCACAACCACCTTAAAAAATTCATTTCAAAGGGGTTAATGAATGTTTCCTATCAATCTTGAGAGATTCTTGTGGAGAGACTAGAGAAGATAAATAGGTCAAGTTGTAAATCATCTTTTAAAGAGTTATTAAGATTTGAAGGCTTATAAATCAATAAAATATTGATCATAAATAAAACATGTCACTATTTCAAAACCTAAAATAGAGAACCTGTTGGTAGTTGATACAAAGAATAATTTGCTCTTACACCATTTTATATTGAGCGTAATTTTTTCTTTCTATAATATCCATTCCGCTAAACTCCATTAACCCACTTATAGGTTTATTTAAATTGGAATCAAAGATTGGGCGTCTCTCAAAGGATTCAACGATCAAAGGTGAAAAAGATCTACAAGCGAAATGGATTCTATTTGTTTAAATGAAAGTATTTGCACTATGAAACCACCATTGTTCAATGGTGAGAAACTTGCCTACTATAAGAACATACTGATGTTCTTCATCTAGTCACATGACTATGGCACGTGTTAAATAGTTACTAAAGGGCTAATCAAAATCACTAAAGATGTCAATGGTGAACTAGTGGAAAAGATGAGGGATGAGCTCATGGATGTAGAAAAGAGAAAGCTCACTCTCAATGATACACCATCATGATTCTTTAATGTGGGCTTGTTAAAAGGGATTATCACCTCATCAAATCATTCTCCATTACTAAAAAAATTTAGGATAAGCTTATTATCACCCATGAAGGGACAAAATAAGTAAAGGATCAAAGAATCACTCTTCACATTAGAGAGTATGGACTCTTTAGCATGAAGTAAGGTGAAAGCATCAACAACCTATGCAACTAATTCACTTCCATTATCAATACCCTCAAGGCCTTGGGGAAAGAAATCACCTAGGAAGATCATGGAAGAAACATCTTGCAAGGTCTTATAAAAGAATGGAATCCCAAGGTGACTACCATTGAAGAAGCAAGATACCTAACAAAGATGACTATTGAATAGTTCTTTGAGAATCTCATGGTTCATCAATCAAGGTTTAAGGATGGATTAGATGAAAGAAAGAAGAGGTCTATAGCTCTAAAAGAATCTACTTCCTCTAGACAATAAAAAGTGATGGAAAACATGGAAGAAAAGGAAAATGATGAAGGAAAAGAGGAATATCCCATATTCCCATGGATGATGAGAAGGTGATCTTTATAACCACTCAATTAAAAACATTCCTCATTTCACAAGCAGGTAGAAATGGAAGATAAGAAAGGTCATCCTCAAGCAATGTCACAAGGAGGTTTAGAGAAGACAATGTAGATGATAAGATCAAATGCCATAATTATGGAAATTTTGGGCATGCCATCAGTGACCGTTATGAGTTTTGAAATGAAATTGCAAAAAAATGTCAAGGAAGAAAGGAAATACAAGAAAAAAAAGGAAGGCAAGGATTGAGGAAAGCCATGGTCACCTTCAACAAAAATGAAGGCGAACCCTTTGATGAAGAGGAAGAAGTTATGAGCCTGTGTTTTATGGATCTAGGATAGGAATCATCAACCTTTACCTTAATCACATCATTTTATGATGGTGATGACATTGACGAGGTACAATCTAATTTATTCTACTCTTATGAAGATTTGCTATATATCTAGCATAATTCCTTACGTAATAGTAATAGACTGACTAAGGAAAGAGACAACTTGAAGAAATTGTTGATTATCTTAAATGAAAAATGCACTCTTGTATTAAAAAAAGATGTTCTCCTTGAATCACACATGCTTCTTATAAAAACTAAGATAACCGATAAGATCAATGAATTTAATACATACAAGAAATTTATTATCTATGATCACAAGATTAAGATAGATCAATTTTAATCTAAAATGGTTGATCTAAAAGCTAAATGTGATAAATTTGTAAAAATTGCCTAAACTTTCACCAAGAGTGAAGAAGGATTAAATGTGTTGCTAGGTGTTTAATGGTACTATAAGGACCATGATGGCTTAGGGTATAGAAATAATAAAATGATAAAATGCTAAATACTGAAGAATTTCTTTGTAAATCCTCAAAATCTCATTAAGTGTATGCTTTACAAACATCAAATGATTATAGTGTATGTGGGAAAATTGGGCATTCATCTATAATATGTAGGCATGCCAAAAATGTAAAATTAACCTTCACTCATAAGAAATTTTTTTACATGAAATATATGTGGTAAATCTAATCATGTTTCTTTATTATGTGTTTTACTAAAAATGGGAAAGCTATTCCAAAATTCATGCAGGTGTGGATACCTAAGGGGACCATTCTACACAAATTGAACACTAACCCTATAAGAACCCATTGAAAGGGTACCTAAAGTAGGATATTTGTTCTTATAGGTATTCTTCAAATTTAAAACAATAAACCCTAAATGGTTCTTATACAATGGATTCTTAAGATATATGATGAGTGATTGGACCATGTTCTCCAAGCTGACTTCATACGATGGTGGAAGTGTGACCTTTAGCAACAACTCAAAAGGGAAAACCATTGGTTTTAATAGCATCAATATTGATAAATCTAAACCCTTTATAAATGATGTACATTTAGTTGATCTCCTTAAGCATAATTTGATTAGCATTAGTTAGTTATGTGACAAAGGGCTTCTAGTTAACTTCTCAAATTCACATTGTATATAAATTCATTCTCTTTCTATTCTCATTCATTAACAATGTGTATATGCTTGATTTTAAATCACTAAAGTTGTAAAAAACATGTCTGAGTGTAATTGACAATGATGCATGGTTGTGGAAAAACCTCATTACACATGGTAACTTGGGTTTATTAAACAAACCTGCCAGAAAAGATCTAGTGTGTAGTCTTCTAAAGTTAAAATTTGAAAAAAATTGATTGAGTGATGCATGCCAACAAAGATAACAACATGGGGTTTTCTTTAAGCCTAATAGTGTTGTGGCCACATCTCAACCACTTGAAATGTTGCATATAGATCTATTCGAGCCCTTGAGGACCCATAGCATGGGTGGTCGTAGTTATGCACTACTCATTCTAAATGACTATTCATTTTATACATGAACATTATTTCTCTTTACTAAAGATGATGCTTTTATTGCTTTCCTTATACTTGTTAAGAACATAGAAGTAGAAAAGGGAACTATGATCCATTCTATAAGGAGTGATTATTAATAGGATTTTGAGAATGCCACATTTATAGAATATGTGATCATAATGGCATTACTCACAAGTTTCATCACAAAGTATACCAAAAAAAAAAAATTAGTGTGGTGGAAAGAAAGAACAGAACCTTAGAGGAGGTTACTAGAACTATGCTAAGTGACTCCAAACTCCTAAAATATTTATAGGCTAAATCCATGGCCACTAAAAACTATTTAATAAATAGAGTACTCATCTGGTTCATCTTAAATAAGACTCCATATGATCTCTACAAAGGTAAGAAACCAAATGTAGGTTATTTCCAGATATATGGTTGCAAATGCTTTGTCCTAAACAATGAGAAAAGTAATTTTGGTAAGTCTGACTCTAAGGTGGATGAAGGAATTTTCATTGGATACTCTTTATATAGTAAGGCGTATAAGATATTCAAAATATGATCAATTTTAGTTAGAGAATTCGAACATGTTGCTTTTAATGAACCTTGATTGGGTGTGTAGAATAATAAAGAGGAATAGCTAGGTTCTTTTGTTTAAGTTGAGAGTCTACTGAAAATGATGACAAGTAAAACATAAAAGAAGAAAATTATGAATATATTTCAATTTATCAACAAGAAGATGAAGTGAGAAAGGACATTCCTAGAGCATGGAGATATGCTTATAAACATCCTCAAGAGCTGATCATTAGAGATCCAACTAAGGGAGCTGCAATGAGATCCTCACTAGGTAACATTTGCAATCATAATACATTTATTTCTCAAATGGAACATAAATATAACTTAGAATCCATTAATTATGAAAATTATACCATGGCAATGCAAGATTATCTTAACTAATTTGAGAGAAATCAAGTTTAGGAACTTGTCCCCTTGCTTCCAAATAGACCCATCATTCGGAATAAATAAGTATTTAGAATCAAGGTATATAATGGTTGAATTATGGTTACAAATGAATCCTAATTGGTTTCAAAATGATAGAACCACTAGAAAGGCATTGACCATGATGAAACCTTTACCCCTATAGCTAGACTTGAGGCTATACGTATGTTTTTTGCATTTGCATCATCCATATTCTTTGCATTGTACCAAATGTAGGTTAAAAGTGAATTACTTAATGGTTTTATTGAATTGGAAGTATATGTTAATCAACCACTTTTTGTTTTTATAAAATGAATCAAAACCTAAACATGTTTACAAACTCAATAAGACACTTTATGGTTTGAAACAAGCTTGGTATAAAATATTGAGTATATTTCTATTAGAAAGGAGTTTTGAAAGAGGTAAAATTGATAGAAATATTTTTCTAAAGAAAAAAAAATGGACATATTGCTTGTAAAAATATATGTTTATGACATGATATTTGGTGTTATTGATGAGTTCATATCCATGGAATTTTCTACCTTGATATGTAGTGATTTTGAAATGAGCATAATGGATGAGTTGACCTGCTTCCTCAAACTTAAAATCAAGCAATCAAAGGAACAAATATCTATCAACCAAGTAGTACGCAAAATAACTACTTAAGAATTTTGGAATGAATGAGAATAAGCCGTGTAGTATTCCCATGACAACTACCACAAATCTTGACATATATGAGAAAGGTAAACAAGTTGATCAAAAATGATATTTAGGTATGATCAGATCACTTCTTTACCTTGCCTCATCTATACTTGATATTATATTTAGTGTATGCTTATGTGCTATGTTTAAATGTAATCCCAAGGAATCTCATATAACTAAATCAAGAGAATTCTTAGGTATCTAATTAACACACATAACCTAAACTTATTTTACCCTAGTGATACTCTACCAGACTTAGTAAGATGTTTTGACGCTGATTTTATGGGATAAAAGTTGATAGAAAATTACTTTGGGAACATACCAATTTCTTAGAGAAGCCCTAGTCAGTTGACATAGTAAGAAACAATCTTGTGTGACATTATTAGATGTGATAACACTAGTGCTATTTGCCTATATGAATGCCTAATTTTAATTAAAAAATTTAGCCTATATAAGTATTGATTAATTTGGTATATCTATGGGAAATATGGAATCATGGTTCTTAATCAAAAATAATTTGAAAAACTAAAAAATGTGACTTGATTGGCCAAACTAGTTGACTGGTTGACAAACCACTTAATAGGTTTAGAGGTCTAGTTAGCTGATTCATGTAAAATTGGTATACATTAGTGTTGTTTGGTATCTAACACGTGTGATACTAGTTGGATGGACTAATAATAATAGTCAATATATACTTTGAATAGTTGAATAAAAATTTCAAACTAATTTATTGGTCTATTGGGCATACAAATAGGTCCTTACCTGTTCAACTAAACCCATGACCTTGATTTTCCCAAACTCATGACTCCTCTTTACCACTCTACACTCTCTCATTTAAATTGATAAAATCTTCACCAAAACACACAAAATTAAACTCCTCAAGATCAAATTGACAAACTAAATTCATTTATCAATAATAATCAAAATTGATTTCATCCTCTCTCATTTAAATTTAGAATAGGTTCATTAAAACCTAAATCTTCCATTTACCTAATCTACTTACAATAAACCCACCTTAAGGCTTAATTAGGGTTTTATTTTTATTCCTCCTATACATTTATAAACCTAAGGTGCATTATTCTCCTATTTTCCATCAATTGTAATTTTTTTTATCACCGCTGGCTTCCACACTCTCCATAATTCTGAATCTTGTCTATTATATAGCCATGACTAAAAGAAAAGCCATTACTTCTATCACCATACATGGGGTGCTTCTCCTCCCTTGTTAGAAAATATTGTACCCAATCAATTCACCAGACTCAGATGACCATTCGCAGTAGGGAACCCTTTGTTTCACATCATTCCTTTGCATCCTGAGCATCCTATCCTTCTTATTATTCTTCTTCAGAAGAGCCTAAATAACCATGTCCACATTCATCTAGGCGCATTGGTCCTTCCTCATACACTAGGATACCGATTCTCTCCTTATCTTAATTAGTGAAAACCACTGAGACATCTCTTCACTTTAGCTATTTCTTTCACACTTAGAATGACTGGAAATGTTGGATCAAATCATTTCATTAAAATAATTTCCTTCTTAGGAAGTGAATTTTTGTTGTATCATGCATCGAGTAGTTAGAAATTCCATTTATCCAATCCCTTTTTGATCTCCATATCCTCCTTCTATTCACTCTTAACAATATAGTCTACTATAAATTGGTTCAACCCTTTTATAGAAACCTCATGATTTATGTTATGGGATCCACAATTACCACACATGTATTGGGTGTACCTATAGTGGTGGATCAATTCATTTTGACCAATATACTAGGCATTGACCACAACATAGCCACTAAGATAATATATATTAAGTGGATAAGGACTAGGTTTCCTAACAATATTCTCTTTGATATGAATTGGTGCCATTTTATATATGGATGAAGTGGAAGATCTTATTACCTACCACCCTTCAAAAGGGTGTGTCACTGCATGGAATGCTCCATTCTCTTTCTAAGGGCAAGCTCTAGAGTAGATATGACCATGAAGGACTAGTATGGGATCAACCACATTCTATCCTCCACTCCCATATGATTTGAAGCTAACTTCTTCCACCACATGTCCCATATCGCCGGGCATAGCCAGACATCTCTTGGCTATAGCTCCTTGATTAAGCAAATTTCTCATGATTTTAGAGTTAAGTTTAGAGATTTTTTAGTCACCCCACTTCTCCTCTAGAATAGGCTCAACATTTTAGATGCATTCATCCTTCAAATAATGGGATATCATATGAGTGTTGATGGATGGACCCTCGAGCTTAGACTAAAGGCCTTGACCTCACTTCATTGAAACAATCACATCTCTACCATATTCGGGTCATAACCTTCATATAATGAGGGATATGACCTTCCACCATTGTCAAATGATCCTATAGCCTTGGTTCACATCTCTTTCTCATCCACTAGAGGAGCCTCCCCATACACCACTATCACTTCTAGCTCTCGAGCACCTCCCATGCCTCCTATATGAGGTCATGTGACAGTAGCTAGTGTACACGAGCTACTTCTCATTATGGTTGAGATGTTAACCGCCATAGAGTGATGATAGAGAATCTTAGAGATCGAGTTGCATGTGCTATGCTAATAAATACATCTTAACTTTGCACTACATCATCATAATGATATGGATACCCACCCTGGCTTTAAGTAAGTCCATGAGGCTCATAACCTTGATCATACACTTACTACTCTAAGTGCTACTAATCCTCCTCCTTTTGATATCCTCATCGATGAGTCATTAGTTGAGGCCACTAATATTGGTCATGCTACAGCTATGATAGTTAGATCTAAGGATACTGAGAGTGAGGAACTGGATGTACAGTCCACACCTTCCATCACTGCTCTATCTAAACCATCTCGCTCGCCTGCCTTTAATCTTCTTTGAGACTAAGCTTATGTATATTTCTTTATGATTTAGCATAGTATTAGCTTACTCTTTAGGCATGTATATCTTTATATGCACTCTATCTTATGTATCACTAGAAACTTATCTTTAGTGAGCTATTAATTTCTAGTTATACCTCATGTGTATCACTTCTAGTTTCACATTCTACTTATTATTCATTTATCTCTTTTTAGGCAATCACATACAGGACTATCTATTGTGAATCACTTCAGGGGGAATATTCTCTATCTTTCCCTCATGCATACCTTTATCCACATCATTTCTACACACCTGTTAATGGCGAGTTCCCCTTCACATATTGAAACTATTGCCTCCTTTTCTTATAAGCTTCCCTTTATTCTCACCTTTTTTTGATGATAAAAGGGGGATAGAATATATAAATTTGGATTAAAAGATGCGTATTTGGTAAATGAGAAAGGATAAGGTAAAAATCTCGCATAATTTATATTCATTACCCTTCCACATTTATGATTATGCACTTTTTGTTTGTCATTATTAAAAAAGGGTGATTTTAAACCTCATAGGTTAAACCAAGAAAATATCCTTATTTTGATGATGAGAAACTAATCTTGAGAACTAATGTGTTTGGTTAAGTGTGCATGTACTATAATTGACATACAAAGAGATCTAAATGCAACTATTGAAAGAATTTCTCTAAAATTACACATTTAAAATAACAATCAAGTTTCCAAGTACAAGACAACAACATATAAGAGATAATTAAGACTTGAAGGCTAAGAATTATATTTCTAAAGTCTTAGGTTCCATGTAAAGAGCTAAGTTGATCAAGTTAACATTTTGATCAAAAATCTTTTAATTTTTTTAAAACACTTTTTTTTAATATACTTCATAATAATTTATGGTTGATATTGATTTATAAATCTTTTAAAGTGTTTTAAAATCAAGAGTATGAATGAGTTAAACTCAAACGAATCAACTAGCACAATTAACCGATTAATTGGTTTCACCAAATTGATCAACTAGTTTGAGGAAACCAATTAACTCAATTGACTAACTAATTTATAGGTTTCACCCTTGAAGAAACCCATTTGTCTCTTTAAACACATCAAATAGTTTCACCAAATTGATTGATTGGTTGAGTAAACTGATTGACTGATTTAACCAACCAATTCACAAGATTCACTTTTGTAAAAACCTATTCATCTCTGGTTGAACTCATTTATTGATTTTATTTAACATATTGATTGGTTTGACTAACTAGTATATGGGTTTCATGCCTATAGAAACCCATTTGTCTCTAGTTAAACTCATTAACTGGTTTTGTCAAATAGATTAACTGGTTCGCAAATGATCGACTAGTTTGAGTAAACCAATCAACTGGTGACATGAACACATCGACTGGTATTACTAAACCATGCCATTATTCATATTTGTTCATATGACCAATGGAGCACTATGCACAACTGATCAAATGGATTTAATAAACCAATCGAATTGTTTGTGTAGCTGTAAATTTCCATTTTAGGTTTGAATATAATCAATTAACTATTTGAAACTAGTGATTGATTGGCTTTACAACCAATCGATTGGTTTGACTAGACTGATCGACCGGTGAGCATTAAATGATAAATTTTTGTTTGTTGGATGATACAAAAGTTTTGGAGAATTTGTGCCTTATGCCTATAAGATGAGGGTGGGCCTTTTAAATAAGCTCCCTTTGCATTTATTATAATTTTTTTAACTACATTGATTGTTAAATTAAACATCTATTGTTAAATCATTTAATTACTCATTAATAATATCTTAACTTGCAAAATTTAGTGTTTTCATGAAAAAGTGTTCATTACTCATTTATCTTACCTAGAATTTTTATTGAAGTGTAATATCTCTTATTATATCTAGCTAGATTATATCTTATACAATGCTCTACACTTTCATATCTTGTATTCTTGGTGATAATCAATTATAATCACAACCGCCTTATAAAATTTATTTCAAAGGGGTTAGTGAGTGTTTACCTATGATTCTTGAGAGATTCTTGTGGAGAGTCTATATAACATAAATAGGCCAAGTTGTAAATTATATCTTATAGGGTCATTAAGATTTTAAGGCTCATAAAATGATAGAAGAATGATCGTCATTGAAACATGTCACTATTTCATAATCTAAAAGTGATAACCTTTTGGTTGTGGATGTAGAAAGTAATTTACTCTTAAACTACTTTACATAAAGCATAATTTTTTTCCTGTAATCTCCATTTCATTAAACTATATTCACCCCTTTAGGGTTATTTTAGATATTTTTTTTGGGCCTTGGTGTTATATGACATCTAGATATAATAATACTTTAATCACTTAAAGTGGATATGCATCATTATAGGTTTGGATTATTCGATCCTCAATTAGCTACTGTGGGTTAGTTTTCCTTTTTGTGTATTTTTCCTTCAAGTGCCTTGAAATGGGATCCTGGTTGTTCTCTTTGCTTTTCCAACTCCAGACAGTGATGAAGTACTAGGGGTATTGATAATAAAGTGTCTAGTCACCACATGAGATTATTTATCTTCAGTTGGACATATGTCCACTAGGTTTATTTGGCTTTGGTCAGAGTTTATGTCCATTTATATTGATTTGAATTCAATGGGTATTGAGTGAACATGAGAAATAATCCCATTTGTTTATCAATAACTTGGGGTAAAATAATTCTATGTTCACTTAAGAAAAGAAGATAACTAGAATGAAACTAGAGGTGTTTTAAATGGTCTTGTATTTCCTTATGCTCAACTCGATATGGTTACTTCATTACTATGGTACTTGATTTTTGCTTTATAAGTGTTTAAAATCTCGTGCTTTATTTAAGTTATGAATGATTGCATAATCCTATTCATGCCTATTAAACTGGTATACGGGAAGGATATTACTACCTCTGTATCTAGTTAGATCTAACTATATTATGTGACCTATGCTTACATTCTTTAATGGCCCTATTGTTAAATTGTTCCATTTAAAGTATAATGTGGCACAACCCTTCATGATATATATTTACCTATATATAATATTTACTACCATGTATCTCCGTTGAGTCTTGCATTATTATATAATTCTCTTATATAAGGATGCTTTCATAATTTATCACCTAATATGCAACCATTATCCTTTACTATGAGAATCCATGAATCAAGTGTTTTATGTGCATATCTATAAATTCATTTCCAGTATACCCTTGTGTGATAGTATGTGAATGGCACAATAGGAGTATTATATGTACATGTTGGTATCATGAGCATGTTTTGTGATCTTGCTTGTACTATAACCTACATGATAGTGGTGGATTAGTTTACTTAGTATGTACACAAATTGATAGGGTTGTTATTAAAATCCCCTACTCAATCCCACAAGTAGGAGGCCTAGTACAAGTTTTTGAGGATGACTATTGAGTGGTCTAACCTCTTCTCCAGTATATTTGAGTAACTGAGTGTAGGCAATTTTAGGTGACATTTTCTCAGGTGGTCCTTAAGTGAACGGGGCTTCTTCCCTCATAATTATTTTTTTAATACCCCAAAGTTGAGTAGAGTGTTATAAGGATTGATGTAACTTCTTATATTAATATGTTATACCATTATTTTGGTAATTTTGTCCTAAGAATTCCATAGATAAGCATGATGACCATGGAGCAATTTTTAGGATGGGTAACCCTAGAATGTTTTTGAAATTTTTTGAAACTTTTTTAGAAGCGCATGAGGGAAGACAAAGCACACTAAAAATACTTGTGTTGATTTTTGGAACCAACCGATCAATATGAAAGCGCTCTAGGGTACCCCTTGAATGGTCAAATCGATTTCAGGTGTTACAGTTTATTTTTGTTGATTTTTCTCATTGAGCATTTTGTACCAGTCTTAGGATTCATGGACTTGGGTTGTACACCTTAACATTCATTTCTGAAATTTATCCTTTTCCAAACTCCATTTTTCATATGGGTTTGGTTGGTTTTTCTTAGCATTCTATCTACCATGGGATGAGTGATAAACATTGTGTATTAGATATGGTGGTAACACCCCTTTTTCCATTAGATATTTGTATTTCCCTTCCACTTCCATAATGTTTTAAAAAAATAATTTTTTTTAGTAGTGAAAAATGGGAGTGTTACACATATTTTAAGGTAAATATCATAATGTTATAAAGTAAACGAATAAGTACATATTACAACTTAAATTTTTAATAAAAGATTATGGCATTTTGACACAGAATTGTGTTAAAGTAATTAATCAATCACACTTTTGTGTAAAAGTACCAAATACCATGGTACAAATATATCATGACAAAAAGGATTTCCTAACCTAAAATGTCTTAGCTGCTTGCTCTTTTGACTTGGTTTTATATGTGTTGTCGAGATGGGAAAGGTCAACATTTGATTCAAAAATACTATACAATTCTTTATCTAGATACATAGACATATTGGTAGTGCCATAAAGTAAATTTTACATAGGTAATGGGGGTTTCTAGTTAAAGACTAGATTTATTAAATCATATTGCAATACTCGGTACCATCTCAAGGACTATAATGTTCAACATCATCATAATGCCCTAGAGATTTTTAATATAAGTCATTATTCCTTAAGAAATGTTATTGAGAGGGCATTTGGTGCTCTAAATAAACATTTTCCTATATTAGGAAAGGAAAAAAAACCATTCTATCCCTTTGAAACTCAATTAGACAAGGTTTTAACCAATTGAATTTTACATAACTATCTTATAGGGGTAGATCTAGATGAAAAATTAATTTTGGAGGTTCATAATGAGATCAAAAATTTCAACACAAAATTATATGTTGTGCCCTCAATTTTAGTATAAGAGTGTAGAAAAGCTGAGCAATTAAGAGATGAAATTGCAACTTTAATGTGGAGGGATGATTTAAATAGCTAATAGTAGAGATAGTATTATTGTTAAATTCACTTAGAAAAAAAATTGGACTCGACAAGTGTAATAAATGAAAATGTGTTTGAATAATGATCTATTTTTACGGAATGGATATTGTTTTATTATTGAGAACAATATAAACATATCTTAACCTATGTTTATAATATCTATTTATCAATTTGCTTTCTATTGTTCCCATTAGCTTTTTTTTTTAACTTTAATAATCATTATATTAGTTTTATATTATTTATGTTATTGATTATCCAATAAGTTGTTTTCAATATAAATAAATGAAAACAAAGTATTGATTTTATTATGATTAACAATTATTTATGCAAGAACAAATAGGTCGTGACACACCACCAAATGAAAAGAAAAATCTGACTTGGGATAAAGACATTGAGACATTTCTAATAGATATCTTGAGTGATCAGATGTATTTGGGTTAGAAAATAGGTGGTTCATTTAAAAAAAATGACATATACTAACATTACTAAAAGGGACTAATGCTCAATTTGGGAATGGTTTCTTGGTTAGCCATATAAAGAATCTAATCAAGACTCTAAAGAAGAATCATACCTTGGGATCTACGATCTTTCAAGTGAGTGGGTTTGGCTTTAATCAATATACCTAGATGGTAGAAGCTGATGTAAAAATTTGGGAAAGGTATATATTGGTATGTATTGGACCCTTTCAATCTTGTATATCATATATAATGCATTTGCATCATTTCCCTGTATTTTTATAGAATGTTCTTCCTTTATTATCATTACTAACAACTATTGTTTTTTATTTTCTTATTAATGATTCCTTTTAGTTACTACTTAGTTCCAAGTGTTCTTTTTTTTTGATGTGTATTAATTTGGAATCTACTTAACTTCATCTAGTTCTCACTTTGATAAATTTTATGCCATCGTGTTTCTAAACTTGTGTAAACAGTTGTATTTTCTATTTTTATTTGTAGGCTCATCTTGAAGCCAAAAACCTTTGAGACAAGGTTATTAAAAATTACCATAGGTTAGATATTTTGGTTAGCAAAGACTGAGCAATTGGAAATTTGGCCTTTAGCCTAAAAGAAAGGTGTATGCACCTAGAGAGATAAGAATGTAAAGAAACAACACTTAATGATTGAAGTATTGAGCAAGAGTAACATAATGAAGTAACATCTCCTTTAGCTAGTGCATTTGGATCAAGAACCACTAAAGAAAAGAAACGTGAGAGATTATGTATCAAAAGAGATGAAGGCTATAAAAAAGGGGATGGATGTAGTTGCAACAATTCTTGATAAAAGAAATCCACGTCATTATACTGAATTTGAGTTATATTATGAGCTTAGAAGGTTGAAGGGTTATATAAAGTTTATTTTTATTTTTATTTATTTAATGGAAATCTATACCAAGCTACCAACAAATATTAATGCTACTCAAACATTTCTTAGTTTTCCACTTGAGGAGAGAGCTATATGATTGTTATTTTTGAGGATCTTAATGTACCACTTTAACTCATTAAACTAATTTCTAATAACTATGAACTGTCTATTTCCTTTGCTATTTTTTTCCTTTTCTTTTGGGACCTTGATATATTAGTATTTGGAAGCCTTGTTGGTTGCCATGAGTTTTGGTCTTTAAATTTTTACATTGGTGCCTAAAGATGTGGAGTAAAACAAGTGGTCTATTATATTTTATTTTTATTTAATTTATCTCTTTTTAATAGGGTGCTTTGAAGGCTATTAATAATTCATAGAACTAGCAAGTGCATTAGTAACAAGTCATGAAGCTATTATTTTTCCTTCTGTGTTTGTTGTATTACGTTTGAAATGAAAAATATTATGAAATATTTTTCATATATTTATATATTTTTTTAGAAGTTCTTATACGTTATTTATGTAATATTTTTGAATGTTTCTATTCTATTTTGGAATAAGTATTGGTTTTGTGCAATTTTTATGTTTTTTTTAGTATGATAATGTTCATGTATCAAAATAATATTTTAATTTTCATTAAATATATAAGAGATATTTAAATAATAATAATAATAATAATAATAATAATAAAAAACATTCTTCAAGATTTTCTTTTTATGAATCAAACACCAAAAACACTTTTTAAGAATTATATTTTTCACATAATTTTTCTACTAGCTGAATAAGGAAAAGAAAATTAATTGTTTTTCATTTACTTCTTATTTTTCATTCAGAAAACAGAGCCTAAAGGACCTTAGATTTGTCTTTGATCTCTAGGGACCAACCTTAGTATTGTTGCAGAAGAAAGCATTAATAAAAAAGAAATGGAAAACCAATGTTCATATTGTATTTGATATTTCTTGATAAGCAAAGCAGAAGAAAGAGACAGTGCAAAGTAGAAAAAGATACAAGAAGGAAAAAATATACATACTCATTTTATACTTGTCTTTTAGATGTTTCACTGCTGATTTTCATACTTCCTCCCTCTCCCTCACCTGTGGGTTGTCTCAAAAGATAAAAAAAAAACAAGAAGAGATGAAATTAATGTTAAATAATTATAACCAATATGCGTAAGTAGTAATTCCGAATATATAAAACAAGAGGAAGCATAAATACTTATAGAATACGTGTGTTGCGTGGTGAAGTAACTCACTACCTTGAAGTGATTATTTGGCCAAATCGTGGTGTAATCCTATTGCTGTTACTGCCCCCAAGGCTAACATAACAAGTAGAAGTATTGTGCACTAAATATTAAAGCTATGGAGATTGGCAGAAAATTTACCTAGTGTTTGATTTTCAAAAAAAATGGGAGAGGAAGGTTTAATTCTATACCCCCTAAGTCTCTTTAAATAAAAAAACTAAGGGAGAGTTACCTACAAAGAAAATCCTCTCCAATTCCCTTATAGAATTGGTCCACAATAAAGAACATTTTTAAAATGTTCCAAAACCAGAAGTCCATCAGACCAGAGGAGAAGACAGATTGAATAAAACACTGTTAAAAAAAATGATTAAATGGGCTTGGGTCATAAACAATGTTAAAAAAAATGATGAAATGGGCTAGGCTAAATCTATGAACCATACATGCCATAACCAACCTTGATTAGACCAGACTGGTGGGCGACGTGCTCGCGTGTGATATAATAGTTCAACCCACATACCACACAAAACATCCCATATTTTCAATTTAAAGGATGCAAGTGATGGGAGAATATACAAATTGGGTAAAAACCACTTATCCCACCAATGTGAGACTGGAGAAAGACATAGGCAGTAGCAAAACTAGATTTTGGTTTTACCGTTGTCCAACAAACCCCCACTAATGGAAAAACTAAAAGGAAACACAAAAAACAAGTGGGAAAAAAATAAAAAAAGGAACGGTGTAACACTTAAGTATCATTATCACGAGGACTGAATTAATACATAGTTAAATGAGGCAACCTTCGTATATAGGGAGTAAACAAGTCTTGAACTACCTTGACATCGACTGAGACCTCCACAACACATGTCTTACCTTGAATTCTACAATCTCCATATTAATAAACAAGCACTATTGATGGCCATGTGTGCACCTCAGATACTAATGAGCACTCTAGAAAGATAATCTTAGTCTTTCATAGAAGGTGGCTCACCTTGACACTCATCTAGGTGAATCCATCAAGTGGGTCTCAAAAACACCACCATATAATGCTATGGATTCATCAAGAACATAAGTTTTCTTAACCTCATTTACATCAAGTGGTGAGTTCATCAAGTCCATCTTATTAGGATCACCCAAGAATAAAGCTATGAACTCATTAAGAGTCTAAGCTCAACATGTCCACTTAGCACTACCAAACACCATAGGGATGAGAATGTAGTGTAATAGTTAAATTATATGTCTTTGTTTGACCACAAATGGTATCCACCATACTTTTTTCAACTCAAAGGCTTAAGTCCTATCTCCCTCGATGATTCGAGGATAACTCT
Organism: Tamarix austromongolica; assembly: GCA_039764185.1. Classification (NCBI taxonomy): domain Eukaryota; kingdom Viridiplantae; phylum Streptophyta; class Magnoliopsida; order Caryophyllales; family Tamaricaceae; genus Tamarix; species Tamarix austromongolica. The sequence continues at coordinate 74,750,854 of CM077816.1, read as the reverse complement.
CCTCGTTAGACCCATTGTAAGAGGGTCTGCTAGATTTCTCTCTGATTTGACAAGCTTTAAAGAGATCACACCGTTCCTCAACATTTGTCTCATAGAACTATTTCTAACATGGATGTGTCTTCTCTTACCATTATAAATACTATTCTTGGTAACACAAATAGCTGCCTTTGGATTACAATGCAAGGAAACTGACACATTTGGTTCCTTCTACAAAGGCACATTTGCCAACAGGTTCCTCACCCACTTTGCCTCTTAACTATCAAGTTCAAGGGAAATGAACTATGACTCCATAGTAGAGTGAGATATATACGTTTTCTTAGCAGACTTCCACAAAATAGCTCCTCCACCTAAGGTAAACACATTACCACTAATGGAACTAACCTCATCATTATCATAAACCCAATTTACATTTGTAAATCCCTATAACATAGTAGAAAATTTACTAAAATGCAAACACCAATCCGTAGTACCCTTAAGGTATCTAAATAAACGATGAAGTGCAGTCTAATTGTCATTACCTGGGTTGTGAGTATACCTACTTAGTATACTCATAGCATAAGCTATGTCAGACCTAGTATAGTTCATGAGGAACATCACAATTATGATTTTAGCATATTAAGCTTGAGAAACACTAAAATCGTAGTTCTTTTTCAAATTCATGCTAGGTTCATAGGAAGTTTTCATAGGCATATCATCAAAATAATCAAACATTTTCAAAATTTTCTCAATATAAGGAGACTGATGCAAGGAAAAACCATTATCATTTTTTCTAATTTTCACACCAAGAAGTACATTAGCTTCTCTTAAATCCTTTATATCAAAATGAAAAGATAAAAATGATCCGGTCTCATTGACCACAGTCATATTAGTGCCAAGAATCAACATGTCATCAATATACATACAAATAATCACACACTTTTTTCCAAACATCTTAGAATAAACATATGAATAAGATGCATTCATCTCATAACTATCACTCACTAAAGTTAGATCAAAATTTTTATAACATTTTTTAAGAGCTTTTTTAAGGCCATATAATGACTTTCTCAATCTACACACTTTGTTCTTATGACCCTCAATCACACAGCCCTTGGGTTGCTCTACATAGATTTCTTCTTTAAGGTTACCATTTAAAAATGCAGTTTTAATATCCAATTGATGGACTACAAGTCAATGGATAACAACTAAGGTAACCAAAGGACTTATAGTGACAATATTTGTCACAAGAGAATAAGTAGCAACGAATTCAACTTCTTCTTTTATTTATAGCCAACAACTACCAATTGAGCCTTAAACTTATCAATGGTTCCATCTATTCTAATTTTTTTGAAAACTCATTTGCATCTAATTCATTAAGTCCTATGTGTGATTTCCTTTAATAGATTCCAATTCATTATTAATTGCATCTTTCTAGAAACTAGCATCAATAGATGTTAGAACTTTCCTATAGGTTTTAGGATAACCCTTAATCAACTAAGTAGACACAAAGTCCAAGTTAATCTTATCAAGGTTATCATTTTCAACTAGGAAATCCATAACAAAATCAAGCCCAACACTAGTTTTTGTCCTTTATTTTTTTTACTTTTCCTAGGTTCATGCACATTATCATTCATATCATCAAATGAAGAAGGCATAGACAAAGGCACAGATGAAGCATTAGAAGAACTATCAATATCATATGCATTCTTTCTTATAGGGAACACATTCTCAAAATTTTTTTTATTCATTTCTAGATTCACATATTGAGTTATGACTTAAACATAAGAATCTATATGTAATACTATTTTGAGAATAACAAATAAATGCACAATCAAAGGTTTATGCTCCCACATTTGATCTTCAAAAATTAGTAAGCCAACCTTAGCCAAACACCCCCACACTTTTATAAATTTCAAGTTAGGTTCAAAACTTTTCTACAATTTATAGGGTGTTTCTTTCTAGATTCTTATGAGGGACACTGTTCAAAATATAACAGGTAGGCACTACAACTTCCCTCCATATGTGGTTAGACATACCCAAACTTAATACCATAGTGTTCATCATTTCTATTAATGTTCTATTTTTCCTTTTAGCTATGCCATTTTTTTGTGGGGTGTAAGGAGCACTGGTCTCATAAATAAAACCATGACTATCACAAAATTTCTTTAGAAAACTAGTTCCATATTCACCACCTATGTCAGACCTAAGACTCTTTATCTTACAGTCTAATTAGTTTTAACTTCTGATTTATATTTTAAGAACATACTTTTGGTCTCATCTTTAGACCTAGGGAGGTAAACCTTATCATAAATTGAGTAATCATCAATAAAGGTCACATAATATTGTTTACTTCCTCTACTCTCGGTATTGTTAAAATTTCATAAGGCTTTGTGAATTAATTCAAACACTTCTATTGATCTTGCTGTGATTGGTTTAAAAGGCTTCTTAGAAAATTTAGCTTCCACACACACGACACTTGTCATAATCATTAGTGTCTATCACATAAATCAAGCTCATATGCTTTAGTTTATCGATGGAATCCACATTTACATGCTCTAGCCTACTATGCCACAAAGTATGAGACTTGACAATATAAGTTGAAGTAGAAGCATTTTCATGAGCAAAAATAGTATTAAAAACAAAGAGATCATTGGTTGAGTACTCCTTTTCCACAAAGACCCCATTCTTTCTCAACATTACTGTAACACCCCAAAATTCACTAATTTTTTTTTAAAACGGAAGCAATTAAGATAGAAACACTTAAAACCTGTGAATTGTGGGAATTTTACCGCCACACTTAGTACCAGACCAGTACTCTCTGTAACACCCCCAAATTTACCACTGAAAAATTTCGTTTAATTTAAAGAGGTTTAGCGGAAGAGAACAGATAAAATGGTAAATTCAGGGGTATTACCGCCACACTTAGTACCAGATCGATTCGCTCTTACCGACCTGATACTAAGTGCTAAGGCTAAAAAGAATAGCACCAAAGATGAGTCATCAGTAAAGCTTACGTTTAAAGAAATCAGAGTGCGAAAGTCAAGCATTACATTCCGAAGTGCAATTTAAAAGTCCCAAATATCAGGGAACATAAAATAACGAAATAGCAAAGTACGATAGTCCAAGAAAACGAGACAGGGGATGCTCTCCGGCCACGTCACTCTCGGCCCCCAAGCTAGATCCAGAATCAACTCTCAGCCCTGAAAATGCCACAGGCATCGACCCCTACCTGCAAAACTCAGACGGGTCTTCTGCTCGTGGGAATGAGCAGCACCCATAAAACGGGTGATCAGTACGCTACGTACTGAGTAAGGGAACATACGCACTAAGGCCCACATGCACAGAAAAACATGAACAAGCAGACATAACATGTGAATAATAAACAATAACACAAACAAACAAAGCTGGTCACGAATCAGATAACTCTCTCATCAGATCTCAAATAATTATAATGATACATGACATAGTCTTTATCGATCCATGTGAGTGCGGGAGCCCCACTATTATAGCCGGTGGAACGGTCGCGAGGGCTATGCCCTGCCACTATTATAGCCGGTAGAACGGTCGCGAGGGTAATATACCCTGCCACTATTATTTGCCGGTGGACCGGTCTGGCCCCGACTCACAAGGTATTCCACTATAAATATTAGTATCTTTCCATGTCTTATAACTTTTACGTTTGGTTTGTTGAGCAAGAAATCCCCCACTATTATAGCTGGTGGAATGGTCGCGAGGGCACATGCCCTGCCACTATTATAGCCGGTGGAACGGTCGCGAAGGTAAGATACCCTGCCACTATTATAGCCGGTGGACCGGTCTGGGTTCGGCTCAACATTTTTCTCTGTAAGTCGTTAGTGTTTTAATGTATCTTATTCGAGGGCATTTCACCTTTGTCATGCATGGCCAGAGATCTCAACACATCACATCAAAACTGAAGGTATATGCGTACTATCACATACAAATGAGGGCACATGCACACAACCCGATTCCAAGCCACGCCACACATGAAACAGTTAGAATAATGGCTTTTAAGACCACGACACATAAATCATATAGAACATCCATGGCACGTAGGACACATGTCACACATTCAGCCTTAGCTATATCCCTACTCGGTTTAGGTTACCGAGCTATCTCCCGCGCTTATATTAGGCCACTAAACACCCTTTGTAACTCTTATACTTAACACATTTCTCGCATTGGAAACCCAAATCATGACCCTCAGACTCAACTCTCCCTCATACCTCACTCCTCCTCATTTATTTTATTAATTTCTTTTTCTTTTTCCACCTTCTCAAATTAGGGTTTCCTTCCCAAACCCTATGTACCCTTATATGACCCTACATACTATTTTTCACCTCGGGCCTCCAGACTCCCAAACAGACCTTCCATTAGCCTCCCCACGTCTCAAAGTAACTTTTCATACGTAAGGTTCGCCCCCATGCGGACCTTAACCTCCCCATGCAAACCCTATCATTTCCACCATGCCAACTCTATCATTCCCATGCAAACTCTAGTTCTCCCATGCAACCTTATTTTCTCCCACTCTTCTATTTTATTTAATTCCCTTTTTCTCATCATTTCACAGATTACAGACTACCTAGGTCGTCCATACCCACGTTAACCAACGTACTTCCCCTTGGTTATCTTAATTGCTTGTTTTTCTCTTTCAAGTCCCCACTCCACAACACCTCATCAAATATCCTAGCATGAGTCGTAGGGGTCACATCACATCACATTATATTTGTATCATACCATATTAGCACATACAGACAGGAGCACGATAACATACCTCGGTTCCACACTGCGCTACATAAATACACAGATAATATACAAATTATAGCATACAACCGCACAAGGCATACACGACAGGTAAAAATGCAATACACACAGGTGGCCTTAGTTACGTCCTTACCTAAATCGGCGCCGGGCTTGGAGCATGCTCCTACGCCTCCTGGGGGCTTTGACTCGGTTCACCTATAAGAGGGAAATGATAAGGGTTAATCTCCCTCTATCGGAATTACCATAATTTTCCTATCTTACCCCTATCACGGCCTAATACTAAGGCTAATATTAATAACAGGGGTTTATAAATAAAGGGTAGGGTTATTACTATTCTCATAATAGTTTAAACGGATTATCACTAATTAAAGTAGGTTTTAGCAAAATCTAGAGTATTAAGGTGAGGGTTTCAATATTAATAATAATAATTACTAATAACAATAATAAGAATACTACTAATAGTAATAGTACTCATAATAAGAATAATAATGGCTATAATGATAATAATGATGATAATAGTAATTGAAATCGCAGTAGCATTAGTGATAGTAATATTACCGATAATAATAAAATAATAACACCACCATAATCATCCTAGTGATAATATCAATAATAGTGATAATAATAATAATAATAATAATAATAATAATAATAATAGTAGAAGTAGCAATAGTGATGAAAATAATAATAATAGTATAAATAATAGTATGAATACTGAAAATAATAATAATAGAAATAGTTGAAGTGATAATAATAGTTAGAAAGATAAACCTAATGACACTAGTATTAACCATGATAATAATAATAATAGTAATGATAGCAATAATGATAGTAACAATAATAACAATAATAAAAATAACAACAATAATAATCACAATAATAATAATAATAATACAATAGTTGTGGCAATACTAAGCATAACAAAAAATACTAAGGTAATAATATTAAATTATAATGTTAAGGATAATAGCGATGGTAATAATCGATAAAATAATAAATGCATTAAATACAACAACAACAACAACAACAAAGATAATGACAAAGATAATAATAATAATAATAATAATAATAATAATAATAACAATAATAATAATAATAGTAATAATAATAATAATAATAACATAACCATGATAATAGTAATAGTAACGATAATGATAATAATAATAATGATAAGGGTAATAATAATAATAATGTTAATCATACTAATAATAGTAAGAATACTACCATAATAATAATAGCAAATATAATAACAACATCAGTCATAGTTAGAGTAATAAACATGGGAATAATAATAATAATAATAATAATAATAATAATAATAATAATAATAATAATAATAATAATGACAATAGTAGTAATAATGACAATAATGCTCATAATAATAATATTAATAATAATAATAACACCAATAGTAATAATAATAATAATAATAATAATAATAATGATAATAGTAATAAAAAAATAATAGTAATAAATGACAATAATAATTATAATAACAATAAGAATAATAAAAGTAATAATAATAACGATAATAATAATAATAATAATAGTAATCATAATAGTAACGATAATAGTAGTGCTAATAATAATAAGGATAATAATAGTAATACTAGCAATATTAATAATAACAATAACTTAATAGGGTCTTGCATTGCTTAATACCATTAATTAGAAGTTCTTAGGGGAGGATTGGGTCCTAGTAATAATAATAAGGGTGGTAGTATTAGTAATAATAATAATATTAGTAATAATAATGATAATATTGATATTAATCATATTAATACTAATAATAGTAGTTAATAATATTAAATCATTAATCACTTTTATTTTTTTAAGATTAAGGGTTCAGGGTGCTGGGCAACCTGGCTGAGAAGTGGTGGCGCCGGCGGCGGCGCGGCGGCAGCGGCGGCGGCGGTGGAGGAAGGGAAGAGAGGGGAAAAATGGAGGTGGAGGCCAGGGAAGGGGAAACTAGGAGAAATGGGAGGTATAGGGTGGTAGAGCAGGAACCCTTGGTTGTTTTGGGGGGTGGTGGCAGCGCTGCAAGCGGCGGTATGGCCGGCGACGGTGGCACGAAGGTGGCGCAGGGCTGGAAGGGCTGTTTTGGGGAGGAATTTTCGCACGGCCAGGGTGGCACGTGTGCGTAAGGCAGGGAGGCTACGGGGGGTGGTTTTGTAGAGGGAGGTGCAGGGAAGATCATGGTGGCAAGGGTAGGCGGCAGGGGTGGCTGACTGCGAAGGAAATGGCGGCTGAAGGGGGGGCGGCGCGACGGGGTTTCTCTGGGTTCTAGGTTTTTCGAACCCGATTCAAGCAGTGTTTAGGGCTATTTATAGGCAAAATTGAACGGAAAACGACAAGCTTCGAGGGAGGTTAGGGGGGTTAGGTTCTTGCGTGTCCGGCGAGGCTGACCGGCGCAGGTTTGCTATTGTAGACCGAGACCCATCGGAGAAAAAGAAGAATAGGATTGCGTGCGGGAATGGATGAATCGATTGGTCACATCTGCGGGGAAGTCAACGGGGATGAAAGGGCGAAATGACCGGTGGAAATGGCTTGCCATTGAAGCTAAGCTTCCCGGTGAGATTTTCGGTTGCAGACGGCGAAGACGACGACGTCGCGAGGAAGAAGAAGAGGCGGTCCAGCAGAAAAGAAAAGAAAGAAAGAAAAAGGGGCGGGCCGAACCGGCCGGGAAAAAAAAAGGAAGAAGGGACGCGGGAGAGGGACGGGCCGCGAGGGGGGAAAGGTGCTGGGCCTGGCAGGCCGGCCCAAGTCGGGGGAGGAAAAAAAATGAAGAAAAGGAAGGAAGGAAAAAGGAAAAGGAGGGAGAAAAAAAGGGGGAAGGAAAAAGGAAAAAAAATAGGAAAATTAGTGGTTGGCTTAATTAGTATAATTTGGGTAATTTAAGATATTTAATAAAATATAATTATCAAAATAATAATTAAATTCTATTTTTAGGTTCATTTAGGGATTTTTGAAAGAATTTTCTTAAATTCCATTTTAAATTAACAATACACTCTAATTTTCTCAAATTAAACTATTTATAAATTTTATATTAATTTGAAACTATTTTATTCTTATTAATTTAAATAAAGTAATTTATTTAAATAAATTTCTAAAATAAAATCCTTAATTAGCTTAAAATACCACAATTCCTCCTATTTAAAACACTTTTAAATTTCTTCTTAAATTACCCTAATTAACTTCCTCTTATTTTAATAAAAGTAAATTATTTTGGTTAAACTCCCTCATAAAATGTTATTTAATAATAGATAATAGAAATTAGGATTTTTGGGGCATTTCACTCTTCAACCGTTCCAGTACCAAGTGCTAAGGCTAAAGAAAAGATTTACGTTAAATTCAAATTAACAATTCATAAAAGGATTCGAAAGATCATACAACAAAATCAGAGTACGAGAAATTAAGAATTAATTACAATACCCTTGAAGTTTCAAATAACACTTGTAACTTCTAAATAGAAATAAATTTAAACAAGATAAAACCCAATGGGTCAAATTCCGGATTGCCTACTCACTCAAGTCAGGCCTGCCACCCCAAGACAGTCTCTGATCTTAAACATGCAAAAGAAGTCTGCTCCCCACCATCAGTGGATCATCACAGGACCCATCAACCAAGGTAGTATCAGTATGGGTCCAGTACTGAGTAAGGTGACTTGATCACCAAGGCCAACACACAAACACATAAATCATGCAGAACATAAAAGGGCATAATTACCAACATAATGACATAAGGTGCTTACGACCATCCAAGTAAGAGTACAAGGCCCGATAGACTGGATTAATTTTTAAATTAATCTCTGATCAGAATTCATTTCACACCATAATTTTTATCAAGTCCATACGAGTACGGGAACCCCACTATTTTATCGGTGGATCAGTCTCCAGGGCACTCTAGCTCCTGACCATTATTATAGCCGGTGGATCGGTCACTTAGGGTACATGCCCTACCACTATTATATGCCGGTGGATCGGTTGGGCCCCTTCTCGCACGGTGTTCCACTGTAAGTAGATAATGTCTTCCCACTTATTATCAACATGTATAGTTTGGTTCGTTGAGCTCGGGATCCCCCACTATTTTAGCCGGTGGATCGGTCACTAGGGTAACATACCCTACCACTATTAAGCCGGTGGATCGATCTCCAAGTTACCGCAGTACCTGACCACTATTATGCTGGTGGATTGGTCTGGGCCCGGCTCAACATCTTTCACTTTACGTAATTAATGTCTTAAGTATATTATTCAAAGGCTTTCACACTAGACATGCATAAATCTTCACACATCATAATTACACTTTAATCACCATATACACATGATAACACCAAAAACCCTAATCAGCCACCATATACCTCAATTAACCACAACAAACCATAATTCAGTCTCCTCCGTACCCTTAATTTTCCCCACGTGCTATTTTTCATCCTAAGTGCTCAACACCCAAACAACACTTACATTACATTCCTTACATCTAAAATTAACTCTCCATACGTAAATTTAATACCCATGTAGACATTAATCTCCCCATGCAAACCTTCGAACCTTTTTCATGCAAACCCTAAAATTCCACGTGAAACCCTAAACTCAACCATGCAAACCCTAATACTGCCATTCAACCATCATTGCCACCATGTAAACCCTAATACCACAATACAACTATAATTACCACCATAAAAACCTTAATATCATCATACAAACCCTAATACCAACATACATCAATTAATACCACCAGGTAAACCCTATATTCCGTCATACGAAACCCTAATTTCAAACCATATAAGACCCAAAGATTTGTCCATACCGACCCTAAATTCAAACCATAAAGATTCTTCCATGCCGAACCCTAAATTCAAACCATAAAGATTCATCCATACCAACCCAAAGATTCAACTCATATAAAACCCAAAGATTTGTCCTCATAATACAATTGATTAGATTCTCCCATTCATAACCACAAATTAGATTTTCCCATACAAGACCATAAGCTAGAGTCTCCCACATAAAATCATAAATTAGAATCTCCCAAGCAAAACCATAAATTGGATTCCCCCAAACAAATCATAAATTAGATTCTCCCAATCAAATCATAAATTAGATTCTCCCATATAATATCATAAATTACATTCTCCCAAAAAACATCATAAACTAGATTCTCCCAAACAAACCATAATTTCTATTCTCCCATATAACATCATAAATTACATTCTCCCAAATAAAACCATATATTATATTCTCTGCATAAAGCCCTAAATTATACTCTTCCACATAAAACCATATATTAGATTATTCCTTATAAAACCATAATATTATGTCAACTCACTTCCCTTAGTCAAATTCTTTCCCCATCCTACTTTTCATCTTTTCTCCCATACAAACCACACCGTCATCCTCTCATGCATGTCTTACAGGGTCACAACACATATTGTCACATACATATAGTACACATGCCATACAAAAACATACTTCAACTCCAAGTCATACCACATATAAAATATTTAATTATAATAAACACTAGATACATAACATGCGAAACACATAATACACATAAGCACATAAAAGGCCTTAGCACTCCTTACCTAAAACGTCACCGGTCTTGGTGCACTCTCCTATTCCACTTGAGGGATTTGATTGGGTTCCTATTATATCAAAGCATACTAGAATTAGACTCTCTTATGTAATTCTAACTTATTTCAAGGTTTGGTTTTAGGATGACATTTTACTATTCAATAATTAACTATAGGAACTAATATAATTAATTCACTTATTTTCTTTTGAAAAGGTGATAAACTAAGGGTTTCTACCCTTCTCCCAAAATAGATTTAATAATATCATAACTATGATGATGATAATAATAACAATAATAAGAATAATAGTAATAAAAATAATTAGTAATATAAATAAAGTACAATAATATTAATGATACTTTTTATAAATAGAATATTAGATATTAATGATATCAAAATTCTTAAAATTAAAAGTTGGATTTCTAACCCTCCCACAATGATAAACATAATATTATTCAGAATTGTGATAATAAAATTAATAATGTATATATATACTTATATTATATTTTAATAAAGGTAATAATGGTAATACAATTAAAATAATGTTGAAAAATGTTAATAATGTTAATAAATTTTATAAATGCGAGGCATAATTAAAATTTAAGGCCTCTGTTCTTCCAGTAATAATCACAGTATCAACCAAGTAATTATACTAATAATAATATTATTATAAATATTATTAATAATAACATCAATTATGTAAAAATCTAAGCAAATAGGTAAAGGCCGAGATAATTACTGTATCTTACTAAATAATACTTCCAGACCTGTAAAAAAAATTTAGAAATTAGAATACAGTCAATATTACTAATAATAATAATTATAATAATAATGATTAAAGTTGAATTAATACTAAAATTTTGGCTAAAATTAGAATAATTATAAATAATTCGAAATAAAGTAATTAAAATGTCTATGGCATCACCTTAAGTTGGAGGATGAAGGTGGCACCGGCGATGGTTCCCGGAGGTGGCCAGAAAATGGGTCTAAGGGGGCCAAAAATTAGGAAAATGGGTGATGGAGAGGAAGAAAATTAAAATAATTATATGGGGCTGTAGAGGATAATTAGTATGAGTTAATAGTTGGTTTAATAGGTGTTAGAAGTGGCGGATGTGGCGGTGGACGGTGGTTCACTGTCTCGGGGTCAAGATTCTTGTTGAATCAACTAGCCAACTTTGGATGATTATAGAAGCTTGCACACGATGAATCGAGGAATAAGGTTAGTTTAGTTAATTAGAGGGTGTTGCAGGGAAGATATTAAGATGGAGAAGAGGCGTCTAGGTTAGCTAAACGCGGAGAACGAGGTGTCTAAAGGGGCGGTGGCGGGCGGTTTTCACTTAGGGTTTCGAGAAAGAAGAAGCTTCAAAAACATCCACAACTAAGCTATTTATAGAGTTTAGATGGTTTAATAGGGTTTTAGAGATCGTCAGGATATTATTGGATTCTAGGGTTTGCGTGGCTGGTGGCAGAAATCGGCCGGCGATTGCTTGGGTTGGGTCAAAGGTTCGAGAAGTAATAGAGAGGGAACGAGTGAGAGTTGAGGATAATTGATCATGCCAAGCTCATGTGTGGGTCGAGAGGAAGAAAAATAAGGGTGAATCGGTCGGTCAAGTTCCGCGTAGCCGTCGCCGCCATTATAGCGCGCAGGAGTTGCAGCAGTGGCGACGGAGGAGAGAGGAGGAAGAAGAAAGGAGGAAGGGGGTGGGCCGGTCGGCCGGGAAGGAAAAGAAAGAGGTGAACCAGGCCGGTCGCGCCGGTTACGTCGTTCATTAAATGAGACGACGCGTTGAGAGACGAGAAGGGACGAAACGCAGCGCGTAGAGGGGCGGAAGAAGGGCGACGTCGCGCGGGCTAGGCCGCGGGAAAAGAAGGGAAACTGGGCCGCGAGCTAGCCCAGTTCGGCGAGAAGAAGAGGAAAAAGAAAAAGAAGAAAAAGAAAGAAAAAGGAAAGGAAAAAGGAAGAAGGAAAAAGAAAAAGGAAAAAGGAAAGGAGAAAAATAATTAGGTTAGGGAAAATTAAATTAATCTAAATATTTAGGATATTTAAAAATAATAATATTTAAATAAAATAATCTTTAAATCCCTTTTTAAGCTAAATTAGGATTTTTAAAAGATTTTTCATAAATTCCATTTTAATTAGCAAAATACCCTAAATTTCTCCAATTAAATTATTTATAAAGTTATTATGAATTTCAAACTATTTTCTCCTTCTTATTTTAAATCAAATAATTTATTTAGTTAATTCCCAAATTAAAATATTTAACTAGTTAAAATACCCAAATTCCTCCTAATTAAAATACTTATAAATTTATTCTTGATTTGCCCTCATTAATTTCATTTTATTTTAAATAAATTAATATGCTTAATTAAATTTTATAATAAAACCTCATTTAAATATACTATTTAAAATTAGAAATTTTCGGGGCATTTCATTACTACCCCCTTAAAAATAGACTTCGCCCCCGAAGTCTCTGGGAGCACCTAGGGTTACGGAAAAACATTCTAAGTGGATAGAAAACCAACTAACGCTAATACCCATATAAACTACCCCTTAGGAATAAACTTACTAAAGAAAATTTAAATCCACGAAAATAGGGACACCATATAAAAACAACACTTATAAAAAAAAACTACCCCCTTAGAGACGAACTATGGGTTGTTGTACCTGGGTATAAGTTCAATATAAATACTAAATATTAAATATTAATATTGGGAGAATTTAATCAAAAATTTATTTATCGAAAATCTATTTCGAAAAGATCCGAAGGCTCAAAATTAATAAAACAGTTATATAAGAATTTTGGAAACACTCTCGGAAGGAATAACCGATGAACATAAAAAAAGTATGTATTATTTATGAAAATATATCATAAGAACTCAAAAATTTATTTAAAGCATATAATAAAATTTTTAAGTTGAACTCTAACACCCCGAGACAAATTTAGTCATGTCCGAAATTATTTTTCTGTAAATTAAAAAAAAAACATACAACAGAATAAAGCTGATTTTGGAAAGAAATTCCTAAATACGTCTTCTAAAATTTAAAACTTTTCAAAAATATTAACAATTGAAACGAATAATTTAGAGTCGAAAATATTCTCTACTGATAAAATCATTACAATAAATTTAACTACTCAATAGGAATTATATAATTTAAATAATGTATATTGTCAACAAAATATACTTCAAAACAACGTCATAATCACATGACAAAGTTATAATAAAAATAAATCTAAAATATAAAAATATGAGAAAGAACGGAAATACATATTATTAACCAAAAATCGAACTCATAAGAAATTTAATTAAATTTAACTATGAATTTGAATCGTCGATAAATCCATAAGACAAATCGAAATTAAAATAATTAATTATGTATATCAAATTACGTTAATAAAATCATTAAACTTAATAAATTTAGATTTTAAAAATACGGGGTATTACAATTACCTTATTAGCTTTAAAAACCTATTTCAGTCTAGCCTTATTAAGCAAGCTACTTGAAACAAGGTTCCTATGCATAAAGGGCACTTACAAAACATCACTTAAAGATAAAGATTTACCAAAAGTGAGTTTTAGAAGAACCTTTTATTTGCCCAAAACTCTAGCTATGACAAAGTTTCCCATGAAGACATTTTATCCATTAATGGCATCCTCGAATTAGTGGAACATATCTCGGCTGGCACACAGATTTTTGAAAGCTTTAGTGTCCAAAACTCAATCTATCTTATTGTCAACTTGATTTGCTTGCACTACCACAACAACTATAACCTCCTTGGTCTTAGCAATATTAGCTTGTGCAATAGCCTGATTAGTTTGGTTATGGTTCTGTTGACCCTACCTCTTATAGCATTGATACACCTTGTGACCCGTCTTCCTATAGATATAGGAGGTCGGCTTATTCTTCTAAATCTTGTTACCCTTCTTAAAATTTGAATAATTCTTTTACTATTATTTCTTTTGGGGCATCTTCCCTTTACCTTGGGCTTGTCCTTGACAACAATAGACTCTACCACATTTGTAATGACCGACTCAGAAGCACAAGAGTTGTTGTTGTCCTTTAGACGGTTTTCCTCTTTTTCCTTTATATGACCAATTAGCTCTAGCAGTCTGAAATCCCTTTTCTTGTGTTTTAGATGGTTCCTGAAGTCACTTCAGGATGGTGAAAATTAGCCTGTAATGTCTCACGTATTTTCATTCCTTCACCTAGAACTTTGGCAACAAATAACTCATAATCATGGACTTGCTCCATCACCGGCTTATCATCAATCATTTGAAACTTAATCAGATTCCCTACAACATACTTCTTTCTTTCAGCTTCATCCAAACCACGCTTGTTCTTTAGAGTATCCTAACTTTCCTTCGATGACTCAATGCTAAAGAACATGTTAAATAACTTATTGTTCATATGTTGCAAAAGATGACCACATACAATCTTGTTGCCCCTTTTATATTTTTCCTTCACAGCTTCATCACCTTTCCTAGTGACAGTAGGAGTGGGAGTGGAAAGTGCAGGATTGGTATCATTCGGAGCAGTTTGATCATACAAAAATGCATAATCATCTTCAACAACCTCAAGCAAAATAAGCATCCTCTGTGACCACCTATGGTAATTGGTATAGTCTAATGCTTCTACTTTCGACATATCTGAGATCACCCTTGGGATACTAGCAGCCATGATAAAATCATAGAACATTGATACCCAAATAAATAACAATCATTAAAATAAAAAAAATATCTTAATCACTACACTATACCAATGTATCACAAAAAATATCGAACACTGTAGCACCGATAATGCCGAATATTATAGTGTGAGTCACTGTAAATTACCAAAAGATCAAGTGGCAACAAAAAATACCGAAGAACAAGATCTAAAGCAATATCGATTTATCCAAAATAAATTAAAGGCTAAACCGCTGGATTGAAAGACGATAACCGTTATCAACTGAGCTTAAGATTCAATGACTACAACCCAAATAATCAGCAATTGATTTGAATTAAACATAGAATTCAGAGGATATAATTTTGTCAAACAGTTAATGTGTTTCAACAATCACAAAATAGCATAGCTACAACTTGATACTTTAATAGGCAGAACAAAGCACCAAACCAATTAGCAGCATATGAAAACATGTAACTTTCCAAACAAAATTAAATACAAATCTTGTATCTAAATTCAAACTCAAGATTACAACACAAATTTGAACAACTCAGGAAATAATTGCAATACCCCCAAATTGAGGGGAGTATTATAAGGATTGATATGGCTACTTATATCAACATGGTATACCGTCTTTAATTTTGGTGATTCCATCCTAAGAACTCCACAATTAAGCGTGTTAGCCATTGAGAAATTTTTAGGATGGGTAAACCTCCTAGGAAGTTTCGTAAATTTTCTAAAAATTTCTTGAGAAGTACGTGAGTGAAGACAAATCGCACTAAAAGGACTTGTGTTGATCTGTGGTGCTAGCCAATCAATCCGAAAATGCTCCACAGTAGCTCCTATGTGGTTATATCAAATCAGCATATTACAAATGGTATTAGAGTGAAATCGCGACCGTGATTTGAACTTGGATGAACCAATTAGTCACTTAACGGGACGATTCTTAGGATAAAAATGTATTGAAACAATTAATATTTCATACACAACGATGACGTTGCATTCTTTGAGTGGAGATGAATGTAATACCTTCTAATTGAGGGGAGTGTTATAAAGATTAATATGCCTATTTATATCAACATGATATACCATCATTTTGGTGATTCCATCCTAAAAATTTCATAGTTAAGCGTGTCGGTCGTGGAATAATTTTTAGGATGGGTGACCTTCGTGGAAAGTTTCATAAATTTTCTAAAAATTTCTCGAGAAGTACATGGGTGAAGATAAAGCGCGCTAAAAGGACTTATGTTGATCTGTGAGGGCCAACCAATCAATTCGAAAGTGATCCACAGTAGCCCTAATGTGGTTGTATCGACTTAGGATGTTACAATAATAAACTGATTCAAAGCATGCAACATATCTAAAAATGAACAACTTTCAACCAAAGAAGATAGAGTGAATACAATGATTAAATGGGCCCAAATGGATCTATAGCCCACACATGCCATATCCGGACTGGGCATGACACATGCGTGTGGTGTAATAGATTAGCCAACATTCAACATATAATAATTCATATTTTCAATTGGAAGAAAGCAACTAAAGAGAGAATATAAAAACCTAGTAAAACCCACTTACCCCACCGATGTGGGACGCGAGAAAGACACCAACATTAGCAAAACCAGAGTTTCTGGTTTTACCGTTGCTCAACATAAACAATGAGAAAGCATACACGTAAATAAATAAATCATAAATTGCAATTAATTGAAAGACATACAGCTTTAAATAAATTAATTATCAAGATAAAAAAAAGATACTAATAAATCTCTCAATTAAAACGTTAAACCGATAAACCGTACAAGGATTCGTCGTAATAGCCCTTTGGACTAATGGTAATTTTCAAATATATTGTTTCTAGGTGTATATACCCGTTTTATGCAAGTATTTTTCACGCCAAACCACATCAACATCCCTCCGATCTCGGTCTCTCTCCGTCTTGATTTTTAAGTTCGAAAATCTCTGCTCTTTCCGTTTGGTCCCCCTCCTCCCTTCTTCTCTCGATCGGGGGCAAATTCTGAGAGACAGAGACCTAATCACCATTCCGATCAAGAGCTACAGCCAATTTCCACCACCATCACCATGGGTCTAAAGGAACTCTATCTATAATTCAAGGAACGTAACGTGTAGCGCCAATATTCCTTAATTGCTTGCTGCCTTGCTCCTCGTACATGTTTTATTTATTTATCCAGTTCTATATATCAAACGCTTGTTCAATAGAGATTTCTTGTCGCGTCGTACCATTTTGAAAAAATAAATAAATAAATAAATAACTGTCTCGGTGGCTGAAGTGGAAGCAATTGCTTATAAAAAGAATTAAGCACGATCACCAATGAAAAATCAACTGCTGTTGATACATCACCAAAGGCCTCGAGGATGACACCAGTATCTCATGGCCACCGTGTCGTCGTCGGCGGCGATCAGTCCAATCCTCCCGTCGATCTCTACACGGTTTTGTTACTAAGAGAGGAGATCACACCGACAGAGGAAGTATGGCTATACGGAATTTCTGATGCCACAACCGGCACTGAAATTGCTAGATACATGCAGAATAATTTGTTTGACAAGAAACCTAGAGAGGCAACTAAATTATCGCCGGAGGATATAATTTTGCGCATAGAATTGTACGGTGGAGCCGCGGACTGTGCTGCTATAGGTTTGGGTATATTTATGCTTGCAGTCTCAGATAAGGAAGAAGGGAGAAGGGACATTGAGGAGGGCTTACGTGAACGCTAAGGCTAAGTTGAAAGAGGGTGCAAAATCAGAAGAAGACGAGTCGATTATTGACTCGGCGTCCCTGACGGTGATTAATGGAGAGAAGCTTGTATTCGCTAACATGGGAGATTGCAGAGCTTATTATACGTAAAGATGGCGTCGCTCACCAGCTAGGAACCAAGAATCAACAAACGGGCGGAAGGCGTTTGGCCTCAAAGGTTTTATCAGGTATGAAACAAGGAGATTTCTCTATCTGTTTCGTAAATGATATTTTTCTTTTCAAGCCCCAAAGGGGTTGGCCAAAGCGGTGAAGTAGTAAGTACTTGAAAGTGCTGGAAATTAAAACCACTTTAGGTCAAAAGAAGTTCTAAATGGAATAGCTTTTCCAAAGTTTTTTTTTTGTTTTTTTTGTGCGACGTAAAAATTCTTACATCTGTCGGTGAATGTGCAGGTCTTGCTATAAATTTCGTACTAAGGCGTCTTGCCGTCAACCTGAGTCATGCAAGGATTCTCCGTATCGAAGAAACTAACATGCACGACGGTGCCGACACACGAGCCTACGATCAATTAGCCCGAATAACAACCGGATATTCCAATGCGGATATATTCGTAATTTTTCTATTAATTATTTAAAATTTAGATATTTATAAAATACAGATCGAATATTAACTTTATTTGAATATATCTAATTTCTGCATAAAAATATTATTTTATTAATTTTAAAAGAATATTTTTTAAAATAAAAATCGTATATAAATTAATATTTATATTTATATAAATATTTTATTTTATCTAAAATATATTAAATTATTATTATGAATGTTACAAATATAAAAATAAATAGAAATTTAAAACTTAAAACTTAAAACTATAAAAATATAATATTATGATATATTTTTCAAATAATCAATAAAATATTAATTTTTTTAAATTGGATAATTCATTTATAAGTTAACTATCCTTGATATCGAATATCCTTTTACTAAAATTAGATTGAACATTCAAAATATCGGATTCAATTTTTAAGAAATGTGATTAAATTTTCTGATTTTAAATATTTTGTACATTAATTGCGTGCTTGTATTTTGAAAACGTACGAACGATGCTATTGTTTCTTTTACCTTTGATTATATGCCAGGCGCACCGCGGATGCCTAAATTGTGTAATCAAACATCAAATTCAGGCGGTAGCGAAACAAGTACGGGACGACGTAGAAGCTCACGACTCGTGGTCGCGACAGAGAGGGTGGGTTCAGAAGTTGAATTTATCATCTTAGCCAGTACAGGTGTCTGGAGGGTAAGGTTTCCAATTAATAACATGTTTGGTATGAGGGTAATAGGGGTGGAAAATTTTCCCCTCTATTTTATACCTTTTATATTAAGTATTTAATAATAATAAATATATTTTTAATAAAATATCCATTTTAGATTAAATTAAGATCTCAAATGGGTATTTATTAGAATAAAAATATTTAATTTTAAATAAATTATATAAGATATATAAAATATGGGGGTAATTTTTCCACCCCTATTACCCCCATACCAAACAAGCACTAAATCATAGTTCTTCGGTGGTTCTCGGAGAATATCTGTTTTGGTAACCATGTTCGTTGTAAATTTTGCGCCTGCTTGCTCAGGTAATGTCAAACGCGGAAGCAGTGGGTCTGATCAGGCACAGTGATGATCCTCAAGCAGCTGCTGAATGCTTAGCAAGGGAGGCTTCCGCCAGAATTAGCAGAAGCAACATTTCTTGTCTAGTCATTAGATTTGATTAGACTGAAAATTTGATATCATCATCATCATCATCATCATCATCTTCTTCTTCTTCTTCTTCCAGAATCTTGATTCACATCTAGAAAGAAATGCAGGACGTGTGTGTAGTTCCTTCACTTTATAGAATGCTCGCTAGGTTTCCCTTGGTCGATAGGTAGAAAAATACACTTGGGGATTTACATCTAGAAAGTCAGCTAACAAGGTTGGCACAGTTTTTTTCAATGAGAGATGGATCTTAATCTGCCCGAGCATTTACATGAAAGGCCTTAACTAAAACAATATCCGATCACTGTCCCATGTTGGAAGGGTGGGAGGACGTCGACCAGGTCCCAAACCTAGATTCTTGGTTGTCTCATGCAGAGTTCCCCATTTTTTTTTTTTTTTTATTATAAAACTTTTTAGAGGAGTTCCACAAGTTGGTAGCTGATAATTTATCGGTTGGATTAAGGTGAAATTAGTTAGACATTACAAATATTTTGAATTCCTTTTGTTTCATGTACATTTCATTATTATTATTATTATTATGCCTTGGGACCTAAAATGTTTTAAGCAAGTCTTGGATTAAGGAATTCTTGGTAAACCTGGATAAATGTTAATAGCCTACTTGAGAGAATATTACTTTAACCTCATGAGTTGAGGTTGGAAATTGTAACACCTTAATTTTTTATCACAATTTTTTTTTATGTTTTTAAATGATAATTTTGTGGAAGCTAAATTAAACTTATAAGATGTTACCACAACATTTTCATAACAATTAGGTCAAAAACTATAACAAATAGATTCAACTACTGCACATACTAACACAATAAGTGTCGAAAATACAAGGAGAGAGTGCATGATGCTATGGCCTGATATGTATTTATAAATATTTAGTTATGTATGGGAAAAATCCACCCCAACTTGGTGAAGCCCTAGAGCTTCGTGTGCTCTAGGCATATTGAGTTTTTGTGAGGGTTTCCCTTCAAACTCAGTTGACTTAACTCATGCAATGATGTTATCAGCAGATATCATGACCCCAACGCCTATCATGACTAATTAAAAATCAATCGTTGCTTGATATGTTTGAATGTGACCCAGCTATCCCTAATTTTCTAGCACTAACCATCTCCAATAGCAGCCTCATCTTGCCTCTAATAGAGTCATGTTGCGATCCACAACCTCTATGAATAATGGAGTTGTGAGGTTCTCAAAGGAGGA
This sequence comes from Tamarix austromongolica, assembly GCA_039764185.1. Lineage (NCBI taxonomy): Eukaryota > Viridiplantae > Streptophyta > Magnoliopsida > Caryophyllales > Tamaricaceae > Tamarix > Tamarix austromongolica. The sequence continues at coordinate 74,730,180 of CM077816.1, read as the reverse complement.
ATTAAATAGTAAAAGAAGAAGAACCAATCTACCAAGAAATCATAGCTTACCATCCACACTAACTAATTCTCCACTAAGTTCATCAACTCTTAGTTGTCTTCATGATGTGGAAGATTGTCTTCAAATCTTCTTCAATAATTTAGGACCTCATTTGAAGGAGTAAAAAGATGCAAATGAACACTTACACTCTCAACTTCAAGTATTTAGGCTTTGGTTATCTTCAAATGTTAACAGAACTTTGAGTAGATCTAATCCAAGATCTAACTCCTCTAATGAGAACCTTCTATTTCCCACTATATCACCTTTTTTACTTCTTAATACAAACTTGAGAAAGGAGAAGAGAAGAAGAAGACTCATACGCTCGTTCTTACTCTCTGCAAGTTTTGAATGAGCTTTTCATTTCATGATATAATGTTCTCTTTTTCGAATCCTTTGAGTACAAGTATTTATAGGCATGGAACCTTGTAGAAATTTTCATTAAGAAGCCTAGTAGTAGCCTCATTAATGATTTAACCTTCCTAATGCATAATCCATGGCTTACAAATAAAGTTACAATGAAAATTTATAAGAATTACAAAGTAGACAAAATAAAAAATAAAAATAAAGCTACACAACTTAATAATGCTGTACATAGATGTAATCATATGTGATCAAATTTTATAGTCTTGTAGCCTTGTTCTTCCTTGAAATTTTTAATCTTGTAATCCCTTTCCATTGCCTTGTATCTGAAAAATCTTCATCTATCATGCACTTCATGAATTTCTTGCAAACATACACAATGCCTGCAAGAAGAATAACTTGACAAAACATTAGAAGCATATGAATTTTCAATCATAATAGGTTCTATCTCTATGTATTCTAATTCCTCTTGATCTCTATCATCATCAGAAGAAGATTGAGACTTCTGAAGAGATGATCCTGCATCACATTGTTCACTATAGCTTGAATTTCACCCCTATAAACACCTTTAGCTAGGGACCTTAATCCCTTCATCTTCAGTGGCCACACCTTCACTACTTAATGACTATGTCACTCTGACCATTCTCTCTCTTTCCTTTTGCATTTTTTACATCCTATGTCATTAACTTGAGTGCCAAAGTGTCCTTAAATCAACACTACATCGGTGTCCCTTTGACACTTAGAAAGTTATTCTTTGTCTTTCTTGTAAGAGAATTAATAGTGCCCCTAATTATGATTAATATACTTGTTATAAATTTCTAGAATCTATAATTTAGTGCCTATTGTAGGGCTCTGCTAAATTTTATTTTTACAAGACACGAGTAGCTAGTAGATTTCAACCATGGTAGATGTCACCCACTCTCCTATTGAAGACAACAAATTAACCATGTTAACCACTTTCACAGGGCCATCCACTCCTAATCAACAAGCCATAATATAGCACCAATGTTATGGAGCATCAATTAGAATTTTTAGGTTGATAAAGGGATGGGTAAATGAGAAGAATCCAAGAACTAGAGAAAGAAAACTAGCTCATTACGAGTTAGAGCATGACATATCTAGCTAGGACCTCATAAGTCACTTTGCCACCACTACCACCACTGCCACCCAATGCTTAGTTGTTGATGTTCAACATGGTGGCCCTTTTCCAAGTGCAGGGGCACTAGCCACTGTGGTCTATAGAATGATGCTCGATGGGATAGATTTTAGAAAATCAAGTGCCCAACTCCACTATATAACCTTAACCCTTGAAGCTATAGGAAACCCTATAGGATTGAGCATATGGAGACAAAGGAATACAATATTCTAAACCCTTTTTCTCACCACTATGGGACTCAACCTTGCCCCACCTTCATTGGCATCACCCATGCTAAGATGTCCTTATGTGTAACATCTACTGGTGCTATTGTCATCATGTAAGATACACCGATTGACATCTAAAAGCTCTTAGTTTGTTCTCCCTCTCCTAATCTTTTGCTGCTCCTATGGCAATTGTGCTAAGAAGGAGGCTCCCTGCCTAATCGAGAACTGCATAGCTCTTTGTGTATACCCCTCTCACCCACTCTCTCTCCTCTTCTCCAAACCTCTATTACTAGTTCGTCTTAGGTGTTGTTAGCTCGAAATTTTATTAGTTATGGGTTTGAAGAAAAAATTCTAGGCATTCAAAGGCTCAAGAAAACAACCTCATTTGCGCCCTTCCTAGCTCCCAAAAATCGAAATCTCCCTCAAGCAATTTGGTAGATTTGTCCCGGGATTCAATTCCTGTGGATACCTCTCTAGTTAATTCTTTGATTAAGTAGCATTCTTTAATCCCAGATCTGGTTGTGCCGTTAGTTGAGTTGGAATCAAGTCCTAGGGCTTCCAGCACTCGAATTTTGATCTGTGTTACCCTTCTAGAAAAGAAAACCACCCCAATTAGAAGGAATTCAAAATCTATTTTCACTCCTGTTAGCAGCGATGTCCAGGAGACAATCCCATAAAATGTTGTCTAGTAGGGTCAAAAAATGAAAGCACTCCCTAATTCCCACCCATATCTTTTATCTAATTTAGATGAAGGAACCTAGGTTCATAAGCAGGGAGTTAAACTCACGAGTTCTCCTAAGGATCCCAATGTGGTCAGAGACACCCAATGTGATAGGGAGGTAATTACTAATTCCCCAAAATCTTTTGTTAATTTATTTTCTGGTAAGTCTTCGAAAAAATGTGAGTATGTCCCCTAAAAATAAATAAGTGATCATGTCAAAAAAGAATATCCAGCTGATTGATTCATCTTGGGGAGCTTGTTTGCTATCCTATTTTGTGGGTATCAGACTTGATAAGTTCTTGATGGGTGCTGCAAAAGGTGCAATTCGATATAATTTCAAATACATAATTCACAGCTTAGGTTGGGTGGTGTTGAAATTCGAGACTCCTACAGAAAGGAATGCTGCTTTGGTTAGAGGGCCTTATATAATTCGTGGTAAAACACTGGTTTTGAAATAGTTCTCGCCACTGTTTTCATTTGGAGTAGAGGAAATTTCAAAAATTCCAGTGTGAGTGAGGCTTAAAAACCTTCCCCTTGAACTTTATAATTGTGGAGCAATCAGTGAAATTGCTTCCTTTGTGGGGTGACTGATTTAAGTTGATGACTTCACCTTTAAGAGATTGAAAGTTGAGTATGGTAGGGTTTTGGTGGAGGTGGGTGTATCCATAAAACTCCCATTTATGGTTGAAGTCCAAATTGATGAAGGTAACTATATGTAGATTATTGAATATGAAGACCTTCCAATTTTTTGCAAGCAATGTGGCTCTATTGGGCATGTAGATTCTTCCTGTATGAATCAGCACCCTATGATGGGGGATACTTTAGTGACCAATCATGTTTCAGGGCCTAAACAACCCTAAAAAGACCAAGGGAAGAGTCACCATCCTCAAGGAGTTGCTAGATCCTCTAAGGGTAGTAAGGAGCAATTAGGTACTACCATATTGAAGGAGCCTTATAAGTAGGAGAAAAGGAATTCTCAATGTTTCTTAAATTCCAAGTATGTTTAGGATCACCCTATTCCTTCTCTAGATTGATATGTTGTCTCGGATTCTCAGCCGAGTATTATCCATGATAGGAGAGGAAAAGTTGCAGCCTCCGATCCTGATTCAACTCTTCCTCCTAGTGCGATTCCCTTTGTGCCCAAGGCTAAAGGTAATTGAGAAAAAGAGGATTCAACACCTAATTTTTTGAGTAGTAAGCAGCCAGACAACATTTCTCTATAAAAAATTGTTGTACCCAAAGCTGCTAGGAAAAAGAAACTAGTTCTGTACAATAAGCACGGGAAGAATAAACCCATCACGGGATTAGTAGTCTGAAATACTAAAATTTCATGAACTTCTTATTCTGGAATATAAGGGGAGGAGTCTCTCCCTTGAAACAAAAAAGCCTATCACAGATGTGTAGGGAGCATAGATGCTCCCTTATTGGTATTTTGGAGTCAAAGCTCAATGAAGACAAATTACATAAATTAATTAGATTGTATTTCTATAGTTGGTCATCTTGTCATAATTTCCTCAACCACCCCAATGGCAAGGTGGTGTTACTGTGGAATCCTGCAGTGATTAGTTTCTCCTTAAAGGAGGCGGCTACTCAATCGATCTCAAGTATGGTCATTGATTTGAAAACTAACAAGTCAATTTTTGTTTCTGTGGTCTATGGTCTCTACAATAATAGAGATTGCAGAACTCGTTGGGAATCACTAAAATCTTTTGCCAGGAACATGATTGCATCATGGGTAGTCTATGGGGATTTTAATTGCCCCATTAATCTTAAGGATAGAGTTAGGATCCATCCCATCACAGACTATGAAACAGCAGAGTTTAGAGAATGTTGCTTGATTTCTCAGCTTTCAAATGTTCCCTCCACTAGCTGTTTTTATACTTTCTTGGCAAATAATGTGAAATGTAAGCTTGATCGGGTCATGATGAACTCATTCGGGTTTTCCTATGAGGTAAAGGTGCAAGCTAGTTTTATGGCTCTGGCATTCTTATTTGATCACTCACCTTGTTTTATTATAGTGGGAGAGGTTAGCAAGTGCTCAGCTACTTTCCAGTTCTTTAACATGTGGGTTTACCATCCCCGCTTCCTATAGTTAGTTTGTGAGTCTTGGGGGTTCTTTGAATGTGGGACGAGCTCGTTTATCCTTTGTTCTAAGCTTGCAGTGCTGAAACCAAGTCGTAAAAGGCTCAACAAGTATGAAATCTCCCATATATTATCACCTAAGATAAAAATACTATATGCTCTCTTAAGAAAGCATAGGAAAGAGTTTTGGTTGGGTGTTCGAATGAAGGGCTAGGTAATATGCCTAGGTTACGAAAAGAAGTAGACTTCTTTAGCAAAGCGGCTGCACAGTTTGTGGCGTAGAAAAATAAAAATAAATTTCTCTTCAATGCAGATCTTAATACTAGGTTCTTTTATGATATGATAAGTGCCAAATAGGCCAAGGCCCGCACTATCCGTATTACCAAGTATGATGGTCACTGGACCACTTCAGATCAGGAAATGGAAACATAATTTTTTGATCACTTTCAGAATCTTCTTGGATTTGTTCTAGTTTGCCAACTAGTTAATGAGCATATTCTGAAGTTGGGACCAATAGTTCCAGTAGAGAAACATGCTAGTCTCTTAGCTCTTGCCTCTGCTGAAGAAATCAGATCTACTCTTTTTTCCTTAGGGTATTGTAAAGCACCAGGGCCCGAGATTTTTTCTGCAAAATCTTTTAAGGTTGCTTGGGACATTGTTGATGGGGATTTTTGTGTTGCTATCCAAGAATTTTTTCACTTAGGCCAAATCTTAAAGCATATTAATCATTCTGTCTTATCCTTAATCCCTAAAAATTCCAAAGCTTCCAAGGTTACTAAATTTAGACCGATTTCTTGCTGCTCAACTCCTTACAAAGTTATTTCCAGAATCATTGTAGGCCGTATTAAAGGGGTCCCGGACAATGTTATCATTTTGGAAAAAGGATCCTTTGTCATTGGGAGGCTCATGTTTGAGAATATCCTCCTTGTGTAAGAAATTCTTAAGGATTATTCTCAAAAAAAGGACATCACTCAAATTTTTGATCAAGTTGGAACTTAGGAAGGCCTATGACACCATCTCATGGGCATTTTTGAAAGCAGTGCTCATTGGTCTCAACTTTCCACCTGAGTTTACTGATTGGAATATGGAATGTGTTACTACTACCAGCTTTTCCTTAAAGCTTAATGGTAATATGTTCGGGTTCTTCAAAGGTGCTCGGGGCCTTAGATAAGGAGACCCCATCTCCTTTTACTTATTTGTGTTGTGCATGGAATACCTTAGTAGGTTACTAAAACAGTATCCAGCATATAGGGAATTCTCCTTTCACTTTAAATGTAGCATCTTGGGACTCAATCATCTGGCTATAGCAGATGATATTATTGTATTTTGCAGGGGTGACTGCCCTTCGGTCGGGAGATTAATAGAGAGACTGCACTCATTTAGTATTGCTTCAGGGTTTGCATTATGGACCAAATGGAGTCATTCTCATTATCTCCATAGGGGATCCTTGGAGGAATTTTATCCTTCACATGGCACATCACACTTTATGAAACAACTCTGGAATAATGGTCACTCGCTTTTGGAACATGCAGGGTCCTAGAATGGTGTAAAGTCCCTTTTATCATCTTGGCATGTAGAGAGTGGCTTCTCAACCAAATCTGAATATGATTTTTTTAACCTAAAGCTGAGTTGTGGAGAGATTCCTCTATTGTTTGGGAAAGATGCAGAGCCCAAAGATATTCCTTTATTCTCTGGCTCGCCCTCCAGTGCATATTGTATACCCGATATCGATTTTCATCCCTTCATGGCACTAGGACGTGCTTTTTTTTTGTAATAATGCTAATGAGTCTCATGATCATATTTTCTTTACATGCCCTATTCTCTTAGGTTCCTAGAATGACATTCGCTCTTGGATTGAAATTTCCAAAGGATCTACAACTCTTTTCAGTGCAGTTAGAGTAGTTCGAAGATGAAAGAAAGGCAGCAGGATTGTATCTAATGCTTGTGCTGCTACTTTGGAAGCTTTGACTTGTGTTATTTGGAGGGTGTGCAATGCCTTGGCTTTTGAATCAAAAAACCTGGATCCGGTAGTCTTGTAGCTCAAGTTAAGCACTATATATAAAGTACCTTTTTTTATGAAAACCCTTTTGTAAGCCCCATATTTTGAGGGAACCTTTTGTTGTTATTTGTTTAGCGGGCTTGATAGAGCTACCATTTTGTGGTCAGCCTATCTATTTTTGGTGCACACGGGTATGGCCAGGTTATTCTTATATAGTGCACAGGTTATATTTATTTACCCCTTTACCTGGCTATTGTCATCATATAGGACCACAACTTATGGAAGCGGTGCAATATACCCAGGAAGATTTTTTTTGGAAGATGGTTGATCTCAGAAAAATGATAAACCAAATCCTTGGTGTGCCAACACTAATCAATAGAATCCTCCCCCATAATTTCACAAATTCTCTCTTTACAAATTCTATCATAATAGTGGAGGTGCTAAGAAATCTTATCTTTCCCTATTTCAAGATGTATCACATGGCGATTGACCTTGATGATTCGGGATGCATGCATGTGTAAGGGGTTCGGAATTAGTCTTGTTGGTCTAAACCTCTAGCAGTACACTTCTCTACTTGATACCTCAATTTCTTCTTTTGCACAACTAATGCACAAATTCATACAATAATTTGTGAGTGATTGAAGACTCTATACATTTTTTAGACAACATCTACAGAGTTAAAAAAGAGGATTAATGAGAATTTCTAGAATTACTTTGACATATTCAATGGAGAAAATGTTTAAATCCTAAAGTACCACCCATACACTACAATGATGGCTTTTAGAAAAGGATTGTTGCCACACTTAGATCTATATAAGGAATTGAATAAGTAGCATTGCAAAAATATGGAGGACACCCTTTCAAAGGCGTGTGATAAAATCAAATGGGAGGAGGATATGGCTAATTGGGTATCTTAGTATAGAGATAAAAACAAGGTCGAGCAATAGTCGCTGTAATAGGGCTCTGAATCCTATTGATATGATTTAGATAGATGATAGAAAAATGAATCCTTGGACCCCCTCTACCTAGGCAACCTATCCCAGCCTTATACCTTAGCGTCAACCTTGTTGAGGTCATGATGGTAATGAAGAAGATGGGTGATAAAGTTATATGGCTTAAAAAACTCAAAAGGCTAATTAAGAAGGTGATAATACCAAGTACTGTGAGTTCCATGTAGATTATGACTACACCGCCACCGACTACACATGCCTAAAGTTAAAAGTAGCATAGCTGATCAAAAATGACCTCTTCCATAAGTACCTTATAAATAAAGAGAAGGTGATAAACTCTAATGATGACCAAAGAAGAAAGGACACCAAGAACTTGAGCTCACCCAAACCTTTGTATAACACTAATGTGGTTAACTTGATCATATGTTGGTTGGAAATTAGTAGATTTACAGTCTCTCAAGCTAATGAATATGTCTGAGATGCCTTTAATAAAGCACATGCTTGAAAATATGGTTGATCTGACTCATTTCAACAAACCCATAAACTTCATTGACATGAAGACTATAGAATTAGCCATCCTACATCATGATGCTTTGATTATTGAGTCATCTCTAGTAAGCTACCTTGCGAAACACTTTTTGGTTGATAATGAACATTTGAAAAACTCCATGTTCCTTAACAAACTTAAGTAGATTCGAGTGCTAGATGAGTATATTTAGATTGTATTTAGAGGAGAATAGAAGAAGGTAATGGGAGAAGTCTTACTCCTAGTTTTTATTGAGAGAGTTCATCTCAACACCAAGTTTCTAATGGTTGATTTCCCTTCCACCAACAACATTATTCTTAGTGCCCTTAGATCCATTAGAAGTGATTCATGTCCTTCTTTATCACCAAATTATGCACTTTCTATCCTAAAGAGAGGGGGTGTCAAAGAAGTCAATGACACCTATAGGGTTTTTCGTGCATGCTACCTACACATGATTAAAGGGAGTCCACAACTCTTATTAGAATTATAGTTGGAGCTGCCATCCCAACAACCCGAAGAGCCACTGTTTGAGTAACTCAATGAATTGGAATTTAGCTATGAATGTAACATCCCCATTTTTAGCATTTATTTTTTTTAAAAATTTCAATTGCAAATGCTAAAATAGTAAAAACCCAAGGTGTTATTACCACACTTAGTATAAGTCTGATTTCTTTATCATTCTTATACCAAGTGCTAAAGTTAAAATATTACCTAATTAAATTAATAATACAAGTATAAGAAACATAATAGAGATTACAATGCGGATAAACATCGTTATGTTATTACAAAATTGATCAACAGTTATAAAAACCCAAAATAAAAGAAACAAAAAAGGACATAAGAGTCCAATATATCATTTGGATCAGAACACACCAAATAAGATACTAGATAATGCAAACTCTTAACTAAAAATATTATCCTTTAAGTTGAACTCACAAGCAAACCTAAAAAGTCATAGCTCCTTATTGAATAGATTGGATCATAAAAACTTTGACCCTTTAGTACAATGGTATTGACCAACCAACTATATAAAAAAAACATGAAAATATCACTTAGAATATATAGAAGGTATCATAAAATAATATGGTATAAAATACTAAAGTACTCATGCATTGACTAACATACGATATCTATGTCAGATAGAAATTATCACCAAAACCACATGATTCTCATACAAATTCATTTAAATCATAAATAAAAGCTTATCAACCAAGTATTCAAAGGATAATATATGAAGTAATATATAAAACCATTCTCAACCCAATTTCCACAACATTGTCACTGTAGTTATTGAACTCAACATTCGTAATTTTTTTTTTCAATAACATCACTGTTAGAGCATGAAGGTAACTACCAATCATATATAGGCACAATAACTACTACCGAATCACAAGTAGGTAAGAAGGAAACTATCAAACCAACTTAATAATCATCTCAAAACAATAATAATTATTTTCATTTTTAATTTGCTGAGGGGATATCCTTTCAACCCAAAGATACTAAGGTACTTTGGTTATCCCATAGCACCAAGGCAATACAATATCCTACCAATTATCAACCCAAGGAAACTAAGGTACCTTGGTTCTACTGACACACAAAGGAAGCATAGTACTCTACTAATAAGGACACCTGCTTTATAAGTATAAATACCATCTAAAAAGTTTGTAGAGCTAAATAGAGTAAGATATAGGGCCTAGTTAAGCCACTAAGACAAACCATACAAAATCTAAAGTAAATCGTGGGCTAAACCACATATTTAGAGTAGCCACATCTAAAGATCTACCATTTTCAATCTTGTGGTCTTTTATTTTAAATATTATCACTTTACTAAGATAACCACGAAATCACATAATAAACCAATATATCTAATTTTCATACTTAACCATTGTTATTTATTTCCAATTATTTATGACTACCATAAATAAGGTTAACACTAAGGTTAACTTAAAAATATACTAAAATCATCCTAGGATCAATTACTTGCATTTAGGCGTGTTAGGTCAAAAATGACCAAAATGCCATTGAGACGATGATTACCACGTTATTATCCATTTAAAATACAATATCATTTCATTTAATAATTTATCATGAAAAGGATAAAATATAATAATTAAAATATCTTATCATGCAAATAAATTACTATACATTGCAAATGATTATTTTTCTATAATTGAGAAACACTATGATTGTAGGAGAACAGGATGTCATCTAGAAGGAGTACATATAACACTAAATTTTTTTTGAAAAGCCCTCTTAAAAAAATAAAATAGGTTAAATTTTGTAGTATTGCATACCAAGTTTAGAAAATCAAGTAAGGATTTAGATTAATCCAATAAGAGCATGATGATTGTCCTACTATTTAGGAACTTATACAACAAGAAGTTGAGCATCATAGCAAACTAGTGTACCTCATTAATTATAAAGAGAGTTTTTATCAACATAAATTGAGGGTCAAATGGATCACTAATGGGGATAATAAATCAAAAATATTTCCTTGCAATGGTGAGTAAGAGAGTCACTCTTAATAGGATTGTCATTCTAAGAGATCATAGGGAAATTTTGAGGGAGGAACTATATGGTATTTTTCAGTGTTCTATAAGGACCTCTAAGGTACAACCACTCCATCAGTTGGATATTTATCCTTTTACATAATTAATAGGGGTCCTAAATTGATAGATGAAGCTCAGAGATCCCTCATGAACCCATTCACCAAGGGAGAAGTTAATGTAGCTTTGTTTTCATTAGATAGTGATAAAACACACTGCCCTCATGGGTTTAATGTTTTTTTTTCTCAAGAAAGCTTGGTCCATAGTGGTAGATTCCATATATTAAGGTATCAAGGAATTATTTCCATAGGAATTATTCCTTTAACACTTGGTGTTACTACTCTCAGTTTTATCCCCAAAATTCTTAATGTTGGGAGGCCAAGGGATTTTTTTACTAATAGAATAATGTAATGCCATTTATAATATTATAATAATGATTATAACTATTAAGATGCAATCATGGATTTTTAGGGTGATTGGGGATAACCAAAAAACTTTTTTTTATGGCATTAACATTGGAGATAATATCTTGATGGAAATAGAGTTGGTTAATGGTTATAAGAAAAAGAATTTTTCACCAAGATGTAACATAAAACTTGAGATGAAAAAAAAACTATGTTTTGATTATTTGGATGTTTTTGGAAAGGATGCTTTTTACCTTAAACTTTATTTTATCTTTTGTGAATATTATAATGTAGTGTGTGACTACAAAGAGTTATACCCTTTTCCTTAATGGAGTTCTACACTCTCCTTTTAGATCTTGCAAAGGACTTAGACAAGGTAAATCTATTTAACCTTATCCTTTTTGTCATAAAGTATCTCAAAATATTATTCAATACTCTTTGGGAGAACCTTACTTTCATTTCCGATCCTTAATGTGGAAAAGTTTGACTTATCTCCTTATTTTATGCTGATGATATACTTTTTTTTTTCAAAGGAAATTGTAATTCTATAACCACACTCATAAGAAATTTTAAGGTATTCCTAACCTTTGAGGATTACAAATGAACACATCTAAAAGTGCTATATGTTATAGTGTTAAGGTAAATGAAGGAACTAAGTCCATTGTATGCTTTACTATAGATACTAGAAGGTTAATTACCTATGAGATACTTGGGGCTAAACCTCATTGGTAGAACTCTTAAAGTGGTTGAATACCATGGATTAGTCGATACATTCACTTCAAGACTCACACAATGAAAAAATAGATTTATGAGTCATGTAAGGATATTTCAATTGGTTAAATCTATCTTTTGTTTGGCATACAAGCATACTAGAGTTTCATATACATATTGCCAAAGAAAGTCTCACAAGCAATCAATGTCAAATGTAGGTAGTCCCTAAGGTCGGGATCCCACATCATTGTAAGGAAGAGTCCACTATCCTTGGACAAAGTATGCAAGACAAATAAAGAAGTAGAGCTAAGGTTATGTGACATTGACTAGTGAAACATTGCAACTCTTAGGAGGTATTCATGAAACATTGAGTAAAAAAAGAATATCATGTGGGTGAGATGGATTCATTCCAATTAGCTCAAAAGGCATAATTTGTGGCAAGATCCCATTTGACATACTACTTCATGGTGTTTGAGAAGGCCATTGAAGTTGAGATCTTTTTCTGGTCTCCTTTTGCTGACAAGATATGTGTTAATGGCACTTATAAGTTATAACATTAGTAGGACCTATGAATTAATAATGACTAAGGTCACATAATTGGGATGGTATAGAATGGTACGGAACCCTTTTTATTTTTCAAGATATAAATTCCACTTGTGGTTATAAATTCACTAGAGATTACTCATTAAAGATAACATGTAAAAAATGGGGATTGAAGTAAATGTAAAATTTATTCTTCGTAAAATGTGTGATGAATAAAGCAAGCACATGTATTTTAAATGTAGCTATTCTCACTAGATTTGGTCATTTATTATGTAGGGGTTAGAATGCACACACCAAGATCATTCCCTATCTACATGCAAAGAGGAGGTCATGGTCCAACAAGTAGAAAACTCATTTTAAGATATTTATTTATTGTTGTAAGTTATCATCTTTGGTAATAAAGAAATATACACATTTTCTAAGAAAAGGAGAGGAGCCCTAGTTAGCTTGTGACTCCTATTGTTAGAGGGTTGGCTACAAAGATTAGTAGTAGCCATCGATGCAAATCTTATAATACTTTTGTTGCCTATGTAAAGGCCTTAGGATAAGGTGGTGTTTTATGACTTATTAATAGATGTAATTATTGGTTAATTAAATAATATTTATCTTATTTATAAAAAATGATCATTTTACCTATACACATGATTTAGCACATAAAACCCTAACATATATTTCTAAATCATCAAAATCACATATTTCTATACTTACTAATACAGAATACATATTAGGCATATTTACTAGAATAAATAACATGGTACACTTAAAAATACCAAATTTCCCCTTTGACACATAATGATAATAATCATGCTTAAAATAAGCCTACACATGCACAACCTATTATATTAGACATTTACATTATACATAATACATCCATGGCATTGAACCTATTCTAGTATACTTTCATACGCATAATGTTTATAACAATTTAACAAGCTCCATTTTCGTAATAACATTATAAGGGGAAATAAATACGCCATAATCAAAATATGCTTACAAAAATTTACACATGGGAACCCTAATATATTATCATGCAATATTTAATATTTTAGTTAAGCATATAAGTTACCTAATTTTTAGCAAAAATTAACAATACAAGTAACCTACTATAAATTATTAGGCTCCACAAATCATCCACCTTTACCTAAAAGTAAAATAAAAAAATTATATATTAATATCCAACTCATAAAATAACAATTAATTTTAAAATATCATCAAAATAAAAATAAAAAAATACCTACGAGTTGGCTGGAAATATAAGAGAAAAGGGAGTCAAAACTCACACTACATGGGGTTGGGCATCATGAGTCATACATGTAGAAAGGAGCTATTTGAGGGTTGATTAAACACCAAGAAGAAGTAGCAAGGGGGATGAAGGTGGCTGGGGCATCACAAGATTGGTATGAAAGTGGTTGGGTTGGATGGTAAATGGTGTACGACTGGGTGTTGTTAGTTCATATGGATGACGATGCTTGTTGGTTGAAGGTTGAATAAGAAACCAGACTGGGGTGAAGTTAGGTCTAATGGTGGGCGATGATGGAGCTATAGATTGTTTAGATAGAGTTGGGTACAAGCATGAAGGGATTATGCTATGATGCTAGAGTGGTGTAGAGGAGTTGCTCTACTTAGGATTTGGTAGCGTGAATGGCTCACATAGGTTGGATCGAATTCAATAAAGACGGTGGGTGATGGATAGTTGTGATGATGGTGGTTCTACACTAAGGAGAGAAGGTGACGGGTGATGAGGAAGTTGGTGGTGATGATGGCATCATAGGGTGTTAGCGATGGCTATGAAGATGGCGGGAACTAGAAAAGGCAAGCAAGGAGAATGATTAATAGGGAGGTAGATGGTGGTTAGTTGTTGGTGAAAATGGATGGCAAAGGGATGTGACGGTGAGGGTAATGGGTGATAGTGGAGGTGCATAAGGAATCTATAAAATGGAGTATGAGGAGTAAGGTTCAAATGGGTAAAAGGAGAGCTAGATTAGAAGAAAAAGATGAAATTTTGGGGTAGTGATGGTGGTGTCTAACAAAGGAGATGGGGAAATGGTGATAGCTAGGTAATGGGGGTGTTGGTTTAAAAAAAACTAGAGGTAGGATTTAGGAGGAAGAAGATTAAGGAGGAAATAAGATGGTTAGGGTATTGAGATGGTTTTAATGAAATGGAGGGAAGAAGACATATATCCAGTTGAGGTGATGATGATTCACTTGAGAGGTGAGGTTCTATGTAAAAAATGGAGGGAGATAGGGGCGCGCTTGGTGGAAAAAAATGCGGCAATAGGCATGGATTGTGTGAGAGAGGGTTATGGTAGGGGAAAGTTAGAATAATAATATATTTATTTTATTTTACATTTAAATTTGTTAGGTTAGGGTACCCATTTAGGAAAAATAAATTGGGAGAAATTAACCAGTAGGGTGGGGTTCAAGAACAAAGGAAAATGGTAATATAATTAGGAAAAAAAAGAATTTATTTAGGTTACTGATCAAGAGTGACAAAAATAATTAAGCTAAGGTTTGAGGGTTAGATTTATTTGAAGTGGTACACTAAACACTAAAATGAAGGGTCATGATAGGTTCAGACTTTGATCCAAAAAATTAAGAATCTTTGATCAAGTTTTTCAAGGATCAACGAGACCAGTTTATCTTGTATCGCATAGATATGCTTGGGATCGATATGAAAATCTATACCCACAAGCTCTAATTTAATCCTACACATTCTCTAGTCATGTAGAGGTGAATGAAATCCGGTCCAAAACACAATTGAATCATTAACAAAGAAATATAGAAGCTTTTTGTTAGATTTGTTCGGGAAGTCCATTGCCCTAATTATTTGGATAATATAATCATGGTAAAAAAGAAAAACAGGAAGTGGAGGCTACTAGTTGACTTCATAGGTCTAAATAATTCTTTCCTAAAGGATTCTTTCACGCTCCCCCATATTAATAAAATGGTGGATGCTATATCTAGACATAAGCTACTTAGTTTCATGGGAACTTTCTCTAGCTAAAATAAGATTCTTATACACCCTCTCAACTAGGAAAAACCTCGTTCATCACTAAGTAAGGTGCTTTTTACTACAAGGTCATGCTGTTTGGTCTGAAAATTGTAGAGACATATACTAAATATTAGTAAAGTACATGTTCTCAAAGATGATAGGTTATGGAGGTTTAGATAGATGATATGTTTGTCAAGCCTATAAAGAATGATAAATTCTCGACTAGTTGAGGTAGTCTTTCCAAGTGCTTCAATAGTATGATATGAAGCTTAACCTAAAAAAAATTTCATTTGGCATCTTATTAGGAAAGTTACTTGGGTATATGGTTACCAAAAAAGGGGTTGAGGACAACCCTGACTAGACTCAGACCATTCTCAATATCTCTCCCTTGGTGTCTATAAAATATTTACCACACTAAAATGATTTATTTCTTGGTATTTCTACTATGTTATAGCTTAGACATGATATATATGGAGAAGAGTGTTTCTGAGAATTTGCTTGGTACACTTTTAGGTATTGAAGGGAGAACTAAGGATAACTTAAATTCAAGACTTAAATTACAGATAAAGGATATAAGGTATCAGCCGCATCCTATTGAAATAAAAGATAAAATATATCTACCTGCAGCATGCTTCACATTAACCCAAAAAGAAAATGAGGAAATACTAAGCATATCAAGTTTTGTGAAGTACCAAGTGGGTATGGTGCAAACATTAGAAGGTGAATTGTTGATGGAAAAATCTTTGGCTTAAAAATTCATGATCATCACATCATAATGCAACAACTATTACCAATAGCTTTAAGAAAAATGTAGAATGAGGATGTAAGCAAGGTGTTGATTGAGCTAAGTAATTGTTTTAAGGAACTTTGCTTGAAAGAGGCAACGACCCAAGACTTGGAAATATTGGAGGATCGCATTGCTCTCACCTTTTTCATATGGAACACATTTTTTTCCTTCTTTCTTTGATATCATGGTGCACCCAGTTATTCATTTGGCTAAGGAGGCAATCATTGCAAGTCTAGTATTTTACAGTTGGATGCATCCTATAGAAAGATATGTACATTCTAGTATTGTATTTAGTATTTATAATGGAAGATCAAGCTTAAGGTTATATTATGTTAGCTATATGATACTAATGTCACAATTATTTGAGGAAGTTGAAAATGTATGTTTGTAATACAAGTCATCCTAAAGGATCAATTGCAGAAGGATGTATTGCAGAAGAATGTCTAAAATTTTGTTCAAGATATTTTCCTAATGTTCAAATAAGGAAAAATAGGTCCACATAAAATAATGATAATGATGGTAATGAATTGCATAATGGGATTCCTATATTTTCCTTAAAGTCTCATACAATGCCTAAGAATAAAGATGTGCAACTGGAATTTATGTTGATTGAGGAAGCACATAGTTATGAAAACTATAGGTCATCCATGTTACTTAGTCATATGGGTAAGTTTGAAACCTTATTTGTATGGTAATAGATGGTCCTATAATATGAAAATTAGTGAGAAAAAAAAACATTCAATAGTCTAATTTTATTATTTGTATGTCTTTTAAGATTATTGCTAGCATTTATTGTTATTTGTTCCCCATATTTTAAGGGGAACATCATAGAAAAGAATCTTCTTGCTCAAAGATTAACAGTATAAATGAAATGATAGTGCAAGATCCTTTGAAAATTCTCAATATTGACATGTGTAAGTCATGTAATTCTATATGTCATAACTTTACTTTGGTATTTATTAACACCTTCACCATGTTGAAAATGAATAACTTAGTTACCCTTTTATTGTTGTTGTTAGGTAAACAACATAGTCCTAGGCGTATCCAGTCTAACAATGTGTCATCTATAATAGAGGTCAATGATTGTTCACAAACCAAGCATGCAATTTCATGTGGCTATAATACTACAAATGGAAGAAGATTTTGAGGTACAATTCC
This sequence comes from Tamarix austromongolica, assembly GCA_039764185.1. Taxonomy (NCBI): domain Eukaryota; kingdom Viridiplantae; phylum Streptophyta; class Magnoliopsida; order Caryophyllales; family Tamaricaceae; genus Tamarix; species Tamarix austromongolica. The sequence continues at coordinate 74,713,000 of CM077816.1, read as the reverse complement.
TAGAAATGAAAAGGGTCGTGGATGTAACAAGACTAATGTGTTAAAGAAGGATGAGTATGTGGATGTCAATGAACATCTTCAACCAATTAGTGATTCGGCTAGGCAATTGTCAACACTTATAGGCTACTTGGCTTATGATCCTAGGTGGTTGCCACTTGATTGTTGGAATTGGAGAAAGATGGATGGGACATATCTAGATTCGATTTGGGAGGAAGAAAAAGTACATTATCACAACATTTACTTTATCAAATTTCTTATTTTTTTATATCTATTATATAGATTTTGTTTTCTATTTCATTTTCTCCCTTTTTAGATCTCTTATTACTTTCCTAAAAATTAAGAACCATATAAGTGGGCATTAGGCAAAATCCACGAAGCTAGGAGAGCTCATAAGTCTGAATTGAAGGCAGTTCATTTTGATGGAAAAACACACAATCAAGCAAGACATTCTAAGCTAAAGGAAATACCTAAGACCATGTGGTTAGAGATGGTATAGTTTTGGGAATCTCCGAAAGGTAAGGTAGTGATTACTCGTTTACTTATTTCAAAAGAAAAAGAATAGGATATTGCTATGATAGTTCTATTAGTTTATTTTTATATTAATATTTTTTTCTCATATTAATTAGGAAAGAAGTCAAAGAGGGATTCACAATCGTATAAAGTCAAAAAATGTTTCATACGCTGGTTCAAAGAGCTTTGCACGCATCTGAGTGGAAGAAACGGTAGGTGTATGATTACTTTATGTAGGAAATACCAAATTTATTTTACCTTGTATATTTGATATACAATTTCATATATGTTGTTTGAATAGGAAAAAAGAGGAAATAACTCGATGAATTAGAAATGTAGTTGAAAACTCACAAACTAAAATAGGGTTCTAAGGTTAATGATGCTTCTGCTGCAACAAGAGTATGTTTTCAATCTATTTTTAATTTGAGGTAATATATATATATATATACATACAAATCTACCACATCTACTACCCATTAATAACATTGATTTATACTTTACAGAAAGCAATTATGGATGAGAGGATTGCACCTCCAGAAGGATATGAAGCTAATGCTCGACGTGAAATATTCAAAAAGGTGGTGGGAGAAGATAGGAAAGGATATGCCAAAAACATTGATTTTGGTGTAAAAGTTCCATGATCCAACAAAAAAAAGATGTGCTTTTGAGGAGGAGTGAGCTAAAAGGATCAAATTTGAGTCTAGAGTTGAAAGGTTAGAAAAGGATCTCCTTAAGACTAAAGACCAAGTAGGATATAATGCATACATTATTGGAGAATCAAGTAACTTCCTCACTAAATGTTGAAATTTTTTTCACATTACTACACAACAAATCAATTTTTGGTACATCTTTTTTCTACCACTAAAATAGTGCATAAATGAATAAACAAAAAAAAAACATTAGGGTTCATATAGTGATTAGGTTGGGAAGCTATGGTATGATTTCACTAAAACATAATGCCTAAAAGACAAAAATTATGTGTTGTTATTAACTTTGTTTTTTTAGTCTAAGTAAAAGTATTATATACAGATACTAGTAATTACAATACCAACAAGACATACCTAGAGTAAAGTAAAAAGAATAATTACATTAAGTTTACAAAATAGTGAAGAAAAAATTCCTTTTTTTCACAAACAAGCTAAATGAATTTGTATCACCAACCATAACTACTAAAATTAGTAACCATTGGCTATTGCTATAAAAATTTAGACAACTAACTACCATTTAATATGTTTAATGTTACCCTAGAAATAAAATAGTAACATAAACTTGTATAACCCATCCCTTCCATTCCTTGATAAAAAAAAAAGTATACTACTACTACACTATCGATTGAGCTGAAAGCTTGGCCTTAAATTTCTCATCTATTAGTTATGAATTTGCTATAATTATAGTTGAGACGATATATATATATTATTAACATAATAACTAAGAATAATGTGTTTGATGTAATCAAACTTTTCATACTACTAGTATAGGTATTAAGAATTGACTAGCTACAATTTGTTGAATTTATATCAAACATTCATACATATTGTAGATGATTTCACTTATGAATATATTATGTGGCTCTCTAAATTAATTGTTTCATCTTCTCTATCTCCAACTATATAAAATATATTTCTAAGGTAACATATTATTTTTAGAAAGCTTTGTAGTACCCTCATTGTCTAGCTTTTTGATATGAATTTAGATTAATATGATTAAGTTAAATGCATATATATTTTTAGGGAAAACATGTTGATGATTATTAGAAAATGGAGGATAAAAATATATAAAAATGATTCTTAAAATATATATCAAGGAAAAAATTATCAAAATGAATGAAAACATATTAAAAATCTACTTAGCAATTAGGGCTTCAATTGTGCTAATTGATGTTGAGACAAATTGATAGGTCCAATTGATATAATTAGACAAGGTTAACATAATTGAGGAAAAATTAGAAGTTGGAGAAGTTAGTGGCAATAAGGAGGAAGGATCTGAGGATAGAGAGCAAAGAAGAAGATAGTAGATGATGAATAAGATCACTCACAAAATGACGTAGAAGATAGGACAAAACAGATGAGAGACAAATGGGGTTGGGGAAAGCAAGTCTAATTTTTCTTATAATTTTTGTTCTTTTTAATTTTTCATAAATTTTGCAACAAGAATATTTTGTTATGGAAAATAATAGGTATACAACAACCACTATATTCCTTGCAATAAATTGATAAAATATTTGACAACAAAAAAATACCGTTGCTAATAGTTTTAAGTATAACTTATAATAATAATTATGATTGTAAAAATATTTTTCTTAATGTCCATCTCTCCACACATTAGAAATAACGAGGGAGCAAAATTAAAATTTATAACAAAAATGTTTAGCAACAACACTTAATCATCATTGCCATACGTCATTTTTTCCAACAATAAAGTACAAATGTTATAACGAATTTTTTGATAAACTCTTTTGTTTCTTTTTAAGAACTTGTCAATGTATTAAAATAATTTAAATATTTGGAACAAGTATAGTAGTTGAAATAAATTTAATCAACATTTTTCAACAAAAAAAAAAGTCATTGCAAAAATATTTTGTATGTTGCAACATATAAATGTCATTGCAAATAAACCATTGTATATATTATAATGACAAATGTTATTGCAGAAAATATCCTAATAATCACCATATAAATAAATTATTTTTGGAAAAAAAACTTTTATAATGTCATCAAATTTTGGTTACCAAAATAAACCTTTCACAACCACAAAGTATTCTCGTTATAAAAGTGTTGTTGCTATAACAGAGTAGTCTTATAGTGAATACAATAACCGATTATTCTTGTCTAGTCAGGGGCTTCATATTTAATTATTCTAAGCATGTCTCTCTATTGTCTTCCTTACAATGGTTCTACCATATGATGATTGTTCATACCTTATTATCACATGATCTACTATTTGAACTTTATGTGAGCCTTATGTGCAGACTGATATTTTCTAGGGTAGCTTTGTTACTTAGCATAACTTCATGATCCGTTATATGCTCATAACTTATGTATTACCATGTCTGGTTTTGTATTTATAAGTATGGATCCATGACCCTATGCTTATTGTATGCCATTGAATGTCTCATATGCTATTTTCTACTACCACATGTACCCACGTGTTCTATTGATAATTATGACTAAGTTATTCCATATGGGCATGCCTTATCTTATCTGTTGCATGTGTGTCTTGCTCTTATCATTTTATGTATGAATTTCCTTAATACTTATTGAGCAAGAAATTAATAATATGTTATATAATTCGCGAAATGGTATGATTAGTTCTATGAGTTTAATGATTTTATATCATATGTATACTTGAGCATGAGTATTATGAGTTGAAGATTTTAGTGTCTTATATGCATCATATTTTCTTCCATGAGTTAGGTACTTGTGAATTACTCAATACCGGACCCATACTCATACTCCTTTGGTTAAGTGGGTCCTATGATGATCTACTAATGGTAAGGAACATACCTCTTTTATAGACTTGAGATTTATTGTTATTATTGGGTTGAATCATTGGGCTTTGAGAAAGTAAGCAACTCAGAGTTTTATCCCTCAGGAATTTATCTTTACTATCTATACTTATTTAGAAAATTTCAAATATTGTATTTGTAACACCCCCAAAATTCACTACTGAAAAATTTCATTTTATTTAAAACAATTAGCGGAAGAAAAATATAAAACGGTGAATTTCGGGGATATTACCGCCACACTTAATACCAGACTGGTTCACTCATACCGTTCCACTACCAAGTGCTAAGGCTAAAGGAATGAGATACACTTTGCTAGATTTCCAAAACATCTTTAAATCAGAGTAGCGCAATACACTTTACAAATTAGAATCCACCAGTGGTGGTTACAAGAACAAGAAATACATGTAAACCAGAAAGTAAAAGCAAAGGGAGAACCCTAAAAGTCCGGATAATCCTTACTCTCTTTCCTATTGCCCACTTGAATAGCACCTAAAAAGACCTGCAAGGGACACTGCCCATTGAATAGGCAGGGGCCCCACGAATGGAACCCTTCAGTACTACGGTACTGAGTAACCCTTTAAAGTCACACTTAAAAGCAGACCCATAATGTCACACATGATACCAAACTACATACATATATAACAATAGATCATTATGAATAGTGTACATATAACATTCACATAATTAACAATCACATCAGATATCAATAGATCATTATGAACAGTCGATACTTTCGGGCCTTAAGCCATTAGTCCATCATTATTCATTCAATCTCATATTTTATATCCATGTGAGTGAGAGGACCCCACTATTATAGCCGGTGGATCGGTCACTTATAGGGCAGAACGCGCCTAACCACTATTATATGCCGGTGGATCGGTCCCCAGGGCAAAACGCTCCTGGCCACTATTATTCACCGGTGGATTGGTCTGGCCCCGACTCACATGGTGTTCCATTATAAGTGATTAGTATTTTTCCATAACTTTATTCACATACATAGCTGGTTTTATTGAGCTCGGGACCCCCACTATTATTGCCGGTGGATCGGAATATATATATCAACATCATCCAGGGCAACACGCTCCTAGGACACTATTATATTCGGTGGTACTCATAATCACTTGTCAGGGAAACCCGCTCCTGGGCCACTATTATAACTGGTGGATCGGTAATCAATATCATAAGTCAACTGGGCCCGACTCATTAATCTTTCACTTTCGTAATTAGTGTTTTTCCTTTCTTTAATCAGCACAACAATACCATTTATTTGCCTCGAACGGGAGATCAAGAACTCGGGACACAAAGGTACACCGGTCGTACCGGTGCATACAAGCTACTCAGTACCCTTCAACCAAGAACCCAAGGACACAAATGTACCCTGGTCGTACTGGTGCATAAAGCTACTCAGTACCCTACCGACAAGGACACCTAATCCATAAGTATACATACCCCCTAAATAGGTCCGTAGAGCTAGATAGAGTAAGATATAGGGCCTGGCTGGGGCACAAAGGCACATCAGCAAATACCAGAATAATCGTGGACTAAACCACGTCTTTAGGGTAGCGACCCCTAAAGAGTCACCATTCTCGATCTCGAGGTCTTTCACTTTAAGTATTAGTGTCTTAGTTAAAGTGATCACGAAAAATACAATAATCAGATACTTATTCACTTTCAATCATTCTGATATCGTTAGTCGTTTCTTATTCAGGCGGTTATCCAAGATAATACGGAGCAATCATTAAGGCCGTCATAATCTCATATAATTCCGAATTAGGATCCGTTCTCGTAATACTTACTAATTATCAAATACTCTTATCTTACTAATCAACGTTATTTGAGTCATATTATAAAATTCCACAATCACAACGACATGTCAGGTACAAATTACTCATTTACCCCTTACTTATATCATTGCTAAGTCATCCCTTCCTTACTTGACAAATTACCATACTACCCTTAAGGTTGCATAATTATCAAATTACCCCTTTCTTGGTTTATGTTACTAAGTTACCTTCTACGCTTTTTAGATCACCATTCACCCTTCATAATTGTTAACCTTAACATATTTCCCTTTTTGGTTAGTTAGACTAACAAATTGCCCTTCTCCTTTGTTATAATTACTAAATTGCCCTTGAGTTGGATAAGTTACCAAATTACTCTCCTTCATTATTATGATTACTACCTTGCCCCTGTAATTGGTTAAATAATTGCCAATTTACCCTTTAGTCAGTTAAATTACCAAACTGCCCCTTTAGTTGGATAAATTACCAAATTGCCCTTCTCCTTTATCATAGTTACCATTTTACCCCTCTCAAGTATTATAATTGCCATTTTACCCTTTTCAATTATTATAAATCCCAAATTACCCTTCTTCATAATTACAATTATTAATTCACCCTTCTCCATAATTATAATTACCAATTTACCCTTCTCCATATTTATAATTATTAATTTACCCTTCTCCATTCTTATAATTACTATATTGCCCTTCTCCATTATTAAAATTACCATAATGCCTTTTTATTGACTAATTTACCAAATTACCCTTCCCTATTATCATAATTATCCAATTACCCTTTTATAATCATAATTAAATTACCAATTTATCCTTCGTCGTTATCATTATTACCAAGTTACCCCTTACTCTCAAGTGTGCCATAAATATCCTTTTAATTTACAAAATTACCCTTCTACCCCTTACTTCCAAATTACCATAGTATCCTTTTATTTACAAAATTACCGCAATACCCTTTTACTTATAAATTTACCATAACACCCCTTTTACTTTATAAATTACTATTTTACCCTTTGACATCCAAAATTACCATTTTTATCTTTACTTACAAAATTACCGTTTTGCCCTTCTTTTCCAAAATTACCATATTACCCTTTACTCCCAAATTTGCCATAATACCCCTTTACTTATAAAATTAACATTTTGCCACTTGCTTATAAAATTACCATATTACAATTTACTTATAAAATTACTATCTTGCCCCTCTACCTCCAAAATTACCATAATGCCCCTTTACTTGAAAAATTACCATCTTTTCCTTTACTCTTAAAATTACCATAATACCCCTAACTTCCATAATTACCATAATACCCCTTTTCACTTGTAAAATTACCATATTGCCCTTTTCCTTCAAAATTGCCACTTTACCCCCTTTATTACCCCACTTTATTTAAATTAATATTTTCACATGGAATAATAATACTAACACTCCATTAACAATATCCAACTCCACCAACTATTATATTTTAACATAATACATATTAGCACCTACACATATTAGGCCATAATCTAACATAAGGAATATTACAAAAATGCCCGTAGGGCTCACAATAATATTATTCATGCATAAATGGTCACAATAACATCAAATAACATAGATAAGTAATTAACAATTTCATTAATAATCAAATTCTTCCCTTAGACCACAATTCCACACATATCACATAAAAGAGCATACTTCCCTTTTTATTAACGAATACAAGCAAACATATAATTTATATTAACAACCGTATATCAACCATAATAACATATTAAATTTCCTAATGTGTAAACATATGTTTATCATGCATTTAAGTGGGGTTTAACGATTACCTTAATTCCACGCAAAATTCGAATCTTACCGGTATCCCGGTTAAAGATTCAAGCTTTGATTAGAAAACTAATACCTAAAAAATAATATCAATATTTATAAGATATAAAAAAATCAAGATATAAGACTTTATAAATTTTTCTTAAGAAAATAATTAATTTAAATATTATCTTACCTTAAAGATTTTTAATAAAAATGGCCAAATAATGCAGGAACTCATGCTGCATATGCAGCATGAGCTGCATGCAAAAATAAAAGGAAAAAGGGCTCGAAGAGGGGGTGATAGGAGCAAAGATGGTTATTTTCGGGTTAGGGCATTTGGGCTAGGAAAGAAGGTAGATGGGGGAGGTTTGGAGGCAAGGGGATGGTGCAGGAGTGAAGAGCAAATGTAGGTGGATGCTGGGGATGGGTTTTTGGCGGCCAAGGGTGGCTGAGGCGGCGGCGGTGAGGTGGCGAAGGTGGCTGCTGAAGTGGGTTGAGGTGGAAGGGCTGAGAAGGAAGGAAAAGTGGAGGGAAAAATGGAGGGGTGAAAGGGCTGTTTTTGACCAACTAAGGCATGGTGGTAGTAGAGGGGGTTGTAGGGTCTTGAATGGTGGCTTGGGTGGCAAAATAGGCGTCCGGAAGGCGGCGATCGATGGCGTTACAGGTGGGATGTCGAGAAGGGTGAAAAACAGGGAGAAAAAGAAGAGGGGAGGAAGAGGGCTACGGGATGGCTCGGGAGGGACATTGTGGTGGCGCAAGGCTGAGGTGGAGGGTGGCAGGGAGCAGTGCAGGGGGTTGGTGAGGTGGCAGGAGCGGCGGACGGTGGTGGTGACACAAAAACAGGGTGGAAATGGGAGAGGAAGAAAATGATAGAGAAGGGAGGATCGGGGGGTAAAGGATCGAGAGGATGGGGCAGAAAATGGTTGGAGGGGAGAAGAAAAAGAAGAGGAAGGGTAGAGGATAGGGGCTGATCGGGTGGCAGGGCTTAGGGTGGCAGGGAGAGGGTGACGACGGGGAGGAAAGGGGAGCCATGCGGGATGGGGTGCATGGCTGCCCAGTTTCTGAAATAGTGAAAAAAAAGAGGGCAGGGGAGAGAGAGGGGGGAGGAAGACAGGTGGTGGAAGTGGTTGCAGGAGGTGGCAGCGGGAGGCAGCAGCTGGTGGCAGTCATGGAGAAGGGGACTGATCGGGCTGCTGCGTCGAGGCGGGTGGAGAAGAAAGAAAGAAGGGAGAGGGAGGGAGACCAGGCCGACACACAGGGGAAAAAAAATGGGCGGGCCGGCCGGTCCAGGGCGGAGGGAAGAAAGGAAAAAGAAAGGAAAAAAAAGAAAGAGGGGGAGTCTGGGCTGTGCGTGGCTAGGTGAACGGGCCTGTGGCCCAAGCGGGAGAGAGGAGGAGCCTGGCAGCCCGAGCCAGGAAGAAAAAAAAAAGAAAAAGAAAGGAAGGAGGAAAAGGAGAAAAGGGGAAGGAAAAGAAAAGGAAAAGAAAATGGAAAATGGAAAATGGGAAAATTTTAAATAATTGAATTTATAAAATATTAGGATGTAATATTTTTTTTAATAATAAATTTATTTAATAATCTAATTTAATATAATTAAATTTATGGGCATAAAAAGGATAATTATAGTAAAATACTAGTTTGAAAATTTATTTAAGTAAAAATAATATGGTAAAATAACAAAATATTTATTTTTAATTTATTAAATACTCCTATCCAAATTTATATACTTAAAAATCCATAAAATAATTAAACTAAATAATTTTAAGAGCTAATTTATTTCAAATAATAGCTATTTATTAAATTAATAGTTTCCTACAATTTTGGGGGATTACAGTATTGAAATGTTAATGGTGTTGTAATTAAACTTTAGTTTTCCACTAATTTGCTAAGCTTTTAAAATATAAAGTTATTTCACAATTTTTCTGCAGATTTGATTAGTGGAATTATACACTTACCATCTACCATTGGATATATCATGTGGGATTTTATCCTTTCAATATAGATGATGTTTGATTTTTTGTTAGATAGGTTTTATCTTTGCATATAGTAGGAAATAGATGATGAACATTTACTTATATTAGGTGTAGTGGTAACATTCTCCATCTTCTATTTTAGCTTCCGCATTATTGCTAAAAAAATTCAGCAGTGAATTTTAAGGGTATTACAAGCACACAATTATAATAAACGTGAAATATATAAACACACAAAGAGTCTTATCTAACACCTAGTAGAGGACATGTGCATTGCGAGGGATTATTAAATATATATAAGTATAATAGTCAAAATAATTAATAGATAAGAAAAATAAATTTTCATATATTAAATGTGACCATGATATCATTATACAATATGAAGATATCGTGTTGTAAATATTAAAAGTGATAATAAATTATTAGTATAAAAAAATGAAATTAACTAACTTTATTTTCAAGGCTAAGGATATATTATCCTCAACTTATGAGTAGGACTTATCAAATAAGATATGATAAGATCAAATCTATTAAATAAGAATTATAATAATTTTTTTTATGGTATAACTATAATAGTAATAAGAAAAATATTAAGTAAATAATGATAACTTGGCTAACATTTTGATACAAATTAGTTCAAATTGAATTAGATAACCCAAAATCAAATGAAGAGAACATGCCCTAAGGACTATAGATACATTTCTTATCTCACAATATAAGTATACATGATTCATGCTAATAATTAAATAAGCAAAAAAAAACTATAATATATAAACAAGTGATTAAGATATTACAATATATTTAGATAATGACAATATATATATATATATATATATATATATATATATATATATATATATATATATATTTTCATGTAATACAAAACAAAATATTACTTACATTACATTGATGTTTGTAAACTAGCATATAAATATAAGTTAAATTTAGAGAAAATTAAAATGGAAGAGGTAAAGAAGGGAACCAACATAAGAAAAATATATAAATGATGATATAAATTTTTGTTTAGCTAGCCTATATTTTTGTGCTGTTAAATCAAGATTTCTAATATATATTTAATCAGGTTTTCATCATGTGTGTGGGTATTAAGAGTTGAAGGCTAAGCAATTAGTTTTTTTTACCATAATAAATAAAAGTAAAACAATAGTTATTTGAATTTTACCATAAATCTATACAAAAACGTGTACCACTATATTTAAATTTTGAAAGTACTAATATAAGGACGTTATTTTCAAATATTTTATGCTATAAATATTTATCTAATTAACTAACCTAAAAATTCATACTTCCCTGGTTTTTACATACTTGTTAACGCATATTTTTATAATATACTTGAGCATTAATATCTTTTAATTTTGAAAAATTATTAAAAAATAATATTATGTAAGTAATTTTTAGTACAAATATATCAACTGTATTTTTATATTATAATGCATTATAACTTAAGAGAAATTAATAGTCAACTCTCATTCTCAAAATATGTAATGTGATCTATTTAAAACCAAAGGGGTTAAAAAAATTTAATAATTAATTTTTAATATCAACTAACCTAACACATTAATTGACGTAGTAAAACACAATTTTTATTGATGATATTACAAAAAATATATATATTAGATTAATCTTCATAGTATTCAAAATATATTAAATAGATAACTCATGGGTAAATTAATGATGATAACACATATAGCAAATATGTTTAGGTAGAAAATAAAATCTTTGCCTCTATTTTCGGTCACAACTCTATTTTTTATACATGTACGGAAATAGATATAAACATTGTTATATTTGAAAGTGTGTGAATATGTATTTTCATTTATCATATTGATATATACATTTTTGTTTGCATCATATAAAGAATGATATCGAGCATACTTTTTTATTTCCTTGACTTTTGAATGTCGTAATATCATTGCTTTATATAGATCCCAAAATAAAGACTTATTTATTACTCTATTCTTTTTATGATATATGCCACTTTAGGTTCTAAATATTGTTTTAAAATATAAGTTGCATTACAAAAACTTATAAAAATTAAATGTTAGATCTTCAATTATACCCTCTATTCTCTCTTTTATTAACTAATGGACAAACTTTCAAAATATATTATATTAGGGTATATATTTGTTTTTGTTTGTTTAGTGTTATCGGATATAAAGTTGTAAATGAGATTAAACGAGCCTGCGATAATTTTTGGGCTTGGTTTATTTAACTTAACAAATAAGTTGAATTAGGTCTATATAAAGCTTAAACTATAAATGAGGCTAGTTAATTTTTTTAGTTCTACTCGTTTAATAAATAAAACTAAAATTGAGGCTTTAGTGTAGCTCATTCAACTAAATACATGTGTCCAATTAGGAAAAAATTATTAAATTTAATATAATTAATATAAAAAAATTGGGATTTGAGACATGACTTTTTTTAAGATACAAGTTAAGTGGAGAACCGGCAGTGAACAGACATTTGGGAGAAAATGGATCATTTCATATCATTTATTGTTTATACCATTCCAGATCATCTTACAAGTTGTCAATGGGCATATAGACGACCAAAAAATGCTAATATTCATCAGCCATTTTTTACCTAGTTTGGATCAAGAACATGCCCATTAAAAGAAGGATTAATGTGGTAAAAGACGTTTGTGGAAACTTCATAAATTTACTATTGAATTCATAAGTACTACTTTATCACTCTGAGTAAACCATCTTGATCCTACCCATCAATGAAGTCTTGACCTAACGTATGGATATTAATTAAAATTTAATCTGAATTTTTTTACAGAAATTATAAGGCTGAAACTATTTTTTTTAAGGCAATTCTAAACAAGGAGTTAAAGATATGGGCAACTATATTTTGTGTATTCACTTAAAGCATAAAAAGTGAAAATCTATCCGAGTTTGGCCGTAATCAAAATAATAAGGTAACACAAGTATGCTACTGAAAAACAATAGATTTCCGGTTCATATTGTTAATTAGCAAATCTGTAGTATTTAAACAATAGATGTTTCAGTTAATAAAGAATCAATAAATGCAATATATATATTCGATTACATTCTTCTCTTGGCTACATATATATTCGATAAAATTGTTTGAATCATAAATTTTCCCCCAAAAATTTCTAATAGTAGTAGTATAAATTAAGAGTGTGGTCGGCCTGATTAGTGCACATCAATCTCTCACGCTCAACTTCTCCCAATTACTCTTCTTGTGCGAATAATTAACCAAGCACCCGGCCACTCTAACAGGTATGAGCACTCATCAGCTCCCCCGCCGATTCTGCGACAAAATCCACACTGACAACCGGTCACTCATAGATGACTATGAGTCCCATGAAACAACTGCAGCCGCCGCTTTATCTCTTTTTCCATCAACTCCAGAGTCATCGTCACAAAGGCAGCGTGTTGTTTCTAACAACAGGACTCCGGTCTTGGCTTTACCTGCATCATGTCCGTTCGCACCACGAGACAGGAATTCTGCATTCTTTACACCTGAATATGTTCCATCATGGAAGCGTCGCGATGTCCACTTCATAAGAAGGAACAACGTCGCCGGTAACACATCTCTTCAGCCCGTGTTTCATGAGGCATTTGTATCTGATAATTCTTCGCGCAAGCGCACACCTTGGCACCTAGGTCAGTTGGAGCGGCCAATTCCAGTTGTCGACCAGGATAGTGACGAAGAAGCGGAACTCAATATTGGCAGATCCATAGATGTATCATTGAAACTCTAGGGCCATGATCATCAGCAAAATGATATATCGTGCTTTTTCAGTCCGTTTTAGCTTCTAAAGAATAAAAGTATATGGCTAGATCATAGGCTTAGAAGGGGACTAAATGACGCTTTGTTTCAGGAAGAATATTGCATATTATTGTCGGCAGTCAATGTTTCATTTATATAAAATGCATTTTTGTTGTTTTTTCACGCCAACCAATTAATAAACCCACTACTCCCTGATAATCAAATGCGAAAACTTCTTTCGTGATCGATAGGCAGACAACAGCCACCAAAAGAGAAGGATATTAATAGACACACTCTTTCACGATCATTTTTGATATGTTAAGAAGTATTTAAGACTATAACGATTACAAATTAGATTATCAACGGCAATGAAAGAATTACATATGGAATGAGATCATTTGTTGTGGGCCATCATTGGTTCGATCGACCTGCGATCTTCAATTTCGACCATCGGCTGTGAACGAAGGAGCGAGTCATTGAAACTTTGGATACCCTAACTTCAGCGAGTTGGAGGACGACGACAACGGAGAGAGAACTGTCGACGAGGACCAACCGTTAAATGCTTCAATGAAAGCCGATTTTGGTTTAATGTAATATCGCCTAGTGTCGTGCATGATTGACGAATTTGATTAGAGAAGAGAATTAAGCCGGTGAATGTTTTTCATTTTCAGGTGGAAGCATAAATGAAAAAAATTGTTCGTTAATTTGCAGCAGAGGCAAAAGGGCTCGACGAGAAAAGAACATTTCATTACGGCCAGGATTAGGGATGCATTTCGAAAAAAAAAAACTCATTTTTGGCAATGATACATTTTGTTGTTAAGATTGAAAGTTGTTGTAAAAAATATGTAAGACAACAATATTTTCTGTCAAAAAAAATAAAACAACAATAGTGATTATAGTAAAAAAGTAATTAAATACAACATAAATTATTGTTATTAAATAAGTGACGTTTTACTACATCACTTCACCTAATCACATATATTTATATATTACAATGACTTTTATCATCATAAAATATTGATTTTACCTTGGCAACAATTTATATTGTTACAAAAATCAGTAATTAGCAACAACTTTTGTCGTTAAAAAAAAAATTGGTTATAGTTTGGCAATAAATTATGTTGTTGCTAAATCTTATTATTTACAATGATAGTGATTCCTCGTTTAATTATTTCAAAAAAAAAGAATAGGCTATTACTATGATAGTTCTATTAGTTTATTTTTATATTAATATTTTTTTCTCATATTACTTAGGAAAGAAGTCAAAGAGGGGTTCACAATCGTCTAAAGTCAAAAATTTGTTCATATACTTGTTCAAAGAGCTTTGCATGCATCTGAGTGGAAGAAAAGGTAGGTACATGATTACTTCATCTGGGCAATACCAAATTTATTTTATCTTGTATACTTGAGATACAATTTCATATATGTGTTTTGAATAGGAAAAAAGAGGAAAGAACTTGATGAATTAGAAATGTGGTTGAAAACTCACAAACCAAAAAAGGGTTATAAGGTTAATGATGCTTCTGCTGCATCAAGAGTAAGTTTTCAATCTATTTTTAATTTGGGGTTATATATATGTGCAAAGCTAACTCATCTACTACCCATTAATAACATTGATTTATACTTCACAGAAAGCGATTATGGATGAGAGCATTGCACCTCTAGAAGGATATGATGCTAATGCTCAACGTGAAATATCCAAAAAGGTGGTGGGAGAATATAGGAATGGATATACGAAAACTTTTGGTCTTGGTGTAAAAGTTTCATGATCCCACAAAATAATAAATAAAAAAGGCGCGCTTTCGAGGGTGAGCGAGCTAAAATGATCAAATTTGAGTCTAGAGTTGAGATGTTGGAAAAGGATATCCTCAAGAATAAAGACCAAGTAGGATATTTGACTAGTATAATGCATATATTATTGGAGAATCAAGTAAGTTCGTCACTAAATGTTGATAAAATTTTCACATTTCTGACACAACGCATCAATTTTTGGTACATCTTTTTTCTACCACTAAAATAGTGCATAAATGAATAAAAAAGAATATTAGGGGTCACATAGTTACTAGGTTGGGAAGCTATGGTATGGTTTTACCACACCATAATGCCTAAAAGATAAAAAATTATTTGTTGTTATTGACTTTTTTTTAGTTTAAGTAAAAGTGTTATATATAGATACTAGTAATTACAATACCAACTAGGCGTACTTAGAGTAAAGTAAAAAAGAATAATTATATTAAGTTTACAAAATAGGGTAGAAAAAATTCCTTTTTGTCACAAACAAGCTAAATAAATTTGTATCACCAACCATAACTATCATAATCAGTAACCATTAGTTATTGCTACAAAAAGTTAGACAACCAACAACCATTTAATATGTTTAATGTTAGCCTAGAAATAAAATAGTGACACAAACTTGTCTAACCCATCCGTTACATTCAGAAAAAAGTATACTGCTACTACACTACCAATTAAGTTGACCCCTTGGCCTTAATTTTCTCATCTGTTAGTTATAAATTTGCTATAATTATAGTTGAATATATATATATGTATAATAACTAAGAATAGAGTGTATTATATAATCAAACTTTTCATACTACTCATATAGGTATTAAGAATTGTCTAGCTACAATATATTGCATTTATATCAAACATTTATACATATTGTAGATGATTTCACTTATAAATATATTATGTGGCCCTCTAAATTAATTTTTTCACTTCTCTATCTCCAAATATATAAAATATATTGTTAAGGTAATATATTATTTTTAGACAGCTTTAAAATACCCTCATTGTCAAGCTTTTTGATATGAATTTAGATTAATATGATTAAATTAAATGCATATATATTTTTAGGGAAAACATCCTGATGATTATTATCAAATGGAGGATGACAAGAATAAAAAGGATGAAACTGAAGATGAGAATGAAGAAGATGATGTTTGTTGCACTTATAACAATGCTTTTGTGACTTAGCTTATGAAGATGGTCGACACTTTTATTGGTTAGCATACGAAGAAGAACGTTGTTTTTGTATATTAAATTATGAAGATGCTATCTGCTTTTGTATATATGTCAGCTAATGAAGATACTCAGTGCTTTTGCTTGTCAGCTTATGAAGATATTGGATGCTTTTGTATGTCAGTGTATGAAGATGTTTTTGTATAATAGCTTATATTACAATTTGTATATATAGTATTGTACTTACAGGATTGTTAAGGCTTTTGAAGATAAACAACTAACTATTTTGAACTACATAATGATAATTATATATGGTGTAGTTAATTTTATATGATAAGAAATTGTTACTACATGTTAATAAATTGTTACTAGAGGTGGATATTGTGGAAACAGGTAATATCAATAAATATTGTATGTTTCGGTAAAGGTATTACCAATAGTGTTATATATATATATATATATATATATATATATATATATATATATATATATAGGGTTAAAACATGTATAATCAATAATATATATGTTGGCAATAGTTTTTAGTCACAAACATAATATTGTGTTTAATACTTTTAGTCATAAATATGATTGTTTGGTCAATTCCTTTTATCATTGACATAGTTTTGTAGATAATACTTTTAGTCACAAACATTGTTTTGTACATAATATTTTTAGTTACAGATATTATTTTATCGGTAATACTTTTAGTGATAGATATTTTTTGTGGTTAATACTTTTACTTTTAGATATAAGTGTGGGCATAAGTTTTACTAACTGATAATTACTTGTGGGCATTATCAATTATTCCTAACAGATCATACATATCTGCTGGTAGAACTTTTAAGCATCGATTTTTTACCCACAGTTTTGTCACAAAAAGTTATGTTGGTAAAAGCTTTTGCTAACAGAAAAATAGCTTTTAACAGATAAGGTCCTATTGGCACGATTCATTTATGTTTTAGTGTACCATGTCGATATAAGTAGACATATAAATTATTATTATAAAATACATAATTGCACCGATAAAGTTATTGCCAATTTTTTTAACTTAAAACTTTAATAGCCATCTTTTTCATTACAAAAATATACAATTGCAATGACATAATAACCTTTTTTAACATCGTTATAATAAATAACCTGTGTAACCTATAATTGATTTCAATAACTCATTCCATATACACATGTCTTGCTCAAATCAATACAATCAAAATATATAAAAATGATTCTTAACATATATATCAAGAAATAAATTATCAAAATGAATGAAAACTTATTGAAAATTTGCTTGGCCATTAGGGCTTCAATTATGCTAATGGACGCTGAGACAAATTGTTGGGTCCAATTGATATAATTAGACAAGGTTAACATAATGGAGGAAATATTGGAAGTTAGAGAAGTTAGTGGCAACAAGGAGGAAGGATCCGAGGATAGAGAGAAAAGAAGAAGATAGTAGATGACGAATAAGATCACGCACAAAATGACGTAGAAGATAGGACAAAACAAATGAGAGACAAATGGGGTTGGGGAAAGCTAGTCTAATTTTGTTTATAAGTTTTTTCTTTTTCATTTTTCATAAGTTTTGCAACAAGAATATGTTGTTGTGGAAAATAATAGGTATACAACAACCAATATTTTCCTTGCAATAAATTGATAAAATATTTGACAAAACAAAAATTGTTGCTAATAGTTTTAAGTATAACTTACAATAATAACTATCATTACAAAAATAATTTTATTAATTTTCAACTCCCCACATATATTAGCAACGAAAATAATATTTTATTAATTGTTGACGAGGGAAGAACAATTAATATTTATAACAATAATGTTTAGCAACGACACTTAATCCTTATTGCCATAAGTCATTTTTTGCAACAACAAAGTATAAGTGTTATAATAAATTTTGTGATAAAATCTTCTATTTTTTAAGTATTATCATTATCTTAAAATATTCTAAATATTTAGAACAAGTACAGTAGTTGAAATAAATTTAATCAAAATTTTGCAACAAAAAATGTCGTTGCAAAAATGTTCTGTATATTGCAACATATAAATGTCATTGTAAATAAACTATCACATATATTGCAACGACAAATGTTATTACAAAAAAATTCCTATTAAAGTGCCATAAAATTGTTGTTACCAAAATAAAATTTTCACAACCACAAAGTATTCTCATTGTAAAAGTGTTGTTGCTATAAGAGAGTAGTTCCATAGTGAATACAATAACTGATTATTCTTGACTAGTCTTGGGCTTTATATTTAATTATCCTAAGCATGTCTCTCTATTTTCTTCCTTAAAATGGTTCTACCATATGATGCTTGTTCATACCTTGTTATCACATGATCTATTATTTGAATTGTATGTCAGCCCCATGTGCAAACTAATATTTTTCTAGGGTAGTTGTGCCAATCAGTATAAGTTCATGATTTGTTATATGATCATAACTTATGTATTGCCGTGTGTAGTTTTGTATTTATAAGTATGGATCCATGATCCTATGCTTATTGTTTGTCATCACATGTCTTATATGTCCTTTTCTACTACCACATGTACCCACGTGTTCTATTGATAATTACGAGTAAGTTATTCCATATGGGTATGCCTTACCTTATCTATTGCATGTGTGTCTTGCTCTTGTTTTTTTATGTATGAATTTCCTTAATATTTATTGAGCAAGAAATTAATAATATGTTATATAATTTTCAAAATCGTATGATTAGTTCTATAAGTTTAATGGTTTACGTATCATATGCATACTTGAGCATGAGTATTATGAGTTGAAGATTTTCATGTCTTATATGTATCATATTTCTTCCCATGGGTTAGGTAATTGTGAATTACTCAATACTGGACCAATACTCATACTATAATTAAATGGGTCCTATGACGATCTAGTGATGGTGACGAGTAGACCTCTTGTGTAGGCTTGAGATCTATTGTTATTGTTGGGTTGTATCCTTGGGGTTTGAGAAAGTAGGCAACTCAGAATTTTATCCCCCAGAAATGTATCTTTACTATCTGTACTTATTGTGAAATTTTCAAATATTGTATTGATATGTTAATGGTGTTGTAATTAAATTTTCTTTATCCATTAATTTGTAAAGCTTTTAAAATCTAGAGTTATTTCACATGTTTTTCTGTAGATTTGATCAGTGGAATTATACACTTACCATTTACCATTGGATATATCATGTGGGATTTTATTCTTTCCGTATAGATGATGTTTGATTTTTTGTTAGATGGGTTTTAGCTTTGCATATAAAATGAAATAGATGATAAACGTTTATCTTATATTAGGTGTTGTGGTAACATTCCCCATATTCCATTTTAGCTTCCGCGTTATTGTTAAAAAAAATTTCAGTAGTGAATTTTAGGGGTATTATAAGCACACTATTATAATGAAAGTGAAATATATAAACACACAAAGAGTCTTATCTAACAGCTAGTAGAGGACATGTGCATTGCAAGGGATTATTAAATATATATAAGTATAATAGTAAAAATAAATAATTGATAAGAAAAATAAAATTTCATATAATAAATTTGACCATGATATCATTATACAATATGAAAATATCTCGTTGTAAATATTAAAAGTGATAATAAATTATTATTACAAAAAAATGAAATGAACTAACTTTATTTTCATGGCTAAGGATATATTTCCTTCAACTTATAAGTAGGACTTATTAGATCAAATAAGATCAAGTCAATTAAATAATAATAATAATAATAACAATTTTATGGTATAACTATAAAAGTAATAAGAAAAATATTAAGTAAATAATGATAACTCGACTAACATTTTGATACAAATTAGTTCATATCAAATTAGATAACCAAAATCAAATGAAGAGAACATGCCCTAAGGATTATAGATATATTTCTCATTTCACAATATAAATATACATGATTCATGCTAATAATGAAATAAGCAAACAAATAACCTATAATATGTAAACAAGTGATTAAGATATTACAATATAGTTAGATAAAGACAATCATATTTTTTTTCATGTAATACAAAACAAAATATTATTTACATTACATTGATGTTCATAAACTAGCATATAAATATAAGTTAAATTTATAGAAAATTAAAATGGAAGAGATAAAGGAGTGAACCAACATAAGAAAAACATATAAATGATGATATAAAATTTTGTTTAGCTAGCCTACATTTTGTGTTGTTAAATCAAGATTTCAAATATATATTTAATCATTTTTCATCATGTGTATAGGTATTATGAGTTGATGACTAAGCTATAAGTTTTTTTTTTACCATAATGAATAAAAGTAAAAAAATAGTTATTTGAATTTTACCATAAATCTATACAAAAACTTGTACCACTATATTTAAGTTTAGAAAGTACTAATATAAGGGCGTTATTTTCAAATATTTTATGCTATAAATATTTATCTAATTAACTAACCTAAAAATTCATACTTCCCTAGTTTTTACTTACTTGTTAATGCATATTTTTATAATATACTTGAGCATTAATATCTTTTAATTTTTAAAAAGTATTAAAAATAACTATTATGTAAGTAATTTTTAGTACAAATATATCAATTGTATTTTTTTATTATAATGCATTATAACTTAAGAGAAATTAATGGTCAACTCTCATTCTCAAAATACATAATGTGAACTATTTAAATACAAAGGGGGCAAAAAAAATAATAATTAATTTTTAATCAACTAACGTAACACATTAATTGATGTAGTAAAACACAATTTTTATTAATGATATTATATGAGATATATATATGAGATTAATCTTCACAATAGTCAAAATATATTAAATAGATAATTCATGGGTAAGTTAATGATGATAACACAAATATCAAATATGATTAGGCAAAAAAAAATCTTTGCTTCTATTTTTGGTCACAGCTCTATTGTTATACATGTACGAAAATAGATATAACCGTTATTATATTTCAAAGTTTGGGAATATGTATTTTCATTTATCATATTGATATATACATTTTTTTGCGCCATATAAAGAATGATATATATCTGTTACTTTTGAATGCGGTAATATCATTGCTTTGTATAGATCCCAAAGTAAACATTTATTTATCACTCTATTCTTTTTATGATATATGTCACTTTAGGTTCTAAATATTGTTTTAAAATATAATTTGCATTACAAAATATCATAAAAATTAAATAGTAGATCTTCAATTATACCCTCTATTTTCTCTTTTATTAATTAATAGACAAACTTTCAAATTATATTATATGAGGGTATATTTTTGTTGTTGTTTGTTTAGTGTCATCAGAGATAAATTTTGTCAATGAGGTTAAATGAGCATGCGATAATTTTTGGGCTTGGTTTATTTAACTTAACAAATAAGTTGAATTTGGTCTATATAAAGCTTAAACTATAAATGAGCCAAGTTAAAAAAAATTATAGGTCTACTCATTTAATAAATAAAACTGAAACACTACTACGAAAATGGAAAATAATAATTGGACATTAATAACGGTGGTTAGGAAACCATTTCCAAATGCATAAGAATTAATGCACGGGATAATTTTGATAATGGTTATAGTTTAAAACTGTTATTTAAACCCCAATGCTAAAATTTTGCACGGTATTTTTAATAATGGTATATGAAAAATCGTTATTAAGAGATCCTTTAATAACGGTTTCTATAATAACCGTTGTCAAAAGCCTAATAAGTTTTAATAACAGTTATTACTGCATGAACCGTTATTAAAACACAATGTTTGGCCTTTTATTTTGTTCAATTATATTTTGTGCTAAAAATTTCAGACTCTGCACCTTTCCTCTCTTAATCTCCTTCTCTTGCAAACCCTCGCACCACCACACTATGCACCACCACTCCAGCTCCTCTCAACTCAGGGAAACCACCACTAGTTCTCTTTTGCACCGCCAACTCACCTCTTCCTTGCACCACTCTTTCGCTTATAGCACCACACCTCTGTCATTCTCGACTTTGCATGTGTTGTCATTCTTCCACACCCTGCCAATACTTCTTCCTTCTTCCTCTGTTGTGATCGTAGGTGGTCACCGCTCTCCTCTTGCTCACCACCGGTTCTCTTGCTCATTGCCGCTTCTTTTACGTATGCTTTTTTCCTTCCGCGCTTAACTTTTACTCTACTTATATATATATAAATTCATGCATGTTGATGCAGGTTGCGTTGTTTGTTTTTGAAAAATTATAGTTTGTTGTTGAATGTGTTGGTAAAAAATATTGTTGTTCGTTGCTGAATTTATCGGTACTGTTATATATTAACATATGCATGTGTTAGCCGAGACCTTACATACATATATAACATGGATGAGTGTATGAAGAGAAATAAAACACTCAAAATTATTAGTAATGTCACTTGTAAAACTATACACACACACACACACACACATTTTCATTAATAAGTATAGAAGACTATAAGATATAGGAAATGTCATATAATGAAATGAAAATATATTTTTCATATACACATCATTTAATGAAAATTTCAATTAGAGATGCATGTTAATGATTTTTATTTGATGATGATTAAATAGATATAGAGAATAAAGAAGATATAAAAGTGAATAATTAAATATAGAGGAATAATTTTGTATAATAAAAATAATAATATAGGATTTATTAGGGTTTAATTGTAGTTAACTAGGTTTAGGATTAGGGTTTATTAGGTTTAGGGTTAGTTTTTATTATAATTTATGAGGGTTAGGATTTGGTTTTAGTGTTTATTATACTAAATATAATAATTAATATGTTCTCTTATAACAAACTATTATATATATTATTCTCAACTCTTCTTTTAATAGTATCATATTATTATACTTAACCTATATATATATATATATATATATATTATCTTATTAATATCTACTTGATTTTACTATGCATAGCTTGAACAATTTGATGATAGTTTGATGTTCAACCAATTTTTTAAATATATAACTATATAACTAAAGATTATGTCCTTATTTTAAGTAGTTTGATGTTATTAGCTTTACATAGTTGGTTAAGATTTGGTAGAATATATTTATGATTTGTCTAGCTAGTTGAAGATCAGTTTATATATGTAATTTATATCCTTTTAAGAACAACCTTGATGATAAGATTTAGTAGTTCTCATTTATAGGTAGTGAGATGACATACCCTCCACCATATTTAGGTATGGTTCTACATGCAGATCTATGGACTCATGTCATATGGTTATACAACAAGCTAGGTTGGTTGTATGCAAGTGGCACATCCTATCACCCCTTCCATTTTAGATTGTATCACCTACTGTTGACCCTGCCTTAGATAGACCTGGTTGTTGGCTACATCTACTTTTTTTGCATTGGTTTGTCCACCACACTGATGCACCACACCCGAGACTTATTGAGGGTGAGGTGTTTGCCAGAGAGTATGATAGGATATCAAGAGAGCTGATGGTCATTGATAATGAGTGGAGATTTCGTCATAGCTTGCCTCCGAGTATCCACCCCAATTATCCTAGAGTGTCCGTAACTAGAATCTCTAGTGATGATGTGAGGGATGAGATGACATATCGTGATGAGTGGACTTTGAGAGTTATAGTTACTAGTAGGGCTTGACAAGGCTACCGGGGGATTTAGTTTTACGATTATGAGTTTTTCTTATTTAGGTATTTATGCTGTAGCAACCTTTTGATGTATATAGTGCTGCTATTGCTTTAATCCAGTAGTATGTATATCTTTTGTAATTTGAACCATTGTACAATGTTTTGTTATGTATGTATGTATGTATGTATGTATGAACTCTCTCTAAGTATGAGTAGTATGAGTATTAATATCTTTTTGGAAATGTGCGTGTTAGCATGATTTGTACGTATATATATACATAAAATAGCATGATACATTTGAGATTAATTTTTTCTAAGCATAAGAGATTTGTGAATTATTAAACTTATAATTCAATTAATTTGTAATAATTACTTTCGCGTGGGATAAATCTAGATTGAAAAACTATGGACTAGAAATGATTGTCTACAAATCCTTTTTCTAGAGAATATAACGAAAGGTATCAAGTTTGCAGTTGAACATGCTCGGGACTCTAGTAGAATAGTTTGTCCTTGTTTGAATTGTGCTTATATTCAGCGTGTTAATGCTGATGATTTGAGAGATCATTTGTTTGTGTATGGAATTGATACAAGTTACTCTTGTTAGATATGGCATGGTGAAATAGAGCCTAAATATGATAATGACGATGTTAGGAGGGACAATAACAGATCATCATTTGAGAACTATGAGGGACATTCGTTAGAGGAGATGACTCAAAAGGTTGAGGAAAGTATTCAAGATTGTCTAAAAATGTTCGAGAAGTTATTGAATGACTTGAAAAAACCTTTGAATGGTGATTGTAAGATATTTACTCAATTGTTTGCTACTTTAAGGTTGTGCAGCTTAAAAGCATATAATGGATGGAGTGATAAGAGTTTCATGGAATTATTGACACTTGTAAAGGATATGCTTCCTAATGAAAACTTTCCACCAGATCATACCTATCAAGTGAAGAAGATTCTTTCCTCTATGGGCATGAGTTATGAGAAGATACATGCATGCCCTAATGATTATATTTTATTTTGTAATGAAAATGCATCTTTGGATAGATGTCCTAATCCTAAATGCAAAGCACCACGATATAAGAAGAACATGGTGTCTGCTAAGGTGTTATGGTATTTTCCTATAATACCAAGATTAAAGCGGATGTTTAATGATGTTGAAGATGCTAAGAACTTGAGAGGACATGCTGATGAGAAGATAGATGGTGGGCTTCTTAAACATCCATCTAACTCTCCACAATGGATGATGATTGAAGGCTTATTCCCTGAATTTGGTAAAGAAGCAAAAAATGTGCGCCTTGCACTTTCTGCAGATGGAATGAATCTGCATAGTCAAGACACCTACATTTTATGGCCAGTGATTTTGGTTATATATAAGCTACCTCCGTGGTTTTATATGAAACACAAGTATATGATGCTGTCTTTACTCATTTTGGGGCCAAACCAACCAAGGAATGATATTGATATTTATTTGGAACCTTTGATTGATGATTTGAAGTTCTTGTTGGACATGGACATTAAATTATTTGATGCATATAGTGAAGAAAATTTCACTTTGAGAGCCATATTATTCTGTACTATAAATAATTTTCCAGCCTATGGTAACTTGTCGGGTTATAGTGTGAAAGGTCATTATGTATGTCCAACATGTGAGGAGAATGCTTCATTTTTTCAACTAACACATGGCTGGAAGACTATTTTCCTTAGGCATCCTAGGATTTTACCAAAGAATCATCATTATCGTAGGCAAAGAAAAGTATTAAACGGCTTCCGAAAAGAAGAGGAGGCACTAATCTGGTTGACAGGTCGACAAGTGTGGCTGAAGATGAAACATTTGAGTGTCAAGTTTGGGAAGAAGAATAAAGATAAGAATCCATCAATTGGGTAGAAGAAGATGCCAATACTCTTTGATTGTCCTCATTGAAATCTCTGTACATGAGACATGCCCCTGATGTGATGCATATCAAGAAAAATATATGTGATAGTCTTAGTGATACATTACTTAATGTTCCACGAAAGACTAAATATGGCATCAATGCTTGAATGGATATGGAAGAAATGGGTATTAGACAAGAACTATCACCGCAAGACAATGGAAGAAGAATATATTTACCATCAGCGTGTCATACTCTTTCCATAAAAGAGAAATTTTCATTTTGCAAATTCTTTAATAGTGTCAAGGTTCCATAAGGGTGTTCTTCAAATATTAGAAGTCGCGTGAGGATGAAAGAGTTGAAATTAATTAACATGAAGTATAATGAGTGCCATATTTTGATGTAGCACATGTTGCTCATAGCTATACGTGGAATTTTGCCAAAGCATGTTCGAATTACTATCACAAGGCTTTGTTGGTTCTTTAACCCCGTATGCTCTAAATTCATACATTATGATAGTTTAGATGCCTTGCGAAGAGGGATTGTGATTACTTTGTGCCAGCTTGAAATGTATTTTCCACCCTGATTCTTTGACATTATGGTATATCTAACTATTCATTTAGTTTATGAGATAAAAATGCTAGGACTTGTTCATGGGCACTAGATGTACTCCTTTGAATGGTTTATGAAGTTGATAAAATGTTATGTGAAGAATCAATTTTGGCTAGAAGGATGCATTGTTGAGAGTTATCTTGTGGAAGAGGCAATTGAGTTTTGCACGAAGTACTTGTCAAATTCTAAAGCTCTTTGTATTCCTAAGTCTCAAAATGAAGGAAAAATCGAAGGACAAGGTATTAGGGGCAAACAGTTTGGGTGTGTAGACCCTGACATATTCTGTAAAGCAAATCTATATGTATTACACAACAGTGATGATTTTCATCCATATATTGAAGAGCATATGATTTCTTTACGGATTAAAACTCCATCAAAGACTGAGAAATGGATAATCAATAAACATAATCTTTCCTGTATTGATTGGATAAGAGATCGCATCATTCCACTCATCAGATATTCCCCAACTTCAATTTCCAAAATCCTGTAGTGGTTATTTTTGTATATTAAATGTTATTAATTTTAATATATTAACATCGGCATATATCTATATGTCTTATTTTGTAGAGAGTCTTCAGTGTCCCGGAGACTAGGAAGAAATGGCTTCATAGAGATTTTGGGGAGCATCTAAGAATATTTAGGTCATAGTTAGCTCGTAGAAAAATGTACAGAAAGAGGGATAGCTCTCTACAGCAGAACCCACCCAAACGATATGGTTTCATTGATCAAGAAAGTTGGAACCAATTTATTACATATCGTCTTTCAGAGGATTTTAAGGTATTTGTTAGATAACAATTATAATTTTTGGTTAAGAATATTATGCTTAATATTTAAATAAATATGTGACTATATTTTGGCTTGTAACATAGGAAAAAAATGCCAAAAATAAAGAGATTGCTAAGTTGAATAAATACCAGCATAATATGGCTCGCAAAGGCTATGCAGGCCTTGAAGAGGAGTTAGTATGTGATTTTGATTTATCTATTTACATGTATAAGTGTAATGTTATAATAATATTCTTAATGTAAGAATATTTTTTTATTTATAGCTCCTAGCCCAAAACTTGGATCCATGTACCTCATCCATCAATATTGGTATATTATAGAAGAAGGCTAGAGAAATAAAAGATGGATATATTACTGAAGATGTAGATGTTGCTGCCAAAAAAAATTGTAAGTTTATAGATATCCCGAACCCCGCTTAGTTTTCTTTTAGAAAAATATTATATTATGATTATTCCTATAAGCTAAATTTAAATATATTGTATGCATTACAGGACTAACATGAAACGTCAGATGCTGTAGAGGAGATGGATCAATATAACATTGTGTCCTAGGCTACAGGAATTGTAGAACACCCCGAAAGACACAGGGTTCTTGTATTAGGTGTTACAAGAACGAGCATGTGTGGTCGATCTCATGGTTCTCGTAGCACTAATGAACAAGTGGCTATCCTCACCCTAAAATTAAATATGGCATTTGAACAGATGGCAAAAATAGAGCAAGAGTTGTCATTTATTAAATCTCAAGGGTATAAGCCATCCGATTTAGTCAACCATGATCAGCTTCACATGCCCAATGTAAATAGCGTTAGAGATAGTTGCAAAGCTGATGCACATCTTTCTTCTCTTCCTAAGGTAAGCATTGCAAACTATGAATTGTTATTAAATGTATTCAATGTAATAAATAATTCAGAATGCGTAATATTTTATTCACTACAAGAAAACTTATTTTTCGCAACAAATTTTTTGCAACGACAATATATTCTCGTTGCAAAAAATAATTGATGGCAACGACAATTTATTGGCGTTGCTAAAAGTTGTTGCATAAAATAATTAACCTATATATGTGCTGCGTATAAATTGACGAAAATGTTTTGCAACGACAAATCTCGTTGCAATATACACAACTTAATTTTTGCAAAGATACTTTTTTGTTGCAATATCTAACGAATTATTTGCAACGATATATTGTAGTAGCAAAATATAGCGTATTCTACTGCAACGACTTGTTGTTGCAATAAGTAAAAATAAAAGAAAAAATTAATATAAAACAATTTTAATCAATAGTTTTTTTGCAACGACAAATCTCGTTACATTAACCTATATATATATATATATATATATATATATATATATATATATATATATATATATATATATGTGTTGCGTATGTATAATTAACCTAATGAATTATTTGCAACGACTATATTTTGTCGTTACAAATCCCACGCACAAACCATATATTTTGGTGTATTAGGCGCCAGTTCAAATTTTTCCCTCCCTTCGTGTATTAGCGTATTCTACATCAGGCTCCCTCCCTTCTCCCTCCCATCTCCCTCCCTTCGTGCCCTACCTTGCCCTGCCCTACCATCAGCAACCATAGAAGAAGAAGAAAGCACGCACAAACCAGACCCCCCGCAAGATCTCTATTTGTTTATGTGCTCCCTTCGTGCCCTACCCTGCTGCAGAACTGTAAGCCCTAATTAATTCACACTGGTGGGTAATTATCTTGCAACTCAATGAATCAATCTTCAATTCATAGGATTTTATCTCTAATTAATTTTTCACCTTGTTCAGATATGAGTAAGAAGTAGCTGCCATTGCTGTAGCTGCCATTGCTGTAGCTGCGTTTTTGTCAGGTATTGTTGATGTTTTTGTCTTTGTTTCTGTTTCTATTATTCTTGTTGGCTGTCTGTTTGTTTTTAAATTCTTCATTTCTGTTGTAGGGAGAACAGAATAGAATAGAATAGAATAGAAGAGAAGAGAAGAGAAGAGAAGAGAATAGAATAGAAGAGAATAGAACATAATATATATAACATAACATAAGATTTTATCTCTAATTATTTTCACATTGGTCAGCATTGCCTTTAGGTTGTTTAGATTGTTTTTGTTTCTGTTTCTGTTTCTGTTTGTTCTGGTTATTTAGATTGTTTAGGATGTTAGGATATTATGCATAAATAAGGTGAGTTGTTCAGATATTCCATGTGTGTATATCTATGTATATCTATGCATATCTATAGATATCCATGAATTGGTGTTTCTGCAATACATTGGATTATATATGTGAGTTGTTACTGTGTGCATGTGTTCTATGGATACCCATGAATTGGTGTTTCTGCAATACATTGGATTATATATGTGAGTTGTTACTGTGTGCATGTGTTTATGGAATATAGTCATTGTCAATACATTGGATTATATCTGTGAGGAATACTTTTTTTTCTGTCATACTTAATCAGAGTTTATGGAACATAGCCATTTTGCTGAGTTGATGTCATACTTAGTAAGGAATGGGTGATAATTTGGTCTATACAATATTATATGACAGCAGTCCATTTCTATGCTATGGTATTTGGTAGATAATCTTGATTAATAGAAACATTTTTAAGAGTTGAAGAGACAAAAAAATATGCTCTACCATATATGATATATAACTGTTTTATTTAGGTTGTGAAATTGCATTTGTCTGTTTATTTGTTTGTTTGTTTGTTTATGTTTTATTTAGGTTGTGTAACTAGACCAGGTTAGCAGAAATTCCATTAATTCTTTTGCCTGCCTCTCCCTACCTCTTTTCTTGGGGACTGCAGAATTAGATTTAGTTACCCTGCTAAATTATTGTTGTATATGACACATTTTTTTTGCCTGCTAAATTATTGTTGTATTTGTTTGTATGGAGAATATAGATTCAACATTATTGTTAAATAATGGCTCTTGGAAAATAAATTTGGGTACTATGGATCAGAAATACAATATATTTTTAGAGCAATAAAATCACTAACAGGTTCAATTAGTAAGTATTAAAAAAGAGAGAAGGCATTATTACTGTAAACTTTGGAGGGTCATAACTTTTTCATGGGACCTCGGATTTAGATAATCTAGGAGGCTATTTTGGGTATTTTTTCGAGATCTACGACGTGGCAAAGCGTAGCGGGTTTGGGCAATCTGAGAGCCCAAAAAAAGGTCATTTTGGCCTCTAAATTGAGGTTTTTTTTGTTATTTTTCATATTTTGTTACAAATTGTATTGTTATATAGAATTTATTCTACCCCCTTGTATTATTGTGTATAATACATCATTTAAATAGGGAAAGGAGAAGGAAACTCTTGGTTTTGTTTTCAGTTATTTTAGTTTTTACTTTTATCAGAATTGTTTGTCTCTTTATCCAGCCATCCATCTATTTAGCCTCATTGGGTATCTTAGCTGGTGAGGGTTGTAATAGTATTTCTAATGGGGATATTACTTTTTTTTTTCATGGTTACTAAGATATTGAGGAAGGATAGTGTAACATATTCAAATTTAAAGACTTCTTAGTTCTTACTATAATTATGCCACCTTATTATGGATGAGATAAGAGCCTTTAGGTACCTCCATATTCTTTTTCATGAGCCTTAATACTTGTTGTATTTTTTACACTGTATTTTGTGAAGTTTTTTTTATTTGAGCCAAATAATGAAATGAAAAGAAGGGAGAAATTCAATTTCTTAATTAAATGAAACTTACATGCTTAAATAAGGCAACAAACTCCATGTTGCACGTCTAAGGAAATGCTAGAAAACAAGTAACATCACACCCTCACACTATATGCAATGTCTGGCCTTGTACAATTTTTCATCAGCTTGACCTGTACCATCATTTCTTTGTAATTTCTCTGTAATTTCTCATTAGGGGGTAATTGCAATATCACAATCCTCCATTATGAACTTCTTCAGTAAAACTCTTGCATACTTCATCTAAGAAACAGAAATTCCTTCTTCACTTTGACTCACTTCTAATCCAAGAAAGTATTGCAGCTTTCCTAGATCAGTCATTTCAAATTCTTTCATCATAGATTTTCTGAATGCACATACAGACATACCACCAGATATTCAGCATTAGATGCTCTTTTGATATACAGAGTGGGCTCATTCTCACTTTTGTCAAAGCCATTCTCACTAGTGGTTGTTCCACATTGCCAGAGCCAGGATTACCCTAACTGTCTCAAATCTTGCCACATATACTTCTGTATATTCCCATCTGTGTTGAATTTGATCCTGAAAACCCATTTCCTAAGCTCTATTCTTTTGGATAGACTTGATTTCTTCTTCCATGTCAAGCTGCCACTCAGCTTGCTTTGCAGCTTCAGCAAAATTAATTGGCTCTGCAGTAACAAGAGCAAATCCACAGGTTGCATATATTTCCTCCAGTGATTTCATTTTTCTTGGTCATTCTCAAACTGATGTGTCTTGTCTTCCTGGAGGAGTTGTTGGTGGATTATCATTCTGCACAGCTTGATCATTATTCTCCATTCTCAAACTCAAATGTGAATACTCCTTGACTGTTGGTGTGACCAATCCCAGACCTCATTCTCAGCAAATATCACATTTCTGCTGATTATACAACCTGTATGCCTTTGGACTGAGTAGCATAGCCAATAAATACACACTTGACAGATTTCTCATCAAGCTTTGACCTTACCAACCATATGCCTTCATCTGCTGCACTACACTTGAAATCCTTGACAAATAATCTTGAGTAGATTCTTTATCACCCATGAGAGCAGTTTCAAACTCTCTCCTCAATAAATAAACCAATTGCAGCACTTAGTTAATCAGGCACAGCATTGAACAGGCACAACACTGAACAGGTACAGAAGTAGGTGATCAACCATATTTGAAAGAATAATATGAAAAATTCAGACAATGAGAAAGTGAACTTGCAAGCTGAGATTAATATTACTCTTTTATCAGCTCGTATGGAAACATAAGCCCGATCCAGAGTGGCAATATCCCCAGTCTCTTCCAGAAGCTGCAAATAAAATAACAGATACTTCCTGATGCAAGTTATAAACTTCCTAGAACTCTCTGGAAGTCAACTTCCAGAGCCTTTTTGTTCCAAGAAACCGAATTAAATTCATGACCAGGAAAAAATAGATTACATACAGAGTATGCATGTATTGAGTAAAAAAGAACGTTAAAGTTTAATCAATCAGATAATTATCAGTAGGCATAAGTTTACTTGAACAACAAAAATTTCGTGAGTCTGAAGATTAGCTAAGCTAAAACCCAGAACAGATTCATACTTCACTTCAATGAAGTTGCATCTAAGTGAGAGAGCCAGTATGGAATAAATTATTCTCCTTTGTGCAGACATCAATCTGTATAGATGATACTCTGTATACAAGGAAGTAACAATACCTTAATCTTGTTTTGAACTTATGTTTTTTTATTTTTATTTTTATTTTTTGCAAAATTATGGCACTTGTGGAAGTAGAAGGAAATCCTACAATAACTAATTTCCTTTTGAAGTGTCGCTACGTATGTGACATATAGGAACAATTTAAGAATGCATTTAGTCTGGTTTGTTCTATAAATATTTTTTTTGGTAGAGCAAACGAGTGCCTATGTCTCATTATATCAATTATATATGGATTCTGCTTTGGTAGAGAAAGCTTCTTTTTTTTTAATATTTTAAGCCATAATAAATTTAAAACCATCTCTGCGGTGCCCTTGTTTATTTTCCACAGGTTTATTGGTTGAAATAGTGAGGTTTGGCCATCCAAGATAGAGGAAGTGTTATCTTTTTTGTAGCTATCAGGTACGCATAAAAAGTATTCTTTTGTTTATTTTATTTATCAAATATTATCTATTTCAATTTCTATGATATTCGATAATACAATTATGATTTTGTGGATTATCCCCTATTATGATTGTTAGACAATTTTATTAACTATATTGCTATTTCAAAATAGGTAATGGATTTGAACAAGGAATGGATGAAAATAAAGAATCGTTCATGTCGTGAATATGTAGATGGTGTTAATGGTTTTTTGAATTTTTCTCTACGTAACATTAGAAATGAGGATAAAGATACTATCACAATTCGATGTCCTTGTGATAGTTGTCGCAATATAATATTTAAGCAACGATGTGAAGTGAGATTTGATTTGCTTAAGCGGGGAATGTATGAGAACTATACTGTTTGGGATTTTCATGGTGAAACAATAGAATATTTTGATGGTGAAGAAAACGATTTAGATGGTGAAGAAAATAATGTTGATAGTGAAGAAGTTAACATGTTAGAAGATGCTTGTGGTGTTGCTGGCTTCAATTTGGGGGATGATACTCACATTTATAATGGGAATGACATGTCTGAAGAACCTATTGGTGAAGCAGCAAAATTCTATCGGCTCTTAAAAGAATATCAAGAGCCATTGACAACAAATGGCGTGACAATGTCGAAGTTATCATATATTGTGAAGTTGTTGCACTTAAAGGTTCTTAATAATTGGAGTGATTCTTCTTTTGATAGCCTACTTAAGTTACATGCTCAAGCTTGGGGAACATCACTTCCTGATTCATATTATGAGGCTAAGAAACTCATTGCAGACTTGGGTCTTGAGTGTGTTAAGATTGATGCGTGTAAAAATGATTGTATCCTTTACTGGAGAGAGAATAAGCATTTAAATGAGTGCCCCCACCTGTGGTCTATGTAGGTGGAAGACAGATGACAAAGGCTCTTATAAAGGGAAAAAAGTACCCCACAAAGTTCTTCAATATTTTCCATTGAAGTCTATGTTACAAAGGCTATATATGTCGAGAAAGACGGCTAAAGATATGCAGTGGCACAAAGAAAAGAGGGTAGAAGATGGAATAATGAGGCATCCCGCTGATTCATTTGCTTGGAAACCATTCGATGATGAGTACAGTTCCTTTAGTGATGATGCACAAAATGTTAGACTTGGATTAGCTTGTGATGGATTTCAACCTTTTAAAGACTCACAATATAGTATTTGCCCCGTTGTTCTTATTCCTTACAATCTTCCTCCTTGGATATGTATGAAAGCTTATTCGTTCATTCTGACTCTACTCATACCAGGACCTTCTTCTCCCGGAAGAGATATAGATGTGTATCTTCAGCCACTTATTGAAGAATTGAAGGAAATTTGGGAGATAGGTATTGAAACATATGATGCCCACTCTAAGACAAATTTTGTGATGCGTGCAGCTATATTGTGGACCATCAATGACTTTCCAGCATATGCTGATTTGTCTGGTTGGTCAACAAAAGGCCACTTTGCTTGTCCTTGTTGCCATAAAGAAACAAGACGCACTT
The DNA here is from genome assembly GCA_039764185.1 of Tamarix austromongolica. NCBI lineage: Eukaryota > Viridiplantae > Streptophyta > Magnoliopsida > Caryophyllales > Tamaricaceae > Tamarix > Tamarix austromongolica. The sequence continues at coordinate 74,678,554 of CM077816.1, read as the reverse complement.
CACTAATGAATAAGGGTGGTTACATGGGACATCGTCGTTGGTTACCACATAATCATAGATGGAGAAAGGATGCTAATTCTTTTGATAAGAAAAAAGAAAAAGGGAGTGCACCTACTCCTTTGACTGGTGATGATGTACTTGCTCACTATAGCCGATTCCAGCATGAAACGTTTGGCAAGCTGTGTGGTGGAAGAAAAAGAAAATTTGACGCCTTTAATAGTTTGTATGGTTGGCAAAAGAAAAGTATATTTTTTGAGTTGCCTTATTGGACAAAGTTAAAGATTTGACATAACTTAGATGTTATGCATATTGAAAAGAATGTCTCTGATAATATTTTGGGTACTATAATGAACATTAAAGATAGAACAAAGGACACCATAAAGGCTCGAATTGATTTGGTGAACATGGGTATTAGGGATGAGTTACACCCTATCTTAGATGGTGATAAAGTACATGTTCCAATAGCATGCTATACTTTGAATGCTAATGCTAAAGCTGCAGTTTGTGAGATGTTTGCTCGCTTGAAATCTCCAGATGGATACTTGTCCAACATTTCCAGATGTGTTAAAGATAATGGGAGAAAGATTTCATGCATGAAAAGGCATGACCATCATGTGTTTATTGAGCAGCTTCTTCCGATTGTAATTCATAGTTTCTTACTAAGACATGTATGTGAACCTTTAATTAAGCTTAGCCTATTATTTCGGAACCTTTGTTCTAAAAGTATATGCTTAGAAGAGCTTGATATCTTAGAAAGGCATATCCCCTACACATTATGTAAGCTTGAAATGGTTTTCCCTCCAGCATTCTTTGATGTCATGGTCCATCTAGTAGTACATTTAGCAGCAAAGGCAAAAATTGCAGGACCAGTTAGATATCGATGGATGTATCCCATTGAAAGGTACACATAAAAATTTAATAATTTTTATTTATTTCATTTGACATGTAATTGAAATCATTTATGGTGAGAATTACTTGTTATCAGGTACTTGCGTACCTTGAAGAAGTATATTCGCAATAGAGCACACCCCGAAGGTTGCATTGTTGAAGGTTACCTTGCAGATGAATGTTTAACTTTCTGCTCAAGATATATGGATGACATTGCCACAAAATTCAATCGCAAAGACCGTAATGATGATGATAATGAGGGGTATATAAGAAGTAAACTTGAGATATTTTCACCACTTGGTCGGCCGATAGGACAAGGTGTGCCACACCATTTGACTTTCGAGGAATGTGAACAAGTGCATTTATATGTTCTTTAGAATTGTGATGAGCTTGTAGAGTTCATAAAGTACGCTCTAACTTTCTCTCTCCCAATTTATTGAATATTTGCTTAGATTACTTGCATATCTTATGGTATTTCTTTAAAAAGGGAGCACAAGATGGAGCTAGAAAGAGAAAACCCTCGACAAGTGGAGCAAAGGCATAAGTCACAATTTTCAAAATGGATACATCATCATGTATGTGATGCAATTTGATAAAAATTATTACCTTAACTTTCTTTTTATTTTCAATATTGATATCTCTTAGTGATACGATTTGATATATATATATATATAGGTGCGCAAACTGCATAAAGAAGGACAAATTGATGATGATGTATACAATTTAGTTTGTTATCCATCTAGACTTGCAAGGCGTTACTCTGGGCATATAGTAAATGGTTTTCGATTTCATACAGATGATCGATGTGATAATAGAAAAACTCAAAATAGTGGAGTTATGGTGAAGGGAGATGATCAGAGTTCTGATAAGGAATATTATGGCGTGTTAAAAGATGTATTTCAGTTGCAATATCCTGGTAGAAATCATGTGTACGTTTTTAAATGTCATTGGTTTGATGTGAATCATGGTAGAGGCTACAAGATAGATGAATATGGGATGATTAGTGTAAATAAGACAAGATCATTGAAAACAGATGAGCTATTTGTTTTGGAGTCACAAGTGGAGCAAGTATTCTATATACAAGATCCAAAATATCCTGACCGGAAATATGTTATAAAGACCCAGCCCAGAGATCTTTATGATATGCCCAACGAAGAGAGTCATGGAGAAAGTATGGATATAGATGCATATCAGCAAGGGGAGGTGAATGTTCAACCACATATTGTAGGTGAAGGTGAAGTTGATAATTTTTTTGTCAATTCATTAGCTACAGATGCTTTTGTTGTGGAAGGCGAAGCAAGTGCTGTGAAGTTGGTTACGATTTCGAAGGAGAAGAGACAAAGGAACTTAGATGATGATGATGAAATTGAAGTTTTTAAGGGTTCAAGTGAAGAAGACGAGCTACATTCTGATGATTCAGAATGATGAATCACTTATTTTATTTAGTCTTAAGTTATTTTTCTTTTCTTTTTTATATTTTCATGTACTAGAAATCATGAAACACATTTATATTTAGTGAGTTGGATGCGTTCTTCAATATTTCATGATTTGGTATGGTATATTACACATAGTTTTGAAACTATTAGACAATGAAGCTTGTATTTTCAACCTTCAAGTCTATGTTTGTTAAAGCAGGGGAAAACATAACTACAGGAAAAACAAAGAATGGTACGGTGTAGAGGAGCAAATAATAGGGTGGTGAAGGTAATTACACACATAGAAGCTGATAGCATGGCGGGTGATGAAGGTAATTAAATTAATTCAACAATCATTTCTTATTCATCATTTATTTTTTATTTACATTTACTGATTATGATGATAAAAAAAAATTTAGTCCGACTAGGAGAGTTAAGGAAGACAAGGGGAGGATATAACGGTAGAAGTAGTCGATGTCGTACGACCGAAAGAGGTAATTAAATAGAATTTCAAATATTATGTTATTTATTCTTCTTAATTTATTTTCATAAATTTTTTATTAAATCACAATGTATAGACTAATTGGTGGAGAAATTTAGACTTTGTTCAACAGGTTCCTCGATCTACTACATTTCAACCTCAACATGTAGAAGATGCTAATATGATGTGTGATGAAGGTAATTAAATTTATTTTACAATCTAATCTTATTAAGCTTGTATTTAATGAAGCTTATTAAATTTAATTATGTTTAATGATGAAAAGGACCAGAAGAGTTGGGTATGATAAGAGGACGACATAATAGTGGAAGTAGTATTCATACAAATGAAAGAGGTAAATAGATACATAATTTTATGCTTATTTCGATAGTGACATATCTTAGCTAAATGGTTGCTTGTTTGTTAGTTAGTTAATTTTAGGTTCATTTTCATGTTTAATCAAAATCATTGACACAATAATAGAATTTAGTGCATACATTAATCCTCAAATTTGTTATTACAATCATATAATTGGGTACTCCATTACAATAATATATCAGTGTATTCAGTGGAGTATATACCATTATAAAATAATTTTCGTACTCTATTGTTTACTTTTTCAATTTACCTTCTTATTATAATACAACCACCTAGTTGGACAAGGAGAGTTGGGGAATAGGTGAAGCATAAGAGCATCAAATTCGATTGAAACTGCTTCCCCACATATGCACTTGGATCACCAAGACTTTAGTGATAATGAATATGAAAGACATTATCTACCGAGTGGTCAAGGTAAGTTATATTTTGATACTCAAATCCCATATACATCATTTACTTATGAGTTATATTTCAATGTAGATACGAATCTCCAAATTGTTAAGAGGAAGAGAGTGAACAATTTTATTGGGAGAGTTTCTATGGCGTTAAATGCCAATGAAGTTGTTGATCGATATGAAATTGAAAATGATGAGCAACAAAGAAGGGGAAGTGGCCATATTTCAGCACACTCCGCAATTAATGCAACTACTGAAAATGGTGAAGGTATGTATTTTTAATAATATTCCTACACAAATTAATGTAATTATATTTCAAATATTTAATTAATTGTTTTTTTCTTATTTTCATTCATTTGGCATTAGCTACAAGCAAGAAAACTAAAGGTCAAAGAGGAAAATATAAATCCTATGTGGTTGACATGAAGATTAAAGGAAAACAATCGAAGTTGAACATTTACATTCCTAATGAAATTGATCGGGCAATTAGAGAGAATGCTCGACATTTGGTAAATGAGTGTGGTCGTATAGTGAGAACAAAGGCTCCATTAAATGTTAACAACTGGCAGGCAGCATTCATGGTGGCTGGTGATAGTATGTGGAAAGAGATACAGGTAAGAAGATATATATTTCAATTTTTATAAATGATCGCTATGTAAGTCTAGTTCTCATGATAAATTAATTGTGTTATGTGAAGGATAAATTTGACATCCAGGAAGGTGGGAGTTATTTGAAGTTGCAAGCTTTTGTTGTCGATACTATGCAGCGTTTATATAGATTGTGGAAAGCTCGTTTGCACTACTATTACAAGAGTGATAAATGTGGCCAAACCGATGAAGAACGCTTGAAGAATCCACCTCCTGATTTACCACCAGATCAATGGGAGTATTGTGTAAAACGGTTAGGTTCTGTTGGATTTAAGGTAATATCTTTATTTAAAGTACATAATTAGCTTTTAGCTTGATTCAATATGTTAACATTGAACTTTTATAACACGCAGAAAATGAGCGAAAGAAATTCAAAAATCGTAAATCTAATAAGAGGTCTACACACACAACTGGTAACTTGTCATTTGTAGAATCAGAAGATATATTGGTAAGGGTTGACTCATTAAGTTCATATTAGGTAGTATTTTGAATTACATATTAATCATGATATTCTTGATTGTTTTAGACAAAAGAAAACAATAATGTGAAGCCTTCAGCTGATATAATTTGGCTTGCCCAACATACACATAAGAATCAAGTTGGGGTGCTTGAGTGGGCAGATAACCAATCAAAGGAGATACATGTATGATACAAAATTATTTAATTATATATGCTTGTATTTATCTAGTTAGTATATAAATGGTTGATTTATTTTCATATTTTATGTATAGGAAAAATTAAAGGATGTAGTTGCTACATCGGGTGACACCAAGTCACAAGAGGAGATACTTTTGGAGGTGTTACCTGCTAGATCTGGATATTTTCGTGGAAAAGGGACTACAATACGTCCTTTTACCAAAGGAAGACAACAAATACACCAACAACAAATCATGGACATGCAACAAGAGAAAATTAAGCAACAAGATCAAAGAATCAAGGAGTTGGAGAAAGCGATAGAGGAAAGCCAAGAAAACCAACAAAAGCAATTTGATAGCTATAAAGAGCAGCAACAACGTGAAATGGAAGATTTTAAACAAATGATGTTGGAGCAATTTGCTAATTTGAGAAATGTCCCTTCTATTTAGTGGAGGTAAAGTCTTCTTACAAAAATCTCTCTTCTTCTACCTTTAATATGGAATTTGGATACCTTAGTTATTGAAATGTGAATACCATTATGAGTTTTGTTTTGTTAAAAGTCTTGTTGAAAATCATGTATTCATTGTACTAGAGGTGGTGATCAAATTAGAGTATTAAAATGCAGCAACTAATCCAAATATGGTGATAAGTTCTTAAGTATTAAATATCAACTGCACTAGATTGGAACCGTATGATACTCAGTTTCATCAATTTAGAAATATGGTGATAAACTAAATAGAACAAATTACAAAAACATTCCAACACTGGACTTATATGGAGATCTTCTAAACTAACTTCCTCTATAGCTTGAATATTAAAAATTAATGTAAATAGACATTGGTGTTTGTTTCAAATATAACAATAGGAAGAAAGCGATAAAACCCTTTTACCTTTGGATTTATGACATATTTCTTAAAGATATTAGCACAATATCTATAGTTAGGCTTGGAATCTTATTAATTATAGATATAAACTTGAAACATTTCAATGGCAAACCCAAGACGGGAGTAGTGACATGTATATCTATACGATAATGAAAACAATGATAATAATATCTTACAGACTTCCTGAAAACTAGAGTTTGATTCCTTTAAAGAGCAGGCAACATGTAAGAGACAATTTTCAAAAAATGACGGTAAATTAATCTGGGTTAAATTATGATTAATAACTAAATTCCTAAATCCTCAATAAAGATCACAAGATCGAATTTGCACAACCAACTGTATCACTGGTAGCTAAACCTGTGTGAATAATCAGATTAACTAAAATTTCAACAACAAAGTGACTTGAAGATCATCCAGAATAGCCAACAAATAACTTGTTCGAAGGATCAAGCAAATGATACTAATCACACAGAAAATTGACCTAATCCTCAGATTCATAATACAACCAGTAGAATATCTCGTTGAAGCAAACACTCATAGCAATACATCTGCCCAACAATCAAACTGTACAGATTTATAACTAGCATTCATCAAATTGTAAAATTTTCAAGAAGAGGCTACCTACTATTAGCAAGTAGAAATCTCAGGAAACAACTCAGCATTCTAGACAACTTACGATAAAGTCACAACATTGGAACTAAAATAACACTATTTTTACACAACTAGGTAATATTTCAGCTAAACCTCCTATCTAATGATGTCACAAACTTCATCAAAATTATTTCTAGAGAAGATCTCTCAGCTCAAAGTCCAGAAATATAAAAAAGCTATTAAAAGACATTAAGTGATGCTTTAGAGACTGAATTCTTCACAAAGGAAGGGAAAAACCCTCATAGCTTAATAAAACGTACACTTCATTAAATGTATGCTCCCAAATGTCAGTGTTTGACATTTCCTTGATGAGCGGGTTAGTGTTTGACCCACAATGTCAGTCACTGAACCATTAAATGTATGCTCCCAAATTTGCATAGCACCAGAGTCATTTACATGATTTAAACCTTAAATCCTCAGCCAATCCAGAGACCGACTAGCTGCACTAATTAAAATGACTGCAACTCACCACAAGCAACATAAGAAAAGTCGCAATCATATAATAAATGAACAAAAGAGTATGTAACTTGGATTTAATCCCAGTGCTTATCCACAAGTTTTAAAATTTCTCATCAAAACATGAAAACTTCTTATGAGGACAACTAAACAACTATAAAAGAGATAAAAAATAAAAAATAGTAAAATACTCTATTCATATAAAAAAGGAGGACATATTAACAAGTTACACTCTGTTTTAGGAATAAATAAATGTAGTCTTAAAATTCTACTTACACCCTTCATTGAAATATAGAAAAGTATTTAATGTATTGATAATGAAAGAAAAAAGGTGAGAATAAAAGTGAAAAATAGGTTGTCTACTCTTCTAAATGACTTTCCTTTTTATACAAAATTTTGGATATAGAATAACTTGCTTTTTAATATGGAGGGAGTAAAAAATAAAAACCCCAACTCTACCATGTGGAAGGAGATACCCCCTCCAAAAAAACACTAGGAACAGAAGATCAATCCTGAACAACCTTTGACATTTAAAACAACCCAGGGGCCCAAACCAGTTTTCAGCAATGAATCAAATAGAAAATACCCAACACCCACCTGATCACCAAAATAAGAAAACGTGTTTTGTTCTTATTTTTGTTTTCTTGTATTATTCATACCGATAGAAATCTATAGAATTTCATTAAAGCAAATGTTATTAGGTAGCATTAGCAAACGGAGAAGGTATAAAGTAGTTGGATATATATCATCTTTATTACTTTTTTTTATGTCATTATTTACTTTTCTATATATTTTTTCTATGCAGGATGCGTGATCGCCAATATGGAAGATTGGACCTGTGGTTGACATTTGGAACAATGGTTCTAATTGTTATTTTGAAGATTAATATGCAAGATGGTTATTCATGAACAACATAATCTTTATTTAGATTGAATATGTGTGTATTTGGGGATTAGAAATTGGTGATTGGTTCCTTGTTGACATTATTTTAAGATATATATGTTAAGAATTATTGTTATATATTTTGGTTGTATTGATTTAAGCAGGGCATGTGTATATGGTATAATTTATGGATATCGATTACAGGTTTCACAGGTCCTGTATCACAGGTTTCACAGGTTATTGCAAATAGATTATTGTGTCGTTGCAGTTGAATGTTTTCGCAACGACGTATATGGTTATTGAAGTTTTAAGTTCAATTTTTGGCAATAAATTTGTCGTTGTTGCAACGATAAAAGTTGTTGATAATTATAGGTTTTTACAACGACGTAATTTGTTGCCGAAGTATGAACAATTTTTTTCAACGACAAAAGTCGTTGCTAATTATAGGTTTTTGCAGCGACGTAATTTATTGCTGAAGTACGACTAATTTTTTTCAACGACAAAAGTCGTTGCTAATTTTAGGTTTTTGCAACGACGTATTTTGTTGCCGAAGTATGACCGATTTTTTTCAACGACAAAAGTTGTTGCTAATTATAGGTTTTTGCAACGACGTAATTTGTTACCGAAGTACGACCAATTTTTTTCAACAACAAAAGTCGTTGCTAATTATAGGTTTTTGCAACGACATAACATGTTGCGGAATTAGGATTAGTATTTCGCAACGACAAAAGTCGTTGCAATATATAAATATACATAGTGAGTTCAAGTGATGTATTGCAACGACATATATTTAGCAACGATAATTTTTGTTGCGTTTAATTACTTTTTTGCAACGACCATTGTCGTTGCTTTATTTTTTTACAACACCATGATGCGCAACGACCACGCAACAAAAATTGTCGTTGCGATATATATTTTTTGCAACGACATACTATCTTTAGCAACGAAAACTGTCGTTGTTAAAAATGGGTTTTCTTGTAGTGATTTTAAGGTTTGCATGAATGTGACTTGTTAGCAAATGACATTTCGACTCTTTTGGCGAAAGGAAGGGTATGCATCAGTTAAAGTACCCAGACACAAATATTCTATGGATATAACTTAGCCCTAAATACAAGGCCAGTGAGTATTGACACTCCAATCATTGGTAGTGCGCCCTTTCCTTGTTATAAAGAAGGCGATGCCACATTGCTAGAAGCTCATGAAAGCTCCGTGCCCTGGCCTGCGGATCCAACACGTCTCACTACTGAAGAGGTAATGACATTCGACATCATTATTCGATGTTATTTATTACATACACTATTTATAACTTCTTCATATATATATGCTCAATACATATTTCATTTATTATTATCAATTAAGGAATCAAAAAAGAAGATTGCTCCTACTAGTAAAACCAAGAGAGGTACTAGTAGAATGAGCAACACAAAATAGGGCACTGCTAAAGGAAAGAGAGCCAAATCTGAAAAAATCAATTGCCTCACAAAAGATTCCTTCTTCAGAGAAGAACCAACCTCCACAAGCACTAGCTTTATTGTATTTCTATGCCCAAAAATATCTGAAGGACAATTATATTTTCATTGATTGCCATCCTGAGTATGTTGTGAAGGACAATGCTACTTACATGGTTTCGACGGTTAACATAAGTGACATTTATAATCAAAAATGGATGTCAACCATGAGTGTTGTCGTCTATGTCATGTAAGTAATATTTCATATTTCAGATTTTCGTACTACTTGTTATATTGTAATTTTGATGACCTCTTATATGAGTTATTAGTTATTAACAAATATGAATTGTTATTGTTGTCCATAAGTTGGTAGCTAGTCGTGCTACGATGGAGGGAATGTTATCCTCTATTGTGTTTGTATGCCCATACTATATAGCTGAGAGTACTATAATAAGAGAGGGTAGGCACATAAACTATTTAGTGGATCGCATTTTGATTGAGGGATACAACAAGCTTTATCTCATTCCACACTTTGCACATGAACATTGGGTTTTGTATGCCATCCGACCTGATCTTAATAAAATCTATGTGTTTGATTTTCTTCAAACCTATGATGTGCCTTTTGACATTGCTAGTTATGGTAGAAAAGAATTCATCGACATATTAGTATACTTTTCACTTCTTACTTCATTAGCTTATTTATGCATATATTCTACTTTAATTATTTGAGGTATATATACTTACAATATTGTGTATCCAACACTATTTATTAGGGCACTATGGATGACTTATCAGAGGAGAGGTGGGAATGGTGTCCCAGACACAAAGAGTCTTCAATATAAGCTTGTAATGGTAAGTAGGAAGACAACTATTTTGTATTTTGTTTTAATTCAAATTAATATCTAATAATTAGAGTGTAACGCCCCAAAATTCACTACTTTTTTTTTATTTTAAACAGAAACACTTAAATTAAAACCCATGAATTCTAGGGATGTTACCGCCACACTTAGTACTAGACCAATTCACTCCTCCCATTCCAGTACCAAGTGCTAAGGCTAAAAAATTTTTATCATCAACTCATATTAATACTTAAACCAAAAGTTAATAACACAGAAATTAGAGTACGGATAAAAGTTTATATAATCCGAAGTATAAAATCAAAGTTCATGGAAAGGAAATAATGTTTACAAACTTTAAAGTTTGAATCTGGAAAATTCAATACATAGGAGAAATGATAGAAAGGAATAGTAATATCATAAGCAAAGAAAACTAGCCACGCCACTCCGATAATCAATCCAGCCTATGATCATCACTCAACCCCACCTAATGCCGCATGGAAATTAATGGCATCAAAATAGGCATTGCCCACCTACACAAAGTCAAAAAGGCCTCTTGCTCGTAGGAATGAGCAACACCCATAAAAATGGTGATCAATACGCTATGTATTGAGTAAGGTAACCGTGCACTAAGGACAAAATAAATAAGCACATAATTCAAACCAGATAATAATAATAAACAACATACAATCACTTTAGAGAAATAATAATCAAAGGCAATTTATATTCCGAATTAATTACTTATTTAATCTCTTATGGGTATTCATTTCACACCATTCTCTTCATCAAGTCAATGTGAGTACATAAACCTCCCACTATTTTAACTGGTGGCTTAGTCACATATAGGGCATCATGCCCTAACCACTATTATAGCCGGTGGATCGGTCACGTATAGGGTAAAACTCTAACCACTATTCCTTACTAGTAGATCGGTTTAGTTCCTACTCGCATGGTGTTCCACTGTAAGTAATTAATGTCTTTTATGTGTCTTAGAAAACTCAAGGTTTGGTTTATTGAACTCGGGATCCCCCACTATTATAGCCAGTGGGCCGGAAACACACAGGACATAAAGCTCCTGACCATTATTATTCACCGGTGGATCGGTTACTTATAGGGTAAAAAACCTAACCACTATTCCTATCTTGTGGATTGGTTGGACTCGGCTCAATAATCTTTCACTTTAAATTATTAATGTCTTAAGTGTCTTATTAAGAAATTTCACCCTAGATATGCATGACTAACTCCCTCTGCGCTTATATTCCAAAAGCCCCATCCCACATCATGAGACTCAAACACCTCCTAACTCGACCTTACATCCTTCCCTCCTTACTTTAACTCACATTAGAACCCATCTCCCATATATGTGGGTTACGCCTCTAAGTCCACTCATTACCTTACTCTAGGATTTTCCCTAGAAACCCTAATTTAGGCCTAAGTGGCCCATCCTACTCCATCTCACACAACCCAATTCTTTTTTGTTTTATACTCCACTCATCACAACCCATAGACTCCACCTTCATCATCACACTTTAATCACCAAGTACACGTATGACTACGAAACCCTAAGTAGCCACACCAAACCCTAGTTGGCCACACAAAACCCTATATCAGTCTCTGATGTACCCTTATACTATCCCACGTACTATTTTTCATTTAAGGCATTCAATCACCCGAACAACACTTCCATCACCTTCCTCACACCTCAAATCAACTTTCCATACGTAAAATTCACCCCCATACAGACTTTACACACCCCATGCAACCTTTCAAACTTTTCATGCAAAACCCTAAAACTCCCACGTGAAACCCTAGATTCAGCCATGCAAACCCTAGATCCATCCATACAAAACTCTAGACTCCTCTATGCAAAACCTTAGATTCCTCCATGCAAACCTCAAATTTTTCATACAAAACCATAGATTAGATTCTCCCATACAAAACCATAGATTTGATCATCTCATACAAAACCATAGATTCTCCCATACGAAATCCTAGATTCTCCCATATAAAGCCATAGACTCTCCCATACACAACCATAGATTCTCCCACTCTTTTATTTTATTTAAAATCCCCATTTTATTCATCCACTCATAGACCATTAAAATATTTAGGTCAAATCACACCCCTTGGTCAACTTATTTCTCTTCGATCAGCTTACTTTCCCATTTCCCTTTTTCATCCTTTCCACCCCACCAAACCACATTAAACATCTTCGCATGCATGTCTTAAAGGGTCATAACAAATTACATCACATTCCACAACATGACATTATACAAGGCATCAAAGGCATGCAATACATATAACACACATAAGGCCTTAGTTACACCCTTACCTAAAACAACACCGGTCTTAGAGCACGCTCCTACGCCTTCTTAGGGCTTTGACTGGTCTCACCTATATATAAGGGGAAAACTAAATATTAGATTCACTCCTACTAAAATAATATTATTTACTAATTTATTCTAAGACTAGGTTTTTGATAAAATAATAACATATTAATAATAATGACATTAAATAATTACTAATTTTGCTAAAGATATAAGAAATAATAGTAATATTGTAAAAGTTGATAATATAAGGTTGAAGACTTTACCCTAATAATAATAATAATAATGATACAAAAAAAATAATGATGATAACAATGGTAATAAGAAAAATAATAATAATAATAATAATAATAATAATAATAATGATAATAATAATACTAAAAATAATAATAATAATAATAATAATATGATTCAAATAAATGGGGGAATAAGAGCTTAAACCCTTCACCAAAATAATACTAATAATGATATTAGTAACATTAATAATAAAAATATTAGTAATAATAATAATAATCAAATAATAATAGTAATTATGAAGTAATAATAATAATGATAATAATAATACTAATAATAGCATAAACCAAGAGTAAAGTAAAGTAGGGATTTGACCATACTTAAAATAATACTACTATTACTACTACTACTACTACTACTACTACTACTACTACTACTAATAATAATAATAATAATAATAATTGAAATAAGAGTAGAATAGGGCTTCGGCCCTCAATAGAAATAATAATAATAATATCATTAGTAATAATAATAATAATAATAATAATAATAATAATAATATATTTGAAATAATCAAAATAAATTAAAATAAAATAAATAAGGCTTGTACAAATAGTGAAAAAGGGTGATGAGGGTTTAGGATTCTTCCTTAGGTTGGTGGTGACAGGAGGCACATGTTGTGGGGGCGATGGCCAAAAAAAAAAAAAGAGGAAAAGTTTGAGGCTGGGAAAAAGATAGGAAGAATGAGGATGGGAGTAGGGGTGGTTATGGTTATCTAGAAGAAGAGGAATAGAATAAGGGTGGCGACGCACGGTAGCGGTAGCGGTGGTCGAACATGGAAGAAGGAGAGAAAGAGAGGAGGAGAGGGAGGAAGAGGAAAAGAAGAGTAGGGGGAGGCAGAGGGAAGTCGGCGGAGGCTTTTCGAAGGTGAAAGGAGCAGTGACAGCGTAGGAAGTGGTGGCTAAGGGTGGTGCGAAGGGCGGCAGAGGTGAAAGAAAGGCCGATTGGGGAGGTGACTTTGCATAGCCAAGGTGGCTTGTGTAGGGTAAATCAAGGGATAAGGGTGATGTAGTTAGTTAGAGGGTGGTGTAGGGAGTACTTAGGTGGGTAGAGTAGGGGGAAAAGTTGGTAGACGGAAGCGGACGAAGCGTCTAAAGTGGCGGTGGCGCACGAGAGTAAATTTAAGGGTTTCAGGAAAAAGCTTCGAGTTCAATCTGGTTAGGGGTATTTAAAGAGTTTAGATGAGAGAGTAAGGTCTGTGGGATGGAAAGGGAGTAAGGCAAGTAGAGTTAGGGTTCACCAGCAGCACCATTTGGCTAGAAAAATTCAAGTCGTGGCAGGGACATTTGTGCAGAAAAAAAAAAGGAGGGTTGTGTGCGAGAAGGAAGGGAGGTGGGTTAGGTCGTGCTGACTGGCGAGTCGAGGGAAGAGAAAGGAAGGAAAATGAATGGTCAAAACGAGTGTAACCAACGACGTCATTCTCGGAGGTGTTGTAGGTCGACGACGGAGGAAGGAAGAAGAAGAAGGAGGAGGAGGGAAACGTGCACGTGGACTACCCAGCTGGGGGAAAAGAAAGAAAAGAAAAGGAAGAGCCAGACCAGGGACGAGGGAAAGAAAAATAAAATAAAATGCTGCGTTCTGGGTACTGGGCCGCCGAAGGAAAAAGAGAAGGAAAGGAAAAAAGAAGGATTGGGCCACGGAAAGGCAGGCCCAATCAGGTGAAAAAATAGAAAAAGAGAAGAAAAAGAAAGAAAAGAAAAGAAAAGAAAGAAAGAAAAAGAAAAAGGAAAAAAGGGAAAAACAAAAACATGTAAGTCGGGGTAATTAAATTATTTTGGATATTTTGGATATTTAAAATAAATAATATTTAATCCCCTTTTTTAGGCTAATTTAGGATTTTTCAAAGTTTTTCATAAATTCCATTTTAATCAACAAAATACCCAAAATTTTCTAATAAAAACTTATTTAACTATAATTCTTAAAATTATGATTTTCGTCGTATTTTATAGAGAGCTAACTAAATTCATTTGACGGTGTCCACAATAGTAGAACGGCGATGATTGTTGATACTATATATGTAGAGCAATGGATCTGATAGTCCAAAATAGATCAGTCAAGATAGATCCAAGCCATGTATGTTTTCTCTTCCATATGTTTCCATTAATAAATCATGACATATATATTTGGTACTTGACCTAAGTACTAACTAAATATTAATCAAAAATTGGGCGTTATAGTTTTTTACCAATGACTATGCACGAAGTTAGAAATACAATGTTGATAAAATTGATTAATTTAGGGACTAGTTGATCACGCACGTGCACTCATACATTCGGTATTAGCTAGGGATCTATATCCTACATACATATTTAGGTTTGTATTTCATCTATGCCTTTTGGTCATCTAGGCTATAATGTATGAACTTTTGACTTTGGAGTGTAAAGCTACCTAATTGTGGTAATCCTACTAATTTTCACTCCTAGGTATGCATAGTATATTCAGACATACTATTTAGAGCTTGATTGAAAATATGGAGTGTCATTTGGGAGGAAGACATGTATGTATATATGAATTGATGTTGTTTTACATTACAGATTTGATAAATATTTGAACATACAACTATGTATGTAGGCTGGAACAAAACAACAAATATATATATATATAAGAAAAAAAAAACCATATAGTTTTAATAATGGTTTTTACTGAAACCGTTATTATAGATGTTTTAATAATGGTTTTAAGTAAGAACTATTATTAAAACAAACATTTTAATAACGGTTCCCTACTATAACCGTTATTAATACAATTTTTAATAACAATTTTGAGTAATAACTATTATTAAAAGTTTGTATTTGATCTCAGATTTATACTTATTTAATATGTATTAGGGTTTAATAAATGTAGAATCAATGAGAAAAAACCCTAATTAGATCATATTTTAACAACAATTTTTTTCATAACCGTTATTAAAAACCATTATTAAAACCTAGTTTTTAACAACATTTTTAACTTAAAAATCGTTATTAAAACCTAGTTTCTAACAAAAGTTTTGACTTGAAAACCATTATTAAACATGAAGTTTACATCCATATTCATGGTTTTTTATATATTTTTTATGACAGTTATGAAACGTTATTAAAGGTTTAATAACGGGAGATTCAATAACAGTTTTTAATAAAACCATAAAATAACAGTTATTAAAATCCATTTCCGGAATATTAAAAATGAGGTTGTAGTGTACCTCATTCAACTAAATAAATGTGTCGAATTAGGAAAAAATTATTAAATTTAATATAATTAATATAAAAAAATTGGGATTTGAGACAAGAATTTTTTAAGACCCAAGCTAAGTGGAGAACTAACAGTGAACAGATAATCAGGAGAAAATGGATCATGTTATATCATTTATTGTTTATACCATTCCAGATCATCTTACAAGTTGTCAATGGGCATATAGACGACCAAAAAAGCTAATATTCATTAGATATTTTTTAGCTAGTTTGGATCAAGAACATGCCCATTAAAGGAAGGATTAATATGCGTTCGTAGAAACTTCATAAATTTACTATTGAATTCATAATTACTACTTTATCACTCTGAGTAAACCATCTTGATCCTACCCATCAATGAAGTCTTGACCTAACATATGGATATTAATTAAAATTTAATATGAATTTTTTTTACAGAAATTATAAGGCTGAAACTATTTTTTTTAAGGCAAATCTAAAAAAGGAGTTAAAGATATGGGCAACTATATTTTGTGTATTCACTTTTAGCATAAAAAGTGAAAATCTATCCGAGTTTGGCCGTAATCAAAATAATAAGGTAACACAAATAAGCCACCGAAAAACAATAGATTTCCGGTTCATATTGTTACTTAGCAAATCTGTAGTATTTAAATAATAGATGTTTCATTTAATAAAGAATCAATAAATGCAATATATATATTCGGTTACATTCTTCTCTTGGCTACATGTATATTCGATAAAATTGTTTGGATCATAAATTTTCCCCCAAAAATTTCTAATAGTAGTAGTATAAATTAAGAGTGTGGTCGGCCTGATCAGTGCACATCAATTTCTCACGCTCAACTTCTCCCAATTACTCTTCTTGTGCGAATAATTAACCAAGCACCCGGCCACTCCAACAGGTATGAGCAATCATCAGCTCCCCCGCCGATTCTGCGACAAAAACCACACTGACAACGGGTCACTCATAGATGACTATGAGTCCCATGAAACAACTGCAGCCGCCGCTTTATCTCTTTTTCCATCAACTCCAGAGTCATCGACAAGAAGGCAGCGTGTTGTTTCTAACGACCGGAGCCCGGTCTTGGCTTTACCTGCATTCTTTTCACCTGAAGATGTTCCATCATGGAAGCGTCCCGATGTCCGCTTCATAAGAAGGAACAACGTCGCCGGTAACACATCTCTTCAGCCCGTGTTTCATGAGGCATTTGTATCTGATAATTCTTCGCGCAAGCGCACACCTTGGCACCTAGGTCAGTTGGAGCGGCCAATTCCAGTTGTCGACCAGGATAGTGACGAAGAAGCGGAACTGAATGTTGGCAGATCCATAGATGTAAAACTGAAACTCTAGGGCCATGATCATCAGCAAAATGATATATCGTGCTTTTTCAGTCCGTTTTAGCTTCTAAAGAATAAAAGTATATGGCTAGATCATAGGCTTAGAAGGGGACTAAATGACGCTTTGTTTCAGGAAGAATATTGCAGATTATTGTCGGCAGTCAATGTTTCATTTATATAAAATGCATTTTTGTTGGTTTTTCACGTCAACCAATTAATAAACCCACTACTCCCTGATAATCAAATGCAAAAACTTCTATGGTGATCGATAGGCAGACAACAGCCACCAAAAGAAGTATTTGTGGGAAATTTTTTATATGTGAACGAAGGAGCGAGTCATTGAAACTTTGGACACCCTATAGAATAATTGGAAATAATTCTTAAAAAATTAAAAACTAACGATTGTCGATGACAACATCATCAATCATCAATCACCACCTGAATATTCATTTTTGGCACACTTCCAACTTCATTCCCTAAAAAAATTAAGCAAGTAAGAATGAATTGTTTTCAAATTAAAGGTCGTGAATTGTGCTGCGTATGTCATATAAATACAGGCTTCTGCCCGACATCAAATATAATAATTACGTACCGTAGATAATTTCTTGAACGACAATTGGAACCCATAGCCCTCCATATGAATCTTCGGAGATATAGAGAGGATTTTTCATAAATCCGGGATGATCTATCAACCACTGAATCATTATTCAAGCAAGCTTTTATGCTCACAGCAACAATTACTAAGAATATTAATTGCACGAGAAGAATTTGTTAGCAAGAAAACATTGCCTACTTTCCATATATAAATATTACCATCGATAAAAGATAGGTTAATTATTCTATAGGATTGATTTTCCTATTCTATTATTCGAGTTATACATGGTACCAAAGTTGTGAAGACTAGAATCAAATCCTATTATATTATTTGTAGTCTATTCATGTGAAACTAATTGGATAAAAATTAAAATGATTTCAAAGTATTTAGTTACAAGTACAAAATATTATGTACATATAATTATACTAATATGTACATCCAATTATAAATAAATATACAAGTAACATTCTCTATATGTATATATATATATATATTGGGATACAAAAAAAAAAGGACTAAACACAAAATAGATTGACCAACTTTAATTATTTTGGTCCAAATGGACCACCAACTATTTTTCCCAAAAAATAAATCACAAAAAGTAATTAAATATAACATAAATTATTGTTGCCAAATAAATAACGTTATAATACATCACTTCACTTAATTACATATGTTTATATATTACAACGAGTTGTTGCAAACTATTTATTTTACTTTGGTAACAATTTATGTCGTTACCAAAACCTGTAATAAACAATAACTTTTGTCATTGAAAAAATATTGTTTGTAGTTCGAAAACAAATTATGTTGTTGCTAAATCTTGTTATTTACAACAATAAAAGTTGTTGTATTTGTCATTGTAAAAATAAAGTAATTGTAATGTCTTATGTTGTTGAAAAAAAAATTAAATACACTTTAAGAACAAAAAATTGTAAAACACCCCAAGTCGATATGACCACATTGGGGCCACCTGATAGTACCCGAAACCCAAAGTTGGTACCGTGAGTCGAAACAACCACGTAGGGCCACTTGGTAGCCACCTAGGCCCATAAGAGTTGTAAGGGCTATTGTGAAGTACTTTTGGATTGATCGGGTAGTCCTATAGATCAACACGAGTCATTTCTAAAACTTTAAAAGATGGTCACTCATCCTAAACATTGCTTCATGGCAAGTACACTTAATTGTAGAGCTTTTAGGACAAAATCACCAAAAGGATGGTACAATATATTGATATAAGTAGTTATATCAATTCTTATAACACTTTGCTCAGTTTGAGAGTATTATAATTTAACATTGCAAAAAAATATATAATTGCAACAATAAAGTCATTCCCAAAGTTTAAACATAAAACTTCATCAACCATTTTTGCCATTGCAAAAACATACAATTGCAACGACACAATAACTTTTTTAAACACCGTTACAATAAATTACCTGGGAAATCTCTAATCGATGTTCATAAATTATGTCATATACATATGTCCCGCTTAAATCAATATAACCAAACTATATAAAAATGATTCTTAACATATATATCAAGAAAGGTTATCAAATTGAACGAAACTTATCAGAATTCTACATGGCAATTAGGACTTTGATTGTGTTGATGGATGTTGAGACAAATTGATGTGTCTAATCGATATAATTAGACAAGGCTAACATAATGAAGGCAAGATTGGGAGTTGAAAAAGGAAGTGGCAAAAAAGTATAGATGTTGCAATAAAATTGTTGAATTTTTTTTGTAACAACTTGTCGTTGCTTTAAAATAATATAAATATTTGCAGCAAGTATGGTCGTTACAATAAATTCAATCAATATTTTACAACAAAAAAAGTCATTATAAAAACGTTTTGTATATTCCAACACATAAATGTCATTATAAATAAATCATCGCATATATTGTAAAAACAAATGTTGTTGCAAAACATTTGCAAATTATATAAATGTCATTGTATTAAAATAATCTACATATTTGCAATAAGTATAGTCATTGTAATAAATTCAATCAACAATTTACAACAACAAAAAAAGTTGTTTCAAAAATATTTTGTATATTGTATCATATAAATATTGTTGCAAATAAACTATCGCATATATTAGAATGAAAAATGTTGTTGCAAAACATATAAATGTCATTGCATTAAAATAATTTAAATATTTACAACAAGTATAGTCGTTGCAATAAATTCAATCAATATTTTGCAACAAAAAAAAGTCATTGCAAAAACATTTTGTATATTATAACATATAAATGTCATTTTAAATAAACCATTACATATATTGCAATGGCAAATGTCTTTGCAAAATATTTCCTAATAGTCACCATAGAAATAAATTATTTTTAGCAACAACTTTTTCCAATGCCATAAAATTGTCATTGCTAAAAGAAAGTTTTTGCAAAAACAAAGTATTGTTGTTTCAAAAGTGTTTTTTCTATAAAAGAGTTTTCTTGTAGTGATGTCAATCCGTTAGGTTCAATTCGTTTAGATTTAGATCCAAACTTATTTATATTATCTAAACTCAGACACAATCTAAATTTACTGCATATAGCAGACAAATGGATTCTAAATGGATCGTAAAGGGTCCAACTATTTTTGAAAATTTTTAAATAATATATGTAAAGATAAATTCATTTATATTTTATATAGTTTAATATGTAATTTTTGTTAAAATATTTACTTTGAGTAAAAAAATAAATATTTTAAAATAGTTACTTTAACTTTTTAAACAGTATTTTAATATTTTTAAATAAAATATTATACATAATATTTATAAAATAAATATGCAAAGATAAAGTTAACAAATAAATAAAGATCTCAAGTACAATTACAACAAAGATAACAAATATAATATTAGTATGTGTATATATATTAAACGGGCCTAGATTCGGATCGGGTCTAAGACTACCAGATCTAAATTCGGACCCATTTAGATATATATAAATCCAAACTCGATCCAAATATATTGGGTATAAAAATTACAAACCCAAACTCACTAAAAATAAGGCAAGCCTAGCAGATCTAAAAGCCATTGTCATCTCTAGTTCATATGAATGCTTATGTGGATTTGGTTGTTGATTTGAGACTAATTGATACAAACAAACACATCTCGAAATTAATTATAACTAAATTAATACTAAGAATTTTATAAAAAGAAAAGATCAAAAATAAATAAATAATTTTAAATAGTAGATATTAAAAAGTAAATATTGATGGTTGAGATTATTTTGGTTTAATAGTTAGTGTTGGCTATATTTGTTAATTAGCTTATATCAATTTACATTGCCTCGTTTGACGAAAGGATAATATTAGTTATTTATATAAACGTATTTATTAATATTGGTTGATAATAATAATAATTATTAATGGGTTAAAAATATAAATAAATTTAAAAATATATTTTAAATGAATGCCTTTTATAGAAATACTCTTTTTTATATCAAACTACTAATATTTTTTATCAAATACTTGGTCAATCCTGCGCCTCTAATATATCTATACAATGTTAAAAGTACTTCAAACTAACTCTTTACCAGACACATGACCATTATCCGCCCGCTGCTACAAAATATTCATATTTTTTAATACACTTTTGCCACGTAATTTCAAAATTATAAACAACGATTGAGGTTGATTGCCACAAGGTAAGCATAGATGATCATCATCATTATTATTATTTGAATACACTTATATATTTAATAGAAGTTTAAAATATTATATTAGTATATAAAATTTTTCATGACGATCCAAACAATCACAAACCCATGTGTAAATATTCAACTACTTATCAAAATATTAGTGTTTATTTTTAAAAAAAAATATGTGGTGACATATTTTGAATAAGAGGAAATGTCATTATCTAATATCTAAATATCAACATGGCATGTTTATGTCGTAGACATATCTATAATAATATCACCATTTATTGCCATTATGCAAGTTATTAGTGATCTTAATTATATACTTTTTACTATATAATATTGTTAATTACCATTAATAATATAGTAGCATATTAATTTTTATCATTTTTTTGCAAAATATCAATATTTCTTAATTTTGTAAAGCTACAACATGTATGGTCAAAATAATTTTTTTTTTTATAATATTTTTGATGATGCAAATGATATCAAGTTAATTTAGTTAATAATCAATGTAAATTATAGTATGATATAATTGAAAGGATATCATAGGAAATATATGTTTAAAAAAATGACCTATCATACATAAAAAAATAAAAAAAAATAAAAAAGGATGTTTAAGCCCTAATAAGAAGATAAACCAACAACATATATGATCAAAATAATTTTTTTTTATATAATATTTTTGATGATGCAAATGATATCAATTTACTTTAGTTAACAATCAATGTAAATTGTAGTATGATATAATTGAAAGGATATCATAGGAAATATATGTTTAACAAAATGACCTATCATACATAAAAAAAAAAAAAAGGATGTTTAAGCCCTAATAAGAAGATAAAACTACAACATATATGGTCAAAATAATTTTTTTATAATATTTTTGATGATGCAAATGATATCAATTTATTTTAGTTAATAATCAATGTAAATTGTAGTATGATATAATTGAAAGGATATCATAGGAAATATATGTTTAACAAAATGACCTATCATACATAAAAAAATAAAAAAAAAAGAAGGGATGTTTAAGCCCTAATAAGAAGATAAAACTAGAAACAGACATAATATATAATTTTTAAAATAAAAATATTAAAATAAAGAGGAAAAATTAAGAAGGCAAAACAATAGAAATGGCAGAAAAATACAACATTACCAACATATTAGACAAGAACCTCCTTTCAATCAATCTAAATAAGGTGCCTTTTTTATTTTTATAATTTATGATTGGATTAAGGAAACTATTAATCTTTAATAGAAATACTCACCTGAAATTATTAATATGCAAAGGGTCGTAAATGAATTTCCATTTAATTGCATCCCATGTAGTGTTTCATCATTTTCCTCCACTTCCCCTCATGTTTTTGCATGGAAAATTTTAAGGTAATACTTTCTTAACTTTTTTACTCTAGTATTATTTTGTTGTTAATTTCCTTACAACGAAATGATTGGAAAATGTTTTACATTCCTTTTTTTTCCTTTTCTTTTCTCACAATTTTTCTAGAATCAAACATAACCTCCATTTGGTTTGAATAAAATTGTGTAGAAACGAAAATGAAATGGAAAGAAAAATGAAAGATTTCAACTTTCTTTTTCATGTTTGGTCCTTAGAAAAGCCGTGGAAAAATTTTCTAATTCTATAGAAATTTGATTATCATCATCATCAACAACAACATCATTATCATCATCATCATTATTATTTGAATATTCTCATGTATTCAATAAAAAAATCAAAATAAAATAAAATATTACTTTAGTACACAAATAATTCCATGAAGTCTCTAAATTTTCTTTTTTAAAACTCCATAAACTCAATATTAATTCCAAAATATTATTATTTTAGACAAATTATAAAATATTGCATTAGAAACTTACAATAATTCTCAAGAAAATGTATATAAAAATATGCAAAATTTTCATATTCTTTTTCATTTTAAACATGGCACGTCATATATAGAATGTGAACTTTATTGAGTGGAACACATTGTCTTACAGGAAAGTTTATTGTTTTTAGTTTGGTAGAAAGAAAAAAAAACTAAGGAAAATTATAGATATTAATAATCATAAATCGCTGGTTTTTTTATTAAAAAAATACACAAATTACCATATTGCCTACACACAACATGGATTTGAGTTGTAAATTATATTTTTCCACTTTTCTTCTAGTGATGAAAGTAGTTTCATATGTTTTTTTTTCATAGGGAAGAAAGATCCTATGGAAAGTAGCACTCTTTTAATTATTATAACTTAAATTCTCTTTAAGATTAAAACTTCCCAAGATTTCCTTTATTTTTTTATGTTTCTCATGTAATTTATTAGATGAGAGGTGGATTATAATAAAAATAAAATAATTACAAATCATATTAGATGAATTGAAATCCAATCCAATCATATCATATTGGATTAGGAAAGTCTTAATATAAATGAAATAATATAATAATAGATATAATAATAAAAGGACTAGTAGTTTACAAAATAATATTAGTTTTTTGGGTTAATAATTAGTAAAATAATATTAATGGTAACATAGTTAAAATTATAGATCAGGCCTAATCAATAAATTTAAACAAAGAAAACATCTCCTATATATTTTCACATATTCAATAGGGATAAAATGAAATAAATAGCCATTAAGAAAAACTTAAAAAATAAAGATAAATTAATGTTAATATTGTTAGACAAAGTAAAGAAAAAGAAAATTAAAAAACTATAAAAATAAATGGAGTGAAAAGGGACATGGTACAAAAGGGTATATATCAAATTATAGTAAAAAACATATTATTTCAATAGTATTAAAATTTTCAATTATGTTTCATTTCTCAAACACAAGTATATCATAAAACATGTAGAAAAAATACAAATAGAACAATAAATTAAAAATACCATTGAGATTCAGAGACTCCAAAGCTCTGTGCTACTCCCTTACTTTCTTCTTCCTTTGCATTACTAATCGAGCCTTGACAGAAAGTTCAACCCGGTTGACTTCAACCGACAAGCCACAACCCATCAAATTTGTATGTGTTATTTATTTTTTTGAATTAGTATTTTCAATTGTTGTGTTTGCATTTCAATTTGAGGTTTGTCTATTTGCATATTTATAATATGATTGTATATTTATTATTATTATTATTACTATTATTTGTTTGTTTGTTAGTTGATTCTTTTGAAGTAATTTTGATTTTGCATTTAAGGTTTTGTTGATTAAGATCTACAAAATCTATATGCAAGAGGATTTTGTGGCATGGTTCTAATTTTCGAAGCTTTTATGCTTGTTTCCAATTGGTTGTGTTCTTTCTTCTATTCTCATTTGACATTTCTAAGTCCTCATTATAGTTTCATGTTGATATAATTTCTTTTATTTTCATATGTTGTGGCCTTGGCTAGTTTCTTCATTTTGAATAAATCCTTATCAAAAAATAATTAGAGTTGGCTTAGCCATAAGACTTTTTTTTTATAGATGATTATGTTATTTCACATAGTTAGATTACTTGATTATTATATTTCAATTTGTGCTAAACCAACAATTTATCATCTTTTCCCAAAATTTGTATTTAAATAATTATATTAATTGTTATAGATTATGTTGTACCTATAATTATTTTTCTTATTGTGTGATTGTTTAGGAAATTAATTCAAAACATGGGGAATGGATCGAGAGGTTGTTGTAGCTGCTACTGGGAGTTGTTACAGAAATTATGTTATATTAATTGTAGAAAACCCCATGTGATGCATTCGCCGGCAAATTTGGATAATGGGGATTAAGCTGGCTGTGTAATCTGCCACCCAACCCATAATTATTTGGGTTATTTGGAATGAGGATTACTCAACCCTTAGTAACCATGATTAGCTATTATAAATTTTAGCTGATGGGAATTATTTGTACATCCATTACTTTGGATTATTATTCCTTGTAATAATCTTGTAAATTTGGGCTGTTTTTCCTTAACCAGCCGTCGACCCATATTGTATATGTCTCGGCTGATTATTTGGGTTGTATTTGGGCTGATTTGTATAGGTGACAGAGGCCTGCGTTTTTGTATTTTGTACGCCTTTCTTTTGTATTGTATACGCCATATATATAAGGCGTATACACGGCTATAGCAGACACTTTTTTTAGTCGAATACATTCTTGAGATAATTTCTGGAACTCTCTCTCGCTCTCTCTCGACTCTCTCTCGCAACCTTCTCGTTCGCAGTTCTTCTCGCTCTTTCTTCAATCTCTTCTTGATCTTCTCTGTTCTACGACTTCAGTAGCCGTTGATTCAACTATGCTCTAAGTTTTCTAATCTTCCTTTGGAGAAAATCTTTAGGCTGATTGTTCGGTGAATCGAACCCCACACTCGATTTTGTTTGCGATCCAGCGAAATTTCTGTGAAACCCTTCCAGGTTTCATCATTTGGTATCAAAGCCACGATTACTCGAGTGCTCGTGATTTAATTCGTCTGTTACTGAACTTTTATTGTTCTAATTTCTATTCTTGAGTTCGCTAACACATATTTTCTGAAGTGTAAATCTAGGGTTTGCGACTGACGAAGAAAATCAAATGATTTTTGTCTTATTTAAGCCGGCGACCAAGAGGGTTGTGTTATCGAAGTGGGCACTACTTGGGAAACCCTAAGTAGCTTTTGATGATTTTTCAGTTAGGGTTTGGTCAAGATTCTTGAATCTTGACGATATTTGAGGAATACTCCTCGATCGGTAAATTTAAACCTTACTTTTGCTAATTACTGCAATTTTTGGTTGTCAATTTAACATTTAATTACGAATTGATCATTTCTGCTCACAATTGAAAGAGTGCGCATGAGTGATTAAATCTGGTGAACCCTTGGTTCTAGAAAGGGGTAAGGACTCCAAGAAGAGGGGTCCTATCTCGTAATTGGTTTGATTGGTTAAGTTTCTCTCGCGGTAATATCATTCCTTTCTTGAGCGTTTATGTTGTATAGTAGTGATCAATTTGTTGTCTAATTGATTTAATAATAAAGTAAATTTTGCTCTAGACTGGCTGTTATCTGTGCCTTATCTTATACATCATAAAGTAAATTCAATAACGTCTAATAACGGCCAATCTGTTAATCTATCTATCTCAGTATCTAGCAATAAATTATTAGAAACTCTTAGGACTTTTAAAGAATAAATGACTGCCCAACTTGTTGTTTTGTCTGCTAATCTAGAACAGAGGATAGGAGAACATGAAATAAGAATTAATGAATTGTAGAATAATAGGGTAGATACTCAACATGTTGGGGTATTAGGAAGGGCTCCCATGGACCCTAGAACTAGGATTCCACCTTTAAATAGTTTAGAAGAATTAGAAGATCAAATATCCAATAATAGTGATAGGAGACCTAGACAGAATAATAGACAAGAAAGAGAATTAGACCTAGTTGATAAGAACCTAAGTAATCTTAAGTTTAACATACCTGGATTCAATGGAAGAAATGATCCTGATTATTATTTTGAGTGGAAAAGAAAGATAGAATTAGTGTTTGAATGTCATAATTATTCTGATAAGAAGAAAATTAAGGTAGCAGTAGAAGAATTTACAAAATATGCATCTTCTTGGTATCACAATCTTATCTTAACTAAGCGTAGGAGTGGAGAACCACCTATACAAACATGGGATGATTTAAGATTCTAATGAGGAAAAGGTTTGTTCCAAGTTACTATTATAGGGAATTACATAAGAATTTACAGACACTAAATCAGGGAAATAGGTCTATAGATGAATACTTTAAGGAACTTGAAGTCTTGGTGATTAAAACAGGAATTGTTGAGGATGAGGATGCTACAATGGCTAGATTCTTAAGTGGATTAAACTCTAAGATAGCCGATAAGGTAGAATTATATCCTTGTGGAACTTTAAGTGAAATGGTTAACATAGCTACCAAGATAGAGAGTCGGATAAGGAGAACTAGGCAGTATAAACCACCTGGAATTGGGATTAGGAGTACACTAAAAAGGAATTTTGGAGGAACTGATTCTGGAAATTAGAAGAATAATGGGAGGTTTGAACCTAGAAGTAGGAATAATGAAGTTAAAGTAGGAAACAGGGCTGAGAAGGGTAGAAATATAACAGCTAATCCTACTAGTGGTCCCAACAGAACTAGAGATATCAAATGCTTTAAGTGTGGGGGATTAGGACACATAGCTTTTGAATGCCCGAATAAGAGGAACATCTTAATTAGAGAATATGGAGATATAGAGTCTGAGTCTGAAGAGGAAGAATTGGAGACTAAGTTGATTAGGGATGATGCTAGTGAATCAGAAGAAGAAATAGAACTTCAAATAAGTAGAGATCTTTTTGTGGTACGTAGGGCTTTAAATAGTAATAAGTTACCTGACTCAAATGCAATTTAGAGAGAAAATATATTCCATACTCGATGTTTGATTGATGATAAGTGTTTTAACATGGCCATAGATAGTGGTAGTTGTATTAATGCTGCTAGTACTTTATTAGTATCTACACTAGGCTTACCAACTACTAGACACCCAAAACCTTATAGACTATAGTGGTTGAATGAGTTAGGGGATGTTAAAGTTAGTCAGCAAGTTTTAGTAAACTTAAAGTTAGGTAAGTATGAGGATTCTATTCTGTGTGATATTGTTCTTATACATGCTGCTCATTTATTATTAGGTAGACCTTGGTAATATGATAGGAGAGTGACACATGATGGTTATAAAAACAGATATACTTTACATAAGGATGATAAGAAAATTGTTTTAGCACCTATGACTCAAAAATAAATCTTTGATGATCAAATTAAAATAAAGTCTGATTATAAGGAACTATCCAAACAGAATATAGAGACTGGGATTAGTTCAAAGGAAGTTAAAGGGACAGTTGGGTTTTATGCTAAGAGTGGAGATGAGGAAAAAGCAATTAAGAGACAAGCAAATGTATATTTGATGGTTTATAAGGAATGCTATGAATGTCAATTAGAGTTAAGTGAGGAAGTACCTACTAAAGTGAGGCATCTATTAGAAGAATATAGTGAATTGTTTCTTGAGGACATTCCCTATGGATTACCTCCATTAAGAGGGATAGAACATCAAATATACTTTGTACCAGGAGCTGTTATACCAAACAGACCTACTTATAGGGCTAATCCTGAAGAGGTAAAGGAATCAAAGAGGCCGGTTTCTGAATTATTAAGTTGAGGCTATATTAAGGAATCAATGAGTCCATGTGCAGTTCCAGTATTATTAGTGCCTAAGAAAGATGGAAGTTGGAGAATGTGCATAGATAGTAGAGTAGTAAAAAAATAACTATTAAGTATAGATACCCTATACCTAGGCTAGATGAGATGTTAGACCTTCTACATGGTGCTGTGATTTTTTCAAAAATAGATTTAAAAAGTGGATACCATCAAATTAGAATGAAACTAGGATATGAATGGAATACAGCCTTCAAAACTAACTTTGGGTTATATGAATGGTTAGTAATGCTTTTTGGATTATCCAATGCTCCTAGTACTTTCATGAGACTTATGAACCATGTTCTTAGAAATTTTATTGGGAAATTTGTGGTTGTTTATTTTGATGACATACTTATTTATAGCAATTCTTTAGAATAACCTTTGAGACATTTAAGAATCATTTTGGATGTGTTTAAAGCAGAACAGTTGTATGCCAATTTAGCTAAGTCTAGATTTTGTTTAGAAAGTGTAGTATTCCTAAGATTTTTTGTGGGTAAGGATGGTATATCTGTGGATAAAGAAAAGATTAAGGCTATTCAAGAGTGGCCTATACCTAAGACTATGACTGAAATAAGGAGTTTCCATGGTTTGTGTTCATTTTACAGAATATTTGTTAGGAATTTTAGTACCATAGCTGCTCCCTTAACAGCAATAACAAAAAAAATGGATTTAAGTGGGGTTTAGAACAACAAAAATCTTTTGAAACTCTTAAAGATAAATTAACCCAAGCACCTGTATTAACCCTTCCTGATTTTGAAAAGATGTTTGAATTAGACTGTGATGCTTCGGGGTTGGGAATAAGGGCTGTACTTTCTCAAGAAGGTAAACCTATAGCTTATTTTAGTGAAAAATTAAATGGTAGTACTTTAAATTACTCTACTTATAAAAAGGAACTATTTGCTTTGGTAAGAGCCTTAAAAGTTTGGCAACATTACTTATGGCCTAGAGAATTTGTTATAAACACTGATCAGGAAGTTATCAAATATTTAAAAAGCCAGTCAAAATTAAATAGAAGACAGGGTAGGTGGATTGAGTTTATTGAAAGTTTTCCTTACATAATTAAATATAAGAAGGGAGGTGATAATGTAGTTGTAGATGTTTTATCTAGAAGGCATGCTTTGTTAAATGTTGTAGACACCACTTTGTTGGGTTTTTCTTGCATCAAGCTTTTATATTTGGAGGATCATGACTTTAAGGAAATTTATAAAAATGTGAAACTGCTACACAAGGAAAATACTACATATCTGAAGGTCACTTGTTTAGAGAAAATAGGTTATGTATTCCTGAGTGTTCATATAGGGGACTATTAATTCAAGAAGCTCATAATGGTGGACTAATGGCACACTTAAGATTTCAAAAGACTTTAGATATACTAATTGATCATTTCTACTGGCCTCATATGAAAAAGGATGTATTGAAATATTGTGTTAATTGTATAGCTTGTAGACAGGCTAAGTCCACATCAGAACCTTTTGAGTTATATACTCCATTACCTGTTCCTAATTAGCCCTAAATTGATGTTTCCTTAGATTTCATTTTAGGCTTGCCTAGGACTAATAAGGCTAAAGATTCAATAATGGTTGTAGTGGATAGGTTTAGTAAGATGGCTCATTTTATACCTTGAAATAAAACAAATGATGTTGTGGCTGTGGCTGAGTTGTTCTTTTCTCATATAGTTAAGTTGCATGGGATACCTAAAACAATAGTATCAGATAGAAATGTTAAATTTCTGAGTCATTGTTGGAAGGTTTTGTGGAGTAAACTGGGAACTAAGCTATTATTTTCCACCACATGTCACCCTTAAACAGATGGACAAACAGAGGTAGTAAATAGGACATTAGATAATATGTTGAGGGTTGTCCTTGGAAAGAATCTTAAACAATGGGAATATGTATTACCTCAGGTAGAATTTGCTTATAATAGGACATTACATTCTACAACTAAAAAGACTCCATTTGAGGTTGTGTATGGTTTTAATCCTTTGACTCCTCTAGACCTGAGCCATTTGCCTAATTCTGAATTACATAACTTTAATGTTGAATCTCGTGCTGTTAATATAAAGAAATTGCATGAATCTATGAGTCAACAAATTACTAAGAGAGTCCAACAAATGACTGAGAATGCTAATAAAAGAAGAAAGAAAATGGTTTTCCAACCTGGAGATTTAGTTTGGGTACACCTTAGAAAAGAACGTTTTCCAAACCTTCGAAAATCAAAATTAGACCCTAGGGGAGATGGACCTTTTACTGTATTAGAAAGGATTAATGATAATGCTTACAGAATTGATTTACCTACTACGTTTGGAAATGTTAGTGATTCTTTTAATGTTACTGATCTTTGTCCATTTATGGGTATTAATCAGGTTTCTGAGACCAAACCTTTCCAAGAAGAGGGGAATGACATATATCTCCAAAATTTGTATTTAAATAATTCTATTAATTGTTATAGATTATGTTGTACCTATAATTATTTTTCTTATTGTGTGATTGTTTAGGAAATTAATTCAAAACATGGGAAATGGATCGAGAGGTTGTTGTAGCTGCTGCTGGGAGTTGTTGTAGAAATTATGTTATATTAATTGTAGAAAATCCCATGTGATGCATTCTCCGGCAAATTTGGCTAATGGGGATTAAGCTGGCTGTGTAATCTGCCACCCGACCTATAATTATTTGGGTTAGTTGGAATGAGGATTACTCAACCCTTGGTAACCATGATTAGCTATTATAAATTTTAGCTGATGGGAATTATTTGTACATCCATTACTTTGGATTATTATGCCTTGTAATAATCTTGTAAATTTGGGTTGTTTTTCTTTAACCAGTCGTCGACCCATATTGTATATGTCTCGGCTGATTATTTAGGCTGTATTTGGGTTGATTTGTAGTAGTTGACGGAGGCCTATGTTTGTGTATTTTGTACGCCTTTCTTTTGTATTGTATACGCCATATATATAGGGCGTATACACGGCTGTAGCAGACACTTTTTTTAGTCGAATATATTCTTGAGATAATTTCTGGAACTCTCTCTCGCTCTCTCTCGACTCTCTCTCACGACCTTCTCATTCTTAGTTCTTCTCGCTCTTTCTTCGATCTCTTCTTGATCTTCTCTGTTCTTCAACTTCAGTAGCCATTGATTCAATTGCGCTATGAGTTTTCTAATCTTTCTTTGGAGAAAATCCTTAGGCTGATTGTTCGGTGAATCAAACCTCGCGCTCAATTTTGTTTGCGATCCGGTGAAATTTCTGTGAAACCCTTCCAGGTTTCATCACTTGGTATTAAAAATGATTTAAAATATTCTTGTAGGTATATTACATATTTGCAAGGAGAAGATGTTAACACACCAAATGAGACTTAAAGTGTACAGGTGTTCAAAGCATGTAAGGCTATGGCATACATGGGATAACACTACAATAAGATATAGTTGGTGATATCATTAGTTATAGTAAGCTTGTTGTAAACCCTAAGTGTATTTTATGTAAGTTAGGATTTTGTTGTAATTTCATGTATGTACCATAGTTGATTGTGTGGCTTTGTAATGTTAGTCATTAATATCATTTAGATGATGATATTATGAGTAAGATTAAGTATTATATAGGCTTAATTCAAGTGAGTTAAATCTAGCTTGAATTAAGAAGGTTAAGCGGCTGGATTAAGTCATTTTAGTCGTCCGCTACTCTTCCTATATATACCTCCTTGTACACACATAATTTGAAGTAATAGAAATCATTTGAATCAAATTCTCAAGTTAACACTTTATTTGTATCTCCCTTTGGAGTAGTATATCCAGGAAATGCCCGGGGCATTCCTTTATGCATCTTTTTCCTTATTTGAAGTTGAATGCAACTTCAACATTCGAAGAAAATCAACCATTCCTCCTGCATTCTTCATCGAGTTTAATCCCCTTAAACCGAGCTTCTTCTTCAAACTTCAACCTGTAGCTGATCGAAACAAAGTAGTTACTAGATCCTGCACTTCTCTCTACTTTAATCCACACCAATTAGTTTGGAAAATACCCATATCATCACTCTCTTCAAACTTTCATACATTACATTAGTCACTTTCCTTAGGTAAACAAACTAAACTTCAGTTGAGTTGCTAATGATCAAGCCCATTAACTATTTCTATTGTGCAGATAGATCGAGCTCTGATTACCTTTCCAATTGTCCAAGACATACTTTTATAAGAAAAAACGTCTATTGAACACTTACAGAAATATAATTTCAAAAAGAATATTGTTAGTTACTTACATATGAAAAGAACGTTGATCACTAATAAATGAAAATGCCATTAACTAATTACACAAAAAGATCATCAATCAATGAAAAATAAAAATACTTTTGAACATTAGCACTAGAAAGAATTAGGAAATCAAATTATGTCTACAAAGCCTTTTAACAAATCCTACTGAGGAAAAAATAAAACAACATAAATTTCATTGGTCATATTAAAATTCAATTGTTGAATTTCAGTTAAATGTAAAATGGTACCAAAATGAGGCTTTTTGGATAAGCCTTATTTTCCTTCCCCTCACATGTTTAAATCAAATGAGAAGTTTTTAAATGGGAGCCACACGATCTATCCAACAAATATTATGAACAGAATAAGTTCCTAGGTCATTGAAGACCATTCATTCTTATGTTCTTATTTTTGTGGAAAAAAATGGTGAGGATCTAAGCTTGATTTGACGTTTCGTCTTCTCCAAGGGAAAAAATTCTGAGAGGACTATGTTAGTAATGAATGAAAATTCTTCATCTTCCTAGAAAAAATAAGGTAAATATGATCCTTCCCATATCACTATATATATAATCTCTTTCCCACTTACTCCTTTTCTCTTCACTTTCTACAATTACTAATCTACAGCTTCGTTTAACTTTTATTGTTTATCTTCAAATCCCCTACCTTCATACCTCCATTTACATTATATAGTTAGGGAACCATCCAACTCCATGCCACTATCATCTATATCTATAGATATTAGCACCACCCCTTCTACCATTGCTATAAGTAGAGATATTCAAAATCATAAGCTCCCAGACAAAAATTGCACTTTCTAAGTTTATCTCATTGTGGCACCAAGAAAAAGCCTTTTAGAATATCCGAATAAATCTCCTACTCTTTTGATGGATATTTTTCTCAAAAATCATGATAATTCCTCATTTTCTTCAATTTCTAAGTCTTTAAATACATCCATTACACCATTAATTTCTCCTTTGCCTTTTTTGGCCTCAAAAAGCAACTTAACCCCTTTACGTATTTCTAATCCTTCCGTTATTGTCAATATGTATGAAACTTCCTCTTTTAACTCAAAAACTCTTCTTCCAAGAAATATTACTAATGCCTAAATTGAACATTATTGCATAAAATACTACATTCCTTCTTCCCTTACTTAATTATTCCAACTCTCTCAAACAAGGTTAATCACATTCTAAACAAGTGTAGAACTTTATATGCCAAGGCTTTTTATGTCATCATGCATATGCCCTAACAACCACTCATAAGGGATTTTGTAATGCATCTCATCTTGTTCCCAATACCTGATGAATGGTGATAAGATTTCTATATGGATATCATTTTTTGGAGATCACAACAACAATAGACATGTTCAGACACTTCTTCAAATTCTTAAGCCACCTCTCAACCCCAAACTTCTACTCCATCCAAATAAGAAGGGAAAATAAAATCATCAAGGGGCATCGATAATTTATGAATAAGTGGAAGTCATAGTGCTTCTTCATCTTAAGCGAATTCAAGTGAAAATTTTCCAAATAGGGTCAACATAGACAAAAAGTCCAAGAGTGTCCACTCTTCTCTCTAGAGTTAGAAGCCTATATATAAAATTTTGAACACTTTGTATGAGAAGTGCATTGTCAATAAAAAGGAATTTAAGAACAACCCCATTGGTGAGTAGGCTTAATTTCTAGCATTGGTGAGTAGCATATCTTCCTTTCATCAATTTAACTCATTTAATGATTCATCCCATCTATAAGCTTACAAAGTCATTCTTTTTAATATTTTTATAAAGTTTAATGGCTAGAAATTTCAAAAACAAACTCCTAGTCCTAGTTTGTCAAAGGGTATAAAAAATCCCATTATATGTCCTCTTACTAGAACATTTATTACCAATGAAACTAAGAAAATAGTAAGTATTCATTTAATATATTATTAACAATGCCTATTGATAGTCACGTTTTGATCATTCATTTTCCCTATTACATTTCAAGAAATGAAAAGGTTTCCAAACTCAGTCCTGAAGTGACAATAAGGAAAGCAAAACCGAATAAATGTGGTAATATTAGTAATTTTGCATTACCATTAACTATTAGTCTAGCATCAAGTTTATTAGCTATCTATAAAAAATATATTTCGTGACAGTCAAGTCAAGTTATATGATTACTCTCTCTTACCATTGACTCTGAGGACATTCCTCCTAAGATTCAATTGAAACATGATAAAGTAAATTGCAAGGATTCCATAGATCACTTCCTAAATAAATCCAACCTCAAGTTCCTTCCTCATCATATCCTACAAAACCTCTTGCTCTCACCTCTATCATTGAGATTATCATAATTGTGGATGAAGTCAATAATGAAGAAGAATAAGTGCTAAATAAAATGAAAATGCAAGCTCCTTTTGGCATCAACAGTATCCCATATTTATTGAAAAAATCTAGCATAAGCACAATAGATCCCTTAAATACTTCTTTTATACCAATAGGCTCCAATGGAACTATCCACGTAGTTTATCTATTAGAGGGTCCTGATACAAGCATACCAAGACTTAAAAAATTTCCCTATAGGTAAAACATTTTTTAGGGTGGATCTATAGTTTATATTTAAGATGATGAAGCCACCCTCATCGAGACCCAAAAAAAATGGACCTTGTTTGACTACAGTCCTGGTGGTTGTGTTATCCTTGAGCTGAATAAGGCACTTATACTGAGATGGGATAAGGAAATTGTCAACAGCCTTCCCACAACAACCTTATTATAGGACTACTCAAATCTCAACTTTAAGGTATAACTTCTTAATTTTATATATTTAAATTTTCATCATAAAACGTTAATAAATCCCTATGTATTATCTATAGGAACTCATTGTGTAGACGGAGATATTTGATTGATTTATTCGAAGCATCCAACACTTTAGACAGATAGAAAAGGAATATTAATAACTTAAAGATGCTCACTCAACCTCGAAAGCTAAGAAGGAATCTCTTCAGGCTAAGGTGTTTAAAATAGAAATTCATAATCCTCTAGCTTCTTAGCTTATATTTCATTCATAAACTTATCATAATTAAGCATATGTGCCAAAGCATCAACAAATTGAATATTTATATGTAATTTTTTTTAAAATAAGAAACTTAAAAAATTTAGTATCTAGTTTTTATTTCTTAAACCTTTAGGTAAATGGGATGCGAGACTAATAAAGCTTTACCCCATGATGTGAAATCTCATCAAGTATAGAGTTATCTATTACCTCCTTTTGAGAATCTAAAATTTATATGGGCCATTCATCAACTGCCTTTTTCTTACCCTTCTATTCCAAGCTTAGAGATGGAAAACTAGAGATCCTTACCACTTCTCAAAATGATTGCCTTTACATCCTCTCATGTTTTCTTTTTTTTTTAAAGCTCCTTAGTTTATCCTAGACAGCATGTTACCTAATTATTCTACTTTCACCTCTAAGTTCATGAGAGAAGCCTCCTGATTTTGAATGAGTATCTTCAATTTAGTTTTGATTTTCTTGAGCTTGGAATCTAGACTCATTCTAGTTTATGAATTGTGTTAACAATTCCTCTAACTTGTCAAACTTAAACTTTAGTTTATAAGAATGAACTTGGTTCCTTAGAGGTAGTCTCACTTGGCTTTGAGACTAAATTAGATTTATATTTTTCCATTAAAAAATTTTGGTTGATTTCTCCAACTAGAGTTATAGGTGTTTAAAATATGGATAGTTGTTAAGCTTGCTAAAATTTAAAACATAGTTAGTTTCCACAACATATTGCACAAAAGGGTTACCAACTTAGAATTCAATGCTAATGTGAGGTCCACCACATAAGTCACATCTCACCATTTAAAATTAAACATTAGAAGTACTCAAGCTAACCACTTGCTTAGATAGATCATCTAACTCAGTAGAAAGCGTAGTAAACACATCAATAGAATAGATGCATGAGCTACTAGTAGGTAATAGTTTTAGAATGTCACTGATGATTATTCACTACTAGCCCCTCTATAAAGGTATAGGGGTGGTAATATCATTTATTATCTTAGAAGTTTTGTATGGTGAGAAAAACTAAGCCAAAAGCTTCCTATCCATCTCATCCTAGGTAGTGATTGGCATCATATGCAAGGAATGAAGTAAACTCTTAGCTTTATCCCTAAGTGAGAAAGAGAATGGTCAAAGCCTTATGGTATCATTAGAGATACCATTTTTCCTTAAAGTATCACAAATTATAAATAAGTTATTATATGAGCATTAGGGTCATTAATAGGCAAACCTGCAAATTGCACTATTATTTGAACCATTTGTGTAATGGTTGTCTTGGTTTTAAAGTTTTGTGCATGGATCTTTGGTCATCTAATGCTAGATTCTACACCCCCTAAGAGTGGGGGTAGCATTGTCTCTAATCAACCTACCCACTGGAGCTTTTCCATGCACATTTATTAGTACCAAAATACGAACTTGGAAAAGTAGTATATTTTGATGTAGTACTTGTAGAGGATGTTGGTTTTGCATATTGATGACTTGGTTCGAATCCCATGGATCTATTGGATTTCTTGGGTTGTGTGGTTGGTTATCTCATTCAATATCTGAATTATCTAATCTTTTTAGTAACATGCGCAACATATGGAAACATCTCTCAATCTTTAGCTCAAGTGGCTTTAGGTCACTCCTATGAGACTAAGACAAAAAACCACTAGAGCAAAGATAAGATGAATAAAAAAAATAAAGATAAAAAGATAAAAAGATAAATAAGAATAAAATGTCTAAATCATAAAAGATCTCTCAATCCAAAAATCACTTATTGCCCAATCCCTAGTAATGGTACTAAAAAATTGATGACCACTAACCATAAGTAAAATACCCCAAAATCCTAATTTAAATAATTAATACAAATTAAGGATTTAATAGAAAAATTAATTAAATAAATTATTTTATTAAAATAAGAGGAAGAAACTAAGGCAAAATCAAGAGGAAATTAATAAATAATTTAATTAAAAAAAATAGGGCATTTTGCTAATTAAAATAAAATTTAGAAAAAAATCTCTCAAAAATCCTAAATTAACTTAAAAGGGGAATTTACTTATTATTTTATTAAAATATTATTATTTTTAAATATTCTAAAATATTACAATATTTTAAATACCCTAACCCACCTTTTTTTCTTCTTTTCGTCTTCGCCTCTCTTTCCTTATTTTCTTTCTTTTCCCTCCCTTCTCCATTTTTTTCTTCCTTTTTCCTTGATCTAGGCTTGCCCACCTCAAGGCCCAGACTCCCCCCTTTCCTCCTGTGTGGCCTAGGCCCGCCGCTCCTCTCATTTCTCCCTTGCTAGTCGACCAGCCTAGTCCGGCCTACCTTCTTTTTCTTTCTTTTATCCCTAGACCGACCGGCCACCCCCCTTCTTCTTCCTTTCTTTTTCTCCCCCAACCTTCCCTCTCCCTTTCACTCAACCTCTCCACTTCTCAGTGAAGGCACGTGGCCTCTACACCGCTGCATGCCGACCTACCACCCCTACCCTCTTCACTCTCATTCCCTCTCTCTTCTCCACCCAATCACACCCTTTCTCTCTCCTAATGCGTGCGTCTCTCCCCCTTCATTTTCCCTTCCCAAGCTGTCAGACCCTACAAAATTATATCATACAAGATGGATTTTTTTTAGAATAAATAAAC
Organism: Tamarix austromongolica; assembly: GCA_039764185.1. Taxonomy (NCBI): domain Eukaryota; kingdom Viridiplantae; phylum Streptophyta; class Magnoliopsida; order Caryophyllales; family Tamaricaceae; genus Tamarix; species Tamarix austromongolica. The sequence goes on along the minus strand of CM077816.1, from coordinate 74,640,089 downwards.
TTTGTATTCCTAGATCTAGTATTCGAGACTTCCTAATCAAGGAAATACATGAAGGTAGCATTGCGGGACATTTTGGTATACATAAAACTATGGAATTATTACAAGAAATTTTCAATTGGCCAAGAATGGTCAAACATGTATAAGCTATTATAAGTAGATGTTCTACGTGTCAAAAAAGTAAAAGTTACTTTCATAAAGACTTATACACACCTTTACCCGTTCCTAATAAACCATGGGAAGGAGTTAGTATGGACTTTATCCTAAGGTTACCAAGAATGTAACATGGTAAAGATTCTATTCTTGTGGTAGTATATATATTTTCTAAAATGGCTCATTTTATTCCATGTAATAAAACCGATGATGCCACGCATGTTGCTAACTTGTATTTTAGAGAGGTTTTTAAACTTCATGGAATACCTAAAAGCATAGTTTCTGATCGAAATGTCAAGTTTACGAGTTATTTTTGAAAAACTTTATAGAATATGCTTCGTACTAAATTATTATTTAGCACTTCGCATCATCCACAAACTAACGGTCAAACTGAAGTAACTAATAGAACTCTTGGTACATTATTAAGAGGTTTAGTTAATAAGAGTACTATAGATTTGGATGTTAAGTTAGCTCATGCAGAGTTTGTTTATAATCGTAGTCCATCGAGTACTACTCAAACTAGTCCGTTTGAGGTGGTGTATGGTGTGAATCCTCACATGCCTATTAACATGATTCCTTTGCAAAAAGGTGAATTGCAAAATTATGAAGCTAAATATAGAGTACAATGTTTTAAACATCTTCATGAGAAAATCAAAAATAACATTGAAAAGCCCAATGCTAAGTATAAAGCTCAAGTAAATAAGCATAGAAACTCTTATGTGTTTTCTCCTAGTGATTTAGTTTGGTTACATTTGCGTAAAGAAGATTTCCTAATTTACGTAAAAACAAACTAATGCCAAGAGTTTATGGTCCATTTAAAATACTAAGAAAGTTTGGAGATAATGCTTATGAACTTAAACTTCCATATTTTTATGGTGGAATTTCAAGAAATTTTAATGTTGGTGATTTGTCTCCTTATTATTCAGATGAAAATTTGAGGGCAAATTCTTCTCAACTTGGGGAGAATGATGCAGGAGCATATAATGAATCTAATGATTGTCATGCTCATCTTAATTCTCAAGGTAAGGAAGAATTAGCTATATTAATGTTGGAGTCTATCATGTTAAATATTCTTGATAATTCTTATATGCTTGATATTAAAAACCATTCAAGTTGTTCTTGTAGGTATGTCACATATTTGCAAGAAGAAGATGTTAATACACTCTAATGTGTACAAGTATTCAAAGCATGAAAGCCTATGGCATACATGGGATGATACTTTACAACAAGAATATATGGTGATGATACTCATTAGTTGTGTTAACTTGTTGTAAACCCTAACCCTAAGTGTATTTTATGTAAGTTAGGGTTTGATATAATTTCATGTATATACCATAGTTAATTGTATAGCTTTGTAATATTAATCCTTAGTATCATTTAACCGATGATATTATAATTAGGATTAAGGTTATATGGGCTTAATTCAACAATGATTAGTGGGCTTGAATTAAGGCTAAGGACCGGCTTCTGGAAGAGCTTCGAACTCAAGCTAGAACTTACCTATATATACCCCTCTTGTACGCATAAATCATAAGCTGAATGAATAAGAATTGAATACAACTTTGAGCATAGCTAGCTGGCGTCTGTATCTCTCATTTTGAGTTGACATTGAGCAAGGAAAGTCTGGGATAATTACCTTCCTCCATTGAACTCAAACTCGACACATTTGAAACCTGGTTCAAATCTGCCGAATACATCTACCTTTGCAACTTGATTTCTTCGACTATAATCAATCTTAAGCCTTCATTTCTTTTGCTTAATTTCGTGGATGAAATCTTCTACACACCAGTCTTCGGTCCAACCTTACTCTACTTTGATAAAAAAAACACATCATTTTTGGTATCAAAGCTTCGATTGATTGAAGTTGTCGCACAAACCATCTCCTTGCAAACCAGATTATCACGTGTATGTTCTTGCATCAAGAACTCCACAATAACTCAACCTCTCCCTTGAATTATTTCTTCTTTATGATCTTCTTGATTTTTTGTTAAATTTCTTGCTCAAATTTCATGCAATATTACAATGATCTTGTTGCATTTTCCCCAACCTTTCACATAAAATACCGACTAGGTTGCAATCCAGGCACAACAGTTTCTTTGTGTCGCCTTGTGTGCTACGATTTTGTGCATCCCCAGCACCTCAATCCTTCTTCATTATACTCTCTATTTGTGTATGATATAGTGTTAATCCACCCATTTCACTTTCCATTAGTGTATCAAAATGAGAAGAACACAAAAGAGCCGAGACCTGGATACCATCTCAGCGTCGACCGAATAGACCAAGATTGCAAACCTTCTATTCAAACCATTACTCCTCATTTTCTCTCAAATAATGACTCAATCCTATCCCTCTAGATCTCCTCTACATCTTCTATGAAGCAACCAGTACGAATCTCCCACTTGAATACATGCATATGTTGAAGAAAAAAATTGACATGTTATGATTTTATGTCGTTGAATTTTATACCATATATAGAAGACCACTCCCATCTCTTGTGTACCTGCGTGTAGTGGATGTTCTTAGGGCTAAAATATCTCCTTTGTGCCTAATCAAGGACTGTAGGTAGTGATTGTAATTTGATTGTGAATTAGCAATAGTTTATGCCTTGTTTGGTTGCAGGAAAAACAAATTCCAGCACCTACACTTTGTGGAATCTATTGTGTACAACAAGAAGATTTGTGTATCAACCTTCACCATGGCTAGTGAAGAAGTGTGTGCCTTGGTATATTCCATCAAGAGCCTCACCACATGCATGGATGCTCAATTGCAAACTCAAAACACACTGCAACATCAACTACAAAGTGTGGAAGCTAAATTAGCCAAACAAGAGAAGCATAAGCCATGGCAAGTTTGCATGGAAACCACACATGATAGTGTGGAAGGAATAATGAAGCCTATCTACCATGCCAAGAGTGGAAGTGGATATTTCAACATGCATCATCATGAAGATGGAGAAGACGAGATGAGTTCCTTTGGCTCAAGCAACCAAAGAAGACCACCTACATTCCAAGTAAGAAATGCATACCATGAAGATCAAGGTATTAAACCTAACCTTCCTGAATTTTATGGTGATTTGAATGTAGAGTCATTTTTTGAATGGTTTCATGAGATTGAGGCTATTTTTTATTTTATAGAATATGATGATGAGAGAAAATTCAAATTAGCTACTCTAAAGTTCAAAAACTTTGGTCGAATTTGGTATGATATTTTAAAGCGAACAAGAGAAAGACAAGAGAAGTCAAATAAAATCTTGAAAAAAACTTAAAAAGCACCTAAGAAAGAAATTTATGCCTATAGAGTATGAACAAGATATGTATGTTAAAATTACTACTCTAAAACAAGGTTTATTTAGTGTAGAAGAATATACTAGAGAATTTGAAAGACTAGCCCTTATTTGTGATGTTCATGAAAGAAAGTAACAAAAGTGTGCTAGATACTTAGGTGGCTTGAATAATTTAATAAGAGATAAAGTTGACATGTACTCTTATGACTCTCTTGATGACTTGATTAAATTGGCTATGAAATTTGAAGGACAAACCAAATCAACTAACGCCTATGTTAAGTCTAATGCTTCAACCTCATCTAAACCCTATTCTAATACCTTTATACCTAAATCAACATTTTCATATGATAAAAAGAATAATAGAGATGATGAAGGTAAAAATAAGGTATTTGAAATGGCAAATAAACAATGTTTCAAAGGTAAAGGATATGGAAATTTTGCTAGAGATTGTCCTAACCAAAGAGCCTTAACCTTACATGAAATAGAAAATATGGAACCATATAGTGATGATGAAGAATTAGAAGTTGAATCTCCTAATGAAATATTAACTATGGAAGAGGAAGAAGGAGACCTAAGCTTTGAAATTCAAAGAGTTTTAAAAATACAACCTAGTGTTACACCTACTCAAAGAGAGAAAAATTTTAAGACTAAGTGTAAAATAGGTGACATGGTTTTTAGACTCATAATTGATAGTGGTTCATGTACCAATGTTTCTAGTGAGGAAATGGTTAAGAAACTTGGTTTGGAAACTACTAATCATCCTAAACCCTATTCTTTATAATGGCTAAATAAGGATAAAGGAGCTAAAGTAAACAAAAGAGCTTTAATTACATTTTCTATTAGAGACTATCATGATGAAGTTCTATGTGATGTCTTACCTATGGATGCTTGTGGATTACTTTTGGGTAGACAATGGCAATATGATAGAAAAGCAACTCATGATGGGGTAACTAATGAATATGTGGTGAAAAAATAAAAGCAATTGTATAGGCTCACACCTTATTTATGTGTTCATATGCCTTTGAGTGATGACAAAAAGAGATTATTTTTACATGAAAAGGCTATGGAAAAATGCATAAAAGAAGAAGGAATTTGTTATACTTTAGTTTCTAAAGATTCTAAACCTAAAAAATAACAAATTGAAAATCCTAATCTAATTAAGTTGCTTGATGAGTATAATGATGTATTTCCTGATGAATTACCTCCTGGATTACCACTTAAAAGAGTTATAGAGCATGCCATTGATCTTGTTCCTGGTATGCCTATTCCTAATAAACCGGCTTATAGATGTAACCTAGAAGAAGCTAGGAATTACAAAAAAATACAAGAGCTTATGGATAAAGGATTTGTAAGAGAAAGTATGAGTCCTTGTAGTGTTCCTGCTTTATTAGTGCTTAAAAAGGATGGTACTTGGCATATGTGTATAGATTCTAAGGCAATGAATAATATTACTATCAAATATTGATTTCCTATGCCTAGATTAGATGATATGCTTGATGAAATTTTTGGTGTACAAGTATTTTCCAGAATTGATTTGAGAAGTGGATATCATCAATTAAGGATTAGAGATGTAGATGAATGGAAAACTGCTTTTAAACAAAACGTGGTCTCTATGAGTGGATGGTTATGCCTTTTGGATTATGTAATGCACCTAACTCATTTATGAGACTTATGAATGAAGTTCTATGACCTTTCCTTGGTGATTTCATTGTTGTATATTTGGATGATATTCTTGTGTATAGCAAAAATAGTTATGATCATCTAGTGCATTTGAAGAAATTATTTGATAAGCTAAGAAAGCTAAACTATATGAAAAACCTGAGAAATGTTATTTTATGCTTCCAAGTGTAGTTTTCCTATGCTATATTATAGATATAGTTAAAAGTTACAACCTATAGGCTGTATAGATAATAAAAAGAAAACAAACATCAAAATGACAATCAAGGTATAAAAATACACACCGCCTATAAACTATAACAACAACTTCCACACAAAATATCCACTACATAAAACATGGTAGAAAAACTAACAAGGCAATAGAATAAGAGCATCAATATTAGAATATGCCACATATAAGTTATGCTCGCCTTTATTTTATAAAATTATCTTTTTTTAAGTAATCAAATATTTTAAGCAATCAAATAAATATAATATATGATAAACATCTAATATTTTTACTTGTAAAATTTATAAATATTTAAAGCAATCAAATATAATACTTTTAAAACTTTAAATATCTTTATTATTTACCTTTATATAAATAAAACACATATAATATTCTTACCTCATTTATCTTTACTAGTAATCTTATGATTGTGTCTAATATTTACAATGTAATAAATGATAATTATAAATTGTATATTCTTTTTATGCTCACCTTTATTTTATAAAATTATCTTTTTTAAGTAATCAAATATTTTAAGCAATCAAATAAATATAATATATGATAAACATCTAATATTTTTACTTGTAAAATTTATAAATATTTAAAGCAATCAAATATAATACTTTTAAAACTTTTAAATATCTTTATTATTTACCTTTGTATAAATAAAACACATATAATATTCTTATTTCATTTGTCTTTAGTAGTAATCTTATTATTGTACCTAATGTTTGCAATGTAATAAATGATAATTATACATTGTAAATTCTTGTTATGCTTACCTTTATTTTATAAAATTATCTTTTTTTAAGTAATCAATTAAATATAATATATGATAAACATCTAATATTTTTACTTGTAAATTTTATAAATGTTTAAAGTAATCAAATATAATACTATTAAAACTTATAAATATCTTTATTATTTACCTTTGTAAAAATAAAACACATATAATATTCTTAGTTCATTTATCTTTAGTAGTAATCTTATGATTGTATCTAATATTTATAATGTAATAAATGATAATTATACATTGTATATTCTTGTTATGCTCACCTTTATTTTACAAAATTATCTTTTTTTAAGTAATCAAATATTTTAAGCAATCAAATATAATACTATTAAAACTTATAAATATCTTTATTATTTACCTTTGTAAAAATAAAACACATATAATATTCTTAGTTCATTTATCTTTAGTAGTAATCTTATGATTGTATCTAATATTTACAATGTAATAAATGATAATTATACATTGTATATTCTTGTTATGCTTACCTTTATTTTACAAAATTATCTTTTTTTAAGTAATCAAATATTTTAAGCAATCAAATAAACATAATATATAATAAACATATAATATTTTTACGTATAAAATTTATAAATATTTAAATCAATCAAATATAATACTTTTAAAACTTTTAAATATTTTTATTATTTACCTTTGTATAAATAAAACACATATAATATTCATATTTCATTTATCTTTACTAGTAATCTTATGATTTTGTCTAATAAATAAAACACATATAATATTCATATTTCATTTATCTTTACTAGTAATCTTATGATTTTGTCTAATATTTACAATGTAATAAGTGATAATTATACATTGTATATTCTTGTTATACTCACCTTTATTTTATAAAATTATATTTTTTAAGTAATCAATTAAATATAATATATGATAAACATCTAATATTTTTACTTGTAAAATTTATAAATATTTTAAGCAATCAAATATAATATTGTTAAAACTTAGAAATATCTGTATTATTTACCTTTGTAAAAATAAAATACTTATAATATTCTTATTTCATTAATCTTTACTAGTAATCTTATGATTTTATCTAATATACACAATGTAATAAATGATAATTATACATTGTATAGTCTTGTTTTGATCATCTTTATTTTCTAAAATTATATTTTTTAAGTAATTAAATATTTTAAGTTATCAAATAAATTATAATTAATGATAAATATCTTTGTTTGATTCAAAGTGCAATATTTTTTATTATTAAATTTTATAAATATCTTTACTATTTATTTGTGAAAATAAAGCGCATTTAATATTTTTAATTCTTTTATTTGTAATATTAATCTTATGATTGTTTGCCTCTAATATTTAAGATTTATGAAATGATAATTGCCTAGACTCGAATATGAGTCAACCTATCAAAACTCGACCCGACCCGACTCATTAAGTTAACCCATAACTAATCAAATCCGACCTGTCAAATTGTATGAATTGACTCCACCCATCAACTTAACTCAAAACAACTCGGACACAGCGGGACGAACCCGCCATATTACGTGAAATGACCAAAAACCAACCCGACCCTACCAGTCAAGTTAACCCAAAATGATCTGAATCCGATTTTTCTTAACCCGAACCTGATCCAACCCGACAAATTAATCCGAAATGACCAGATCCAGAACCGACCCGACCTAACAAATTGACCCGAAATGACCCAACTCGACCCGCAACCGACCCAACAAATTGAATGACCCGAAATGACCCAACCCGACCTAAAAAAGTCAAATGACCCGAAATGACCCGACCTGCAAAAGTCAAATGACCCAAAATGACCCGACCCGCCCGACCCAATTGCCACCTCTATGCACCACCATTCTTTCTTTCTTCTGTCTACTGCGATGCTAACTAATGTTATCTACTTTGATTTTTTATGCAGCCTTTAACGGCTTCGCTACTCACTAATTTCATCCTTCTCTATCGATCTCTAACGGCTCCTCTTCTTTCTTTTTCATCCCCCACATCAGCCCCTCCTAACTCTCTCTCTTTCTTTCTCTCATCTTCTTATGTAGACATGTTCTTTGTTTTTCGTGTGTCCCTGTCACACGTTGCCTAACTCAATCCTATGTCGTCAAAGCCTTCTACCCTTCTTGTATCACATTCTGCCTTCTTCTTTTTCTATCGTGCCTCCCGTTTGTGCTTTATTTATTTCATTTTTCTTTGTTGTGCACTTATGTGCCATTTGTTTTTTCTTTTGTTTCCAAGCCTTTAGACTTTATGTCCTTGGACTATTGGTCCAAAGGTCCAACCTTTTTTTTATACATTACCTACAAAATAGAAGAAATAAGTAATAAATAATATTATACTCTAAATTTAGTTAATTTCTATAATTTTAGCTCAAATAATAAAATTTATACAATTATTATCACTTAAGCATATAATCATAATTATTTACCTATATTAATCAATTAAAATACTGAAACTAAGATTATAATGGTATAAAATATGTAAAAATATGAATTTATCAAGGGGTGTTACAGCGAGTCACCCTATGTTTTTATCTTTTCACTCAATACCTATTTTTTTATCTACCAGATTGTTGTCAGTAGAGGGTATGTATATATCTTTAAGGTATACTGTGGCATGCTAGCATAGCATTGGTGTCATGTATAGGTGGGTGAGATATCACAGTACAAGACCCTTGACACTTTATATTATCCATTGCTTAAGTGGGTGTAGTATCCCAACTTTTGTAGCATTTGCGGTGAAGGCATTCAAGGTGTAGTGGGAAGGGTCTCACAGTACAAGCCCCTTTGATGTACTAACCACGTATGTTAGGTGTAATATCCCAATCTATGTTAGCCCTTATGACAGTACATTCAATGTATAATGGGTGTGGTATCCCCGTAGAAAATCCCCTTCGATGTATCATAATCTCGTGTGGTGGGTGTGGTATCACATTATGCGTGTATGTTTCCATAAATTTTGTTCATGGTGGAGAACTAGGTTTGGCCAAATGGAATATCTTAATAATTGGAAAGTGTGTGGTCCTTAAAGGGATATTTATAATATTTTTCCGTTGTGTGATAATATATGACCTGTATTAATATTCTTCCATGATTTTTATGCAAGTATGTATTGTTATATTGTTATCATGAGCCTGAGGGTTATACTATGTTAGTACGCTTATCACCATGCTATTATATGATCTCAATGTATAACATGAGCCCTTACCATATTTTAGATAGTTTTTTTTACTAGTACTTCAATGTAATTATGATATATTTGTGTGGTTACTGTTATAATCCAGATTCTAGTACGATGAGTAGATGATGATTTGTAGGGTTAAGATTTTTAGCTATAGTACATTGAGGATGGTGTCATTGGTCATTGGTCATTAACTAGCCATTGATTAGGGTTGAGAGTTATATTTTCATTTAATTAAAAGTTTGGCTAACCGATTAGATATATCTTACCCACTATATTGGGATGCTTTTTTTTCTGATTATTTAAACTATTGGATTTGGTTCCTATAATTGGATTTTTTAAACTCTTATACATCTATATTAATATTCTCATCATTTTTATCATTGGTATTGTTGTATTATTAGTAGAACATGCATATTTCGCCTGTCATTTCGTTTTGTCTTATATCATGTATGGGTTAAGTGATAATTACATATCTCTCGTATTTGATGTGGTGGTTACATTCCTTAGTTTTGCTTTTATAAATGTTTCCACGTTGTCTTTCAAACAAAACTTTCTAGTTCAAAATTTAGGAGTTTTGCAGCCAAGTACATGGATATAGCTAAAGTTTTTCAAGAAGTTGCTTGACATAGAGGGTTAGTCCGTGAACTTGGGTTGGAATGATGAAAAGCTAATAAAGTTGGTCCGACAAATATGTTAACAGTCATTAATTCCGTCAAAGTTTGAGCATTGTTCAAACTTGATTGGTGTTAATGAGTTGTGGTGCCCTCTGGGGCTCCTTTTGGGACTCACTAATGATCATATCTAACCTTTGCTAATTGATTCAAATGTTGCATGAAGGTGGAGAGTTGTCGGCTTATAACTTGCATATGATAAGCTTCGTATGGTAGAGTATATGCATGAAATTAAAGTTGAGCTCATTTGGGTGGTACGCGAGTGGGTAGTGGTCACACATGGCTGCATTGAGTCTATGGACAACCCATGTTGTTAGGCACAATCATGTTAGTCTTTGTTGTTTGCCTCTGCTCGTTCATTTCATACCATATATATATACTTGTTTCTGCCACTTAAATCCATCTTTTATCATATAGGCTTTCTATTGTATCTTTCATATAGTCTAAGAGATTTAAGAGAAGAACTTCTGATTGAAAGTTCGTGAGAATTCTAAACTCATATCTTTTTTCTTATGATCTAAGCAATGGACTAATCATATGATCCTATTTAATCTATTGTTCTTCTTTTCTAGACTGAAAATTGCAATCTTAATTTAGTATATGAACGTACCCTTCAGATCTATTCCAAATTCACCATGTATTCAGTCAGCCAAATGACATTGATACTTCCTACACTTCTCCCGAGAGTTCTTTATTTTCCTTGGACGAGAAAACGACCATCGTCGTAATTTTTTATTTTTTATTTTTTTGTGAGAGAGAGAGTTATGGTCAGGCCTAACCTCTCTCATATCAGCCAGGATTATACAGACACAGCAAGCCCCTTTTCCGGTAAGGGTCCCTCGGGTGGGTTTTTTTCAATAGAGCAAAATAAAAATAGGGATAATTTCAATCAACTGTAACACTTGCCATTATCACAACTCAAGGCATATAAAACTAACCAAACTGAACATTGGTCTTGTGCCGAAGTTCTCAGGATATCGGAAATGATGGTTATTACAGATTCTACGAAAGGTCACAACATATAAACAATTTTCTGTAGCGAGAGGGCATTCTTGGGTAGGCCTTAAACCACATGGCAATTTATCCACGGGGATTTCTTGGCTGACGATAAACTGTAACCGCAGTATGTTAACATATTCACACACAATCATCCCAGGTGAAATCTTAAAACATAGCACTGGGATCTTGACAGGGCTAAGAAGGGAGATCCCGTCCTTTACGTAACAATTTTTTCCATTCAAACAGGCGACACTTACTATTTCCTCTTTCCTGTACCAATTGATAGAAACTCGAAGCTCCGGAGGGCATCATTCCCCGACCTTAAAGCAGAGCCACGAGCCAGAGATGAGGTCCTTGGTTCAGTCCCAGGTTGGATTCTCTGGGTCGTAGAGAGACGGCCACTAGTAGATAGTATCCGGCCAGATCTACCCTCGCTGGGTTCACCCGAAGAGCTTGGTCTACTTGTTGATACAATAGCCCTCTTTGAGGTACTACCATTGCGAGAGCTACGCCCTCTATCGGTGTCAGCCTACATAATGAAAATACATAGATGGAAATAAATCAGTCGTGCACGTACGCATTCAAGTATACAAAGAAAAACAGATGACTGAAATCATAACTTCTTCAATGACATGGAAAAACAGTCAGGTGGAGAGCCCAGCAGAACTGCACTGTTCCTGCCTAGTACTTACCACATCCTTTGATAATAAGTCATCGGTTGATTTGTATCTAGCCTGATCCACAACCGCAGTATTTCTTCTAGCAAATGCTTCAACTGCACCAGAAAATTTATCTCGAATCTCCAGCCCTAATGTATATAAAATGACATGAAAGGTTGGGAATTACAAATTGTACCTGATATAATCAGCCATCTACACAAGTAAAGGGGAATAATCAAACAGAAATGATTAAGCCACAAGACCTCTACCAAAAAAGTGTTAGTGTAGCAGCTAAGACTAGGAGATCTAATTGCTTAAAAATGACATGTTCAAACCCCCTCGTGCAATATTCTCCACAGGTCTTATCAGAAACAGTCCGCTATTCTAGTAAAGGTGACACAGCATCCATATTCACCCCCCCAAATTCAGCAGTATAACAGAATAATATGGATGGAAGGGAAAAACTGAGGGAAACAAGGGTGGAAAAGATGCCCCATACTTTATAGCTTTTGTACAGTATTCGAAATTTTGTTGAGGGGCTGGGGGCGGGGAACCATTTCGGTAGAGAACCCATTTTAAGTCTACTAAATGGGTATTCTAATTTCTCACGAAAAGATTTTTGTCATCTTAAATACACTATATGAGCAAACCTGATGTCCTGTCTGTTCGTTCTGCAGATGGTCCAGGATTTAAAGCTGGTCTTACTGTTGGCTGCAAGTATAAAGAAACCATAAGATAAAACTCATAATTATCATACAATAACAGAACCCTAAGTATCTGCATACTGACCCTTGGTCTCGTGCTAGATCCAATTTGTGGATACCTCATCACTGTCCAGTCAAATACATAATCGAACTGGTAACCTACATACATAACACTCCAGATATGTGGAGAGTAAGTTGACCAACTTCCACACCCATCAACAGATTATGTTTGAATGCCTAAAAACAGCATGCAAAGCAATAGGTCACATCTTAAGAAAACAAATGATACCTTCACGGATGAAGAGGTCTCGGAATAGCCTCTTCAGATACGAGTAGTCTGGCTTATCATCAAATCGGAGTGATCGACAATAATGGAAGTATGATGTGAACTCCGTGGGGTAATTCTTGCAAAGCAGCTATGACAAAAAGAGGCATGACCCATAGTTTGAAATGAAAAATTATTCTCAGGTAGTGGGCATAGCAGGACAGGCATTTAACCAGGCAGCAAAAGAGCTACAACTATACATGCAGTAGTCACAGAATAAGAATACCTCGATGGGAGTAAGCATTTTCTTCTCACTGATTTTATCATATTTCTGCTTCTTAGTGCCAGCTCTTAGGCCCTGCCATGGAAGGCTGAGAGCAAAACAAGACAGATGACTAAGAAACATTGACATTAACAAGGAGAAATGAGGCCAGAATCAATGAGTCAACAGTGATATCAACCTTCCCCTGAGAAAGTACATTAGCACATATCCAAGGGACTCCAGATCATCCCTTCTACTCTGCTCTGTTTCAAATAAACATGAGAAATCTCAGACAGCTTAGCAAGCCCAACCAACCATTAGCCACTATATTTCAGTAGCCGGGACAGGGTAGAAAAAAAAAGAAAAAAAAAAACAGAACATTTTCTTTTCACTGCTTGGAATGAATATCATCACTCACCAACACCGAGGTGGGTGTTGACACTGGCATACCGAGCAGTTCCAGTGAGGTTTTTATTCTCTCTGCAGAAAGGTTACACTAATCAATTACAACTTAAAAAGCAAGCAGGAAGAATAAAGGTTGACAACCACAAAAGCTAATATATCCAAAGGTATTACCCTCTGTTTTGGTAAGCTATGCATAAAGAACAAAGCAAGAAAGAAACATGGCATTTTTGGCCAAAAATATGACAGCTCATCTTCTAATGCTCTCCCCTCCTAACCTATGTTCTTCCCATACATTAAGTTCTTAATGTTTTTCACAACAAGATAAGCAAAGACTTTTAGTGCTGCATTTGAACATTAGACTGATAGGAAAAGGTGGCAAACAGATCATACAGGTTGGGTTAAAATAGGGTCTACTATGTAATCAGATCGAGCTCAGGTTTGGGTCAGGTGTCCTTGAAAGTAGGGTCTAATTCAAATGGAAATGATTCAACTCATGTTTGTATTGGATCAGGACATATTGTTTCTAATCATAAGAATATTAGTTCAGATTTCTTTAGGTTTAGTTTGATTCGAATCTACATACTCTGAATCATATCGAGTTAAGATCTAGTTAATTACTCTGAATCATATCGAGTTTAGATCTAGTTAATTTAGTACAGAATTTGTATCAACATTAATTGTTATTAAGTTAATATAATGAATAAATTGAATTTTGTAATTTATTATTATTGTTATACTTATAATAGTAATGATTATCATAATATAAGTAATGATATAACAAATTATTATATACAAAAAGTAATAATAATAATAATAATAATAATAACAATAATATATAGTTATTATTATTATAGCTATTGTTATAAATATTATTAATAATATAATTATAATTATTGTTTTATTTGTAATTATATGGGCTGTGCATTTTTTTTTACATAAAATTTTATTAATACAATAATTTATTGATGTTTACGTAGATATTTAAATGAGGTAAAATGTTACATTTGTAGATCGAATTTGACTTTAGTTTGAATCAAGTTCGGAATTATGTTTAGGTATGAATCGGATTCAAGTTGGGACATTTCGGGTCGACTAAGTTTGAGTTGGGTCGATATTATCTGCCCAAGTATGGGTCGGTTTAGGTCGGTTTCTTATTACTTTGGATCATTTGGGTACAAATTATTATCATATTATCTAAATTCAGGTCAATTTTTTCATTGCTTCGGATTTAAATTGTTCAAATTGGATAAGCTTTGTCAATCTACTAACAGGTAAGAGATTTAGACTAAGATGATATGAAATGGTATTTACTAAAATTGCTGGGATTACAATGATAATCAGGGGTACTAGATTCCAGGTATTTGAGGGCCTGGAACTCTTCCAAACACTTATGATTCTCTTCCCCCTCTGCTTATCCCTCAACCCTCTATTTATAATATTAATTAAAAGGTTCTAGGCTAAGAAAATTCTCAACAGACTCTTAAGTCTTAACAAACTGACCCATAACTAGCTACAATAATACGACTTAACTACAGTAAAATGATTTATCCTAATAACCTAACACAGACCTTCCACCCGATCCACTGTTGCGAGGCTTCAACCATACATGAAAATCACTAGGAAGACTGAACTACTCATTAGAACTTTGCAGGCTAAAATCTCCATGTTTGAGGCAGTTATTTTTTCTTTTCAACCAATTTTTTTTCTTGTTTTGGGTGGTAGGAGGTGGGAAGGAAAAGGCTTGAATGACTTTAATCTTCATAACCACACATCATTTCCCCACTAACATGACAAGTGAATATAGACGCATTAACGACTAAGGACCCAAGCTCATGTGGCAAGCCAGAAAATAGGATTCATTGAGCAGTAAGGTATTTTTTTCCTCCAAAACCCAGGTCTGAGTCATACAATATATACAGGCAACTAAAGAAGATCATCTGAAATGCTCAGGAGACAGCACTGCTATGATGCTATCCTTCAGTGCCCTTCATGTGGGCTCAAATATGGCTTAACAAAAACAATGAGCATATCCAAACCTAATAGAAAAATGATAAAAGGGACTGAAACAACACCCCCCCCCCCAAAAAACAAAAGAAAAAATCATGAGAAAGGCTTATGTGATGGCTTGGGCTCAAAAATGGCTTAACAAAAACAATGAGCTTCTCCAAACCTAATAGAAAAATGACAAAAGGGACCAAAGCTCCCCCCCCCCCACCACAAAAAACCAAAAAAATCATGAGAAAGGCCTATGTGATAGCTGTCTTTGAAGATTTCTTTAAATTCTGTGGATTATACATCTGTGCATACAAAGAAGCAAGGCTCGGGATTATCAAGGAGGATAACTGCATTTCATAATCTTTTTGTGATGGCCATGGGCCAACCAGCCTTGTCAGGCAAGGCTAAGATTCCAGCCTGCCTTGCAATGCATATCTAACATAACTTTTATATATTATATTACTCCCCCTGTTTATAAAAAGAATATATTTTCGGTGTAACTTTTTGTTCCAAAAAGAAAACCATTTCAGAAAATTCAAAGCCTAAATTTTATTGTTACCCTAACTTTTTCTTTCATCTTCTATGTTTTTTCCAATGAAATTACTAAAATGACTTGCCTTTAGAGGACACCAGGGGTGAGGGGAGTATATTATGTGTGCTGAAATATTTAGACTCAAATTGCAACAATTACCTAATATAGCTAAGCCCTACTTTTAGGCAAGTAATTTGGGCTGAAGCACTAAATTTTAAGGTAGTGACTGTAATTTAGGTAACAATTCTATTAAATAAACTAGTTGGTTACAACATAAGATTATCCTCTATGATAACTTTAGGTTTTTATATTCCTATAGATAGGGACCCTCTTGAAAACAATAAGAACTCAAGCTAGAGCTTAACAACAAGTGTTAATTCTCGGCTATTGAGCCTTCATTAATTATTCTCTCTCCCTCTCATACTTGGCCTCCCTTCTCTGATTATCAGTACCAGCACTCATCACCACCACACCATCACATTCATATCACCTTGCCCATTAACTTGCATCCTAAGCTCCATGGAAAGGGAAGACTCATGCTTAATTAGGTCACCCACAATTCCAAGTCTAGGTCAGTGAGTCTGGGTCAGTAACCGGGTTAGAATTCAGATTTTAAAACAGTTTTTATCCTTGTTCTTTGTGGTTAGATTTGATAAGGGAAGAAGAAGCTAGGCAAACACAGAGATGAAATAAGGATCAAACTTCACATATTCTTTCCTGAATGAATTAATGACTTACAAGTTTGAATCCTTTCGTAGCACAAAGCTGGAGAAATCCTTACGTACTCACACACACAACAATGGACTTAAGAGCTTCCTCGTATTTTATAATAAATCCCCTAGTTTGAAAGCATGGGCTTATAAAAGATCTTAACAAGTTAACAGAGCAACATATAGAGTAACTGTCACCCTCAAAACCATTTTCATGATGAGCTTTTTTCGCTTCCCCCTCCCCCCATGATTTTCACCCAATTGGATTTCTAGATTAAGTATTGTGCTCTCTTTATTTTTTATTCCCCTTCAGTAATTTATTACTTCAGTAAAATTCTTCGGATCAATTTTTCATGACCAACTTTGCACAATAGACCCTCACTCTCATGAAGTACACAACAAAATAATTGTTATTTATATGTGATCAATTTATTATATTTCATAAGATATATAATACCAAAACTTATCATCCAGTCTTTTTTCATACACAACAAAGTAATAGATTGTATGGCACCATCTTTCAAACAATAACAAACAGATGTAAAAGCAAGTTATTGCAACACGAGCCAAGAAATAAACTGACAACTATTGGACAATATGAACATGGCACTAAGTTTTATAAGACAGTAAATTGAACCTCAAAAGCAACCAGGGCCTAAAATCTCTTATATCTGAAAGGAGAGAGAAAAATGGCACATGGCAGGTAGTGAAAAGGGCAATTATAAGCAACAACCAGAGAGGATAAGAGCAACTAACCCAATGATTATATAGTAATGCTGCAAAATGTGTCTAAGATTCTATGTATCAACAACTATCTTCCCAATATCTGCTTTTATATGGCATCAAAAACTTAAATAAAACACAGCGATATCAAGAAAAAATTCAGACAATCCTATTGGCCATGCTGGAACCCAAATATTGTGCTCATCAGATAATTCCATTTCAACAACAAACACACTATATAGAATTTTATCAGTTTGTTCTAGCATATTGGAAAGGAAAACATCACCAAGTCCAGAGAAAATCAGCTATTTCTTAAGCTTCCCTAGAGGATATCACTTGAAATTCAAAATATATTTACTCCAGCCCATCATTAATATAAAATCTTTGTGTAGTTACTTGCACGAACCCAAATATGTCCTCATTTATATTTCTAATCCGGGGATGTGTGATACTGGAAAAATCAATTGCTCATGTAGTTTGTCACTGAGGGTCTATGCAAAATTAATCACCCTTCCCCCTAATAGAAGGGTCTTTCTCTCTAATAACCCATGAATTTGCAGATCAGGCACTATAGAAACCTCCAAATCCTCACACTTGACAACTGAAGGGCTTTTTCTCTGATGACACAAAAATACTATAAGCTTATGCGTGCAGATATATTGTGAAGCATACACAGCAAATCATTAGCAACACAAATCATAATGCAGCACCTGCTCAACAACTGCTCAGGTTGCATGATAATATATCACTCCATAAACATGGATAATAATCACAAATAATGACTCCAAGCACCTGTATGGTATGTGTTTGTGGGTATGGAGATCACGATACTTCTTTGCAAGGCCAAAATCGATGACATAGACCTGAGAATCATAAAACCGGAAATTTGATGTTATGGGCAAACAATTTAAGGCATCCAAATGCAGAAAGAAGAGCAGATCATGGACTTCTACACTCAATTGCCATATTCAAAGTGGTCTGAGAACCGAATCAAGTAAAGGACATGCAGCAGTAATCATAAATTCACCTTAGTTTGCCATACAGACAAGCTGGACTTTTCATGTTAGTAACTAGAGACCCATAAATTATAATGGTTCAGCAGTTATTATCAAATAATAAGCTTGATTGTTACAGCATTGAAATTTCTCAAAGCTATTTCTGAGAGCCATGATCGTTAGTTAGCAATCTGCATTGGAAGATAATTTAGTGCTAGTCTAGGAAATCTCCTAACGTTAATGGTGGTTCTTACCTATCATTGTTTGTCAATGTTACTGGAATATATATGAGTGTAATTAAAAAACGGGGTGGTCATTAATGATATAAATAATAATTAAAAAAATAATAGTAATAAATTGTTTTTTCCCCTTTTCCTTTCAATTTAATGTGAAAATATTTCTATCTTATAATATTATTCCAACAATAAAATATATATGTATTTCAAATAAATGACTTATATTGAAAAATAATATAAGAATATTCATCCTATAGTTTAAATTCTCAGAAATAAATTAAGTTTTAAACTACAGGATCTAATTATAATATTGTTCTCATATAATGCGAGTCCTCTTGCTACGATCTAAGTATAAGTTTTAAAGAACGTGCATTTCTATTTATAAAACAAGTTGTATCTCATAATATTATATCAATAATAAAGAGAATGTGTATTTTGAATAAATTGTTTACATTGAAAAAATAACATAAGAATAATTATTCTACTTTTTAGTCACTTAAAAATAAAATAAGTTTTAAATCATATGATCTAGTGCGGAAAAAATTTATGTAAGGATGAAAATTATGAAACTATTTCTTATCATTGACCGTGTGCAAAGTTGCAAACTTTCCTTGAACTTGCTGGACAAGCTGCTTGTCTTTATAATGCAACTAAATGATGCTGCGTTTGCTTACTTTTGTATTTAGCATACACTAAAATTTTACGACTTAGCTGTTGAAGGCTACTAAATGCTTCTGAACGCTGCTCAAACACATTCACAAAAAGAGCCTTACTTGAAATGCAATACAGCACCGAAGGGGGGAAAATTACATCCTTATACAATTGTACAATGAATGGGGTATAACAAACTAAGCGGCATGCCATAAAGCCATTCTATTCTATTAGGTCCCTAGGTCTCAAAGGTATTATATTGTTCTTTTGTCTATCAATGTTTCATTTTACGTAAGCCAGATCATCAAATTTCCCATTGAGAACTCACAAGCAAACAATTCTTTAATGTAATTGAAATACTTCCCAGACCAGATAAACAGATTCTTTAACAGCTATTAATTTTGTTAACAGAATCAAGAATAAAGTCCTATCATTTCTACCTCAGTCCATGTAATTGAAGTAAATTCACTCCTGCTTTTACTGAACAATAACACATAGCAAGGACTGACATGTGTTCTACCTTCATACAATACAAGAATATCCCTTTTACTTAATGACCAGTAATATACTGGCATATAGCAAAGGAAGAAGTACCTCAGTGGTGCTTAATCCTTGCTACTTGTATTACAGAAATGAAATGAAACAAAAAGAAGGCACGTCATATTCAGTTTTAGCACCCTTCTTACTCTATAAAACGCAAGCTCACACATTAACTGCCACACTTTTACATAATGGATACATATATTTCTAGACATTAAAGGCAGACATGGGAATCTTTCAGAAAAATTGTAAGGGAGCATTTAGTTTGGGTAAACAAGATTGTTTACTGAAAAACGTTTTTTGGTTTCTCAGAAACTCAAAAAGCATGTTCATAACTTTAATTTTCAATTTTTCTAATCAGAAAACTGAAAAATACTGTTTTTCAACTTTGTGAGGAAAACTGAAAAATAACATAACTATGTTTTTTGTATTTTCCATATAAACGTATGTATTTGATTTCTGCATGCTTTTCAATTAAAAAATTATTGTTGATAAAAATATTAATATGATTATTATTTTTAACTATAATAATAATATTAATATTTTATTTATTTTATTAATCTTTATCAATACTAGTATTACTAAAAATAATACGAATGATATTATTATTGCTAACTAATTACTAATATTAATATTCATATAATTACTATTAATTACTAGTAATAATATAATTACTAATATTAATATTCATAATATTATTATAAATATTAACTTCAGTATTACTATTGCTATTAATAAATATTAATATTCATGAAATAATGATATGCTAACTATTAATATCGACATTAATAATAACATTATTAATAATATAAATTAATAATATTATTTCTTATAATAATAATAATATTTCTAATGATAGTATATCGAATAACAATAATAATAATATTATTAACACTATTATAAATATTGATTAGTAATTAGTATAATTAATACTACTAAAGTTAATAATACTATTATGAATAGCATCCCTCTCATGAGGCTCTCAAGAGCATGACAAAGTCACAAAAATATAGGCTGATACGCCAATATATCAGATTGTTAGCCTGCCAACTAAGACAGGATTTTTCCATAGCAACTTGAAGCATTCCTAAATCTAGTTTTCCATGAAAC
Source organism: Tamarix austromongolica (assembly GCA_039764185.1). NCBI lineage: Eukaryota > Viridiplantae > Streptophyta > Magnoliopsida > Caryophyllales > Tamaricaceae > Tamarix > Tamarix austromongolica. The sequence continues at coordinate 74,619,347 of CM077816.1, read as the reverse complement.
ATGTTTGACGAGTTTCATCTTTGGAACACAAAAGCAGTTCAAAAGTTAATGATTTGCAGTGGGGATAAATCACAGTGAAGTTTCACTTGCATGAGAGAAATGAGAGAAGGGGAAGTCAAACATCTTTCTCAAATTCGTACAGGCATAAAACATGGAATATAGAAAACATGACTCAGGACTGAATGGCATCCCTCTCATGAGGTCAAGAAAGAACTAAAAGGGTAAATATAAAATTGCAAAGATTCCATTAGCTAACTTGAAGTTGGACAAAAAAAACCCAAACATCCAAAAGATTTTGATCCCCCAAATCACATGCCTAAAGATCAATGGCTAAAGTCCCTTCACCTAAAAGAAGAAAGGCAATGGCCATTACTTCTGTCAATTAAAATGTGAAGCACAAATTTTCCACAACTTTAATATAAATTAAGTATCTAATAGTTGTTATGCCAATGCTCCTTGTCAAACCCCCCATATTCAAACTAAAACAAAGTTCAAAGTAGAAGGCAGCAAATGAAACAAACAAACGGAAAAAATAAAATGAAAAATTAAAAGACAAAATTAGCATTATTGATATCATAGAAACTTCCTTCAAAGATAGGATTGCAACTTGGCGTGAAGACATACCCTATTAGAGAGGTTGCTGTAGGACAGATTATTCTGAAAAAGGAAGAAATACCATCCAAGATGTTATTCTAAGTTCGCCCAAATCAGACCAAGGGAAAAACACAAATGAGAAAACATGAAAACCCAGCCTCCCAGTGTCGAAAGGAAAATCATATTCACAAAGAATCAAATTTTCATAGGTAGAGTAACATCTGAATTTCATAATCTCAAATTAAAAAGGGAAAAAAAATTCAATGATTATCGACATGCTTGATACCATATTGTCCAAGAAACCTGCCCAAATGCATCCACGTGGAAATTCATAGCATATGAAACATACTATACAATTGTGTTGGTGGAAAGCATCAACACTTTAATGACATACCTGATTAGCTTTACGCCCAAGGCCCATCAAGAAATTGTCAGGCTTGATATCACGGTGGAGAAAACCTCTTGAATGCATGTATTCAACTCTATTAATCTATCAAAACAATTGGAGAACAAGTATTTACAAGTGGATTTATAAATGCAAAATGCAGACATATTGTTGATGGAAAAGCAGCTTACCATCTGATCCGCAAGCATCAAAACTGTCTTTAATGAAAACTTACGGTTGCAATAATTGAACAAGTCCTCTAGGCTAGGGCCAAGAAGATCAATAACCAAAATGTTGTATTCACCTTCAACTCCAAACCATTTTAGATGGGGAATACCAGCTGCATCAGCAGGAAAAAAATAAAGATACGATATTCCAGCACAAAAACTGGAGTAAAAGTGAAGCTCATGTAAAAATAAAAGTCAAAATGCCAGCCACTTACTGCCTCCCTGAAGAAGCATGTATAACTTTGACTCATAGTGAAGCTGAGGGTGCTTGGTCTTCACAGATTCCTTAAGAGGAAAAATATGCTGATTAGCACTTCTTTCTTTATCCTTGTCTTCCTTTCATTTCACACATGTGAATGTGTGTGCGTGCATATTTTTTTCTTCTTTTATCTTTTTTGGTTTTGTTTTGTTGTGATAAGGGGATCATGTATCAGGGAGGGGTGTATGCACAATTATGAGATAACAGTAAGGCATAGAAAATAGTACTATCCAAAAGAATTCACCAATTCTCCAGAAACAACTCTCATAAAACCAAGATCAAAGTTTGCTCAAAGTAAGACCTTCCACAGATATCTCCTTTCTCTAGTGTCCATCAAACAGGCAGTACAAAATATCTCATTCCCTAGTAGTATATCCACTAGGGAAGATGGATCTCTCAGGTCATAGTGATAATGACAATTCGAGTTATTTGTAATACCCATCCTCCAAAAGAACCCCCTCCCAGTGTTTGAAAAGGCTTAAGGCGCACCGAGGCGCTAGGGGTCCTGGAGCCTAGGCGCTAGGCGCAAGGCGAAGGCGCACGCCTGGGCGATGTGAGGCGCCTAGTGTTTTTTTTTGTTGGCATATATACTTTTTTTTTCCAGTTTTCCTTGATGCTCTCTCTATTTTTTTTCCAGATGTAGTGGTACATTGTTTTTCCCTTTGTTGTTGTTGTTTTTCTTTTTTCTTTTTTTTTTTACATTAGGAAGAAAAAGTTTCTGCAAAAAATATATAGGACAAGGGGGACCTTTCTTTTTCCCTATATCTTTTGTTTTCCCTTATATCTGCAAAAAATATATGCAGATATACCTTTGGTTTTTCCTAATGCCCTATCTGTTTTCCTCTATATCTGCAAAAAATATATGCAGATATACCAAAATAACTATTTCTTGCTTTAAATTGGTGGTAGCAGACTTTACAGTCTCTGCAGCTGGTTTTTTACCTTTCCAAAATAACTCTTGCTCTCCCCAATTCCCATATTAATTGCAGAATATTTTTACTGCAATCAAGACTATAAATAGACTTACATTTTTCCAACAAATGACTATTTAACTCCCCTAAGTCTCTGCAGTCTGCATGTAATTTTTTTTTCTGCTGAAAAGGTTTTTTATCCCTCTTCCCTAAGTCCATCCTCCCTATGTGTCTATTGATCTCCCAAGTTTCTGCTTGATTTTATGATGAGGCGTGCGCCTCATAACCTCTGCGCCTAGCGCCTGAGGCGCGCCTTATATGCGCCTCACTTACGTAGCCTCGCCTAGCACCAAAAAAGCCCTAACCCCCCATCGCCTTGCGCCTTAGGCGCGCCTCAGGCGCACTTTTTCAAACACTGCCCCCTCCTCCCAACCCCACCCAAAAAAAATGAAAATAATTGAAAACAAAGGAAGCAAGCCATGCCCACAGCAATCACAGATGTCCTAACTATCGTATTCTGAGGACAAAGCACAAAATCACCAACATGCACTACAGTGTTCTACTGTAAGCAGTAGTCCAATCAACTTTGATTTTTCTAGGGTTGGTAGGATTTAAAGTCACAAGCCTAGATCCAAAATGATGTTCTGTTTGGTTAAATATATGTCTAAGTCAGTCTGTGTAAACTAAAATTTTAACCGATCATATGACATTAGATCATCTTCTTAATTATTTTTTTAATAATTCAGTGTTTTTATGCCCAAAGAACATAAATAACCTGTACCAATGAGACATACACTGCTACTACTGATTTTAACAAGCTATGATAGTCAGTCGCAACATGCATATTTGGAATAGCATTAGTTCGAATCCTAATCTAATTCTTTAATTTGTTCAGGTAGATAAATATTTCAACTTTTCACCAGACTGATTCTCTAAGAAAATTCAGATCTATGAAGAACAATGGGCAGAGAGTGAACCAGCATATAGGTGAAAGTGAATGAATCACAGAGAGAAAGATATATTGATTTAAAAAAAAAAAAAGGAGCAATTTCTGCCTCTAAAAATTAAATGTAGCAAGAACAAAATAAATTAGAGAGAACAGATTAGTTTTTATTATTAAAGGCGAGAAGCAATACTCGGCAAAATTCTTCCATCTGTTCAGTTTTGCAGTCTTAATCATAGGACGAATTAGAGCATGCATATTTAATTTGCATTGGTCTCAATTAATCACTCCTTAGTCATCACTTCTATGTGAGCCCCTTCTTCAGCAGAAGGATCAACATCAGAGTGTGCTTCAGACATTCATGTTTATTGAAAACTTAAAGAGAGAAAAGCTGTTAACAACTCTAATTACAGATGCTGAAACCAGTTCATCATAGTTAAAATCTCCAATCATGGGACAAATGTTGGACAAGTAATCCCCCCTCTCAAAGTACACAGCAGAAATGATTCTACTGTTAGCATTATGCTAGCATTAGCATCCCATTGACTGATCTAGCCAGCTAACTGGAAACAGACTATCATTCAATTGGTTGGTTTATGTACGCACAGGTCAATACGAACGAAAACAATCAACAGTTACGCTTGCAGAAGTTACCACCACGATATTACATATTTATGCAGGTATGCCCTATCTTACAGACAAGAAAGGATGGTGCTTCTCTATCGGTTAAATTAAACTCTGGGAATCATCCACTGCAGCTACTTATAGTTCAGATGCCGTATCTCATGCTTCAATGGAGCAGGAACTACAATACAAGGGTAAAGAGAAGCTGCCATCTGCACAAACATCATATTTCACAAGAACGACCTAAAATAATTTCATAAATACGCACAATAGCAACTTCGTCTGTAGGAAGAAAACAAAAACGATCCATTATCTTCATTTCAACCATGACAACGGTAGCATCCAACAAAAACACGTACGAGAAATTTGAGACCCATTCAGTCCATGGTCTAAACAGCCACAATGAGAACAAATGTTAAGCCAAATTATAATTGGGCAGAGAAAATACAAACCAGCTTAATTGCAAGCTCTTCACCAGTTTGAACATTAACACCTGCAAAACAGCATGCCGTAGGTGATCCGCAGTTTGAAACCCAAAATAGAACTAGATACAAAAAAGGCTAATAAGAAGCAGGTACATACCTAAATAAAGCTCACCGAAGGAGCCACTCCCAATTTTGCGACCCAGCTTAAACTTTCCACCGATTACATGTTCCATGATCAACTCCAGAATCCAAACGGAAATGTCAAAAAGCTTGTAGATGCCCGGAAAAAAAAAAGGACTTTGTCCTTGCTAAAGTTCAAATTTCAAATGACAAAAATCCGAAGAAATAGTCATACAGATAAAACCCCAGAATCTAAAAATTCGATAAAACCTTTTGGATTTCCAAATTTAGTATATGCGGACAAAGTTCATAACCTGTGAGTGCCTTCCAATCAGATCCAAAACCCAAACTATCCACCTCAGAATAAGAAAATTCCCCAAAAATCATAGAACTACACAAAACCCCTATCCATTGAGCGACATAGTCCCGATTACTCGAATCCCAGGCTCATACGACATTGGCTATATGACGATGGTAACTGGGGGAAGGGGAGTACGAATCGGAATAGAATCGGGCTATTTTAAGAGGGAAACGAATCTGAAGAAACGAAATTATCGGGGAATAGGGGAATTTTCGATCTGAAGGGATACTAAAGTCCGGATCTAAGGTTATAGTCGGTTATAGTGAAGGAAGGAAGGTAAAAGTGAGAGATTTTCTCGTCAAATGATGAGATTCTTCGGAGCGAAGGGACAATGTAATTGGGAGAACGATATGCGAGGGGATGAGGTAGAGGGGAGAGGAAAGAAACTAAGAAGACTTGGAAAAGGTAAACAGGATTAAAGTAAAAGGCTAAAAGCACGATATTGAGGCATTTAATTAAATGTATTTACGTGTCTCTTTTGATTATGATTATTTATCCTCAATTGGAAGTAATAATGCTCCCTCCCATTCCCAAATAATGAATGATGAGGGATGATCCCTGTTTTCGCCTCCTCCCTCACTTATTAGCTACTTGCCTGACCATTTCAAGAAATGCGACTCCGCCTGACAAATCTTACCTACGCCGAATGTCATTCTTGCCAGGAACTCAAGAGCCTAGTGTAGAGTCTCTCATGGCAAAGGCTAAAGAGGTCAGAGGTGTCATGGTCGGAAGAATGACATGCGGCACAGGGTGAGATTCTCACCTCATAAATGAGACGATTGGTAGCAAATTATAAGGTGAAATCGGCTATATATTGGCAGAGCACCGTGGCACCACTTCCGTAAATAAGAAGAGCTTTCTTTTTATAGCATTAGTATTTTCATAAATAAGTACTTTCTTTTTATGACAATAATATTTTTATAAATAAGTCTAAATATTTTATTTAAAAAAATTCGATTATTTTTATTTTGGATTATTAAAAAGCAAAAAACATTTTTAAGACTTTTCTCTATAAATGAACATCTACATTTCTATATTTTACTATTAATAAATAATTTTTCAATATCTATATGATAATTTTTTAACAACCCTTGTAATAAAAAAATTAATATTGTTATATCCATTTTTCAATAATTATATAATGATTTTTCAACCGTTATGTGATAATTTGTGCAGTGTAGTAAAAAATTTCACCATTGTACTAATTTTTCAATAATGATGTGATAATTGTTTAATAATTATTTGATATTTTTTAACAATTGTTATGATGATTTTGCATCAATATTGTACTGGTTTTCCAATAATTTTGATAATTTTTCTTTCCAACAATCAATGTGATAAATTTTCGCCATGTTTATGCTACTCTTAAAAAAACCATATAGTATTTTTTTTATAAATAAAAAAAAACTATGTAAATTTTCAATGATCATTGTAACAAATTTCTACCATTATTTGTATTGAAGTTTCAACGGATATGGGATTATTTGTTTAACAACTATGTGATGACTTTTCAATAGACATGTGATGATTGTATAATAATGTTAGGAGTTTATGATAATATTTTTTTTGTATTGAAATATTAGTACAACACTATTGAAAACTTTATGTTATAAATATCATGTTTATGTAATAATATTTTTTCCCCTTTTGATATGATTATTTTACATATCTAAAAATATCAGGATCACTTTGATATGATTATATTGCATATTTAAAATTTCAGGATCATATATAAAAAAAACTAATATTTAAAAAATAATTTAAAAATTATACATTGTACCAGTAAAACTAATCATTTCAATCTTGCCCAGCTTTGTCCTTATGCTTTGGGCAGCTTAAGACTTCTCAAGAGTCTTCTTTCAAACCCAATGGACCCAACATATGCAACGGCAATATGTGTGGATATTACAACCACAACATCTAATACGACTAATTTAAAATTAGTTGTTGACTACTCTATTTGAACATAACCTAACTTTTTCCAATCTTCTAACATTAATTGCTTCCAATAGCAGCCTCATCCCTCCTCTAAAGGGGGCACATTGTGAGCTACTACCCCCATAAATAGTAGAGTTATGAAGACCACAAGAAATAAGGAATTCATTGGTCAAAAGGTAATCCACAAAGCAATCACAACTTGCCATTCGCATTAAAAAAAACCTTCTATTAAGTCATTAACTCTTATTTATTTCCATCCATTACAGCCTACGCCTCTACAGATGCCTTCAGATATGGGTCCCAATCCTTTCACCGTTGGTGACTATACCTTTACGCCTTAACAGCTAATTAACTATGATCCCTCTTTCACTTTCCTTCTACGTTATTTACACCTTACATTGATTACTTAAGAGTCAAAATATCTTTATATTAGCATCACCCTAGTGTTCCTCTGACACTCCAAAAAAATTATCATTTTTGTATGAGAATCGATAGTGTCCCACCTGACTCTAATCCACATACCCATTATAAGTTGTGCATGTCTACAACTTGGTGAACACCTTTGGGCTCTCCTAAAAAAATTTCCACAGGGCTTAAGTAACCGATGATTTTTTTACCTTAACATATGTCACCTGCTTTCATCTCAAATAGTACAAGTTCATTGCGATTGCGCTAGTTACTTGCAAGGGCAATCCACCCCAAATAAACGAGCAAAATCCTAGCATAAACACCACAAAGCATCAACTAGAGTTATTAACTTGTCAAATGGTGGAATATATTAGAAGAATCCAAGATGTAGAGAAATAAAACAAGTTCCTAAAGAGTTACTAGGACCCTATAAGTTACTTTACCACCTCCTTCATGATAATCCAAAATTTTGTAACATTTATTTTTGGGTGTTTTGTCTTTTTATTCAAAACTAACCCTTAAGCCTTAGCCTTATTATTTTATTAATAATGTTTAACCTATAACCCAAATAATTTATTAAATCTTTTTTCTAGATTATCTTACCTCTTTTATTAACAAGTCTCGAGCTAAAGTCTTTGGCACACATAATTTGTTGTGCTTGAATAAGAACCCATCTTGAAGAACATAAGCTCTAGAACTTGCTTGTTTCTTACAATCTTTGAAGATCATAGCAAAATCATCATCTATGGCATACTAACTCTTCAACATCTCAAACCCCAAAATCTTTGCATCCATCATCGTAAGTACCATAGTCCTCCTTGATAATGCATCCGCTATGACATTTTCTTTGCTATCCACATGTCTTGTAGAGAACACAAATGTCTGCAAAAAGCTTATCCACTTAGCATATCTTAGACTCACCTTCTTTTGACTATGCAAATACTTCAAGCTCTCATGATCTAAAAGAAATACAAAAGTCTTGGGTCTCAAGTAATGCCTCCATGTCTCCAAAAAACGCACAATAGCATATAACTCTTTATCGTAGGTTGAATAATTAAGTCTTACGCCATTCAACTTCTAACTAAAGAAAGCAATTGAATTATTTTCTTGTGCAAGGACACCCCAATGCCTACACCACTCACATCACATGTGACCTTAGATAATTTGTCGAAACAAGGTAAAGATAATACCGATGCATTTGAGAGCTTGGTCATCAAGTCTTCAAAAGCCTTCGTTGATTGATAATTCCAATGGAACTCTCCTTTCTTCATCAGTTGTGTGATAGGTGTTGCAATGGTAGAGAAGTCTTTGATGAACCTCTTATAAAATGAGGCCAACCTATGAAAACTTTGAACTTCATGGAAATTAGTAGGAATAAGCCACGATTGTATAGCTTCCACCTTTGATGGATCAACTTGAATACCATCTCCACTCACAATATAACCAAGAAAGATCACCCTCTCCATCATGAAATCACACTTCTCCATCTTACCATAAAGCTTCACCTCTCTAAGCTTGTCAAATATCCTCTTCAAGTGTTATATGTGCTCGAACTCACTCTTTCTATATACCAAGATATCATCAAGGTAAACAACAACAAATACCCCAAGAAATGGTCTAAGTACCTTCGTCATCAACCTCATGAAGGAACTCAATGCATTACATAGCCCAAATGGCATCACCAACCACTCACACGATCCATACTTTGTCTTGAAAGCTGTTTTCCACTCGTCCCCTTCCTGTATCATCATTTGATGATAATCACTTCTAAGATCAATCTTCGAGAACACCTTCGCACCATGCACCTCATCTAACATGTCATCTAATCTTGGCATCGGAAATTTGTACTTGATTGTGATGTTCTTAATGGCTCTCAAATTACTATACATCCTCCACGTACCATCCTTCTTATACACTAATAAAGTTGGAACACTACATGAACTCATACTCTCCCGAATATAACTGCAGTCTAACAACTCTTGTACTTGTTTCTGTAGCTCCTTAGCCTCCTCTGAATTACATCTATAAGCTGGTTTGTTCATTAATGGAACTCTTGGCATAAGATCAATAGCATGCTCAATACCTCTCAAAGGAGGTAGCTCACTTGGCAACTCTTCCGAAAACACATCGGCATACTCTTTCAATACTTGTTGCAATTTTGGATCCATATTAGCATTCTCCCCTCATTGGATTTCTTTTACCACTAAGGCATAGCATATCTTCTCATCTCTAATGGATTCATTCATCTCACACTCCTTAAGGATCAACAACTCCATATTACTCTTCTTTTTTCCTTTCCTACACTAGACTTCTACCTTCTTTGTTTCTTCCTTTTCACTCTCCTCAAAACCGAATCCTCCCCATCTAGATCAGGTTTGAGCCTAAACTTCTTTTGGCCCTTACACACCACATACTCATTAAGGACCCTATGATGCACAACCTTCCTATCAAATTGCCACGACCTCCCAAAAAAAATGTGACAAGCATCCATAGGCAGAATATCGCATAAAACATTATCAAAATAATTTCCAATCTTAAAAAAGATAAGAGTTTGTTTAGTTACCCTTACACTTTTGTCTTTGTTGAGCCATTGAAGTGAATATGGTCTTGGATGATCCTTGGTCTCCAAATTGAGCTTATTCACCATCTTCTCACTAGCAACATTACTGCATGAGCCACCATCCATGATGACTTCACACACTTTATCACCCACTCTATACTTGGCCTTGAAAATCTTTTCCCGTTGAGTATGTAAAGGTCGTTGTTGTACTTAAAGCCCTTTTTAACACATAGCAATACATTTGGCCTTCTTCCAAAGCATCCTCCAAGCTATCACTTTCTTCTTCTAGGTCTTCATCAAGGTATTCATTCTCTTCACAAGCCTCTATATTTTCTATCTCCTTCAAAGTCAATGTCCTTTAGTTTGGACAATCCCTAGAAAAGTGGTCATGACCTCTACACTTGAGGTATTTCTTGTTCACCTTATCAACCACTTAATCTTTGCCCTTTTCTTCATGAGTGAACTTCCTAGCATGGTCTTGGTTTGTGGCTTGAGAAATTGGTGGCGTCAACACACCCTTGAAAGTCAAACCATATGGATTATTGGTTGACTTGCTTGGTGGCTTGGTTCTGTTCAACTGTTTCTTGAACTTGACAGCTAACTTGGCTAGGTTTTCAAACACATCATACGAGTACACCTCTACCTTCTCCCAAAGATTCATATTTAAACCCTCGATGAATCGTGCATACCTTTTTACTTCTCTTTCTTGGACATCACATATAAGAGCTAGTCCTTTGAACTCTCGAATGTATTCTTCAACTCCAAGTAACCGTTACCTCAATAAAGTCATCTTTATAAAATTTTCTTGCTTGTATTCCCGAGGCGCAAACTTCTTCTTCAAATGTCTCTTTAATTTCTCCTATGACCTAATCTTTAATTTTCCTTCTCTCATCTATCTCTTTATAAATTATCGTACTACACTCTAGCAAAAATTTTAAACTTTAATATCGCTATTCGGCATCGTTTTTCATCATCAATTTTCTTATACTCAAAAATCAATTCAACGATTTAAAACCACTCAAGAAAGACTCTAGGTTAAGATTATCTTCAAAGTCAGGAAGATAAAAGTAGATTTCTTTTTCCACATCATCATAATTTTTCCTCAAAGTGTCATGTACCCTTATGTAATTTTCCATGCTCTCTTCTTCTTGTTCCACCTAGTTTTGTGCTCTTCTCACGTGCCCTTCCTCTACTTGTTCCCTTTGATTTTGTGGCTGCACATGAGAGTCATGGGATTGGGAAGATTCTATTATTCCCAATTGCAATTTTACTTCGTTGATTTTGTCCATCAATATCTTGAGAATATCTATCAAGTCTTCTCCTTGGTTCTCCATCTTTCTCCTTATCAACTGAACACAACACTCCCAAACACACCTTTAAGTACTTGGTACTCTTGTTTTTTTTTGTTTTTTTTAATGAACTCTTGGAGATTCTTAAAGATGGGACACTTTATTGATGATTCTTGAAGAATCTCAAAGAATCTTGAAAGAAAGATTGAATATGGATTTCAATTCCACGAACCTGTGGCTTTGATACTAAAATTGATGCTTGTGGGAGGGTGTAATTCTCAATTATGTGGGATTAAGCTTTGAATTGAGTTTAGATATTAGGATAAAGGCTTTTAAATGGTGAATTAAGAAATTAAAGCTTTGAATGTGATGGAATAAGGATGAGGATGGTTCGAATATGGTTGAAAAGTGATGATGATGATTCGGTTATGATGGTTTAACAAAGATGATGGCTCGAATGGAATGTACTAATTAGCATATGCATTCGATGATGGAATAATGATGATTTTTGGTTTTGAAAGTTAGGGTTTGGAATATGGTTATAGTTGTGGTTTAAAGTTAAGGTTAGGGTTTGGTTTGAAAAGAATGAATAAGGTTGCATTTGGTTGGTATGGAAAGATTAGGGTTTTGAATGGAAGGTTTAGGGCTTTGGTTGTGTATACCGAATTAGGGATTTGATTAACCACAAACTAGAGTAGGATTTTTATGGTAATTATGGCAGGAAAATATGAATTAAGAATAGTATAAAAGATATGGATTAATCTCTAATTTACACAAACGAAAAGATTACAACTTTCAATCCAAACCATTCACATAGATTCGATTTGTTTGAGTTAGAACTCATATAGAATTCATTAAATGTTGATCTTCAACTTCATTTCAATTCAATCTTCAATATTCTCAACATTCATGCGTATTATAACCTTTCTACCACTAGCTAAAATATAATTCAAAAGCTTCCAAGCTAAAAGATATTATGCTACCTTTATGCTAACTTTATTATCCAACTCCACTACTTAATTAATAAATTAGCTAAAGCACTTAATAATGCTTGAAAATCCTGCCAATAAACTCCCCATGCACATGGTCACTCCCTCCTGGTATGCCATACACATGCTCGTAGACACTTAGTTGCTTGTTTATTACGTTTCAAACAAGGTAACCACCCATTGTTCTTCAAATTTGAGGGAGACACGTTCCAAATGAAGAATAATTGGTTCCATAATTATGAAAGCTAATTCTTGAGTGTTTGATCCTGCATCACTAACTATATTAGGAAATACTAGTAGTGTAAGGTATAATAAGATTATAATTAATTGATCAGAAAGTGTATGATTAGTAGTACAATGAGAAAATGCATGCACAAGTTAGTAGAGTGAATAATCATGATAGGAATGTGAGGAGAGATATTGCATAGCACTATGCACTATAACAAGTTCCAACCTAATACCTTGCTAAGATCATAGGTTATCAATGATAATTAGTTGACTAAGCTTCACTCTAGGTGAAGCATACCCTATGATTAATACTATCTCAATACATGAGCTATTGCAATGTCGCATATTGAACTTTATAGAATTAATTATAGGCCTTAAATACATCTGTGGGTGAACCATAATACTATTCTATCATCAAAAACACTACTAAATCTCTTGAGCAACATATATTTCAAGCAAGTGCAAAATATGGCCAACAACCAACACTTAACATACATTTAAAGCTCATCAAAATGAAGTGCCATACCAACTCAACAAGATTACAATACCCACTAGGTTATAGCATAAATATCAAGTTGATCATCCCCATAAAATATTTTAGCTCATGTCAAATTTCATAGTGCTAATATTAGTACAATCAATGGTGAAAAAGTAAAGAAGAGAAGAATCAGGGATGACAGTTGAAACCACCCTTATCTAGATGAGCTGCATTCTCTTTTCTCCCTTCTTACTTAGTTGGAGCTCATTTGCACTTTCTCTCTAATTTTCCTTATGTCCTATTGTTCTGAATTCTCTCCTCTATCCTTTATTGGAATTAAAATAGGTCATTTATAAGTTGTTGGAGGTAAAACTAGGGAATAAGTGGCATTCAATAGTTCTCTTAGTGGTTAAGAGCCCTTAACTGGTCCCCAAGGTGCTAGCTACCAAAATAGTAGATATGATATTCTTCTTATTGATTGGGCATTTACTTTTAAAATGACATTGCCAACTGTAGTATATTTTAATCCTTATTACCTAACAGGTATGGTGTATTCTTGCTGAAATTTTCCATCATAGCTTCATCCTTTCCCTCATGTCAATCCTATAGTTCAAGTTAGTCCTTTAATTTATCCTAAGAAAAAAAGTGTAAGAAGTCTACCAAGTATGTAACACCAAGTAGTAGATATTTATAATGCATACAATTAGGGTTTTTTAGACTTAACATCTTCAATTTAATTCTTTCATGACATGCACACTCACAAGGTGTAAAACTAATGGAGAAACACACCCTATGACTCTAGTTGTTATCAGAAAACATGGAATGAATCCCAGCTAAGTCCTATAACATGTAATATTTTGACATTATCAAGAATTAATGTTTATTTATGGGGTCAGCATATATTTATTATTATTTGGTGTGGTAGTTTGTCATATATACCGTTTTATACTAATGTATTTCTGCCATATCTATCATAAAGAGAGATGCACTTATTCAACTGGCCCATGATAAATGCAAGGATGGGTATAAAAAGACATTAAACAACTGGAAACATAAATCACAACAAATGGTAAAATTCTTTATTGAATACAAAATCTCAATACAAAGTTAAAAAGTAGATTAAGACCAACTTGAACCAAAACTAGAAACTCCTAACATGTGTCACAACATCAGAAGTCCTACTCTTCAATTCCAACTCAAGCCCCAACAATATCTAGATCACTTGTGCCATAGCCACTACAAAATAATTTATTTAGTATAAAAGTATTGAACAAACACACCTAACCTTGACCTAATACCATGCTCACCAAAACATACTCATATATAATAATATCATAAAATCTGACTTGGTACACCAATAGGGAACACAACCATAATAAAAGGTAATAATCTCTAAACCATGTTATCATAAAACTCATGCTTTAAAAGGAAACTTAATATACTTAACCCTTAACATACTCAATAATCTAACAATACACAAAGGTATAAAATAATACATAACTAAAAATTTACATGTAATAACACCAAGTTTTGCATAAACCTAAGATTACACATGTACCAACATGAAATACCAAAAACCATCTCAATACACAAAGATAGTGCACATAATTCCCCTACTAAAATAATAACATATAATGGTATTATGTATATTACCTATAATACCCTGAAGTTTAGCTAAACATAATCCTAAGCAATTTACTTTGTAGCCTAATCCTAATCTTGGAAAATTAACATTTCCACCTAAACCTATTTCTCTAACCCTATTATTTTAACACAATATATATATATATATATATATATATTGATAATTAAACTATCATAATATTCTAACCAAAATTTTATTAATCTTATTCTAATTTAAAACCAAACCTATTATTTCTCTCTTTTTATTTTCCTTTTTTCTCTTTTCTTACTTCGGCCGACCTTCTCCCTTTCTTCTTCTTCTTCTTCTTCTTCTTCCTTTTTTCCACCCTTGTCCTTGTGTGAAATATTATCCTTAGACAATGCCTTACACTCCCCATCATCTCCCTATCACCTACTAACCACTCTTTACCCCATCAACCTATCAACTCCCAACCCGTAAGATCATGGGTTGGGGGTTGAATTTTCAGCTAAACGACACCCTCCTCCTTTCTCATCTCTATGTGCATGTGTATGCACACACACCCGCATAATAAATTCTCCCAACCATCTCTATCCTACCTTCATTTTTTTTGTAGAAATTCCACCACTAATGACAACATGCATTCCTTCATTTCCCTCCTCCTTGTCATTGCCAAAACAACCAAAAAACTCACCATCAACGATCACAATTGAAAATTCCTTCCTTCTTTGGTCACCTTTTCACTTCCTTCCCCTAACTAACTATAATTTCCACCACTGCCTTATCCCACCTTTTAGCTAAAGACCCTGCAACCACCCTCCTTCCTTTTCCTTTCCTTAGTTGCAGCTACATCAACCACAGCTCACGCTTCCACCCTCAACAACTTTCATCGCAACCTCCTCCTTTTCTTTTCTTCCCTGGCTAAGGCAACTTCCACCAATGCACCCCCTCCATCTTTGCTAGCTTCCACCAATGCACCCCTCCACTTTTGGTAGCCTTCACTACACCACACCATCCACCTTTTTAGTAAAAAAATCATGCCACTCCACCAACGCTCAGTCTCCACAATCGAACATTACTTCCTTTGTTTCAGCCAATACCATCGGTGCATCTCCCATAGAAATGGTAGCTTTTGATGTTACTACCACCCCCTTAGGTCAACACAACCTTTTCATTCCTCATCTTTGGTTGCACAAGTTTTTTCCCAATCACTTATTTAATTTGTTTTGTTTTTCCCCTTATTTTACCCTTCCACTTCCTTAACATTTTCTTAATTATGTCATTTAATCCTAATGGTGCTGTATTTTTCTTTCTTAGGTGACATTTTGGAGGTTCTAGAAAAGGAGAGATAGGATAAGCATACGTAGTGGCCAGAATTATTTTTGTAAGGATACTTGTCATTGTCTAGGGTTTTTGATAGCTAAGTGTTATACATGTTGTTGGGTTATACCATGTTATTGTTATCAAGTTATTTAATGTATGATTGTTAATTATATGATATGCAATTGATATTATATGATATAAAATGAGTAAGTGAAGATTATGTTGTATTATTATTATATGTGGAAAACCCTCGGTATGATATATGGTTATAACATTGGTTTATTAAGGTATGATGAATGTAAAAAGAGTATAATAAGGTATATGGAGATACATGGAGGATTTGGAAATAATGTTGCCAAATATATAAGATTTTAATGCAATAAGGGTTTTGTTATCAATAAGGGAATTTTGGCCAACATGGGTTAAATATGAGAATATGATAAGGAATTTATATGAAGTGCTTAGAGTAGTTGTGAATGACCTTTGATTTGGGAATAGTAACCCTAAAACGAGGAGGCTATTATCACATGTGTGAAATGTTAGAGTTAGACCACAAAATTCAAATATGTTGTTAACCTTAGTGTTTGGGGCATGCATATTGAATTTGGTATTTGTTTTATCCTAGATTTGTGAAATTAAGGTTTATACGCCCTATGAATAGTAATTTTTAAGATAGGGTTATTATTATATATGTAAGACCTTAGAGTTAGGACTTGAAATTTGATTATGTTGATAATAATAATATTTTAGGAAGAGGTACTACTTTTGGTGGTTAAAAAAGTAACAAAAGAAGAGTTACAATAAAAGTGTGAAATTGGGGTTTTAGTAATATATAAGGGTCTTAACCTTAGAGAACGACCTTATGATCTTATGATGTTCTTTACTTATTTTAGATGTATTCTTTAATCTTCAAAACAATCATAAATAAGAACTTGATCATTTAAAGTGAAAGATTACGTGAGTTGAGCTTAGGTGTTTTATGGGTATGTTCCACTAGACAATAATAGTGACTTAGGTATGTTGTCCCTGAAAGGTGCACCCATCTATTCCACTTGATTAAGAATAATGGGGCCCTAAACTCAATGTGAAAGATAATAAAATTTGAGATAAGTAATCTAATGGATAAGATATTAATAACTTAAAGTGAAATAGTATATGAGTCAGGACTGAGGTGTTGGGTATGTTCCATAGGACAATAATAGTGGCTCAAGTATGTTGTCCTTCAGAAGTGTTTTAGATTGTTCCACCGATTTAATAATAGTCGCTTAGGAGCATTTTTCTCCTGACATCATTACTTGCCTTTTGAAAAGTTATGTGTTTTTCTCGAGTTCTTACCCTATGTTGTAAATGTATTTATTTATTTATTTGAAAAGCAAGGATATTCATTAATGATCAAAAGAATAAAACCTAAGACATGAAATTTCTCTAGAATGGATAAAAAAACCTCTCTCTTACTCCTCTCATAGGAGGATAAATACCTAGCAGCTACTATGAAGGTTATTTTCTTGACTAAAGATTTCCAATCACTTCTATGTTAAGAGAAGATCATAGAATTCTATGCCATCTAACATTCATAGAGGCAAACAATGCATAAGGTTCTAAGGATATGAATTAAATGTATATATTTAACTATATCCCTAAATTGATAGTATTGTCTCCTTACTCAATACGTAGCGTTTTGACTATTATTTTCATGTGTGTTGCTTATTCCCACAAAAAGAAGACCTTGATACTTCTATTTAGGTCTTTAAGGATGAGTTGGATGATTTTTCTACATATGATGCGTTGTATGGATAGGAGTGATTTTTCCTTTACCGGGTGATTAGGCAAAGAGTCATGTTATTTGGATAGTGTTTTTACCTAAATATCTTTTGGACTCTCCGATCCATGGTATCCTTTTTGTCGTATTTTGTTATTTTACCCCATAGTTGATCTCCAAACTTATATATACATATATAAAGCTTCTCTCATTTATATCTACCTTCTTTTACTTTTAATAGTCTTCGCCTTGTTATTGATACGAGGATGGTATGGTAAACTATACTTACATTAATAATGGAAGTAATACCCAATATGTTTGTTATAAGCTTTCGTTGTAAAACAAAATTTTCATTAGTAAAATTAGGGTGTTAGAATACCTCCTACCAAAACAATAACATACAACCAAAAGTAACTCACTCACTCACTTCCAAGACATATTAGATAAGGAAACAAAATATCCACCTAATCGTGTGTATCTTATACAAAAGGTATAATTAAACTTCAGAGGGGTTAAAATCTCCTTTGTGGCATGAATACTAATTCTACATAACTGGTACTTCTAAAAAATCTATCAAGGAATCTCTTGTGAGCACCAACCATTTACCAAAGCTAAGTTTTTCAATTCCTTAAGTACATGTACCCCTCATAGGGTTGGTGATTTTACCTATGAAGTTAGAAAGGTCCTTTCAATCCGAAGGTCTTTAGTACTTAGAGATAACCGAGGCTCAAGATGTTTTCTCAACTCCACTTTATTAATTAGTGTTTTATTACAACCAAGGACCACAATATCTCATGAAAATACTTACTTCCAAGATGTCTTAGCAATAAATAATTCACAAACACAACTAGCTATAAAAAGGCTAAAGTTAGACAAGTCATAGCCTCACAACAAATCAATCTCTTCTTTAAATTAATTCTTCTTTTCAACTTAATCTTTTAGATTCAATTATTCAAATCTAATATGAAGTAAATTATAAGTTCTCGAAGGACATACTAGGCACATCTTACTCAACATAATGATGAATTCCACTCACCAAAACACATCACAAAAGATCACATTCTCCAAACTTACCACCATAAAACAAGGCTTCACATCAAAAGCCAACCTAAAAATAAAGTAGGCCTTAAGCTCAAATAAAAACCAAACCATTAAAAATAAGGACTCAAGCTAAACCAAAACAAGTTACAAAAGACATACTATCCCAAGTAAGATTAAGGAATTCTTAACTGGGTAAAGCCATTTTAATCTATAATCCTAAAATATATTTTAAGACACGAAGAATCACATTTGAAACTATAAAAGATGAAGCCGATGGCGGGAAAAAAATTTAAGCAAAAAAAATTAGATGAAATTTTTTTTCTAAAAAATACTATTCATATAAAAATACTATTCATGAAAGACGGAAAAAGTTATTTTATACCAAGAAGCTAAAATATAAAAAACTGTCAAAAAGTTATTAACAAAAATTAATATTCATTATGAAACCATAAAATTATTATTTAGAAAAATTTATATTCATGGTAAAAAAAATAAACTTTTTGGAAACATCTTTAAAGCACCAAAATATTTCATGTATACTAAATATGTCATAAAATATCTTAACTAGCTTTAAAATGTCATTTTAAGCCTAATTAGGCAAAAACATTTATTCAAGATCTAATCCTAATTTGGGAGATCATCACATGATTAGGTCAAGAATACATAGATAAACTCAAGAACATGTATAATGCAATGAAGAACAACTAAACCTTCAAAGTATTCAACAATACCTTAGAGCATCAAATCATACTCAAATCAAGCAAGTAATATATCAAAAACTACCTATAAATTACATTAAATATCTTTGCATGATTAATATTAACAAGTAACTCAAGTATAAAGATATTTTCAATAATAAAAGCCACCACTAAGGCACTTAAGAGTATGTTAAAAATGCCTATAGCATGGTAATCTTTCTTTACATATAACATATACTAAAAAAAACCCAAATCATAACATGTTGTATACCAAAGTTATCCTAAAAAAAACTAGGGTTATCATGGTACACTTACATTTAGCTAAAATCTCATAAATCATAATATATGGCTTAAAGGCTGAACTACTATAAAATACCCAAATCATGCTAACTTGAAACCAAAGAATATAACAAATATCAATTCTATTTACTTAGGGTTTGTGAGGTTTAGCTTTAATCTCACTCTTCTATACTAAGAAAGTAAACAAATTAAACCTAGAATAAGAATATAAAGGTAAGGTAAACAAGATTATAAAATCATAACCAAACAGGAAATTGTAGTACCTCACTTTTTAGAGTCCTTATTGTGTGCTCATATAAGTGTTTAATGGTGATCTAAGTGTATTTGATCTTATTTTAGAAGTGTGTTTAATAATGGTATGGTTCTTGGATAAGCTTGATTTGATTAGGAAAAATATTTGGTTTTATTGAGAAACCAATTAATTGGTTTGATAGACTGATCAACTAGTTTGTTCATTAAAAATTGATTTCTTGAACCCGTTGAACCGGTCGACTGGTTTGGGCACCAGTCAACTAGTTTAACTGACCTAATTGTTCTTCAAATTCGATTTTTTTCTTAGAATTTTTACCCAAGATTTTTCTAATATCATAACTATGTTTTACATAGTTTGTTTTCCATTTTTTTTTGAAACTTCTAAACCTAATTAGCTTATTTTGATTACTTTTAATGAATTCACGAGGGAGGAACATAGTTTTTTTTCATTTTTTTGAAACTTCTAAACTTAATTAGCTTATTTTGATTAATTTTAATGAATTCACGAGGGAGGAATTCATTAGGAGTCACTTTCATGCCCTTTGCTCTTTCATCTTCTTCTACCTTATTATCTCTCTCTTCTACAAGATTCCTAAGCAAATTTTCTATGGCTGCAACCTCATTACATATGTTGAGCTTCGATTATCATCCATTGTTGTCATCATAGCCTTCCTATGTTCAAAAACTTGGGCACATTACCTAGAACCCTTTAGTTTCAACAAACTAGCTCAAGACAGAAGATGTTAGCTTTCAAACTTTGAACATCTACACTTCGAATCTTTAATTCAGACTAGAATTTGGGAGTCTCAATTTATACACTTTCTCACCCTTCTCCTTACAGTAGAACATTTAGTGATTCGAACACACAGTCCTCATTTTCCCTCTTCATCCCTAACCCCAAACTGCTCTATTTTCTTCACATTTGCTTCACCATTCTCCCTACCCTATGGTTGCATTCTAATTATCTCTACCTCTTCTAGTCCTCGTCCTATCTCCTTCTTGTTTTTGATTTTAAGCAATATAGAGTTATATTGGGGAAAAGAGTGAGGGTTGAATTTCACCTTGATACTCTCTATTTTCCATTGGAATGGTGGGTTTTCCCTGATTTTCTCTCTCAGGTATTTGATTTCATTATGTCTTCCTTGCAAAAGTTTAGAGAGATTTTCACTGAGTTTAATTAAGATTTTGTTAGGAGTGTGCTCAACTTTTAAGGTAAATTATTGTCTTCCTTTGTTATTGTAGAAATGGTATGGGTAAGTGTAATATATATGCTACAAGTTTGTGGTATTTGGATAGTAGAGATGGCAGTATGGTTTCATTTTTTAATATATAATAAACAAATGGGTTAGTATGAGACTTGGGTTACAAGTTCATATGCGTGGATCTTATATTTTTAATTCTAGATTCAAAACCTCTTGATGTTCTGGGTGTTTTAAGTGATAATAAGATATATGATATATGGGATGGATTTGCTACATAATAGCATAATAAGAAGAGAATGTGAATGCATGATTTCACAAAATAAATTCAGAATATGCCAACATACCTTACTATGAATCCTGGAATAATTATGGTATTTTGCATGTCATTTAGTGAATATTATTTGTAAAGTTCCTTGAATAGCTTGAGTTTAATGTTTAGATTTGATTGAATAAGTTATGGAATTTAATTGTGATTAATTGGTGTTTTTGTGAGATTCTTTCACCCTAGACCAATCGATTGGTATCCAATAATGATCAACTGGTCTGGCAGACCGATCGATTGGTTGGTATGTGACTTCAGTGATTTTGACCTAAGATTTAATCGATTGATTGGCTCAACTAAACCAATCGATTAGCTCATAGAATAATCGATTGGTTGGTATATAAAATCCATGAGTCTTGGCCTCAGGTTAGACCCATCGACTGGTTTGGCCAAACCGATCGACTAGTTCCTAGAATAGTTAGATGGTTGGGTTAACCAATTGATAGGTTAGTTTGCAAATCTAGAAGTTGTAGCCTTGGGTTAAACCCATCGACTGGTATGGCCAAACTAATCGACTAGTTCTTAGAATAGTCAAATAGTGAGGCTAGCTGATCGATTGTTTGACCATCATTAGGAGGCTGGCAGCACCCTAAATGATAAATTGCTTCATGAAACTAGTCAACTGGTTAGCATGACCCATTGACTAGTTTTGGAAACTAATCGAATGGTCTCAACCAATTTTACTTTTCTCACATGTTTTTCTTCCCAAATTTGATGATTTAATTTCTTATGATTTGATAATGATCTAATATATTTTTAGCCATGAAATTATTTATATTAATAAAGTTAAATAATGGATTAAAGATAATAAAAAGAAATCATTCAATGCTTGACCTTAGGGTAGCCTTTAGCCTTCTTTTTGAACATAACATGACTAGATAAACAAATGACTACAAATAAACTCTCCTTATGATTAGTACTAGATTAAAATGATGGATGATATACCTCTAGTGAGTTATATCATGTAATAAAATGAGAACTTTGTAAGCGAAATGACTCAACAAAGATATGAGAAAATAATATTATCATATAGGATGGCTTGAGTTAACCTTACCAATGAGTAGTTATTTGCACTTAGCTAATGTAATAACTAATTAGACAGTGGTAACTTAGGATTTGAACTCTATTTAACCTATAAATGGACCTTCACCTTTGATCTTAGGAAATTAATTGGAACATCCTTCAAATAATGTGAATTCTATGATTGAATAATAATTGTGACCTTGACCTTGGCATAAGCTAAAGTTGAATTGTGAAAAAAGGAATAAATGGAAATTTAATGGTTGGTTTGGATCATTATGGGTATTATTATTATTATTTAATAATTTCACCTTTGGCATAATGGATTGTGTAATGGGAAACTCTCTTGAAGAGACCCTAAATGAGAACACTAGTTCATATGATGACCCTATATGGGTGTGTTGAATGAAAAGGGATTATATTCTTGGTATGATATAGTTGTGGGCCTTTATGTGAAATGAATTAAAGTGGAACAAGTACTATGAAAAGTCTGGATTATTCAATCCATGATTAGCTACTAGGGTTAGTCTGCTATTTTTTGGCAGGATCCTAGTTGATATAGGGATCCTCATAGATTCTAGTTCCTTTCCTACTCTAGAAATTAATGATTTAATAGAGGGTATTGATACTAAAGGTTCTGGTCACCATATGATAGATATGGAATTTGGTCCATCATTACTTTGGTAGGAACCCAAACTTATGTCCATAATGTTTCTTTAGCATAAAACATCACTTGGGTCCATTGTTACTTTGATAGGAACCCAAAATTATGTCCATAAGCTTCCTTTGGCATGATCCAAGACTTTTTGTCCAATATTTGGATGGATTCCATGGTATTGAGAGACCATGGGGAATGATCCCGTCTTAATTAAGAACTTGGGGTAAATTAAGTATATACTCACTTCATGCATAAGGATTTTGTAAAGTAATTCCATTTTATCTAAAGTAAAATGCTGACCAAAAGCAAATTTTAAGTAGAAGTAACCAGCCAACTCTTGTTAATCGATTATGGTTATTCAATATGGTATCCACCTACATTGCGAATACTTAAGAGTTCACACCTTATATAAGCTATGAATATGTGGTAGGCTTTATGCTCACCTACTTGAGATTTGATGTTAATCATATGTTCCTATGTAATGTATATTATGGTACATACTTGTATGATGAAATGGTTCCATGAGTTATCACATGCTCTATTATTATTATGCTCATGACTTATCCATGGTTAGAAGTTGTACATGAATTCTTGCTTTCTTATCACCATGCAAATTATACTCCACCTATTATCGAATGGATAATCTAAGTATTTCATAATCTATGAGTAGATATTATTCATGTTAAAAAGTTATAGAACCCGGTATGTTGATATGATTGTAATTATGTATTATTAAATGGACCTAATCATATGTGTATGACCCATGTGACAATACTTGAATGACCTGATAGGAAAGTTGCATGAATAGTTGGGTAAGTTGTACCATGAGTATGTGGTGTGGATCTAACTCGTACCATGATCTACATGATAATGATAGATTGGTTTATTCAATATGTATGCATACTAATGGGATTGTTATGCCCAATCCCCTACTCAATCCTACCAGTAGGAGGTTGGTTGTAGGTTTCTTGAGGACAACCATTGAGTGGTCCATCCACCTCTCAAAAATCTTGAGTTGTTGAGTGTTTCCTCAGATACTTTCTTGTGGTCTTAGAGTGACCACGGTGTTTTCTCGATGAAATCAATTTGTTTTAGTTAGGTAATTTATCTTCCTCATACATAGCTTATAGGGATTTGGACCATGGCTTGTGAATAAGGATTTTCTTATCTTGCACACTTTAGTTTTCCTTGTGTTTGATTGATTAGATAATTAGCCTTGTGTCTAGCATGAGGTAGGCGGTGAGGCGCTAGTCTTGTGTTAGATATGGTGGTAGCACCCCATTTTTCATAGGTTGGTTTTGTATTAACATTTTCGTAATATTTTCAAATGAAATTTTTTGGTAGTAAAAAATAGGGGTGTTGTAGAAATAATTAAAGGGAAAGTGCAAAGGATCTTATCTTTAAAGTTTGGAAGCTTAATCAAGCTTAAAAAATGGTGAAGAAGCTAAGCTAGGTCACGAAATTTGGATGGAGAAAGGATGGGAGAAAGTTTTAGTGGTGGGGAGAGGAAGGAGAAGAAAAATGGCTCAAAAATGTTAAGTTAGAGGCCTTAGGTGTTAAGACTATATGGGTAAAAAAGAAATCAAAAATCAATTTGGCTACTACAAGGTCTAAGGTGGTGGTACATGTATTGAAAGAGAATGAATAGCTCTCTTTGATTCACCACACATAGAAAATGAGTGGAGGAGAAGGAAAAAAGAGAAAAAAAATTACCAACATAAATTATTTATGCAAAATATCTATCATAGAAGAAAAAGCCCAAATTTATCACCACCTAAAAGGGAGACACAAATTTGGTTGGAGAAAATTCTTATAAATAGTGAAAGGCTCATATGCATTCTTATAAAGTTTGGATAAGAATTAAGGAGGTGAAATACAATATGGTGATGTAAACATGCCCAATAATATCTAAAATACTCTAAAAATGATATGAATAAAAATGAAATATTTTTTTTAATCATAATTAGCTTAAGAATAATAAAATAAGACAAATATCAAAGATTTTGTAAAACTTTTTTAATCATAAAGGGCTTAAAAGGATTAGAACACATGCGTAAAGCACACTAAGGCAATGAATATATGTATTTTTGCTAATAACTTATTTTACTAATTTACAAAAGCTTAGGAGACTTAGTAAAAATATAAATATTTCAAATATCCATAAAAAATAAAAATAAAAAGTTATGGGCCAAAAGTGGTTCAAAAGTTACAAGACTATAAATATGTAAGAAAGGATAACGAATCCTAAACAAAACATTCTAAACACATAAATATGGTTTCACATTTTTACAAATACGTGATAAATCAAAAAAATAAGAAAAATTAGCCTCCATCATTACTAATATTGAATAAATTAGGTTTTCTAAAATATCGAGGTATTACACTCATTCTCTTTTTTACTTATGTGTTGACATTAATGATTTATTAGTATAATATTCCTAAATTTACTACTAAATTTTTTATTTTATGGATGCAATAATAATAAAATATTGGATGTTATGCCACATCTAATATAGAAAAGGCTCCTTCTATACTTAATATACACCAATTTCAATGCTAAAAGTAAACTTGTAGCTTAGGATGATGCTTGGGAAGCACTTGATCGCACAATGGCACAAGATTATGAAATAGAGAGATAGGAGTAGAGATTAGACAAACCTAGAAATACCTATATATATATATATATATATATATATATATGTAACCATACTTAACAACAAACCTAGAAATACTCATTGCAGGCAATGACAACAAGAGCATTGAATCAACATATGATTGCAACAAGGTAGCATCATCTTATAGGAATGAGACACGCCCATAAAAGGATGATTCATATGCTATGTTGATAAACCAAATATTTTTCATATTTTTACCCTACTTTACCTTCATTTTTGTAATTTCGTCTAACATAAATTAAGAGACTTATCATAGTTTAAGTCTCTTATTTGCATTACCACTCTCTTGGTAATTGTTTTTCAAAAATTTGTACATAAATGCACAAATCCAAAGAAGTGGTGCATGGAATTAAAATAAAAATCAAATATGAAAGGCACTGAAGGAAGATAATCAACCCTACATGATTTTAAATAAGTCAAAAAAGGTCAAGGAGTTAAAAAGAGAAGGAAAGGAATGAAGAGGAGAAAGAAAAGGGAGTTGCACAACTACATTACAACCAGTTATCTAGATTTCCTATCTAGGATTTGATCTAGCTTAAATAGTTGATTAATGATAAATTAGGATAATTTTTGTTTCAATTACTTGAATTCTTGATTTCAATTGTTAAGTTATTCACTTATGGTTGAATTTCTTAACCACCAGTTTAACTAAATATAGGTCTTAATTTAAGAAATGAAAGGTGAAGATTAATAGCCAGAAATCTAACAATTAAATGGGAGAATCGAACCATGAAAGTAGGTTAATGTCTCTTGGAAATTTAACTGATTTAACATAGAATTTAATGGATCTAATTTGATTTAATACCATGAAAATAGGTTATTAATTTATATTAGGTACAATTTTTAGACTTTGAAAGAGATTATTAGTTAATTTAGGTTATTTCACCCTCTTGGATTTAGGTAATTGTTTGGCAATTAAATTGATTATTCATTAATTATCGATTTATGTTGATAATCCAATCCTAGACCTTTATTAGATTTGTATTATTGTTAGTATTACTATTTTATTTTATTTTATTATCTTTTTTTTACTCCCCAAATTTGATTTGTCTAGGTAGTCATAAATGGTGAATATTCAGTAATTAACAACAAAGTACTTGTGTGATAATATCTTGACATGATATAATAAATACTTGTGCTTGCAGATTTGGCTCATCATTTGGCTAGGTGTTACCTTTAGTTTAATTTCCAACAACACCCAAAATTATATCATCCAAGACCTTAGGTGGTTAACCTCTAACCTCCTCCACTTTACCAAAACCAAGAAATTTTCACCATTTTAAATTTTCTTATTTTCTTTTAACCTCAAATAAGTTCTTATACTCAATATTTTTATACATTTGGATTCCTCAATTAATTCTTTACATTTTCCTATATTTTCTTATTTTTAGGAGTTATTTGATTAATTTCCCATTTTAATTTATTGTTTAGATTTTCCAATTTACATAAACTTTTTTTAATCATTATTGACTTTCTTCGGCATGATGACTTTAAAAAATCTAACCCTTTTACACCCCCATGATTAGATCCCACATAGTCCTTGCTCAATTAACTAAAAATTTAACCATAATATCCTCTATCACCATCAATCAACTCTCTTACACTCTATCACCTATACCCATCACTCCTCTTAACTATCCCTCTCAGTTGATTTTTCCCTCTATATCCTACCCATTTTCAACAACCTTAAGGGGGTGTGCCCTTGGTTAATTATTTTCACACTTAGCTAAATTCTTGAACTTTTTACTTTCTCCTCTTTCCTATGTTTTTATTCTTATTGGCTTATTCTTGGTTTCCTCTTAGTGTGTGAGCCTCCCTATTCATTTATTCTCCATTTCATTATATCTTTTAACTTCTAAAATCTTAATTTTAACTTTGGTATTTGTTATTAGATAAAAGAGAGTTAAGATTATAGATCGAATAATGTTTCTTGAGCTTATTTAAGCCCTATTTTTTAACCTAGGGGGTTTATTTTCCTCCAATTTTAATTTTCTCTTATATTATAACCTCTCATATGTTCTCTTTATCAAATAATTTTCTTTTAGGTGATCCAAGTATAGAATGAGGTTATTTAGGAATATTTTTGCTTAGAGCATGATGTAGCATTTTGTAAGGATACATGCCTCTAATTTAGTTTTTTTTTGTGTAACTATGTGTTAATTTATAAATTTTGTTGTTATCATGTTTAATTTCTAGGCTTTATTTTAAACTCATGTCCATGTATTAATTAAGAAAGTACATGATTTTATCAGTTTTGTGATTTTATGAGAAGTTGTAATCTTTTATGCCTTTTTAGGTGTTTCCATAAAATCCTAAGCATGATTATATATTATGTTATTTTTAAGTTTTGGGATGAATAGATTAAATTATGTGTAAACATGGTGATTGGTGTAATATGTTGAAATCTCAAATTTGGGGACTTTATGCCTTTGGGGAATCTCGACTATATGGCCTTTGTGATTCAATAGAGTTTTTTTTGGGTAATTATACATTAAAGGTGACAATAATGTAAATGGTGATGTGTGTAAAATTTATAAGATTTGGAGACTTGTGTTTTGAGGTTTTTATAATAAATTTTATATATAATATGTTATTTTGATACATAAATTTTGGGGAAGTCTCAACCATCAAGGTAATATGATATTTTTTATTTTTTTGTGGAAAATAAATATTTTATTGTTCCTTGAGGTTTTTACAATAAATTTGATTCATAATATGCTAAGGTGTGGATGTAGATGACTTATATCATGAAAATAATGAAATTGGAGATGTTTAAGTGAGCTGAGGGAATTTTGGTTAAATCTAAAAAATTGATTATTGTAAGGATATTATATGGGGAAAAAAATGAAAGTGATTATTTGTGAATTATATTGATAAAGGTTGACCTCTTAGGTCGATCATTGTCTTAAACTTTTTTTTAATAATAACAAACTTCTTAAGTATTTTTCTTGTGTGTCTATGTGTGTAAGTACTATATATTTCCAATCAAGATGATCACACTCATTAAAACTATCTAGCCAAGTGAAAAGGTTAAAAGAGTAATCAATTTTCCAAAGCACAAGAGAAGATCTACAAGGAAAAGCTTAAGACTTTGAATATTCATGGTAGAATTACTTTTTTTGTCTTAGGATTCTATGTACATGTGTTTTACATGTTGAGCACTTAATATCAATAACTTTCTTCCTCTTCTAAACAAGTTTCAAAAGAAATTTCAATTACCTTATACTTATTTAAGATAAACAAAAACCTTTCAAAAAAGCTTTTTAAATATACCAAACCTAAACTAAAATAATAAATAACGTGTTTGAATTGAAATATATTTTTATTATTGTCTTTTACTTGTTTGAGAAAAAACTCAATCACATTGTCAATGGATTGAAAGCTTTTTCAAAAGGCCAAACTCTTTAAAGGCCAAAATTTATCTATCCTGGCTTGGTCAACAATCGGTGGATAAGGGCCAACAATGTTTGGTTGAATGGACTATAGATATAGGATAAAAAAAATTATGGGTTTAATAACTAGATTGGCAGATAAGTTCTAGAAGAGTCCCAAATGAGAAGCAGTTGACTGAAGAACCTTATGTGGTTGATTGGAGAGAGCCTTCAAGAAAAAATCTACCCATAGTTATTCGACTGTTGGAGCCTTTTTAGGCATAATGACCAATATTCATGACTTTCTTAACATCTAAGTAAGAGATTTTGTGTTTGAAATTTTTTTCAAGGAATCTCCCTACACTCTTCTAAGAAAATTAATTTCATAGTTTACTCTAATAAAAGAGAGTTTTGATTCCACACTTTCAAATCAAAATTAAACGTCTCTAGTATTCAACTTGCTCTTCACATTTAGCTAGAGTGTTCTTACACTTGTAAATATTATTTTACTAGATAAATTATAATATTCACTAGTGAGTAATCACTTTCATATTTCCTCTAGTGAAGACTCATATTGTATTCATTCTAAATCATTATCTCAAACATAAGTGAAGAATGTTTTGTTGTCTAACATTCCTAAGTGAGGTTATTAAGATTATAGTCTCATAAACCTAGAGAGGATGACTAGGTAAAGTGTAAATCATCTCCTAGATGATTATTGAGTTAATAGGCTCATAAATCAAGAGAGGAAAGATCATAATCCAACACCCACTATAAATAAATAGAGATTGAAATAAAAGAGGAAAAACCTTTTGGTAGTGATGTGAAGAAAGTTTCTAAAGTTTCTTAAGCCACTGTAAATTGAGTCTTCATCGTTTGTCAAATTATCTACTAACTTCTCTAAACTTTTGAATTTGGTAATATTGTTGTATATACTCCATTCACTCTCTCTAGAGTATCCATATAGTCTTTTAATAAATTATAAATAGTCTAAGCTATGACTTTATGATACATAACTTAAATTAGGAATGGTAACCGAAACAGTAACATTGATATTTTATGTGTAAAAATTTAGATTTAAGTTATAATTTTTGGATATGGCATGTTTAACATTATTTTAGGTTGGCGCGTTAAATTTGATGAGTTAGAAAGTCCTATGGATGAAGTTATGTGGTAATTATGAAATTATATTTATAAAGGTACTATGGTATTTTATCTTGTGAAAAATTCCTCTATATATTTAATAATTATTCTCATGATGTATCCTTACTCTTGTAAAATGTTCAATTTATTTTAGTGTTACACTCTAAGTGTTGAATACAATCAATTATCAGAATAAACTCATAACAAGAAGGGATCATGATAAGCAACTTTCTCATGTTAAATCAATGGTAATACAAGTGGAATTCTAATGACATTAAGTAAATTAAGTGAGGCATTATTATGTTTTAAGTATTGTTTAATGATCCAATGAAATAATACTTCTTAAAGTGGAAGATTTTATGAGATGGAATAAAATGATTTTACTTATTGAAATTATTTGATTATTAAAATGATTGCTTGTTCCTAACTAAATAAAGGACCCTAGTTTACTCTATCTGAATAATCCACTAGCTTGTAAGGGGTATGCATATTTTAGTATTAGAGGTATATTAGTGACTCAGGCATATTCTACCTTAGGTATGAGAGTATGAGTAAGGTTTGATACTGTTTCTTCTCTATGGGGAAAGGAGAGAGTAAATGTTATATATTAGTGACATTAACTATCTTTCTTTCATATATTACAAGTGGTTCGATGGACTCAATGTGACTATGTAAATTGATTATGTAAATAACTTATAAACTTTAAATATTAATCTCTTTTGCATTGTCGCATATCTTGAAAATTTATGTATATATAACATTTATCTTATCAGCATGTTGCCTATGCCACACATGCACTTTTTTTTATGGATGTACATTTTTACCTTACTCGGTATGTAGTGCTCTAAACATCAGTTTCATGTGTGTTACTCTTTCCTATAAATAGTCACCATCTTGTTTGTAGGTATATGTTGATTCAATGCTTTCATTATGAGTAGTTATGGGTTGGTTCAAGTGTATGGTTATTTGAATCTCTCCCTCTCCCTCCCACCTACTCTCTCTCTCTCTCTCTCTCTCTCTATCTATCTATCTATCTATTGACTTTTAGTCCTCTATTTTCTATCATTTTTGTTCTTTTTTAATTTTTTAATCTTGTATCATCGTGGGATCAAGTGTTTCCTATACCACTCATTTATCAATCCTCAATTCTACACCATCCTCCCTCTATTTGTCCTTGATATTTTCATAAAATATATAATAAAACATAATAATTAAGTTATCCCCCAAATTACCAACCTATCCCATCACATCCATAATTTCCCATTGTCTGTTCTCCTTCATTTTCCCCTTATTATCCAATGAAAATCCCCCTCTTTCCCCTAACCTTGCGTATCTCCATCACCATTCTTCTTCCTCCATTTTTGATCCTTTAGCTCCAAATCTTCATCCTTTTGGTTTTTTCTTCTTCTCCTTCATTTCTAACCCCTTTTCTATGGACTTTATTATATGTTTTCATGAGTTTTTTAGTTTTCCTTGAAGAGTTAATGTTGGGCTTGATTCTCCAATGTTATTGCTTATTTAGAGGTAAGGTAAGACTATTGTTTTACTACATATAAGCATGAATTTATGTGTTATGTGGCTTCATTTGTGCTATGGTTGATTATGAATATTTTGGTCAAATAAGTTTTTTATTCTATTTTGATTTTTTTAAATTAATGATACCATGTTAAAATTGGTAATTTGTAGATTAACTTTGATACATAACATCTTGTGATTTGATGATCCTAAGTATGTTTTATTTTTTATGGAAGATTTAAAGGATTTAGGAGGTTTTGATAATTTGAGTGTTTAGTGAAATTGATAATGCCAATTTGTTGATAAGTTGATTTAGAAAAAAATATATGTTTAATTTGGAAAATTTAGAGTTTGTTTGATATGATTTTTATAGCAAAAATAAGGTTTAGAAGCTTTGACATTTGCCAATTTTAATCTTTTGAATAGTAAATTAGCGTGAAGAGTGATTATTAATGAATAGTAATTCTCGGTAATAATTTTTTTGGTTTTTTTAAGACTCTTCATATTAAAAGAAAATTTTGTCAGGTAATAAATAGTAATTTTTGTGAATATTGAACTTTAAAAAAAAAACGTTTGATGTGGGACCTTATTTTGACTTGGTTAAGCTAAATATATTTTCATTTTTGTTAATTTTAATCCTAACAATAAAAAGTAATTTTTTTCTTATCATCATTTAGGGTTATCTAAACCTATGGATTGAGTTTCAAAATTTTTAAGTGTATTTTTGTCTCTTATGGCTGAGAAGGTGGTTCTTTGTCTCTTAAAGGATTTTTTAGGGATTTTTTTGGGTTAAATGTATTATAAATGGTTTAGTTGGTTTGGCTTAATCCCGTTTTAATATTATAACGATTTATTACCTTGGGATTTATTACTTTGTTCTAGGGCTTCATGCGCAAGTGTGATTTTGGATCCTTTAGATTCTTTTAAATGGTTTTGATATCTAGTGAGATGTGGCTCATCTTATGTGATTGTGTTGTGGAGATTATGGCCAGCTACCTAACCATAGCCTTTCATGGCTAGTTATTTTTAACCTTAAGGCTATGCTTGGAATGGCTGTAAAGGCCCCTAAAAAATACGGGGAAAATTATTTCCCCTCTTATACCTGTTTAGTATAAGTGAAACTTTTTACTCGTGTAAAAATTTTATGTCGGCTGAGGGAAAATAATTTCCCTTTTCAACTCACGAGTAACCCGATGCTCCTTAGCTTCCCTATTCACCGCCTCCTTGCCTCTCGAAGCTGCCTATCGAAGCACTCAACCGACAACCATTGTCATAAAGACTTCATCCTCCATGGTTGTGCCGTTGATCCACTCGACTGACATCCATTGTCATCCATGTCAGCTACTATATCGTCCGTCGTCGACAACTACGACGATTACCTCAAGGACGATGTGGCCAACGACGACGACAGCAGCTCCTCCTCCTCTAATGTTGCCCACGAAGACTGTGAAGAGAAGAAGGATGGCCTCGAAGTAGCCGACTATTCTTATATTACGCCGGAAAGGCGTCACTCCATGAAGTGGTTTCGGGAATGGTACATGTATTATTCGTACTGTTACGACATGGTTCAGTACCCTACCCCACCTTCGTAGTGTGTGATTGTGCCATTAGAACAAGCGAGGTTCAAGAAGACAGGAAGGTTGAAGTTTGGAACTATTCCTAGGAGTCGATGTCTGAGGAGGAAGAGGGGCAGGGGATGGCGACCGGTAGTTCTGAGTCATTATAATAGGGTGGTGGAAGAACACGGGTCTGATATGTGAGGAGGAGGATCAAGAACTATTTGAGGAGCCATGGCAAATCTTCTTTACTTAGGAATCCTGCACTGTAGTAAGTTGATGTCAGTCCCAAAGGAGTTGCCTCGTCTAGTACACGTTTATTGTCTCCCTTGTGTAAACGGAGCTGAGAGCTATGACACCTATGATTTCAAGCTCCGTAAACAAATTTAATTTTTATTCTGAGAAGTATCTAATTTTTAGGCATTCGACCTTCAAATGTATTTTCTGTGTCATATAATGAATAGCTGAGTTTGGATTGCATTGTTTGCTCTAGTTCTCCGAATAATTTTGTATTTTTTCTTTTAGGTTGTGAGATATAGCTTACTTTTACACAGCGCTCATGTTTCAACTTCCATTCTACTAGGAATGAAATTCGAAGCATCATAGGAAGCTCACGCCACATATGCTGAATGATAAAAAGTTGTGTTTTACAGATTGTCAAAAATTTGTCCAATAAGCATATTAGGTCGGGTCTGTACTTTTTCCATCATTTGAAGATTTACGTAGGTGTGTAGAAAGAGAGTTCCACCTTCCTCTCTATCCTCTCATCCACATATGTGTGTGTGATTAGAATCGGCGGGTTTAGTTCACGTAAATGGTTAATCAATAAGTAATTATATGGCTGGTTGGTGTATAATTATATGGTATTATTCTCTATGTATGATGATATATGCGTATGAGTTTCTTCTTCTTCTTCCTGTATTTTTAGTGGGGTTTATCTGTTTTGTTTTGTTTTTTCTTTTTTCTTCTAGATTTATAAAAATTAAATTAAACAATGTAATATATTAAATTTTGATTTATGTAATAAATAATTATTTATATCTAATAAAAAATATTACTAATTTTTAATGCAAATAAAGTAAAATAAAATATTATTCTAATATAAGTTATTCCTCTCAAACCAAACATAAGGAAAATGTTCCCTTGAATAATTTACCCTTACATACCAAACAAGAATGGTGGATAAATTTCCCCCCTAAATCATTCCCCCCTTAATCATTTCCCCTTAATCCATTTCCCTCGTCCCAAGCATAACCTAAGTGGTTAAATTTGGTGGATGACTTATTTGGCTATTATGTGTGGAACTTTGTATTTCTTGGTGAATAATGAAATATTCTTGAATAAAAAACTAATTATTAAAGTGGAAGATATCAATTTGGGAATGTGATACTCTATCCCTCGATTTGGTTTATTTTCACTTGTGTGCCTGAGAGCCTTAGTAAGGCTTTGGTCTACTATATAAGAGACCATCGGGCCCTATAGGGGGTATACATACTTAATGATTAAGTGATTAAGGTTGGACAGCTACCATGATACTTAGTTAGTGCTATTATGACCGGTGGATTATAGTATCCCCAAGTTATATGGTGGAAAGGTTACCGTGTTGCATTATATACACTATTATGATTATGTCATATCATATATGTCCTTAGTTTGTTGTTGTATCCCTGTGAGTAATAAAAGGAAAATAATTATGTGTTATTGGTTTGGTAGCTACCTCATGTGCATTACCTATATGGTGGAAAGGGTGTTATATTGCATTATGTGTGCTAGTATGATTGTGTCACATCATGTGTGTCCTTCGATTACCAGTGCATCAATTGGAGTAATAAAAAGAAAATAAATATGTGTTATTGGTTTGGTATTTGCCTTATGTTCACTAATAATGTGGTGGAAAGGGTATTGTGTTGCATTATGTGGCCTAGTATAATTTTGGCACATCATGTGTGTCCTTGCGTTATATGGTTGGGTGGGTACTGGTATTATGTGGGTTAATAACTGGTGTATCTTGGC
This sequence comes from Tamarix austromongolica, assembly GCA_039764185.1. Taxonomy (NCBI): domain Eukaryota; kingdom Viridiplantae; phylum Streptophyta; class Magnoliopsida; order Caryophyllales; family Tamaricaceae; genus Tamarix; species Tamarix austromongolica. The sequence goes on along the minus strand of CM077816.1, from coordinate 74,584,157 downwards.
ATCTATGGGCTATGCCAGTATGATTGGGGTATCTTATTATCCTCGAGTTACAAGGGTTGCATCCTGCTTGAGTAATAAAGAAGGAAAATGTATAAGTGTTATTGTTTTGGTAGTTGCCTTATTTATATTAACCTTGATTGTTGAATTTTGGGTCAATAGTTGTATTATGTGCATTACTCTTTTCATTGTGATTAGTTTAGTAGTTTCATTATGCACACTACCCATGTTGTGGGAAGTTGGTAGTTACCATTATGTACTACCATTGTTATTATTTTGGTAGGGGTATTATATGTACTACCCTTGTTATTTCACGTTGGTACATGTATTATCTAGATTTTACGCATGAGGTTGTTATGATGTATTGTGAAATCACGATTATCTATGGGGATGGTCTAGTGTATATAATGTCTTGATCATGTTGTGGGAGTCTTAAATGTGAACTAATTTTATTTATGAAAGGTATTTGATATGTCATGCTTCTATGTAAATCATACTTATATGTGATAATTAGATCTTATTTAATATACATCTATACTAATATGTTCATTCTATGAGCACCTACCTATTCAATGGGTGATGTATATCTTGTAGTAGTGGCTTGAAGGTCCACTCTAAAGCAGTCTTAATCTGAGATGAGTGTGAGAGTTAACCAATGTTCTTATTTTGTTTTTTTTCTTCTGGATTACTTTTGGTGTATCTTCTGCCCTTGTATTGCAACCCCATCGCCAGGTTCTGAGACTTTATTATGGTTGTAACTCCTTCTAAAAAAGTTGATATGGGGGTTCATCCCTGTTTATTGGTTTTGATTCCATATTATATCTTTTAAACAAAAAATTTAAGTTGAGAAAAATGGGGGTGTTACACTCTTGAAGACCTTTCATGAAGTGGGAATGGATGTAGTATGAAATACGTTGATGGAACCTAACAACCAATAATACGTGTTTGTCATAACCAACTACTTCACCAAATGAGTTAAAGTTGACACTCTTAATCATGTTCACAACCAAGAAATAAAGAACTTCATTAAGAAGAATATCATTTGTCAATTTGGGGAACCACAAGAAATCTTCATAGTTTACAATTTCCAATGCACCACCAATAATTTTTAAGATTTTTGCAAGCAATGAAGGATTAAATTGTACTTCTCAACACTATGATACCCTTAAGCTAATGGGTAAGCAAAATTGATGAACAAGACCATTGTTGCCACACTTAAAGAGGATTAATCAAGATAAAGAAAATTAAGTTGATGAGATGTCTAAAGTCTTATGGTCATATAGGGTAATTATCCACTCCTTAATGGGGGAATCCCCCTTAACCTTCACATTCAACACAAAGGCAATGATCCTCATTAAATTAGAGCTTCCCATTATTAGGATACAATTCATTGACAAACAACAAAACAACCAAGAGTTACAACATAACCTAGATACCATCAACGAAAAAAGAGACTTGACATTCATTAGGATGGAAACGTAATGACAAATATTAGCCAAACACTTTAACAAGAACATTTGGACACAACATTTCAAGGAAGGTGACTAGGTACTCAAGAAGGTCTTCTATAATACTTAGGATTCGGACACAGGAAATTGGGACCAAATTGGGAGCGCCCTTACAAGATCATTAACGTAGTAGGTCTTAAAGCCTATAAGCTATGGGATTAGGATAGAAGAACATTATCAATAGTTGGAATGTTATGCATATGAAAATATATCCATTTTTAGCTGCATCAATTAATTTCTTTCTTACCCCACACTATCTCATAGTATTAATATATGCTTTATATAGCTATTATAAGATTAATAGGTGTGCATTAGTTTTTACTGACATCAGGTAAAATCATTTTACCTAGGTGATCAGCTGTACTTACTTTTATTTATCTCAAAGTGTCAGTATGCCATCAGTGACCCTGATTTCACCAACTGCAGACCTTAATGATGCCTAAATCTATGTAATGGAAGGGAGCCACAATTGGACCGTAATTGGTTTGAACACCTAATCTTAGATCTATAGATGGTTTTTTTTATAGCCATAGCCTTACACAATGACTTTTGTGCAGAGTTAAAAGAGGGTGTCTCATACCTTTGAATAGGGTGGGCACCTACACATGTTGAACTACCACAATAGGAGTTACACTATTTACCTTTATTAATATTTTATCTAAGGGAGTTTTTCCAACATAGTTTTTAATGAGGGATTACAAGCTCAACATCTTGCACTACCAATGTAGGATACAACCTTTAATCCCATGCAAATATCTTGGAGCAATGAAAGTACCATTGGGAGAATGACTCTAGTAATTTCCATGTAATCATATTTGAATGATATGTGTCACATCACATACTTTGTAATACCTCATATTGTGTGGGATATGCCAACCCATGCAAATAAAATTTACATTTTATATATTACTTGCATTTTATGGAAAAATTTTATTAACTAAGCATGCACTAAAACATTCAAAAAACACATAGGAGTAGAAACAATAGGAGAAAAAAACCCCAAACCTACTTGAGTGACTCCACACCCTCATCCTCCTTCTTTATTAGATAAATTACCCTTGCACACCTCAATCTCTCAAATACCTACTAGTTAGGTTGGGACTCCTAAATCCTCACTAGGAGCTTGCAGTACTCATGGCATTATATGGGGCAACTCCTTTTGCATTATCTCTAAATTTTCTAGAGACAACTTCTAATGCTAGTAGCCTTTGATATTGAATTGTTGCTCATAGGTTTTGTAGTACTTCTCTATCACACAAATAACCATCCCCTGACATAAAGATTTTCCTTTTTTTCCATGAGTTACCTCCTTTATACAATAAGGCAAGCCTATTCACTTGCTAATAAATAACTCAAGGCAAGCCTATTCACTTTCTAATAAATAACTCTAGTATTCCACTAACTCTATCTGGAAAATTTTCCCTCTTTATTCAAATATTTCTAGTTGTGGGCACACCTCAATGGTGTCAAGATAACCTTGTAAGGCTTCACTCCTTTTACCTCATGTTCTCAACATTACTATCATCAAATGTCTTAAAGGGGTATGTGAACTTTTGCTCCCATACCTTATGATAATAAGTTCATAATCCAAGAATCCATTTAACCCATTATTAGACATTAACTCCTCTAAGGAAAAGATCTTGTGTTGTTAGAAATTCTTTTTGGAGTGGCCATGTCTTTTGAGGTAAGAAGAAAAGGCTATGAATAATTCAAATGATATTATTATAAGAAAGATTAAGGCAATTGAGTGTAATGAGTCTTCAAGTAAAAGAACACCATTATATATACATCCCATCATGGCATATATGAAAACCACAAAGAAAGTGTTTTCTCATGCATCTCTAATTCATTTCTCAAATTTTGTAAGGACCTATTAGGATCTAAAGGGAGTGGCTCGAGATTAGTAGATTTAGCAATTATTTTGTAGGGCCCAACCCTTCAAAATTCTCATGAGTACCAAATTATTTCCCCAATTTCCCCAATTTCCCCACAAGAGGTTAAGGAGGTTGTCTTTTCTATTGGAGATTATAAACCCCTTGGTGTTGATGGAGTTACTACTACTTTCTTTAAAAAAATCATGGGAGATTATAGGGGCAGGGCAGATATCACCCTTGTAGTGCAGAGTTTTTTTCACCACTACATATCTTCCTCCTCAGCTCAACATCACTTCTTTAAATCTCATTCCAAAGAAAGGAAATGCTATCAGGGTAAGTGATTATAGGCCAATTGCTTGTTGTTTTGTTTTGTACAAGATCATCTCTAAAATTCTAACTGCTGGATTGTAGAACTTAATGCCTCCTCTTATTGATCAAGCTCAATCTGGTTTTGTAAAAGGTGGTCATATTGGAGAAAATGTGTTTTTAGCTACTGAATTGGTTAGGAAATATTCTCAAAGCATATTTCTCCTAGATGCATGATAAAAGTAGACATTAAGAAAGCATATGACTCAGTCTACTTGGTGGTTTTTCACAGCAAGTTCTTCATGTTTATGGTTTTCCCCTCTAAGTAGTTAGATCGATCATTGCATGTGTAACTTCTGTCTCTTACTCTCTTTCCCTAAATGGTGAGCTAACCAAACCTTTCAAAGGTCAGCAAGGGTTGAGGCAAGGGGCCCCCCTTTCCCCTTATCTATTTGTGTTGGTGGCTGAGTACTTAACTAGATCCCTCAAGCTTTTGTGGGATGACAAGGACTTTAAAGGACATCCTAAGTGCAAAGGTTTTAAGATTATTAACTTAGATTTTGCAAATGATATGCTCATATTGTTTAGGGGTTATTTTAAGTCGGTTAATAGCCATATTAGTGTGATTAAGGACTTCTCTGATAGAATTGGTCTTATCATTCACTCTCAAAAGAGCATCATCTTTTTTGGTGGTTTGGATGATATAACATGTAACACTCCAAAATTCACTATTTTTTATTAAAAAATGAAAGCAATTAAATTAAAGCCTGTAAATTTCGGGGATGTTACCGCCGCACTTAGTACTATATCGGTTTACTCTGACCATTCCGATACCAAATGCTAAAGCTAAAAATGATTATTGTTAAACTTTAATCAATACTTAAATAAAGAGTTCATAAAAAGAACTACAAGGATCATTACATAGAAATCAGAGTACGCATAAAGATTTTACAATTCAGAAGAGTACAATCAGCTATAAGATAGGAATGAGAGTGCATGAAAAGAGTCATAAACCAGAGTGCATTGTTAAAATTCCAAAACAAGAAATAAATTTTATAACCGGTAAAAATACATCTAGGATACTCAATACAAAGTAAAAAAGGGTCAAAAGGGAAGATCTGGCCACACCACTCTCAATCCTTGTGCCAAGTCCATACTCATCACTCAGCTCCGCATGATGCCTCATGAACATCGAAGGCAACAACATAAGCATCACCCACCTACACAAAGTTAGAAGGGCCCTCTGCTCGTGGGAATGAGCAACACCCATAAAAAGGGTGATCAGTATGCTACGTGCTAACCAAGGTAACCGTGCACTAATGTTGATACACAAAACACACAATCCAAGCATGATAATACAACATCATATGATCACTTCAGATAAATAAATGAATAAAGGTCAATTTATATTCTGCATCCATCAATTATTTAAACTCTGATCAGTACTCATTTCACACCATGCTTTTTATCAATCCATGCGAGTACAGGAGTCCCCACTATTTTAGCCGGTGGATCGGTCACGTATAGGGCAACATGCACCTAACCACTATTATAGTAGTGGATCAGTCGCATATAGAGCGATACACCCTAACCACTATTCCTTAACGGTAGATTGGTTTGGCTCCTGCTCACATGGTGTTCCACTATAAGTACTTATTGTCTTTTTTGTTTCTTAACAAACTCAATGTTTGGTTTATTGAGCTCGGGATCCCCCACTATTATAACCAGTGGGCTAGAAACACACAAGGCATAAAACTCCTGACCACTATTATAGCCGATGGATTGGACACATATAGGATGGAACACCCTAACCACTATTCCTAACCGGTGGATCGGATTGGAATTGGCTCAATAATCTTTTACTTTACATGAATAATTTCTTAAGTGTCTTATTTAGAATTTTAACCCTAGACATGCATGACTAACTCCCTCTATGCTTATCCTTCAAAAGGTCCCATCCTACATAAGACACGTGCACCTCCTAACTTGGCCCAACATCCTTTCCTCCTTACCCTAACTCACACTAGAACCCATATCCCATGTAGGTGGGTCAAGGCCCACTACTTTTCACTTCCAATCCACTCACTGCTTCACTCTAGGGTTTTTCCCAGAAACCCTAATTTAGGCCTAAGTGGCCCATCCTACTCCACCTCACACAACCCAAATCATTTTAACACTCCACACATCACAACACAAATCTTTTTAACACTCCACACATCACAACCCATAGATTCCACCCTCATCATCACACTTTACTCACCAAGTACATGTGTAACCACGAATCTCTAGGTAACCACATCAAACCCTAACTGGTCACACCAAACCTTGGCTTCCTCATTTCCACCTATCACCCCTTCATTTCTCACCTTTCACTTCTTATTTTTCCATGCTAATCATGCTCATCCTCACACGATGATTTCCATCCTCATCTCGTACTCCGCTGACCCTCATTTAATTATCTTTTTACCACCTTCTCAGACTAGGGTTTCGCTCGGTCTCCTATGTACCCTTATATTATTCTATGTATTATTTTTCACCCAAAATCTCCAAACACCCACACAACACTTCCATTACCTTTCTCATACCTCAAATCAACTTTCCGTACATAAAATTCACACCCATGTAGACTTTATACATCCCATGCAACCCTTCAAACTTTTTCATGCAAAACCCTAAAACTCCCATGTGAAACCTTAGATTCACCCATGCAACCCTAGATTCTTCCATACGTACTTAAATTCTCCCATACACAACCCTAGATTCTCCCATGCAAAACCACAGATTCTCTCATATGAAACCATAGATTAGATTCTCCCATGCAACACCATATATTCTTCCATGCAAAACCTTAGATTCTCCCATGCACAACCATAGGTTCTCTTATGCAAAACCCTAGATTCCTCCATGCAAAACCCTAGTTTCTCCCATGCATGTCCATAGATTCTCCTATATGAAACCCTAGATTCTTCCATTCAAAACCATAGATTCGATTCCCCCATACGAAACCCTAGATTCTTCCATTCAAAACCATAGATTAGATTCTCCCATTCCTTCATTTTACTTTCATCCCCTATTATTCTTCCACTAATGGATCATTAAAATTTTTAGGTCAACTCACATCCCTTGGTCAGCTTATTTTCCTTTAGTCAACTTGTTTCCCCTTTAGTCAACTTACTTTCGTATTTTCCTTTTTCATCATTTCCTTCACATAATACCACATTAACATCCTCACATGCATGTCTTAAAGGGCCACAACACATCACATCACATTCCATAACATTTCACCACATATACATATCAACATATACAATAAGAAGGCACGTAAGCATACCTTAAATCCAAGTTGCTCCATAGATAAAATAGTCGACTAATAGCACATGATACACAACACGACATTATACAAGGCATCCAAGGCATATAATACACATAGTGTAATACCCCGTATTTTCGAAACCTAATTTTATTAATCCCAATGATTTTATTAGCGTAATTTGATGTAAATATTTAATTATTTTACTTTTGATTTGTTTTATGAATTTATCGACGATTTCGAATTCATATTTGAATTTAATTAATTGTTGTCGTTGCGAACCATTTTAGATGAATTCGTTCACGACCATGATTTTATTATATTCTTATGATTTCGATTTTCGGTTAAAAATATGTATTTCCTTTCTTTCTCGTGTTTTGATTTTTAATATTTTAGATTCGTTTTCGATTATAACTTCGTCGTGTGATTACGACTTTATTTTGGAGTTATATTTCGTTAACGAAATATATTATTTAAATTATAAAATTTCAGTTTAAATAGTTAAAGTTATTTTAATAATTTTATCCGTAGAAAATATTTCCGACTTTAAATTTATTCGTTTTTAAAAATCGTTAATATCTTCGGGAAGTTTTAAATTAAAAAGATTTTCGGAGTTTATTTGTGAATTTCTTTCCGGAATTAATTTTCTTCCGTTTTACGATTTTTGGTTTACGGAAAATTGATTTCGGGAATTATTTAAATTAGTCTCGGTTTATTAGAATTTAATTTAAATATTTACTTTTATGCTTTTAAATATTATTTCGAGGTCTTATAATATATTTCCGTAAATAATACAAATTTTTATGTTCATTGGTAAGTTTTTCCGAAAATGTTTCCGAAATTCTTTATATAGCTTTTTATTAATTTTAAGCTTTCGGAATCTTATTAAATAATTTTTGTTTAATGAATTTTAGATAAAATATTCCATTAATAATTTTATACTTATAGTATTTAATTTATATGTGTATTTAAAAAAAAAAAAAAAACCCAACCCAACCGCCGGACCCCCCTCTTCTTTCCCTTTCTCTTCTCTTCTCCCATTCTCTCCTCCCCGTGCTCTCTGCTCTGCGCCAGAAACCACAACCCCAGCCTTCTTCTCCCCAGCTCCTCCTTGCTCCCGCCACCCCACCGATCGACAGGCACCGAAGACGCCACTGCAGCAGCCACCGAAGCAGCAGCAGCCGCAGCAGCTAGCTCGGCCGCAGCAGAAGCAGAGCCACCACAGCAACTGCGCGCGGGAGCAGCAGCAGCAGTGACGAGCCGCCGCCCGGTCACCGGTGAGCCTCGCTGACCACCGGCGAGCAGTCTCCGGTCCCCGACGAAGCTCCTCCGGCCTTCCATTGTCCCGATTCGTTGATTTTCGTTTGGTATAAATATCCGAAAACCCTAATATTAATTTGATTAATTGAGTGTGATTTAGCTTGGGATAAGCTAAATTAATTGTTTAATTATGTATATATGTGCTGTGAGATTGATTTGGATATGTTAATTGTATGGTTTGTGTTGGAAATTTGGGAAATTGAATTTTAGGCCGGGTTATGCCCAAATTTTTCGGATCCGACCAATTTGGCGATTTTGGATAAATTGATTATACAATATGTTTTTAAATGTATTTAATTTCATGTCGGAACCGTCAATTTGAGAAATTTATGCGGAATCAATCGGAATTTGATTTCTAGGTCAAAATTCGTGTGTATTGAAATTGGGTTGCGTAATTGAGTCGTTCCGCTCAATTGATTTTATAATATCGTTTGAAATGTGTTTAATTTCATATCGGAAGTGTTGATTTGGGAAAATGGTACGTAATTAATCGGAATTGGATTTTTAGGTCAAATTTCTTGCGGAACTAAATTGGATTGTGTTTTCGGGCCTAAAACCCTAGATTTCAAGTGAGATTATGAAATTGGTTATTTGTATAGTCGTTTTTCTAAAATTAAATTTATAGAATTAGTTGAAATGATCCTAATTGTATTCTAATACCTTTAATTGGAATTAATTGATTGAATTATCTGAGTTTGTGTCGTGGGCTTTAAAACCCTAATTTTGAAAACGGATCGTCTTGAATTGGTTAATCGGAAGACTATTTTGTTAAAATTAATTATCCAGATTTATCTAAAATTAGTTTAATTGTGTTTTAAAACTATCAATTTGAGGTAATTGAAGTGATTTGGTCGATTCGTAGTTTAGGGATTTAAAAACCCTAATCTTCGGGGAGTGTTTTATAAATTGGTTTTTGCTATGCGTATTTTATCTAATCGATTTCTGTCTTTGGGTTTTAAATCATTTGATTTATATTTTAACCTTAAATCTTAATAGAGCTATGCTCTTGAGTCCTAAGTTTTGGACACGTTTTCCAAGAAAGATCGTTTGTGTCCGTTTGTATTTATTTGATTATAATCGGTGAATTATTAATTGATAAGATGGTTTCTAACTTAGTTCCGATTTCTATCGGCGATCTAGGAAAACTTCTTTGTGGATTGTTGAGCCTTCGATAGCTCTCCCTCTTTCTCAATTTGCTTAGCTAGCTTCGGATTGAGGTAAGTCATTACTTACCTTTACTTATGATAGAATCTGGATGTATTTCTGTTCCGAGTGGAAGGTGATGACTATGCTTATTGATCATTTAATCATGTCCAGTGTATGCTGTTTTCTGTGTGGTAATTTTATGTATGTATGAATTCATAGCCTCAATGCCAATGTGTATTAATATAACACTTGAATATGGTATGTATTTGATTATTTGAATGGTTGAATATTGATTGAAATTATATGATACTCTATGCTGTATCTTTATGCCATGGAATTATTTATGTCAGCCTGGTTTACGGTCGGCTAAAATCTTGGAATAAGATACTAATAACTTAAAGTGGAAGATCACGTGAGTTGGGCCGAGGTGTAGGGTCCGTTCCACCGGACGATAATAGTGGCTCGGGTGTGTTGTCCCCGAGAGGTGCTTCAAGCCGTTCCACCGGTTCAGAATAGTGGCTCAGGAGCGTTTTGCCCTGAGAGGTGTAGAATCCGTTCCACCGGATGATAATTGTGGCTCAGGTGACTTGTCCCTGAGAGGTGCTTCAGTCCGTTCCACCGGATTAAGAATAGTGGGGCCCTATACTCATCGTGAATAAGAATATGATATGAATTAAGTAATGAATAAGACACTAATTATTGAAAGTGGAAGATTACGTGAGTCCGGACCAGGTGTAGGATCCGTTCCACCGGATGATAATAGTGGCTCGGGTGTGTTGTCCCCGAGAGGTGCTTCAAGCCGTTCCACCGGTTCAGAATAGTGGCTCAGGAGCGTTTTGCCCTGTGAGGTGTAGGATCCGTTCCACCGGATGATAATAGTGGCTCGGGTGTGTTGTCCCCGAGAGGTGCTTCAGACCGTTCCACCGGTTTAAGAATAGTGGGGTCCCTGAACTCATCGTAAATAAATAAAATTAGATGTAATAATGATTATCATTGGATTGTTAGATTAGTGTTACTTAGCATGCTATCGTGATTTCTTGTACGCTTGTATCTTATGTGTTTTATGCTTCCTTCCATGAGTTTGGTAGTATTGATTTACTCAGTACTGGACCCGTACTGATGCTACCTTGATTGAATGGGTCCTGTGATGATCCACTGATGGTGGGGAGCAGATCTCTTGTGCAGGTTTCAGTTCGAATATTATATTTGGGTGGAAGACCTAGCTTGAGAGAGTAGGCAATCCGAAATTTGATCCGTCGAGAATTTTCTGGTTTAACTGTATTTGTGTTTGGAAGTTTCAAGTATTGTATTTAAAATTCAAGGGTATTGTAATTAACTTTTAATTTATCGTACTCTGATAAGCTTTTAAAATTCGGATTTATTTCACAGGTTCCGCTGATTGATTCAGCGATGATTTTATTTAGTGAATTGATTCACTTGCCATCTGTCTGTGGATATCTCCTTGTGGGAGTTTATCCTTACGGCATTGATGTTTGAAGTTTTATTTGACAGGTTTTAGCCTTGCATCTAGCATAAGATAGATGGTGGACATTTATCTTGTGTTAGATGTGGCGGTAACATTCCCCAAATTCTCTCCTAGCTTCCGCTTTATCCTTTCAAATTTTTTTTTTCAGGAGTGAATTTTGGGGGTGTTACAAGTTGGTATCAAAGCTTTTGGTTGTTGAGAATCGGGTTTCGGTTAGAGATTCGGTTCTCACGATCCTAATTGTTTTACACGAAAATGTATTTGCCTTCTTTCAAGTGAATTTTAAATCCGGATTAGCTTGTGAGGATAGTATAATTGGGTAGTGTAAGTGGCCTTGTTATTTGCTTTTGTAATTATGTCTTTGTATATGGTTACTTGGTATTTCACATGCTTGACTTGTGTTAACTCTGAAATGTTATGTGTTGTATTTATTATGGTTTTGTAATTAGTTTGTCCTTAAGGGGGTAGTGACCCCACTAGGTTAACCCTAGTCCTGTAGGTTTTTTGGATTGATAGTCATAAGGTGTATATTGTTGGATGTATTATGATGTGATATAAACTGTAATATATTTTTATTTTTGGAGTTGTAAGAAACTTAGGTTTGTAACCCTGATAGTGATGTTTAAATAGATGTGTCATTTTTAATTAGGAGAAACTTAGAATTGTGATAATGATAATGATAATAATAATGTTGAGGTTTAGATAAGGTGTTAGTTTTAATAAGCAGTGTGTAGGGTGCCCAAATTGCTCTAGTGACTTTAATAATTTTGTATGACCTTCATTATGTGTGTATATTTTATTTTTTTTGCTAATTAGCATTCATTTGCATGTTGCTTCGATTTTGTATTTCGTGTTGGTAATTTCAACATTAATGTATGAAAATCCTTCCTTGTAAAATATGCATATTTTCTTTTCTAGTTGTTGGTGAATGATAATGTATTAATTTTTGTCTTGTATGAGGAAAACTATTAACGAATAGTCAAAATAATAAATAAATAAATAGATAAATAAAAATTTTGGGCTTTGAATGCTATAGTTGCTATAGTAGTAGCATTTTCGAATTTAAGTGTTTAGACTATCATGGTTATAGCGTAGATTAGGGATCTCGTTAGTGAAGTGTTTGTGGTTAAGAATCTTCTTTGACCTAGGTGTATGTGGTTGGTGTGTATAAGAACTTTTTATGAGTTGTTGAGCCAAGTGTTAACTTTGTTTTCATATGTGATGTTATAGAGATAACTTGTTGAAAAAAAAATAAATAAAATTTTTTTACATGCATGTGATGTATTGGTTGTGTTATTAGAGTTGTGTAATCTTTAGAATTTTCATTCCTTTATTCTATTTGAGCTTCACGTTATACTTTTTGTTATTCTTTTGTAAGACTTTATTTTAAAGAATAATATTTTTCTGTAACTTGTTTTGACTTTAAATATGTCCTTCTTTCTTGTTTGAATTCTATTGTATTTGATTTGCTAAACATTGATTCTCCTTCTTTTATTTTAGCTCCTATGCCTTGTTTGTTTCAACTTTGTTTGGTTTGGTTTTGTAAAACATCGTTTTACTTTTCTTCGGATTTACTTTTAACCTATTTATTGTGGTTAATGCTTTATTCAATCGTTTTGTCAAGTTTCCGCTACTTAGGTTTTCCTGAACTTCGGGGACGAAGTTCCTTTTTAAGGGGGTAGTAATGTAATACCCCGTATTTTCGAAACCTAATTTTATTAATCCCAATGATTTTATTAGCGTAATTTGATGTAAATATTTAATTATTTTAATTTTGATTTGTTTTATGAATTTATCGACGATTTCGAATTCATATTTGAATTTAATTAATTGTTGTCGTTGCGAACCATTTTAGATGAATTCGTTCACGACCATGATTTTATTATATTCTTATGATTTCGATTTTCGGTTAAAAATATGTATTTCCTTTCTTTCTCGTGTTTTGATTTTTAATATTTTAGATTCGTTTTCGATTATAACTTCGTCGTGTGATTACGACTTTATTTTGGAGTTATATTTCGTTAACGAAATATATTATTTAAATTATAAAATTTCAGTTTAAATAGTTAAAGTTATTTTAATAATTTTATCCGTAGAAAATATTTCCGACTTTAAATTTATTCGTTTTTAAAAATCGTTAATATCTTCGGGAATTTTTAAATTAAAAAGATTTTCGGAGTTTATTTGTGAATTTCTTTCCGGAATTAATTTTCTTCCGTTTTACGATTTTTGGTTTACGGAAAATCGATTTCGAGAATTATTTAAATTAGTCTCGGTTTATTAGAATTTAATTTAAATATTTACTTTTATGCTTTTAAATATTATTTCGAGGTCTTATAATATATTTCCGTAAATAATACAAATTTTTATGTTCATTGGTAAGTTTTTCCGAAAATGTTTCCGAAATTCTTTATATAGCTTTTTATTAATTTTAAGCTTTCGGAATCTTATTAAATAATTTTTGTTTAATGAATTTTAGATAAAATATTCCATTAATAATTTTATACTTATAGTATTTAATTTATATGTGTATTTAAAAAAAAAAAAAAAACCCAACCCAACCGCCGGACCCCCCTCTTCTTTCCCTTTCTCTTCTCTTCTCCCATTCTCTCCTCCCCGTGCTCTCTGCTCTGCGCCAGAAACCACAACCCCAGCCTTCTTCTCCCCAGCTCCTCCTTGCTCCCGCCACCCCACCGATCGACAGGCACCGAAGACGCCACTGCAGCAGCCACCGAAGCAGCAGCAGCCGCAGCAGCTAGCTCGGCCGCAGCAGAAGCAGAGCCACCACAGCAACTGCGCGCGGGAGCAGCAGCAGCAGTGACGAGCCGCCGCCCGGTCACCGGTGAGCCTCGCTGACCACCGGCGAGCAGTCTCCGGTCCCCGACGAAGCTCCTCCGGCCTTCCATTGTCCCGATTCGTTGATTTTCGTTTGGTATAAATATCCGAAAACCCTAATATTAATTTGATTAATTGAGTGTGATTTAGCTTGGGATAAGCTAAATTAATTGTTTAATTATGTATATATGTGCTGTGAGATTGATTTGGATATGTTAATTGTATGGTTTGTGTTGGAAATTTGGGAAATTGAATTTTAGGCCGGGTTATGCCCAAATTTTTCGGATCCGACCAATTTGGCGATTTTGGATAAATTGATTATACAATATGTTTTTAAATGTATTTAATTTCATGTCGGAACCGTCAATTTGAGAAATTTATGCGGAATCAATCGGAATTTGATTTCTAGGTCAAAATTCGTGTGTATTGAAATTGGGTTGCGTAATTGAGTCGTTCCGCTCAATTGATTTTATAATATCGTTTGAAATGTGTTTAATTTCATATCGGAAGTGTTGATTTGGGAAAATGGTACGTAATTAATCGGAATTGGATTTTTAGGTCAAATTTCTTGCGGAACTAAATTGGATTGTATTTTCGGGCCTAAAACCCTAGATTTCAAGTGAGATTATGAAATTGGTTATTTGTATAGTCGTTTTTCTAAAATTAAATTTATAGAATTAGTTGAAATGATCCTAATTGTATTCTAATACCTTTAATTGGAATTAATTGATTGAATTATCTGAGTTTGTGTCGTGGGCTTTAAAACCCTAATTTTGAAAACGGATCGTCTTGAATTGGTTAATCGGAAGACTATTTTGTTAAAATTAATTATCCAGATTTATCTAAAATTAGTTTAATTGTGTTTTAAAACTATCAATTTGAGGTAATTGAAGTGATTTGGTCGATTCGTAGTTTAGGGATTTAAAAACCCTAATCTTCGGGGAGTGTTTTATAAATTGGTTTTTGCTATGCGTATTTTATCTAATCGATTTCTGTCTTTGGGTTTTAAATCATTTGATTTATATTTTAACCTTAAATCTTAATAGAGCTATGCTCTTGAGTCCTAAGTTTTGGACACGTTTTCCAAGAAAGATCGTTTGTGTCCGTTTGTATTTATTTGATTATAATCGGTGAATTATTAATTGATAAGATGGTTTCTAACTTAGTTCCGATTTCTATCGGCGATCTAGGAAAACTTCTTTGTGGATTGTTGAGCCTTCGATAGCTCTCCCTCTTTCTCAATTTGCTTAGCTAGCTTCGGATTGAGGTAAGTCATTACTTACCTTTACTTATGATAGAATCTGGATGTATTTCTGTTCCGAGTGGAAGGTGATGACTATGCTTATTGATCATTTAATCATGTCCAGTGTATGCTGTTTTCTGTGTGGTAATTTTATGTATGTATGAATTCATAGCCTCAATGCCAATGTGTATTAATATAACACTTGAATATGGTATGTATTTGATTATTTGAATGGTTGAATATTGATTGAAATTATATGATACTCTATGCTGTATCTTTATGCCATGGAATTATTTATGTCAGCCTGGTTTACGGTCGGCTAAAATCTTGGAATAAGATACTAATAACTTAAAGTGGAAGATCACGTGAGTTGGGCCGAGGTGTAGGGTCCGTTCCACCGGACGATAATAGTGGCTCGGGTGTGTTGTCCCCGAGAGGTGCTTCAAGCCGTTCCACCGGTTCAGAATAGTGGCTCAGGAGCGTTTTGCCCTGAGAGGTGTAGAATCCGTTCCACCGGATGATAATTGTGGCTCAGGTGACTTGTCCCTGAGAGGTGCTTCAGTCCGTTCCACCGGATTAAGAATAGTGGGGCCCTATACTCATCGTGAATAAGAATATGATATGAATTAAGTAATGAATAAGACACTAATTATTGAAAGTGGAAGATTACGTGAGTCCGGACCAGGTGTAGGATCCGTTCCACCGGATGATAATAGTGGCTCGGGTGTGTTGTCCCCGAGAGGTGCTTCAAGCCGTTCCACCGGTTCAGAATAGTGGCTCAGGAGCGTTTTGCCCTGTGAGGTGTAGGATCCGTTCCACCGGATGATAATAGTGGCTCGGGTGTGTTGTCCCCGAGAGGTGCTTCAGACCGTTCCACCGGTTTAAGAATAGTGGGGTCCCTGAACTCATCGTAAATAAATAAAATTAGATGTAATAATGATTATCATTGGATTGTTAGATTAGTGTTACTTAGCATGCTATCGTGATTTCTTGTACGCTTGTATCTTATGTGTTTTATGCTTCCTTCCATGAGTTTGGTAGTATTGATTTACTCAGTACTGGACCCGTACTGATGCTACCTTGATTGAATGGGTCCTGTGATGATCCACTGATGGTGGGGAGCAGATCTCTTGTGCAGGTTTCAGTTCGAATATTATATTTGGGTGGAAGACCTAGCTTGAGAGAGTAGGCAATCCGAAATTTGATCCGTCGAGAATTTTCTGGTTTAACTGTATTTGTGTTTGGAAGTTTCAAGTATTGTATTTAAAATTCAAGGGTATTGTAATTAACTTTTAATTTATCGTACTCTGATAAGCTTTTAAAATTCGGATTTATTTCACAGGTTCCGCTGATTGATTCAGCGATGATTTTATTTAGTGAATTGATTCACTTGCCATCTGTCTGTGGATATCTCCTTGTGGGAGTTTATCCTTACGGCATTGATGTTTGAAGTTTTATTTGACAGGTTTTAGCCTTGCATCTAGCATAAGATAGATGGTGGACATTTATCTTGTGTTAGATGTGGCGGTAACATTCCCCAAATTCTCTCCTAGCTTCCGCTTTATCCTTTCAAATTTTTTTTTTCAGGAGTGAATTTTGGGGGTGTTACACATAGCATAATTAAGGCCTTAGCTACACCCCTACCTAATATGACACTAGTCTTGAAGCACACTCCTACACCTCCTTAAGAGGAAAAAACTAAAGATTAGTGTAACACCCCCAAATTTACTACTGAAAAATTTCGTTTAAGACAAAGGTTTTAGCGGAAGCGAAAGAATTAAAACCATAAACTTGGGGGTATTACCGCCACACTTAGTACCAGATCGGTTCACTCCTACTGTTCCGATACTAAGTGCTAAGGCTAAACTAAACAATCATTAAGTAAGAGTCATCAAAACATAGGTCCATAGTTAACATAGACCATTCACGAAAATCCCGAGCTCAACAAACCAAACAGTATGTTGTAATTAAATCATGGGAAAGATACTATATACTTACAGTGGAACACCATGAGAGTCGGGGCCAGACCGATCCACCGGCATAATAGTGGTCAGGAGCTTTGTGCCCGGGAGACCGATCCACCGGCATATAATAGTGGTTAGGTGCGTTCTGCCCTATAAGTGACCGATCCACCGGCTATAATAGTGGGGTTCCCGTACTCGCATGGATTAACAAAGATTATGGTGTGAAATGAATTGCAAATAAATCATGGAAAGATACGTTATAATCACAGTGAAACACTATGAGAGTCGGGGCCAGACCGATCTACCGACATAATAGTGGCCAGGAGCGTTCTGCTCTGGAGACCGATCCACCGGCATAAAATAGTGGTTAGGTGCGTTCTGCCCTATAAGTGACCGATCCACCGGCTATAATAGTGGGGTTCCCGCACTCTCATGGAATCATAACGATTATGATGTGAATCGACTATAATTATCAGAGTTATGAAAGAAGAAGTTGGATTGGACCATAACCGATCTACATCATCCATAATATTACATGTTGCTTATGTGTTGGTGCTGTGCATGTTATGTTGTATGATGGTATGCTTGGCCTTAGCGCACCTGCGCCCTTACCCAGTATTGGACCCATACTGATACTTCCTGTGCAGGTTTATGATCGGTTACTAATTTGGGGTGGAAGGCTTGACTTGAGTGAGTAGGCGATCCGGATTCTGATCCTTTTTGGGGATTGTTTTGTTAGCTATAGTTTGTATTACGTTTCCCATTTTTAAAGAAAAAGCATTATGAGGTTGTAATCCTAAATTGTATTCAAACTTTTGTTTGACTTATATCTTATTAACGATTTATGCTAAATGTCATCTTGCGTTTTATGATAATTCGTACTTATTGATGATCGGATTTAGCCTTAGCACTTAGTACTAGAACGGTAGGAATGAACCGGTCTGGTACTAAGTGTGGCGGTAATACCACCAAGTTTACGGTTTTAATTCTCTCGCTTCCGCTAAACCTTTTGATTTAAACGAAATTTTTCAGTAGTAAATTTGGGGGTGTTACAATTAGGTTCTCTCCTACTAAAACTAATATTATTTCCTTATTTATGCTAATATTAGGGTTTTGGATAAAATAATAATATAATAGTAATAACACTAACTAATTACTAATTTTGCTAAAGATAAAAGTAATAATAGTCCTATTGTAAAATATTATAATATAAGGTTTGAAGAGTTTACCCTAATAATAATGATGATACTAAAAAAATAATAATAATATTATTATTATTATTATGTTAAATAATGGAAATAAAAAAATAAAATAAATAAAGCTTGTATAAATAGTGTTTAAGGGTTGAGAGGGATTAAGGTACCACCTTGGGTTGGTGGTGACAAGCGGCACCAGCGGTGGTGCACGGTGGCTATGGTGATAGCCGAAAAAAGAGAAGAAAAGAGAGAAAGTTGAGTTATGGGAAAAAGAGGGGGAGAACGAGGGTGGAAGTTGGGGTGTTTATGGTAGCCTAGATGGAGAGGGGTGGAATGAAGGTGGTGGCGCACAACAACAGTTGTGGTGGCTGAAAGGGGAGGAAAGGAAGAAAGGGAGAAAGAGAGGGATGAAGAGGAAAAGAAAGGTAGGGGCAGGTAGAGGGTGGTATATAGAGCAGGTTGGGAGGTGTAGGAGGCGGTGGTTATGGTAGGAGTGGTGGCTAATAGTGGTATGAAGGGTGGCGAAGGTAGAAGAAAGAGCTAATCGAGGAGGTGACTTTACACGGCCGGGGTGGCTCGTGCAGGACAAATTGAGGGAGAAGGGAGGTTTAGTTAGGTAGAGGGTGGTGTAGGGAAGGCTTAGGTGGGTGGCATGGGTGGCAGCATTGGACGATGGTGATGGAAGAGGGGTCTGACTAGGTGGTGATGAAAAGGGTTGATTTTTCTAAGTTCAAATAAAAACTCGATTCCAGGGCTGTAAGGGGGTATTTATTGGCTAAAGGAGGGGATAAAGTCGAAGGGAAGATGGGAGGATAGGGCATGTAGGTTAGGGTTTACCCGCGACGACAGCCGGCTGACACACGATTGTGTCGTGGCCTGCAATTGACCAGGGGAAAATAGGGGGATCGTGCGAGAAAAGAGGCAGTGTAGTTGGGTCAAAGTGGTTGGCGAGTCAGGGGAAGGAGAGAGAAGAGAAATGGCCGATCAATGGGGTGTGATCGGCTGTAAAAAGCCAGCTCGACGGAGGAAAGAAGAAGGAAGGAGGAAGAAAAAGAAGTGTGCTCGTGGATCGGGCGGCTGGGGGAAAAAGAAAGAAAAGAAAAGGAGAGAACCGGACCGATGACGAGGGAAAAATAAGAACGAAATGCGCTGTTCTAGAGACAGGCCACGCCAAAGGAAAAAATGAGAGGGAAAGGGATCTTGGGCCGCGGGTTGGCCCAGGTCGGGGGTAAGGAAGAAAAAGAAAAGAAAAAGGAAAGAAAAGAAAGAAACAAAAAGGAAAAAGGGAAAAAGAAAAATAGGTGGGTTGGGTTATTTGAATTATTTTGGTAATTTAGGATATTTAAAAATAATAATATTTAAATAAAATAATATTAAATTCCCTTTTTAGGATTTTTGAAAGATTTTTTTCTAAATTCCTTTTAATTAGCAAATCACTCTAATTTTCTCCAATCAAATTATCTATAAAATCCTTATTAATTTAGCCCTTTGTAATCCCTCCTATTTTAAATAAAATAATTTATTTAATTAATTTCTAAAATAAATCCTTAATTAGCTAAAATTCTTAAAATTAGGGTTTTGGGGCATTTCATAACAAGGCTTCACATTGTACATCACACTCATTTCTCTGAAGGTAGCTTTCCCTTCACCTATTTAGAAGTTCCTTTATCCTCTGCAAGATTAACAACTTTCCAGCTCCAAAGTTTGGTGAAAAAAATTGCAAAGAAGTTTACAAGCTAGCACTCCCACCTTCTATCCTATGCAGGTCGAGCCCAGCTTCTGAAGTTTGTTATCTTCAATTTCCAACTATATTGGTCTCAGGTCTTCATTCTGCCAAGGAAATTGATTCATCAAATAGAATGCATGTGTAGGCATTTTCTTTGAAATGGTAAGATTAATTCTTCAAAGAAAGCCCTGGTGGCATGGAAGCAAGTTTGCTTACCAAAGAGGGAGGGTGGAATGGGCTTAATTGATGTGCATCAGTGGAATCAAGTGGAAGTGTAGAAAATGCTTTGGAACTTATGCTACAAAAAGGATTCTCTTTGGGTTAAACGGTTCCATTCAATTTATCTAAGCACTTAATCTTTGTGGTCTTTCACCTCAGCTCACAAGTGCTCATAGCAGTTGCAGCAAATCTTCAACCTTAGAGCATTTTCAAGATCGTTTCTCTAATTCTCATTGTATGGCAAAGATATTAAAGAAAAATGGTTCTTACAATATGAAGAAAATGTATGATCATACTAGGTAAAAGGGGGAAAAAGTATGGTGGTGGCCCATTACTTGGTGTGGTTTGGCTACCCCCAAACACCAATCTATTACATGGTTAGCCATTCAAAAGAAATTGATGACCAAGCTGAGACTGAAGCATTTAAATCTTCTTGAGGATATTGAGTGTAGCCTTTGTACTATAGGACAAGAGGAGGACATTAAGCACATTATGTTTAACTGTCGATATAGTTAGGAGATATGGAAGAAGATTAGGAAATATTTTAACATGAGAGATCATATCCACTCATGGGAGACATAAATGAAGATATTGGATTAAAACACAAAGCAATACAAGAAGAAGAAGGACATGCTCCTAGCCCTTTTGTCACATTCATAGGGACTATTTGGCAGGAAAGGAATTATAGGATTTTTTGTAATAGAACTCGATGCTCTCTTCTACTTCTTAAAGATATATGCTTTGCAGTGTTAAGTAAGATCTTTGCCCCTCATCAAGTCAATAAATATGACCAATGGAAGCAATGTATAGATGACTTGGTGGTCTAATTTAGTTTGTACATATCTCCATTTTTTGTAGTAATAAAATTGTACTTACTTGCCAAATACACTACGTACAGAGTAAGGTAATAATATAGTCAAGCAAGAATATAACAGTTCATGATACTATAGCAAGACATAATGGCACATAAGCAAATTATAGTTGATCATTCATTACTATCTGAACTCAAGCTATTAGTGTAGTAATTAGTCATCTATTGAATTATATCCACGTGGGTTTGAGGACCCCACTATTCTTACCAGTGGACTAGTAAATATAGTATAAGCCCGGACAACATGCTCCAGACCACTATTCTCATTGGTAGACCAGTAATTATAATACAGTAGATCCTAATCCATGTGGTGTTCCACTATAAGTAATTAGTTTCTTTCCACATATTATTATTATTTTTATCTAAGGGTTTCATTACTTGAGCTCGGGACCTCCACTAATCCCACCGGTGGACTGGTAAATATAGTAAAACCCAAGTAGCATGCTCCTGACTACTATTCTCATCGGTGGACCGGTAAGTATAATATAGCTGAGCCTAACCCAAGTGATATTCCAATTTAAGTGATTAGTGTTTTATCCATGTCTTATTTGATTGGATATCATACATAACCATGTATAACCCATGTATGACTTCTATCCTCCTACCACCTTGTGCCAACACTGGCCCTATGGAAACCCTATTTTCTTAAGTTCGAGGTATCCTCACCTCTTAATGATCCTTTGAGTCCCCAAATGATCAAACAACCCCAAAATGCCATTAGAACCCTTTTTACTCATGAGTCATAGCCCATTTCCTCTATTCCTCACCTGTGATATAATTGGCCCTAAGGGTTACCCCTCAAAACCCTTGTTTGGCCCATACATGCCTAACTATTTCTCAACTACTTATTTAGCCCTAAATTCACACAACCATACATAAATTACCATGATTATCCATCCCCCAAAATTTTATAGCCTAACTCCTTCATTTCGCACATGCAATAACAACATTCCCAAATGACTCCCCTCGAAAACCCTGATATCCCTTTAGTAGTTGGATCCACTCCTATATATCCCACATAACCATTAGACTTAACACACATTCACCAAAAAGTATATCCAACATCATATTTCAAAGGCACAAACTAACTCCCCCATCTCCTACATGTGATAATGACCTACCATTAGATTTTTGAACCCTCAAAACCCAAATTTCACCCCCTTAATACTTTCCCATCTCATAGAATCCAAGACTCCCCCATGTTTTTCCAAATATCCAAAAATAACGCCATCCCCCCATAACCATCCTTAACAACCATCTCTCCATTAGTCACCCCCAAACATGGCCATATTAATTTTGACTCACCCCATGCATGGTCAACCCTCTCCATGTAATATTTCCCATAATCCCCTTTTATAACTATCATACTTATTATTTAATATTTTTCCAAGGAATATTTGGCTAACTTTTTTACTAAGGTTTCCCCATATGCCACTCCCCCATAATATTGACTCAAATTTCCCCTATGTCTCCAAAACCCTACCTTAGTCTCATGGCTTAAAATATAAGGATTTATCAACAACCCTCAAAACATGTAGTACCACATAATAGAGTTACACGACAACATATGAATCAAATAGTTAAGTCCACACATACTCTTATCTTAGATCCTTTCAAGCCAAGTTGCATAAACAACCTTAAAACATATACATTTCATGTATATATTCACTTAAACCATAACAAAACCACACAAGCACAAAGCCCTAACTATAACTGTATCCTTACCAAAACAGCTCCAACCTTGAAGCAATAAAACCCTACGTCTCCTCTCTTGTGGACAACCAACTCAAGAAGATAAAAATACCCAACTTAGGCTAAATTTCCCTTTTTTCTTTCCTTAAAAAATAAAGATAATAATGATGATGATGATGATGAAAATAAATTTAATCAAAAGAATTTCAAAATGGATGAAAAGGATGTGTTGTGACCAGAATAAGTAAGAGGAGTGGAGGGCGGTTCATCGGCGGCGATGCAATGTGGAGGTAGTTTTTGGTTGGGAAAAGAGTGGGGCTTAGTTCTTTGAGGGGTTTCAAGTGGTGTTAGCACTAGGTAGGTTAATGGGAGGAGAGGTGGGTCACGGTAGAGGCGGCGGCTGCAGTGGTGGTGAAGCTATGAGGGAGGGAGGAAAATAATGGGGAAATGCAAGGGAAAAAGGTGGTGTAGAGGGATGGTTGCACAGGGTGGGAACCTCTGTAGGAGATGGAGGTGTGGTGGCAGTGTAGAGAAAGGGAGATGAGTTGGTGGTAACAGTGGTGTGAGGTGGTGTAGGGTAGCCTAACCTGCCCACTTTGCATGCTTGGGAGAGGAGAGGAAGGGTAGATATAGGGAGGTTAGGGGCTTAGTAGGTACAAGGAGATGTATGGAAAGGAGTGGAGTGGAGCCTTTGCAGCGGCTTAGCCTAGCTGTGGTGGTGACGGTGGCTGAAGGTAGGGGCAAGGGAAGGGTGCAGGTGAGGATTGGCGAGGAAGAAAGAGAGGAGAGGCATAGCTGGGGGTATTTATAAGTTGGGGGAAGGATAAGAACAAGAAGAGAATGGGACAGGGATGGCCGGTCGCTGGGCTGTCGGTAGTGTTAAGGGGAGGACAACTTGTAGGTTTGTGGTGCAGGGGGTTGCAAGGGGTGTAAGGATGTGTAGAGGCATGCTAGCGTGCATGTGCTGCATGGTTGAAAGGGAAAGAGGGAGGGGAGGTTAGTTGGTGGCATTCATGGGTGGGTATAAAAATAGCAACCAAGGGGTGCACACAGGTCTGCAAAACGAAGATAGGGGATGGGTAGAGAAAGGGGAAAGGAGAACGAAGGGAGGGAGAAAAAGGGGGTTGAGTCATCACCTGAGGAAAAGGGTAAGGGGTGTTTGGGTTAGTTGGGGGAGTAGGAAGAGAAGAGGAGGGAGTGCTTGGGCCACTGTAGCGTAGCCTAAGCGAGGGGGAGAAAAGAAAAGAAAGAAGAATAATGAAAAAAAGAGAAAAGAAAAAGAAATGATAAAAGAAAAGAAAAAGAGGAAGAAAAGGGGAAAAGAAAGAAAAAGAAAAGGAGATGGTGAGATTTTGGGATTATTAGGGAATTAATAAAATAATGAAAAATTATTATATTTAACTAGAATTTATTTTAGGTTAGTTAATTAAAATAAGGCTTCTAAATAACAACTTTAAAATCTCATATTATTATTATTATTATTATTATTATTATTATTATTATTATTATTATTATTATTATTATTATTTTTACCCATAGTTTATTTTATTTATTATTTTATTATTTTATTATTCTTTTATTTATTTTTAGGAAAAATTTTGGAGTATTACAGGACCCTTATCCCTTTAATATTGACGACTACCCCTTCATGCTCTTCTGACTAAGTTACTTTAAATCCTTTTTCACTTTCCTTAAATATTATTTACATCTTGAGTTGCTAACTTGCACGTTGGAGTGTCTTTAGGGAGACACCACATTGGTGTCCCAAGAAATTTTTTTTGGTCTTTCTTACAATAAAATCAATATTTACCATTAGACCGCTGAATAAGGCTACTATATTTTCTATGGAATAATGCACATAAAACTCATACATCTAAATACTAATTTGAAAAAAACATATGTAGTTAATTTATATTAGAGTTAAATACTATTTTAGACCATGTAGAATGCAACTACTTAATTTTAGTCCTTAAATGAAAAATATATTTAATCTAGTCCCTATAGATTTATTTTATATACAAATTAATCCATTAACTCTGATACCCCATGTTTTTGTAAGATTTATAAAATGAAAAATTATTGTGTTTAATAAAATTTGATAGTGTTTAATATTGATTTGAAACTATAATTGGGTTTGAGGTAAAAATGAATTTGAGTAAAGTTTAGAAAATTGAATAAAATAAGTTTTTAAGCGGACTAATTAACTAGTTCTATGAATTGATCAAATAGTTCATCGTTTTAGCAAAGAGATTTTGTTTGATCAAACCGATTGACTGGTTTAGGAAAACCAAATGACTCGTCTATAGAATGATCGACTAGATTGGTCAAACCGATCTACTAGTTGGTCGAACTAAGTACTTTTCGAAGCTCGATTTTCTAAGAAATTTCTTTCATCAAAATGGAACTTTGATAATCTAACTCCAAAATATTCTTGCGTGATTCTTGACCTTTTTATCATTTATTCGGCTTTAGTTGCTGCCTCGAACAAATTTAAGGGCTCAATTTTGACAATTAAAGGAGATGATGACCTCAATCTTGTCTACTTCTTCCTCTCTCCTCTACACACCTCTCAAACTATACTTCAATTTTCAAACTTTCCTTGCATAGAAAAGAGATTCCCTTCCCAATCTAATCTTCTATTTTCCTTATTATATTCAATATTTTCTAGATGAGCTTACCCTTTATTCTCCAGAAATCACCATTTGAGCTCTGAAATAAAAACCAACCTGTTCTTAATAAATCCGCTTATTCAACTTAGATTTTAATGGTAAAATTTGAGTTTTTTTTATCTATTGTATAACATCACTCATTCCTTAACCAATTTGTTGGCTATAAATAACCATAATCACCCCTTCTTCTTACCTTTCTTTTAGCCTCTAAAATATTTAAACCCTTAAGAGCTTGTGTTAATTGCATTGCCACATCAAGCTTCCTTTCAAATTCCTTTCACTGTTATGATCCTTTCTCTAGCTCTCTCTTACTTTATCCTTAAGAAATAAAGAGTTATATTCATAAGGAAGTTGAGTTACTTTCAGCTAAATCCTTCTCTATTTTTCTCTTAGGTGTGGTAAGTTTGTTTTCTTTTCTAATTTGAAGCTATTGATTTTTGAAAGTTATTCAATGATTTCTAAGTTCTAATTTGTTGTTTTAAAAGGTTTTATAAGTTGAAATATTATAGGTTGAGCCTTTTCTCTTTAGTGAGAAACTTATTTAAGCATCAAGTATGTCATTATTAACTTTGAAATGTGGCCTAAATAAGCATATGATGTGATGTACTCTGTAAGATGTTAACTTTGTATGTCTCCAGGAGAGTTTGGCCACTAATTGGTGCATATTGAATTAATTGAGAATATTAAGAAAAATATATAGTTTTAGACACCTAGTAGATCCCCATGTCTTACCTACTCTAGGCACCGATGATGTATTGGGGAGTATCAATACTAAAGGGTCTGGTCACCTAGGTGAGTTACTTGGCTTCATCCGAACTTTATGTCCATTGGTGGTTACTTGGCTTTAGTGGTACTTTATTTCCTTTAGTTTGGATAAGCTTCCATGGTATATAAGACCATGGGGTATTACACAATTCATCACTCGATAATGATAAGAATAAGAATGAGGATAAGGATAAGAATAAATGAGAATAAGAATAAGGATAAAGATGTGGATAAAAAAAGCGGATAGGGAACGAAAAATAATGGCTTATAAATAAATTAATTAATTAATGAATTATGCAAGCTTGGGAAATAGATCCACTAGAAAATTGTGTGAACAGATGGTAGAAGCCCTCATAAGTTGTTTGAATAAACTGCTTTTTAAACTGTATGTTGTTATCCATGATATTCATGTTATGTTGATCAGCATGATGAGTCCTAATTTGTTTGAGTTGTGTATGGCATGAAGCCTTGATGCATTATATAACCATGATAGAGCATGTATATCTAATTGTATGGCATAAGAATGATTTATGTTTAGGATGACCTCCACATTATGCTAGAATTTGGTATGCTTGTCACTCCTATTAAAGAGGTAACTTGGCTTCCTTAGTACGAAGTAGACTAATATGTCCATTTGTTCAGTCTCCTGCTCACTCCTATGAGCAGATGACCATGTGCAGGTTTTTGGGGTTGGTCGTTAGTGGGCCTACCTTGTTTTGAGCTTGGGGGCTTGAGACAATGGACATCAAGAGACTATTGTTTGATCTTTAATGGACCGGGATTTGGGGTTATGCCCTACCCATATTTTTTGTCATTGTAGTTCTATCTTTCAGTTTAACCTTCATTTATGAATTTGAATATTTCAGGAACTGTTGAGGTCTAATTTTGTAAATGTTTTATATAGTGTCTATATTTAAATTATCAATATATATTCTTATAATATATTTTTTATTTATTTACATATTAAACTTTTATACGATATATTAATTAATAATAATAATTAAGCATAATAATAATAATTAATATCAAAAACAATAATCATTAATAGTTATCAATATTATTAATAACAATTTTGTAATAATTATATGATTAATAAAGTATCTTGTTATTACTATTTAACATTAATATATAATAACATTAATAATTAATTATTATTCATAAACTTAATAATTAATAAAAATAATTAATCATAATAATTAGTAAATAAAAATAATTAATATTAATAAGTTATAAATATTAATAATTGATAATATAACATTCATATTATTACTAATGAATAATATTTCTTATTTTTAATGAATAATAAGCATTAATAATATGAATAATTTATATGAATAGATAATAATAAATAATAATAGTCACTTTGAATATTAAAAATTAATAAATATAATTAAACACAATCAAAATAACAATAATAACAATAATAATAATAATAATAATAATAATAATAATAAATATTTAGAAATAAGAAAATAAGATTATCAATATGAATGATTCATGATCAATCATAATAAGAATAAATAATACTCCAAATTGATAATTATAAGTAATCAAAATTAATAATTCATAATTATTAATTATTAAGGTTAATTTATAGTATTTATAATTTATTAATTTTAACAATTATTTTTAATTAATGATAATTTATATTAATAAATAATAATGATTAATAATAATTATTAAGGATTAATAATTATTATTAATTATTAATAATTATTATTAATTATTAATAATTAATTTATATGAATATTTCCAAAAAATAATTAAGCATAATAATTATTAATATTGATAAATAGTGAATACTATTAATATTAATAATTATTAAAAATATTGATATTTCATCATGTTTGATAATTAATATTCATAATTATTGATTTTTAAATATTATCAATCATGATAAATCATAATTAATAACAAATATTGATCATAATTAACAACAAATATCAATATAAAATTAAATTTAATAATTAATAACAAATTAACATAAATGTTTAATAACAAATAAATATTAATCATGATTAATAACAAATATTAATAATTATAAATATATATAATTACATATTAAGAATAAACATAGCTAATAATTATGAATAATTAATACTCACAATGATTAATTATTAATGCTAAATATTATAATTTTTTAATTTTTAATATATATAATTTATAATAATTAATGGTAAGAAATAAAAATAATAGTCAAGTATATTTATGAACAAAATTTTTGAATAATTAATCATTAAAAATATTATTAATTCATAATAATAAATCATTAAAATATTTAATATTAATAAATAATGAGAAATAATATTCATAATAAGTAATAATATTACTAATGATGAATAAATAATATTGAATAATGAATATTAATATTAATAATTTCCCATGATAATATGAATAAGTAATATTAATAATTATTAATTATTAATAATTTTAGGGATGTGGTGGGTAAGTATAATTAATAAGGTTATTATGGTAAATGTATAAGATAGTTTAAATATTTAATAAGGGATAGTGAGGCATACTCATGAAGTGATGATATGCTGTAAATAATAAAAATAATTAGGTTATGAAAATAATATTAAAAAAGTGGCATTATCTAATAGTATCAAAAATCTAAACTTACCAAATAGAGTTCCAGTGTCAACAAAATTTAAACAACTTATTCTTCACAAATTACATGTTCTTACTAGTTTTAACAAGTATTTTGATACGGGGTAAATTTGTAACCTTTTTTTTTTTTTATAATTGTACACATTTTTTGTTTATAAATATATACTTTTAACATATTAATACATATATTTTATGATAAGATGTACATGTTTCTTAAGAATATGGTGAATACGATAATATTTTTTATAATTATATTGAATTTTCTATTAAAATAATATATATATATATATATATATATATATTATTTAATAAAATATACATATTTTGGATATAAATATACATCTAACTAGAAAGAATATACATTTTAAAGGACAAATATATCTTTTATAGGTATTAATACACATCTTATTTCAACATTGTGCAAATACATATGTTATTTTGACATATGTACATCTTATAATATCATTTATTTATAAAAATAATATGAGATAAATACATGCATTATAAATAAATATATTCTCCAACAAAATATATGAATTTTTGTGCTATAAATATATACTATATTAGTGAAAGCACACATCATTACAAGATCAATGCACATTTTATATCAACAAATATAGATATATATTTGTTTTGGTAAGTAACTGAAATATTATTACTTCCAAAAACAGATCATTAAATAAAGCAGAAGAATCGCAATACCAATTAAAAGCTATCTTAGGATGTCGACATAGGCCACTAATGATCTATATGATTTACAATGGATAATAGTAGTTATCCTAGTGGCTAACTTCTTGACATTAAAGCCACATATATGTTGTGGTTGACGAGTCTTTTGATAGAATATTCTCTAATTTCTTTTGTGTCATAAATGATAGGTAGTCGCTACATACAAATAACGAAGCATGTGCCTCCTATAAACTAGACCTCGGCCACCTCGTTGCATCCATCTCAGTACCACATCGAAAGAGGTAGCATCATGAGCACACCCAAAATTCCTAACCAAAGGTAACCACACCCGTTTAGAGTAAGAACAATCAAATAACAAATGATCAATTGTTTCCTTATTAGCTTCACACAATACGCATGTATCATCCACATTGAAACCCATTACTATCATTCTATCCTTAATAGTCAATCTTTTGTGAATTGTAAACCATAGGTGGAGCATGTGTTTAGGTATAAAGATGTGATTCTACACTACCTTATACCATTCTACCATTTCACTAGGAGTTCTCAGCATATTATATACCTTTGAAATATTCTATTCCACTAGATTACCTTCTTGGTTTTGTGTATGGGAATTAAGTACAAGCCATATTAAATCTCTGATTTTCAATAATCTCCTAAAACACCACGATATATACATGGAATTTGTCACATTCCACATATCTCTATCTTTAATGAAGTACGTGTGTATCCATTTAACCCATAGAGTGTCCTTCTTTAGGTGTAAGTTCCAGAAAAGTCTTCCCATGACTGAAACATTCCAACATTCAAGATTAAACAGACCAAGACCACCTTCTTGCTTAGGCCTGCAGACAATATCCCAAGCAACGAGGCATTTTTTTTGTATTTTGATGATTGACATCCCATAGAGAAGATCTGCATTTCACATTGATAGCAGCAATAACCTTTCTTGGTATAAAATACATGAGGCTCCAATAGGTTTATATACCAAAAATGACTTGTTTAAATTGTTGTAGTCTCCCCACATAGCTACAAAATCTAGTACTCCAAGAGCTAAGTCTTCCAATGAACTTCTCTAGGAGTTCATGATACTCCACAGCTTTTAAAGAGATACCAGTAAGGGGTAGCCCCAAGTATCTAACTAGCAAAATCCCTGATGGTATATGCAATAGCCTAAACAGATATTGTTTAGTCACTTCATCCACAGAACTACCATAATAAATAGAGCTTTTATTAGCATTAATCTACAAACCGGATATCTCTGAAAAATTCATGAAAGTCTCATACAAAATCATCACAGTAGGAATATTGCATCTACTAAAGAGAAAAATATCATAAGAAAACATAAGTGAGATTAAACTTGACCTTCTTACACTTTAGGTGTGGATGAAACAGTTCATTTTGCCATAATGTATCTAGTGCTCAGTGAAAATACTCCATCACAATCACAAATAAGTAAGGTAAAATTGGATCACCCTATCTCAGACCTTTGTGTGATTTAAATGAAGGGTATAATGCACCATTCAGAAATAGGGAGTAGCTCACAGCAGTTACACTACTCATGATCATTTTAACAAAATGTACTGGGAAGTTTAAGCTTAGTAATATCTTCTCCAAGAACCCCCCAACTTATAGAATCATAAGCCTTTTTCATGTCTAATTTTATCATGCATCTAGGAGACAAATACTTGTTTTGATACCCGTGAACAAACTCAGAAGCCATAAGAATGTTATCCCCTATGGACCTCCCTCTAATGAATGAAGCTTGGGCTTCTCCTACTATACCAAGTAGCTAGGGTTGTAGTGTACTTTGGCAATCAGTTTGTAAAGGGTGTTACAACATGCAGTTGGTCTGTAATCCCCAAGTTTAGTGGCATTAGGAACCTTGGGAATGACATTCAAGGTAGTTATGTTGATTGTGGTATAAAAAAATGCTCTAACAACGTGCCATACCTCTTCACCAATAATATTTCAAGTTGTCTTGTAGAACAATGTATTATGCCCGTCTGATCCAGGGACATTTTTATTGCCCATAGATACTAAAGCCTTTTCACTTCCTCCATCATGACTGAGTTCAAGAGATCCTTGTTTGTATCTATAGGTATTAATGGTCAATTGTAGATAATCTTAGAAGATAACTTTTCTGAGGTGACAATAGTGGTGTCCTGTAGCTGGTTGAAGAAGTACTAGAATGTACGAAAAATACTTGATTGAGTAGTGTGAAATATATATATTTTATATCAATAAATGTGTATCTTATATTGATAAAATATATATCTTATATCAAAAAATATGCATTTTACACTAGTAAATAAATATCTTATATCAATAAAAATATATAACTATAAATATACATTTATAGCTACATATTTAGTAATATACAAATGTTATAACTATTGTGTGTGTACATCCTATCAAACCTATAGAATAAATGCATATATTTTATATTAACCTATAGAATAAATGCATATATTTTATATTAATAATGTATGTCTTTAAAATAGTTAAATGTGTATTTATTTAATACAATATATGTATTTATTATTTGTAAAATATGTGAATTAATTTATAATGATACACATCAAATGAGGAACGAAAGGAACAAGAAAGAGCAGCGTGCATCCTGCTAATGCAGCAAATGCATGTTCTTCGTCTCCTGATAATTCATCCTGGACTTACTATGCCAACTCCAGTCTGCGAAGGAAAAGGAATATCTGGCACCTTAAGTTTGAAATAGATAGAACACGTTTTTAGCTTCCTTGGCAATTGAATTCATCTCTTATTTGGAGAGAAAAAAAAAGGCTTAAAACTTAAAAACTGGCGCCGGAGTTTATCACCTTCAATTCTTACTGTGCCATCTTCTAATTGAAATCATTCATATTGGAGGCCAAAAATTAAAAAATTCAAGTTTGCGGTCACGAAAGAGCCCCTATTCTTCTACCTCTTCCGCAACCCCTGTAGCTTTGGCAACCTTGATAATGACCTCTATTTGGCATTGCACAGACCAAAACTTGACTCTGCGATGTTGGTGCCGTACAGAATACCCTCCTATCTGATCTTACTCTTTGACGTCGGGCTAGTCAAGCTGCAGACATACGATTTCGCCTTTGAACCATCATCGGCAATAATTCCTGCTGTATAAATTTCAAACGACCGCGTGAACAAGGAGCGAGAGATGATAAACTTAGAGAGATGGAGTTTCGCGTACGTCGGCTGCTTTTAGAGCTACGAAATTTCGGTAAAAATGACAAATTGAAAAGTCAGCTACTTTTTTCAACGACAAATTTACCTTCAAAGAAATATTTCATGCGTATGTAAACATGAGTTTTGTTTTTCGTTCTTTATTTTAAATATATAAGGTATACTATTTATTTTTAAATTGTATTAAATCATCTTAACAAAATAATTATTATTTTTCATTTATATTTGCAACATAATAATATACAATAATACAAATGTGTTCATCACACAGGTAAAAAACTAATTAACATTAGAATTATTTAAAATTTACCAAACTAGTATGAATAAAAATTTGCAAATGCCCATATCAATTTTTTTTCTAACAATTATCCCACAAATGTACAAAATAAAAATATAGTACTAATATGCAAGATATATCACACTAACATACAACGGACGAGGCTTAAATTGAAGCAGAGATCAATAACAAGATTAACTCGAAGCAGGTCTGGAAATAGTTGAATATTTGGCTGTGTTGGGGAAACATTTTGATCCGAAATCGGAAATGTTTTGGACCGCAGTTTTTTGCACTAAACAACCAATAACAATTACTTCTCCAAACGCCGAGTATCTATTCCATCCCATGCATGGCTGGACCTCGCCTTAATACTATCAACAATAATTGGCAGCACTTGAAATTATTGAAGGGCTACCCATTTCACCAAAGACCTCCACCAAAATTAAGCAAGGGAAAAAACCTGCCTTGTGTTTTTCCTATCTTTGTGATGAAACCCCCCCCCCCCCCCACCCCACCACACAAAAAAAAAAAAACCAACGGAATCGCCATGTAACAGCAGGGCAGTAACATTATATACTGGTCCGCAATGCAGACACCGGCGACCGTAATATGAAGCAAACCATGCAAACAGCCAACAGAACTTTTACATTGCTGAGAAGAATATTACAACAAATCACCTACTTTGTAAAAGAGTAATTGCATCAGCATGATGATTCTCGACAACTTTACAACGCCCCTTTTTGCGGCAATGGATAAAAAAGAACACGCCAATATCAACATGGGCCAATATCGACCTGGAGATATAAGTCTGCAATTTCGTCAGATTTACAACTAACATCAACAGGTTGAGCCCCAAAAATAAACACTCTTCAGTGTCTTTACTTCACACTTTCCAAAGCCAATCTTTGCCTTTTAGAAGATATTTGAGAAGCCAATATGCAGTCTGTGTATCAAGCAATCGACCAAAAATTGTCTAGTAAATAACGTTAACCTATTAGATCCGATCAGTGATCATCAATATCCCAACACACTTGGCTATACTTCTCTAGGGTTCTCTGTGTTTTTGAGCCGCTTCAGACTTAGGAGGTAACATGTGAACAAAGCTCCCTTGAGAAGGGTGATTTGCACTTTCCTCTTCATCATCAGCTGCAAATGGTATAATGAAGTGCATCAGGAAAATAAGCACAATACTGAACTAGTAAACAAGAGTTCCATAATGGAAAACAACAAACCCAAATCCACAATAGCACTGCCTCGAGCATGAAATCCAGACTGGGACAGATTTTAGCGAACTTTAACAAACCCGTCTTCCACTACCCACCCCCCCCCCTCCTAAATCCACAAACAAAACCAAAAAACACCCCTAACCCCAAAAGTATAAAGAAAGAACGGTAACATAAAGCAAGGGCCCAGTTTACATGGAAATAGCCAACCACTTAAGACACACATAACCCAATGATAAGTGTTGAAGAAACAACAGTATGATTAAAGCATGCCACAGGATAACGATCACTAAAGAGAATAAAAGAAATGTGACCAGAAATAATCACCTATGATGCGCCTAGAAAAAAGACATGCAGCTAAGACCTCACAGCATCTAGTACCATAATAGGTTTCATAAAGATAAGATGCCTCTGTTAGAATATCCACTCTGCATTTCTGGCAGATTCATTACTACTTAGCAGTTAGCACCCTCACCTAAATTGTTGGAATAATGAAAAGAAATGAATGATCAATCTAGCAGCCATGAAAAAGAAACATAAAAAAAAATATTGATTCAGAAACAGGTTAAACATGTATGGCGTGTCATGAAGGCACGACAACACGTAGAATTTACTCTTAACTCAAAACTCAATTAGTTGAACTATTATAAAAGTGCCGCTGGCTATATGATGTGATTACACACATAACAGGAGAAAGACATTACCAAAGAGTGACTTGATGGTCGGCCTCTTGGGTTTGACACTCTTTTTCTTCAATTCAGCTGCAGGATAAATATGGATACATCACAGCAACATAAGACATGATGCAGAAATTACAACTGAGAGACATCCAAACAAATGCAGCAATGTGTTAAATAAGAGACAATGATATGATGCAAAAGAAAAGAATCTCAAGGGATCAACGAAAATGGAAGTCCAGTTCACTAAAATATCCATCATGTTGAAATTGTGTAGCCTCCCATATCAAACTGCTATAAGTACATAAATTACCATTCATAGATAAGAAATAAAGGTGAAACGTACCAATTCCAGGTATTTCATGGTCATTTACAATTTCAAAGTTCTTGTATGTATATCCTACAAAGTTGACATCCTTCGAGGAGAGGACCTGCAGACAAATGAGCAAATTGACAATTTTAAGTTTAGCTCCACAGAACCAACATAGTAAATAACTACATATAGATGACAAATAACAATAGCACAAGAAGGGTGAAAAGCATTAAAGAGAGAAAAAAAATGAAAAAAAAAAAAGAAGTAAAGGCTTCCGATGTATATATATATATATATATATAAACACAAGCTTTTGTTCCACCCATTTTACATATCTATTTATAGGTGACTCATTCAATGGGCAGTGTTGTATTAAATGGGCAGCTAAATGTTAAATTACCATACATAAAATCAACAAGTTAAAAGCTATATGACATGAGAGAAGCAAAATCTCTGTCTAATACACATATTAGATCTATATTATTTATGACAGCATTAAAAACTATATTGAATACCTTATATTTTATAAATAAATAAATATATATATATATAAACAAAAGCTGTAATTGTAGTTTGTGTAATTTGTTTATTAGAAAATAATACAAAGGAATTAAATACAGTGATTGGAGGTTTGGAGCTGTAACTCTTATTTGAATGACTTATTTTGCATGAATATTGCAAATTGAGATAAAATTGGGGCTGAGGAAAATTTTAAGATTATATATAATTAATCAGCTTCATTTTGGTTGGAAATATATGAAAATTGACTGAATACTAAATCATATTTCAACCATAAATTCTTTTCATAGCTAATTCTTTTTGTTCCTCGCAAATTATAAATATTATTCGTTTCAAAGAATAAAAAATATTGTAAAATTTCTGCAGAGGAATTTGGATAATTTTTTGTTCATTATATATTATAAATTTACAATGATGGTTGGTGGATGAAGAAGCTGTATTGTTTTCTTGCCTTACTCTTCATTTGACTTCTGCGATATTACCTCTGCTATATTCTCTTTTCGGGTGAATGAACCAAAAGTGTTGCTTTATTTGATAGAATAATATCAATTTAGTACAACTGGCCATATAGAGAAGAAGATGATATATGATTGATAAATTGTACAATAATATGTGTCCACTCATATTCTAACAAGGACACATTATAACTCACAAAAAGTAGGTGATTTGTTGTCAAGCTTTTTATTGTCATTTTTTGAGAATATTGAGGCCATTTAAGGTTCTGTTCTCTTTGGCTTATTTTGCTGATCTGATCTGAAGAACAGACCCTTAGTTTTACTTCAGCTTTTTTACAATGTATATGTGATAGCTATTCCTTTATAAATTATCCATTATTATCTAGCCGGATAAAGTTATTGGTGACTGCAAATGTTGTCTAATGTACTAAACAATAATACCTCTAAAAAAATGTATTATACAATAATACCTCTAAAAAAATGTACTGAACAATAATTAAATAAAACTAGGATATACTGACAATGCAACACATGGAGAAAATAAAGCATACATAATCTCTCTCTTTTTTTTTCGTAATACAATTTTTATCACTCCAACATTCACTATATCATATGAAAATATATGCATAATTTATTTCTAATAATCCAATCCTGTGTATAACATGGCTGCAGAACTAGTAATATTTCAATTGATGTCAAGATGATTGCAGACGGATTTCAGGCAAACGGGCACAGAAAAGATTGTGTTTCAAATAATTTCCACACAAATGCCAATACATGAGTCCCTAGATAGTTGGCAAATTAAGATAGTAACTAAAAGAAGTTGCGCAACACCACATTAATCCCAACGACAGGTAAACAAGAAGGCCAAAGAGAAAAAGATAGTTATTGCGGGATAAAACTCTTCTGAATAAATCTAAACTCACATTTTTTCAACTAATGCTTCTACACTATAGGGATACACAGATATGAGGATGAGGATGTAGAAATTGGTACGGAGAAAATCAGGAAAACACCTAAGAATAGAAAGCAAGGACATTGGAAAATAGTATGCATTAAAAATCTATATTTAATTATGATTATAATATAAATTTATTATATTTTGGGTTATAAATAAAAATCTTATTTACTATAAGTTCTTTCTTTTCTTTTCTTCTTTTTTTGGGGGGAGGGGGAGAGGCAGCAAAACTATAAGTTACTTCAAACCATGTACAAAACAAATTTAATTTTAGCTCAAAGTCCATAAAAAATAGATGCAAAACCTAGAGACCAACTTTCCTAGGCAGCCATCACTCCCTCTTTTTTCACCTCTATCACCTCTTCACCCCTCTTTCTCTTCATAGTATAGATCTAAGTACCATCTCCTCCCAACAGGGCACCAGCCACAGCACCTTTGACGGTTTGACCATGCTCTTCCTCACCACCATGAACAACGAGCATCCTTGAACGACCATGGACAACGAGCACGTATCAGGCACAATTGAGTCAATGTGATTTGCTCTTTTTTTTTTCGAAAATCGATGGCATTGCCATGAATTGTTAATGGTGGTGATTGATTGATGAAGGACAATTGAGAGTGTGGTGGAGAGTGCTGGAGAGGCTAAGTTTTGCTATGACCAATGACGAAGACCCCCATACAAGACTGAGTAGACTGCGATCATAGTAGCTACTTATTTTGATAGAGGAAAGTGTCTTTTTCTCTCTCTTTTTTTTCCTAACTATGAAGTTTCATACACCATTTGACGTTTCGAGGTTCGTTCCCATCCCCAAAACATTTTGGGGACGCAAAACAACACATGACAACCATTTCCACGCAATGGTGCCGCACAGTAATCTAAACAAATAAAAAATATTGCTTGACATTTTTCCACATTCTGATCCATAAACCTCGAGCACTCCCCCCCCCCCCTTCTCTCAGGAAAAAAAAAGACACAGAAAAGTTGCAAAAATGTACAATGATGCATCATGGAAAGAAAGAGAAAAACGGCACAGGGGGGAGAAGAAATTAGGTACTTCAAGCAACGATAAACATCACTCCCTACAAACCTTCCTCCATGGTCCTGACTTTGCAGAAGTGGCTGTGTGACTATCTGTCTGCAGTATAAATTAGTATCAGAATAGAAATTCAATAAGCATCGACTACTCAGCAAATTAAGATAAGAAAAGCTGATATACTTCTTCAAACTTTTCAAAGTTCTGTGTATCCAACTCGTTATTTACTTCAGGTATAAATGCAGCTTCCATTTGATACAATCTTTCCCACTCCAGTCCCTTAAACCATGGGTGCACCTGATAAGACAAGATTCAAGCTCCTCAGATCTGGGAATATTCCAAAAAATGCCACATATTTATCATGAAGCTAAATGCGCTGGACCTTAATTTCATCAGCACCCCTGGTTCCAAGTCTTTGGTCAACGTTACATAACAGTTTACAAATAAGATCTTTTGCTTCTCGTGATAGCTTTGCTTCTTCAGGAAACTTCAGGTAATGCCGCCAATTTACAATCTGGATTGACCACACACTGAGTCAGCATGTATTCATAACTAGCCAAAAACAGAAAAGTGTGCTTATGGAGACACTAAGTTCAATTTTAAGATGCAGGTTTGCATCAATTAGCGACTAACAATCATGCAAAATCCTAAGTGCACATAGGCAATGCCACGAATTTGCCTGAGAATAAATACAATGTAAAATTGCTGAGTCTGAAAAGAAATGAGGTTATCTCTGTCATCAATTTTGAGGGCTAAGCCTGAAAACTACAGCAAGTGTGTCAATTCAGCAAAGCCAATTTCAATGGAGAAGCAGTCATAGATTAAGTCTGCAGCGTGAAGATAAACAGCCAAGTCTGAATTTCATCAAACAACATCGACCAGAAAGGAATCCAAGCCCAAGAGCATGACCAGTAGAATTTCCATTATTTTTGAAGTTACCTTCCTACAGGTTGCCATAGGTTCGTCAGAATAGAATGGAGGAAATCCAACCAGCATCTCGTACATAATAGCACCAAGCGACCACCTGTGCATATTCATCAAAATAAGGTCTCAACTGAAAAAGCAGTGAGCAGAGAATAAATAATCGGTGAATCTTGACACTAACCAATCACATTCCATCCCATAGCCTTTCTTCAACAGAACTTCAGGGGCAATATAGTCTGGAGTGCCAACTGTAGAATATGCCTGCAGTACATAATATTGTGAAGGAATTAGCTTTTGAATCAACAATTGATGAGCACTTAATAGCCAACATTCGAATTAGAATTTGAATCAGCATTTTAAATTAGCATTTATAAGCCATTTTTCTGTAACCTATTGATTTCAGGCTTATTAGAAGTCTAATTTTCTCCTAGTGCTGATGCAGAGATTACACACACACACACAGAGACAAATATATACAACACAAAAAACACATTCAATAAAACGTACTTCTTTCCCAGAATCATCATGGTATCAGAACCCTCAATTTCTTAGTTTTGACTTTCTTGTCACCTAGATTTCTCATCTAGGTCTCTTATTTCTAATATTCTAGTTATTCTTGTAATATTATGTTCTTGAATTCCCGTATCTTTCGAGAAATCAAAGATCTTATGTGTTTGTTTGAATGGGAAGAACTATACTTCTTGGGAATTTCAACTCCAATTAATTGTTGAACATACAATGAAATATTAGTACTACAATTGCGTGTTGGCCACAATTTCACAATTTTTAGGTTAGCCACGACGTGAAATTTTCGAAACACAACCGTTTTATAAAATCACATATCTACATCATGATATCGGCGAAATATTGAATATCGGCCAATAATTACCAATATTGACTGATATTTGCCAATATTTGATGTAAAAATAAATCACATTACGACAACTACAACATATAAAATATCATTTGCGACACTACAACAGCAATCGAAATAGCAACCGCAGTTTTATTGCTTGCTTTCGAAAAAAAGAAACTCTTGGGGCATATACATGGTACTACTTTAACACCTAATAATGAGAAAGAAAAGGAGAAATATGCCAAATGAGAGATCAAAGATGCACAGGTACTGTCTCAGATTAGTTGAATCGCAAGGCATCTTGAACTTGCATCCAATAGCGCACAGCTATTGGAATATGGAAATATCTAAAAGAAAAATTATCATTAGAGCTCGGCATTTTCAACTTGATCTAGAAAATCTCACTCAAGGGATTTTATTCCGCCTTTCAAACTACTTGGACTGATTACACTGAAATAATCTATGCAAGTATTCCTCAAGCCAGTCTGACTAATGTGCAATTCATCCATAAAACCAGTCATAGAGACTAGTTCCTTATGAAATTAAGATCTAATTTTGATCCATTTCAGTCTAAGTTTAATGAACCATATAACGGTTCCCTCCTTGGATGATTGCTTGCGTGATCTTTTCCGTGAAGAACACATGCTCACACAAGCAACCATGCAGCAACAAACAATGAGTTGTTGCTCTGGCACCTACTGCGGTAGCTTAAGCAATCCAAGTGAAATCCAAAGGCAGAGATATGAGCAACATTCAATGTTAAAATTGCAAAGGGTTTGGTCACATGACATCTTCTTGTACCAAAAGTCTAGCAACTATTGTAAGTAACCTGAACATATTATCAAAAAACGTTCTATTTGCCCTCCTAAGAAGACAGACTGCTTTCAATGTGAAGGTTCTACCAGTGGTTTTTCTGCTGCTGGCTGCTGCACCAAATGATTATGTTGTTCAACAAACTACGCTTACCCTTGCAATGGTATAGCAGATGATAGCTTCTGCATTCGCTACTTTTGATATATCA
Organism: Tamarix austromongolica; assembly: GCA_039764185.1. NCBI lineage: Eukaryota > Viridiplantae > Streptophyta > Magnoliopsida > Caryophyllales > Tamaricaceae > Tamarix > Tamarix austromongolica. The sequence goes on along the minus strand of CM077816.1, from coordinate 74,543,272 downwards.
TGTAATGCGTTTTCTATAATGGAACCGTGGTATTTTGATTCAAGGGCCTCCAATCACATGATCCACTTTTAGTAAATCCTCTTGTTAAAGTCAAAAAAAAAATGATGGCAAGATGAGGATTCATACTACCAATGGAGACACTTTGCCTATCATGGCCGTTGGTGATGCTTCTCCATCTTTGAATAATGTCCAGGTGTCTCTTGCATTATCAGCAAACTTTGTTTTAGTAGGTCAATTGGTTGAAAATCACTATAATGTTCAATATTTTTCTGCTAATTGTGTTGGGTAGAATCAAGCATCTGGGAGGATGATTGTGAAGAGGCCTAAAGTGGGACGTCTCTTTCCTCTTCTCCTTCCTCCAAAACCAATGTCATTATCCTCTGTTCCAACATCTTTATCCAATGTTGCAAGTTGTTTTTCTACTCACATAGATAGTAAAGTGTGGCATAAACATCTAGGGCCTCCAGATCCTCAAGTACTCCATAATTTATTCAAATTTAAGTTACTTGGCAATCAAAATTCTTTCTCTTGATTCTATTCAGTTTGAGTGCCACACTTGCAAAATTGGCAAGAGCAAAGTTCTTTCATTTCTTTCACATCATTCTCCTGTGACACAATGTTTTGATTTTATACATAGTGATGTTTGAGATATTGCACCAGTGATTTCTGATGAACAATTTAAATATTTCGTCACATTCATCGATGACTATGGTCATTTCACAACGATTTATTTTCTTCGATCTGAAAGCAAGGTGTTTTCTGTTTTTAAAACATTTTTTACTCTCATAGAGACAATTTTCTACAAAAATTAAAGTTCTACAATCTGATTCAGGAGGAAAATAAATATCATCAGCTTTTCAATTTTTTCTTCAAGAGAGAAGTATTTTATCTTAGTGTTCTAGCCCCTATACTCAACAAAATGGGGTAGTTCAGTGGAAAAATCATCATCTTCTTGATGTTGCAAGAACTCTATCACTTGAAACTTCTATTCCTCATTGTTTTTGGTGTGAAGCACTGTCCACTGTTGTGCATTTAATTAATTGACTTCCTTCCTCTACCTTACATAATGATGCTCTCTCTGTTCGACTCTTTGGTTTTCCTCCAGATTACCATCTATCTGACATAGCACTCAACTATCAAAACCTCCAAATTGGTATGGTTTTGAAAACCCACTTTCACTGTCAACCATTTTGCCTTTGGTTCCTATTCCACAGGTGATGGAACATGAGCATTAGCAACAAGCAGTGGAAGCAAAACTACAAGCTTTGGAAGAAAAATACACTTGGAAAATCGCTGACCTCCATTCATCAAGCCCATTGGCAGCAAATAGATATCTTCTATTAAAAATAGGTCTCTTTAGATCGATACAAAGCTTCATTAGTAGCACTTGGGAACAAACAAGAATACAGGCTTGATTATGGTGAGACTTTTACCCTAGCTGCAAAGATGACCACCTTTAGAATTGTTCTTGCTATTGCACCCTCCAAGAGTTAGCCATTACATCAGATGGATGTAAAAAAATGTTTTTTTACATGGTGATCTTAAAGATTTTTATATGAAACTTCCATCGGGTATGGCCACAACCTCTCCAAACTATGTGTGTAAACTCAGGCAATCCCTTTAAGGATTGAAACAAGCTCGACGAGCATGGTTTGAGAAGTTCTGCAACACTACTTTGTCTCAATTTACAAAATCGGCACTGTTATACTACTCTTCATTACTGGTAATGACACTATTCTGATCGGTGAAGTTCATCCTATGTTAAAAAACCATTTCTAGATGAAGAATGTTGGTCATCTAACTTTTTTTTTGGGTCTTGAAGTCAATGCTCGTTTGTATGGACTTTTTTTTTTAATCAATAGACATACATTCGATGTCTTATTACTTTAGCCAGCTTCTAGGATGCTACGCTAGCTGATACTCCAATGGAATTGGAACATTGAGCTCCGTAAAGATGAAGGGGATCCTTTGCTCAATGGAACAATAAAGTCAACACTTTCATGCAAGCTCCTCAGCATCTTCATCTAGTTGTTGTTCACCGCATCATTTGTTATCTTATTAGTTCACCTAATTGGGGATTGTTCTTTCCCATTGATTCCTCCCTTCAATTATTAGCTTACATGAGCTTACAATGATGAAGATTGGGCAAGATGTCCAAAATCACATGCGCCTACTACTAGATGGTGTGTGTATCTTGGAGATGGATTGATTTCTTGGAAATGCAAGAAGAAATATTGTGGAAGGAAATCATCCACTGAAGCGGAATATCAAACAATGTAGGCTTCCTACTCTAAAATTGTGTGGCTACATGGTCTTCTTTCCAAGCTCCTCTCAAAGTTAGCCTACTGCACTTCATGCTAGTGAAACCAGTGCTATTCAAATTGTTGTCAATCCAATGTTTCAGATAGCCAATATCATAACCAAGCTAATGAGCCAATATCATAACCAAGCTAATGACTCGTGCTATACATCAGTTTCTTACCAGCAAATTATTGCTTCTTTACCCGCATCAATTTGAGGGGGATTTCAAGGAATTAGCTTTTGAATCAACAATTAATTGGCACTTAATAGCCAGCATTTGAATAAGAACTTGAATTAGCATTTATTAGCCAGTTTTTGTAAAAGTGCTCATCCGAGGCATATTAGAAGCCTGATCTCCTAGTGTTGATGGAGAAGTTGTATATATACAGGTACTCTAAATACAACACAAAAAACAAATTCAATAAAATATACTTCCCTACAATTATCAAATGTAAAATGTTATCAGCTACTGTCAACTATTCCAGCGGGAAAAAAAAGAGGAGAGAGATAGAAAAGACAAATGACAAGCTTTTAGGAGGTGCTGGATGCAGAGCACTATCATAAAGATTTTCACCATTCTTTTCTTTTCCCTTAACTCTTTTTTCACACCCTCCTCAAACCTTAGTTTTAGCAGAGAGACGGAACTATCTCAACATAGAAAAACAACTATATCAAACAAGCAAACAGTGAGAGGATTTACAAGCATTCTCCTGTTCCTCTGCCAATGCTGCAGTTGCTCTTGTTGGGTGCGTCTGGATGGTGCAGGCCTTCCATCACTTTGAAGAGCACCGCTGACATTTTTGGCAACAGTGAAATCTGTCTCTTGGAGGTTGTGGCAATCCAATGGTTTACATAACCCAAAATCTGACAGTTTCATGTGACCATATCGATCAAGCAGCAAGTTGTCAGGTTTGATGTCCCTGTAATGTGCAAGCAAGACAATTGTTGATTCTTAAAACATGACAATTTTTTTTCGGGGAGGGAGGGGATACAGATGAAGCTTATAAACAGACCTATGGATGTAATTATGCTTATGGATAGACTCTATTGCGAGGACTGTTTCAGCAACATAAAACCGAGCCTCATCTTCAGTCAATGTGTCCTTTCGCATCAGCAATGTCATCATATCTCCCCCTGGAAGATATTCCATTACGAGGTACAGATATTCCTCATCTTGAAAGGAACAATAAAGTTTGACGATGCAATTGCTATCAACCTCAGCAAGTAGGTTCCTCTCAGCTTTCACATGTTCAACCTGCGTGAATTCAGAAACAAGTGCTAAGCTTACCATAGAGCATGGAATGGCTAATTCACAACGTTGGGCTCAATATCTAATAAGGTGAAAACCTGGCCTCTACGAAGCATTTCTGATTTTTTGAGCTTCTTCATAGCATAAACATGTCCGGTTGACTTTTCTCTGCAGATTCTGACCTGAAGCATAAGATAGTTAGCACCAATCAAGAGTCAGATGAAACTGCCAGCAGCAGCTTGCCTAAATATATGTTTATAACAATATCTGAAACGCATTGCAGTAGAAGCATCCACATCAGCTCTAAATAGACCCATATAGAATACCACTAACAACTTCTATCACAAATCTATCATAGTTACATGAGAAATTTTTGAAAGAATTCATCTTCCATGACCATAAACTAGTACTACATATTGTAAGAAAATGATATTATAAAAAACTAGAGAAGCCATCATTTGTTATCATTCTTTTTCTGCCACCAACTATTGAAGGGGAGAGGGGAACAGCCTTAAAGAGGAGAAAGAGAGATGTTGCTAACCCCTCTTGTTATATTAGTATTGCACCATCGAGGATTTTTAACTATAGACTACCCAAATAGAGGGCATTTGGGTTGATAATCCAAAAGTTTTTAAGGGCTTCTTGATTGAGATTAATGTCAATGAATTAGAGGCAGGTCTTTACATAATTCCATGGCTTGAAGCTCTAAGAGCATCATTCCTTCCCAAAAAGATCATTGTGGCAATAACCAATGGCAAGCAAGTAACAAATTTTGGGATGTGTCAATCAAGGAAAAGAAGAATGAAAAAATTAAGATCAAAGTATATGCAAGATTGCTAGATTTTTAGCATAGCAAATCTCCATTATCCTCGCCAATCTTTCGAGCTAAGAAATGTGGCAATTCCTTACATTTCAACGTAAACTATCGAGAGCTCAAGTCAATGACTGTGAAGGATAAGTATCTTACTCCCATTGTAATGATCCAAGTACTTTAGAAAGCTAGACCAACGTTTAGAGTACCACCAATTGAGAAGACCGCCCTTCGAACCCACCATGGACATTTCAAGCTCCTAGTTATGCCTTTTGGTCTTACTAATACCGTAACACCCTAGCCCTACACCAACCTCGAGTAATTAAATAGAGTACTTTCAATACTGATGATTGACCCCATCCTTAAACTATTCAAGTTCAAGCTCACTTAACTATTAAGTTTAGTTCTCTAATGATAAACTTTCCAAAAATATATATAGTTCGTTGATATAAGTAGTCTTATCAATCTCTTTAACCACTCATTGTCCACCACTAATTAAGAATATTACATACATCCCACTTAAGAACGCAACATACTTATTGTGCCTCAACCACTGTTTATCTTATTGCAATCAGTAATTCATCCCAAGAATAATCTAGCTAAGTGGGTGACTAACTCATCCAAGTTCAGCATACAGTCGCAGTTTAGCCTCAACCACTAACCATCTCATTACAGTTTATCCCAAGAATCATTCAACTAAGCACCTAACTAGCTCATCTAAATTCAACAGACAATAACGGTTTTGCGCTGAAAATTTTCCATGAGGACATTTATCATTGGACTTCTCTAGGTCAAACGCATTTAACAGTGAAGTTCTCTAATGAGACTACCCAAAACAAATTTACCATGTCATATAGGTATTCTTATCAACCTTTTAAGCCTCCACTAATTTGGGGTATTACAAACGCATTTTCAACCTTTCAAGTTCTCATGAACCAGATTTTCCAACCTAACTTGCAGAAATTAGTGCTCACCTTCTTTGATTACATCCTCTTGTATGGAAAAACTTAGGGTTAAGCATATTACACATAACCCGCAGCATCATTTATTTAGGGCCACTTAGTGCACCGAGAAGAAATTTGTTTACCCAAGAATGATTGAAGTGCGCCTTTGGAACACAATCAGTATCATATTTAGGCCACTTAGTGCATCGAGGAAACATTTTTTTACCCAAGAAAGATCCAAGCAATCATAGATTGGTCGGAGCCAAAGATAATATGTAACATACGAAGCTTCCTCGAATTAATAGGACATTAGCAAAAGACTATCTAAATAGGGAAAATCACAAAGCCAATCATCGCCCTCCACAAAAACGGCTTCTTATGTCACTAGTAGTATAGGTGAATTTACATACATTAGATCCCCCTAAACCAAGCCAATGGCAGGATTCATCATGGGTTGTTTTTTATTGTTATTCCTCAAATAAGAAAAATATCCTTATTACTTAACTAGATAAAACCCCACAACTCTAGACCTAACATTGATTTTTCCACAATAAAACTGAGGTAGAAGTCATTACATAGTCAAGAGAAACTAAGCACGCATGTCGTAACAAGTCAAATTTCATTAGTATGTTAATTTATTGTTTGTGGTCCTAACATTGTTATGAGCATAATAAGCTTACACAAAGATACTTCACTTTCATAAGATTTCATATTATGAAGAATGTAGTTCCATATCCAAATTCTTTTCACCCAACCGCACCATACAAAACTTAATATGATATTTTATTTGGGGAGGAGGTGTGTACAAATGAAGTGGCCCATGTAGCTGATCCTTAGCAGTGGGATAAGGCTTGGGTTTTGACAGATACCAACTTAACTAACAGGACACTACCAACATCAATAAGGAACAAAATTATAGTGTTTCATATTCATTAATTCATCATCACCCACATTATCAGGCAAGTCATTATCAGAAGCTGCAAGAAACATGATTAAATCAAATGCAGGTTCAGTGCTAACAGTGCATTTCATTGGGAAGGAAAGAAATCAGGGTGTTTCAGATTTCCTATACACTGTATTCTTAGAACTGTAAGTCCAATTCAGCAGTATATCTTCACTAAATGCTGCCCTTTTTGGTTATTGAATTCTAACTCTCCCAAAAACAGTTTTGGAAACCTGGACTATTACTTTTTCCATGCAAGATCAAATAAGTAATAAGGGCCAATCAACTTGTCCCTAACGAATACATAAATTATTACAAACGCCATAATGTATAGATCTAATAAACATTCCAGAACTACAAGATTCAAGTTCATTAAGATTATGCCAAAAGATCTATATCCAAGTCTCAAACAATTTGCAAAGTGGTTCTATGTAACATGTAATGAATGCCCAAAAAACCCAAGCACAAACTTATATTTCTTAATTCAGAAAAAGCACCAACAAATGCCACAAATCCTTAAATTTGCATCTCTTTGTCAGATAGAGAGGAACAACTATATCAAAAATTGAGAAACAACTCTGCAAAACTTTGAGGAAAAATCTGCCAAGCTCTATCTAAATTTATGACTTCATACGGAATAATAGCATACACCAAAAGAAATGAGTCCTCATGTGAACTTACAGGTAAACATATTAACGAGTAATCAAAAGTAAAAGCAGAAGAGAACACAAAAACCTCTCCAAATGCACCCTTCCCAATCATAGTCAATGGCTCAAAATCATCGGATCCCATTTTATGCCTCTTAAGTCGCATATATTCTGTTTCCTTTTGTTCCTGATACTTTAGTATGTTGTTCTGCTCTTCCTTGGACACCTCAGCATCAGCCAACTTCTTTTCTAACATATCACGTCTGCATGGAGGCATGATAAACGTGTAACAGAAATTAAGTATGGTAGTAGTAATCTTCAGCACTACGTAAATACAAGCAACAGCCATTAACAACTTAACAGTAATAAGCAATGACTTTTGCTTACATCACATCATGGTAACAAAGTCTTAGTGAACAATTGATGACCAAGTCAACACATAAGAGACCCATTCAAGGCATGAATAGTATGATAACTGCAAAGGGTCCAATATAATAGTACTAGATCACTTCTTCCTAATCAGGACAAAGCTAGAAATTCAAATCCATGGGGTCCCACAGATCACAAACATGTATCTAACCATATAACCAAAATATATATATAATAATGCATAAACAAATTTTCATATAATGTTTCCTAATTTTAGTATCAATACATTGGGAAAAAATAAATATCAAGACATATACACTTAATAAACAATACTAATTAGTTATATAAAATTTTTTACTAACATCGTCAATTTAAATTCAGGTTTATGAATAGTATTAGAAATATTCTACATAAAGTAATTATTTAAAACAGTATTTTACAAGGAACGTAAATGATTGGTAAGATAGGAATATATTGGATTTATTAATCAATTAAGAAAACTATAAATTACAAGGTCGTGAAAATTATTTAAAAAAAGATGAGTTCTAAAAATAGATATATATTAATATTTAGTTAATATTTTACAATATGAAGGCTCATAAATTATTTTGAACAGGTTGCTTGTGTCAACATTAAAATAGTAGAAACAAATTTAGTTAAAAATGTCCATATTCATTGAACTACTCAAACCAACCCCATATTAGACTCTAAATGATACTACTCTACATATATATGCTAAATGCTTAAAAAATACCATGGGATCAATGGACCCCATGTGGTCTTAGCTACCTCTGTCCATGTTCTTACTAATAAAAGACATTAAATGGTCTACATATTTTCCTAGTGAATCAAACCCCAAATACATACATATATCAACTGTCGAGACCAGCTGGTACCACACTTGGCAATGTTCATCATCAACCCACAGCAAATAACAAAAGAAGCTTTTGCAAAGAACTGTTAGATACAGATGCGTATTGTATCCAATCTTGGGTTCCAGCTTTGGTCATTGTAACACATCAATAGGTTCCATATCAAATAAAAATATGACGTGAACTAGTATCTCGAGAGCTCATCAACTAACAAAACATTTGATTTCATGTGGATTATAAGTAATAATTGGGGATTTCTTAGGTTAAAGTCCCAAACATCCTATTCTTTGTTTCTTTAAAGTTTTATCCATCTCCACTCCCTATGCTAGTGTTGTATTTGTACTGCATTTACAAGGATTTGTCGAATTGTTCATTATCTTAGATATTTGGTCCTTTCTTTTTATTAATTATTAATGAAAACACATCAAATTAGTCTACTTCAGCTATCAAGTAATAAATCAGTTGCTGCAGGATTCGGCCAATTGGTACATATATTACCCAGTTCTATGGCCATCGCTATTATGACCAACTCACAACAAGTTGTCCAGTTGGTGCTTTACTGACAAACTGACATGTCTTGAGGAAATCACACCATCTGCAAGGGTCAAGCTACATTTTTCTGGTTGGTTTCACTCTCAGCAATATGGTGATTAACAGGCCTTACATAAAAATATGACATGCTGCAAACAAGAGCATGAGTTATGCTTTTGAATGCCCTGGATTTTTTGAGGCATTCAACCCATGGCATCATGTCCCACAGCAATCAACATGTGTACCACCTATTTACACGGAAAACTTAGAAATTAGTTTTTCTGAACTACTTCTCATCAGTTAGCTATTTTATTTTATGTAATTTTTAATTCTCTTCTGTTATGTTGTTCAGGATTTATTGACTGATCAGTTATTAGGTGCAGTTGAGAGGTTACTCCACCACTTTCTCCCCATTCCTGATCTCAGAAGATTGGAGCTTCTCTCTGACAAAACAGTACCGTAGGTAGATCCAGGAAAAGACAATGTCCAACCCCTTATTCTAAGAAACCACAATATTTCGCCCATCACCAGATCCATCTCTAGGGACCCTACCGTTTGGTATCAGAGCCAGGTTATGTGAGATTAAATCCAGAATGAATTAGTGCAGCTATTCCAGGAAAAACATTCAATCCCTCAAGAGAAGAAGCAACGTCTGAATAAAGGAGTTATCAACTTCAAACTTCCCACTAATTCTACAGAGAAAAGCAGCCACAGTCATAGAGAAAGGGAGTTGTAAGTTCACAAATGTTGGAGGAAGTTCCACAGTCCCTAAAATTTTAAAACTGGATTTCCCATGCTATATGGGACAAGAGGATCCATTGGGAAGGTTGAACAGGTGTGAACACTTATTTTGCCATCAAAAAACACCAGAAGAGGATAAGGTGGGGTTAGCATCTTATAGTCTCAAAGGAAAAGCTCAATTATGATTCCTCCAATTAGAAACAGATATTCCTCAACTATCATAGGAGGAATTCAAACAGCAAAGCATTTTCTGGTGTGGCCCACCAACTAGAAGCCATAAACAGGGAGAACTGGTGACGTTAAGACAAACTGGATTAGTGACAGATTACCAAGAGAAATACGAGGAACTAGCCTCTCGAATCAGTACTCACTTAGTCACAAAAAACAGAACTTTATATTAGTGGCCTTGTTTTTTTCTTTCCCCCTTTTTTCGGACAAGAAATCTCAATGATTTGTATTTATTTGAGTGGCGCTCCTGGTCAAGGACTACAATAAGGCATTCCTCTAACCACACTACCTCCTCTGAACGACTTCATGCCTCTCTAGCTAGAATGTGCACAATATTATTATCGAGTATTTTACAATGCTTGATAGAAAAATGTCTAAAAAATGCTATTAAAGAAAACCAATCTTCAAGCAGCAAGCCAAACTCTCTCTTGTCGTTCGTCTTTCTTGCAATTAGCAACTTGATCACCTTCATCGAGCCACTCTCAATCTTCTCTAGGTCTCTGAAACAACAATGAACAGTCCACAGCAAAGCATGCCACATAGCTGAGAGCTCAGCCACCCTCAGCTCCCATCTCCCATTGAAAATCTTCATTGTAGCAGCTAGAGCATCTCCATCTTCGTCCGGAATTACAAGTCCATAACTCTTCTCACTCAGTTGTTTCCATTTCCTCCTCACACAGGTGATCAGGTAATATACCTTTCTCCTTTAACCTCTGTTTGGTAGCCAGGAAATTCGCTGCTGTATTCCACACACATATCTTTAACCTCCTTGGTGCCTTGAGTCTCTAAATTTTCAGCCAATCAAAGCCGCTGGTTCAACTACCCTCGTCCTCTTTATTATCATCCTATAGTGCTACTTTGCAACCAGACCTCACAAAATAAATGCCTTGCTTATCAAAACACCACATAACCAAGTCTTTCATTCTTCTCACGCTGAGAGGTGTAGGCTTTATGGCCTAGAAATCTGGTTGGTTAAAGATAAATTGCAGCCTAGAAAACCAGCAATAAAACCACAGTTACGGTCACGATTGCGGTTGCAGTCGCAGCGTCGCGGTATCGGGGTGTGGCGGATGATATTGTATATGTTGCGGTTGTCGCGGTGTGATTTTTTTAATTCTTTTCAAAACAAATACTGGCAAATATTGGTAAACATCGGCCAATATCGGTTAATCTCAGCTAATATCGGCCGATATCCGAAATTTCACTGAGATTGCGGCGATAAATATGTGATTTTCTAAAAAGGCCGCAATTTCAGATGTTCACGTTGCGGCTGACCCAAAAACCGCAAAATTGCGGCCGATACGCAATTGCGGTACCGATATTTCATTGTATGCTAGAAATATCCCAGGATTCGTCTTCTGTATCAACAAGCTAGCTCACATAGACCATGTCACAATTAGGTCTCAAGGTCATCACTTCTGGCAATTACCATGCAACCATGCTTCCTACCAAATTCATGTTCTTCTACCGTCACCATTCCTCCAAACACAACCCTTCTCTAGAATATGTCTGACCAAACATATACTCTTCCAAATAAAGCTTGCAACACATGCTTGTTAGAAGGACAATTGAGGGAAATATTTGGCCTTAAGCACGTGAAAGCTAAGAGTGTTCTCTTCTGAAAGCAGATGCCAACCCTGTTAGGCCAACAAGGCACTGTTAAAATGTTCCAACATCCTGACCCCAGGCTACGCAAGTCCTTTGCCTTTCCCAACTATCTCCAAGCTTCCAACCTAATTCCTTTGCTATTTTCTACCGATGCCCACCAGAAATTGTTCAACTTTTTTCTTCATTTTGTCACAAAAATATACAAGAAACAAAATATTGACATCACAGGAATTGCCTGCCTTAATAAGCACCTTTTTACCTGCTCTCGAAAGGAGTTTCTTCTACCACCCTTGATTCAGTTTTCGATTATGCTTCTCATAGAATCAAAAACTCTGTTTTTTCCTCCCCACTACAGAAGGAAGCTAGAGATATTTGCCCGGATTATGAACCAATTGAACATCTATCACATCCGCCAGCATTTGTGTTCGGCAGCATATCAGTGGCCTTGTTTGATTATATAGCAGAAGTGGAGTTACATGACCCTCCAGATTTAGCAACAGTCATTAGCATTTATATTATATGAAAAGAAGATGCATTCCCTTCATTCACAATCACAGGAAGGTTGTAGGCCAAACATAGATGATCTTTTTCATCAATAATGTTATGTAAAGCGACTACCAAAATCAAAGATGGAGGAAAGAAGACTCAAAGGACTTTGTTTCAATTGTAATGAACACTTTTTATGAGCCTGCAAATCTAAGAGGATATTTTGGATTTATTTAATCGAAGAAGATAATGAAGAAGACCCTAAGGATCAAGAGACACAAGTAGTCCGACCAGAGATTTCTTTAAATGCAATCATTGGTACTACCTCAGCACAGAACACGTTGCTATGTGGGAAATTATGAACTCAGGAAGCACCATAGTTTCATAAGCTCAGAGCTTGCTTCACAATCTTATCGTTGAATGGAGAAACAAGATGGGTTACTACAAGTTAGAGTGGCAAATGGGGAATGGATCAGAAGCAGGGATCGATAGAAGGGAATTTCTCTTGAAATTGGCAGTCAAGTATTTATTCTGAATTTATATGCACCAAACATGAATTTTTTTGATGTGGTGATGAGGGCTAATTGGCTGAAGACACTAGGATCTGTTTTGTGGGATATCAAGAAGATGAACATGTCATTTTTTGTTTGAGGAGGTATATGCATGGAACTAAATGCCAGTAAGCCTTCCTCACCATTCAAGAGCTAAGATTCCATAATATTGTGCCTAGAATAAATGGTGAGAAAGACTTGAAAACCAAAGGGGATTTCACCTCAACATTTCTGTGATCATAGAATCATGTTGGGCCAATAGTACAACGTTCATACATATTCCCCCATCCACAAAAAGATAAACTGAACGACATTGCTCAGAGATGCTAAAGCAAAGGAAAATTGGACCAAATCAAACCCCATCCCCCCCCCAAAAAAAATTCTTTTTCCTGAAGTGGATGGATCTTGGCAGATGTGTATTGACCATAGTGAGATTAATGCCAAAAACATCAAGGATAAACTCCTAATTCCAGCAATTGATGAACTACTGGAGGAGTTATTTGGAGCCAAATATTTCTCCAAGCGGGACTTAAGATCAGGTTACTTCCAATCTCAAATGAAGGAGACAAATGTCAAGAAAACAGCTTTTTGCACACACCATGGTCATTTTGATTTTTCAGTTATATCGTTTGGCTTGACCAATGCACCCTCAACCTTAGAAACTCTCATGAATGAGTTATCCAATCCCCATTTATAAAGGTCTATTCAAGTTTTTTTGATGATATCCTTACATACAATAGCACTAGGGTTGAACATATTCATCACCTGCAGATTGTTTACAAATTATTATTAGGTCAATATCTCTTCTTGAAGCAAACTAAATGCTCTTTCGGACAAACCCAAATAGGCAACTTAGGCTAAATTTTTACAACCAAAGGAATTTCTATTGTGCCCCCAAATATCAATAATAATTGAATGGCCTAAATCTTCAACAGTTCAAGGATTACCCAGATTCACAAGCCTTAATAGTTACTCCCTGTGTTAATAAAAGGAAGCCATTTTTTTTGTGTTTGGGGGGTGCTTTGTTCTAAAAAGCAAGTCATATTGGAGGGTATTCTATTTTTACCCTTCTTTTTATTGTCGTTAGCTTCTCCACTGTGCTGCTTCAACACAAGGGCCAAAGTATAATTGTTGCCACAAGGCTTTTAGGAGCACTACTGTAGTCTATTTTTTCACTTTGCAACCACAGAAGTCAAGCAACTCACTTTATTTGCTCCTCAATTTTCATCTGCTCTCAATAAAAAAAATTTAAAAAAAAATCATCTGATAGTGAAGAAGTTGAAAAAATGGGAGTGAACAGCAAGGATTTTTTTTATTAACCTTTCTCTCTAAACTTTCCGAAGAAGATGAAGAGATAACAATCAGAACTAGGGCTTTCTCCCATTGAGATTTTTTTTTTTTTGGAAGAATTGCATTTTAACAGAAACAAAGAAAATATAGGATTTTACAGAAAGAGTTGGAAGATAATGAGCTTGAAGAAAATTTTGCAGGCTTGAATTTCAAGATGTGGTGCCAAATTTTTCAGAATTTTTGAAGACGGGAAAGAAGAAGACGGAGAGATGAGCAAGGAAGAATATCATTGTTCTTTATTTGTCTTTTTTCTTAAAGAATGACCACATATTTTTGCGCTAAGTAAACATGGTTATTGTAAACTAACTCCTAAAATAAAGTATAATTTGTTAGAATGACTTTCTTTTTAGATCAAGTAGAGTATTACCGTAATTTTTTGCAAAATTATGGAGCCATTGCAGAACCATTAATAGTTATGCCACAGAAAAACTCCTTTGTTTGGAATGGCCAATCCTCAAAATCATTTGAAACACCCAAGGAGGTCATGACCACTACATTGATAACCTTTCACCATTGAATGTGATGCATCATACAAGCGCCTTAGGGTTGTTCGGTTACAAAATAGAAAACCTATTGCCTTTTCTAGCAGAGTTTTTGCATCCAGCCACCAACATCTTCCAATATATGAGAAGGAGTGGATTGGAGGCTATCAAACATTGACATTCTTACTTGTGAGGGCAGCATTTTCAGAGTAAAAATAGACTACTATAGCCAAAAATTCCTGATATAACAAAAGGCACTCACCCTCCACAACAACATAGACAAGGAGAGACCTTGGGCTATACTTTCTCAGTTGAATATAAGACTGATCGGAGCAGTACTGTAGCTGATGCTTTATTTCCACAAATACTGAAGAAGCTGCTTTACTTGCCATCTCAATGCCCAATTCAGAGTCTTTGATACCATCCAATATGAGCAACAAAACTCTCTAGAAATGCAGCAACACATAACCAGTTTACAAGACGGTAGATCAGCAATACAGTGGAGTTTTAAGTGTGGATTATTATTTATAAAGAGTCACGTTAAATTGGCTCCATCTTCTCTCACAATCCCTAGACATTTATTGCCAAACTATTCATGATAACTATTTCATAAATTAATATTTCCTACCAAAGATAATGTTTCCTAACAAGAATGTACATACTTCCTTAATGAATAATAGAATGCTAATATAATAATATTTAGTTATATGGCCTTCTGGACCAAGGGCTTCATAACATTACCACCCTCCTGGAAACGAGCTTGTCCTCAAGCTCGAAGTCAAGAATATAGTCTGCAACCAAATCCAAGAAAGCTTTTCTGGAATGCCCTTCCAAACTATCAATACCTCCCACCTTCCTAGTGTAAGGCATGAATGCACCACACGTCAAGATTGTGGTGGGATCTGCTTCTCTTCTAGCTCGGCAAAGAATGGCACACCCTCAGTTTGTAACTACGTATAAGACTTGGTCTTGCACTTGAATCGAAACTGCCTTAAAGGCTCCATAATCCATAATATTAGACCCACTTTCTTTCTTCCGCATGAATCATTAAGCCCAAACACTGTTGACATTTACAACTTCTTAAGTATAGGGGCTGGTGGCATACACACAGAATAACATCAAGAGTTCCTCCAATTGAGCTGAGCGGGTAATAGCATGTTCCGATCTCTTCGGCTCTAGAAAGTCTTCGTCCATGTCCTTCTCTACTAATTCTTCTTTAATATTCAACTCTAAAGGATCTTCTTACAAGGAACAAAGACCTATTACAAGCACAAATAAGTTCCACCTCTACCCTTGCAAGGATGCCCAAGCTAAAATCTCTCCCCACATCAACCACATCATCATTTATCGTTCGGATCACCTAAGGCCGTTAGAATATGGAGAACTCTTGACAATAGTACTAGTCATTGAGTTATAAGTATACAGAAACACGGGCTAAGACAAACTTGTTCCAAATTAAGCCTAAAGATGCTCCAAGTGGAAGGACTAGTTTTCTGCTCCACAACTAGTGAAACGAGTCTACGACACAATGACACCATACGCTTGTCAAATAACACTCCATAGACTACTAAACAGAGGACATGAGGATTGTGGATTGGTCAAACGGGACTTTGGGAAACAATAAGACCAAGTCAATTCATGTTAGTACACAAGGGATCATCTACAATCACCACCATTTCACAACAAGGACCTCAAAGCATGGTCAATGGTCAAGGCGACTACTTTCACTGCTGCTGCCATACTTGATGTTTCCCTTCTTTGTTATAGGATTGTAGTTCATCATATGAGGTTCCATGGGAAGTTTAAGACTAAACGAGCTATCGTGAGAATTAGTGTTATGATTTCACTAAAATCTAAATGCTGGTGAAGATCTTTCATTACCAAGCGACCCATAATCCCTATCACAAGTCATGATATGTCATGTTGTCGACCACTAGCTAAGAAGCACACAAACCTCGGTAGTGCCAAGGGATCTCTCTCGTGGCTGCACTAAAGGCTAGCAAGAGGTTGGTAGTTGGGGTCCTGAATCACTTGAACACTTACTCAATTTTGCAGCGGTAGGGCTTCATTAAGGACTACTAGAATTTCAAGGGTGATAAAGAAAGGAAACTAGTTGATGGAGATGGCACCATTACTTGTGCCGGCATTGATGCCTCTTTGAGAATGGAATGGATATTTGAGTGCAGACATGTAGCTAATTGTTTCCAAGATAAATAATTGGCTTTAGCCCCTTCTATCTCTACTTTAGATAAATGAACTCATTCTCATGGACCTAAGTAAAGGGGGGCAAATCTATTGTGGCAACCAGCTCTCACAACACTTTGTTATGTCCTTCAAATGAGGATCTTGCCACAAACCCAATTTATGCCTTCCTAGGGACCTTGTTACACCTAGAACTGCCTATGCTACAATTCTCTTTGTAGCCCATGCTGAATAAAAGGATGGAGCAAGGTAATAGAGGAAACATAGTGTGAGAGATGGCTTGCAAGGAGGAGGGATGCTGACAACCTCATGATGTTTGGGGCAAGGGTGCTCAACCAAGGAAGGAGAGAGAGAGCATGTGTGTTTTAGTAGCAAGAATTAATTATTTGGTATATTAACCAAATTAACTTCATTCAATAACTTAAGGCTCTACTTATAAAGTCTACAAGAATAGGATTATCATAAAATATTGATCCCAGTGTAGATAATTTTGGTAACCATTGATAAACTAATACATGATATTGGTAATCAAATAGTCTTTCCAAATACATACATAGAAAGATCTTTCTAGATATTTAATTTCAAATCTACAAATGAAATAATTTCTCCTAGGCACTTATTTCCAAACGACTAAGCATAAGTATTTCCTATCATTTAATATTTCCCAAAAAGAACGAGCTAATCACTTTGTTAAGATACCATAATAATAATTAGTTACTTGGTCCAATGGCATGGAAAATATCTATGGATCAAAGAGAACACCATGTATCATGAAGGATGGGGGCACTGAAGAGACCATTCCTTCATTGCAAATGGATATATTAGAGCATACCATAAAATATTTGCTTAAATGTATTAGATTTTTAGCTTGCCGACACACAACATAACTAATGTACACTAACATAGACATGCAAGTATGAGTCGGTATTTTCAGCAAAATATTAGCTTAAATGTATTAGATTCTTAGCTAGCCGATACATGATACAATTGATGCACAATAATACAGACATACAAGTATGGGCCGATATTTTCTATAAAAAATTATCTCAAGAAATCGTGACACGTTATTTATTATTTGCAAAGGCCCACTACATTGACACCACCACCAAAATTGTATTGCTTAATTAGAGGACATGGTATCACTCATATGAATCCTTCCGTGCTCACCGAAAACAAAAT
This sequence comes from Tamarix austromongolica, assembly GCA_039764185.1. Classification (NCBI taxonomy): domain Eukaryota; kingdom Viridiplantae; phylum Streptophyta; class Magnoliopsida; order Caryophyllales; family Tamaricaceae; genus Tamarix; species Tamarix austromongolica. Next base: position 74,525,778 of record CM077816.1, on the reverse strand, counting down.
AATGCAAATTGAAAAACAATTACTTTCTTCCAGCCAAATGAGATGGCATGCCTTGTCGCAGCATGAGATATTACGAAGGCAATATCGCATTGCGTCCAATTCCAAGTTTTGCATTTGACATAGTGGAGTTATATATAGGAACAATATACTAAAAGAACAATGAAAAGCAAAGATACCATTTGAAATGTCAAACACACATTTAAAAGCAAACAAATCATCACCATGGACCAAGTTGTTAACAACTGTTCAATCGTAACTGCAAAAAGCTTGTTAAACGTAAGGAACATGATTATCCTCCAACCACACAATAAAATATCGATATAGAAATGAACCAATATATCCTCAATATGTATCAAACACAATACAGAAATGAAATTACATGCATATAGATTGAAACAACGTTTTAGCTGATATATTCCATTATTTACCGACATTTCATTCATTTTTGCCAATATTTAACGATATATGCAGATATTTGTTGTGGACAAATATAAAGTGTCACACCACAACATAAAAATAACATCCGTGACACCAGATATTATAACACCGCAATCACAAGCGCAGTTTTAATGCCTGCCTCCAACACTTTTTTGCACAAATAATACACAATCACTAACACCAAAGCAAACATTTGACCCAATGAAAAATCAATCCCAACTTGAAAAGATGTCTATGTACAAATAAAAAGTTGTTTGTCCACAACAAAGCATCAAAGACCAAAAATTTGCACAAGAATCATACCGATCTTTCCGCTGTTGAAGATTCTTCATTTGCTCCTTGTAGTGCTTCTCAATATACTGTTTAGCAGCAGCAACCTTCTGCTGAGTTGCATTCGAGGGAGCATCCTCACTACCAGGAACCTTTGCCCCGTGCTTCTCGCTACTAGTAACTTCCTTCTTTTTCAACTCCTTCACTTTATCCTTATCCTTTTTCAACTTACATTTGCTGAACCACTTCCTTGCTGCTTCCATCTCTTGCTTACAGATCACCTCAATGGAGATACACACACTTCTTATCGATCACTTTAACTTCACAAAGCACACTGCTTAACACTTCCGCTAGCCATTATAAGACACAGGAGAAGAAGATCAATATACAAACTCTTTGTTCTCCCTTTAGCTTTGTTTATTTGAACCAAAATAGATACTAAAAAAGAAGAATTGAAATCAGTAGTCCCTCTTTTACTTTTAGTACTTTGTTAACCTAATGAAGAAATTCCCCAAGGTTCTAAATTTAAGATTTTAGCAAAATCAGACGTGAAACCATATATGAAGTTCCAAAATTATGCACCTTTTTCAAATCTTAGAAATATAGACGAAAAATTAAATCATATCAAATGGTTGATGTTAAGAAATCCATGTTACAGCAGGCAGAACAAATGAGTTAGTTCTCACAATAACTTGCCGATCCAAACTGACATAGGAGAAAACAGTAATTGCCACGAATAATTACACGAAAGAAATTTGAAAATAAAACTACAAGATTCAGACAAGATAAGTGGATCAGAAACTAAAATGGAAAAATATGATGTCGTTAAATCAGAGAAATTACCGAGGGCAGAAAAAGCGACAGAGGAAGAACAGGGTATAATTTAAATCGAATTGAAAGCCCTAGAAAAGTTGAAGGACCCCGCCAGTTTCGGCGCACGAAAGGGAAGGAACAAGGCAGAGAAGAGAACGTAACAACAACGCACTCGAGTCACTATTCACTTTGATAATTTGATATGTTTAGGTGTTAGTGGTACTGCTGTTAGCTTGTAGCTGCAGCCTTTGCATGAATTGATCCCCCGTTCTCTCTCCGTCTTGGCCCTCAATTTCCTCTCTTCACACTTACTTTCCTTTTTAAAATTTCCTTTTACTTTTTTAGGAAATTTCTTTTTTTTAAGGCAAAGACGAAACTTCGGTGAGTTTTAGATAACGCCTCTATCATGAATATTTTATGAACTAAAATGCAGGGGTCAAATTATTTCCGTTTTTGTTGCCTCACCTATGTGGAAAATGAATATTTTTTATTTAGAAAATATTTTATCTCAGTTCTGTAAATTATTTTGACTTTAGTTATTTAGTTCTTTTAAATATATTTTTCTTGATAATATGATTTAAATTTTAAAAAGTAATGGATTATTACTATTAATTTACTAATCCTCTTTGTTAAGTTTTGACTTTTAATGTCAAAGACAACAATTTTTTATCATTAATTTCTTGTATAGTAAATTGATTTATAATATATAAAAAATTAGTTAATTTGTGTTAAATTATTTTTGTAAATTATTTTTTATATTTTTGCTAATATATAATGATAAATATTAATAGTTAAAGTTTTTTTTAGGAATATTTTTTTCATTAATTAGGAAGTATTACAACTTAGGGACCAAAAATTATCTACCAAATGAATAAAATTACCATAGTTAGTCATTATATGGCCATATAAGCATTTATGAGATATACTAGTAGCTATAGATTTAAGCATTGTATTCTAAATACATGGAATGTCATTAAAACACCTTGTTATACCTTGTTTTTCACATTTCATAAACTGAAGTGACAAGCAATCCTCTTAAAATCCTCGTTTTATGTTTTGAACGGTCTTACATGAAATTGAAGTCTTATAGCACATTACTCCATGTAAGTAGAGTTCCTCTAATCCTCATGATACATCTTAAAGTACAAAGGAATTCTCTCATGATTGGACAATGCATAAAGAGGTCATTAATAGATTCTTTCTCACCATAAAAGATGCATTGTTAATCATCTACGGATGTATACTTACTAGTTCTATCTTTTGTGGCCAAACACCTAATAGTAGCAAGCTATGCAATGAATTGGTAACTTGAATGTGATGGGTTTTGCCAAATGTTGCTCCGCCATGTTATCCTTGGGCCTCGATGCCTCACTGTATCAAACATATTCTTGATGCTATAGGATACATCCTATGATTGAGTGGTGATGTAAGGCATAAATGATGATCTTAATTTCAATATACTCCTCAAGGGCCAAGATGCCACTGCAGGTTCCTAGGGTTGTTAACAAGCTAGATAAGGTTGAATACCTCACAACTCGAGCTTGGCTCGTTTAACTTTTTTTAGGCTTAAATTCATCTTGAGCTCAAAATGAGCCAAATGAGCCCGACTCGATAAAGTTCATAAGGCGGCTCGACTTGGCTCGTTTAACTTTTTAAAAAATCAATGAACCAAACCGACTTGTTTATCATGATTAGATTTGCGACTCAGCTCATTTAAAATTTAAACAAACCAAATTAACTTATTTAATTATTCAGTTTGTTTAGAGGCTCCTTTAACTATTGGCTTGTTTATTATGTAAATTTCATACAAGTCCAATATATTAATGAGCGAGCTAAGCTTATAAACAAGCTGAATAAAGCTCGAGCCAAATTCAATTAAGCTCATAAACAAACAAGTTGAACCTCCCTTAATTGGAGCTCGACTTATTTAATAAATAAGCCTAAAAATAAGACTCAAATTTGATTTGTTTTGCTAAACAAACGAGTCTAACCGAGTTAACTTGGTTTTTTAATAGCCCTATTGGTACCTCAATGTCCTATATTGAACCTTACTTTATGAACCTACTATGGATCCATTTGATCCATAATGTATCTTATTGTTTACCAAGTTCCACAGATGGTTTCCATGGGTTGCTTCATTCCAAGTGCAAAATTTTATTATGCCAAGCCCCCCTTCATTCTCTAGTAAGCAACAAGTAGAACAAGCTACAAGTACTCTAGGACCGAAGGTGGTGTTACTAGTCCAAAGGAAATTGCAACAAGATATAATGAGATGGGAGAGGACTTTCCTTGGCGATAAAAATGCTTGGCTCAAATACATTTGGATGTCAAATATGACCAAATTCAAAAGTTGTAATCTCCCTACATAGTGTAACGTTTTTTTGGCCCAATGGTTCATTTGATGCAGGACCTTAGTGGTGAGGATGGGCATATCATGGGAATTCAATCAAGTGTTTGCAACTAGTACTCCTAAGTACTTACAAGGGAGTGAGCCCTATGATAAGTTGGGGTATAGGAGAATAGATTCTCTACTTTGTTGTGGGATTCCTCTAAAGATAATAGAGTGTCTCATGTGAATTTATTATTAACACAACCATGTTTAAGAAAATATGAAATTTTGTCACGAAACATTGTACTAAATGGACATCACCATGTCAAAAGAGGAGCATGTCACCCAAAAATGAGAGATTCGCAATTTTCAGGGAGTTGCATCGAGGATGACCTTTAAATCTAGGTTTATGCCATAGGATTTTCGTTAACCTAGTGAATTATTCTTTCATAATGAGGAAAATGTAAGGGAAGAGAGAGTTAACTTGCCTCAAACTCCTTTTCCCTTCAATTGGATCCAAGAGATAGCCATTAAGGTTAATGGATTATTTGACATTAGATACACAAAACATGATCACCTTCACTAAATACGGGGGAAATTAGAGTGCTGACATTACCTTTTCAAGGAATTCTCAATGAAAAAAATCATATTCTTTGCATAAATCAAAATTCAACATGCATCTAGGAGAGGTATTTTTTCTTCCGTATAACCTCACAAGTTCATCTGCCAATAGAATATTTTCTCCAATTAACATTCCCTTGATGAAGGGATACTGTGAAATATAAATCAACTCAGGTAGAATCTATTGAAGTCTAGTTGTTATAATCTTGATGAAAGCTTTATATAAGACTATGTAGCAAGTTATAGATCTAAAGCCTCTAATATTTTCAGTTTTGTTCACCTTAGGAATGAGGACTATCAAAGTATAGGCAATGAATATTGCCAAGCTAGCATTCAAAAAAGATTCATTCAAAAATTTCCATAAATCATACCCCACTATGTCCCATGCTGTTTTGAAAAAATGTGGTGTAAAGCCATCAATGCTTGGTGCTTTCGAATCTCCTATAATAAAGATAACATCCTTTAATTCAATTTTGGAAAGAGGTCCCATAAGCATGTATTGGTGCATTAGTGTAAGGATAGGACCTTTAATCCAGCACTTGTTATGACGGTTCAACTTTTTAGGTGTCTTATTGGCCAATAATGTGGGAATAATAATCCCTAAAGGCTTTCGAAATAAGATTTTGATCTATGAGCCATTCACCATTATCTCATTTGATTCTGGTAAGTAAGATTTTATTTTTCTTAGCTTTCATTGTATCAAAGAATAAGTGGGAGTTAGCATCTTCCTCATTTACCCAATGAACTACAACTTCCTATCTAAGAAAGCTTTCCTCACACTGAGAGAGGTGCTCATGAAGTAGTAAGGCATCCCTTTATTGTTGTTGTAATTTTAAGGATTAGTTCTTAGTTTATGTTGCATCATGGTAAGGGAGTGTTTTTGTACCACTACTCTTATAGTGATACCACTGTAAAGTGAGGCATTCAATTGCATGTAACTAGCTTTTAAGGTAAGAAATTATATTTCATCTTTGCATTTGTTGTGGCATTGTAGGATTGATACCAAACATTAGATACTATATTTAGAACATTTTGATCCTTAGACCACATATTAAAGAAGAACCCTTCTTATAATTATCTAAGGAATAAACATTCCTACTTATTAAAGAATATTAAATAAGTTGAAAGGTTTATTATTTAAGGAACAAATGATGTAATGATGTTGTTACAGGGGTGGTTGAAGGGAACAAATCTCTATATGTACTACGTCATTTCTCAAAAGCCCTAGCTCATTCGAAATCTTCAACATTAAAAAAAAATAAAATTATCTTATTTACACATTTTATTGGATATGTTAAGAGTTTCAAAACCTTTGTCACATTTTTGAAATATTTTAATCTCATTTTCTTGTCATTTCTTATGAGTTTCATTCTTGCGAGACTTTGAAGCCACTTTTAACTATGAAAAATGTTCCAAATCATTCTAAGTTATTTATACTTGAATTCATTAACTTTTTCTTATTCTTATAGTATGATACTCCAAAATTTACTACAAAAATTTTTCATGTTGCGTAAGCATTAATAATAAAATATCGGGTGTTACATTGCATCTAACATATAAAAAGTATTCCTTATACACAATCTATGTGAGATATAAGGCTAAAATTAAACTTTTACCTAGAGATCAAATATATAAAGTACTTAATCCCACAATAATACAAGATTACGACATGGAGAGAAGGGAAATAAAGATGTAGAAAATAAAGAAATAAAAGTCTGGGGAAAGAAATATACGAATAACCAAATCCAAAAACAATCACATCAAAGGCATTGAATCAACAATTACTTGCAAAACAAGGTGGTGCCTACTCATGGAGATGAAAATCACCTATAAAAAGGATGATTAACACTTTTGTATCGAGTAAGGTAATAACAAACATTAATAGAGTAAGGCATTCATAACATAAAAGGAAAATACAATTGGATAAAATACTATATGCGCACATGCGTTTATGACACGAGATGGCTCAAGAGAAAAATAATGTTAGAATTCCTTATTAGGTAGTCATAAGTTCCCAATCACTTAGTTACTTGAGTTCATGGACCTCTCTATTCATAATCAATAAAACAATATCAAAACATAAAACAACCCAAGGGCATAACACACCTTACTACTATTTTTGTCTTATGGAACGAACTGGATATAACCCTAGGACATAATACACCTAGATATTGTTCTCATCTAGTGAAATAGGTTGGTAAAATGCCAAAGCATAATTCACCTAGCTACTATTCTCTTTTAGTGGAATAGATTGTACAACCCTAGGGCATAATGGACATGATCACTATTCTTATCTAATGAAAGGGACTGGTACAATGAGTCCTAGTTCATGTGACCTTTCAATTTAAATTATTAATGCCTTATTATATCACTTAGTTTATTTCATTAATAACAAGCTCACTTTGCGTAGTTAAACAAAACACATAAATCCCACCACAAGTAATCTAGCTCATCCTTTAAGTAAAATGACTAAAATGTCCTCATGAAATCCTAATAAAACACCAATATGTAACTTCTCACATAACAATCACCAACCTACTAATTTTTTCACATTACCCCAAACATATCATTTAAAATAATATATCCAAAAATTAGGGTCTAACTCTAACATTTCACAAATAAAATATTGATGTCACCCCTAGGGTTACTACTTCCAAATTAGGTCGTTTCCTCATATTATTAAACCTATGCTACTCATAGTTGACCCAATATTCTCATGCATCACACTTATCATTACAACTAAAAAACACTTATAGAACCTCAAAATTTAGAATTTTCCCTACATTGCCATACTACCCCTAATCCACTTAAACACCTCAAAACTTCTTATCACATAATTTATGCCACACTCAACCAAACCCTATAATATCATATCCAAAATTTAATGTGCAAACCTCAAGGATTACAATAACATATCTATTTCCCCATGAAGCTCATAAATTGATCAAAATACCCTTAAGGCCAAGAATCGCCCAAAACTCATGAAAAAACCTACACATTAACAACACTTCCAACCTAAACATAAATCACAACAACACTAATTCATATTTACCTCCATTCCACTATGAACTTATTAGACCAAAAAATTTTACCAATATGCTTAAGATTTCATGACAAGATCTTGCAAGGCCTAAACATAGCAACATGACATAAAGCTCATAATTACACATAAACATCATGATTTTGTAATGTTATACAATAAAATAAATAAAGTAACTCCAAAAATAAGGTTTCAAGCATTAGAAGTATGCTAACATAATATTTAATACAAATAACACATAGCCTCAAGACCCTAATCCAAGACATGTATCCTTATCTAAGCTTCTTTGGTCTCTATGCAAGGTACTCTTAATCACCACCTTGATACACCTTAGGATCACCCGACACAAAGATAAGAGATTAGAAAGTAAGTAGAAATTTGATAGGGAAGGGTAAAGGAAAGAATGAGGAAATAGCAATAAGAACCAAGGTAAATGATGGAAAGGTAAGAGAGTGGAAATTGGTCTACTATAGTAGAAATGACATCCACCAAACTACAACACCACCACCCATAACTTACCACCACTAGGTAAGGAAAAAAGGAGAAAGGGCATGTTATATTGGGAGGTTGTAAGCTACAAGCAGGGAAAGGAAAAGGGGTGAAAAGGTGTTACAGTGGTGGAGTAATAGGCGGTGAGTAGTTGATGTTGGTGGTTTATGTGAGGGACTAACACAGCTCATGAGTTACTACTAGTTGTCGGATTCAGCATGAAGAGTTGACAAATGGAGGTTGTAGTTGTGTGAAGGGATAGTGGAAAAAAGTGGGGGTTGCATGGGGTGTTCATGCAATAGGGTTGTAATGTGAGGAGTTTACATATGTGGAAGCTTATAGTGTGAATGGTTGATGGAGAAGATAGTTGGTTTGCATTAGTGGTTCATATAGATGGTGGGCTTACATTCATTTGGTGGGAAAAGCTAAGGGATGGTGGGCTCTACAAGGGGATGCATAACTATAACACCCCCAAAAATCATAGTTGAAATTTTTTGTTTAAACAAACAAATATAAGTACGGGAGTGCTACCATGATCAGTACCAGCCCTGCCCCTGGTCAGTCTCATACTAACCATAAGGCTAAAGAAATGTTTTCACAAGACATTAGACAAACTTAAAAAAGGATTCATAGAAATCAAAATTTTCATAACATGAAAATCAGAGTGCGCAATAAAAGTTGTTACAACCGAAATAGGGTACATAGTCAAAGTTTCCAAAAGAGATAAAAGGTATAATACAATGAAATAAAAGCAAAATAAAACAGAAACATAAGTAAAAAGGGATAGAAGAGAGTCTGGTTAACATCACTCTCGGCCCCACGCAAGTCCAAAGGTCAACACATATCCCTGCCTAACGCATTTAGTACGTTATAGGCATTAAATACAATACCTCCCACCTACACAAATTTAGAAGGGTCCTCTACTTATGGGAATGAGCAACATCCATGAAACGAGTTGTCAGTACGCTATGTACTGAGCAAGGTAGCCATATGGGTAAGGCCGGCAAGAAAATAAACACGTAAGGCATACAAAGTATAATTCAGGTTCATATCATCAGGCCAAACTTAGAATAATATTTTGTCTTACACATTTCTTATATTAATTCTGCATAAGTACGGGAACCCCACTATTATAGCTAGTGGACCCAAAACACTTCACAGGGTAGAACACACTTGACCACTATTATAGCCGGTAGACCGAAATCACTCCATAGGAAAAAATGCACCTAACCACTATTATAGCCGATGGACTGGAAAATCAACCTAACTGGCCCCGACTCACGTGGTGTTCCACTGTAAATAATTAGTGTCTTTTCATGTCTTATATTTCTGTCTTGCACATTTCTCATATTAATTATGCGTGAGTACAGGAACCCCACTATTATAGCCAATGGACCAGAAACACTCCATAGGGTAAAACATACCTGACCACTATTATAACCGGTGGACAGAAAAATCAACCTCACTACCCCCAACTCATGTGGTGTTCTACTATAAGTAATTAGTATCTTTCCATGACTTATTACCATGTAAAATTTAGTTTATCGAGCCTAGAATTCCTCACAATTATGGCTAGTGGACCGGAAACACTCAATAGGGAAGAAGCACCTGACCACTATTATATCTAGTGGACCGGATATCACTCCACAAGGTAAAATGCACCGGACCACTATTATAGTTGGTGGACCAGAAAATATATAACCTCATTGGGCCCTAGCTCGATAATCTTTCACTTTAAGTGTTTAATGTTTTATTGTATCTTATTCCACACACAACCCCGACTAGACATGCACAACTCGCTCCACTTCCTGAAAATTCTATCCCATATCTTGGGACTTCTACTCCCTTTAGTACATCCAGACATTCTTTCCCACTCTTTCCTCATTACCATGAATACCCAATTCTGAGGCCCACCTTCTATATCTCAGTTAAGGTTCCACAAGGATACAGTTCTACTTTATCAGCTATCTCTGAATTTAACCCACTCAGAAACCTAGCCATGGTAGCATCATCATCCTCAATAACTCCTGTCTTAATAATCAAAACTTCTAACTCTTTATAATAGTCATCCACTGATCTCACTCCTTGACTAATAGTTTGCAACCTCTTATGCAACTCTCTATAATAGTAACTTGGCACAAATCTCTTTCTCATTAAGACCTTAAACTCTGCCCAAGTCTGTATAGCTGGTTCCCCACACCTACGTCTAGTTAACACCAAATTATGATACCAAGAAGACGCATACTCAGTAAATTCTACTACAGCCACCTTAATTTTCTTTTTCTCAGAGTAATTATGACACTCAAATACCAGTTCTATTTTCCTTTCCCATTCAAAATAATAATCAGGGTCATTCCTGCCATTAAACCCTGGTATACTAAGCTTAAGATTATTCAAATTCCTATCAATGAATTCTAATTCCCTATCCTGCCTATTGTTCTGTCTAGGCATCCTATCACTATTGTGAGATATTTGGTTTTCCAGCTCCTCTAGATTAGCTATGGGTGGAACTCTAGCCCTAGGATCCATTGGAGCCCTTCCTAAAACTCCTGCTTGATTAGTTTCAACTCTATTATGTTGCAATTCATTGAGTCTTACTTCCTGTTCCCCTAATCTTTGTTCTAGGTTAGCAGATAAAACAGCAAATTGTGCAGTCATTTGTTCTTGAAAAGTCCTAAGGGTTTCTAGAAGATCATTACTAGACACAGATTGATTCACTGACTGGCCATTATTAGACATGATGAAATTTAACAGCAATTAAACAACCAACACAACAGTAATTTAATCAACAGAAGTAATTTATTCAAGAATTTCAGATAACAGGACACACAGTATAGCTACAAGAAATATTGTCGCATTAATATTAACAGTAATAGCCACAGTAAAGTTTACCCAGAGTAACTAAATGTCTATGATAATTTGACAATACTAAATAAGAGGGAACGATATTACCACGTCTGCTTAAGCAATTAGTTCACTTATCTAGGGTACCCCTCTTCTTGGAGGTCTATCCCTTTTCTTGAAACCAAGATAGTTCGCCGGTTGTGATATCAACCTATATACTTATCAACAAACAGATAATTTGGCAAAAATTGGAAATTAAGTATAGCAGATAGTAGTATTAACAAAGGAATTTACAAATCGCGGTTACCAACAACAATCTGTCGTACTGTCAGTCAAGATTCAAGTTCTTGACCAAACCCTAGGTCGATTAGGATTTTTTCTTCAGACTTTCAAAATAGTGGACCAAAATGCTTTAATCGCCGGTTTGAGAACGACAAGAATCGATACTGAGTTCGTCGCTGCAAAACCCTAAAATTTCACACCTCAAGCTAGGGTTAGCGAAACACAGAAATCGAATCAACAAAAATGAAGAAAACTTAATCAGTAATACAGAAACTACGAGCACTCTAGAAAATCGAGGCTCTGATACCAAATGATGGAAACCGGTTAGGGTTTCGCAAAGGATCGAAAGATTTAGTCGAGCGCAACGTTCGATTTCGCCGGTACAGCCTAAAGAAAACTTTCCAAAGGAAGACCCAAAGATTCAGAAGCACAATTGATTCAATGGAAACTGAAATTAGAAGGTGAATGATCAAGATCGATCAAGGTGAGAACGAGACAGAATCAGAGAAGACAAGCGAATGAGAGAATCGCCAAGAGAGAGAAGAAGTCGCGAGACAGATCGAAAAGAATCAGCCGATTTTATTTCTGTCAAAGTTATGCGTATTACAATGTATTCGACCTATTTATATGTACACAGAAGACCGTATACTCGACAAATACATACGGAACATTACAGGCCTGCATGAACGGGCGATACAAAATTTTGGGCCAAAAAAATGAAGTGTCGACCAGCCCAACTTCAACCAATTATCAAAATGTCCCAAATACAATTAAGCTTAAGGCTTAATTTCCCATCCGCTATAACAACTTTAGCTAATCATGGTTATTAAGGATTGATTAATCCACAATCCATCTAGTCCAAATTAAGGACCGGGTGGCGGATTATACAACCGTCCTAATTTCCATTAGCCCATTCCGACCGGCGAATGCATCATATGGGATTACAAATTATTAACACAAAAATTTACATAATCTGTACACTCCAATACATATTCTGCACTTCTCAGCAACTATGTCCAAGTCCACAGAATCCATATGCTGCATTATTCTCCTATTAATTCAACAAATAAGACAAACAATTATAAGTAATTAATTCACAGCAATTTTCAAAATTACTTAAATATAAATTCATAAAATTCACATCACCTAGCACCTATATTTCCTCAAATAATGTTATCCTTTCAACACTCTTACTTAACATCCCCTCGTCCACATGACATATATCTAGCACAACCTATGACCTCGAGACTTCCTTCTCATCTTTTTCCATTCACCATGTAACCCAAAACTCTTCTTTGTTACCAAAACCATCACTTCCCTCGATCCACACTTGATAACACAAACTCACTATCCAACTCCCACATATGATCACATAAACCCTAGTTCACTCCCCGAAACCCTAGTACTTCTCATTTCTTTTATGTCACCACCTCAACACCCAAATACCCCTTTCTCACTTGGATCACTTTTCCTCCATGTGACACCCTTTCCATATTTTATTTCCCATTCTAATCATTTCCATTAGTTTTCCCTTCCTTACACACTTCTCTCTCTTAGGGTTTTCTCCTAAAACCCTAGTTAAGTTTCCCATGCATCCTTACACCAACCCATGTACTATTTTTCACATATGGACTCCAATCACCCAAACAATTCTTCCCTTACCTTACTTAACCCTCAAGTTAACTTTTTCCATGTAAAATTTATACCCATGCAAAGGCTAACCATTTCATGCAAACCCTAGACTCCACATGCATGTTTTGGTCCATTCCCTTAATTTATTCCCATTATTCCTCCTTTTGTCCACCCATAGGTTATAAGATATTTAGTGTAATCCCCAAAAATTTTAGAAAACCTATAATTAAATAAATAACTTTTATTTGAAATTAATTAGCTTTTAAAATTATTTAGTTTAATTATTTTATGGATTTTTGAGTATGTAAATTTGGATAGAAGTATTTAATAAATTAAAAATAAATATTTTGTTATTTTATCATATTATTTTTATTTAAATAATTTTTCAAACTAATATTTTACTAAAATAAGCCTTTTTGAACCAATATATTAATTTATATTAAATGAAATTATTAAATTAAATAATTTATCAAAAATATTATATTTTATTATTTTATAAATTAAATTAATTTATTTTCTCCTATTTTCCCTTTTCCCTCTCTTTCCTTTTTTTCCCTTCCTTCTCCTTTTCTCCTTTTCCTCCTTCCCTTCTTTTTCTTTTTTCTTTTCCTGGCTTGGGCTGCCAAGCTTACCCCTCTCCCCCGCGCGACTGGGCTGATGGCCCACTCTTCCCCCACACGCACGGCCGACCCAGCCTCCTCCTTTCCTCCTTCCTTTCTCCCCTATATTGGCCCAGCTCTTCTTTTTCTTTTCCCTACGTCGGTCTGGTGTGGTCTCCCTCCCCCTCCCTTCTTTCTTTCTTCTGCTACCTCCACGCCCGACCAGTCTTCATCACCCTGCCACCCCGAATGCCATGCCCGACCACCGAGACGCCAGCCACCGCCCCGCTGCCACCTTCTACCACCACCTTCCTCTCTCCTTCTCTCTCTCTCCTATGTTTCTTTCACTATTTTGGAACCGGGTAGCCATGCACCCCATCCCATATGGCTCCCATTTCCCTCCCCGTCGTCACCCTCTCCCTACCACCCTACCACCTCTCTGCCACCCCATACACTGCCACCGACTACCACCTATTCCCCCTACCTTGCCTCTTCTTTTTCTTCTCCTCTCAACCCTCTTTCTGCCCATATTTTCGAGCCTCTTACCCCCGACCTCCTCTCCTCTCTCATTTTCTTCCTCTCCCATTTCCACCCTTGTTTTTGCATCGCCACCGCCCTCCGCCGCTCCTACCGCCTCACCAACCCCCTGCACTGCTCCCTGCCACCCTCCACCTCAGCTTTGCGCCACCACAACATCCCTCTCCAGCCATCCCGCAACCCTTCCTCCCCACTTATTTTATCCCCATTTTCCCCCCTTCTCGACAGTCCTCTTGTAACGCCGCCAATCGCCACCTTCCGGCCGCCTCTGCCGCCACCCAACCCACCATTCAACTCCCTGCAACCTCCTCTATGATCACCATCCATTGTTTGGTCGAAACAAGTCCCTAAACCCCTTCATTTTTCCCTCATCTTTTCCTTCCTTCTCAGCCTCTCCACCTCGACCCACCTCGGCAGCCATCTTTGCCGCCTCGCCGCCGCCATCGCCGCCGCCATCGCCGCCGCTCTTGGCCGCCACCAACCCATCACCAGCCTCCACCTACACCCCCTCTTCACTCCTGCACCATTCCCTTACCTTAAAACCTCCCCCATCCATCTTCTTTCCTAGCCTAAAGACCTCATCCCGAAAATGACCATCCCTCACCTCTACCCCTACCTTCGACCCATTTTTCCCATCCCAACCTGCATGTGGCTCACGCTACTCATGCAGCATGAGTTCCAAATTATTTGGGAGTTTTTATGTTTAATTATTGAGGTATATTAATAGTTAAATAAAGTGTGTTATTAATTAAGTTTTTTGTATAAAGTTTTATCCTTTTTAAATTCCTACTTCTAATATAATAAATTGACATTCTTTTTAGGTGTTGATTTTGCTATTTAAATCTTGAATCTTTAATCGGGATACCGGTAAGATTCAATTTTTGCGGGAATTAAGGTAATCGTTAAACCCCACTTAAACGCATGGATAAACGTATGTTTACACATTAAGATTTTTAATATGTTATTATGTTTGATATATGGTTGTTAGTATAATTTATATGTTGGCTTGTATTGTTTAATAAAAAGGAAAGTATACCCTTTTATGCGCTATGTGTGTAAATGTTGTCTAAGGGAAGAGCTTGATTATTAATGAAAGTGTTAAAATACTTATCCATGTCATAATATGTTATTGTGACTATTTATGCATAAATAATATTATTGTGAGCCTTAAGGGCATTTTAGTAATATTCCTTGTGCTAGATTATGGCCTAATATGTGTGGGTGCTAATATGTATTCTATTAAAATATAATAGTTGGTGGAGTTGGATATTGTTAATGGAGTGTTAATATTATTATTCCATGTGGAAATGTTAATTTAATAAAAGTGGGGTAATAAAGGGGGGTAAAGTGGCAATTTTGAAGGAAAAGGGCAATATGGTAATTTTACAAGTGAAAAGGGGTATTGTGGTAATTATGGAAGTTAGGGGTATTATGGTAATTTTAAGAGTAAAGGAAAATATGGTAATTTTCAAGTAAAGGGGCATTATGGTAATTTTGGAGGTAGAAGGGTAAAATAGTAATTTTATAAGTAAATGGTAATATGGTAATTTTATAAGTGAATGGTGAAATGGTAATTTTATAAGTAAAGGGTACAGTAGTAATTTTGGGAGTAAAGGGTAGAGTGGTAGTTTTGGGAGTAAAAAGGGCAATATGGTAATTTTATAAGCAAGTGGAAAATGTTAATTTTATAAGTAAAGGGGTATTATGGTAATTTTGAGAGTAAAGGGTAATATGGTAATTTTGGAAAAGAAGGGCAAAATGGTAATTGTATAAGAAAAGATAAAAATGGTAATTTTGGATGTAAAAGGGTAAAATAGTAATTTGTAAAGTAAAAGGGGTATTATGGTAATTTTATAAGTAAAAGGGTGTTGTGATAATTTTGTAAATAAAAGGATATTATGGTAATTTGGAAGTAAGGGGTAGAAGGGCAATTTTGTAAATTAAAAGGATATTTATGGCACACTTGGGAGTAAGGAGTAACTTGGTAACAATGATAACGACGAAGGATAAATTGGTAATTAAATTATGATTATAAAAAGGTAATTGGATAATTATGATAATAGAGAAGGGTAATTTGGTAAATTAACCAATAAAAGGGCATTATGGTAATTTTAATAATGGAGAAGGGTAATATAGTAATTATAAGAATGGAGAGGGGTAAATTAATAATTATAAATATGGAGAAGGGTAAATTGGTATTTATAATAATAGAGAAGGGTAAAATGGTAATTATAATAATTGAGAAGGGTAATTTGGTAATTATGATAATGAATAAGGGTAATTTGGTAATTTATCCAACTAAAGGGGCAATTTAGTAATTTAACCGACTAAAGGGTAAATTGGTAATTATTTAACCAACTAAAGGGGCAAAATGGTAATCATGATAATGAAGAAGGGTAATTTGGTAATGTACCTAACTCAAGGGCAATTTAGTAATTATAACAAAGGAGAAAGGTAATTTGGTAATCTAACCAACCGAAAAGGGAAATATGTTAAGGTTAACAATTATGAATGGTGAATGGTGATCTAAAAAACGTAGGAGATAACTTAATAACATAAACCGAATAAGGGGTAATTTGATAATTATGCAACCTTAAGGATAATATGGTAATTTGTCAAGTAAGGAAGGGATGACTTAGCAATTATATAAGTAAGGGGTAGATGAGTAATTTGTACCTAACATGTCGTTGTGATTGTGGAATTTTATGATATGACTCAAATAACGCTGATTAGCTAGGTAAGAGTATTTGATAATTAGTAAGTATTACGAGAACGAATCCTAATTCGGAATTATATGAGATTATGATGACCCTAATGATTTCTCTGTGTTATCTTAGATAAACGCCTGAATAAGAAACGACTAATGATATCATAACGATTGAAAGTGAATAAGTATCTGATTATTGTGCTTTTTCATGATCACTTTAATTAAGACACTAATACTTAAAGTGAAAGACCTCGAGATCGGGAATGTTGGCTCTTTAGGGGTCGCTACCCTAAAGATGTGGTTTAGCCCACGATTATTCTGGTATTTGCTGGTGTGCCTTTGTGCCCCAGCTAGGCCCTATATCTTACTCTATCTAGCTCTACGGACCTAGTTAGGGGGTATGCATACTTATGGATTAGGTGTCATTGTCGGTAGGGTACTGAGTAACTTTATGCACCAGTACAACCAGGGTACCTTTGCGTCCTTGGGTTCGTGGTTGAAGGGTATTGAGTAGCTGGTATGCACCGGTACAACCAGTGTACCTTTGTGTCCCGGGTTCTTGATCTCCCATCCGAGGCAAATAAATGGAATTGTTATGCTGATTAAAGAAAGGAAAAATACTAATCATGAAAATGAAAGATTATGAGCCGGACCCAGTTGAATTATGATATTGATTATCGATCCACCGGTTATAATAGTGGCCCAGGAGCGTGTTGCCCTGGCAAGTGATTATGAGTATTGATCCACCAGATATAATAGTGGCCTAAGAGCGTGTTGCCCTGGCAAGTGACTATGAGTACCGATCCACCAGACATAATAGTGGCCCAGGAGCGTGTTGCCCTGGATGATGTTGATATATATATTCCGATCCACCAGCAATAATAGTGAGGGTCCCGAGCTCAATAAAATTAGTCATGGATGTGAATAAAGTTATGGAAAAATACTAATCACTTATAGTGGAACACCATGTGAGTCGGGGCCAGACCAGTCCACCGGCGAATAATAGTGGCTAGGAGCGTTTTGCCCTGGAGATCGATCCATCGGCATATAATAGTGTTTAGGTGCGTTCTGCCCTATAAGTGACCGATCCACCGGCTATAATAGTGAGGATTCTCGCACTCACATGGATATAAAATATGAGATTGATTGAATAATGATGGACTAATGGCTTAAGGCCAAAATGTATTGATTTTGTACTATGACATGGCTTAAGGCCCAAAAGTATCGATTGTTCATAACTACCTATTGATATCTGATGTGATTGTTAATTATGTGAATGATATATATACATATCTTGTTATATATGCATGCAGTTTTGTATCATGTGTGACATTACGGGCCTACTTCTAAGTGTGACTTTAAAGGGTTACTCAGTACCATAGTACTGAAGGGTTCCATTTGTGGGGCCCCTGCCTATTTAATGGGCAGTGTCCCTTGCAAGTCCAATTTCAGGTGCTACTTAAGTGGGCAACGGGAAAGAGCGTAAGGATTATCCGGACTCTTAGGGTTCTCCCTTTGCTTTTACTTTCTGGTTTAAATGTATTTCTCATTCTTGTAACCACCATTGGTGGAACCTATTCTTATCGAATGTTTACTTGTGCTACTCTGATTTAAAATGGTTTGAATTTCTAGCAATTGATATTTTGTTCTTTAGCCTTAGCACTTGGTACTGGAACGGTATGAGTGAACCGGTCTAGTACTAAGTGTGGCGGTAATATCCCCGAAATTCACCGTTTGATATTTTGGCTTCCGCAATTTTTTTTAATAAAATGAAATTTTTTAATAGTGAATTTTGGGGGTGTTACATTTAGGCCATCATTACTATTCTCTAGTCAACTCACTTTCCTCACTCTTTTCCAATCCTCTCATAACCACATCATACTACTTAGAGTATCCTATCATGTGTAATACCCCCAAAATTTACTAATGAAAAATTTCATTTTAATAAAAAGGTTTAACATAAGTAGAGTAACAAAACTATTAATTTTGGGGATATTACCACCACACTTAGTACCAGACCAGTTCACTCTTACCGTTCTAGTACTAAGTGCTAAGGCTAAATAGTATTAACACCAAATATAAGTCATTAATCAAAAAAGAGAATTCATGAAAGGATTCATTCATAACCATATAGAAATTAGAGTGCGATTTAAGAATTACAACCCAGGGAGTAAGTAACTAAAGTTTTCTAAAAACATAAAATATCGTGTGACATGACATAACTAGAATAAAAAGACACATGGTAAAATAAAAGGAAAGATAGAGTCTAGCCGAGTTGCTCTCGATCCCCAGGCTAAGTCTAGGCTCAACTCTCAGCCTCGCCCAATGCCTTGTAAGTGTCGTAGGTATCGAAGATGTCATCTCCTACCTACACAAACTCAGATGGGTCTTCTTCTCGAGGGAATGAGTATCACTCATGAAACGTGTGGTCAATACGCTACGTACTGATTAAGGCAACTATGCACTAAGGCCAACACATAAGAGTATATAATATAATCACGATAACATGACAACATACAATCTCTCCAGTAAATAAAGGCCAAGCTATAGTCCGGATAAACTGATTATTTAATCCATGAATAGTACTGATTTCACACCATACTTTTATTGATCCATGCGAGCACGGGAACCCCACTATTATAGCCGGTGGATCGGTCACTTATAGGGCAGAATGTACCTGACCACTATTATATGCTGGTGGATCAGTCTCTAGGGAAAAATGCTTCTAGCCACTATTATGTTGGTGGATCGGTTTGCCCTGACTCTCATGGTGTTCCACTGTAAGCACTTAGTGTCTTTTATGTGTCTTATCAAACTTAGGGTTTGGTTTATTGAGCTCGGGATCCCCCACTATTATAGCCGATGGATCGGTCACTTATAGGGCAGAACGTACCTAACCATTATTATATGTCGGTGGATAGGTCTCTAGGGCACCCCGGCACCTGGCCACTATTATGCCGGTGGATCGGTCCGGGCTCAGCTCAATAATCTTTTACTTTACATGATTAATGTTTGACTGTGTCCTCCCAGTCATGCATGACTAACTCCATCTACAATTATCCTCCCAAGAGGGCACATCCCATGTCTTGAGACTTCTGCACCTCCTAACTCACCTAACATCCTTTCTTTATTCCACTACTCACACTAGTAGCCCAATTCCTAGGTGTGTGGGTCAAGGCCTACTACCGACACTACTAAGCCCATTCACAGTCTTCCCTAGGGTTTTCTCTAAAAAAACCTTAATTTGGGCCTATGTGGCCCATCATCCTCTACCTCACGCAACCCAACTATTTTAACACCCCACACATCACAACCCTTAGATTCAACCCTCATCATTTCACATCACTCCCCCAAATACACGCATGACCACGAAACCCTAGGTGACCACACCAAACCCTAGCTAGCCATGCCAACCCTAGCATCGTCATTTCCACATATCGCACTTCCATTTCTCACCTTCCACCCTTACTCCCCTTGATACTTATGCTCACCCCACTCATGAAAATCCCCCATTCTCACCTCATACTCCACTTACCCTCATTTATTTTCCTTTTCCCCCTTCTCAAATTAGGATTTCCTCTCAAACCCTAGCTCGGTCTCCTATGCACCCTTATACTATCTTACATACTATTTTTCACCCAAAGCCTCCAATCACCTAAACAACTCTTCCATTACCTTCCTCACACCCCAAGGAAACTTTCCATACGTAAAATTCACCCCCATGCAGACTCTATTCATCCCATGCAAACCCTCAAAGTTTTTCATGCAAAACCCTAAAACTCCCATGCAAAACCCTAGTTTCTCCTATGCAAACCCTAGATTCTCCCATACAAAGTTCATCCACTTTATTTTGCTTAAAGTCCCCCTTTTATTCTTCCTCTCATGGATCATGGGATGTTTAGGTCAAACCCACATTCCTTGGTTAATTTATTTCCCCTTGGCCAACTTACTCCTCCTGGTCCACTCACTTCTCCATTTTTTCTTTTTCATCCTTCCACCCTATATCACTACATTAATTATTCTAGCATGCATGTCCTAATAGGGCCATATCATATTATATCACCATTCATAGCACAAACATATCGTACGCATACCATAAATGAATACAAGAGCATACCTCAACTCCAAGCTACGCCACACATAAAACGGTTATAACAATAGCATAAGATGCACAACATATCATTATACATGGCATCCAAGGCATATAAAAACATATAGCACACATAAGGCCTTAGCTACACCTTTACCTAATACAACACCGGTCTTGGAGCACGCTCCTACGCCTCCTTAGATTTTTGACTGGTTTCACCTATAAGAGGAAAAAACTAAGGATTAGTTTCCCTCCTACCATAAATACTATTATTTCTTATTTTAGTCTAAGATTAGGGTTACTATTATTTAATGGAACTTTACAAGTGAAAACTAGGGTTTTTATCCTCAAGTTAGCCTACTAGGTTATTACTAGTCAAAATATATGTTAATATTTATGGCTATATTTATATTATTAAATCTATTAGCTTTATTTCTACGAATAATAGTACTAACACTAGTTATAGCAAAATAGTGATATTAGTAATAATAGTAATACTAATGCTCCTAGTAATAGAAATCCTAGTATTTTCAAGGCTAAGGCTAATAATAGTGCTAGGGATAAAATAATAATATACTAATAGTAATACCAACAAAGTACTAATATTGCTGAAGATAATAATGATACTAGCTATATTTGAAATAATAATAATATAAGAGTTTGAATGTTTTTACCACAATAATAATAGTAACAACAATGATAACAATAATAATAGTAATAATAATATTACTGTAGTAACAATGTTGATAATAAAGGCATTAGGAATAATATTAGCAATATTCGAATAATAATTAATAATAATATTAAGGTTTAAGCATTGTTCTTCTATAGTAATAAAATGATAATATGCCAACTTCGGTTTCAATAACATTAACAACAACAACAACAACAATAATAGTATTAAGAATAATACTAATAGTAATAATAATCAAAATGGTGATAGTAATATAAGGGTGCAAATATTTACCATAATAATAAAAGTAATAATAATAGGCTAAGGCTAGCATTAATAATAATAGTAGTAACAATAAAGAAAATCATAATTATAATAACACTAAATTTGTAAACCATTAATAATAATAATAATAATAATAATAATAATAATAATAATAATAATAATAATAATAATAATAATAATACTAGTTAGGAAAATTCTGAAGTAAGGTTAAGTTACAACAACAACAACAACAACAACAATAATAATGATGATGATGATGATGATGATGATGATGATGATGATGATGATGATGATAATAATAATATTATTATTATTATATATAATACCAATAATATTATTAAAAAAAGCTAATACTTGTATAAAATGGGTTTAGGAGTTGGGAAGGTCAGAGCACCACCTAAGGACAATGGTGGCACCGGTGGCAGCGAATGAGGTGGTTGGATGGAGGTGGTGGAAAGAGGAGAAATGAGAAGGAGAGGGAGGAAGGATAAAAGGTGGGCAGGGAAAGGTAGGGGAGAGTCTACAGGAGTTTTTGGGAGGCACGAAGGGTGTTGGTCATGTCGGAAATGGTGGAGGATAGCTGTGCAAAGGGCGGCGGGGGTTGAGGAGGGGTTGATTGGGAGGACAAATTTTCATGGCCGAGGTGGTTTGTGTAGGAAAAATCGAGGGAGGATGAGGGTTTAGTTAAGTATAGGGTGACACAAGGGACAATTCTATAGGTGGTTCGTTCGGTGGTGATGGGTAGCCATGCCAGAATGCTCGTCCGATGGGACGGCGGCGAGAATGGGCAAATTTCTGGGTTTGGAAATCAAAAACCCAATTAAGGTTTCCTATGAGGTATTTATAGGCCAATTGGGGGGAAAATTGACAAGGGGAAGAAGACAAGAGGGGTACCGATGCCAGACATGCCGGCCAGTGGTGGCAGTCAACGCGATTCTACCATGGCAGGGCTACGAGGCTGAGGAAAGAGGGAAAAGGAAAGGGATAGAGCACTTGGGAGAGGGGAAGGGGTCGGTTGGGGTTGAAATAGTGAAAAAAAGCGACAGGAGAGGGAGGGAAGGACGACATGCAGTGGTGGTGGTCAGCGGAAGGTAGGGTTAAAGCACCTCAGTCACCGCCCGTGCCTCGGGGAAGAAGAAGAGACGGGATCGAGTGGTCCAGGGAGGAAGAAAGAAGAAAAGAAAAAGGAAAAAGAAAACCGAACTAGCTGGGAAAGAAAGGAAAAAAAAGAGGGAGGTGCGACGCTGGTTTGGGCAGCGCAAGAGGGAAAGGAGAGTTGGGCCACGCGGGGTAGGGCTAGCCCATGTCGGGGGGAAGAAGGAAAAAAGAAAAGGAGAAATAGAGAAAGAAAAGAAAAAGGAAAAGATGAAGAAAAATAAAAGAAAAGAAAAGAAAAGAAAAAAGGAAAAATAGGTGGGTTGGGGTATTTTGGTGTTTTTGGGTTATTTAAAATAATAATATCTAGAAAATAATAATTAAGTCCTTTTATATTGATTTGGGCTATTTTTGAATAATTTTTCCAAATCCCGTTTTAATTAGCAACACTCCATAATTTTTCCTAATTAAATTATTTATCATTTTTCTCTTGATTTTCCCTAAATAACTCCCCTATATTTTAATAAAATAATTTATTTAATTAATTTCCCTAATAAATCCTTATTTGGCCATAATTTCTAAAATTATGGTTTTGGGGTATTTCATCATGTATGTCATGAAGGGAAATATCACAAAAGCATAATTCAAGTACAAGTAATAATACCACATTATACATATCATAAACATATACAGCTTACTAGAGCTCCATGCTTAGCAAACTACGCTACAAGATCAAGTTATATAATATATAATGCACACACATCAAATCAACACACAAAACACATTATTCACACATATTAGGCCTTAACCATATCCTTACCTAAAATGACACTGGGCTTGGAGCACGCTCCTATGCCTCCTTAGGGTTTTGACTTGGTCACCTATAAGAGAAAAATACCAGGGTTAACTTTCCCCTTACCAACATCATCATTACTTCCTACTTTACCCTTATCATAACCTAGTATTAGGGTTAATAATAGTAATAGCAGTTATATAAGTAAAAGTAAGGGTGTTATTCTTAAAATAGCTAATCATGTTACTACTAGTCAAAATAGGTCTTGGTAGTTATATTGGTCCATGTTAAAGTATTATTAGCAATATTCATATTACTAAAGATAATAACTTTAATATTAACAATAATAATAATAATGATGATGATAATAGTGATAGTGATAATAATAATAATAATAATAATAATAATAATAATAATAATAATAATAATAATAATAATAATAATAATAATAATAACAACTCAAATCATAGTAATGATAATAATAATATTAGTAATACTAAAGTAGTGACAATAATGGTAATAATGATGATAGTAGTAGTAGTAGTAGTAGTAGTAGTAGTAGTAGTAGTAGTAGTAGTAGTAGTAGTAGTAGTAGTAGTGATATAGGTAATAATGATGATGATGATGATGATGATGATGATGATGATAATAATAAGAGTTCAAAAAATCATAATCATAATAATATTAGTAATAATAGTGCCAAAATTAATAATAATAATAATAGTAATAGCCATAGTAATAATAAGAATGATAATAATAATAATAATAATAATAATAATAAGAATAATAAGAAGAAGAAAAATGATAATAATGATATTAACACTAATAAAATAATTAACAATTACATAAATTATATTTAAAGGTTAGGGAGGCTAGGGCATAACGTAGGGGTGGTGGTAACTAGGAGGCGGTGCATGGCGGTGCTAGCAGCTACAGTAGAGGAGGAAGGGAATTTGGAGAATTGGATTTCTAGGCTAGGATAGGGGGAGTGAGATGGTGGTTGTGATGGTGGTGGATGTTCTGGGTTGAGAGGGTTGGAATGGTGGTGGTGGCGCAGCAAAAGGGGTGGCATAAGTGGTGGTTGCTGTGGTGGCTGAAGGTGGTGGTGGAGGAGGAAGGGTGAAGGAGAGGGAGGTAGGGAGAAAGGAAGGTAGGACGAGGTGTAGGAGGCTTTGATGGGGGGTTTTGGGAGTTAGGAGAAGTGGTGCTTGCGGCGGGGATGGCGTCACGCATAAGAGAAGGTGTGGGGTTGGTTTGGATTGAAAAATGAAAGGAAAGGGATGGGGAGAGAGGGGGTGGTTGGCTATTAGGCGTACGAGGGCTGTAGGCTTAATTTGTAGGCAGAGGGAGGAGGAGCAGGAGGAAGAAGATGACTCGGCGGGCTAGCTGGTTTGGGGAGAAAAGAAAAGAAAGAAAAAGGAGGGGAGAACCTAGTTGGTCGAGCAGAGAAGGAAAGAAAGGGATGCGGGCTGGGCTATGCGGGGAAGGAAGAGGGATGAGGGTTTGGGCAGCGAGGGGGGCTGGCCCATTTTGGGGGAAGGAGGAAAAAAAGAAAAAAGAGAAAGGAGAAAGGAGAAAAAAAAAGGGAAAAAGGGAGGAAAAAGAGAAAAAGGAAAAAGGAAAAATAAGTTGGTTGGAGTATTCAGAATATTTTTGTATTTTTGAATATTTAAAATAATAATATTTAAATTTCCTTTTTAGGTTAATTTAGGATATTTTGGATAATTTTTTTCTAAATTATATTTTAATTAACAAAACACCCTAATTTTCCCTAATTAAATTCTTTATTATTTTTCTCTTAATTTTGCCTTAAATATTCCCCCTTATTTTAATAAAAAAATTATTTAATTAATTTACCCAATAAATTCCTATTTTGACATATTTTCTTAAATTAGAGTTTTGGGGTATTTCAATAACATAAGTTATTCATGTAGTAATGGAGAAGGCAACACGAGGTTGTGGCATGGGTGAAGGCTAGGAGTTCTTAGTGATGTAATGTTGTTGTGTTTAGCTGGTGCTAATGGTTGGTTTAAAAAGGTTAGCCATGGAAATTAAGGTTGAAGTAGATGATGGCATCAAGGTTATGAGCTTTTACTTTTACCTTTTTAAGGAGGCTTGGGTTGTTTTGATCTATTACATGATGTTGGTTCTATAGGACTTGGTTATTGTTCTTACATGTAGTAGTTACTGGAAAGGGAGAATAAAGTTGGAAAAGGTGGTGGAGAAAAGGGAGGTAAGGTGTTGGTTATTCATTTATTACTGTCATTATTGGCATGAAGAGGAAGGAAAATGAGAATAGATAGAGAGGGAGGATGCCAAGTGTTCTGTTGCATGAAAATGGAAGTGTGAGACAGGTGTTGCAAAGGTAAGGCACAATGAGGGGTTTAATCAAGTTTTATTTTACACAATGGAGGGGCCCAAGCACGGAAATGGTGTGAAAGTCAAAAGGGATATGGCTTTGGTTGAGTGTAAAGTTAGGTATAGTTAAGGTTTAGTTTGGATAATCTAACTAGGAAAATAAATTATAGTTAGCAAAGGGAGAGTTTAAGATAAGAAAATTAAACCAACATTAATGGTTAGGAAAGGATTAAATAATAAACAAAAGAAATTAAGGTTATAAAATTTGGGGTGTTTCACCTGGTCACTTTAAAAATGCTAAGTTGAGGTTTTATTGAAAAAATTCCATCTAAATTTCCACCAACTTTTATTCGTGTTTTTTGCCTCAAAATGATTTTTTTATTATCTAAACTTTATGAAACTTTAATGGTTATTATATTTTGATTTTTTTGATTTAAAAAAATATCTTACCTTTATTTGTATTATTTTCATATTTATTCCATCAATTTTAGGCATAATTAGCTATAAAAACCTAACTTAATATATCTAAATCTTATCTAATTAGCCTGAGACTGAGTCCAACCCATTCAATATTAATAAGATTGGATCACAGAAATCCAATTTAGGCTAAGAAGGATTGGTCATTTTCCCTTCTCATCCACTTCTCATGTTCATGAATCAAATCTACAAAATAATCCTTCATCATTATAATCTGAACCTCCCTCACCCTCTCCCTTTTACCATGTTTGGTTGTGAACTCCCCCATAAACATCTAAATCTCCTTATTCTTAGCCTCATTCAAGCACTGTGCAAATCTTATTAATCATTGACATTATTACATGTAAGATTACCCTCAAATTCACTTCACCTTCCTCATATATATCCTTTTCCTTTCTTGTTTGTGAATCACCCCCTCCCACATGCAACCTATTTATTCTAATCCTTCCCTATGCATCATGTATGGCCCTTTATAATGAGATATTCCATACAAATATTATCTAATCATTGCAAATATTCTTTAATTAATATATCCACTCACTTACCCACTCCCTCTTCTTTTCTCCTAACTAAGAATATATTGTACTCATATGTGTCTCTCCTTTATGCATGGAATTTCCCTTCCCCTCTATACACGTGAACCAATATCCTTCACTCATTCTCACTTGGTTGATAAATATATAAGCTTGTGGTAAGTACTTTGACTCCCCTCATTCCATTTGCTACTCATATACCTCCCCTCATATATAATAAACTCCATAATTCTCTTTCCTTGTCTCTTAGATTGTGTATTTTTCTCTTCCTATTCTCTCTTCACATGCCACCGTAACTAAATCTTCATGCTCCATTAATGAAGCTTCTAGGTTTTTCCAAATTTAAGATTTAGTTAATTATTTCCCTTTTTTTAAACCTATTTCCTTTTGTTATGATTTTTAAATTTTGACTTCTTATGTTTCCTCATGGTTTATAGAATTTCAAGAGGTGTATTTGAAGTATAATAAGCTTTATCCTTGTTCTATTTCCTTACATTAATAACATATGTTGCAAGTAAGACCGTCTAACACCTTTTAAGCATGTTCTCTTTAGTATCATGTATGTTGGATCTCATATGAATATTTATGATTTTATATAGCTATAAATGTATGAGAATCATGATATTTTGTTTTTAAAGATATGAAAATAGTTATATATTGATGCTCTAAAGATTTGGTACAAGCATACGTTTGCAAAACATGAAAAATGGTGACTTTTCAAGGCCACCAAAATTATCATAACCTTGTAGGTTAAACTATACTACTTGGATGGAAGTTATGATGAAAATGAGGCATCAGATGAATTATTTGGATGTATAGTTTACCAAAAAAATTACGGTTCAAAAATCTTATAAGTATGTAAACATTTATGGTCAAAACTATGCAAGGTGTAAAATACGCCAAATTCTATAACTCGCATACGAGGCTTGCCCTTTTGGGATATTGGTGTGTTCTTGTTTGTTTTTAATTTTATTTGATGATTCCATTAGATTCTTTAGGTTTTTAACTTCAATTTTTATGCTTAATATGTTATCAAGTAAGCACATTTAGGCTTTGTTTGGTCAAATAGAAGTTTGAGCATGTTTAAGGTAGATTTTTGAACATGTTGTGCATACTTATATCTTTGGCCAAATTATCTGGGTTCCTGATCCTTAGAGGTTATAGATGCCATGAATTGAGCATGTTTAACATGTGTTTATAAGTGATTTTTTTATGATTTGATATATTTAAAGTATTCTTCACATATTCAAAGTATTATTCAAAATATTCAAAGTCTTCTTCACTAATCACCCACCAATTAACATATATAGGGTCAAAGTAAAAGTAATCATTTTTTTTATGAATAATTATGGATGAATGCCATAATTATGGTATTGGAAGTTAATGGTTGGCCATTGACCATTGACTTTGACCATTTACCATTGACTTTTGCCATTGACCATTGACTTTGATCATTAATAGTAATTTTTTTTAGAAATGGCTTATGGCCATATTTTGTGGTCTTTAAATTAAAAATATATTATATTTTTCACCCATTGGCCCTTAGGCGACCTTTCATGATTAAAATAGATATTTTGGAGATTTTAACTCATGTATTTTAGGCTAAGTTTTGTTTCATCATTACACTATAAATTTTACTAGTGATATTGAAAACACTTAATATAAGTTTAGTATTTTCTAAAACCACTTATGCGGAATGAGTTTAGTATCATCTATCAATACTTGCATATACTGTGATACGTGTGAAATGTATGTTTGGTATAATCTAACAACACTTGTGGATATGTTTAGTGTACTCATACAAAACACATAGGGATTCTAAAGTGGCTAGTGGTTTGATACTATAACATCCCCAAGCTTTGAAGCAAAACATTTTATTTTTAAGACAAAGTAGAAGTGTTTGAAATACAAAACCAGGGAATGTTATTGTCACATCAACCATGAGAGAGGTGTGGTCATCAGCTAACCCATGCCCGATGTAAGATAAAATGAAACAAGGAGTTAATAATGTATAATCATAATAATAATGACAATACGAGAAAATAAAGGCTAGAACAACATTATAGATAGAATGAAGTTGATAGTTTTACAAAATAAAATATAAGTGTTTGAGCCAAGAGTTGAAATAACCATAAATACAAAAACATCCCAATGTAGTGGGAAAATACTAATAACTGGTCAGCCTAACTCTTAGGCACAATCACAAACCTCAAACCCCAAGCAGTGGCACACTAATAGCTCATTTCATGACCCTCAACATACTCTAACTGAGAGTCATACCCCTACAAATCATCCTCTGCTCCCCAGATCAGAAGTCGGATCATCATAGTGACCACACAAGTGCAATATTAGTACTGTGAAATACTTGTAAAACATACTACCTAAAACATGGAAGGCTCATGCAACACATTAAAGTTAAATAATAGCATAATGATATTATAAAAATACAACTCAAGTATAAAATATCATGCTTGCATGGAAATCTTGGGAGTATAGAAATACAGTAATACATGTGATGCATATAAATGTAAACCATATTAGAATTCTTCGTTTAGTGACCACACAAGTTCTAGTTAGTAAGATAGTTCGTTCGACCACACCTAGTTCTCCACCATGAAAAAAAGTCATGGTAGCACAAGATAATCACAAAGGGATACCACACCCATCACATAAGGTTGCGATACATCAAAGAGGCTTTATTCGGGGATACCACATCCACAACACATCAAGTGCACCTGCCACAAATTGGGATACCTCACCCACCACACCTTGAATGTCTCCATCGTGAGGGCTAAAAAGTTGGGATACCACACCTACCTAAGCAATGGACAATATGAAGTGTTAGGGGCTTGTATTGGGACACCTCACCTACCCGTATTGGACACCGATGCCATGTTGTCCTGTCACAGTATAATCCTGTACCTCAAAGATATGCGCATACCCCCATCAATCGTAACCCGGTAGAGAAGAAAATAGGTACTGAGTGAAAGATATATAACCAAGGACAACCCACCCACTAAATCCCAATAGCTACCTTGAGAGTTGAGGGAAAAGGCTCAAACAAAATCTTAAACCATTAATTTATGTATAAGTGATATCACAAATCACCATAAGGTCCACACATAACCAAATTAGGTGTTCCAAGTGATAACACCAAACATAATTAAAATCTATTATTTAATTAAATTGGGTGTTTCCAAGTGATAACACCAAACACATTACAATGTGTTAAAGCCACCATTTGGGTGTTTAAAGATGATACCAAACTCATCCACAAGGCATAAAAGCCACTAATTGGGTGTTTTGAGATAACACAAAAATTAACCAAAAATCAAGTCTGAAATACCATCATAGTGGATCATATCAAATCAAGTCAATCATAGTTGAAATCATAATTAAAATGTTGTAAATACATGGAAGAATCAACACAAAAGAACTAAGAGATACACAACAAATTATAATAAACCAGTTAGGCTCCAAATGGACCAGTTGATCGATCCTTCAGACCATTCAACTAGTCTGGTTGTACTAGACTCAGACCAAAACAAAACTAGAGCACCAGTCGGTTGGTTAGCCTCACCGATCAACTGTTCATATAAATAAGTCGACTAATTTGGTTCAACCGGTAAATGGGTCTAAGTAGAGACCAATCCATTTTAGTTTGTAGAAAAACTGATCAATGGGTTTGACCAACCGATCGACTAGTCATAGTAACCAGTCAACTGGTTTGGTCTAACAGATTGATGATTTTAAGTAGAGACCAAACTACTTCGGTCTACAGGGACACCAGTTGATGGGTTTGACCAATTGATTGACTGTTCATCGAAATCAGTTGACTGGTTTTCTAAACCAATCAACTGATTTTGTGGCCAATCGATCCAAAACTTCAAACCATTCGAGTGATCTCAAAAGTATTTGATGGGTTCAAGGAACTGCTCGACTGGTCTGGATAAAACACAACCCAAATTTGCAAAACACACACCAAATTTTACCGTACTTTACCATAATAATCCTAGCATGCTTCTACGTCAAAACACACATAAGAATATATGTTTCACACATAGCATAATATGGGTACATGGTAATTTACACACTTAAATAAATTATGCTCAAACAACCCATTTTATGCTTAAAATTAGAGAATATTAACAATACCTACTTGAGAAGAATTAAACCACATGCTTATAACATGGAACAAAATTAGATCATACTCATATAAGCACTAATACATGGAACCCCAATATACCACATAAATCTAATTATGTTAAAGATAAGAATACCTTACCTTAAAGTAATTATTCTAGCAAAAAAATCCTACTAGATGACCTATCTATTAGAAATTCGATTCCTAAGAGAATTAAAACAAAAACCATTAAAATCATCTTCCAAAACTTCATTAAAACTAAGAAAATCAAAAGAATAAGTGAGACACAAAACACCACCTTTGATTCAAAAATAGGGTGCTAAAAGAGAAGATGAAATCTCTAACTTTTCTCAACCTTAATTCTTTCTTACTTAAGGAAAGAAAGAGAGAACTAAAACTAAGATTAGAAGAATTAAAAGGAACACAATGCTTTCAAGATCAAAGTAGAAAGACAGAGATAACCTCTATTTTTTTCTCAACTGAAGGAAGAAGAAGGGAAAATGGAAGGGTTCTCCACACTTAGTCAAAATTTCCACGAGGAAAAGGGATAAGAGAGAAATAACACAAGCCAAGAATGATAATGGATCAATAAATGAGAAGTATAGGAGAGGCTGGTTGACATTCTCAAGAAAAAGGGGGTTGAGACTTGTGAGGTTGAGTGTGTGTAAGTCAAGAAGTGAGGGCTGATTTGATGGGGTGGTGGGGGTTGAGTGTAGTTAGAGATAGGCATGGTAGTGGGTTGGAAATTCAGGGAAAGGTGCACAAAATCAAGCTCGCAGCCCCAATATGGAAGCTTAATAAAATAAAACTAAGGGATGTTACCACCACATCAATAATAAGAGAGGTTTGAACATCACCTAATACATGCTTGATGCAACATAAAATGGGAGAAAAGAATAAAATATGCATGCACTAACAATATAATAGTAATAAATATGAAAAATATTATATAAGGAAAATATAGGTCTATAAAATCTAAATATAGGAACCAAAGCCGAGAGTTTAAATAACCAGAAAGAGTAGAAGCATCCCAATGAAGTGGGAAAAATAATCTAAATTGGTTAGCCTAATTCTTAATTAAATAAAAATAAAAATCTCAATCCCCAAACAATGACCAGTTGCTAGCCCACAACATCATCCATGCCATACTTAAGCTTAGAAACATAACCTTGTAGATCATACTCTACACACTTGAATAGAAGTTGGATTGTCAACTTAATCACATAAACATAGTATCAATATGATGAAGTAACGGTAAAATAAACTACCTAGATCATAGTAATGATTCATGCTACACATTGAGGTCATATAAACACATGATGTGTGACATGCTTAGAAAATGTAACATGTAAGGCCATGGATTGAAGGATTTTAGCCAATG
This sequence comes from Tamarix austromongolica, assembly GCA_039764185.1. Lineage (NCBI taxonomy): Eukaryota > Viridiplantae > Streptophyta > Magnoliopsida > Caryophyllales > Tamaricaceae > Tamarix > Tamarix austromongolica. Next base: position 74,493,348 of record CM077816.1, on the reverse strand, counting down.
AAAATAATGCAGTGAAATAAAATTGAGGGTTAAAATAAACCCAAGAACACATGCTAGATTAAGAATAAACCTGCTAGTCGCCTAGACTAGGTTACTAATTGAATCAATTTTGGTTTGAAGATGTGGATGATTCGATCCACTTCTTGATCCAATTTGTGATTACTCCAATTGCTAGGTTTCAAACTTCTTCGATCAGGTGAGTGTGAATTGTGTCACACCTCCATGGGTATCCACACACTATGAATTTTGAATTGTGGGGGATGCGTGCTAGCGCCAATGAGATCACTCTCAATTTTGTAAAGGACTATGCTATTGTGGATAGATAGTTCGCTCATCTAATGGAGAGAGAATATTTTATAGATTTGTCCCCATCGACTAATACTAGTCAAGGGATACCCATCAATTGATTTATACCATTAGCCAATCGATGCTCCAAAAACATCCACTTTACACAATTTTCCAAGTGCATTCCAAAAACAAATCCATTTTGTTTAGTATCAAGATAATTTTTAACATATTTTGAAAGATTTTAGGATTGGGTATTACACATTCGAACTAGAAGTTTTTTGTGTTCAATTTGACTCAAATCTCTTTTCTTTTCTTTTCTTCAAATGACCTTATAACTTGACGATTTGAAAATTTGTGGCCATTGGTTTTAAACATTAATTAAACTAAAACTGATTCAAGGGACAAATTTGCCAAAAAGCACTTGGATAACCTTAAACACTTACCCTTTTCTTCTTCTTATTCCCTACTGCTACTTTCTCTATGTATAGGTTAATTTTCCATGGGACGTGCTTTTAGAATTGTTTTCAAAGGTTTCTGACTCTATCTCATCTATGTTTAGCCTCATTTCTCATTATTCGATAACTAGAGTTTACCTTGTCTTCCAAAGAACCCTTTATATTCATCATTTTAGGTCAGATATGCTTATAGTCCAAAAAAATTCCCTCTAATTGGCATCTACCAATCAGCTTAGGGTTTAATAGGGGATTTTCATGGCTATTAAGTCATTTGAAGTACCCTCTCAAAACCCTAGCTACATTTTCTCTCTTGCCATTCATTTGTTTTCTAAGTGTTGAAAATTTCCTTTTGAGGTTCTATTTCCCGCACCTAAATTTTTAGGTTATATCAAATCTAATTAAATAGGATGTGATCAAATCAATGTTGATTAGATCGGATATGATGTAATTAAATTGGATGAGTGTTAATTTTATTATTATAAAATATATAGTATTAGTATCATTGTTTTTATACATATTATTATTATTTAATGTATAATACTATTATAATATATTTATCATAAATAATAATATAATATAATATAATAAAAATATATTGTAAATGATATTAATAAAAATAATTATATATTATTAATAATAAAGATAAAGATAAAAATAATTATAAATAATAATAATTATAAATAATATAATAAATATAAAAATAATCACATATTTTTAATATTGATATCATAATAATAATTATTTTAAATAATTATACTATATCATTATTAATAATAAAATATTTATATTATTAATATTTATTTTTATCAATAATAATAAATATAATAAAAATGTTAATAATTGATAATACAAATACTAATACTAATACTAATAATAAGCATAATAATAAAAAAGATCATAATAGTATTAATAAGATTAAACTTTATAATAATAATAATATTATTATTATAATAAATACATTAATACTATTTATAATAAAGATAATAAATTTATTTATTACTTTAATAATAATACTAATACTTTTATATTTATTAACTAATAATAATCATAATTAGAGTATGTGTAATAATTATATTAATAAAAATTATAACAGATGATTGGATTAGATCAGGTTAGTGTGGACTGAATCGGATCAAATTGAGTATGATAATAAGGTGAGGAAAACGTTGTGTGGCTCATCTTCTCTCCTCCGCACCGATCTTTCTTTCTCTTCACTCTCCCTTTTCTAACTCTTCTATCCTTTTCCAATCCTTCTCCTAGCTTTCTTATGTTTTCCCTTCGAAGAAAAGAGGGTTAGATTTTGAAAAGATTTAGGATTTGAGCTTTGCTCCTAATTTTCTAATTTTTGAGAAGGTTGTGTGTTTTCTTGTATTCTCTTATATTTAACCATTATTTTTTTAAAGTTTTGAAGAAAGTTTTATAATTCAAGTGATTGAATGCTTTAGACCTTGTAGTTGAAGAAATTCCCTTACATTCTTTTTTTTCTGTCTTTTGCTTGAGTTAGAGGTAAATAATTATTACTCTTTTTTTTAATAGTGAATGGCATGGGATGAATTTTAGTGTTATTTCTATGATAACATGAATATTGGTGAAGAAATATGATATTTAGCATGTTGTTAGTAACAGTGTGTAAACATGAAAACTTTATCTATAAGGTTTTATGATCTAAGTTGTGTTTGAGTATAATTATAGTAAGTTTTTAGAATGAAATATGTAATGTGTGAAGCATTTTGCATGAAGTTTGGGGCATGATATAAGGGACTTAGTTTGGTTTGATGTTAAACATGTTAAATCACGATTCTTGATGTTTGTGTAAATTTGAACATGACTAGGTATATAGCACATTGGATATGAGATCTCAAGTTGTGGAACATTTTGAATGCTTGACATGGATGCCTAGAATGAATTAGAAAATCATGTTTTAGCCTCAATGTGTTTTGTGTGCTAAGTTTTTGAGGAAGTTGTGCACTAGGTTGCATGAAGGCTAGCCGACTAGTTCACTAGTAAGCTGATTTAGAAATGTTTTGTGTTTGGTTTCTGCAAGCAATGAATCAATTATTTTAGGTAAAAACCATTTGAATGGTTAGCTAGTTGATGTGGATTTACATGTCCACTCCAACATGTATCCCCCATCTAATTTAATCCTCCATTCAAATGAAAATAACTTCAATTCACAAAGAATAAAACTTGAGTTGAACTCACAAAGAGATTCTTATTACTCAACTCAACACTACATATAATAATGGTTGTATGTGTGTTATATATATATATAGGCATAGCCTAGAAAAACACCCTATTAATCATCCACATTACACAATGGGATTAGGGGAGAATTAATTAAGATCATATATTAACTAAATTTACATCATTTATGGAAAATATTTGTAACACCCTAAATTTTACTATTAAATTTTTTTGATTTACAATGGAAGCATATAATTAAAATATTGGGTGTTACCGCTATAATCGACATAAGTCTAATTTACCAAACCATCCTTACATCAATCACAAGGCTAAAACTATTCATAATAAAATAAGGAAATTAGAAATGAAAGAAGCTTTTATAAATATAAATACGAGTTTGGAGGTTGACTTTAGGTTACAATAATAGAATAAAAACTAAGGAATAACATGGATCAAAGAGGCTGAAAAGGTATCTGGGTAAAAACATTATCCGGATAACATAAATATTCTCCCAAACACCTAGTAGATAAAAGGTCAATCTTCCTCATACAATTCACAAAAAGTAGTAAAATCATCTAGTTGGTCCTCAAAGACATGCACAAAAGCATCTAGGTCATCTCCTTGTGAAAATAAACAACAACCATAAAAGGATGGTTAATATGTTATGTACTGAGCAAGTTAACCATACCATCGAGTTAGGGATACAGATAAAAACATGCCTTCATAATAGATGATAAGTGCACATACATTTTAAGAAAAGTCTCATAAGGTAATTATTGATCCAAGCCTCTTAATTAGATATAACCATTTTCATACTTTTGTTTACGTTGAGTTTAGGGACCCCACTATTTTGATGGAATGATCTGAAATACTTTCTAAGGAACAACACACCTGAGCTACTATTATCATTTGGTGAAATAGATTTGAAAACATCACCTTCTCTAGGAAAAATTCACCCAAGCCACTATTATCATCCGATAGAACAGATATGGAAACATCACCTTGGTCCTGACGTACGTACTATTCCACTTTAAATCATTAGTGTCTTATCCATGAGGTTACTCAATTCATATTCTTATTCAAGATGAGCATGGGCCCTGCTATTTAAAATCTGGTGGAATAAGTTGAAGCACCTTCTTAGGAAAAACACACTTGAGCCACTGTTATCATGATGTGTAACATATCTAAAAACATCACCTTCTCAGGAGAAAGCACTCTCGAGCCACTATTAATATCCGGTGGAATGGATATGAAAAACATCACCTTGGTGTGACTCACATGTTATTTCACTTTAAATAATTAATGTCTTATTCATGATTGATTTATAGGTACATAACACATTAAAAATAGGTCACCACATCACACAACTCATAAGTTCATTCTCTAGAGTTAAGATCTTTATTTCTCAAAACCCTAATTTCATAATTTAGGCATAAATTCTCCCATATTGATCATTTACCCACAAAATTTAGTATATCTTACTCAAATATTAGTATTAACAACATATTCTAAATTCAAGGTTTAAATTCCACGTCTTGCACTTGGGATAATAGCCCTATCTCAAAAGTTAATATTGCTTGGGCTTATAAACCTAGTTTCACAATTATGTCATAACCTTTCATGTAGAGCTCAAACACTTACCAAATTTAATATACATTTCCAAAACACTGATATTAACAACATATTCAAGTTTTGTGGTCTAAATCTACTATTTTACATATGTGATCATAACCTCTTTTGTTTAAGGTTACTATTACCAAACCAACCCATTTTCATACTCTATTAAATTTATATCATTCACAACTACCCCAAAAACTTCATATATATTACTTAGAAAATTTATGATGATATAACAACTTAGAATACTACGATTCCTATATTTAACTCACAATGACCAAAATGCCCTTATCGATAACAAAACCCTTATTTCATGTGAATCTTCTGTGTTTAGTAATATCATTTCTAAAATACAAATTTTCTCCAAAGATATAGCCATAATCATTTCACATTCATCATATCATAAATAAAACCCATGATACAACTATATTTCACACTGAAGGCTTTTCAGCATAAAATAACAATATCGCATGAAATCTACATGCTTGCTTCCTATCATATAATACCAACCTCATATCATAGTATCATTTCATAGAATCACAATAACATGGTACAACGTAGAATCATGTATAACACTTAGCAATCAAAAAATTTAGACTACGATATATCCTTACTAAAACGGCTCCAGGCTCTATGTTTGTAAAACCTATTCTTCCTCTTTCAAAAATATTGGGAAATCACCTAAGAAAAGCAAAATAAAACATCATTAGGATTAAACCACTTCAGTAAATAAATGCTTAAGGAAATAGAAGGGTAAATGGAGGAATAAAACCTAACCAAATAAGGTTATTGTTTGGGAAGAAACTTGTGTAACCAAGGAAAGGAACATGGAAGGTGAGCAATCGGCACAACCTGTTGTTTCTGGGAGGGTGCGATAGTGAAGGAGGCTGAAAAAGAGGGGTGGTTTGTTAAAGTTGGAGGTGCCAAAATGGAGGGGAAGGCTTCAACCAAATTTGCCGAAGTGGAGGAGGAGGAGCTTCGACCATAGTTGCTGAAGTGATGGAGGGGGCTTTGGCCAAAGCTGTCAAAGGGGGAAGGTTTATGTCACCGTGAAAAATGTTGTATCAAGAGAGGGAAAAAGAAAGAAAATGCTATGGTGGAGTTATCCATATGTAGTGTGTTTGTTGTGGTGAAAATGGCCGAATAAAGGGGGTGATAATAACTCGTTTGGCTAGTGCTTTGGGGCAGGTTATGGTGAAGGTGGCTAGTGGTGGTGTTAATGCCTCAGTTGGGCTCACTGATGAGGTTGATATTGGGTGTTTTTGGCAACAAAAAGGAGATGGTGAAGGAGGGAAGTGGGTTTGCATTGGTTGTAGAAAATAAAAGGGAGAGAGTAAATGTGGTAGCATTTAATGTTGGGCATGTGTAGGTATATATATGTCTATGTTGCAGAGACAAACGAGAGATGTGAGGAAAAAATTTCAACCCAACCCTCATGCGCAGGATGTGGGATTCAACATGAGTAGGGATTGGTATTCCAAGTGGTAGGGAGTGAGGAGCGTGTGAGCATTGTTTGTGAACAATGTTCCATGTAGGAGAAGAAGGGAAAAGAGAAGAAGGGGGATCGGTCGAGAGGAAAATGAGATAAAAAGGAAAAGAGGGAAAATAATAGGGTTTAGTATTTTTAGTTTTTAGTTAAAATAATATCAATATGATTTAGGTTATGATAATAGGGTAGATTAGTTATTTCTAATTAGGGATTTAAATTTTAGGGTTAGAGAATTAGGATAATATGGAAATATTTAGTTCCTGAGATTAGGATTAGGTTATGATATTAATTATTTAGGATTAGGGTTAGCTATATAATTTTGGGGCATTACAATATTTTCCTAAATCTTGTTGTTATCCAATTTTAATTACAACCCATTACCACCTAATAATAATATGGATTGCATTCCTTTTAACCCAAAACAAACTTAGTTAATTTTTGGTACAAGTTGTTACACAAAATCTTAATTTACTAGGAAACCCTAGCTAACTATTTTTGGACCTAGCTAGTAGATTTTCCCACATTGCATGGTTGTTTCTCTAGCAAAACTTCATTTTTTTATAAAAAAAATTACCTATTTTGCAAGATTTTTTAATTTATTCTCAAATCTTCAAGAAAGTGTTTGTAACTTTTAAAACACCTCCAAGAACATCAAGAAACATCTAAAACATATCCGGTAACATGTTTAAGTGTATGAATGAGGTTGCACCTACATCATTCTCTCCCTCTTGAAGAATTTGGCCTCTAATTTAAACACTTGAGGATGAATAATAAGGAAATAAGGACATATTATTCAAGGTGATGCTTGATCTTAAACTCCTTCCAATTTCTTTTTAAGGACTCCATTGGATCATAATCAAACATCTCATAACCAAAGATATCATGATCATCAAACATGGCATATGGCTTCAAATAAAAATTCAAATCCAAGCATTCTTCATATATGAAATTTGAACCATAATAACTTTGATTTCCAAGATTCAAATCATCAATATAACTCATGGAATATTCATCATGAAGCTTCAATTCATACAATGGCTAAAATACCAATGTTGAACCATAGAAGCGAAAAGAAACCCTAGGATGATAATGAATTTGATTTTCATAGGTTTTGATTTTCTTCATCATGAAACATAGCTATCCTTTTTCTTAAAAAATTTAGGATAATCACTATATTTACTTTACCATCCATCACTAGAATCATCTTTGACTTCTTCCTTCTTTTCATCTTTCCTCGCCTCTTTAATTTTTTTCAATGTCGATGTGCTTTTGTTTAGTTATTCTTTGGCAAATTGTCCATAACCTCTACATTTATAACATTGCTTGTGTATGCCTTCAACCACCTTATCTTTTTTAAATTTTTTTATCGTCATATGGTAGAAAAAAAAATTTCTTCCACTTTTGCATTCAAAATAGGAGTAATATCATTTGACATGAATGAAATAGATTTGGATATTACCTTGACCTTCTTGAGTTGTATTTAAGTGATTCATATAATGAACCTCCACCTTGTCTCTAATGTTGAGATTTAAACCTACAAGGAACCAGCCATGCATGTATATGGGTACATGATCCTTAACTTTATATCCATCTTTATACTTGAACTGTATTCATATCCATCTATCATTTTTTTATTACTTTTTTCCCTTATTAAAATTAGATGGATACATTTCTAAGGTAAAAGTTAGGAATTTATTATTGGTCTAGGTTTAATTATAGGAATAATAATAATAATAATAATAACAATAATAATAAGTTTATGTTATATCATGTAATAGAATATCCATCAAACAACAGGTATCTATTGGGTAAGTAATTATCTATTAGATGTTAAATATCTGATAGATTTAGGTACAAGTTAGCTAATGGTTACATATTTGGTTTTAGGAACATATTAGATATGGAATCCTTTATTGGGATTGGGTAATGTATGGGGCTCCTCAATCCATTTCTATCCCTATATGGTAGTTATTTGCGGAAACTCCACCTAATGTGAGGGTTATTTAATGTTGATAGTGAGGGTGTTTGGATTATGTGTTGCTCATTGTGACAAGCATATTATGTAGTTGCTTCTAATGGTGATAAGCATATTATGTTGCCTATTTATGCTAATAATGTAACATCCCAAAATTTATTACTAAAAAGAATTCTCTTTTAATAAGTAATTATAATAATTAATGAATGTTATGTTACATCAAACATAGATAAGGTATTCCTTATACCCAATCTATGCCAAGTTTAAGACTAAAAAGTAAACTCACATACAAGAATTAGGTGTGGAAAGCACTTTATCCCATGATATAAGATTAATGAATAGATAGAAGAGAATGGAGATGATATAAAAAAAATAGAGAATGAAAAGTACAAATAGAGGGAGGGATATTTAGATAACTAAACACTAATACTAACTTGAATAAACACTCATATATTCACATCAAAATCATAAATTCAACAATTACCTATAAAATAAGTGTAACTTTTGAAAAAAAAAAAGATTCCTTCATGATATTTATGATTTTAAAATAAATTTATTATTATTTTCTTTTTTAAAATTTTCATCCTTTGAAGTTGGAAAAAACCTAGTCATATTTTAGAATCATTTCTTTCTCATTTCTTTAACCTTTCATAAGTTTTGAAATTTGTGACACTTTTGAGCCACTTCAGGCTATCCTAGGTCTCTAAAACATCCTAATCTATCAAAATTTGACTTTTTTTTTGTGTTTTTTGAGTCTCTTAATTGTCTTCAAAATCATAAATGGAGATTATAACAAAAATATATCATTCTTATCTTCTTTTACGATTATTTGCATTTTAAGTATGATTATAGCCCTTTTACCCATCAAAAAAATATGAAGCTTTGGGGATAATTGATTTATATATATTTTACCTTTATTTTCATTATTTTTTGAAAAATTATCATTTTTAGGCAAAATAAGCCACTAAAACTCTACTTTTGTACTTGAATAATACCCCTACCATTTAAGACTCAGTTTCAATTTTCCACATCTCTCAAAAATTAATCTTAACCCTTTATTCTATCCTAACACACCACTGACACTCATTCTCACCCAAAACTTTTCCTAAGGCCATGTGAAAATGACATAATTATATACCATAATCATTACGTTATCTCTTCTTAACCTATCAATACCTTACATGTGTGATTCACCTCCCCTTGCTTTATACCCATCACCCACGCCACTCCATACACCCCCTGGCCCCTCGAACTTACAACCTCCCTCGTATAAACCTCCCACCAAAAAAATGTTCCCTAAATATACCTTCGCTTCACTCATCATAGTCATGATTAATATTTCCTAACTATTACTAAATTCCCTTCTAACCGACCATAACCTTCCATCTATGGTTCTTTCCCCTTAGTACTCCACTCTATTTACACTAAATATGGCAATATCTCATCTTCATGGAAGTCCACTACCTTCCCTAAATAATCCTCCCCAATTTCATCCCCCTTAGCTGATGAGCCATATCCACAAGTGCACAAACTCCTTGTAGCATGTCAAGGTCATATTGCACAAGGGCTTCATCATTGAGTACTAACCTCCACCACTTCAGCTATCTAGATTGAGTAATTAGCAAATATATGGTTATGAAATATGAAAATACGTATAAAAATGAGCAAATTATAACCTCTAAACCAATGGTAATTAAAGTTAGGATTGAACTTCAGTCTCAACTCTAGCATACGACAACAAATTAATACAATATCATACGAATGACTAGTAATATGCAACACATTAGCCTATTTTAAGGTCTAAGGGTGTGTGTAATCCAACCCGTTGATTACTCTTGCAACTAAAAAATTGAATTGAATCCATTGAGTATCACTAGCCATATATGTCCCTAAGATTTATACGTCCCGTTCATATGTTAAGTTTTGACACTAACTCTAACCTTTCAATTATAATTAATGTCTAAGTGAATCAAATTCCATTGAATTCAAATAATAAATTTTACATCTAACACATGATACAACCAGTCAGAACTATCTACATACTAAATACATCAACTCATTGTGATAATACCAAAGTGAAATTAATTTAACCTAGAAAAATAATCTACTTAATAATATCTACAATCAAATTCATATCAATAATCATATTTAACATCATAAACCAAATTAAGAAGTAGAGATGAAGAAAAATAAACCATGAGTGATTATTAAAACACCAAAAAAATTTGAACTAGAAAAGTTTGTTTGAAGATAATTCAGAAGCATTTATAAAGAGCAATATTGGGGGATATCACTGCCACTTCAACTGTGTAAGAGGTGTGATAACCACCTAGAACATATTTGATGCAAGGTAAAAAGAATGATGAACAAAAGAATGCATGCTATACTAGTACAACAACAATAATAATAGGGATGTGAATAATATAGATAGGAATGAGAGTTACAAAATCCAAAATATAGGAACCAAAGCTTAGAGTTTAAATAATTGGAAAGAGAAAAACACATCCCAACATAGTGGGTAGAATAATCTAAACTGGTTAACCTAACTTTTACCCAAACGAAAATATAAAATCTAGATCCCCAAATAATGGATAGCTCTTGTCATAGAATATCATCTTCAACATACTCTAATTCAGAATCACATCCTTATAAATTATCCTTTACACATCGAAATAGAATCAGGGTCATCATAGCGATAACATAAATGTAGTATTAGTATGGTAAAGTACTAGTAAAATAAACTACCTAAAATATGGTAAAGGCTCATAGTGAACATTTAGGTCACATAGTAGTATAGTAATAAGCATACTTAAATAATATAACATCCAAGCTCATAGGTATAATATAACAAGGTATACTCATCAAAGAATTTTAATATGGATCTTATATTAGATTCACGTAACATAAACCATATTATAAATCTTCCTTTAGTGGCCATATACTTTCTAATTATTAAAATGATCAGCTCAACCATATCTAGTTCTTCATCATGAACAAAGGTCATGGCAACATACAAACACAATAGGATACTACACCCACAACATGTGATTAGGATACATGGAAGGGACTTTTCTCATGGGATACCATACCCACCACACATTGAGTGCACATGCCATAAGGGCTAACATAGTTGGGATACATTGAGGGGTTTATATTGTGATATCTTACCCACCACACCTTGAGTGCATCTGCTACAAAGGTATGCATGTTAAGATATCACACCTGCCTAAGCGATAGATATACGAAGTACTAGGGGGCTTGTACTAGGGTCCTCACCTACCATTGTTGGACATTGATGCCTTATCGGTCTATCATAGTAATATCCTATACCTCAAATATATGTGCATACCCCACTATCAACTGTAACTCAGTAGAGAAGGAAAATATGTATTGAGTGAAAAGATCAAAACATAGGGTGACTCACCCACTAACTCCATGTTGGCTACCCCAATAGTCATAGAAAAAGGCTCAAAAATCTTAATTTCATTATTAATAATTACCAAGTGATATCACAAAACACAATTAATTCCATTAATAATCAATTGGGTGTTTCCGTGTGATAATACCAAACACAACTTAAGGCATACAGGCCTCCAATTGGTTGATTAAAGGTAACACCAACCTCAACCACTTAGGCATCATAATATTATCATTTTGATTCCCATTAAATTTTGGTTAAGCATGGTTGAAACTATGACTAATATGTTGTAATTACATGGAATAGTTAAAATAGAAGTCCCAAAGTAAGATTGTCAAATGGAAAAGAAACAAGATGGAATCAGGTAAAACCAATAAACCGGTTGTTAGGATTGGTTGACTGGTTTGGTCACACCAGACTTGAGGGGAAAAATAACACAAGGCAAACTAGTTGACTATTGATCCAACCAATCGACTATTTATAGAAACTAGTTGATAGGTTTGGCCAAACTATTAGATGTGTTTAAGAAGAGGCCAAAACCACTCTGGTTAGAGAACAAATGGTCAATAGATTAGAGAAATTGATTGATAACTCACGAAGAGAAATCAACATGTTCATCAATCCAATCATCTATTTAAGCAACCAACTGATTATGGCTATCAACCCATGCAATTGTTCTCATGACTACTCCATTGATTTTAACAAATTGGTCAAGTGGTTTAAGCAAAAAAAATTTCTAGACCCATGATCCACACTTAGCATAAATTCAATTTAATTCTAGCATGCTTTTATGTCATAAATCACATAATGCATACTTTATGCCTGAACTCACATAGAAAATATGGTAAGAATCGATACTCAACATGATCATGCTTATATTTACCGAACTCAAAACATGCCCCACATAATATCAAAACACTCAAAACATGCCCCAAAAATTCAAAAATTAAAATATTCTAGCATGCTTGAATCCATGAACTTAACATAATACATACACATCACAAAACATGCCATAATTCTAAAACCATAATAAAAGAAATTCCTTGGACAAATTAGAGATAAGGACGCCTTACCTCCAAGTAATTCTTCTAGCATAAAAAATATTATTACTTTAATGGTTTCTACTAATGTCTCAATTCCCTAAGATAATCAAGAACCAAAACAATGAAAATTCATTTTCAAAACTAAATAAAACAATATTAGACTAATAAGAAAATATGGCATAACACCACCTTTCTCGCAAAATAGAACTTTAAAAAGAAGGAGGTTAAGATCTCCAACCTTTTACAAAACCTTAATCATTCCTTGCTCATAAGAAAAAAGGCATAGGTAAGGCTAAAACTAGGATAAGAAAGAAGATACAAGGATTCAACCAAGAATGAGAAGAAAAGAGGAAAGCCTCTATTTTTTTTAGTTAAGAAGAAATGGGAGAGAAGTGAGAAAACACTCAACACTTAGGATATTTTCACAAAGGAAACGGAGAAAATGAGATAGTGTAGAAGGAAATGACTCTAAATGAATCTAAAATGGAATGTAAGGAAGATATGGATGGACATATCTAAGAGGAAAAGAGAGAGAAGGAAGGTTTACTTTGGTAGAGTTTAGGGGCCCAAAGTGTAAGAGGGTGAAGGTGATGGAGAGAAATCCAGTAGATGGTAGTGAGTTGGTAAGTTAGGGGAGATGCAGAACAATATGCACGTAGCCATGTCTACTAAAAGAGAGAGGAAAGTGAGGGAGAGAGAAGAAAGTGAGGGAGAGTGAGAGTGAGAGAAGGTAAGAAATACCTCGAAAGTACTTTTGAGAAATTTGTATCTAAATAAAAAAATCATAGAATAATCTAAATAAGAACCAAAATATGCTTATTGAAACAAATAAATTCTAATTTGAGAAACATATTTGAAGCCAAAATTAGAAGAAAAAAAAATGAAATCATAGAACAACTAGTTCATCGGTTTGAGCAAACTAGTCGATTGGGTTATCACAAAATAAAAGTGTTAGTTTATGAGAGTACCGATCAATTGATTTTGATCAATCAGTCGATTGATACACTTGAAATACACATTTTTTTTTAGAATTTCAAGCCCTTTTTAAAATCAAAACTAACTTATTTTATATCAAAATAAAATTTTAAATATATTTTGAAGAATTTTATAATGGGGTGTTATAATTATGAAATCAATGAAGAGCACTAGAATTTGATAATTACAATGCTAATAAACTTAAATTAGATCTAGAGAGTTTTAGGGTTTGATCTAGAAAATAAAGGGAGGTATTAGAAAAGAAAGGAAAATTCATTTGTTTTCCTTTCAAGTAGAAGTGCCAAAAATAAAAGGTTTAGGGATTTAAATCATGTAATTGGGAGAATAATTGTCTCCTACATTGTTAAGGTGCATGGTGGTGCATTACACCAATTGAGCATACAATGACCTTAGGGACTCTGTATTTGCTCATGGGTAGCTTGCACGATTAGGCTCTACTCCAACTGACTATGCATTATTGTTTTTACATTTTTACTTCTTCTTTTGTTTTCTTGTTTAGTTCTTTAGGCTCCTTCTTGCATGTGATGTTGATTCTTCACCTTTATTACCTTTCTTGAGTCATCAATGATCTATATTCGTGCTCAATTTCCTTCATTTTTTTATTCACACTAATTCCTAAAAAAATCAAATGAATGCTTTAACATGAACTAGATAACTAAACCTTATACAATATCAATGAAACATATAGGATTCCAAATAAAAACACAAAAAAAAACAAGATAATAAATGTAGAAAATATTTGGTTTATCAACCCCCATGCTCCCCATGCTCATGATTTGCTTATCCTCAAGCAAACATCAAAGTAGAAAAAAAGAGAGAAGAAGAATGACAAAGAAGGGGCATAGGGACTAAGGCCTCAGGTGATAGAAGTACACTATATAAGCACAATATACATTTACAAGACGTAGATAAATTGTGAACATTAATAATATTAAAAATGAAAATAAAATTATAAACAATCCTCAATGTTTACTCCCCATTCAAAATTACTATTATACTCTAAGATGGTTTAGATTCATTTAGATGCACGTTCTTATGGGACATAGGTTAATTAGAGAATTAGACTTCCTCACTATAGGGAAATGTGATTCCCATGTCTTATGTGTTTCAATGATGTATCTAGTTTGCTCAAAATGCTCCATCCCTATAATAATCAACCATATGTTTATAATTATTCTCAATCGCCACTACACATAAGATATTATACAAAACAAAATCACGATGTCTTCTTTACATTATAATAGGGCCGTTTCTAAGATATATTAGTCTTATATGAAATTTATAGACTTCCAAATATATTAGTTTAGCTTTGGTCTTAATATATCCTAGTGTTGTGATTCACTTTCATTTTGATCCACCATATCTTGTTGTGTTATTCCTTGTCATGTGCTCATACACTTTCCTAGTGAAACTAAAATACAAAATATGAAGCCATAATATATGCAACCACACACATTTTTTTGAAATCATCAAAACCTTAGGGAATCTATCAAAACCACTAGAGGAGGATTTACCTTTCTTGTTACATCATTTGTATTTATAGAACATTTTGTTCTTATTTCAAAGGTTATTGAGATTTATTATTGACATGAAAAGCTAATCCTCTATATTTTCTTCAACTTCCTTCATTTTATTTTCAACCTTAAAGACTAGACCTTTTCCATCAGTTGATCACTTTTGTGTATTAGATTCTAGTATCATCTTGTCAAGTGTGAGTATAATACATCATTCTCTTAACATAATTTTCTTGTTCTTTACATATGGAAATTATTCTAAACTAATCCCTCATTATTATTCTTATTTACACCAAGTGTGTTGGTATTATTATCATCATAATCATAATAAAGATAAAAAATTTGACTATCAGTTGATTATGCACACCCTTCAATTGACTGACTGGAATGTATAGCCCTAAGGATCTTTGGTGAATTAGACATACCCTTTGGTCGATCGACCATTGAGATTCTTGTGTAAATTTTCATGTTCTAATTTATTTGAGCTCTAAATTAATTTTTTTAACTAAATATTTTTACATATTTGGACACCTTAGATTATTTTACAACTTTTCCTAATTTTTCGTAATTTATGGGATTTATTTGATATTTTTTTCAAGAAATACATCTTAAATTAACTTTTAGCCTATAGAAGTTATAAAAAAAAAATAACTAACCAATGCCTTGGTTAATTAGAAAAAATCCAAATCTCATGACATAATTCACGATCATATTTTCCCCAAATTGACCTTTTTCACTCTTCATTCAACTAAAAAGCCTTCTAAAAGTATGAGCACCATGATTTTTCTTACACAATCCACCATCACCTTTTCATTCAAGTGTTTTTCAAGGTATCTTCTCTCTCCTTGGCTGATCATTAACAACCCATCCCCCTCTTTATGCCATTTGAGTTTTTCTTTGTTCTTTTATCAACAACTCTTCAATCTTATGTTCTCTCATATCACCTCTTTAATGTCTTTTAAACTAAGCGTGTTATGTTCTTGAGATGCCAATCAAGGCTTCCCACTCCTTCGTTTTTCATTTTTCATTAATTTCTTGCTTCTACAATTCTTTTATCCATCATTTTATTACTTTTTAAAAAGCAAAAAGGCTATATTCTTATTTATTTATAAAGAAAAATCATATATCTTCCTCTTCTTTTAAAGAAGTTCGTTATAATTTCTCTCCTAGTTTATGTATTCATTATTTTCTTTTTGATATCTTACTATGCTAAGTAGGATCTAGATAAGTTGTTGCTTTAATTATTCGAAAGGAAATTAAAACTGATCTGGACTCCAAACTTTGGAAAAGAATATTTTTATTATTTTTTCTTGAGCTTGGATTAGAAAATCCAACTAAACTTTATAGATGATAGAATTTGTGTTAGTATGTAGGTTAGGTTTTACTTTTGATTAAAAAGCATTTATTTTGTGAATACGTGATTAAAAACATGAAAAATATGCACGCATATGTATTTATATTTTTGATTAAAATGATGAGAACATGTTCATAATGTATTTAACATTTATTTAATTACACATAGTCATATATGTGAGAATGAGTATGTATATCATGTAAAGCATGAAAATCATTTATGTTAAATTAAGTGGAGCTCTTGGCCAAGGGAAAAATGGTTAATCTAAGAATTTTTTTTGTGTAATTTTGGTTGTCCTAATGTGTTACTGTTGGGAAGAAAATTAGGACAAGGCCTAGACTAATTAGGAAGAACCCAAGACCATATCCATCTATAAGCCCAAGTAAGGTTTTATCCTAAACTAATTGGTAATAGGAGGAGTAGCCCACTATAATTTTATTAGTCTAATTCCCTCTTATTTATCAATGTGGGACTTCGTTCACATCCAACAATCCTCCGTTCGAACAAAGTAACACACAATCTCCCCTTACTGGGAAGACTATTCTCCATTAAGTTAACTACTCATATTCACTACGTTGGTGAGGGCACACCTTATATGAAGCACTAGGGTATTACCTAACCTTGAGAGCTCATTCGTCTATCTAGGCCAAATTGGATTTTCTAATAGAGTAGTAAACAACTTATGCTTGAAATTTCAAGGATATATATTTAGGTTTCAAACTAGGCTTCGATACCACTCGTTGGGAATAAAATTGGGCTATGGTTTTTTGTAGAGATCTTTAGATGTCATGCATTACAAATACTGCATAAAGGTGGATAATTGTGATTTTTTGCTGGGTATTTGAGCACAACATAACATTGTTTTGGTTTGTGTAGGTGTTGGAGAAGTTTAGTGTACTGTAGAGATTTATGTGGGAAACATGGGGGTCCCGTGTTAATAAACATGGTCTGTATTTTTTAGAGAAACCTTGGACATGTTTTGGGTAAATTCTGAGAGTAAGGAAATAAACACAGGGGTCTCATGCTTTTTAAACACATAATGATTTTTTCCTTATTTCTGGAACACGTTGTTTTGTCCCATAGAATTTTTTATTCTATAAAAGGATACATATGAAACCCTATCCATTGAGATTTGATGTGAAGTCAAAGTGGAGGGAAGAGTTGGATTGATGGTTATTGTTTGGTTGTATCAATCACGAGTTTATGTAGCAAAAAAACTTGGTTTAATGTTGATTAAACTAAAAAGAATTCATATTGGACTTCTTCGAAGGTTGAAGATGGTTTCAACATTCGAATGAATGAGATCAATGGAAGAAGGAATTTCCCCAGGATTTCCTTGATCAAAGGAGATTCAAAAGAGAGGATAAAACATAGGCCTTATTGTGTTAAAATTGTGCTAAAAAATTCTGTATATTCATTCTCTATTCCATGCGTTTACAAGGGTATATATATAGGAGGAATGAGCAGGGACCTTAAGCTTAAACTAGCCAAGATTCCTACCTTAATTCAAGACCATTATCCTACTTGAATTAAGCCCAAATAATACCTAATCTTAATTATAATATCATTGTCTAAATGATATTAATGACTAACATTACAAAGCTATACAATTAACTATGATACATACATGAAATTACATCAAACCCTAGCTTACATAAAATACACTCAGGGTTTACAACAATTTAATACAACTAATGATAATCATCACCATATTTTCTTGTTGTAAAGTATCATCCCATGTATGCCATAGTGTTGCATGCTTTGAATACTTGTACACTTTAAGGTGTATTAACATCTTCTTCTTGCAAATATGTAACATACCTATAAGAACAACTTGAATTATTTTCAACACTAAGCATAGACAAATTATCAAGAATATTTAATATGATAGGCTCCAATATTAAGAAAGCTAATTCTTCCTTACCTTAAGAATCAAGATGAATATGATAATCATTAGATGCTCTTGCATCATTTTTTGTGTGTCCCAACTTCTTCTTCTTCTTCATAGAATTATCCATTCAAATAGAAATTTATATTTGTATAATTGATTTTGATTGATTAATTTAATCATCCTATAATAACATAAGATCATGAATAAAGATCTCTATTTTTTCCTCAATTATTCTATTTTGTGATTGAATCCTCAATTGTTCATAAATTTGTTAATTTTGATTTTAGTTTAATATCTTTTCAACCCATGCTATTCTACAACAATTACTTATGTATTTTACTTAAATTATGTTATATTAATGTTTGAGCATGGTTAGGGTTCATTATGATTATTGTAAGTGGTCATTTTAGTCTTCTCACATGATTGGTGTAAAAATGGTTTTTCCTACATATATCTTCTTGTATATTGATGTATTTAAAGTGTATACAAAGTTAATCTATTATACAAATCATATGATTTTCATAAGTGATTTTTATGCCTTAAAAGTGAGTTGTTGATAACCTAGGGATAATCTAGTTATTTTACATGTATCTTGCTATATCAACAACAAGTGTGAGTTGATCATGTCATATTATGTTATAATTAATGAGTTTATGAAGTTTTGTTGTATTAATTAGGTGTGGTTAGGGTTTTATAAAAAAATTGAGTGTTAGTAAACAAAAGTGGTACCAAAAAAATTGAGAGCTAGTAAACAAAAAGGGTAAACAAAAGGGGTATTCTTTATACTTTTATATATCTTTCCTCATGTTATTAAATACTCCTTAATTATATTTGTAGTGATGTTTTAGGATTGTATAGCCCTTTTAGACTTTTATTGTTATATGCTAGCATTGCAGTTTTAGTTTAAATCACTGTTGAAGTTTACTTTGGAAGAGATTTAGCTTTACATTTAGCATATAAAAGATAGTGGAGAACACAATTATGATAGATGTGTTGGTAACCTCCTTTCACAAATCTCTTTTTTAAACAAATTTCAAGTTGTGAAAATAGGGGTGATATAATGAGAGAGCTAATTGGTTTCTCTGATGATATAATATAAATACAACACCCCTATTTACATAGCTAAAAATTTTGTTTGAAATATAATATAAGGTAATACCCTAAATCTTTAAAACCTTAATTCTTTCAAGATATTTATGATTTCAAAATAAAGTTATTATTTTTCATAATTTTTTTATCCCTAATTATGCACCCTATATTTTTACTATTTTAGCTTCCGCAATTAACTCTTTATATGAAATTTTTTTAGTCCTAAAAATAGGGGTGTTACAAGAAATGCTATAGAAAATATTAAGAAAAGATAATACTTAAAACCAAATCAAAGAATAAGAATTAAAGAATAATGGATACATGAACTTATCCTCTAGTTTTGGAAAGATTCAAGCCTTCAACTGTGGTGAAGATTGACCATGAAGGCCACAAAATTGGAGGGAGAAGAAGGGAGTAAGTTTTAGTGGTGGGGAGAGAATGGAGGACAAAGATGACCAAAATATGTTCAAGTTACAAAGATTAATGTTTAATTTTGGTAGAAATCATAATAACTAAGGTTTATTAGATATTTTAGGTGATATATCAAGGGAGACACAAGGGAGGTGGTGCCACATGTAATGGGTGAAAAGAAGTGGCCCTTCTTTAGCCACAACAAACAATAAAATGAGTAGAGAAGGAAGATAGGAAGAAAAGATTTTTTTTTGTATTTAACAATATTTTTATTTACCAAAGTAGGAAAATGAGTACACTATCAAACGGAAATTTACAAAAAAGTAGCGGCATGTCTCTTATCAATTAAACCATCCATCTATCTAGCCTCTCCTTATAGGTCTTTATATTGACATTTGGGTTATCTCCATATTTAATAATGATTTCAATAATAATTTACTTCATGATACATCTAGGATACCTCTGCATTAATTAGAAAACCACAATATTTCTATTAATGCAAATATTGTATAGCAGTGCAATGAGGACAACTCTCCACAAAACCTTCTTACCTTTTCCCTTGGTTATTGCAATAATCCATTGCAAGCAACTCAGCCAATTGTTAAATACTCCTTGAATTTTCAACCATATAAGGGTGAAACCCTATAAAGATTTGGCTCCAGGACAATGAGTGAGGAAATAGTCTAGAGTTTTCTAACTTTCTTTGCATGCATTACATAAATTTTTAGAAAGTATACCCATTGATATAGTCTAGTTTTAACCCTTAAAGCTTAGTGACGATCATCTAAACAATGAATTTTTGTTTCTCCAACCCTCCATGCTTCCACTCAAAAGAAAAACACTCAACCTTAGGACTTGACAACCGAATGCACTGATAGACTTGTTTAGTGTTAATTTTTTATGAAACATGGCAATGGGAATAAAAATTCCTTATTTGGTTAGGAAGAAAAGTTTGCTAACCTTAGATATTCACTAAAGAAAATGTGAAGAAGACAAAACCAAATTTTCTACCTCTACCAAGGAGACACAAAATTGATGGGCCAAAAATGAGTGGCTCCCATGAGTCCTTATCAATAATAAAAGGCCCATATACATTCTCCTAAAGTTTAGACAAGAATTTAGGAAGAGAAAATCGGAATTGGTGATGTATAAGTGCCCAATAATATCTAAAATACTCTGAAAATAATATGAACAATAATGGAATTTTTTTGAACCATAAGTAGCTCAAGAATACTAATATAATATAACCCCCAAAGTTTCATGAAATTTAGATAGCTAGAAATGGCTTAATGAGCTTAAAACACATAATCAAGGCTCATTAAAACAATGAATAGTCCATTTTTCCCAACTTAATTTGGCATTTAGAAAAATTTTATGAGACTCACACACACACACACACACACACACACACATATATATATATATATACGAGGATATAAAATATCCATACAAAAGAATATTTTGGAAACAGTTTGGAGGCTAAACGTGGCTCAAAAGTCTCACATAATGTAAATCTATAAGAAAGGACAAGGAATCTTAAACAAAACATTCTATAAACACAATTAGGGTTTTAAAACTCTACAAAAACATGATAAATTACCAAACTTAACCTCCATTAATACGAATCCTGAATAAGTCATGTTTCCTAAAATATCTAGGTATTACAATCCTTCAATTAAATATAAATATATCATTTTAAAAAAACTTAACCACTAAAGGTCTACACTTATCATATGTCAATTACCACTTATCACTTATTATCACTTATAACTTCATACCAACAATTGTATAATAAACATACAATTAGAATTATACTAAGGTTGATTAAATGAAATAAGCCATATATAATATAAGAATTCAAGGCTAAGAAACCCTATTCCAAATATTGAGAATACTCAACCAAATCACCTAATTAACCACCCAATTTAAGATTATGCTTTGAAATACCCCTTAAGGCTATTCTAAAACCAAACAAAGACTAATGAAGTTATAACACTTGCAAAAAGACTAGAATGTCCCTAGAAAACTCTAATTCTTACTTGTGTCATAAAATCACCAATTAAGCTCAACAACTCACTAACTCCAAGAAGACACTCCAACACTTAATATTAAACATCAATAAACCAGAAAAAATAAATAAAGAATAAGCTCATAATGAATCACATAAATTGATGATTATCCCCATAAGGTTTCCATGCTCATTTCAAATCATTTTAACTTTAACCCCTAACTTATAATAATCAAAATTATCCTAAAAATCCACTTATGATACTCAACTCATTTCCACTTGAAATAAAATCTATACAACCAGCTTTCTAGAATAAATATAATTTGGCCAAAATACCCTAAAACATGTACAAGCTTGCAAAAGTCATAACTAATTCAAAACAACTCCAAAGTTTAATCGACCACTAATCTGGGGGTAATACATACACCTTGACTCAAGAACATAGTGTCCTTATTGAGTCTCAACCACTAATTGTCTCATTACAACCTATCCTAATAATTGTCCTGTTGGACGACTAAATGACTCATCTAAATTTAGGTTGTGGTCGCGGTTTTGCTTTAATACTATTTTGTAATATTCCAACACACTGCCAGCAGGTAATTACTTGGAGTGCTTTCAAGATAAATGATTGATCCCACAAATCAATACGAGTTTTTTTAGTATATTTTTTTATTAATTCACACGCATCTGAGAAACTTCCGAGGAGGTCAACCATCCTTAAATTTATTTAAGTTAATGACATTTAACTGTAAAATTCTTTAAGAATAAGTTTTCCAAAAAGAATGTACGACTTGTTGATATAGGTAGTTTTATCAAATCATTTTAAGTCTCCATTATTCACCACTAATTTGGGGATATTATAAGTAACAAAAAGAAAAAAATACAAGGGAGTAATTAGAGATTCATGAGGATAGAAAATATAAATCATTGGTTGAAAAGGATGAAACTTGAGCTAAGGATGAGCACTTCACCAATTCTCAAACTTTAATCCATATTTGTTTATATTAAAGCACAAGTGCATTAAAATTCAAGGGTTTAGAAGCGGAAAGAAAATAATATGAATGGAGAACAATGGAGAGGGGCTCAACAGCTAAAAGCAAGAATGGGACTCAAGAACACCAAGAATACAAGATGAGAGAAGAGAAAGTAAAAATAGAAAAGTTAGAAAAGTGTTAAATGTAGAATAAAAGACTAGATGGACTTTCCCTCAATGTTGGTAAACAATGAGGAGAGAGGGAGGATAATATATTTGAGGGTTTTTTAAACTTCGCTTGAATGGTAGACTATAATTAGATGAAGCATGACATGTATAAAAGTGGGTGAGATTGATTAAGTTGGTGATTATGTCCAAAGTTGTGGTTAAATGAAAGTGAACAAGGTCAAGTATGTTTTTAAGGTATATGAGCAGATAATTCGTGGTCAACCCTAGTAGTAAGACGGTCAACACAAATTTTAATAATTTAAAGAAGAAAGAAAGTCCTAGGAAAATATCAAATAATTTTTCGACAACTAAGAGCATTTAACAAAATTTATGGAATGAATTTAGAAACTTAAATATATTAAACAAAATATTTGGTATAGGAATTAATTTGAGGCTCAAACTAATTAAAACAAATAAAGAGAGCAGAAATTGCTATCAACAATGATGTCTTCTAGATAATATTGCAATAAATCAATAAACATTACCATCCGTCTTTTTCTTACAACACCCTGCACTTCAGCGTTATCAAATTTTATGTTACAATTATTGATCACTCGCCGAAGTATCTTTTTCTATGCCCAAAAACAACAGAAAAGAAAAACGACTAGAAGAATAGCCTATAACGATTATCTTGCCTAATGTTGAATAATCAACTAAATCAGAATGACCAAAATTAAACGAAGAATAAATAGTAGGAAAAAAATAGTTCCAAGTGTAACTTAGATCTACATATAGCTTTTGTTACCGCATGGCCAGGCACTTGCTTTCCGATCCCACGCCATGAGATCACACATAAATAAAAGGAAGGTAGGTGTGCATTTACTTATTCTGTGTCCCTGATGTTTCGGCTTGAGATCCACAGCTTCTTTTGGACAATGAAAACAACTTCATCCCCATTCTGATCTGAAGAGTCAGATGCTGCCACTTGTTCCCAGTGCAATGCTGGTAAATACTTCCTAATAAAGTCTACCACACTCTGTCTGTCTCTGATGATAACAAAACCGGTAGGCCGGAGCATCCGATCCATCTCAAGCAAAAGATCTTCAGCACTGCAACCCTTGTTCAGAACATCAGTGAAAACAGTCCAGGCATGGAGTAGATCATATGTCCGAGGATAGGTTGAGAACGCTTCACACCTAAAATCGTAGTACAAAAAACAAAAAGAACATTAGAACCTGACCTCCCAAACTTTATCAAAAGATTGGATTCAATATTCAATGTTATTTTCACCGTTACATTTTACATAGTTTAGAGAGAGCAGTATAAAGGTGTATAACATTAACAAGATAGCAGCACCGACCGCTTACTGTCCAGGATCCTTCCGTACTTCTAGGCAAATATATGCTCGACAAAACCACCTATAAGAAAAAAAGGAGGCTCTATTGGCTTTTCTACCAGCTACTACAATTTTCGCAAATGCTAACCCTAGGTTTTTGCTTCTGCATAACTTATAAAAAACACTGACCGTCCAATGTACTTCCTCTCTCACTTAAATAGAGATGTTGCTCGAGAGTTAAAAATCGTGCAAAACTCAATGAGTTAATAATATGGGGCAACATTTAGTCTCCAACTGCTCAAAATTGCCTCTAATATTTATGGACAGTCTATAAGCTGTTTCATAGTGTCCTCAAATGCCCCCTTCCTAGTTTCGTAGCTTATCGCAAATCTATAGTCATAAGCCCTTTAATTTTATTGGAAGGTCCTACATTTTGCAGGCCCATTTGTGTTGTTTACTCACTTGCTCACAAGGCAATATTACCATGACTGAGAAGTACGAGGCAAGAATAAAATTGAACAAAATGGACAAAATCAAATTGAGGAAAAGCCTACGTACCAGTTATGAGTAGCGCCTATGAGACCTCTATCATATATAATCTTAAGTGTGTTCGGTCCATCTTCAGGAACAACATTCATCACCCAGACAGGCCTATCCATCAGAGTAGCAGCAAATGACCCAAAATTTGCTTTCATGTCCATCACATTCCTCAGAGTGTCAGCTTGAATCTTAGGACTCAATATACTCCAATAACTTTCAACTCTCTGCTGCCAAAGTTCCTGCACCAGAGAATAATCACACATCAATGTTCGGCAAAGTTCTCATCCACATCCTTGAATAAAGTACAACTATAAGAGCTGTCTACAATACCATGTCCTTTTCAAACATGTCTTTTGAGTATCCAAAATCAGCAAGTCTAGGAGGTGGAGCAGTTAATCTAGGAGGCCAGGGTGTCAATTCACTCCCTCCAGCTTTATTATCATCTGAAAGAACCAAAAGGAACTTCAAACTTCAGTAGAGTGAAAAACACGAGGAAACAACCAAGTATATTATCTTCCATCCATTAGGAGAGGTACTTTGGTCAACAAAAACCATGCAACAAATACATAGATCAAACAATATCCTTGTCCAAGGTGATATCATCTAAGCAATTGAATTCAGATCAGATGGCAAATTAAGCTGAGGCAGGAAGAGATACCAAAGTTTGTTCTATGCCCACATCTTCTTGGCTATAAAAAGCATTTGTAGATGGTACATTGAGCAAAATCTAACATTGTCACAGGGGCATTAATATAGAGTTTGCAATACAAAAGTTTAGACGTGATAGAAAGGTCAGACAAGAAACTATGAAGAGAGTAAAATAGCAAATAGATGGCAGACAGCTCCGATTTTTAGTTGTCATTCTACTACATGCATATGTGTGTGCATGTGCATGTTTGTGTGTGAATAGATATAAATGTACCCATGGATGTAGTAATGCCAGCAGATACTTACAAAATAATCTGCCGTCTCTCAAGCAAAAATAAAATATGAGATTGAAGGCAACTTGTTTCTCATTGATAGGAGATACAAAACACAAATGACCAGTGGGAACAGAACAGAAAAGTGCTCAGCAATACATAAAGATTTTGTATATAAGAATCTATAAAGCACTCACGATCAGAGTAAGGAGTGATGCATGCTTCCATATTCACACCCCAAACTGCATCTGGATTATCATCTGAACGGCAGAGAGGAGGCTGGGTACCAGGTGGCCTTTGCAGGTAACAATCATTTGTTAAAGGCTTAACCCAAACAACTGTTTGATTCTTTTTTGCAGCTATTTTCCAACACATACGTTCCACAAGGGCACTCATCTCTCTCCATATTCTAAGGTCCTCTTCATCCTGTGCATAAGCTTCTGGTGATGAGTAGGCAAAATAACCACCAGGTCTGAGTAACCTATCCAACTCAAGAAGAAGGATTCCATCCCGTTGAAGCCAATCAATCCTACAGCGAGAACAATGAGCGAATTCAAATGACCTGCTTGGATATGGTAGTCTCTTTGTTCCTAATACACCAAGATATGCTGGAACTCCTCTCTCTAGGGCAAACTGAATCTGATTCTGATGTACATCGTTAGGGGCCAACGACATTGTAATGACATCAGATGAAAGAAGATAAGCTCCAAAACTAGCAACGCCACAACCAACATCAAGAACTGTCCGTATCCTTCCTTCATTGTTGAAGTTATTGTTTGAAAAGTTGAGCATCTGCAAAGATATCCTAGAAATTATAAGAGGTCAAAAGGAAATAATCACAATGGATTCATCATGTAATAAAGATGATCCACCTAAATATAAAGATCTGATCTCGATAATTCATGTGAACACTCTAAGATAGTATGCAGATTGCAGAGCGTAGGCTGCTGAAGAAGACATCACAAGCTAGCAGTTATGAAATAACAAAAACAGCAACACTATAGCTACTACAATTCAAAGCAAATACCATATTTTTAATATCTGCTTTCTATCTCGATGGCCAGAAGTAAACACAAATTCTTTGCTTTTTGCTGCATTTATGAAATTACTTTAGAAGAGAATATATTCATGAAATACAGTTTCACAAGAACACCAAGAAGATACCCAGCGGAATCATGTCATTAACATCAAGCAAGAAATTACTATTAAGTTTATTGAACTCTTAGGTAGATGGCAGCATAATAGTAAGCAAAACAGGAAAAAGATAAATCTCATCCGCTGCATAATATCTAGTTCAAATGAAAAGTGTCTTACTTTTGCGATAGATGCAATATACTTGTCAGCACCATAGTGAAAATGAGTGCCTCCTCCAGGGAACACAATTGTTTCACCTTTCACAATCATCCAGTTCTGGTCAGACTTCTCATGTGCAAGGTGGGTGTGAGGTATGTTTGCCTTCCATACTTCATCTCTGCTCCTTGGCCACTTAATTGGGACCTACAAAAATTGCAACATAACTGACACTAATGAACACCATAAAATCAGCCACTCCCAAAGGGAATTTGTAAGTATTTACACACCTTGTAACCATGAGGAGGAGGAATCAAGCAATTGTATCTCCTTTCTTGAGGAGGGCAGTGTCGTTCATAGTGCTCCATCACAGACAAATCCAGTTTCAACCTCATTTGGTAGATGAGATTCCTATCTAGACAAGGAATCAACTCTGAATGTCGATCATCACAAACCTTCAACATGAGAAGCATAAACATCAAAACCAAGCAGGACTATGAAGAATAAGAAGGAAATAAATTTCAAGATTGAAGTGTCCTAGAAGAACGAATGAGTGCTAAAATTTAGTTAACCAAACTTACAGGAAAGGTTTTTGGTACAACACTATCCTCTTTGTCTTCCAACCCAAAATTGTAGGAACCTTCATCTCCATCTTCACCCCCTCCGAACCCCATTTTTTTCCAAGATTTACTTCCATACTGCAGAGCTGCTGCACTACTGTCAGAACCAAAAATTGATCCATGATAAAAATATAGAAACACACCAAAAACAGCAACAGCCAATAGAGTGGTGGCTAGTCGTCTCTTCTGCATTCCATCTGATCTTCCCCTCATTTTCAACTTAAAATGAATTTTTTTGACAGATGAATCTGCTAAAACTTATAGAAAAAACTGATCAAGATCTCATTGTTATAACATCAAGCAAACGTCCCTGAAGTGATATGCAGGGAATTCCGTCTTCAATGAACCCCTTGCCCTGTTTCCTGGGAGACAAAATCCAGCCATAAATGAGAACTCACTGTCTACAAATTTCCAAAGGGAAAACTGACATGCATCATTTCATAGGAGAATAAAAACCCAAAAGGAAAAAAGACATTGTAATTTGTAAGGTGTCTCAGTCCAGAGGAGAAAAAAACCATCAGAAGACGATACAAAGAACGAAAAAAAGGTACATTTTCAGACCCCTTCACAAAAACTGTTATAAAAAATCTGAGAACCTACAGGTAGGGCTGTGCAAAATTGGATATTTGTATCCGATCGGATTTTTTTTTCCGGATATTTAGTAACCTATATCCGCATCTGCATCCATTAATAGCGGATATCTGAATAGTCGGATATCCGAAAAATCGGATAGGGATATCGGATATATTCGGTACATCCGATTATCCGAAAAATATTTATTTTTCTACAAAAAAGACTTGTTTATAACCGGATATCCGAAAATCTGATAATTTAAATTCGGATATCCGATATCCAAATTTCCGCATTGAAATATCCATATGTGGATATTTTAACCTGCTAGAATTAAATTAAAATAAATTCTAAAAATCCAAAGTCCATAACAAATACAATAAATCAACAAGCGGATATTTTAACCTGCTAGAATTAAGTTAAAACAAATTCTAAAAATCCAAAGTCCATAACAAATACAACAAATCAACAATAATCCAAATATCCGCATTGAAATATCCAAATGTGGATATTTTAACCTGCTAGAATTAAATTAAAATAAATTCTAAAAATCCAAAGTCCATAACAAAATACAACAAATCAACAATAATCCAAAGTCCATAGTCTATAACACAAATACAACAATAATCTAAAGTCCATAAATCCATAATTTTCGGGTTAAATAATTATATATATAATTTATTTAATCAAAAAATATTTATATATTTTATTTAAAAAAATATTTTTCTTATACACTAGATATTTTAATCGGATCGAATAATCCGGAAAAATATCGGATCGGATATCCGCTTTGAAAAATTTTAATTTTGACCGAATCGGATATCCTAAAACTCGGATCGGATTTTCGGATTACGGATTTTTTGCACAGCCCTACCTACAGGTCATCCAACACCAATCCAGAAAATTATGCCAACAACTCAAGCAATGCTCAGAATTCAAAAGCCCAAGATTCCCCGATATTGACAGGTGTTTAGGGGACAGGAATCCTCCAGTCTCAAACGACTGACAACACCAGCAAAGCCTAATATTAATATTCTTGCAACAACCAATGCAACGACTTAACCCACAAGCACATGTAGCATAAAATAAGTCCTCCCTCATGAGATGATCCCTGCTGCAGACTACAATGTTGTTAACTCCTTAGGAAATAATCAAATAACTAAGATTTTAACTAGAGAAAAAATGTAATACAATGCTTGTGCAATCAGATCCTAGAGGCATAACCAACAAAGGCAAAACAAGACTGCAGTTAAAACACAGCTTATGAGATCTTTGAACTCAATCTAACCACCCAAAGAAAAAAACGTAGAAAATAATACACTACTTACTTTTTTTTTTAGGTCAAAATAATACACTACTTATCATCACAAATATCTACGAAGAACTCATCCACAGGAAAGGGGAAAAAGAAGGAGAAATATAAATAATATAATGATTCCTGAAGTAGAGCAAGACAGAGTAGACGCGGCAACAGATCTGAACACTGGCAACAGCGTAAAGTTAAACCATGTAACGCCAAACATACTAAAGGATGTGATAGTGAATCAAACGCTTTTAGATGTAATAGCATCAGCCTTAGAAATGTCCAACATAACAAAACTCTGAAAGTCATACGAGAACGAACTATTGAATCAATAACCATTCAAATCGGACAAATTTATTACTGCCTTCCATAACCAAAGAGCAATAAATGAAAAACATTCCTACGGTCCTACCAATCAATGGAAGTTCCATAAATGACGTTGATAATAGCTCAGATATTTCAGGTTAATGAATATCTTAGATCTTAATGGTCGAGTCAATAAACAAAATCCAACCGTTAATTATTCACCAAAGGGTAAGTATTTGACACTAATAAAACAATCAATTAAGATTTCAACTGTTACAAGAGCAATTAATGAACCCCTTTAAAGTCGGATCTTCAAATAAAGTAACAAGCAATGGTAGTCGACAAAATACAATGGCACAAAAAAAAAAAAGAAGGTATAGGTAAGTACGGAAAAAAGAAAAAAAGAAAAAAAAAAGAAAGGGAAAACCATACTGAATTGAATTGAGGATGCAGATCTGTATCAAATTTAAGGTTGCTGAAAACCTAGATCCTGCTGAATCTGACTTACAGTCCTGCAGAGAGTCTACGCAAAGATGGAGAACGCAAAAGCGAGATCGAAAGGAAGCGTTATCTGAGTGAGGGACAGTAGGAAGGCAAGGAGTGTTGCTATAAAAGGATAACCTTCAGCCTCGCGAGTCCGCGTGAAAATAAAACAAAGTGACGGTCGGTGGGCACGCGCGTCGTTACTCCGACTTTTTTTCCTCCATTTAGTCCATGAAATTTTTATTTTTTTTTTAAAAGTAGAAAAATATTTTTTTATATTTAGTTTATATGAGATAATTAAATAAAAGAAAGATGGTATAAAATTACTAAAAATTAATTACACAATTTTTTTCAAATTATTTTTTTCCCTTAAACTTTTTTAGAATCAAATAATACCTAAGAGTCTAAGAGAGAGAGAAGCGCCTTACCAGGGGTTTCCCTTTTTTAGGCCACTAGAGATGAAACAGAGTTTATCGGTTTTTACTTGACGAGGACCTCGATAGGAAATTAATAGTTTGTGTGTGTCTAACACTAAAAATATTTTGTCTTATATATAATTATCTTTAATATGTGTATTATATAAATTTTTTATAATAATACTAATTTTCAAGAAAAAACCAAATTATATATATATATATATATATATATATATATGTTTATAACCTATTTTATAAAAATATATAATATTATAGGATTCTTTTAAAAAATTATGTATATTTATATAATCATATTATAAAATATATGTATTTTTATTATAAAAGGCGTTTGATTTTTAAGATCTATATTTTTATTAAAATATGTATTGATATTATTTAATACGTATATTTATATTTTATAAGATGTGTATTTATATATAATCTATAATATGTGTATATTTTGTAAGATTTGTATATATATATATATATTGTAAGATGTGTATTTATATATATTCTATATTATATGTATTTATATATTTTATATAAAATTTATATTTATATTTCTTAAGATGTGTATATATTTATATTTTATTAAGATTTGTATTTATATTATGTAATATATGTGTTTATAATTTGAAAGAAGTGTATATTGGTAAGAATATGAATGTTTTTATTAGATGTGTATTTTTTTTTATACAAATGTATGTTTTTTATGATTATAATAATAATATATAACATATAAGATAAAATAACACTATATGCACCTTGGTAGTTGCATATAGTTATAGGATGTAATTTGTGGTTTAGCATGACTCAAAACAACTTGCAAACTCACTTTTAAGTTATTGAAACTACTTTATTTATTTTCAAAAAGGAAACTATGTTTAGTAAGTAGTTTATTACTAGCTTATACATTAGGTTTTGAAAAACTACTTCAAGTAGCTTATGGATTTCAAACTTTCAAGCTATTTTTTAACTAGTTTTGTTAAACATACTATAAAGACATGTTATCATCAACTTATTCTTAAAATTTATCAAGTGAGGTGAGTAAATTTATTGATAATTATAAAAATATATAAAATTACTGATACTAAGTATAATAGTAATATTAATTATAGTAATAGTAATATTAATAAGAAAAATATTCATTATATATTTGTAATAGTAAATAAAAATAATAATTTATAAAAAAAATTCATCTTGAGTAATCAAGATTATATCAATAAAAATAATCTTTGTTTCTTCATAGGATTATTTCATATTTCCATAAATAAAATTCAATTCGGTAAGGCTTTATTTAGACAAAGTAAATCTAAAAGCATTTCACTTTGAGAATAAATGTGTACAAACTAGTCAATTAGTATAAGGGAAACTAGTTAATTAATCCAACCAATAGACTAGTATGAAGTCGAAAGCAAACTTCCAACAGAGTAACAAACCAATGGAATATTATTGGACTATATAATTCAAAACAAGTGCATGCTTCAAATTATACTTAACATTCATGCTTATTTAAACACATTTTCAAGGACACAAGCATCTTACATTCTTAACACAATTTCTAGATTTATACATATTTCCACGTATATTGTCATACATTCAAACATTATAAAGTCATACTCAACATCATTTTGCACCTCAAGTGATTTAAAACACAAACAAACTTCAACACATGCTTCAAATTACACAATCATTTCCAAGGGAAATCAACTATGCTCTACCATGCCTTAACTGTAACACCCCCAAAATTCACTCCTGAAAAAAAAAAATTGAAAGGATAAAGCGGAATCTAGGAGAGAATTTGGGGAATGCTACCGCCACATCTAACACAAGATAGATGTCCACCATCTATCTCATGCTAGATGCAAGGCTAAAACCTGTCAAACAAAACTTTAAACATCAATGCCATAAGGATAAAATCCCACAAGGAGATATCCACAGGCAGATGGCAAGTGAATCAATTCACTAAATAAAATCATTGCTGAATCAATCAGCGGAACCTGCGAAATAAATCCGAATTTTAAAAGCTTATCAGAGTACGAGAAATTGAAAGTTAAATTACAATACCCTTGATATTTTAAATACAACACTTGAAACTTCCAGACATAAATACAGTTAAACAAGACCAATCCCGATAGATCAAATTCCGGATTGCCTACTCTCTCAAGTCAAGTCTTCCACCCAAATATAATATTCGAACTGAAACCTGCACAAGAGATCTGCTCCCCACCATCAGTAGATCATCACAGGACCCATTCAACCAAGGTAGCATCAGTACGGGTCCGGTATCGAGTAAATCAATACTACCAAACTCATGGAAGGAAGCATAAAACACATAAGATACAAGCGTACAAGAAATCACGATAGCATGCTAAGTAACACCAATCTAACAATCCAATGATAATCATTATTACATCCGATTTTATTTATTTACGATGAGTTCAGGGACCCCACTATTCTTAAATCAGTGGAACGGTCTGAAGCACCTCTCGGGGACAACACACCCGAGCCACTATTATCATCCGGTGGAACGGATCCTACACCTCTCAGGGCAAAACGCTCCTGAGCCACTATTCTGAACCGGTGGAACGGCTTGAAGCACCTCTCGGGGGTAACACACCCGAGCCACTATTATCATCCGGTGGAACGGATCCTACACCTGGTCCTGACTCACGTAATCTTCCACTTTAAATAATTAGTGTCTTATTCATTACTTAATTCATATCATATTCTTGTTCACGATGAGTGTAAGGCCCCACTATTCTTAATCCGGTGGAACGGGCTGAAGCACCTCTCAGGGACAAGTCACCTGAGCCACTATTATCGTCCGATGGAACGGACTCTACACCTCTCAGGGCAAAACGCTCCTGAGCCACTATTCTGAACCGGTGGATCGGCTTGAAGCACCTCTCGGGGACAACACACCCGAGCCACTATTATCGTCCGGTGGAACGGACCCTACACCTCGGCCCAACTCACGTGATCTTTCACTTTAAGTAATTAGTATCTTATTCAGGGATTTTAACCGACCATAAATCAGGCCCACATGAATAATTCCATGACATCAAGATACAGCATAAGATATCATATAATTTTAATCCCTACTCAACCCTTCACATACTCAGATACATATCATACTCTAGTTTCACATTAACACACATTTGCATTGAGACTATAAATTCGTACATACATACAATTACAACACAGAACACAGAATACGCTTGACATAATTAAGTGATCAATAACCATGCTCGTCACCTTCTACTTCAAGTAGACATACATTCAAATTCCGCCATAAGTAAAGGTAAGAAATGACTTACCTCAATCCGAAGCTAGCTAAGCAAATTGAGAAAGAGGGAGAGCTATCGAAAGCTCAACAATCCACGAGAAAGTTTTTCCTAGGTCGCCGATAGAAATCGGAACTAGGTTAGAAACTATTTTATCAATTAATAATTCACATATTCTAATTAAATAAACACAAACGATCTTTATTGGAAAACGTGTCCAAAACTCAGGACTCAAGAGCATAGCTCTATTAAGATTTAAGATTAAAATATAAATCAAATGATTTAAAACCCAAACATAGAAATCGATTAGATAAAAGACACACAACACAATATATTTTATACAACCATCCCTGAAGATTAGGGTTTTTAAATCCCTAAACTACGAATCGACCAAATCACTTCGATTACCTCAAATTGATAGTTTTAAAACACAATTAAACTAATTTTAGATAAATCTAGAAAATCAATTTCAACCAAAACAAATCTTCCGATTAATCAGTTTAAGACGATCCGTTTTCAAAATTAGGGTTTTAAAGCCCACGACACAAACTCAGGTAATTTAAATCAATTAATTCCAATTAAAGGTATTAGAATACAATTAGGATCATTTCCACTACTTCTATAAATTTAATTTTAGAAAAACAATTATACACATAACCAATTTCATAATCTCACTTGAAATCTAGGGTTTTAGGCCCAAAAATGTAATTCGGTTGAATTCTATTAATTTAATTAAATTGAATGTTTAGAAATGCAATTAAACACATTTTATAACATATCAAATAATCAATTGATCAAAACCGCTAAAAGAAATACCCAACTTAGCACAATTAGGATTTTTGAGTCCGAAACGCAAATTCGATCAATTCTTGCTAAAATGTATAAATTGACGGTTCGGAAATGAAATTAAATATATTCTAATATAAATTATATAGTCAATTGAATAAAATAACCCGATTACACAATCCAATTTAGTCCCGTAAGAGTTTTGACCTAAAAATCTAATTCCGATTAATTACATATAATTTTCCCAAATCAACACTTCCGATATGAAATTAAATATATTTCAAATGATATTGTAAAATCAATTAAGCGAAACGAATCAATTATGCGGCCCAATTTTATTACACACGAATTTTGACCTAGGAATTAAATTCCGATTGATTCTGCATAAATTTCTCAAATTGACGGTTCCAACATGAAATTAGATACATTTAAAAACATATTGTATAATCAATTTATCCAAAATCGCCAAATTGGACGGATCCGAAAAATTCGGGCATAACCCGGCCTAAAATTCAATTTCCCAAATTTCCAACACAAACCATACAATTAACATATCCAAATCAATCTCACAGCACATATATACATAATCAAACAATTAATTTAGCTTATCACAAGCTAAATCACATTCAATTAACCAAATCCATATTAGGGTTTTTCAAAAATTTATACCAAATGAAATTCAACAAAATCGGAGCAAAGGAAGGCCGGGGAAGCTTTGTCGGGGACCGGGGGTGGCTCGCCGGTGGTCAGCGAGGCTCGCCGGTGACCGGGCGATGGCGGCGCAGCCTGCATGGCTCGTCGCTGCTGCGGCTGCTGCTCCTGCGCGCTTCGGTGGGCTGCTGCGTTGCTTCGCCGGTGGCAGTCGCTCGTGGTGGCGTGTGGCAGCAGGTTGGAGGCCAGCGATCGACGAAGGAGGAGCAGGGAGGAGGAGGTCGGGGCTAGGGTTTCTGGGCGCAGAGAACAGGGGGTCGGGAAGCAGAGAAGAGAATGGGAGAAGAGAAGAGAAAGGGAAAAAAGAGGGGGGGGGTCGACCGGTCGGGGTTGCAGGTTCTTTTTTTTTTTTGCAGATACGCACATATAAATAAATACTAACATCTAAAAATATTGTTGGAAAAATTTATCTAAATTTTATTTAACGAAAAATCATTTCGTAAGGTTCCGAAGGCTTAAAATCAATATAAAAGCTATATACAGAATTTCAGAAGTATTTTCGGAAGAATTTACCAACGAACGTAAAAATTTATATTATTTACAGAAATAAATTATAAGACCTCGAAATAATATTTAAAAGCATAAAAGTAAATATTTAAATTAAATTCTAATAAACCGAGACTAATTTAAATAATTCCCGAAATCGATTTTCCGTAAACCAAAAATCGTAAAACGGAAGAAAATTAATTCCGGAAAGAAATTCACAAATAAACTCCGAAAATCTTTTTAATTTAAAACTTCCCGAAGATATGAACGATTTTTAAAAACGAATAAATTTAAAGTCGGAAATATTTTCTACGGATAAAATTATTAAAATAACTTTAACTATTTAAACCGAAATTTTATAATTTAAATAATATATTTCGTTAACGAAATATAACTCCAAAATAAAGTCGTAATCACACGACGAAGTTATAATCGAAAACGAATCTAAAATATTAAAAATCAAAACACGAGAAAGAATGGAAATACATATTTTTAACCGAAAATCGAAATCATAAGAATATAATAAAATCACGGTCGTGAACGAATTTGTCCAGAATGGTTCGCAACGGCAACGATTAATTAAATTCAAATATGAATTCGAAATCGTCGATAAATCCATAAAACGAATCGAAATTAAAATAATTAAATATTTACATCAAATTACGCTAATAAAATCATTAGGCTTAATAAAATTAGATTTTAAAAATACGGGGTATTACATTAACACAATTGTCCAAATTTAAACATGATTAAAGCTCATGATCTAACTCATAAAACTCTAGAAGAAATTTAAGATTACATGGCAAAACATTCATATTACTCAAACATGGCTTGGAAGACACAAATGTTCCTAAGCCAAGTGCTCAACAATCACCAACTAAAGCATTTCTCCCTTTAACATTACCACGTGATTTCATGTCATTAACATACTAGAGGCATGCTTATAAAGCATAAATATATGCACAACCTAGAATCTAACACATCACATAACATCATGCCTACACATCGAGGCCTATTTTCCAAGTGTAAATTTAAGTTATGTAGAGTAAAGTCTTCAAACGAGGAAGAAAAGAAGAGAGCCGCTACATGATCGAAGTTCGCCTTCAAGAACAAAACAAAATCTAGTAAAAGCTCTTTTCAAACCTAAAATAAATCATAAAATATAATTTAAAAGATTATAAAAGAATTAAAATGTTTCGCTAGTACTGGGGTGTGTAAAAGAGAAGTGAAACAAAGGACTTTCCTCCACTTATGCTTAACCTTAACCTTTTAGTGTTTAAGACAAATATTAAGGAGTTAAATAAAAGGCTTAAGATGGGGGAAACAAAAAGAGAGAGAGAGGGATAAAATAAAGAAAAATGCACAATTAAATGGTAAAAGAAATTAATTGTAGGGGAAATAAGGACCAAATCCTTGTTACTTCGATGTTAACCAAGAAGGGGCAAGGAGAGAAAATGGTCAACCTATTTGAGTTTTATTTGTGTAAGATAATATGTGGCAAGGTAGGCTAAATAGTGAAGAGGGGATATTTAAAAATGGGATAGGATGGATAAGAAGAGAGGCCAGCATATTTGGTAGTTGTCACTACTGTTTCTCAAGGCTAATATAGAGGAAAGGGAAAGTAAATATGATAAATAGTGTACAAAAAGTGGGAAATATGCTTTTTGGTGAGATTATGTATAATCCAAGTATTAATCAGTTGATCTTTGGTAGAACAAATTGAATACTCCTTAAAATGATATATAATAAATTTATATCAAGATCATATGATTATATAAGCATTGAAAAAAAAAACTTTGTATTAAAATAGTGTTATAATTCATTTATACCACCCCAAATTTTTACGGCTGAGATTTTTCATTTTAATAAAAGCGGATTATCAAAATAATTGGGTGTTACTATTTTACTAGACATAAGTATGGTTTACGATATCATCCTTACATAAAATACAAGGTAAAATAGTAAACACTCAAAACATAATAAACAGAGAATATGAGAAATTTTAAAAACGTAGATAAGATTTTGGCGGTAAAATCCGAGTATAATATCAAAATATATCAAAAGGGATCTTATTGGACCAAAAGTCCAAAAAAGGTATCTGAGTAAAAGCTAACTAGAAGATAACATGACTTTATGTCCAACCCTGATATTTAAGAATCGCTCCTCCAGACATAAGGCATTATATGTAGTGATGTCATCTAAAGAGTCCTCATTGACTTGCATACAAAAAAATCTAGATCATCTACTCATGGGAATGAGTAACACCTATAAAAATGATGATTAATATACTATGTACTGAGTAAGGTAACCATATATCTAAAGTAAGGGTACAAAAGAGAGAGAGAGAGAGAGAGATAGAGAGAGAAAAGCATGCATGCTAGTTAACAATAAAGCAATGCAAGGTAACATTGATTCCATAACTTATTATTAGATGTAAACAAGATCCATATTTTTTATTGATGTTGAATTCAAAGACCCCACTATTCTTAATTTAGTGGAACGGATTAAAGTACCTCTTAGAGTAGAACATACTTAAGTCATTATTATCATTTGATAGAATGAACCCAACATATACTAGGGCAATATGCTCCTAGACACTAACCGGTGGAATGGTCTAAAGTATCACTTGGGGTAGAACACACCTAAGCCACTATTTATCGTATAGTAGAATAGACACGACACCTCGACCATGACCTATAAAATCTTTTGCATTAAGTGATTAATGTCTTGTTGATTAATACTTATCTCATAATTGTATTCTCATTCACATTGAGTTTAGGGCCCCACTATTATTAATCTAGTGGAACAAAATGATGCACCTCATAGGACAGATCACTCTTGAGTCACTATTATATTTCAGTGGAACGAACCTAATATATACCTTGGCTAGACTCGCACTTTAAATGGTTAATATCTTATGTAGAGTGATTTATATCAAGAACACCATGCAAGAATCATGTGGATATGCTTAAAACTTAATTAAAAGCACATAAAGCATAACCATGTAGTATTCGGGACATTTTCTTAAGGAAAAGGTCCATAATTCCCCTAAGATAACCAAAATTTTATTTTTTAACCCTTATTGATCAAAATATCCTTCTCCTATAAAAATATCATAATCTCATATTAGGTAACTTGTGTTTTACTCATCCATCATTCAATCACATTACTTATGAAATAATTGAGTACGCCTTCAAAAACTTATTATGCTATGATTATTTTCCATATTATCATCAAATGACTATAATGGCCTTGCAATATCTAAAATATTCATATGTTTCCAAAGAATTTACGAGTCCCAATATTAACAAAGTTGAACCTCCAACATTTATATCATCATAAAATACATAACCCTAATTATATATATGTACTACTTATCTAGATTCACGCTACGCAACAATATATACAACTGTATACTTTCACATATTTCTTACTTTTAAGATATCATATAATAACATTATCATAATCAACATTATCACAATCAACATTATATATCTAACATTACCAAATTGGATATTACATACAAATACATGTTGCACGTACAACACTAAATAATGACATGTATCCTTACCATAAAGGACATCAATCTCTAAGCACATAAGCCTAACCCGAATTCTTCAAGATCACTAAAAGTCACCTACAAAAAAAAGAATAATACAAGATTATAAATTATGAACAAAACTTAGGAAAAATTTAAGGTAAATGATGGTGGAAGCGAGGATAACAAAAATAAGTGGAGAAACTTGGATTGCCTAGGGGTATGGTGGTGCTAGGATGGTGCATGGAGTGTGTGAGGAGGAAGGTAAGGTTGTGCTAAAGGGAAACGTTGAAGGTGCATAGGCAAAGTATGCAGCCTATGCACGGGTTGATAGGGCAGAATGTGCATGGCAAGGGGTGAATGATGCACATTCACATTGGATGTACGTGAAGCCATGCATAGGTCGTGGGAGAGGGGCATAGCTGGGGTGTGCAAGACTCTATGACTCTATGCCTCAACGAAATCGAAATAAAACACGATGGGGAGAGGGAAAAAATAATAGATTGTGGTGGTGATGGTTAGGCAACAACCAGGGGGATGATGGGGGAGGTAATGGTGGTTAGTTACTGGGGGGAAATTAGTGGTTTTTGGTGGTTGATGATGACAAGTGATGTTAATAATGAATAGAAACAATGCACAAGGAAGGAAATAAGGTGAAGCTTGGGTTGGGTTTCTTGAAAATAATAGAGGGAGTGAGTGAATTAGGTCAGCATTAAATGAGGCAGATAGAGCTTAGAAAGGTATATATATATATATATATATATAT
Organism: Tamarix austromongolica; assembly: GCA_039764185.1. Classification (NCBI taxonomy): domain Eukaryota; kingdom Viridiplantae; phylum Streptophyta; class Magnoliopsida; order Caryophyllales; family Tamaricaceae; genus Tamarix; species Tamarix austromongolica. Next base: position 74,453,117 of record CM077816.1, on the reverse strand, counting down.
ATATATATATATATAGTTGTTTGCATAGTGAGGAAGGTTAGAGAAGGTAAGGCAAAGGTCACACACAAGGGTTGGGGGCACGATTAGGGGAAATTGTTGGACACAATTTTTAATAGGACATACCCCACAGATTGAGGGAGGGTTGGTAGATTTAGATATTAGTGAATTATAAGGGCAAAGAAGAACAACATGCGAGGTAGAAAAAGAAGAAAAATCAAGAAGAAGAAAAAGGAGAAAGAAAGGGAAAAAGGAAAAATATGTGTGGGGTTATGGTTAGAATTAGGTTACAAATTGTGATTAATGAAGTTGGGTAAGGTTATAATATTAATCATTTGGAATTAGGATTAGTTTAAAATATATATTACCTAAAATAAAGATTAGGATTTAGTTAAGCTATTAATTACTCATGATTAAGATTAGATAAATATTTAGGGTATTATGTCATTTATCTATGAACGTACCTTGAAAGGGGCAAATATGATTAAATGAAATATAATCGAAAATTAAATAAGTTGCTAGTATATTTATAATGGTTTAAGATAACCAAGTTTCTCTATCTCCACTGCCAAAAGCCTCTCTCTTTTGGATTTTGAAAATGATATGATGAGTGTATTGATGATCTTCTCCTAGATTTAGAGATCTGCAACTCCAATGACCTCTATAAGATATATTTACATCTTAATATATTTATTTTCTCTAGATTATACACTCTTAATCTTTTCAAGAATGATAGGCACTCTTATAACCCTTTATAATAAATTTTGGTGAAAGTGTTTGTGATTACAATAATCCTTATAGGATTACATATATGAAATTGTAAGAATATTTTTTTTAGTGTAATATAGCTAGAAAAATCAAATATTACAATGATAGAATTGATTCTAGCTAAGTTAAGTAAGTAAGAACACTTTTGAGAAATTCTCAACAAATTTAGATTTGAAAGTGTGTAGTTGAGAATTTGTTACAAGGAGTAGGAATATAATGTGTAATAAATTGCAGTTCAAATGATTTTTTTAATTATGACTAATAAGTTGTAACACCCTAAAGTTTACAAGTTGAAAATTTTTATATTAAGCATATGCTAAACATAAATACATGGATACTGCCACATCTAACATAGAGGAGGTATAACTAATACCTAAACTTTATTGGTTGTATGTAAAATATTAATTCATACTATTGAGATCAGGTGTAGTTCCCACCTCATCCTAAATCGATATGACATAAAAAAATTAGTGGAAGAATTTGAGAAACAAAACTAAGAAACAAAGAAATGTATATGTAACATACTGTACTAACAAAAGGAGAAACATAGAAGTTTGGTACAAAAGCAGACTATGGATATCTATATTCAGATATCAAAATAAACACCAACATAGTAAACTAGATATTCTTATTCTCAGTTCAACCCTAAAACAAATTCTGAAAATCCATAATGTCCTCCACTAACCTCTGTACACAGATGTCTAAAAAGGAAAAACAAGAATAGAATCGATATAAGGAGCATACCGAGTAAGCTAAATATATTAAAAGTGGATAGTATGTAGTACATAAGACTTACTAGAGCATTTGTAGGCAAAAGAATAAAAGAAACATGTTAAAATATGAATCATGTTAATATTTATTGAAATTCCACTATTCACACTATTTATTACTATTCATACTATTCATAATTATTCATTACTATTCATAAAAAAACTATGAATCACATAAGCACCTAGAATAATATGAAAATTTTAGAATCTAATACTAAATAATGTTATCATGGAATACACACACATGCAAAACCCATTGTTATTATGTTCCTTATGTATGTTACCACAAAGTCTACCATGTTCCACATTTAATTATGTTCTCACTAAAGTAATACTTTTTCTTTATAATATGAAACACATCTTTCTCATGTGCCCCATAGGTAACACAATAACCATTTATTTTCCATGCCCTAAGGACATCGGGTAACTTCCACTTTAAGTAATATATGAAAAGTAACCTATCACTGATGATAAAAGGGAAACTAAGGTTATCCTTTTTGTAACACCCCCAAATTTCACTCCTGAAAAATTTTTTTTTTGAAAGATTAAAGCGGAAGCTAGGAGCGAATTTGGGAAATGTTACCGCCACATCTAACACAAGATAAATGTCAACCATCTATCTCATGTTAGATGCAAGGCTAAAACCTGTCAAACAATTAAATCCGAATTTTAAAGCATAACAGCGTTACGAGAAATTAAAAGTCAATTACAGAATCCTTGGAAATTTAAATACAATACTTGCAACTTCCAAAGGATGAATACAATTAAACAAACAAATCCCGAAGGATAATTATCCGGATCGCCTACTCACACAAGTCAAGCCTTCCACCCCAAAATAGTATCCGATCTTAAACCTGCACAAGAGGTCTGCTCCCCACCATCAATGGATCATCACAGGACCCATTCAACCAAGGTAGTATCAGTACGGGTCCAATACTGAGTAAATCCCACTACCCTACCTTATGGAAGAGACGTAAACTATAACATCAAGTGCACATTAAATTATGATACAATACGTTGATACAATATTACGCATACTCGAACCCACATCACAAGTCCGACCATACACATATAATAACATGCGAAACATATGTAATATCTTAAACCGATAAGAGATTCAGATAACCCAACCAGGCATTTATGGACAATGCCGAACCAAACCAATTGGGCATTTAGCCTCGCGGACATTACTTAGGGACATGTCCAGCCCCGAGCATTACTTAGGGACATGATCAGCCCCGATCGAGTAGACTCGTTCTTTAGATCTCTGGTAAATATAGTCGATTCACATCATAGTCTTTATCAATTCATGTGAGTGCGGGAACCCCACTATTATAGCCGGTGGAACGGTCATGAGGGTCATGCCCTGCCACTATTTTAGCCGGTGGACCGGTCATGAGGGTAACATACCCTGCCACTATTATTCGCCGGTGGACCGGTCTGGCCCCGACTCACATGATGTTTCACTGTAATTACTTCGTATCTTTCCAATGTCTTATCGTTATTACATTCGGTTTGTTGAGCACGGAATCCCCCACTATTATAGCCGGTGGACCGGTCATGAGGGTAACATACCCTGCCACTATTATTGCCGGTGGACCGGTCATGTAGGGCACCCCGGCCCTAGCCACTATTATTCGCCGGTGGACCGGTCTGGGTCCGGCTCAACATCTTTCTCTTTAAGTGATTAGTGTCTTAACATATCTTATTTGAAAGTATTTTACCCTTGACATGCATGGCTAACTATATCCACACTTATCCTCCCTGGAGGGCCCGTCCCATATCTCGGGACTCTTGCGCCCCTTATCACGCCTCGATATCCTTTCCCCTTTACACTTACACATAATGAAAGCCAACTCTTAAGGGTGTGGCTTGAAGCCCAACACCTTGTGAAACCACACTCTACCCACTATTCCTCTCTAGGGTTTCCCTTGAAACCCTAATTGGACCTATGTGGCCCAATTTCCTCTTGCCTTACTACCATTAATTCATTTATCGTCAAACACCTCATCTCTTTTAAGTTCAATCCCAAATCAATCACTACTTTCTCCCAAAACCCTAATCAGGTCCCTTATACACTCTTACACCGACCTACGTATTATTTTTCATCCCAAGTCTCCAAACACTCCACAACTCTCCCCTTAGCTAATTTACACTTTAATACAACTTTTCTCACGTAACGATTATCCTCATGCAAGTTTTATCCAACCCATGCAAACTCTCGAAGTTCCCATGCAAACCCTAGAATTTTCCATGCATAGCTCTCATCCCTTATTCAATTTGGTCAACCTCATACCCCTCTTTAGCAACTCACTTCCCATTTATTTCTTTTTATCCTTTCATATCCATGTCATAATAATAATCACCCTAGCATGCATGTCCTAGAGGGTTGCATCATGCCACAACACACCATAATCACCACATATGGATATCACATTCATATAATAAGAAAAACACATACCACACACCTTAACTCCAAGCTGCGCTACGCATAAAACACGTTAAGGACAATCAGGTGATACACAACAGGACATGATATATATGTACGAAGCATCTAAGGCATACAAGTCACATAACACGTAGGGACATTAGCCACATCCTTACGAAACACCCATAAGTTGAGGTAAGTAGAAACTTACCTGGATCCGAAGCTAGCTAAGCAAATTGAGAAAGAGGGAGAGCTATCGAAGGCTCAACAATCCATGAGAAAGTTTTCCTAGATCGCCGATAGAAATCGGAACTAGGTTAGAAACTATTTTATCAATCAATAATTCACATATTCAAATTAAATAAACAAAAACGAACAAAAACGATCTTTCTTAGAAAATTTGTCCAAAACTTAGGACTTAAAAGCATAGCTCTATTAAGATTTGAGATTAAAAATAAATCCAAATGGATTAATACAAATACCACTTAGGACATTGCAAATTAATTTGGAAAGCTCAAGAAAGAATAATCGATTATAAACTAATTTATCGAAAATGACTTATTCATTAGGTTTTATAACTAAATAGGTAAACCGACAATTTATATAGAACTAGATCCAAACCGATTAGATTAAAACATAATTTAAATGATTTAAAACCCAAAGACAGAAATCGATTAAATAAAAGACGCACAACAAAAATCAATTTGTAAAACACTCCCCGAAGATTAGGGTTTTAGGCCCGAAAATACAATTCAGTTGAATTCTATTAATTTAATCAAATTGAATATTTAGAAATGCAATTAGACATATTTTATAACATAACATAGAATCAATTGATCAAAACCAATAAAAGAAATGCCTAATTTAGCATAATTAGGGTTTTTGAGCCCGGAACGCAAATTCGATCAATTCTTGCTAAAATATATAAATTGATGGTTCGGAAATGTAATTAAATATATTCTAATATAAATTGTATAGTCAATTGAATAAAACGACCCGATTACACAATCCAATTTGGACCCGTAAGAGTTTTGACCTAAAAATCCAATTCCGATTAATTACGCACAATTTTCCCAAATTAACGCTTGCGATATGAAATTAAATACATTTCAAACGATAATGTAAAATCAATTGAGCGAAACGACTCAATTACGCGACCCAATTTCGTTACACAAGAATTTTGACCTAGGAATCGAATTCCGATTGATTCCGCATAAATTTCTCAAATTGACGGTTCCGACATAAAATTAGATACATTTTAAAACATATTGTATAATCAATTTATCTAAAATCGCCAAATCGGACGGATCCGAAAAAAAATTGGGCATAACCCGGCCTAAAATTCAATTTCCCAAATTTTCAACACAAACCATACAATTAATATATCCAAATCAATCTTACAGCACATATATACATAATACAACAATCAATTTAGCTTTTCATAAGCTAAATCACATTCAATTAATCAAATCCATATTAGGGTTTTTCAGAAAATTATACCAAATGAAAAACCGACAATTCGAGGCAAGGGAAGGTCGGGGAAGCTTCGCTGGAGGTCGAACAGTGCTCGCCGGTGGTCAGCGTGGCCTGTCGTGGCCGGACGACGGCGGCGCAGCTGTGCGGCTCGTCCCTGCTATGGTCGCTGCTGCTGTTGCTCCGCGCTGCTGGTGGTGGTCGCTGCTCTTGCGCACTGCTGCTGGTGGTTGGTGGCAGCCGGCTATAACTGCCGACAGTCGACGAAGGAGGAGAGGAGGAGCTGGGGAGAGGTGGCGGCTGGCTAGGGTTTGGGGCTGCGCAGAAGGCAGGGGGTCGGGAGCAGCAGAGGAAGAAAGAAAGGGAAGAAGAGAAGAGAAAGGGAAAGAAGAGGGGGGGTCGACCGGTCGGGTAGGTTAGGGTTTTTTTTTTTAATACACATATAAAATAAATACTAAAAGTATAAAATTATTAATGGATGATTTTATCTAAAATTTATTTAACGAAAATTTATTTCGAATAGATCCGAAGGCTTAAAATTAATAAAAAGCTATATAAAGAATCTCATAAACATTTTCGGAAGAATTTACCAACGGACGTAGAAATTTATATTATTTACGAAAATGTATTATAAGACCTCGAAAAATTATTTAAAAGTATATAATAAAATGTTTAAGTCAAATTCTAATAAATCAAGACTAATTTTAATAATTTCCGAAATCGGTTTTCCGCAAACTAAAAAGCGTAGAACGGAAGAAAATTAATTTCAAAAAGAAATTCTTAAATAAGTTCTGAAACTATTTTTAATTTAAACTTCCCGAAAATATTACATTTAATTAATTAAAACGTCGATAAAATATTACTTCCCGAAAATGATTAATTACATTCAATTATGAATTCAAAATCGTTGATAAATCCATAAAACGAATCGAAATTAAAATAATTAATTGTTTACATCAAATTACGCTAATAAAATCATTAAACTTAATAAATCTGGATTTTAAAAATACGGGGTATTACACTTTTTATCAGGTTTAAGGGTCCTACTGAGCATGATCTTTTGTTCTACAAAGGTATCATGTAACTATATCCTATGATAAAAGGACATCAGGTAACTATTCAAAAGTGTAGATGGCATATAGTTCATCTTATTATTCTAGTCGCCCTATCATTATGTGTGCATACACCATACCCCATTTATTTCCCATGTCCTAAGGACACTAGGTAACTTCCACTTCATGTAATATATGAAAAGTAACCTATCACCGATGCTAAAAGGGAAACTAGGGTTATCCTTTTTATAAGGTTTAAGGGTCCTCCTGAGCATGATCTTTTGTTCTATAAAGGCATCATGCAACTATATCCTATGATACAAGGGCATCATGTAACTATTCAAAAGTGCAGATGGCATATAGATCCTCTTATTATTCTAGTCACCCTATCATTAAGTGTGCATACCTTGTATAGGCCTCATAAGTCATCTATAAGTAGAAAAGGGGTATAGCTAACATACAAGGCATTAGCACTATATGAATGAACACTTAGTGGCTAAACTTAGGCTAATTGTATAGCTTGCACCACATTGGCTACATGTGTAATCATACTAACTTCAAATACAATCTTTCACTTTTAAACTTACCAATTTATCATATGTTTCATTAATCATCACCTAAATATAAGCTTGTACACCAATTTTTTTTAAAAAAAATACTATTTATGTATAACTAAAAAGATAGAAATATACCAAGATGTTTATATTTAAAAACCAAAAATTATTTATTATTGGAATTTACTATGCACATCAATGTACTATTTTAAAGGTAAAGAAAAAGGTTAAGGATATCCAATTAAAAATATTTAGATATTAAAATACCATTTTAACCCTAATATATCTTTAAGTTAATAATTAAGAATAAAATATTACAAAAATCCTAAGATCATGAAATTAAAATTTAAGCATCACTAATACATAATTAGAATACTATAACAATAATATTTACCTATAATTTTCATATTGCATGTAAAACCACCATCATGCCCCTAAACCCTAAAAACAAAGAAAAAGCATAACACTTATCATATAATGAACTAGCTCATTAAACTTTGTATACTATTTTTGAATAACATATGAATACATTAGAGCAAATAAAAGTTTAGGACAAACACACAACACATGTAGATAAAAAAAATGCCTATTTTCATGCTAAAACTTAATTAAATAATAAATTTAATTATACAAACCCAAATCAAGACTTTTAATATAAAAAATTACATATAAAAAAACCTAATTAATCCATTTTAAACATAGAATTACAAAAAATATCCTAGAGGCTGAACCTCAAAAATGCCAAAATGGTCATTTTCTCAATTTAACTATTTTATTCATGCTAACACCTTTATTTTTATGTAATATTAGTATAATTTTTTTTACCAAAATCCTAACTCCACTATTATACATATATCATTCCAAGATCACCACTTTTCATCCTCTTGATAACTTTGCACCAAAAATTAACAAAAAAATATCAAAAACACTTCAAAATTGCAAAATAAATCAAGAGAATCAAGAATCAAGGTTAGAAAAGCTTAATATTCATTTTATTAGAGTTATGAAATTAAGGAAGAGTTTAGGATAATTTATCTATAATTTATTATATTTTTAACACTAAATTGTTTAAGGAAAACAATTAGGTGCTAAAAATCAATTTTTTAGAAGAAAAATCAAGAAATGATGCAACAATAATGGAAGAAAGAAGAAGTTTTAAGAAACCTGATTTTTAGAGCCTAGGGACATGAATTTTATGGCTAGGGGAATAAGCTTGGAAGAATAAAGGGCTAAGTTAGGTATTTAACCAAAAAAGGTACTTTAATTGATATTATAAGGTAAAATATCTAAAAAATCAAAGGAGCTGGTAGGCAGTATTCCTACAGTAAAAGTATTAGAAAAATTAATTTCACAACTTTATTTAGATATTTTAGAAATATAGGATCAAAGTTAGGATAGCTATGGTAGGTTTTGTGTATAGAAAGTTGAGTTTTGGGACTAATTATGCCTAAAATTAGTGAAGTTTTTTTTAAAACAATTATAAAAATAGTTATAAACCATTTTAATCCATATTTATATTAAATATGATAAAATATAATTATCTCTAAATTTTTGTATATCGTGTTGGCTAAAACATTTATTTTAGGGCTTAAAATATGAGTAAGGATTAAGAAATGATAGTGAATAGTATTTTTTTCCCAAAATTTTTTATTTAAAATTTTGAAAAGGTCTAGGAGACTAAAATGAAGATAAATAATTAAAATATTATAAAATTGAATAATTTGGAAGAAATTTAATGGCCAAAAGTAGTATTGAAATAGTACAAGACTTGAAATCATAAAAAAAAGGTTAAATGAACGAAACAAAACATATTAAAAATGTATCAAGGGTTAAAGAGATGTAAAAATCATTGATTTGAAATATTTTTCCACAATTATAATAATAAATACATTTTAGAAGAGTGGGATAAGACAAATTCTATTCATATAATAAGCCATCAAACTAGTTGTTGGAGGTAGAAAAAAATGTTGCCATTTGTGAATAATGAGCAGAGTTTTACCCTAACTAGTCAATCAGTTGGTATCACTAGAAAAATGGTTATATTCATACTTGATAAAATAAATGTTTATGTTGTATTAACCAATTTATCAGTTTAGGTCACACACTTTTGGTTATTGAACATATTAAAAACCCATCGAATGATTATGCAAATTAATAGCTTGGTTAGGAAAATCCACCAATTGGTTGAGGAAAACCAATCCATGTGCTCAGGGTGAGGAAAAACATTTTCACTTAATTTAAACCATAACCTAGGTAGTTAATCTATTTGGTCATTTTTAAGAACCGATTGATCAATTTGAGGAAATTAGTTGATGTGTTAAAGCCAAGGTAAAATTAGTTTTTGCGAAAACCCAACCTCTATCTTGGTTGAGCAAAAAATTCGATATGATTACTTGAGACTAAAAATATTTTCCAAGAAAAAAGTTCCTAAGGAACCATTTGATCGGCTTTTCAAACCAATAGGTCAATCGCTAAATTATTGGAAAGTTAAGGCCCGAGATTTAAAAAACAAACTAGTCATTCGATTTCGGAAACCAATCGGTTGGTTCTTACTGGAACCAAAGTTTTGAAAAACACTTTGAAAATGATTTGTCTTATAAAACCAACTAATAATTTAATCAAATAAAATGTAAGAAAGATTTTAAAATGTTCCAAAAGATAACAACAAAGGTGAAATTTCTCAATTGAACATTACAAGATTATACCTAAGACTTAGAGAGTAAACTTTATGATCTTGAGTCTCTAGATGTCTAGATATAATATTATCTTATGCTTGTGACTTGATTTTTCTCTTAAATATTGTACTTAAGATATGGATTGAGTAAGTGTATGTTGAAACTTGATTTCTCTTTTAAGCTTTACACTTGAGAGATAGTTTGAGGGAGTGTAGTTTCTTGTTCATTTCATTGTTGTAGTCCATGCCCACTTAAATAAACAAGTAAAATCCTTAAACGTGTTTGTTAATATCAAAAGAAGAATTGAGATATTAATTAGCTTAGAAGGTTAATAACCTAGTTAAATTAATGGACTAGTGTAATACCTAAATTTTTTCTAACCCTAATTAATATATAATTAGGCTCATAATCTACTTCAAAAATTTATGCCACGGTTTTTGAAGCCTTTTATTTTAAACTTGAGCTTTCCGACACCTATTTCATTATATGCAAAAAATAACACTTTTACTCGAATTCTCTAATCGTGTCGTTGTCATGCATTTTGGTTCATTCTAACTTACAAATCATTCATTAATTTTTTTCCCGAGCTTATTATTTAATTTTGATACTTATCATATCATTTTTTAGTATTCTACTAGTAATTTATTTACTTAAAGAAATATTTTAATTATTTATAGAAAATCATAATTTATGTGATTTCCTATTTGAAATTGTTTCTTGCTCATTTTGGCTTGTCCAGAATTCACCATACTTCTAAAAATATTCTAACCCTATATGAGAGTCTTAGAAAATTTTAATTTCATATGTTCCTTCCAAATCACAAAGTCACTAAAATTAGCATTTTTCGCCATTGATGATTTTTGCTAAATTCTTCATTTTAATTCATTTGGGCTAAAGAAACCCATGAATTCAAATATTTTATCATATTTGACTTTATGAAATTATTCTACATCCGTGCTTACTCTTTTTGACCCTTTGTTAATTATTTTTCAAGTTTGTTGAAAAATGTGTTTTTACTAAATATCTTCTTTTAATTTTTTTTTTGCTCATTTTCCATCTGTTGAGCTTCAAACTATATATGATACCCAATATTTTTTTTAATATTTAGGCTCCTTAAATTATTCCTCACGTTCCCATATACTTTTATACTTTTGGATTCATTTGCTATTTGTTCTATTAAAATCCTATTTTCTAACCATTCAACCTATGTTATTTTTCTAGAAATTATGAAATACATACCTTAGCCCTATTCTATTTGAAAAACTCTCACATGTTGGACAATTAGTGAAATGCCCCAAAAATATTTATTTTAAGAGAAATAATTAAATAAGAATTTATTGGGGAATGAATTTAATTAATTATTTTATTTAGATTAGAGAGGATTTATTTAGAGCAAATTAATAAGAATTTATAAACATTTTTATAAAGAAAAAATTGGGGTTTTTTCTAATTAAAAAGGGATTTAGAAAAAGTCTTTTAAAAACCCTAAATTAGCCTAAACAATTTTAATATTATTTTATTTAAATATTTTTATTCTAAATACCCAAAATATTCTAGTTAATTTATTTAACCCAAACCACTTAAATTTTCCTTTTTCCTTTTTTCTTTTTTATTTTTCTTTCCTCCTTTTTCTTTCTTTTCTTTCTTTTTCTTTCTTTTCTTCTTTTTCTTTACTTTCTCTCGCCGATTGGGCCTGTGATGCAGCCCAACCCCTTTTCCTTTCTTATTTCCTCCTGCAGCCCAGCGCCATTTCTTTTCTTCTTCCTTTGGTAGCTGAAACGCTGTGTTCTATGCCTTTTATCCCCGAGACACCACGTTTCATTAAAAAGACTTATAACCATTGCCAATCAACCGGTTCTTCTCCTTTTCTTTTCTTTTTCCTCGGTGGCCAGTTCACCCCCTTCTTCATCCTTCCTCCTCCGTCGTCGAGCTACCCCTTTGAAGGTCAGAAAATGGCATCGCCAGCCTCCCAGGTTTTGACCTGCTATTTCTCCCCTCATTATATTCCCCTTGACTTGTAGATTAGCTTGGTATAATCAGTTTCCCTCATCTTTCACTCAATTTCTCCCTTTTCCTTCATAAAGGTTCGACCCAACTAAAAATTTTGCTAGCCGATTTACACCGCCAGCCACCCCAAACCTAGCATCCAATACCCTCCTACTGACGTCCAAAACCCTACCATCCCATCTAAGCTCTATAAATACCCCTGATGTGGGTGTTTTTGAAACTTTTTCTCCCCGAAACCCTAAGAGCTAACCTGTGCACCACTGTGATTTCAAACAAGCCGTCCTCCGCCGTTAGCCAACTTTGCCGCCACCTCTACCTCCCAAAATCTTCCCTGCACCGCCCTCTAGCTAACTAAGCTACCCATCTCCTTCGATTCCTCTCACACGAGCGACCACTGCTGTGTGAAGTTCCCTATCCAGTTAACTACAAATTTTACCCCGCAACCTTTGAGCCACCGTCCACCACCACATCCACCACTTCTACTGCCTTCTGCACCACCCAAAAGCTTCTACTAATTCTCCTCCACTGAACCATAACCTTCTTTCCCCTTTTCTCCTTCTCCTCCCCTCTTTTTCTTCACCTTACCCATTTGGCTGCCACCTCTACCGCCGCCCTTTGCCGCGCCACCAACCTCACTTTACTCCTCTCAGCCAAAGCTACCACCAGCACCTCAACCTCCACCCTTTCTTCTCAAACCCCAACTTTTCCCCTTTTTACTCTCTTTTCTAGCCACCGTCGATCACCACTGCCGGTGCCACTCATCTTCGCCGACTCAAGGTGAAACCCTAGACCCTCTTAACCCTTCTTTTCTATTTATTTAAATTTATTATGTTTTTATTCTAATTTCCGATATTTATTTGATTATAATTATAATTATTATTATTATTATTATTAGATGTAATATTATTGATAAATTTTATTGGCAGGGTCAAGATTATTCTTGAGTTAATTAGGTGGTTAGTTTCGAATTATAAGTAATTATTTGTATTATTATAAGTTTATTATCATTATTAATATTATTATTATTGGTATAATTATTTTATTATTATTGTAATTATTTAAGGAGGGCTCAGACCTTAATTTTTAATTAGGATTCACACCCTTGTATTTTTATTACTATTATTATTATTATTATATTATTATTATTATTTATTAATTTTAATATTATAATTATTATATGTTATTAATATTATTATTACTATTATTGAATAGTACTTTCATTATTTGGAGGTAGGGTCGAAAACCCCACCTTGTAATTTTAGGATTATATTATTATTATTATTATTATTATTATTATTATTATTATTATTATTATTATTATTATTATTATTATTATTATTATTATCTTTACTAACATTATTTTGGTGAAGGGTAGATACCCTTATATCACCATTCATTTTAAATTACATTAGTATTATTATTAGTATTTTGTATAGTTAATTCTAGTATAGTATTATTTTCATTAAAAACCAAGTCTTAGGATAAGTTAGTAAATAATAGCATTTTTAGGAGGGAACCTAGTTTTAGTATTTTTCCCATAATAGGTGAGCCTAGTTAAAGTCCCCAAGTGGTATAGGAGCGTGCACCAAGATCGGTGACATTTTTAGGTAAGGGTGTATCTAAGGCCATTGTGTGTAATGTGATTTACATGTTTTACTTGCCATGTGACATGCAATATAATATGTTCTAAGTGTATTCTTATATCTACTGTATATGTAATATGATGTGGGGTTGAGACATGTTCTCATGATATTTTATGGCATACATATGATATGTATAAGTTGTGCCTTTAATGTGAATTAATGTGACCCATAAGACATGCATGTATGTCGTGGTTGCATGGTGGTATTAATGTTGCATGGTGGTATTAGGGTTTGCATGGTGGTATTAATATTACATGGTGGTATTAGGGTTTGCATGGTGGTATTAATGGTTACATGGTGGTATTAGGGTTTGCATGGTGGAGCTAGGGTTTTACATGGGAGTTAGGGCTTTGCATGGGAGTTAGGGTTTACGTGGAGCTAGGGTTTGCATGTGTGTTAGGGTATGCCATGATTAACTATGGTGGTGGTGGTTAACTAGGGTTAGAATGGTTAACCTGAGTTGAAGAGTAAGCATGGTAGGAGTCTGACTTGCATGTCTTAGTATGGGTTTTCTGAATAAGATACTTAAAACATTAATTACGTAAAGTGGGAGATGTTGAGCCAGACCCAAACCAATCCACCGGCATAATAGTGGCCAGGGACTACAGTATTCTAGAGACCGATCCATCGACATATAATAGTGGTAGGGTATGTTACCCTTGTGACCGATCCACCGACTAAAATAGTGGGGAATCCCGAGCTCAATAAACCAAACCATATATGATGTTAAGATGTGGGAAGACACTAACGACTTATAGTGGAACACCGTGGGAGAAAAGGGGCCAAACAGATCCACCGGCATATAATAGTGGTAGGGCATGTACCCTAAGTGACCGATCCACCAGCTAGAATACTGGCCAGGAGCCAAAAGTTCCCTGGAGACCGATCCACCAACAAAAATAGTGGGGTTCCCGTACTCGTATGGACTTGATAAAGAGCATGGTGTGAAAATAAATTTGATAAAGGTTTGATGAAGTAAATAATCTGATCTGTATTGAATCATGGTTTTCACCTGAGCATTTATTTTATCTTGTGCTATTATGATTGAATTATATGATCCTTTATTATTATGCATTGGTTGTGTGAATTTTGTATGTTGGCCTTAGTGCACGGTTACCTTACTCAGTACATAGCGTACTGATCATCCGTTTTATGGGTGCTACTTATTCCCATGAGCAGAAGGCCCATCTGACCTGTTGTAGGTAGGAGACACTTATTTTGATGCTATTAATGTCTATGGGACATTAGGTGGAGCCGAGTGATTATGGGCTAGACCTGGTCTTGGAGTGATGTGGTTGTTTTCCATTTGAGATTATTATTCGTGCTATCTTTTAATTATGTTTGAGTTTGTAGAAACACTTTTATTATTGTTGTTATTTTATTCTCTGAAAAATAATAGCTAGTATTTTGAATTATGTAAATACTTACGCGTACTCTGATTTCCGTATTCACGAAGTTGGATTATTTAATAACGTTATGTGTAGTTTTCTTAGCTTTAGTACTTGGTACTAGAACGGTAGGAGTGAACTGGTCTGATACTAAGTGTGGTGGAAGCATCCCCAGAATTTATGGTTTTAAATTTTAAGTCTTGTTTTAAAAAAAAAGGTGTAAATTTTTAGGGTGTTGCAATTAGATCTCAAAATTTTTATGTTAGCAACCAACCAAAAACTTTATCATAACATAATCTCACAAAAGCTCATCAACTATTTTATGATCTATTTCTTCATATTTTGTATTGTTATGGGCTACCAAGAAACCCCCAATCTAATTTACACTTGATCTAGATAGGGGATAGCCAACAAAAAATAGTTTCAACCTTACATGTTTTATCTTAACTCTCAAAACACACGTTTTAGTCATTTTATTTACATCCTCTAGCTTAATTTTTTGCTACTTTACACACCTTATTCTCTCTATGGTTATCTTATACCTTTGATTTTTATTTATTTTCAAAGCTTGCATTGTATACTATAATTACCAACTCTTCCCCCTCGCATATCGTGGCTTGATACCCCTCAAATAAGCCCAAACTTTTGTTTCTTAGCTAACTAGGCTATTGCTACTATTGACCAAGCTCTTCTCTCTCTCTCTCTCTCTCTCTCTCTCTTTGCAAAGTCATACCTCTCCCACAACTTATATCCTAGGTTTTCATCCTTCACTCTTGTTTGTCTTTGTTCCTTGTATGTCATACTTCATCCAGGTAACCTTTTTGCCTAGCAAATTGCATCCTTTCCATCTTCATTTTCTCTCCTCTCTACATTGCAGACCAACTTTGTTTTTTTTTTGTTATTGATGTTGGTGTTTTGGGTGTTGTAGAAACATTTTTGTGTCTTTTATTCCTTTTTTTTCTTCTTATTAGCCTTCAACATCTTGATCTTTGATTTCTTAGTGGTTATTGGTCGTTTTTGTGGTAGTTTCCAAGCCTCCATATCCAAGAATCATTTTTCCATTCCACTTCTTTTCTTTCCATTCCATCATTATATTTTTATTCTAATCTATTTTGTGATATTCTTATTCTATGTGATCAAGTGGCATAAGGAGAAGATTAGGAGTATTTTATAGTTAGAGGCTAGAGGGCATTTTTGTAAGGGTGTACTTCTTTATATTATGGCTCTTGGTTACTATTTGTTAATTTATTGCAATCCATGTTAGCATATTTTTATTTCTAGAAATCATGATTAAGGTTGCTTAAAATGATGTTCTTGTATGTGGCCTTGATATCATGCTTTTAACTATTATTATGTTTTCTATTTAAAATCTACATTTTTATGCTTTACTAAGCTTTGCTATAATATCTTAAGCATGATGGTATATTTTGTTTATTTTATAAGTGAATAGATAAGTATAGACAATTATGCTAAGTATTATTATGGGTGAGCTCATTGAAAATTTGAAGGCTTGGATGTGTTGGAGGTTTAGGGATTTTTTACCCTAAGTCCTTTTATAATGGTTTTCTTATTTTTAATTAAGGCTAATTATATATTTGAGTTGCTATTAATGTATGGGTGTTTGTGTATAATCTTGGTGAATTATGGAGACTTGTGGAATTTTTTAGGTAATCGGTACATTTTGAACCTAGGGATAAATTAGCCTTTTATTAGATTTTGTGGAAAATAAATACACTGTTATAAGCCTTTAGGTTTTTACATAAAGTTTTATGTATAATGCGGTAAGGTTTGGATTTTTTTGGGTTAAGTTATAATAATAAGAATTTTATGAAGATTTAGGTAAATTATGGGAAATTTGGTCATTATGGGTAGGATCTAGAAAATATTCTAAGTATGACCTATAAATAGTTAGAGGTAATTGTGGGGTCACCTCAGTATGATAGTGAGAGAGATAACTTAATTTTTGGAATAGTAGCCATGAGGTAGCATCTGTATTATATATATGAAACATGGGAGTTTAGTTTTGATTTTTGGACATATTGATCTTAATATTATTTTAGGAAGTTATGCTAAAATTTAGTAAATTGATGAGACATAAGGGTAAAGTTATGACCCATTAGAGAATTAGGGTTTATAGGGGCATTATGGTAATTTTTTTTACCTTTGTTATGTTTCTGGTTGTGCCTATTAGTTTTCTATATACATCATCATTATATCTAGTGGCTATATCATGTGGAATTATTTGACCATGGTATAATCCTAAGTGTTATAATCTATAATAATTGCCTGAATGAATTCATGAGTGCTAAAATGTGTTGCATGTAATAAGTAATGAGCATTCATCCTTATGTTAAGACAATTATAATAAATGATGGCTTGTAGAGTGAAACCCTATTATTGCATTGTTATGTGTTGAGTTTTGAATAAAGAATTGATAAGACTTAATAATCAAAGTATAAGATCACATAAGGTAGGACTAAAGTGCTTCATTTGATACTTTTCTTGGTTGTTGTGATAACCAAAATATCCCTACATCTACTCTATATTTTTGTTCCACTAGCTTATAGGGGTATACATCCTAAAGGATTAGGAGTTTAGACATATGGTTTTTCAGGTGCATTATGTCTTAGAGGGTTCAATATTTTTGTGTTACCAATCCACTAGTTATAGAATAGTGGGATCCCTAAATTTAAGTAACTAAGTAATTGGAAATGTATGATCACATAAGTATGGACTTTAATAAGATTGTATCCTTAGGTAATCTTATATCATGAGTAGAATGCATGCTTAATATTTTTCTTCTCCTATCCTATTTGCTATGCCTGTCCTTTTCTTTTGATGTTCTCAATTAATATACTCAATACATAATTATTTTATTTCATAAGTGTTTCTCATTCCTATGAGCAGACGACCTAGTTGTTGATGTGCAAATTCCTAGTGATTGGCTACAAGACTTTGCCAAGTTTGATGCTATAACCTTGGAAGAGTGAACTTGTAATACCCCCAAAATTTACTACTGAAAAATTTCGTTTAATGATAAGTGTTAGACAAAAACAAGTGGGCAAAACTGTAAATTCTGAGGGTATTACCGCCATACTCAGTACTAGACCAGTTCACTCATACCGTTCCAATACTGAGTGCTAAGGCTAAAAATGATTAGGTTCAAACACAAGTCAATAATTGAAACAAGCTTTATACGGGAAATGATAAAGTTCACAATACAGAAATCAGAGTGCGATTCAGAATTACAATCCAAAGGGTAAGTGACTAGAGTCTTTCAAAACATAAAATATTGTATGATGTGACATAACTAGAATAAGAACAAAACATGGTAAAATAAGAGGGAAAGATAGAGTCTGGTTAAGTTGCTCTTGATCCCCAAGTTAGGTCTAGGCTCAACGCTAAGCCCCACCTGATGCCTCGTAAGTGTCATAGGTATCAAAGACGTCATCCCCTACCTGCAAAAATTCATACGGGTCTTCTGCTCATGGGAATAAGCAGCACCCATGAAACGGGTGATTAGTACGCTACGTACTGAGTAAGGTAACAAATGTGCTAAGGCCAAACATACAAAACATACAGCATAGCATACATGGCATAATCACATAAGCAGCATGTAGTAATACAGATGGTGAAGGCTGACTATGGTCCAGTTAGACTTATCTTTTATATATCTGGTAAATATAGTCGTTTCACATCATAGTATTTATCAATCTATGTGGATGCGGGAACCCCACTATTATAGCCGGTGGACCGGTCATATAAGGCAAAATGCTCCTGGCCACTATTATTTGCCAGTAGACCGGTCATGTAGGGCAAAATGCGCCTGGCCACTATTATTCGCTGGTGGACTGGTTTGGCCCTGACTCACATGGTGTTTCACTATAATTACTTCGTGTCTTTCCCATTTCTTATCATCATTATGTTTGGTTTGTTGAGCATGGAAACCCCTACTATTATAGCCAGTGGAATGGTCATGCAGGGCAAAATGTGCATGGCCACTATTATTTGCCGATGGACCGGTCATGCAGGGCACCCCGGCTCCTGGACACTATTATTCTCCGGTGGACGGGTTTGGGTCCGTCTCAACAATCTTTCTCTTTAAATGGATAGTATCTTGTTCGTGTCTTATTCAATAAGCAATTTGCCCTTGACAAGCATGTCTCCTCTATCCTCTCAAGGGAGGTCGTCCCATATCTTGAGACTCCTGCGCCTCTTATCATGCCATGACATCCATTCCCCCTTACGCTTACACATAATGAAAAACCAACTCCTAAGGGTGTGGGTTAAGGCCCAACACCTCATGAAATCAACTCCACCTACTATCACCCTCTAGAGGTTTTTCTTTAAAAACCCTAATTGGACCTATGTGGCCCAACTTTCTCTCACTTACACTACTGTTACTTTATTTATCGCCCCATACCTATCTCATTTAGATCCAATCACAAATCATATCGCTTTACCCCTCGACCCTACACGTGACAAAAAACCCTAGTTGGTCACTTTAACCCTGGTACATTTCTTCTCCCACAAGTAACATCTCTCTTTTTCACCCAAAACCTCTTCTCTCCCATGGAACCCATACTTACCCCTTAAAAAATAAATTCCCACTCTTAACCCGTACTCCACTCTCCCTTAATTATTTTTACTTTCACATTTTCCATATTACTGCTTCCTCCCAAAACCCTAATCGGGTCCCTTATAAACCCTTACACCAACCTACGTACTATCTTTCATCCCAAGTATCCAATCACTCCACAACTCTCTCCTTAGCTTATTTACACCCTAAAACAACTTTCCTCATGTAAAGATCATCCCTATGAAAGTTTTATCCATCCCATGCAAACACCCAAAGTCCCCATGCAAATTTTAGGATTCTCATGCATGGTTCCCATCTCTCATTCATTTTTGGTCAACCTCATATCCTCCTGAGTGAACTCACTTCCCATTTTCTTTCTTTTTGTCCTTTCATTCCCATATCATATTATTAATTGTCCTAGCATGCATGTACTAGAGGGCCATATCATATCACATCATGATCACCATATATACATATCATACTCATGTCATAAGAAAACACATCCAAACATACCTCAACTCCAAGTTGCGCTACACATAAGACAAGTTAATGACAATCATACGATACACGACATAGCATGATATATAGCATCCAAGACAAACAAGTCACACAACACACATGGGCCTTAGCTACATCCTTACATAAAACGACGCCGGGCTTGGAGCACGCTCCTATGCCTCCTTAGGGTTTTAGCTTGATTCACCTATAAGAGGAAAAACTAGGATTAATTTCCCTCCTACTAAAAGTACCATTATTCCTTATTTTAGTCTAAGATTAGGGTTGTTATTATTGAAGGAAGCATTATATGTGAAAACTAGAGTTTTTATTTTCAAGTTAGCCTACTAGATATTACTAGTCAAATTATATTTATTTTAATATTTGTAGCTATATTTACATCATCAAACATGGTAGCTTTATTTCTCTTAATACTAGTACTAATACTAGTTATAGCAAAATAGTGATGATAATAATAATAATAGTAGTAATAATAATAATGCCCCTAGTAGTAGAAACCTTAGTATTTTTAAGGCCAAGGATAATAATAGCTTTAGGGGTAAAATAATAATATGATATTAATAATACTAACAAGGTATTAATATTACTAAAGGTAATAATGATAGTAATGATAATATAAGGGTTTGAGTATTTTTTCCACAATAATAGTAGCAAGATAACAACAATAATAATAGTAATAACTAATAATAATAATAATAATAATAATAATAATAATAATAATAATAATAATAATAATAATAATAATAATAATAATATAGTAATAACGCTGGTAATAAAAGCATTAGGAATAATATTAGCAATATTCGAATATTAAGTAATAAAAATATTAAGGCTTAAGTATTCTTCTTCTTAAATAAAAAAATGATAATATGCCAACTTCGGTTTTAATAACATTAATAACAACAACAACAACAACAATAATAGATATGGTGATAATATTAGTAATAGCTTTCATCTTAGGGTTAATACTAATGGGGGTCCTAGAAGTCGTCTTAGTGGTAATCTTAATGATAATGGCCAAGTTAGATTTAGTAAGAAAATAATAATAAAAATTACTAGTAGTGGTAGTAGTAACATTAATAATAATAAATATCACTTTATTAGTACTAAAGTTGTAACCCTTTTAAATAACATGACATGGTTATAAATATTTCTGAAATTAGGTTAGGTAATAATGGTGGTACATACTAATACTAATACTAATAATAATAATAATAATAATAATAATAATAATAATAATAATAATAATAATAATAATAATAATAATAATAATAATAATAATAATAATAATAGTAATAGTAACATTAAGGATAATACTATTAATATTACTAAAAAATATTAATACTTAGAGAAAATAATTTAAGGGTTGGGGAAGTTGGAGTACCACCTAAGGTCGGTGGTGGAACCACCAACGGCGGCGATGGAGGAGGAAGAGAGGTGGAAAGATGGAATATAGGCTAAAGGAGAGGAAGTGGAGGGGTGTTTGAGGTGGTGGGAGATGTGTCACGTGGAGAGGGGTGTAATGGAGGTGGTGGTGCAGCCGGAAGTGGCAGCGCATGGCGGTTGGTGTGGTGGTCGAAGGTGGAGAAGGGGGAAGAAGAGGGAGGCAGGGAGAGATGGAGGTATGGGAAGGTAGGGGAAGGTCCCCTGATTGTTTTGGGAGGTGGAGGAGGTGCTTTTTGCGGCGGAGTTGGCGGCGGATGGCTACGCAAGGGGCGGTGCGGGTTTAGTGAGGGCTGATCGGGAAGCTGACTTTGCATGGCCGGGGTGGCTTGTGTAGGTCAAATCAAGGAAGGAGGGAAGTTTAGTTCTATAGGGGATGGTGCAAGGAAGGATCTGGTAGGCGGAGTTGGCAGCGACAATCATCGACGGTGGCGGAATAAGGGTCTGTTTAGGCGGTGGCAAAAATTAGGATTTCTGGGCGGTAGAAAGGAAGCTCGGTTATGGCTACCCATGGGGGGTATTTATAGGCTAATTGAGGGGGAAAATGAAAAAGAGGAAGAGGATAAGAGGGGCAGGTGAGGCAGGACCACTGACCAGCGATGCAGTCCTGCCATGGCAGGTTATGTCGGGGAGGGGGGAGAGAAAAGGAAAGGGGAGGCACGCATGGAGGGCTGCTACAAGGCTTGTTGGGGTCAAAAAAAGGAAAGAAAACGACAGGGAGAGGGGTAGGGAAGGATGACCGGTGGTGCAGGGGTGGCCAGCATGCACAAAGATGTAGGTCTGGCTGTAGCTGCGCGAGGAAGAAGAAAGAAAGTGAAGGGGGAGGACCGAGCAGTCCAAGGGGAGAAAAGAAAAAGAAAATAGGGAACCGGTTTGGCACTGGCCAGGGGAAATGGGCGAGGAAGAACATGCCATATGGGCCTAGGCTACGCCAAGGGGAAAGGGCTTGGGCTGCGCTAGCCAGCCCAGTCGGGGGGATGGGGAAAGAAAGAAGAAAGGAGAAGCAGAGAAAGAAAGAAAAAGGAAGAGAAGAAAGAAAAAGGAAAAAAAAGGAAAAAGGAAAAGGAGAAAATGAATGGGTTAGGATATTTGGTCTTTGGTATTTTTTTTAATATTTAAAAATAATAATAATAATTATAATAATAATAATTAAATTCCTTTTTAGATTAATTTGGCTATTTTGGGCAAATTTTCCTTAACTTCCATGTTAATTAGCAAAATTTCCAAAATTTCCTAAATAATTTATTTATTATTTTCTACTTATTTTGCCTTAATTAATTCCCCTTCATTTTAATAAGGTAATTTATTTACTTAATTTCCCTGATAAATCCTTATTTTGTTATAATTCCTAAATTAGGATTTTGGGGTATTTCAGACAATTTATAGGGATTTGGTCGTAAAGTTTAGTTTAGTAGAAGTTAGAGTTTTTATTTAGATAAATAATGGACTCTTAATTCCATTAGTTTTTCATTTTTTTTTTCTATTTTTGATTTATGTTGTACTCAAAGTTTATCTCCAAAACCTTATCTTTGTTTTATGATATTTCTCTAATTCTCTCTTTGTCTTATTTAAACTATTGTAATGTTCTACCTTATACTTAGTATGAGAATGATACAATAAATTAGACTTGTATTAGATATGGTGGTAACATCCAATTATTTTGTATTTAGCTTTTGCAAAAATCAAAATATTTCAATAGTAAATTTTGGGATATTACAACTAGATTTATCATACTAGTTGATCGGTCCTATTGAATCCAAAATCCCAAAAAGTAAAGCAACCAATGGACCAGTTTGTTAAATCCATCAACTAGTTTTCTAGTAACCACTTCTTCAAATTTTATTTTATTAAAATTATATGAAAATATTTTTCTATTTAGGAATATAATTTAATAAATTGAGGTTTTAAAAAATGAGGTATTGTAACTTCAATCCAAATGAATCATGACTTGATCTATCCAAACCTAGATAATGCCATCTAATAAAATTAATATCTAATCTAATATTAACCTAAACTCTATAAAATCCAAGATAATGCTAAACTCAATCTAATAAAATTTGACTTAATACTAACTAGAACTTATAATATTTGGTTGGAAACCAACCAAGCATACAAAGATTAGGCAAAACCCTAAGTCAATCTTAGACATATTTTCATCTTCTATATGTTTTAAGATATAGACTTTTGTGGAAATGAAAATTACTTACAAATAATATATTCACATCTATCTGATAAGGAAAGATTATGGTGGCAACTATGGTGCATTAATCTGTATTGCACTTAGTAAAGCAAAATATTACCTAGGTTAAAGTGTAACATTAAAAAACAAGTAGATGCTCATGGTTTTCTAGATGGGTACACGAGTTCTAATGTGCTTATGGTCACTCTTGCAGTGAGTATAGAATCTAAGATGATAGGATAGATCAAATCTATCTCCATCTCCACCATGATGTCCAACAACAACATCAACAATAACCCTAATTTCTAATCATAATTGGGATATGTAAAACATGGAGGAATATGGTAATAAAGATAAATGCAAATATAAGATAAAAATAAATATAATAACTTTATAATATAAAATAATGGAATGGTCAAGTTTGTCATAAGTAAATGATTACCATAAAATATATACTAAATAGAATCATAATACTATCTCTATCTGAAAATTCTCTTTCACCACTTCTATCTAAATTATTCTTCCATGTTTGCATCATCAACTATGAAATCTCATAGGTTGTCATCATGATTTTGCATCTCATCACCACTTTAGATTTCAATACTACTAGCACCCACACGTTGAACATTTAAGTTATCAAGGTCTTCGTGGACATTTAAGTTAATAGTACGTGGCTCAATGTCATTTGCCATATCTATATGATTAAGATAATCATCATCTAAGACCCAAATTTTGTGTCGATTGACTTTCCATTCACTTTTTAAACCATGCCCATTCAGAAAATCATTTATATACTAGACTTGTAACACTACCATTTTCTTAATATGAAAATTTTCATTTTAAATAGGATTTATGGAATCTAAAAAGGATTTAAATTAGAGAAACCAATTAGCTCTCTCATTATATCACCCTATATTCACAACTTGAAAATTTATTTTAAAAATATATTTTTTTAAGGATGTTACCAACACATCTAGAATAATTACGTTCTCTACTATCTTTCCTATTCTAAGTATAATGCTAAAACTCTTTAACCAAAACTTTAACAAAATTGAAACAAAACTTCAAATGATGATACAACTAAGTAGATGTTCATAAAGGATATAAAACCTTAACACAAAATATAACTATAGGGGATCAAATACATAAGGATAGTGGCATATGAGTTTAAGGGATATTCAAAAGAATAAAAACAAGATACCAAACCATTGCAACTTTGGAAAACTTTGACTCTCAACTTGATCTCAACAAAAGATCACTCTAGCTACTCTTCTAGCCACCTCATATTTCATACTTATTATTTTAAGAATGTGTGGTATCAATACACTAATTACACTAATTAAACCATAACAACTATAAAGATATACCTTGCTCACACAATATATCCAAGATATACAAGCATAAGATAAAGAACATGAGGTGTACTCTCACTTATAATAATAATATATATAAATACATACAATCACATCAAAATGCTCAATTCTCACATCCTTCACATTCAACAAGGACAAACACCTATAACAATAACAATATTATGTGTTAAAAAAGGCAATAGTCACAAGGTTATAACGTAGAACCTGATAAACTTGAATGCTTTCAATTTTTTAATCATATCTCCCCCTATTTGCATGTTGTTTGGTGTGAATTCTTCATATTTTAAACTATTTTAGCTCCTTGGTTTGTATTATTGATATATTGATGTGTTGTGTATGTAATTTTGGATCTAATAAAGGAATCAGAGAAAAGCAAGAGTCAAGAAAAGCACGAGAATATGCTACACAACCTCTCAGTGTCCAACAATATGGGAGTGTTGAAGAGTGGAATAAAATACTACGAAAATGAAGTTTTTAGATATAACATGGATTCCTAGTGTTGATTAACATGGTTATGTAGTACTATAATATGAAATGTGGCTTTTGACTCCAACATAGCTATGTCATAAGCCACTTTTGATTTCAAGCATTTTAACGGTTACACCTAGGGCATTCTTTTCCAAACTTAAATTAACTCGAACTAGGGAATTTATAAGAACTCTTTATTCATCCTCCTTTATCTCATTATCTTTTTTATTATCTCTATCATATGCTAATAACCTTATGTTAAATATTTATTTTCAATTTGTAAGAATCACTTTCAAAGAATTAAAGAACCTCATTGAACTTTAACTATATAGTTTTATCTATCAAACTCTTCTCTTTCTCTTCTACTATTATGTTTTCTATTCCATTAGTGTGCTTTATGATTTCAATTATTCATGAGTAATAGTTTGTTCTAGGATTGAAATAAGTTTGATTGCATTGTTGATTTACTGAATCAATTCAATTATTGTTAGAATTGTTCAAATTATGCTATTTAATTGCTAGAATTTAATTAATTAAAGTTAGAAAAATTTATCATTATTTTAATTTAATTAGGTTGTTATTTAGAATTGAACTATTATAATTAACACCAAAACTTAGAAGGAGAATTAACAAATTAGGAAAGTAAATTAGTGATTCTCAAAAACTGATAGAATTAACTTATTCTTAATGAGTTTAATTAGGTGTATAACAATGAAAATAGATTGTTAGATTTAATTGAGCATACTTTTAGTATTCAAAAGAGATTAATTGTTAACTTTAGCTAATTGTTCCTAACATATTGATCAGTATGATACATAATTGATTACTTTATCACATTACATTAGTGTTGTAATTGAAGTTTGATCCTTATTTTTTTTTTCTAATTTGTTGAATTCATAATCCGTAGTCTCCAATTTTTTTTATCATTTTATTTTTCTATGGTTATCATCCATACCTTTTTTATTTAGTCATTTTATATAGTTAGAAACAATGAAAATTAGTTATTAACACCTAAGTATGTAAGGATATGAATTTGTTTTGCTACTACGACATCCATATGCTAACAGATTGAAGCAAAACAACACCATACCCTTCAACTTCTCTAAACCATTTTATTAATTCTTATTAAAGCGGTCAAACAAATTAAGTAAAACTCAAACATTTTGAAAGAATATATATCTCAATCTAGGGTAATGATTACTAAGGATGTACCACCACAAAACATATGACACATCAAGCCTATATAGTAAAAATGGGCCATTTAACCCAAAGGTCCACCGGTGCATTGGGGGTCTACATACAAGGTGTAAGATCCTCATCCTAACTCAAGTTCTATTCCCCTTTAAGTAATTAATATTTTATTTAAGACACAAAAATTATCACTAAAAGATACTAAGATTTGCACACAAATATTTCCAACATATTTAACTTAATCCACTCTGGCCATAAAGAGTTAAACGACACCAGGCCATGAAAGGCTATTTGATAGATCATATGGATTATATCATACTAAGCCTCAAAAGGCTAAGGATAGGCATTAAGCCATATCCTAAACAGTTGACTACTTTATTCTATTTCATCCTTATTATTTAATTATTTCAAAGTTGGTATACAAGTTAAACAGCAAGGTTAAAGTCAAAATATGGTCAAACCACCTAGAGTCAACTATAAAAATACTTAAAACTATCCTAAGGGACCAATGGACTAGTCCTACAAACTATGGATTTGTTTATGAGTTAAATAGGATGCAAAGTAATTACTATAAACAAACTACTTAACTGATATGGAGGAATTAATTGACCGGTCCAAGTAGTTAACTAGTGGGCTGTTAAGAGTCGAGGTCGAACATTTAAAAATCACATTAGATAAGTGGACTAGTTGGGAGCCGACTAATGGACTGGTTCCACTTGGAAGGAACTCAAATGACATACATACTTCAATTACTAAAATACATCAACAATTGATGGCATGACACCAAACTTAGAAGAAAACATATTTAACATTTAATAATAATACTCCACGCTTTAATTCATGAATTATACACACACATTATGCTATACACCATCCCAAGTCCGTCCCCAAAATATCATCATGCCATATCATGCTTAAATTTCACAAATAAAAATAAAGGAATTAAGAATACCTTTTCATAATTTCATCCACCTAATTGCTAGTATATAATATATAAATTCAATACAAAACACGAATTGACAAGAAAAATTTAAAATTAGTAAAAGCATAAAAATAATAAAACATAAAAGGTCAAGTCATATACATGGAAACACACCTTTCATGCCATATATAATGAATCACACACTTTATATTTCTTACTTTCACATGGTCATACAAGGTATATGCTTTTACTCAAAATTAAAACCTATCACTCATACTAATTCCAAGGATCCAAAAAAGCTAAAACATAAATTCAATAATTTGTAAAGTTTGACTTATTGAGTGTAACACCCCCAAATTTACTACTAAAAAATTTCATTTATTTTTAAAGGAATTTAGCGGAAGCAAGCAAATAAAACTGTAAATTCGGGGGTATTACCGCCACACTTAGTACTAGATCGATTCATGCCTACCGACCCGATACTAAGTGCTAAGGCCAAAAAGAATAGAACCAAAATAAATCATTCGCAAAGCATTAGTTTTACGGAATCAGAGTGCGAAAATCAAAAGTTACATTCCGAAGTGTAATTTAAAAATTCCAAATGTCAGGGGACTTAAAATATTGGAATAACAGAGTACGATAATGCAAAGAAACAAGATAGGGGGAAGTTCTCCAGCCACGTCACTCTCGTCCCCCAAGGTAGATCCAGACTCAACTCTCAGTCCTGAAAATACCACAGACATCGTCCCCTACCAGCAAAACTCAGACAGGTGTTCTGCTCGTGGGAATGAGCAGCACCCATGAAACGGGTGATCAGTATGCTATGTATTGAGTAAGGTAACAGACGCACTAAGGCCCACATACACAGAGATACATGACACAGCAGACATAGCTCATAAAATAATAAACAATAACACAGATGAACAATACTGGTCACGAATCAGATAACTTTCTCATTATGTCTCTGATAATTATAATCGATTCACATCATAGTCTTTATCGATCCTTGTGAGTGCGGGAGCCCCACTATTATAGCCGGTGGAACGGTCGCGAGGGTAATGTACCCTGCCACTATCATTTGCCGGCGGACCGGTCTAGCCTCGACTCACAAGGTATTCCACTGTAAATATTAGTATCTTTCCATGTCTTATCACTTTTACGTTTGGTTTGTTGAGCACGAAATCCCCCACTATTATAGCCGGTGGACCGGTCGCGAGGGCACATGCCCTGCCACTATTATAGCCGGTGGAACGGTCGCGAGGGTAAGATACCCTGCCACTATTATAGCCGGTGGACCGGTCTGGGTTCGGCTCAACATCTTTCTCTGTAAGTCGTTAGTGTTTTAATGTATCTTATTCGAGGGCATTTCACCTTTGTCATGCATGGTCAGAGATCTCAACACATCACATCAAAACTGAAGGTATATGCATACTATCATATACTAATGAGGGCACATGCACACAACCCGATTCCAAGCCACGCCATACATGAAACAGTTAGAATAATGGCTTTTAAGACCACGACACATAAATCATATAGAACATCCATGGCACGTAGGACTTATGTCACACATTCAGCCTTAGCTATATCCCTACTCGGTTTAGGTTACCGAGCTATCTCCTACGCTTACATTAGGCCACTAAACACCCGTTGTAATTATCATACTTAGCACATTTCTCACATTGGAAACCCAAATCATGACCCTCAGACTCAACTCTCCCTCATACCTCACTCCTCCTCATTTATTCTTCTTATTTTCTTTTTCTTTTTCCACCTTCTCAAATTAGGGTTTCTTCCCCAAACCCTAGGTACCCTTATATGACCCTACGTACTATTTTTCACCTCGAGCCTCCAGACTCCCAAACAGACCTTCCATTAGTCTCCCCACGTCCCAGAGTAACTTTTCATACGTAAGGTTCGCCCCCATGCGGACCTTAACCTCCCCATGCAAACCCTATCATTTCCACCATGCCAACTCTATTATTCCCATGCAAACCCTAGTTTTCCCATGCAGCCTTATTTTCTTCCACTCTTCTATTTATTTAATTCTCCCTTTTTCTCATCATTTCACAGATTGCAGACTATCTAGGTCGTCTATACCTACGTTAACCAACGTACTTCCCTTTGGTTATCTTAGTTGCTTATTTTTCTCTTTCAAACCCTCACTCCACAACTCCGCATCAAAACACCTAGCATGCATGTCGTAGGGGTCACACCACATCATGTCATATTTGTACCTTACCATATTAGTACATACATACAAGAGCATGAGAACATACCTCGGTTCCACGCTGCGCTACATAAATACACAGATAATATACAGATTATAGCATACAGTTGCATGAGGCATACAAGACAGGTAAAACATGCAATACACACAGGTGGCCTTAGTTACGTCCTGACCTAAATCAGCGCCGGGCTTGGAGCACGCTCCTACGCCTCTTGGGGGCTTTGACTTGGTTCACCTATAAGAGGGAAATGCTAAGGGTTAATCTCCCTCTACCGGAATTACCATAATTTTCCTATCTTACCCCTATCATGGCCTAATACTAAGGCTAATATTAATAATAGGGGTTTATAAACAAAGGGTAGGGTTATTACTATTCTCACGATAACTTCAATGGATTATCACTAATTAAAGTAGGTTTTAGCAAAATCCAGAGTATTAAGGTGAGGGTTCCAATATTATTATTAATAATTACTAATAATACTAGCAATAATAAGAATACTACTAATAATAATAGTACTCATAATAAGAATAATGATGGCTATAATGATAATAATGATGATAATATCAATAATAATGGTAATAATAATAATAATAGTAGAAGTAGTAATAGTAATGAAAATAATAATAATAATAATAATAATAATAATAATAATAATAATAATAATAATAATAATAATAATAATAATACAAATAATAGTAGAATACTAAAAATAATAATAATAGAAATAATAGCAATGATAATATTAGTTAGAAAGATAACATAATGACACTAGTATTAACCATAGTAATAGTAATAGTAATGATAGCGATAATGATAGTAACAATAATAACAATAATAACAATAACAATAATAATAATCATGATATTAATAATAATACAATAGTTGTAGCAATACTAATCATAACAAAAATACTAAGGTAGTAATATTAAATTATATTGTTAAGGATAATAACGATGGTAATAATCGATAAAATAATAAACGCATTAAATACAACAACGACAACAAAAATAATAACAAGGTAATAATAATAATAATAATAATAATAATAATAATAGTAAATTTGATAATAATAATAATAATCATAATACTAGCAACAACCTCATAACCATGATAATAGTAATGATAATAATAATAATGATAAGGGTAATAATAATAATAATGTTAATCATACTAATAATAGTAAGAATACTGCCATAATAATAATAATAACAAGGATAATAACAACATCGGTCATAGTTAGAGTAATAAACATGGGAATAATAATAATAATAATGACAATAGTAGTAATAATGATAGTAATGCTCATAATAATAATATTAATAATAATAATAACACCAATAGTAATAATAATAATAATAATAATAGTAATAAATGATAATAATAATTATAATAACAATAAGAATAGTAAGAGTAGTAATAATAATAACGATAATAATAATAGTAATCATAATAGTAACGATAATAGTAGTGACAATAATAATAAGGATAATAATAGTAATACTAGCAATATTAACAATAATAATAACTTAATAGGGTCTTATATTGCTTAATACCATTAATTAGAAGTTCTTAGGGGAAAAGTTAGGGCCTGCTAATAATAACAATAATAATAATAATGGTAGTATTAATAGTAATTATAGTGATAGTATTAATAATAACTAGGTTAATGATAATTATAATAACATTAACAATAATAGTTAATAATAATATTAAAATTTATTAACCCCTTCTATTATTCCAGGTCTAAGGTTCAACTGTCCAAGAAATTTGGGGCAACCTGGCTGAGGTGGCGGCGGCGGCGGCGGCAGAGGAAGGGAGAAAAGGAGGAAAGTGGAGATAGAGGCTAGGGAAGAGGGAAGTAGGGGAAAGTGGAAGGTGTAGGGTGGTAGAGCAGGAACCGCTGGTTGATTTGGGGGGTAGTGATGGAGCTGCAAGTGGCAGTGGGGGCGGCCCCGGCGGCACGAAGGTGGCGCCAGGGGTCGAAAGGCTGTTTCGGGAAGGCAACTTCGCGCAGCCAAGGCAACTCGTGCGAGGCAAGGTAGGGGGAGCTAGTAGTTTGGTTGTGTATAGGGAGGTGCAGGGAGGATGTTGGTGGCGCGGGCAGGCGGCAACGGTGGCCGAAGGCGGAGGAAAGGGCGGCTAAAGGTGGGGTGGTGTGCGGCTCTGGTTTTCTGGGTTCCAAATTTTGAACCCGATTAAGGCAATGGTTAGGACTATTTATAGGGAAATTGGGACGGGAAACGACAAGGCTTGAGGGGGAGTAGGGGGTTAGGGTGTTGCGTGTCCGGCGAGGCCTGGCCGACACAGGTTTGCTGTTGCAGACCGAGACTCGTCGGGGAGAGAGAGTGTGTGATTTTGTGTGGGAGAACACTACACCGATTGGTCAAATCCACAGGGAAGACAACGAGGTGGAGAGGGATGAAAAGACGAGAGCAATGGGGTAGCGTTGAAGGCTTTCTTTTCCCGGCAAAAATCTCGGTTGCAGGCGGCGGAAGGACAACGGTGCAAGGAGGAGGAGAAGAAGAGGCTGAACCGGCAGTCCAGCAGAAAAGAAAAGAAAGAAAGAAAAAGGGGGCGGGCCGAACCGGCCGGGGAAAAAAAAGGGAAGGAGGGGCGTGGGAGAGGGACGGGCCGCGAGGGGGAGAAAGGCGCTGGGCCTGGCAGGCCGGCCCAGGCCGGGGAAAAAGAAGAGAAAGAAGGAAAGAAAAAGGAAAAAGAGGGAAAAGAAAAGAGAAAAGAAAAAGAAAAAAAGAGGAAAGTTAGTGGTTGGATTAATTAGTATGATTTGGGTAATTTAGGATGTTTAATAAAATATAATTATCAAAATAATAATTAAATTATATTTCTAGGTTAATTTAGGGATTTTTGAAAGAATTTTCTTAAATTCCATTTTAATTAACAAAACACTCTAATTTTCTCCAATTAAATTATTTATAAAGTTTATATTAATTTAAAACAATTTTATCCTTCTTAATTTAAACAAGGTAATTTATTTAATTAATTTCCAAAATAAAATCCTTAATTAGCTTAAAATACCACCATTCATCCCATTTAAAACACTTATAAATTTCTCTTCTTGATTTACCCTAATTAATTTTCTCTTATTTTAATAAAAGTAAATTATTTAATTAATTTTTAAAATAAAATCTTATTTAATGATAAATAATAAAATTAGAATTTTTGGGGCATTTCATTGAGCCTCCAAGAGCTCAAAGTAAAAGAAAGATAAATAACTCTCTTTCAAGCTCAAGGCTCAACACTCTACTAATAACACTATAAGAGCCATCACATACAAAGTAAAAAATAACTAAAATTATCAAAATAAGGATCAAAAGGAAGAATAAATGTAGAGTTAAATATATATACCCATTTTATAAAGGGGATGGGTCAAAATGGGCAAGGACTATATTTTTTTTCTTCAAAAAATGCTTAAAATATAATATTCCTTTACTTATTTAAAAATAAGGAGAAGAAGAGGTATTGGTGGAAGCTCATCTAACATGTAGTGACTTATTATTTAAGATTAGGAGAGACAGGGAGAAGGATAGAGAGGGAGAGAGAGAAAGTAGAGAGGGAGAGAGAGAAAGTAGAGAGATACAAAATAATCATAGTTAGATAGAAAAGGTACTTTTGGAAAAATATTTGGTGAACTTATTAGACTAATTCTCTAAAAGTTATGAGAGTAATCTCACAACCCGTGATGATTATCAACATGAAAATATCAAAATTATAAGGCTTCAATAAGGTTTGGAAAGATTTAAAATTAAAATAAGGAAAAAACAAAGAATTCTAGTTGGAGCAATCGATTAGTTTGGTAAGACCAATCTCCCAAACTAGTTAACTAATGCGCCCAACAACAAAATTCTCATAAAAGATTTATGAATAACTAACCTAAAAAATAAAGAAGTACATATAGGGGAAGGGTTAAATATCATATTAGGAATTGTAAAAAGGTAAAGTAGGATTGGAAAAGGGGGTGTTGCACTTGTTTTTCCCAAGTTCTTAAAATATATTAGCCCTTCTTGAATTACTTAGACATAGCTTAGATACTAGTAGTGTTTTTAATCCATATAATTCTTTCTTTCTTTATTTTTCTTCTTTTTTAGATCATTTTAAACCACTTGCGTCTAAAAATGACTATGAAACATTGTGAGAAGCAAGATAAGTTCATGATTTCTAGCAATTGTCTATAGAAATTGTCACCACTCTCATGCAATAGGCACACATTATTGTTATGTTCTTTCCTTTTTTAAATCTCTATAATAAGTATAAGATTTAATTCCATTAATTACATTTCTTGAATAAGTTGTCACCATATCAAATACACCATTAGATAAGGAGAACAATTAATTGTATGCATTTAGATGATGTTGTTTAAGATAACACATACATTTATAACATTTTGTACTCAAAATTACTACTTTAATAATGTTATGCGATGATATACCATATGTTTTAAATATTAGAAGTAGAAAAAGTTACCTTTGAATAAAGATGATATGGATATTTTCTTAAATAAACTATCAAGTCCTAAACATCGGCCCAACGAACAAGATTTGGCCCCAAAAGGATCTTAAGCCAGCCTCTAATATGTCTCAATCAATCTTATTTATATTTGGAATGGACTTGAGTTGTTAGCCTAGAAAACTATATTTATGATACAACACTCCATGTAACACTCAAAATTATTTCTCTATCCTCCACTATGTATTATTTTTTCATTCCCCTTGCCCTAATTCAACTCCTATATATCTGTGTTCTCGTAGTCATTTTAGGGACAAGAGAAATCATAATAATTCTTTCCGATTTTTGCTCTCTCATTTCTCATCTTCATTTTACCCTCATCATTATGCTAGTATTGATTTCTATCTTAATCCTTAAGAACATCTTAATTCACTAAACTCATATAACAACATTTGTCGTCTGCAGGAAATTCTTACAAAAATTCATGTCTCCCACTAAAAATCCTAAACTATTCAATTCAAACACTAGTAATATTCTAAGGGAAGAAAATTTAGTCATTGATGCTCATCTCCATGTCATTGACATTGAGCTTCACACTTTTATTCAAGAAATGGTATTAGATATGCTAACCCCTCCTACTCACACCCTTAGAAAATTACTACATCTCATAAACCAACATTAAAACGTGACACCTTAATACTTGCTTGTCAATGAACAATAGACGAGGCTCATAGCCATCCAAAAAGATAAGCAAGAACTAAAATATTGATAGATGCATATTTTATGAAATGAATTGACATATCTTAACCCAAATTTTTATATTTGTTATGATAATTTAACCTTTTTCTTTAAGCTTTCTCTATTAGCCTAGTTTTGGAAGAAGAGATGAAATCAAGGCAAATTAAGTAGATAACT
The DNA here is from genome assembly GCA_039764185.1 of Tamarix austromongolica. Classification (NCBI taxonomy): domain Eukaryota; kingdom Viridiplantae; phylum Streptophyta; class Magnoliopsida; order Caryophyllales; family Tamaricaceae; genus Tamarix; species Tamarix austromongolica. The sequence continues at coordinate 74,418,081 of CM077816.1, read as the reverse complement.
AAGGAAAAGAAGCACAAAATAATGAGTAAATCTTGGAGTCACGAAAATGTGGGTGTACATCTCGCAGGACCCTTAACAAGAAATCATGTGAAGAAAAATCAAGAGAATATAAAAGAGCGAAAGGGAGTATGGGACCTAGTATTTATAAAAATACGACATGTATTTCCTTTCTAAAACTCCCACATGTTCTATTAATTACAACCATGTGCATAGTGCTAGGGTGAAAATATGGGTGCCTCATATTTACGAATACAAACCGTATTTTTTTTTCTCCATTTTTTAGAATTGCTTCGTATGACCTTCTATCTATATATAAAACACATATTAGGTTGAATAGAATCATTAAGAGCATCGTTGTTAGAAATTCAACTTTATTTTTATTATTTTTAAACCATTGGCATTATTTTTCTAGAGTTAGTAGTTTATTACTGTAGTTGAAGGATTAAATATTATATGGTTTTTACATTTGTGCAATCTCCTAAGTTCTTTCTTTTTATTATCTCATTTATTTGTTTTATAATTTTTATTGTGTTTGATGCAGTTCTTGGTATTGGTTTAATTATGTGAGTTTGTGATTATGTGTAGTTAATTTAATCTTTGTTATTTCGTTTCTTGATGTTAATTAAAGTTATGATTTTATGTCTTTAGGTTCCACATTTTTTTATTTTATCAATATGCTAGGCTAGATTAGTATGGAGTAGGAGGATAATTAAAGGTTATAGGATAATTAATCATTAGATGTGAATTGGACTTAATTGCTGTATATATTTTTAGTTAGATTAATAAACCAAGTTTAATGATCGCCGCTTTAATATTAGATCTTTATTATCTAAATTGGTCCCTGGTTAATTTGAGTGTTAGTTGGATGCTAAGATAATAAAGTTAATCTGTAATTGTTAACATAATCATTCGCAAAGTAGCAAATAGATTATTGAGTTAATCTATGTTTATTGATATTTAGAACTATATAATTCAAGTTGATTATAATGATTGTTCTAGTTAGTTGCTCCCTAATTGTAATTGCTGCCATTAGTTAAATCTAGGGATCTTATCTTAGGTTATTAATTTGTTGGACAATAAATCATAAGAGACCAAATTTCATGATAACACATTTCCTTTTCCAAGTACATCTATATTTGCAAAGTTTGTCCATGGACACAAATTCACATTCTCTAGCATCTTCAAAGTTATGGAAGAACTCTTTTGTAACACCCCAAAATATACAACTAAAAATTTTCATTTATGAAAAAGTATAAAGTAATATAATTGGATTTTACCCATCGTACTCAATATAGGTTTGACTTACCATGTCATCCTTACATCGAATACAAGATAAAATAGTTAAATACTTAAACATAGTACAATAGAGAATGAGATAGATTTCAAAAATTTAGACAAATGTTTGGAAGATTAATATAGGTACGATATACATAAAAGAGATGTATTAGTAATTAAAAGTCCCAAAAGTTATCTGAAGAAAAATCATCAACCAAATAAACCAACTATACATCCCAAGCCTTTTCTTCCCCACGCATCATATGCAACAAAGTTATCCAAGGGGTGTTCAAAGACATGCACACACTCAATCAAGCTCTTTACTCTTAGGAATGAGAAACACCCTTAAAAAGGATGATTAATATGATACAAATTGAGTAAGGTAACAATATAGTCATAGTATGATCCCACAATGTCGTAACGCCACATCAAGGGATAAACATGCATATGGATTAACATATGGTGATATTAACTTATTTATTTATTTTAGGTCTCATAATATGGCATAATCAAGATCCATAATCTTATTTACTCTGAGTTTAGGAGCTCTACTATTCTCAACAAGTGGAATGGTATATACAATATACATCCCAAATCACAAAGCTCTTTGCCACTATTCTCAACATGTGGAATGCTATCAATAATATATAACCCTAAGATATAAAGCCCTTTGCCAATATTATCTACAGGTGGAACAAAATTAATAATATACAACCAAATTTTTATGTGTTTAGGGTTTAATTTGGAGTGCTTATGAAAACACAACAAATTTTAGCACTGTTATTGGGGACTAACAATTTTAATTCTAATTGATTTGATTTATTTAGCTCTTCTTCTAATTGTGAGTCATTTTTCTTATTGTTTAGGTTTGATAAGAATTCACACTTGAGAGCATTTGCAATTAAGAATACAAAATTTGGTAATTCAACCTGTGGAACCTATTTTATTTTCTCCACTCAAAAATAGAACTTAAAGGAGGTTGGAGTACATTCATACCATTCATTTACCTTTAAGAGATAGCTCTTTATCTTCTGAGGAGGAAATAGAAGGACATCTAGAGAATATCTTTGAAGAATCGATGGTGAACCAAACTTTAAAGGATCTTACAAATCCTACTTTTAATCCTACTATTCTTCATATTAACTATCCCGATGAACATGATGAGTGTGATATTATACCTAGACTAATATATCCGCTTCCTATTTTTATAGATTTTTGAGAAACTATATCTTCTAAATCAATCTATGTTATTGACACAAATAAATTTCTCAAGGAATCTTTTATAGCATGTTTTGGTATGAAATCCAATTGGAGTGAGCATATATGTAACACCCCCAAATTTCACTCCTGAAAAATTTCGAATTTAAAAGAATAATGCGGAAACTAACACAATTTGGGGAATGTTACCGCCACACCTAACACAAGATAAATGTGCACCATATATCTAATGCTAGATGCAAGGCTAAAACCTGTCCAATAAAATTCAACCAACATCTATGCAGTGAGAATAAACTCCCACAAGGAGATATCCACATGCAGATGGAAAGTGAACAATGTCGCTGGATAAAATTATCGTTGCATAAATCAACGAAAACCTGTAAAATAATCCTGGACTTTAAAACTTAAAAAGATAAAGGATATTAAATCCAAATACATCTCCCACAAAATCACAAACCAACTAAATACAAATCAGATGAATGATTTATACACCAAAATAATACATTTAAGATACAATAAAATCTGAAAAGAGAACCAAGGGGCATCCCAACAGTGGAGCCAACTTTATTTGCCAAATCGAATCACTGGATAACCTACTCTCAAAATCTAAGGAAAATACTCCTCCCAACAATAACATATTTAATACCGAACCGGCACAAATGGTCTGCTCCCCACCATCAGTGGATCATCACAGGACCCAAACAATCAAGGTAGTATCAGTACGGGTCCGGTACTGAGTAAATCAAGACTACCCTACTCATAGAAAGAAACATAATACATAAAAGATACGAAACATTCAGCTTAAAATACTTATGTTCAATTATACTTGCGATACATACGTCATTCTACTCATACAATAATCCATGCTCGATTATACATATGATACTCACACTATAAAATATAGGGTCACAGACTCATGCTTACAATACATGACAATACATAAGGTACAAGCGTACAAGAAATCATGATCACATGCTAAGAATCACACACTACCCTAGAAGGTATCATTCTACACACAAGTCCCACATGTGCTTTAAATAATAGATCATATGATAATTGAATGTGGGCGTTTGTCATATGGAAACATTATTGTAAGATAGAATCAAGAGACATGTATAGGAAATAGAACATAAAGTCCAAGAGCCAACGAGAATAATTCATGATTATTATATTCCTTTATTGTAATCACAACTGTTTAATTATATTTTCTTGAGGATGGAGACTCAAAGATCGTAACAACTAATCTAGTACTCGAACGGTACTAGCCCTAGCTGGCCCGCCCAGAAACGTAACTAGACCACCAATAAATAGGACACCTAATCACTTAAGTATGCATACCCCCTATAGGGCCGAAATATATCGAGAGACCTATAGAGTAGAAGAGGGCCTCTCCGGACCTCGTAAGGCACCCGGGATCACAGAATAGAAAAACACCGGAATGGTACCAAGTGAATACCAAACCTAACTCGGATAGCTACCCCGAGTGATACAAGTCCCAACTCAAGATCTTTCACTTTAAGTGATTAATATTTTATTCAAGAATTTAGTCAATCATAAATCAGGCCCACATAACAGCACTTAGCTCACATCCATCAACACAATGACGTTCCATTATTATATTAATTTCAAATGGTATTAAAGCCAAGCGGCATTAAAGTCGAACCATCCAAGTGGCGTTAAAGCCGAACCAATCCAAATGTCGTTAAAGCCGAACCAATTTAAGTGGCATTAAAGCCGATCGATTCCAGAGGCATTAAAGCCGATCCAATTCATGAGGCATTAAAGCCGAATAACTTTAGGAGCATTAAAGCCGAATGAGTCCATGGCATAAAATACAGCATAAGGTATCATGCAATTTCAATCCATACTCAGCCCTTCACACACTTACACACGTATAATATCCAAGCGTCATATTAACACGCGTTGTATTGAGGCTACAAATCCATATATTCATGCAATTGCCATATAGAACATAGCATATGCTTGGCATAATTAAATAATCGATAATCATCATCACCACCTTTCACTCCAAGCAGACATACATTGAGAATCCGTCATAACTAAAGGTAAGTAATGACTTACCTAAGTCCGAAGCTAGCTAAGCAAATTGAGAAAGAGAGAGCTATCAAAAGCTCGACAATCCACGAGAATGTTTTCCTAGATCACCGATGGAAATTGGAACTAGGTTAGAAACTATCTTATCGATCAACAATTCAACTATAATAAAATCAACACAAACGGGCACAAACAACCTTTCTTGAAAAACGTGCCCAAAACCTATGACTTGCGAGCGTAGCTCGATTAAGATTTAAAATTTAATATTAACCAAATCGGATTAACACTTATCACTTGGGACATTTCAAATTGATTTTGAAAGTCGGGGAAAGAATAACAGATTATAAGCTATTTTATCAAAGATGACTTATTCATTAGGTTTTACAATCCAAAGGACAACCAACCTTTTGCATAGAACCAAATCTAACCCGATAAGATAAAAACATAATTCAAATGATTTAAAGTCAAATCCGACAATCGATTAGGTAAAAGAAGTATAGCATAATTAATTTTATAAATTCATATACGAAAATTAGGGTTTCAAAGCCCAAGATATAAATTCAAATAATTCAAACCAATTAATTACAATCGAAGGTATTAAAATGCATATAGGATCATTTCAACTATTTCTATAAATTCAATTTTAGAAAAACGACCATACAAATAATCAATTTCATAATTTCATTTGAAATATAGGGTTTTAGGCTCGAAAATGCAATTCGATTAAATTCTATAAATTTAATTAAATTGAATGTTTAGAAATGCAATTAAACACATGTTATAACATATCAAATAATCAATTGATTAAAACCAATAAAAGAAATACCCAATTTAGCACAATTAGGGTTTTTGTGCCCGGAATGCAAATCTGATCAATTCTTGCTAAAATATATAAATTGACAATTCAGAAATGTAATTAAATGTATTCTAATGTAAATTATATAATCAATTGAATGAAACAACCCGATTACCCAATCCAATTTAAACCCGCAAGAGTTTTGACCTAAAAACCCAATTCTGATCAATTTCATACAATTTTCCCAAATCAACACTTTCAATATAAAATTAAATACATTTCAACCGATATTACAAAATTAATTGAGTAAAATGACTCAATTATGCAACCCAATTTCATCACACACGGATTTTGACATAGAAGGTTAATTCCGATTAATTCGGCATAAATTTCTCAAATTGAAAGTTCCAACATGAAATTAGATACATTCCACAGCATATTGTAAAATCAATTTACCCAAAGTAGCTAAATCAGACGAATCCGAAAAATTCGGACATAACCCGGCTAAAATTCAATTTTCACAAATCAACCAAATATACTACAATTAACCACTCTAAATCAATCATACAACATATAAATACATAATCAAACAATCAATTTAGCTTTTCATAACCTAATTCATACTCAATTAATTAATTCCAATGTTAGGGTTTTCAGAATTTATACCAAACAAGAGTTAGCAAATCGGGACAAGAGAAGGCGGGAGAAGCTTCGTCGGAGGTCGAACAGTGCTCGCCGGTGGTCGGGAGACGTCGACGATGACCGGACAGTGGCGGCGTGACCTGCATGGTTGCTGCTGCCATGCTCTGCTACTGCTGGTTGCTGCTACTGCAGCGGCTACTCATAGCTGCTGTTGCGGCATTTGCGGCGGTTGGGAGTGGCGGTCGATGGCTGGAGGAGGTTAGCTAGCGTAGAGGAGCAGGGAAGAGATGGAGATGAGGGCTGCGCTTTAGGGCTACAGAACAGGGACTGGTCGGGAAAGGGGAAAGAGAAGAGAAGATAAGAGAAAGGAAAAGGAAGAGGGTCGGGGTCGGGGACGGTTTTAGATTTTTTTTTTTTTGCAGATACACACATATAAATAAATACTAACATCTAAAAATATTGTTGGAAAAATTTATCTAAAATGTATTTAACGAAAAATCATTTCGTAAGGTTCCGAAGGCTTAAAATCGATATAAAAGCTATATACAGAATTTCAGAAGTATTTTCGGAAGAATTTACCAATGAACCTAAAAATTTATATTATTTATGAAAATATATTATAAGACCTCGAAATAATATTTAAAAGCATATAAGTAAATATTTAAATTAAATTCTAATAAACCGAGACTAATTTAAATAATTTTCGAAATTGATCTTCCGCAAACAAAAAGGGTAAAAAGGAAAGAAATCCATAAATAAGCTTCGAAAATCATTTTAATTTAAAACTTTCCAAAGATCTTAATGACTTCGGAAACGAATACATTTAATGTCGGAAATATTTTCTACGGATAAAAGTGATAAAATAAATTTGACTAGTTTAAACGGAAATTTTATAATTTAAATAATATATATATCGTTAACGAAATATAACTCCAAAACTAAGTCGTAATCACACGACGAAGTTATAATCGAAAGCGAGTCTGAAATATTAAAAATCAAAATACAAGAAAGAATGGAAATACATATTTTTAGCTGAAAATCGAAATCATATGAATATAATAAAATCATGGTCGTGAACAAATTTATCTAAAATCATCAACAACGACAACAATTAATTAAATTCAATTATGAAGTCGAAATCGTCGATAAATCCATAAAACGAATCGAAATTAAAATAATTAAATGTTTATATCAAATTACGCTAATAAAATAATTAACCTTAGTAAAATTGAATTTTAAAATACGGGGAATTACAATATATCAGCTTAAACTAAATCTTTCCATTTTACTTTAATTGATGTTGCTAAGGAGTGGTTATATGATTTACCCACCGAATCGATTAATACTTGGGTTGATATGTAAAAATTATTTTAAGAAAAGTACTTTCCATCATCTAGGGTTATAAGTATTAGAAAAGAAATATGTGGTAATAGGTAGGATGGGGAAGAGTCTTTGCATAAATATTGGGAAAGATTTAAGAAACTATGTGGTAGTTATCCTAACCATAAAATTAGTGAGCAAATATTAATACAATATTTCTATGAAAGATTAATGCCCATGGATTTTAATATGCTAAATGCTACTAGTGGCGGAGCATTAGTAGATAAGACCCTAACTAAGGCTAAGAGGTTAATATCTAATATGACATCTAATTTCCAAATTATTGTACTAAAAATATTACCCCTTCATCTCACTATTTAATGGAGAAAATTATAATATAACTTATTTAAAAATTAAATATTTTTTTTCTTTATTTGAAAAGGTGATGAAAATGGTAGTTTTAGATCAAATATGTGGAATTTGTTCATATGAGTGTCATGCTACCAATGCATGTCCCACTTTGCAAGAAGAGAAAAAATTTAATTCAATAGGTGAAACTTAGGAAAGCCCAAAGTATGATCCCTAAGCTCCAACTTATAATCCAGGATGGAATAATCATCCCAACCTAAGGTATGAAAATAATCAAAGCCCATCATCATATCAAAATCAACAAGGCTATAACCAACCCCCCAAAATCTATCCTATTTCTCAAAACCAACCAAAACTGCCTTTGTGCAACCTCCTCAACTACAACAATTTGGAAGTATGTCATTAGAGGATAAAGTTAATATTGTAGCCACTAATACTGTTCAATTTCAATAAGAAATAAGAATTGTGCTAAAGAACTTAGAAAGTCAGGTGAGTAAGCTGGCAAATTCTATAGGTAGATTGTAGGCACAAAGTTCCTCAAAGTTACCCATCCAAACATAAAAGAATCTAAAGGAGAATGCTAGTGTGATCACGACAAAAAGTGGTAAGCAATTGGATGGTCCCAAGAAAATGCATGATAATCAAGGGACATAACAAGAAGAAGAATCTAAAAATATAGAAGATTATATCAAAGGAAACCCTCCTAAGTTAATGGAAGTGAGTTACCCTAATCTATATAAACCTGCTGTTCCTTTTCTTAGCAGGTTAGCTAAGAGTAAGAAGTAGGATCATGAACAAGAGATCTTAGAGATCTTTAAGAAAGTAGAGGTAAACATCTCTATGATCTAGGTTATTAGGCAAGTGCCAAGGTTGATGCACTATCGTATGTGCAACATATTTAATTTTTAAATCCTAATCCCAAATACGTAGTAAATGGCAAGTAGGAGTCACACCCACAAGTAGTGGTTTATAATTAATAATTCTATGATTAATATCAAAACCCCAATTGTTTAATATCGCTAAATTCTATACTATTGATAAGTAATAAAAATGATTTGCTCACTAATGAACGAATAAGGATGGGAGATAATCAATTATGGATTTAGGGTATTAAATAATTATATAGAAAATATTTATTCTAATTGCTCTAATGTTGACCTATGATAACTCATAATAATTCATTTCTTGCTTTCCCTCAATTCAAATAAATTGAATAAGCTCTCAATTTATCATCTAACCAATTAATAACCTAGGTTAAGAACACTAGATTCAATTAATGGCAGCATTACAAACAAAAAGCGATCATCTAAAATCATAATCATATAAGCTCAGACCATGCAATTGTATGAATTAATTAAAAAGATTAATGATTAACCTTGGCTACTCTAGTGATGATAATTAACAAATATGTATTAATTCCATCATCATAGCTCTGATTAGAGTTTAGACTAATTAGGTGATCAATCTAATTAGCTCAAACTCAATCTACAATACAAAATCATTCAATTCAATCTATTAATTCAATTAGATATCACTTAGAATCATAATTTAAAGTTGCATTTCATATCCAAAACCCTAATCTTGTTATTGATTCCTTTTATCCTCTACTAATTCACACTACCATCTTCATAATCATAAAAAAAAAATCTAATTCAATACCTCATAATTACTATCAATGATTAGCAACACAACAAAAAAGAGTTCATAAATGTCAAAGGAATAATGATGGAATAAATAGAATACACTTGCATTCAAAATCAAATCATCCTTTTGTAATTGAGAAATGAATAGTAATGAACTTATAAACTTGAATTGCAGGATACTAATAGTACGTTCAATCTCGATAGATAACAACTAATGGAATTGAAATGATGAAAATGTATCTATTATATAGAGAGAAAGAGAGAGTCTCATTTTCGGATAAACCAAAATATGATATTTTAATACATGGAAATATTAAGATATAATAGGGAGAAGCCCGCACGATGAGTTGCATTATTTTAAAGAAACACAGTCCATATTTATAAAATATGGGGGTACCGTGTTCTTTTTTCCGAACTCACAAAAAACTAAAAATTGAGATTTTTAATTTTAATAGCAAAACACCCCATCCCCGTGTAGAAAAACAAGGGAGATACCGTGTTACTTTTTATTTTTCTCTCTTCTTGAAACATCGGCACAATATCTCCTTAGATGTTTGTTCTTCATTTTTAATCTTTTCTTCCATTGATTCTATGTTCTCTTGATGTGTTATTTCTTCTTTTCCTCTCTCCTTTGATTTCCTTGAATTTTTTTCATTTTTATATTTTCTTACAAAATCTATCCAAAAGAGAAAAACTCAAGAAAAGATCAAATCTTATTAAAATAATAGAGAATAAATGACATGTTTACATAGAATAACAGTATGCATCTCATACATCAAATGACCCCATGCTTAGATCATTGCTTGTCCCCAAGAAACAACATCATATCATGCACAAAAAAAAACATCAAGAAGTATCACTGAAATAAGGTTTGATTAACAAGAATTGCAAGATTGGATTTATTCTTTCATCCATATAGGGGAGGTACTATATTAATTTTGTTTATTTTTTTAAATTTCTTTTTCTAGTTTTATCATTTTATTTTCTTTTGTTCTTCTTTAGCGTGCTTTGCATTTTGTTATTTTTTATTTACATTTTTAAATTTTATTTAAAAAAATGAAGGAATTAAAAATCTAAAAGATCACACCTTGATAATAGATAATGAAAGATACCTTTAATTAATAGCCTTCCTGCACATAAGTAGTTGAGACTATTTTTTTTTTAAAAAAACATGCTTCAGGAAAAGAAAAAAAAGGATTTTTAATGTTTTAGCTGCATCTCACTACCAAAGAACTGGAACATGAAAATTTGATAGTCATAATAGAAATGAAAAAGAGATTAGGCCTAATAGAAATAAAAATTGGTGAGCTTTTGAACCTTCATGATGGATATAAATCTTATCTAATATACTTTTCATTCTTGTGTGCTATTCTTCATTGGTGTGTGACACTAGTACTTATCATTATTCTCTTTAAGGTTGCATAAATCTATTTCTTATATTAAGATGATAGAGACATAATTTTCTTCAAGTTAGATACTTAGCTAAATAGCTTACCTTTTATAAATTTTCCTTTACATAACCTTGTTGAGATTTTAAGCCTATTTTCTTGATATGTAACCTACATATGTAACTAATTATCTATATCATATCCCATATATTAATCTATGGCTAGATGCACACAATTTGTTGATGAGCTTTCGAGGTGGTTAAAACTATAAGCATTTGGGTGCGTTAGTGTTATTTGGTGAATACTGAATTGTGTAGTTTTAAAATAAATGAATAAATAATACTTCAGGTACCAATATAGAAAAAAAGGGTGGATTTTGTAATCACTAAATCCTTGTGTTAGGTAGGATGGAGGGTAAAACACACTTACCTAGTGAAACAAGGCTTAAGTTTTTTAAAAAATATCATTCCAGTAGAAACTAGTTTTATAGGATGTGATGATTAGAGATCATCATGAAGAGTTGTAATTGAGAAAGTTGTGTCCTTTACATGAATATACATTACACCACAATCCTAGAATTTATCGTACCTTTGACCCTAACCTCCTTACAACCAAATAAAAGAGCTCTTGATTTTTTCATGCTTTGGTGAATAGAGAAGAGTGACAAGCCTATGGTCAATCATTATCATCAATAATTTTTTTTGAGTAAGCACAAACTTAAGAAACGTGAGAGTAAATTCCTCCCACATGCCTAAAGTGTGAATTTATTAGCCTAATTCTTCATATTTGTTCATAATTGATGACTTAAAATTTGGATTAGATAGTGACTTGGTTGTGATGTATGTAACCTCAAATGAGCTTGAAAATGAATTTGTGTATGCTTAATTTTAATTATTTTGGGTCTTGATGAAACATGTGCATCTTGTATGTTAATTATTGATATTTATAGTTGACTATTGGAAAGGGGGTTCATATATGACTTCTTATAATTTTTTATGGTTGTAATGTTTGAGGGAAGCAATGGTTCTAGCATGGGCGTATTTGATAGGTGCATATTTTATGGAATTAATTAATGTATCTTGACCCAAATTTCTAGATTTGTTATGACAGTTTAAACCATTTTATTGAGTTTTCTCTACTAGCCTAGTTTTATAGGAACAAATTAAGGCAAATTAGGTAGATGATTAAGGAAAAGAAGCACAAAATGGGGAGAAAGGCTTGGATTCATGGAAACGTGGATTTACCATCATGCAAGACCCTAAACAAGAAGTTATGTGAAGGAAAATTAAGAGAATATAAAGAAAAGAAAGGAAATACAAGGGCTCTGTATTTTTAGAAATATAGGTTGTATTTCCTAGTTATTCCTCTCACGTTTTCCATTAATTATAACCACATGCATAGTGTTAGATCAAAATTATGAGTGCTTCACATTTACCAATACAGATCATATTTTCTCTATTTTTTTATCTGCTTCTTACAACCTTATATATATATTAGGTTAAATAGATTCATTAAGATCACTGCTATTAGAAATTCAATTTCTTTTTTTATTATTTCTAAATTATTAGGTTTCTTTTATTACTATAATTGAAGGACTAGAGATCATATGGTATTTGTAATTCTATAATCTCCTAAGTTCTTTCTTTACTTTATCTTGTTTATTTATTTTATAATTTGTATTGTGTTTAATGTAATTCTCATTATAGTTTTAATTAATTTTTTATTTTGTGTAGTTAATTTAATCTTTGCCATTTTTTTCTGTATGTTAATTAAGTTTATGATTTTTATGTGATTAGGTTTTGTATTTTATGATTCTATCAATATGCTAGCTAGATTAGTAAGGGGTAGGAGAATAATTGAAAGTTACAGGATAATTAATAGTGATATGTGAATGTGACTTAATTGTTGTATATGTTTTTGGTTAGATTAATCACCTGAGTTTAATGATCAACGATCAAGGATTAATACTTTATTATCTAGACCGGGCACCTAATTATTTAAGTGCAAGTCAGATACTAGGATATTATAGTTAATCTATAATTATTAACATATACATATGCAAATAGCAAATATGTTATTGATTTGATATATATTTATTGATCTTTAACTCTATACAATTTGATTTGACTGTTATTATGGTTCTAATTAGTATCTCCTTAATTTTTAATGCTACCATTAATTAAACCTAGAGATCTTATCCTAGAATTTGCAGCATTTAGCATCTCACCTGATCTAGAATACCATTTGAATATATTCATAAGCTCTGATAAACCAAATATTTTTCATATTTTATCTTACTTTGCCTTCACTTAGTAACTTTTTTTAAACATGGATTATGAGAATTATCATAGTTCAAGCGTCTTGTTTGTGTTAATACTCTCTTGTTAATTATTTTTCAAAAATTTGCACAAAAACGCACAAATTCATGGAAGTGGTGCATGGAATTGGAACAAAAATCAAATATGAAAGGTATTGAAGGAAGATAATTAAACCCACATGATTTTAGAGAAGTCAATAAAGTTAAGAAGTTGAAAAGAGGATGAAAGGAATCAAAAGGAACAAGAAAAAGGTGTTGTATGGCTACAACACAACTAACTATATAGTCGTGGAACTCTTTATCCAATCAACCGTAGGCAATTGTGTTACATGGCTGCAACACAACCAGTTGCACAGTCATGTAACCCTTGACCTTACACCATCTCATGCATATGTTTTGCACAACCTCAACACACCCACCTTACACAACCATGTATAAGTTGTGAGTGTCGAAAGAAAAACTACTGCATGGCCTTCCTATGTAGCCTTATGTAACCGTGCAACATGTGGTTACCACCCCTTTTGAGCATGATGTTGCCCCTATTTTTAGCACTTCTTTTCCCACTTCTTTAGACATTTCTTCTTTGAATTTTTGGGGACTTTTCTTAGAGATTTCAAATGGGAGTTGTAGAGCATATTTTCTTTTCTACATTTCCTAAGCACAAACTCCATGTAATATGTTTTAGTTTATGCAATTTTATTTTCCAAATTAGAAGTAGACAATCATATATTACAACTTTGTAATCAACTTAGTTTATCTTCAATTCATGGTTTGATCTTGATGAGTTCATATTTTGATATATTTTATATCCTTATAATCTTAGTTTTTAGTATTTTATTTAAGTAATATAGGTGAATAATTATGATTTTAAGTTCAAGTGATAATAAGTGTATACATGTTATTATTTGAGCTAAAATGATAATAATTAAATAAATTTTGAGTATAATATTATTTATTAATTTTTATTACTTTTATATTGCAGGTAAATTTTAAATAAAAGAAAAAAATTTAGCCTTTTGACTACTAGTCCAAGGCCGAAGGCCCAAAGGCCAGCAAACAAAATAGAAAAGAAATGAAGCTGGATGTGGGGCACGAGGCTGCTGAGGGGAGTTGTGAGGATAGCGACCACATGCTAAACGAGCAAGAAGCAACATAAGAAGAATGGATGACGTGGAAATGAGCAATGTAGAAGGTTGAGGAAATAGGAAAAAAAGAACGAGTCGCATGAAAAGAACAAAAAGCGAGGCAAGAAAGAAAGAGAGTGGGGAGCGCAAAATAGTAGCCATCAGTAGGAGGTAGTGATATGAGAATAATGCTACTTACCTAGATACAAAACCCAAACTAAAAACCAGATTTAAGTAAAAATATATATATTAATGTATTACTTTTATTCTTTATTAATAATTAAGTAATATAAACTAATAATAATGCAAAAGAAAATAAAATTAAGGCATAAAAAATGTAAATCCTTTTTTCATTATAATAATAATAATGATGATGATTATAATAAAAAAATACTAATAATAAATTTATTATACTTTTATGCCATAATTTTAATTTATAATATATTATTATTAGTTTATATAATTTAATCATTAATAAAAATTAAAATTAATATATTAATATGTATATTTTTAGATAAATTTGGGTTTTTATTTGGGTTTAGAATCTGGGTATATAGCACTACTCGCAACAGGAGCTATAGGAAGTAAAAAGTACAGAAGAAGGATGGGTGGCAAGGAGAAAAGGCATAACATCCGTCAGGGGGCAGACGTGAGAAAGTATAGTAGAGAGTAGCAACACAGAATCCAACGGAGTGTAGAGTAGGCTGCAGTTTTGTGCCAAAAAAAGAAAAACAAAAGAAAAAAAAGAATTGCATAGAAATTAAGGTTTACCGAGAGCAAAGTAAAGAGTAGAAAAATTTATACTGGTAGAATTCATTTCAGATGATAGAGTTTATTTCAGATAAAATTAATTACTTTTTCATCTAAATAAATTCTTGATTTTTTTTATCCATAATTAATTTTGATTATTTGTTTCTCTATTTTTAATTTATATTTTTAGATATATATTTTTGTGCAATCAATTAGATAATTATGGTTGTCTGATTATTTATTGATAGAGAATATATTGAAACCCTATATTAGGGTTTGAGATATGATTTTATTTTTCTTTAACTCTATTTTAATTGCTATCATATATATATATATATATATATATATATATATATATATTTCTATGAGGTATAATTTATATGGTGCATGGCTTGTTCTAGTTTTCTAAGAGTGATAGTATGTAGGGTTATTTACCTTTTAGGTGACCATATAAATATGCTAGAATTTATATGTATAAATTGCAGCTAGGTTAGATAACAATTCACCTAATAGTTTTGTAATTCTAACCGAAGTAGTAAAATTTTTAGATACGCGTGGGTTAAAGAATAAAAATACAGCTAGACATGCTTAGTGTATTAGTTTGAGTACTTAGATTGACATCCTTCCAATTATACTTAATGCATTAAATATAGTTAAATATAGAAGCCACTTGTTTCTACTATTCTACTAGTATTTAATAGGGTTAAAATTGGTGCTTTATCGCATTAATTAATTTAGGGAAGTAATATAAGGTGTATGGATATGATTTTGGTGTATAACTTGGTCAATCTCTTTTTCATGATTAAATATTGACTTAGAAATTAATATTATATTTTTACCTAATCTAGTGGAGGATTTTAATTGTCCTAGCATATTTATCATAATTGTAGTTATCCATTGTTTTATTTTATTATTTAAAAACCCCCCATTAGTGTTTTTCTTATTTATTTATTTTGTGTGATTTAGGGTTTTTATTTTTATTATTTTTAAGCTGGTTAAATATAGGTGAGCCATCTCAATCCCTGGTATAGAATGATATCCTTATTTACTAATACTACAATTGTCAACAAGAAGGTTTAAATTACGTGCCAGCTACGACCACATTAGATCTATCCATTATTTCCTTCGTTATTTATTATATATGCAATATTTATGTTGTTCATTTTTATTCTTTGCATTTCCTTGCAAGCATGAGTGCGTAACTCCTTTTTCTAGGATTGAATTAGGCTTGATTTGGTGTGAATATGACGAGTTAAAATATATGTTATATGTATGCTTATGTGTTGTTTTATATGTTAGGAATCACTTTTACGAGTTATATTTGGTGGAATTTGACTTATTTAGATATTGAATATAAGTGAAAGGTTGAAATCAATGTCATAAATTAACATACAAATAGGAATTCAAAAGATCACGAGAGTAGACATTTGATTCTTGGTGACTATTGAATTGTTGGTGCTTAATATATTTAATCTAATTTAAGTCATGAAAGTAGCTAATGAATTAGGTTAAATATTTTCTTAGACCTTAAAAGAGGCTAGCGAATCACATTAAATTGATTGTTCACATCCATTTGAACTATACTATAATATAATTTTAACTCATTATTTAATACCAAGGATAAGATCGAATTTTAATCATATTTATTATTTCATAATCTATATTTAGTTAGTTATTACATTTTTTTTTCATTATCTACTTCCATATTTTCATTCCATAGTAATCTTGATAGCTAAAATGATGAAGATCGGCAATCAATTGTGAAGTCCTTGTGTGATATGAACTTGACATGCTACAACAAAGTCATGTGCTTATGGATTAGCACTCATCAAGCTCACTATTTTTAGCCAAGGTTGGAGAGGAAACATTATGTTTGGAATTTTCAGGCACTTTGAAGGGATCAACCTTGACATGGTTTGGAAAGATAAAATCTGAATTAATGGATTCATTCTCACAACTCACGATGGTTATAGTTTGATACATGAATAGACCTAAAAAATATTATTCTTAATTGATAGGGTTTTCCTAAGGACTTTCAAAGTTAGTTCAACAATTATTGAATATATTTGACACAGAGGTTTGAAAAATGGTTGATATAGATAATAGCATTTCTTGATCACCCATCCTTAGAGGATTGATTGATAAAGAGCTAGTGGAGAATTTATAGTTGGTAACACACAAATATTATACTTCTCTTAGACAAGATATAAAAGAGAGGATAATACCAAATAAATTAGTAAATCTATGTGGTTAATGGGAAAAAGGGTGGAGACATCTTCAATACAAAATCAAGAATAGAAAAGGAGTTGCATAGGTATGAAATAAACTAGGAAGGTCTCAAGCTCGTGCCAAACCCAATTATCTAATGGGGCCTATTTGGAAGATATGATAAATATACTCCATTAGTGGCTGGTATTTCCCACATATACAACATAAAAAATGTATAGATATTTTTAAGGCCCATTCCCCTAATAACCAACACAAAATATAGAAATCCCAATAAGTGATGTGCATATCATGAATATATTGGACATGATACATAGGAGTGTTGGGTTTTAAGGAATAATGTAGAAGAGTTGGTGTGAAAATATAACTTGAAGTGATATACACACATACCCTCATCCAGAGAAGGAATAAGTGTTGCTTGAAAATTTTCTATACCTACTTGGGGCATGGAGCCATAAAAAAATATTCATATGATTGTGAGGTGAGATTCCTTGGTAAAAGCTAATAATGTAACCTTAAAAACATATGTTAGAAGATCTTAATTACATGAAATAAATAATATGGTAATGATGGTGATGCAAGAGAAAATGATCAATAATTATTATGGAGCCTATTTTCCTTTACCTAGAGAGGATACCCTATGAATTTGAGGATAAAAAGAAGACTACATAGCTAGTTATAGACAAAATTTGCAAAATAAGTCATTAGAGATAGAGGTATGTGCATGGCATGCATTGGATGCATGATAATGTTTTTTTAGACATAAATTTATTATTTTTAATCTTTATTTAGTGTTTTATTTATTTAATCATTTTGTTAATTATTTGCATTATGATTGGCTAGTGCATAAAGTAACTTTTTAAGGGGATTTTATCTTATAAGATGTGCTTGGAGTGGGGAACAAGGCATTGTATAGGCCAATTTTGATCATATTTTTTGCCTAATTAATTAGTATTATTTTTTAATACTGAATAGGTGCAAATAGGCTATAAAATCATTGGGTTTACAAGTTCATATGCATAGCCAATTGAATGAAAATATAAGTTATTCCTTATTTAAATTTTGTGTGAGTTCTTCTCAATTATAATAAATTTTTTGTGAGTGATTATTATTGAAACCCTTAATCTCTTTATCTGTGTGAATTAGAGATTGAGTAATATCTCTAAACCCATCCATAACCCATGCTAATCATCAAACCTAGTTGCCACGTTCAAACCAAAATTCATCATCTTCAACTTCATCTTCAATACTATACTTAATTCTACCTATTCTATACCTAAACCCTAGATAATAATCATATTTTTATCATACGTTCATCATCATCATATCATATTCAAAGTCCCTTCATCAAATCACCATCATCACAATCATTCATCATCATCTTCATCCCACATTAAAAACCCTAATCATAAACCTAAACCCTAACCCTAATACATGAACCCTATCACCCTAAAAACCTAAATATTCAACCATCATCATCCTTAATTCAGCATCATTGAATCATTATCATTATATTTAAACCCTAAACGACCCATAATACCACACAATTCATAGTTCCATAATCCTATACACATTATATATGTGGATGGAAATCTAATTCCATAACAAAAGATGAAAGGAAAAGCATATTGGAACATCATAATGATGCCTTGGTTAGTAAAGGTCAGATTTCAAATTACATGATAAAAATGGTTATTGTAGATAATTTTTTTTCTTTTCATGTTATCTTTGAGTAAGATTAAATGTAATTAGAGTTTCTAGGGGAGTGTTTGGTAAAAAAGGCTTCATCTCTAGTTGGATTTGCCAGTAATATTATAAGATCAAAGGGAATGGTTGGCCTTACTTTAATAGTTGATCATAAAAGGGCTTCGAGGAATATTAAAATATATTTTTTAGTCATTTTATTTCCTTTGGCATATAATATGATACTAGGATGGCCATCCCTCAACAAAATCTTAGAAAACATCTTTATAACAAGGTCACTAATGAGATTCCCAATTGGCGGGCAATAGGGAGAAGTTAGGGGTGATAAGTGAGTGGCATAATAGTGCTATATGATAGAAGGAAGTGGATTTTAGGGGTGATCCAATTTTAAGAAGGACACAAAAATTTATTCCTATAATATCTAAATGCACCTAGAGAGGGAATCCATAATGGTGTTGAAATAAAAGAAAAATAGTTAGGAGATTCAGAGCACACTATAATAATAAGCAAGGATACAAGTGAGGATAACAAGGAGGGATTGCTAAAATATCTTACAAAAAATAAATATATTTTTTCTTAGATAATATTTGATCTAGAAGTATCCCATCTAAAATAATCGAGCACCACTTGGACATAGTGGAAGGATATATGTTTGTTAAATAAAAGAAAATGACAATGGGCATTGAAAAGCATAAGGGCATCCAAAGGTAGGTGGAGAAATTGATCAATTTAGGGTTTATTAGGGATGTGAAATATAAATAATGGATTTGTAATCCATTTCTAGTAAATAAATCTAATGATAAATGGAAGATATGCGTCAATGTCACAAACCTTAATAAATCTAGTATTAAAGACAACCATTCACTCTCTTAGATAGATTAATTGATTAAATCGATGACCAGGCATAAAAGGTTATTTTTTATGGATGTAATTTTATGGTACCATCAAATAAAAATAGTTGAGGATGATCAAGATAAAACTTCATTCATTATTGATAACAAACTTTAAAGTTATAAGGTAATGACATTATATCTTAAGAATACTAGTATGACTTTTCAAAGGTTGGTAAACACAATATTCTAAGGATATATTGGGGGGAAATGGAGGCTTATGTGGATGACATGATAGTGAAAAGTAAGAAAAATGAAGCCCACATATAATAACTCCTTACTGTTTTTGATACTCTAAAAAATATAAAATGAAGCTAAATCTTATAAAGTACATATTTGGAGGTGACACCAACAATTTTTTGGGATTCATAGTCACAAATAGGGGTATAGTTATGAATCCTGAAAAAGGTGGCAACCATTTTGAACATGCAAGCCTTAATGAGGGGAAATAGACATACAATAGCTAATGGGGGAAATTGGCTACATTATAGAAGTTCTTATCCCAAGGGCAAAAATAAGTTTCCATTCTTTCAGCTCCTATGGGTTAAAGATATCTTTTACTAGACCAAAAATCGCCAAAAATCATTTTATTATTTGAAAACCTAAATTATCCTGGTTACCAACCTTGATGACACCAATAGAATGAGAGTTATTATTCTTTTACTTGGTAACATCAGTGTCATCTATTTATTTAGTTCTAGTTCAAGAAGACATATAATACTCTTTACTATATTGACAATGTACTGACTGATGTCAAACATTGATACTCAAACTTAGAGTAGATAAGATATGCCTTACTCAATAATTCAATAAAGTTAAAACCCTATTTTGATTCTCATTCCATCATGATTTTGACTTGTATTCCCCTTATAATTGTCTCACATAAGCTTGAGAATTTAGGGTGAATGATGATATGGGTCACTGAGTTAAGTTGATATGTCATACAATACCACCTAAAGCCTACTATTAAAAGTCAATATTTTCCCAATTTTATTATCAAGTGCTCATTTGAAGCTGAGTTGAATCTATCAGTGATTCCAAAGGAGTGGCAAGAATGGACTTTATATCTTGATAAGGATTCCAATAGATTAGGATTTAGAGGTGGAGTTGTTTTAATTAACCTAATGGCGTCATGGTGGAATATACTATCCAATTTAGCTTTGTTGCAAAAAATAATGAAATTAAATATGAATTTGCATTAGTTAGTCTTAGAATACCTCAGGGATTGAAGGCAGATAAGATAAATCTATAAAGTGATTCGTCTTTAGTCTTGGGTCAACACAATGAGATATATGAAGTTAGGGAGCCTAGTATGGAGAAATATTTAGAAAAGATGAATGAATAAAACAAAGAATCTTTTTATCTACTAAAATGGCACAAATAGCATGATCAGCTAATTCAATAACTAAAGCTTTAGCAAAGTTAGCCTAAGCCATTGTTATCCCAAACACTCAAGGTTGAATATATGACAAAGATTTTAATAGATATGAGTGTAGCCAAGGATTAATTATGTGAGATTATAGATGTTGATGATAGATGCGTGTGTGAAAAAGATTTAATAGATTACTAAGAAATAGGGACTCAATCGATGGATAAGAATAAAGCATTTTAATGAAGAAGAAGGGCAGTAAAATTCTTTGTGACTGAGGGATAACTGTATAGGTTCTCAGAGATCATGCTAATACTAAAATTTTTGCCTCTAGTAGTGGCACATGAAGTCTTGAATGAGGTTCATGCAGGTATATGCAGACTACACCAAGCTACTAGATATCTCTCTGAAAAAAACCTTACACTAGAGATATTGCTAGAAAATTATGTATCAAGATGCCAAGGCAATAATATGCTGATGTATGGGGTGTCAAAAATTTCCTCTAGCACAAAATTTCCCTACTTCATAATTGCAACCTATTGTAAGATCGTGGTCATTTTCCATGTGGGGTTAGATATTTTTTAGACCTCTTTCCCTAACAATAATTCCACATCAAATTTTGTCACTAATTACTTAAAAATTAGTGTAATAATATACTTGTGTTATATTTCAAACTAACCCATTAAGTGCATATGTTGGCTAAATTTTCTTTGTTATAGTAGTTGTTGATTATTTTACAAAATGGGTAGTGGTAGAGGCTCTAGCACAGATCACTGGAAAATGAACAACGAATTTTGTTTAGAAGAATATTATCTATAGATATAAAATAAAAAGTGGATATTGATGGGATGTGATTACAACTCAACGTCAAACAAATAGAACTAATCAAAATCATGTAGGTTTGAGTCACTCACACAATTATAACTAATAACGGTTGGCAATTTGACAATAATAAATATAGGTAATTATGAGAAAACTTGAGAATTGATTGCCAATTCACCTTAACAGCTCATTCATAGGTAAATTGCATTCAAAAACCTTTCATATATGACATTTTTTACTATAAGAGAGAGTTCAAATTCCTCACTAGTCTCAACATAGTGTAATAGCTAAGCCGAACATGACAAAAAAGAAATAATAAGAGCATAGAGGAACTAGTTGGATGGGACTGAGTGAGAATAAGTGGATGAGCTTCTAAGAATATTGTGGTTAGTCATGACATCTATTAAAAACCTAGCAGGGAAGACACCTTTTAGTTTAACTTTGGGGGTTGAGGCTGCCATACCAATAATGATTAAAACAAGTTCATATATAGCACTAACCAATATGATGTTGAAGTTAATAAAACTGCCTAAAATTATGAAGGATCTATTAGAAGAACAAAGAGATGCAGTTATAATGTGGCTTTATAAATATAGATAGCAAGTAGCTAAATACCACAATAAAAGAGTAAAATTACATAGTTAAAGTTAGGGAATTAGGCATTAAGGAAGGATGAGTTCCATACAACGGTGGCTAGGATAACTTAGTTGTTAAAGGCGAAGCTCCTTATCAAGTTGTTGAGTAAGTTGGCTTGACCACATTTGTATTAGCTAATGAATAGAGAATATATCTAATGAATTATTGGAACCTAAAACACTTGGTAAAAGATTGTTTGTAACATTTTTTTTTTCACTAACTTAACAATGATCTTCGTTATATGTGAATGTAGAGATTTTGGTAGCATATCAATGTTGACGAAGGAATAAATGTTTTTTTTTACAAATTTTTTACCTATAATCGTTGAGTCTAGGTCTGATTTGATTCCATATAAACCTAAATTGGTTTGGGTCAAGTAGTCCCAGACCCAGAATTGACTCGTTAGACCCATTTAGTATATATATATATATATATATATATATATATATATATATATATATATATATATATATGTATGTATGTATGTATGTATGTATATATATGTATATATATATAGATATATAAATACATACTAATATTTTTTTTTACATTTTCATAATCTTGTTTGATCTCCTTATTCAATTTTTAAATTTTATTTCTTTATATATATTTTATAAAAAATATGTATAATATTTTATTCCAAAAGCATTAAAACACCCTTTAAAAAGTTAAAGTAATTATTTTAAAATTATTAAATTTTCAATTAGAGGATTTTTTTAACAAAAAAATGCATATTAATCCAAATATAAAATATAAATGTATTTGTATTTACATATATTTAAAAAATATAGCCAAAACCATTTATAACCCAAATATCCACTAGACCTAGTGGGTACAGGTGTGGGTTTAAACTTTTGAAACCAGACGAGTTTGGGTTAGATTTGGGTCTAGGTAATATAAATGGGTCTAGGTCTAGATTTAGCTTAATCCGACCCAGATCTAACCCATTAACATACCTAACCAAGGCCACTGAACCCAGAAGAATGAAAAACATCATGCACACTTGTTGGCTCTTGAGCTACTAAGACAAGGGTCCCATTGTGCACCCTTGGTTGATGTACTGAAGCTATTAATCTCAAAATCAAGCACACCTATTATCTTTCTAGCTACTAAGTCTAAGCTCCTATAGTGTAGTCTTCAATAATGTGTTGCAGCCATTAAGCTCAATATTGAGGGGTTTGGTTTGTCCATTTGATAATCAATAGTGCCTAAATTGAATCCTACTTTGGTTAGAAACACCTAAAGTATAAAAAAGATTCAAAGTGTAGGCAATTTTAGCATTAAAAAATATACCAACCTTATTATAAATATAGAGAGATAAGACAAAACATAAAGAAAGGCTTATATCAAAGTAACAAACAAAATACAATAAAGATAATAATTTTCATATAAAAAAAGATCCACTACTTCCCTCATCCTCTCTAGAATCATCTTCTTTGGTATCATCAAATCTTTCTTTAGCCTCCTTTGGAACATTTATGCTGCCTAATTCTTAGCCACAATATAGCTCTCTATTGATATTCTAAAGCTAGCCACACTCTATCAATGTTTTAAATTGATCATACACCCTTGTGGCACCATATGTGTATCATTGAGATTAAAGTTGTTCTTCATAATTTATACACTCTTCACTTTTCAAGTAATTATCCACAAATTCATAGTTACGTCTCAACTTGGCATCAACAATGACCCTCTTGATGTGCACATCTACATCCTCTTGAGTTGACTCAACCAATTGCTTGGAATTTTCCATTAGTTCCTAATATGCTTTTTAGTTACCTCTAAGCATATCCTTTTGGTCTCAGTCATTTACTTCTCCAAAGCCTTTTAAATCTTATCATATTTGACATCATACCTTAGCATTTTATTATTTACATCTTCATTTAGTTTACTAGGGGTGTTGACTTCATTTTGTGGAGATTTATTGGCCTTGTACAAATGTTGGATCTTTCTAGCATTAGCAATCAATTTCTTTTTATCTAAAGATAATTTATTGATCCATTTATTCTCCTTCTATAGACTATCTTTTAGATTAGCAACTTGATCCTTTAAAAACTCCTTCTAGACCTAATATGACTTCTTTTTATTTTTGAAGATAATTTTCCAAGCAAGCAACTTGGGCATCTAGAAAGTATGCAACAATTGAGGTAGAATTTAAGGTACTCTTCTCGACTTCTAGTTCAACCTCTTTAGCCTCATGGGATTACTTTTTACCTCTTAGGGTTAAGCTACTATCTTTAAGGTCTTTGTGTTCTTTCCTTACCTAACAAAATCAATTATCACTCTATTGAAAGCTATCAAAAATAAAAATTTTGTAGGGATAGTTGCTTCAGATATCATCAAAATTATTATAGAGTATTCACATTATGTTTGTCTCTATATAATATATAAAAATTATGATGTACCTAGAAGAAGAGATTTAGTTTAGCATCAATAAAGGGTATACCACAAATTTACCCTTTCTTTGAGTTACCTTTTGAAGCGACTCAAAAAGATCATGTTTATTTTTGGGGGCTACTAGTTTCTTGGTAGTCAGTTTTTTAAGGGGATTTTGAGCTACTTTATTTGAAGATTTTGGAATAGCTCTAGGTTAAGTTAGCTCTTATAAAGGTAAACAAGAGTTAGGAGAATTATGAATAATGTAAAGAAGGGCGGAATTAGGTATAATAAAAGATGTAAAGTTAGAATTTCGGTATGCGTTTGTGTTATAGGCTAACACAAACTAGAAAGCACAAGTGGCCACCTTAAATGTGGAAAGTTCATCTTAATAGACATTGGGTCCCTCACAACTAAGAAGGTCGATGAGACCTTCAATAAGTTTGCTTCCTGATAATGCCACGGTGACAATCAAAGGCTTAGTAATAGTGGGGTAGATGAAAGAAGTGTCGGGATTGATGCCACTAACCTTATTTCATTTTTTTTTGTATTGACTTTTGCAATCCCTTTAACTATTTTAAAGAAAGAACAATATGAAGGTATTTTAGTCCATGATTATAAATGAGATATTATAGTAAGGATATTTTGAAATATATATGAAAAAACATACTTTCTACTTATATGCTCTAACCATAGTCACTAAGGCACTAAAAGTAGAGGCCCCGGAATAACGAATTATGGGTTTTCTTTTGTCCCTATATAGATTTTGGAGATCGGTCTTTTGATGAGCTTTCTACTCATCACATTATATAAATAAAATAATGGAACTCAATTAACTGATAAACTTATAAAGTTAACAAATTGAAAATAATGATAAGGGGGAGATTACTTACTAGCATAAGAAATTGACCCAATCTTTTTAAGGTTAGTTGGGTTGTTTAACACCTCAATAATATTAATTATATGGCCATCTTGTGCACTATTTTCAAACCTATCAATGTTGGCTTCTATTTTTAATGAGAAAAGTTGAGATTCTTAGACATTGGAGTTAAGCTAGCCCCATTTGGGCATATTCCATTTGACGTCTGATAGATGAGATTTATAGATTATTTTCATGCTTAAAAATGTCATTTATCTCTCATTAATTCTATAAGATTTAATCTTTTCGTTGAGTTTTCCTCCTTTGAATAAATTTTACAAGAAAGAAAAAAATTAAGGAAATTCAAGGAGAAATCAATGAAAAGAAGAAATTAAGTGAAGAACACATCAAGAAATGTTGAATCAAGGAGAGCAAAGTTGGAAAGGGAGCAAATACACCAAGAGAAGCCGTGCTGAAACTTCAAAAGGAATATAGTGGAAGAATCGAAAACACGGCACCCCCGTGTTTCATAAACACAGGCCGTGTTAATGATCTCGAGTATTGATTTTAAAATTTTTGTCGGCAGAACAGTTGGGATGAAACACGGAGGTCCCGTGTTTCAAAAAAATGGACCGTGTTTCCATTTAAAAATTTATAACTGTCTGCGCGACCTGTTTCTAATATATTTTCTATTTAAAAATAGGGTTCAGGATAGAGGGAACGATTCGAAACAATTGGAATGTATTTTTCTTCCTCTGTTCTTCTAGAATATACATGTAATGTACAATTCCAACTTTTTGATCTTCTTGAATTCTAGTGATCAATTGACAATCTGCACTTCAATTAATAAGTCTTCTCCATTCC
This sequence comes from Tamarix austromongolica, assembly GCA_039764185.1. Taxonomy (NCBI): domain Eukaryota; kingdom Viridiplantae; phylum Streptophyta; class Magnoliopsida; order Caryophyllales; family Tamaricaceae; genus Tamarix; species Tamarix austromongolica. The sequence continues at coordinate 74,391,438 of CM077816.1, read as the reverse complement.
TTTATGAATTTCAGTCTCTTCATTTTTGTTAAATATAAGTAGATTATATGCAATTATACTTGTGTTCATTCTATTGTCATCTTATTGTATCAATAGTAGATTCTGTGAATGTGTTGTTATTAATTTTCAATTTTTATATGTAAGTGTGTGATTTTTAAATATGCAGATGTTTGAGTAATTTGAACAGGGTAGGATGATTTGAGGATGGAATTATATCCTAAATACAATATAATATTTTGAATGTTTGATTCTAGATGAAGTTTAATTGAATTAATGGATCGAATTGAATGATTCCGTATCATAGATAAAGATTTTTGAACTAATTAGATTGATCACCTATTTAGTTTAGAACTTAATCTTTGTTAAGGAAATGCAATTAACCCGTATTTGTTAATTAATTTGTCTAAAGTAGCAAGAAGATTAATTGTTAATCTTATCTATTAATTCGTGCAATTGCATAGTCCGAGCTTATGTGATTATGATTGTAGTTGGCTGCTTTCCGTTCATAATGCTACCATTAATTGAATCTAGCGTTCGTAACCTAGGTTATTAAATGGTTAGAAAATAAATTAAGAGCATATTCAATTTATTAAGGTAAAGAGGAAGTAAAGGAATTTGTTATTATGAATTTCCTAAAGTCAACATTAAATCATTTAGAATCAGTATTCTTATTTGAATGTTTGGTATTCTGATTCCATCATCAATTCATTCCTCCCTTATTTATCAATTAGTGATTAAGACTTAGTATAATTAGATTTAGTATTAGAATCAATGAAATTTTATAAACGGGGTTATAACATTAATAACAAAATCTGTGATTAAAACGTCATACCTTGTGGGTTCGACTCCTTCTTGCCATATACTATGTATTTGGAAGTTAGGATTTATTTAATAAATTTGTTGTATTGACGACAGTGCATCAACGTCTCCATAAAAAAAAGGTATTGGGATTTCCACCTTTTGAAAAAGGACCAAGGGTATTTTACAAATTTATGATTGCCTTTTATTTGAATAGAATACTATCCAAGGGTTAAAGGATGACTTAGAAATCTTAAAAAATGTTTGAACAACTTTGTCATTGGTTAGGCATCCAGTACATAATGCCCATATAATAATCCAACCACTATCCTCTAGGTGTTGGGGATGAATTAATAAAGAATTAAATGACAAGAGTAAAGAAATTCTCTAATAAATGGGTGCAAAGGTATATGCACTCCATGGTATAGAGCATTAGCATATACTATTATACATCCATTTGGGGGACTATTAGTTATGTCCTATGGAGAAGGCTGGATTAAACTACGATTATAAGAAAAGTGGTACTTATCATGAAATTGGTTAAGTTAGGATTTAGTAATATTGCTTTGAGGAATAGTGTATGAGTCTAGAGATTAAAAATCAGCCACATCAAGATCAAGGGGGAAGTTTAAATAAGATGGGAGAGTTAACTAGTTCATGAGAAGTAAGAGGGAAGAATGCAAAGTTGAAGGGGTAATTGAAGTGTTTGAGGAATGAGAAGTAGAGGAATAAAATGAATGAGAAAAATGATAAAGTTTAAGAGCTTTCAAATAATTATGGGATTTATAAGGTCTTTAAAGATAATTGGTGGCTGGAATGATGATAATAAAAACTCTATAAGTTTGGCTACTATTGAGAATCTTGTTCTATTATACTCTTTTGCTCATAATGGTGGTGGAAAGAGTTTCATAAATATTAGTAGATGAAGGCAATGTTGGTGTAGATGGTGCTTAGCTAAAAAGAATAATCAAAGGTAGGCAGATTTAGATGACTAAAGAAATTAGAACTTCACATTTCTAGCAAGTTTTAATTTGAAGCAAAAAAAAAAAATCTAGGGAAAATGAAAGCACAAACATGGAAGAATTTGGAAAGTATTAAATTCAAGAGTATAGAAAAGTGGGTAAATTGAAGAAGGGTGTGTGTGTGTGTAGATATATAGTGACGGAGGATAGCTATAAATAACTATATGCTAATTCAAAAGACCAAAAAAATAATCTTGGATGTGTGTACTCATAACTAAGGATGCATTCCTAATATTTTGTAATAATCAATCAATAAGTGTGCTCTTTTGAGGAGATGGAACATCAAATCACAACTTAGACTCTTTCCCTTTCTATGCAATATAATAATGGTAAAAATGTATGTGCTTTAATTACTTAGGAAAGTGTTCCTTTTATATTGGCTTAGGAATACGTTTCTTGTTGACACATAGGAATAAGGAGGATAAAGTATTCTCAACAATCCACTTTTAGACTACCTTATTTTTATTTAAATTTAAATTTTGAAATTTGCTTTAATTGATTTTGTTTATCATTTTGTGTTAGCATTGTTCTCTTCTTATAAGATTAGCTAACTCAATGCATTCTACATCTTGTTTTATCCTCATCCTTTATAGCACATGATTGACTGATGGAATTTACTGTATGAGGTTACCCGTCTATTATGATTTATAGTTTGTCCAACTAGGCTTAATGTATAAGTTTTTCTATCGATAATTATGATTTATAGTTTTTTTTACAGACTTTAATGTAAAGTACTATCCATTACCCTTTATGTAATACCTTGAATTTTAACTAACCCTAACCCTGAGTAATTTACCTTATAACCTAATCCTAATCTTAGAAAATTAATACATCCACCTTACCTTAATTCTCTAACCTTATAATTTATCCTAATCCCAATTTATTGATGATTAAACTATCCTAATATCTTAACCTAAATTATATTAATCTTATTCTAAGAAATAAACTAAACATATTAATCTCCCTATCTCTTTTCCCTCCTTTTCTTTTTCTCTTCTTTCCCTTTTTGACAACTCCCTCTTGTTTTCCTTTTTCCCCTTTCTCCCTGTATGAAACATTGTCCACATACAATGCCTGCATCCTTCATCACCTCTATCACCTACCAAACCATCCCCTAATCCCATCAACTCCTGGCTCCTACGAATATGAGTTGGGGTTGGAAATTTTTTCATTTGGCCATTGCATCTATGTCTTCCTCTCATCTCTACACATACATATGTGTGTGTGTGTAAATAGAATTAAATTCCCCCTACCAACTCCCTTCTCTCCCTTTTGTTTGTACAACAATACCTCACCGTCTCCCTCCTTCGCCACCTCTCTGTCATCACAAAAAGATCCCGAAAATCCCATCACTGGCGACCCAACCAAGATGCCCACACCACCACCAAAAACCTTTTCTATTTCTCCCTCTCCACCTTCAGCCATTATCACTATTTCCTACCCCTCCTTTTAGGCCATTCTTTCCAAACATCACCCCAAACACTAGCTAAAATAATCGTTGCCCCTCCTCTTCGATAGCCTCTATCATAGCCAATTTCTTGCCTTTTTTCCTTCCTTTGATATAGTAACTTTCACCACATACCAAAACCTACTTTGGGACCTTTAACTGAAGCTAAAATCCCTCCTCTTCAGAAGCCTTCATCACACCATACCCTCCATCCTCAACAATTATGACCAAAGCCCACCTTCCACCCTTCGGCATCTTTAACCACACCACACCACCACCCTTTGACTCCTACCACCGAACACTATCCTCATTATTTCAGCCTCCACCACAATTTCACCCCCATAGCAATGGTAGCTTGTGTTGTTGCTCTACCATTCCGAGGCATAACTCATCATTTCCCCCTTTGGTTGGTTACACAATATTATCCCAAACACTACCTTACTTGGTTCTATTTTCTCCTTTCTTTCACCCGTTCATTTCCTTAAACATTTCCTTAACCATGTGGTTTAATCATAATGATATTTTATTATGATTTTCTTAGGTGATTTTCTCATGGTTCTAGAAGAGGTAGAATACAATTTGCATGCTTAGATACTGGAGTTGTTTTTGTAATAATACTCGTTATAGTATAGGATTTTTTATTGATAATTCTTATACATGATTTTATGTTGTACCATGTTATTTTTATTATGTGAATTAATATATTATTAGTTATACTATGATATGCAATTGATATTACATGATAGGAAATGAGTACGTAAATATCATGTGGTATGGTTATTTTATGTGGAAAAGGCCTTGGTGTGAAATATGAATGTATTGTGGGTTTATTAATGGTATGAAGAATGTGAAATGATTATGATAAGGTATATGGAGAAAATGTGGATTTGGAAATAATGTTACTAAATACATAAGATTCACATGAAATAAGGGTTTTTGTTATCAATAATGGCATTTTGTTCAACTTGGCTTAAATATGAGAATCATGGTATTTTATGGTGTTATATCATCCAAATGTGCTAAAGAAATTATATGAAGTGTTTTTAGTAGCTTTGAATGACCTAAGTTTAATAAAGTATGAAAATGGTTTAATTTGGGAATGATGACCCTAAAATGAGGAGGTTATTGTCATATGTGTCAACAGGTAGAGTTAGATCATGAACTTTGAATATGTTTTTAATATTAGTTTTCTAGGAATCTGTATTGAATTTGGTAATTTTTTAAGCTCTATAGGAAAATTTATGATTGATTTGTGAAATTAAGGTTTATAAGCCCTACAAATAGTAAGTTTTGGGATAGCGTTATTATCACATGTGTGTGACCTTAGAGTTAGGCCTTGAAATGTGATGATGTTGGTAATAATAATATTTGAGGAAGTAGTACTAAGTTTGGTGATTAAAGGAGTAACAGAAGAAGAGTTATGATAAAAGTGTGAAATTAGGGTTTTAGGGGAATATAAGCATCTTAAATCTAGAGAAAAGCCTTATGATCTTCGTGATATGCTTACTTTATTTGAACACATTTTGTAACTTTGAATCAAATATGAATAAGACATTAATCATTTAAAGTGAAAGGTCATATGAGTCAAACCAAGGTATTTATAGATCCGTTCCACTAGATGATAATAGTAGCTCATGTGTGCTATCCTTGAGAGATGTTTTGGATTATTCCATCACCTTATGACTAGTGGCTCAGGAGCATTTTTTCTTGAGAGTTTTTTTTTATGATTCCATTAAATTAGATAATTATAGTGGCTCACATGAGTTCTCTGTGAGAGGTTCTTAAGTTTGGTTCATCAGATTAAGAATAGTAAGGCCTTATACTCATTATGAATAGTAATATTAATTGTGATAAGTAAACTGATGGATAAGATATTAATGATTTAAAGTTTAATATTACATAAGTTAGGATCAAGGCATTAGATCCGTTCCACTAGATAATAATAGTGGTTAAGGTGTGTTGTCCCTAAGAGGTTCTTTAGACCTTTTCATCAGTTAAAGAATAGTAGTTTAGGATTATTTTCCCCTGAGAGGTGTTGGATCCATTCTACAGAATAATAATAGTGGCTCAGGTGTGTTGTCCTTGAGAGGTACTTTAGACCATTCCACTAGTTTAAGAATAGTAGGGCCCTTAACTCAATGTTAATAAAAAGATGAGTATGGTTATATCTAATAAAGAGGCTTGGATTAGTATTTTACTTTGTGAGATTTTATGTATTTTGCATGTGTACTTATCATCTGCTATGAACTTATGTATGTAACTATATCCCTAATTATATAGGATTATTACCTTGATCAATACATAGCATACTAACCATCCTTTTCATGGGTGTTGCTCATTTCCACGAGTAGAGGATCTAGATGCATTTGTGTAGGTCGTTGAGTACCAGTCGGATGATTTTACTACCTTTGATGCATTGTATGAGGAGAAGTGACTTTTCCTATATTAGGTGTTTGGGAAAAGATTTATGTTATCCGGTTGATGTTTTTACTCAGATACCTTTTGGACCCTTTGATCAATGGTATCCCTTTTTATTATATTATGTTATTATATTAGAAGTTAAACTCCAAACTCATATTGACATTTATAGAGTTTCTCTTGTTTTGAGTTACTATGTCTTTAATTTTGATGGTTTGAGCCATGTGATTGATGTAAGGATGGCATGGTAAACCAGACTTACGCCAATTATGGCGCTAATACCCAATAATTTGGTTATAAGCTTCCACGATAAAATAAATTTTTTAATAGTAAAATTTAGGGTGTTACAAGTTGGTATAAGAGATGGGTTTTGATTACTAAATTTTTAAATTTAGTTTTCAAATAATCCCTCATATGATTTCATTAGTCCATTTCATATTTTCAAACTCAACTCTTCAAAACCCTGGATTAACTTGTGAGTAATCGAGAATGGGTAGCCTAGGTGGCTCTTAAAAGTAGTTGTGTGTATTATGCATTAGTAAGATAGGAATATTTTTTCTAACACGTCTCCTATTTTGTAGCTACTTCAGCATGATAATTAACAATTGCATTGGTCATTTAGAGGATATGTTTGATGCATTCATCAAGTTTGCTCGACACTTGCCTTAACCGCCGCTTCTACCTCTACATTACCCATAGGAGGGTATCAGAGAAGACTAGCTTTGGAGGGTTACGTGAGATCACCCCTAACCTATAATGTGAAGAGGATACATGACATTGTTAGGACGTATGTGGCAGATGATTGCCTACCTGCTCGAAAGGCGAGCATTAAAGCTTTCTTCTTAGGAGGAATTGTTAACACCTGGTGGGTAGGTCATTGTGTGCTGGGAGGATTGTCATTGTCCTAGGAGGACTTTAAGGTGGTGATTTGTGCTAAGTTTTACTTTGATAGTCTTAAGAGGGATAAGGTAATGGAGTTCATGTAGTTGACTTATGGGAGTATGATGGTGAGGCAGTATCACCCTCGATTCACGAAGTTATTGATGTTCATGCTAGGGATCATAGCTAGTGAGCTGATAATGGCCTATCAGTTTGATCAGGCGCTCCACTTTACCATCTAAAGGGTGATGGGTGCCATGGTTTTTTAGGACTTAGCTGCATTGTGTGAGAGGGCATATATCATTGCTACATTGGTTCAAGAGAAGGTTTCCATTTTAAGCAAGAGGAATATGGAGATAAATGTTTTTGGAGGCAAAATCTAATTTTATGGAGGTGGACCTCTAAGGCTTTAGTAGCTAAGTTCATATCTAGCCTCAGCGAGTTCAGCTCTGACACTAAGATTAGACAAGAGGTTAGGGTAGATCTTTAGGTTAGTTGTGGAGCTTCATGTGTCGATTCTGCAGTTGAGACCATCTAAGGTAAGATCGCTGGGGCTCTCCTATTTAGTGTAGGATGTGTGGTCAGCTGGGCTACCTGTAATACCCCCAAATTTACTACTAAAAAATTTTGTTTAATTTAAAAGAGTTTAATGGAAACGAAAAGATAAAATTGTAAATTTGGGGGCATTACCACCACACATAGTACCAGTTTGACCCACACACTTAGGAGTCGGGTCCCGGTATAAGTAAGCGGTTTAAGGAAAGGATGTCGGGACAATTTAGGAGGTGCAGAGGTCTCAAGATATGGGACGAGCCCTCTTAGAAGGATAAGTATAGCTGGAATTAGCCATGCATGTCTAGGGCGGAATCTGTCGAATAAGGTACGGTAAAATACTAATCATGTAAAGTGGAATACTATTGAGCTGGGTCCAACCGATCCACCGATTAGTAATAGTGGTTAGGGTTTTACCCTATAAGTGATTGATCTACCGGCGAATAATAGTGGTGTGGACATCGTCCCATAAGTGACCGGCCCACCGACAATAATAGTGGGGGATCCCGAGCTCAGTAAACCAAACCATAATTTGTTAATACACGTAAAAGATACTAAACACTTACAATGGAACACCATGAGAGTCGGGGCTAGACCGATCCACCAGCATAATAGTGGCCAAGAGCGTTTTGCCCTGGAGACCGATCCACCGGCGTATAATAGTGGTCAGGTGCGTTTTGCCCTGTAAGTGACCGATCTACCGGCTATAATAGTGGGGTTCCCGTACTCACATAGGCTGATAAAGAATTATGGTGTGAAATGATTATTACCCAAAGAATAAATAAACAATGTGGATCTTTATTTACTTGAGAAACTATGTGCTATCTTGTGATTGTGATTATGTTATGTGTTCTGACGTGTTGGCCTTAGTTATACGGTTACCTTGCTCAATATATAGCGTACTAACCACCTGTTTCATGGGTGCTGCTCATTCCCACGAGCAAAAGGCCCCTCTGATCAAGTGTAGGTTGGTAATTCTATCTTCGATGCTTACGACGCTTATGAGGCATTGGGTGGGACCGAAAGTTGAGCCCGGACCTTGCTTGGGGGTCGAGAGTGACGTGGTTGGAGTCTATCGTACACCTTACCTTTCCTATGTCTTTATAGTTAGTCTATTTCTCGTGTATGATGTTTCAGACATTTGGAACCTTAAAACTGTACTTTTGGATTGTAACTTTTGATTTCCACACTCTAATTCTGTATGACTTGTGTTTTACTAATGACTGGTGTTTTATTAACAACTCGTATTTGATGGTTAATCTTGTTTAGCCTTAGCATTTAGTACCGGGACGGTAGGAGTAAACCGATCTGGTACTAAGTGTGGCGGTAATGCCCCTGAATTTACAGTTTTATCTTTTTATTTCCGTTAAACTCTTTTAAATTAAACAAAATTTTTAGTAGTAAATTTGGAGGTGTTACAAAAGATGGTGTTGTACAACCAGCTGCACAGCCAGTTGCATAGTTGTGCAACATTGATGCAGCCAAGTTGAAGCCGAGGATGCTACACGGCCAGGCTGTGCAAATCTTGCACAACCGTGTGGGAGATGAGTGAACTAGGTTGAAGCTAAGGATGCCACAAGGTTAGGCTGTGCAGATCCTGCATGGTTGTGTAAAAGCTGAATGCACTAGTTCGAGACCAAGAATGCTACATGGCCATGCAGCAACAGTTACCCCACGATCGTCGTGCATGATATAGCCTGTGTTATGGGTAGTTTTTAGAGGATTCTTCACGTACTTCTTGGGGGAGTTTTTGGGTAGATTTTAGATGACCTTTTCCTCTCATTTCCCAAGCAAAAACTTCATGTAACATGTCTTGGATTCTTTAGTTTTGATTTCCTAATTTAAGTGCAAGTTTCATGTACGATCAACTCGCAATTAACTTTGTTCTTCTCCGATTTATGGTTAATTCAATTTATTCTCTTTTTTGTAAACTTTTATACTATCATTATATTTGTTATGTAATTTATATCATTTATATTTCCATGCAATCATGAGTGAGTAATCCTTCTTCTAGGATTGAATTAGGTTTATTTTGGTATTCATATGATGAATTAAAGTATATGATGTATGTTTAGTTCGTATGTGTTGTTTCATGTGTTAGGATTGATTGTTTTAAGTCCATTTTGACGGAATATGACCTTTTTAGATATTGTTTGTAATTGAAAGGTTGAAATCATTATCGGAAATTAACATATGAATAGAAATTCAAGTGATCACGGAAGTAGATGTTTGGTTATCAAGGACTTTAGAATAAGTGGCACTTAATGGGTTTAATTTAATTTATTAGTCACAAAAGTAGTCAATAAATTAGATTAAATATGTTCTTAGACCTTAAAAGAGGTTAAGGAGTATATTTAGACCAATTGTTCATAACTATTAAGTTGAACTACAATATAGTGTTATTTCATTGTCAAATACAAATTTAGATATCGAAATTCAATCTTAGACTTCATATTTATTGTTTTAGAGTCTACATTCAGTTAGTTGTTATATTTATTTTCACTACCTACCTGCATATTCTTATTTCATAATGATTTAGATAACTAAAATGATTACGTTTGGTACTCAATTGTAAATTCATAAATTCTTTATACGATACGATCTTAAAGTGTTGCAATAAATCTCTATGCTTGAGGATTGGCACCATCACGTTTGAAGTTCTACGCAAAATTATCTTTGTCAAAAAAGTATTAGTATATCCAACAAATATATTATTGTCCATTATCCATTGTCAATGTTTTTCATTGATTTTTGTTATTTTTTGAAAATGTTAAATTGTACAACTAAGAGTAAGACCTCAATAAGTGAGGATAACCATGAACGGCCAGGTTAAATAGATATTTTTACCAATAATAAAATACAATATTAATAAAATCAATCAATAATGTATTTTTATTTGTAAAAGAGATTGAAATTATCTGTTCGAAGTTTTAAATAAAATTATCTATAATTTAGAGGAAAACGACATTGGCCGCTACCAAAGGCAACATCGTTTGTCACCTGTGGGGGGAGCAGCGTTGACGGCCAGCAGGGGTTAGGGGGCTTATTTTTTCCGTCGGTGAAAGTAAAATGTGCTACGAAATTATATAATAAAATTAATTAAAAGTAACCAAAATCCGTACATAATTTGGATAATTTATTTTTCACATAATAAATATCTATTTTCTTTACGAGAAACTCTATTATATTACCCAGAGTACTATAGAAATGAACGAGAAAACGTAACGAGAACACGGCGAGAGAAACTTGTTCTACTATTTCCCACTAAGGACTATGCCGGAGGTTATCGGGCTTCCGAAGCCTCTCCATTCTCCCACTACCTCCATTTTAAGTTCTTCTAGCGCTTTTGAGAAAGAGTATGCCCGAAGGTCAAGTAATCTTGGACTTCTATTACCCGTTCCCTCGATTCAAATTCAACCCTGCTGCACTTTCAGACTCTTCAGTTTCTCTTCCCCTCCTGGCGGCCACAAATTTCTGTCTTCTTGTTTGTCTCTCGCTTCGTCAATTTGTATTTCGTTTCGTTGTTTACCAAGTCCTTCTCCTTTCTACGTCACTAAGATTACGTTCGGCCGCCATGTTTCCAGGTCTGCTGAAACTGAGGTATTATGACCGGATTTAATTGATTTAATTCTGCCGACTTTTCGTTTGTCCGGCGATTCCGATGCTTCACTTATTATTTGGAGAAGATAAGCCACAGAAGGGAAGCCCGTGTGTTGATACGAAGAGATTTCGCGTCCCAGAGGTGAGGCATATGTTTCTTAGTTGGCTCTCTCCAAATTTCAAATCAAAGAGATAGTCACCCCGTTTAAATTAGAAAAATGCTTCCGATTGGTTATGGTTTCTAAACAAAACCAGTTAGAGATAGTCACCTCGTTGAAATTACAAAAATCCTTCTGATTGGTTATGGCTTCTAAACAAAACCATTTCCTCGTAAGTTATGATAAGGCTGTCATGGAGAATTGAGAGATATTCTACTTTCCCCTGGAGCTAAGCATCCTCCCAATTCAGAAGGAAAACAGCAAGAAAAATGTTCCTACCCAGAAAAATGTTGAACATACGCATATTTTTTTCCCCTTTTGCCTACCGTCTATGCGGGCCTTTTGCTTTTTCTCTGACTTGGGATACTACAATCCTCGAAAGAATATTATACTGGATGACATTGTGTCTTTTTTTTTTTTTTTTTTGTCGTTGGAACTCTGAATTCGGACAATGCCATGATAGATACCTCTTATTTTGTTCATCTCTTTTCGTTTCTACAATTCAGCAGGCTGTATGTTTTGTGGCGGAGATTGTTGATGGAGGGTGTTGTATTTTTCGTCATACGGATTTGTCCTCTAAATGATGGTGGTTGATTAGGTTTTGCTGGCAGAGAATGATGGTTGCTTGGAAGCATAATGTGTGCTTGTTTTGTATTAATAGTAATTAGGTAGCTTGATTTACACATCTGCTTATAAACAGAGCAAACAAATTGATCTGTCTCCCTCTGCTTGCCTCCATGGTCCGTAGGAGATGGTGTAATAGGATGTATGTTAAGGATACCCATTTTATCCAATAACTGATTTGATTTCTCGAATATCTGATTCAACCCGATGGTATCTGAGATATAGATTATCCAGTACCCAATTGTATATGATATTTGAATGGAAAGAAATAATAATAAAAAATAATTCGATATGAATATTTGCTTTTGTACACGCAAGTTTTTATACACAAGTTTCTATCTCTCTCATGTTTCATACTTTTCGTTAACAATAAACATTTTGCAGGGGCTTTGAGTAAAGAATCTATCTTCGTGTCGTGGGCTTCTTCATTGCTGTCCAAATTAGTTTCTTCTTGGAGTAATTTTTGAAGACTAAAGGAGTCATGGTGTGCCTACTACAAATTTCCAGCAAAAACTTATTAATCAAAAATAGCCCATCACCAATTTTGAAAATTAAATTACCTAGAAAATCACCTTCTCTGTGTTGCATCAAACCAAACCCAGTATCTTGTTTTGATTCTCAATCTTCTGGTCAGGAGCCTAATAACCTAGAAAATCCCTCTTCATTCCCAAATCTCATCAACCCCCCCATACGCAAAAATTCTACCCCTTTCATAAGTTCAATTGTGATTGGTCCCAAGAATGTACTTCTTGTTAAGAGCGACAAGGGCAATAGGAAGAAGCAGCATAAAGGAGGGTATTGGGGAGATGAGAAAGAAAGTGAAGTTGGGAAGAAGCAATTGTTGCTTCTTTGTGGGTTTGGCTATTGGATTCAAGGGATTAGGTGTTGTTTCCCTTGGTTAGCTCTTAATTTTCATATGGCTCACAGTCTCAATTTCCACCCTTCAGTATTGCAGCTTGTTCAGAACTGTGGCAATATTCCCATGGTGGCTAAGCCCCTATATGGCATTTTGTCCGATGCTCTTTACATTGGAGGTGCTCATAGAATTCCATACGTTTCCATTGGAGGTTAGTTGTTCTTGCATTAATATGGCGGACTTATGAATTGCTTCCGATGTTATTTTTGTCATTTTCTTGTGGAAAATGAGGCCGGCCTGTTCAGTTTCTGTCATGCCTTTTGTTAGACAGAAGCGTGCCAGCTGCATATCTCTTTTTTTAGTTGTTTTGTACGACTATTCTGCCACTCTTTTGCCTTTCACTGTGCTTTTACAGCTATAATTTGTTGAGAACATTAGCAAAGCATAGTGATCAGTTTTGTACAGTACTAGGAATTTGGTTCAAGTATTGAATTCAAAGAAAATATTTTGAATTAATGCCCTCTAGCTCCGTGAAGCAGGTTTTCATGTGTGAGATGTATACAGGCTGGCTGCACACATAACAAGATCAAATATTCTAGTTGTCTTGCAGGTCTTAGCATGGGCCCCACTAGCGTTACTTCCCTTCGTGGGTGAAGCTCTTCCTACGCTCATGACTTGTGTCCTTCTGAGTAATCTAGGTGCAGCTATTACTGAGGTAGCACAAGACGCCCTTGTTGCTGAGTATGGGCAGAAGAATAAGATCATTGGCCTTCAGTCCTACACATTCATGGCCATAGCTGTTGCCGGGATTATAGGAAACTTGCTCGGTGGCTTCATCTTATCGAAATCGCATACTAGAATGATGTTTCTCACTTTTACGTGCTTGCTATTACTTCAACTTGCTGTTTCCTTGATTACTAAGGAGGAGGAGTTTGGTTTATCTCGGGCTTCCAATGACAATGTTGTTGGAGGACAGTCAGTTACAGACAGTGTGAGGAAGCAGTACCGTGATCTTGTGGCTGCGTTAAGTGAAGAAAAAGTATCTCACCCTTTGATATGGGTGGTAGCTTCTATCGCAGTGGTGCCAATTCTCTCAGGATCTATATTTTGCTACCAAATCCATTGCCTTAATCTCGATCCTTCAATCATTGGGATGTCTCGTGTGATCGGGCAGGTTGTGCTCCTATCAGTAACCGTGCTCTACAACTGGTTTTGGAAGAGGATGAACCTGAGGAGCTTAATTGGCACAGTTCAGATATTGTACGCTGTCTCTCTTCTACTTGACTTGGTACTTGTGAAGCAGATAAATCTGAGAGCTGGAATCTCAAATGAGGTGTTTGTACTCTGCTTTTCGGGTTTAGCCGAAACAATTGCGACATTTAAGACGATGCCATTCTTCGTGCTGATTGCGAGTTTATGTCCACAGGGATGTGAAGCATCACTGACATCCTTCCTAGCATCAGCTTTGTGTCTATCATCGATCTTGAGTGGGTTCTTAGGCATTGGTTTAACTTCCATGATTGGGATAAGACCCGATAGTTACTCAAGCCTGCCTGTTGGTATACTGGTTCAGTTTCTAGCTGCTGTGGTGCCTTTGGGTTGGCTTGGTAATTTACCTGGTGGATCAGAACCATCTAGTGAGTTGTTAGATGAGGGAAGGAAGAAAGGATGGAGTAGGAGTAGAAGTAGAAGATGCCTGCGAATTACAAAAGCTGGAAGGATAGTTATGAATTCCTTCTTCTCCTACTGGCGAGAAAAGGAATCTGAAGGAAAAAAAAGCTAAAAGGTTGGTCTAGCTTCATTTTATATAAATTTTGCTGGGCGGTCGTCCAACTGGAGATGATTAAATGAAGCATCGTGGTGGTGATATTGCCAGACTTGAACACGTCGCAGGTAGAGTTTAGTTGTTTCCGCTGCTTAATCATAATGGAAGCCTCCAGGATAAAAAAAACTAGCGACCATTATTGATCCCTTAGGATTTTACTGTTTCTGAGGATGAGGCGTATCATGCGAAGGCCAAAAGGTGTACATTTTTTTCTTTTTTTTTTCTTTCTGTTGAGTGTGTGAATTTTGAGAGCAGATGAGGCAAGCAGCAGTCTCTTCTTGTCTGTTTTTGCTACATTAGAGAAATGAAATGAAAATTTAACAATTCGTTTCTCACATCATCTTGGTTGGCCTGCTGATTCTGTGAAAAAATGCTTGCTGCCTAGTATCTTCTTTAGACAAATGAATGAATTATGTTGATTAACAACTTGGAAATATAATACTCTCATCCTAAAAGAAGGGTGTTTGGTTTTATTTTATAAAAGTTGTTTTTTACATAATTAATTATAAAAGTTATTTCAGATTAAGTAGTATCATTTGGTTTTACAAAAAAAAAAAGTTATTTTAAAAACTAAATACTTAAAGCTACTTTTTATAATTTAAAGTTTAAAAGTGAATTTGAACTACTTTTAACTGAGGTGGCAAATGGTCATTTAGGTCAGGTTTGGGTTATGTCATATTATAGTTTGGGTCAACATCGAGTTATTATACAATTGAGTTAGGTTCATATCTTTGATTCAGATGTGTTTTGGGTTGAATTTGGATTAAGTGATGAGTCGGACGTAAATCAGTTAGGTTGATACTAGGTTCATCGAATTTTTCAGATTCAAGTTTATTTTAGATATATAGATTTTAGGTCAAATCAAATGACTCAAATTAGATATGATTGTATAATGGTATGGCTGAGTTGGAACTTGGATGAAATAAAATTAGATCAAATTATTTTTAAATTTTACAAAATTAACTTTAGGTATTTTTAGAACATTAATAAATATTTGAAAACACCACCATCACAAATTAAAGTAGAGAGTTTTTTTTTTTTCCAAGCGATACTAGTGAGACATTATCCTATTGGTTTATTTTTAGCTTCTTTTGATATGGTATTTTAATTTATCAATGTCACACTATAACTACATTTTGTTTTCAATAATAAATTTTAATATAAAATAAATAAATATACGATAAATAAAAATCACAATTATTAATAACTTTGTGAAAATGAAATAGCAAATTTGTGTTATGATCACGAACCCGACACGACTTTCAAGGAATTTGTCTTAGTACCTAGCTCAGTAAAACAGTACTCCATCATAAATCATTATATTCTGTATTGCATGTCTAATATCTTAAGACAATTATCTCTATTATAAATATATCACTAGATATTTATTATAGTCACAACATAGCTTACAAGTGACAATACATCATCTTTTCCTCCTCAAATCACAATTCCAATTTTAATGATTTCCTACAATGCTCTCTCTCCATCGTTCATATTTAATTTGCATTAATATGCATATCATCCATTTCTTTCATTCTTATGGTTGCTGACACGGTGGGTCATGCCCTTCCTTGGTTAATTATTTCATTTCCTTATATTATGGTGAAGAAGAAAGGTGCCAATAACAAGGCAGCCCTCACTTCGGATAATGCTTCTGGTTCAAAAGTTGTGACTCCTGTAGGGGGTGGTTTTGTTCATATTGACAAATTAGGGGAACCTGTGCCATATGTGATAAATTCTCGAACCACTTCGCCGGTTCCAAACCCTAATGTGATTTCTCAAATTATGACTCCTCTGAAATCATCCAACCCTAATTTGGAGGCCCCGTTTGTATCGCATGATAACCATGATCATAATAACATATGTTTAAATAATCGATCATGGAAAGATATTTTGATCAATAATAGAAGGCCTGAAGAAGGTATGACATTGAAATTCATACCTCCTTCAAGTCATTGATGGAACCCAAAAAGCCATGGTCCAGGAGAACGAAATTTTGAAGGAGGCTAAACGATGGGATAATGCCTTGGTTGGGATGGTGGCTAGAATTCAGCCGAGCCATTACCAGATGTCTCAATTTGTGAAGGAGAGATGGCATTTTCTTCCTGTTCTACCTGAGGTTTTTACACATGATCAGGGTTTCTTTGTTTACAAGTTTACATCCCAAGAAGACATGTATCAAACCCTGAATCGCCCCTATTGGAGTTTTGGTGTTAGGCCTATGTTGCTGAGAAAGCGGACTCTTGAAGTCTCTATGTCAGCCAAGGGATGGCGTACCATGCCTTTATGGGTTTTATTCCCTGGTTTACCTTTACATTTTTGGTCTGATGATAGTTTGAGCAGAATGGCTAGTCTCTTAGGACTCCCTATTTGTGCTAATACCGTCACAGCTCAGAGAGGAAGATTATCTTTGCCGAGGGTGTTGATTGAAATAAACATTAGCATGCCTCTTCTTGATCAAATTGCTATTGCTTTGCCTGGTGGTAATGAATTGAAACAGAATGTTTCCTATGAGTGGAAACCTAAATTCTGCTCTCTATATGATGTAATTGGACATGAATCAGGACAATGTCATGGGAAGCTAGGGCAAAGGACCACTAAATCCCAATATTAGAGACCTAAACTAAATCCTTCTCAGGCAGTTAATCATCTTGCGGTGCCTAATTTTGAATAGAAAGATATCCAACCTAACCCTGCCTCTAGACTTATGATTAACCAAGACCAATCTTTGAATGTTAATCGTCCACAAGGTGCTGTATTGTCTCCTACTTTTCATAAGGGTCAGATGGTACTATTGAAGGGGAATGAGCTTTATTGGCCTGATGGCTATTCTCCTCACATTAAACTTTCTGAATCTTGCACTCGTGGGCTATGTTCTATTAAGACAAAGTTGATAGCAGGCAATGTGGATAGGGGTGGAGGGGGTGGGAGTTCCTCTTCATCATGACCTTAGCCATATGGAATATTAGAGGTTTAATAAAACCCTCAAACATAAGTTTGTGAAAAACCTTATTTTGTTGCACAAAGTTGGTTTTCTGAGCCTTTTAGAGACTAGGGTAAAGCAAGATAAAGCTGATTCTATTATTCAGAAACTTGGTTTACATTGGAATTGGGTGAACAACTATGAACACCATTCTAATGGTAGGATATGGTTATTGTCAGATGATTCTATATATAATATTCACGTTGTTGAAAAAAATGCTCAAACTATCCATTACTTGGCCACCTATGTCAAATCTCAGCATTGTTTTGCCATCACTATAGTGTATGCCTATAACACAGGGGTTCTAAGAAGAAATTTATGGGAATGGATGAGAAAATTTAATGCTCAATCTTTTCCTTGGATTGCCATTGGAGACTTTAATGTTGTTGCTTCTTCTTAGGAAAAGATTGGAGGCGATATTGATCCCTAAGATGCTTTTGAGTTCTCCCACTGCATGCAAAATTATGGGTAGGGTGATTTGCCTTCTCTTGGATCTTATTTTACCTGGACTAACAGAAAAGAACTTGCTTCCAGAATCTACAACAGGCTGGACAAGGGGATTAGTGATAGTGATTGGCTAGACCTTTTCCCTAATACAACTATTAATACTTTCCAACATCCTATTTCTGATCACCATGCTTTACTTGTTTCCTGAAGTTATACAAACTGGTGGCGCCAAACCTTTCAAGATTTTCAATTTCTGGGTTGAAAAGGAGGGCTTCTTTGATTTGGTCAAAGGTTTATGGCAGTTAAAAATGCAGGGATCTCAGGCCTTCCAATGTATGAGGAAACTCACATTGCTGAAGGCTGAACTCAAAAAATTCAATTCCAATAACTGTGGTAATGTTACTCGAAAGGTGACTCAGGTTTAGCAACTCTGGATGGATACAAATAAAGTCTTATCTCATCATCTTTTTGATCAATTCTATGTTACTAATGAAAAAGTTACTAGATTGGAATGGGAGAAGAAAGTTGGGGAGGAAGAGAGTTTTCTCCAACAAAAAGCTCATATTCACTTTATCAAGATGGGATATCATAACAATAAGTTTTTCATGCTAGTCTTCAGGGGAGGAGAGCCCTAAATAGGATATCTCAGCTCATTAATGATCAAGACTAAGTCCTTGTGCAGGATGAAGATATAAAGGCTAAGATAGTAAATTTCTTTAAAAATTTGCTTGGTTCCTCTTCTGCTGCCCTCAATCTCATTAACCTTGCAGCTTATGACGAGGGTCTTTTAGTATCCACTGATCAAAGACAATTCCTTCTTTCCAAACCTACAGTTGAAGAGGTAAAGGCTACCATTTTTTCTATGGGTAACTTGAGTGCCCTAGGGCTAGATGGATACTATCCTTTCTTCTTCAAACAAACCTGGCCTATTATTGGGAATGATATTGTTGCTGTTTTTCATGAGTTTTGGTATTCTAAGAAACTTCTTAGGCAGGTTAATAACACATCTATTACCCTTATTCCTAAGAAGTGTGGTGCCTCAAGGATCAAGGATTTCAGACCTATGGCCTATTGCAATGTATTTTACAAAAAAATTTCCAAAGTCTTGCCTAACAGACTCCAGAAGATTATGCCATATATTATTGGTCATTCTCAATCTGCCTTTGTCAAAGGCAGAAATCTTGGGGATAATGTGCTTATGGCTACTGAGCTTATTAAGTACTACCAGCGTAAGTCTGTTTCTCCTAGAATGATGGTTAAAGTGGATATCTAAAAAGCTTATGATTCCCTGGAGTGGCCCTTCTTAAATCATACTCTCTTGGCATTTGACTTTCTTTATCACTTCACTGAATTAATTATGGAATGTGTATCCTCTATTAGGGTTTCTTTTAATGTGAATGGATCCCTCACCTATCCTTTCAAGTGCAAAAAAGGGCTCAGGCAGGGTGATCCTCTATCTCCCTATCTCTTTGTTATTGCTATGGAATACTTCCATAGGGATTTGCATTTATTATGGAATGATAGTAAATTCTTGGGACACCACCATGGTTTTAGCAAATTGAAAATCATTGATTTGTGTTTTGCTGATGATTTACTTATTTTTACCAGATGAGATATTTACTCAGCATCCCTTATTGATCAGAAGTTGGAAGATTGTTCCCTCTGTTCTGGGTTGAAAACTAACCCCTCTAAGAGCTTAGTATATATAGCTGGAGTATCTTTGGCAGTGAAGACCCAAATCCTACACATTTTGAAGTGTGAGGTAGGATCATTCCCTTTCAGGTACCTAGGAGTACCCTTGGATTCTACTCGATTGAGTATCTCCCAGTTTCAACCCCTGATCGACTCTCTTTCTGCCAGAATCTTATCTTGGACTAACAATCATCTTAGCTATTATGGTATATTATAGCTTATCAAATATGTATTATTTGGAATCCAGAACTTCTGGTCCTAGGTGTTTATTCTTCCCAAGAAGGTTATTTCTTGTGTTGATAATATGTGCAGAATTTTCCTATGGTCTGGTTTGGCTTTTGGATCAAACAAAGCTCTTATATCTTGGAAGCAGGTTTGTCTCCCCTTTGAGGAAGATGGCCTAGGTCTTAAAAATTATTCATATTGGAACATTACTGCTATGGGAAAGAGGTATGGCAGGTTATGTATAACAAAGAAATTCTTTGGATCAAGTGGATACATGGCTATTACATCAAAGGAGCTCCCTTAAATGATATGCAGTGTCATTCAAATTAATCCTGGATTTTCAGACGTATTATGCAGCTCAAGGATTCTCTCCTTCATATTTTCCATCAAAATAGTGATTTCACTAATGGAATATATAAGACTCACAGTGTTTATGATATTATTAGATGGAAAGGTAATGGCAAAGCATGGCATAATCAAGTTTGGAAATACCTTGGCCCTCCTAGACACAAATTCATTTGTTGGTTGGTATGTAGGCGGGCCTTACTTACAAGATAAAGATTGGGTAAATGGGGTGTCACAAATGAAACATATTGTGGCCTTTGTGCAAGTGAGCTTGAACATTTCAATCACCTCTTTATGTGTTGCCTTTTTTCTCAAGAGCTATGGAGAATTATGTGTAATTGGCTTGGTATTACTCCCCCACTCAATTCTTATAACCAATTTCAAAGCTAGACTATTCATAAGAGACATTTTAGAAAGGGTGAACAGGATATCATGTGTATGATGATTGTAGGAGTTCTATATAAGATTTAGCATGCTAGGAATTTAGCCATTTTCCAAGCTAAAATTCCTTTGATTAAAAATGCGGCTCGCAAGATCATTCTTTAAATCTTCATTAAAATATCATCCTTCAAAAATAAGGCCAAATGGATTGCCTTATTAGATTCTATAGATATATTTGTCTAGCTCTTGTTCTGTAAATAGCCTATTTGATGTACTTATCCCTATTTGGTAATTAATGAAAGTTCTTATTACTTACCAAAAAAAATTGCATGGTATCCTCGATAATATCCTTTGGTCATTGAATCGGTCCTTATTATCTCCTTCTATTTCATTTCATCCAAATAACTCATATTAGTGTACAAGTCATTACTAACGTTTCGTTATCCAAGTATTATATTATGAAATAAACCCAATTGAATTGATTAACTTTTCATAGTATACGACTTTATTATGGATTTTCATCATCAAAATAAAACATTTGGATAGTTGGACAATCATTAATCTCATACACCAAAATCTTAATTACTTTTCACAAACTTCACACATTGATCCATTTCTATACCTTTTTAAACCAGCCTATTTTTAGTCAATAGTTACTCCTTACAGCCTTTGAAGTATTAATCTTAATCTTTTATTCTTATTGAGGATTGTGAGGTACTAGACTTTTTGTCATTGCATACTTAATGATGATGACTCAACCTTAGCTCCCTTTAGATCTTTTAGCTTTATGTCATGCTTAACTAATATTATCCCTAGTTAGTTGTATACTTAAACAAAGTTTCAAAATATTCAATAGTTTTATAGGTTGTAAAATAAATAATAATAAATCTCTATTCTATTCGCAAGAGCCATGATATAACAATTTCATTATATATGTCACATGTGATGCATTTCAATATACATGAACTCATTTTGTGTTCTAGATCATTTGGATAAAGTCAAAAATACCTTCTATTATGAATTACTTATGTATCATACCATACCCATATATCTAACCTATCTCCAACTCACTACACACAATCTTTTTCTAATAGGTATTTCCTTAAATATATTCTTTATCCTTGATTTGTTATGAGAGAGGAGTTGAATTATTTAAGGCATAAAAAAACCCATATATTATTTATCTTTTCAATTTTTACTTATATTAACCACAAGTGTTATTTAATGCAAGTTACATATATATTTTATAGATACTTATTCCTTGTTAAATTATGATTAAATTTATCAAATTGGATCAATTATTTTATAACCACAAATGGATTTGCTCTTCATATTTATAAGATTTGTAATTGATGTTTGATGTGGTGTTAAATAACATGGATTAGAATTTCTGGTAATGTGTTGTTATAGATTCTATAATATGCTAAGATACTAGTATATTAGGGAAATTTAGAAGTAAATTTTGAAAATATCATATATTCATATATATAACAGAAATCAATATCAAAATAAATACTAGAAATATATTTAATGAGTTAACTCAATTTTTGTTGGCTGCAATTATTATAAATATCTCAGTTGTCGTTAATTTAATTACAAAACAAAACTATTTTACATAATTTATATGATTATGTAATTACTTAAGCATAAATAATTTTTAATGCTCTATTTGTCTCATTTTCATAATATTGACATTACACATCAATAAAGGGATGCATTATGGTTATGACATCGTATCATTGGCTTATATTTTATAACTACAAATTGACATTACTAATTACACTTCATCGGGCATGCATATTTTTAAGTAAATTTATAAAATCGCAACTTATTTATCTTTTTATATTAGTAATTAACTTATTATACCGTAAACAAATAATTTGACTATCTTTCAAGTTTCAATCATTCATAACTTTTACGCTCCAACATCATTGATCATCCAATAAAAAAAAAAAAGTTAAGAGCATGCATGCACAATACAAGATGATCATCTAATGAATTATTCTTTAATTATCAACCAATTTTACAAAGAAACAAGTTTCATAAAGAATAATATATTTAATTAATTTATTTATGAACTAAAATTTCACTAAAATGAGAGTAATTATTTGAAATAAAATGAATAAATATTTCTTTAGTTAAAATAAGTTAAATATTATATAATTTACATATGAGATGGATTAATAGTCTACTAATATAATCAATTAAGGAGTAAAAAGGGATATTACAAATCCTAAAGCTACAATTAACATGAAAATTTTAAAAGGATATTATAATAAATATTACTAGCATATCAACTATCAACTATTGTTAAGGGAGGGTAACAAAGTATAGAGATAAAAGTTTTTAAACATGCTCTAAATAAATTACATATATAATTTAGCCTCAAACTTTAATTAGGGTTAGAAATATAAATAACTTGTATCTTTAAATTAAATGATAATTATAATTAATAATAAAATTATATGTATTATAATGATAAAATTTTATTTAGAAGTCTCATTTTTTAATCATTTTCTTTATTAGAAATTAAATACTAAACATTTTTTTCTAAATATATTCCCTCTTCAATATTTTACTTACGTTTTTTTTTCAAACAAATTTCTTTCATCTAAAGTATAATGAGACATTTTTTTTCCTCTAATATTTCTAGTTCCCTCTCGTATATTTGATATTTCTAACTTTGGTTCATTCACTAAATCTAATATATCATATATGTGTATTATTTTGGAGTGTAAACTCGTATATGTTTAGACATCAACGCATCTTCTCAATCACCCATACATTGCGACAGTGGTAATGGTAGTCCATACTACTACTACTAGTCTACTACTTGGTAGGTTGTAGATGGTAGATTGGTAGTCCACTAAATCCTCCATTCTATACTCCATATATGGGACTTGAGACTCTATTTCAAAGAGAGATGCAAGCTTGAATCTTATAATGTTCGACTTCAATATGTCTCGTGGTCAAGCTTGAAGCTTGCAACCTTCAACTTTGTTTCATTCTAAATTCATTCCATTCCATCTTCTCCTCTCCACTATTTCATTTTCATTCACCATTAATCTTCTCATCACTCGTCGTGCTTACAACCCTCGATAATGATTTCCTCTAACATGGTTGGCAGTGTTTGTTGGTCAGTCACTGGAATCTCCCTTTCGAAGTGAAGTGGTTCTTCAGTTGGGTTAATCGATTTCCTCCAACCAATTTTTCCAAAACTAGTCAAAAGTTGCTCTGTGTAATATCCTTTTCACATCAAAGTGGTTGGTTGGTTGCTACATTGGTTCATCATCTGTCATTATTGCCACACATTACTTCTGCAACCATCATCATTGGCGTTGGAGAATTTCTCCAACATGTTGGTTGTTCCCTAACTGGAGTGGTTGTAACATCCCTAGAATCTACTATTTAAAAATTTTCATTTTAAGCGGAAGCATATTATCAAATAGTTTTGTGTTACTACCATAATTAACACAAGTATGAATTACCATACCATCTTTACATCAATCACAAGGTAAAACAATTAAAAAGTAAAACATGATAAATAGAAATTGAGGTAACTTTCATTAAAATTAGATAAATGTTTGAAGGTTTACTCCGAGTACAATAATAAGAAGGGATAACATAGATCTATGATTCCAAAAAGGTATTTGGTCAGAACAAACCTCCAGATAACATGACTCTACGCCTAAAACCATGATATTAAAATCATTACTCCACATATAAATCATCAAAGGCTGCAAACTCATCCACTAGGTCATCCTCGACTTGCATAAAGACACTTGGATCATTTACTCGTGGAAATGAGTAACACCCGTGAAATGGATGATCAGTATGCTATGTATTGAGTAAGGTAACAATACAGTTGATGCAGGATCACACATAAAATATAAGTTTATGTCAAAAGGTAAGCATATGTGTGATAATATAAAGTAGTACCAGGTAAATATTAATTTTAGGTTTCACTATATAGGTATATTATATTTCAAGTCTTTTATTTACGTTGAGTTTAGGGACCCCACTATTATTAAACCGGTGGAATGGTCTGAAACACCTCTCAAGGACAACACACCTAAGCCACTATTATTATCTAGTGGAACAGACTCAACACCTCTTAGAGAAAAAATGCTCATGAGTTACTATTCTTAAACTGATGGACGATCTGCATCACCTCTCAAGGATAACGCACCTGAACTACTATTATTATCTGGTGGAATAGACTCAACATCTTGATCCTAACTCACGTAATACTTCACTTTAAATGATTAGTTTCTTTTCCATTATTATTTTATCTCTTTATTGTATTTTTATTCACATTGAGTATAGAGCCCTACTATTCTTAATCTGGTGGAACATAATGATGTACCTCTCAAGGACAACACACCTAAGCTATTATTATTGTTTGATGGAACAGACCCATATAAACACATCAGCCCGACTCACGTGATCTTTCACTTTAAATGATTAGTATTATGTTAGAGTTGATTGTGTGTTCAAGATTATCATGCGAGACTCATATAAGTGTACAAGACATATAATTAAATAACATAATTACGACCACATAATTATCCTCAAATGACCATAATACACTTACGTAGTTAAAAATGCTCATGTTCTCCCAAATCCTTATAAATCTCAATACTAATACATACAAATCTCCAATATTCATTCGGGACATATATCCTCAATTATTTACTTCGACACCATATCCAACATTATTCTCCAAATACAAAGTTCTAAATTTCGTTACTATCAATATATCATATCATAGAATTTTCGTAAATACGTTAGTCATATAACATGTCCAATATAAAAGCATGTACATATATACATAAAGTCCTAGCTACGACATGTATCCTTACCAACAAATACATTAGGCTCTATGCACATAAATCCTAAACCTCCTCCTCTGAGATCATTAGAAAATCACCTACAAAAATAAGATAATACACGATTAGGCTTGAAGATTACAATTGAGGAAAAAGTTAAGGTAAATGAGGGTAAAAATAGAAATAACCGGAGTCAAAGGGAAGCTTAGGTTGTTTGGAAAGTATGGTGGTGATATGGTGAAATTTTGGTGGCATTTAGGTGAGGTTTGCTTATGGAAAAAGCGGTAAAAGATTGAAAAGATAGGGCTACACAAGCATGTGACAGACGGTGCTCACCCAAGTCGTAAGTTGGGAACCTACATGGGTAGGTTGTGCGAAGAGGCACTACATTGCTCATGCAACGCATGCACAAGTAATAATGAACAGGAACACATAGGAGTTTTGAGGTAGTGTGCGAGTCATGAAAGTATGCATGGACAAACCATGCTAGTAAGCACATACGCGTGACAAGAGAAAAGAGTGGTGCACGACCATGCAAGAGATCGTGCTCAAGCTATGCACCTCAAAAAATGCAACAAACACACGATAAAAGAAGATGATGATGACGGTGGCTGAGGCAGATGACAATGATGAGGGGGAGTGATGGGGTGGTCATGGTGGTTGATTCACCAAGCCATAGGAGGAGGAGGAGGAGAAGAGAAGGAAGACAAAGACGAGAAGGAAGATGAAGATGAAGATGAAGACAAAGAGGAGGAAGATGATGAAGAGAAGAAAGATGAAGACGAGAAGGAAGATGACGAGGAAGAAGAAGAAGCAAAAGAAGTAGAGGAGGAAAAGGAGGAGCTCGGGGATGGTGGTCAGCTTGATAGAAAATGGTAGAAATGAAGCAAAAAAAAATGAGGGAGGGAGAGAGATGAAGGAGGATGTGTGTGTGTGTGTGGTGTGTGAAATGGGTAAGGTAGAGGAATGAGGGTGAGGGTGACGATCACGGAATCAATAATAGGTGAAGGAGGGAGGAAGAGAGATGGAGGATGTGTGTGTGTGTGTGTGTGTGTCGTGCGGAACAGGGAAGGCAGAGGAACAAGGGTGAGGGTGATGATCATGGAAGTAGTAGTAGGGGAGGGATGGTCAGCATAAGAGGGTAACGATGGTAGGGTGACATAGGCATGATGAAGATATAATGGGAGGTGATGGTTGTGTGTTGCAGTAGATGATAAAAACACATGGAAGTTAGGAGGAGAAGTCAAGGAATTCGGCATAAGAAGGAGGCAGGAAAAAGGAGAAAGAAAAGGAAAAAGGGGAAAAGGCTTAAGATTAGCATTAGATTAATTTTTGATTAGCTAAAATAGGTAATATTAAAGATATAAATCTAATGGAATTAATATCAAGTAACAAAATATAATTTATCCGGGTCAAAGATTTTAATTAGGTTAATATTTTGAAATTAAGGAATTCAGGTAAGGCTAAAATAAAATTTTCTCAAGATTAGAATTGGATTAAGGTATTAACTATATGAGATTATGTTTAGAAAAAATTTTGGGTATTAAAGTGCTTCTTCGGCTGGAGTTGTTTGCTACAAGCTCATCTCCTCTGAAGCTTGGTGGTCTCCTCCAACCTAGTTGGTCGGCATTTGTTGTTCATTCACTAGAATCTCCCTTTGCACAATGAAGTGGTTCGTTGGTTGGGATAATCAATTTCCTTAAACCCAAATTTTCAAAATCAGTCAAAAGTTCCTCCGCTGAATCTCCCTTTCACATCAAAGTGGTTAGTTAGATGCCATAGTGATTCATCATCTATCATTATTTCCACACACTACTTCCGTATCCATCATCATTGACATTGGTCGAATTCCTTTGACGTGTTGGTTTTTCCCTTATTGGAGTGGTTATTCAACTGGAGTTGTTTGCTACAATATTATCTCCTCTAAATCTTGGTGGTCTCCTCCAAAGCTTGGTGGTGATTTGTTCAACTCCAAGGTGTTAAGGAATCCTTTGA
This sequence comes from Tamarix austromongolica, assembly GCA_039764185.1. Taxonomy (NCBI): domain Eukaryota; kingdom Viridiplantae; phylum Streptophyta; class Magnoliopsida; order Caryophyllales; family Tamaricaceae; genus Tamarix; species Tamarix austromongolica. Next base: position 74,364,362 of record CM077816.1, on the reverse strand, counting down.
AGCTCTCTCTCTCTCTCTCTCTAGATATATATATATATATATATATATATATATCATTTTAAGTTGATGATGTTTTTGGTTATTATGTATAATTATATTTATTGGTTTTAATTTATTGTTGTTATGGAAGGTGAAAACATGATGTTATAGTCTTCCAGAGCCTTAATTACAAGAAGAACATAAGAAAAGGAGTTTGTATGGAAAGAATTTCCGAGGCTTAAAGGAATGAGACTAAGGACGAAAAAGAGAGAGCACTTTGTAGCCATTATATGGTGGCTTCTTTCATTTCTATTTCACATTATGGAACAACAAATGCAAAAAAAAACATCTTGATAAATGTTTAGCATATCAACAACTTGTGAAAGAAGAATCTAATGTTTATGACCAAAGGATCTATAGAGATATATTAGTAAGGTTTATCATCAAACATAAGTATTCATTCTCCTAGGTTGAACACAAAGGTAAAAGAGAAATTCATGCATACTTGAATAATCAAGTTAGAAGCATTTTTAGAAATACTGCAAAATTAGATGCATTCAAACTTAAAAATTGAGCTTAAGAACTATCTTCGTAGCATCCCTGGCTATATTTTTCTGAATTCTAATATATGAAATTCTTGTCAAACAAAGGGCTAATATGTGTTTGGCTACTCATTATGTGGATGCTGATTGGAATTTAAATAGTATAGTATTGAATTTTCATCATATAGAAACATCACATATAGGAAAAATCTTACATAATTATTTGTTAAGTTTTCTTTAATAATTTTCTCTATCTCATTGGATAATGTTTCTAGTAATGATAGAATGCAATATCATTTGAGAAATACACTAAACAAGCAAAAGTTTATGTTACATGATGACATTTACTTATATGTTTGATGTGGTACTCATGTTCTGAATCTCATTATTAAGGATGGGCTTAAGGTGATAGAGAATATGTTGTTAAGATTAGGGACACTGTAAAATACATCACGTGGTCAAAATCAAGGAATACTACAGTATGAAATTATGTGAAATTAGCTTGGATATTATATTCTAAAGCATTATGGCTTGATGTTCTTACAAGATGGAACTTAACTTATTTGATGATTGATAGAGCTATTATTTATCATAATGCATTTAAAGATATGGCGGTTGTTGACCCATTATACAAGCATTTCCTAGGACCTCAAGAGTGAGACATGCTTGAAAAAATTTGTGATGTCTTGGAGCCATTTTATGATATTATAGAGTTGTTTTTTGATAATAAGTATTGAACAATAAATTTATATTTTGAGAATGTATGGAAGATTGAAATGATTTTGCATGAGTTGATATAGGGTGACAATGAAGTGTTAAGAAAAATGGCTATAAAAATGAAAATTAAATTTGATACGTATTTGGCCAACTTAGATGGGAATGAATGCAATAAATTATTTATTTTTCTGTAATTCTTAATCCTCATTTTAAGTTGGATTTTCTAAAGTATTTCTATCAAAAATTATTTGAGGATGGAATAAGGGTTTCTTTGAAGGTTAATGATGTGCGATTTAAGTTAGGAATGCTTTTAGTGGAGTATCCATTAGTCAAAGGCGAAGCCACTTGTAATAACTCTTGTGGAAAATCATCAACATCAAACACTAACACCATTGGTTCTACTCACAATGGCAAATTTGATTTCTCTATTGTAAGTTTACATTTCTCAAAATCCTTTAAATTTTTATGCAATTCCTTTGATTTTAATATGTTATTATATTTATATTCAAATGAATATTATATATTATTATTTTTTATCATTTTATTATTATATATATCCATTTGTTATTGTAGTTTTTAGGTTTTTGATGAAAATGAGAATTCATACACTTATAATGAAAAGACAAAGCTGGATAAGTATCTAGGTGATCCTAGAATTGACCAAAAAATTAAGCTAAACATTCTTGACTTTTGGAGAAAAAATGAGTCTCAATATAGTGAGCTTTTACAACTAGATATGTATATCTTATGTGTGCCCCTCACAACTATTGCATCATAATCAACTTTTATCATTAGAGGTAGGGTTTTAAATAAGTGGAGAAGCTCGTACTTGCCTGAAATATTGAAGCATTGATAGATGCTCGTAGTTGGTTGTATGGTTTTGAAGGTAGTGTTTTTAAGGATTTTATTAACTTTTTTGTTTCTACATTATAGTAAATTTCTTATGTGTTGTCATTGTTTCTCTAAGAATTAAGGAAGATGAATTTATTGGTTGCAATGTGGGGTGGGATGGAGCTAACCCCCCTAGTAAACACCCTTAATAACTTCCCTAGGTGATATATTTCTTCTTTATATTATTGATAGCTAAGTATGTTTCTTTTATCCAAATGGAGTATGTTTGACTACTTGCTATTTGAATAGGTTACAAGAGTTTTTAATGTTATAAGTTTCATATGTTTATTTTAGTAATGATATTAACTTTAATAGGCAAAAGTTTACTTCTTTAAATGTTGTTGTGATAAGGTTTTTAGTGTTGTGGGTTTTATAAAAACAAGTGTCTAAATTTTTTATGTAGCTTCTTTAATCTTCTGCATGTTGTGTTGTTAGTTGTTGTCTTGTTATTATCTCAAATAGATCTTTCCTTAACAAATAAAGGGGGTGATATTATCTTTTGTTTCTAATCTGATTGTTATATAAACCTTAGATTGAGGTGTGTGACTTATTGTTCTGATGTTTGTGTAACAACATATATGGTGCTTATTGGGATTTATCTTTCTCTTAGTATTATAACCCTCCCATAGGACATCTTTTGGATTGTAAGTTTCTTTCTTACTAGTTAGTTTTTTTTAACTTACCTCATGGCCAAGGCTTCAATTAAAGAGAGGTATTCACCTTCATCTATAAGAGACATATCAAGCATTATGTGCAAGATGTAAATAGTTGGTAAGATGCATTCACACTTAAAAGCTAAAAAAAAATCATATTAGAAGAAGTATGATTTATTTTATGTTCATCTATATGGTGTCCACATATTCCTTATTTCTTGTGTATTTATTATAATAAGCAAGTAGCCATGATAGACCCATATGCATATTGTGGTTTAGTGTTGGTTCATATTAATACTATGTTGGAGGTGTGCTATCAATGCTCTAGTTTTCATATTTACACTTCTTGTTTGGACTTCTCTTGTATTTAGTTGTTAGTAAATGTCAACATATTTGATACTATAGTGTACTTCGTATCATGCGTGAGTGTATGATGAAATGTTGAATTTGAATGTCAGGTCCTTGTGAATCACCATAATTTGCTATTGTTTTGGTATCACTATTTATTCAAGTGTTTCTTTATTAACCATAACTTTCATTTATAATGTTGAAAAAAGTGTTTGTAAAGAACCGGATCTGAGGATTAGTTCTCCTGCATTAATTTTTTATTTCATTTTATAGGAATGCAAGTTCGTAAATCACCTCACATGGAACAACTGCACAAGCTATTCCATCATGTTTGAAGTATTCTATAAATCCAAGCATTGAAACCATTTAGGATTGATATTTTTTGGTCTTCACTTGTATGGTTGTTTCTATAATGCATTTTGTGCTACTTTTGCTCTGAGGGACAATAATGGAATTTTATTGATGTATGAAGGTAATGTAATAGATTATGAAGATTTCATTTGAGTATCTAACCACCTTCTATCATGGATATTCTTTACTTGGATTATGTATCCCATCCGATTATACTTCTTCTGATGTAGAATATTTTTATACCACTATATAATGCTTTTGAAATTGAATTAAATGGATATGCTCATAAGCTCTTGATTTTATAAGTTTGTTAATCTGTCATTAAGTTTTAATTATTATGGTTTAGAATATGGAATTGAAGTTGTAGGAAGTTATCAAACAAAGTGAAGTAAAAGTCTAAATTTATGACTATAAATGTTTTCATTGATTGATATTGTTTCAAAGTTTGAAGAGTATATGGAGTTAAAAATATCATATATGAATAAGAATAACTAACTATAGGTTTTGGTTAGAGTTCGAGTTTGGACTAGAGTTCAAGTTGATTCGGGTTTAGTTAAAGTTCGAGTTGGTTTGAGTTCAAGTTAGAGTCGGGTTTTTTGGGTTCGAGTAGTGTTCGGTTCAAGTTATTATTGATTTGGTTCACTTTGGTTTAGAACAATTTGAATACCGGTTATTATCAGGTTAGCAAAATTCAGGCCGGGTTTGGATAGATTCAGGTTGTTTCAAATTTGTGGGTTGAGATTAGGTTTAATTTTTTTGGTCAATATTAAGTTTCAAATCAGGTTATTTAGGTTCATTCGATCTGGTTTGGTCAAAATTTTCAAGTATACTTTTAAATTTCAATTAAAATTACTTTTTTAATGATGTATAGTGTAAGTTTTAAGAAAAGATTCATCGTTATAAAGCTAACCACCAACTTCAACATATTTTTCCAACATGCTTGTAACCTATTCCTCCATTTGTATCAGCTGCTATAGAGCCAAACTTCTTTGTCTATTGATATTTCCTTTGTTACATCCAAGTCTTCCCCATTTAAAGGTAATTGCAAATTGAAGCAATAGTAGTCACATTCTTTATATCAACAAGTTTTACAAGTTTTTTTTTCCATCATTCATTTTAGGTATATCTCTTTTGTTTTGTATGGTCTGAATTCATCTCAGGTTTTTGAGATTTGGGGGGGGGGGTTTGGGTTTGATACTTGTTATGATTTTATAGAAGCTGTGGTTTCCAACTACTTTGCTCCACTTTGATTTTAGGTTCATTATGTTTGGTTTAACTTCCTTTTTTGGGTGAATTTAATGAGTTTGATTGTAGCTTTGATAACAGGATAACTTTAATACCTTAAATTTAACTTAACCCTGATTTTAAATAATTAATATTTTAATCTAAACCAAATCCTAAATAATTAACAATTTAATCTTATCCTAACTCTTAAATCTTAAAGTTCAAACATAATTCTATTCCCAACCCTAAACTTCCTTTTCTTTTCCTTATTCCCTTCTCTTCTCCTTTTATTTTTCCTTTTTCTTCTTTTTCCTCCCAGTATTCTTCTTCACTTATTCCCCTACATGATTCCCTCCTTCCCCAACCATCTTCCTTCTACCAATCTTCCAACCTCCACCCTACCTATCCTAAATTAATCATCATTGCCATCAACTCCATAAATCTATAGGATGTGTCATGGAATATTAGGCCTCAAATATCCCTCGATATCCACCTTGCCATATCCCTTCTATCTTCCATCTCAACCTCCCTCACCATTTGCACCAACATCTCTCTATATATACCCCTACAATCTCTATCCTTACCTCATTTAATGCTTCACCAACTTCTCCTCAAACTTTCTCTTCTTTCAACTTCTTTGGGCATTGTTTGTAAAATATCTTCCTTTTTCACCTAGAAAAACTCTATGTAAATTACCTCACTTCACACTACACCACCTTACTTGCATAAGAAGCTCATGTTACTCAACCTTAGTTGCATCTATAACTCATGCAACTCACCTCCTCATTGTCACAAACTCACGTAGTATTGTCCTCCAAATTACCATAACCTTACTCCACCAACCCCCACCAAAATGAGAGCTTCATGCCATACACCTCGACCAATGTGAGGGCCTCACCTAGAAGCCCCTAGCTAAGTGAGTCCCTCACTCAAACCCCTCAATTGTTGTGTTACTTCCTCATGCAGCCACTACCATTTGTGCCACACTTTTTTCATAGCTTGGTTTACTTCAATTTTTCTCCTTTCCCATCATCATTTACCTTAATTATTCCTTATTTTTTTCTTACATTATAACCAAATGTTACTCTCTTTTTTTAGTGATTTTTCAATGGTATTAGAGGAAGCGTCTTAAGGTTTTCTTTAGTTCCTAGAGACCGGTGTTGTTTGGTAAAGATATATGTCATAGTTAGGGATTTTGGAATGCTATGTGTACTTTGTGTGTAATCATATGTTTGGTATTATTATATTGATAATTTTATCGTGTTAATGTTATTATATGATAATGTGATATCATATGATAGAAATTGAGTAAATTGAGAAAGCATGCATTTGTATGATATTGTTGCAATAAGTCTTAAAAACCTAAGTGTGGTAATATAACCTTGGGATTTGATAAATCATGGAAAATGGGAAATGAATGTAGTTAATTTGTATGGTGATGTAATAAAATGAAAGTGAGAAATTAATGATGTCAGATTGTAGAGTTTGGTAGAATTTTAATATTGTGGGTATCATAAGGGTATTTTGGTCATTGTATGATAATGTAGAAAATAATTAAGGCATGATAATATTTGAGGATTTTATAAAATATTTCATAAGTAATATGATCAAATGATGGATGAGTAAGACACAAGTTATCCACAATGGAGATTCTGAGGCTTTTCGATTAGATAAGGGTATTTTGGTCGCTGTGTTAAATATGGGATTTTGGTTGTTCCAAAAAGGTAATGGAGTTAAAATATTGTAATTATGATATGTGAAATATTATAAGTTTTTATAGATAGAATAAGTATAGTAAAATAAGAAAATAACTTAAGTTATAAATAGTAATCCCAAAGACATGCTCGTTTGTATATGTAAGACATTGGAGTTAGACATTGATGTTCATATATGTTGCTTATAATATTATTTTAGGATGGTGCACTAAATTTGGTGATGAAACGAATCTTATAGGAGAAGTTATGATTAACTTGTGAAATTAGAGTTTCTTAGAGGAATAATGGCATTTTTCCTCAAATGATGTCCCAATCATCATATGATTGTATCTTATATGTCTTGCATAATTATGTTAAGTCTGGATTATATACCATGAATGTTTATATTTATGTCTTCATGTTGACATCAAGATAAAAAATAATAATTTAATAAGACATTAATCACTTAACGTGAAATATCACGTGACTAAGGACTGAAGTGTTGTGACCATTCCACAAAATGATAATAATGGTTTGAGAGCAACTTGTTGTGAGATGTGCTTCAAAGCTTTCAAAAAATTTAAGGATAGTGGTCAGAAGCATATTGCTTTAGTAGATATTGTGTTTGTTCCACTAACGATAATAGTCACCCAAGAGCATTATATCTTGAGATGTGTTGTAGTTCGTTCCACTAGATTAAGAATAGTAGAGTCCCTGAACTCGACATAAAAAAAATGGGATTGAAATTGCCTGATACTGGAACTCAGATTCAGTTATTCTCTTTCATTATATTATGTTTTATCAATATGCATGCTCATTATTCCATGTGACCTTATGTGTTTGTATGCATTTTCTATGATTATATTACTACCTTACTTAGTATGTAGCATACAAATCATCTTTCTCATGGGTGTTACTCATGCCACTAGAAAATGACCTAGATGATTTTGCATAGTTTGATGAAGACCACTTAGATAACTTCACTGCTTATGATGCTTTACCTGGCAAGGAGTGTAGCACCCCCTAATTTAGGGACTTAAATTTTTTGTTTAAACGAGTTGATTTTAGAAGCCAAAACACAAAATATAAGGGTATCATACTGCATACAACATAAAAGAACTCTTTATGCATATTCTATGTAGGGTGAAAGGAAAAAGTAACATCATACCTAGATATCAGGTGTGGGAAATTCTTGATTCCACCACAATACAGGATATGAAATAGAGTGAAGGAAATATGTAAAGTGAAAACAGCGGACTAAGAGGCTATAGGGGATGGAGATATTGAGATAACCATACCTTATACCAATCCGATTAGCGCTCACTAAAGGCAAGTACATTAAATATAGGAATCAGAAAACACTTGAAAAATAAGGTGAATCTACTCGTGATAATGAATTGCACCCATAAAAAGGATGATCGGTACGATACATACTGAATAAAGTGATAGTAGAGTTGAGAAAGGGTACAAATGCATAAATCATATAGAAAAATAAGTGAGCACAATAATATATAAAATTTAAAATAATATTGATTCTAGATTCCATTAGTGGGTATAACCTCAATCTAATTCTTGTTTACATTACATTTAGGATTCCATTATTCTTAATCCGGTGGAATAGATTAAAACACCTCCCAGAGCAGTCTGCTATTATTTAGCCAGTGGAACGGATTATATACCTCTTAAGGCAAAATACTCTTGATCACTATTCTTAAACTTGTAGAATGATCTGAAGTACCTCCCAGAGATAAACACGCCTGACCACTATTATTAAGCCAATGGATTGAACTCTTACTATAACACCCTTTAAGTGTAAGATTTATAAAATGGTAGCATTTATGTTTAATTAAATTTTGATGATTTTTTTATCTTGATATGGAACTATTATTTGGGTTTGATTTAATATAGAAGAGAAAAATTATAGAAAAATTGAGTAATATGAGTTTTCTTAGCATCCCAGTCAAATAGTTCTATAAACCAATCAAATGGTCCATCATTTTCAACATTGGGTTAGGTTTGAAGAACTGATCAACTAGTTTGAGGAACAATTGACTTGTCCAACCAAACCAATCAACTGGTTTGTCGAGCTGAGTGCTTTTCAAAGCTTGATTTTTTTCTAAAAAATATTCCATCAAAATGGAACCATGATAATCTAACTCCAAGCTATTTTTAAGAAATCCTTAACCCTTTTTAATTTATCCAGCTTTAATCTTACCTCGAGTGAATTCAAAGGCTTGATTTGGATAGAAGAGTGGGAGGATGATCTCACCCTTTGTCTTCTTCTTCCTCTCTCCTCTATATGACTCTAGAATGTATGATTCGTTCCAAGCTATCAACATATGGCTGGGAGATTTCCTTAGAGTTATATTCGGGAAAACTTTGAGTGTTGATTTCAGTCAATTTTTTCTATGGGTTCTCTTAAATGTGGTAAAATTTTCCCTTTCTTAATTTGAGTTTCTTGATTTATATGAGATTTAAGCTCTCTTTTTTAAAGCTTTGGAAGGCTGAAATCTTTCAACTAAAGGTTGTGCCTTCTTAGTGGGAAATTTTACTCAACTTCAAGTAAGTCATTCTCGCATTTAAAATGTGACGTGAATAAGCATGTGAGTTAGTGTAATATGTAAATTTTTGATCTCTAAGTGCATGTATGAGATTGTTGGAATTTTAGTGATGCATGTTAGAGTGTTAAAGAATTTTGAGAAAAAGGCATAATTTAGGGAAAATATGGTTGATTTCTTGTAAATGAAGAATGAATTAGTATATGAGCATGTTAAGTCTTAGTCTCATGCAATGATAGTGTCATGGTTTGGATGTCGTAAGATTTTAGAGATTTAATTGTGTTTAAAGTGTTTGTTATGCATTGTCTAAAAGAAAATTGATCAACTGGTTGCGTCAAATCGATTGACGGGTCCTTCAAATAGTCGACTGGTTACCCAACTAGGTGGTCAGTGGTAACATTGGTTCCTGACTATTTAAACCCATCAACCGATTTATTTGAATATATCAACTAGTTTCAAAACAAACGACTAGTCTAACCATATCGATTGACTGGTTTAGTGAAACTTTGGGGTTTGGCTGAGCCAAACCAATTGACCGGGTTACCCAATCAAATCGATAAGTTTGGCCAAAGAGTGTCATTTGTTTCTTTTTAAACTCAATATGATTTGACACTTTATATTATGCTATAATATGATCCTTTAATGATAAGCACACACATCTTGGCATGAATTAACTAACCTATTAGATGGATTAAATTCATCATAATTCATTGCATTCTCTATAATTAGATTTAGAAGATTTTAATGAAAAATCCTGAATGTGTGTTCTATGATGGTACAAATGGATGATGTAATCAATATTCTTGGCATAAATTGATCATCTTAATGAGTTGATTTAACTAGGCTAAGAACTAATAAAAATCCGACTACATGGCTTATGGGGTATAAATGGTTAAGTCGGAATGATTAGGTGGATGTATTACTTGTTTGCTATATGGGCATTATGTGATAACATAAACTTGGAGAATAACACATTAATCACTTGAAGCAAAATATGATCGAGTTGTGCATAGATCTAGATTAGCAAATTCTTAATCATCTACCAAAGGTTAGTCTGTCTTCAAGCGTTTATTAATGCTTTTGGGCTTTTCCTTCGGATGATATCCTAGTATATCCTAGTGCCTTATCTACTCTAAACACTGATGATGTACTATAGGGTATCAATACTAAAGGGTCTAGTTACCTAAGTGGTTTATTGGCTTTAGTTGGACTTTATGTCCATTGGTGGTAACTTGGCTTCGATCGAATTGGTGGTTACTTGGCTTCGGCCATACTTTATGTTCTCTTATTTGGATAGGATTTCATGGTTTGTGAGACTATGGGGTGGTATACATTCCATCACTCAATAAAAAGGAAAAAATGAAAGGGAATAATGGTTGATGAATAATTAATTTAATGGATCATGTGAATCTAAAAAATAGGCTTAATGGAATACTCTATATGTGGATAGTAAATTGTCTAGTGAGCTATGGAATAACTTGTTATTAATCATACCTTTTTATGCATGATATCTTTCTTGTATTGGTAAACATAATGAGCTATGAGTTGTCTAAGTCATTTCATGGCTAAAGATCCTAATGCATTATATGACCATGATAAAGCACGTATGTTTAACTATATGGCATGAGCATGATACATTTTTTCCATGATTTCCCTATTATGTCATGTCCTTGCATGATTGTGACCCCCTTAAGGAGGTAACTTAGTTTATTCAGTATGTAGCGTATTCATGTGCCTATTTTTTGGTCACCAACTCAATCCCACGAATAGAAGGCCATGTGATGGTTTTGAGGTTAGCTAGTAGTCGTCCTACATTGTGGCAGGCTTAACAGATTGAGAGCATGGATACCCAAAGATCTTATGAGGCTCCTTAATGGACCAAGGTTTTGGGGCCTTGCCCTTTTGTGATTTTATTCTAATGTATTGCAATACTTTTCATTTACCCTAATCTATGCATTCAGATATTTTAGGGACCGGCATATGTCTTATTTTTTTCATCATTTTATTGTAATATCTATATATCTTATCTTTTGTGCACTATATTACTACATTTAGGATTGATTTTTTTTTAGTCTTATATCTAGCATGGGACCAATGGAAAACGTCTGTCTTATGTTATGTACAGCAGTAATACTCCATTTTTCCTTGGTACACTTTGTATTTTCTGCTTCCATAATGTATTAAAATGAAATTTTTGGATAATGAAAAATGAGGGTGTTGCATATCAATATCCAAGCTTTAATTTTAAAACTACTTCATTTTAAATACTGTTAATGTAAACCAAAGGTTAGTATTAGAATATTGTTATGAAATTCTTAACCGTTAAAATGTTTTAAGCTGATGTCACTGATTTTTTTCATTATTTCCCAACTAACTTGAGTTTTTACCTAACAGTTCGAGTGTGTTCAAACCTGGAAGTATCCGTGAATGAGAGTGGGTTGGGTATGTGTTATAAATATTTGTGTTGATTTTGTTATGTGGGCCTTACAACTCGATAATGGGTTGTTGCTAATTTATCCTAATCTTTAGGTGTTTATTGTTGCCAACTATTGTTACAAGTACATTGAGGCATTCATAGAAACTATTGGTGCCTTCATGGAAGGCTAACTTCGAGCACCATAGCAGCTTCTAGTGTGAGTATCCCCCACCAGTTCTAAAAGATTGGCTTAAGGGAGCTAGACATCATCACCCCTTGAACTTCGAGAGTTAAGACGACCCTGACATCATGTAGAGATAGGTTAAGGGCATGGAGAAAAGTTTCACTACTTGTCGATGCCTATTAGACAAAAGGGTTGACATGATTATATACTACTTGAGGGGGTGAGAAGAAATATGGTAGAGGAGCGTTCAACGTTGAGGCAAAAAGTATACCATTTGGGGACTTGTCCTTAAGGCATTTCAAGCCAAATTTTTCCCATCTCATCTTAGCATGAAGAAGTATGACAAGTTTATGGTTCTTCAATAAGGAGGCATGATGGTAGAGGAGTACTATACAAGGTTAATAGATTTGATCAAGCTAGCTTAGGAAGTAGAGGCTAGAAAGGCGATGTAAGTACATCGTTTTAAGATTGCATAGGGATAAGGTATCAAGAGTTTTTGGTGGGAGTTGCCTCGCTAGATATGGTTGGGATGTACAAGTAGGATCTAGAAGCTTCTCAGATCATTCATGCTAAAAGTACTAAGTTGGGGGGCAAGAGGAATCTCAAGGGTCTCCAACATCCCGACAATAGGAAGAATACCTACTTTGGAGGTAGCATGTCACTTAGGTATGGCTAGAGTATAGGGTTATTGCCCCATTTGGGAGGAAAGTATGAGGGACATTTTGAAGAGAGGAATTATCATTGCAAGAATTATGGAGCATATCATCCGGGGGTAACAAAGTGACTTTCCACTTGCCATGGTTGTGGCATGCCAAGACACAAGGCTTATGAGTGTTGTGTTGGAGGTGGTAGTGTTCAGAGGGGTTAGTCTCGAGCTCATAGCACTAAATCAATTTAGCAGTCGAATCCCAAGACTTAGAGAGTTCCTCTATCTCCAACTAGTGTTTCCAATCATACCAATCAGCCTAAGAGTTGGAGGCCTTATATTTTTCAAAAAGGTTAGAGCTCAGGCAATGCTATAGAAGTTCCTTTAGGTGGGCCCCTAAATGTGATTAGCCAGTCATAGGTCAAGAGCAGTATGCTAGCATATATGTTATTTAACTCTATTGCATCATGTTATTTTGTGTGATCCGAATTCGTAGCTAGAGTCACTTTATCTCCTGCCTATAGTTAGAGGTTGTGTGCAAGAGCATGTGGTTCTTCAAGGACCAAAGGGTGTTAGGGTCTCCTATTAGAAGTGTGAATCTAACCCTTTTGTGAAGATCATATCACCAATTATATTGAGTACCCTCTTTTGAATGGGTTATTCGCTCTTCTTATGTAGTATTCAAGATCTTGTGGTTGATGAGATGCCACTAAAACAAATCTTGGTGGTCTAAGAGTATCCTAACATGTTTCTTAATGAGATTTTGGGTATACTACCTGTTTGAGATGTCGATTTTACCATGGACTTGTTTCTAGGGAAGAAGCCAGTATTCAAAGGATCAAACCACATGGCACCTACAAAGATGAAGGAGCTTAAGGCTCAAATAGAAGAGTGGTTGGAAAAAGACTAGATTTGAGCAAGTTTATCGCCCTTAGGAGTACCGATCATGTTCATTATATAGAAAGATGGAAGCCTAAGGCTATGCATCGACTACCGAGGATTGAATAATGTTACAGTGAAGAATCGATATCCATTGCCTCAGATCGATGATCTATTTAGCCAACTCAAAGGAGTCACAGTGTTCTCTAAGACTGATCTTTAGTTAGGTTACCACTAGTTAAGAATTGCAGGACAAGATGTTCCAAAGATGGCATTTCGGACCAGATAGGACCATTACGAGTTCACAACAATGCCTTTTAGGCCCATTAATGCGCCAACAGCATTCATGTCTGTCCTGAATCAGATTTTCTAATAGTTCTTTGATCAATTCACTATGGTGTTCATCGACAACATCCTCATAAACTTCAATAGTTGGGAAGAGCATGGACAACATCAGAGACAGACATTCGCATTATTGAGAGCACACTATTTATATGACAAGATTTCAAATTGTGAGTTTTGAGTTTTAAGTGGATCAGGTGGTTTTCCATGGACATGTAATTTCTAAGGATGATGTGTCAATGGATCCTTCTAAGGTCCGGACAATTTTTGAGTGGTCAACACCAAAATGTATCAAGGAGGTACATAGTTTTATAGGATTAGTCAGTTACTATGCATTTTCTTCATGGACTTATCCGATATAGATCATCTATTAACTAATTTTCTAGAGAATGCTACACATTTCAGTGGGATGAGAATTGTAGTGAATCCTTCAAGTAATTAAAAAGCTATTTGACATTATCTTCATTGTTCATGTTACCAAGTAGATTGGATAGTTTGGAGGTGTATAGTGATACTTTTAAGCATGGGTTGGGCTATATGTTGATAAAACATGAGAAAGTAGTGGCATATGCCTCTTGACAATTGAACTCGCATGAATGAAACTATTTAACACATGATTTAGAGCTTGTTGTAGTGGTGTTTGCTTTGAATATTTGGAGGCATTATCTCTATGGTGTTTAGTGCAAGTTCTAAACTAATCATAAGATCCTCAAGTACATTCTTTAAGTAGAAAGAGTTGAACTTGAGACAGCGTTGATGGTTGCGGTTGGTAAAGGATTATGACCTAAAATTGACCTACTATAAGGGTAAGGATATGTAGTGTAAGATTTTCTTAACCATAAGACATCCCATTCTTTGAGCATTCTTGTGTTGTCTAATTATTTATGTCAAGAGCTTAGAAAGATAGAGATAGAATTTATCACCGCTAGTAGTTTGGAAGTAAGAATGAATGTACTCACCATCACACCTTCAATCTTTGATGAGATTCGAGCTATTCAACCTAGTGATGTCAAGATAAAAAAGATCAAGCGTGGTATTATAGAAGGTAGAGCTAAGGGATTCCAGATCCATGAGGACGGTGGTATCAAATACCATGGGAGGTGGCATGTAACATGGGGATGTGTGGATCTCAAGAGGAAAATCCTGGAAGAAGGTCATCTTACTCCCTATTTCATCCATCTTAGAGGGGATAAGTTATATAAGAATCTGACAAAGGTATGTTGATAGCCCTGTATGAAGTGGGAGGTTGCAGAGTTTTTGGCCCAATGTCTAATTTGTTAGAAGGTCAAGATAGAGCATAAGAGACCATTAGGGTTAGTACAACCACTAAAATTTCCAGATTGGAAATAAGATAATATATAGGGATTTTATGGTTGGTCTTTTGAAGACCTATAGTAGTTTTGATTCCATCTAGGCTAATGCGAATCATCTAACTAAGCTGGCAATGTTCATACCGATGAATACAACAAAGATTATGGAGCAGTTAGCTGACACATACATGAAGCATGTTGTGAGACTTTATGGGGTCTAAATTCTTGTCTCATTTTTGGCAAATGTTGTAGACCACTTTTGGGACTCTACTAAAGATAAATGCTATTTTTCACCCAGCTACGGATGTTCAGACATAGAGGACCATTCAAACCATACATAATATGTTTTGGGCATATGCGTTAGACTTTGGAGGCAATTGAGAGGACCACCTAGACTTAATTAAGTTAAGCTACAATAATTGTTTTAGGACTATACATGATTGAGTAGATGACAAGGTATATCAAATTAATTCAAGATAATATAAGAGAAGCCCAGGATTAGTAGAAGAGCTATGCAAATTTGAAGAACAAACTAATGGTTAAGAAGTGGGCGATAGAGTCCTTTTGAGGTCTCTCCCACCATGGGATTAATGAGGTTTGACAGAAAGAGCAAGCTCATTCCAATGTACCTTGGATTGTACAAGATAATAGATTGGGTTAGTGAGGTTGCCTGTTGTTTAGCCCTACAAGTAGATTTATTGTGTGTGTACAACGCATTTCACATATTCTAATTGAGGAAATAAATAGTAGACCCTTCACACATCATCCATCCAGAGACATTAGAGCTTTTATAAGTCTCTAACTTATGAAGACCAGTAAGCATTTTAGACACATTGACCAGAGAGACGCATATTAAGGTCATCCCACTAGTGAAGGTCTTTTGGTCACAGCATGGTATCGAAGAGGTGACACGTTCCTACCCGCAAGTGCACGGGGTCAGAGTAGTAGTCAAGGTCGATCCCACAATGATTAGTGAATGATCACTAGGACAATGATAGAACTTAACTATGTCTAAACTACGAGATGATATGAAATAATAAATTGTAAGCTAAAATAACTAAATAAGCTAAAAAGAAAGGAAAATAGCACTCAAGTCACTCAAATAAATAGAAGAGCTAAGGTTCCGGTTCATCGCCCCCGATCCTCACATGTAATCGAAGATCACATCACAAAATAATTCAACAATCATAATCAATCATGCCAATAAGGATAGAAAGTGTTGTGCTTTCTCAAGCCACAACCACCCTATTACATATCTATGGCCCTAACTATCTCTAGCTTAGAGTCTAATAGAATGTAATGCATTAAAGTCTATAAAGTTTCCTCCTTTATTGTTGAAGAGGTCAAATCGATCGTCTCTCGACCTACAATTTAATCTCCCGTTGTGCTATTGGGTCTAATACCGGATTATCTTTCGATCTCACCGGTATTTCCCACACCGAAAATCAGAACCCGGTCGTGGTTCAAGAATCCGTCAATCAATCAATAACACAACACATACATTATGAATTGAATAAAAAAAGATGCAATAATTCAACACATTAGGATCGAGAAAAATTACCCTTCACCTTAGCACAAGATCTCGCCCATCAAATTCATAGCAAGAATATTAAAAAAATAAGAGATTCCATAGATAAAGAAAATATCATTAGATAATACCCTTGATGTTCACAAATTCTTGCAAAAATTTAACTTCTTGAACCTCCGTCTCTAATTTACAAGAGAGATCTTGATGAATTGGGGAAGAGGATAGAGAAGAGAGAAAAGAGAGGGAGTGGAGGCTGCCTCGAGATATTAGAATAAGAGTTTTTACACTACCGCCTCGTGGATCACTAGGGTTTCGGTAACGATGGGCTTCCCGTGTCAGCTTTGAAAATTATTCGTATTTTGACCATAACGTTTTCATAATAACTCCGATTAAGCTGATTTTGGATGCGTTGGAAAGCTATTAAAAATATCTAAAACTTTGATGTTGAAAGCTTCTCCAAATTCAGACCTTTTCTTGGTCTAAATTTCACTTCTTTCAGGCCCATATACTTTAAATATGCATTCTTTCTTTTTCCACTTTAACTTTTGCTCCTCTTTGCTCCTTTTTTCTCCTTTCTTCTCCCTTTAAGGTTATTCTTTTTCTTCATCCTTAATGATTATTTTTGTTGCTTGAGACCCTGCAAATTTTCACAACACAAAGGCAGTAACAAGAACAAAAAGGGAGAATTCTGACTGAAATTAAAGGTAAAAACTCTTATAAACCTTAGGAATAAGATGTAAAAGTCACACTTATCAAGAGGCCATGTGGGAAGCTAAGGAAGAGATTGGCATTGAGTACCCCCCGATTTTTTCTCTTAGTGTGTTATCTGTTGATGTAACCCTTATTTTAAGGGGGTAGTAACCTCTTTTTCTTGTTGTGTAGAATATGATGTATGAATCGCTATGTATTAGATGATGGGAATAGATTTTAGTTGGTTGGATTCAGCGACGCAACCTCTTTTAAAAGGATAGTACTATAATACCCTATAAGTGTAAGATTTATAAAATGGGAATTTTGATGTTAAATGAAATTTAGATGATGTTTGATCTTTAATTGGAACCATAATTTGGGCTTGATTTAATAAGGAATTTGACAAGTTTGGATATTTTGAGTAAAATGAGTTTTCTTGGCGTACCAACCCACTGGTATGTTGTTTTTAGCATTAGGTTTTGTTTGACAAAACTGATTGATTGGTTTGGAGAACCAATTGACTGGTCTATAAAACAATTGATTTATCTAACCAAATTGATTGACTAGTCTGTCGAGCTAAATGCTTTTCAAAACTTTTTTTTTGGAAAAAGTTATTTCATCAAAATGGAACCTTATTAACCCAACTCCAAAATGTTCTTGAGAAATTCTTAACCCCTCTGAAAATTTATCCAGCTTTAATCTTGCCCCGAGCAAATTCAAAGGGTTGATGCGGATAGAAGAAGGGGATGATAACCTCATCCTTTATCTTCATCTTCCTCTCTCCTCCGTATGACTCCGAAATGTATGATTCATTCCATACTATCACTACTCAACTGACAGATTTTCTTTCCATGCCGATCTACCATTTCTTTTCTTGTGTTTGATCTTTTCTAGATAAACTTGACCCGCATTTTCTAGATAATCACCATTTGAGCTCTATAATGGAATTTAACCTATTCTTGATAAATCAAACCCTTCAGCCCAAATTTGAAGAGAAAATTAGGGGTTTTGATAAGTTGTGTTACCTCACTCATTCCTTAATCAATTCTTTTTTCCTAACTTTATTTTTTTAGCCACTAAAATGTCATATCTTCTCAACACTTATGCTAATTCTTCTCTCCTTCGAGTTTTAACTCTAACTCGGTTAACTCTTTTGATCCTTTTTCTATCTCTCTCTTGTGTTATTCAAATAATTCTTCCTCTAGTTTCTCTGGGATGTGGTAATTTTCTTTTCTTTTCTAATTTGATTTTTTTGATTTATGAAGATTATGTGGAGATTTCTAAGTTTTAACCTATTGTTTTTAAGGGTTTGGAAGGGTGAAACCTTTTAATTAAAGGTTTTTCTTCCTTGGTGGAAAATTTTACTAAACATCAAGTAAGTCATTCTTATTTTTAAAATGTGGCGTTAATAAGCATGTGAGTTAATGTACTCTATAAATTTTTTATCTTTATGTGCATGTATGAGATTGTTGGCATTCTATTAATGCATGTTGGAATATTTAAGAATTTTGAGAAAAAATCTTAACTAAAAAAAATAGGGTTTATTTCATGTAAATGAAGTTTGAATCATTATATGAGCATAAGTATTGGTCTTATGCAATAAAAATATAATGGTTTGGATGTGGTAGGATTTTAGAACTTTAATCATGTTTAAAATGTCTGTTATGTGCTATCTTGGAGTATACCGATCGACTATGTAACACTCTCATTTTTTACTACTGATAAAAAAATTTGTTTTGAAAACCTTGTAAAAACGAAAAACTACTAAACCTGTAGTAAAAATAGGGTGTTACCGCCACACCTAACATAGGATAAGCATCAGCCGCCTGTCACATGTTATATACAAGGCTAAGAATCAAATCATATAAAACTAAAGTAGAGTATGCCAAAAATAAATTATACAAACATCGAAAGAAAGGCTTTAAAGTACAGGACCTCGATGGTCCGTGAACCTTCAAATACATGAGAGAAAATTAAGTCAAAGTATAAGATTCCAATTACAAAAACAAACACAGGGCGTAACCCCAACTCCAATCCATCAAGGACTGCACAAAAGTCTCCAGATGTCCACGCTCTCAGAGCCCACGCCCAACACGAGGTAGGCCTATTACTAACCATCCACAAAAACTTACACATGGCCCTCTACTTATAGGAATAGGCAAGTGATAGAGAAAACAGACACATCAATACGCTTCGTACTGAGTGAGCCAAGTTACCTCCTCAACAGGAGTCATAAACTTACAAGTTCTAGCATATTATGGAGATCATACTAACATATTTCCTGCCTATTTCATATAAACAGAATACATGCTCTACCATGGTCATATCATGTATAGGAAACTCTTACCATATATGACTCATCATGTTTAACAACACAACACAACATTATAGATGACAACATGCAATCTAGTAAGCAGATTGTCCCCCTATTATTAAGGTTTCTATCATCCGTGCACATAGTTTCATAGTAAGCCCATTTTTTCACTTAACTAATCCATTACGTCATTTATTTATAAGCCATTATTTTTTTTACTGTTCTTTTCCCTTTTTGTCATTAACTACATTCTTATTTTAAATTATTATCCAAATACTTATTTAAATTTTTATCGAGCAATGGATTGTACATCATCCCATGATCTCACATACCATAGAAGTACATCAAAACCAAAGGAAATAAAGTCTGACAGAAGTCAAGTAACTACCAATGGACATAAGTCTGGTCCAAAGCCAAAAACCACCTAAGTAACTAGACCTTTTAGCATCGATACCCCTAGTACATCATCAGTGTTTAGAGTAGATATACAACTATGATATCCTAGGATCCCGCCCAAAGGTACCAATACATGCCCAAATGCTTATTAAACCCCATTAGATAATCGAGGATCGGGTAACCCAAATCCATACACAGCTCAATCACCCTTCTCTTTAAGTGGTTAGTACATTATTTCAAAGTTATGTGATCATACAAGGCTCGTATAATATATAAGCAAAGCATCCACATACTTATTCCATATTAAACATTTCCATTTCCCCAACCATGTGTGGAGTTTTTATTAGCGCTTAATCAATATTAACTAATCCATTAGATAATTCATTTTAGGCCAGTAATCTAGATTACCTTATCCCTTTAAGGTCATAGAATACTTATTTAGGTTTTCCCACTAAGGCCTTTACAAGCATCTATTGAGTATGCCAAGAATTATGATCCATTTAATCCATACATTATGTTGTTAATACATGTCAACATATGTATACATATGTATTTCACTCATTAAATAGCCATATAGCAGTATTAAGCATAATCTCAAAGCATATTCAAGTCAAAAGATCAAAATCACGCAATCTGCCCGAACTAGTCGATCAGTTTGGCCAAACCAGATGATCGGTTTGAGCTAATCCGTCAATTGGTTCTACTAAAGTAGTTGATGGGTTTAAGCAAAGAGTAACCAAGATCACCATAGACCCACCGGTCGATCGGTTAGGCCAAACCAGTCAACTACTCTGAGACCAATCGATCAGTTCTGTCAAACCAGTCGACTGGTTTAACAAGAAAGCAACAAAGTCACCACAAACCCATTTGTTGATTGGTTAAGGCCAACCAGCCAACTATCCTAGGAAGTAGTTAATCAATTTGCCCCCAAATAGCGCAAAACAAACATTTTTCATGTGAATCACCCTAAAAAATCCTATAAAATTTAAAGATCATAAACTAAAATATACTTTACAATTAATCAAATCAACCCTATTTTTCTGAAATCATGTCTTTTTTCTCAAGATTCACAATTAAATCAACATGCAACAATCTGACTTTATAATCTATGTATTACATAATTAGAGTTTGCGTATAATAAGGCTACAAGACACAAAGTTAAATTACATATATTAAATATATGCATTACATAATTAAAGTTTGTATACCTTTATTATTTTATATTATACTTTTTAATGCTTGTAAAATATATATGCTTGTGACGTGCCTTAGGGGTTGATTTCATTAATAGGACAGAATGATGGGTTTATTAATGAAAGAGGCATGCATGTGTGCATATATATATAAACCCTTATACACTTTATCTTGGTAGAATCATATGCTTAATTTGAAAGAGAGAACAACACCAAAACCTTGTTTTTTTTTCCCTTCTTCTCTTCTCCTTCTTAAATTGATATCTTTAAAGAATAATAGAGTATATTCTATTGAGAAATAGATAATTTTTTTTAGAAGGCTAAAGATCTTAAGTTAGATCTTTATCACCTTTCAAGTGCATTTCAACATTAACATTTTCCACTATTCTTTTGATCAAACATTTGAAGATTGTTACAAGACTTAAGGCCATAGCAAAATCTTGGTTTTGTAGAAGATTATAGTTGATAAACTTCCACATCACAACCGATTACACAACATAATTTGTGTCTTACCCCCTTCCATGTATATACAAGTAGAAATTTTATTGATAAAATAAGATGAAGGCTATTTAGCATCACTCACAACATTACCATCCACATTTTAAGAAGGATATATATAATACATGTTATCACTTGCCACACCTCAATTACAAAGTCATATTCAATAAGAAATACAACCAACTACTGACTATACCAGATGACTAAACCTTTATACAATAGAATAGAAAACACTCAATTATAAGAGTAGTGTAGCCCAACTAGCAAGGCATAGAGTTTACGCCCATCCATACAAGACCATACAAAAAGGATTCACCTAACCCGCGCGCATGTTAATACCATGCATCACTGCTATAGATATAGATGACTCCTAAACATCTAATAAAGAGTTACCCAACATCTTCGTCGTGCGTCATTCCTCATACAGCATACACCTTGATTACTTGATCAATATCCTTACGACAGACAGGGCAACCCCATTTTTTCATCTTAACTTCACCTAAACAGGACATACATCCAACCATATGACCACATGGCACACAAACACCCTCAACTAGAGCATCCAGGCATATTACACAAGACGATCCATCCCTTTTCTTGTTACCTTCCACGATATGCAAGTTATCTACCCTAGTTTGAGATATGCTGATTATGCCGGAATCGATGGATGGATACTGAACCTTACCATCAACCACAACTACATTACTAGTACTTGGAGCTAATGGTATTGGAGGCGTTGGTGGTGGAGTCGATACAATTGAATTACCCTTATGATCTACACTTGTTGATGCACTTGCCCCAGAGAATTGTATGTGATGCTCAAGGGGTATCACACCTTCTTCTATAGCAGACTGAAGGGATGCATGTATGGCCATTGTCAACTCTAGATCTTTTGTAGCTAGTGAGGCATTGGGAGGAATAGTAGTTGGAGCAACTAGAGTGTTCGTGTTTAAAGGAAATGTAGGATGCAAGACCTGAAAGTAAGAAACCAAAACAACCAAAGCACAGCATTATCTTCCCATAGATTATCCAAACTCATGAAGCTTTAATTGAAGAAAGCGTCAACACACCATTTATCAATAGATTATAAATTAGGTTCATTTAGACTATCATCTTTCCATTTAGATTAATCATATCTTTATTATATCAATTAAGCTAAATTTTTAATTTAGCTTATCTATACTACCTTTTTTCCACGATTAATTTAATTCACAACCTGATTTTAAGGAAAGTTACTTCTTAATTTAAGTAAAAATTATGTAAAAATTGGATATAATTGGAAAGATAAATTTTAAAACTTACCTAAATGATACAAAAGAATATGGCTAATCTAATTGGAAAGAAAACAATCTAATTAAACGTCATCTATAAGTTATTCTTATTAATATTGCCAACCCATCCCAACATTGTGATTGTCCATCAAAGAACTTATTTCCACAAAAAATATGAAATATATTACTCCCTCCGTTTCGAAGAATAAATCTTTTAGTTATACAATTTTATCGGGATTAATAAATTTACTCTTAATATTATAATTACACTATTCATTAAAAAAAGACATAATAATAAATCCATAATTGAAGAAAGAGAAAATGTTAAGATAAAAATAAAAATTAAGCTTTGACTTTTTCTAAAAGACATGTTGAAACATTTTTTTTTTTACTTCAACGGACTTTCTTGTAGTAACAAAGGAAGTTTTCTTAGCTAATTGTAGATCCATATGACACTTCCTCTCTTTTCTCTTTATTGAAGTTCTACTGGATTAACTAGAGAGTTCACAGCAAGTGTAAATTGTTCAATTGTACAATACAGAATTTCAGGGGAATAATTTTAAGAGAATGAGAATGATCCTTTTTGTCTGTACTCCCAAAGGCAGCTTTTACTCTGATGCTTCTAGAACAAGAAGCTTTTCAATTAAACATGGAAAATGCAAAACCAAGCATGCGCCAGGCTCATTCTTTACAAGTGGTCAAGACCAGTGTTCCAGGAGTATGGGAAGAAAAGGGAAACAATAAAAATTTTAATTATAAAGAACACTGGTGTATATTTTGAAAACACAAGGATGCGGCAACAAAAACGAAAAAAACATTTTTGCTACGAGAACGAGGAATCAAACAGAATTTTCATGCATAAATGATCAAGACCGACTACACAGTTCCTATTGTATTAAACAACTCAAGAGTTAATGGTCCCAGATAGGACATGGCCTACTGTTTTGTTTCCTGGTGTATATCAGAAAAAATGGGTGCGGCACTAATGCTCTACCTGTATTTGAAGGATATAACATGTACCTGGGGAATCCCTCTGCATGCTGCACAAAATTGCTGAAGTTGTTGCTTATCTCCTTCATTTAATAGTGCAAGTTTCACGCGAGCATCTGTACAGAAGACTACAATGGTCAAATAGTTCATAACTAAAGCTATTACAACTAGCATAAAAACATCATGGAGAAGATTAAATTCTGGCCAGACATTAAGTCATCTCAAAATTAATGAACTGATGGTTCATGCAGATTCAACACTCCCAACTCATGAATTAGGCTGATATTTTATGGAAGGAACAACAACAGCCACAATAAGATGAAGACTATTGGACAAAGAGCTAATTTTTCACCATTAATTTGGCTAGCACACAGTTTTCCTGTCAGCTTTGACTTTGATCCCAATTAGGAGTATCAATCTGCTTTCATATAAAAAAGTATACATTTTTTGTTATCTTTGATTGGTGTGATACTGTCATGCAGGAAGGACTAGCAGAAATATGAATTTCCACTTTTTCGTTTGTTTCACTCATAGAACTTCTCTTAAGAGGAAAGGAACCAAGGATGGGCTAGTATTTCGAGTTCACCCTCTTTGCACACTACAAAGTACATACATCTCTAAATATCAATCCATCGCACAAGCATTAACCACATTATTCCTATTCAATTCTTGCATGCTTGAAAAAAGTATAAGGATGATTGTTCTAAAGAGGATGGTCCTAGTAAACACAGCACATACAGAAATTATGTGCTCCACAGGTGAATTATGCTCAGCACAATGAGGAACACAACTCCCGCTCTAGAAACTAACAACACATAATATGCACATGATGCAAAGTTGTTTTGACATATATTAAATCTTGACAATCTTACTTGTGGATGATTCTGATATTATCACTGCAGGATCTGGTTGTTGTAGCAGCTCCTCCACGTTGGCCTTCCACAAAGGAATACTCATGCGAGGTTGTGCATCCTATTCATGAATTTAACATTCAGATGCTTCCAGACAATAAGCATGAAACTTCAAATGGGAAAGAGCAGAAACAGCAACAGAGTCAAGCATATAATAACATGCTCTGGGAAACCCAAAAGCTCAAGCAACAATGTACCAAAATAAAAAGGACCAGAAAAAGAAAAGTAGAACCATTTAACATAAATGATTAAGCTGAAAAATGAGACTTTCTGCAAGCATGTGCCAATCACACTGTCAATTGAGATGCTACATTATCTAGAGAAGCAGAAAAAAAGCAACCAAAATAAACTGCAAGTTATCCAATTTGAGAAGGGATGCAAGGTATACTAAGGGGATCATAACACATGTACATATTTGCTCAAAGACAACATGCAGACATGAACAATCACACCCGCACGATATTTAGCAGGGAAAGCATCCAGAGTGTAACTGTAAATTACTGACTATAGTAAAATTCTGATAAACCATTGGTAAAGTTTACTTATGCGAGGAGGAGGAAGAGGATGCGGTAGAGGTGGAGGTGAGCGGGCAGGAGGGGTTGAGACGAATTATGGACCGACTTGTTTCTTTATTCTTTTTTGTCTTAAATTCAGTTATTCCATTGTTGCTGAGTCATAGAGTCTGTTAGGATTTGCTGACGTCATTTAGAGTTTGTTATGCTTTTTCTTTCAGTTAGAGAGTCGGGCATTTATAGGGGTTCGAGAGCTGAGCAGGAGGGAGGGAAGAGAACAGAGAGAAAGAAGGGAGGTTCCAAACCTTGGCTGAGAACTGTAATTCTGCCCTGAAATATAAAAAAAAAAAATACTTTTCTCGATTGTTCATTATCTTTGCTGTGAAGTGTTTGAATATCACTTGTAACAAATTCATGTCTGTACCACCGTTGGGATTCAATACTTGTTGCTGGAGTTAGACCTTGGTACAAAGGATAGGGGGTTTATATTTAGTTGGAAACCACAGCTACTATCCATGTCATGTAAATTACTGACTATAGTAAAATTCATGTCTGTACCAACGTGGGGATTCAATAGTTGTTGCTGGAGTTAGACCTTGGTACAGAGGATAGGGGGTTTATAGTTAGTTGGAAACCACAGCTACTATCCATGTCTTGTAAATTACTGACTATAGTAAAATTCATGTCTGTAGAAAAAAATAAAATAATCAAGTTAATCATCCGATATGATAAAATAGATGCAAGCCGCCATCAGCATTAAATCTATGTTGTAACATGATAGCTAGTGCAACTACATTTTCAAATAAAGCCACAAGTGACATAAAAAATTGAAACTTGGAATAATCAATCCTTATTAGAAATTTGATGCAGAATGGAAGTTTCAAATGATTGAAAATTTGAACCTTGGGATCAAGCAACTCTAAGAAAGAACCTTTCCTGCATCTAGACGATTAAGGAAGGGGCCAAAGATCAAATCAAGGCTGGATCATACAATTAAATATCGTCTGATATAGATCGGATGTTGGGTCAACCAATACGCGAAATTGATGATACTATTTATCAGCATATATCAATTATCAGCCAATATTTGCCAACATTTATTGTGAAAAAAAAAATAATGTCATAATAAGTGCAACATATAAAATATTATTCGCAACACCCTAATACCATAGCACCGCAACCATAATTGCGACCACGGTTTTATTGCTTGAGATAGATCCCTTCATTCAGCCACTTGAATATATAGACATATATAAAATAAGAGTGGTGCAGCACAACAACATATGGTGTATCTTTTCCGTTACACCATACGGCTTTGCTTGCAGTTTTCTCTTTACCGGATTGGAGTAACAAAATATTATCCAACTCTCACCAAATTCACTTCACAAGGCCAGCAACCAATTATTTAAGAAGGTAGTCATGTTGACATAACATAATTCTAGTAAATGACTAAATGGTACACCCACGGAAACATATAAAAACATCATTCAAGTTTAAGGCTCTAAAATGTGTATTAAAGCCCTAATATGTGTTTGGATATATAAAACAATTATTGGGTCATTTGTTACATATTTGGACCTCATGGCCCTTAGCCATGCCAAGCAAGGCTAGATTTTAGCCTAGCTTTGGCAAGGAAAATCTCTTATATATTTCACTATATATTTAGTTTCAAATTTTATGAGTTGTTAAATTTTATTTGAACATGTTGTAGATTATACTTTTTACTTAGGAAATATGGTTATGCAAGTACTAACTTATAAGACATCTTTTACAAAACTGTCCGTGCTTGCTATCTGCTCGTCAAAATTGGTAATGCAACATATAACTGCTATTTTCTATCTACTATATGCTATTTGTTTATTCCCAGACTAGGCCACAATGTTCTATTGGAAAGAAAGAAACAGCCAGATGTTGTGCTACGGCTTTCTAATGGAGAAAAAACCTAGATGCAGGAATTCAAGTTTAATTAGTATTTGTGTTGCTTCAATTATTATACAGGGAAGACAAAATCAAGAGAACTCTGTTGTTGGATTTAAAAACAAAACAATGAATATTAAAAAGCTAAGACTTCCTAGAATATTTATTCTAAAGGACTAATTTTCAAATATATTGTGCTTGGAAACTGGATATAAATGATTTTCACTTCGCTAGGGTAGACATGAAATAAAATATCAGCCAATATGCCAATATGCAATCAATATATCAGAGACCACTGATATGCAAAATGTCTGACGCACAACACAAAAATGAAATTACATTCGTATCTGATACATGCCAATATGTGTCAAGAATAACCGATATTTATTAATTTAATATTGTGCAAAGAATTTAAAAATACACTACAACAACTGCAACAAAATATTTATCATTTGCGACACCACAGTCACAACTGCCATCACATTTTCTGAACTGAACAAGGTCATACCTGTGTACCATTGTAAATAGTAAGCTCCACTTTGATAGGCTTAGTTAGATTAAGAGAAGCACATGGCAGGACAGCAACCCAACTGCAGTCACATTGGTCAAATAAGAAATTAAAATCAGCTGATAGCTATAACAATTTGCAAATGACAAGAATTACATAATAACAAAATCCATCACAGGGTTCTACATATAGGACAAACATCCAATTCATCCAATCATATCTCTCTAGACTGGATTATGTATGCCCAAGCAGTGTAATACAAGCGAAGGTTAAACAAACTTGACATGTAAATAACTAATTACACTTTCACTTTAATACTTTAACCACATCGGCATCACAATTATTCCCAAATTAAAATCACAGCTGCCTCCTAGTCAAAGACCCACAACATTAAACTGCCAATGCATCCAGTAAAATTGATCAACTCAATAAATTTGAGTGGTGAAACAAAGCATAACAGTAAGACTTTCAAGTATGATGGCATTGATACTTACACTCTACGGAACAGTAATCGTGGTGCTAGCGCTTCAAGGAAGCCTGGTCCGTAAAGCTCTCGCAGCGAACCAGAGAATAAGCAAATATGACTCTAAGGTGCAAAACAAAGCAAAATAAACATCAGTTCCGCTTTGCACAGCTGAAAAATAAACTAGTTATAATAAGACTAGGAATCTTTTGCAGACCAAGGGTACCTCAATCATACGAACAAGATTGCTATACCCTTCTGTTCGAGCAATATCTAGAGGAGTTTGACAATCATCGTTCAACACCATAGCATTTGCTGAAATGAAAGGAAAAGAAAAATCATTTAATGTATATATACATTGCAGGAACATTGTAACATACCCAGAGTCCAGACTACTATCTAATGCCTAAGCAGCATGTTCAAATATCATATGACCTCAACACCTTTTTCAAGTAGAAGTTTCAGTCAATTCTATTTCCACCTTTTTGTATCCACTAATCATGAGCCCTAGAAGGTATTCATGAACATATGCAATATATCACTTGGTAACAGCAACTTTAGTTCAGCATACCACCATGCATTAAAAGTAACCTAACAGTATGATCAAGACCCTGCTTTGAAGCATGATGCAAAGGTGTTCCTCCGTATTGACCTACAAGCAATAGATGAGAGAGAGATAAAATTAGGCAAATCTTGACACTAATATACGAAAGAACTAAACTTGGGTCATATACAACAATTAAGTGCCATTAATGGAGAATGAGGCATGAATTAAAAAGCACATAAAGTTTTGAGAGGGAGAGGTTTGTTTTGGTTATAGATAAAATGAAACAACCAGCTGTTCTGATGAGCAGAAGATATATCTATAACAGAGCCAGTCCTGACACTTTGGGGGCCTGGGTGAGAAGATAAATGAGGCATTTCCTCTCATTTTTTTTAAATGTTTTATTGGGTATGTATAATATATGTACACATATTTTGAACATGTATACAACTATATTATTTAAATAATATAATAGACATAAATGAGAACATGAGATTTATCATTTAAATGCATCACTTAATAACTTAATAGAATTCAATAAAATAAAAAAAGATAGGAGCACATACGTATGATAAACAAAAATATATACAAATGAGTGAATCATTTTTGAATTAGCCTTATGAAGGTGAAATAAGGAAACGTTAATGGAATAAGAGTGGAGTATTCAATAGTATAGAAATAAGTTTAGAAGTAATACAGAAACAACTTGGTAAGGGAGAGAGTTAGTAAGATAAAGTTGGTGTAAGTAAGACTTAAGAACTACAAGAAATTTAAAGAGTTTACTAAACTTTGATTGCTACACAGACAGAATAGATGTTATTCGGAAAGATATTTCAGGGCAAATCTAATATTAATGGACCGACTAAAAGAATGAATGAATATATATATATATATATATAATAACAATTTTAGACCCTCTCAATTCAGGGTCATACTCAGAGTTGACTCTAATCTATGAATCCGCTTACCACTACCATAGTGTGTAATGAAGTTCCTGAAGATATAGATGTATATAGGGGTGTAAATGAGCCAAATCAAATAGAACTCCTCTGACCTTGGACATGGCTCTTTTATTAAACAAGTCTTAAATAAGGCCCGAGCTTGTCTCGCTTAACTAAACGAACTGAGCTCACAAGCCTAGGCTTTAAATGAGTTGATTTGAACTTTTCAGAGCTTGAGTCTAACTCATTTAATAAGCCAGCCAAAAAGTAAGACTCAAGCTTAACTCATTTAACTAAATAAATAAGTCGAACTATCAACAAGCCAACCAAAGCCGGCTCGACTCATTTACCATCCAAATATACATAGAACCTATAATAACAATGCACATTGCTGATTCTAGTAAAACATTTAGTTCTTACATCCCACCACAATTAGTTATGTGCTTGAACCATTGTTTTAAAAACCAGACTACTCATAGAACCGATATCATAATTGGTTCACTAATTTAATATTTGAACTAGTAGTTTGGATTGATCGAACCAGTTGTACATATTAGGTCAAATAATATTAAATATATAAAAAAATTAAACTACATATAAATTTGACCGGATCCCAACTGATTTTTTAACTAGTCCGATATGTTAGTTTTTGGCCAGTCCAACAATTTTTAATGGTCCGGTCAGTTCTTGCCTGGTTTTGATCGGTTCAAAGCCCTTTAGAACCGGTACATAGAATCTAACCGATGCTCTGACCGGTTTGCTGGTTTACAGGTCAGACAGGCCAGTCTGGTTTTTAATGCTATGGCTTGAACACAAAGCAACTGTTCAGAGCTGAAGAATATTGACATTGGACATGAAGAAATTATGAAATTTCTGCGAGGTCCATTTCCATATATGCAGACCTATATGTGTCCAGTAGCAGTGCCAAAGGACAATAGACAATTTGTATCGCAACTCGTCAATTATTGAGATCCAAAAACGGGTGCTACCAGTAGTTAAATAATTGGTAATTTGGTACACAAACTAAGGTTTCTGATACAAATAACTGTGATCCCTCTCACCCTACCGTCACTACCCCCAACCAACCCAAAAGAGAAGAGGAAATAGATAGTATAAAAAGGGTGTAATTATTTTCAAATAACTGCTCATCAAAGATCCATGCTGAGAAAGAGCAGGTCCGCAAAATTATTTTCAATTCTTGGACAATTAGAAGATAACTTAAGAGCAAATCAAGCTACCCTTATTACTCAGTAAAATCCAAGCTTAACTGGTCAAAGCTGCAACTTCACTATGATGCCCAAAAGAGAAAACTTAAATACCAAGGAGCCTGGACGGGATTGTTAATTTTCTATTACGCAAATAAAATACACGCCCTTGACTAAAAGAACCACAAATGAATTAAAAATAAAATAAAATAAAACTCATATTATCAAGAGGTGAGAAGATAGGAAAATATAAGCTGATCGTATGACAACTACTAAACGATGATCATGAAAAGAGAAAGTTTACCTGGGCGATAAGCATTAACTTTGGCACCCAAATCTAGAAGAGTTTTTGCAACATTATATAGCCCATGATTCATACAAGCTGTGATTAAAGGAGTCTTTCCTTCTCTATCAATAAACTGCACCAAAATCACCAATAAACCTAATCCATTACTTAATCACTTCAAACCTTACACTCAACTCTAGGAACCAAATCGTAAGGTAGGAATACATCTCCCCAAATAAAGACAGCAGAAAAATATCAAATTTTGCTCACCGAAAATTTCAGAGTTTCACTCAATTGATCATCAACAAATAATTGAAATAAAATGAATTGATAGGGGAAATAGTAAGAACAAAATGAATCTGGTTACCTCAAGACCGGCGCCATCTCTATGAAGAGCTTTGACTCCTTCGATACAACCACAAGTCACCTGCTGATACAACAATTCGTCTTTGGACTGGTGCTGCCCCATAATCCACAGAAATTACGTTTAAGGATGACGGAGCGTAATTTCGATAAAGCGAACTGGACTGTAAGAGATTTTGAATTATTGATATCAGAGATGGAAATTTTATAAATGAGGTATAGCTTCTTCCTTAACGATGAAGGAAGAAATAGTAAGGATTTTGAATATTGGGCGTTTTCCCCCGAATGTTGTGAATTGTGACAAGTTTATGCTAGTTTTTCACCTTCCAGTTCACTCAATTAACCCGGGGTGACGTACGGATGACAAATTTTCCCTCGGATCCCGAGTTTGGTCGGAGAGTTTTTGTTCGGATTTGGAAAGAGAACTCGAGGGTTGATTTTAGGTAGAGGTGGCAAACGGGTCGGGCGGGTCGGGTCATAGCGGGTCATTTGACTATTGCGGGTCGGGTGCGGGTCGGGTCGGGTCACTAATGGGTCGGGTCATTTCTGGTCAATCAATTTGGCGGGTCGGGTCGGGTCATTAACGGGTCGGGTCATTTCGGGTCAATTTGTCGGGTCATTAACGGGTCGGGTTATTTCGGGTCAATTTGTCGGGTCGGATCGGTTGCGGGTCGGGTTATTTCGGTTGCGGGTCATTTCGGGTCAATTGTCGGGCCGGGTCGGTTTCGGGTCGGGTCATTTCGGGTTAATTTGTCGGGTCGGGTTAGGTCCGACTATTCGAGTTAAGAAAACTCGGATTCGGATAATTTTGGGTTAACTTGACTGGTGGTAGCTGGTAGGGTGACTAGGGTCGGGTTGGTTTCGGGTCATTTTCTAGTTCACGTGAGTAGGTGGCTTCGGCCGGTTCAGGTCATTTCATATTTTCATGTAATAATATAATATGACAGGTTAGTTATGTTCGAGTTGTTTCGAGTTAAATTGATGGGTGGGGTCATTTGACTCATTTCATACAATTTGACGGGTTGAATTCAATTAGTTACGGGTTAACTTAATGGGTCGAATTTTGACGGGTTTACTCATATTCGAGCCTAAGTAATTATCATTTCATAAATCATAAATATTAGAGACAGACAATCATAAGATTAATATTGCAGATAAAAGAATTAAAAATATTAAATGCGCTTTATTTTCACAAATAAATAGTAAAGATATTTATAAATTTTAATAATAAAAAATATTGCGCTTTGAATCAAACAAAGATATTTATCACTGATTATAATTTATTTGATAACTTAAAATATTTAATTACTTAAAAAAAGATAATTTTATAAAATAAAGATGATCAAAACAAGATTATACAATGTATAATTAATTATCATTTATTACATTGTATATATTAGATACAATAATAAGATTACTAGTAAAGATAAATGAAATAAGAATATTATATGTGTTTTATTTTTACAAAGGTAAATAATAAAAATATTTATAAGTTTTAATAGTATTATATTCGATTGCTTAAAATATTTATAAATTTTAAAAGTAAAAATATTAGATATCTATAATATATTATATTTACTTAAAATATTTAGAATTGTAGCCCACAAATTTTGTGTGCTTAAAAATTTCAAGTTCTTGATCCATACTTGCGGTACGTCGATTTTTTGATACTTTTTAATATATTTTTAGCTCAATTTATACTGTTAGAATATATATATATATATATATATATATATATATATATATATATATATATATATATATATATATATATATAACACGGTTAATATTAACAGTAAAAAAATTTACCTACAAAAGTATTATTTTTTTATCCAATAATTTTTATATCATTTATTCTATCTTTTTTTTCATATTCATTTCTCTATATAATTTATCTTATTAATTTCTCTAGTTGTATTTATAATAAGTTATTTTAAACATAATTTAAATTAAATAATAATTTTATATATTTTCATTAATTATTAATTATTATATATATATTCATATAAATTAAAAATTAAATAATATAAAATATTAATATTAATATTATAATTAACAAAAATAATTAGATATTGTAAATTTAAAATTGATGAACGTAGAATACTAAATTATATTTAAAGTAAATTAATAATATTAAAAGAAAAAATATAACTAAAACTTTAAATTTAGGGTTGTAACGTGAGATACTCTTGATACGAGGTATAGTTATTATTTGTTGGATTTTGTAGGTGATAAGTGATAAATTGATAACTAATAAATGATACTATTATACTCTTCTATTAAGAATTTCTTCAAATAGATGGATTAGTAGATGTAATGAACACGTTTTGAAAATCATTTTATAGGGTTATAACTGGATGTTTGTCTTTTTTATTTTGGTTTTTTTATTTATTAATAATATATCTTATTAGGATATCATTAGTAAATAAGAATGGCTAGGGTCAAATTATGAAAAATAAGTACAATTTATAAAATACTATATTTTTTAAAAGCTTTAAATGAATAATAAAATATATGTAATTTATTATTATTATTATTATAATATATTTTGATGTCTGATCAGTTTAATATTGAGTCAGATCGGGTGATTGTCGGGTCGGGTCAACGTTGGGTCGGGTCGGCTTCGGGTCGGGTCAATAACGGGTCAGGTCACTATCGGGTCGGGTCAATTACGGGTTGGGTCGGCATCGGGTCGGGTCGCTATCGGGTCGGGTCAATAACGGGTCGTGGGTTGGGATCGGGTCGGGTCGGGTTCGGGTCGGGTTGATTATTATCGGGTCAGTGCCGGGTCGGGTCATTGTCCGGTCGGGTCTGGGTCGGGTCGGGTTGCTAAATTTTGCGGGTCGTAACGGGTCGGGTTGGGCGGGTCGGGTCAACTTTTGCCCGCTCTAATTTTAGGTTCGGAAATTTTTAACCGTGACGAATTTGAACTCTCTATTTCCATATATAAAAAAAGGTTTGAAGATCGGGTATAAAATTAGTTTCGAGAATCAGGTCGGAAAATAAATTAAGAATGAAAAAAAAATTAGGGAATAGGTCGGAAAATCCTCATAAAAAAAATGGGGGATTGAGTCGAATTCGAAGATTATTTTTTTTATCGGATTTGGAGATGAAGATGGAGTCTCCGTCGTCGACTTGCCTCATTGTCATCCTTAGGGTGATGGAAAAAATTATGATGAATTCCAACTAATTCAAATTACTTAAAATTGAATAATTTATTTGGTATTTATGTCACTTTTAGTATTATCTAATTTATATGTACATATAGATAATATTATTTATACATTGTGCATAATTAAATGTACATATTAGCATAGTTATATGTACATAATATTTTATACTTTAAATCAAATACTTTAAAACTATATTAATTTTTGTCCTATTAATTCTTTTTAAGTGACCCTCAAACTAATTTTTCCCTTAAATGATGCTCCCTATCTCCATCTTTGAACTTATTTAAAAAAGAATCCAACTTAAATTCAACATATATTTGGATGTAGTTTTATATTAAAATTGAATTTAATCTTTAAATATAATATTTTATTTTATATAAATTGATACATAAATACCAATAAATTATCTTATTAATAACTTTATGTAAACACAAATATTCAAACCATATAACAACAAATTAAATTAAATTATTAACACTTTATTCTCCTTATTTTATTTTAATATCACATCAGCATAGATCGGATTAGATAATAAAAATTTCTATTATTATTATAATTATTATAAACATAAAAATTATAATTGTAAATATAATAATTATAATACATATTATTATAATAACAATAGTAAAACTTATATTTACATTTATACTAATAATAATGAATATTATATTTTTAAAGATGATAATTATAACAATATCAATTATAATAATTATTATAATTATTATAAACATAAAAATTATAATTGTAAATATAATAATTATAATACATATTATTATAATAACAATAGTAAAACTTATATTTACATTTATACTAATAATAATGAATATTATATTTTTAAAGATGATAATTATAACAATATCAATTATTATTATTATTATAATTAATATGATAAGTATAAGTATTATAATAATCAGTATACTTATGCATATAATAATATTTATAATTGTATTTATAATAATAATAATAATAATTCTTTTATTATTACTACATATTTTATGATAGCAATTCATTATATATTATGATTAAAATAACTATGATAACCTAAATAATAATAATAAATTTTAATTTTAATTTTAATTTATTAATTGTATTAAATTGATGATAATCAATTTCAATACAAATTTTAAATTGAATTAATTTGATATAAATCTAATATAACCCAAAGTCTTTAGGCCCAAATCTACCTGATGCAAACTTGATCAGACCTAACGTCTGTAGATTTTAATTGAACTTGAGCTCGAAGAAATTTGATGGGTTAAACCCAGACCTGATTCGATATTCTCTCTATTCAAAATGATCCAACACAATATAAATCCAACTCAAATCACTGTTATCTAAATAAGACCCGACCTTAATCCAATTATAGAGTAAATTAATTTTAGCCCGACCCATATAACTTGTTTGCCACCTATAAAGGTGGGGCCGTTAAAGATTGGATTCAATGAAAACTTAGTTGGATTTATTTAGTTGGTTATGTATAAGTTGAGTTTAAGTTTGATCATTAGACATATTTATTAAAAGAATTAAGTTTAAGCTTAGGTAAAACAAGTCTTTTATATAAATGTTCGTAAGCTAGATTAATTATCATTTAAAAGCTTATTTGAGATTTATCTTGATATATGTTAGAAACTCATCTGTATCATATTATATATAAGTAGTCATTGTGTGTTTATTTATAGTAATTAGTTTCAAATTGAGTATTATGTTATACATAAACTAACCAACCATGATGAAAATAAGAGTAACATCTTATTATACTCTTAAGCTTAATAAGTAAATGTATGTACATATATAAATTGAGTCAACAATCAAAATTATAATAAAATAAGTTGAAATAATTTAACTTATCTTTATTATATTAGAGGCCATTCGGCTCGACTCAATTCATTTATAAGCGAGTCAAGATTGAACGTCAATTATTAAAGGCTCCTCAAAATACGAATTGATTTGACAACTAGGCTCATTTAATTCATTAGTTACATTTAAACAATGAAATGTTTGATTTGATTTGACTTCTTAACATTCCTATATAGAGAGATGTTCACATCCAAACCAACACCATTTTTCTTGTTTGTTAGTTATTACTATTTAAATACATTTAGTTAATCTGTCTTTGAAGTCTTACAATGTTTAGACAAATTTATCATACTTGAGTTGACGTACGTTCAACTTTTTTATTTATAAACATACTCATTTAAAAGATCGATAAGACTTGAATAAAAGCTTATTTAATGCTTATATAGGTGTTTGTTAATGATTCATTGATATTACAATCCTTTATAGTAGTTAGTTTTAAATTAGTATATATAAACTAATCTAGTATGATGTAGATATGAATATAAAACTTTATTTTATAATCTTAAGTTCAATAAATAAAATGGATATAAAAATTGAGCTCATGATAGGATAATTTTAAGATATCTTATTTCTATCACTATGGTCGACTTGTGTGTATGCTCAACTCATACAATGAATGAAGAGAGCTTGCCAAAATTTAGGTTCATCTAATAAACAACTTAAGTCGGTTTGACATGTTTATGAAATAATGAGAACTTGAACAAAGGAGGTTAAATTCCCACTCAATTCTTTTATTGTTGTAGTTGTATAAACCAAACCATCTCATGTTCTTAAGGCTCATTCGAAGAACAAATTCTTAGGTAAACCTGACCCTTTGTAAACACTCTCATACAACAATTTTTTTAGATATCCTAAAGTTAAAAAAAAAACATCATTATAATTTTACATTACATTTGAGTTTCATTTATGATTAATAAAAATTAAACTTTAATGATTAATCCAATTTAAACTTCAATTTTCATTTTAGTAGTTATAATTTTATGGATAAAAAATCAAATGTTCACAAATTAAACTTGAGTTTGCAATATGTATTTACATATGAAGTCCAAATTATAGCATCCAAAACAAGTTTGGAATATGTTTGATATAAAAATTGTAACATATGTAATTTCATATATTAATTTCTGACTTTTATTAAATTCATTTTCAAAGAACAAGATTATTTTTTCAAAAACTAGCTTTACCTTAACCCATAATCCTTGAGCTTATAAATATATTTTAACCCATTTGTCCATTGTTTCAACTTATATTTATGTGGGTAAATGAAAAATGTAACTTAAATTGACCTACAATCTTCATAAATATTCCTATGTCTGCTCATATATTTCATAATCTTTCTATACCTTCTACAGTCCTACTTTTATTACCTTTGGTATATATATATATATATTATTAATTACATTCCCCATAGATATTAAGAATCAATACATTTATAATAATTGGTGCACAATGCTACCAGGAGCACAAACACATTATGGATATAGTCTCTTAAATAAATAAATAAATAAAAAGGTCTCTATCTTTCTACCAGTAGTGTGAGGTGTTGTTAGTTGAGATCGTAATCCTCATGCTACTAACGGACACTCCACCATCACTTATACCTACCACATCTCCATGCAGTTGTTGAGAATGAATGGATTTGGTTGCGATTTTAAGGTCATGAGGTTTAAAGAGGAAAAAGAAGAGTACAATTGTGATGATTATGATAAGTAACAAGAAGAATGTTGTGAGTGTGGAGGATGCAAAGTTGGAGGATTTTGGCTTTGCAAGTGTGGGGGTAGTAGTGCTAAGAAGATGGATGTGATTGATGTGGTGGATTCATTGGTGTAACAATGCAATGATTTGGAAAGAGAAGTTGGAGAAAAGTAGCTTAGAGAGAGAAAATGAGAGTAAAGTGAACTTTAAAGCGTGAAACTAATAGTGGGAATTCTAAATTGGTGTATGTTTGTTTAATTTCTAATTTATTTATATAAATGTGTATTCATTATTATAATATGTGTATTTGTCAATATGGCATGTGTATTTGCTTTTGTAAAATGTGCATTGATATTTATCTGAAGTTGTACATTTGTTAATATTCATCTAAACATGTGTATTTACCGGATGCACATTTATCAAACAAAAGATATACACTTTCCTATAAAAGATGTGTATGAATATCTATCATATGTGTATTTATGTATAAAAGATATGCATTTATTTATATATGATGTGCGTATATACATAAAATATGTGCATACATTCACACAAAATGTGATTTTATCAAATAAAAGATGTACACAGGTACTTATAACATATGTATTTATGTATTGTTGGAGATATGCCCTAGGAACTAATCAGGAGGTTATATATAGGATTTTAAACTAATAGAGTCGACTTGCATTTGGGCTCGGCTCGACTCGACTCGTTTATTTAGTTAAATGAACCTAAAAATAGGGCTCAAGCTCGGCTCATTTAACAAATGAGCTGAGCTTAAGCATGAAGAATATGGGATCTAGCTACTTTATAGTGCAAAAGCTCATGATCTTGGCTAGTTTACAACAAAAACTTACGAGTCAACTCAACTCGGCTTGTTAAAAGGTCAGTTCATTTATAAATGAATTGAGCTTGAGCCTCATTTTTAGGCTCGTTTATTAAACGATCCAAGCCCAAGCCTACCCTGACTCAACTTGTTTACGTCCCTAATTGTATAGGGCATCTAACTTTCATACACCTTGGGTAGTCATTATATCTTACTAGAGATTCGCTTATGACTTGTGGGCAAAAAAGGCGGTTTGAGCCTATGACCAATGTTGGGTGAACGTTACATACTAAAAAGAGCTAGAATTAACATAATTGGACTAAGATATGTTATCTAATCTAGAACTATTAGATCTATGTAATAATAGATTGAATAAGGTCATAAATGACACCATCTCACTTATAAAAGGTAGAGATTCATGTTGGGATTTAGACACAAAAAATTAGATCTATGTGAGTCACTTTTGCATCCATCCTAGAGAGAGAGAAAACATTTCTCGGTGTTTGCACATACAGTATCAAATCGAGTGCGTTTTGTAGATACTGATAGAGGTGTGAGAATTGGTACACAATTTTGACACAACTTATCACCCTACAAAAGGTATGTTCTATATTGATTAATTCGTTTTTTATGGTCATGTGGATCATGGGACTCTAATCATATTCAAAATCCTAACATGTATAAAAAAATACGTCTTTAAAACTATAAAAATATGTATTTGTTCGATAAAGATATATTTTTTTTCTATAAGATGTGTATTTATATACAAAAGATATATATTTTGTTGCATAACATATGTATTATTGTTAGGGATATATTCTAAAGTTGTCTATTTTATTGGATAATATATGTATTATTTCAAAAGAAACTTCAATAAATTTATAATAATGTCACTATGTTTACTATATTCTTAAGGGAATGTGTATTTAACTATAAAATATGTGTTTTCATGCATAAAAAATATGTATTTATAAATAATAATAATAATAATAAAAGATGTGTTAAATGATAACATTACCACAACTATGAGAAGATGATTCTTGCTACTAGTAGTAGGATGCAATCTTTATCCTACACCATGCACATCATCTAACTCGTAAACATTATTATTATTATTAAATGAATATATCTTAAATTAGAGTCATCCAAGAAAAATATCACTATCATTTTTAGAATGTATTTTACAAATATTGTTATACTTCTAGCTTAATTTTTTTATGTGTTTATATTTCACTATTTGATATACTAAAACTTTATCATCATATAACTAATGTCCTCTATATTTATATTTCATCATTTTATTGTTTATTTTCACCATACTTATATTTTTTTTATTACTTTACTTATATGTTACCATTCCTATAATTATATTTCATCATTTTTGTAATAAAGTTTCACTCTTTTAAGATGATGTAAAACATAAGGACAATATTAGTAAAATATAAATATATTAATAGTGAAAAATAATACAATAATGGTAAGTCTTGCTAGAAAAATAGTGAAACATTAGTGCAATTGTGGTAAAACATAATCATAATATTAATGAAAACATAAGTTTAGTAATGATGAAATATAATATAATAATGGTGAAGTAGAATTATGTGAAATGCTTTTTTTTACATAAAAATATATTAATATATGTGTCTATTTATATAGAAAAATATCATAAATATTGTGACATATACTATTTTTTATATTAGCTTAATGCAAATATATACATCATGTGATCCTATGCAACTAGTAACAATAATCATGCTACTAGTAACACTTTTCACCATGCTACTAGTAACAATGATCATGTTAGCACTGCATGCACACACATGTTTATTTGCAGTATTATCTTTAAGTAAGGTCGTTATACACACACACACACACACTATAAATAAACATCCATTTTGATATATTACAGGTATAAAAATAAAAATACACATATTCTATAACATAAATCTATATCTTATAAGCATACCTTTTTTATCGACCAAAATACATATCTTTTGGATGTACATATATATCATTCATTAATAATATAAGGAAAAAATACATATATTGAAAATACTCATCTTATTGAAAAGAATACATATCTTTACATCATAAATGCAAATTTCATAGAGATAAATTGCAAATCTTATATTGTTGAATACATATTTTATATCAACATATGTGCATCTTATAATATCATTTATTTATAATTGTATATATTATTGAAAATAATAAATTAATTATAGGTAATTTATAGTAAATTTTTATTTATTAGTACTAAATCAAATTACTCTAAAAATCTAATATAAATCTCACACCCAAAAATTTTCTTTTTCCTTTTTTCTTCTTCTCCTTCTTTCTATTTTTCTTCCTTTATTTTTCTCTCCTTTTTTCCCCTAGGTTGTGTTGTTCCCTCAACCCAGACTCCTTTTTTTCTTTCCTTGCTACCCCTAGGATCCTAAGCCCCTTTCTTTCATATTATTTCCTTCTCCTAGGTGGCTAGACCTGTTCCTTGCTTCTTTTTCTTTCCTTTTCTCTTTTACTCTCTTTTCTTTTCTTCTTTCCTTTTCCCCCCTTTCTTCTTCCTCTCACCTGTCCACTTCCTTATGTCATCATCCCCCTTCCATTTTTGTACCTACACATGCACCAGTGCATGTCACCCATCCTTCCCACCTTTTCCCTCTCGGCCATGCAGGGCCATGCATGTTGGCAAGCGCTCTGCTCCCCTGCACCTTTGACCTACTATGCCATCTGCAACCACCCTCACCCTTTCCCACCAAAATCAACCACCTTTACCATGTCACCTACACCATTTTCTCCCCTATTTTGGTCACCTCCACTTCCTTTCTCCTCCTTAAGTTTTCCTTAAGCTAAGTTCCCTTTTATTCTTTTAAAAACAAATAAATAAAAGAAAAGAAAATCTAAATTTTGTATATTCTCATTTTCAAGGTATTAATTCAGTGATAGAGAAAGAGGAGACGTAGGTCATACGTGCCTATAGACCAGAACCGCTCCAGTAAGAATACAATCATAGCTAGGGTTTTATTTTTGGTAAAATATGTCCTTAATGTGTGTTATGTGATGACATGTATAAAATGACAAATGACTCTAGTGTTGTATATACAGTTGGCTTGACAATAGCCAAAGGTAAGAAGCGATGTGGTTATGACTTTACTGATTTCAAGTGTTGATGTGCATCTATGTTATATTATATTGCACGTGTGAAAAGTGTGGGGAGTCCTTATATTGGGATGACTTGTGACTTAGGTAAGGATTTTGAGACCTAGGGGCATTTTGATCAATATCGTGAAAAGTTATATGTAATACGGTGTAAATTGGCCTAAAATAGTTTGAAAATACTATACAAAATACCTATGACAAAAATAAGAAAGTTTAGGGTAAATAAAGTATAGGAATGAATAACCATGCATGGGGGGAGTAAAACCTAAGGGGAGCTATGATCATATGTGAGTAAAGTCGAGGTTCATTATTGAGAAGTGGATATAGGGTTAAAGATGGTAGTATTGGTTATCCATGCAAATTTGGGAAGTCCTTTGAGCACTAGGGTAAGACATATGATCAAAAGGTAGAATTAGGGTTTTGGGATGCCGAGGCACGAAACCCTAAGGGTAGGCTATTATCACATGTACAAAATAAGGGATTTTGTAATACCCCGTATTTTTAAATTTAATTTTATTAAGCTTAATTATTTTATTAGCATAATTTGATGTAAACATTTAATTATTTTAGTTATTATTTGTTTTATGGATTCATCGATGATTTCAACTTCATATTTGAATTTAATTAATCATTATCGTTGCGGATCATTCTAGATAAATTTGTTCACTATTATGATTTTATTATATTAATATGATTTCAATTTTCGGTTAAAAATATGTATTTCTATTCTTTCTCATATTTTGATTTTTAATATTTTAGACTCGTTTTCGATTATAACTTCGTCGTATGATTACGACTTTACTTTGGAGTTATATTTTGTTAACAATATATATATTATTTAAATTATAAAATTTTCGTTTAAAATAGTCAAATTTATTTTAATAATTTTATCAGTAGAAAATATTTCTGACCTTGAATTTATTTGTTTCCAAATCATTAAGATCTTCGAAAAGTTTTAAATTAAAAAGATTTTTGGAGCTTATTTATGAATTTATTTTCAAAATTAATTTTCTTCTATTTTACCCTTTTTGGTTTACGAAAGACCAATTTCGAAAATTATTTAAATTAGTCTCAGTTTATTAGAATTTGATTTAAATATTTTCTTATATGCTTTTAAATACTATTTTGAGGTCTTATAATGTATTTCCATAAATAATATAAATTTTTACGTTCGTTGGTAAATTATTCCAAAAATTCTTTATATAGCTCTTATATTGATTTTAAACTTTCGGATCCTTACAAAATAAATTTCGTGAAATAACTTGTAGATCAAAATTTCCAACAATATTTTTATATTTTTAGTATTTATTTATATGTGTATTTGTAAAAAAAAAAATCCCGACCGGTTCCTCCACCTATGACCCTTCTTCCTTTTCCTTTTCTATCTTCTTTTCTTCCTTCTCTTCTGTTCCTTTTTCCCGTTGGGCTCCCTATTTTGTGCCTAAAACCCCGGACCCCGACTTGCTTCCATCTCCTCCTTGCTCCTCCAATCCAGCCATTGTCGGCCACAACCACCATTGGCGACATCGCACAGTAGCTGCAACAACAGCCGCAACAACACTCACATCAGCAGCAGTTGCAGCAGTGAGGGGCAGCGCAGGTCGCGCTGCCGTCCGGCCACAACGAGCCTCGCTAGTTGCCGGCAAGTAGTCCTCGACCTCCAGCGCATCTTCTTCGGTCTTCACTTGTCTCGATTTGCTAATATTGTTTGGTATAAATTTCTAAGAACCCTAACCCTTGATTTAATTTAATTGAGTATGAATTAGCTTATGATAAGCTAAATTGATTGTGTAATTATGCATATATATGTTGTATGATTGATTTAGAGTGATCAATTGTAGTGTATTTGGTTGATTTGTGAAAATTGGATTTTTGGTCCGGTTATGCTCGAATTTTTTGGATTCATTCGATTAAGCTACTTTGGGTAAATTGATTTTACAATATGTCATAAAATATATCTAATTTCATATCGGAATCGTCAATTTGAGAAATTTATGCGGAATTAACCAGAATTGGATTTCTAGGTCAAAATTCATGTGTAATAAAATTGGGTTGCATAATTGAGTCGTTTCACTCAATTGATTTTATAGACCTCAACAAGTCACTACCACTTGTTAAGCTCAATGATTTTTTTTTTGTTATTCTCAATCAGCCCTCTTAGTCTCTCTCCTCCTTTTATTTTTCCTCTTGCTTTATCTTTTATTGTTTTAATTATATGTTCTAACCATGTGCTTTCTCTTGACATCAGGTGGTTCTTTGGAGGCCTTAGAGGAAGAAGGTTGGGACCCTTTTGTTTACATAGAGACCAATGGTATTAATGTAGGAAAATTGTGTGAAATTGATCGGAATTGAATTTTTAGGTCAAAACTCTTGTGGGTCTAAATTGGATTATGTAATCAGGTTGTTTTATTTAATTGATTATATAATTTACATTAGAATACATTTAATTGCAATTCCAAACAGTCAATTTAAATATTTTAGCAATATTTGATCAGATTTGCATTCCAGGCTCAAAAAACTTAATTATGCTAAATTGGGTATTTCTTTTATTGGTTTTGATCAATTTATTGTATGATATGTTATAAAATATATATAATTGCATTTCTAAACATTCAATTTAAATAAATTAATAGAATTCAACTAAATTGCATTTTCGGGCCCAAAACCCTAGATTTCCAATGAAATTATGAAATTGGTCATTTGTATAGTTGTTTTTATAAAATTGAATATGTATAAATAGTTGAAATGGTATTAATTACATTCTAACACCTTCAATTGGAATTAATTAATTTGAATTATCTGAGTTTATGTCTTGGGCTTTGAAACCCTAGTTTTGGAAACTGATGGTCTTAAATTGGCTACTTGGAAGATTATTTTTGTTGAAATTGATTATCTAGATTTATCTAAAATTATTTTAATTGTGTTTTAAAGGTATCAATTTGGAGTAATCGAGGTGA
Organism: Tamarix austromongolica; assembly: GCA_039764185.1. NCBI lineage: Eukaryota > Viridiplantae > Streptophyta > Magnoliopsida > Caryophyllales > Tamaricaceae > Tamarix > Tamarix austromongolica. Next base: position 74,319,431 of record CM077816.1, on the reverse strand, counting down.
ATTGGTTGGTTCGTAGTCCGGACATTTAAAAACCCTAATTTTTCGGATATGGTTTTATAAAATCGGCTTGCTTATGTATCTCTCACCTAGTAGATTATTGGTTTTGATTATAAATCATGTGAATTATATTCTTATGTTATCGGGTTGAATTAGTATTCTAAAAATGGTTGGTTTGCCTCTTTAGTTGTAAAACCTAATGAGTAAGTCATTTTTGATAAAATTAACTTATAATCTATTATTCTTTCCCTGGCTTTTCTAATTAATTTGAAATGCCCCAAGTGATATCTGTTAAACCCAATTTAATTGATATTTAATCTTAAATCTTAATAGAGCGACGATCGCGAGTCATAGGTTTTGGACACGTTTTCCAAGAAAGATAATTTGTGTCCATTTATGTTGATTTTATTATAATATTTGAACAATTGATCGATAATATAGTTTCTAACCTAGTTCTGATTTCCATCGGTGATCTAGGAAAACTTTCTCGTAGATTGTTGAGCTCTTGATAGCTCTCTCTCTTTCTCAATTTGCTTAGCTAGCTTCAGATTTAGGTAAGTCATTACTTACCTTTACTATGATAGAATCTCTATGTGTGTCTGCTTGGAGTAGAAGGTGATGAGCATGCTTGATTATTTAATTATGTCAATCGTATGTTGTATTTTTGTTTGGTTATTGTATGCATGTATGAGTTATATATTTAATACGAACACAAGTTAGTATTCCTCTTGATTATTGTATATGTTTGGGTATGTGAAGGGCTGAGTATGATTACATTGTTAGCATGTCCGGCTAATTATAAAATATTTAGTGATTCTGGAGTATATTCTAATGTGCCTAAATTGTAATCGGTTTAGAAAATCGTATTCGTGGTTGAGTATGGATTGAAATTGTATGATACCATATGTTGTATTTTATGTCATGGAATTATTTAGATCTAACGCCACCTGAAATTATTTGGCTTTAATGCCACATGAATTGGATTGGCTTTAATGCCCCTGGAATCGATCGGCTTTAATGCCACTTGGGTTGGTTTGGCTTTAATGCCACTTGAAGTTTATCAACTTTAATGCTGCTTGAAATTTATTAGCTTTAATGCTGCTTGGCTTTAACGCCACTTGAAATTGATATAATAATGGAAATTCATTGTATTTATGGATGTGAGCTAAGTGTTATGTGGGCCTGATTTATGATTGGTTAAATCATTGAATAAAATATTAATCACTTAAAGTGAAAGATCTTGAATTGGGACTTGTATCACTCGGGGTAGCTATCCTAGTTAGGTTTGGTATTCACTTGGTACCATTTCGGTGTTTTTCTATTCTGTGATCCCGGGTGCCTTATGAGGTCCAGAGAGGCCCTCTTCTACTCTATAGGTGTCTTGATATATTTCGGCCCTATAGAGGGTATGCATACTTAAATGATTAGGTGTCCTATTTATTGGTGGCCTGGTTATGTTTCTGGGCAAGCTAGCTAGGGCTAGTACCATTCAAGTACTAGATTAGTTGTTACGATCTCTTTGAGTCTCCATCCTCAAGACAATATAAACAAATGGTGGTGATCACAATAAAGGAATATAATAACGAATTATTCTCGTTCACTTATGAACTTTATATTTATGTTTCATATTCATGTCTCTTGGTTGTCTCTCTTATAATAGTGTTGTCATATGACGCATGTTCGTATTCATTTATCACATGAGCTATTGTTTCAAATTGCATGTGGGCTTTATGTGCAAAATTATACCTTCTAGGATAGTGTGTGTTACTTAGCATGTGATCATGATTTTCCTGTATGCTTGTACCTTATGTATTTTCATTTCTAGTCATGTATTATGAGTATGAGTATGTGACCCCATGTTCTATTATATGTATCATATGTATAATTGAGCATGGGTTATTATATGAGTAAAATGGTATATCTATCGCATGTATAAATCGAGCATGAGTTATTATATGAGTAGAATGGTGTATGTATCGCATGTGTAATTGAGCATGAATTATTGTATGAGTGGAATGGAATATGTATCACATGTATAATTAAGCATGAGTATTGTAAGCTAAAGATTGTCATATCTTATGTGTGTCATGTTTCCTTCCATGAGTTATATAGTTTTGATTTACTCAGTACTGGACCCGTACTAATACTACCTTGGTTAAATAGGTCCTGTGATGATCCACCGATGGTGGGGATCATATCTCTTATGCAAGCTTGAGTTCGGATGATATTATTGGGTTGAAGGCTTGACTTGAGAGAGTAGGCAATCCAAAGGTTATCCCTCGGGATTTTTTTATCTGTATCTATTTTTGGAAGTTTCAAGTGTTGTACTTAAAATTTCAAGGGTGTTGTAATCAACTTTTAATTTCTCATACTCTGACAAGCTTTTAAAATCCAAGTGTATTTCACAGGTTATGCTGATTTATTCTATGATGATTTCATTCAGTGAAATTGTTCACTTGCCATCTACCTGTGGATATCTCCTTGTGGGAGTTTATCCTTACGTCATAGACGCTCTTTGAATTTTTGTTGGATAGGTGTTAGCCTTGCATCTAGCATGAGATAGGTGGTAAACATTTACCTTGTGTTACGTGTGGTGGTAACATTCCCCAAATTGTATTTTAGCTTCCGCATTATTCTTTTAAACTCGAAATTTTTCAAGAGTGAAAATGGGGGTGTTAGTGATTTGGATTGTAACCTTAGAGTATGATTTTAACCATGTCATTTTGGGAATACCTACCAAATTTAATAGCCATGCAAGATAGAGGGAAATAGTTATAACCAAAATGAGGAATTAAGGTTTTGGAGAGGACTTAAATAGGAAGGGCGTTATCACATGTGAAAAATGGGGGAGTTAGGATATTATATTTTAAATGATGGTTAACCATAGCTTATATGCATGGGTATGGAAATTTAGAGCTAGATAAGTAGTGGAGGAGGGGCTAGGCTAACTAGGAGAAATTAGGGTTTTGGAAGAGTAACTCTAGAGGCTAGTTTATTATCATATATGGGAAATGGGGTCAATAGGACATGAACCTTAACCAGGAGATTCCAAGACATGTTAGGGTTTTTTGGATAGATCGGGGACTCAAAAAGGGATACTAGATGTAAGAATATGCCAGAGTTGTGAAATTAAAGTTTCCAAGGGTAATAGGGTAGTCTCAAGGTGGTAGTAGGGAAGGTGCCATGCATGGGGTAGGTGTATATGTTTGTGTGATGAAACTGAAATAAATACAACATGAATAATAAACTAATCACTTAAAGTGGAAGATCACTTGAGTTGGGCCCAGTTTTACCTCCTGATCCATCAAATAGAATAATGGCTAGGAGCATCTTGCCTTGGAAGTTGTACCCTATACTGTTCCACCAATGACAATAGTAGGGTCCCAAAGTTAAGTAAATTAAACCATTAGATGATAATAACCTATACGGCAAAATACCTCATGGGTCAAGACCAATTGTACCTTGATTACCGATCCACCAATGAGAACAGTGGCTAGAAGCATTATTCCCTAAAAGTTGTACTTATTTACTGCTTCACCGGTTGTGAATAGTGGGGCCCTAGAACCCAACATGAATAAAATCATGAGTTGATTATTATTGTACTAATACTTTAAGTTCAAATAATAATGAATGAGTTGGTATAATCTTCTTATACGCGTGTCATCCCTTATTATAGTGTTATTGATATGTGTGACCTATTTGAATGTATTGTTTCGTTACCTAGTATATAGCATATTGATTACCCCTATTATGGATGTTGCTCATTCCTACAAGTAAAAACCCCTTTTGAGCCTGTGTAGGTAAATGAGGACTCGCTAGACAACTTTGCTACATACAATGTTATGATCAAGGCAGAGTGATACGATTATGACTAGGGTAGGGGACCTAAGAGTGTGACATCTGATTGTTTTTGTAGCCAGTTTTCTTCTTAATAATGTTTTAGTTGAATTTTTATTTATGTATTTCATCACTCCTTTTGGAACAAACACCAACCCTTAGTTATGATATGGATTGCTCTTATGCTATACTTATCATGGTTTGCATATTGTTTTATTTTGCCTTATAGTTGATATAAGGAAGGTCTAGGACCAGACTTACACTGACTATGGCATTAACACCCCTCTTATACTTGAATGCTCTTACAACTAAAATGAATATTTTAATTAGTGGATGGTATGGGGACAGAATTATACCAATTATGGCGGTAACACATCTCTTATTTTTGAATATTCTTACACTTAAAACTAATTTTTTAGTAGTGAATTTTGGGGGTCTTAAACTTTGTTATCTATATGTTAACAAAATTTGGTATTTGTGACTAACTAGAGGGTTTTTCCATGTCATCATTGGTTGAGTGACTAGAGGATTTTCCAATTCTATCAACATTTTTCCGTTTCTCATAATTCTCTTTAATTAAATGTACTAGATGATGAATTAATTTAAGAGCCCTTGAATTAATTTTTAAATTTGTGTGTGTGTGTGTGTGTCTATATATGTATATATATGATGACCTTAAAGGTGGTATTGAAAGTGGAAGTGTATGTCAACTCTTATTAATACTAAAAGAGGGTTTGATAATTGGCTTTATATTTATTATTTTTATCATTATTTTCCTTTAGACTAGTAGTTTATTTTTCAAATTATATTATGTGTGTATGTGAATTATGTTTAACTACCTACTATTTGTGGACCTACTTTGGCAAGTGATATTATTCAATGTTAATTGTATTATAATTGTTTAGGGATAGAGTGAGGGTTTGTATATTCTTTCCTAATATTTATCATGATTTCTAATCATCATTTAAAGTTAAAATGAAAGGCTATATTATTTTTAAATAATGTTTGGGATTTGATTTCATTAGCAGTTATAATAATTACCATTTTTAGTGGCTTTGTTTATTTAATTTTAGCTCTAGCATCTAACTCGATTAAATGTTGTATGTCTAACTTAGCTTAGTGTGATAGTAATGCCTTTGGTTTTGATTTATTAAAATTTTGTGAATAGCTTTATGGTATTTTAAACTTTTAAAAATTAGGGGTGTTACACATTCTCAATGATTTATTTACACTATAAAAATAACTACACCATGACAATCATTTCTTTTAAACTCCAAATCACAAGATAAATAGAATCTTCTATGAATTAATTCTTATTGACATAGGATCGGTTAAAATAAAACATCATGAAAATGATGAAAAACAAATTGTCTGTTACATATGCAAAATATTAAAAGTACTTGAATGTCACCAATATACATCAAACCTTTATGAATAAAAACCTCTCTCTAGACCATTTTCTGATGCTACATATTCATATATTGATTATGTGCATGCATCAACATCCAACACGGTCCAAGCTATTGGGCTTTGGACTATCCGACAAATTAACCGCTTCTCCCTACTAAATAAAAATATGAGACATGTTCTCTACAAAACCATAAGGCATTCATTTATTCATTCATATTAATAGCTGAGTCTACTAAAAGAGATACCAGCCTCATTGTGGTGATTAGAGGAGACATCTTATCGTTCACCTATAATATGACATGTTCCCTCCCAGTTATATGATAAAAAGGATCAGTCAACTAGAGAGCGGGGCGATTTTGATTCTTAGGAGGCCTTGCATAGTTGGGTGCTCTGCTTTAGTGTGATTGACAAAGGCTAGGCTAGGTTTTGTAATAAAAAAAATGAAAAGAGATCGGAGTCAATAGTTGGAACTTGATCCTCCCCAAAAATAGGTGTGGTCAAACTCAAATTATGGAAAAAAGTCGGGGCTCTTTTACCAAGTTTACTAGATAGAAGATGATAGAGGGCCAAGTTGTGTTGCACAAGACGGTGCCCTCTCCATCATTGTTCCTTCCTTCATAGTCAAATCTTATAATACCAACCTAAGTTTTTCCAAAAGCCCACAATATTTACTCGACAAGGGCCTTATATATCTTCTCTATAGAGAAGCCTAACAATTCTTTACAAACATAGAATTTGACTTTGTATTGAAAAAACTTATTTCATTGATTTAAAAACAATTTAAAAAACTCAACATGCATGCCCACTCCATCCCTCTAGAAATATATAAATCCCAAATTATACAATCCACTTGATTATATATTTTTCTTACTGTTAATTATTAATTTATTGAAATATATTAAAGTGAAGCCTATTATGATATCGAACAATTAAAACCAAAATTCAATATGACAACATGGACATGTAACTTCCAAAATTGGTTCGTGGACACTCAAGCCGAAGAGAATTTTGGATATTAAGACCTTGAATATCCAATAACACTTCTATTCTAGAATAAAGTTATGAAGATTTTTATTAGGATAAGTGATTTGCATGGAAGATTTTTTCATATAGCTATGAAGAATATATATTCTCATCAAGATCTTCTGGAGATGGAATAAGTATGTCCAAAAAATACAAAAAATTATTGGTCAACCATTTTGTACAATTATTCAATCATGAGAGACATATTGTGTAAGTCAAAGTTATTGAAGCTACTATTCATCCATCTCTATGCATGCATCAATATTCATGTTGAAGATTATGGAATTATTATTCATGATACACTATTCATGATAGACATTATGAGAGTTGTTGCTCACAAGATGACTATTAACGTGATACTATTCATGTTAGAGTTATGGAAGTCATTGTTCATGTGACACTATTCATACATCATTATTCACACCCTAGTATTCATAGCATAATTTTTTTGCAATAAATGTGTGATTTTACTATTTATCCAATTTATTTTATATATTTTGATACCTAAGTCCTATAAAACAAATTGATTATTTCATTTGTAAGGAGTTAGAAAAGAGTTTTAAAGAATTTAAAATGTTTTGAAAATTTTAAAATAATTTATGTTTTAAAAAAAATTCATATGTTGAGCAAATATGAAGATACTAAATTTCATGTAGTAATTCAACAATTATTCACTTATTAAAGAATATACCCAATGTACATATTAGGAACTTATTATCCAATCTCTTCTATTTATTTTTATTAACTTTATTTAAATATTAGTTCATGAATTATTTAATTCTCTATTTATCCAACCTTTCCTTTTAATTTTATTTAATAATTTGATTGTGTTCAATAAAAAAATTTCTTTGTTGGCTAATTAACTATTTCATTACAATTAATCAAATAACTTCTTTTATGATTAATTACACACACACACACACACACACACTTGTTATATCAGCTATTTATTTTTCTTCGCCAATCATCATTATTTAGGTAATAAATCTTTATTTCCTTTTTTTCTTAATCTAACTTATCCTTCAAATAGGTTCATTATTGTTATTAATTTTCCTCTCTTTATTTATTACCTATGTTTGATCTTTAAAAGGTTGTTCACATTTTTTTCTTTCTTCTTGGAGGTGTTGTCTTTTCCCCGTATCATCTAATATATTTTTTTTGAGCATTTGGATGGGTCTTTATGGCTAGTATGTTCACTATTTGTATTCTACTCCAGCAAAGTCTACACAAAGGAATGGTAAATTTGTATAACTTCTTTTAATTTGTATTGACAACAGCCAATAGGTTTATCTGTGTAATCAAAGTACGATTTGGTTTCATGAATTCAATTTGAATATGTAATTTTTTTTATTAAAAAAGGTGTTGTAAAAGAATAATTTAATTTGATTAAGGAAATTAACCATTATTAAACCATGTACACCCTTAGTCAAGACGTGCAAGTGATGAACACATGTTCAACTATTTGCTTTTCCATTCTCATCAAGAAAGCCAAGTCTATTATGGCCCTTGAAGTCTAAAGTTGATTCCACTATTTGATGTGAGCCCTATATTTTTTAACTTTTATTTGAATATCCTTTCAATAATTAGTGATAATGCAGTTATCTTTAACTATTTTTCATATTTTGTGCTTGACTAGGATAAATGGATGTAACTAAAAGTTGATGTTGCTAGAAGGAATGGATATTATTGTTCTTTAGATGTAATATAAATTATACCTAAATGATGCATTCGCTGGATGAATAGTTGGTGGTGTTAAGTGTAGGCCACATAGGCACCCACCCAACCTTATGGGTTGTTAGGATAGTAGTCAACGCAACCTACTTAACTACTATAATCAGCAATACATATAAGCTTAGAGGACTTATGATATAATTTGTAACCATTTACTTTGTATTATTTATACTTGGGTTAGTTATAAAATTATAAACCAGACCCATATTCTTTAGTTTGCATTTTAACAACTATAAGTGGTAGAGCCGAGATAAACTTTGTAATATGGGTCAAGTAGTATTATAAGCCCAATAGGTTGTGTTAGGGTTACGGTTATTTTGACCTCTGTATACGGTATGTATATTTTCGATAGAGGGGATCATTCAATTCATTATCAAAATAAATAAATAAATAAGTACATCTCTTCTTTTTCTTCCATCTAGTTTTCTCTTTTTTTCTTAGCTGAACCCTCCTCAGCCACCGTTTGTTCTACAAATTGTGCCCATAGGTTTTTGATCTTTCCTCAATATTTGATATCAGTGACTGATCAATATCAGTATTCAATTATATCCCTCCAAATTTTGGTGATTTTCTTGCGTTCTATTGTGTTTTATTTAATCTCCATCTCGAAGATCATCAAGTGGTATCAAAACCTTGGCTCTTCTATCTATAGGATTTTGGCATTACTTTGTAATTTTTTGGCATTACCTTGCTAGTTCTAGTGTTTACTCTATCTAGTTGTGATCTTATGAAAATAACTCCTTGTAAGTTGTTCTTTGGCAAAAATCATTCGTTGTCCGCCAACTTGTAGATTATTGTTGAAGAAGTATAAGAAATTAACATATCTTGGTTTGTTACGAAATTGATCATTATTTTACTAGATCTGGAGGAAGCCCTTTTAGATATGTTGAAATCTCATCCAGATCTAAAGTATGGTTCTAAATCTACATCAATTTTTCCAGATATAACAATTTGGTTCTAGAATTACTTATTGATCTATCAAACTGTTTCAATATATTGTTCTTAAATTGTGTCGTAAAAACAGAAGAAGCCAATCACCACAAAGAAAGGATAGGAGTCTTCAACCATTGACCCGGTAGCTTATGTCCTTATATTTACTTCAAGTTTTGTTCTGTTGTAGGTTGTTTGGCTACTATGTGGATATATTTTGCACTCAGAAAATATGATTTTCTATACATAAACTTTCTTTTCCATCCGGTGATTTGCCTTGAACAACCATAGTGATAAAGGGTTCTCTTCTTTCGAAGAAGAGGGGTTACATTTGTCCTACGAGTTTCGACCGTCAACAATCATTAGCATAGTAACTCATTCTAGTCATATCTCATCCATATATTTACTCTCATCTATGCTATTGATGCTTGTGAAGCTTGTTGCTACTTTCTTATTCTAGATGGTATAATAGGTTAGGCTTATTTAGTATATTCCTTACTATTTGTCGAAGCTTGTTTCAACTTCTTCTATACCCCCTATCCCTCACCCGTTTGTTATAATGTTGTCGTTTTCCCTCCTTTGATTTGTTCCTTTTCTTTTACTACTTTTATCGAGTCTTCTAGTGTATTATTGAGTAGGTTGCATATTATATTGTGTTAGAAAAACTGAAGTCATTTTAAGAAAAGTTATTTCTCAATTTGCTACATTATCTACTAATTTGGAATGTTGGTTAGGGGACACGACATTGTACTTAATAATTTTCAAACTATTAGACAAAATAACCAACCTACTAATGTGATTGTTAGAGTACCAATTGAGACTAGAGTTAGGGTGCCCCCACCTAATAGCTTTGAAAAACTTAGGATCAAGGGTCATTTAATGGCGATGGTCATCTTAGGCAATCTAAGAGGAACAATAGGGAGTTTGAACAAATTGATAGAAACTTAGATAACATTAAATTTAATATACCAAGTTTCAATGTAAAAAGTGACTCAGCTTACTATTTTGAATGGGAAAGAAAAATAGAGTTAGTATTTGACTGTCATAACTATTCAAATGAGAAAAAGATCAACGTTGGAGCTATAGAGTTTACTGATTATACCTCATCATGGTATTATAACCTTGTGATCTCAAAGCATAAAAGTGGAGAACCACCTATACAAACTTAGGATGAATTTAAATTATTAATGAATAAAAAAATTATTCTGAACCATTATTGTAGATAGTCGTATAGGGAATTATAGATTTTAAACTAGGGTGCTAGGTCTGTTGATGAATATTTTAAGGACTTAGAAATGATTTTGATTAAGACTAGTATAAATAAGGATGAAGATGCAACTATGAATAGGTTTTTGAGTGGATTAAATCAATAAATATCTTATAAGGTTGAATTATACCCATATGGTACATTAGAGGAAATGGTAAACATTGTTATTAAGGTTAAAGGACAGGTTAAGAGGATTAAGCAATTTAATCCACTAAACTTTGGGTTTAACTAAAAATAAACTGCTAGACTCTAATGTCGAACAAAGAGAAATATTATCCATACAAGGTTTCTAATGATTGGTGTTTTAACATGGCTATTCACAATGGGAGTTGTATTAATGCTAATAGCACACTTTTGGTGTCTAAATTGGGATTACCAACAACACTAAACATTATTGACTTAAGTGACTAAATGAATTAGGATATGTTAAATTTAGTAGACCGGCTTTGGTAAGTCTGAAATTGGGAAGTATGAGGATTCGATTCTAGGTGATATAGTCCCCATGCATGTTTCTTATGTTCTTTAAGGTATACCTTCACAATATGATAGGAAAGTAACTCATGATGGGTATAAAAATAGGTCTTCTTTATATAAAGATGATAAGAACATTACATTAGCACCCCTCACCCCAAAAGAAATGTATGATGACCAAGTAAAAATGAAGTTTGATTATGAGGAAATGAACTAACAGAATCCAATGTGGCATCTAGTTTTAAGGAACATTACAAAAAAAAATCTAGATTTCATGCTAAAAAGAGTGAAGTTGATCATGCTTTATGTGACGATAAGACTATGTTTCTACTAGGGTTTAAGGAATTCTATGAATGTCAAACTGAGTTATTTGATTCCTTACCTCATAATATTAGAGATTTACTATCGGAGTACTATGACTTATGTCCTAATGAGAACCCCATGGATTACCCCCTTTACGAGGAATAGAACATCAGATAGAATTTATTCCACGTGTTTTCATACCAATTAGACTTGCATATAGAGCTAACTCTAAAGAAGTGAAAGAGTTGAAAAGATAGGTTACTAATTTGTTAAATAAAGGATACATTAGAAAGCTCATGAGTCCTTGTGATGTATCTATTCTCTTAGTTTCTAAGAAATATGTGATTTAGAGGATGTCTATAGATATTAGGGTTGTCACTAAGATAACCATTAAGTATAGGTATCCCATACCTAAGCTTGATGAGATATTGGATCGATTACATAGGAATGTATTATTTTCCAAATTTTATTTAAAGAGTGGTCATTATTATATTCGAATGAAACAAGGAGATGATTGGAAAACTGCCTTTAAGATAAATTTCGGGTTATATGATTGCTTACTAATGCTCCAACTACATTTATGCCACTTATGAGCCATGTTCTTAAAGACTTTGTTAGAAAATTTGTGGTTGTATACTTTAATAACATACTCATTTATAGTAACTCCATGACTGAGCATTTGAATCATCTTAGGACTATTTTGAATGCTTTTAAGGATGAACAATTATATGCAAACTTATCTAAATCAAGGTTATATTTGTAAAGTGTAATTTTCTTGGGATAAGTGATAAGTAAAGATGGCATATCAATTGATAACGATAAAATTTAGGTAATCTAGGATTGACTAGTGCCTAAATCCATTCCTAAAGTTATAATTTTACATGACCTATGTTCTTTTTATCATAAGTTTGTTAGGAATTGTAGCACATTAGTTGCACCATTAATTGTTTTTACAAAAAAAGATAGTGGATTTAAATGGGTATTAGAACACTAAAAATCATTTGATGTGCTTAAGGAAAAATTAACTCGGGCTCTTGTATTAGTTTTGCTAAATTTTGATAAAATGTTTGAGCTTGATTGTAATACTTCATATCTTGGAATGGGTGTTGTTATTTCTCAAGAAAGTAGACATATTGCATATTTTAGTGAGAAAATAAGTGGTACTACTTTAAAATATTCTATCTATAAAAAGGAATTATTTGCCTTAGTGAGAGCATTATAAGTATGGCAACATGACCTATGGCCAAAGGAATTTGTTATTAATACTGATCAGGAAGCAATTAAGTATTTGAACAGTTAGTCTAAACTAAATCGGAGATAAGGAAAATGGATATAAATTATTGAAAGTTTTCCTTATGCAATCAAGTATATATGAAAAAAAAGGACATGGTAATATAGTTTTTGATGCATTATCTGGCGTTATGCTTTGGCGAGTACGATTGATGCAAATTTATTGGGATTTTTTCATATTAAAACTCTTTATACCAATGATTATGATTTTAGCAATCTTTACACTAGTTGTAACACTACTACTAATGGGAAATACTGTCTTTTTATGGTTACTTGTTTAGTAAAAACAAACATTGTGTGCTTAATTGTTCTTATAGAGAACTATTGGTTAAGGAAGCACATAGTAGATGTTTGATGGAACTTTTAGGTTTTCAAAAGACTTTGGATGTTTTGATAGAACATTTTCATTAGCCATATATGAAAATAGATATATTAAAATATTGTGTGAATTGTGTTGCTCGAAAACATGCTAAGTTTACTTTTCAACAATATGGTTTGTACACCCCTTTACCAATGTCTACCCAACCTTGGGCCAATGTATCTTTAGACTTTGTTTTGGGATTACCTATAACTAATAGGGAAAAAGACTATTATGGTTGTGGCATATCGTTTTAGTAAAATAACACATTTTATACTATGTAGTAAGACTAATGATGTTTTTATCATAATTGATATGTTATTTGCAAATGCGGTTATGTTGCATGGTGTACCTAGGACTATAGTATATGATAGGGATGTTAAGTGTTTAAGTCACTTTTGGAAGGTTCTATGGGGTAAGCTAGGTACTAAATAACTAGTTTCCAGTACTTACTTCCCACAAATAGATAGTCGGACAGAAGTAGTTAATAGAACTTTGGGAAATATGTTAAGAGTTGAGCATGAAAAGAATATTAAACAGTGGTAATCTTGTTTACCATAAGTAGAGTTTGCATACGATAAAGTCGTGCACTATACCACTAAGTCCCATTTTGAGGTTGTGTATAGGTTCAACCCTTTAATGCCTCTAGATTTAGTTCATTTACCTACTTCTAATTTGCATGACTTCGATGTTGAATCCCATGCCACCAAAATGAAAAAATTACGTGACTATATTAATAATTAAAATTTTCATAAAGTCCCATAAATGCTTGATCATGCAAATAAAAAGAGTAAAAATGTTGTTTCCTAGCCTAGTGATTTGGTTTAGGTGCATTTTAGAAAACAATGGTTTCCACATCTTAGGAACCATAAGTTAGCCCACCAAGAAATTGACCATTTATTATGTTGGAAAGGATCGATGACAATGCATATAAATTTGACCTACCTACAAAGTTTGGTAATGTTAACAATTTATTTAATGTGTCTGATTAGTATCCTTTTATAGGTATAATAAAGGTTTTAGGGATAAAACCTCTCCAAGAAGAGGAGAATGATGTATATCCTACATTTTTTAATTATTATTCGAATATTTGTGTAGTAAATAATGATAATATAGTTATCTTTAACTATTTTTCTTATGATGTACTTAACTAGAATAAATAGATGTAGCTTAAAGTTGTTCAGAGGAATGAATACTACTATATTTTAAGTGCAATATAAATTATACCCAAATGATGTAACCATTAGACAAATAACTGGTAGTGTTAAGTGTAGATTACATAGACAACTCTCTGGCCCAATGGGTTAGCAAGATTATAGCCTATAAAGCCCAGTTAACTACTACAATCAATAATACATGTAAATTGTGGAACTTAGGATATAATTTGTAACTATTTACTTTATATTATTTCTACTTGGGTTGGTTCTAAAATTATAAACCAAACTGATATTCTTTAGCCTGCGTTTATACCATTGTAAGAGGTAAAGTTTGACTAAATTTTGTAATATAGGCCAAATAGTATTATAAGCCCAATAAGTTGCGTTAGAGTTATTTTGACCTCTATATAAGGTCCTTATGTTCTCAGCAAAGGAGATCATTCAATTCATCTGCATACTCTAGACTTTATTCCATCAAATGTCCTCCTTTCAATTGAACCCTCATCAACTACCATTTATTTTACAAATTGTATCCTAAGATTTTCGATCATCCCTTACTATTTGATATCACTGGCTGGTCTAGTCTAGATTGGTATTTGATTATATCCCTCAAAATTCCAGTAAATTTCTCATGCTCTGTTGCGTTTTATCTGATCTCCATCTCAGAGCTCATCACTCGCTATTAATCCCCAAAAGCTTTACCAGGGCATTCAAAAACGCAAACAGAACCACAGACACGATGGCTGCAAAATGGACTAGTTACCCTAGTATCCCTTAGGGAATGGTTCGATGAGCTTGCCAAATTCCTGAAAATATCATGAAGTGGGCAAAAAGGAGAAGACGCAAAATGACTATTTAATGCAATATCTGATACAAACCCCCGTCTTTGCCAGGTCTGGGGAGGACAAGTCGTACCCAACCGCCCTCCACTCTCTTGTGGACTGATAATGTATTCCCCCCTGCCCCCCCCCCCCCCCCCAATGCAGAATGACTATACATGCATCCAAAATGGGGAAACCCTCTTGGCTTGAGGTTTGAATGAGGGAGCAGCACTAAGAAAAATATTATTTTTTTTAAAGAAAAATGGTAATCGCAAAAGAGTAGTACTTCAAGAATTGGAATTCATCACCATCTCCTCAAGGTCCAATTCAAGTTCCAGTATGGGTGAGTCTGCCTCCATACTGTCGTTACTGAGAGAAGCCAAAAAACCAACATCAGTAGCCTGACATAAATAAGAACATCCCGTGTTTCCGTAGTACACAAGCTCACCTGTTAATTATGGGGCCATGGTCCTCAGGAGTTCGTAGGCAATAGATGACTCTGCCGACAATGTTTTCCACGCGGACAGGCCCAAACAAACGACTATCCTTGGCTTTCTGCAGAGACAAATGCTCAGAAGTGAATTCACCGGACTGAACTGTGCAGTCTTCCAAAAACTAGCTCCCAATTGGAATGTAATTATATTTTCCTTCAGTGACAAAAGATATAGCGGGGACTTGTGATCAAAATATGAGATCTACACGGACTAACCAACAATGCTAAGCATGATGAAAGGAAGGTTGAAAAAAATGTATTAGCAAATAAACTTCATCGATTTACAAACCAATGAATCAACTCTGATTTCATAGCCGCATCACCAGCATTGAGCTTCAACCAGCATCAAAGACATACAAGTCGGAATTTTTTTTATCTTATTTTATTTTTTTATCAGTCAAACTAACAACCAGCGGTGCCTCTGCAATTTCATGTGTGAGACAGTAAAAGAATCGTATTCACTGACACAGTGGAACCAATTCCTACATGCTCTCCGAGTTGTTTCAGACAATAACACCAGTATCTTCATCGAGATGAATAACACAAGATGCAAATAATGGATCCATGCACTGATAATGTACAGAATCAATGTTGCGGCTGATCAGGAACACTTAACTGGGATGGATAAACTTTGTTCAGGGAAAGATTGTTAAAATCGAAATTCTATCTAGGATCGATTTAGAGACTTAGGATCAAATCATAAGATCATGCAAAAACTAAAAAAATATAAAATTTGTATACTTGTGTGCTATTAATAACATATTTTAAGTTACAAAAAAAATATTACATTATTAAGCTCTTATATAGTCAACGATTGAGTAATAGTAGCATAAATTATTAAAGCTCTTTTACATATTGAAAACTATATTAAATTAACATAAAAAAATTGTCAGAAAAAAAAGAAGTAAAAATTACAATGAGATTATGTGTAAAGATATCATACAACTCATTTTATTCATAATATACAATATTGTTAGCCTTAAGAAAAACATGCAAAGAATGAAGAAAGTAAACGATAATGAAGACAGCGATGAGAGGACAATATTTTCTATTATTTAAAATAATAAAATATAAATAATTATATGTTGACTTTTAAATTTTTGATGAATTAAGATAAAGAAAAGAAAATAAATTTTAAATAAATGCACATAAGTTAAGTTACTATATGAATTATATGTATATTATAAACTAAAACTAGTTTGCATTATGAAACTTATATAACCATAAAGAATAAAAAATATTAATTTTGATTCAATAGAATTTAATAATTAATAATATTATAAAATTTAATATATTCATTTTACCACTTAGATAGACATTATATTCTTTATCAATATTTTACTTCAAGGATCGATTTCATTACTTTAGTGCTATTTCAATTATATTTTCTTCGCTCTGGATCATTTGTTGTAAAATAATATAGGATTGAAAATAAGAGAATTAAGAAAGAAATCGAAGGGAAAGAGATTTGGAGAGAAATTAATAAAAATTATAGTTATTAGGTAGAGTTGTAGTATTTTACCTAGAATCATATGATACTACTATAAAATTGTAAAATTCTATAACTACTCGACTACTTTAAAATTCTACCTACGATCTTAGATCGCAGAATTGTAGGATCAACTCTAGATTTTAATAACTATGGTTTAAGGTGAATTACTTACATTAGGACTATCAACTTCACACCAAGATTTGTAAAAATATTAGGGTTGTTACCACAATGACCTAAAAGAAGGAAGAAGGATTTGCCAACCTCTTGACACACTACTAAGATCAAATACCAGACAAACCACACTGCAAAACAAAGGCACTGAAAGAACAAATGCACCCTTATCAGTCATCAAATGATGGAACAAAAAGTAGATAAAGAAGGCAATGAAAAATGTCCAGAAGATCATCAATGAGTCCTGAAGAACAAAACAGTATTACATAAGAGGAAGAAAACTTTTAGTTTGCCAAAAGGTGGTCAAAGATGAAATGTTAAAGTATCGAGCTAGTTTATAGCAGAATAACAAACCTAAAAGGATCTCCTGGTTCAAAGGAAAGGTGAGAAAGAATTTGGTAAGGAAAGAACTCAGACTTTAGAAGGTACATATACAGATGAGGGTCAAGAATAATTACACATGGAAGAATTGCTTAGTTAATTTAAACAACAAGATGATCAAAGAAATAAATATCATGGAACAAAAATGCATCTCAAAGGTCAAGCCCAAAGCAGAATTTTTTACTTCACAACAAATGTGAGGCCTGCACATGTTGTTTCCTCAGAACATATCATAGCTAAACAATAACTATGGTTGCTGCTCAATAATCCGATAAGAACTCAAGTACACATAATAACAGAGTGAATTTGTGGAGGGAGAATCAGTGGGATTTGTAATGAAATAGCAGAGAATACAGTCAAGTTTTTCAGGACCTTGCACCTCCAATTACTTCATTCCTCCCCTCCTTGCAACTGCCCCGCTGCGTATATGTATCTTTACCCCCACAACAGACTCAATGACTCGACAAATCCAATAACAGAATAATAATAGTGACTCAGCATACTCCTAACAACTTAGATTCCCTAGGATCTGAAATTAATTGTTTACCCCCATCTGACCAACCCAGCCCAGAAGACCTTGATTAGCTCACATTAATCCCTGCTAGTAGCTGCGTTCCTCCTGACATACGTATACTTAATCACTACTTTACCATTACTCCCATACCAAAGTTTCAAACATGTCCTCAAGGTGAAGGTCAGGAAACTGCGCATTAATGGCTTCAAATCCCCATTAGTTTTCAAAATCAGTCCAACAGCCCTTTAGAGTTATATCGAAGACCCATGACCATACAATTAAATACCGATCCCAACATGCAATATCGGTTAATATTTATTGGATTTTGGGTCAGCCAATACGCGAAATTGGCAATACGTGACAGTTTTAGAATTTCATGTATTTATTGGTCAATATTTGCTAATATTTTACATATTTACCGATATTTGTTAATATTTGTTGAGGAAAAAAAAAGTCATGAAGCGACAACCGCAACATAAAATATCATTTGCGATACTGCGACTGCGATTTTATTGCTTGCCCATGACCTCTTCCGATGCCATTCTAGGTCTGCAGTCAAAGCCGTGGGAAAAGTTTTGAGAGAGCTGCCCATCACCCACAGCCTGCTTGAACACATATACATGAAAAACGGGATGGATGGGAGAGGAAACAGGGATATGAAGGAAATAAGCTACACTGCCCACTTTAGCTACAATCTTATAAGGTCCAAAATATCGAGGAGACAACTTCTCATTAATCCACTTAGCCAATGAATGTTGCCTTTATGGCTTAAGTTTGACGTATACCCAATCACCTTCTTTCAAGCTCAGTTCACGTCACCCCCTGTCTGCAACGTCTTTCATTCATTTCAGCACATGAGTTAGATGATACTTTAGATCTTCCAAGATCAAATCCCTATTCTTCAATGCTTCACCCACCGTTGCAAAAGTGGCAGTACCTTACTCATACCTGATCAATGAAGGAAGGCCGCGTTCATAAACTGCCTTGAAAGGTATGGTATGAAAGGACTTACAATATGAGGTGTTGTACCAATACTCTGTTCATGGTACCCACGTCGTCCTCTGCTTGGGCTTATCTCCACTAAAGCAGCATAAATAAATCTCAATACTACTGTTCACTACCTCAGTTTGGCCATACAGTTGCGACCGGTAAGCCAAACTACACTTCAGCATGGTGCCTTGCAGCTTAAATAATTCATTCCAGAAATGACTAACAAATGCCTTGTCATGATCAGATACAATGGAGCGAGGTATGCCATGAAGTCGCAATACCTCCTTCACAAAAACCTCAACTACTGATCAAGCAATGTACTGGTGCTTAAGAGGTATGGAGAGGAGATGATTAAGCAATCAACTACCACCAGGAGACAAGTAAATCCACCCAAACAGGGCAACCCTTCGATAAAGTAAATCAAAATATCTTCCCAAACCTGTTCTAGAATAGAGAGAGATTGTAGAAGTCAAGCTGGACTCAAAGTGGACACCTTATAATGCTAACAAACACTGCACTCAGCAACATACTTGTGATTTTGGACCCTCATTCCTAGCCATTACACCTCCTGCACTACCCTTCTAAGGGTCTTGAATATCCCCGAGTGTCCTCCCATGTGTCTTCCATGACACTCTGCTAAGACCAGAGGGATATAAGGAGATCCAGACAGAAGTGCCAACCTGCCTTTGTAGAATAGATGATCATTGTGCAGACTGTAGCCATCCTTCGCCACCAAAGAATGAATTAGTCCCCGCTTAATAGCACCCAACAATGGGTCTTGATCAATCTGTGAAGGTAGGTCTCGCAAGTCCCAAGCCTACAACCCTGTAATAGTGAGCAATGTTGATCCATTCTCCAATCTCAACGGGGCATTTGCAGCTCTATTCTTGCTGCCTAGTTTATACTCAATGTCAAATTGATAACGCCACAGCTTCGTGAACCATTTTTGTTGGTCCTTCGGAGGCACCCTCTATTCAAGGAGGTACATGAGGCTTGTTTGATTTATGCGGACTATGAATTGTTGCCCCATCAAATAGTGCCTCCACCACTATATTGCAAAAACAATAGCCATCAACTCCTGCTCGTATACAAAATTGAGTTTAGCTCTCCACCCCAAGACTTGGTTGAAATAAGCCACTAAACGCCATTGCTGCATAAGAATGGCCCCTAACCCCACTCCAGATGCATCCGCCTCAATGACAAAAGGCTTGGAAAAATCTAGAAAAGCTAGGATAGACACTGCTGTCATAGCTTCCTTTAGCTTGTCAAAGGTAGCTTGCACCTCAAGATCAAGCAATAAAACTGCAGTCGTGATTGCGGTTACAGTTGTGGTATCGGGGTGTCGTAAATAATATTTTATATGCCACATTTGTTGCTACATAATTTTTTTTTCCACAACAAATATCAGTAAAATATCAGCTGATAATCGATATATTGCCGATAAATACGTGAAATTCTAAATTCATCGTGTATCAATTGACCTAAAATCTAATAAATCTCAGCCGATATTGCATATCGAGACCGATATTTAATTGTACGCTCAAGATTCCACCTAAATTATTCTTCTTAAGCTGGTTGGTCAACGAAGCTGCAAAGTGCCCATATTTTTGGACAAATTTGTAGTAATAAAGGTCCTTTAAATTCTTAGGGACAAGCCATTCTACCATTTCCTTCACCTTGGTCAGATCAACTTCCACCCCCTTATTTGATATAATATGCCCCAAGTAGCAGAGTTCCCGCTGTCCAAAAAGACACTTCTTCTCATTGACAAACATGGAATATTCTCGCAGCACTTCACATACAGTCTTCAAGTGGTGTACATGATCAGCCATCGATGAGCTAAAGACTAGAATATCTTCAAAATACACTAAAATGAACCTCCACAAGCATGTTGGAAGGTTGTAGGGACGTTCATTAAGCCAAATGGCATGAAAAAGAATTTGCAGTGGCTTTCGTGTGTTCGGAATGCTATCTTAGGCACATGGCTTAACTCTAATCTGATGGTAACCCAAATTTAAATCCAACCCCCTTTAGTTCGTCCAACAACTCATAAATAATAGGGCAAGGGAACAAGCTTATTTTAGGGCTCTATAATAAACATAGAACTACCAACCCCCATCTTTTTTCTTTACCAACGGGACGGGGCTCAAGAATGGGTTGTGGCTAGGTCTGATAATGACAGCAAACAACATTTCACCAACCAATCTCTCGATTTCTTTTTTTTTAATGTGCGGATATCGATAGGGCCTTACACTAACTAGGGCAGTGCCTTGCTTCAACACAATTGAATGGTGTAGCTTACAAACAACGGGAAGGCCCACTAGGTTTTGCATCAGGTCTTGGAACTCCTTCACTACCACTGCAAGATCCTCATGAATTGTTGGCATGGTTTTCTCATCACCATATTTGACTATAGGGAGCTACATTCAATAAATATTCCACCCTTCTCCTTTTGTGCCAAGCGAGTAATGGCTCAGAGACAAATTTGGGCACAGCATAAATAGGGTTCACTAGTGAGAGTCACATGAGCAATCCTTAAACAAATTTAATCACCAATTTCTGTTTATTCACATGATCAACCCCAACTTCTTGGACCACTGCATACCTAATATGACATTTGCATTCTCCAACTAGAGTGGCAGGAAATCCTCCACCACTTCCACCCCTTGTAATGAAACCCTTAACAATTTACATACCCTTCAAGTTGCTATGGAGTTGCCAATACCCAACAAGACACCATATGAAGTTGTCGGAGACAAGGGAAGCTGCAATCGATTGATCAAGTCAATCGAGACGAAATTGTGGGTCACTCCACAATCGATCAAGACCACCACCCTCTCACTCCCAACCTCCCCTCTGAGTTTCATAGTATTCGAAGTACTAATTCCCACCACTAAGTTCATTAAGAGCTCAATGGCACTCACAATTTCTTCCACCTTTGTTAGCACCCCAATGACAACTTCACCCTTTTGTCAACCAGAAGCACTTGAATTGGTCAATTTTTGCACATATGTCTAGGGCCGAATTTTCCATCACACTTGAAGCAAAACCTACACACCCTTTTTTTGCAACATCTCCAATGACAACTTCATAGCCAAGGGTGGTGGAGATAAGCAATAAGGGTTTGCGAACCTAATGCCCCTACCTACAGTTGATATTGAGCTATTATGTTTCACGAAGAGTCAGAAGCCCATGTCACATGTCCCCACCTTGTTTCTAGATCCAACCTGATTCCCTAGGACCACCCGATTCTTATCCTCAACCATCAGTGCTCCTTCCATCAA
Source organism: Tamarix austromongolica (assembly GCA_039764185.1). Lineage (NCBI taxonomy): Eukaryota > Viridiplantae > Streptophyta > Magnoliopsida > Caryophyllales > Tamaricaceae > Tamarix > Tamarix austromongolica. The sequence continues at coordinate 74,297,511 of CM077816.1, read as the reverse complement.
CTCAACTAACCAAGTGGGCCTCATCATCCACACCTCTGCCTAAATCCTAGATTTCAGCCCATTATGGGAGGTCCCTTTGAGAACCTCTATTGTTAGCCATCCCTGTAGTGGGGAAGCCAACAACTCAAAATGTTTGATGAAATCTTCCACAGAGGTCTCCTACCTTACCAAGAGAAATTTCTCACACAAGAAACTTTCATCGCGCAATCGGAACCTATTAAGGAGTACCTCCTTGAATTTTGGCCACATATCAAATCGCCCCCCTCCTCATCATAGTGATACCAAGTCAACTTCCAACTTCTCAAAATCATCCACATGGTGAAGTGCAAAATACCTCTCCACCTTGAAGAGCCAGCCGTCGGGGCGGTTCCATCGAATAAAGGGAACTCAAGTTGTCGGACGGGGCAGTATTCCACCTTGCTCTCAGTTGGAGGAGGATTCACAATCAAAATTAATGGTGTAGTGGAAGCGTTTCGAGACACCCATCCTTGTCTAACCGAATCATGTGGAGATGAACTCAACCCATCCTGTTTCACAAGTTGCTCTTCATAATGCTCACCATATCCTTCATCAAACTCTCCATCAATTCAAACCTTTCTTCCGGTATGGGAATCCTCTAAGTGTCACTCGTCACTTCCTCCTCTTTCAACCATTCCTTACGAAAGTGGAAAAACTTCTTGAGCAAATCAACTTTTGACAAAGCCATTTCCCAAGATCGAAGAAAGGTCTAATGCCAAATTGAAAAGAAATAAAGTGCAAGAAATAACAAACAGTGAATTTGTGGAGGGAGAATAGTGAGATTTTTACTGAAATAGCAGAGAATCCGGTCAAAGTTTCAAGGACCTTGCACCTCCACTTACTTTATTCGTCCTCTCCCTGCAACTAACCCTCCGCGTATATGTATGTCTTCCCCCACAATGAACTCGATGACTCAACAAATCCAATAACAGAATAAAAATACTGATTCAGCATACTCCTAACGACTTAGATTCCCAAACCCAGAGGATCTGAAATTACTTACCCCCAAACTAACCCCCACCCGACCAACCCATCCCATAAGACCCCAATTAGCTCACATTAATCCCTGTTAGCAGCCGTGTTCCTCCTGACATACATATACTTAATCACTAGTTTATCATAATCTTATGCCAGCAGAGACATCATGATTGTGACTTGTGACCATCTTTTCATGAGAACTCATGATCAATTCAATAGATGACCACAAGAAAGAAAATTAGAAAACAGGCCACATTAATGACATCTTCAGCTTAACAGTGAAACCACAATGTGTTTTGCTGAAAGAAAACAATATCTTATAACAAGTGGTGAGCCACATGCCATTGAATTGGGACAGAAAGAACACAAAAGTGAATAAGTTTGGATTGGAGCCATGGCAACGCAAAAGGTATTAGCAAGGAGGATAATAGAGAAAGATGATTTTCACCAAACAGCTGTAGTACACAAGGAAACATAAAGTAGCAGCATACAATATCAAAGTGAACAATGCTGGATATTTAGTGGCCAGTGAAATAAGTGATTCGAGTAATTAGTCCATTCATCTAGCAGAATGTGCCAAAACCTCAAGATTGAAACAGAGCAGCAGGTATTAAATCCTTCTTCCCTCTTTGACAATTAACTAGCAAATGAAGAATAACATGCCTGAAACATTTTGAAAAGGATTTGATAATACAAAAATCATCATTTAACTAGCCAATGCATCCATTTCACTTATAAAAAGACAGTAAGAAATAAAATACACCAATCACCTGTTATATTGTCATGATGAAACATAAAATTAGAGAAAGGAAGAAATTTACTGAAACAAGGGATTTGTTGTCCGTGAATTTTCACCTTTACTTCTAAGTTCTTGTTGTCAGATAGAACCCAACATTCTTCATCATCTAGAAGAAAAGGTTCATCTTTCTCGTTAGTAGAAACCATTTCTTGTCGGCCAAGAGCAGCTAACCTACGTATCAGATGCTTATTGGAATCATGCGGATCTTTCAAAGCCACCACATCTCCAACAAAAACAGGAGCTCTCCTAATATGCATTAGAAAGTGAAATTTCTATCAGTGCACTTAACAAACAGAGAATCCTCAGCTAGAGTGTCCCCAAGGAAAGAAGGATAGAAAAGAAAAAGGAAAGAGAGATAAATAGAGACAAGTATGCATACAATTAATGGTCAGAATGAAGAAATAACAATAGTTATACAGTACTACTTGAGGGGATACAGGCTCAAGCCCAAGTTTAGAGATTTATGTCATATTATAGGACTTAGATACACTATTAAAAATTACTATGATTTTAGATGGTATCATTTAGATAGTAATATATATTATGACATTAAGATTTAATATCAACATTTACAATTTGTTTCTATGGTTTTGTAGTAATTAGGCCTCTATGAGTAGGCCTAACTTGTTATTACTAGAGTTGATTATTTTCGCCTTATTACTTCTCTCTTCCTCTCAAGCTTGCCTTCCCATGGGCTACTCTTTAACTTCTCCGATTTTTTTCATCTTTTACCACAAGCAACCAACCATCACAGCTTTTGTAAAGATGGGAGGTAGTTTGCAGTTTTGGGCTGGGAGGAGAGGATTAAGATAAGTTGAAAGGATAAATTAGTAGAAGACAGAATTAAGACAGAGAAAGTAGGACTGGGTTGGGGCTATTGGACAGGGCTGCAAGAAACTTAATATTTAATGTCTCTGTTTAAGTAGTGTGACATTTTAGATTATGTGTTTTACTATTATTTGATTTTCAAATTTGTCTTTAAGTTTTAAATAAATGTAAAAAGACTGATTGTAAATATATTTTAAATTTTATATAAACGAGATAAATTTTAAATAAAAAACAAGTTAAATGTATCTTCTTGTTTCCTGGGTCTTTAATGATTGTCATTTACCAATTCCCATGTAAACTTGACAAGCAACTGTCTGACACAATGATGTCTACGAATGATGACGAATGAGAAAGATATAGAGGAACATTGAGGGTTCTAAGTCAACAAAACATTATGGACCGATATTTTTTTTTTCAGAAACATTTTGGCTACAGCATATGGCATTTCGGTTGTTATTTATGTCCCCAACACATTTAGAGGACACAACACACACTCAACATGCCATCCCTGTGCTCGGTAAGTCAATGGTGTTTTCTTGAGTTTAATAATCCTATGGTTTTACAAGTTCTAAGGTCAAGTTTAAACCCGTCAAATAAAATGATGCAGCACGAGTTGAGATGCATGCCTAATTAAGAGATTTATTTTAACATAGAACCTAGATATTTTACTAATTTTTATTCTAGCTTTAGATAGTATTTGATAGATCTTTAGGAAATCAATGCTTTGGGATTTATTCCTATCATCTTGTAGTACTTTGGGCAATGGCCCTAGCTTATTGTTATTTTCAGAGTTGAATGAATATTGAGAGGATTACTTTCATCAGACTACTCATCTTTCTCTCAAGTCTTGACTTCATTTGCCCTGATTCCCCATTAAAATTTCCTAAATCTCTCATATTCTCTTAATGTCTCTTTTGTCTTTCCAAAAATTCATTAAATAGCCAACCTGAAGGGGCTCCCTTTAGTAGTATCTTTTCAGTTAGTTTGGCAAGGCAACGAGGCTTCACTGCAAATGATGCACAGCCCCTTCTGTATTTATATTCATTAAAAGGCAAAGACTGAATGAGAAATAAAGGATTTGGCAATGCTAAACTATATGGATATCCTCCATTGGTCCCCTATCTCACTTCCCATTCCCCAGGCAAGCAAAGCTTAATGCATATTCCCAAATGGGGGTACAGCATAAAGCATTCAAGCAGCAGGATCATATTGGTAATTGGTCAGACCCTTTCAAATTCATGAATGATTCCTTATTCAAATCCGGCCTCCACTGCAAATGCCCTTCACTTGAACAAAACTAAAGCTAAAAGTTCATATGCTGCTGGTTCTCCACAAAATAAGCAGGCATTGTATGAAAGCACTATCTTGATCAGCTATGACATGATCACTGCTTTAAATCACAACATAGTATATATATGAAAGTAAAAACTTACTCACTGTCAAGAAAAGGTAATTTCCGGACAAGAAGTGTTTGTCCTTCACCTGTAATAGTTGGGGCCATTTGTTCACCCTCATTCTTGCATAAATAAGTGATTTTCCCTTGAAATATGTTTTTAAATGTGCTCTCCCATACTTGAAACTCTGAAATGCGACCAGCATTGTATTTCTAGAACAATGAAAAAGAAAAAGACATTATAAAAAAATATTCCAAATAAGGGAGGTGCCGCAAAGTTCTTTATAGTAGCAACCCCTACATCCAGTGTTTGAAAAGGTGTGCCTCAAGGCTCTAAGTGTGGGGGTCCGTCTTTTTCCATCTTAGGTGAGACGAGTTTTATAAGGCAAAGAGGCGCACAACAACTCTACGACTTATTACAATTGGCTACTTTTAGGCTTTATTTTCATTCAATAAATTCGACAATCAATATGATACCCGAATCTCAAGATGGGAAGGAAAAAGTATAGGGAAAAGGGTCATGGAAAGACCAATTAACATAATTTTGTATGGAAAATCAAAGAAAGATATCTACTAAAGATTTAACTACTGATTAGCTACTTCTAAGCTATATTTTCACACAAAAATTTCAACAATCAATATGGTAACTAAATCTCATATTGTGAAGGAAAGGGAGAGGGAAAACAGTCATAGGAAGACCAATAAACAAAATTTTGAGTGAAAAAAGAATTAAATGTATTTAATGTAGAGAAGCAAAGAAAAGATTATATAATTTTTGGAAGATCAAAAATAGTTTTAGGGTTATGAGAATGATTTTGTCTCTTAGGGTAATGATCTGATGGATTTGATGAAGAGAGATTTAATCAGAGGCAATAGGCCTATTGCAAGTGGTGGCAACAGCAGTAGCTCACAAAGATATATGTCTAAACAAGAAATAGAAGAAGAAGAAGTGGACGAGGAGGATTGAGGCTATGGGTCAGAATCAGGATGAAGATGCACTCTTCAGGAATGATGATTTTTTATTATCTTGCTGGTAGTGATAGACTAATAGGCTGCTATTTTTTTATAAAAAAAACTTATGGTATTTTTTTCCAGAAAACTTAAGTCAATTTGTAGCTTTTTATAAGTAATTTTGGCCCCAATTCTCTTAGGCACATACCTTCACCTTGTGCCTAGACGCTAGGCTCTACTATTGCCTAGGTGCACAAACACTACTCAAATCAAATAAAACACATGAATCAACTGGTCCCAAACCATAAAATGTAACATCAAAATGATCCAACTTTGTACCCACAATAATTTCCTAGAACACTGAACAACTACAGACAATTATATCCTGAACCCAGGATCAAGGATAAGTAAAATATTTAATCATGACTAGCTGAAAATTGTGATGATCAGCAAATAAAATATTGTTAGAATAATCAAACTCAATATTTGATTTCAGTAAGATGTACAAAAGAAATTGTTACGGTAAAAGTTTAAACCCAATTCATGACAAGTAGAAAAAAAATATCCACAGTTTAGCTCAAAATTCATCAATGCTACTAGCACATTAGCATATTCCAACACGACCAACGGACCAAGTCATGCTACTCGACCTCTAGATAAAGAAAACTTTTAAATGGAGAAAAGGATACAATGAGAAAGACTCGCGGATACTGGAGAAATTGCAGCATATTCACAATATATAGCACATACACATTGAAATCTGGCGAGTAAATGCAAACCCATAAAAAACAAGCATAATTGACAACTTTAGGCAACGTACGCGCGAATTTAAGAGCTAATAAAAGCAGACCGGATACAGATTGGCGTCCAATTCTCCAAATAACTAAAGCATATGCGATGCAAATTGCGGTTTTACTACGAATTTCAAGGGCGAAAGAGAGGAAGCCACCTGAAGAGAGACGGTTGCAGAGTAAGAAACTTTGTGCCGCAGATAAGAGCGCCATATCCTGAAAAACGCCATTGCAATGCGACGCACAATACCTCGCCCTTGAACCTCGAGACCTGGAGCGTCCGCCCCACTCTTGGCGGACTCCTCTGTGAAAACAGGCCGAATCGAGGGAAAAGATTTTAGTAGAGTTCAGGATATAAGCCAGGGATAGTAATTTTTTTCGAGGGGCCGTCGGAAATTCTCTATTCAAATTTAGATTTGGAGAGAAAATCTTTTGGGTTCGGAAATTTTTAATAGAAATTTTTTTGAAAATAGATTTGGGATCCTCATTCTTGAATCTGTCCCAAATAATTTTTATATATTTTAAAATAATCTTTTATATAATTATATATATATATATAGTATATATAATTTTTTATATACTATAAATTATAATTATAATATAAAAAAATGTTTGAAGATCAAGGATTAGGTATAAAGTCAGGTTTTGGAAATAGGGTCGGGTTTTAAAGTCGGACAATAATTCGAGGACGGAAAATAAATCGGGGATCGGGTAGGATATGGGATTTGATCCCCGCGATAATCGAGTTCGAGAATTTTCAATAAAAAAAAATCGGAGATCGGATCAGATTCAGAGATTTTTTTTTCTTATCGGATTTGGAGATGGGGATGGGGTCCCTGTCTTTGACTCACCTTGTTGTCATCTCTAATATAAACTAGCTTAATTTACAAAACTAGAAGAGATTAAGTCAAAAATATAATCTAATTATTTAAGAATAAAAATATTATTAATAAGCTTATAACAATTAACAAATAGTACAAAATAAGGAAATGATACATAATCATATTGTCAATATAATTACATCATCAATTTTTTGTAAAAACTTTTTGAAATACAATATTTATTATGCCAAGATTGCTATCACGTATAAAAATTTTAAACTTTCACATATTTGTGACTCTTGAATCTTGATATAATAACACATAATGATCCATGACAAAATACAAGATTTTTTTATTTAAAAAAAAAAAGAGTAGACCAACATTAGTAAAAATTGGTCTTCACTTTTTTGTTGATTATCATTGCATATGAAACTATCAACGTAAAATATCTTCAATTAAACTTAAAATAGAGTCTTGGATCGTATGATATCTATAGCATTCTTGGTAATAAAATTTTATGAACAACACTACTTTCACTTAATATTTTCACCTCCAATACATAAGATCCTAACTTTTCGATAACCATAACTATCTTATTATGATTGCATAGCCCAGGTGAATGATCTATATTTCCCAATAACATAGTAGATATATTTACATTCAAATTCAACACATGGTAGGAAAACCAAAACACTTAATTATATTTAAAAATTCTAGAGTGTGTAGATCTTACAATAAATCATTATTTGAATTCAATATGCATGTTGTATCTAAGCCTAAATAAGTCCTCCCTTCAGTTTAGTTGAGTGACAATATGTACTCATCAATGGATTCAACAGTGTCAAAAGTTGGCACTAATATAGATATTCCTTGAAGATAGGCATCATCAATAATGCTACCCATGATTGAGCATACATGTAATACCCCAACATTTACTACTAAAAAATTTCATTTTATTTAAAAATTAGCGGAAGCAAAACTATAGATTTCGGAGATGTTACCACCACACTTAGTACTAGACCGGTTTACTCCTACTGCTCCACTACCAAGTGCTAAGGCTAGAAAAGAAACCAAAATACCATTCACACAAATTCAACTTTACTTAAATCAAAGTGGCGTAGTAAGGACATTACAAAAGGTAAAATCCTGCTGTTAGTGGTTATAAGAGTAAAATAATCTTAAGCAAAGAAGAAAGAGGTGGAGAGTGAAACCCTAAAAGTTTCTTAGAAAATCCTTATGCTCATACCCTATGCCTACTTGAATAGCACTTGCAATAGACCTACAAGGGACACTGCCCGTTGAATAGGTAGGGGTTTACGAATGGAACCCTTCAATACTATGGTACTAAGTAACCCTTTATACCAAACCGAAAGGCAAGGCCCGCATGCAGCACATCATACTTAAACAATATAAAACGATAACATACTGACTAATACACAAGGCAACACCATAGACAATAAGATATGCATAACACAACATCCATGTAGTTATCAATTCCATCATATGCCAAGAGAGACAGGCACCAAGGCTGAACTTATATTAAAATAATAAGTCACGAGGATAAAAGTAACTCATTTGGTCTTAAGCCATTAAATGAATATCATTTAATATCATCTCTCAAATTATATTCATGTGAGTGCATGAACCCCCCTATTTTAGTTGATGGACCAGAAATACACTTTAGGGTAGAACACACCTGACCATTATTATAGCTGGTGGATAGGTCTGAGCTCGACTCACATGGTGTTCCTATATAAGTAATTAGTATTTTTCCATGATTTATTCACATCGAAGATTTGGTTTATTAAGCTTTAGATCCCCCACTATTATAGCCAGTGGACCGGAAACACACTTCAGGACAACATGCACTTGGCCACTATTATAACCAGTGGACTGGTACACATATATATCTTCCAGGGCAAAGCACTTTTGGGCCACTATTATAACCGGTGGACCGGTACACATGATATAATCCATTTGGGCTCGGCTCAATAATCTTTCACTTTACATTATTAGTGTCTTTCATTTAATTAGCACAATAACTCCATTTATCTAACTTGAGGGGAGATCAAGAACCTAGAGACACAAAGGTACACCGGTCATACCAGTGCATACAATCAACACAGTACCCTTCAACCATCAACCCAGGGGCGCAAAGGTACCATGGTCGCATTGATGCATACAAGCTATACAGTACCCTGTCTACAAGGACACATGATCCATAAGTATGCATACCTCCTAAATAGGTCTGTAGAGCTAGATAGAGTAAGATGTAGGGTCTAGTTGGGGTACTAAGGCACACTAGCAAATACCAGAATAATTGTGGGCTAAACCACGTCTTTAGGATAGCGACCCCTAAAGAGCAAAAATTTTCCAATCTCAAAGTCTTCCACTTTAATTATCAGTGTCTTAATTAAGGTGAGCACGAGAAACACAATAACTTCATACATATTCACTTCCATTTTTTTTTTCTATTATCATTAAGTAATACAATTATCCAAGTTAACCTAAAAAACACGCTAAGGCCATCCCTATCTCATCCAATTCCAATTTCGGATTCATCTCCATTTATTCATATGCCATAAGGGATTTATCACATCATGATCATAATATGGTCTTAGAGTCTTGTTAGTTCACATCAAAGGATCATGGCACACTTAACCCTAACACGCCCTTATATCACATCCAGCCCACATTACCATGCATGATTAATGGTCAAGACACCCTTTTCATGAATATGAGATATACGTCATATCACACCCTTAGTTGTCCATCAAACCCTAGGTTATGTCATGTTTTTGTGATACCCCCTGATTTATCAAATCACCTTAGTTTTTTATTTAATGTTACTAATGTCTAATTATGGGGACTCATTTAGCCTATTGACATGTTATATGCAAGTTATTAATTTACCACCATCATCCTTACAAAATTACTGAGATATCCTTTGTTGTAAAATTACCAAGTTATCCTTTTTTATTTGCTAAATTACCATATTACCCTTCACATTTGCATAATTACCGCATTACCCCTTGCATTTATTAGACTATCCAATTGTCCTTTATACTTATTAAATCACCCACTTTACCCCCTCATACTTGTTAAGTTACCAAATAACCCTTCCCATTAGTTAATTTACTGTATTGCCCCCTTTTACTTATTTAAATTACCAAATTGCTCCCTCAGGCTTATTAAATTACCAAATCACCCATCATACTTGTTACATTTACCAGATTGCCCATTTGGTTAGTTAAATTACTAAATTATCCTTCTTATTTATCAAAGATAGCAAATTGCTCTTTTAATTGGTTAAATTACTAATTTACCCTTATTAGTTATTAAAATTACCAAAGTACTCTTTTGGTTAGTTAAGTTACTAAATTATCCTTCCTACTTATCAACATTACCAAGTTTCCCTTATTAATTATTACAATTACTATTTTGCCCCTCTTTTATGCCAAATTACCAAAATACCCTTCTCCTTTATTAATTCACCATTTTACCCCTTTACTTTACAAAATTACCATAATAGCCTTTCCTTTATGTTAAATTACTAAAATACCCTTCTCCTTTATTGAATTACCATTTTATCCCTTTACTTTATAAAATTACCCTCATACCCTTTCCTTTATGTTAAATTACCAAAATACCCTTCTCCTTTATTAAATTACCATTTTACCCATTTACTTTACAAAATTACCATAATACCCTTTCCATTATGCCAAATTACCAAAATACCCTTCTCCTTTATTAAATCACTTGTTTACCCCTTTACTTTACAAAATTACCATTTTTCCCTTATTATACAAATTTTACTAAAACACCCTCACTACATAAAATATTGATATACATGCTCCATACACATCATCCTACACCACCAATTATTATTATTTATCATTAATACACATTATCACCTACCACACACTTATTTAGGCCACACCTTTTTTACAAGCAAATTTACCAAAATGTCCCTGGGCTCATATTAACATTATTTATGCAACAAATGGCCCTATTAGCATGTCATATCATTCATATGCACTTAACATTATCATTAACAATAAGGCTCTTTCTTTAAGCATTATTTCTACACATGACACATAAATTAGCATGCTTTTCTTTTCATTAACCAACATATGCCACTAAATACACTATACTTAAAAATATATATCATGGATATAAACATATTAAAAACCCTAATGTGCTAGCATACATATATCTACACATTTTAGTAGAATATAACCGTTACTTTATTTCTAGCAAAAATTAAACCTTACCGGTACTCCAGTTAAAGGTTTGAGCTTTGATTAGTAAAAATTAATACCTAAAGACAATATAAAAAATTAGCATAATAGAAGTAGAAAATTAAAAGAATAGTTTTTATCAAAATCTTAATTAATTCATACTAATACTCACTATTTTTATACCTCAAAAATCAACAAAAACTTGCTAACCACAAGCATAAAGACTTATGATGCTCATGAAGCATGAGCTACATGCAAATGAAAAGGAGAAGGGGTCAAAGAGGGATAGATGGAAGGAAGAGGAGGGCTAGTTTGGGTGAGGGTTTTAAGGCTCAGGTGAGGGCTTGTGGAGGGGATTTAAGGTGGTGGTTGTGTGCAAGGAGGGAGTAGGGGTGTAGGTGGTGGTTAGGGGTCGGTGATCGGTGGCTAAGGGTAGTGGAGGCGGTGGCTACAGGGCTGGGAAATTGGATGTAAGGGTGGCATAGGAGAAGAAGGAAGGGAAAAGAAGAAGAGAAGGGATGACTGCAGGGGGAGATTTCAACCAAGGGGAGGAAAGGTGGTGGTAGGGGAGTTCTAGGGAGTTGATAGGTGGTTGTGGAGGCTGTGGAAGAGGAGGAACGACGGTAGACGGTGGTGGAGTAGGATGGAGGCCGAGAAGGAGAGGGAAGAAAAAGAAGGAAGGGAAGGGGGCTGCAGGGGTGAGTGGGGTGATGGGAGTGGTGTAAGGAGATTGAAAGGGTGTCAGGGGGTGGCTTCGGTGGTTGGCTGGGAGGCAGAGGTGGTGGTTGAGGGTGTTAGATCAAAAATAGGGGAAAAGGAGATAAGGAAGGAAGGAAAAGAGAGAGGGCTCTACATGGGTGAGGGGGTTCGAGGCAAGTCAAAAATGGGCAGAAGGGAAGGTGATGAAGAGAATAAAAGGAAGAGGGAAATGAGAGGAGCCAGGCACCGGCTGAGGGGCTGTGGTTGCAGGTGGTAGGTTGTAAGGAGAAGGAGAAGGAAAGGGAAGTCATGCGGGGGAGGGTTGTAGGCTCAAGTTTGGTCCAAAAATGGGAGGAAAAGGACAGAGGAGAGGGGGAGAGTGAGAGCAGGGTTGCAAGGGCAGCGGTTGCAGGCTAGAGTTGCAGGCGGCATGCAAGTTCGACGGTCGAAGAAGAAGAAGGGAACAAGTAGAAGGAGAGAATGAAGGGGCAGACCAGTCGGGTGGGGGAAGAAAGGAGGGGAAGCAGGGCGACCCACGTGTGTGAGGGAGAGGGGGAAGGAAGAGAAGTTGGGTTGGCCCAATAGGGGGGAAGGAAAAGAAAAATGAGTGGGAGATAGGCTGGGCAAGTTGGGTGCGAAGGGAAGGTAGAGGAAGAAAGGGAGTGGGTTGGTGGCCCAACACCGGGGGAGGGAAGGAGATCAGGCTGGGTGGCCCAGAGAGGAAGAAAAGGAAAAAGGAGGAAAAGAAAAGGAAGAAAAAGGAGAAAGAAAAGGAAAAGGAAAAAGGGAAAGGGGGAGAAAATAAAATTAAAATAACTTTTAAAATAAAGGTATTTAATATTTTTGATAGATAAATAAATTTAATAACTTAATTTATTATAATTTAATATTTATTAGTTTAAAAGGATAATTTTAGTGAAATTATTCATATCCATTTTTATATACTCAAAAATCCACAAAATAATTAAATTAAATAGTTTTAAATTTTAAATTATTTAAAATGAGGGTTATTTATTCAATTCTAGGTTTTAGAATTTTGAGGTATTACAATAAGATTTTTCCACAATAGCTACAATTAGATTGTCAAAATATCTTAATAAAATGTCACTTAAATTTCAATGGTTCCATGTACATTATTAGGACTTTTAATTGTTCCATCTTTAATACTCACAATTCAATCTAAAAACTATTTCAAGTTGATACATTTATTATTGGATGAGTTGATATGTTACAACCTCATTTTTTTGTTAATCACAAGATCTTACAATCCCACCATGTATGAAGAGTTAATAGTTGTGTGAGCAATGTCTTGAAGACTTCCATTTGGTACGACGGATAATATTTATCTAAAGTCTCCACCAAGAAGAATTGATTTTCCCCTAAAAGGCTTATCACTCTTGAACTCTTTTATGAATCACAAAATATCTCGCATTGTTTTATCCAAAGCCTCAAAATAATATATGTGGATTATTGAAGCTTCATCCCATATAATGAGTTTATAGCTTACAGTCAACTCTGCCACTAGAATCCCTTGTTCGACATTTCACGTCAAGCCTTCATTAAGATTTATTGGGTTCTTGAATCATGATTGAGTTATCATTCCATCTAGTAATAAAAGAGAAGTGATTCCACTTGATGTTATGTTTAATATAATATCTCCATTAAATCTAATAGCTACTAATAATGCCTTCCATATGAATGTCTTCCCTATACCTCCATATCCATATACAAAGAACACTCCACTTGAATTTGATTGAACTATATTGATAATGGTATCATATACATAGCATTGCTCATTGGTAAGAGTTGATAAGCATCCATTATGCTCTTGTCTGATCATAGCATGTTTTCTCATGTATCAATCTATTATGACCAAATGAAAAATATTTAGTAGGTGGGAATGACATTGAATGAAACTTTCATAAGCTCCTATCATAGTTCTACAGCAACATTACAGCTTCTACTAAGCCATAATTTTTTTTATCTAATTGTCATTCAATTGAAATTCTAAAGATAACTGCATTGTATAGAAGAAAAATAAGCATGCAAGAAAATATATTATATAAAGAGCTAAAATAAATAAATAAATATTAAACAAGTACAATAATTACCCTCATGATGTAATGTTATACATTGTCTATATAATGTGTCTCTTGTTAGGTAGCTCTATAACTTATCCCAAAAGGATTTAGATTGACTAAGTGAATCAAATGACAATAAAGTTGCAAATATCTTTCTCAAGGAAGATGGCGATTCCCAAGGACTTACCTCAACAATATCGTCATTGTATTCCTTATCATCATCAAGAAAACCCAAAGCATAGCAAGCATTGTGATATGATATATATTGCACACCATTAACGCATTTTATTTCATCAAAGTTTTTTTGTCAATAAATGATGTTAAGAAGACATATTAAATAATAAAGTTCACCACAATTAGGAGGTATATAATAAATTCATCTAATAGATAACCTTTATTATCATAAATGCCACTCTCATTTAGAATAATCCCACACAAAATTTATAGGGAATTCAATATAAGTTAAGTTCATTGACTCTGCTTATTTATTATTAGCATCCATCTAAGTTAGAAACATACTTTGCTTAATTGGTAAACAATCAAAAACATCATCAATTGGAACTTCATCATGGAAAAAATGTTTTTTTAGAAGGTGAAAGCTTAACCGCTCAATTGGTAGATCCTAATATTGAATTTTATTTCTAAAGAACCTCCACGATGTCTCACATCATGAAATATACCTACAATTGTAGTAAATTGGAACTTCATCAGTATTTTTCATTGTCGCATCATCATTGTGCTCCCATAAAAAAAGGTGTAACACAATCATACCCTTTATTCTTATATTTAAATAAATATTTGATAGGGTTTGACTGATTACACCACTTAACATTCTTATGAGCATCGTACTTGGGTAACAAATAATGGTTGTGAGGCATAACAAACCTATTATCAAGAGGCACTCAATTATTCTCTATTGTTCTTCCATTATCATGTATTCTATACACTGGATATTCATCATGATCAATAGTAGTAGATTCAACAAACTTTTAGGGAAAATTTTATGTATGATGACTATTAGACATGCAATGGGAGTTCTTTCCCATAGCTCTACATGGTTCATGTATCATATAATCTTGAAGCACTATGTAATATCTTAGATCTATACTTTGATATGAAATTTTAGCTAAAATAATTTGATCAATGTGATTTCTAGTTGGACACTTGTTTTCTTTGGAAATAAAAAAAATATATATGGGCATATGACAATCCACGCTTATGAAACTCAATAGTATTTATCACTATAATGAAAATAACACAAAAAAAAGTTATATAAAGTTAAGCTTGAATAAATAAGAACTAACTTTATCATGTAGGTGTTAAATATAACTTGATTTAACTATCCCACATATCTTATTATTCTAAATTTCTTTTATGAGACAATCTAACTTTATTTTAAAAACATGACAAACATATACAATTGATCATCAAACTTAGTCCATCTACTCTAAAGGTAACTAATAATCTCTAGTCATTTTGGATTGCAAATAAATGTAATAAAAAGGTCTGGTTAGGCAACCTATATACAAATTACCATGGTATCTTAATAATTCTAAACCATATATCAAGCACCATGGGTGAATGAAGATGACAATATAACTCTTTTTCCTTGCATTGATGGATCTGTCTCGCCACTTAAAATAGCATCTATCAACCCACCATATAGTTCACATTATAGTTTTTTTGATGTAATAGGATATATGCCAATCTTCTAGACTCTATCATTGTATTGGCATCAATAATAAGTTGTTGGAAAAGTCTCGTATATGATAGTATCACCGATAACTCTATATCTCTTTTATGCAGGTCATAACAAAAATACTCATTTTTTGCTTACATTTTTTTGTAGCATTGTGAAGTTATGAAGTTCCTTTATCAAGTGTAAAAGTAATGTCTTCTCTATACCCATCTCCACTATATGAAAAGAATATAGGATATTATAATGCATGATATGAAGCAAGTAATTCAATGATGCACTTTAGCATTTTTGATTTTGTCTCAACCAAGATTTCCCTATCATCTAAAACTGCATCAAAATAGCTAACAATTAATCTAGCAATGTTTGAAGCTATAGGTAGAATATAATTGAGCAACCATCTCTATTCCTTCTACCTATAAACTTTAGCATAACATTTGAGCAACCATCTATTCCATTTTTTTCTTTGTCATGCTAAAAAATTTCACCAACATATTATTCTCATCAAGCATCATCTTCAAGTAAAAAATAATAGACGTGTGAAGATTCTTCAATATTTCATTTTACTTGTAATAAATAAAATTGAAATAAGTTAATATAACCATTCACTTCAAATTTTATATAATAAGTCAATCAATACCAACAAATAATATTATAATTTTTACCTAACCAAATGAATTATATATTTTTTAACTTCAATTGCTATGTTATAAATGTATAGTTGTGCAACTTTTGAGATTGAACCTAGTAAAATTTCTATAAGATGCTAATTTTGGTCATATAGTCTAAAGATCAAACTAGAATGTTCATCATTCAAATTCATATTAATTTTTCTACCCATTGACATGAAGCAAAACATATTGTTGTATAATCACTATTTTTTTTAAAAAGAAAATTTTCTTACTTCGATCATCTTATTATATATAAAAAGGCAGCCCTAAGCACCTGCAGTTTCCTACTCAAAGCATTAATGAATAGTACATGAGAATGACTAGAGACATTAAAATTCCACATAAACAATATTTACTATACATTTTGGGTGGTCATTATTTTACAATCCAAATCACCAATGTCAGTTCTATAGTCTGCTAATTCCAAGTTATCAATCCTCCATATTTTTGCGCAATCTTTATTAGATGTCAGAAAAACATCAAACCATTCAATCAATGGCAAGATATTACATAACCTAAATCTCAAAATTATCCTTTCCAAATTGAGAAAAAATTTCTATAAATAGTAACGTCTATTATAACATCTCGCCACGTGGTCTTTGTCTTCACAAATTCCATGAACATCTGCACAAGGTTTCCATAGTTAAGTCAATAATCATTTATGGTTTTTGAGCTAAGTTTCTAATTTAGGGCTTGACTAACAATATATTCTTATGCTTGCAAATGTAATCATCAATAGATAAACATATAACCATGCCTCTATTTTCTCTATTAAGTGAAATTAATCATCTTCAACAACATAGATAGTTCAACTTAGACTAATAAAAACTTATGAAAGAAAACCTTATGAGAGGAGATCTTGAGCATACTCTATGGAGTGTGTAATGCATGATAGCCAAGCAACCAATACACATTAAACTTATCGTTAAGAAGAAACCCAATAATTAATTTCATTTCAATTAGAATTACTAATAGATTTTAGGGAGTTATAGTGCATGTAAAAATTAAAAGGACACTCAACAATTCATGCCCATTTTATCTAAAGGAAACTTATACTATGTGAGAATTTTCATTGCTACTGAAAACAAAATGGACATCAAAACAACCAAATTTCAGTATGTAATTTACTTCTTTATAAAATTAAAATTTATTAGAGGATGGACATGTTCCTAAAGAATCTATATTTGTTTTTCTTATTTCAAGCTCTACCAATAATTGATACTTCTATATTTATTGGTAAAGTTATCTATCAACTATAAATAATCTATTCTAAACATCTTTAGTTAACATCATTTGAACCGTGACATGTGTTATTGGCAAGGTAGTGACCATAAATAATATGCAAAAAGGGGTAATTTATGGGTAAATAATAAATCATCTTGACTTTGTAATTGAAGACTCAAGGTAACTACATGACAAAATAGACAATTTTATACTCACATAGACATCACTAAACATGAAGCATATTTTGCAAGCAAAAAATAGTTGAATGTACACTATGGGGTGAATTTGCTATTAAGCTAAACGTACATGTCAAAAAATTCAAGGCCAGAGCTAGTTTACATCATAGTACACTTCAACAAAGTCATAATGTTTAGAGGTAAAAATAAGATTCATATTCTAATTACATTAAAACATACATGAAGATTATAATCAACACCTTTCGTTTATATATACCAAGTAAGACTAGCCAATACTTGTAATGTCATTAAAATCATTATGGATAGGGATGATCAACAAATTTAAGACTTTCAAATGAGTATATTATTCTACAACAATTCAAAAAAAATTTCAATAATTTTTAATTATAATTAATAACACTACCTATATTCAAAGAAACACTATTGCAACAATTAGTGGCATACAAGGACCTACATTATATTCTGTTGATAGGGAGCTGGCAAGTGGAAAATGGCTTTTCAAAACTCTAGAGCAACTAAAAAATGAGGAGGTATGATAAATAATACCTACTTTATACCATATTTTGTAAAATAATTTTACAAATATAATGACCTAAAATTAATATATATATATATAGACATATACACA
Source organism: Tamarix austromongolica (assembly GCA_039764185.1). Classification (NCBI taxonomy): domain Eukaryota; kingdom Viridiplantae; phylum Streptophyta; class Magnoliopsida; order Caryophyllales; family Tamaricaceae; genus Tamarix; species Tamarix austromongolica. Next base: position 74,279,495 of record CM077816.1, on the reverse strand, counting down.
GAGAGAAAGGAAAGTTCTAGATTAAATCATGATTAGTAGCAATATAGACAATGATAGACTTGTATTATATTGCATGTAGAAGTTGCTTCAAGAAGTTAAAAGCAAGTGGTGATAAGTTCAAGTGTGAGAAACGTAATAAATTTGAAAATAGTAGCAATCTAAGGTAAAAATTAGAATAGTTGATGACATAAATAATGACCCATTGCTAATGTGGGACAACGAGTGCAAGGAACTAATAGAAAAATCAACAAAGGAATTGAAGGATAATAATGAAAAGGTAAATTATAAAATAAATTATCTCAATTATTACCAAAATACGGTTTCCATTTTAAACAAAAGTCAACATTGTTTTATTGGTTTAGATGTCACATGAAGGTATATTAAGGGAACTTGAAACCATATTACACAAGTTAGTATTATTTCTGGTACAAATTAAAAAAACAATATGGGAGCCTACATTATCATTAAACTTACAATAGACCATAGTTTAGTTACCAAGTATGATGAACCAAGCATGTTTGATAGCCAAGTTAGTTTATGCTAAAATATTAGGATGATGTAATAGTTAATCATTATCATAGTTAACATTTGATCATAATAAATTGAATTATTAACTTTAGGTTTTAACTTACTATTAAAAGCCAACAAAGGTGAAGTGGAAGGGAAAGTATCCAAAGGAAAAAACATTATTCAATTCATTGTATACCACAATAGTAGTGATATTTTTATTTTGAATGTTATTTCACAAACTAATGAAATCAAAACACTTAACAGGGAAGAGGACGCCACACAAATGAAAGCAATAGATGTGGAAATAGAGAAGAGAGGAAAGAGAAACATAGATAGAGATATTTTATCTATTGTTCCTATGAAGAAAACAAGGGCAACCTCTAAGAAAGAAAAATTATAAATTTAATTTAGATTTTTTATTTCTAATGTAATTTTTCTATCTTATGAAAGGTTGAAGTCTCATGTGAAGACTGTCTGTGTGGTGTTCTATGTATGCTATGAACTAAATTAAAATCTACTATTTTCTTTTTGTTATGTAATAATAGCCTAAGTGGTATGAGGTTGTCATAGCTAATGAGTAATTTCGTATATATGATATATCAAATTTAAATGACATACTATCAACTTTGTTTATGATCAATGATATGTGCTACTATTTGAGCTAAATTTTTATTAAATTAGTGATAACTGAAATATAAATAAACATTATTCCTAAGGCAACAACAATGCATATTATACAACAATGGACAATATATAAGAACAGTAAGAAAAATATTTTAAATACACACGAACAAGAACATTCAACAAAACACCATTAAAATGAAAAGGAGCATCTTAACCAAGCTAATAGAACATTAATCACATAGATTAACTTTTCAAAGACTTAGTTTTACCTTTATTAAAAAATTATTAAGGTGTACATAAAAATGAAATAAAAATAAATTGCATAACAATAGGAAGAGATGTAATATGTTTGTCTAAAACTAAGAGGATACTAGCTACCACTGCCATATACTATCAAATTTAACCAATTACAACTCTGACCTCACAAATGTGTACCATTTTTTTTATTATTCCTTTGTTTTAGCTACAAAAAAAACTCACATCTCCCTCTTTCCTCTAAAATTCCAATTCTCCCAAAAACAGAAGCAACTCATAAAAAGTTTCAAGTCAGACACTAAATCTAACCCAATGTAAGCTTTTAAAAATATTATGACTCTCCATTAATAATCAGCATGTACATATAGTATTTATGTTTATATTTATTTATCTAATTTGTATGCTGAACAAGATAACTAATTATGAAGAAACTAACAAAGTCCACAAGATTATTTGGAAAAAGGGCATAAGAAGAAATATGGTTCAATTATCTACTATGAATGACAATTCACATACATGATCAATGCCTTATACAATTGCTTACATATTATTATATATTATGCCTTATATAAAAACTTATTATTTATGTTTATGTATATATCCTTATACAAATTGAACTACTTCTTCTGATAAGTATGCATAAACACATTAACATTCAAATTAAACACATCAATATAGACACTATCAAACTATAATTCAAAACAAGTAACATGTAGTCTTGGATATATACTTTATTTTATCATTGAAACTTAGCAGCTACTCATAGGTAAAATATAATTGACTCAGTCCTAATTTGTTACGATCAATTCATTATTCTATATTATCTTAGTATATGGAAAAATATAGTCAATATGCAAACTATTTATTCAAAACAAATTGTGACATCAAAGTCTGATTATAAGCATATATATATATATATATATATATATATATATATATATATATATATTTGTAAACTAGCAACTACTAATAGTAGAAATAAATAATAATTGATCCTTAATCATTGTGATTAATCAATATGATCAATTTATTATTCCATATTATCCTAGTCTATCCTATTTCATTTTGTCATTGTACACTAGCAATTATTAATTGGCAAAATATATAACGATCAATCCTTATTTGTTATGATCAATTTATTTATTATTCCATATTATCTTAGTACTTGGAAAAAAACAAACACAAAAGTAAAATTACATATTTCCATTAAAAACATAAAATACATAAATATCATTATATGCATTGTATTATGGAACTAAAGTAACAACATGCATCTAAAACCACAACAAGCATAGAAAGTAACAATAACTTGAACCAAGGTTAACAAAATAATAATAGCAACAACTATAAGCTACAGTTAAAAAAGTAAGATACCTTTTTCCCCATTAATCATTGTGAAAATGGTAGGCCAAATTAACAACCCCAACATGCATACAAATGTTTTAGCAACAAAAGATAATGAAATAACAAAAGCACTAAATAAAAAAATATATTAGTTCAAGAAATGAAGAAAGTAAAGTTGCTTCAAAATTAAATATATATTAGCCTAATATAAACTTCAAAAACTATGGATTTAAAATACACACACACACACACACACTATGTGTGTTGTGTGTGTGTTTGTCTATCTGTATATATATATATAATACAATGAAAATTTATATATATTTTAAATCTTTTAACTATAGAACAACAAAACTAAAGATTATTTTTGGAAGTCAACTCTAATATCAAAGTTCATATAATCCATAATACTTATTGCTAAAAATTTAATTCTTTTAACTATAGAAAAATGATTGCAACTTCTCAACTCTTACTTAATCCACATGTAGAAAAAAATCCAATTATTTACCTAATTTGAATGATAGTAAAAATATGAATAAAATAAAATATTAAATTACAAAATAACACCACACCTCAATATTTAACACAACAACACACAAGATTTCACTGACACATCAAATAAAAAAGAACAACTTTTTATGAGTATGTTGTGTTTGTGAAACAAAATTTGAGAAAAAAGTATAGCTAGATTTGTAAAGTGTTTGTGAAACACAACACCTTGGACAATCGAATGATGTAAAAAAGAAAATAAACTTTCATAAGCATATTTCCAAAATAAAATTGCAGAAAATTACCTATATATCAAAATTATACCTATATGAGAATTGTTGTTAATATTAGGTTAATATGCTTGACCGGAAACTCAAAAGCTGAGTAGATTTAAACAGTAACAAGTAAAAACAACAGGAAATATGATTAATATACCATATTAGTAAATCAAATCCAAAATATAACATTATGAGAAATCAGTTTCTATATTTGACTTAATAAGATTTGCTTGAAACACCAAAGCTTAATAGATTTCAAAACCAGCAAGTAAATATAATGCTCATTAGAGCAAGCATATTTTCTCAACTCGATATTATAGATATCACAATGCGATTTCAAGCTCGGATACAAAAAAAAGGAAGACTAATTTTGTATTAGTAAAACAAAAAAAATAATAAAGCAAAGCAATATCAGAAGTATACTTATAGAATATTGATTCTTAGAGTGCCCAAGTTTACTAGACCTAAACTGAAAATTTGAGCATATCTCATCCTAAGATTTCAAACTCAAATAATTGGAAAAGTACTATTCATTATACATAATAGTAGTAAAAAAATTGATTCAAAAATCACTTATATGAGTAATAGGATGCTTAGATTGGTGAATTTCAGTTGATATAAAACTCAAGATCTATTAAAATAAAAAATTATTTCAAGCTAAATTTCTAAAATAGAGAACAAAATAATATATTCGTATAGTCATATAGTATATATGAAATAATTTTTAAAATGATAACAAAATTAGTGCATTTACTTAACTTATCATGAGGGATTCTTTAAAATAATGAAGGTACCTGCACAACAAAAAACCAAAAATAAATAGTAACGATAATTTTATTTAGTGTTGAACAAATTGTAAGATTATGTGAGTATTATCTTCATTAATTTTGAAATCACTTAACATATTATAAAATTAATATCTATGCTTAAAAATCAAACTAAAAACTTGAAAAAGAAATGAAGTTAAATTAGATCGAGTGTATTGGCACTAGCCAGTGGCCATCAAAAGAATGTGTATCCATATCTAGAAAAAGTAAGCAATGACTTTGATTAGTTACAAATATAAGTAAATAAAGATTTGAACAAAAGAGAATCACAAAGTAAATCTCACCAAAATTAGCTTAGCCTTGAATCTTTTCTTCTTGGGAATGGAAGTTTGATACCAGGTTGTTCAAATGAATGGATAATGAAGGTGATGAAACAACTTCAACCATGGGCTATTCTATAATTCCTCAAAATTTACTACTATTTTTTAAGTGGAAGTATTAACATAATATAATGGGCATTACAACTACACTTAGAACGAGTCTAGTCCATACATTTATCATACTAAGCGTAAGGCTAAAACATCATGACAATAAATTAAAACTTACAAAAATAGAGAGAATTGGGAAAAGCCTTTAATAAATTATATGTAAGAATAAAGTACAAAATACATACTCCAGATAATGCAATACATAAAAAAAGAGAGGAACAAAAGAGATAAATAGTCCAAAAGAGATTTTCAAAATTTAGGGCACATAACATATATGATATCTAATAGATATAACTCTACACCCTAACCCTAGCATATAAACCTACATCACTTTGTTTGAGGAACCCTTTTAAAGTCAGTAGGATCATCATCAAATACCTATGACATAAAATCTACTAATGTGTAGTATAAGCACACATCTTATATTGAGTAAAACAACTATACTAAATAGATAACATTATGCACAAGGCTCATGCAAAGAAAGCAATAGAAAATGTAATAACAAGATGACAACATGCTTACATATATATGCCAATTGAGAAGAAGAAAACTCAACCATCAAGTATAAAATAATGTAATACAAATGGATGAATAGATGGAATTCATTGATATTATATTTTATTATCGTGATCACAACCCATATCTTATATTAACTTAAGGACGGAGACTCAAATAAACCATAACAACTAATCTAGTACATGAATGATACTAGTTCTACACTAGACCACCAAATAATAGGACACCTAATCACTTAAGTATGCATACCCTATATAGGGCCGACATATATCAGGACACCTATGGAGTAGAAGAGGGTATCTTTAGACCTCGTAAGGCACCCGAGATCATATAATAGAAAATATCAGAATGGTATCAAGTGAATACCAAACCTAACTCGAATATCTACCCTGAGTGGTACAAGTTTCGACTTAAGATCTTTCACTTTGAGTGATTAATACTTTATCAAAGATTTAGGTCAAATAAGAACAAAAGCCATAGAACATCACTTAATCCTATAAACACAAACCAATTATTTTATTAAATTCTAATATTACCCACACACTTGATCCATAAAGGAATTAAGGCTCAAACCATTTAGAGTAGAAAGGCTCATTATCATGATATTAAAGCCTAATAGAATATATGGGCATTAAATTCCAAGGAAGATTATTGAGCCATTAAAGCCCAAGCTAGATTATTATGGCATTAAAGCCCAAGTCCCATAATATGAAAGGTCACATAAAATTAGATCTCAATGTATATTAAATCCAATTATTTGAGACAAGGATCATTATCTAACATTTAAGTTAACAAATGGTTCACTTATAAGGATGAAATAAATAACTAGTCTAAGGGCACATAAAATGACTAAAATATCTTTAAGGTCCACTAATTTACCTTAATATTAAGAGAGATGTATTTCATTATAAAAGGATGATACTTAACCAATTTCTTTCTTAGGATAAAATATAAATAGTAAACTAAGATAAAATGCTAATATTACTTAATGTACCAAAAGTGTCTCTTTCTCATTTTATTTTTCTTGATTAATTAATTATTTTAATTAAGGTATTTATGTCTCCTCACCAAATGTCAACCAAGTGTCAAATTATACATTTTAAATTATTTTATCATAATGTTTACTTAGGTCTTAAATTTTTTAGAATTTACAGGTAATGGTTAAATGTAATACTCTAAATTTTAGCTAAACCTTATCATGAGTAATTAATATCATAACCTAATTCTAATATTATACAACTAATATGTCTACCTTACCTTAACTTTTTAATTCTATTTCTTAACTTAAACCTAATATTTATTCCATTTTATTAATATTTTTAACTTGAACCTAACCTTGGTTGTTGATAATTAATTTATCCTAATACCCTAACTTAAATTATTATAACCTAATTCTAATTTTAAAACCAAACCTAAGTACTCTCCTTATCCTTTTTCTTAAAATTTTTCTTCCCTACTTTCCTAACCCCTATTTCTTCTCCTCTTCTTCCTATGTGAAACATTGTCCCCAGAAAATGCCTCTGACATTTGCTATGCCTCATCACTTACACCCTACCCCATCATCACCCACCTTCTACGACTATGGGTTTGCCTTGAATATTTTGGCTGATCGCCCCACTTCTCCTCTTATCCCTCTCTACATGCACGCAACCGTTGTACACACATAAAAAAGCCTCTCGGTTATGCCTCATTTTAATGCCCTAAATCACTCCCTTCCTCCCTTTATTTTTCTATTTAAAATTTCACCATTGAATGCAACCTTCTTTCCCTCATCTTCCTCCTTCTCACTATTGCCAAACACACCTTAAAAACCACCACTAACTACCCTTGTTACACCTCCTTCCCTTACACCAGCAGCCTGGTGTAGGAGCATCTATGGATTCTCAAGATAATGAGGATTTGACATACTTAGTAATTGAGACTCTTACAATATTTGTCTTTTTTGATAAAATTAATAATGTGAATAACCTTAACAAGTGTAATTTGAGTAATTTTTGTAGGTATGTAACATATTTAATAGGGGAAAATTCATGCACTTTAAGATGCCAACATATCTAATATTTTATATGTTACAAGTTATTACAAGTTATTACAAGTCAAAGGAAACTATTATGCATGGAAGTAAAACTTATAAGTTAAGGAGACCTAGTTATTATTCTTATGCAACTTAGGGCTTTTGTTAGCAGTTTCCATGTAATTGTAATAATTTTTAATTTGATTCATGTGCTATATAGGTTTGTGCTATGTTGCTATTATTATTTAGTGTACTAGTTATCCATGTGTGTATTACCTTGACTACCGTAGTGTGCTATTTAGCAAAGTGTGACTACTATAGTTGACAGCTTGTAACATGTATGTCGAATCATATTAAAATCTAATACAAGTAATATGATTGGCTATATTTTCTCTTTTGTGAGTGAATAATTCTAACTAAGACTCATGATTGTATTCTTAGATAGAGTGCTTTGAATTTATTCTTGGAGAAACATTCAAAGTTAACCTTCTTATTGAATTTTTCCTTGAATCTTGATTAAAGATTCATACCATTCTTTAAATCTTCCTTGAATCTTACTTGAAAATTCTCATACTTCTTCCTTATATTCAAACCATCAAACCAACCTCCTTCTTCTATCCATTAAAATATTCAATCTCCTAAGATGATTCACACCACAACCCCCACTTAAACAACACCCATAACACCACCAACTCCAACTGAAACACCCTCGTCACATTTGGTAAAAACAACTGAGCCTCCTTATTTTCTCCACCATACACCACCTTTTGCATCCTACATATTTCCCTCACCCCTACCACTAGAAACCACTACTATTCCCTACCCTTAACACCAACCAAAATAACCACAACACCCTTACCCCTTGGGTAAAGCCCATTGCAACCCCTCTTTCTTTTTTCATTAACCACTACTATTCCCTCACCTTTTGCATCCTACACCACCTTACCCCTATTTCCCTCACCTCTTTCTTTTTTCATTAACCACTACTATTCCCTCCACCATACACCACCTTTTGCATCCTACATATTTCCCTCACCCCTACCACTAGAAACCACTACTATTCCCTACCCTTAACACCAACCAAAATAACCACAACACCTTTACCCCTTGGGCAAAGCCCATCGCAACCCCTCTTTCTTTTTTCATTAAACACCATACCATACCCCTATCATTCTGCCATTTCCACCTTATCACCACATCCTCCTTTGTCCAAAACCACCATTTCCCCTCCTTTTTATTCAACACCTACCACTGAACAACCCACAAGCCCTTCATCCAAAATTTTTGATCCTCATCCATCATCTTCAACCATTACAACCATTATATACTACCTTCCTTCGACCTGCTACACTACCCCTTTGGCCTCATCTACCATTCCCCTACCACTATAAATGGAATCTTGTGCCATTGCTTCCCTCCATTCCTTTCCATTGATCCCCTCCCTTCGTTGTGCAACTCTCAGTCGAAGCCATTATCTTGGTTTAGTTTAGTTTTCCTCCCTTATTTCCCTCTTCCTTAAATTAACCCTTCCTTCATTATATCATTAATTTCTAATGGTATTTTTTCTCTTAGGTGACGCACTAGAATTTCTAGAGAAGGTGGGATAGAATATACGTGCTTAGAGACTAGTGCCTTATTTAGTAAGGATACTAGTCATTATTTAGGGTTTTCGTGTTAAATGTTTTGTATGATTACGTATATTATCATGTTGTTATTATTATGTTTCTAAATTAATGTTGTTAATACTATGATTTGGTAATATGGATTATATGATGGGAAGAGAGTGAGAATGAAGAAAGATGTGTTGGTACGATGTTGTTATGCAATTCATATTTTGTGGATTAGTATAACACATGAACATGTAATGTGGGCTTGAATAAGTATGTTAAGTGTGAAAAGATTATATTTAAGATTTAAGGTGATGTATAATATCAGGATTTGAAAATGACATTGACCATGTAGGGTTTTTTGTATGAAATAAGGTTATTCAATTTTTTTAAAGGGCATTTTGGTCAATATGGGCTTAATATGGAAATTCTAGTATTTTAATGTTTTATATGGCTTAAAATATGCTAAAGAGATCATGTGAATTTTTTTTGATTAGTCATGAATGTCATAAATTCCATAAAATGAGAAAATGGCTTACTTTAGGAATAGTAACCCTAAAATGGGGATATTATTATCACATGTGTGAAATTTTAGATTTAAACCATGAATTTAAGATATTTTTTCTAATATTGGTGTTTTAGAAAATTATATTTAATTTGGTTTCTATATGAGACTTGTGGAAAAAGTTATGATGTATTTGTGAAATTAGGGTTTTGTAAACCTTATAAATAATAATTTTTGAGATAGGGCTATTATCGTATGTGTAATACATGAGATTTAGACCTTGAATTTTAAATATGTTGTTTATGATGATAATTGAGTTATATTTTCCAAATTTGGTGGATAAATAATCAATATGGAGGAAGTTATGCATATAGTATGAAATTAGGGTTTTTTAGGGAGCTTATGGAATTTTTCCTTAGGGATGCCCTTGATATCTATGTGTTTTGTGCTTTACTTGCTTCATTTATGTTTTGTAACTATCAAATAAATCATTAATACTATATTAGTCATTTAAAGTGAAATATTTCATGAGTTGAGATGAGGTGTTATGTTCGTTCCACCGGATGATAATAGTAGCTCAGGTGTGTTGTCCGTGGGAAGTGTTCTAAATTGTTCCACCTACTTGGATTAGGTGCATTTTTCCTTAAGAGGTGTTGGATCCATTATACCAGATAATAATAGTGGATTAAGCGTGTTGTTTATGAGAGGTGCTTTAGTCCATTCCATTAGATTAAGAATAGTAATGCCCTAAACTCAACGTGAATGAGCATATGATTTAAGATAAGTAAATAATGAATAAGACATTAATTAATTGAATCGGAAGATTACATGATTCAAGACCCAGGTGTTGGGGTTGTTCCACTAGACAATAATAGTGACTCAAGTATATTATCTTTGAGAGGTACTTCATATCGTTCCTGTGGTTTAAGAATAGTGGCTCAAGATCATTTTTCCCTGAGAAGTGTTGGATCCATTATGCCAAACTATAATAGTAGTTTAGGTGTGTTGTCCCTAAAAGATACTTTAGAATATTCCATCAGTTTAAGAATAGTGGGGGTCCTTGAGCTTAATATAAATAAAAAAATGGATTATGTTATTTCTAATAATGAGATTTGGATAAGTTTTTGCTTGGCATCCTTTTATGTATCATGCATATATGCTTATTCTATGATGTGAACTTATGAAAGTATTTATATCCCTTACTCAAAAGTATTATCCTTTCTCAGTGTGCATTTTACTGACTATCCTTTTTATGGGTACTGCTCATTTTTCGAGCAAATCCACCCTATTTTGCAGGTGATTTATGATTATAGCTTGATGTGCTTGCCTTAGGTGAGATATAATCGAATTGGTATAGGGTATGGTTATCTAAATATCTCTTTCTCTCCTTAGGCTCATAGTCCTTTATTTTCATTGTTTATTCCCTTTCCTCTTTTTTGTATCCTATATTATGGTGGAATCAAGTACTTTCTACACATGATTCCTAGGTATAAGGTTGATTTTACCTTGCACCCAACATAGATTAGGCATAAGGAGTGCCTTTTCTTTGTTAAATGTAGTAAGATACCCCTATGTTTTTTGCTTTGACTTCAGCTATTAAATATTAAAATGAACATTTTAATTTCCTAAATTTGGGTTTTTTACACCAAAATTCCCTTATTCACCTAAAATTACCTTAAACTTCTAAAATTCATAACTTACTCATGGTCGAATATGTCTAGAGCCTTAAAAAATTCATTTCAACATTAAATGATACAAAATTCATCATGTAGCTTCTATAACCTATTATAAATACAATTTAATACTTATATACATTTAAAACAACCAAAAATCACATAAAATAACAAGAAAGAGAGCTAAAAAAACTCAAATCTAGGCATAATCATCACGACTATATTGAAAATGAAACACAACTCTACCAAACACTCAACACAACTCCATTAAATATTCACCACCTTTCAAAGAGGCATAAGAACATGTAAAAATCATATAATTCATCATCTCATTAAATTTTCATAATTATTCACATAATATAGAAACATACACATGTTATGCAAGCTTTTTTAAAGATATTATTTCATGTTTATAATGAAAATAAAGCTAATCATGAATAAAATAACATATAATACACCTAGCATAAAATCCTATTTCTAAAGGTTAGTTTATTTATAAAAATTCCTAATCTCCTTATTAAAGCTAAAATAAGTAATATATCAACTCCTTCTCTAAACCACTTGGCCACATTCAAGAATATAAGATAATAGAGTTAGAAAATCCAAGATCAATAATTAGGTAAAATGAAAGTAATGGAAATGAAATGGAAGCTTAAAAAACACCACCAAAATCCACCATGGAATGATAGTTAAAGGTATTTTAGGATTAATGGGAAGGTAAAAAGGATAAAAATAAGGGAGGAAGGACATAAAATCTTTGTTGCAATACATAAAATAGCAAAAATAAAATTTTAAGGTTGTTTGACAAGGCAGATAGGAGATTAAAAAGAAGAGATGATGGGTATGATTTCATGGGTAAAAGAGTTCCTAGATGAATTATAACATGAAAGGAACAATATAAAACAAGAATATAAGGTAAAGGAAGCAAGGTTGAGGCCTAGTAGCTACTAGAATTCACAAAAAACCAACATTTATTTGTAGTTGTGTAGCTTGTCAAGAAGCAAAAGTTAGAGTAAAATAAAGCTTAAAGGAGCTTGATTTCAGGAGTGTAAATGGTTTGGAGTTATGCAATGCAATATTTTAAATGAAACAAAATCCAGAGAAATAGAAAAACTAGAGAGAAAGAACGAGTTCTTGCAAGTTGGAAATAAATCAATTTTGAACTCTATTGAAATTTTATGATTTTATGTGCGTTTTATAATGGAATGTATGAGTTGGAAAAATTATAGTGAGATCTGGTAGGGAGGATTTTTAAGTGAGTTTTTGGTTTGAATTTCAACTCATTTTATTGCTAGGATTAGGGGTTTAAGAGAGATGTTAGACTATAGTTAAGTATGTAAGAGAAATGTCACAAAATCATTATTATAGAACTTTGTGCCCTTTTTTGTTGAGTGAAAGTTAAACAAGTTAAAAATCTATTTTTTTTGTTTAGGAAACTATTTATGAGTCAAATAATGTTTAGAATATTGGTTACAATTTTTTTGAATAATTAAATTGTAAAAAGTTTAATAATAGGCATTTATTAGAAAAAATGTCAATTGAAATGCAAAAATCATAAAAATTTATGAAAAGGTGTGGAATCATTTTAGAAACTTAAATATACAAAAATTTTGGGTATCAGAGTTGTTTTGAATATTGAAGAATCAAAAATGAAAATAATGTCTAAGATCGTCTAATTGCGTAAATGTATTTTTTCATGATTTAACAATTTGGAAGGAATTGGTGAAACATGAATGAATAGAATGTATAGAATTCACTAATGGAATATATATATAAGTATTTACATATTTTGGAATTGCATTGCCAGCTTAATCACATATAGTAATTAGGGTTTGAGAAAATGTGGTATTACATATTTGTAGTCGAAACTTGTGAATCTCCAAAAATCATAAGAGATTTACACAATTCTAGCAACTAATTCGAGTAGGAGAAGAGGAAGATAATACTGATATAAAGTTTTCCTACTAATTTGAGTATTCTATGGAGAATGGATTCCCACCTAAGGTGACAAGAGAGGAGAGTTCTGCAAAATTGGAGATTAAAGAGAGAGATGTACACAAATATAGTAATTGATTCAAGTAGTATAAGAAGCTATTATCGATATTATATTATTTTACTAATTTGAGGACTCTTAGGGAGATTTGAAGTGACAATAGAGGAGTGATGGTTAGAGAGACGAATGATTATTCTAAAGTGTAAACTAGAGAGGAGAAATGGGAATTTGGGTGTAATTTTTAGAACACAAAAGAATATAACTATTAGGATCAAGTCAAAACAAGAAGAGAAGAATGATGACTAGAATATGAGGTTTCCTCTTCTAGGTGGACAATTAAGATTTCAAATGCAAGTTGTGAGCATCTTATCTCAAAAGAAGAAGAAGAAGAAGAAGAAGAAGAAGAAGAAGAAGAAGAAGAAGAAGAAGAAGAAGAAGAAGAAGAAGACTAATGTTGATATGATGCTAGTATGTTTAGGTGGATGACCTAGATTTTCTATTGAAATTTAAAAATAAATAACAGCTAGGATTTGAATAATTTGTGTTAGTTATGGAGATCTAGACTAAAAGAGAAGAGTGGTTCCAATTTATATGGGCAAAAATCAATAGTAGATATGGTCATAATATGTTTTTTTTTGCTTGATTCAAGTGACTAAAAGTAGATGGCTCAAATTAATCTAGTTTAAATTGAATGGATTAGATGGGGACATTTTGTGTTCCTTTACTTGATCCAAACTCTTTTAATTGAAGGTGGACAATGGAGTGTTTTGCTATACTAAATTAACCAATTTAGGAATAATAGATGATGTGTGTGGGAATATGGAACTATTAATTATGTAAAACTAATGCTCAATTATGATGGAATTAGGAAGAGGATGATTTGAAATTGGTGAATTAATGATGTAGATATTCGAATAAGGTAGGATAATGATGATGATGATTCGATGATGATTCGATGGTGTTTATGATTTGATGATGATGGTTTGAATTTGATGGATAAATGATGAATATGATTCAACATTTATGAGATGATGATGAGGATGATTCGATGATTAGGGTTTGGTAATGGGTGGTTTCGTAGGTTAGGGTTTCAAATGGTAAATTAGAGTTAGGGTTTTGAATTAGGGTTTTGATTTTGGGATGTGTTTGGACAATGAATATGGTTAGAAGGGAATGGGTTAAGGAGATTAGAAAAAAATAGTACTTAATATCTAATTCACAAAGACGAAGAGATTAAGGCTTTCAAGATTAATCATTCACACATATTCGATTAAACTTGAGTTGAACTCACATAGAATTAAATACTTACAATTTACATTCAACTTTAATTCTTGATGTCTCTCCAATCATGGTTTCTATGGATTTATATGGCCAAGGATACCGATTACAAGATACTAGCTAAAAGGTACAGTTCTTGAAAAGATACCTATCTAAAAGATACTATAATATAGAATATGCTAAAAGATACTAGAATATAAAATATTCTTGAAAAAGGTAGATTTATGCTACTTTATTCTCTAGCTAATCTCTAATTCTACTAGTTAATTAATTAATTAACTAAATCAACTAATATGCTCATCCAAGTTATATATTATTTCCTCCATGCACGTAGCCATGCACTCTATGCATGTCATGCACATGCACGTACGCCTAGTAGCTTGTATGGTACATTTCATTAATAAATAGCAATGTAACTATCCATTTGTATTTATTTTTGTGGGAGATCCTTTCTAAATGTATAATAATTGGTTCCATAATGATGAATGCCAATTCTTGAATATTTGCTCCTGCATCAATAGAAGTTTAATTGAGGTTTCTACTTTATACATAGTAAGAATTTTTTAAGAATCATGATTATAATAATAATTAAACTAAATTTAATTTGTGTAATATAAGTTGTATAAATAATCATCATCTTCATAATCATCATTATTATTATAATAGTACATATTGTGTAAATTATGCATTACTACAATACAATAAATACAAAATTGACAATTAAAGAAGTTCGCGTCTAAAGTATTTTCTTTAGATGTGAATAAATTAACCATAATAAATTAGCAATAAATTATTATTGTAAAGTTCTTAAATTATAAAGAACGAATAAAATTTTCTAATTATTCTCAAATATACATTTTCCATAATTTAATTTAAAGTTCTTAATATATATAAATTACATTAACTTATTAGAAATTGCATTAACTTATTTTGACAAAGAGGTTAATTAGAAATTGAATAAAAAAAATTACAAGACGTGAAGAAGGGACCTTTGTATTTGAAGAGATAATGTTAATAAAAGTATTACATGCTAAAAGCAATAATTATTGATAAAAAATTAAATATTTTATTGAACTATAAAATAAGTGAGATTTTATTCAATTAACATGCATGAAAAATAGAAAGTCCTCTAATTAATGGAATAAATATTATAACATTATAAATTAAGTTTGTAATACTCCCATTTTTCAAAACCAATCCACGAGAGAAATAAGGAAAAATATACACAAAAGCTAAATATGATGAGGCTATTACTACCATAATTAGTGTAAATCAACACCATTTTTCTACTTATACTAGCTGTTAAGGCTTGCTAAAATAAGAAAATACATCAAAATTTATTATTAGCTCAAGCTAATAGAAAATATTAATTTCTTTGATGGAAATTAGAATTGAATGAAAGGATAAACTAAAAATTTCAATTAAAATTAAAATTAAAAATCATGAAATTAATGGTGATAAATAAATCTCTAAAAATGGTCATCGCTCTCACTCTTTCTAACCATGCATATCATCCACATCTTGTATAGGTTCATACTCTATCTTCATTAGGTCATCTATTAACTATGTACATCACAGATCATTGTAGTCTCACTTAAAACATATAACAAATTAGCAAGAGGAACAACTAAGCAACACATGTGCACAAAGAAGTATAATATTCTTATACATATACATATATAGGGTAAATATCTAATGAGGACTATCTCTCTCAGTAAGAACTAAAAACTAGTATCTCAAGTTGAATAAAATACCTAGAGTGGGTGGTGGAAACTACTATTAATATGTAGAGAAAACTACTATAATTAGTTTCAAGAAACTATAGTATTTGAATGTTTGAAAAAAAGGTGGTGGCATTTTTGTAAACTTTGTGTATTTATATTTTAGTTTTGGAAACTACCTATTGTAGGTGGTGGAAGTTACTATTAGCAGGTGGAAAAAACTACTCTAAGTCTCTTAGGAAATTATAGTATTTGAGTGTTAGAAAAAAAATGGTGGTGTTTTTGTAAATATTATGTATTTATGTTTCAAGTCAGGAAAATACCCACGGTATATGATAGAATACTTTCAGTGGGTGGAGAAAACTATTGTAAGTCTCTTAAGAAACTATAGTATTTGAGTATCATACAAAGAATACAGTAACATTTTTGTAAATATTACTATTCATATTTCAAATTAGGAAACTACCTATACAAAGTGGTGAAAAATAATCGCAATAGAGGGGGTGAATACGGTTTTATGGAATGAAAATGACTAAATAAAAATTAACATGTGATGCAGAGTAGTTCAAGAGTAAATTAGTCTTTACATCCACTACCAAAAGGTTCTCCTTTTTATATATTTGAAATAGTAATGTGATTTATTAATGATCACTCTTCTCTTGGTATATGAGCCTTATAGTCTCAATAACCCTCTAGAGATGATTTACAACTTTCCTATTTATCTTCTCTAGACTCACCACATGAATCTCTTAAGAATGATAGGTAAATACCCACTAAACCCTTTTAAGAGATTTTTAAGAGGAGGTTGTGATTACAGAAAGTTCTCACTAAAAAAACAAGATACAAAAGCTTAGATCTTTGGATGAGATGTAATCTAGCTAGATGTAATGTGGGATATTACAATTTGAGGGTAATTATAGCTAATGGAAATGATCGAAGAATATATTTCAGTAAAAACTTTAAAATATGAAAGTTTGGAAAATTGAGCGAGTAATTAAATGATTTTAGAGTAAGATATTAATTGCACAATCAATGATATGAAAAGTTGGTTGTAATAAATGTAGAGGGACCTGATTTATAAGGGTTTCCCTTGTGTATATCCATTAGATATAAATTTACAAAAAAATTCAGGAAAAAAATCAACATTTAATGCTCACTAGTCAATCGGTCTAGAGGAACCAGTCAATCAATTATATGGAAAATCGATCGGTATGTTCTAACCATTCGAATGTTTATGTTTCGACTAAAATAGAAAGTTACTATTGTGTGAACTAGTCGATCAGTTTATTCAAACTAGTCAATCGGTTTGGAAATATGTATAGTTGGTCTTAAAATACATATCAACAGTGATTTGGTATGGTGAGACTAGTTGATGTGTTCATTGTACCAGTTGATTGGTTTGACCAAATTGGTCGATCAATAATGAACTAGTTGATTGGTTATGAACTAGTTAATCAGTTTGGGAAAACCGGTTGATGTGTTTAACCAGAGAATAATGGGTTTCTATAAGAGTGAAACCCATAATCTGGTTTATCTAACTAATCGATCAGTTTATCAACCTAATAGATCAATTTGGCATAACCAATCTACGCATTTAATTAGAGAGGAGCTGGGGTAATACAAAAATGAAATCCATGGACTAGTTGGTCAAGCCAGTTGATCAATTTTAACAAATCAGTCAATTGGTTTGGAAAAACCTAATCGATGTGTTTAAATAGAGGCAAATTGGATTTTTACTAGGGTGAAACCCATGGACCGGTTGGTCAAACTAGTCGATCTGTTTGCTTAAACCAATTGATGTGTTTAAACAGAGATGAATTAGGTTTTTACAAGAGTGAAACCTATGGACTAGTGGGCCAAACTAGTCGATTGGTTTCTCAACAAGTTGATTGGTTTATCTAAACTAGCAGATGTGTTTAAACAAAGATGAGTTGGGTTTCTATGAGAGTGAAACCCATAGACTGGTTGATTAAACTAATTGATCGGCTTAGGAAAACCCATCAATCAATTTTATCCACCAATCAATCCATCTGAGTTAAACTCAACTGGTTGCTTTGTTCAAACTTAAGCAATTGACTGGTTTCGATTGGAGCCAATCAATTTGTTTTACAACTACTCATAAAGAGTTTATCAAATGAAGTCACGTCCATTATTTTTCAACAAATTATTTTAAAGAGTTTTGTTTGAAATATGAACTTTGCTCAACTTAAATCTTTACAATATACCAAAGACTCACAAAATATTATCCTTAATGTTCAAGTCTTGGTTCCTTTTGCATGTTTTGTTTTCTTATACTTGGAATTTTGATTGCTCTTTTATATTTTCACCTTTGGAGTATGCTTAAAGTGAGATAGATTAGTTGTTGTACATGTACACTTATGCAAACACATTAGTTACCAATATCAATTTGTTATCATCAAAACAATTATAATGGCATTGCTTAACCTTTGAGATTAACATATATATATATATATATATATATATATATATATATATATATATATATATATATATATATATATATATATATATATTACATGAGGATAATATATAAACCAACCATATCTTTCAATAATTCACAAGGTACCTATAACCATTTATTAATCTTGTAAATCAAGAGACCACATCACACAATATACGATTTTAAATATTTTGAGTATGGGGAAACCAACTTACCAAAAAGGGAATATGGTATGTAGTAGGGGCTTAGAGGATCACAAACCAACGAGGGATAGAGATAAATATTCTATATAACCCAAGCCAACCAAAATCATAAGGGGGAGCTAAAGATCACACTTGGTTCTTCCCATTAGATCAAGCCAATGTTGATTACCAATTGTCCTAGTCCTTAAGTTTTTACACCCCCTACTAATATCTCAACCTTAGATAGATTGGATCTAAAACAAGCCAAAGCTGAATATATAAAACCATAGTTGACCCAATATAGATAGCTAACAGAACCAAATCAAAAGCAAAATATATACAATAATAGGTAATCCAATATAGATAGTTAGCACAACCAAACTTTGGGAGGCCACCTCAAAGAACCCTAAACCCAACTCAAGTCTTTCACTTTAAGTTTAAGTGTATTATTCAATTGATCATGCAACATAATTGAGGTAAAAATCATATATACACATTCTTATACACTCCTTAAACACCTCATTTACAATATTAGATACCTTTCATATTTTTTTGTTATGTAGTTGAAATATTATTACTTTAAAAATTGGATCATAAAGTACATTATAAGGTTAAGAATACCACTTACTTGTATCTCAAGTTATCAACATGAGTTACTAATGAACTATATGATTTACAATGAGTCATACTGGTTATTCTAATGGCTATTTCCTTGACAATTGATCTGTAAACCTATTGTAGATCATGTTTCTCTTGGTGAAAAATTCTTCCTTTCATGCCATATATGATGTGAAGTAGTTGCTACATACAAGGATCGTAATACCTACCTTCTCTAAATAAGATCTCGACCACTTCTTTCCATCCATCTCATCACTCTATTGAAAGAGACTGCATCATGCTCACACCCAAATTTCCTGATTAAAGGCGACTATACCTATTGGGAATATTCACATTCAAATAATAAGTGTTCCACTGATTCTTTATCTGCTTAACGTAGTACACATGTATCTTCCACATTAAAACCTATGGCTGCCATTTTGTCTTTGGTAAATAAGAGTTTGTGAGCCATAAACCATAGGAGAAAACAGTGTATGGGAATAGTGATAGGATTCCATACCACCTTATACCATCTTATCCTTTCGCTAGTATTTCTTCGTGCATCATAAACCCTCAAAATGTTGTAGACCATTAATTCTCCTTCCTGGGTTTGTGGATTAGCATGGATTACAAGCTATATATTCTCTCTAATTTTTAAAAGTCTCCTAAAACACCATGACGTAGACATGGATAGTGGTACATTCCATAGGTCTCTATCTTTAATAAAGTATATGTCTATCCATCTCACCCACAAAGTATCTTTCTTTATTTGCACATTCAAAGCAATGTACCACATGCTGCCATGTTCCACCATTCTAGATTAAGCAAACCAAGCCCAAATTCTTGTTCAGGCTTGCAGATTGTATCCCAAACTATAAGACATTTATTTGTGCTTTGATGGTTTCCACCCCATAGAAGAGCTCTACACTTTGCATTAATGTATGTAATAATCTTTTTGGCATTATATACATAAGGCTCCAATAAGCATGGATTCCAAACAGGATTGTTTTAACTAGCTATAATCTTCCCACATAGCTTAGATATATGTTGTTCAAGGTATTGAGTCTTGTAGTGAACTTCTCTAGTAGTTCATGATATTCCATTGCTTTTAAAGTGCATCCCGATAGTGGCAACCCTAAATATCTTACTAGTAGAAGCCCTCGTGGAATTTTTTGTCTTCTCTCTAGTTCTTACTTGATCTTTGTATCCACTGAGCCCCTATAATAAATGGAATTCTTTCAAGTATTAAGTTGCAGTCTTGTTACCTTTGATAACTTTATGAATGTGTCATACAAGATCATTACCGAAGATATATCACCTCTGCTAAATAGTAGGATGTCATCAGCAAATAGGAGTGAGATTAGCTTGACCTTCCTGCATTTTAGGTGTGGATGGAATTGTTGATTTTGCCACATAGTATGTAGTGTTCGTTGGAAGTATTCCATCACAAGTACAAACAAATAGGGTGACATAGGATCATCCTACCTCAGACCTTTTTTTTCCTTTAAATTGAGGGTGTAAAACTCCATTTAGGAGCAAGGAGTAGATCACTGTTGTTATACAACTCATGACTACCTTGACGAATTGAATTGGAAAATTTATACTTAGTAAAAGCTTCTCTAGGAATTTCTAGCTTATATAATCATAATTTTTTTTTTCATATCTAACTCTATCATGCATCTAATATACAAATTCTTATTTTGATACCCATGTACTAGCTTTAAGGCCATTAGGATATTTTCCCTATAGATCTTCCCATGATAAAAGCAACTTGTCCATCACCTATAATTCTAGGTAGCCAAGGTTTCATTATTTGAGCTATTACATTGGCACTCAATTTGTACAAGGTGTTACAACAAGCTATTGGTCTGTAATTCCCTGGCCCATTAGCATTAGGTATCTTTGGAATGACATTCAATGAGGTCATGTTGATTGTAGTAGGCATTTCTCCTATAATAAAAAAATACCCAACTGCCTGCCAAACATCTTCCCTAATAATGTTCCAAGTTTCTTTGTAGAATAAAACATTGTACCCATCTGGACCAAGGGCTTTATCATTGCCTATAGATGCTAGTGCTTCCTTAACCTCCTCCTTTGTGACGGGTTTTAATAAGTCCCTATTTGCTTCAGTAGGTAATAAATGTCCTTGCTGAATAATATCTAAAGACATTTCCCTAGAGGTGGCAGCCATGGTACCTTGCAGATTTTGGAAGAAATCCTGGAAAGTGTAAAGAATACTTAAGGGAGAAGTATGAGTTTTTCCATTAGCATTTGTAACTAAGTGGACTCGATTTGAACTCTGTCTTCTTTTCATACTCCAATGGAAATATTTAGAATTATTGTCTCCAAGTTTGAGCAAGTTAATTCTAGATTTCTGAGCCAAGAAGCTTTCTTCACATTTTTTCAGAACATAATTCCTTCCTTTTTTTTTCTTCTAATAGAATCATATTCACATCATTGGGAGAAACATCCAACTAGATTTGAGTTGTATCTAGTATCTGTCTTGCATTTTGTACTTGCTGAGCTATGCTTCCAAATTTATTTTTATTAAGATATTTTAATGGGTTCTTAAGTTGTTTAGGATTTTCCCACATATCTTGCAACTTAGGTCTCCTATAGCATTTCCCCCCTGAAGCTTAGACTATCTTATGAAAGTCAGGGTCTGAGACCCACATATTAAAGATTCTGAAAGGTTTTAACCCTATTTGAGTGAGGCAATTCTAGTTTACTATCATAGATGCATGATCTGAGAAGAAAGGTGCATGAAAATCAACATATGAACCTTCAAAAGCCTCTATCCACTTTTGATTACACAACACTCTGTCCAGTTTGTAAGAAATTCTATCTTGTGCATCTTGCCTATTATTCCAAGTGAAATGCACTCCATAATATTTAAGAACATCAAGTTGGAGTTGTTGTGAATAGTTTTGGAACTCCTTGGAATGTTGCTCGTGCCATAGTCCTTGATTCTTTTCATTTCCATGAAGGACTACATTGAAATCACCTATTAGTATTCATGGATCATCATTCACTTGATTGTCATGCAGCCACTGCCACAACTCCTTCCTTTGTGCTCCAACATTATAGGCATATATGATGCAAACATAAAATAAATTAGTCCCATTTTTCCTTTTTTTTCTTTCATAAGAATTGCCTGATCACACATTGCAGTGGTACATGTTTGCCAAGTATTTTCTAGCTAACAAATCCATATGTGCCCATTAGGGTGATATAGATTATTAGTGACCCACTTCCAACCTGAGATAAGATTATTCTGCACTTTCTGAACATTTTGGTCTTTTATTCTGGTCTCCACTATACCTACTAATGACAAATTATTATTCTTTATCCATTTTCTAACTTCACTCTACTTTAGAGGGTCATTAAACCCTCTAATGTTCCAACATCCCATCATCAGTGTAAATGGATATCCGACTAAGGTGAATGCTTCTCCTTAGCCACTTTCCTACCTCTAATAACTTTGGTCCATGGGGATTCATTACATTCAAGGTTCATTATAAGGTTTTCATCTAGTAAAAAGGTATCTAGAGTTGGCTCCACTGTTTTACTAGCAAAGCTTGGTTGATATATAGTCTTATTAGGCTGGATAAGCTCCCCCTTCGAACTACATACTACCTTGTTGCTGCAACGAGGATTCTGTGTGCACTGGTTTTCAACATTATTACTTTTCCTTCCGTATTTAACTATCACCCATTGTTTTTGCATGTTCTGTGTTTTCCGGCATTGATTTGTTAGGTGTCTTACCATGTTACAATTCAGGCAGAAATTAGGCTTCCATTTATACTATACCCTTTGTGTTATAGTTCCTGATGGTGTTTTTATTTTCACAACATCAAGACATTCCTTATGAGTATCAATCTCAATTAACACTCTAGAAAATGAGATCATGTCCTGTCTTAAAGTCATTCCATCCATGCCAATCGGTTTCCCCACAATACTTACAATTTTGCTGAGGGAGGTGGCTGACCATAGATGCAATGGAAATCCTTGAAAATGAACCCAGGTATGTAGGAACTAGAATTCCTCTACGTTGAATTGGAAGCCATGATTCCATCTTTTGAGTATCATTGGTTTCCCTAATATCAACCAATTTGGCTGCTGCAATATTGTTTCACAATCTTCCTCTAAAGAGACCTAAAAGATGAAATAACCTTCCTCATGAGAATGGATTTTAGGCTCCTTTCCTTTGGTCCACTATAATTTGGTAAAGTATTGCATTTGAGTAAATGAAGGTCTATCTCCAAACATATATGCCACCATTGAAAACTAACGTCTTTAAATTTCCTCCTCTATATCCATTTCTTCTATATCAACCACCAATACACCATCCTCCATTTCTGGTGTTGAATAATGTAATTTCACTATTGAATCAGGTCTCCTATTTTATAAAATTTTGTCCTTCCAAGTCATCCCTCTTGAATTTGATCCATTGGAATTTGCATTATTCGCATCCACCATTTTCTTGATTATAGATTGGTTCAAATCCTCTCTATCCTTCTTGATACCCATGATATCCTTAGACTTATAATTTGTCAGTGTTGCATTATGGTGGAGGTTCTTCCTCGATTATTTAAAGGTGCTTTGGGGTTTAGATTTGATACGATCAGAATGATCCACTTCTATACTAGTTTGTCACATTTGATCTTCTTTCCTAATTGCTAAATTCTCGCTGTTTGCTTCTTGCATTACTTTATCTTGATTAACCTTTTCCATATATTCGTTGCTTAGGCTTTGGGGGGCAGAGTTCCTTTTATCTCAAATCAATTCATCAAGTTTCTTCTTTCCCATCTCTATTTCATGTCGAGAAGTCTTTGGTATCCTAGCAGGAGTTTTCACTTTCCATTGCCAAGCAGATGTGGGAATCGAATTCTCATCATTGAGAGAGAGACTTCTTCATGCATGCCTTTCAGATTAAGAACCTTATAAAAATAATAAGTCCTACATAATTAATACCTTCCATAACTAATAATTTCCAAAAAATCTCTTTCCATATAGATTATTTCCCAAATATATTACCAACCACAATATAATTCATATAGAGAAAAGGGTAGGCCACTAAAGTCATCCATCAACCAACATCATAATTTAAAACCAAATAAGCCATCCATGTTTATGAATATATAAAAAGATTTAAAATAACATGAACGAAAATTTTATGTGACACCAGTGACACCTAAAAGAAACTAAGAACCGCATGTTTCATAAGATTACTAAATAACACATGAAAACATGTAATCGCTATATTCTTCAAATGAATTTATAGAAGAATTTTATAAAATGCTGATATAGATACCTATATTCAATAAACTCATAATTTCAAATTGATAAAAAAACATTTAGATATACAATGAGAGTTTTAAAGTAGTGTTACTATAACCGCCAAAATTCAAGCATTGGTCAAAACCAACATAACACAAAAAAAAAAAATCAATTTAGTAAGTTATACTAATTCTTCATACATAAAAAATCCTTATTATAACCCCATATGTTTTTAATACATAAATCAAAATGCAAAACCAATAATATTCATGAAAACCAAACTTCTTAGGCATTAATTTGATATATAATATGATGGGTAAACTCTCATGATTGAATTTAGTGTGATTTTTGTAAAATTGTACAAAGTTAAAGCCAAATCAAAATTACCACAAATTTAACATAAAATCATGTATTATTAGGCTAATCATATTATATATCATGATATATAAAAATATAGTCATAAGAAGGTATAAACTTATATAATATATAAAGACACATACTTTAGAGAAATCATATTCCCCACACATATAATATATGTATATAGGTTTGAAAAATAATCTTACCGAAGTTAAAATCCTTATATATAGAGTACAAGGTCTTCAAGAATAAATAATGATCCTATAGAACCAAAATAACTTCAAAATTTCATGATCTTGAGAGAATAATATTTCTTAAACTCAAATGGAGAACAAGAAAAAGAAGAAAGATTGGATCTTGAATGTATAATTTTGAAAATGATTTAATGTTGAGATGAATTGGTTGGACATGTGAATAACATTATTGGAATATATAGAACATAACCAACAACACAAAAGGAAAAATAAAAAAAATATGGATTTGGCTATTAGGGTTTGGTATGGGCTTATATGGACTTTTAAAATATAAAGATATAACAAAGTCACACATATAACATATCACCGACATTGATTGATATTTTTCATTAATTTTAGCTTATATATTAGGAAAAATTAAATGAAAAAAAAGTATGTATTGAATTCACCTTTCTAAAATAAAAATAATCATTCAATTTCGTTATTGGATGAAAAAGTTATGGTCAAATTACTAAATATTGGTATGGTTATCTATGAAATTAGAAAAATAAAATAAAGAAAGATTTATCATATAATATCATTTAAGATAATTAGTAGATACTAATTATAGATACTAAATAATGAAGAAAAAGATAAATTTCTATCATATACAAAAATAAATTTATGACTCTCTTCAAAATGCCTAAACTAACTATGAAAATAATTAGATTATATGAATATACAAATAAACTTCTAAGTACACAAATTAATCTCACTAACTAACTAATTAAAAAATATTTTAAATAAAGATAATATATAACACTCCATGCCACTCAAAAGTTAGGCCTCTTATTAATTACTTTGACTTTTTGCAAGAATTATTTGTTTATGAAATTTTCATTTATCCATATACTATTCTATACCAAATAAGGGTTTAACATATATTTTTTGGTAGAGAAAGTATGACCATTAAAATAATAATATTTAAAATATTTTAACACATATTTATAGAAGATAACTATTTTCTAAAATAAGTAACTTTTAGGTTATCAAAATCATTATAAAAATAGTAGCGTTTTTAAAACTTCTAAAATTGTGAAGAGAGTTTCTCATTAATATTAAAATGAATAAAATAGTATAAATATAATAAACTTTTAATTTTAAGTATGAAATATTACATTCTCATATAAATTTAAACAATAATCATTAAAAGTGTAAATTAAGATATTTAAAATTATGAGAATTACAAAGTTAGAAAAGTTAAAAAAAATAATAGATTTGAATAAAAAAAATTGGAAAATAAAATCCAACAGAGTAAAATAATAATGGTAATGTTAAAAAATAAAATAATTTTTAAAAAAATCTTATACCAGATAGGTATTAAAAAAAAGATTATATGAGCTTTTAAAAAAACTTCATTATTTTAAGAACAATAAATTAAAAAAGATGGTATGGACTTAATTTTTTTTTTGTCATTTAAGAACAATAAATTAAAATGACAATATTACTAATTTAATAGATACTAAATAATTATTTATAATATTGTAAAAATCTAGTAAGTTGATAATTTACATTGGATTTAAACTATATCTACCTATGAAAACTAATATAACATTGATACTATTATTATATTAGTAATTTATAAAAACTTATTTAAATACTTAGAAAAATAATTAATGTCTACAAAATTAAAATTTTATATATTCTATAAATTATGTATTAGTATAGTACAATAAATATAAAACTAATAAATAAAGAAGTTCAAATCTAATTTATTTCTAATCCTTAAATTATAAATAAATCGACAATAAATTTTTATAAAGTTGTTAACTAATAGAGAGTTAAAAAAATTTTGTAATTTTTTTAAATATACCTTTTCCATAATTTAATTGTTAATTGTTAATTTTTAATACTTATTAATTACAAAAAGTAATTGCATGAACTTATTTATACAATGAGCTTGCTCAAAAATTGAATAAAAAAAATTATGAGACATAAAAAAGGGATATTGAGATTCAAAGAGATAGGATTAATACAAATATTACATGTAAAAAAAATAAATTATCGATAAAAATATTAAATATTTTACTTAACTATAAAATAAGTGGGATTTTTATTTAATTACACTACATGAAAGATAGAAAAATCGTCTAAGTTATCAAATAAATATCATAGTATTATGAATTGAGTTAGAAAAGTTAAAAAATATTAGATATGAAAGAGAAAAGTTAGAAAATAAAAACTAACGAAGTAAAATAATAATGGTAAAGATATGACAGAAAATATTTTTTGAATAACATCTTATACCATAGGAGTTAAAAAAACTTAATTATTTTAAGAATGATAAATTAAAAATGATTATACGGGCTTAAAAAAATCTTCATTATTTTAAGAAAAATAAATAAAAATGTAACACCCCCATTTTTTTACTTTTGAAAAATTATATTTTAAAAACCTTGCGGATGCAAAAAAACTACTAAATCAGCCGCCCGTCCTATAATAGATATAAGGTTGAGAACCAAACAAATCAAAACTAAATTATAGTGCACCAAAAACACATTATATAAATATTAATGAAACGATTTCATGTACAAGGCCTCAATGGTCCGTGAATATTCAAATACATGAAGGAAATTAAGCTAAAATACATAATTTTGATTTGAGAAACAAAATTAGGCTATAATCCATTAAGGACCACATAAAAGTCTCTAAATGTCCATGCTCTCAAAATCCTTGCCCAACATGAGATAATCCTACTATTGAACATCTCCAAAAATCTACACATGATCCTTTACTTGTGGAAATGAGTAGGTGATTGAGTAAACAGACACATCAGTACATTTCGTACTAAGTAAGCTAAGTTACCTCCTTAATAGGAGTCACAGGCACACATGTTCCACATATTATAGAGATCATGCTAACATCTTTCATTCCTATTCCATATAAATAGATATGCATGCTTTATCATGGTCATATCATGAATTGGAAACTCATACCATAAACGACTCATCATGCTTATCAACATAACACAACATCATAGATGACACCATGGAAGCTACTAAGTAGATTTCTCCACTATTATTAAGGCATCTATCATCCATGAACATTGCTTTAGCATAAGTCCATTTCATAAGTAGGAATAACACTTGAGAGAATAAAAAATATCACATGCTTGACCAAGCCACGTTTTATAAGTAGGAATAACTTACTTGATGGAAGCAAATTTTTTCCACAAATTGAAAAAATCAACTTGGAAGATTTTTAACTTCCAAACCTAGAAAATAGAAAGTTAAAGCTTTATAAATCAAACAATACTTTTCACAATTCAAAATTTAAATTAGAAGGAAACATACTTACCAAACTTAAGAGAATAATAAAGAGAAGTTATATCAGGAGAGAGACTCAACTTTCTCTTAAATCTAACCCTCCTTTACTTAAAGACAAAGAAGAAAAAGCTCGAGAAAGGATCAAAAGATTGAAAAGAAATTGAAATTAAGTTCAAAGTGGGGAGGAGACAACACAGGTGTTAGAGAGATGGAATACCTTAGAGACTGAAAGAAAGTGAGTAGAAGGAGAGATTAAGGCTATTTATAGCCAAAGAATTGGCTCAAGAATGAGTGGATTTTGTATAGATCAAAAATCCAAATTTTTATCATTAAAATATGAGATACACGGATGGATTTTTTCAAGGATAAGTTGCACTCCCTTTTAGAGTTGAAATGATGATTTCTGGAGAATGAAAGTCAAATTTACCTAGAAAATATCAAACACAAGGATGGTAATTAATTATCAGCATAGGAAGGAATCTCTGAGCCAATTAGAGACAGTTTGTGAATTGAATCAATGATTCTAGAAGTGTGTAGAGAAGATAAGGGAAGAAGATAAAGCTTATGTCATCATCTCCCTTAATTATTCAAATCAAACCCTTGAATCAATTCGAGGCAGCAACTAGAAATGAATTTATGATAAAAAGGGTTAAGAATCTATAAAGAATAGTTTGGGATGGGATTATCAAGATTCTATTTTGGTACAGGGATTTTTCCCTAAAAAATTAAGTTTCAAAAATGTACCCAGCTCAACCATCTAGTTGATCAGTTTTGCCTACTAGTCAACTGTTCTACCAACCAACTAATCGGTTCCCCAAACTAGTCAATCAGTTTGGTCGATCAAAACTATTTAGCTAAAATGGCAAACTAGTCAATTGGTTTATAGAACTAGTCGATCACTCCACCTAAAAACTCATTTTATTCAATTTCCAAAGCTTATTCAATTTTTTTCTCAAACTCAATCATAGTTTCAAATCAAAATCAAACATCATCAAATTTTAATAAATACTAGAAATTCCGATTCTACAAACCTTACAAAAATATAGGGTATTATAGAAAATGACAATATTACTAAATTGATACATACTAAATAATTATTTATAATATTGTAACATTCTTATAAGTTGAAATTTTACATTGGATTTAAATTATACCAAAATTAAAATAATGGTGATACTATTATTATATTAGCAAATTATAAATACTTATAGAATAATTATAAAAATTGATAATGTCTATAAAATTAAAATTGTATATATTTTTTTTGTTAATTATTAAGTTATCATTTTTAATTTTTTTTACTGTTATTTTCCCTTTATGTTGAAAATATTATTATGGTGCCAAAATGATCTACAATTGAAAAAAGATATATCTCAAAACATGTGTTTTTATCCTTTTTAATTTAATACGACATCATCCCAATTTTGTGATATTACAAATGATAAATCAATAGTTATTTCTCTTATATAAAAATAATATAAAATTTTCCATTCTTCTTAAAAGATATCAACTTATTTTTATTTTATTTTATGAAAATATTTTCCACTTCTCGAAGTTCTATCCAAAAAATGAAGTATAGTAACAATCGATTTACCTTTTCATCAAGTTTTGAAATTTCTAATACTTGAGTAGATCGATCAATGCTTCGTCAAGTACCCAGAAAAAATGGTTAAGTCAATCTATCATGGTTTCTAGACACGAACTATGGAGATATTGTAATACCCCAAAATTAATTATTTTGGAAATATGTCATTAAATAAGAATTTATTGGGGAATTAAATTAATTCATTATTTTATGTAGGTCAAGAGGGATTATGTAGGGAAATTAATAGGAAATTATAAATATTTTATAAAGGAGGAAAATTTGGGCTTTGTGTAAATAAAAAGGAGTTAGGAAGAATATTTTAAAAGGGCCCTAAATTAGCCTAAAAATGAAGTTTAATATTTTATTTAAATATTTAAATAATCTTATTTTGAATACCCCAAGAAAAACACTCTAAATATTTAAAGCCAAAATAATTAAAATATTCTTTCCCCTTTTTTCCCCTTATTTTCTTCTTTTCTTCTTTCCTATTTTTATTCCTTCTCCTTCCCCGCGGCCCAGCGCCGTTCGGACCCCTTCCCATAATCGTGACGCAGCGTTTCGTCCCTCGATTCGCTGAGACGCCGCATCGCGTTAAGTGACAAAATAGCCGTTGCCAAACGGGCAACGCGACGCAGCGTTTTGTCCCCCTTACCCGCTGAAACGCTGCGTTTCGTTTTAAAACCTTATAACCATTGCCAAACCGGCCAGATCTCCCTCTTTTCTTTTTCCCCTGGACCGCCGGTCCACCACACCCCCTGTCGTCTTCCTCCTCGCACCAAGCCTGCAACTCGCAGCCTGCGCGCCGACATCCAACTCCCGTCTGGCCGTCCTCCCTGCCATTTCCATCCCTTTCTTTCCCATTTCGACCCAACCTACTCGTCCTACCCCTCACGCGTACTGCCCCCTTTCCTTTTTCCCGCACCGAGCCAAACACACACTGCAAACTTGCAGGACATGCGTCTGCTGCCACCACCGGACGACGACCTGCTGCACCTGCCCCGCGTGCCCTCTCCCTCCTTCGTCGTTTCCCCCCTCCAAATTGCCTATAAATACCCCCCATTAGCAGCCATAGCCAGCCTCCTTTTTTCGAATTTGCCCCGAAACTCTGCCTTGCAGCCACCCAAAAAGTTGAGCTTTCCGCCGCCGCGATAATCGCCGCCCATCGGAACCTTCCCCGCACTCCCCTCTACAAAACCAAGCCACCGTCGCCCCTTACCTCGCCCTGCATGTGCCGCCCTAGCCGTGCGAAGTCACCACCCCGAGCAGCCATCTCCAGCCTTCGCCGCCCTTCGCGCCGCCTTCTACCGCCACCCTCGCCGCAACCAACACTTCCACCACCCTCCAAAACGCCCAGCAGACCTCCCTCTACCTTCCCATTCCTTCACCCTCCACTGTATCCCTCTCCTTCTACCTCCCCCATTTTCCACCACTCTCCACCACCCTTGGCCGCCGCGCCAACCAGCGCACGCCGCCACTCCCAGCCACGCCACCACCCTCATTTTATCCCTCTCTATCTACTGCATCCTACTCCACATCAAACACTCCTCCATTCCCTCTCCTATAGCCCACACCTTGATTTTTCCACCTCCCTTCCTCCTCCATCGCCGTCGCCACCACCGCCACGCGCCGCCGCCGGTCCACCACTAACCTTAGGTGGTTTTCCCAACTCCCCCACTCCCTAAAATTATTTTCTATAAGTGTTAGTAATTTTATCTAATATTAATGCTAAAATACTTAATAATAATAATATTATTACCATTATCATTATTATTATTATTATTATTGTTACACTCTTAATATTACTATGCATCATCCTTATTTTCCTAACCTAATTTCAGAGATAGTTAGCTAGGGCATCTTATTAAAAAGGAAACAACTTCAACATTAAGATGGTTATCCTTATTATTATTATTATTATTATTATTATTATTATTATTATTATTATTATTATTATTATTATTATTATTATTATTATTATTATTATTATTATTATTATTATTCCTATTATGATTATTACTCTTATTACTATCTCTATCACTACTACTAATACTAGATGTGGCTTACTATCATTATCTTACTACTATATGTGATAGACATTTGAAAGCTTACATTTATCATTATCATTATTACTATTATTATTAATATTTTTATTTAAACCCAAGTTGGCATATTATCATTTTATTTTTAAGGAAGAAGAATACTTAACCTTAGTATTTTACTATTTATTATTCGAGTATTACTAATATTATTCCTAATGCCCTTGTCACTAACATTATTAGTTATTACTATTGCTATTATTATTATTATTATTATTATTATTATTATTATTATTATTATTATTATTATTATTATTATTATTATTATTATTATTATTATTATTATTATTATTATTATTATCTCTATTATGGCGACAAAAACATTTGAAACCTTATATTGTTATTATTCAAAATATAACTTTTATCATTATTATCTTTAGGAATATTTGTAAATGGTTGGTATTTTAACTATTATATTATTATTTTAACCCTAACACTATTATTAGACTTAGTCTTAAAAATACTAGGGTTTCTAGCACTATAAACATTAACATGACTATTATTAGTTTTATTATTATTATTATTATTATCACTATTTTACTATGGTTAGCATGATCACTATTATTATAAGAATAGAGCTAATAGGTCTAATAGTATAAGTGTAACAATAAATATTAAAAATAAACATATTTCGACTAGTAATATTTAGTAGACTATTTTAAGATAAAAACCTTAGTTTTCGTGTAATACTCTCTTTAATAATAATAATCCTAATCCTAATCTTAAACTAGAATAAGGGATGATGGTACTATCGAAGGAAACTAATACTTAGTATTTTCCCCTTTTATAGGTGATCCTAACCAAAACCCTAAGGAGTTATAGGAGCGTGCTCCAAGCCCCGCGTCGCTTTAGGTAAGGACGTAGCTAAGGCCCTTGTGTGTTATGTGATTTGTATGCCTTGGATGCTTTATGTTCTATGCTATATCATGTATCGTATGTTTTTCCTTAACTTGTCTCATATATAGCGCAGCTTGGAGTGAGGTATGTTCTGTATGTGTTCTTATGATATGAATATGACATGCATATGTGATGATTGTGTGCGATATGATATGGCCCTCTAAGGCATGCATACTAGGACAAATAATATCATGTTATGGGAAGTGAAAGGACAAAAATAAACAAATGAAAAGTGAGATGCTAAGGGGAATGGGAGGTTGACCAAAATGAACGAGAGATGAGAACCATGCATGGGAAGTCTAGGGTTTGCATGGGGACTTGAGAGTTTGCATGGAGTGGATAAATCTTGCATGGGGGTGATCTTTACGTGTGAAAAGCTGAATTAGGATGTAAATAGGCTAAAGGGAGAGTTGTGGAGTGATTGGAGACTTGTGAGGAAAAATAGTACGTAGGTCGGTGTAAGGGTATGTAAGGGACCCGATTAGGGTTTTGGGAGGAAGTGATAATCTGGAAATTATGGAAGTAAAAATGATTAAGGGAGAGTGGAGCATGGGTTAAGAAGGGGGATTTACTATACGAAGGGTGAGTATGAGTGCCAGGGGCGAGAAGGAATGTTGGGTGATAAATAGAGAGGTTACTTGTGGGAGAAGAAAGGTACTAGGGTTTGAGGTGGTCAACTAGGGTTTTCATGGTGATGTGCGGAATCGAAAGGTAAAGTGATATGTTTTGGGGTTGGATCTAATTGAGATAAGATGTGAGGCGTTGAATGAAGTAAAGATAGCGTAAGTGGGAGAAGGTTGGGCCACATCGGCCCAATTAGGGTTTTCAAGGGAAAACCCTAGGGGGGTGATGGGAGGTGGAGTTGATGTCATGAGTGTTGGGCTTAACCCACACCCGTAGGGGTTGACTCTTTCATCTAAAGGTAAGTGTAAAGGGAATTGATGTCGGGGTGTGATAAGGGGCGCAAGAGTCTTAAGATATGGGACGGGCCCCCTGGGGAGGATAGACGTAGAGGGTAGTTGATATGCATGTCAAGGGTGGAAAGCTTTATCTGATAAGACACGAATAAGATACTAATTACTTAAAGAGAAAGACTGTTGAGCCGGGCCCAGACCGATCCACTGGCATAATAGTGGCCATTAGCCGGGGTGCCCTGGAGACCAATCCACCGGCATATAATAGTTGTTACCCTATAAGTGACCGATCCACCGGCTATAATAGTGGGGGATCCCGAGCTCAACAAGCCAAACATTATGTTGCAAATGAATGATGGGAAAGCTACTATATACTTACAGTGAAATACCATGAGAGTCGGGGCCAGATCGATCCACCGGCATAATAGTGGCCAGGAGCATTCTGCCCTAGAGACCGATCCACCGGCATATAATAGTGGTTAGGTGCGTTCTGCCCTATAAGTGACCGATCCACCGGCTATAATAGTGGGGCTCCCGTACTCGCATGGATTAACAAAGATTATGGTGTGAAATGAATACATTTAATAGAGATTTATGAGGAATTAATTCTAATTAGATCATAGCCGACCTTCATTACCTGGATTACTATATGCACCTTATGTGAATGTGTCATGTATGCTATTTGTATGTTTGTATGTTTGGCCTTAGCTCGTCTGTTACCTTACTCAGTACGTAGCGTACTGATCACCCGTTTCATGGGTGCTGCTCATTCCCATGAGCAGAAGACCCGTTTGAGCTTGTGCAGGTAGGGGATGACGTCTTCGATGCCTACAACACCTACGAGGCATCGGGTGGGGCTGAGCGTTGTGCCTAAACTGGACCTGGGGATCGAGAGCGACTTGGCCGGACCTATCGCTTTATCTGGACTTTTTATTATCGTATTTTAATTGTGTTTTGTACTATGCTTATGTTTTGAGAACGTACTCCTTGGATTGTAAACCCTAAGTCGCACTCTGACCTCTGTTTGACTTATGTTTTATTATGATGCATGTTTAGAGTTAATTTTATGTAGCTTTAGCACTTAGTACTAGAATGGTAGAAGTGAACTGGTCTGGTACTAGGTGTGGCGGTAATGCCCCCAAGTTTACGGTTTTATCCTTCGTTTCCGCTAAACCTTTTGATTTTAAACAAAATTTTCAGTAGTAAATTTGGGGGTGTTACAGATATTCTCCTTAACAATGGCTTGAGGTGGCAGTGGAGTCGAGTGGGTCAGGTTGGTTGCGGGTCGATTTGGGTCATTTTAGGTCACCTTATTGTTTGGGTCAGGTTAGGTTCAGGTCATTGCAGTTTTAGGTTGCATCTGGTTAATTTATCATATTGGGTTGGGTAATCTAAGACGGAGAAGTTAAATCCTAAACCCTGAAATCTAGGGTTTGAATTATGAGCTAGGATTAAAGACTAACCCTGGATAAAATCTAGAATGATATCAGCATGACATAAGTAATGGCATCAACTATGGTCTAATATAAGTAATGACAATAATAATAACATAAGCAATGATGCCACAAAACAATAGTTGTGCTCTACAAACAACCTATACAGACACGTGTGCGAAGGAGAGTAGATGATGAAAAAAGGAGTGGTGTATAATAAAAGAAGAAAATTTGATTGAAGGATAGTCATAAATCTTTTGAATTTATTTACTCTGTACCGTTACAATTGTATAAAAAGATAAGCTTATCTCATTGTAATCTAGATAGACAATAAGAGTAAGATTCTTATCCATTGTAATTTCTTGTCGGTCCAATAGGATAATGGCATGTGGTAGAGAGAGACCATCTTGTGGGATTTCCTCACCTGTAAATAGAGGCCTTTGGCTCAATTATAACCAATCCACTCAGAGCGCAATATATTCAGCATAAATATTCTTTGTGATACAAAAATCTTTGTACACTTAGTGGAATGTTTGGTATCAGAGTGAGTGATCTGTAAAAAAATCTTTATATATTCAGTTATTTTAGTTTGTTCTTCAAACTCTACATTTTGCTAATCTCAATAAAAGGTATACTCTTGGTTATGGATAGAGAGTAAAACCTTTTCCCCTAAACCTCAATAGGAAAGAAAGGTAAAGGAAAATAGAGAAGTAAGGCACACTATAGCAGTACTCTAGCAGTGTCACTCTAGCACTATTATGGCTTCCTAAATTTCTAAAACAATATCCCAAGAAGATTAGGAGATCTTAGGAAATTCTGACGAGTGAAGAGTAGGTAACTTGTATTCAACAAATTTATTTTAAGGCTAAAGATTGAAGCTCTACAGAATTTTAAAGGATCAAGCAAAAACTTGGGATGGCGTCTCATGATGCCAGAGTCAAAAAGGGGAAAGAAATTGCTGAGGCATGAACTTCTCTTATTTTTCCTTTCACTATTTAAGTACTTGAGGGGGAAGGGAAAAATGTTTTAGCTATGTTTTTTTTAGTTTTGTAATTCTCTTTTTTATATCCCTTTTTGGGATAAAAATCATTTAATTCTAATAAAAGATATGTTAGTTAAAAAACTTAATAGAGAAAAGGAAATTATCATTAAGATAGCTGCCTTGGATCAAAGCATGGTAGCCCTTGAAGATTACAAACATATTAGGTTTCTAGAATCATTTCTAGTATTACTTGATAAACATATTAATAAAATCATTTAAAATGAGTAAGTTAAATTATTTAGACTTGGAATATATTCCACGCTAAAAGGAAACTGATGTAGGAGAAAATACTCAAGAATTGACATTTATCATTATAGAACCAATTGTTCTTCATATAGAAAGTATTTCCCACATAATTAAAGATAAATAGATGAATACGTTGCTAGTTATAGATGAAACGTACCATACAAGTATACGTGCATGTGCATGACATGCATGAAGTGCATGGGTACATGTATGGGAGGAATGGAACGTTTCTTGGAAATGCATATTAGTTGATTTAGTTAATTAATTAATTAGTAGAGTTAGAGATTAGCTAGAGAATAATATAGCATAAATCTACTTTTTTAAGCATATTCTATATTTTAGTATCTTTTAGCATATTCTATATTGTAGTATATTTTAGCTAGGTATCTTTTGAAGAATTATACCTTTTAGCTAGTATCTTTTAATCAGTAGCTTGGTTATATAAAACCATATAACCGATGATTGTAAATAGGTCAAGATTAAATTGAAGTTGAATGCAAATTGCAAGTATTGAATTTTGTGTGAGTTCATCTCAAGTTTAATCGAATATGTGTGAATGATTAATCTTGAAATCCTTAATATTTTCATTTTTGTGTATTAGAGATTAAGTACTATCTATTCTAAACTCCATAATCCATGCCATTATTAGCCATAATCATCGTCCAAACATATCCCAAAATCAAAACCCTATTTTAAAACCCTAAGGTCCCTAACCTTAGGTTTTGAACCAAACCCTAACCCTAACACTAAGTTTCAAACTAAAACCTAAACCTAACCCACAAAACCATCCATCATCAAACCCTAATCATGGAATCATCCTCATCATTATCGAATCAACATCATTATCATCTCATCTAAATCAAATCATCTTTATCATTAATTCATCATCATCATTACTATACCCTATTCGAATATTAACATTCTTCAATTCACCACTTTCAACCTTCTTCTTAATTCCAACATAATTGAGTATTGGTTTTACATAATTGATAATTCCACATTCCCACACACGTCAGAAACCAAAAATACAACCGATAGGTACACCCTTACTTGTAACTTTGGTAAAAACTTCAGCCATAGAACAAAAACAATAGAAGATGTAGAAAGAAAATTGTAGGCATAGAACCAAAAATACCACATTCAAAAGAAAGAAAAACGAACTTGGCAGTAGATCTTTTAGTTAGTTTAGGCATAGGGGAAAACAATTTTATACAATAGAAAATTGTATAAATAAAAATTTTGAAATTAATAACACTAAGATAAATTTGTTTAAAGATTTAGAAAAGAAATAAGAATTTCTAAAAAATCAAGGTAGTTATATAGAATAAAAAGTTCCTAAAATATATAAAGAAGTTTTAAAAGAGTCTCCTCTGATGGTAAAGGAACAATTAATTCAAGCAACTGAAATGGAATCAAAGTAATTTAGAAAAAGGTACGAAGAATTAGAAACTGTCCAACAAAAATTAGAGGATAGTTTAATAGAAATAAGATCCTCAGTCTTATCATGAGTAATCTAAATTTTGAGCACTGAGAAATCTACCAACAAACAATGGAGGAAAGCCAAAGGTATAATGATCGACCAATAGGCTTAAAAAATATGTAGGAATATTATAATCAAATAAAAACTACCAAAAAATTTTAAATTTCCAAACAATATTGTTATTAAATATTAGTAAATTTTTTTATAGAAAAACTAGAAATACTAATAGAAACAAGAATATCTGATAATCTAGAAAACTTAGAAGAAAAAATAAGTAATGACAAATTAATAGGTTAGTTAATCAAACAAATGTAAAAAATAAATTTGGATAAAGGGAAAGATATCCTTAAAGTTCCAAATAAACCTTTGGTGTATTCTTAAACAGAATTAGGAAGGCCTAGTACCACTTCCAAACTAAGAGGAGGATTCTTAAACTCCCTTAGGTTTTAGAAAAGAATAGAAACATTATCAGAAGGATAGAAGACCTGGTTGATATAGACCAACAATCTAAAAACTTTAAGAATAGAGGCCTTAGCTGATTGGATGAAGAAAGATTGTATGAAAAGGAATAAATTTTTCATAGAGAAAAAAATCTATTAACATCACTGTGAAAGAAAAGAATCTTGTATAGAAGAAACCGACATTCCTCGATTAGCTTAATAGAAAAGGAGTCAACACAAGAAATTATCCTAAAAGGATACTAAAATATGCATCTAGGAGCAATAATGATCGCCATAAAAGGACTTTATAGACCTAATCTAGGGACAAAAACACTTGTTATCCTATACTGCGAAAGACATACGGATTTGGGACAATCCATATTGGGAACATTTGAGATTGATATGAATTCAACAAATGGCGTAATAATATATTTTTCTTAATTTTATGATGGATATAAAACAATTTGCAAAATATATAAATATTAGAATAGAAGCAAAGGGATATAAACTCCAAAAAGGAGTAAAAAATTTGATGATAAGAATAGGCTTTATTGGAAATCTATGTTCAAAACCAAACAAAATATAAAATCAACTCGGAAGAGTTTGGTTAAATTCTTACTACTAAGGGAATAAGAGCCATTCCAGGAATAAAATATGACCCTGAGATAAATGTAGCATTAAATTGGAACATACCAAGTTTTTAAAGAAATCGTGGTTTCACCCCTCAGGAAAATGCAATATATGAAAACCAAGATGGTAATATGTTCCTAAGGTTTCATAATTATTGGTATACTGGAACTAGCAGTGATATAAACTCTATAATATCTGAGCAAGAATAATGAAGGATTCATTAAGAATTTTATCAATAATCTTTAGAGTAAAACGTTTTATGAACAAAAAGTAAATATATATAAATCTTTTGTCAAAGTATATCCTCACCTCAAAAAGTATGAGGCTAAAGAAGAAATAAGCAAAGTATATCTCTTAGATAAAATGTATAATGGAGGAAAACCTATAGAATATCTCTATATCCCTTATGGTATAGAAAGGAAAATGCTCCAAAATTTCTAATTAAAAAAATTATAGTTAAATAAGATTTTATTAGAAAAATTATTTAAATAAATTATTTTTATTAAAATAAAAGGAAATTAATTAGGGTAAATCAAGAAGAAATTTATAAGTATTTTAATTAGGATAAATTTGGGTATTTTAGCTAATTAAGGATTTTATTTTGAAAATTAATTAAATAAAGTATTTTATTTAAAATAAGAATGAGAAAATAGTTCTAAATTAATATTAATTTTATAAATTATTTGATTGGAGAAAATTTGGGTGATTTGCTAATTAAAATGGAATTTATGAAAATCTTTCAAAAATCATAAATTAGCGTAGAAAGGGATTTAAATATTATTTTATTTAAATATTATAAATATCCCAATTAATTTAATTAGCCTAACTTATTATTTTTTCTTTTTCCCCTTTTCCTTTTTTCTTTCTTTTCTTTTCTTTTTCTTCCTTACCTTCCCTCAACTTGGGCCAGCCCGCGACCTAGTCTCTTCCCCTTCTTCCTTTCTCCTTTGCTGGCCCAATTCCCTACCCTTTTCTCCTTCAGTGTAGCCCACCCTCGAAACCCTGCGTTTTGATTTTTTTAGTAGCCGTTGCCGCCCGACCGGTCTTCCCTCTTTTCTTTTTCTTCTTTTCTTCCCCGGACCATCGGTCCAGCCCCCACCCTTCTTCCTTCTTTCTTCTTCCTCGCTTCCCTTCGCACCTGCAACTTCACCGCTGAACGTACCGAGGATTCCGCCGCCGA
Source organism: Tamarix austromongolica (assembly GCA_039764185.1). NCBI lineage: Eukaryota > Viridiplantae > Streptophyta > Magnoliopsida > Caryophyllales > Tamaricaceae > Tamarix > Tamarix austromongolica. Next base: position 74,239,114 of record CM077816.1, on the reverse strand, counting down.
TCTTGCCATTTGACCGACCATTTCCCCTCTATTTTTCCTGCTAATCTATCAACCCTGTCGTCCAACCATTTCTCCCTTCTTCTCACGCATGTTTTTCCCCTCTCCCAGTCGGTTAACCTCACTGCCGGTGAGCTTGAACCAACCTTCCCTATTCCCACGCCGACCCACAGAACCCTACCCTCTCTTCTTTTCTCTATAAATACCCCCTTACATTGCCTTGTATCAAGATTTTGTTTCTTACCTAGAATTTTCCGACCTTTCCACCGCCACCCCTTTAGACGCCATTTCCGTCGCCTCTGGCCAACAACACCACCTGTTCTGGCCACCCGAGTACTCCCTGCACCGCCCTCTAACTAACTACGCCTCCCTTCTTCCTCGATTATCCCTACACAAGCCACCCTAGCTGTGCAAAGTTTGCTTCCCAACCAGCCCTTCCTTTCATCTCCACTGCCCTTCGAACCATCATTAGCCACCACTTCCACCACTGCCACCACTATTTTCATCTCCCATTTTGTTCTGTAGACCCCCCTCTATCTCCCTCTACCTTTCTCTTTCTCTTTTTCTTCCCTATTCGGCCACCACCATCGCCGCCATGCACCTCCATCTTTGGCTGTGCCACCACCTCCATTCTATTCCTCTCCTTCTGGGCAACCATAATCACCCTTACTTCCACCTTCATTCTTCCTACTTTGTTCCTAGCCTTCAAATTTTTCCTTTTTCTTCTCTTTTTCGGCCACCATCACTACCGCCGTGCACCACCGCTGGTGCTGCCTATCACCACCAGCCTAAGGTTAAACCCTAGACCCTCTCAACTCTTTTACCCTATTTTTAAAAGCCTTAATCTATTTTATTTCATTTATATTATTATTAATAATATTTCTATTATTATTGTTATTACTATTATTAGTATTATTAATGTTTTTATTATTATTTCTATTGAGGGCCGAAGCCCTATTATATTTATATTTTGATTTTATTATTATTATTATTATTATTATTATTATTATTATTACTATTATTACTATTTCAAAATTATTATTATTATTATTAAAAATATTTTACTAATAGTGTTGCTATTATTATTATTATTATTTTCATTATTGGTATTATTATTCTATATAGGGCTGAAACCCTATTGTGCCTATTTTAAATTGTGGTAGTGGTATTATAAATATCAATTCTTATTATTATTAATATTATCATTATTTTTATCATTAGCATTTATTATTATTATTAGTGTGATTATTATTATTATTTAATAATTTTACTATTATTCAATGTAGGTTCGAAACCCTACTTCATTTTATCTTTGATTATTATCATTACTATTATTACCATTATGATTATTATCATTTTTGCAATATTATTATGGTTTTTATCATTCTCATTATTACTATTTCATTATTATTATTATTATTATTACTACTAAATTTTGTTATTTTTACTAATGTTATTATTAGTATTATTTTGGTAAAGGGGCCAAAGCCCTTATTTCACTTTGTTTTTGAGTAATGCCCTTTTTATTATTATTGTTACTATTTTTATTGTTCTTATTAATATTAACATTGATATTATTTTTAGTATCTTTGCTATTATTATTTTGATATCATTATTATTATTATTATTAGGGTAAAGTATTCAACTTTATATTATCAACTTTTATAATATTACTATTATTTCTTATATCTTTAGTAAGCTAATAATTAGTTAATGATATTTTTATCATTATGTTATTATTTTTATCAAAAGCCTAGTCTTAGAATAAGTTAGTATTTAATAGTATTTTTGGTAGGAGGGAATTTAATTTTAGTTCTTCCCTCATATAGGTGAGACCAGTCAAAGCCCTAAGGAGGCGTAGGAGCGTGCTCCAAGACCGGTGTTGTTTTAGGTAAGGGTGTTACTAAGGCCTTATGTGTGTTTATGTGCATTATGTGTTTTGTGTGCTTTATATTCTATGTTTACCATTATAATTATTTCATATATGGTATGCCGTGGAGTTGAAGTATGTTTCTATGTTATTATATGGCATGTGTATAATGTGTACGTGATGATATATTGTGGTATGTGATGTTATGGTTTGTGACCCTTTAGACATGCATGTGAGGATGTATAAAATTGGTATTGCGTGGGAAAAAGGTTGACAATGGAAAATGGGAAGTAAGTTGACTAAAGGGGAAATGATTTGACCTAAGTATTTTAATGATCTACGAGTGGAGGAATAAAATGGGGAATTTAGGGTTTTGTGTGGAAGAATATAATTTATGGTTTTGTATGGAAGAATCTAATTTATGGTTTTATATGGGAGAATCTAATTTATGGTTTTATATGGGAGTATATAATTCGTAGTTTTATACGGAAGAAATTAATCTATGGTATAACATGGGATAATCTAATCTATGGTTTATATAGGAGAATCTAATCTATGGTTTGTATGGATTGAGTTTAGGGTTTTGTATGGAGAAACCTTGGGTTTTGTGTGGATTTAATTTAGGGTTTTATATGGATGAATCTAGGGTTTACATGGTTGATTCTAGGGTTTGTACGTAGGAGTTTTAGGGGTTGCATGAAAAAGTTTGAAGGTTTGCATGGGGAGGTGAGCATCTACATGGGGGTAAAATTTACGTATGGAAAGTTGATTTGGGATTTGAGGAAGGTAATGTAAGTGTTGTTTGTATGTTTGAACACTTTGGATGAAAAAGAGTACGTGGAGCAATATAAGGGTACGTAAGAGACCGAGTTAGGATTTTTGTGGACAATTAGGGTTTGGTGTGGTTGCTTAGAGTTTTTGTGGTATTATGGTATTTGGTGATTAAAGTGTAATTATGGGGATGGTATTTATGAGTTGTGGTGTGTGGAGTGATAAAATGATTTGGGTTGTGTGAGGTGGAATAAGATGGGCTACTGAGGGCTAAATTAGGGTTTCGGGATAAAACCCTAGAATGAGATGTGGAGTGGACTTAGCAGTGTAAAGTAGTGGTCTTTGACCATATACTTAAGAGTTGGATTTTTAGTGTGATATAGAATATGGGGAAAGGATGTTGGGGCAAGTTGGAAAGTACATGATGCTGATGATGTGGAAAGAGTCTATTGGAAGATAGGTGTGGGGAGAGTGAGTCATGCATGTCTAGGGTAATGTTTTTGAATAAGACACCGTAATACATTAATCACTTAAAGTGGAAGATTGTTGAGACGGGCCCTGACCGGTCCACCGGCGAATAATAGTGGTTAGGGCATGATGTCCTATGTGCAATCGGTTCACCGGTAATAATAGTGGTCAGGCTTTGTACTTGTGCATTTCCGGTCCACTGGCTATAATAGTGGAGGATCCGTGCTCAACAAAATTGAACATATTTGTGCCAAGACATGGGAAAGACACTAAGTACTTACAGTGGAACACCATGCGAGAAGGGGCCAGACCAGTCTACCGGCGAATAATAGTGGTTAGGAGCTTTATGCCCTATGCATTTCCGGTCCACAGGCTATAATAGTGGTCAGGAGCTTTATGCCCTGTGTGTTTCCGGTCCACCGACTATAATAGTGGGGTTCCCATACTCGCATGGATTTGATAAAAAACATGGTGTGAATCGATTTCCAATCAAAGATTAATTAAGTGATTAATTCGGACTATGAATGGGCCTTTATGTATCTACCCGAATGATTATACGTTATTATGTTATCATGATGGATTATGCTCTTTTATTTCTTTTTCATTATTTATGTGATGTTATGTGTTGGCCTTAGTGCACGGTTACCTTACTTAGTATGTAGCGTACTGATCACCTTTTTCATGGGTAATGCTCATTCCCACGAGTAGTAGGCCCTTCTGACTTTGTGCAGGTGGGTGAGACACCAGGCGGGGTTGAGTGTTGAGCTTGTGGTTGGCTCAAAATTCGAGAGTGTCGTGGCCGTATTTTCTCTTCATGTGATTTTATTTCATTATGTTATTTCTTTTGTATCTCATTTTTTATTTTTGATTTATTACCTTGTATTAAGTATTTCAATTAAACCTTTTATCGATTGTAAGAATATTCCCTTTGAGGAGTTTTGATTTCGCACTCTAATTTCTATCTTATAATTGGTTTTACTCTATTGGTTTGTAAACCTTCATGCGTACTTTGTTTTTTGATATTATGATCTTTCTAGTTCTTTTATGAACTCTTGGTTTGGGTTTAATGTTAATCTTTTCTTAGCCTTAGCACTTGGTATTGGAACGGTCGGAGAGAACCGGTCTGGTACTAAGTGTGGCGGTAACATCCCCATAATTCACGAGTTTTAATTTAAGTGCTTCTTCTTTTTTTAAAAAAAGTAGTGAATTTTAGGGTGTTACAGAAAGAGTATTAAATTATCTACAACATAAAAAAAAACTACCTCTTTCACTACCACATGATGACAAAAGTTAAAAAATGAAAAGGGATATTATTGTTAGAGAATTAAAAGATATTGATGGAAAAACCCCTATGAAAATGATATATAATGAATTTGAATGACTAACAAAGTTAATTGGATTGGACTATGAAAAAGCTTTTAACAAAATGAATGAAAAATATAAATTAGATTTCAAGGGTTATGATTCTATGAATGAAAGAGAATTTTGAGGGAAATATCTAAAGCAAGAATGATGCCATCACCATCAATACCATTAGAAGGACAATCATCAATGACTCATCAAGACACCCCAATGTATTAAAAATCAAGAGCATAACCTCACACGTAGAATCTAGGAAGACCTCTTAGAGAACCAGCTAATACCTATAACATCCCACAGGGACAATGGAAAGGAAAGGGAAAAATATATGTGCCAAATAATGTCATCTTGCCATAAGCTCATAGAAACAAAACTATATTTATACTAACCAATATGAATCCACAAAAATGGCTTGTAGCTATAGATAGATGGGAAGAAGACCGTGTAAGGGCTTGGATAAATGACTACTAACTAGAAATCAATATGTTTATTTACCTAGAAACACTTTTAGGAGATTCAGCATTAAATGCTTATAATATAGTAAAAAAGGAAGATCCAATAAGGGTTAAAGCAAGAAGAATTTTAGGAAGCAATCCTTATAAATTTACCAGCTTAATTAGAGAAATAATACTAAGAATATAACCTATTAAGAGAAATGTAAGTTTTCAAAACCAAGCATTAAGAATTTTGAAACAAACAATAATTAAAGATTAAGCTAATATAGTAGAATTCACTAATGATTATTTTTTCTTAGTAGGAAAAGAAGGGGTCCTAATGAATGAAGACATAATAAATAGATACCTAACTAGACTTCCTGGCTAGTTAGGAAAAGAAAAGGAAGAATCTTGGCATAATAAGAATTATCCTAAGGGACTAGGAACAGGACCAAGAATTGTGTATGTATTTGACTACCTCCAACAAAAATTTGTAGAATATGCACAACAAAAATATATTAAGAGGGTTCTTCTTGGACAACAAAACTCATATTCAAAATGAGGGATATGAGGCAAGAGATTTTGAATTCCAGCACCAATAATGACAAATTTAGTATTACCAAAATGTACCATACTTTGAGACACAAAAATGAAAAAGGCAAGTGGTATAATCTTGTGTGGGTACATCATGGAATGCCTAGACACAAAATTAAATATTAGATGGCCTGCCAAGAGGTACTTCTCATGAAGAAAAAACTCAAAACATGGCAGGTGATTGATAATGCTAAATGTGAAGTTTGCCAACAGGGAGAGGAAGACCTTGATCACCTATTAGTCCAATGCACTATTGCACATCATCTTTGGAGAAGAATGCTCAATTGGATGTTCTTACCACATTTCTTTACTACATGGTAGAGTTGTGTTTATTGGATGATCAAGAATACAAGGGGCAAATATGGGAGGGCTGAAGTGCTGAAGATTTCATTTGCTACCTTGATATATAATATTTGGATCAATAGAAATAATGTTGTGTTCCAAAAGAAGCAATCTACTCTTGAAAGTATAAGTAAGTAGATTGTCCAAGAAGTTTTTGTGAGAGGAATCCTTGCAAATAATGGGAAAACACATGATTTCTTGAATATTATAGACCATTGGATGTAGTTGATAAATATCCTAGAGTTTAGAAGTCATTTTGGTTTGATTTGAGTAGTGGTTTTGTATGGCTTTTCATTTTGTGAGACTTTTGATGTACATATTGCTCATTTGGTAATAAAATTTATTTACTTACCAAAAAAATTAAGAGACAAAGTTGGGCATTATATAAAAATATTATGACACCTTAGGCTTATGAAAAGCCTAGGAAAAACAAATCATTCAAATAAAAAAAGAAACAACCTCAAAGAGCATAATATGTTAAAAAACTCGAAAGGATAAGGAAATGCACATGCTTTTTATGTGGAGATCCTAATCACCTAGCAAATAGATGCCCAAAGAAAATTAAAAATCAGTATAGGCAAACCTAATAGATGGACTAGAAGAAGATATAGTAAGTATAGATTCTAACGACTCATCTTTTCATTCTATAGAAGAAATGAAAGAAAGGGATCTAGAATTAGAATTTATAGATCCAATGCAAAACTTGTCTGAATATATAAACTATCAGTTCATGTAAAACAAACATGAACACCAATGGATGTATGGCAAAGGAATACTTAGCAAACAATGCGATTTGTGTAAGCTTATCACAACATGGCTCATAGGTATAGGTGTTTTATATGCCAGGATGAAATTTGTTGTATATGTATAAAGACACACTTTAATATAACCACAAAAGTTAAAAAGGTTGTATAAACATTAGAAAGAGAGGAAATATTAAACCTACAACTAGAACTTGAAAAATTTAAAAATAGAATAACCATTTTGGAATATAAAATGAACTATTCTAAAACAAAAATAGTCTCATTAGTAAAAATAAAATAGATTGATAAAAAAGGAAAAGTAATAAAAATAGATTCTAATATAGAATAAGATGAAAATCTTATAAATTTAATAGGAGATTTTAATGAAATATGAGAAGTATACTGTTTAACTTATGCAAATCCCTTAAATTCACTACTAAATCTAAAATGTGTAATCTATCTTAATGATGAAACCTAAATAGGAACTTTTACTATAATAGATAGCGAGAGTACGAAAAGTTCTATACATAAAGACCTATTAAAATGATATTACTGTATAGAAATTCCAAGAATGTGAGTAACAACAATGTTGGCATATGGAAGTACCCGTGAATATAAATATTGTCTTCCTAATGCAAGGATTGAATTCTTAAATAATCTCAATGAAAAATGACTACTTTATAATCTCTTAATGACTTTGGTAATTGATGCAGGAGAAAACACTCAAGAATTGGCTTTTATAATTACAGAACCAATTATTCTTCATTTGGAAAGTGTCTTCCCGTAAATTTGAAGACTAACAGATGGTTACATTGGTCAAAATATAACACAAAATAATTAAATGTATACGTGCATATGCATGGTATGTATGGCATGCAAGGAGGGAGTAACTATGTACATGAGGAGTATGTTGGTAGGATTTTCAAGAATTATTAATTACTTTAGATAATTTATTAATTAAGTAATAAAGTAGGAGAATAAAGTTAGTATAAAGTAGCATAAAGAGAATATAATATCTTTTAGTTTAGAATCTTTTGGAATATGCTCTAGTTAGTGGTAGAAAGGTTATATTATGTATAACTGTTGAGCATATTGTATTGGAGAATTAAAATTTGAAGTTTAAGATCAACATTGAATGAATTTTGCATGAGTTCAAGCTCAAGCAAATCTAATTTGTATGAACGGTTTGGCTTAAAAGTTTTAATCTTTTTGTCTGTGTGAATTAGAGATTAATCCATATCTTTTCTTCTATTCTTAATCTATATTTTCCTGCCATAATTACCATCAAAATCTTACTCTAATTTGTGGTTAATCTAAACCCTAAATAGGTATACAAAACTAAAGCCCTAAACCATTCCTTCAAAACCCTAAACCATCCATACCATCCAAACACCACCTTATGCCCCTCTTTTCAAACCAAACCCTAAACCATGATTCTAACCTGCATCCAAACCCTATCTTTCATAGCTCAACATCATCATCAATCCATCACTAAATGCATAGATTAATTAGTGTGTACCATTTAAACCATTATCATTGTTAAGCCCTTATCACCTAATCACCATCATCACTTTTCTTCCATAATTCGAACCACCTTCATCTTATTTCCATCATTTTTGAAGCTTTATTCTTTTAACTCACCATCACCGAACCCTTATCATATTATCAAAACTCCATTCAAACCATTAATTCCACATAATTGAAGATTACACCTTCCCACACACATAAGTAACAGATGGACCAACACATCCTAAAGACTTTGTGTTGGGGGTAAATTTTATAACATTAGATAATGGTTCAATGATAATAAGTAAAAAATGAAGTATCAATTTTTAAGAAAACTGGTACCATTGTCACTGATAAATCAAAGTATGCTCACATAAAGCATGGTCGGAAGTATAATTTTTCATACCTGCTACTTAAAGAAAAAAATTACAATAATCTAAGAAGAAGATTTCATAACAAATGATGAATCATCTACAAGAGGTATCTGAATATGAGATTCTTCAAAGCTTTATTAAAAAAAAACCTTTAATAATGAAAGGGTATATTATAGCAAACGAAAAGTTGGAAAACTAATTCAAATAGCTAAAAAAACATGAATAATAGGGGATGATCCTAAGACACATTTAAGAAGACTTCTAACAAAAGAAAAATTAGAAATCTTAAACCCAGGATTAAAAATAACAGGAAAAGATATAGCTTATACTCCTCTAGATGAAGAGGAATTTAGTAAACAAATAAAAGAACTAAAGATTAGGGCTTAATAAGAAATTCAATAAGCCCACATAGGTCCCCTGCATTTATGGTAAGAAACTATGCAGAACAAAAACGAGGAAAGGCTAGGATGGTCATTAATTATAAGTGACTCATTAATAACACACTAGATGTTGCTGATAAACTACCCAATAAAGATAGCCTTTTAAACAAAATACAAAATAAAAATTGGTTTAGTAAATTTGATTGTAAGTTAGGATAGTGGAAAATCTTGATGGAAGAACAATCTATACCATGGATGGCAATGCCATTTGGATTAAAAAAAATTCCCCTATAATATTTCAATGAATGATGGATACAATTTTTGGAGACCTAAACTTTTTTTAGTATATATAGATGATATATTAGTTTCTCAACTAGAAAGGAAGAAAAGTATACATATCTAGAAATTGTTTTACGAAAATTTTTATTTGGTAATTTACCAAAAAAAATGAAATTATTTAAAGAATGTATGGACATTCTTGGACATAAAATTGGAAAAGGAACTATTGAGTTACAACCACACATAGCAACTGAGGTTTTAGAAGTTTTAGATAAATTAGAAGAAATAAAATGCCTCCAAACAATTTTTAGGGCTTATAAATTATGCCAGTATGCATATAAAAGACCTTGGGAGATTAGCAACACCCTTGTACCAAAAAATGAAAAAGCGAGGACTAAAATATTTTAACAAAGAAGATGTAAAACTTTCTCAAACCATACAATAAAGAGCTAAACATCTAAAAACTTTAAAACTAACATGAGAAGAATACTATAAAATAATTCAAATAGATGCCACTAAATTAGGATGGTGTGCCATCCTAACAGTAAAATCAAATAAGTATGCTCCAAAAAGAATCAAGGAAATAGCTAGATATAAAAGGGAGGTATTTAAGAACAAAAACTTACTAGCAATCAAATGTGAGATTGAGGCAGTAATAAATTATTCGGATAAATTGAAGCTCTATCTTAGATAAGAATTTATTGTAAGAACAGATTATGAGGCAATAGTAAAGTTATGGTCTTATTACAGTGAAAGAAAAGCTAGTACACATAGATGGATCAAGTTTCTTGATGCAATACAAGGTGGAGGGTATAGAATCACTTTTGAACATATAAAAGGTGAGACAAATATAGATGCTAACTATCTATCCTGAGTATGGGAACAAGAAGCTAACACTATTATAAATGCAGGAAAAAATTAGGAAAAAACCCAAAAAAGGAAAGAAAATCGAGAATCAATGGATGATTTAAAGGAAATAAATTGGAATCATAATAAAGGAGTAGAAGTCTAAGAAGGAGAAAGCCTCAACAGAACTTGCAAAGGTTAAAATTGGAGAAATTACTCTAGAAAAGATTGAGCTCAATTAAAGATATTTCTTCTTAAACTAGTTCAACAATATTGTTAAGATGGAAGTTCAACATGTGTTGAATAACTTATACAAATCTTGGAGGATAAAACATCAAACTTTATTCTTCAATGTTTGTAATAGTCTTGCATCTCTTTTTGGTAGAAAACTCAAGGAATATTTCCTTATTATAATAGAAAATACAAGAGGAAGATTTACCTCTATGGAAGATGCCAAAAAAGTAGTAATACGATATAATAAATTAGAGGTGAGAACCTTTAATAACCTTAAGGATGTGGTACAAGTAAAAATGGACCTATTATAGGCTAATCATATCTACATTAAAAATGACATTAAGGCTTGAGTAGAAAAGGTAGAAAAATACCTAAAAGAGGAAAGGTCTAGAAAGGCTAAATCCCTTTTAGAACAACCTATAGGAGAAGGACTGAACTATACAACAACAGTTCAAAAGGATGTCTCTTGTAAAATTGAAGTTTGCAGGCGCTGCGAAACAATGGAAATGATGGTGCGAGCTCTAAAATGGAAGCTAAATGAAGCTAGGGAACACTTGGCAACCTAACAAAGAAGACCATATGAATTAATGGAGCCAAGGATAACAATATTTCCACATCAAGAGCTCAACCAGATGCCTGAAGAAGTCTGAGAAATTATGAACAAAAGGATAGAAGATAATTTCTTGGACGAATTTAGGTAACTTTAAATCTTTTGCAAACATGCATGGCATATTAACTACAAAGGAGTTCAAAAGTCAGTGTTAGCTCGGTATGATCCCCGAATTCCTTATGAAGGAACAATCAGCTATAACATAGTGTATGTAATTGGAAAATGGTGGTATGCATGTATAACGTAATAATTGAGCTGGTAAAATTTGGAACAATAGAATTTAAGAAAAATAAAATAATAATACAAAAGCCGATAGATTATGGATTGATAGATGCCATCACCATTAGTAGAAAAGAACCTTATCCAACAAAGTCAAGATTGGGAAAGATTTTGAATATGGCAATTCAGGATGCTTGTAAAAAGTTCGACGATAATAAAAAATTGGTGGTTAGAATAGACTCCTATCCTCCATATTGGAAGATGTGGTTAACCCTGTAAAACATCAGATACCTATATTCGAAGGATACGCATCAAGATTGACTGAATTCCATGAAGGCATGTATTTTGATGAAACAATAACAAACTAGAGGTATTATATCGTAGCTAAATGGGAAATGAACCCAAGATACTAGTGCCCACCATTAGCAGAAATAATATTCACTAAAAAGATCCAAATAATATATGCCTAAAAGTCTTTATTAATAGGATGACTCGAGGCTAAAATGGAAGACATTAATTTAGAAAAATTGAAGGAATGGATTGATCTATTCATAATTTCATATCTCCCAACTTATGAAGATATGATAGGAAAATTAATTCCAACTATGACTCACCTACTAAGCATAACATCAAAAATATGATGGAGTTGTAACTCATCCAACAAAGTTGCAAAAAAATCATGGTGGATTAGGTAATCTAGGATAGAGAAGTTAAAACCTAAACCCTAAAACCTAAGGTTTGAACTATGATCTAAGGTGAAAAAATAACCCTAGATAAAATCTAGAATGATATCAACATGATGTAAGAAATGTTGTTAACTATGCTCTAACATAAGCAATGACGATAATAATGATATAAGCAATGATCTCATAAAGTAATAGTTTCACTCTACGAACAACCCATACAGACACATATGCGAAGGAGAGTAAATGACGAAAAAAAGGGCGTAGAATAAAAGAAGAAAAGCTAATCAAAGGACAATCAGGAATCTTTTAACTTTTATTTAATTTGCATCGTAATAATTGTATGAAAGGATAAGCTTATCTCATTATAATCCAAATAGCTAATAAGAGTAAGAGTAATATCCATTGTAATCTATTATTGGTTCAATAGGATAATAACACGTGGTAGAGAGATCTTGGCTTGTGGGATTTCCTTGTCTATAAATAAAGGCCTTTGGTTTAGTTCTAACCAAGTCACTCGGAGAGTAATATATTCAGCAAAAATAAAATGATCCTTCTTTCGTATAAAAAATCTTCATATACTTAGTGGAGTGTTTGGTTTATTTTAGGTTAGCTTGTAGAGATGTGTTGAGTTTTGGTCGAGAAAGCTCGTATTCGAGTAATTTTATGTTCAAGTTAATTTGATAGGTATTGTTTGGGTTAACTTGACGAATTGGGTCTTTTTTAGGTTTTAATGAGTTGGGTGAGGTTGGGTTTGAGCCAAGCTAATCTTGGATCGAATCACTTTAGATTTGGGCTAAATCAAACATTATCCACCAATATTAATCTAACTCATTAATCTTGTAAGTAAGTATTAAGTTTGAGTTCATGTAAGTATGTGGTTAATAATGTGTTATTAATTTCTATTTGCTTATTATTATAACTTTTTAATGTTGTGTTTTTACATGAATAATTCAGTAAAATTAGAATATAGTTGGTGAATCAGTCTGCCCACAATAAAAGTAAGAAAACTAAGTAAAATTTATAAAATAATATCTTTTTAAAAGCTTTAAATAAATAATAATGCATGTGTAAATATTTATTATCATAACTGTTTAATATCAAATTTAGTTTTGTCAAGTCAGGCCAGGTTGATAGTAGGTTGGATTGACAGTGGGTCTGGTTGATGTTGGGTTCGGGTTGGGTTGGGTCACTACCAAGTTGGGTCAGTTTTGGGTTGTATTAGGTTGGGTTGGGTTGATGAATTTGTAGGGTTATATTGTATCAACTTTTATTAGCTCTAATGATGATGCCCCTATGATAGAAGAACAATTTGATACCGATGAAGGTTAGTATCTTCATATATATATTTTTAAAATATATTATTTGTTATTAATTAATATTTAACAATACATTGTTAAAAAAGTTTATTTAATGTTTAATTTTTAATGATTTTAGATGTGGCAACCAATTTATTTTTGGTGTTAAAATTATACTACTTAATACATCTTAAGTGATCATTCTTAAATGAAAATTTCAACCTATTTTTTACTAATTTAGGATATTTTATTCATCATAGGTGCCGATTTAGAAGATACCAATGAAAAATTTTCTTGTATTATGCTCTAACATAATTACACATATATGTTTATTTATATGATATATATTCATATATTTAATTATTTTCAAATTTATATATAACATGTATTTTTTATTCTTAAATTTTTGTCCTTTATTTTCTGATAGTATCCTAACACATCTTTATTTCTTTGTATATATAGAATATTGGGATATTTGTGATCCTATATACAAATTTATATTTTACAGTTTTTATGGTATGTGGCAATATTATGTAAAAATGAGAATTCTTGACAACTAAAATTTGCACTGTCTTGTATGTAAGGAAAAATTCGATCCCCCCGCCCCCTGAGAAATCCCCCACAAATTTTGCACGAGTTTTCTATTCACAAAATAATCAAGGTAGGTACTTTCTCCAAATTATTCAATTGTACAATAATATGTTTTCTTTCATATCTGTAGGTGGACATATTAATAGGAGTTTAAATAGTGGTAATTATCCTCCAATATTTAGACTATATGGTCAAAATTATTTTCTTATGGGAAGTGTAATATCCACAGAAGGTTCAACCCCAAAATTTTCCAACTATATATTTACAACATGGAAAATGAAGTTGAAAATAGAGTTTATTCCATCAGGTAAGTTTTATTATGATTATTCTTTACTATTGATTTGTTCATCATAATTAAGTTGAAGTGAATGGTTCTAATGAATTTTTTAACATGTTTTTTCATAGGAAAAATGAAAGTTTGAAGAACCTTAATGCACATATCATTTTTGATTTAAAGAATATGCTTGATGAGAATAATGTGTTGGTCAAATAATTTAGAATGGTGAATAAAAAAAATGAACTAGGAGGGTTGTTATAATGTTAAGAAAAAGTTGATTGGTAGAAATAATGGATATGGAAGAAGGTATAACCTATCAACAATTGAGAGGTTGTTAGCTTAAATGTTGGCAACATTGATGCATCTCATGGTGATAGTGATATCTTGGTCAAAACAAAAATGGGATTGCTGAGGCACATGAGTGAATTTTAGGCTTCATACCTAGGGTTACAATATCCTTTATTGTATTTGTATGATGAAGATATGTGTAGAGAAGATATTGCATTGGTATTTAATGAAGGAATTTAACAACATGGTTGGAAATATATAAACACAACTAAGTATTTTTCTTACCGACCGCACGAAAGAAATTTAGAGTCATCAGTTATACTATCATCTATGAGACTTATGAAACAATTTATTGTTGATGTGTATGCAATGATTAAGTCATCAAGATTAAAATACATCCAACTACATCAAAAATATAATTATGTTGTGAACTATATATTGGGTTAACAAATGTTTTTTAAGTGGTGAGACATATCCGTCAATGGGAGGAAGAAGATTTATATTATTATCCTCATTCATTGGTGGTGCTTGATATATGGTTCAAAATTATCAAGAAGCCATGGCCATATATAGATGGATTAGTTATCAAGAAATATTATTACATTTACTTGCAATGCAAAATGGTCAAAGATTGCTCATTTTGTTTAGATTAAAGGTCTTAAGGCTGATGATTATCTAGATATTATTTATCTTGCTTTTAAAATGAAGCTAAATTGTCTCATAAAATATCCTAGAAATAAAAAGATATTCCAAAATATTAAATTAGGTAATATTCCACACCTACTTGATGATCTTGGTTATGCATTTTTGAAATTTTAACTTTTTTAATATTTTTTCAAATGTAGTTATATATACTATTTAGTTTTAGAAGTGTGGCTTGTTACATGCATATATATTGCTTTTTATTGCAAAAGAAGACAAGTATATAATTGGAAATGACATTGATAGAATAATTTTAGTTGAAATTCCATATCATAATACCGATCCTACATAACTCTTTGGAAAATACCATGTCAAACTTTGGAAAATAACTTTTCTTAGATGTCTGATGGTCATTATATATAGTATTTTATGAAAATGTGCGTTAATTATACAAGTATTGATGATGATGAAGATGGATATCTGGTGTACAAAAGATGTGATAATGGAAGAAAAATGGAGACGAATGTGATGCCTCTTGATAGTAAGCTTGCCATGCCTCACAATTGTTATTTTCTGCTTAAGTATGGTGCCCACATTAATGTTGAGTGGAACAATGAGTCTTGATCTATCGATTAGTTATTTAAATATTTGAATAAAGGGCATGATCGTGTTCCTACATCTTTTTATGAAAGCATGATTGATGATGAGGTAGTAAAAAAGGCTATGAAGTTCAAATGTATTATGATTGTAGATATGTTTCATCATATGAGGCAACATATAGATTATTTTAAAATGAAATTCAATACAAGAATCAACCAATTAGGAAATTAGGCTTTCACCTTTCAAATGAAAAAAGTATTATTTTTCTGATGAATATTTGATTGATGATTTTGTTGATGCTTATTGATTAAGGAAATTATTTTTTTTTAGCTTAGATGAAGGTAAATCATAAATATGAAGATGCAAGGATCTTGACTTATATAGAGTTTCCTATGAAATTAGTTTGGGATTCATGTAAAGAAGAGTGGCATCTGAGGTAGCATAGGATATCTATTGGACACATTTTTTATGCCCCACCTGGTAGTGCTGAAATCTACTATATAAGATGTCTTCTTAATGTCGTTCATGGGCCTAAAGGCTACCGTGATATAAAATGTATTAACGGGGTGTTGTATAAATCATATTGCTATTCTTGATATGCTTTAGGTTTATTAGATGATGATAAATATTACATTGATGAAATTATTGAGGCAAGTCATTGGGACCCTACTTCTTCATTGAGAAAGCTATTGGCAACATTATTGTCATTAGATTTCATTACTAGGCCTAAAGGTGTTTGGGATGAGTTCTAGATTTACCCAAATGATGATATATTATATAGACATCATACAATCTTACATCATAAAGGTAACTTTTTACCTCTTTAATATTTATTTTTCATTTATATATAATAGAGTTACTTATATGTTTACCCTTTAAAATTATAATGGATTTCTTTTCATAGCTTTACTTCGATGACAATAAGATAAAAAATTATAGTTTTATAGAGGTTGCAAATTTGTTATAAAAATATAGTAGGAGTTTATGAGAGTTTGAGTCAATGCCTTTCCTGCCCCATGAATATTTTTTACATGGTCATAATAGATTGATACACAAAGAAATGTGTTACGATTGTTTTGCGTTACGTGAATAATATAACATATATCTATTCAATATTAGCAATGAACAATGTAATGTCTATGACACTATAATCAATGTAAATCAATCAAATTCAGGGGTATTTTATTTGTATATGGATATAGTGGTACAGGGAAGATATTCATATGGAAGAAACTATCAGCAACATTGAGATGCAACAATGATGTTGTGTTAAATGTGAAATCAAGTGGAATAGCTTCCTCTTTATTACCAAGAGGACGAATGAATCATTCTCGATTCAAGATTCATATAAATACTAACAAAGATTCAACATGCAATTTCAAATAAGGTAGTATTCTAGCATAATTGATTATGAGGTATAAACTCATAATTTAGAATGAAGCTCTAATTATGAAAATATATTGTTTTGAGTCTTTAGATCAAACCATTAGGGATATTTTATAGTTCACCAATCAAATGAGCTCTAATAACCCATTTCGAGGAAAAACTATGGTTCTTAGTGGCGATTTAAGACAAATGTTGCTAGTCAATTTGAAGGAAAGTCGACAAGATATTGTTCATGAAATAATTAACTCTTTATACATATGGAGAGAATGTATGGTCATATGATTTACTAAAAAACATGAGGCTTCAAAATATTTGTGCAATTGATGAATCTACAGATTTGAAAGAGTTTTTGGATTAGATTTAAAGCATTGGAAATGGAGTGATAAAAGGCCCTAATGATGGTCATGCAAATATTAAAATTCCAAGTGATATTTATTGAAATATTGTGATGATCCAAATAAAGCTTTTGTGGAAAGCACCTATCCCAAATTAAAGAAAAAAATTACCGATGATAATCTATTTTTTCCTAGGGATATCAATATCAACACCTACTCTTGACATTGTTTAATCAATAAATGAGTAAATGTTGTCAATTAACTCAACATAACAAAATTCATATTTGAGTTTAAATATGGCATGCTTATTATCTTCAAATAACAATTTATTCCAAGATCTACAAACTATAGAATTCTTATGTTTAATCAATTATTTAGGTGTATGATGCAGGAACATCTCTAGACCAATATCAATGTTATTCTTCAAATGATGAAGAACAAGAATAATTATCATATTTGGAGATAAAACCCATTGTACTTGAAAATTCTGTTTTGTCAAGTAATTCTTGTAGGTGTTGTTCATGTTTACAAGAATTTTAGGCTATTAAAGATCTTTGATGTAATAGAGAATGAAAATAGAATCACAAGGATTATAAATTTCATGGAAGAACAAGGATACAAGACACAAAGTTGGACTACATATGATTACATCTATGTATTACATTATTAAAGTTGTGTAGCTTTGTTATTTTGTTGTATACTTTATAATACTTGTATTTTGTCATTGTAACTATTTAAATATGTGTGTACCATGCATTAGGGGTTAATTTAATTAATAAGGGCTTATTAATGAAAAGGTATGCATGGGTGAATGTGTATATAAGCCCTTGTACAAATTGATTTGACACAGCATAACATGAAACAAGTTCATTTTTGAATTTGAAAGAGAGCACCACGAGAGAAAGTGTACTTTTCTTCTTCTCTTCTCCTTCTTCAATTGAGTGTATTGGAGATTATAAAGAGTTTTCTATTGAGAAATATATGATTTCTCATTATAAGGCAATTAATCTTGGAGTAGATCAATGCCACCCTATAAGAGCCATCAAGTATCATCAAAGTTTAAGTTAAAGAGTCAATCATTTGAGGAATATTTGTGACTTGTAATTATAAAGGAAAATTTCTAGGTTTTAGAATATTATTTGATGATAATATTTCACATCAAAATTGGTATTAAAGTAGGATTTGAATTCGACATTACAAGGGCACAAGAAATTCAAAGTTTCAACAACCAAAATCTAGCATCATTGAAGTTCAAGTAAGATTCTTGATAGAATTCTTTGAATCTTGATGAATTCTTTTTGAATATTTGTAAAATATGTATGTTACACATGAATATTGAATGGGATATTATGATCTTTCTTGGTTCTTGAATATATCTTGAATGATAATGCATGATAGTTTTGACATAAGGATAGTTCTTTTTTATTGAAGTTATATGTAGAATGTTTTGTGTATAATGTGGATGAATTTTTGAACATGTGAGTTTTAAATTTTTTCATTAAAATGTGAATTCTCATAGTTCCTTTGATGCTGGTAGGTCATGTGTGGTGATCATATATTGGTGTTAAATTGCTTAAGTTTACACAACATGTGGAAGTTTGCTTAGTTTAGGTTAGTAAGCCAAATGGTGTGTGTATGTGTTTCGTTCATTTTGGTCATTTGTTTTGGTGTTGGTGTGTTTGAATGTTGAGTTTTATTATCAAGTGGAATTATTTTAGTCTAAATTTTTGCTTTTCCCTGCATGAAATTATGCTTGGTATATTCGAATGCATGCATAAAATTGTAGTGCTTTTGAAAAGGATTTTTTTCTTCAAAAATTGCTTAATTCTATAACAAGAATTAAGCAAGATTGGTTTTAGTGTACTCATTTTTTGTGTTGTGATTTGTATTTTTGTTTGATTATTGTTTATTTGATTCATTGAACTCAAAATATTGTATAAGAATCGACTAAGAACAATATTGTGGGAATCAAGTGTTTCGGTTTTAAGCAACTAAAACCTAAGTGAAACTCGAAGCAACTAAAACCTAAGTGAAACTCGAGTGTGGTTTACTGTAGTGGTAATTATCAAATCATGGAGGGGGAAAAACTTTCCAAGTCATGTTTGAAGTGATGAAAAAACTTTCAAATAATTTAGATGCCATTAATGCCCAACATAGAAAATACCTGCAATACAAACTCAAATACAAAGGTTAGAGTCTAGGTTTGCCGAATAAGATTATGTCCAAAATATCCAAGAACATAGAGAATTCTATGGTGATAGATTTGGGAGTGCTATGAAATCAAATAATCTACCAAGAGGAAGGTATTTGAATTCAAGAATAGACCATGATGAAGAGTTTATAGGGAGTGGAAGTAATAGAAGCTCCATGACCATCAACCTAAGTATAATTAAAAGGAGGATATGGTCATAAAGCTTTTTCTTCCTGACTTTGATGGTATATGTAATGTAGACTCATTTCCTGAGTGGTTACATAAAGTGGAGGCTATTTTTGAGTTTAAAGATTATCAAGATGGGGAAAAGTATAAACTAGCTACTCTTAAGTTTAAGAATTTTACTAGAATATGGTATGATAATTTAAAGAGGACTAGGGACAGATAGGGTAAATCAAAAAAAAAATCTTGGGAGAAACTTAAGAAACAACTAAGAAAGAAATTTATTCCAAAGGAGTATGAACAAGATAACTATGTCAAATTGACTACTATTTAATAGGGACTACTAAGTGTCGAAGAGTATGTTAGGAAGTTCTAAAGGTTGGTACAAATATGCAATATCCATGAAAGGAAGGAACAGACGTGCGCTAGATTCTTAGGAGGCCTTTACATGATGATTCAATAAAAGGTAGAAACTTTTCTTTATGATTATTTAGATAACATGATTAAAATTTTCCTAATTTTAAAAAACAAATTAAATCTACTAAGAATCATACTAAACAAAGTACACAATCCACAAAGTACTACTTAAGTAGCTAAGCTACAAAATTTGGAGTAACTATTTCAAAATCTACCTATTTTGATAAAAAAAAACAAGGAATTACTAGAGAGGAGAAACTCAAAAATAAAATAAATGCCGAGGGTTTGGACACTTCACTGGTAAATGCCCTAATCAAAAGTATTATTCATTAAAGAGATTGAAGCCATAGACACATGTGAGAAAGATCATGAATTTAAGCCTTTTGAGGAAGTATCTAGTGAATATTAGGAAGAAAAGAGTTCTTGTTATGTCTTGGAGAGAGTATTTCAAGTACAAGCTACTGAGCACCCTACTCAAAGGAGAAGATAAAAGGGAGAGTAGGAGATACGGTTTTTCATATTGTCATTGATAGTGGATCTTGTACCAATGTCATCAATGAGAGGATGGTTAAGGATTTAGGGTTGAAAACGACACCACATCCAAAGCCTTATTCTCTTTAATGGTTGAATGAGGACATGGGAGTTAAGGTTATAAAATAGACACTAGTATCATTAAAACTTGGTAACTACCATGATGAGGTGCTATGTGATGTTTTACCTATGGATGCATGTGGAATCTTATTAGGTAGACCATGGTAGTATGATATAAATGCTATTCATTATGGTATTACTTATGAATATCTATTTGAGAAGGGTAAGAAGAAGCATAAACATAGACCTTCTAAATGCGATAATGAGAGCACAATCGAGAATATAAAGAGTTTATTCTTGCATGAAAAGGCTACGGTTAAATGTATTCATGAAGAGGGAAGTTGTTATGTCGTAGTTATAAGAGAATCTCTAAAAGGGGAGAGAGATAATGATAATCCTCAATTAGATAAACTCCTTGATGAGTATCACGATATTTTTCCTAATGAATTACCACATGGATTGCCACATAAAAGGGAAATAGAACATGCTATATATTTAATCCCTGGTGTTCCATTACCTAATAGGCTCGCATATTGATGTAATCTAGGGGAGGTTAGGGAGTTATAAAAATAGATACAAGAGCTCATAGGAAGATGGTATGTGAGGGAAAATCATGAGTCTCTATTTTGTGCTTGCATTAATAGTCCCTAAAAAGAATGGTATATGGTGCCTGTGCATCGACTCAAGAGCTATTAATAATGTCACTATAAAATATGAATTTCTGATGCCAAGATTAGATGATGTGTTGGACGAGTTATGTGGATCACGAGTATTCTCTAAGATTGAGTTGAGAAGCGAATATCATCAAATGAGAATAAGAGAGGGGGTCGAGTGGAAAACAACATTCAAAACTAAATATAGCCTTTATGACTAGATGATGATGCCTTTTGGCTTATGTAATGCACCGAGTTCATTTATGAAACTGGTGAATAAAGTTCTTTGACCTTTTCTTAGAGTTTTTATTGTAGTGTGCTTAGGTGAAATACTTGTGTACAACTTAAATGAACATGACCATCTTACTCATCTAAAGAAATTATTTGACAAAATGGGGGAGACTAAACTCTATGGAAAAAGGGAGAAGTGTGATTTTATGCTTTTGAGTATAGTTTTCCTTGGGTACATAGTGAGTAGCGAAGGTGTTAAGGATATTAATGAAGTGAGGAGTTTTCATGGTTTGGCAAGTTTCTATAGGATATTTATTAAGTATTTTTCTACTATTGTCGCATCAATAACCCAACTCATTAAAAAGGTGAATTTAGTTGGAGTGAGGATGCAACTAAGGCCTTCCAAACTTTAAAGAATAAGTTATGCAATGCACTAGTACTAGCATTACCCAACTTTGAGAAATTATTTGACGTTATTTGTGAAGCAAGTGGGGTAGGGAAATGAGGTTTACTCTCACCAAATAAATGAACTATTGCATTTTTTTAGTGAGAAATTAAATGGAGCAAGACTAAATTATTCAACGTATGATAAAGAGCTATACACCATCATACGAAGTCTAGAAACATGGAGTCATTACCTTAAACCTAAGATATTTGCTTTGCATTCAGACCATGAGAGTTTAAAATATTTGCTTCAGTAAAAGATAATTAGTCCAAGGCATGTAAAATGGGTTAGTTTCTTACAATCCTTTATGTTTTCTATCAAACATTTTGATAGTAAAGAAAATATCATGGCAGATGCTTTGCCTCATTGATCTATGATGTTAGTCATGTTAGATGTTAAGTTATTGGGATTTGAGATGTTAAAGGTATTGTAAGATAAGGCTGAAGATCTTGCTAACATCTATGCTATGTGCAAAAAGAATGGTAGTTATGGTAATTATTTACTACAAGATAACTATCTCTTCAAACCTAATAAGTTGTGTATACCTCATTCTAGTATATGTGATTTAATTATTAAAGATGTACATGAGGGGGGTATAGCCAGTCATTTTAGATTTCATGAGACCATGAAAATACTACAAGAAAATATCTACTTTCCATGGATGATAAAATTAGTAAAAGCTATTATTGGAAGATCCATAACTTGTCAAAAAAGTAAGAGTTTCTTACATAAAGATTTGTATACTCCTTTTTGGGAAAGTGTTAGCATGGATTTTATTTAGGGTTTACTAAAGACGCAAAGGGGTAAAAATTCTATTCGTGTGGTAGTAGATCAATTTTTTTCTAAATGACACATTTTATACCTTGCTACAAGATTGATAATGCAACACATGTATCAGAATTATATATTCAAGAAATAGTAAGGTTACATAAAGTTCCCAAAAGTATAGTGTCTGATGGAGATGTAAAATTATTGAGCTACTTTGGAAGACACTTTGGCATATGCTAGGTACTAAGTTTCTATTTAGTACTTCTTATTATCTACAAACAGATGGTCAAATCTAAGTGACTAATAAAACTCTAGGTACTTTACTGTGAGGGTTTGTGAATAAGAGTACCAAGGATTGGGATATAAAGCTTGCGCATGCTGACTTTGCTTACAATAGAAGTTCATCTAGTACAACTCAATCGATTCCTTTTGAGGTTTTCTATAGGGTCAATCCTTATTTACCTATTGATATGTTATCATTTAAAAGAGGAGATATATAGAACTATGATGTCAAGGAAAGAATCAAATTCTTTAAAAAACTCTATCAACAAATTAAAGACAACATTGAAACATTGAGCGCTAAATACCAAGCTTAAGCAAATAAAAATAGTATTTAACAATATTTAAACCAGGAGATTTGGTATGGTTGCATTTGAGAAAATAAAGATTTAAAAACTTAAGAAAGAATAAACTAATTCCAAAATCTGATGGGCCATTCAAAATCTTAAGAAAATTTGGAAATAATGCATATAAACTTGAATTGCCTGAACATTATGGAGGAGTATCTAGGGCTTTCAACATTGGTGACTTATCTCCTTACTATAGTGATGCTAAATTGAGGGAAATTTCTTCTTTAGAAGGGGAGAATGATGTAGAAGCATCTCTAGATCACTCTTAATCTTATTCTTCAAATGATGAAGAATAATAAGAATTAGTATACTTGGAGATGTGAGATGAACCCCCAAATGGGGTTTGATAAAAATGAAACAATAATCGCAAAAACAACTAAACAGGGATAGGGTTAGGGTGATCGGGACTGCCCTATCTAAATCCTCCAAACAGAGAATAATAGGGTTGCCGGAATCCCGACAATAAACGATACAAAATCGTAAGAATTAAGCAGAGAGCTTTATTTCATAAACTGAAATATTAGTCGAGCAAGTTGTCCTCTTTTACATCAAGATGGAAGCTTTATATAGGGTAGAAACTAGCAAAGAATTAATGGGAATTGAACATTGGACAACGGTCGAGAAGGAGGAGCGGTAGAGTGTATTAATGGGGGTCATTCACCATTGATGGTGAGCGACGAAGAAGGCGGTATCCTGGGTCGTACTAAACAGTGGAGGGGACAATCGAAGGTAGGAGAAGACTCGGTCAAGACTGAAGGAGTGGCCTTTAGGCCGCGTTTGACTTCATGGGGTCAAGCATGAGGGAGCTGCTTTAAGTCTGCGTTTGATCGGATGAGTATGTGTGAGGTTTGGGCCTTGGGTTCTTAATTTCATCCACTCCCTTTTGGGCTTTAAGCTTATGAATAGTGGGGCTTGGGTTGTGGTAAGATTAAAGGTCATTTGGGGAATTGAAGGTGGTTTAATGATGGGTTAGGCAAGTCCTAACTTGACTAGCTGCTTAATACCCCTTTTACAAGATAATAAAATAAATAAACAAAATAAATATAAAAATAATAAAATTTTGCTAATTGGACAATAGTGCCATTATTTTTGCTAATAATCTTAAAACTCAAATATTTCTTCTCAGCAACAGAATCCTGTTTCTTGATAGCAACAGTCTTGGATCCTTTTCCCTTATTTCTTGGTTAATTTTGCTTGATTATCCTGCAAAATAAAAATGCAAAGATAATCAATTCTTTTTAAAGGATTATTGATGTTGCGCTTGGTAAGGGTGCTGAGAGTATTTGGGGTTTCATCATCCTCCCCTTCTTGAAAAGGTTTCGTCACTGAAACAGAACCTACATCATAAAAGGGAGATAGGTCAGAAACATTGAAAGTGTCACTTATATTGCCATATTTTCCCGGGAGATCGATCTTGTAAGCATTATCATTAATCTGTTCCAAGATGTTAAAGGGACTTTCGCCTCTATGTGCGAGTTTGGATTTCCTTTGGGTAGGAAACCTTTCTTTTCGTAAATGGACCCACATAAGGTCTCTTGGAGCGAATATAATCTTCTTGCGGTGTTTGTTTGCTGCGCTTGCCATCTGATGATTGCGTTGGTTTATTTGTTTCTCCACTGACTCGTGTAATGATCTTATGGACTGCACCCTACTTTCTACATCAAAATTAGTATAATCAGTTATTGGTAAAGGAAAAAGATCAAGTGGTGAGAGAGGGTTAAATCCGTAGACAATTTCAAATGGTGTCCTCTTGGTGGTGGAGTGGATGGTCCGATTGTATGTGAACTCCACATGTGATAGGTGGGATTCCCAATGCTTAATATTATTATCCAGCATAGCTCGAAGCATGTTACCAAGAGTGCGATTTACCACTTCCTTAGGATTAGCTCGATACGCAGGTTTATTGGGGATAGAGGCTCCAGGTACAAAATCAATCTGATGTTCGATCCCCCTAATTAGAGGTAACCCTTTTGGGATTTCTTCAGGAAAGAGGTCAGAGTACTCTCTAAGTAAGGAGCGCACATTATCAGGTATAGAGTCAAGCAAAGTGAAGTCACTATGATAAAACTCCTTACGCATGAGCATATAGATGGGTAACTTAGCGAAAAAGGCATAAGAGATGTCCCTTTTTCGGGTGAAGAAGTTATGTAGCGGCTTATTTTGGCCTTCCGTGTTGGGTTTTGAGATCTTTTTTATCTCCTCCCTCATGCTTTTGAATTCAGCTTGTAGTTTGAGTTGATCATCATGGACTTTCTTGGGTGATAATAGCATTAGAGTAATCTTTTTGTCATCCTTGACAAGAGAGTAGCTATTCTTATACCCGTCATGCGTTACTTTCCTGTCAAATTGCCATGGTCTCTCTAGTAAGGCATGACTAGCGTGCATGGGAATGACATCACATAATACCTCATCTGTATATTTCCTAATCTGGATTGCAAGTAATACTTGCTTGTGGACTTTTACCTCACTTGTGTCATTGAGCCATTGTAGTTTGTAGGGTCGAGGGTGTTTTGTGGCTGTCAGCCCTAATTTGGTAATTAGGCTAGCACTTGCGGCGTTAACACAGCTACCTCTATCAATAATCAAACTACATAATTTTTCACTGATTCGACATCTGGTATGGAAGATATTTTCACATTGTATTCGATTGTCATCAATTTTTGCGTGTATGTTCAGAGCACGTCGTACGACGAGTGGTTCTCTTTCGGAAGCATATACCTCATCATGATCAGGTTCATTATCATCATAGGGGTCAACAAAAGTAGGGGAGTGATCAACAAGCTCATCATCCTCGGACTCAACCTCTCCTATTGGCCGAACCACCATCACCTTCCTATTGGGACGTTCAGACGCGATATGACCATGCCGCAAGCATTTGAAGCATTTGATGTTTCTTGAATGTCCAATGTTAGAACTACCACTGTTATGTCCCTTACCCTTTTCCTTAAGAGGGTTTATTGTATTGTCGAATTGAACTCTTGGTCTTTCTTCATTTCTAGGAGGCTGTTTCCAATTAGGATTTTTAGAAAAGCCGGGTTGGAAGTTGGACTGGGGCTTAAAATTTCTAGCCTTTTTGATTTGTTTTTCAATTTTGATGGCTAAGTTAACCATTTCCTCAATATCCACATAGTGTTGGAGTTCAACTTTATCAGCTATTTCTTTTTTGAGCCCACTAAGGAACCTAGCCATGGTCGCCTCCCTATCTTCTGTTATATTGGCCCGAAGCATTGCAATTTCCATTTCTTTATAATATTTGTCAACACTTTTAGAGCCTTGGACGAGATTTTGTAGTCTCTGGTAGAGTTCTCGATTGTAATAGCTAGGTACAAACCTGCGTCCTAACAGTCCCTTAAACTCGTTCCAATCCCTTACCGGCCTTTCATGATTTCAGCGCCTATTAGTAACTAGTTGATCCCACCAATTGATAGCATAATCGGTAAATTCAACAATGGCCAGTTTAATCTTTTTTTCATCCGAGTAATTATAGCAGTCAAAAACCAATTCTATTTTTCTTTCCCAATCCAAGTATGTGTCAGGATCGTTTTTACCACAAAATGTTGGGATTGTTAATTTGATATTATTTAATTTCCGGTCCTCCCGTTCGTACCACCTTAGATTTCGGTGAGGCCGATGTCCCATCCTAGCATGTTCTTGGAATGATGATCCATCGGATGAGAAAATATTAGGTTTGGCGTGGAAGTTCCTTAGATGTCTATTTGGTTGGGGGGGTCTGGATGTGTTTAGTTGTTTTGTTAATTATTTGTTCGATCCGATCCAGTCTTTCTATTAGGATACGTAGTTGCACAAAAATAGGGTTTGAACTACTATCGGACCCTTCCGACACATGTCCTGATAATGCATGTCTGGTTCGTGAATTCATTTTAATCTACTTATATTAGGTTAAATAATCACACGATTGATTGGCATCACTTTAAGCAATGAGTGATTGGAATGTTGGGCTTTTAGCCTGTGACTTTTTGATAGGATGGGATTTTCGAGCTGGTGGCTTAGATGAAATAGAATTTCAAATCGCCGCCTAATTCCCGATAGCCTGCCCCAATTTTGGATACCAAATTAATTTTGGCATCAAGTTCAGATCACAAGAGGGGGAGGGTACTCAATGAACTCAGGAAAATATTTTCTTTTGGGAAAGAAAAATTATATTAAACACAATTAGCAAATATTAACTACTCGACATCCAGACTAACAAAATAGGGTATAGAAGAAAAAAAACACCAAACTTTTAGAACTATAACTCAAAACAACAAGAGAATGCAGATTCGAGGTTAATTCAATCGACTCAAAC
Source organism: Tamarix austromongolica (assembly GCA_039764185.1). NCBI lineage: Eukaryota > Viridiplantae > Streptophyta > Magnoliopsida > Caryophyllales > Tamaricaceae > Tamarix > Tamarix austromongolica. The sequence goes on along the minus strand of CM077816.1, from coordinate 74,211,574 downwards.
AAGAGATCGGCACGACTAACTCACAATGGTAACACTGGAAAAATCAATGAAAGAAAATTTATGAAATCGATACGAATGACTCAAAAAGGAATAATAGAAATCAAAGACAGAAACACGAAATTGATACTGGAAATCAAAGACAGGAAAATTGAAAACAGAAATCAATACTGACACAACCCTAGATCCGAATGGATTCAATTAATAGAAAAATTAAACTAGAGATGAGGGAAGCAGATCAACACTATGATTCCAGCTGCGATGAACCCCCAAATGGGGTTTGATAAAAATGAAACAATAATCGCAAAAACAACTAAACAGGGATAGGGTTTGGGTGATCGGGACTGCCTGATCTAAATCCTCCAAAAAGAGAATAATAGGGTTGCCGGGATCCTGACAATAAATGATAAAAAAACATAAGAATTAAGGAGAGAGATTTATTTCATAAACTGAAATATTAGTCGAGCAAGTTTTCCTCTTTTACATCAAGATGGAAGCTTTATATAGGGTAGCAACCAGCCAAGAATTAATGGGAATCGAATGTTGGACAATGGTCGAGAAGGAGGAGCGATAGAGTGTATTAATGGGGTTCATTCACCATTGATGGTGAGCGATGAAGAAGGCGGTATCCTGGGTCGTACTAAACGATGGAGGGGACAATCGAAGGTAGGAGAAGACTCGGTCGAGACTGAAGGAGTGGCCTTGAGGCCGCGTTTGACTTGATGGGGTCGAGCATGAGGGAGCGGTTTTAAGGCCGGGTTTGACCGGATGAGTACGCGTGAGGTTTGGGCCTTGGGTTCTTAATTTCATCCACTCCCTTTTGGGCTTTAAGCTTGCAAATGGTGGGGCTTGGGTTGTGGTAAGATTAAAGGTTGATTTGGGGAATTGAAGGTGGTTTAATGATGGGTTAGGCAAGTCCCAACTTTACTAGCTGCTTAATACCCCTTTTACAAAATAATAAAATAAATAAAAAAAATAAAAATAAAAATAAAAATAATAAAATTTTGCTAATTGGACAATAATGCCATTATTGTTGCTAATAATCTTAAAACTCGAATATTTCTTCTCAGCAATAGAATCCCGTTTCTTGATAGCAACAGTCTTGGATCCTTTTCCCCGCTTTCTTGGTTAATTTTTCTTCATTATCCTGTAAAATAAAAATTCAAAGATAATCAATTATTTTTAAAGGATTATTGATGTTGTGCTTGGTACGGGTGTTGAAAGTATTTGGGGTTTCATCAAGCTGCAACTTATTGTGCTTGAAAATTCTTATGCTTATAATATTTTGTCAAGTAATTCTTCCAAGTGTTGTACATATTTTCAAGAAGTTAATGTTATTGAAGATCTTTGATGTACAATGACATTATAAGGATTAAAAAGTGCATAGAAGAACAAAGCTACAAGATACATAGTTGAACTGCATATGATTACATCTATATATTACCTTATTAAAGTTGTGTAGCTTTGCTATTTTGTTATATACTTTGTAATACTTGTCGTTTGTCATTGTAACTATTTAAATATGTGTGTACCATGCATAAGGGATTAATTTCATTAATAAGGGACGGTTATTAGGATTATTAATGAAAAGGTTTACATGGGTTCACGCATATATAAATCTTATACACATTTATTTGACACAACATAACATGAAACAAGTTCATATTTTAATTCAAAAGAGAGCAACACAAGAGAAGGTGCGGTTTTCTTCTTCTATTCTCCTTTTTCAATTGAGTGTATGGTAGAGTAGCAAGAGTGTTTTGTTGTGAAATAGAGGATTTATAATTAGAAGGTAATTGATCTTGGAGTAGATCAATTCCACCCTACAAAAGCCATCGAGTATCATCAAAGTTCAAGTTGAAGAGTCGATCGTTTGAGGAGTATTTGTGACTTGTAGTTCCAAAGAATAAGTTCCTGGCTGTAAAATATTATTTGGTGATAATCTTCCACATCAGTATGCCTAATCATAGTTGAATTTGAAGATTTGTACACTTGTTATATTATTGAGGAATATATATTATTCCCTTAGTGTATGCATTGGAACCAGGATGGCTATTGCAAAGATTGGTTCTCATGTCTTAGAAGCTAAAATCTTAGGTGGAAGCAATGTTGCTATATAATTTTGTTACTAAGAATGTTATTGACACCATCCAACCCAATAATTCCTTTCAAATTCAATCGAAGATAATTCCCATTGATTGCTTCATATGTAATGAAAATCTACAAAAGTGAAGGTTAATCTCTTACTAACATTGGTCTATTTTTGAAAAATCTTGTATTCAACCATGGTTAATTATATGTTGTTATTTATAGAGTCACAATATTTGAGGTTTGGAAATCCTAATATGTGATGATGATAATGGTCAAAGTGATTTAATAACAAGTGTTGCGTTTAAGGAAGTCTTTTAAAAAATTGATCATATAATTGTGGCAATAATATATCTACATATCATTTTAGTTGGTGCACATTAAATTAATGTATATTTAAGTTATATACATAATTAAATGCTTAGAATACAATACTAAATTATAGCTATGTATTGATGCCTCAATACATAACATGGGTGAGAATATATTTTAGTGAATATAAAAGATCATGTAATACTTCTAAAGAAACTTTCATCATCGGTAGTTGTATTTTTCCTTACATACACCATAATTAGTATTTTAAATGCTAGGAATTCTTACTTTTAAGCAATTTTTCTCAATATTCTATATATTGAAAAAATGTATAAACAACTATCAAAAAATGAAGGAAAATATTATCACTCATCATATATTTATATTATGAATATAAGAGTTTTTTTTATCACAAATATTCAAAAATTATTTTACAATAAATAAAATTTTGAAAATGATATTTTATATGAGTTTCCAATACTACAAGATGAATTTCCAATATTGATGTTTAAAATTTGTGAAAATAAAATATCATAAATTAGCATTATAATTTTTACTTATAATACAATATTATTACTTAAGATGTAGGAAATTATATGAATCTTACAACCAAACTCTTTTTTTGTTTGATGGCCACATATTTAATCATGTTAAAATAGATAATAAATAAATAAAACATGTTAACAAAATATTGATAAATAAACCTTAATTATGAATTACATAAACATTATAAATAAACTAAAAGACTTACTGTCATAATATTCAAAATGTTGTTATAATGTGGGAGCATCATTGTTAAGCACAACTTCTACATTAGCACTTCTAGTAATCTTGACAAAATAATGGGTGCAATTTCACTAGGCACTTGAGATGGTGATGGGAAACGTGTGGAGGTGTGTGGGTTTTTGAGGCTTAACAAGAAAAATAAATTAGATCTTTCATTATTGTACTTCATTTTTTGAATCGATCTTTGAGGACTACAAGTTGTTTTTATAAAATATAAAACAATTCAATATATTCTAAGAAGGATAACATAAGTTATATTAGATTTTATATAATCTATAAATGATAAAATTTCATTTGTAATATCACTAAATGTGAAAAAAGTCCTTTACATTCAAATGGGTAAAATTTTCACTTCATAGATGTATCTTTTTTTACTTGTAGATTGTTTTGACATAATATTTAAAATTCTTTCATTAAGAGTAAAGATTAAGACATATAAAATGATAAAATTATATCACTAATTGCTAAAGATAAGAACACAATAATTATTTTTTATGTATCCTTTCAAAGATTATCATGTATTAATATATTATATATCATGCATCAATTTAAATGTTAAATTTTTTTCCACAATTATTAAGTAAGTATCAATGTAATAAGAATTTTCTCTACATCAATAAAACAAATATGAAATTCAAATTTTTTATGGTATAGTTAAATTGAAAATTTAATTACCATTTACTAATATGAATGATTATTTAATTATATTATACTTCTCATTTTTTTAGTTTAATTAATAAGTTATCAATTATACTTCATTTTTTCTTTTAATTAATAACTTAATAACTACTAGTGGTTTATATATGATAGTTATTATAATCATTATAAATATAATTTTACAAGCATTTGTAGCTTTATATCTTTTTCCATATATATATATATATATATATATATATATATATATATATATATTAAATATTTAATAAAATTTATTATTTATTTAGGCACATATCATGATCCTCTTGATAGCATGTAATTAGCATTCTTGATAATGTAACAAGTTATCTTAGATTTTTTCATGATATTTCTACTATTAATTCTAAATTCACTTTAAGATATTCTTGTAGGTATGTTACCTATTTGCAAGAGGACGATACTTAAAATGTCAAGCCATTTAATCCATGTTCATGTATAAGGCATACAAACATTCAAAACTATGGCATACAAGGAGTACAAGACAACAAGCATAAAAAGACCTCATTATTTGTATCACTCATTGTAAACCCTAGGATATTACGTATAATTTAAGGTTTCCTAGCTTGTTATTTCATGTATGGATATAGAAACATTTTAAGATTTTGAAGATTGATTTATGGATCATGATAGAAGGAATCAAGGTTTAAATTTAAAGATAACTATTTACCCTACAATATGGATATTATTGGAAATCTTATTAAATTAGGAGTCTAGCACATCTTTCAGATCTCAAATCTGAGTTTTCTACACAAAGTTATGATTGTCTACCATATGTGTGTTAGGTTGTTATTCACTTATTTAATAATCATGTTAGGATTTTAGTTAGTTAATTTTTTCCCTAATCATAATGAAATTAAATAAGGTTTATCTTTTATCTTATGATGCATTTTATATTTTAAAGATTTTACTAGGATTTAATTATTATTATCATAGGATTAAGTGGGTTACTATTTATATGAATAGTGATTTAATTACTGTTTATTTTATCATTGAGGAGGTTAAATGAGGAGGTAAATATTATCCTATAAATATTCCATGTAAACTCATTGTTTGAGGAGGATAGTTAAATTGAGTTATAAAATTGAGTTTTCTCTCATTGAAACCCTTTATGATTTTCTGTATTCTATGTTTACGTTATTTGTGTGAATCATAAACGTAAACTAGATATCTCTTTAAATTATCTTATTTGTGTGCGTGATAATTTAGAAACCCTCTATACCTTTCCTCTATGGGTTTACATAGAGTTATCTTGTGAAGTTTACCGTGTGTTTTTTAATTAGATATTCTTTGAGAGTTATCTGTATAAGGCTTTCAAAGCTAGTTTGAAGAATTACTTTATATGATAATTTATCCATATCCTTAATTTAGAATTCACCATTCATTTATCATTATAAAATTTCATAAAATATGTTATTTTTGAAACCATTCATTCCGTTACGCATCATATATGTATTAGCTCGTTTAAATATTTGTAATTTTGTAGTCAATATCCTTTAATTAGGTGTTTAATTATGTTTGTTACAGTATTATAGTTGATTCTAATTAATTACATAACAAAACCAGCCGTGAGTTGAGTTGGTTATATAACTCAAGCCTCACGGTTGTGGAAGTTATTACCAACATGTAAATGGGGGTAATAACTAGGTTAGTTGCTAAGTAATTAGTAATTAGTAATTAGTTGTAATTACTTCCTATGAGTAGTATATATGCTCATTAAGACCTTTGTACACGAGAGACTAATGCTTAATTAAATCTTAGTGTTCGAGCACTTGGCTTGTCAAATTTTCTCTTTTGTGAGATAATTTTCTTCTTAGGAATTAATTGGAGTAAATCCTACTTATAACCCTTAGTGTTAAATCTTGGTGGAATATTAACACATATCTTCAAACCTACCTCCCATTCAAACCAAAGAACCAACCTTTACATCTTCAAACTTGATTGAAGATCTTCATGAAACCAACTCAAAAGTTGGGTAGCAAAAGAGAATCATATCATTTTGGTATCAAATCGTAGGTTTTTGCCAACCTTTTCTCATTAGTTACCCATGCAAGCACGTTCTTTAAATGCACATCCATGCATAACACCCTCATCCACATTTTTCTTAAACCACAAGAAGCAATATTGATTGCATCTAGGTAGTATATCTTCAACCAATATTCAATCTTAATTGAGTATTCTTAGTATATCTTTAATGATATTTTATTGTACCTTCATCCTCTCTTTGATTCTTCAATTCAAAGTATAAAGATCTTATATTCTTCAACCATCCACCAACTCCATGAACAACCTATCTTTATCCATTATTTTCAAGCCATCTTCAAATATCAACTACCATATTTGAACCATCACTCCTTTCCTCATTTACATTTCTATTATCTCCAAGTAAGATCCTATTAATTTTTCTATCTACCATTCAAATATTAACTTATATAGTTAAACCATCTATTTGTCTCACATCTTCTATCATTCAGCTCACATTATAGTCAACATATTATCACCTTCATATCTTTAACCCCTTGAATATAACCCATCATCAACCGTTCGAATTCATCCTCTTTCATTGTAATATATTTCCTTTACATCTTATTTTAGAACTAAATTCTCCCAAATCTAAATTCCATTAACCATTCTCAATTACCACCATACCTCATTTCTTTGTATTCTCCCATCCAAGAACTTACTAAGAACCCCCAAAACCCCATCAAGAAACCAACTACACATCTCACTTTTTTTATTCCAGCACCCCTACACATTTGTTTTGTTATTCCCCATACATATTGTGTGTTCATAGTCTACAAAACACCATGGCTAGAAAAGATAAGATGGATTCCATAATTGTTGCAATACAAGCACTAAATTTCAACATAATTGCACACAATATCCAAATTTAACAAATTCCAGCAGTGCACAATCAACTCCATTGCATGGAGGTACCCATAGCTGATCAAGAAATGTTGATACACATGCATAACACCATGGACTCCAAAAATGATCAAGTGGAAGGTATGGTTAGATTTGTGGTTCAAGCAATAGGAAGGAACTTGAATTTGAAAATGGATTATAATAAAGGAGACTAGGAAGACACATCAAATTTATCAAATCAAAGTTGAATGACAAATCATTTCTAGCTGAGGCATAAACATGATGAAAATAAAGGTAAAAATTTAGACCTTCTTGAATTTTATGGTGAATTAAATTCTGAATTATGCTTTGAATTTTTTCATGAGATAGAAAAAATATTTGAATTCAAAGAATATGGTGATGAAATAAAATGTAAACTTGCTACTCTAAAATTTAAAATGTTTGCTAGGGTTTAGTATGACAATTTAAAAAGGACACGAGAAAGAGAATATAAGGATAAGATTAAGTTATGGGAAAACTTAAGCAGCACCTAAAAAATACATTTGTACCTAGGGAGTATGAACAAGACATGTATGTTAAGTTGACTACCCTTATACAAGTATTTTATAGTATAAAAGAGTACACTAGGGAATTTGAGAGACTAGCACTAATATGTGATATATAAGAATAAAAAGAGAAAAAATGTGCTAGATTCTTAAGTGCCATTAATAATTTGGTTCTTGATAATGTTGAAATGTATGCTTATGATTCTCTTGAGGATTTAATCAATTTGTCTTTAAAGTGTGAAAAACATGTAAAGTATACCAAAATCTAAAAGTTGAATGCTCCTACAATGATAAAGAGCTACTAATGTGCTTCTACTTCGAATTATAATCCCAATTTGAGCCATATAAATATGGAAAATAAAAAAAGGTCCTACAAAAGAAGAAAAAGGGAAAAAAAGTAATGGATATCTCCAACAAGCAATGCTTCAAGCGTAGAGGATTTGGACACTATGCAAGGGAATGTCCTAGTCAAAGAGTTCTAAGGTTAAGGCAGATCCAAGACATGAATGCTTGTAGTGAAGAAGAAGAAGAAGAGGTCATCATGGATGAGAATAATGTAGATTACGCAAGAAAATTTGATGTGTCCCTCCATGGTTTCTTAGTGCTACAACGTATACATCAAGTTCAACCACAAGAGCAAGCAACATAATGAGACAAAATATTCAAAAAAGAGGACCATTGGAGAAAGAAGTTGCCAAATCATCATTGATAGTGGTTCATGTATTAATGTAGCTAGTTAAAAAGTTATCAAGGATCTAAGATTATCTACTAAAAATCATTTCAAGCCTTATTTTCTTCAATGGATAAGCAAATACAAAGGAATTAAGGTAACCAAACAAGCCCTTATATCATTTTCTATTGCTAATTACCATGGTGATGTGTTATGTGATATTTTACCTATGGATGCATGTAGTAGTTTGCTAATTAGACTATGGCAATATGATAGACAAGTTAGTTATAATGGTGTTACTAATGAGTGTTTTTTTTATGTGGAAAAAATAAGCCTAAACTTAAGCCTTCAAAATGTGATGATCTTAGCATGAATGATCCACATTCTAAAAAGAACTTTTTCATACACAAAAATGCTATGATTATTTGTATAGAAGAAGAAGGTATATGTTATGATCTAGTGCTAAAAGAAACTCAATTAGGGGAAATTAAAAATGATAAGCCTAAGCTTACTAGACTACGTGATGAATTTAATGACGTGTTCTTATATGATCTTCCACCTAGATTACCACCTATAATAGGTATTGAGCATGCTATTGATTTAATCCCAAGAATGCCTTTGCCTAATAATCCAGCCAATTGAAGTAATCTAGATGAATCTAAGGAACTTAAAAAATAAAAACAAGAGTTGTTAGACATAGGTTATGATAGAAAAAGTATAAGTCTCTATTATATTCTTTCCCTTTTTGTCCCTAAAAAGGATGGAACTTGGTGCATGTGTATAGATTCAATATTTATCAACAATATAACCATAAAACATCATTTCCCTATGCCTAGGTTAGATTACATTCTGGATGAACTAAGCGGTGCACAAGTATTCTCTAAGATAGACTTACATAGTGGATATCATCAAATGCGCATTAGAGAAGGGGATGAATGGAAAATGACATTTGAAACTAAATATGGTCTCTATGAATGGATGATCATGCCATTTGCGTTTTGTAATTCACCTAGCTCCTTCATGATATTAATGAATGAAGTTCTTCATCCTTTTCTTGTAAAATTTATTATAGTTTACTTAGATGATATTCTTATGTATAGTGAAAATGAACATGATCATCTAATACAATTAAGGAAATTATTTGAAAGGTTAACGGATATAAAACTTTATGAGAAATTAAAGAAGTGTAATTTCATCCTTCCTAGTGTTATCTTTTTGCATTATATTATGAGTGGAAAAGGTATTAAAGTTGATCCCTCCAAAATTAAAGTTATTCAAGAACGGTCTATTCCTAAGGACATTCATGAAGTTAGAAGTTTTCATGGATTAGCTAGTTTTTATTGCCGATTTATTAAATATTTCTCAACCATAGCAACATCGATAACTCAACTTAAGAAAAACGGAGTGTTTAAATGGGTAGATATAACCACAAAAGCCTTTGAGACTCTTAAAGATAAATTGTGTAATGATCTAGTCTTATCCTTATCTAATTTTTATTTACTATTCAAAGTAAATTATGATGCTAGTAGGGTAGGGATTATAGGAGTACTTTCACAAGAAAAAAAGGCTATAAGATATTTTAGTGAAAAATTAAATGGATCAAAGTTGAACGATTCTACTTGCAATTAGGAATTCTATGCCATCATACATATCCTAGAGATATGGAGTCATTGTTTGAGACATATAACCCTTTTTTAGATTCAAATCATTAAAGTCTAAAATACTTACATGGGAAAAATAAAATTAGTCTAAGACATGCAAAATGGGTAAGGTTTTTTTTTTTTTTTTTTTACAATCCTTTGTGTTCTTTGTAGAACATTTAGATGGTAAATAAAATGTGTATTTGATGCTTTATCTAGAAAATCTACACTATTGGTCATGATGAATTCTAAGTTACTTGCATTTGAAATGTTGAAATACTTGTATCCGAAAGATGATGATTTGTATGATATTTATGCAGTATGTAAGAAAAATGGATCTCATATTAACTATGTCTTTCATGATGGATTTTTGTTCAAGTTTAATAAACTTTGTGTGCCTAAATCGAGTGTAAGAGAATTACTAAAAAAGAGGTGTATGAAGGAGGAATAACTATATATTTTTGTACTCAAAATACCTTGGAAATTTTACAAGAATATTTCTATTGGCCATGCTTGATAAAAGGTGTACAAGTTGTTTTATGTAGATGTGTTACTTGTAAAAAAAAGAGAAATATTCTTTCATAAGGGTTTGTACATGAAATTACTTATGCCTAGTCAACAATGGGAAGGAGTTAGTATGAACTTCATCCTAAGGTTTCCTATAACTCAAAAAGGTAAGGACTTTATTATGGTAGTAGTCGATAGATTTTCTAAGATGTCTCATTTCATACCATGTCATAAAATTGATGATGCCACACATGTTGATGATTTATATTTTAAAGAGGTTTTAAGACTTCATGGTATTCCTAAAAGCATTGTTTTTGATATAGATGTTAAATTTCTAAGTTACTTTTGGAAGACGTTATGGCATATGTTGAGTACAAAGTTGTTATTTAGTACTTTAAATCATCCACAAACCAATGGTCAAATAGAGGTTACAAATCAAACTCTTTGCACATTTTTGAGAGGTTTGGTGAGTAAAAGTACCAAGAATTCAGATATCAAGCTACCTCATGCCATGTTTGCCTATAATCGAAGTCCTTCAAGTATAACTCATTCCAGCATATTTGAGGTGTTATATGGCATGAATCCTTATATGCCAATTAATATGGTTCCCTTGAAGAAAGGTTAATTAAAAATTTATGAAGCTAAATATCAAGTTGAGTATTTCTAAAAGCTTCACCAACAAATTTTATCCAACATTGGAAAGTCAAATTCAGGGTATTAAGCTAAAGCACATAAGCATCAAGTTCAAAAGGTATTTTCTCTAGGTTATTAGGTATGATTACATTTACAAAAAGAACGAGTTTATAAATTATGTACAAACAAATTAATGCCTAAAGTAGATGGTCCATATAAAATACTTAGAAAATTTGGAGATAATGCTTATGAACTTTATTTACTTGATTCTTATGGTGGAATATCAAGAACTTTTAATGTAGGTGATTTGGCTCCATATTATGATGATGTAATTTGAGGAAAAATTCTTCTCAACCATGGGAGAAATATGTAGGTGCATATCATGATCTTTTTGATACTAAGGAATTAACTTCTTGATAATGGAGCCAGTTATCTTAGACGTTTGTTATGATATTTCTACTACTAATTCTAAATACACTTTAAGATGTTTTTATAGGTATGTTACATATTTGAAAGTGGAATATACTTAAGTTGTCAAGCCTTTTAATCCATGTTCATGTACAAGACATACAAACATTCAAAGCTATGGTATATATAGTGGACAAGACAATAAGCATGCAAATACCTCATTATTTTTAACACTTGTTATAAATACTACGATATCATGTATACTTTAGGGTTTCATAGCTTGTTAGTTTATGTATGTATTAGCTGGTTAAAATGTTTGTAATTTTGTAGTTAATTTCCTTTCATTAGTTGTTTAATTAAGTTTATTAGAGTATTAGAGCTAATTCTAATTAATTATAAAATGTCCTGAAAATTCTAATTTTATTATTTATTATTAAATAAGATTTTATTATGAAAATTAATTAATTAAATTATTTTTATTAAAATAAAATAAAATTAATTAGGGAAAATCAAGAGAAATCTTATAAATATTTTCATTAGGGTGAGTATTTTAGCTAATTAAGGATTTTATTTTGGAAATTAGTTAAATAAATTATTTTATTTAAAATAAGAAGGAGAAAATAGTTCCAAATTAATATAAATTTTATAAATAATTTAATTGAAGAAAATTAGAGTGATTTGCTAATTAAAATAGAATTTATGGAAAATATTTTAAAAATCCTAATTTAGCCTAAAAAGGGATTTAAATATTATTATTATTTTTAACTATCCCAAATATTTTAATTAATTTATTTAATGCAACCCTTCTATTTTTCTTTTTCCTTTTCTTTCTTCCTTTTTCCTTCTTTTTCTTTCTTCTTCTTTTCCTTTTCTTTTTTCTCCTCCCCGAACTAGGCCAGCCCAGCAGCCTAGTTCCCCTTCTTCCTTTCCTTCGGCCGGCCTAGCCGCGCGGTGCCTCCTTCCTTCTCCCTACCGTGCCACATTTTCCTTCTCTTGCCCCCAACACACATCGTTTTATTTATAAATAAAATCTAGTCGCGCACGACTGCCCGATCTCCCTTTTCTTTCTTTCTTTTCTACCCTGAACCGCCCAGTCCAGCCTTTCTTTCTCCTTCCTCCTTCCTCCCCCCATCATCGACAACCTGCCATTCCTGTTGAGCACTTGTAACTTCTTCTGATCGGCCGAAAATTTTGGCAGCGACTACCCACGATCTCTGCCCTCCTCCCCCTCTCTTCCACGTCAACTCATCGACCACACCTGCCTACCCGTTACCCTCTCCTTGCATATTTCCCTTTTCCCAACCAACTACCTGCCACGTTTTTTTTTCTAATTTCGCTGGCAACTGTCGCCGCTGACGAGCCCAACTGACTTGCCGATCCTCCCGTTCTTCCTTTTGACCTAAGCCATCTTTTTTTTTTCTATAAATACCCCCTACCCAACCTGCAATTGAGCTTTCCACCGAAACCCAACTTTTCCCAACCTTGCCACTGCTACACCTTCAGACACCATTTCTGCCACTGTCGGCCAATGCCGACACCCACTCCGCCTACCAAACTCTTCCTTGCACCACCCTCTAGTTAACCAAACCATTTGTTCCTCTCGATTCTTCCTGCAAAAGCCACCCTGGCTGTGCAAAGCAGCCTTCCCAAACAGCTTTTTCTCCTACCATCGCCCTCTTCGAACCACCATTAGCCACCTCCTCCGCCGCTTCTGCTACTTCTTTTACCTCTCAAGTTATTCTGCAGACCACCCTCTACCTTCCCCTACCCTTCTTTTCCTCTTCCTCCCTCTCCTCCTCTCTTTCACTCCTTCTTCTCCATTCGGCCACCACCACCGTCACCATGCACCACCACCTTTGGCTGCGCCACCACCCCTCCTTCTGTACAACCATAATCACCCTTGCTTCCACCCTTTTTCTCTTTCTCTTTTTTCCAACCCTCAACTTTTTCCTTTTTCTTCCCTTTTTTAGGCCACCGCCGCCGCTGTCGGTGCCGCTTATCCCCACCAGCCTAAGGTTGAACCCTTCTCCCTATTTTTATAAGCCTTAATTTATTTTATTTCATTTATTTGAATATAAATACTATTATTATTATTATTTTATTATTTCCATTATTAACATGTATTATTATTATTAGTAGTAGTATTAATGTTTTTATTTTTATTTTTGCTGAGGGCTGAAGCCCTATTGTAATTTTTAATTCGATTTTAGCACTATTACCCTTATTATTTCTATTATTACTATTAGTAATATTAATATGTTATAAGTATAATTATTATTATTCTTATTCCATTATTATTAATACAACTATTTTACCATTAGTGTTGTTAATAATGTTATTATTGTTATTATTATTTTTTTCAAATGTTAGTATTATTATTTTATATAGGACTAAAACCCTATTGTACTTATTTTAAATTTTAGTAGTAGTATTATAAATATCATGTCTTATTATTATTAGGGTAAATTTTTCAACCTTATATTATCAACTTTTATAATATTTCTATTATTTCTATATCTTTAGCAAAGTTATAATTAGTTAATGTTATTTTATTAATATATTATTATTTATTTAAAAATCTAGGATTATAATAAGTTAGTGATTAATAGTATTTTTAATAGGAGGGAGTCTAATTTTAGCTTTTCCCTCATAATAGGTGAAACCAGTCAAAGCCCTAAGGAGACATAGGAGCGTACTCCAAGACCGGTGTTGTTTTAGGTAAGGGGTGCTAAGGCCATATGTGTAATATGTGATTTTATGCTATGCATGCCATGTGATATGAATTATAGTGTATTTCATGTGTATATTGTATAATTGTTATGAATGCAGCATGCTTATGGAGTTGAAGTATGTTGGTGTGAATAAATTGTGGCATGAGAATTATGTGTATAAGTGTGTTATTATTATGGTATGATGTGGCCTTAAGACATGCATGATAGGGTTGTAAAATAATGATGAGGAGTGTAACAATGTGGTGGTAGGGTTTTGCATGGAGTTGTGGGATGCATGGTATTAGGGTTTGCATGGCGTTGGGCTTTGCATGGAGTTAATGTTGCATAGTGTAGGGTTTTGCATGTAGTTGTGGGATGCATGGTATTAGGGTTTGCATGGTGTTGGGCTTTGCTTGGAGGTAATGTTGCATGGCGGTATTAGGGTTTGCATGGTGGTATTAAAGTTTGTATGTTGGTATTAATGGTTGCATGGTGGTATTAATGGTTGCATAGTGGTATTAAGGTTTGTACGGTGGTATTAATGGTTACATGGTGGTATTAATGGTTATATGGTGGTATTAGGGTTTGTATGGTGGTATTAGGGTTTGTATGGTGGTATTAATAGTTGCATGGTGGTATTAGGGTTGCATGGTGGAGTTAGGGTTTTTCATGGTGGAGTTAGGGTTTTTCATGGTGAAGTTAGGGTTTTGCATAGGAGTTAATGATTGCATGGGATTTAGGGTTTGTATAAAAAGTACGAAAGGTTGCATGGGATGTGTAAAGTTTGCAAAGGAGTGAAATTTACATATGAAAGGTTGATTTGGGATATAATGAAGGTAATGTAAGTGTTATTTGGGTGTTTGGACATTTTGGATGAAAAATAGTACGTGGAGATTATATAAGGGTCCGTAGGAGACCGAACTAGGGTTTGTGTTAACAATTAGGGTTTGTTTTGGTTGCTTATAATTTTTGTATTATCATATATATTTGGTGGTTAAAGTGTAATTATGATGGTAGAATTTTATGATCTGTGATGTGTGATGTATAAAGAGAATGATTCGTGCATGCCCATGGTGAAAGCTTTTGAATAAGATACTTAAGACATTAATCACGTAAAGTGGAAGATGTTGAGTCGGGTCCAGACCAATCCACCGGCATAATAGTGGCTAGGTACTACAGTAGCCTAGAGA
The DNA here is from genome assembly GCA_039764185.1 of Tamarix austromongolica. NCBI lineage: Eukaryota > Viridiplantae > Streptophyta > Magnoliopsida > Caryophyllales > Tamaricaceae > Tamarix > Tamarix austromongolica. The sequence goes on along the minus strand of CM077816.1, from coordinate 74,196,529 downwards.
CCGATCTATCGGCATAATAGTGGTAGGGTATGTTACCCTAGTGACCGATCCACCAGCAAAAATAGTGGGGGATCCCGAGCTCAATAAAACAAACATTTTATGTTGTTAAGATGTGGGAAGACACTAATTACTTACAGTGGAACATCGTGCAAGAAAAGGGGCCAAACTGATCCACTGGCATATAATAGTGGTAGGGCATGTATCCTAAGTGACCGATCCACCGGCTATAATAGTGGTTAGGAGCCAAAGTGCCCTAGAGACCAATCCACCGGCAAAAATAGTGGGGTTCCTGTACTCGTATGGAAAGGATAAAGATAATGGTGTGAAAATATTTCGATAAAGGATTAATGAAGTAATTAATCTGAACTATATTGGATCTTGGCATTTTCACCCGATCATACATATGCCTTTATATTATCATAATGGATTATGCTCTTTTATTTCTTCTGCATTATTTGTATGACTTTGTGTGTTGGCCTTAGTGCTCGGTTACCTTACTCAGTACGTAGCGTACTGATTACCCGTTTTATGGGTGTTGCTCATTCCCACGAGTAGTATGCCCTTCTGACTTTGTGCAGGTGGGTGAGACATCCGACGGTGTTGAGTGTTGAGCATGTTTGGCTCAAAGTTCAAGAGAGTTGTGGCCATATTTTAGTCTTTATTTGATTATATTTTCTTTTGTTAATCTTTTATCGGTTGTAAGCTATTTCTCTTTTTAATTTGAATAATCATTCATTATGCATACTTTGATTTTTTTTACAACTGTTTAATGCTTATTTGGAATTGGGATTGTCTTGATTTATAATTGATTATTAATCTTTTTAGCCTTAGCACTTGGTATTGGAACGGTCGGAAAGAACCGATTTGGTACTAAGTGTGGCGGTAACATCCCCAGAATTCACAGGTTTATATTTAAATATTTCTATTATAATTTCTTCCGACTTAAAAAAAAGCAGTGAATTTTGGTGTGTTACAAATTACACAACTAAACCAACCATGAGTTGAATTGGTTATATAAGTTATGCCTCATCGTTGTGGAAGTTGTTATCAATATGTAAATGGGGGTAATAACTATGTTAGTTGTTGAGTAATTAGTAATTATTTTACTTCCTATGAGTAGTATATATACTCATTGGGACCCTTGTATACGAGAGACTAATGTTCAATGGAATCATAATTTTTGAGCAATTGCTTGTCAAATTCTCTCTTTACATAATTTTCTTTAGCTACATGAATTTTTAAAATTCTATAAAATATGTATATATTTTATTTTATTAAATATCAAAAAATTGATATTATGATAATTTTCTTTTCTAGTTACATTAATTTTTTTATTTTAATATAAAATTTTAACTCTCAAATATTTTTTAAAAGCAATCAATAGGATTTTTTCTCAGTAAATACATCGTAATAGGATATTTGTTTTTGGAAATTCCATGATGTAGTAATAAATTTATTAATTTTTTTAATAAATAAAATAATTTTATAATCATACAAAATTTAGTTAGATTTATATCGATATAATAATAACATAATTTTATTATAATAATACTTACTAAAAGTATATTTTCAAGTCTAATTCATTTTATTGAAGCAATTGATAAATATTACTGTAACAACATGAATGTACAATAAAAACTATAAACAAATTATACAATAAATGATTATTTAAATTGAAAATGTAGTTAGAATTTATTAACATGAATTATTATTTGATTATATAGTACTTCTCAATATGATTATATATATTTTAGTTTAAGTAATAATTTATCAACTATACTTAAAAAAATAGTTTAATTAATAATTTGGTTACTATCATCATGGTTTGTATATGATAATTATTATAATCATTATAAATAAAATATTACTCATTGTGTACATGTTTTGCTTACATGTTTTCATAATTTTATAAATTTTTTCTTATTAAAGATTTCCTAAAATTAATCATTATACAGATTTTCTTTGTATACTGTTAAATACAATTAATATTTATGCAATCTTAAATTTATATGCTATTAAAGACATCTATAATTAGTTGATAAACATTTTGAATGTATCGATATCATTATAGCGTAACTATATTGCAACTTTCCTTGTTAAATATGTTTATTAATTTCATATTATTATGTTGAAATATTTGATAAGTATTAACGTAATACATATTTCTAATCTATCAATATACTTTAGATAATTTTTTATAATAATTATTCCATTTTTTAAAAATTTGATAATATTTTAAAATATAATAAATTTATAAAATATTTATGTATGATGTTTTATGAAATACTTGAATATTAATATAATTATAATTTACTTATCTAGTTACATTATAAATTTTAACTTCATATCAATTTTTAATATTTGAATATTTTTAATAGTCAATATGTTTTTTGTAAGTAAATATATCACAATAGTCTATGTTTTTATTTAATTATTGTAGTGAAATTTATTAGTTTTAAAATTTCATAACTTATTACAAATTTTAGTTACAAATTATATTTATATTTTAAAGAATTTTATAATCATACAATAATCTTTTACAATTTATATCTATATAATAATAGTGATGATGATTACCACCCCCACCCCGACCATTATACAATAATAACTTTATTGTAAATATATGATAGTGTTTTACATTTAAATTTAATTTTCATGGTTATATTCTTTATTTATTTATTAAAAAACTTCATATTATAGTAAAAATTTAAAATGTAAATTATAATTAAATTATAAAATTCATGAAAATATAAACTTTCATAAATTGAAGTTTAATTATATTTTTAGTTAATAATTTAATTATATTTTTCATTCTATAATAGTTTTTGTGTATGAAATAATTTTCATTTTTTATTTTATATAATATAATATATACTCTATAGTATAATAAGAATAATATATGAATATTTTATCCACAAAAACAAACCTTGTTTCTCATTACATTATATTATCTTTCAAAAAGACTTTATTGTACACATGAGTTACCTCTCACCAAAAAAACACCGAATATACATTTCAGCAATGAAACATAATTCATATAAATCTAGACCTTTGATTTTACAAACTTGAGATCTAGGTCATCCATTCTCATTTGTTGTCGATCATTATTCTCAAGTACTTATTTAATGAAATATGGCTTATTGATTCTTTTCAAATAAATATCCAATCCATTCATTCCTTTCGGTCCATATCACTAAAAGAAATACCCAACCTAACTATTAAATTACATTCATCCATTCTTTTATTTTCAATATGAAACATATATTCTAGCAACCCTAAAAATTAAATACTGTGTTTGTATTAAAAAGAATGTTATACGCTTTTTAAGAAAGAAATAAAAATAGTTTTAAAATTACACTTACACCATTTATTAAAAAATAACAAAGCATTTAATATATATATAATTAAAAAATGAGGATAAAAATTGAAAGTAAACTTTGACTTTTCTAGAATAATTTTTTTTAAACAAATTTTAATGACAAAATGACTTTTTATTTTATTTTATTTTATATAAATGGAATACAAATATAAGCCTTTTGGAAATAACTCCATCATCCGCCTTTATCTCTTTTACCGCTATTCTACAACTCTAGATACTTCACCCATCCATGTCATTACTTCATCGGTCTAATCATTCATATCCAAGTTTTCCCTTCTAGTATTTTTCTTCTAATGCATAATTAGTTGCTTACTTTGTGTCAAGATCGTTCAGATTTGAGTTTTTTACTCTCAAAATTTTGGACATTCACAATATCATACCTTGATATTGTTGCAAATGGAGTCTATGCGTCTCTTTCAGCCTTACGTGGGTATGATACATTAGTTTTTTTTCTTTCATAATTTAGTTTACTATTCTAACTTACTAATAGAAATATGTGTGTATTTTTTCGGATATTGGCATGAAATTACATGTCATTGTGCATATTCTTCTTATTGGTTCAACATTGAGGTATTTGATTTTTTTTATTTATCATTTTATTTTATTTAATGACCTATGGTATTATTAATATATGATTTAGTTAGGAGAAAATTAACGCATGTTATAGATATTGAAGGATATATAATGCTCGACTAAATAAATAAATAATTATCTATGTTTACTTTTAAGTATTTGTTTTATTTGTACTTGTCTACTATCAATGTAAAGAATTTTTTAAATTATGATTTTATACTAATTTAACTAATTGATGCATGGTTTATGTATGTATAATCTTAGTTAAGTAAAATTTAAGTACTTTTTTTTATCTATAAATAACAACTAGCAATTAACTGACTTTTTTTTACTATCTATTGCGTGTACTAATTTAACAAATTATTTTTTGGCTTATGTAGGTATACTTTTAGAAAATTTAGGAATAGTCTTAGTAACTTAAGTAAATTTACAGATATTATTTTTCATTAATTCTTTTAGTTGTTGTATTTTTTCGGCTACTAATTTTTAATATATATTTGTTAAGCACAGTAGTCATATTTGCTTTCAGTTCCATTTATTTTAATATTTGTCATTTTTATCTATCATAATTTAACTTAGAATTTTTTTAAACTATAATTTATTAAGTGAAGAACATGTTATTTTTCTATCCGTGTATGAGAGATTTTTTCTTTTCCTTTAAAGTTTGTTTTTTAAAAAAAAATACTCTAGTAAAGCTAACTTACTAATTTTTTTTTCTTTCAAAATTATCTCTTAGCTTTTGTATTTGTTTTCCAGCTACTAATTTTACTTCGTTAACTATGTTACGTAGGTAATATAGAATAATTTTTTTTTATTCATTTAGTGTAGTAGTTACATTTTCTTTTTGATGAAATTATTTTAATTTTTGTCTCTATTATCTTTAAAAAGTGAATTTAGTCTTTTTTAAGTATAAATTCTTAGGTGAAGAGTATGTTTTTTTTTTATAAAAAAAATATGGTATGAGAGATTTTTTCCTTTGCGATTAAAATTAAAAAAATTCAAGTAATATTTTAGAAGTTATGGGATATTTTGTAAATGGGATTTTTTTAATAATAATTATTTAGATTTTTATTCTAATATTTTTCATGCCTAATATTTCAAAATGATTTGTTTAAATGATTAGACAACCTTGCAAAAGTCTTTTTGCAATTGTTTAAAATGTAATGTAAATATTTAGTTGTTGTTTATTCACATTTAGTCATAAGTAAATTAAAATACTTATTGATGCCTATGAGATCCAAATTGGGTCTTGATAGGTGTTGGTGTTCTAAACCATAGAATAACCGAAATATAAGAGTGAAATTGGGGAGATTTAGAATTGATAAAAATTGATTCTTTGTAACCCTTTGAATCAATACTTATATAAAACACTTAAGGTATAAACTCTTAGGATAAATCTTGTAAGATTTTGCAAAGAACTTCAAACTCTTACACCAAGAGAATTAAGTGAGGGCTCTTGGTCCTTAAGAGAAAATATACAGCGAAAAGGTGAGTTTCTCTCATTTCATCCTATACTTAACACTTATTGAAGAAGTGTAGGATTAAATGTTACAACTTAACCAACTAATACATATGATTATAGCCTAAATAAAGAAGAAACTCTAGCTAATTTCTAACCCATGTGTTTCAGTCATGGGGGTGGATACCAATTTAGATTTTAAAACCTCCACCCCTATTATCACATGTTCCAATTCTCACAACAACCATAATACACAAAAGAAAAGAGACAAAGGCCCCCTTTTAATCTTTTATGTAACAAAAAGAAGTAAGGAATGTCTTCTAACCTTAATTGTTCTTTCTCAAATCTGCATTGTTTTTTTTTAAGTACTGAAAGTGACTTTACATCCAACATGATAAGGACTTGTAGTAGATTTTTGTGGATTTTATGGGGCATTGATAAGGTTGTGTTTTTAGGGTTGTTTAGAGTTAAAATACTAAGAAAATATGGGTAAAACGATGGGGAAAGCTTGCAAAAGATGTGACCTTATGTACCTTATTTTCGATTGGTTTATGGATGAAAAAGGAGAAGGTTTGCGAGGCTTATATGAATTGCAATCTTTTATGAATATTTTTTTTAATAGATAATTAATATTTCCAAGTAAGAGAGTTTTGTAGCTCTCAAATTTGAAAAAAAAATGACTAGATTATGATCATCAAATGGGGATGCTTTGGCATCATCCTCTTCCTCTTGAAAGGCAACCTCCTTGTCTTCTAAAGGTTTTTCATGAATGTAAGGAAATAGATCTCCCACATTAAATGTGTTTCATACAACTCCCATATCCTACGGTAGCTCTAGCTTATAAGCATTGTCACCACTCTTCTCAATAACCTTGTACGTGCCATCACTTCTAGGCATGGGTCTGCTCTTTCTTTTAGAAGGAAATAATTCCCTCCTAAGATGAAGCCAAACTAGATCTCTTAGTTCATACAATTATTGTTTCTGGTGCTTGTTGACCCTATTCTTGTTCAATTCATTCACTCACTCAATTTTGGAATCCACTTGTTTGTAAAGTTTCTTCATTGCCTTAGCCCTTTCTTATGCTTCAAAGTTGGTGTGGGCTTTGATGGGAAGAGGTAAGAGATCGATAAGAGTAGGGTTCACCCCATATACTACTTCAAAGGGAGAGCATCCTATAGTATAGGTTGGTAATCAGTTGTAAGAAAACTCGGCATGAGAAATTTTTGTGTCCCAATCCTTTAAGGATTTGTGAACCAAACTTTTGAGGAGCATAATGAAGGTTCTTTTAGTGATATGGGTTTACTTATGGTAGGCAATACTGAGTAGAAGTTTGGTACCAACATTCATTCACAATATCTTCCAAAAGTAGCTAAGGAACTTGATCTCCTTGTATGAGATAATGGACTTAGGAATACCATGTAGCCTAAATATCTCCTTGAAGAATATATCAGCTATATAAGAGGCATCATCCATCTTATGCCATGCAACAAAATGAACCATCTTAGATAACCGATCCACAACCACAATTATAACATCATTTTACCTTTATGTCTTAGGTATTGCTATAATGAAGTCTATATTCACATGATCCCATAGTCAATGTGGGATAGCTATGAGAATGTAGAGTCCTTGGTGGAAGTGACTCTTGGAATTTTGACAAGTGACGCATCTAGCTATTACACTTTTTACATCTCCTACAAGTTTGGGCCAACAGAAATGCTCACTAAGTATGTCCATGGTCTTGTTGATGTTGAAGTGTCTATCTAGTCCTCCTCCATGCACTTCCCTCACAAATAGTTCTCTAACAAAACATTTAGAAATTTAGATCTTATTATTCATGAAGAGGAGCCCATCTTAAATGACAAAAAACCCCTTATTCTTATCTTGGTCATTGAAGTTCTAGCCAAAGTCTTCATCTTCCTTGTAGAGATCTCTAATACACCCAAACTCCAATACTCTTACCTCTAACAAAAAGAGCATACAATACATCCTACAGAGTGCATCTACTACTACATTTGTTTTACCACTTTTGTGTTTAGCTACCAAAGAAAAAGATTGTAAAAACTTTACCCATCTTGCATGCCTTAGATTAAGCTTGTGTTGGCCATTGATGTCCTTTAACGAATAATGATCCATGTGCAACACAAAATTTTTATGGCCTCAAGTAATGTGACCAATGATCAAGGGCTCTTACTAAAGTGTATAACTCCTTGTCATATGTACCTTAGAGCCATTGTACTTTTCACTAAAGAAGGCAATTGGCTTTCCTTCTTGTAGTAAAATAACTCTAATGCCCACTCCACTAGCATCACACTCAACCTCAAACAATTTATTGAATTTAGGCTATGTTAGCATAGGTGCTTCACTTAGTTTTCCTTTGATCACCTCAAAGGCATCTTGGGCCACCTTAGTCCACTTGAATTCATCCTTCTTCACACATTTGGTTATAGATGCTAATCGGGTACTAATTCCTTAATGAAACTCCTATAAAATGAATTTAGGCCATGAAAAGATCTCACTCGTGTTAGGTTTGTGATAAAGGGGCATCTCTAGATCACTCTCAATATTATTCTTCAAATGATGAAGAATAAGAAGAATTAGCATACTTAGAGATGGAATCCATTATGATTGAAAATTCTTATGCTTTTAATTTTTTGCCAAGTAATTCTTTTAAGTATTGTATATATTTGCAAGAAGTTCATGCTATTGAAGATCTGTGATGTACAAGGCAATGTCAATGGAATTATAAGGATTACAAAGTGTAAGGAAGAACAAGGCTACAATATGCAAAACTGAATTACACATGATTACATATATGTATTACGCTATTAAAGTTATGTACCTTTGTTATTTTTGTTATATACTTTATAATACTTGTAAATTATCATTGTAAAATTTTCAATATATGTGTACCATGAATTATGGGTTTATTTCATTAATAATGGATGATTAGTGGGCTTATTAATGAAAGGGTATGCATGGATGCTTGCATATGTAAACACTTGTACTAGTTGATTTCGGTAGACAAGGCAAAAGAGTAATATGAATCAAGTTCATTTGAATTGAGAGAGAGCTACACGAGAGGAAGTGTGTTCTTGTTCTTCTCTTATCCTTCTTCAATTGAGTGTACTGGAGAGTAGACAGATTTTTCTATTTAGAAACAGGATATTTCTCATTATAAGGAATTATATCTTGGAGTAGATCTACGCCACCTTAAAAAAGCATATCAAGTATCATCAAAATCAAGTTGAAGTGTCGATTGTTAAAGGCGTTTTTGTGACTTTTAGTTCTAAAGAAAAATTTCCTAATTGTAGAAGATTGTTTGGATATAATCTTCCACATTAAAAGTGGTATCAAAGAAGGCTTTGAAGTTGACATTACAAGGCATAATAATTTTAAAGTTTTGACAACCATAATCTACCACCATTGAAGTTCAAGTAAGAGTCTTGATTCTTCTTGATAGAATTCTTTGAATGTTGATGAGTTCCCTTTGAATATTTGCAAAACCTAAATTTTAAATGTGAATATTACATGGGATATTATGATCATGCATGGTTCTTGCATAAATCTTGAATGATAATGCATGATAGATTTGACATAAGAATATAATTTTTTTGTATTGAAGTTATATATAGAATTTTATGAGTGTAGTGTGTTGATTTTGAACGTGTGAATTTTAATTTTTTGCATGAGAAAATGCATTCTTAGGACTCCTTTGATTCTAGTTGGTCAAGTTTTGTGATCACATATTGGTGTTAAATTGCCTAAGTGTACATGACATGTGAAGGTTTGTTTTGTTTAGGTTAGTAAGCCAAGTGATGTGCGTGTGTTTTTGTTGTTTTTGTTCATGTGTGTTTGGTGTGGGTGTGTTTGAATGTTGAGATCAATTATCGATTGGAATTAGTGAATTTTGATGTATTGCTTTTCCCAACATGAATTTGTGCTTAGTACATTCAAATGCATGCATAATATAGTAATGTGTTTTTGAAAAGGATTTTTCAAAACTCGCATAATTCTATAACAATAATTTAGCAATATTGGTTTTAGTGTACTCATTTTTGTGTTATGATTTGTATTTTTTCTTGAATATTGTTTATTTGATTCATTGAAATCAAAATATTGTACAAGAATTGAATAAGAACAATGTAGTGGGGAGGTGAAGTGATTTGTTTTAATCAACTAAAACCTAAGAGAAACTCGAGTGTGGTTTAGTGTTGGGGTAATCAAATCATGGAGGAATAAAAAAATTTCCAAGCCATGTTTGAAGCTATTAAAAAAATTTCCAATAATTTGGATGCACTAAAGCACAACTTAGACAAATACCTGCCATACAAACTCAAATACACAGGTTAGAGTCTAAGTTTGCTTAACACGATTTGATCCAAAATGCCCAAGAACATAAAGAATTATATGGGGATAGATTTGGGAGTGCTATGAAATCAAATAATCCAACCAAGGGAAGGTATTTGAATTAAATAATAGACCATGATGAAGAGTTTATAGGTAGTGGAAGTAATAGAAAGCTCCATGACCATCAACCTAAGTATCATCAAAAGGAGGATAAGGGCATTAAGCTTGATCTTCCTGAATTTGATGGTAAGCTTGATGTATACTCATTTCCTGAGTGGTTACATAAAGTGGAGGATATCTTTGAGTTTAAGTATTATCAAGATGAAAAAAGTGTAAAATATATACTCTTAAGTTTAATAAGTTTGCTAGAAGATAGTATGATAATCTAAAGAAAACTAGGGAACTAGAGGGTAAATCAAAGATAAAATATTGGGAGAAACTTAAGAAATATATAAGGAATAAATTTATTTATAAGGAGTTTGAAAAAGATAAATACATTAAATTGACTACTCTTAGGTAGGGACTATGAAGTGTTGAAGAGTATGTTAGGAAATTCGAAAGGTTGGCACTGGTATGTGATGGCCATGAAAAGAAGGAACAAACTTGTGCTAGATTCATAGGAAGCCTTAACATGATGATTTTAGATAAGGTAGAAAATTGTCTTTATAATTATTTAGATGAAATGATTAAACTTTCCTGAAGATTTGAGAAACAAATTAAGTCTACTAAGGCTCATGCTAAACAAAGTACTCCATTTACAAAGTACTACTCAAGTAACCAAACAACAAAATTTGGAGTGAGTACTTAACCTTATACCAATCTTGATAAAAAAAAGGAATAATTGGAGAGGAGAAAGGAAAAAACAAAGTGAATGAATCCCCTACTAGGTAATGTTTCAGATGCTGATGGTTTGAACACTTCACTTGCAATGTCCTAATCAAAGGGTATTATCAATACAAGAGATTGAATTCACGGAGACATGTGAAGAAGATCCTGAATTTAAGACTTTTAAGAAAGTATTTGGTGATTCCAAGGAAGAAGAGAGTGTTTTTTTTACGTCTTGGAGAGAGTACTTTAAGTATAAGGTACTGAGCACCCTACTTAAAGAGAGAAGATATTTAAGACAAAAGGGAGAGTAGGAGATACAGTTTGTTGTATTATTATTGATAGAGGATCTTGTACCAATGTCGCCAATAAGAGGATGGTTAAGGATTTAGAGTTGAAAACTACACCATATCCAAAGCCCTTCTTCTATTCAATGGTTGAATATGGAAAAGGGATTCAAGGTGATAAAACAAACCCTGATAACATTTAAAATTGGTAACTATTATGATGAGGCGTTATGAGATGTGATGGATGTATGTGGAATCTTATTAGGTAGACCATGGTAATATGACAGAAATGTTATTTATAATGGTATTACTAATGAATATCTAGTTGATAAGGATACGAAGGAGCATAAACTTAAATCTTCTAGAAGTGATAATGAGAGTATAGTCGAGAATAACAAGAGTTTATTCTTACATGAAGAGACTATGGTCAAATGTATTCAAGAAGAATGAAGTTTTTATGTTGTGGTTATGAAAGAATATCTATAAGGGGAGAGAGATAATCCTCAATTAGATAAATTCCTTGAAGAGTATCATGATGTTTCTCCTAATGAATTGCCACATGTATTGCCACATAATAAGAGAATAGAACATGCCATATATTTAATCCTTGGTATGTCCTTACCTAATAGGCCCACATATTTTTGTAATCTAGAGGAGGCTAAGAGGTTAGAAAAACAAATATAAGAGCTCATAGGAAGATGGTATGTGAGGGAAATCATGAGTCTGTGTTATATTCCTACTTTAATAGTCCCTAAAAAGGATGGTATATGGCACATGTGCATTGACTCAAGGGTTGTTAACAATATCACTATAAAATATTGATTTCTGATGCCAAGTTTAGATGATATGCTGGATGAGTTATGTGGATCACAGGTGTTCTCTAAGATTGAGCTGAGAAGCAGATATCATCAAATGAGAATAAGAGAGGGGGCCGAGTGGAAAACTGCATTCAAAACTAAATATGGTCTTTATGACTAGACGATGATGCCGTTTAGCTTATATAATGCACCGAGTTCATTTATGAGATTGATGAATGAAGTTCTTTAACTTTTTCTTAGATTTTTTATTGTCATGTACTTAAGTGAAATACTTGTGTACAACTTAAATGGACATGACCATCTTACTCATCTAAAGAAATTATTTGAAAAAATGGGGGAGACTAAAATCTTTTGAAAATGGAGAAGTGTGATTTAATGTTTTCGAGTATAGTTTTCCTTGGGTACATAGTGAGTAGCTAAGGTATTATATTTGATCCCACAAAAATTGAGGCTATTAAGGATATGCCGACACCTAAGGATATTCATGAAGTGAGGAGTTTTCATGATTTAATAAGTTTCTATAAGAGATTCATTAAATATTTTTCTACAATTATCACACCGATAACCCAACTCATGAAAAATGGTTCATTTAATTGGATTGAGGATGCAACTAGGGCCTTCCAAACTTTAAAGAATAAATTATTCAATGAAATAGTACTATCTTTACCTGACTTTGAGAAATTATTTGAAGTTCTGTGTGATGCAAGTGGAGTAGGGATATAAGGTGTACTCTCACTAGAAAAAACAAGCTATTACATTTATTAGTGAGAAATTAAATAGAGTGAGGATAAATTATTCTACGTATGACAAAGATTTCTATGCCATCATATGAATTCTAGAAATATGGAGTCATTATCTAAGGTAGAATACATTTTTTTTTTCATTTAGATCATGAGAGGTTGAAATATTTGCATGGGCAAAAGAAAATTAGTCTGAAACATGAAAAATGAGTTAGTTTCTTACAATCCTACGTGTTTTTAGTCAAACATTTTGATGGTAGAGAAAATGTCATGGCAGATAATTTGTCTCGTAGATCTATGATATTAGTTATGCTAGATGATCGGTTATTGGGATTTGAGATGTTAAAGGAACTGTATGATAAGGATGAAGATTTTGCTGACATTTATAATATGTGCAGAAAGAATGATAGTTGTGGTAATTATTTACTATAAGATGACTATCTCTTTAAATTTAATAAGTTGTGTATACCTCGTTCTAGTATACATGATTTACTTGTTAAAGAAGTGCATGAGGGGGTATAGTTGATCATTTTGGAGTTCATAAGACCATAGAAATACTATAAGAAAATTTACACTGGCGACAGATGATAAAATTAGTTCAAACTATTATTGGAAGATGCGTGACTTGTAAAAAAAGTAAAAAAAATTTCAATAAGGGTTTGTATACCCCTTTACTAGTACCTAACCAACCTTGGGAACTTGTTATCATGGATTTTATTTTAGGATTACCAAGGATGCAAAGGGTTAACGATTCTATTCTTATGGTAATGGATAGATTTACGAAAATGACACATTTTATTCCTTGTAACAAGACTGATAGCAGACTTATATTTCCAAGAAATAGTGAAGTTAAATGCAGTTCCCAAAAGTATAGTATTAGATAGATATGTGAAATTTTTAAGCTACTTTTGGATAACACTTTGGCACATGTTAGGTAGTAAGTTGCTGTTTAGTACTTCTTATCATCCACAAACGGATGGTCAAACCGAAGTGACTGATAGAATAGGTACTTTGCTATGAGGGATGATGAATAAGAGTACCAAAGATTAGGGTATAAATCTTACACATTTTGAGTTTGCATACAATAGAAGTCCTTCTAATACAACTCAATCGAGCTCTTTTGAGGTTGTCGATGAGGTTAATCCTTATCTATCCATTGATATGTTATCATTTAAGAGAGGAGATATAAAGAATTATGATTTCAAGGAAAGAAATTATTTCTTTAGAAAACATCATCAATAAATTAAAGACAACATTGAGAAATTGAATGCTAAATACTAAGCTCAAGCAAATAAAAATAGAATTCAACAAGTGTTTAAACTAGAAGATTTGGTATAGTTGCATTTGAGAAAAGAAAGATTTTCAAACTTAAGAAAGAATAAACTAATTCCATGAGCATATAGACAATTCAAAATATTAATAAAAATTGGGAAAAATGCATATAAACTTGAATTGCCTAAACATTATGGAAGAGTATCTATGATTTTTAATATTAGTGACTTATCTCCTTACTATAGTGATGCTAATTTGAGAGAAAAATCTTCTTTATAAGGGGAGAATGATACTGGAGCATATCTAAATCACTCTCAATATTATTCTTCAAATGATGAAGAACAAGAAGAATTAGCATACTTGAAGATGGAACCCACTGTGATTGAAAATTCTTATACTTCTAATGTTTTTTCAAGTAATTCTTGCAAGTATTATATATGTATACAAGAAGTTCATGCTATTGAATATCTTTGATGTACAAGGAAATGACAATGAAATTGTAAGGATTACAAAGTGAAAGGAAGAAAAAGGCTACAAGACACAAAATTGAATTACATATGATTACATTTATGTGTTACATTATTAAAGTTGTGTAGCTTTGTTATTTTTTTGTATACTTTGTAATACGTGTAAATTATCATTGTACATTTTTAAATATGTGTGTACCGTTAATTAGGGGTTTATTTCATTAATAAGGGCTAATTATTAGGCTTATTAATGAAAGGGATTACCTGGGTTCTTGCATATATAAACACTTGTACTCATTGATTTTAGTAGACAAGATAAATGAATAATATGAATCAAGTTCATTCAAATTGAGAGAGAGCTACATGAGAGAAAGTGTTTTCTTCTTCTCTTCTCCTTCTTCAATTGAGTGTATTGGAGTGTAGCCGCGTGTTCTATTGATATATAGGAGATTTCTTACTAGAAGGCATTAGATCTTGGAGAAGATCTACGCCACCCTACAAAAGCATATCGAGTATCATCAAAATCAAGTTGAAGAGTCGATCGTTTGAGGTGATTTTGTAACTTTTAATTCCAAAGAAAAAGTTTATGGTTGTAGAAGATTGTTTAGAGATAATCTTCTGCATCACTTTGTAGGTATGCGCCATGTCTTGATTTCTTCCACCTTGGACTCATCTATTACTATTCCATCTTTAAACACCACAAAACCTAGAAATGTTACCCTTGGCACAAAGAATTCACACTTCCATAGTTTAGCATATATTTTATGACCTCTAAGTGCTAGAAATACAAGTTTGAAATTATTTATATGCTCTTCCTTACTAAAGCTATATGCAAGGATATAATTGAAGTAAACTACTAAAAATTTTCTAATGAATGGCCTAAGTACCTCAATAAGTCTCATAAAGGTACTACAGGCATTTGACAAACCAAAGGGCATGGCCATTCACTCACACAGTCTTCCCTTGGTTTTAAATGTAGTTTTCTATTCATCACCATCCTTCATTCTTATTTTGTATTAGCCACTCTTTAGATTGATTTTGGAAAACAAGCATGAACCATTCAAATAGACAAGCATACCATCAAGTATAGGTATAAGATACCTATAATTAATAGTAATGTTGTTGATAGCTCTACTATCAACACACATTCTCACAGTGCCATCTTTCTTTGGCACAAGTCAGGAAATCAAGGAACAAAGGATAAGGGACTCCCTTATTAAACTCTTAGACAAAAATTCATCTACTTTCCTTTACAACTCCAAGGATTCCTTAGGGTTACACTTATAAGCCCCTTTATTAGGGAGTATATCACTAGGTACAAAGTCTATTCGGTGCTCTATGCCTATAATGGGGTAATACACGGGGTATATTATTAGGGGATACATCATCAAACTCCTCCAACAATTTCCTAACCCATGGCTCATTATAAACCCTCGCCTTATTATCCTCTGGCAACAACAACAAGTAGATTACTTTTCCTTTTACTAAGGCCTTACCTAGAAAATTTTCACCTATGAGCAAGGACTTCTTACAACTCATATCAACATGAATAGAACAAGTAGCTACATGAGTGAGAACAATCCTCCTATTGGCAAAATTCAAGTAATAATTGTTCCTTCTTCCATCATGTAAGAAACTTCTATCAAATTGTCATGGACTCCCCACAAGCAAATGACGAGCATCCATTAGAACTACATCACACATCACCTCATCTTGACAGGTCTTCCCAATATATAATGACACCTTCATTTGCTTTGTCACCTCTACCATGTTACCATCAGTAAGCCATTGTAGCTTATTATATGGTTTATCATATTTTGTAGTATGAAGACCGAGCTTCTCTACTAAGGTTCAAGAAGTAACATTAGCACAGCTTCCTCCATCCATAATAAGAGAACAAAAATTTCCAAGTATGGTACACTTGGTTTGAAAAATATTCTCTCTTTGTGAATCATCTACTTTGGCCTCTTTAGTATGCAACACCCTTCTAATCATCAAATATTATCCTACATCCGGTGGTGCAAACTCATCCTCTCCATTCATGGTCGAGACTTTTTCCTCCACTCAGTTAGTTTCCTCCAAATCTACCATGGTCATCACCCTTTTATTAGGGCACTCATTTTGATAGTTTCCTAAGCCTTGACACTTAAAACACCTAACACTCTTGTTTTTATTTTCAACCACCACTCCTTTTCTGCTCAAATATTTTGTTAAAGGTGTGGAAGGACCTTTGAATGGTGCAAGAACCTCCCTTGATGTGATAACACCCTTGTTTGGACTTCTATATCTCACCTTCTTCTCCTTATTTTGTTTTTCTACCTGATACCTAGATGATAAAGCTCATCCAAGGTATAATACCTATACATCTCCACCTTCATATTTATGCCTTGCCTAAGACCACTAAGGAAGTATGACATGGTATATTATTCTAGCTCATCAAAACTGTCTCATGGAGAGCTTTTTGAAATCTCTAATGTACTTCTCTACACTCAATGCCCCTTATTTTAAAGAGGGAATTTTGTTATACTAGTCTTGAGTAAAAGAAGGAGGAAAGAATCTCTCTTTCGTCAACATCTTCATTTACACCTAAGGCATAGCTTTCACCTAGAGAATGAAGTGTGGGCTCTCGATCCTTAAGAGAAAAATATGTAGCCAGATGGTGAGTTTCTCTCATTTCATCCTATCCTTAACACTTACTAAAGAAGTGTAGGATTATATGTTATACATTAAACAACTAATACATATGATTATACCCTAATTAAAGAAGAAACTCTAGCTAAGTTTCATCATATGTGTTTTGGTCATAGGGTGGATATTTATGCAGATTTTTAGAAGTTTTATGTAACTTATTATGTTATTTTGATGGATTTTTTTTATATTAAAGAGACAACACAACAGGATCCACCATTCTCATAAACAAGATCCACCATACTCTTTCAAACCCCAACAAAATGAGAGAGTTATAAGCTGCATTCTGCCTAGTTGCACATATAAGATCCACCATACTCATAGGATCATAATAGTTTAGAAGCAAAACACTCTAATATACCTGGAATGACCAATCACAATATAATTAGGATAGTAATGAATCAGCAGGTCCGAAAAACATACCAATGAATCTATAATTGGAAACCAAATTCTACTGAAAATAAATACAAAATCAAAACATCCAACAAAATCTTATATTGAACCTAATATATGGAATATTCTTGATTGGTATATACAAAAACAAATAGCGAGATTTGTGTGAAAATATGTAGCAAAATCTATTACAATGCCTATATAATGCATAAAGTTGGGGTCATTAGTGAGTTAAGTACCTTATATGTGAACATCACAAACCAAAATATGGTAAAGCATATTCTTACATACTCTTATATTATTTTCTTTATCAAAAACATAGCAAGCTAATACAAAATATTCTTAATTAGGTTGAAACAAGGCTAAATTATTAGATAAATTAAACTCTTATACAAAATAGAATACCAATCACGTTTTTCTTAATCTTCTCACTAGAATGAACCTAATCACTAGCACACAGTAGAACTTCAACTGTTTGGGAATCTAAAGATGCTCGGTATGGATAAATTACTCTCTAACTGACACTAAAGGAAGCCTCTAAAGGAACCGATGTGATACGAATTGATAAAATGTCATGTGTTGCTTGAGATAAGATATAAAACTTCAAGTTGTTCCCCTTCCACCAATCGAGTGTTGAAAAAGGAGATTCTAAACCATCCTTACACATATATACACCCTTCTCCAATTACATATCTAACTCTGATTTGATAGATTGTTGGTGAAATGCCCCAAAAATTATAATTTTAAAAATTGTAGTTAAATAAGGTTTTATTTAAAAAATTAATTAAATTAATTATTTTTATTAAAATAAAAGGGAATTAATTAGGGTTTTTCAAGAAGAAATTTATAAGTATTTTAATTAGGAGAAATTTAGGTATTTTAGCTAATTAAGGATTTTATTTCAGAAATTAATTAAATATATTATTTTATTTAAAATAAGAAAGATAAAATAAGGCCAAATTAATAGGAATTTTATAAATAATTTAATTGGAGAATATTAGAGTGATTTGCGAATTAAAATTCAATTTATAAAAAATCTTTCAAAAACCCTAAATTAGCCTAAAAAGAGATTTAAATATTATTTTATTTAAATATCCCCAAATAGCCTAATTAATTTAATTGACCCTAACCCACCTATTTTTCTTTTTTCCTTTTCTTTCTTCCTTTTATTTTCTTTTTCTTCTTTTCTTTTTCTTTCTTCTTCTTTTCTTTTTCTTCTCCTTGTTGATTGGGCCTGTCGGTAGCCCAATCCCTTTCTCTCTTTTTTCTCCTCCCCATAGGCCGCCCTTTCCCTTCTTTTTTTTTTCCTTTTCTCGCGGCCCAGACTCCTTTTCTTTCTTTTCTTTTTCCTTGGGTAGCCAGAGCGCCACGTTTTTCCTATTTTTCCCCACAAACGCGGCATTTCAATTAAAATTTTCCCCTCACCGCCCGATCGGTTGGCTCCCCTCTTTTTTTTTATTTTCCTTCTTTTCTTCCCCGGACCGCCGATCTAGCCTTTTCTTTCTTCCTCTTCTTCCTTCCTCCTCCCCTGTCGTCGATGACTTGCAACAATGCCGCCCAAGGCCCTAGATTTTTGCAAGCCACACTCCTTTGACCTACCATTGCTCCTCTTTCTCTTCCCCCAGATTCGCAGAATACCTTAACCTGCCCCATCTCCCTTCCTTTTCGCACACGATTGTTTTTAGCCAACCAACCCTGCCACATTTGACCTAGATTCTGCTGGCCAACCTCACCGCTGGTGAGCCCAAACCAACCATCCCTATTCCCATGCCGACCCAAAGAACCCTAACCTCTCAGCTAAGATCTATAAATACCCCTCATTAGCTAGATCTTGGGACTTTTTCCCACAACCCAACAAAATCTCCCTTGTCACTGCCGCCTCTTCAAACACCCTTTTCGCTGCCTTCAGTTAACTTCACTGCCCTCTCTGCCTACCAAACCAATCCTTGCACTTCCCTATAACTAACTACACCTCTCTTTCCCCTCAATTTTTCCTACACAAGTCGCCCCTGCTATTTTTAGTTCCCTCCCCGATCAGCCCTCTCTTCAACCTCTACCACCCTCCGAACCACCATTAGCCACCAATCCTGCCGCTACCACTGCCTCCTACACATCAAAAACCACCTACAAACCCTCCTATATCTCCCGCAACTATCCTTTTTCTCTTCCTCCCTTTCTTTTCTTCTTCTTCAATCGGCCACCACCACCACTGTTGTGCGCCGCCACCTTTGGTTGCGCCGCCACCCTTATTTTGTTCCTCTCCACCTGAGTAACTCTAAACACCCCAACTCCCACCTCCATTCTACCTCTCATTTTCCCAGCATCCAACTTTTCCCATTTTCTTCTCTTTTTCTGGCCACCGCCGCCGCCATGCACCATCGTCGGTGCCACCTATCACCACCAGCCCAAGGTTGAACCCTAAACCCTCTCAACCCTTTTTCCCTATTTAATTTTAATTTTTAACCTATTATTAGAATATTATTATTATTATTATTATTATTATTATTATTGTTATTGTTATTATTATTATGTATTAATATTATTATTACTATTGAATCCAATATTATTAGTATTATTATTTCTTATTAGGGCTTACCCTATTTGGTTGAGTAGATTATTAGTATTAGTATTATAATGAGTTTTTATTTTATTTATTAATGATGATGATGATGATGATGATGATGATGATGTTGTTTTTTTTGTTATTATTATTATTATTATTATAACTATTTCAAAATTATTATTATTATTATTATTATTATTATTATTATCATTATTACAACTATTTTACTATTAGTGTTGCTATTATTATTATTATTATTGTTATGCAATTACTACTACTACTATTATTATGTATTACTACTACTACTACTACTACTAATAGTATTCTTACTATTTTAATGTAGGGTCAAAACCCTACTTTATTTTATCTTCAATTATTATCATTACTATTATTACCATTACCATTATTATTATTTTTGCAACATTATTATGGTTTTTATCATTATTATTACTACTATTTCATTATTATTATTATAATTACTAAATTTTATTATAATTTTACTAATGTTATTATTAGTGTTATTTTGGTGAAGGGTCGAAGCCCTTATTCCACCTTTTATTTCAAATCATATTATCATTATTGTTATTATTATTAGTACTTTTAGTATTATTTTTGTTGTTATTATTATGTTTTTTTTTACTATTATCATTATTATTACTTTGGTATTACTATTATTATTATTAGGATAAAGTTTTCAAACCTTATATCATCAATTTTTATAATATTGCTATGATTTCCTATATCTTTAACAAAGTTAGTAATTAGTTAATGACATTTTTATTAACATGTTATTATTTTATCAAAAACCTAGTCTCAAAATAAGCTAGTAATAATAGTATTTTTGGTAGAAGGAAATCTAATTTGTAGTTTTTCCTCATATAGGTGAGATCAGTCAAAGCCTTAAGAAGGCGTAGGAGCGTGCTCCAAGACCGGTGTCATTTTAGGTAAGGGTGTTACTAAGGCCTTATGTGTGTTTATGTGCATTATATGCTTCGTATGTTATGTGTGCTATGTTTATCATTATAATTATTTCGTATGTGGTATGACGTGGAGTTGAAGTATGTATTTCTGTATTTACATGGCATGTGTACTACATGTATGTGATGAAATATTGTGGTATGTGATGTTATGTATTGTGACCCTGTAAGACATGCATGTGAGAATGTTAATGTGGTTTGTGTGGGGGAAAGGATGAAAAGGAGAATGGGGAAAGAAGTTGACCATAAGGGAAAAAGGTTGACCAAGAGGAGAAAAGTGATCAAAGGGGAATAAGTTGACCAAAGGTTGTGAGTTGACCTAGGTATTTTATTGATCCATGGGTATAAGAATAAAATGGGAAATTTATGGTTTTGTATGGGAGAATCTAATTTGTGATGTTATAGGGGAGAATCTAATTTATGGTTTTATATGGGAGAATCTAATCTATGGTTCTATATGGGAGAATTTAATCTATGGTGTAACATGGGAGAATCTAATCTATGGTGTAACATAGGAGAATCTAATCTATAGGTTTTGCATGAAAGAATTTAAGGTTTTGTATGGATGGACTTAAGATTTTGCATGGCAAATTTTATGGTGTTGCATGGGAGGATCTAATCTAGGGTTTTGTATGGATTGAATCTAAATTTTTTTATGGATAAATATACGGTTTTGCATGGATGGATCTAGGATTTGCATGGTTGAATCTAGGGTTTCACATGGGAGTTTTAGGGTTTTGCATAAAAAATTTGAATGGCTACATGAGTTGTGTAACGTCTGCATGTGCATAAAATCTATGTATGAAAAGTTTATTTGGGATGTGAGGAAGGTAATGTAAGTATTGTTTGGGTGTTTGAACACTTTTGATGAAAAATAGTACATAGATCAATATAAGGGTGCGTAGGAGACCGAGCTAGGGTTTGTGTGAACAATTAGGGTTTGGTGTGGCTGCTTAGGGTTTTTGTGGTATCATATGTATTTGATGATTAAAGTGTAATTATGAGGGTGGAATTTATGAGTTGTGATGTGTGGAGTGTTAAAATGATTTGGGTTGTGTGAAGTGGAATAAGATGGGCCACTGAGGCCTAAATTAGGGTTTTAAGGGAAAAACCCTAGAGTAAGGAAATAAGTGGAATTGGAGGGGTGTAGTAGTTGGCCTTGACCCACATATTTTGGTGATGGAATTCTAGTGTGAGAAAGGTTGTTGGGCAAGTTAGGAGGTGCAGGGTTATCATGATGTGGTATGGGTCAGTTGGAGGATAAGTGTAAAGGGAGTGATTCATGCATGTCTAGGGTAAAGTTTCTGAATAAGACACCGTAATACATTAATCATTTAAAGTGAAAGATTGTTGAGCCGATCCCAGACCGATCCACCGGCGAATAATAGTGGTTAGGGCATGATGTCCTATATGTGACATGTCCATCGATAATAATAGTGGTCAGGCTTTGTACTTGTGCATTTTAGGTCCACCGGCTATAATAGTGGGGGATTCGATGCTCAACAAAACCGAACATATTTGTGCTAAGATATGGGAAAGACACTAAGTACTTATAGTGGAACACCATGAGAGTCGGGGCCAGACCGGTCCACCGGTGAATAATAGTGGTTAGGAGCTTTATGCCCTGTGTGTTTCCAGTCCATTGGTAATAATAGTGATCAGGAGCTATGTGCCTTGTATGTATCTGGTCCACTGTCTATAATAGTTGGGTTCCCGTACTCGCATGGATTTGATAAAAAGCATGATGTGAATCGATTTCCGAGCAGAGATTAATAAAGTAATTAATCTGAATTATAAATGGGCCTTTATGTATCTACCCGAATGATTGTACAATATTATGTTATCATGATGGATTATGCTCTTTTTATTTCTTCTACATTATTTTTGTGATTTTGTGTTGGTCTTAGTGCATGGTTACCTTGTTTAGTATGTAGCGTACTGATCACCCTTTTCATGGGTGCTGCTCATTTCCACGATTAGTAGGCCTCTCTAACTTTATGCAGATGGGCAAGACATCAAGCGGAGCTGAGTATTTAGTGTACTTTTGGCTCCAAGTTCGAGAGTAGTGTGGCCGGATTCACTCTTCTTGTTATTTTACCTCCTTCTGTTAATTCTTTTGTATCGGATTTACCCTTTTATGATTCATTACTTGTATTGAGTATTTTAAATGAACCTTTTATCTGTTATAAGCTTATTTCTATTTTGGATATGAATTACAATTCTTTACGCGTACTCTGATCTTTGGTGTTATGATCTTTCTAGTTCTTTCATAAACTCTTGGTTTAGGTTTAATGTTGATCTTTTCTTAGCCTTAGCACTTGGTACTGAAACGGTCGGAGAGAACCGGTTTGGTACTAAGTGTGGCGGTAACATCACCAGAATTCACAGGTTTAAAATTTTAAATTCTTCCGCTTTAAAAAAAATTAGTAAATTTTGGGGTGTTACAGTTGGGTACTAGCACTCTTAATACAAATTTCAATCCTTGATTTCTTGGATAGTACTCCTTTCTCAATGACACTACCATACTTAACCTCACTACCATTATCCTTTTCTAATGCATTATGAACACTACTAACATAATGTCGAACATAATAATAAAAAATCTCTCTCGGTGTTATCTTTACGGTGTAAACATTTTTTTCTTACATCATATTTATAAATGATAGGAAAATTAATATCAACTAACATCATCATGTAGCAAGGATCTAATATGGAAGCAAGAGACATCAACATATTACATTCATTCCAATACTTATCAAACTCCACTTTCATTGTCATGACCAGTACTTGCATAGAAACACCATCACAAACTACCTTCTCATCTAGTGCTTCTTTTATAACCCAAATCTCTGATAAATAAAATTTAATGTAATCTCTGATATTCACTTCCTGAGATAATTTTTGTAATCTCATTAAAAACCGCAAGAAACCCACATTACCTCCTTCCATTCCTCTAGACTTGATAGCCATTGATATCTCAATTCTTGCTATGAATATCTAGAAAATACATCTTTATATTCTAAAGTAACAGACAACATGGTGTAATTTGAATTCCATCTTGTGATCACATCCAGCACCAATTTTCTTTTGGGCAACCCTACTTGCTTGATAATCTCACTAAATAGTTTTAAACATGCCTCAAAATCCACCAAATATTTCACACTTTCTTGAAAATTTGTAGTGATATGCTTAATACAATCAAGCTCCATCTTGCACCAACAATTTTATCATGTAGGCATAACACCTTACGTGAAATATTTTCCAAAAAAGATAGCTTATTCTTGGAAGCAAAGCTATCTCTTAATATCTTAACAACTCTATCATTAGTCATTGTATTGTCAACAGTAAGACTACAAGCCTTGTTCTCAATTTCCCATTCATCAAAGTATTTATATAGGGCATTAAAAATAGTCAAACCAGTACAAGGAGAAGGCAAGTGGAAAAAATTCAAAACATAATTGAGCAATACCCAATCGTCACTAATGCAATGTGTAGTCACAACCATATAGTGGATCTTTTGAGAACCCGACTTCCACAAATTAGTAGTAATACTAGTTTTTTGCACCTTACTCAACACATGCTTCATTTTCTTCTTGTAATGGTCATAAAAAACAATGGAATCTTTTTTTACCATTGCACATGCCACTTTTTTATAATGAGGAATTAACATTTTTAAGTATTCATTGAACATTTTATATTCAATCATATTGAAAGGGTATTCATGACAAGAATAGCTTTAGTCCAAACCTCTCTTGATTTGCAAGGATCAAAAGTAAAGTAAGTAGAAGAACTTACCCCTTCAATTTTGTCAAAGATAACTCCTGCTAACCTTTTGGTTTATGATATGCATGGGTAGACAGGTGCCTTTTCAAAGGGCATGTAGCACCACCAACAACAATTGCAAGCTTGTCATGGCAATTCTTGCACTCTGCTTTCTTTGTTCCATCCCTAAATGTAACAACTTTGAATTTTTTCCATACCAACAAAGTTTTCTTTCAAATATTTTTCTTTATGGTGCATTCCTCATCATCTTCATAATTGTTTGACATAGTACTTGGCCCCCTCCTCATTACATGGTTCTTTAAATCTTTCTTCTACAACTTCGATGTAACACCCCCAAAATTCACTACTAAAAAATTTCGTTTTATTAAAAAGAATTAGTGGAAGCAAGATAATAAAACTGTGAATTCTAGGGATATTACTGCCACACTTAGTACCATACCGGCTAACTCCTACCATTCTAGTACCAAGTGCTAAGGCTAAAAGAGAAAAATACAACTTACAAGAACTCAAACCAATGATTAAATCAGAGTAGCGCATTTAAACATTTTATAAGAGTATAATACACCACTGGTGGTTACAAATCAACAAATACGTTGAAATCATAAATTTTAAAGGTGAAAGAGTACAACCTTAGGGTTTACCAGATAGTACCTTACACTCTTTCCCAAGAGCCCATTTGAATAGCACCTGAGAACGACCTCCAAGGGACACTGCCCATTGAATAGGCAGGGGCCCCATGAATGGAACCATTCAGTACTACAGTACTGAGTAACCCTTTAAATCACACTTAACAGCATTCCCGCAATGCAACACATGATACTACATACATACATAATGAAAGGTAAATACTTAATGTCCACATTTATACAACCACATACTTAACAAATCAATCAGATATTAATAGACCATAAAAAACAATTGATACTTCTGGGCCTTAAGCCCTTAGTCAATCATTATCAATCATATCGGATTATAATTATCTGTGTGAGTGCGGAAACTCCACTACTATTCATCGGTGGACCGGTCATGCAGGGCAAAAATCTCCTAGCCACTATTATTCGTCGATAGACAGGTCATGCAGGGAAAAAATGCTCCTGACCACTATTATTTGCCGGTGGACCGGTCTGGCCCCGACTCACATGGTCTTCCACTATAAGTGATTAGTATATTTCCATAATTTATTCACAGTCGAATAAAATTTATTGAGCTTGGGATCCCCGCTATTTTGGTCGGTGGATCAGAATACAAATATACATCATCCAGGGTAACACATCCCAGGCCACCATTATATCCGGTGGATTAGTACTCATAAACATAATCTAGGGAAAAACATCCTAGGCCACTATTATATCCGGTGGATTGGTACTCGTAATATAATTCAACTAGGCCCGACTCATTAATCTTTCACTTTAACGATTAGTGTTTTCCCCTTTTTAATCAGCATATCAATTCCATTTATTTGCCTCGATAGGGGGATCAAGATCCTGGGACACAAAGGTACACCAATCGCATTAGCGCATAAAAGCTACTCGGTGCCCTTCAACTATCAACCCAGGGATGCAAAGGTACCCTGATCGTATTGGCGCATAAAGCTAACTCAGTACACTAATGATAAGGACTCCTAATCCATAAGTATGCATACCCCGTAACTAGGTCCGTAGAGATAGATAGAGTAGATATAGGGTCTGGCTGGGGCACAAAGGCACACCAACAAATACCAGAATAATCGCGGGCTAAACCACGTCTTTAGGGTAGCGACCCCTAAAGAGCCACCATTCTCGATCTCGAAGTCTTTCACTTTAAGTATTAATGTCTTAATTAAGGTGATCACAAAAGCACAATAATCAGATAATTATTCACTTTTAATTGTTCAGATATCATCAGATATTTCTTATTCAAATGGTTATCCAAGGCAACACATAAGAATCATTAAGGCCATCCAAATCTTACCTCGCTAATCAATGTTATTTGAGTCATATTATGAAATTCCACAATCATGACGACATGTTAGATACAAACTACTCAGTTACCCCTTACTTATATAATTGCTAAGCCATTCCTTCCTTACTTGACAAATTACCATATTACCCTCCTTGTTACATAATTACCAAGTTACCCCTCACTCGATTTAGATTACCAAGTTATCTTCCATACTTATTAGGTCACTAATCCCCCTTCATAATTATTACACTTAATATATTTTCCATTTAGTTGGTTAGATTACCACTTTACCCTTTTTCCTTTATTATAATTAATAAATTGCCTTTGAGTTGGTCAAATTACCAAATTACCCTTCCTTATTAACCTAATTACCAAATTGTCCCTTTATTTCTTTAATTACTAAATTACCATCCTATATTATCAATCACCAAACTACCCTCCCCATTATCCAAATTACCAAATTACCCTCTGGTTGGTTAAATTACCAAATTATCCTTTTATATGATCATAATTTCCAAACTACCCTTCTCCATTATCAAATTTACCAAATTACCCTTTAGTTATTTAAATTACCAAATTGCCCTTCTCTATTATCATAATTACCAAACTACCCTACTCCATTATCAAAATTACCAAATTACCCTCTAGTTGGTTAAATTACTAAATTACCCTTTTATATTATCATAATTACCAAACCACCCTTCTCCATTATTGAATTCACCAAATTACCCTTTAGTTATTTAAAATTACCAAATTGCCCTTCACATTTATCATATTTACCATTTTACCTTTCACCATTATTAAATTATCATTTTATCCTTCTCTTTTCTTAAATTATCATTTTACTCTTCTCAATTATTATAATTACCAAGTTACTCCTTTCCGATTTTTACTTTTACCGCTTTTGTCCACAAGTTACAATTTTGCCCTTTTACTTCCAAAATTACCAATTTACCCCCTTACTTCCAAAATTACCAATTGACCCCTTACTTCTAAAATTACCAATTTACCCCTTAATTCCAACATTACCATAATACTCTTTTTTATTAGAAATTACCATTTTGCCCCCTTAGTACACTACTTATATTAAATTATCATTTCTACATACAATATTAATATTAACACCTCATCCACAACTCTTATAATTATTATAATATTATTAGCACCCATATATATATATATATATATATATATATATATATATATATATATATATATATATATATATATATATATATATATATATATATATTATGCCATATTCTTGTATAAGATACATTACTAAAAGTACCCCTAAGGCTCACCAAAATATTAACTATGCATTAAAGATCACGATAGCATAATACAACATGGATAATACTTAACATTTTCATTAACAACCAAACTCTTACCTTAAACAATATTTCCATACATAACATATAACCTAACATGCTTCTTTTCATCAAACATCATAAAAAACTACATATATGATATCAACCAACATATATTAAGCATAATCAAATATTAAAAATCCTAATGTGCTAACATACGTTAATCCATGCGTTTAAGTGGGATTTAACGGTTACCTTGATTGCTGCAAAAACGAACCTTACCGGTATTCTAGTTTAAGGTTCAAGCTTTGATTATCAAAACCAATACCTAAAAATAATAACAAGATTGATTATATTAGAAATAAGAGAAAACCAAGTGCAAGACTTTATAACCTTAATTAATAAAATTATTAACTTAAAATATTATTTTAGCTTAAAATCATTAACCAATTAAATCAAGAAATGAAGCAGCTCATGCTGCTCATTCAGCATGAGCTGCATGCAAGGAAATGAGGAGGAGGGGGCTTGAAGGTGGTGAAAAGAGGAGAAATGGGTTATTTTTGGGTTAGTGTTTGGGGGAGGATTTAGGGCAAGGGAAGGGTGCAGAGGTGGAGAGGGGGTGTAAGTGGTGGTCGGGGATAGGTTGAAGGTAGCTAAGGGCGGCGGAGGCGACGGTAGCAAGGCTGCGAAGGTGGAAGCCAAGGAGGGAGTCGAATTGGGGGCTGATGAGGAAGGAAAAGAGGGAGGGAAAATGAAGGCTTTTGGGTGGCGGTTTCAGGCAAAGGAGGATTGGGGGTGGTAGAGGGGGTTGTAGGGATTAATGTGGTGGCTCAAGTGGCCGCAGAAGCGGCGGGATAGCGGTGGATCAGCGCAGTACAGGGTGGTTATCGAGAAGGGATTGAAAGAAGAGAAAAAGAAGAGAGGAGGAAGGAGGTTGCGGGGTGGCTCAATGGGCATTGTGATGGTTGGGGGTAAGGTAGAGGGTGGCAGGGGATGGTGCAGGTGGCTGTTGAGGCGGCAACAGCGGCGGAGTAGGGCGGTGAAGCAAAAATAGGGTGAGAGAGGGGATGAGAAGAAAGGGAGAAAAGAGGGTCGGGGAGTAGGGGGAGTTCGGGAAAAAAATGCAGAACGAGGCAGGGAAAGAGGAAGAAATAGAAGAGGAAGAGAAGGGAGGGGATAGGGAGCTCGAGGGGTGGCGGTAGGGTGGTAGGAAAATGGGAGTTGTAGGGAGAGGGAGAAGGGATATGGTAATGGCAAGGAGAGGGAGAGGGAGAGATGGTGGGGCCGGTATGGCAGGAAAATGACGAGAGGGAGAGAGAGGGAGATAGGAGAAGCAATAGGGGAGATGGGGTCAAAGGTGGGGTGGCAGTGATGGCGGGTTGATGGGATTCTCACTGGGGAAAGAGGAAGAAGAAGAAAGGGGAGGGGGAGCGGGTGCGTCGGGCGGCTGAAGGAGAAAAAAAAGAAGCGGGCTAGCCCGGTCAGGGAATAAAGGAATAAAAGAAAGAGGGCGGCAGGCCGGCTCGCGTAGAGGAGGAAAAGAAAAATGGGCCAGTGGCCTAAGGCGCAGGAGGGGAAGGGCAGGCCAAGCCAACCGGTGGCCCAATGAAAAAGAAAAAGAAAGAAAAGAGAAAAACAAGAAAAACAAGAAGGGAAAAGGGAAAAAAAGAAAAAGAAAAGAAAAAAGGTATTAAAAAAGAAATTCAGTGTTTCATTGGAAACATCCATAGAGAAAGATTGAAAGTACTCCCTTCTACCCTAATATGAACCTTTCCCTCATCTCCAACTAGTTATACGTACTAAACATTCACATCTCTTAACACTTCTTTAAGTGGTTCTCTTATTTTCCTCCCTCATAACCATAGAAAATATCTTTATTAGGAGAAATTGTAGCATCCTCTTTTAGCCCAATCATAACAACTAAACACTCAATATTAACTTTTAATGTCACATCTTCCTTAGTATCATACACATAATATCTAGATCGATCAAAATACATTATCCCAAAGTTATTTAATACATTCCATTATTCTACCAGCGTATCTTATAATTCATAAATACTATTAAAGGTACTAAGAACTAAACCAAACCTCTCCAAAATTCATAAATATAAGCCAAACAAATAGGCACTAAGGAATCACAAGATCTGATACACCAACTCAAGAATAACATGAATGTTGATGCACAAACACAACACAACACAACACACAAACACCCCTAATGTAATAATTCACACAAATCATTATAAGGAAAGTTAACTCTCAAACCCCAAACTAATACTCACTCATTGGAGAAATAAACTCAAACTTTTCAAATTATATTAGCACAAACTTCTTTAAAGAATGATTTGAAAACATTTTTGCAATTCATTTCCAACACAAAATAAGGAATGCTAGAATAAAACTTTGATATCACTTTATAACACCCCATTTTTAGGGCCATAAAACTTTTTCTTTGGAAAAGAGTTTGAGGAAACAAAATAAGAAATGGTGTTTCTTCCGCATCTAACATAGAAGAAGTACAGTTAGTAACTAAATCATATTGATGTAATACCATGTACTTTAAAATCCTAATTATTTAGGGATTTTCTTTTCTTTTCATAATTAAATTAATTTTATTTTAAAGGTTTTGTTATATTTCTTAAGAAAATATACACCTTTGTTGCGGTTTTATTTTGTATCTTAATATTTAAACCATTATCTTAGTTTTAAAGGCTTATCAAATTTATTTAAAATGTTAATTTTACCTTTCTCAACATTTTAAATTTATATTTTGGTATTGAACGTAATTTAAGAAACTTTTGTGAAGATGATTTTTTTTCACATTAAGACACATTCCTTTTTAAGACATTTTCATAAATCAATATTTATGCTCAAGGTGTTTGGGTGAAAAATTAATATAATTTTTGGTTATAAATCATTTAAATTTTATATTGGAAAAATTTTATAATTTTATTAATGTTTGTTCTAAAATTTGTTAGACTTGTTCCTTACTTTCATGTTATTATTTTATGTATTTTTGTTATTTGAAAATTAATAATTTTTTTATATGAAAATTAAATGATATTTTTAAGTTCTATTCCAATATTTATTATTTTTAGAGTTCTTTTGCTTTTTATTTTATGATTTTCATCCTTATTGCATTTTAAATGAGCTTATTTTGGTATTCAAACTTTCCAAAACTTGTTTTTATTTTGATTATTAAAATGAGCATATTTTAGACTACTATTTGATATTTTTGGGTTGTTAATATCCTCAAAATGATTTATTTTATTCTTATCACTTCTAGAATTATTTTCTAAGATTTTAATTCCACACCCACAAAATGTAGCTTTTTTGATGTTTTATCATAACTAAACCAAAGTAATATTAATCTAATCCCTTAGATCTTGATGAGGACTAATATCATCTCTTGATCTCGTCCTTAATATTGGTGAGATTCTCCCCTCTTCTTTATCCTTAATCATTTAAACAATATTCTCCAATTCTTTATTCATTATTAACCTAAGTTCTAACTTTCCCTAATATATCTACCTACCTTCCTTAACCATTATTCTCTAATTAAAGGGTTGTATCTCTTAATGCAGGAGAATCTATGGATTCTCATGATGCATCTATGAATTCTCATGATAATAAGGATTTTGCATTCTTAGTACTAGAGCCTATTACAATATGTGCCTTTGATGATAATATAACTTTGACTAATCATAACAAGTGTATTTTGAGTAATTCTTACAAGTATGTAACATATTTGTAAGGAGAAGATTTCTAAAATTCAAGATGTCAGATCATTTAAGCTTTCATATGTTACAAGTTATTACAATTCAAAGGGGATATTATGTATGGAAGTCAAACTTACAAGTTAAAAATACCTAGTTATCATTCTTATGTAAATTAAGGATTATGTTACTTATTTCCATGTAATAATTAGCTGAATTTGTTTATAATAATTTTTTCATTCAATTCATATATTATATAGGTTAGTAATATGTTTCAATTAGACGTTAGTATGCTAGTTAGCCATGTGTGTATTACCTTGTTTACCTTATTATGCTACTTATAAAACTTGTCATTACTTATATAAGGCATGTCTCAACACACTATAACATATGAGTCGAATATTATTGAATCTAATAATATAACAGCCCAATTTTTCATTACCAAAAAAAATTATTTTAAAATATTGTAGAAGATAAAAATACAAAACACAAGAGAAAACGACCATACCCAACACATGATAAATGTTAATCGCTTGTCCCATATTAGATACAAGGCTGAAAAATCAAACAACCCAAACTAAAGTAGAATGCACAAGAATAAGATGCATGAATATTTAAGAAAAATATTTACACCACAATATCTCAACACTCCCCAACATAACCAAATATATGGTGATAGATTAATTAGAAATACAACGCTATTATGGTAGAAAACAAGGAAGGGCTTGGACCCAAAGCCCTGGTCTGTCACAAAATGCACAAAAACCTTCGGATGTCCCCGTTCTCAAGTTCCAAACTCAAGATGAGGTATATCCACTACTAGTCATCCCCAAAAACCTACATATGACCCTCTACTTGTGGGAATGAGCATGCGACTGAGTAGTGGGCCATATCTATAATACCCCATATTTTTGAAATCTAATTTTATTAAGCCTAATGATTTTATCAGCATAACTTGATGTAAATATTTAATTATTTTAATTTTTGATTTGTTTTATAGAGTTATCGACCATTTCGAATTCATATTTGAATTTAATTAATCGTTGTCGTTGCGAACCATTCTAGATAAATTCGTTCACGACCATGATTTTATTATATTCATATGATTTCGATTTTCGGTTAAAAATATGTATTCCCTTTCCTTATCATATTTTGATTTTTAATATTTTAAATTCGTTCTTGATTATAACTTTATCGTGTGATTACGACTTTATTTTGGTGTTATATTTCGTTAACAAAGTATATTATTTAAATTATGAAATTTCTGTTTAAATAGTTAAACTTATTTTAATAATTTTACTCGTAGAAAATATTTCTGACTTTAAATTTATTCGTTTTTGGAAATCGTTAATATTTTCGGAAAGTTTTAAATTAAAAAGGTTTTTCGGAGACTATTAATGAATTTCTTCCTGAAATTAATTTTCTTCTGTTTTACGTTTTTTCTAGTTTGTGGAAAACTGATTTCGAAAATTATTAAAATTGGTCTCGATTTATTAGAATTTGACTTAAATATTTTCTTATATAGTTTTAAATATTATTTCGGGGTCTTATAATGTATTTCCGTAAGCAAAACAAATGTTTACGTTTGTTGGTAAATATTCCGAAAACATTCCCGAAATTCTTTATATGGTTCGTATATCAATTTTAAGCCTTCGGATCCTTTCAAAATAAATTTTCGTTAAAAAAATTATATAAAACCGTCCCATAATATTTTTAGTATTTAGTATTTTATTTTATATGTGTATTTGTTTAAAAAAAAAAAAGAAGCCCAAACTCGTCGGTGCCCCCAACCTCTCTCTCCCTTTTCCTTTTTCTCTTCTTCTCTCCCTTCCCTTCTCTATCTCTATTCCCGACCTATCCCTATTCTGCTCCCGTCCCAGCCTCCCTCACCTCCCCCTTCTCCCCAGCTGCCTCCTCCTTGCTTCACCCTGCCGGCTAACCCCCAAAAACCTACAACCGATGACGCCGCAGCAAGCAACAGCCGCAACATCCGCCACCGAAGCAGTCGTGTAGTAGCAGCAATGAAATGCAGCAGGGGCAGCGACGAGACACGCCGGTTGTGCCGCTGCCTGGCCACAGCAAGCATCGCTGACCACCGGTGAGCTACCCCCGACCTCTGACGAAGCTTGTTCGGCCTTCCCTTGCTCCGATTTGTTGATTTTCGTTTGGTATAAATTTCTAAAAAACCCTAATATGGATTTGATTAATTGAGTATGATTTACCTTGTGATAAGCTAAATTAATTGTTTGATAATGTATATATGTGCTGTGAGATTGTTTTGGATAAGTTAATTGTATGGTTTAGGTTGGAATTCTGGAAAATTAAATTTTTGGTCGGGTTATGCCCGAATTTTTCAGATTCATCCAATTTAGCTATTGTTGATAAATTGATTATATAATATGTTTTAAAATGTATCCAATTTCATGTTAGAACCGTCAATTTAAGAAATTCATGCAGAATTTATTGGAATTTGATTTTTAGGTCAAATCTCTTGTGGGACTAAATTGGATTGTGTAATTGGGTTGTTTTATTCAATTGACTATATAATTTATATTAGAATATATTTAATTACACTTATGAACCGTCAATTTATATATTTTAGAAAGAATTGATCGGATTTATGTTCCGGGCTCAAAAACCCTAATTGTGCTAAATTGGGTATTTCTTTTATTGGTTTTGATCAATTGATTATTTGATATGTTATAAAATGTGTTTAATTGCATTTCTAAACATTCAATTTGATAAAATTAATAGAATTCAACATAATTGCATTTTCGGGCCTAAACCCTAGATTTCAAGTGAAATTATAAAATTGATCATATGTATAATTATTTTTCTAAAATTAAATTTATAGAAATAGTTGAAATGATCCTAATAGCATTTTAATGCCTCTAATTAGAATCAACTTATTTGAATTACCTGAGTTTGTGTCGTAGGCTTTAAAACCCTAATTTTGAAAATGGATCGTCTTGAATTAGCTAATCGGAATATTGTTTTGTTGAAATTAATTATCTAGATTTATCCAAAATTAGTTTAATTGTGTTTTAAAACTATCAATTTGAGGTAATCGAAGTGATTTGGTCGATTCGTAGTTTAGGGATTAAAAACCCTAATCTTTGGGGATTGTTTTATAAAATTGATTTTTGATATGCGTCTTTTATCTAATCGATTTCTATCTTTGGGTTTTAAATCATTTAAATTATGTTTTAATCTAATCTTTTTGGATTCGGTTCTATGTAAATGGTTGGTTTACCGATTTAGTTGTAAAACCTAATGAATACATTATTTTCGATAAATTAACTTATGATCAATTATTCTTTCTTGGTCTTTCCAAATTAATTTGAAATATCCCAAGTGGTATTTGTATGAATCCATTTTGATTTATATTTAATCTTAAATCTTTATAGAGCTATGCTTTTAAGTCCTAAGTTTTGGACACATTTTTCAAGAAAGATCGTTGGTGTTCCTTTGCATTTAATTAATTATAATATGTGAATTATTAATTGATAAGATAGTTTCTAATCTAGTTCCGATTTCTATCGGCTATCTAGGAAAGCTTTATTGTGGATCCTCGAGCTAGTGATATCTCTCTCTCTCTTATCTCGCTTAGCTAACTTCGGATTTAAGTAAGTCTCTACTTACCTCCACTTATGGGTGTTTCGTAAGAATGTGGCTAAGAACAACTATGTGTGTGTTATATGCCTTGTGGACCATGTGTTATGCCATGTTGTGTACTTTATGTTTTTAGTGACTAATTACTTGTAGCGCAGCTTGGAGTTGAGGTATGCTTATATGAATTCCTTATGAAATGTGTGTAATGATTGTTCTGTTGTGTTTATGATATTTTATGATGTGACCCTCTAAGACATGCATGCTAGGATATTGATAATATGATGTGGGGTGAAAGGATTAAAAGGGGGGAAATGTGGAATTAAGAACAATTAAGGAAGAGTAGAGTAATGGGTTAAGAGTGGAAATTTAATATACAAGCGATGAGTATGTGTAGCACCCCCAAATTTCACTCCTGAAAAAAAATTTGAAAGAGTAAAGCGGAAGCTAGGAGAGAATTTGGGAAATGTTACCGCCACATCTAACACAAGATAAATGTCGACCATCTATCTCATGTTAGATGCAAGGCTAAAACCTGTCAAACAATTAAATCCGAATTTTAAAAGCATAACAGCGTTACGAGAAACTAAAAGTCAATTACAAAACCCTTGGAAATTTAAATACAACACTTATAACTTCCAAAGATGAATACAATTAAACAGAACAAATCCTGAAGGATAAATATCCGGATCGCCTACTCACTCAAGTCAAACCTTCCACCCCAAAATAGTACCCGATCATAAACCTGCACAGGAGGTCTGCTCTCCACCATCAGTGGATCATCATAGGACCCATTCAATCAAGGTAGTATTAGTACGGGTCCAATACTGAGTAAGTTCCACTACCCTATTTTATAGGAGATACGTAACTATACATCAAATGCATATTAAATCATGGTACAATACGTTGATACATTATTACACATACTCAAAACCCACATTATAAGTCCTACCATACATGTATAATAACCCGTGAAACATATGTAACATCCTGTTCAAACATATAAAGGTGGTATGACCAAAATGTAAAGTAACTCATGTGCCTCAGGCAGGAATAATCCATATTATTAAAACTCAATACGTGGCATACTCACGTAAGCAGCATATAGTAATACAGATAATAAAAGCCGGCCATGGTCCAATTAGACTTATTCTTTATTCTCATTAATAATATGTTCATTCCACAAATATTCTTTAATAGTCCATGTGAGTGCGGGAACCCCACTATTATAACCGGTGGACCGGAAGATAAACGCACAAGGCAGAACGCCTCTGATCCACTATTATAGCCGGTGGACCGGAAAGTAAACGCACAGGGCAGAACGCCTCTGATCCACTATTATTTGCCGATGGACCGGACTGGCCCCGACTCACATGGTGTTTCGCTTTAAGTACTTAGTATCTTTCCCATGGTTTAACTTATTTGTTTGGTTTGTCGAGCACGAGATCCCCCACTATTATAGCCGGTGGACCGGAAGATAAACGCACAGGGCAAAACGCCTCTGATCCACTATTATAGCCAGTGGACGGAAAAATAAACGCACAGGGCAAAACTCCTCTGATCCACTATTATAGCCGGTGGACCGGAAAATAAACGCACAGGGCAGAACGCCTCTGATCCACTATTATTGCCGGTGGACCGGAACACGGGCTCGGCTCAACATCTTTCACTTTACGTGATTAATGTCTTATCCATGTCTTTTTGAATCACATTCCGCCCTTGACATGCATGTCCTAGAGGGCCGTATCATAACACATCATAAATATCGTACATAAACATGTCATGCTCATGTCATAGAAAGCACACACGACATACCTCAATT
The DNA here is from genome assembly GCA_039764185.1 of Tamarix austromongolica. Classification (NCBI taxonomy): domain Eukaryota; kingdom Viridiplantae; phylum Streptophyta; class Magnoliopsida; order Caryophyllales; family Tamaricaceae; genus Tamarix; species Tamarix austromongolica. The sequence goes on along the minus strand of CM077816.1, from coordinate 74,159,555 downwards.
TCCAAGCTGCGCTACATATGAGACAAGTTAACCACAAATCCTATAATACACGTTTAGCATGGCATACACAACAATCAACACATTCGGATCACACATAGCACAAGGCCATAGCTTCGTCCTTACTAAACACCCAGAAGTAGAGGTAAGTAGAGACTTACCTGGATTCGAAGCTAGCTAAGCGAGATAAGAGGGAGAGAGATCACTAGCTCGTGGATCCACGAGAAAGCTTTCCTAGATCCGATAGAAATCAAAAACTAAATTAGAAAATATTCTATCAATCAATAATTCACATATTCTAATTAAATAAACACAAACAACACAAATGATCTTTCTTAGAAAACATGTCCAAAACTTAGAACATAAAAGCATATCTTTATTAAGATTTAAGGTTAAAACTAAATCAAAACGGATTAATACAAATATCACTTGGGACATTTCAACTTAATTTGGAAAGCCCAAGAAAGAATAATCGATCATAAGTTAATTTATCGAAAATAACTTATTTATTAGGTTTTACAACTAAATAGGTAACCAACCATTTACATAGAACCAAATCCAAACCGATTAGGTTAAAAAAGAATTTAAATGATTTAAAACCCAAAAATAGAATTCGATTAGATAAAATACACATAGCAAAATCAATTTTATAAAATCATCCCCGAAAATTAGGGTTTTTAATACCTAAACCACAAATCGGCCAAATCACTTTGATTACCTCAAATTGATAGTTTTAAAACACAATTAAACTAATTTTAGATAAATCTAGACAATCAATTTCAACAAAACGGTCTTCCGATAAATCAATTCCAGATGATCAATTTTCAAAATTAGGGTTTAAAAGTCCACGACATAAACTCAGGTAATTCAAATCAATTAATTCTAATTAAAGGTATTCGAATACAATTAGGATCATTTCAACTACTTTTATAAATTTAATTTAGCGAAACAACAATACAAATAACCAATTTCATAATCTCACTTAAAATCTAGAGTTTTAAGCCCGAAAATATGATTCGGTAAAATTCTATAAATTTAATCAAATTGAATGTTTAGAAATGCAATTAAACACATTTTATAACATATCAATTAATCAATTGATCAAAACCGATAACAGAAATATCCAATTTATCACAATTAGGGTTTTTGAGCCCGGAATGCAAATCCGATCAATTCTTGCCAAAACATATAAATTGACGGTTCGGAAATGTAATTAAACATATTCTAATGTAATTTATATAGTCAATTAAATAAAATCACCCGATTACACAATCCAATTTAAACCCGTGGGAGTTTTGACCTAAAATCCAATTCCGATCAATTACGCACAATTTCCCAAATCAACACTACCAATATAAAATTAAATACGTTTTAAACGATATTATAAAAATCAATTGAGCCGGACGGCTCAATTATATGACCTAATTTCATTACACCCGAAATTTGACCTAGGAATCAAATTTCGATAAGACCTGCATAAATTTCTCAAATTGACGGTTCCAACATGAAATTAGATACATTTTAAAACATTTTGTATAATCAATTTATCAAAAATAGCTAAATCGGACGAATCTGAAAAATTCGGGCATAACTCGGCCAAAAATTCAAATTTTCCAAAATCTCATCATAACCATATAATTAACCCATCCAAATCATTCTTACAGCACATATATACATAATCAAATAACTAATTTAGCTTATTACAAGCTAAATCACATTCAATTAATCAAATTCATATTAGGGATTTCAGAAAATTATACCAAACGAAAAACCGACAAATCAAGGCAGGTGAAGGCCGGGAAAGATGTGTCGGAGGTTGAGGATGGCTCACCGGTCATCACCCGAGCTTGCTGTGGCCAGACAGCGGCGTGAGCTGCGCGGCTTGTCGCTACCCTGCTGCAATTTGTTGCTGGTGCTGCGCGGCTGCTTCGGTGGCTGATGTTTCGGCTGCTGCTGCAGCGGTTGTTGCTGCAGGTTGAGGCCGACGAGGGCTGGCGAGGTTGGCCGGAGCGGAGAGGAGGAGGCAGCTAGGGTTTGGGCGGCTGTTGGCTCGAGACAGGAACAGGGAGCAAGGGTTTGACGGGAAAGAGAAGAGAAAGGGAAGCAGGGAAAAAAAAGGAAAGGAAGAGAGGGGGGTCGGGTACTGACGGGTGCGGGGTTCTTTTTTTTATTTATCCGGATTATCTTGTGAGGATAGTGTGATTGGGTAGTGTAAGTGGCCTTATGATTTGTTGTTGTAATTATCTCTTTGTACATGATCGTTGTTATTTTTCCATGCCTGATCTGTGTTAACTTTGTGTTTTATGTGTTGTGATTATTATGGTCTTGTAATTAGTTTGTCCTTAAGGGGGTAGTAACCCCACTAAGTTAACCCTAGTCTTGCAAGTTTGGTGGATTGAAAACCTTAATGTATACCTTGTCGGATATAGTATGGTGTTACATGAATTGTAATTTATTTTGGTTGAATAGTCTCACTTTTTTTGGAGTGTAAGAAATTGAGGGTTGTAACCCTGATGGTGATATTTAAATAGATGTGTCCTTTCCACTTAGGAGAAATCTAGAATTGTAATAATGATAAGGTTGAGGTTTAGGTAGAGGTGTTTGTTTTTATAATCATGGTGTAGGATGCCTAATTTTCCCTAGTAATCTTATTGATGTCATATGACTTTTATTTTGTATCTATATTTTAACATTTGATAATTAGTACCTATTTACATGTTGTTTTGATTTTGTATTTTGTGTTAGTAATTTGAACTTTAGTGTATGAAACTCCTTCCTCTTGAATTATGCATATTTTCTTTCGTAGTTGCTGGTGAATAATAATGTATTAAGTTTTATTTTGTATAAGGAGAACTATTAATGAATAAATAGATAAATAAAAATTTTGGATTTTGAGTGCTATAGTTGCTATAGTAGTAGCATTTTCAAATTTAAGTGTTTAGACTATCATGGTTATAGTGTAGATTAGGTAGCTTGTTAGTGAAGTATTTTGGGTTATGAGTCCCCCTTGATCTAGAATTATGTGGTTGGTATTCATGAGGATCCTTTATGAGTCGTTGAGCCGAGTGCTAACTTTATCTTCATGTGTGATGTTATAGAGATAACTCATTGTGTAGGGTTTTATGTGCATATTATGTATTGGTTGTATTATTAGGGTTGTGTAATATTTAGAAATTCTCGTTCATTTATTCCAATTAAACTTCATGATATACTATTGTTATTCTTTTGTAAGACCTTATTTTAAAGAATAATATTTTTGTAAATCGTTTTGACTATAAGTCTGTAATTCTTCTATATTTGGGTTCCATTGTATTTGATCTACTAAATATCAATTCTCCTTCTTTTATTTTACTTCCTATGCCTTGTTTTGATTCAACTCTGCTTAGTTTAGTTTCGTAAACCTCGTTTTACTTTTCTTCGGGTTTACTTTTAACCTATTTGTTTCGATCAATATTTTATACAATCGTTTTTTCAAGTTTACGCTACTTAGATTTTCCTTGAACTTCGGGGACGAAGTTCCTTTTTAAGGGGGTAGTGATGTAATACCTCGTATTTTTAAAATCCATATTTATCGAGTTTAATGGTTTTATTAGCGTAATTTGATGTAAACAATTAATTATTTAAATTTCGATTCATTTTATGGGTTTATCGACGATTCGAATTCATATTTGAATGTAATTAATCGTTGTCGTTGCGAACCATTCTAGATAAATTCGTTCACAACAATGATTTTATTATATCCTTATGAATTCGATTCTCAGTTAAAAATATGTATTTTCGTTCCTTCTCGTATTTTTATTTTAATATTTTAGATTTGTTTTCGATTATAAATTTGTCGTGTGATTTTGACTTTATTCTGGAGTTATATTTCGTTGATGAAATATATTATTTAAATTATAGAATTTCTATTTAAATAGTTAAATTAATTTTAATGATATTATCCGTAGAAAATATTTCCGACTTTAAATTTATTCATTTCGGGAATTGTTAATATGAATTTGATTAATTGAATGTGATTTAGCTTGTGATAAGCTAAAATAGTTATTTGATTATGTATATATATGTTTTAAGAATGATTTGGATGGGTTAATTGTATGGTTATGTTGAGATTTTGGAAAAATTGGATTCTTGGCCGGGTTATGCCCGAATTTTTCAGATTCATCTGATTTAGCTATTTTTGATAAATTGATTATACAAAATGTTTTAAAATGTATCTAATTTCATGTTGGAACCGTCAATTTGAGAAATTTATGCAGGTCTTATCGAAATTTGATTCCTAGGTCAAATTTCGGGTGTAATGAAATTAGGTCGTATAATTGAGCCGTCCCGCTCAATTGATTTTATAATATCGTTTAAAATGTATTTAATTTTATATTGGCAGTGTTGATTTGGGAAAATTGTGCGTAATTGATCGGAATTGGATTTTAGGTCAAAACTCCCGCGGGTTTAAATTGGATTGTGTAATCGGGTGATTTTATTTAATTGACTATATAAATTACATTAGAATATGTTTAATTTCATTTCCGAACCGTCAATTTATATATTTTGGCAAGAATTGATTGGATTTGCATTCCGGGCTCAAAAACCCTAATTGTGCTAAATTGGATATTTCTGTTATCGGTTTTGATCAATTGATTAATTGATATGTTATAAAATGTGTTTAATTGCATTTCTAAACATTCAATTTGATTAAATTTATAGAATTTTACCGAATCGTATTTTCGGGCTTAAAACTCTAGATTTTAAGTGAGATTATGAAATTGGTTATTTGTATAGTTGTTTCGCTAAATTAAATTTATAAAAGTAGTTGAAATGATCCTAATTGTATTCTAATACCTTTAATTAGAATTAATTGATTTGAATTACCTGAGTTTATGTCGTGGACTTTTAAACCCTAATTTTGAAAATTGATCATCTAGAATTAATTTATCGGAAGATCGTTTTGTTGAAATTGATTGTCTAGATTTATCTAAAATTAGTTTAATTGTGTTTTAAAACTATAAATTTGAGGTAATCAAAGTGATTTGGCCGATTTGTGGTTTAGGTATTAAAAACCCTAATTTTCGGGGATGATTTTATAAAATTGATTTTGCTATGTGTGTTTTATCTAATCAAATTCTATCTTTGGGTTTTAAATCATTTAAATTCTGTTTTAACCTAATCGGTTTGGATTTGGTTCTATGTAAATGGTTGGGTTACCTATTTAGTTGTAAAACCTAATAAATAAGTTATTTTCGATAAATTAACTTATGATCGATTATTCTTTCTCGGACTTTCCAAATTAAGTTGAAATGTCCCAAGTGATATTTGTATTAATCCGTTTTGATTTAGTTTTAACCTTAAATCTTAATAAAGCTATTCTTTTAAGTTCTAAGTTTTGGACACGTTTTCTAAGAAAGATCATTTGTGTTGTTTGTGTTTATTTAATTAGAATATGTGAATTATTGATTGATAGAATAGTTTCTAATTTAGTTTTCGATTTCTATCGGATCTAGGAAAGCTTTCTCGTGGATCCACGAGCTAGTGATCTCTCTCCCTCTTATCTCGCTTAGCTAGCTTCGGATCCAGGTAAGTCTCTACTTACCTCTACTTCTGGGTGTTTAGTAAGGACGAAGCTATGGCCTTGTGCTATGTGTGATCCGAATGTGTTGATTGTTGTATATGCCATGCTAAACGTGTATTATAGGATTTGTGGTTAACTTGTCTCATATGTAGCGCAGCTTGGAAATTGAGGCATGTCGTGTGTGCTTTCTATGACATGAGCATGACATGTTTATGTACGATATTTATGATGTGTTATGATACGGCCCTCTAGGACATGCATGTCAAGGGCGGAATGTGATTCAAAAAGACACGGATAAGACATTAATCACGTAAAGCGAAAGATGTTGAGCCGAGCCCGTGTTCCGGTCCACCGGCAATAATAGTGGATAAGAGGCGTTCTGCCCTGTGCGTTTATTTTCCAGTCCACTGGCTATAATAGTGGATCAGAGGCGTTCTGCCCTGTGCTTTTATTTTCTAGTCCACCGGCTATAATAGTGGATCAGAGGCGTTTTGCCCTGTGCGTTTATCTTCCGGTCCACGGGCTATAATAGTGGGGGATCTCGTGATCGACAAACCAAACAAATAAGTTAAACCATGGGAAAGATACTAAGTACTTAAAGCGAAACACCATATGAGTCGGGGCCAGTCCGGTCCACTGGCAAATAATAGTGGATCAGAGGCGTTCTGCCCTGTGCGTTTACTTTCCGGTCCACAGGCTATAATAGTGGATCAGAGGCGTTTTGCCTTGTGTGTTTATCTTCCGGTCCACTGGTTATAATAGTGGAGTTCCCGCACTCACATGGACTATTAAATAATATGTGTGGAATGAACATATTATTAATGAGAATAAAGAACAAGTCTAATTGGACCATGGCCGGCTTTTATTATCTGTATTACTATATGCTGCTTACATGAGTATGCCACGTATTGAGTTTTAATAATATGGATTATTCCTGCCTGAGGCACATGAGTTACTTTACATTTTGGTCATACCACCTTTATATGTTTGAATAGGATGTTACATATGTTTCACAGGTTATTATACGTGTATGTGGGTTTTGAGTATGCGTAATAATGTATCAACGTATTGTACCATGCTTTAATATGCATTTGATGTATAGTTACGTCTCTCCTATAAAATAGGGTAGTGGAACTTACTCAGTATTGGACCCGTACTAATACTACCTTGATTGAATGGGTCCTGTGATGATCCACCGATGGTGGGGAGCAGACCTCCTGTGCAGGTTTATGATCGGGTACTATTTTGGGGTGGAAGGCTTGACTTGAGTGAGTAGGCGATCCAGATATTTATCCTTTGGGATTTGTTCTGTTTAGTTGTATTCATCTTTGGAAGTTATAAGTGTTGTATTTAAATTTCCAAGGGTTTTGTAATTGACTTTTAGTTTCTCGTAACGCTGTTATGCTTTTAAAATTCGGATTTAATTGTTTGACAGGTTTTAGCCTTGCATCTAACATGAGATAGATGGTCGACATTTATCTTGTGTTAGATGTGGCGGTAACATTTCCCAAATTCTCTCCTAGATTCTGCTTTACTCTTTCAAATTTTTTTTTTCAAGAGTGAAATTTGGGGGTGTTACAGTATGGGTGCCATGGGCAGTAAGTAATGTTAGGTGAAAAGTAGAGAGATTACTTGTGGGAGAAGAAATGTACTAGGGTTTGGAGTGGCTAACTCGGTTTTTCGATCACCTACGAAATTAATGAGTAAAGGGATATGATTTGGGATTGAACCTAATTGAGATGAGGTTTTTGACGAGAAATGAATTAATGGTAGTGAAGTAAGAAGAAGTTGGGCCACATAGGTTCAATTAGGGTTTCAAGGGAAACCCTAGAGGCTAATAGCAGGTGGAGTTTGATGTCGCGAGGTGTTGGGCCTTAACCCACACCCTTAGGAGTTGGTTTTCATTATGTGTAAGTGTAAAGGGGAATGGATATCGAGGTGTGATAAGGGGCGCAAGAGTCCCAAGATATGGGACGGGGCCTCCTAGGAGGATAAGTGTGGATAAGTGTGGATATACTAATCACTTAAAGAGAAATATTGTTGAGCCGGGCCCAGACCGGTCCACCGGTGAATAATAGTGGCCAGGAGCGTTTTGCCCTGCATGATTTCCGGTCCACTGGCTATAATAGTGGGGGATTCCGTGCTCAACAAACCAAACATAATGAAGCTAAGCCATGGGAAATACACTAAGCGCTTATAGTGAAACATCATGTGAGTCGGGGCCAGACCGGTCCATCGGCGAATAATAGTGGCCAAGAGCGTTTTGCCCTGGAGACTGGTCCACCGGCAAATAATAGTGGTTAGGAGCGTTTTGCCCTGTATGTGTTCCGGTCCACCCGATACAATAGTGGGGTTCCCGCACTCACATGAATTGATAAAGACTATGATGTGAATCAACTATATTTACCAGAGATCTAAAGAATGAGTCTACCCGGACCATAGCCGGCCTTCATTATCTATATTACTACATGCTGCTTATGTAATTGTGGTCATGTAATGAGTTGTCAATAATATGGATTTTTCCTAACTAAGGCGCATGAGCTACTTTATATTTCGGTCATACCACACTTACATGTTTAAATAGGATGTTACATATGTTTCACATGTTATTATATGTGTATGGTAGGACTTATGATGTGGGTATTGAGTATGCATAATATTGTATCAACGTAATGCACCATGATTCAATATGCACTTAATGTTATATTTTATGTCTCTCCCATAAGATAGGGTAGTGGGATTTACTCAGTATTGGACCCGTACTGATACTACCTTGGTTGAATGGGTCATATGATGATCCGGTGATATTGGGGAGCAGACCTCTTGTGCAGGTTTGAGATCAAATATTGTATTTGGGTGGAAGGCTTGGTTTGAGAGAGTAGGCAATCCGGAATTTGATCTATTGGGTTTTAGCTTGTTTAACTGTATTCAGCTTTGGAAGTTACAAGTGTTGTATTTAAAATTTCAAGGGTATTGTAATGGACTTTTAATTTCTCGTACTCTGATAAGCTTTTAAAATACGGATTTATTTCACAGGTTCCGCTGATTCATTCAGTAATGATTTTATTTAGTGAATTGATTCACTTGCCATCTGCCTGTGGATATCTCCTTGTGGGAGTTTATCCTCATGGTATAAATGTTTGAAATTTTGTTTGACAGGTTTTAGCCTTACATGTAGCATGAGATAGATGGTGGACATTTATCTTGTATTAGATGTGGCGGTAACATTCCCCAAATTCTATTTTAGCTTCCGCTTTATTCTTTCAAAAAAAAATTCAGAAGTGAATTTTGGGGGTGTTATAATATCAATACTCTAAGAATTAAGTAAGTCAAGTTGCCTCCTCAATAGAATTCACAAGCATATAAGATTCTATCATATCATGGAAAATATACTTAACATGAGTCATGTCAATGCCATATAATAAAATGTACCTACTCTATCATGGTTAGGTAATGCATCAGAATTGAATACCATGCATAATGTTGGCAATTCAGGATGCATCATGATTTTCTTCATAATACAACGTTATAGATAGTTACATACAAATACTAAGCAAGTTATTCAAATGACAACTAGGGTTTCTACCATCCATTCACATAGTTTTCATTGGAGTTATTTTTTGACATGAACAATCAATTAGATCATTCATTTATAGTCATTATTTCTCATTCCCATTCCTTCTCTTTTATTTTTGTACTTACACCACATCCATATTTTATTCTCATCCAAATGCTTGTTCAATTTCTTATCCATATATGTATCCAAATTATCATTTATTTACTCATTCCAATCATTATCCAAATATTTATTTCAAATTTTTATTATTATCATCGAGTGATGGACTATGTACCACCCTATGGTCTCACATACCACGGAAGAATTTCCAAATCAAAGGAAATAAATTCCAGGATGAAGCTAAATAACCACAATGGACATAAGTCCAGGCTGAAGCCAAAAACCACCAATAGAAACAAGTCCAGGCCAAAGCTAACCACTTAGGTAACCAGACACTTTAGTATCAATACCTCCTAGTACATCATCCGTGTCTAGAATAGGTAAGGCATCGAGATCTACTAGGATATTTCCTAAAGGCACCAACAAAATCCCAAAGGCAGACTAACCCTCGGTAGCTGATTGAGGATTGGGTAACCCAGACCCATACACAACTCAACTATCTTTTGCTTTACATAATTAGTGCATTATTCTTGAGGTTATGTGATCACATAAGACCCATATAATATGTACGCAAGACATTCACATACTTCTTCCATGTTAACCCTTTCCATCTTCAACCATGTGTGATATTTCCATTTATGCTCACTCAATAGTAACTAAATCCATTATATTAATCTATCCAAGATAAAGTTCGTATTTCATCACCCTTTTCAAAACCGTCACATTTTATTTGGGATTTACCCATCAAGACCTTTATAACACCCATTGAGTATGTCATGAATCATTGTTCACTCAATTTATCCACTAGGTCATTGATCCATGGTAACTTATGTATTTTACCCAATAAACAGTCATATAAAAGTGTTATACACAATCTCAAAGCATAGACAAGCTGAGAAATCAAAATCATACAAACCAGCCGAGCTAGTTGATCAACGTGGCTTAACTAGCAGATCGATTATACCAACTAGTCGATTGATTTAGCTCGACCAAACCTAACATTCCCTCAAATTGGTTGATCATTTTGGAAGAACAAATCGAATATTCATATACCAGTTAATCAGTTCTGCCTAACCAGTCGATGGGTTTCAGCAAAGAGTAAGGCCAAGGTCCCCTCAAACCTACCAATCAATTGGTTAGGTGAACTAGTCGACAATGCTAAGGAATCAGTCAATTGGTTAGATCTAACCAGTCAATCTATTTTCGATCAAACAACACAAAATAATCATTTCCATATAGATCATACTTATAACTTCCTACCATACCAAATTGAAACATGGACTAACATCACATAGAAATATTTCTAGCTTATGATAGTTGCATATTTCTCCATTAATTATCATAGCCTAGTTTTCTTTATAAATCATGTATTTCTCTTAAACTTTATATTTTACCATCTAGTACCAAATTTGAAAAGCCATATACTCATGCCAACATATAACATCAAAACTTTAAGGGTTTCATAACACATAAGCTTAACCAATTCACATTTTAGAATTTGTTAACTTACTTGATGTAGGCAAATCATTCCTCAAATAAGAAAACTCAATCTATGGAATTCCTCAATTTTCAAAATCTTAAAAATAACAAGTTTAACTCAAAAATAATTGAATAATTTTCCTAAATCTGAACTTCAAATAGAAAGGGAAAAATGGACATACCACACCCAAGAGAAAACAAAAGAAGATTCTGCTGACACAACTCAACTTTCTCCTAAATCTAACTCTTTCCTACTTAACAATTAAAACATGAGGCAGATAGAGAAAGGAGTAGAAGAGCAAAAGAATTCAAATGTAAGTCTAAAATCAGAGAGGGGAGAAGGTGAGTGTTAAAAGGATAAAGTATTTTTGACTATTGAAACACAGGTAAATAGAAGGGGCGATTAGGGCTATTTATAACCAATAAATCGATACAAATCACAAGTGTGATCAGGAACATATCGAAACCCTTAATTATTAACATTCAAATTTGAGTTGAATTGGTAGATTTCATCCAAGATAGGTTAACCTATCTTCTAGAGATAAAATAGTGATTCTAGAGAGGTGCAAGCCGATTAGTCTAGAAATGCCAAACACAAGAAGGGAAATGGTAATTTGGCATGGGAGGATTATCCCATTTAAGAAAAATCGAGTTTGGAACTAAAGAAATGATTCCAAAAGTGTATAGAGGACAGAGGAGGAAGAAGAAAAGGTCGAGGTCATCTTCCCCCTCAATTGTACAAATTGACTCTTTAAATCGATTTGAGGCAGTATTTTAGGCCAAATGCATCATAAAAAGGATAAGAATATTTTAGAAATAATTTGGAATGGGTTTATCAAGGTTCCATTTTAGTATAATAAATTTTTCCAAAAAATTGAGTTTCAATTTGTAACATTATCTTCTTGAATAGAACTATAGATGAAATGTCTCTGTTAAAGACTCTCGTGGCTTGTTGATTTTAGCATTACTAATGTTAGTACAACCACTTTGTGATGCATTTTGTAGGAAAATATTTTTTTTAGTTTAGAAAATAATTTTAATGAGGATATAAACATTATCATGGTCTACCTAATAAGATTTCACATGCATCTATAGATAAAACATCACATAGCACATCATTATGATAGTTACCAATTTGAAATGAGATTAGGGTTCATTTGGTTAGTACTTGTTTAACCACTGAAGAGAATAAGGCTTTGGATATGGTGTAGTCTTCAATCCCAAATCCGTCACCATACTCTCACTGGCTACATTCATACAAGATCCATAATTGATGGTAACTCAACAAAATATATCTTCCACTCTTCCTTTAATCTTGAATATCTTTTCTAGTTGAATAAGTTGCTCACTAGATTAGACTTGAAGAACTCTTTCCATAATATAACAAGCATTTTCTTCCTCCTCTGACTCACTAGAAATTTCCTCAATGGGCTTGAATTCATGATCTTCCTCATAATTCTCTATGGCTTCAATTTCTTATATGGACAATACTATTTGATTGGGACATTCACAAGCAAAGTGTCCAAATCCTCAACATTTTAAACATTTCCTAGTAGCAGATTCATTGAACTATTCTTTCCTTTATCCTCACGAGTAGTTCCTAGCTTTTTATCAATACTTATAGAAGTTGAAGTACTCGCTTCATACTTTGTAGCTTGAGTACTTCAGTAGTACTTAGTAGATAGAGTACTTTGCTTAGAATGAGGCTTATTGGACTTAATTTATTTTTTAAATCTTAAGGATAGCTTAATCTTTTCATCCAAAGAATCATATAGACAAGTCTCAAATTAGTCTCAATTCATCATGTTGAGGCTGCCTAAAAATCTAGCATATGTTTGTTCCTTCCTTTCATGGATATCACATATAAGTGTTAATCTAACATATTCTTCCAACTGAGCCTTGAGTTCTTAGAATCATACATTCTTCAAAAATTCAAAATCCTTGCCTAAGAGTAGTCAATCTAATATAATTATCTTGCTCGTACTCTTTAGGTATAAATTGTCTTCTTAGATGCTTTTTAAGTTTGTCCTAAGATTTGATTTTTGATTTACTTTCTCGTTTCTTAGTCCGCTTCAAATTATCATACCATATCCTAGAAAACTTCTTAAACTTAAGATTAGCTAGTTTAAAATTTTGATCATCATAATGATATTTAAATTTAAATATATCCTCCACTTCATGTAACCACTCAAAAAATAAGTCTACATCAAGCTTACCATGAAAATCAGGAAGATCAATCTTAATACCTTTATCTTCTTTTTGATGATATTTTAGTTGATGGTCATGGAACTTGTGGTTACTTCCACTCCCTATAGAATCTTCATCATGTTCTACTTTTGAGTTTAGATACCTTCCCCTAGCTATATTGGTTGATTTTATAGCACTCCTTATTTGGTCTCCATAGAACTCCCTTTGTTCTTAGACATTTTAGATCGATTCTTGTTCGTCAAACCTAGCTCCTAACTTTTATAATTGTGTTTGTATTGTAGCAATTTACCTAAGTTGAGCATTGGTGGCATCTAAATTATTTGATAGTTTTTTAATAGCTTCAAATATGGCTTGGAAATTTGGTTACCCCTCCAAGATTTGATTACTACAACCCTTAACACACTCGAATTCAATTAGGGTTTTTAGCTGATTAAAATCGAAACAACTCAATACCACTCTATTGTTATTGTTTGATTCTTGCACAATATTTTGAGTTTAATGAATCAAACCCACAATAACCAATAAAATATACTAATCACACCACAAAATGAGTACACTTAACATGTAGCTTGCAAATTTCTTGATATAGCAAGTTTTGAAAAATCATGTCGAAAACCATTAACAAGTTCATGCATGCATTCGAATAATTCAAGTAAAATTTAATGTAGGGAAATACAACATTCCAATCTGCACCAATACTACTTAATAATAAGACACAATATTCGAACACACCAATGTCAAAACGCACGGCCATAACAAACAAAACTCACACACTCTACTTAGTTAGTTCACTTCAACTAAGTAAGGTTTTCACAAAACATGCACACTAGTCAAATCTAATGCTAAGTTATGATCACGACATGTGATCAACCATAATCAAAGAAAAATTAAATAGGCACAATTTCATGCAAAAAACTAAAGATTAAAAACGTTTAAAAATACAAACACTACACGCATGCACACAATCGGCACTAACAATTTCTTAGGTTTATGTCGAAAATCTTATGCATTATCCTTCAAGATAATTTCAAGAATCATGCAATAATACACTACTACATGAAAATATATTGTAAAAACATGCATTTTATATAAATATTCAAAATATTTCATCGATATTCAAAGAATTCAATCAAGAAGAATAAGGAATCTTACTAGAACTTTAATGGTGATCGTGTTATAGTCGAAAGCTTGGGCTAAAGTTACACTTGAGTTATCGATGCCAAGTAACCTTTCTTTGATACCAAATTTGATGTGGAATATCATCAACAAACAATATTCAACACTCCAGGAACTTTTCTCTTAGTCCCCAAGTTATACAAGTCTTCACAAGTTTCCTTTGATTTTGAATTATGTTGATATTGAACTCGATATTTTGGTTGGATGGTGGCAATGATCTACTCTAATATCGGTAAGCTTCTATAGATAAATATGATATTTCTCTAAAGAACACTCTCTACAACTCTCTAAGACCCTCACTTGAAGAAGAAGAGAAGAAGAAGATCAAACACTCTCTCTTGGTGTCGATTTTCTATTAAAAAAATTTCCTTCTTATTCATTTATTATATGATGATCAACGTACAAGACACACAAACACACACACACACACACATGTACACATGCAGGATTTTCATTAATATGCCCATAGATCTCAAAATTATTAAAAAAACGTAATGCATTTGCATGACACTAGTATATACATATTAATTATAATAACATTTTAGAAGCATTTCAGAATATACAATAAGATATCAAAGCTATACAAACTCTAAATATGTAATACATTGTATTAACATATGTAATATAATTTTGTGTCTTGTAGCCTTGTCTTTTATTTAACTTTGTAATTCTTTTAATTCCATTTTCTTGTACATCAAAGTTCTTTAATAGTTTAAAATTCTTGCAAACATATATAATACCTACAAGAGTTACTTAACAAAGCATTAGGAGCATAAGAATTTTCAAGAAAAAAGGGTTCCATCTCCAATAATGCTAATATTTGTTCTTCATCCTTTAAAGAATAAGATTGAGATTAAGATTGTGATGCTCCTACATCACCTGTTGGTATTGATACCCCCTAACACATCATCAGTATCTAGAATAGGTAAGGTACTAGGATCTACTAGGATCTTTCTTGAAGGCAAGTCCAAAGGAACCATAAATGTGTGAAGGTGTACTAACCCTCGGTACCCAATTGAGGATCGGGTAATTTAGACCCATGTAATACTGGATTATCTTTCACTTTAAGTGATTAGCATATTATTATCCAAAGTTATGTTATTACATAAGGCCTACATAACAACTAAAGAAACATATCCACATAACCATTCCAACTTAACCATTATTACCATCCAAACATATGATGGGAATTCCGTTAACACTAATCCAAGTTGAACCCATCCATTAGGTTAACCCATTTATGCCAAGAATTTAATATATATCAGTAAATAGTAACATCATAACTTATTCCAATTTACCCATTAAAATATTCTTAAGGCACTTATTAAGAATACCATGAATTATAATCATACTAATCCATGCACTAGGTTAGTTAATTCATGCCAAGATATGCGTTATCATCATTAAAGAAACATATCATATCATAACCAAAACTCAAACTATATCAAGGTTAAGAAATAAGAATAACTCTCTATGGCCAAATTGGTCAATCATTTTAGGGGTTTGGATCAATCAAACCCAAGAATTTTCTCTCAAAACTAATCGAGTAGTTTGACAATATCAGTTAGCTATTCTAATACAAATTGATCGGCTCAAACTAACTAATCAATGGGTTAATCAAAGATTACCCAAATTTTGAACCTAGAACTAGTTAATCATTTTAGTTAAACAATCGACTATTCTAACAACCAATTGATGGGTTGGGCACAACCACTCAATGGGTTCAAACATAGACCAACCAAAGTCATCACAAACAACCTATTTAGTTGGTTAGGTTAACCAATTGACTATTTTAAGAAAAATTGATTTGTTTGCTCCTAGACAACACATTTTAAACATTTTAAACACGATTAAAGCTCCAAAGTCCAACCATATCAATATCTTAACATCATCATTGTAGAAAATAGAGGTTACGCATACTCAATTCGTATACTAATTATGTTGCATTTATAGAGAATTAGCCACATATCTCATGAAATCATACTTTTTTCTCAAAATTCTTACATATTCTAACATGAATCACCAAAGTACCAACAATATCATAGAAGCATGTAGAGATCATAATTTCACCCACTATACTTGCTCACATGCTTATTCATATCAAATTTTAAAGGCAAAAATGACTTACTTGAAAACTTAGTAAAATTCCACACCAAGAAAATAAAACCTTTAGTTGAAAGATTCCAACTCTCAAAAACCTTGAAAACAAGAGATTAAAACTCATAAATCTTATTACAAATATCATAAATCAAGGTAATACGAAATATGGAAAGAAAAATTAGATTTATCACCTCCAAGAAGATTTCATAAAAGGAATTAACTAAAAGCCTCAAATTTAACCCTTTCTTTATTAAGGATAAAACAAAAAGGAGTTAGAGAGAGTACCAACAAAGGTAAATAAGTTAGAATCAAGGCACAGATAAAAGAAGAGTAGAGCGCACGTGTGGGAAAAACTTAAAGTGTTTCGGTGGTTAAAAAGAGGTGAAGGAAAAAGAGAATTATGAATATTTTATGCCCACACAATTGTTTAAGTAATAAAGCAGAGAGGTGCAACAGATCAAAACCTTAATTTTACCATTAAAATTTAGACCATATAGAATGGATTTATCAAGAATATGGGTGAATTTCTTCTTAGGGCTCTAATGGTGGTTTTTAGAAAATGTCAGTCAAGATTTTCCAAATAAAACTCTAACACAAGAAGGAAAATTGGTAGATCGGTGTAAGAAAAAAAAATCTCTTAGGCATACAAGGACATTTTGGAATGGATCTAAATGCCCCGAAATTTCTAATTTAAAAAAAAATTATAGTTAAATAAGTTTTTATTAGAAAAATTAATTAAATAAAATATTTTTATTAAAATAAAAGGGAATTAATTAGGGTTATTGAAGAAAAAATAATAAATAATTTTTATTAGAAAAGTTTTGGCATTTTAGCTAATTAAGGATTTTATTTTGGAAATTATTTAAATAAATTATTTTATTTAAAATAAGAAGGAGAAAATAGTCTCAAATTAATATGAATTTTATAAATAATTTAATTTGAGAAAATTAGGGTGTTTTGCTAATTAAAATGGAATTTATAAAAAAAATCTTTTAAAATCCTAAATTACCCCAAAAATGGATTTAAATATTATTATTTTTAAATATCCCAAATATCCTAATTATTAATTAACCCCACCCTTCTATTTTTCTTTTTCCCGTTTTCCTTTTTCCTTTTCTTTCTTCCTTTTTCCTTTCTTTTTCTTTTTTTTCTTCTTTTTCTTTTTCCTATCCTTTTTCCCCGTTTGGGCCTGCCCCTCCTACGACCCAGATTTCCCCCTCCCTTCTTCCTTTCCTTCAGCCAGCCCAGCCCACGCAGTGACCATCTCCTTCCTTCTCCCTCATCACACCGCGTTTTGTTTTTTTTTCCTTGGACTCTGCATTTTAACCCCCATTTTAATGTTGTTGTTGGCCTAGTTCTCCTCCTTTTCTTTATTTTCTTTTTTTTTTCAGACCACCCGGTTCCCCCCTTTGTCTTCTTCCCCAGCTCGATCGAACCTAGAGCTCTGTCGACATAATCGCCGCCCGTCCCTGGTTTTTGTCGCCGGTTATTCCCTTTGACCGGTCGTTTCTCCTATTTCTCTCCCCCTTACTCGTAGAATAACTTAACCTGCCCCATCTGCCTTATTCTCACGTGATTTTTCCCTCCTCCCTAGCCTACACAACCCCCTCCCTTGACTTGAATTTCCCCGGCCAAACAACGCCACTAGCGAAACCTTACCCTGCTTGCCTAATCCCTCGTCATCCCACAGACCTCACCCTATCATTTGAACCCTATAAATATCCCCAAACCAACCCTAGAATCAAGTTTTGTTTTTTCGAACCTAAGGAATCCTTCCTTTTCGCCGCCGCCCCTTTAGACGCCATCCCTACAGCCGTCGGCCAACGTTCGCATCCACTCCTCCTACCAAACTCTTCCTTGCACCGCCCTCTAGCTAACCAAACATCCCGTATCCCTCGATTCTTCCTGCGTAAGCCACCCCGACTGTGCAAAGTAGCCCCCTCGACCAACTTATTTTCTGTCTCTCCCACCCTTCGTATCGTTGTTCACCACCTCTTCTACCATTGCCGCCGCTTCTTTCACCTCTCATTCTCTTTTGCAGACCACCCTCTACCTTCCACTACCTTTCTTTTCCCCTTCCTCCCTCTCCTCCTCTCTTTCTCTCCTCTCTATTATTATTTTTGCAATATTATTATGGTTTTATCATTACTATTATTACTATTTCATTATTATTATTGTTACTAAATTTTATTATTTATTTTACTAATGTTATTACTAGTATTATTTTGGTAAAGGGGCCGAAGCCCTTATTTCACTTTGTTTTTTAATAATGTCCTTTTTATTATTATTTTTACTATGATTATTATTCTTATTATATTATCATTGATATTATTTTTAGTATCTTTGCTATTATTATTTTAGTATCATTATTATTATTAGGGTAAAGTCTTTAAGATTATATTATCAACTTTTATAATATTTCTATTATTTCTTCTACCTTTAGAAAAGTTAGAAATTTGTTAATGTTATTTTATTAATATGTTATTATTTTGTCAAAACCCTAAGGAGGCGTAGGTGTGTGCTCCAAGACAGGTGTCGTTTTAAGTAAGGGTGTTACTAAGGTCTATTATGTGTTGATATGCATTATATGTTTTGTATGCTTTATATTCTATGTTTATCATTATAATTATTTCGTATGTGGTATGAAGTGGAGTTGAAGTATATTTTTGTGTATTTATATGGCATGTGTATTATGCATATGTGATGAAATATTGTGGTACGTGATGATTGGTTCGTGACCCTTTAGACATGCATGTGAGGATGTATAAAAGTGGTATTGTGCAGGAAAAAGGTTGAAAATGGAAAATGGGAAGTAAGTTGACTAATGGGGAATTGAGTTGACCTAAGTATTTTAATGATCTATGAGTGGAGGAATGAAATGGGGAATTTAGGGTTTCGTGTGGGAGAATATAATTTATGGTTTTATATGGGGGGATCTAATTTATGGTTTTGTATAGGAGAATCTAATCTATGATGTTACATGGGAAAATCTAATTTATGGTTTTATATGGGAGAATCTAGTTTATGGTTTTGTATAGGAGAATCTAATTTAAGGTTTTTGCATGGAAGATTTTATGGTGTTGCATGGGAAAATCTAATTTAGGGTTTCGTATGGATTGAATCTTAGGTTTTGCATGGAGGAATCTAGGGTTTTGTAAGGACGGATCTAGGGTTTGCATGGTTGAATCTACGGTTTCACGTGGGAGTTTTAGGGTTTTGCATGAAAAGTTTGAAAGGTTACATGGGATGTGTAAAGTCTGCATGGGAGTAAAGTTTATGTATGAAAAGTTGATTTGTGAGGAAGGTAATGTGAGTGCTGTTTGTATGTTTGAACACTTTGAATGAAAAATAGTGCGTGGAGCAATATAAGGGTACGTAGGAGACCGAGCTAGGGTTTGTGTGGACAATTAGGGTTTGGTGTGGCTGTTTAGGGTTTTGGGGTATCATGTGTATTTGGTGATTAAAGTGTAATTATGAGGGTGGAATTTATGAGTTGTGATGTGTGGAATGTTAAGATGATTTGGGTCATGTGAAATGGAGTGGGATGAACCACAAAAGTTAAAATTAGGGTTTCGGGGTAAAACCCTAAAGTGAGATGTGGAGTGGACTTGGAGGCATGTAGTAGTGGGCCTTGACCTATATACTTAAGAGATGGACTTATCATGATGTGGTACAGGTTATTTGGAGGATAAGTGTAAAGGGAATGAATCATGCATGTCTAGGGTGAAAGCTTCTAAATAAGATACTTAAGACATTAATCACTTAAAGTGGAAGATTGTTGAGCAGGGCCTAGACCGGTCCACCGGCTATAATAGTGGTCAGGCTTTGTACCTGTGCGTTTTCGGTCCACCGCCTATAGTAGCGGAGGATTCCGTGCTCAACAAAACCAAACATATTTGTGCCAAGACATGGGAAAGACACTAATTACTTATAGTGGAACACCATGCAAGCAGGGGCCAAACGGGTCCACCAGCGAATAATAGTGGCCAGGTACTACGCTATCTTGGAGACCGGTCTACCGGTGAATAATAGTGGTTAGGGCATGATGTCCTATGTGTTTCCGGTCCATCAGTTATAATAGAGGGGTTCCCGTACTCGCATAGATTTAATAAAAAGCATGGTGCGAATCGACTTCTAATAAGAAATTAATTAAGTAATTAAATTGGATTATATATGGGCCTTTATAATTTTACGTGGACGGTCATATGCAATTATGATATCATGTTGGTGATTATGCTCTTTTATTATTCTGCATTATTTATGTGATGTTATATGTTGGCCTTAGTGCTCGGTTACCTTACTTAGTACATAGCATACTGATTACCCTTTTCATGGGTGCTGCTCATTCCCACGAGTAGTTGGCCCTTCTAACTTTATGCAAGTGGGCGAGACATTCGGTGGGGCTGAGTGTTGAGCATGTTTTGGCTCAATGTTCGAGAGTGTCATGGCCGTATTTTCTCTTCATGTGATTTTATTTCACTATGTTATTTCTTTTATATCGAATTTATTCTTTTTTATTTCTTACCTTGCATTGAGTATTTCAAATAAATCTTTTATTGATTGTAAGATTATTCCCTCTGAGGAATTTTGAGTTCGCACTCTAATTTCTATCTTACTATGATTTATAAACTTTCATGCATACTCTGTTTTTGATACTATGATCTTTCTAGTCCTTTTATGAACTCTTCCTTTGAGTTTAATGTGAATCTTTTCTTAGCATTAGCACTTGGTAGTGGAATGGTTGAAGAGAACCGGTCTGGTACTAAGTGTGGCGGTAACATCCCCAGAATTTACGGATTTTAATTTGATAAATTCCATTTTTAAAAAAAATTAGTGAATTTTAGAGTATTATAGGATCGCCCATTCTAGAGTTGTAAGAAGGAGAGAGGGAGAATACAATAAGGAATGAGGTCATCTTCCCCTTGTTCTGCCAAAATTAGACCTTCGTACCTGTTTAGAGATAAAATTAAAGCTAGATAAATGATAAAAGGAGTTAAAGATTACTCAGGAACATATCATAGTTGAATTACTAAAGTTTCAAATCGTTATAATAGTTTTTTTAGAAAAATCGATCCTAAAAAATTACTAAGCTCGAAAAACTAATTGATAGTTCTATAGACTAGTCAATCGGTTTCTAAAGTTGTATAAAGGAGAGAGGAAGAAGAAAACAAGGGATGACGCCATCTTCCTCCATTTTTGCCAAAATTAGATCTTTGTATCTAAAATGCCCCGAAAATTCTAATTTTGTTATTAAATAAAATTTATTATGAAAATTAATTAAATAAGTCATTTTTATTAAAATAAAAGGAAATTAATTAGGGCAAATCAATAAGAAATTTTATAAGTATTTTAATTGGAGGAAATTTGAGTATTTTAGCTAATTAAAGATTTTAGATTGGAAATTAATTAAATAGATTATTTTATTTAAAATAAGGAAGA
Source organism: Tamarix austromongolica (assembly GCA_039764185.1). Lineage (NCBI taxonomy): Eukaryota > Viridiplantae > Streptophyta > Magnoliopsida > Caryophyllales > Tamaricaceae > Tamarix > Tamarix austromongolica. The sequence goes on along the minus strand of CM077816.1, from coordinate 74,137,917 downwards.
GAAAATAGTTCCAAATTAATATTTATTTTATAAATAATTTAATTGGAGAAATTTAGGGTGTTTTGGCTAATTAAAATGGAACTTATGAAAAATCTTAAAAAAATCCTAATTTAGCCTAAAAAGGAATTTAAATATTATTATTTTTAACTATCCCAAATATTTTAATTTATTTATTTAACCCAACCCTCCTATTTTTCTCTTTTTCTTTCTCCCCTTTTCATTTTTTCTTCTTCCTTTTTCTTTCTTTTCTTCCTTACCTTCCCCGAATTGGGCCACGCCAACCCAAAATTTTCTTTCCTTTCCTTTGGCATGTTCCATTTCCTTTGGCATGTTCTGTTTCCCTCTTTTATCCATCGAAACATTGCGTTTTGTCTCATGACTTTAAATGCCATCGCCTGGTTCGCCCTCCTCCCTTTTCTTTTCCTTCTTTTCTTTCCCCCAAACCGCCGGTCCAGTCCACCTTTCTTCCTCCTCCTTCCTTCTTCTTCCCCGACGCCGCATACCTGCAACCTCCAACCTTCCCCGAAAATGGCGCCGCCGACCACACTGTCGTGACCAGCCTTTCTCCCTCCCATTCTCTTCCCTCAACACACACTCCAATTTGAACCGCCCCACTTCCCTTTTCTTCCCCACGTTTGTCCCCATTTCCCTTGCGAAGGTCGAGCACGATTTGAAATCGTGCTAACCGATCAACACCATAACCGCCCCATTTTCTCACCGGCTTTGACCTCCTAGTAACCTCTAGAACTTGAGCCTACCCTCCACCACTATAAATACCCCTCGTATGGCCTGGTTTCGATATTTTTTCCCCAAAACCCTAAGTTCAAGTCTGTGCATCACCGCAGCTTTAGACGCACCGTTCTCCACCTTTAGCCAACCTCGCTGCCTCTTCTTCCTCACAAACTCTTCCCTACAATTCCCTCTAATTAACTAAACCATTCGCAACCTTTGATTCTTCTCGCACGGGCCTCCATAACCGTGCAAAGTTTGCTAGTCCTCTCGCCAGAATTTTTAGCCTGAAACCTTAAACCACCGCCCACCACCACATCTACCGCTTCTACCACCCTCTAAACCACTCAAAAACTCCTGCTAATTCTCCTCAACTGACCCATAAACTTCTTTTCTTTTTCTCCTTCCCCCTTCCCTCTTTTTCTTCATTTTCACCCCTTTTAGATCACTTTTCCGGCCACCTCCGGGCACCACCGCCGATGCCACCCATCCCCGCTAACTCAAGGTGAAACCCTAGACCTTTGCAACACTTCCTTTTGATTTATTGAGAGTTATTCTTCTTTTATCCTAATTTTTAATATTAATTCGATTTTAATTATTATTATTATTATTATTATTATTATTATTATTATTATTATTATTATTATTATTATTATTATTATTATTATTATTATTATTATTATTATCAACTGTAACCTAATTGCTAAATTTTTTTACAGGTTTGGGAGTACTCTTGAGTTAGATAAATTATTATTCTCGAATTTTAGTTATTTGATGAAATTATTACATGTTTACTATTATTATTAATAATATTATTATTAGTGTAATTATTTATTTAATATTGTAATTATTTTAGGGGGTCGAAACCTAAAATTTTAATTAGGTCTCGCACCCTTGCTTTTTATTACTATTATTATCATTTTTAACATTATTACTAATTATATTATTATTATTATCTTTATTAACTTTTATATTATAAGTATATATATAGTATTAATATCATCATTACCATTATTGAATAGTATCATTATTAAATGGGGTGGTTTCGAAAGCTACTTTGTAATTTTAAGATTTATGGTATTATTAATATTAATATTCTACTAATAAGAGTATTATTAATAATATTTTACTTTTATTATTATTATTATTATTATTATTATTATTATTATTATTATTATTATTATTATTATTATTATTATTATTATTACTACTACTACTACTACTACTACTACTACTACTACTACTACTACTACTACTACTACTACTACTACTATCACTAATACCATTTTGATAAAGGGTAGAAACCCTTATATCACCACTCATTTTTGAATGAAAATAGTAATTAATTTGTATTTTTAAGCAATATTTTGTATAGTCAATTATTGTATAATATTGTGTTAATTAAAAATCAAGTCTTAGAATAAGTTAGGGAATAATAAAACTTTAGAAGGGAGCCTAATTCTAGTATACTTTTATATAATAGGTGAACCCAGTCAAATCCCTCAAGTAGAATAGGAGCGTGCACTAAGACTGGTGACATTTTAGGTAAGGGTGTTACTAAGGCCATTTGTGTGTTTATATGCATTATGTGCTTCATATGCCATGTATTCTATATTTATCATTATTAATTATTTTGTATGTGGTATAAAGCGGAGTTGAAGTATGTTGGTGTGAATAAATTGTGGCATGAGAATTATGTGTATATTTATGTTATTATTATTGTATGATGTGGCCTTGAGACATGCATGTTAGGGTGATAAAATAATGGTGGGAAGTCTAACAATGTGGTGTTAGAGTTTTGCATGAAATGGCATGGTGTTAGGGTTTTGCATGAAATGGTATGGTGTTCGGGTTTTGCATAAAATGGTATGGTGTTAGAGTTTGCATAAAATTGCATGGAGTGAGGGTTTTTATAGGAGCTAGGGTTTGCATGGAATAGTGGTCTACATGGAGTTAGGGTTTGCATGAAAGAGTGGTCTACATGGAGTTAGGGTTTGCATGGAAGAGTGGTCTGCATGGAGTTAGGGTATGCATGGGAGTTAAGGTTTGCATGGAAGAGTGGTCTACGTGGAGTTAGGGTTTGCATGGAAGCGTGTCTTACGTGGAATTAGGGTTTGCATGGAAGTGTGGTTTACGTGGAGTTAGGGTTTACATAGGAGTTAAGGTTTGTATGGGAGTGTGGTTTATGTGAAGTTAGGGTTTGCATGGGAACTAGGGTTTGCAAGGGTGTTAGGGTATGTCATGGTTAACTATGGTGGGATAGTTAACCAGGGTTGAAGTGGTTAACCTGAGTTGAGGAGTAAGCATGGTAGGAACCTGATTTGCATGTCTTGAAATGAATATTTGAATAAGATACTTAAAATATTAAAAACATAAAGTGGAAGATGTTGAGCCGGGCCCAGACCGATCCACCGACTAAAATAGTGGCAGGGAATATTTCCCTCGCAACCAATCCACCGGCTATAATAGTGGAGAATCCTGAGCTTAACAAACAAAACTATATATGTTGTTAAGATGTGGGAAGACACTAATTACTTACAGTGGAACACCGTACAAGAAAGAGGCTAAACCGATCCACCGGCATATAATAGTGGTAGGGTATGTTACCCTCGCGACCGATCCACCGGCTAAAATAGTAGCAGGGAATGCGCCCTCGCGACCGATCCACCGGCTAAAATAGTGGGGTTTCCGTACTCGTATGAACTTGATAAAGAGCATGATGTGAAAATATCCCGACAAAGGATTGATGAAGTAATTAATCTAAACTGTATTGGATCTTGGCACTTTTACCTAATCGTTCATTTGCCTTTATGTTATTGTGTTGGTGTTTATGCCCTGTTATTAGTCTGCATGGATTATGTGCTTATGTGCCGGCCTTAGTACTCGGTTACCTTACTCAGTACGTAGAGTGTTGATCACCCGTTTCATGGGTGCTGCTCATTCCTGCAAGTAGAAGGCTCGTATGATCTGTTGCAGGTAGGAGGTACTTACTTTGATGCTATTAATACCTATGGGACATCAGGAGGGGCAGAGTGATAGTTGGGCTGGATCAATCTCTAGTGTGACGTGGTCGTTTTCCTTTTTAATTTATGACTCATGTTATCTTTATTATGTTTGAGTTATAGAAACAATTTTATTAATGTTGTTTAGTTATTATCTGGAAAAACAATAGCTGGTATTTCGAATTATGTAAGACTTGCACGCACTCTGATTCTCGTTTTTATAAATTGGATTATTAATGGTATTATTAATAGTGTTTTATTAGCCTTAGCACTTGGTATCGGAACGATAAGAGTGAACCGGTCTGGTACTAAGTGTGGCGGTAACATCTCTAGAAATTTACGGTTTTAATTTATAAGTATTGCATTTTTTTTTAAAAATGTGTAAATTTTGGGGGTGTTACAGTATCCGTTAGAGACAACATTAAAGCAAGATAAATGATAAAAGGAGTTAATGATTACTTAGGAACATATTAGAGTTGGATTAATAAAGTTTCAAATTGTTAGAATAATTTTTTCAAAAAGATCAATACTCAAAAAATCATTAAGCTCAACAAACCAATCAATAATTCTATAAACTAGTCAATCAGTTTCCTAAACCAATTCCCTTATTGAAAGTGACAGACCGGCCAACCAGTTCATAAAACCAATCGACTAATACACTAAGAAAAATCATTTCTATCAAAATTTCTAATCTTTTCCTATTCCTTTTCAAATCAAACTCAATATATATTTCTAAATCAATATTAAACATTATTCAAGATCTATTAAACACAATAATGTTTTATTTCATAAATCTCTAAATTATGGGATATTACACATGTATTATAGTGCATCACGTGCCCAGATCACATGGTGTCTATCCCCATCCAAAAACATTCTACAATATAGTACATAGGGTACGGGTCAGGTAACTAATACATCCTACTACCTATAAAAGGACACAACATCACTATCTTCATATCCTGTTTTTATTTATTACTACTATCATTACTATACTAATGTTTAAAAATATTATTATAAAGCAAAAAAAAACAACTATTATTAATGTTTATTATTATAATCTTAATTATGGATTAATTATTGTGTAGAATTAGTTACTTTATAAGGTCAATGTACTATTTCTTATTGATCTAACTATGTAACAGTAATTCATATTGAATGAGTGAGATTTTTTTCTTTTATTTTCATTGCTCTCTCTCTCTCACACACACACGCATGAAAAAAAAAGTATACTTTAACCGTAGAAAGTAATTAACTGATGAAGATAATGTAAAAAAGCTCACTACTTTAATATCAATTAATTTTACTATATATATATATATATATATATATATATATATATATAATATTAATTAAACTCACAAATATTTTTAGTAAATATATAGTAAAATTAATATTAAAGTAGTGAGCTTTTTTACATTATCTTCATATTTAATTACTTTCTAAGGTTAAAGTATAATTTTTTCACTTAAAATAAACAATTATTAATGATTAATCATTAAATGGCATAAATATGTCAAATTTATTAATATTAACTTGTTTACTATAAAATTTTCAATACTTGTCACTCTATTTTTGAAAGGAAGTCTTTTTAACTCAAAAAATTTTATTTTAAAATAAAAGTAATTTTAAAAAGTTATTGCTAATTTTTTAATATTTACCTCTACTTTTTCTCTTTCTTCTTCTCTATATTAACTACCATATTATTTTCTAATGAAGGATATAATTGACATATACAGGGTATATTTTTTTCTTTTAATTATAGGTGTGTATATTTATTACTTCCTAAAATAATTTTAAATTTCTAAATGGAATTTTTTTTAGAAATGGAGGAAGTAATAAGTAGCATTAATTACTATGTACCTTAAATTGTTATATTATCTTCATTAATTATTCCTTAAGATGAATGTTTCTATTTTTATCTAAATTATTTAATTATTATGAGTTTATTAATGATCTATATATATAAGCTTAATTCACATTAAAAGATAATATTTACTTTTTTCTTTTTTCATTAATCCTCTAGTATAAAATTAATTAATATTAAAAAAAGTAAAAAATAATCCTTTACTTGCATTTATTACTTTCTAAATTGAATTTTTTATTTATTACTGTTAAAAGTGATTTTTTTTCTCTTATTTTCATAGTCCAACTACTCTAGTATAAGGTTAGGGTTTTTTTTATAAATGTTTTCCAATTACATAATTATCTAACATGTGAATTTTTAATGGTTTAATTGGAAAACTTTTTAAACTCATTTTTCATATTTTTCATTAAATATGCTTTAAGTTCATTATGTATAATAACTTTTCTTGTATTATTAAATAACACTAATATTATAGTCATATAATTTCCTAAGGGTCTAACCTAAAATTTCTAAACTAGACAAACATATTTTTAAACTTTTATCCCTCAAATTTTTAAGAATCAAGCTTAGTTAATTTTTATAAACTATAATGCTAAATGGATTAATAAATTATGGTCAAAATTTAAGTAAAGATATGTTATAGTCAAATAAAAACCTATTAATTCATACTAAAATGGATATTTATTGTCTTTATTAAAACTATTGGTACTACCTGTTTTTACCGTAGAGATTAATATTAAAATCTTTGATAATCCTTATGTTTATATCATAAATAATTATGATTTCCTAAATCCACATTCCCAAAAATCAAATGATGAATTTCTATATATAATTTATCTAATAATAATATTAATTGTTATGTGCCTAATTAATTACTATTTCTTATTTTCTCAAACCCAAAATTTAAATTTAAAATACTTAGTTTCTCGATAGATATTTTATAACCATATAATGATGAATGAAAATAAAATTTTCTAGCAATATAAAGTTTTCTTAAAATTATTTATCTAATTTTTTATAGATTCTTTATTTCATAATTAGTTAACCAACCTTGAACATTCATATCATCAAGCTTTATAATTACTATTAAAATAGTTTATAATTCTCATATTTATATCCTTATTAATTATGATTCATTAATTCCTCGCACCCATAGTTCAAAGAATCAAGTACTTCATGAATAAGTTATCTAATGATCACCTTGATTACTTTTTCCCTAATTAATTAGTATTTCTTAATTCCTCATTCCCAAACTTTATTTAAAAAATAAATTTCTTGTTAAATGTTTTATAAATGATGAAGTAGGCATAAAATTAATTAGCTTGGTTTTCTACATTTTGATATTATTTTTGATGTATTAGTATCATTATTTTTAATATTATTCAATAATTAATGAAAATGAAATTTCCTAGTGACTTACCTCTTGTCTTAAAATTACTGATCTTATTTTTTTGAATTTATTTTTTCATAGCCAGTAAATCAACATTATATATTCATATCTTTCACCTCCCTAATTAAAATATTAATGCGATAGTCTAATATGCTCATATACTAAGTTAAACACATAATCTAATACGCACTAATTAAACTCTAACATGCTCACCATGAAAATTTAAATAGTCTATCACCAAATTTAATTTATACTAATATGTTGCTATAAAAACATACACACATACTAAGATGCATGGGCACTCTCTTTCTCTCTCACACACCCCCCAACACACACATATTAATAACAAAATTAACTAAAATATTTATTATACTATAACATACTAATATTTATTCTAATCTAACATGCATACTAACAACTACATACAATAATCTAAGAACCCACATAACTTAAACATAGTAATCTAATTATCTAGTTATACAAAATCTAAGTACAATAATCTAATTAACCAATTATACAAATCCTAACTACAATAATCTACTTTAGAAAATTATTTCAATTTATAAAACCCACAACAATAAACAAATTCACAATAATGTCACATTTAACAAACTAATAGCCGATAAATCCATAAGTATATAAAATACTAACAATATTTTCGAAAATACAATGAACTCTGATGAAATCGGTGGTCCTCCAACAGCATAGGTTGTGCTCTAGGTAGCATAACTAGTGGTTCTCTGATGGTTCCACCTACAAAATAACAGTTAGCTAATATCATACCCAAAAATAAAAACAAAATCAATTTAAAATAAAAAAAATTGAGGAGGGGATACAATTGATGGAGAAAGGTTGAAAAAGTGATGCATAATGCTAAATATATTGGATTAAGCCAAGTGTTAGTGATTGAATTGGGTAGATTTCAATAAAACAGAAAAATGTAGAGGAGAGGTAAAGAAGATGAGAGGTGAACTTGATCTTGAAATACCTTCAAGATTGAATACTTACACTAAGCAACTAAGGTTTCAACTCTCAGCTTAAACGGTGTAAGATTTGGGAAGACACATAAGACTAACTCTTAGCCTTGAATGAAAGTGTTGTGTCGATAACAAGCTGAAAGTTTTTTGGTTGAAAGTTGCAGACTCCCTTCAACCATTTTACCTTTTTATAGAGTGTATTCAAGCCTTTAGTCAGTTCCATTACACATCTAACTCATAGTGAGCGGATTTGGTTAATATTGACAATCTGGATTGTCAATAATACGCCATGCATTATTGGTATTCAGAGAATAAATGGAGCAATGTTGTTTTCTATAGACTCTAGAAAAATATAAATTTCTTAATATTGAAGAAGAAATTGTCGATAATAATGTAAAATTGGTGGTATTGAGGCCAATTATTTATTCCTCATTCCTTAGAGACCCATGAAAATTTGGCTAAAAATTTACCTTATTATTGGCTTATGTATCATCGGTATTAACATTTAATCTTTGATAATAATAAAAAAGTATTTTCCCATTAATTTTGAGGACAAATTTTAGTTGAAAATTTTGGTGCCAGCTTAATACAGATGATAATATTGTCGGGAATAAGTATTACTTTCCATTTTCTATAACCAAAAATAGATTCATACCTTATTTTAATATTGACAAATAATTGTTAGAATTAAATCTTATTATCGACAATTATATATCATTGGTATTAAGATCATCATTGTTTACTCTTTTTTTCATAGAGTTTAATGGAAAGTTCTCAAATGTTTCGAACACATTTTTATTGTGTTGATGAAGTATAAATTGTATTGGGAAGTAGATTTTCTTAGCTACAATTAATTTTTCTGCCATAATAAAATTGTGAACACAACAAAATTTTCCCTCCTTTTGTTTTCTTTTGAATGCTTGGATTTGGGCTTTTCTTATAATAGTATGAACTTGAGTACCCCACAATTGTGAATATGTTTTGTCAGTAATTAAGAATGAAGAATTAATTTCTATTTTTTATTATTAATTAGTAAAATTATAACTCACATTGAATACACATTCTAGTGAGTATGCTTCTTCCCTATTTCCATATAAAAGCTTTTTTATATTCTAATTAGTTGTCTTCAAAGCCCATTTTGTTGAATATGGATTTATCTCTTTGAGGATTAAAATAGTCTGTTATTTCTTTCTTTGTATTGATAATCAAGCATGAAAGCTTCTCATTAGTCATAATTATAGAAATCTGGGAGAAAAATGAATAACTTTATTAAAGGAAACCTAGAAATTGGTTTTGATTCTAACAATGGTAAGAGGAAAAATAAATGTGCATAAGTAATTTGTATTTTATGGGCAAATTTAGAGGTAACTTATCATGGATTTGAAATTTAAAAATGTTGTAATTTGATTCTTTTTGTCATCTAGTCAAATAGAGATTTTTAATTTGTTATTTGGATCTATAACATCACCAACTTGAAATCATTGATTAAAAAGTAATGAATATATGTTGTCGATTAAGTGAGAAGAAAATAAGTAATTCTCAACATTTGATTTTGACCAATGTTGTGACTACACTTGTCTGCTACCATAAATTGCAGCTTGAATTAAGTGACATGATTTATGAGGAAAAAATAAGCGGTAAACTATAGCTTGAGGAAATCTGTTTTTACATGTAGTATGATCTTAGTGTTGTTCTTTTAAAAATAAATATGGTTTTATCCAACAAATCTGAAAAATGGGTTGAATCTAGCAGTTAATGTATATATTTCTATAAAATAAAATTTCCAAATTCTACACAATATTTTCAACAAATAGTGACTTAAATTTACAACATGAACTTTCATATTATATACTAGCAAATTTAAAAAATATTAATACAAACTAATCTTGAAAATATATAAGCAAATATTAATGCCAAAATATAACATCGATGATTATGCATTAAAAAAAATATAATATCAACATATCCACATTCAATTTAAAATAATAATAAAAACTGATCATTATTTCTATTTGGTTGTAATATACAAGCAAATATAACAACACACACACACACATATATATTTGAAACATGTATTTTTGTTCATTCTGTTTGGTAAAAATACAAATAGATATCTCTATCCAATCTAGAAAAATATAAAAATGATATTATGATACTAAGGTACCATTTGGGTAAAATAATATATGATTTGAATCTATTTTGAAGTAATAATATGGTAGAGCATTTGATAGATATAATTTATTTGCACATAAATGTAGATGAAGCAATAATAGTTTTTGGTGACTTAATTAGATGTAAATAAATTATTTTATAATGACAATGTTAAATATGTGGATAGAGTTAATTGGATTTAATTAATAAAAGGGTATTTTTATAATAGAAGTAATTAGTAGGATTTTTTCTTGTGTGTGTATGTTTGTGTAAGTGATAGATAATAAGGTTATAAGAATTTAAAAATAATAGGTAAAATAAACAATATAAAATCTATATTATTCAGATAATATAAAAATAATATGAGTTATTAAACATACCTGAATAATTTTCAAAACTGTTGTTTTATATACTAAGAATTATATCAACATAATTTTATTAATATTTTTGTTCATTCTTACTAAATATCATACAATTGTTTATTATTATCATTTTTAATTGCATAATATTTTTTTAATCACAATAAGAAAATGTTTATTTTGGAAAAATTAATATATAATTCATATTTGTATAATTTTATGCATGTGCCAAACTAGGTACCTTCAATGCCCATAAGTAAAAGACATGAAAAGCAATAAAATTAAATATAAAAAAAAACACATTTTAACTCATTTGGAGAAAGATGTAAAGCTTTATTTTGGATGGAATAGTTATAAATTTTATAAATTATGAGATACTACACCATATACCATTATATTTTGATAAAATTACACTAGATATTTTTATCTTATTTTGTTAGGATACTAAATGCTAATGTTTGTAAATGTAAAACATATGGCATTAACAAAAAATAGAGCAAAAATATATGATATAATTTCACCGAAACATGAAGACATGATACAGTATCTTAACTTTTTTTATAAAATAAAATTCCTCCTAATACTACCTCACCTTTATTTGCTCACCCCTTCGAGTTAAAATACTTGAGAGTTGTGTTTAACTTCCTAATCTCCTGCTGCGAGGGCCTTCGCTGTCTACCTGTAAGCCTATAATAACACAACGAGCGCCAGAAGGGGCAAAAATGAAAAGAAAAAAGAAACATAAACATTAGTCCTGAAGCTAATCTCATGAAGACGTCACCCCATAGTTTTCATCGTTTGATGGTGGAACGTCTATTTCATCTATATCGGAGCTACTTGGGGTGTGACTTGGTGGTGGTGGTGGTGCACCTGGCTGTGGAGGAGCATACTTCCTGAATACCCTGTCTTTATTTGCCTTCCACCAGTCCTCCGCTTGGTTCTCATCAAACCTTCGTTTACTACAATGCAGTGAAATATATCAGTTTAAACACAACTGAAAAGCAGAGAAAAGTGATTAGACAGTGTATGCCCTGAATTCAAAGCCACAAAAGCCCAGACTGCAAGCATAGGAAACAACATACACCCCAAGAAAAAAAAAAAAATACTGTGTCGGGTCAGTATTGAACAATTATGGTTTACAGCCAATCAGTTTTTACCCGCTTTAGCCCTAAGAACACTCCGATCTTTATTGATGGAAAATGATTGTTGAGCCCATTTTCCCACTTACTCTTCAAATCTATCCAGAACATAAACAGTTACATGAAAGTGAAATTATCCTTTATTGAACAGCACCGCATATAAGTTGTTGAGAAGTCAAAGCAAGGCACCATAGTGGGGAACATACCAACATAAGATATGCAGTGTACACCTTCACTTCATAGTTGGATAGTTCATTATCCATTTTAAGGCATTAACTCATTGCTAACAACCATCACGTCTTCCAAGAAATTAAGGTTCAACGACTCAAGCATGACTTTCATTTAGATATTCCCATAGAAAATGAATCTACCGGATAGTTACCTGAATTTTACTCGCTTGAAAAGCTTAGTGCCGTTCCCTAGTAAAATGACAGTAACATAAACACCAGGTTCAAATTGTTCAATAACTTCGGTTGCCCCATGACTCTTAATCATTGAACTTTCGGGGGACCTTGCACCATTTTCAGTGACATTATTAGGAGCAGATTCTCTTATATCAGAGGCAGGTGGCTCATTAGCTATATGGATAGTGCTTTCGCTGTCATTTGGCAGATCTCTTACTCCCGCAGAATCATTATCAATGTCTTGGTTTTGCACAGAAGCAGCAATGCACTCCGCAATTCCATTCTGAATATTTCTTTTACCTGACTCAACTTGCAAGGAAGACTGCAGGTCATACGTAGCTATTTCACCTGCTTCAATAAATGTTTCAGCTTGAGCTTGCACAGCCTTGAAGCTCTCACTGTCACGGACATCAAGAGGCATGTTCTGAACTATTTCCTTCAGCTGATGAGAATGAAAATCACCAACATCATAGGTTCATTAGTAATGACCTTCACAACAGCCTTCACAAACAATTAAAGTATCTATCTCAGGTACACGAGTAGCAAACTACCTGAGTGCTTATGCACTTCATAACTTCCCTCGATGCTTTGCATTTTGAAGATTTCTCTGTAACGGCTTTCTGTAATTTCTGAATCTCTCCATCTTGGATAGTACACTTCTCCTTTAGTGATATTACCTGAAATAACAGAGAGAACAAAGTGAAACCAGTAAGCAAATGTTTAACAATTAAACAAGAGCATCATCTTATGCTCAGGGGATGATTATGCCAATGACACCGTCCAATACTTGATTCTGCAGCTTTGATACTTCTTGGCTTAGAAGATCATTTGATTTCTTGAGGCTATCAATGACACCCCTAGAAAATACAGGAGTGCCACCTCGTGGTGGACTTGGTCTTCGATGTGGTGGACTGGGCCTTCGATGTGGTGGACTGGGCCTTCTATACGGTGAAGCAGGTCTTGAACCAGAGTTTGACTTTGGAGCACGTGGTGAATGAGGTGGGGTAGGAACAAATATCAGAGGGCCTTGGAAAACACCTCTAACGATGGAAGCAGAGTCATCTTTGACACCTATCTTTTGTGACTTCATTTCAAGGCATTTCACAAGTTCTGGAGACAGCAGCATCCTTGATTTTGCTTCTCCCCACCTTTCTCTACTGTCGATTGAATGACGACGCACAGTTACTTTCTTACTGAAATCAGAAGCCTTGCTGACTCCAGTAGCTCTAAGTTTATTGTAACAAGCATCACAAACACGATGTGGTTTGCCTGGAGTTGGTGCCAGTGCTGCTTTGAGTGCCTTTTTTGAACTACAGGCATGACATATCACAAGTCCACAGTTGTAACAGTTGTGCCTTTTCTTAGTGAAACCAAATACCTGCCGGCACCCCGAGCATACAGATTGATCAGCACCAGAAACCCATTTATGGATGCAAATACTTGCAGTAAAATTTGAACCACAAGATATGCTCTTCACATGACGATCTTTTAGTGCCTCCACCAATGTTGGAGACTTCCGGTCATCAACATCTCCATGTCCCAGTCTTCCATTGGCACCTTTACCCCAGGTAAATACTTCACTTCTTGATGTAAGGACTGCAACATGGTGTTCTCCACAGGAAATTTCTTCCACAAACTCGCCGACCAGCTTGTCTTGCACTAAGCAAGGTGCTTTTCCATCTGCCCGTGGATTTCCTAGTTGACCATGTGCAGTACCTCCCATTGTGAACACATGACCTGATGTAGTGAGTGCAACAGTCATAGTATGTCCACAAGCTATCTCATGAAAGTTATAATCAGTTAGGGAGGAGACACAAGTTGGGAGAAAACATGTCTCCTTACTTCCATGACCCAATCGATATTTATCACCATCACCCCAAGTAAATAACTTTCTAGATGACATACTAGCACCAGGTAAAGCTGGGTTTGTAACCTCCACAATAGCTGCAGTGTGCCACATTCCACATGCTACTTTGATTGTCTTTAATCCACTCAAATGTTGAACCTCCCTTGGATATGTGACACTTTCTCGATCCCCATGACCTAAAACACCAAACGTTCCATCACCAAATGAAAAAAGCTTTCCATTAGCAGTTACTAATACCGAATGCCAAGTACCACATGCAACTGACAAAACTTGGACACCTTCTAAAGGACCTGCAACTCGTTTTGGTATCCAATGACTGACATCATTTCCCTGACCAAGAAGCCCAGCATTATGGGTACCGTCGCCCCAAGCAAACAAATCACCTGATGTTGATACAGAACATGTATGATACTCGCCACATGAAACAAAATCCATGTTGGTGACAGCAAGGAAATCCACAAGATGAGGCCGATTAAAGTCTTTTTCAATTCCATGGCCAAGCCTACCTCCTGACTCCTCTCCCCAAGTGAAAATCTCACCCTGCCTGGTGACAAGAGCAATATGGCGGACACCACAAGCAATTTGATGGACATCCAAAACTACATTGGATTCCAGTGGTTTGGGAGTCAGGACATCAATCTTTGTCGAAATTGAACTCATAAAGCCATCATTTAAAAGACCATCAGACCAAAGTTCACCCCAAAGATAAACATCACCTAATGACTCTATATCATCTGGCCCCGAACCATGACTTGAACTACTAGGTGCACTAGAAACACTAACACGAAAACCATCCCCTGAACTTCCTCTCGGTTGCATATTTCCGTACACAGGCCCAACATCTGAGCTTGAATATGAATCAATAGATATCCTACCTTGAGTAATACTTGAACAAAATTCTAACCCTGAACTAGAAGGACGACTGCTGTGAATGGAATCAGCATCACCCCACTGAAAAAAATAAAAGAAAGGACAATTATCCAATCAGCTTTTAACTGCTGTAAATAGGGAAAATTAACAGCAAAGTTAGCAAATCATAAATCTGTGCCATCCTTAATTGGAGAGGAAAAGAAACATCAAATGAGTCAACAAAATGTCCTTACTTGCAAATATTGGAGACAATTGTGTTGAACATTCCTAGTGTAATGGATTTCATTCAGGAGTTGTTCTATGAGACTAAACTATAAGTTTGATGGGTAGAAAACACACACGCGCACACACTCACAAACACCATTATCTTACTTGTAAAGATTAATTGGAATAAGATTATGGAATAAGAAGGGTGTGATTAATTGATGGTGTTTGATCAATTAATACATTTATTAAATAAGATTAATTGGTGATCATGGTCCCTACATAAGTGTGATTGACTGATACATAGTGGAAAGCATAATTAATTAAGTTTTAATTAATAATTAAAGAATTTAATTGGTTTGTTTCATCTGTTATCTTTTTCTTTAGGCTCTGAGTTGGTTCTAAGTTTATTTCTTAGCCCGTAAAAGGGCATATACTGTATACAGCAGTCATAGAAGCAAGAAAGAGGAGTCTCATCGGAGACCCATAAGGGGGGTGTGAGGGTCACCACCAAGCGAGCCTGAGATATAAGAATTAGAGATAGAATTCTTGTAGTTCTAGATCTAGAGGCTAGGAAATTCTATTGTGGTACTAGATCTAGAAGTTAGATCTAGGAAAATCTCAATTAGGTGGGGATTTTGAATTGAGTGGATTAATAAAGAAGGCATTCTTGATAAATTTTGGAGAAGAAAAAACATGGATTAATTTTTTCTTAATTGTTTTTATAGCTTGAAAGGATAGCAATAAAAGATTCAAATTTGTCAATTCTTGATTGATTTATATTCTGCATAGATTGCTATTCTCCATTTTGTTTGTTCAAGATAGAGGTTCTGCAACAATGTTTAAAATATGGTGTTTATCACCCTTTACTATTCAACATTTTCCTAAAATGTGTTTGGATCTAGGAAAAGGAAATTCAATAGTTATTCATCAATGGACTAGTATGATATTATACAGTTGTTCTTTTTCTTTTGTTTATTACAGTACTCTTAAACCTATTTGCTAATCAACCTTGGCCTTCTGATATAGATACGTTATTTTCATCAAATTGTATACCTCTTCACATTAGATTTTCTTTTGCCAATAGTCACAGAAACACAATAAATTATTGTTTACCAAAATTTCCTTCACATTGTTGGTTCATGCTGGCCATTGACATCCCCATCTTTAGTTAATTTGCATCAACACAAGTTTATGTCATCACACAATCTCTATAGTTTTTCGCACAGAAATCAATACGTACAAGTAGTTACAACTTTGAACATTTTTTTCCCTCTTTTTACTGAGAAATCGACATCAGAAACTTGATTAATTAAAGAATTCTTATGCAAGTAGTTGAAGCTCTTAGAAGTCTTGTGAGTAGTTAAGAAACTGCAGTTGCAATTTGATTTAGGTAAATTATATATAATGTATATCCATATTTGTTCACGTGAAACATTTAATAAATACATCTGAAATGAAAAAAGAGACATAAGTATGGGCACTTTAGAGCTGTCAGCAGGTACAGGAATACATTTACAAAGAGGGACTTACATCCAATGCATCACTCTTTGTGCGTCTACTGCCTGGTTGGCTACTTGGAATTAAAGCCTTTAGCCCGAAAAGCCAAACTTCAACCTCTTCTTGATCCTTGCAAATCTATAGAGTATAGGTAGTCAAGAGCAGTCACGTCGGCTGTTTATTCAATTAGTCAGCTTATATCTAGCGCTGCATATAAATGAGAGATTGAATGTAGCTAACCAAATCAAGAGATCTATTGCTGTTGTTATATATAAGAGAAAATGACAGGTAATCCTTTTCAGGACGCAAGAATCTCCTGAATACAGCCTGCATGAGTATGATTCAAGCAATGAGGGTCAGCTGCAGTAGATCAAAATATAACTTGCAGCAGAAGAAAATGAAAATGATAAAATGTCCCTATGAAAGAGAATTGGCCGCCATCTCACAGTTCTTTGTCCAGGGATAATTTTTATGACTGAAGATAACTTCAGATTTCTTTCTTCTCCATGGGAATACCAAATAAGTGTCGTCTCATCCTGTGAATTTAGTAATTTATTAGTAAGGATAAAAACATGCTATTTTTTTATTTCTATTTATCCATTGCTTAGTTAATTGCAGGTCTTATCTGCTACATAATTAACTGATTGCCGACAATCAAGATTCATTAACATTCACCAACTCTGGTTTGGCCAGAGAAGCAAGATATGATGTTTTCTTTCAGATATAATAAACGACACAGGTATGATTTATAAAATCATCATGCCTCCAATAACTGATAAATGACATGAAATTCCAAGCAGGATCAGATAACCGTTTTGAAGACTCAGATGAGAAATGAGAAATATCAATGGGCCAGACAAGTGTTCACAAATCTATACATTATATATGGAGAGCAGAATATGCACGACACTTGACAGCAGGTAAATTGAATGAAGAACAAACCAGAACGACTACAGAAGCACAGTGAAAACTATCGCACATAATTAGATTACACCAACATCTTACTGGCATAGCTACACATAGTTATGCTTAGTTGCAATAGGTGCCTACATGTTATAGGAGGGATGAACTTTCAAGCACTGGGGGCTCCAAGACGAGAAATATAGCACGAAGAGAGAATCAGAGGCAACGTGACTGATTTTGGTTACTTATCTGAACTGCTTGCTCCATTAAATTCCATTTTCCTATAGTTATAGGCCATCAACAAAATAGCTAATCAAACAAAATAGAGGGTAATACGGGAAAAATGTTAATATCCGAACAAACTAGCTTAAGATCTACAACTGAAATGCACAGCTAAGATGATGCAATATCCTGTAATCATTATCATCCTAAACTTATATCATTTTTGTCTCCTATAAGCTTTCATAGCTGGGTATAGTGACATATCACAGTCCATGAATCTACGAGATATATTGCCCGACCTCTTCAGCCTCGAGTTGCCTAGGAATATGACATTCAGCTATGGTAGCAGAAAAGCGCACACATCTCTGAGGTTGTAAACACGTAACTTATCAACAACGAGGTCCAGAAGTATCAACTAACAAATATGGACGGACCTGACATCACCAAACTTATTATGAAAAGACAGTTATTTAAACAGCCTTACCGCAGAAATTCTGAATGGGCAGACCTTGGGCTTTCCTTTCCTGCTGTACTTGATCAATTGAGAACCCTTTTTCAAAGTAATAAGTGCCTTGAAGGAACCAAAACCGAAGGTTCATTGTAAACTCATTAGTTTCCTGGGTTCTCAAATCAAAGAAACCATATATATGGACACAACATATCAAGCATGCAAATTTTGATGGCAACAGTAATGAACTACTTCCCAAGCTGCTCATGTTCAGTAAAAAATTGTTTTCTTTCACTTCTCAGCATTCAAAATGTGCAATAAAACTAAGTTAGGTTAAATAAGACATTTGAATGGATGAAGCTTAATGTTTTAAAACCTTGTTTTGAGTATTTCTTAGCTTAACTGATTAGAATAAACCATAACTTTATTTATTTTAAAGTGAATGAATGTAAATAATAAAATTTTATACATAAGTTCACCTTAATGTTCTCCGACTACCTATTTGCTGCTTAATATTTTGGAGGTGAATCAACCTCCATTAACCTAAGTTAAATCTCAAAAAAGGTTGACAAATGGGTGAACTAACCAGCGTCCATACACGCCACAACAAAATCCGATTATGGAAAAGAAAAAAAACAAAGACGAGAAAAGGTGCGATTTAAGATGTACTTGCTCGATGTCACGCTCATAATTCCCATAGCTAGCAAGATCTGCCATTCCATCTGAAACGAATTTTCACAAATGCTCGAAAAATTAATAATTGAGTGCGTCGTTGTCTTCTCAAACAACAGGGTCTTCTGCGGTATCGTCTTCATAGATGTCTTCTTCCGCCGATTCCTCTCTTTACGTTTCGCACGACGCCTATCATCAACTAACTTTCGAACGGAGCTTAATTTCCCAGATTTCTTTTGTGCGTATAACTATTAACAATTCAAAGCTCTTTACTTCTCTTTTGTAGGGATTATAATCTATAAAGGATAATCGTTAGCGATCGATTTGGGGGATTTCACCCTAAAAAGGTGAGCTATTCAATCCAAACTGCGGAATTCAAAATGAGCTGGAACTAGCTTTTAAGAATGGCGGTAGATCAATTATAGAGTTCCACTTGGTAGCATTAGGGAAATTATATCCGATATAAGAAATTGCCGTAAACACAGTCGCAGAAGTATGGAGAGAGAGACACACACAAAGAAAAAGAGAGAAGAGGATGGGGAATAGAAAGAGGGTGGGTGCGACAGAAGTTTTGGACCGTTTGCAGCCCCCGCGATTTTGGCGCGCTTGCTTGGCTCCGTCCACGTCCACGACCTGTTGAACATTTTTCACGTAGGTCATACTGTTCTGTATGGGCACATGAGCGGTCAAACTCGGACCGCCGGCGAATGGAATAATAACGAGAGAGCTGTTTGGAAAACTGTCCTGGTAAAAAATAGAGAAAATATCTAATTTTAACGTTCGTATCATACGAGTCAGTAGCGTGGGAAAATTATCTTAATACTTAACATGGTTTATAAAATTGATCTTAATATAATCTTAAGTAAATATTTTATAAATTTTTTTATTTTTAAACATTTGATAAAAAATATAAAATAAAAAAATAAATTTACTCATTTTATCCTCATATCAAACATGACATTATTCTTTATTTAGTTCCTTATCAACCATCATTTAAAGCGTGACAACCATTCATACCTTTCATAACTACTAATGATATTTAAAATAAATTAGTTTTACCTTTTTCATTTAATTATGCAATAAATAAAGTTCTAAAATGTCTTAATCTTGTGAATTACTTTAACTCGATTGGATGAACATTTCTTAACACATTAATATGATTTATACTTCACACTTTTAAATTACCTTAATTCATTAGATAATTAATGGAAATAGACTTGGAGACAATTTGCAACAAAGAGTTAAGACAACTAGATGAGCATGAATTTTTATTAAATAATTATTCGTTTAGATGGATGAACATGAATAACTAAGATATTCTAGTGTATGTATATTCATTTCATGCATGTATTATTAATGTTCATCACATAAATTGTGCATGTTAATTTGTTTAGTTTTAGGCACAAAAATGTCTATGTTTGCATCTTAATGAGCATATGTGTTCCTTTTTAATTATTGTAATTTTTATGTTAGGTTAGCTATATAAACCAATTAGGTTTATTCCTTAAAATAATTGGGTTCATTAAATTAAACTGTGATGTTCATGCTAAAAAGGTATATGTTGAACATTTTATTGAACATGTGTGTTATTATTTATGTACTTACTTCTTTATGGTAGGTTCATTCCATAAAAGAGTAAGTTTAGTATGTTTATCATTTATCTTTAGCATATTAATCAACTTATTAAATGTTTATGCTAGAATCATCCCATAAAATAGAGAAGTTTATTGTGATAATCGTTTAGGTTTATCTCATAATTAAAAAAAATAATTTTATTGTGCTAACCATTTAGTTTCATCACATAAAATAGATATAGGATGCTCAAATAGAAGCTCCCCAAGAATATATGAGTCCCACTTACTTTGATGCTACTAAAAATAATGATTCTCGATCAATATATAAGATTGTTTGACCATTCATTTCATTCAATATAATCTTCTATCGGGCATTATCATATGACTTTATTTTCTTCTCATGAAATTAGGGTTTGGGTTGGGGCTAGATTTTGCTAAAAGGAAAGAACAAAGGAGGGAGTGTTCTGGAAAAAAAATGAACGATGGAGGGAGATTCTAGCATTAGAAATGAAGGTGTAAGGGCTAATATGTGGGTAGGGGTAAATTAGTTAAAGTCATGCCCTTTGTTTTCCATATAGTAATTGCAATACTTTGAATTTAACCTAACCCTAATACTAAGTGATTAGTATTTTAACCTCGCCCTAATTTTTTAATCATAACATTAACCCTAGTTATAACCATAAACTTCTTCCTTTCTTGCCCTTCTTTCTTTTCTTCTTCTTTCTTTCCCTAGTTCCCCTCTTCTTCACATGACTCCCTTCCTCAACCGAGTTTGTCTTGGTTTGATTACTCCAACCAAACAAGCCTAACTAAGATTAATTCTTCACTCCATCATCATCTCCTTTCTTTTAAGGCATTTTCATGATAAATCCCATTTCTATGTGTTCTACCCATGCCACAATATGCACTTTCCTTACTTCTTGAAACTCACTCAAGCTACTATGTTTGCACGTTGCCCCGCCCTATACTCTCTTCCCCCTATTTTTAGCATTTATTGCTCCACCAACCTAATCCTTGATCTCTTCCCCCTCTTTTAGCTCTCTTACGCATCTTCTTCCTTGCAAGTTCTACCATTTTTATGCATCAAATTCTGACCAACTCAAGGTGCCTCTTTCTACGCCAGCATCCTTGGCCTCAACATCTTATATTTCACCCATTTGGCAATTTAAGAAGCTCACACAACCACCCCATTCTAGCCCCAGCTTTTTCCTTCTTCACGTAACAACACCACTAAGTCACTAACACACCCCAACCTTCATGTAACTCCTATCCTATAATGTAAACACCTCATGTAGCCTCATTTCTCCTACAACCAAACCTCATGCAACCAACCCTAACTAGTGTGAGTTCCTTGCATTCTCACTCCCACCTATGTGAGAAACTCACGCAATTCAGCTTTAACCAACATAACTCCCTTTAACAACATTTAGCCATCCTCTTAATTGAGTTCTTGCTTTTATCTATCATCCATTACTTTAAATTCCCTTTTTGTTGTCCTACATTTATAAACATGGGTTTTCTTGGCTTTTATATGATATTCCAGTGGTCTTGGAAGGGGAGATGTAGGATTTGTTATTACGTATAGACTAGTGACATTTGGGTAGGATAAATTTCATACTTAAGGGGTTTGATTTTATGTGTAAATTATATATAATATCATGCTAGTATAGTTATATTTCATAATTCATGTTATTGATTTCATACCATGATATTGTTATATTATATTATGGAAATATGAATGTTATGTGAAAGTATGAGCTTATGCATTATTACTTGGTTAAGTCTTATCTTATAACCCTATCATGTTGGCATGATCGCCTATCTTAATTGTGTCATGAAAAGTGGCTTGTAAATATGGTTAAGTATTATCATGATGATATATGTTGGAGGTTGGAAGTCGATAATATTAGGGATTATGGGGTTTTTGTGAAATACTTGGGTGTTATGACTATCTAAAGAGTATTTAGGACTTTCATGATATTTGTGGAAAAAAAATATGACATGGTAATTGTTGAGGTCTTTAGAATTAAATATCTTGTGTAATATAATCAAGTGTAGGTTAAGTAGGGCAAAAGTTACCTAAAAAGAGACTTTAAGGCATTAAGGTGGGATAGGGAAATTTTGGTTAGCTTAGGTTAAAATGAAATTGGGGTGATATTGGATTAAAATATGCTAATTATGTTATGTAAAATACTCAAGGTAATTTATGAGTATCATAAGTCTTATAAAATGATAAATGACTTAAATTAAAAATAGTAACCCTGGAGGCAAGTTCGTTGTTGCATATGTGAGATGGGAAAGCTAGACCATGATTTTAGGGTATGTTATTGATAATGATATTTTAGGATGATGTGTTAAATGTGGTAATTAAGTGAGTCTTATAGAGGGAATTACGCTTATTGTGTGAAATTAGGGTTTCATAGGGGCATTGTGGTCCTTCCTCTTAAAGAATGAACCAAATATCTTTTGGTTGTGTTTTATGTGCCTTGCATATATATATATGATAAGCTTTCATGACACTATAAAGATAACCAACAATTTAATAAGACATTAATATTTAAAGTGAAAGATCAAGTGTGTCATAACCAAGTTATGCTTATCTATTACACTAACCAAGAATAGTCGTTGGGAGTATTCTACCTTGGGAGTAGTACCTATTAGTTTTACCAAACAAGAATAGTGAGTCAAAGTGTCATGCCTTGGGATCTTTTCCATTCTATTCTATTGGATAAGAATAGTGGTCATAAGCATTTTTCCTGAGGATTTGTACCTGTTTCTTCCATCATACAAGAATAGTGGGCGTTCCTAAACTCATTGTAATGAAGTAAATGGATAATAAGTATACCAAATAAGGAACTCTAGTTTGGTCCCTTTCTTGAGTCATCTTATGCTATTAATGTGCATGTTTAATCCTTTCATATGACCTACATGTGTCATTGTCACTTTCTTATGACTATATTGTTACTTTATTCAATACACAAGTATTGACCATCATTTTCATAGGTATTTCTCATTCCCATGAGTAAATGTTGCAGGTTTTGGTGTATAGGTTACAGAGGACTACCTTGGTGACTCTTTCGATTATAACAGCTTGTGGAGGAGTAATTTTTATCTATTAAGATTTGGGCATAGAGTTAACATTATTCAGCAACTAACTTTTATCTAGATACCTTTTAAACTCTTAGTCCTATTTGACCCTTTTTTCTTGTATTCTGTTTATGTTATACTCAAAGTTTGATATACAAACTCTTATTTAATATTTATGAAATATTTCTCTCAGTCTCTACTTATCTCATTTCAAGCTATAAATGTTTTACTTTGTATTCGATATAAGAAGTTTATAATAAGCCCGACTCATGCCCAATCCGATGGTAACACCTAATTATCTTAAAATAATATTTTCACAAAATAAAATTTTTTAGTATTTAATTTTGGGGTGTTACACTAACTCAGTTATCTAAATAACAAGACCTAATAATAATTTCCAAAGGGAATGGAATACTTATTTGGTAATTAGGTGCAATACATCATTTTTCATGAATTACATCAAGATTTGTAATACAAATAATGATTTTATATAAATATTAGGGTGTTTTAATGAGATAATTTTTGTTTTATATAAATTTAATAGTAGTTTCACATAAATTTAATCGTAGTTTCATATAATAAAGTGGGAGTTTTATGTAACTTTTATTATAATGAAGCGTAAAAGGGAATTCATTTAAAAAATTGGTAGATAAAAAATTTATATAAAACTACATACATTATTATACGAAACTACAATTAAATTTATATAAAACCAAAATTGATAATTTAAAAATTATAAAATTAATACACATTTTATTTTACAAAACTAGGTACACTAGTAACACATCAAAAAAGTGTAATTCGTATAACAAAATTATAAATATGTAATACCTCAAAATTTTCTAACCTTAATTACTATATAATTGTAGTTGTAATCCTCTTTAAAAATTTCTTCCATGGTTTTCCAAGCTATTTATATTAAATTTGAGATTTTCGACACTTATTTCATTCATTTATAGAATATCATATTTTTGCGTGATTTCTCCAATTGTAATGTTTTCACTCATCATGTCCCATTCTAAACTTTTAAATTATCTATAAAAGTATTTTCAAGCTTATTCTTTCATTTCAATACTTTCGGCATCATTTTAAGCTTTTTGCTAATTATTTATTTGATTGTGACAAGATTTTAGTCATTTTATGATTTTCAGTTCTAAGCCATTTCTCTCTTATTTTGATTTGTCCAAAAATTATTCTTATTTATAGAATTATTCTAAGATTATACGAGAATCTCGTACATTTTTTGAGTTCGTCCATTCTATCTAAATCGCAGAGTTGTAGTAAATTCTCATTTTCTTGGTAGATGCTTTTCACCGAATTCTCTGTTTTAATTCATTTGATCTCCAAATGAGTTCTAGAGTCAAATAATTTTAAATATTTAGCTTTATAAAAATTTCCCTCATCCATCAGTATTCTTTTAGACCATTCGTCAATTGTTTTGCTCGTTTATGAGAAAATATGTTTATGCGGTATATCCAA
The DNA here is from genome assembly GCA_039764185.1 of Tamarix austromongolica. Taxonomy (NCBI): domain Eukaryota; kingdom Viridiplantae; phylum Streptophyta; class Magnoliopsida; order Caryophyllales; family Tamaricaceae; genus Tamarix; species Tamarix austromongolica. Next base: position 74,113,073 of record CM077816.1, on the reverse strand, counting down.
TTTTGATATTCTCTTATTTTCTATCTGTAAACATTTAAAAAAACTTTAAGAAATAATATTTTTTATATTTGGGTTCCTTAATTTATTCTATAAATTTTTTATAATTTTTGGGATTCTTTTGCTATTTTTTCTAATAAAGCCTTGTGTTCTAGCATTTCTACTTATGTAATTATCCTAAAAAATATGAAATACCTATCCTACCCCTTTTCTAGTTAGAATGTGACTCTCACTAGTTAGAAAATCAAATCCAAAAATTTGGATGCTAGCAATCTACCAAAAACATTGGCATAATCTAATCTCACCAAAATCTACCAACTCTCTCACAATCACTATTTCCCCTTTTTGTATTTTTGTGAGCTTGTAAACAAGACCCACTCCCTTTATTTGATTCAAGCCAAATATAGGTGGGGTATTAGATGTGTTTTTAAAAAAAAAAAAAAACAATCCCAACCTTGCATGTTTCATTTGAATACTTAAAATACATGTTTTAGCCATTTCCCCCTTCTTTGGTTGATTTCTTTACTACTTTGCACATATCATTATCTCTCTTGTTACCTCTACCTTTGGTTTTTATTTCATTTTGAATTTTTCATTGAATAGTATAATTACCAAAATTTTACCTCTATTGTTGTGGCTTTAAATCCCTCAAATAAGCCTTGACTTTTGCTTCTCAACCTACTTGGCCGTCGCTATTGTTGATTAGGCTGATTTTATTTGCCAAATTGTCCCTCTCCCACAGCTTGGATCATAAGTTTTCATCCTTCATTATTGTTGGTTTTTGTTCATTTTATGTCATACTATATATAGGTGCCCTTTTCTCTAGCAAATCAAACCCCATCCCTCTTCTTTCCCCCCATCTTGCTACATTGCCAACCAACTTTTTTTGTTGTTGTTGCTAGTGTTTTGTGACTTGTAGTAGCATTTTCATGGTTTTCTTTCTTTATATATATTTATACTTTGTCTAGTTATCTTCTCTAGGTTTATAATACTACAATCTCAATGACCTCTCTTAGGAATTTTAGATAATATACCACTCTTCACTTGCGTTTGAGATGATAAGTTTGAACGAATATAATAAGAATCTTCACTAGATAGCGTATGAATGTGAATAATCACCAGTGAAGATTTTATCTAGCTAAAAAAATAATAATTACAAGTGTATGAGTACTCTAGCTAAATATGAAGAACAAATTGAGTACTAGAGAAGTTTAATTTGGACTTTGTAAAATCAAATCTCTCTTTGATTTTTTATAAGATGTGAAAAAATAATTTTAGAAGATTTGTGCTAGCTTGATTGATATTTATTAAAGTATAAAAACTCTTACTTATAGTGCTAAAAGATGGAAAAAAAATTGGCACTAGTTGTTGGGTGTAAATAGTGCTCTAATGGTTGAATTATAATGGGTAAAAAATTTCATAAATGCCCTCACTAGTCGATTGCTAGAATTGTTTTCAGTAGCTACAGAGGTTGAAATTGTATGATGTCTTTTTTGTTGTAAAGTAGACATCATAAGATTTGTAAAGAAATTTTATTCACCTAAAAATACTATATATTTAATTTATGGTGAATTTTACAATTTATATCATATATAAAACTACTTAAAATAAAATAAATTTAAGATAAAATTTTGCACAAATACATGAAAATATTTTTGATCCATGAAATCACTCTAAAATTTTTCAAAATTATTTTTAAATAGGATTATAAATATAAAATCATTTAAAAAATCAAAGTGCTTTATATATAAATCATATGTACATAAAACTTAAGATTGTAACATACTCTTTGAAGCTTGAGTCTTAGTATCTTGAGCTTACTTACTTATCCCTTCATGGTTTGTGTATTACACATATAAAATTGAAGTACTTGAAGCTAGAGTCTTATTTTTTCCTCTTTGTTGATCTTTGGCTTGTGTTTGGAATATGATTTGTAAATTTGATCTCCTTATCACTCTTTGACTTAATTAAGTGTTGCATACTTCACTTTTTGCTATGGTACGCATGCACACTTAACAAGATAAGTCAAATTCATGACTGAGTTTGTTATCATCAAAACAAAGGTTGATTGATCTATAAGGTCAACAATCTCTCCCTTTTTTATGATTAAAAACAAAAAGATGTCAATATATTGAGAGATGATGTATAAATATGTGAAAGTGAAAATCAATATTTTTTCTCAAATCATATGGATCATATATTAGCCATTTTATATTAACTTCACACACATCTCATGTAAATGGAAATATAATGATAAAAATAAGTGAGCACATAGCATCTTTTCACCCTTTCTCCTTCTTTTGTCATCAATAAAAGGAAAGGGATTCGGCAAATAAGATCTCCAATTAAAAGATAAGTGTATAATAAATTAAATGCATATGGAGTGAAACTCCCACGCACGATATGTACATGCTTTACTAGAGCATAAGAAGATCATTCATACTCAATATTATCAATGAATAACATGAATGAAACAAATATAATATATCTCCGTTTTAGGCTATGCCTTGGGTAACAACATAAGTGATCAAGTAAAACAAATATGCTCTCCCTAAGGGTATGCATATAATGGCAATAAGATTGATATCACAATATGATCAATTAAGATATTATTATCTTAAGAAACATAAGTAGTGGAAGTGGAGATATGAGTATCAATATTTATGGGAATAACTAAAAATCCTAATGTGCTAACATATGTTAATCCTAATGATAGGAGGAAAAATGGTTATTTTTGGGTTAGTGGTTTGGAGCTAGGAAAGAAGATGGTTGGGGAGGATTTACGGCAAGGGAAGGGTGCAGAGGTGGAAATGGGGTGTAGGTGGTGGTTGAGGATGGATTGACGATGGCTAAGGGCAGTGGCGGTGGTGGCAGTGAGGCTGCGAAGTGGTGCTGCCAAGGTAGGTCGAGATGGAGAGGCTGAGGAGGAAGGAAAAGGGAGAGGGAAAATAAAGGTCTGCAGGTGGTGGTTTTGGCTAAAGGAGGTTTGGGAGTGGTAGAGGGGGTTGCAGGGATTAGTTGGTGGCTTAGGTGGTGGCAGAGGCGGTGGATTGAGGAGGTGCAAGGTGGTTGCCGAGAAGGGAGGGAAAGAAGAGAAAAAGAAGACAAGAGGAAGAAGGAGGTTGCAGGGTGGCTTGAGGGGTGTTTTGATGGTTCGGAGGTGAGATAGAGGGTGGTGCAGGTGGCTAGTGCGGCGGCGAAGCTAAGCGGTGAAGCAAAAAGAGGGTGAGAGAAGGGAGGAGAAGAAAGGAAGAAAAGGACGTTAGGGAAGGCATGGGGAGTTCGAAAAAAAATGTAGAATGAGGCAGGGAACAAGGAAGAAAAAGAAGAGGAAGAGGAAGGAGGGGATAGGGTGGCTCGAGGGCTGCAATAGGGTGGTAGGGAGAAGGAGAATAAGAGGTATGGCATGGCATGGGGGAAGGGAGAGATGGTGGGGCCGAGATAAGGCAGGAAAATGATGAGAGAGAGAGAGAGAGATAGGGGAAGTAGTAAGGGAAGAGGGTTGCAGATTGGGCGGCGGAGATGGTGGGGTAGTCGGGTTTTTCGTCGGGGAAAGAGGAAGAAGAAGAAAGAAAGAAGAAGGGGAGGGAGGCTGGTGCGACAGGCGGCCGAAGGGAAAGAGGAAGTGGGCCGGCCCGGTCGGGGGAGAAAGGAAAGAAAAAGAAGAGGGGAGGCAAGCTGGTGATGCATGCGAGAGGAAGGGAAACAGGCCAGTGGCCCAGGCACGAGGGTGGAGGAATGGGCAAGCAGGGCGGCAGCCTAGGGAGAGAAAAGGAGAAAGAAAGAAAGAAAAGAGAAAAAGGAGAAGGAAAAAGGAAAAAAGGAAAAATAAAATGGAAAATGGGATTAAATAAAATAATTTAATTCATAAAATAATAAAATAGAATATTTTGGGTAATAAATTTATTTAATAATTTAATTTAATATATTTAAAATATAAGGGTTTAAAAATGATAATTTTAGTAAAATAATGGTTTGAAAAATTATTTAAATAATAAGAGTGTGATAAAATAACAAAATATTTATTTTAATTTATTAAATATTTATACCCAATTTTATATACTCAAAAATCCATAAAATAATTAAATTAAATAGATTTCAAGGCTAATTTATCCCAAATAAAAGTTATTTATTAAATTATAAGCTTTTAAAAATTTCGAAGGATTACATAAGTTTTTATCCAACATTGACCTTCGGTAAAAGTACCATCAACTTAGGATAGCAGAATAAGGCATCCCCAAGACTGCTCTTCGGACAAGGTATGGTCATTATAAGTTCACAGTAATCCCTTTTAAACTCAATAATGCATTGATATCTTTTATGTCCCTTATGAACTAGATATTCTATCCATTCTTGGGCCATTTCATTGTAGTGTTCACTGATGACATCTTCATCTACTCCAATAATTGGTAGATGTATGAGCAACATTTAAGGCAGACTTTAGCATTGTTGAGATCACACTAGTTGTACGCCAAACTCTCAAAGTGCAAGTTCTAGTTAAACCAACTAGATTTCCTTAGACAAGAAATCCCAAAGGATGGAGTCGTAGTGTATCCTGCCAAGATTCAAGCCGTTTTTGAATAGCCATCACTCACTTCTATCAAAGAGGTGTGTAGCTTCCTAGGATTAGCCAGTTATTACTATTAGTTTATGGTAGACTTCTTTAAGATCGCGTGACTGTTGACTCATCTATTGAAGAAGGCTATGCGTTTCTAGTAGGATGAGAAATGTAGCGAAGCCTTTAAAGAGTTAAAGAGATGTTTGACTTCAGCCCCAATGATCATATTGCAGAGCGGATCTGATGGTTTTGAGGTACATAATGATGCTTCTAAGCATGGCTTGGGTTGCATGTTGATGCAACATGGAAGATGAAATGCCCCAAAAATATTATTTTAAGAAATATAATTAAATGAGGATTTATTAGGGAATTGATTTAATTATTTATTTTATTTGAAATGGGAAGGATTTATTTAGAACAAATTAATAAGGAAATTATAAATATTTTTATAAGAGAAGATTTGGTATTTTTGTAATTAAAAAGGAATTTAAGAATAATCTTTTAAAAATCCTAAATTAGCCTAAAAAAGGATTTAAATATTATTTTATTTAAATATTAATATTTTTAAATATCCTAAATACCCTAATTAACTTAATTAACCTAATCCATTATTTTTTTCCTTTTTCCCTTTTCCCTTTTTCCTTTTTCCTTTTATTTCTTCCTTTTTCTTTCTTTTTCTTTCTTCTTCTTTCCTTTTTATTTTTCTCCTCCTTGACCTAGGCCAGCCCAGCAGCCCAGTTCCCCCTCCCTCCTTCCTTTCCTTCGGCACGGCCTAGCCTATGCAGCCATCGCCCTTCTTCCGTCCCTCATCGCACTGTGTTTTATCTCTTTTTCCCCCTGGACGCTGCGTTTCGTCCCATCTCTTAAATTTCGCCGCCTGATCCACCTTCCTTTCTTTTTCTTCTTTTCCTCCTGGATTACCGATCCAGCTACCACCTCTTTCTTCTTCTTCCTTCCTCCTCCCCTTAGTCGTCGACCTATAACTACCTGCCGGCCGAAAATTTCGCCGACAACTACGCACGATCGCTGCCCACCTTTCTCCCCCTCTATTCCACGACGACTAGTCGACCACACCTGTCTGCCCACTTCCCCTCTTCCTTCGCATGATTCCCCTCTCCCCTGGTCACTCGTAGGCCACAAATGGGGAGTGCACCAACTACCATCGTCAACCTGTGCCCACTCCTGCCTACCACTCTCCCACCTTCCCTTCGACCCTAACTTCCCCTTTCATATATAAATACCCCCATAGCAGCCTTTAGTCAAGTTTTTGGCTTGAATTTAGAAAAAAAACCTCCTTCACGCCACCGCAACCTTAGAAAACCTTTCTTCCACCGTCAGCCAACTACGCCGCCACTTCTGCCTCCCAAAGTCTTCCCTACACCACCCTCTAACTAACTGAGCCACCCACCTCCCTCGATTATTCTCACATAAGCCACCATAACCATGTAAAGTTCCTTGCCTATCAAACAAAAAAAATTACCCTATAGCCCTTCGAGCCACCATCTGCCACCACATTTGTCGCTTCGACTGCCTTCTGCATCACCCAAAAGTTGCTACTAATCCTCCTCCCCCTAACCATAACCTTCTTTTCTCCTTTCTCCTTCTCCTCCCCTCTTTTTCTACATCTTTTCCTTTTAGCCGCCACTTCTGCCGCCGTCGCCCCTTGCCACGTCACCACCCTTACTTTACTCCTCTCAGCCTAGGCTACCACCAGCATCTCAACCACCACCCTTATTCTCCACCCTTTCTTCTTAAACCTCAAAATTTTCCCTTTTAATCCTCTTTTCCGGCCACCGCCGCCGTACACCACCGCCGATGTCGCCCCCCTCTATCGACTCAAGGTGAAACCCTAGACCCTCTTAGCCCTTCTCCCTAATTTATTTAAATTTATTCTATTTGTATTCCAATTTTCAATATTTATTCGATTATAATAATAATAATAATAATTATTATTATTATTATTATTATTATTATTATTGGATTTAATATTAATGCTAACTTTTCTTGGCAGGATCGAGAGTAGTCTTAAGTTAATTAAGTTATTAGTTTCAAATTTTAGGCATTTATTTGTATTATTATAAGTTTTATCATCATCATCATCATCATCATCATCATCATCATCATCATCATCATCATCATCATCATCATCATCATCATCATTATTATTATTATTATTATTATTATTATTACTATTACTAATATTTCATTTTTATTAATATTATTATTACTCTTACCATTATTAGCATTATTTGGGTGAAGGGTAGAAACCCTTATATCACCATCCACTTTAAACTATATTGATATTATTATTAGTATTTTAGTAGTATTTTGTATAGTTATTATTAGTATAGTATTATTTCAATTAAAAATAAGTCTTAGGATAAGTTAGTAAATCATAGTATTTTTTTAAGAGGGAACCTAATTCTAGTTTTTTCCTCATAATAGGTGAGCCCAGTCAAAGCCCACAAGAGGTACAGGAGCGTGCTCCAAGACCAGTGACATTTTAGGTAAGGTTGTATCTAAGGCCGTCGTGTGTAGTATGTTTTATATTCCTTACTTACCATGTGACATGCAATTATAATATGTTTTTAAGTGTATCTTATATCTATTGTATATGTAGTATGACGTGGGGTTGAGGTATCTTTATATGATATTTATGGCATGCATATGATATGTATAAGTTGTGCTCTTAATATGAATTGATGCGGCCCATAAGACATGCATGTAGGTTGTGGGATATGGTATTATGGTATGAATTAATGTGGGAGAGGTCTAAGAATTATATGGTTTCATGGTGGTATTAATGGTTACATGATGGTATTAGGGTTTGCATTATGGTATTAAGGTTTGCATGGTGGTATTGATGGTTACATGGTGGTATTAAGGTTTGCATGGTGGTATTAGGGTTTGCATGGCGATATTAGGGTTTGCATGGCGGTACTGGGATTTGCATGGTGATATTGATGGTTGCATCGTGGTATTGATAGTTGCATGGTGGTAGTAGGGTTTGTATGGGAGTTAGGGTTTACATGGAAGTAGGGTTTACGTGGAGTTAGGGTTTACATGGGAGATAGGATTTGCATGGGTGTTAGGGTATGTCATGATTAACTAGGGTGGTGGTGGTTAACTAAGGTTGGAGTGATTAACTAGAGTTGAAGGGTAAGCATGGTAGGAGTCAGACTTGCATGTCTTGGTATGGGTTCCTGAATAAGATACTTAAAACATTAATCACGTAAAGTGGAAGATGTTGAGCTAGGCCCAGACCGATCCATCGACATAATAGTAGCCAGGGACTACAGTGTCCTGGAGACCGATCCACCAAAGTATAATAGTGGTAGGGTATGTTACCCTAGTGATCGATCCATCGGCTAAAATAGTGGGGGATCCCTAGCTCAATAAACCAAACCCTATATTTTGCTAAGATATGGGAAGACACTAATTACTTATAGTGGAACACCGTGTGAGAAAAGAAGCTAGACCGATCCACCGACATATAATAGTGGTAGGGCATGTACCCTAAGTGACCGATCCACCGGCTAGAATAGTAGCAAGGAGCCAAAGTGCCCTGGAGACCGATCCATCGACAAAAATAGTGAGGTTCCCGCACTTGTATGGACTTTATAAAGAGTATGGTGTGAAAATATTTTTGATCAGAGATTAATTAAATAATTAATTAGGTTTATAATTGGACCTTTGTACTTTTACCTGGATGGTCATATGCATTTACGTTATCATGATTATGCTCTTTAATTCTTCTACATGATTTATGTGATTTTATATATTGGCCTTAGTGCACCTGTTATCTTACTCAGTACGTAGCGTACTGATCACCCCTTTTATGGGTGTTGCTCATTCTGACGAGTAGAAGACCCATCTGACCTATTGTAGGTAGGAGATGCCTATTTTGATGCTACTGATGTCTATGGGACATCAGGTGGGGCTGAGTGATGATTTTGGGCTGGATCAGTTCCTGGAGTGGTGTGGTCATTTTTCCATCATGAGATTATTATCTTTGTTCTCTTTTAATTATGATTGAACCTTTAGAAATAATTTTATTATTATTACTATTTTTATTCTCTGAAAAACAATAGCTAGTATTTCAAATTATGTAAAGACTTATGCATACTCTGATTTCCGTATTTATGAACTTTGGATGATTTAATAATGTTATGAGTTATTTCTCTTAGCCTTAGCACGTGGTACTGAAATAGTCGGAGAGAACCGGTTTGGTATTAAGTGTGGCGGTAACATCCCCAAAATTCATAGATTTTTAAATTTTAAATTCTTCCGCTTTAAAAAAAATTAGTGAATTTTAAGGTGTTACAGAAGAGTAGTGTTGTATAATTCTTAACAAATGAAGCAACATGAATAGAACTGCCCAACGCATGAATTAGATCTTGTTTTGGTAGTCTTCACCCATAAGATCTGAAGGCATTATCTCTATGGAGTTCAGTGTAAGTTTTACATCGACCATAAGAGCCTCAAATGTATCTTCACACATTAGAAGTTGAATATGATAAAATACTTATGGTTGGAGTTGGTCAAGAATTAAGACTTGAAATTGACCTATTATGATGGTAAGGCTAGTGTTGTAGCAGATGTGTTTAGTTGAGAGAAGTCACATTCCTTGGTTATGATCATCTTGTCAAATCATCTATGCTGAGAAATCAGGAATTTGAAGATCGAACTAATCACCGTTGTTAGTTTAGAGGCAAGAATGAGTGCACTCACCGTTACACCTTTAATCTTAGAGGAGATCCGAGCTAATCAACTTGGTGATGTTAAGCTCGAGGGAATTCAGACTAGTATGACAGAAGGTAGAGTTGAAGGATTCTAGATCTATAAGGATGGTAGTATCAGGTACCATGGTAGGTGGTGTGCACCACAGGGATATGTGTAGATTAAGAGAAGGATCTTTAAAGTAGTATATTGTACCCCTTATTCTATCCACCCTGGAGGGGACATGTTATACAAGGATCTGAAGAAGGTATATTGGTGGCCCTGTATGAAGTAGGAAGTGTCAGGATGTGTTACTCAATGTTTGACCTGTTAGAAGGTTAAGAACTATTATAAGAGATTGGAAAGGTTAGTGCAACCACTAGAATTCCACAAGCAGAAGTGGGATAACATATATATGGAATTTGTGGTTAGTCTTTCAAGGACACATAGTGGATTTGATGCTATCTAGCTTATTGTGGATCATTAGATTAAGTCAGTTGTGTTCATGCTGATGAAGGCAAAATGGAATATGGAGTAGCTAGGCAACGGCTATAGAAAGCACATGGTGAGATTACATGGAGTCCCTAAGGATATTTTGTTAAATCAATACTCTAGGTTCTTGTCACATTTTTGGGAAAAAATTATAAGCCGCTTATGGTACTCAACTAAAGATGAGTACTACTTTTCACTTAGCTACGGATGGTCAGATGATGAGGACTATTCAGAATTCAGAAGACATTCTTCAGGCATGTGTGTTAGGCTTTGAGGTAGTTGAGAAGATCGTATGGCCTTGATCAAGTTGTCATACAACAACAATTACTGCTCTAGCATCAAGATAGCACATTTTGAAGCCTTGCATGAGAGAAAACTTCCTATTCCTTTTGTGTTGGAATGACATCAGCGAGGCACTTGTGTTGGGACCTAAAATAATCAAGGAGACAACGAGGTATATTTGATTGATTCAGGACCAAATGAGAGGAGCCCATAACCTGTAAAAGAGCTATGTAGACATAAGAAGACAAACTAATGGTTATGAGGGGAATGGAAGAGTCTTTTTTAGGGTCTCTCCCACCAAGTGAGTCATGAGGTTCGATAGGAAGGGTAAGCTCAGTCAGAGGTACACTAGACCATATGAGATTTTAGACTGTGTTGGTGAAGTCACCTATTACTTATCTTTACCAATGGAATTGTCACGTGTGCACAACATACTTTAAATATCTTTACCTTATGAAGAGAAACTGGTGAGCATTCTAGATACAAAGATGAGAGAGAAATTTACAAAGGTCATCCCATTGGTAAAGGTTTTTTGGTCACAACATGATACCAAGGAGGATACTTGATAGGTTGAGGAAGAAATTTGAGCCAAGTACCTAGAGTTATTTTCATAGCATGTTACCTTAGTATACTCCTTCTTTAAGAGGGTAGTGACCCTTTGTCTTGAATATAAATTTGATGTGTGCATTATTGTGTAATAAGTAATGTGATTGGAATGTTTATAGGCTTTGGGGATGCAACATCTTTAAGGGGGTAGTGTTGTAGTACCTCAAATTTTTGGAAAGTGTTGAATGAGAAATTATGCCAATTTTCAATGTTTGATTTTGATTTGATACTATGATTTGGTTTGAGGCAAAGTTGGAATTGAAAGAAGGTTAAAAAAATTTATTGAGTTTTTCAAGTGAATCGAATGACTGGCTCCAATAATCGATTGACTAGTTTGTCATTTCAGCAAAATGGTTTTTATTCAACTAACCAATCGATTCATTGAGGAACCAATTGACTGGTTCGTAGAACAATAGACTTGTTAGCAAAACCGATTAATTAGTTTATCAAGCTAAACATATTTTCAAGATGCAATTTATTGGGAAAACTTCTTATACTGAAATGGAACATTGTTAAGTCATGCCAAATTGTTCCTAAGAGATTCTTAGCCTTTTCATTATAAATTTGGCCCAAAAATACTACCTCAAATTGATTTAGAGAGTTAATTGGGACCATTGAGGGGGCAGATGACCTCAGCCTTATCTTCTTCCACCTCTCTCCTTTTCACATTTCTAAGATCATTCCTTCAATCTCAAGCTCAATTTTGCTCAGCTAGAAGATTCATTCCACGTAGACCTTCCATTACCCTATTATGAATTGCATTTTTGGACCAATTGACCTATATTTCCCTATAATCACCATTTGAGCTCTAGAGGATAGGTTAACATATCTTATACAAAATCTATCTATTTAACTCAAATTCAAATGATGAGAATTAGGGTTTTCAATTTGTTTCTAATCATAGTATGATTCGTATCAATTAGTTAGCTATAACTAACATAACCACCCCTCTTGTTCACCTTTCTTTTAGTCACAAAAAATACCCGACTCTTAATTATTCACCTTCTCCCCTTCCACTTAGAACCTCCCATTCAAATTCATTTCACTCTTATGATCCTTTCCCTAGCTCCCTCTTTTTTTAATAATTATGTAAGAAAGAGTTAGATTTAGAAAAAAAAGTTGAGTAGTTTCGTTGAGTATCCTCTGTTTTTCCTTTAGATGTGGTATGTTCATTCTTTCTTTTATATTTGAAGTTCAAAATTATAAAAGTTATGCATGAATTTTTGAGTTAAAACTACATGTTTTTAAGGTTTTAAAAGTTAAGGTTATCATAGGCTGAGATTTCAAGTTTAAGAAAAGTTTTTCCTACATAAAGTATGTTATTCTTGCTTATAAAATAGGCACTAGTACAAAAACGGGACATTAATAACGGTGGTTCAGAAACCATTACCAAATGCGTGAAAATTAATGCATAGGATAGTTTTGATAATGGTTATAATTTAAAATTGTTATTAAAAATTCAATTCTAAAACTTACACAGCAGTTTTAATAACGGTATACCGAAAGTTGTTATTAAAAGCTCCTTTAATAACGGTTCCTACAAGAGCCATTGTCAAAATCCCCACTGGTTTTAATAATAGTTCCTACAATAACAGTTATTAAAACCCCAGTTTTGCCTTTTATTTCGTTCAGCTATGTTTTGTGTCAAATATTTTAGACTCTACACCTTCCCTCTCTTACTCTTCTTCTCTTGCAAACCCTCACAACACCACACCGTGCACCACCACTCTGACTCCTATTAAGTCAGGGAAACCACCACTTGTTCTCTTTCGCACCACCAACTCTCCTCTTACTTGCAGCACCACACCTCTTCCATTCTTGGCTTTTACATGTGTTGTCATTCTTCCACACCTAGCCAACACTTCTTCCTTCGTCCTCTGCTGTGTTCGTAGGTGGTCACCGCTAGAGGTGGCAATCGGGTCGGGAGGGTCATTAACGGGTCGGGTTATTTCGGGTCATTTGACTTTTGCGGGTTGGGTGCAGGTCGTGTCGGGTCAATTTGTTGGGTTGGGTCAGTTTCGGGTCGGGTCATTTCAGTTTCGGATCATTTCGGGTCAATTTGTCTGGTCGGGTCGGTTTCAGGTCAGGTCATTTCGGGTTAATTTATCAAGTCAGGTAGGGTCCGGCCTTCGGGTTAAGAAAACTCGGATTCGGATAATTTCAGGTTAACTTGACTCGTAGGATCGGGTTGGTTTCAGGTTATTTTCTAGTTCACATGAGTAGGTGGCTTCGGCCCGTTCAGGTTATTTCATGCAGTATGACGGGTTAGTTATGTCCTAGTTGTTTCAAGTTAAGTTGATGGGTAGGGTCATTTCATATAATTTGACAGGTTGGATTTAATTAGTTACGGGTTAACTTAATGGGTCAGGTTAGGTCGAGTTTTGACGGGTTTACTCATATTCGAGTCTAAGTAATTATCATTTCATAAATCATAAATATTAGAGATAGACAATCATAAGATTAATATTGCAGATAAAAGAATTAAAAATATTAAATGTGCTTTATTTTCACAAATAAATAGTAAAGATATTTATAAATTTTAATAATAAAAAATATTGCGCTTTGAATCAAACAAAGATATTTATCATTGATTATAATTTATTTGATAACTTAAAATATTTAATTACTTAAAAAAAGATAATTTTATAAAATAAAGATGATCAAAACAAGACTATATAATGTATAATTATCATTTATTACATTGTAAATATTAGATATAATAATATTATTACTAGTAAAGATAAATGAAATAAGAATATTATATGTGTTTTATTTTTACAAAGGTAAATAATAAAGATATTTATAAGTTTTAACAATATTATATTTGATTGCTTAAAATATTTATAAATTTTACAAGTAAAAATATTAGATGTTTATCATATATTATATTTAATTGATTACTTAAAATATTTGATTACTTAAAAAAAAGATAATTTTATAAAATAAAGGTGAGCATAACAAGAATATACAATGTATAATTATCATTTATTACATTATAAATATTAGACACAATCATAACATTACTAGTAAAGATAAATGAAATAAGAATATTATATGTATTTTATTTATACAAAGGTAAATAATAAAGATATTTATAAGTTTTAATTGTATTATATTTTATTGCTTTAAACATTTATAAATTTTACAAGTAAAAATATTAGATGTTTATCATATATTATATTTATTTGATTGCTTAAAATATTTGATTACTTAAAAAAGATAATTTTATAAAATAAAGGTGAGTATAACAAGAATATACAATGTATAATATCATTTATTACATTGTAAATATTAGATACAATACAATCATAAGATCACTAGTAAAGATAAATAAAATAAGAATATTATATGTGTTTTATTTATACAAAAGTAAATAATAAAGATATTTAAAAGTTTTAAGAATATTATATTTGAATGCTTTAAATATTTATAAATTTTACAAGTAAAAATATTATACGTTTATCATATATTATATTTAATTTATTACTTAAAATATTTGATTACTTAAAAAAAGATAATTTTATAAAATAAAGGTGAGCATAACAAGAATATACAATGTATAATTATCATTTATTACATTGTATATCTTAGATACAATCATAAGATTACTAGTAAAGGTAAATAAAATAAGAATATTATATGTGTTTTATTTATAAAAAGGTAAATAATTTATAAAATAAAGGTGAGTATAATAATACTATAAAATATATAATTATCATTTATTATATTGTATATATTAGATACAATCATAAGATTATTAGTAAAGATAAATGAATTGCTATACCTATATATATATATATAGATTTTTCGGTTCTCAATCAGGTATAAGCTATACATATATATATATATATACACTCCAACTAGTTTTCGTCCTTCTTGTAATCCTTTTTGGACTTCTAATTTATTTCTGTACTTTTATTTCAATCCATATCCCTCATACATATTAACAACTTGAATTGCATTTTTAGTTATGAATAAACTAAATTTTATTTTTAAAGTCTCAAGAGATCAAAATACAGTATTAACTTACACAAATATAAACTATACCAATACTTTAATTTAAAAAAACTAACAAAAATAGTTCGACCAGTTTAATATTTATTTAGAGAATCTGGTGTAAAAAAATATATTCTAATTTCAAATTCAGGGATTTTAAATTTAGAATTGTGGTTATGGGAAAAAAAAATTACCCACAAATTCTGTGTGCTTCAAAAATTTCGAGTTCTCGATATATACGTGCAGTACGTGGACCACAAGTGCTACATGACGGATCATTGAAGCTGATTTTTGATACTTTCTAATATATTTTTAGCTCAATTTATACTGTTAGAATATATATATAACACGGTTAATATTAACAGTATAAAAATTTACCTACAAAAAAATTATTTTTTTATCTAATAATTTTTATATCATTTATTCTATCTTTTTTTTTCATATAAATTTCTCTACATAATTTATCTTATTAATTTCTCTAGTTGTATGTATTTTATTAACGTTAGTATATTTATATTTTTATTGTAATACTTTTATTAATTATATTATATTTTTATTTTTATTGTAATATTTTTATTAATTATTATTATTATAGCAAAAAAAACTATAATAAGTTATTTTAAACATAATTTAAAATAAATAATAATTTTATATATTTTCATAAATTATTAATTATTATATATAAATTGATATAAATTAAAAATTAAATAATGTAAAGTATAAATAATTAATATTATAATTAATAAAAATAATTGGATATTGTAAAATTAAAATTGATAAACGTAGAATACTAAATTATATTTAAAGTAAATTAATTATATTAAAAGAAAAAATATAACTAAAACTTTAAATTTAGGGTTGTAATGTGAGATACTTTTGATACGGGGTATAGTTATTATTTGTTGGATTTTGTGGGTGATAAGTGATAACTGATAAATGACACTATTATGCTCTTCTATTAAGAGTTTATTCAAATACGTGGATTAGTGGATGTAATGGAACACTTTTTGAAAATTATTTTATAGGCTTATAACTAGATGTTTGCCTTTTTTATTTTGGTTATTTATTTATTAATAATATATCCTATTAGGATATCATTAATAAATAAGAATGTCTAGGGTAAAATTATAAAAAATAAGTACAATTTATAAAATACTATATTTTTAAAAGCTTTAAATGAATGATAAAATATGTGTAATTTATTATTATAATAATATATCTTGATATCTGATCAGGTTAATGTTGGGTCAGTTCGGGTGATTGTCGGGTCGGGTCAACGTTGGGTTGGGTCGAAGTGGATTGGGTTAATACCGGGTTGGGTCACTATCAGGTCGGGTAAATGACGGGTCGAGTCAGCATCGGGTCGGGTTAGGTTCGGGTCGGGTTTATTTTTATCGGGTCAGTGTCGGGTCAGGTTACTAAATTTTTCAGGTCATAACGGGTCGGGTCGGGTTGGGCTGGTCGGGTCAACTTTTTCCGGCTCTAGTCGCCGCTCTCCTCTTGCTCGCCGCCTATATATATATATATATATAAATGCATGCATGTTGATACGGGATTGCGTTGTTTGTTATTGAAAAATTGCAGTTTGTCATTGAAAAATGTGTTGTTGAATGTGTTGGTGAAAAATGTTGTTATTCGTTATTGAATTTGTCATGATACTTTTTTATATTAACAAATGTATGTTTTGGCCGAGACCTTTACATATATATATATATATATAAAACATGTATGAGTGTAGAATTTCGAAGCTAGAGAAATAATATACTTCAAATCATTAGCAATGTCACTCATAAAACTACATACATTCATTAATAAGTATAGGACACCATAAGATATAAGAAATGTCGTATAATGAAATGAAAAAATATTTTACATATGCACATCATTAAATGAAAATTTCAATTAAAGTTTCATATGTTAATGATTTTTATTTAATGAGGATTAAATATATATAGAAAATAAAGAATATATAAAAGTGAATAATTAAATAGAGAGAAATAATTGTGTATAATAATAATAATAATAATAACAATATTAATATAGGATTTATTACGGTTTAATTATACTTAGCTAGGTTTAGGATTATGGTTTATTAAGCTTCAGGTTAGTTTTTATTATAATTTATTAGGGTTAGGGTTAGGGGTTAGCGTTAGCGTTAGGGTTTAGCGTTTATTATACTAAATATAAAAGTGAATAATTAAATAAAGAGGAATAATTGTACATAATAATAATAATAATAATAATAATAATAATATAGGATTTATTAGGGTTTAGTTATAGTTAGCTATATTTAGGATTAGGGTTTTATGAGGTTTAGGTTTAGGTTTTATTATAATTTGTTAGGGTTATGGTTAGGGTTTGGGTTAGGGTTTAGCATTTGTTATACTAAATATAAAAGTGAAAAATTAAATAGAGAGGAATAATTGTGTATAATAATAATAATAATAATAATAATAATAATAATAATATAGGATTTATTAGGGTTTAATTATAGTTAGCTATATTTAGGATTAGGGTTTTATGAGGTTTAGGTTTAGGTTTTATTATAATTTGTTAGGGTTATGGTTAGGGTTTGGGTTAGGGTTTAGCATTTGTTATACTAAATATAAAAGTGAAAAATTAAATAGAGAGGAATAATTGTGTATAATAATAATAATAATAATAATAATAATAATAATAATAATAATAATAATAATAATAATAATAATAATAATAATAATAATAATAATAATGTAAGATTTATTAGGGTTTACTTATAATAGGTTTAGGATCCTTATCTTATGAGGTTAGGGGTTAGTTTTTATTATAATTTATTAGGGTTAAGGTTTAACGTTTATTATTCTAAACATAAAAGTGAATAATTAAATAGAGAGAAATAATTGTGTATAATAATAATAATAATAATAATAATAATAATAATAATAATAATAATAATAATAATAATAATAATAATAATAATAATAATAATAATAATAATAATAATATAGGATTTATTAAGGTTTAATTATAGTTAGCTAGGTTTAGGATTATGGTTTAATTAAGTTTAGGGTTAGTTTTTATTATAATTTATTAGGTTAAGGGTTAGGGTTTGGGTTTAGCATTTAGCGTTTATTATACTAAATATAATAATTAATATGTGCTCTTATAACAAACTATTATATACATTATTCTCAACTCTACTTTTAATAGTATCATATTATTATACTTAACCTATATATATATATTATCTTATTAATATCTACTTTATTTTACTATGTGTAGCTTGAATGATTTGATGATAGTTTGATGTTCAGCCGGTTTGTTAAATATATAACTAAAGATTATGTCCTTATTTTAAATAGTTTGATGTTGTTAGCTTTACATAGTTCGTTAAGATCTGATAGAATATATTTATGATTTGTCTAGCTAGTTGAAGATTAGTTTACATATTCTGTAATTTAGATCCTTTCAAGAACAACCTTGATGATAAGATTTAGTGGTTCTCATTTGTAGGTAGTGAGATAGCATACCCTCCACCATATCTATGCATGGCACCACATGCAGATCTATGAACTCATGTCATATGGTTATACAATGAGCTAGGTTAGTTGTATGTGAGTGGATCATCCTATCACCTCTTCCATTTTGGATTGTATCACCTATTGTTGACCCTACCTCAGATAGAACCATGGGCATTGGCTACATCTACTTTTTTACATTAGTTTGTCCACCTCACTGATGCACCACACCCAAGATTTATTGAGGATGAGGTGTTTACCAGAGAGTATGATAGGATATCGAGAGAGCTGATGGTCATTGATGATGAGTGGAGTTTTTTCATAGCTTGCCTCTGAGTATCCACCCCAATTACCCAAGAGTATCCGTGAGTAGACTCTCCATCGATGATGTCAGGGATCAGATGATATATCGTGATGAGTGGACTTTCAGAGTTATAGTTATTAGTCGGGCTCGATTAGGCTACCGAGAGATTTAGTTTTATGGTTATGAGTTTTTCTCTTTTAGGTGTTTAGGATGTATCACCCTTTTCATGTATATGGTGATGCTATTGCTTTAATCTTGTAGTATGTATATCTTTTGTAATTTGAACCATTGTACAATGTTTTTTTTATGTATGTGTGTGTGTGTGTGTGTATGAACTTTTTCTAAGTATGAGGAGTTTGAGTATTAATATCTTTTTAGAAATGTGTTAGCATGATTCGTATATATATATTAGCATGATACATTTGAGATTAATTCTTTCTAAGCATTAGCAATTTGTGAATTATCAAACTTATAATTCATTTGATTTGTAATAATTACTTTCGCATGGGATACATGTAGATTAAAAACCTATGGATTGGAAATGGTTGTCTGCAAATTGTCTATGTAGAGAATATAACGAAGGAGTGGAGCTTTTCATCAAGTTTGTAGTTAAACATGCTCGGGACTCTAGTAGAATAGTCTGTCCTTGTCTGAACTATGCTTATATTCAGCTTGTCAATGCTCATGATTTGAGAGATCATTTGTTTGTATATGGAATTGACACAAGTTACACTTGTTGGATATGGAATGGGAAAACAGAGTCTAAATATGATAATGACAATGTTAGGAGGGATAATAGTAGATCATCATTTGAGAACTATGAGGGACATTCATTAGAGGAGATGACTCAAAAGGTTAAGAAAAGTATTTGGGATTGTAATGTTCAAGAAGTTATTAAATGATTCGAAGAAACCTTTATACGGTTATTGTAAGACATATACTCGATTATCTACTACTTTAAGGTTGTATAACTTAAAAGCATGTAACGGATGGAGTGATAAGAGTTTCATGGAATTATTAACACTTGTAAAGGATATGCTTCCTAATGATAATGTTCTACCCGATCGTACCTATGAAGCGAAGAGGATTCTATCCTCTCTAGGCATGAGTTTTGAGAAGATACATGCATGCCCTAATAATTGTATTTTATATCGCAATAACAATGCATCTTTGGATAGTTGTCCTAATCCTAAATGTAAAGCACCACGATACAAGAAGAACAAGGTGTCCGCTAAGGTGTTATGGTATTTTCCTATAATACCAAGATTAAGACGGATGTTTAATAATGTTGAAGATGCCAAGAACTTGAGATGGCATGCTGATGAGAAGATATATTATGGGCTTCTTAGACATCTATCTGACTCTCCACAATAGAAGACGATTGATAGCTTGTTCCCTGAATTCGGTAAAGAAGCAAGAAATGTGCGTCTTGTGCTTTCTACGGATGGAATGAATTCGCACAATCAAGGCACCTATAATTTATGGCCGATGATTTTAGTTATATACAACCTACCTCTATGGCTCTATATGAAATGCAAGTATATGATGCTATCTCTACTCATTTCAGGGCCAAACCAACCTCGGAATGATATTTATGTTTAGTTGGCACCCTTGATTGATGATTTGAAGTTCTTATGGGACATGGGCTTTGAAGTATTTGATGCATATAGTGAAGAAAATTTCACTTTGAGAGCAATATTATTCTATACTATAAATGATTTTTCAGTGTAAGGCAACTTATCAGGTTATAGTGTGAAAGACCATTATGCATGTCTGATATGTGAGGAGAATACTTCATTTGTTCAGCTAACACATGGCCAGAAGACTGTCTTCCTTGGGCATTCTAAGTTTTTACCGAAGAATCATCATTATTGTAGGCAAAGAAAAGCATTCAATGGCTTTAGAGAAGAAGGGAAGGTACTAATCTGGTTGATGGGTCGACAAGTGTGGTTGAAGATGAAATATTTAAGTGTCAAGTTTGGGAAGAAGAATAAAGATAAGGCTCCATCAATTGGGTGGAAGAAGATGTCAATATTCTTCGACCTTCCTTATTGGGATTCTCTGTACGTAAAACATACCCTTGATGTGATGCATATTGAGAAAAATATATGTGACAGTCTTTTTGGTACATTACTTAATATTCCACATGAGAATAAAGATCGCATCAATGCTTGAATGGATATGGAAGGAATGAGTATTTACCATCGGCATGTCATACTCTTTCTGGAAAAGAGAAAACTTCATTTTGCAAATTCTTTCACAGTGTCAAGGTTCCTGAAGGGTATTCTTAAAATGTAAGAAGGCTCGTGTCGATGAAACAGTTGAAATTAATTAACATGAAGTCTTATATTGTCATATTTTGATGCAGCACTTGTTACCGATAGCTATACTTGGAATTTTGCCAAAGCATGTTCGAATTACTATCACAAGGCTTTGTTGGTTCTTTAATGTCGTCTACTCTAAAGTCATACATTCTGAGTGCTTGGATGCCTTACAAAGAGGGATTGCGATTACTTTGTGCCAACTTGAAATGTATTTTCCACACTCATTCTTTAACATTATGGTATATCTAACTATTCATTTAGTTTATGAGATAAAAATGCTAGGACCTATTCATGGCACTGGATGTACCCCTTTGAATGGCTTATGAAGTTAATAAAAGGTTATGTGAAGAATCGATATCAGCCAGAAGGATGTATTGTTGAGAGTTACCTTATGGAAGAGGTAATTGAGTTTTGCACAAAGTACTTATTAAATGTTGAAGCTCTTGGTATTACTAAGTCTCAACATACAGGAAAAATTGAAGGACGGGATATTAGGGGCAAAAAATTTGGGCGTGTAGACCCTGACATGTTTCATAAAGCACATCTATATGTATTACACAATAGTGATGATGTTCAGCTGTATATTAAAGAACTCATGTTTTCTTTATGGATTAAAAATCCATCAAAGACTGAGAAATAGATAATCAATAAACATAATATTTCCTTTATCGATTGGATAAGAGATTGCATCATTCCACTCATTGAATATTCCCCAACTTCAATTTCATAAATGCTGCATTGGTTACCTCAGAAACCTCATTATGAAGTTTTTTATACAAAAGAACAAGATGAGAATAGCACAATGCATAACAGTGGGGTGAATTTAGTGGTTGAGGCAATGCATGTTGCTAGTACGAAAGACAAGAATCCAACCTATGTAGATATGAATTATTGTGGTGTGATTGAACATATATGAGAGTTAGATTACACTGTATTTAAAGTCCCTAATTCGGCCGCAGATGGTTTGATAATAGTTATGGTGTTAGATATAAAGATGGATTCACATTAATAGATCTCAATCGGGCAGGGCATAAACTAGACCCATTCATCTTAGAATCACTAGTGACATAAGTATTCTATGTCACTGATCTTGCTGATAACAGATGGTCTATGATACTATCTACAAAGAAAAGAAATGCCAAAGAATGTGATGGTGAAAATGATGTCATTTAGAATAAAGAGTGTGTCTCAACTGTGTAAGTAACTCAATTATTGAATGATGATAACAATAAAATTAAGGAGGAGAAAATATATGTTAGGATGATCATTGTGAATTAATATATGTATCAAAACATAAAACCAATCCCAAAACAAGGGGGAGAAAGAAGGAAAAGAAGGCAATGAGGGTAATAATATTGTAACATATGATATGTGTACTGTTTTTTTTAATGCATTTTTCATCTATCCTAATAGGATATTTATTTTATCAATAATATAATGTTATATTATGGTCAATACATAACATTCTAACATAATTTACTTATTAATTTTTTATAGAGATATGGCGAACAAAAACATTGATAGAGTCAGTAGTGATGAAGAAGGAAAAAGATGACCTACCATTATCAGAATCATCACGGACATGAGGAATAAAGGAGAAATGGTAGAGTTAGGATGGAATACTTACAATCTTTCCATTGGCCCTTACGCAGACATGTTTTTGACATATATTTCACTTGTGACCCGTAACCGTGTTTCTATCTCCTATAATAATTGGAAGCAGGTTTCAACTGGTCATAAGGAGTATATTTGGCAGGAAATCATGGTAAATATGATATTTTATGTAATCATTTTTATGTCAAATTTTATTAATTTTAATACATTAACATCAATATACATCTATATGTCTTATTTTATAGAGAGTCTTTAATGTCTTGAAGACTAGGAAGAAATGGCTTCTTAGACATTGTGGGGAGCATTTAAGAACATTTAATTCATACTTAGCTCGTAGGAAAATGTACAAAAAGAGGGATGGTTCTCTACGGTAGAACCCACCCAAGCGATATAGTTTCATCGATCAAGAAAGTTGGAACCAATTTATTGCATATTGTCTTATAGGGGATTTTAAGGAATTTGTTAGATAACAATTAAAATTTTTGTATCCCAATATTATGCTTAATATTGAAATAATCATGTGATTATATTTTGTCTTGTAACATAGGAAAAAAAAGTGCCAAAAATAAAGAGATTTTGAAGCGGAATAAATACCGACATAATATGGCTCGCAAAAGCTATGACAGCCTTGAAGAGGAGTTAGTATACGATTTTAATTTATCTATTTACATGTAAATGTCAAATTTTATAATAATATTATTAATTAAGATTATTTTTTTATTTATATCTCCTAACCCAAGACTTGGATCCATGTATCTCGTCCATCAATATTGGTACATTATGGAAGAAGGCTAGAGTAACAAAAGATGGATACATTAATGAAGATATAGATGTTGCAGCCAAAAAATTGTAAGTTTATAGATATCCAGAACCCTATTTAATGTTCTTTTAGAAAACTATTATATTATACTTATTTCTATAAGCTAAATTTACATATATTGTATACATTATAGGACGAATTTCAAACGTCAGATGCTGAGGAGGGGGTGGACCAATATATCATTGTGTCCCAGGCTACAAGAATTGTAGAACACCCTGGAAGACACAGGGGTCTTGGATTAGGTGTTATGAGAATGAGTGTATGTGGTAGATCTTATGGTTCTCGTAGCACTAATGAGCAAGTGCCCATTCTCACCCAAAAATTGAACATGACATTTGAACGGATGGCAACAATGGAGCAAGAGTTTTTATTTATTAAATCTGAAGGGTATAAGCCATCTGATTTAGTCGACCGTGATCAAATTCACATACCCGATGTAAATAGCATCAGAGATAGTTGCAAAGCTTATGTACGTCTTTTTTCTCTTCCCGAGGTAAGCATTACAAACTATGAATTGTTATTAAATGTATTCGGTATAATAAATAATTAAGAATGTGTAATATTTTATTTTAGGGTTTTCATAAATGTGACTTGTTGGTGAATAACCTTTCAACTCTTTTGGCGATAGGAAGGGTATGCATCAATCATAGTACCTAAACACAAATAGTCCACGGGTATAACTTAACCCTAAATATAAGGCCAGTGAGTATTGATACTCCAATCATTGGAAGTGCACCCTTGCCTTCTTATAAAGAGGGCGATGAGGTAGCCATAGTGCTAGAATCTCATGGAAGCTTCATGCCTTGGCCTACGGATCGGATACGTCTTACTCCTAAAGAGGTAATAACATTTGACATCTTCATTATACCTTATTTATTAATTACACTATTTATACCCTTTATATATATATATGCTCAATACATATTTTGTTTATTATTATCAATTAAGAAATCAAAAAAGAAGATTGCTCCTACTAGTAAAACCAATAGAGGTACTAGTAGAACGAACAATACAAAAGAGGGCATTGCTAAAAGAAAGAGAGCTAAATCAGAAAAATCAGTTGTCCCACAAAAGATTCCTTATTCAAAGAAGAGCCAACCTCCACCAGCACTAGCTTTATTGCATTTCTATGCCCAAAACTACCGCAGGGACAATTATATTTTCATTTATTGTCATCTTGAGTATGTTGGGAGGGATGATGCTACTTACATGGTATCGACGATTGACATAAATGAAATTTATAATGGATGTCGATCACGAGTGTCACTTTCTATGTCACATAAGTATTCTTTCATATTTGAGATTTTAGTACTTCTTATACTATTGGAATTTTTATGACCTCTTATATGAGTTATTAATTATTAAAAAATATGCAATGTTATTTTTGTCCATAGGTTGGTAGCTAATCGTGATGCGATGGGAATGTTGTCCTCGATCATGTTTGTATGCCCATACTACATAGCTGACGATACTACAATAAGAGAGGGTAGGTACATAAACTATTTAGCAGATTATATTTTGATTGAGGGACACACCAAGCTTTATCTCATTCCTCACCTTGCAATTGAACATTGGGTTTTGTATGCCGTCTGACCTGATCTTAATAAAGCTTATGTGTTTGATTCTCTTCAAACCTATGACGTGCCTTTTGAAGTCGCTACCCATAGTGGGAAAGAATTTATCAACATGTTATTATACTTTTCACTTCTTACTTCATTAGCTTATTTATGCATATATTCTACTTTCATTATTTGAGGTATATATACTTAAAATATTGTGTATCCAACTCTATTTATTAGGCACTATGCATGGTGTATCAAAGGAGAAGTGGGAATGGTGTCCCAGACCCAAAGAGTCTTCAATATGAGCATGTAATGGTAAGTAGGAAGACAACTATTTTATATTTTATTTTAATTCAAAATAATATCTAATAGTTAGATAGCTAACTGAATTCATTTGACAGTGTCCATAACAGCAAAATGGCGATGATTATGGATACTATGTATGTAAAGTAATGGATCTGATAGTCCAGAACAGATCGGTCAACATAGATCCAAGCCATATATATTTGTTTTTTCATATTTTTTCATTAATGAATCATCACATATATATTTGGTACTTGACCTAAGTGCTAACTGTATATTAATTGAAACTTAGGTGTTGTAGTTTTTCACCGATGACTATGCACGAGGCCAGAAATACAATGTTGATGAAATTAATAGAGTTAGAGACCAATGGGCCAAGCATGTGCACTCATACATTCGGTATTAGCTAGGGATCTATATTCTACATGCATGTTTAGGTTTGTATTTCGTCAACGTATTTTAGTCTACTAGGCTATGATGTATAAACTTTTAACTTTGGAGTGTAGAGCCACCTAACTGTAGTATGCCTACTAATTTTCACTCCTCGGTATGCACAGTGTATTCAGATGTATGAGGGCTTGATTGAAAATATGGAGTATCATTTGGGAGGAAGACATGCATGTATATATGAATTGATGTTGTTTTACATTGTAGATTTGGTAAATATTTGAACATACAACTGTGTATGTGGGTAAGAACAAAACAGGAAAAAAAAACATATAGTTTTAATAACAGTTCTTATTAAGAACCATTACTAAAACTATGTATTTAATCTCAAATTTATGTTCATTTAATACGTATTAGGGTTTAATAAAAGTATAATCAATGGCTAAAACCCTATTTGGATCATATTTTAACAACGGTTTTTGTAAAAACCGTTATTAAAACCTCATTTTCACAACGATTTTGACTTTAAAACCGTTATTGAAACCTTGTTTTTAACAACAGTTTTACTTGAAAATCGTTATTAAAGCCTTGTTTTTAACAACGGTTTTTACTTGAAAACTGTTATTAAATATGAAGTTTAAGCACATATTCGTGGTTTTTTTGTATATTTTTTATGACGGTTATGAACCTTTATTAAAGATTTAAAAATGGGGATTCAATAACTATTCACAACTATTATTAAAACCTCTTCCAGGGGTAGTGAGAATATGAGTAATTCTACATGATATGAACTCTTTAAGCTGATATTATATGTTGGCATGAATGTATATAGCTTACATAATTGATTTGGACGGTTAGATTGTGCATTTTAAGTGAAAAGCCTAAATCTTGAGAAAAGAAGGGTTGTGATCATTAATGTTGAGATGTGCAATTAAAATAGGCTAAAAATATGTTATACAATGTTAGAACATGTTTCAATGTGCCATAATAAAGATATATAAGCATGATCTACATGAAAATGATTATTTGTTGTTGTTTTAGGACAAACGAGTGATTGGTTCCTAGAACGATTGACTGGTTGACCTAACCTATCGACCAGTAAACCTATAGATACTTTGAGCTTGCTCTCTACTTTAACCCATCAATTGGTTGGGCAGAACCAATCAGCTAGTCTATGAACAGTCAATTGGGTTGCCTAAATCAATTGATCAGTTTGAGTAAAATATGGTTTGGTCAAGTCAAACTAATCAACTAGTTAGCCCAAACCAATCGACTAGTTGATGCAACCACTCGACTGATCAGGTCTGACCGATTGAATGGTTTTGCTTGTTGTGTAAGTTGGTTTCTTTCGGTTTGGTTATGCTTTGAGGCTATGCATGGGATTGTCTTGTGATTATTAAGGGGATAAAATATATATTTTATCATGGATTAATGACCTAATGAACGGATTAAATGGATCATGAGTTTAGACATACTCAATGAGTATTGTAAATGCGAAATGGGTGAACCACTTATAAAATGTTATGGTCTTTGAGAAAAGAGTAATAAAGCACAACATGTTCTTGAATTAAATAATGGGCATGAATAATATTGGATAAGGATAAATGTAAACACATATTTGGGAAACGGAAATGAGTAATATGGAAGAAACATACGAATGCCTTGCTTGCTCTTTGTGTGGGTCTTGTGTGATGACTTAACATCATGAACAATGTACTGATTACATAAAGAGCAAGAGAATTGAGTTGTTTATAGTTTTGGGTTACCCAATCCTTGATTATCTACCAAGGGTTAGTTTACCTTTGGGTATTTATTAGTGCCTTTGGGCGGGATCCTAGAGATCCTAGTGTCTTACCTACTCTAGACATTGATGATATAATAGGAGGTATCGATACTAAAGGGTTTAGTTACCTAAGTGGTTTGCTTTGGCCTAGACTTATGTCCATATTGGTTGGCTTTGGCCTGGACTTATGTCCATTCTGGTGATTGGCTTCAGCTTAGACTTATATCCACTTTAGTGATTGGATTCGGCCTACACTTTATGTCCCTTGGTTTGCATAAGCTTTCATGGTATGCGAGACCATGGGGTGGTGCACAATCCATCACTCGATGATAACAATTTGGATGATTAATAAGTGAATGATAAATAATTGAATAATGATGGATACAATGGTTTGGATGATAAAAAGGGTAAAAGTTAGTATGTACACTTGGATAATAACTTTAATGACCAACAAGTTAATAATTGGAAGGATTGATTGGATGTTGACCTATATCAATATATGGATTAGGAAATGTTATAATCTAATCGATTGAGCAAGATGTAAAATAAATCCTAGTTGTTGTCTGAATTAATCTGCCTGGTACATATGTGATTACCTATGTTATTATTCTTTGAAGATAAGCATGATACATTATGAGTTGACTGAGTTGTGTATGATTGTATATCTTGATGCATTACTACTTTTGCATAGATGGCATTAATATGACACATATTAAATATGATATATATCCTCTGATGAAAGCTTGCATACTTGTGATTTTAGTTGAGGAGGCAACTTGAATTATTTAATACGTAGCATACTAATGTGCCTGTTTATTCGGTCACCTACTCATTCCTACAAGCACGATGCCATATGTAGGTTTTTGGGGATAGCCAATAGTGGGCCTACCTCAGCTTGGGTTAGGGGCTTGAGAGCATGGATATTCGAAGCATTTTATGTGGTTTGTGTTGAACCATGATTTGGGGACATATCCTAATCTTGTTTTAACATAACCTTGTATTCTTAACTTATTTGTCTTCCTATATTTAAGTTGGTTAGGTAACATCCCAAATTTTAAAAACCTAAAATTAGAAGGTTTAACATTTTATCAGGAAAAAAAGTAATGTTTCAATTATTTATTTAATAAATTTTTGGACGTTTGACTTAAAAAAATAAATAAAATTCTTTAATAAATTAATATAACTATTTTATTATTTTATCTTACCCTTTTTAATCAAATAAACCCTAAACCCATAATTTTACCAAAATTATTTTCTTAAATTAATACCTTAATTTTTGGATAAATTAATTTAATATTTTTTTTCAATAATTCAACTTTAGTCTAATTTCTAATCCTAATTCTAAATATATATTTCCTTTTATTTTTTTCCTTTCCCTTTTTCCTTTTTCCTTTTCTTCCTTTTCTTTCTTTTGTTTCCTTCTCCTTCTTCCTTGGGCAAGCCCAAACATGCCCCCTTCTTCCTTTCTTTTCCCTCGGGCCAACCTAGGCCTTCTCTGGCATTTTCTTTTCTTTTTCCCCCCAGGCCAGCCCAACCTCTAATACCCTCTTCTCCTCCTTCTCTCTCACACAACCCAACTTCTTCCCTCCTGCTTCTTTTTCTCTTATGAGGGCCGACCCACTTTTTTCCTTTTCTTCTCTCCCTCACACTTCTCGTCTCTCCTCCCTTTCCTTCTTCCCCATTTGTACCCTCTGCCAAACATCCTTGGTCACACGCCCCTTCTTCCTCTTGCACCCTTGCACGACCTGCAAGTCTGCACCACCCTCCCCTCTTCTAGCTAGACCACCTACACCATTATCCCTCTATCATCCCTTTCCTTTCCCTTTTCAGCCATGCAACCCCTGGTCCCCTCCACATGTGCCCCCTTTTCCTTACCATTACTACCCCTGCCATGTTGCTCTACCCTACCTGCAATACCCCCTGCACAACGCACTTAACCCTACATGCTGAGCCCCTCTCCTCCTCCTCCTCCTCTTCTCTTCTTCCCTTCCTCAATTCTCCCTTGTGCATAGATTTCTCTCCCCAACCCTCTCTTCTCATTTTCTCCCTTCTTCTCCATCCCCTATTTTCCTTCGACACTCCCTATAGGCGTCTGCGTCTTCTACACCACCAACCCAACCTCCATGCCGCTAGCTCCTCCACCCTACCTCCTCCCTTGCACTACCCCTAGTAGCTAAACACCAGCTTACTCTTGTAGTCTACCTCCCTTTATTTTTCTCCCCTTCGATGCCCCTACAACTGCCAACCTTGGTCACCTCTTTCCCTCTCTTTCCTCCACCACCGCAGCTCCTCCCAACTGTCTTCCAAAATTTAGATCTCCCCCTTCACAACCTCCCCCAAGTCACCCTTCCTTTCCCCCTTATCTTTCTCTTCTTCTCCTTTCCTTCCTCCTATAGCACATACCCCTATCTCCACTATCTTTATGCCACCTACACCATGATCTCCAACTGCCAGCCACCTCCTGCCTTATCCCCTACACCCAAAAACCAAAACCACCATCTCCCACAACCTTAGTCAAACCACCATCCTTCTCCCCCATCCTTTTTCCTTCCTCCATTTTGCATGGCTCATGTTGCTTATGAAGCAT
Organism: Tamarix austromongolica; assembly: GCA_039764185.1. Lineage (NCBI taxonomy): Eukaryota > Viridiplantae > Streptophyta > Magnoliopsida > Caryophyllales > Tamaricaceae > Tamarix > Tamarix austromongolica. The sequence continues at coordinate 74,083,242 of CM077816.1, read as the reverse complement.
GAGTTACATAGTGTATATTTTGTGTATTTTGGATAATATTAAGGTATAAAGGTAGTATGGTAATGTTATATTTAATAAATATTTTTAATAAAAATAATTATTTTATTTATCTAATTTTAATATTGTATTTGATATATTACTTTTAGATATAAAATTTTATTAAATGGACCTTATGCATTTTTAACTCGATACTGGTTAAGTTTTTTTTTTGAGAAATAAGGTAGGCATTATACCCCACTAAAATATTTAGATTATCGTATGCTAGCACATAAGGGTTTTGGGCATGTGATTTGTGTAGATATGATGTATTACAAATAATCCCATGATTATTAATGTTATATTGTAAAATGGAAAAAGAATGCACGGCAACTGTTAATGAGAAAAAGGATGAGGAGGAGTGAGAACAAGTGAAAGCAATGGAGAGCAAGAGAGAATAAAAAATATAATACAAGAGCAATGAGAGAAAAGGGAATATAACACATTAAAATTGACTACTGAAAATTTTTATTTTTAGCAGAAGAATAATACAAAAATAACTAGGTATGACCACCTTAATTGACATAAGTCTGACTTACCTCACTATTCTTACATCAATCACAAGGCAAAACTATCCCGAGTCAATACGACCACTCGGGGGCTACTTTTGAGTGCTTTCGGATTGATCAGCTAGCCCCACAGATCAACACAAGTCCTTTTCATAGGAGGGTCACCCATCCTAAAAATTTCTCCACAGCCAGCACGCTTAATTTTGGAGTTCTTAAGATGAAATCACTAAAAGAATGGTATACTATATAGATATAAGTAACCAGACCAATCATTATAACACTCTACTTAATTTGGGGTATTACAAAATGATTAAAATATAAATCTTAATAAATGAAAAATGAGAGAATCTTCATAAATATAAATATGAGTTGGAGATTAACTTCAAGTATAATATCCAAGCATACAGACAAAAGGGATTATATATATCTAAAAGTCTAAAAAGGTATTCTGATAAAACTATCATTTGGATAATATGACTCTACGACTAAAATCCCTAATACATAAAATCACTCCACCCCATACAAAGCATCATATGCTACAAAATCATCTAATGGGTCCTCATCGAAATGCACACAAACATTAGGGTCATCTTCTTGTAGAAATGAGCAACATTGATGATAAGGATGGTCAGTATACTATGTACTGAGTAAGGTGAAAATACAATCAATTACATCCATTTATAGTGGAAATTAAACACACATGCTAGATATATAAAATAATAAAAGTTAATTATTGATCCAGGCCTCATTATTAGATATAACAAATTACGCTCTTTTATTTAAATTGAGTTTAGGAATCCCAATATTATTAAACTAGTGGAATGGTCTAAAATATATCTCAGGGAGAACACGCCTGAGCCACTATTATCATCTTGTAAAAGGGACCTAATACTTCAATACTAACTCACTTACTCTTCCACTTTAAATCATTAATATATTATCCATTATTTACTTATCTTAAATCATATTACCAATCACCATAGCACGTGTGTAATTGGTGAATAAAGTATGATGATGAATATGGAATTTATGATTTATGATTCGTGCATGTGCATGGTGAAAGCCTTTGAATAAGATACTTAAGACATTAATCATATAAAGTGGAAGATGTTGAGTCAGGCCCAGACCAATCCACCGGCATAATAGTGGCAGGGAATATTTCCCTCGCGACCAATCCACCGGCTAAAATAGTGGCAGGGCATGTACCCTCGCGACCGATCCACCGGCTATAATAGTGGGGGATCCCGAGCTCAACAAAATCAAACCCTATAGTTGCTAAGACATGGGAAATACACTAATTACTTACAGTGGAACACCGTACGAGAAAGGGGCCAGACCGATCCACCGGCATATAATAGTGGCAGGGTATGTTACCCTCGCGACAGATCCACCGGCTAAAATAGTGGCAGGGAATGTTTCCCTCGCGACCAATCCACCGGCTAAAATAGTGGGGTTCCCGTAATCGTATGGACTTGATAAAGAGCATAGTATGAAAACATTTCGATAAAGGATTAATGAAGTAATTAATCTAAACTATATTGGACCTTGGCATTTTCATCTGATCGTTCATTTGCCTTTATGTTATTGTATTAGTGATTATGCCCTATTTTTATTCTACATGGATTATGTACTTATGTGTTGGCCTTAGTGCTCGGTTACCTTACTCAATACGTAGCGTACTAATCACCCTTTTCATGGGTGCTGCTCATTCCCACGAGTAGTGTGCCCTTCTGACTTTGTGCAGGTGGGCGAGACATCAGTTGGGGCTGAGTGTCGAGCATGTTTTGGCTTAAAGTTCGAGAGTGTCGTGGCCATAATTTTCTTCATGTGATTTCATTTCGTTATGATAATTCTTCTGATTTGCATTTACTCTTTTTAATTTATTACCTTGTGTTAAGTGTTTCGACTTAACCATTTATAAATTGTAAGATTATTCCCTTCGAGGAATTTTGATTTCGCACTCTGATATCTATTTTATTATTAATTATGATTCTTTATGCGCACTATGATTTTAATGTATGATCTTTCGAGTTCTTTTATGAACTGTTAGTTTGAGTTTAATGTAAATATTTTCTTTAGCCTTAGCACTTGGTACTGAAACGGTAGGAGAGAACCGGTTTGGTACTAAGTGTGGCGGTAACATTTCCAGAATTCACAGGCTTTAAGTATTTCTATTTTAATTCTTCCACTTTTTTTTTAAAAAAAAAGTAGTGAATTTTGAGGTGTTACACTATTACCAACTTAAAGTCTTTTACTTTAAGTATTAATATCTTATGATGTGATCACAAATATCACATACTACATAACAATTCCCATTTCCATACTTAACTATTTTTCCTTTTATTTTTAATTATTAAGGTAAACCCTAAGGTCATCAATCTATGTGAAGCCATGCCAACACTAAGGTCAACCTACCAAAAGTCTAATGTCATCCTAATAATCTAAATTTTCATAAAAGATGCATTAGGTCAAAATTACTAAAATACCCTTAAAACCCTAGTTTTTCCACTTTATTCCTTTTCATACAAAATATTATTATTACTATAAATTTGTTATGGAAAAGCTAAAAGATGTTAATTCACATTATTTTAGCACACAGGTAATCTTTGCAATCTAGTGATTAATAGTATTTTTCACTTTTCATGCATTTAGTGGGATGCACCCACAAAACCCTAATCATGTAGTTCTCATGTATCATATATTCCTTGCAGCATGTATGTACATATTGAAAGAATGATACAACATTTAAATGGGGAAATTATCATCATGGTAAATATAGGGAAATATCTACAATCCTAAGTCATGCAAAGAGAAATCACCATAGGATAACCATAATCATGCGTTTATACTTCCATACAAATCATAGTAACCCTAACCACCTTACCTTAGTAATCATGATACATTTATCATGGTGTTCAAATGGTAACTTGACAAGAATGAAAATCCTTACATAACTCTAGACATGTATATGTAAATCATATAGCATATTACTCATGTATATAACTTAACTTACAACAATAGTATACACCATTTATTTAACATGTTATCATTTATCATGCATGTCATAATACTTGAAAAATATAAAACTCTTGAATGATTCTAGGTCTAAACAATACTAGCATGCTCGTACATAATTTCTATCATCTTATGAATGATTGGATGTACCTAAATCCAAGATTATATAAAAAATACAAAATTCATCCTCTCTAAGATCCTCAAGGGTTACATAAGAAATTAACACCCAATAACACATGTATTAGCATTTAATATAACACAATAATAAACTAAAATTACTAAAATAAATCAAGGATAACTAATTGGCTGAAGAAAAGTAGCAAGCAAACCAACCAAAACTCATATAACAAAGGGAAGAGGAACCGGTGGAAGTTGTCGAGAGTAGGAGGTGAGTAATGGTGCCTTATACCGTTGCTAGGGGTTAGAAAAATAGGAATGGATGGTGTAGGGAGAGGAGATATAGTGGATAAAGGTGCAATAAGGTGGGGAGGATCGACAATTTTGGCAGAAGGATGAGGATGGTATTAAGTGCTCTAGGCTGAAGGTGGAGGGGTTGCTTCAGTGAGGCTGTGTGTTGGTTGTGGGATGGTTTTGGTAAGAGTTTTTGAAGGTGAGGTTGAGAGGCTGGCGGAGATGATTGGTGCTAAGGGAAAGTGAGTGGTGGTGGTGTGCATTGTATTGAAAAGAAGTGATGGAAAGGAAACACATAATGAGTGAAGCGATGGAGAAATGGAGAGGGTTTACTTAATTTAAGGAGCTCGGGAGGATGAAGAGATAATGCAAACTTTGTTTGGGGATGAAAGCATGGCACAAAAGGAAAAGGAGAATGAGAGGAATAAGGGTTTAAGAATAATATAACGTGTAGGGTGTTGTCAAGCAAAACAAGGGGAAGGAAACATAGGAGAGAGGGAGGTATGTTGTAAAAGGAATTTACACTAGGGAAGGAATGGGGAAAAGACCAAAGATAATCTAGTATGCTAGGCCATAGGTTAAGGTAATTATTTAGGTGAAGAACAAGGATAAAAATATCCAATTATTGGAACTAGGATTACCTAACATTACGGATATCAGTTAAGGTCTAATTTAGAATTAAAATTTAATAGTCTAATCTCTAAAAATTCTAACCCAATTAAATTTTATATCTAATATATCATATTAATAATGTATTTAATGTAAAAAACCCTATAGTAATTATTATAACTAATACACATAATTAATAGTTTATAATTAAGGTTTATAAAAATAGGGTATTACATTACTACCCCCTTAAAAGAGAATTCATTTCCGAAGTCAAACAAAATCAAACTAACTCATTAGAACCTCGGATGGTCCTCAAACAAAGGTGCTACAAGACGGGGGTCACAACCTCCATATAAGAATTAACCCTAATCATGTACAGTACCATCACATAAACATGCAAAGAATAGACATCAATTAATCACATACATGTATGCACAATTAACAAAGGAATTCAAACAATCAAGTTCAAAACAACTCAACCTAGAACTCATAATCTAATCCACTTGCTAACAAAATAATTCCTCAAACCTCCAAACAAGATCAAGCTTGTTTCTCTAACACATAATTCATCAACCAGATCACTAAGAATATATTTCCATCTACACACCCAATCAATGTAAAACACAAAACCAAATAGGATCTACTAGGGTACCAATTCCAAATACTAAGAGTAAGACAAAGTTAAATTATGATTCCCAATCCTCACTAGGATAAATTGAGTTTCAAAACATTTAAGAGGTGTAAAATTTTGATAATAGAAGAGAGGATTTTAAAACAAAATATTTGATACTAACCTATAATAACCCATTTTAACTACTTAAATATTTTGATTTGCATAAGTGTTAATTACAAAATTACTAGGTGTTACTGCCACACTTAGCATAAGTCTGGTTCCCTCACCTTTCTTATGTCAACTACTAAGGCCAAAACAAACTATAACCAAAGTGATAACAAACTTGAGAGGTAAAACATAAATACAAATTGTAGGTAATATACTACGTACAACAATGGAAATCAAAACACCAATGGACATAAGATTCCGAAGGAAAACTAATTACATTAAAAATTGGTACTCAAAGGTACAAAACCAGTTTGTCTTAACTCTTAAACCTAAAATTTCACTCCAAAAATGGGATCTCTTACCAAGGACTCTCTTCCTTGACACTATAATATGCTTAGAACCATTTCATGCCCTTCACATAGCCATTTGCAAAAGTAATATAAGTATGACCTCCTCATACTAAATAAATCACAATACCTTACAAAGATGTAGCATACCCACATTGTACATAATCACACAATAATCTGAAAATAATACTAGAGCATAAATCACATACCATAACCATATGCAATAATGATGGGATAATAGATATAACATCAAGTCTCAAGCTCCATAGTAAAATATACTAGTTTACTTTACATCATCTCAAGGCACAATATAAATATCTAATTAATCAAATAAATTTTTAAATATCTAGGTAAGGCATTAAGGAAACTAACAAATCAACTTATCCCATTCAATCCAGATACCAAGGTAAGACATTAAGGTGAGTACTAAATCAACACATCAATCAATTCTAAATACCAAGGTAGGGCACTAAAACAATTACTGAACTAACAAATCTAAAATAATTTTGAATACCAAGGTAAGGTAGTAAGAAAACTACGAAACCAAAAAATACAATCAATTCCAAATACTAAGTTAGGTCATTGAAGCAACTACCGAACTAACAAACCCAAATCAAATCCTTGTTATTTTCTTACACAACAACTACTTCTATTTTTACTTACTTAAGGGGGATACAATCAATCTAGGGATATTGAGGTATACCTCGTTATATTGACACCCAAAGGTGATACAATATCCTTACTCTTGAACCTAGATACATAGTGGAACTCCTAGTCATACTAGATCATAAAGGTAACACAGTATCCTCCATCCTTGATTTCCTAATCCTTAAGTATTGATACCACTTATAGGGCATAAGATGGGAGTTGATGTGTGATGGTGAGGGTAGTGGGAATGGGATGGAATGGAAGCATGGTAGGGGATTTGGTCGGGATAGGCGAGAATTCATATGCAAGAAGAAAAAGGAAGCAGGAAAAGGAAAAAAAAAACAACTAGGGGAAAAAAAGTAGAAGGAGAAAAAAAAAAGAAAAATGAGGAAGAGAAAAATAAGTTTAAGTTTAGAATTAGAATTAGGTAAAAATAATTTTAGGTTAGGTATTGGTATAATTTATTTAACAACTTTGTGGGGTTAGGATTAGGTTAAAGTATTAAGAATCTGAAATATAAATTAGGATAAAGTAAAATATGAACTTTTTGATATTAGAATTAGGTTACAATATTAATAACTCAGGATTAGGTTTACCTAAAATTCGGAATACTATAGGAAAAGGACGGAAAATTTAATGTCCATGTTTTTACAACATTTATAATTATAATTGTTATTAAAATATGGTGCAATTATTACCTTTTTAATTTGATAATGATTATATTTATAATTATTATCAAAACAAGGGTGGGATTTTTTACATTCATTTTATTTACGATTTTTGTATAGATCCATTATTAATAGATGATCCATATTTCTGCACCATCCTAAATTTTTATGTTTTTATCAACACTTTTCAATAAATCATCATTTATGTATTATTCTTAATTAACAATTTCATAGTAGCATTTGTTTTCTTTTATTGGAAATTTTATAATTAAATATGAGATTTAGTTCATTACTTAAAATTTACTTTTTTTTAATGTTATTTGTTTGTGTATGATTATAATGTTAATTAATCATTAATATTATTAGAAAATAAGAAGAAAAAACTATTAAATGAGTAATTATAATATTAAATAAAAAAATGAATTGGTCAAATATTAAGGATTAAAGAGGGAAATTAAATAGTCTTCGACCATCATAAAAAAGGAAATTATGTTGAAATTTTTCATTGTATGTTAGGAATAAAGAGGGCAATGTATTAAAATTTACCTTGTTTGGATTAACTCAAGGATGGTGATAATTTTGTTCATATAGATTAGGATCAAAGAAGGCAATGTGTTAAAATTTGTATGGCTTAGATTAAATCAAGCAAGATAATAATTTTTTCATTAGAGATTGAAATCAAAGAGGATAACTAATGCTGCCATAAGTCAAATAGGGCAAAATATGAAGGTTACCATATTGATCTAATGCAATGCATCTAGGGAGGCAATTTGGGGTAATAATTTATTTTTTTATTTATTTTTTGTCTTAGTATGCTAAGAAGACAATATTTTTGAACAAATAGGGCAATATAGATTGCCATCTTTAATCATAAAAAAATAATAGTTATGCAAAAAAAAATATATTAACAACGTGGTTCCGTTCCCTTAAAATGATATAAGCACATTATAAAAAATTTAATACAGTTTATAATGAAATACCATTAATTAAAAAAAATAAAAATACATATATAGGAAGGTCTCGATGTATATCATTTTCTATCATGTAGGTGTATATTTACCAAATAAGGCTTTCGTAGTATTCGTTGGGAATGATGTACAGCATACTATTATTATTATTATTTAGAGGAGATGGACAGCTTACTATTATTATTATTTTTAGAGGCAATGAAGCCACATTTAATGGCTAGATTCATTGAAACCATAAGAAAGAAGCCCATATATGGTATAGCCAAGCTACAATCAAGATATACGACGACGTACGGACAAAATAAATTTGAAACCCAACCTGAGCAGAGAATAATATAACAACTGTAGGCGGCCGACAGACATGCATGCTTATCAATTCATTTATCCTTTCAGAAAACCGTCGCCACATATCACATCCCAAACCATTACGTGTTGACAAAATAGTGCATGCATTTACCACGCATGCAAATAGCCACATACGTACGGATCAAAGGCATGCATTTGTACACAACTTGTCCCTGATCCCAATCTCAATCCTCAACATCCTCCGTATATATAAACCCCAGCCTCAGACGTTCTCCATTCACCGCTTCACATCGATCACAATTCCAAGATCACTAATCAATATCATCATCAGTTAGCCAAAAACGAGGAAGAAAAAAATAAAATAAAAATACGATGAGAAGCAAACTAGCACTGTCACTAACTCTCTGCTTACTAGTAGTCTCTCCTTTGTGCAGCTTTGCACAATGGCATGGGTTCGGACAGCAGGCATCACCTATGTTTCGAATCCATGGCATGCAGCATCACCGTGCCGAGAGGCAGCCTAATGACTGTGATATCCAGAGACTGACTGCTACTGAGCCTAACCGCCGGATTAAAGCAGAAGCCGGTGTAACTGAGGTATGGGATTTAGAGGATGAACAGTTCCAGTGTGCTGGTGTGGCGGTTGTTCGTCATGTCATTGAGCCAAGAGGATTATTCTTGCCTTCCTACACTAATGCGCCTTATGTCACATATGTTGTCCGAGGCATGCATCCATCTCTCTCTCTCTCTCTCTCTCTCTCTCTCGCTCTATATATATATATATATATGTATGTATGTATGTATGTATGTATGTATGTATGTATGTGCTAGTTATTAGAATTCTAACCTCTAGCTTGCTAGATAACTACTGGCTTCACGTCCATGCATCATGTATTCATGCATGTATATTCTAAATTTTATTATGTTACACGGATGCGTGCAGGAAGGGGAGTTCAGGGAATAGTGTTGCCTGGCTGCCCAGAGACATACGAGAGCAGCAGAGGAGAGCACAACTCCAGGAGAGAGAGGGAGAGGGAGGAAGAGGGCGAGAGGGAGAGGGAGAAAGGTCGTCCAGAAAGGAGGGGCCGAGAAGAGGAAAGGGGCAGTAGCCAAGAGCAGGGGAGATTCAGGGACCAACACCAGAAAGTTCGTCGGGTGAGACAGGGTGATGTGATTGCATCACCAGCTGGTGTTGTTCAATGGACTTACAACGATGGAGACAGACCAATTGTTAGTATCTCCGTGTTTGACTTGGCCAATTTCCAGAACCAACTTGATCAGAACCTCAGGGTATGTACATGCATGATTATACTACTAACTCCTCTGTTCTCAATTGATTGATTCTTCCTTTTATATATATATATATATAGTACTCTTAACCTGCATATGTACTATGTAACAGGATTTCTACTTAGCTGGGAATCCCGAATCCACCCAAGAACAAGGCAACCGCCGCGAACAACACCAGGACGAAAGGACCAGACAGCAAGAAAGATCACGCCGTGAAGGAGGCTCCCAAAGAAGGAGAGGCGAACAAGAAAACTCCAACAACATCCTCAGCGGCTTCGACGAAGAACTCCTATCAGAAGCATTAAACATCGAAACCGAAACAGTTAGAAAGTTACAGAGTCGGAATGACAAGAGGGGTAACATTGTTCGTGTGGAAGAGGATCTTCAGTTCCTAAGCCCAGAATTTGAAGACGAAGAAGAAGAACGAGAAGGTGGAAGAAGGGAGAGGAGAACTAGGCCACGAAAGGGAAGGAGGTCTGATGAAGATTATGATGTGAATGGATTCGAAGAGACGTTTTGCACACAAAGGCTACACCACAACATTGACAGGGCTTCCGAAGCCGATTTGTTTAGCCCCCGCGGTGGTCACCTCTTCGACCTTAACTCCCAGAAGCTTTCTGTCCTCGATTACCTTCAACTCAGCGTTCAGAAAGTTCACCTCTACAGGGTACGTAAACCATCAATACATACGTGCATTCAATTCAAATTGATTACCCAATCAATCAATCAATTAAATTATCTTAATTTCACAATAATCATAATTTAACACAATTATTTACAAATTCTTGTTTACGCACGGGCAGAACGCAATCATGGCACCACACTGGAACATAAACGCACACGCAGTAGTATACATAACAAACGGGGCAGGACGGATCCAAATAGCAAGAGAAAACGGGCAGCTCGTGTTCGACGACACAGTACAAGAAGGACAAGTGTTGGTGGTACCACAAAACTTTGTCGTGTTAAAGAGAGCAGGGCGCGATGGTTTAGAATATGTAGCCTTTAAGACGGATGCTAATGCCATGATCAATCCGATCGTAGGTCGGGTTTCAGCTTTCCGAGGATTACCCGATGAAGTTCTGATGAATTCGTATGATCTATCGAGGGAAGATGCAAGAAGGGTTAAGTATTCTAGACAAGAGATTGCACTGTTTTCTCCTGCTGGACGATCGAGGGAGTTGGAGAAGGAGAGACAGATGGAGGCCTTTGCTATCGTCTGAGCTAAGAGTTTCGTCTGCGAATCGGGCTGCTGTTGTAGATTAATAATGCAAGGGTATCTGAGATGAATGTTTTTTTTCCCCTTTCCTTTCCTTTTACTTTTGGTCTCGTCCCTCGGCAAGGTTTTAGTGATGGAGTAAATAAAGGATGATCAGAGTCTATTAATGTAAAATAAGCTCCGGCAGAGTGACTACGTTGCTTCTGAGTACTTGACTGTAATGGCGACTCTTGCTATGTTAATTAGTACTAGTTTTTTTTTTGTCATGTCGCCGACTCTTTGCACTCTTAATTCGTACGTCTCTCCTCGATAGTAGATTTCCGTCGGATTGAAAACGACAGGGGACAACAGCAGAGGGGGTACAATACAGAGACTTCACAAAAATTCCCAGCTGAAACACGTACGACTCCCATGCTACCATGGCAACAATTTCTGTTATGTTTTCGGGATGATAGGTCGTCTAGACAAGGATTGTGTTGCGTTTGAAGACAATCAAAGTAGCTGTGAAAGAGGATCCTATGGTGCTTGGATGCATCACCATTGAAGAAAAGTGGAGGAAGTAGTGGGCTAGATTGGAGAGGGTATGGAAGGAGGAATGATGAATCGCATCCAAGAAAGAGGGGAAGCAGTGTGAATTGGAAGATATCCATCAAAGGGAAGCAACGTCGAAGTCGGTGCACGGTGTTACAGAAAGCAATAGCCATGGTAGCATGGTGTTGAAGGCCGTGGAATTCACTATGTCTGGGCCAAAGAGGGTGCTATTCGAGAATGATCATAACAGACCTCTACTTAACCCAAAAGAAAAAACAAAAAATTAAATAATCCTAATAGTCTTCGACTTAACCCATATGGAAAAAAAAAAACAAAAGAAAATAAATAAAAACAAACGAAATTAAAATTTAAAACATAAATTCAAAAACAAATATAGTGTAGGTGATGTGTATTGGAAGTACACAAAACCAAAGAAGAAAATAGAACTCAACATCAAAAGAATCGAAATGATTTTCATAATTGGGGTTAGGATTTTTTTATTTAAGGTTTCGTATGGTGTTAGGGTGTTGGAGATTGAATTGATAGGGTTATTAATGGGGTAATTAATAAAAAAATTAATGTTTAATAATTGCTAGTAGAGTCGAGTTAACGAGGGTTATAATTGTGATGAAATTTGTTGGTTATAGAAGAGGGTTAGGTTTAGGATTTTAGATTAAAGAAGATGCGTTTGGAGTTGAAAATTATGGGTGTGTATGGGTCAGTTGGGATGAATTGTATGGGGATATGAATGTGTCCAATTGAATGCAAACTCTCTCTGATTACATCACATGGAAATCAAAAGGAGAAGCTTGATTGTAAATCATACAAAAATAAAAAAAAAATAAAGAACTCACAAAGATTTAATAAGGATTTAAATTTGATTCAATGCATTCAATGATCTTCAACATTACAAGCCACAATTTTTTATGTATGAATTACACCTCCTAAAATATGAAACTTCCATGGAAGATAAGATAAAAAACTATAAGATAATTTTTATGAAAAAAAAATATGCACCAAATCCGCACAAACAAGCACACTAAAAGACAACTTTTAACATGATCAGCTTTCTAACAATATTTATCTAACTAACTAAAGCTAACAAAATCTAATATATGGCCTATTCTCCTTGTATGAATGTCCCCCTTATTACGTTCCACACATGTGGTGTCATTAAGATTCCAATAATGACCATTAAATCCTCTTCTAATCCATGCTTAAGAAAGTATCTTATTAAGCCTAATTATGCTAGTTTAGCCCGATTTCTCAACCAATGCTAAAGCAATGGGCTCTAATATTAATTACATTGATCCATGACTTGTAGAATTGGTAGGACATTCCATCACATCATTATACCATATTTGATAAGAATTGCTCCTCAAATTTGCGTCATCATAATACAAAAAAGATCACACACATTAAACGTCCTTGAAACACCTCCGCACGAATTTGGTAAACCTATATCATAGGCACTTTCACCCAACCTTTAAAGAAATTGAAAGGGACTATCCTCCCTTAGCATGATATTATTCTTCCTTAAGTGAGAAAAACATTCATTCCTTAAGTGCAACCATACTAAATCTCCTAGAGCAAACACATGACAGCTTTTATGCTTTTTAGCTCCTGCTTGATAAGTAATATTAATCTTCTCTATGTTTGTACTAACTTTCTCATAAAGATGATTGAAATACTCCACTCTTTCATAAGCTTCATCATTCTTCAAATCTACCTTCTTCAAAAGTACCAAGTTAATTAGATTATAAGGATTCCTATCATAGGCAATCCCAAAAGGAATTAAGTTAGTTGATTATGAAGGACTTATGTTGAAGAAAACTTCGCATGTACTAACTTCACATCCCCAATCCTTAGTAATCTTACTTACCAATACCCTAAGTAAAGTATCAAGTGTCCTATTAGTCACCTTTGTTTGACCACCATTTTATGAATGATGAGAAATACTAAATAATAACTTAGTTCCTTGAAAATGACATAAAGCCATCCAAAAATTAACTTAGGAACTTCACATCTCTATCACAAAAGAAGTTGAATAATTTAGTCCACATTTTCTTGTTTACTTATCTTAATCATATTTTGTAGGTATTTTTTTAAAAATGGATCAAAAGGAGCTAAAACACCATATATAGAACAAAACATAAGCAAAAATGAGTGCTCAAAGTGTGAAAAGGTGGAAAGGCATGCAAATCCAACCATGATGAAATATGAGTTTGGAAAAGAGATAAGCATGAAAGCTATATATATTTTTGTTATATTTCCAATGCATAAAAAAATTGGCTCAATATGAAGTAATATGAAGAAGTTATGAAAAAAAAGCATGGTTAAAGCCGATATAACCAACATGGACCGTGTCACCTGACATGTGGAGTCCGTTACATGGTGAAAAGTCCTGTAGTTCCATCTGACATGGGATGCCCACATCAATTGGCAAACCCTATATTGATGAGCAGGTACATCTATATAAGACCATTTTACTCAATTTTTGGAAAAATTGATAAGACTAAGAAAATAATGATTTGGAAGCAAGAAATAGAGATTTATGAGTTTTTTCTTCCCTTTACATCACCCAATCCAATCTTACCACCAATTAATCTATAATATCCTCTCTCTTATTCACAATTTTGAATTCTTAGTCAAATGGATTGAACAATGATTTTCTAATATTAAACACAGAGGGTATTGTATTTTTTTTAATTTTTTTCTCCAATGGATGCAATTCTCTTTGTTTAAGATTTTATGCTTAATGAAAGATATGATTGGCTAATTGATTTGTGCTAAGGTGAAGGAAAATCCTCTGATTTGTATGTGTTGAGACTTTAAACCCACCCAATCTAATTCCTTATCATATGTATTGTGTTAATGTTTTAATTGGCATAATATAGAACTTGATCACTTCTATATTATTATTTAGAGAAATTCCAGTAAGATGTGAGAGATGAATTAGAGTAGGCTCTATAGGTATGACTAGAGATCAAACCACAAGTTCAAAAGATGTTGGTTTGGCCTCTACAACTAAAAAAAAGGGAGTAGGGATACTTAATAACACATTGTCTATTTTTTTTTTATTCATACTAGAGATAAATGAGTCTGAATAGATAATACGGTGCAGTGAATAAAGATTGCATTGCACTACATACTTTGGTTGGTATTCATGACTATGTGTTTTGATTTGGAATTTGGGGTTAATATTTGAACGCATTGGGTTAAGGGGATTAACCAAAACCTTATCCTTCTCTTTATTTGGATTTTACATTTTATTATACTAGTGTTGGGTTTTGTTTTCATATTATCTTTTTATTTATAGTTAGACATCAAATATTTCCTTGTTATTAGTCTAGACATATGATGTCTTTACACCATTCTTTTTGTTAACCTCAAAGGTTAAGCAAGATCATTATACTTGCTTTGATGATAACAAACTGATTTTAGTATCTATAAGTGTGCATATTCAACAAATCAACACATACAAAAGGCACAAGACATGAATCGAAGCATTTGATATGTCTTAAATATATTATAATGAGTTGAGTTGAGAAAATGTCACATTTCAAACAAAAACTCTTTAAAACTCTTTCTTGAAAAATACTTGACTTGATTTCATATTATAAATCTTTTAAAAAGTATTTTCCAAACAAATTTATTGGTTCCAATCAGAACTAGTCATCTGATCATCAGACCAATTGACTGGTTCAATTTAAACATAGCCACTAGTTGTGCTAAAACAAAGACAGATTGAGTAGTGCATAAAACCAATCGACTGGTTTCCTCAAACAACCAACTGGCTCAAAAACTAATCAAGTGGTTTGACAACTAGTCCATGGGTTTCAATCTTGCAAAAACCTAGTTTATCTTTGTGTAAACACATCGAATGGTTATTGTCAAACCGATCCATGAGTTTTATTTTTGTAGTGACCAGTGTAACACCCCCAAAATTCACTACTGAAAATTTTCTTTTAATAAAAAGGTTTAGCGGAAGTGAAATAATAAAATCGTAAATTCTGAAGATATTACCATCACACTTAGAATTAGACTGGTTCACTCCTACCTTTCCATTATCAAGTGCTAAGGCTAAAAAGGATTATCAACAAACTTAAGTCAATACTTAAAACAAGATTTCATAAAAGAACTAGAAAGTTCATAACATGGAAATTAGAGTAGGCATAAAAAGTTTACAATCCAAAGGAGTACATAATTAAAGTTTCCAAGGAGTACAAAATAAGGCGATACAAGGTATAATGAATGAAGATAAAATCTGGCCAAGTTACTCTCTAACCTCAGGCCAAGTATAGGCTCAACTCTCAGCCCCACCCGATGCCTCGTAAGTGCCGTAGGCATTAAAGATATCATCACCTACCTACACAAACTCAGGTAGGCACTCTGCTCGTGGGAATAAGTAGCACCTATGAAACGGGTGGTCAATACGCTACGTACTGAATAAGATAATCATATGGGTAAAACAAACAAGAAGAATACAAGTAAGGCCATGCAAGAGAATAAACACATAAAGTGTACAGGATAATAATCCAGATTTATAAGATTAGGCCGAACTCATATTACTACTTTATCTTACATCTCTTTTATGTTAATTCCATGAGAGTACAAAAACCCCACTATTATAGCCGGTGGACCGAAAACACTCCACAGGGAAGAATGCACCTAACCTCTATTATAGCCGGTGAACCGGAATCCCTTAATAGGGCAACACGCACCTACCACTATTATTGCTGGTGGACCAAAAAGTATATATATAACCTCACTGGCCCCGACTCGCATGGTATTCTACTACAAATAATTAGTATCTTTCCATACCTTATACTTTTGGTTCACACATTTCTCATATTAATTCCACGTGAGTATAGGAATCTCACTATAATAGCCGGTGGACCAGAAACACTCCACAAGGCAAAATGTACCTAACCACTATTATTACCGGTGGACCGAAAAATATATATCCTCATGGAATATATAAGGGTTCAAATATTTACTATAATAATAAAGGTAATAATAGGCCAAGGTTAGCATTAATAATAATAGTAAGAATAATAATAATGATAACCATAATAATAATAATAATAATAATAATAATAATAATAATAATAATAATACTAAAGTGGTAGACTACTAGTAATAATAACATTAGTTAGAAATATTTCTAAAGTTAGGTTAAATAATAATAATGATAACATAATCGTAGTAGTAGTAGTAGTAGTAGTAGTAGTAGTAGTAGTAGTAAAGGAAAGGGGAAAGGGTAGTTGTGTGGGCTTGGGCTGTGTCGAAGGAGGAAGAGGTTTGGGTTATGCGGGCCGGCCCAATAGAAGAGGATGGGGAAAAGGAAGAAAGGAGAAGGAGGGGAAAGAAAGAAAGAAAAAGGAAAAGAAAGAAGAAAAAGGAAAAAGGAAAAAGGGAAGAAAGAGAAAATAGATGGGTTGGGGTATTTTGGGCATTTAGTATTTTTGATTATTTAAAAATAATAATATTTAAAATAATAATAATAATAATTAAATTCCTTTTTAGATTAATATGGCTATTTTGAATAAATTTTCCTTAACTTCCATTTTAATTAGCAAAACACTCTAATTTTTCCTAATTAAATTCTTTATTATTTTCCTCTTGATTTACCTTAATTAACTCTCTTTATTTTAATAAAATAATTTATTTTATTAATTTTCCTAATAATTCCTTACTTTGCCATAATTTCTAAAATTAGGGTTTTGGGGTATTTCACCCAGCTACTCTCTACTTACACACATCGACTGGTTATTGTCAAATCAATTGACTGGTTGAAAAATCGATCCATGGGTTAAATTTCTATAGGCACCTAGTTTCTCTCTTTTTAAACTTATCAACTGGTTATTGCCAAATCGATTGAATAGTTAGACAAACCGATCCATGAGTTTCATTTCTTCATAGTTCTCTATTTAAACACGTTGACTAGTTATTGCCAAACAAATCTGGTTGACAAACTGATCCATGGATTTCATTTATGCACAAACCTAGTTGCTCTTTGTTTGAACATGTCAACTGGTTATTGCCAAACCGATCAATTGGTTCATAAATCGATCCATGGGTTTTATTTATGTAAAAACCCAGTTGCTTTTTGTTTAAACACGTCAATTGGTTATTGTCAAACTGATCGAATAGTTCACAAATCGATCCATGGGTTTCATTTATGCAAAAACCCAATTGCTCTCTATTTAAACACATCGACTAGTTATTGCTAAACTGATCGATTGGTTGAAAAATAAATAGACTGGTTTGACAAACTGATTGACAGGTTGACACAATGGTAACTTTATATTTTGGTCAAAATATGATCAGTTGACTGGTTGGAATAAACCAATTGATTGGCCATACAATCAATCGACTGGTTTTTCCACACCGATTAACTAGTCAACATTAAATACTGATTTTATGCCTGTTAGGCAAAACAACTTTTTGACAAATTATGTCTAACGGCCATACTTGAGGTTAATCCTTATAAATATGGTCCCTCTGCATTTATGACAAACAAATTTTCAAATCATTAATTGTGTAATTACTCTTTTACACTAAAATCATTCAATTACTCATTCAATATTCTAAACTTTTATATTTCTGAGTTTTTATTGAAAAGTGTTCTCTGCTCACTTCTCTGAACTAGAATTGTTCTCAAATTGTAATATCACATATTATATCCATCTAGATTACATATCATTCAAATGTTAACACTTTCATATCTTTTATTTGGTGAGAAACACTTATAATCATAACCACCTCTCAAAAAAAATCAAAAGGGTTAATGATTGTTACCTATCATTCTTGAGATATTCATTTAGTGAAACTAGAGAAGATAAATATATGAAGTTGTAAATCATCTCTTGAGAGGATCATTGAGATTGTAAGGCTCTTAAATCGAGAGAAGAGTGATTATCAATAAAAATATGTCACTATTTTAAAAATCTAAAAGGGAGAACCTTTTGGTAGTAGATGTAAAGAGTAATTCACTATTGAATCACTTTACATTGCATGTAAATTTTTATTTAGCCATTCTCATTCCACAAAAATTCTATTCACCCCCTATAGGGTATTTTTTTTAGTTGGTATTAGAGTGCTAGTCACCTCTCAAAAATCAGAGATGAAAAAGATGCACAAGTAGAATGGATTAGATTAGTCAAAATGAAGGCATCTCTACCACTAAGCCACTATTATTTAATGGTGAAATGTTTGCCTATTAGAAGAATTGAAGAATGTTCTTCATCAAATCACAAGACTAAAACATGTAGTCAATTGTCATTGAAGGTCCAATCAAGATCACAAAGGTTGTTGAATGTGACTTTGTAGAAAAGACAAGAGATGAGCTTACCGATGCAGAAAAGAAAATGCTAACTTTCAAGGATAAAGCCATCATGATTCTATAATGTAGGCTTGGTGAAAAGGAGTATCATCAAATTCAATCATGCACAACCTCCAAGGGCATATAGGATAAGCTCATCCTCATCCATGAAGGTATAAAACAAGTTAAGGATCAAAGAATCACCCTCCACACTAGAGAGTATGAACTCTTTAGCATGAAATAGGGTGAAAGCATCAACAATTTGAGCAATCACTTTACCTTAATCTTCAACAATCTCAAGGCCTTAGGGAAGAAAATCACTGATGAAGAGCAAGTAAGAAAAATATTACAAGATCTTATAAAAGAATAGAGCCCTAAGGTAACTGCAATTGAAGAGGCTAGAGACTTGGGAAAAATGACAACTAAGGATATTTTGGCAACATTATGGTTCACTAATCAAAGTTAGAGGATAGAATAGAAGAAAGAAGAAAGAAGCCCCTAGCATTAAAAGCCTCAACATCTTCAAAGTAACAAGATACAACTAACAACCTAGGCAAGAAAGAAGGTGATGAAGGAGAAGAGGAAACTCCTATGAATGATGAAGAAGTGCACTCGTGACCACTCAATTTAATAGATTCCTCCAATCAAGAGGAAATAGGAATCAAAGAGCTTCTTCAAGAAACCAAAGGAAGCTCAAAGAAGTCAATGTAAATGGAAAAATCAAATGCCATAACTGTGAAAAAATTGGGCATGTCATCAATGATTGCTATGAGTTCAGAAACAAAACTACTAAATAAATGTCAAGGAGCAAAGGGAACTCGAGCAACAACAAATTAAGACAAGGGGCCAGAAAAGTCATGGCTGCTTTTGGTGAAAGCGAAGGTGAAACCTCAAAAGAAGACAATGAAGTTGCCAACCATTGCTTCATGGCACTAGGAGGAGAATCATCAACCTATACCTCACTCACAAGCTTCTATGATGAAGACAACGTCGATGAGGTATGCTTCAAGGTCAATAAAAAAAACCACAAATGGTTCCTAGATAGCAGATGCTCAAGACAAATGACTGGTGATAGAACCATATTCTCCATGCTCACTCCATATGATGGCAAGAGTGTATCCTTCTGAGACAACTTAAAAGCAAATATTATCAGTGTTGGCAACTTCAATATTGGTAACACCAAACCTTTCATAAATGATGTTTAACTAGTTAATGACCTCAAACATAACTTAATAAGCATTAGTCAACTCTGTGATAAAGGACTTTTAGTTAATTTTTCAAATTCTCACTATACCATTTCAAACGGGATAGACAAATCTATACTTTATATATGCCCAAGCATCAATAATGTGTACATGCTTGATGTTGAATCAATAAATTGCATGATACATGTTTGAGTGCATTTGATAATGATGCATGGTTGTGGCACAAAAGAATTGCACATAGTAGCATGGATCTATTAAGTAAAGTAGCCAGAAAAGACCTAGTGTGTGGTATCCCAAAGATGAAACTTTGCAAAAGATAGATTATATGATGCATGTGAACAAGGAAAACAACATAGGGTTACCTTCAAACCCAAAAATATTGTGACTACCACTCAACCAATTGAATTATTGCATATGGATTGTTTAGGCCTACTAGGACCCTTAGCATGGGTGGTTATAAATATGTATTATTCATTATAGATGACTACTCACGATATACATGGACATTATTCCTTTCTACTAAAGATGATGCTTTTAACTCCTTTCTTATGCTTGCTAAGAAAATTCAAGTAGAGAAAGGATAAATGATCCATGCTATAAGGAGTGATCATGGTAACGAGTTTGAGAATGCCACATTCATGAAATTTTGTGCCCAAAATGGCATCACTCACAACTTCTTGGCACCAAGAACACCCCAACAAAATGGGGTGGTGGAAAGGAAGAACAAAACCTTGGAAGAAGTTGCATGAAATGCCCCAAAAATTCTAATTTTAAAATTATATTTAAATAAAGTTTTATTATGAAAATCAATTAAATAAATTATTTTTATTAAAATAAAAGGAAACTAATTAGGGTAAATCAAGAAGAAATTTATAAGTATTTTAATTAGGAGAAATTTGGGTATTTTAGCTAATTAAGGATTTTATTTTCAAAATAAATTGAATAAATTATTTTATTTAAAATATGAAGGAGAAAATAGTTTCAAATTGATATGAATTTTATAAATAATTTAATTGGAGAAATTTAGGGTGTTTTGCTAACTAAAATGGAATTTATGAAAAATCTTTCGAAAATCCTAAATTAGCCTAAAAAAGGATTTAAATATTATTTAATTTAAATATTATTATTTTTAAATATCCCAAATATCCTAATCAATTTGATTAGCTCTAACCCATTATTTTTCTTTTTCCCTTTTTCCTTTTCTTTCTTCCTTTTTTCCTTTCTTTTTCTTTCTTTTTCTTTCTTCTTTTCTTACCTTCTTCCCCCGAATTAGGCTTGTCTTTGCCAGCCCAAATCCTTCTTTCCTTTCCTTTGGTGCGGGTTGTTTCCTTCTTGCAGCCCAAACTTTGTTCTTTTAATGTCGCGATGTGTTTTATCTCTTTTTTCCCTCTAAACACTATGTCTTACCTCCCTCCCCCGTTTTAATGATCACGCCCGACCGCCCGGTTCCCCTTTCTTTCTTTTCTTTCTCCCTAGGCTGACTGGTCCCCGCACCCCCATCTTCTTCTTTCTTCCTCCTACCGTCCAACCATTGCCGCCGGTGACCAGAACCCTACCTACCTTACCCCCTAGCCGACCCACAGAACCCTACCCTCTCTTTTAAAGTCTATAAATACCCCCATAATAGCCTTGTATCAAGCCTTTGAATTCTACCCAAAAAAGTCCTCACATGCGCCACCGCCATTTTAGACGCCATTTTTGTCACCTCTAGCCAACTACGCCGCCATCTCTACCTACCCAACTCATCCTTGCACCGCCCTCTAACTAACTACGCCTTCCTTATCCCTAGATTCTCCCTGCACAAGCCACCCTGATTGTGCAAAGTTTGCTTCCCAACTAGCCCTTCGTTTCATCTCCGCCACCCTTCGAACCACCATTAGACACCACTTCTGCCGCTGTCGCCGCTCCTTTCACCTCCAAACTTGTTCTGTAGACCCTCCTCTATCTCCCCTACCTTTCTTTTCCTCTTCCTCCCTTTCTCTTCTTCTTCCCCATTCGACCACCACCAGCGCCGCAGTGTGCCGCCACCTTTGGTTGTGCCGCCACCGTCATTCTGTTCCTCTCCTCCTAGCCAACCATAATCACCTCAACCCCCACCTTCATTCTCCCTATTTTTTTCCCAACCTTTAACTTTTCCCCTTTTCTTCTCTTTTTTCAGCCACTGCCGCCACTGCCGTACACCACCACCGATGTCGCATGTCACCACTAGCCTAAAGTTAAACCCTAGACCTTCTCAATTCTTTTATCCTATTTTTAAAAGCCTTAATCTATTTTATTTTATTTATTCAAAATATATTATTATTATTATTATTATTATTATTATTATTATTTCTATTATTATTGTTATTACTATTATTATTATTATTATTAATGATTTTATTGTTATTTCTATTGAGGGCCAAAGCCCTATTATATTTTTTATTTTTATTTTATTATGATTATTCTTATTATTGCTATTATCTTTATTATTATTATTAATATGTTGTTGTTATTATTATTATTATTATTATTATTATTATTATTATTATTATTATTATTTTCATTGTTGGTATTATTATTCTATATAGGGCTGAAACCCTATTATACCTATTTTAAATTGTAGTAGTGGTATTATAAATATCAAGTCTTATTATTATTGATATTATCATTATTTTTATCATTAGAATTTATTATTACTATTAGTGTTATTATTATTATTATCATTATTTAAAGAGCTTATTATTATTCAATGTAGGGTTGAAACCCTACTTCATTTTATCTTCGATTATTATCATTAATATTATTACCATTATGATTATTATCATTTTTGCAATATTATTATGGTTTTTATCATTATTATTATTATTATTATTATTATTATTATTATTATTATTATTATTATTATTATTATTATTTCATTATTATTATTACTAAATTTTGTTACTTATTTTACTAATGTTATTATTAGTATTATTTTGGTAAAAGGGTCGAAGCCCTTATTTCACTATGTTTTGAGTCATGCCCTTTTTATTATTATTGTTACTATTTTTATTATTCTTGTTAATATTAACATTAATATAATGTTTATTAATTTTGCTATTATTATTTTAGTATTTTATCAAAAGCCTAGTCTTAGAATAAGTTAGTATTTAATAGTATTTTTAGTAAGAGGGAGTCTAATTTTTAGTCTTTCCCTAATATAGGTAAAACCAGTCAAAGCCCTAAGGAGGTTTAGGAGCGTGCTCCAGGACTAGTGTCATTTTAGGTAAGGGTGTTACTAAGGCCTTAAGTGTGTTTATGTGCATTATATGCTTCATATGCTATGTATTCTATGATTATCATTATAATTATTTCGTATGTGGTATGACGTGGAGTTGAAGTACGTTTTTGTGTATTTACATGGCATGTGTACTATATGTGATGAAATATTATGGTATGTGATGTTATGTGTTGTGATCCTATAAGACATGCATTAAGGATGCATAAAAGTGGTATTGTGTGGGAGAAAGGTTGAAAAAGGAGAATGGGGAAATAATTTGACCAAGGAATGTGAGTTGACCTAAGTGTTTTAATGATCCATGGGTGGAAGATTAAAATGGAAAATTTAGGGTTTCGTGTGAAGAATCTAATTTGTGGTTTTGTATGGGAGAAGCTACTCTATGGTTTTATATGGGATAATCTAATTTATGGTTTTGTAAGGGAGAAGCTAATCTATGGTTTTATATGGTAGAATCTAATTTACGGTTATGTATAGGAGAATCTAATTTATGGTTTTATATGGGAGAATCTAATCTATGGTTTCGTATGGGAGAATCTAATTTATGGTTTTATATGGGAGAATATAATCTATGTTTTTATATGGGAGAATTTAATCTATGGTGTAACATGGGATAATCTAATCGATGGTGTAACATATGAGAATCTAATCAATGGTTGTATGGATTGAATTTAGGGTTTTGAAGGAATCTTGGGTTTTGCATGAAAGAATTTAGGATTTTGTATGGATGGACTTATGGTTTTGCATGGAAGGATCTAATCTAGGGTTTGGTATGGATGAATCTTGGGTTATGCATGGAGGAATCTAGGGTTTTGTATGGATGAATCTAGGGTTTTGTATGGATGAATCTAGGGTCTGCATGGGTGATTATAAGGTTTTTACGTGGAAGTTTTAGGGTTTGCATAAAAAGTCTGAAGGTTTGTATGGGGATAATAATGTCTGCATGGGTATGAAATTTACGTATGGAAAGTTGATTTGGGATGTGAGGAAGGTAATATAAGTGTTGTTTGGGTGTTTGAACACTTTGGGTGAAAAATAGTGCATTGAGCAATATAAGGGTACGTAGGAGACTAAGCTAGAGTTTGTGTGGACAATTAGGGTTTGGTGTGGCTGGTTAGGGTTTTGTAGTATCATGTGTATTTGGTGATTAAAGTGTAATTATGAGGATGAAATTTATGAGTTGTGGTGTGTGGAGTGTTAAAATGATTTGGGTTGTGTGAAGTGGCGTAGGATGGGCCACTTAGGCCTAAATTAGGGTTTCTAAGGAAAACCTAGAGTAAGGAAGTAAGTGGACTTGGAGGTGTGTAGTAGTGGGATTTGACCCACATATTTTGGTGTTGGAATTCTAGTGTGAGTTTGAGTATAAAGGGAAAGGTTGTTGGACAAGTTAGGAGGTGCAGGGTTCTCATGATATGATACGGGTCAGTTGGAGGATAAGTGTAAAGGCAGTGATTCATACATGTCTAGCGTGAAAGCTTTTGAATAAGATACTTAAATACATTAATTACTTAAAGTGGAAGATATTGAGATGGGTTCAGCCGATCCATCGGTTAGGAATAGTGGTTAGGGTTTTTACCCTATGTGTGACCGATCCACCGGTTATAATAGTGGTAAGGGTTTTTATCCTATGTGTGACTGATCCACCAATTATAATAGTGGGGGATCCCGAGCTCAATAAAAACAAATCAGAGTTTTTGCTAATACACTTAGAAGATACTAATTACTTACAGTGGAACACTATGCGAGCAGGAGTCGAACCGATCCACTGGTTAGGAATAGTGGTTAGGGTTTTTACCCTATGTGTGATCGATCCATCGGTTATAATAGTGGTTAGAGCATGATGCTCTATGTATGACCAGCCCACCGGTTATAATAGTAGGGTGTTCCTGTGCTCGCATAGATTTGATAAAAAGCATCGTGTGAATCGATTTCTGATAAAAGATTAATTAAGTAATTAATCCGAACTATAAATGTGTCTTTATCTATCTACCCGAATGATTGTACGTTATTATGTTATCATGATGGATTATGCTCTTTTATTTCTTTTGCATTATTCATGTGATATTGTGTGTTGGCCTTAGTGCATAGTTACCTTACTCAATACGTAGCCTACTTATCACCCTTTTCTTGGGTGCTGCTCATTCCCACGAGTAGTTGGCCCTTCTAACTTTGTGCAAGTGGGTGAGACATTCGGCAGGGCTGAGTGTTGAGCTTGTTTTGGATCAAAGTTTGAGAGTGTCGTTGCCATATTTCCTCTGTATATAATTTTTTTCATTATGTTATTTCTTTTGTATCGCATTTTTTCTTTTATTATTTATTACCTTGTATTGAGTATTTCAAATAAACCTTTTATGGATTGTAAGATTATTCCCTCCGAGGAATTTTGATTTCGCACTCTAATTTCTATCTTATTATTGATTATAAACTTTTATGCATACTTTGATTTCTATATTATGATCTTTTTAATGCATTTTATAAAATCTCGGTTTAAGTGTGAAAATAATCTTTTTAGCCTTAGCACTTGGTACTAGAATGGTCGGAGTGAATCGGTTTGGTACTAAGTGTGGCGGTAACATCCCCAATATTCACAAGTTTTAAATTTTAAATTCTTCCTCTTTAAAAAAAAAAAAGTAGTGAATTTTGGGGTGTTACATTGCATGAATTATGTTATGCGACTCCAAGCTTCCAAAATATTTTTGGTCCGAAGATGATGCCACTGCAAACTATGTAATAAATAGAGTACTCATACGATCCATCCTAAAAATACACCCTATGAGCCCTACAAAGGTAAGAAACCAAATGTGAGTTATCTATGCACATTTAGTTTCAAGTGCTTTGTCCTCAATAATGGAAAAAGAAACCTTGGTAAATTTGATGCCAACGCTGATGAAGGTATCTTTATTGGATACTCTTTACATAGTAAAGTTTACCAGATCTTCAACAAATGAGCAATATTAGTTGAAGAATCCACACATATTACTTTTGATGAATCTTGCTCTAGTGTGTAGCAATCTCAAGAGGAAGAAATAGGTCCCTCCATTCAAATTGAAAGCCTACTGGAAAATGGTGAAAAAGAAGAAGAGAAAGAAATAGAAGAACTACCTATCTCCCAGCAAGAAGATGAAGTGAGAGAGAATCTCCCTAGAGCATGGAGATATGCTTATGGGCACCCTTAAGAGCTAATAATTGGAGATCTATCAAGAGGTGTTGCAAAAAGATCATCACTAGGTAACATTTGCATCCATTTAGCCTTTCTATCTCAAATAGAACCTAAGTCTCACTTGGAAGCCATGAACTATGAAAATTAGATCATGGTATTGTAAGACGAGCTTAACCAATTTGAGAGAAATCAAGTTTGGTAATTATTCCATTTGCCTCAAAATAGACCCATCGTTAGGATTAACTGGGTCTTTAGAAATAAGTTAGATGAAGGGGAGTTATGGTTATAAGCAAAGCCTAATTAGTTGCCAAAAGATACAACTAAGAGGAAGGCATTGATTTCGAGCAAACCTTTGCCCCCATAGTTAAACTCAAGGCTATACATATACTTCTTGCATTTGCATCATCCATATGCTTTAAATTATATCAAATGGATGTCAAAAGTGCTTTTCTAAATGGTGTTATAGAAGAATAATTATATGTTAAGTAATTACCTGGTTTTGAGGACAATTTAAAACCTAATCATGTTTACAAACTCAACAAGGCACTTTATGGTCTAAATGGGCTCCTAGAACTAGGTATGAAAGGTTGAGTAAATTATTATTGGATAAAGGTTTTGAAAGAGAAAAAATTGATAGAACCCTTTTTCTAAAGAAAACTAAAAAAGACTTATTGCTTGCATAAACATATGTTGATGACATAATTTTTGGTACTACTAACGAGTCCATGTGCAAGGACTTTCCACTCTTATGTGCAGTGAGTTTGAAATGAGCATAATGGGGGAGCTATTGTATTTTCTTGGACTCCAAATCAAACAATCAAATAATGGCATCTTTGTGAATCAATAAAAATGCACAAAAAAACTACTCAAGAAGTTTGGGATACATGAAAGTAAGTCATGCAGCACTCCTATGGATACTACAATGAAGCTTGATATAGATGACAAAGGTAAGTCCATTGATTAAAGATGATATCAAGGTATGATCGGCTCACACCTTTATTTAACAGCTTCTAGACCTAATATCATGTTTAATGTATGTCTATGTGCTAGATTACAATGTAATCCTAAGGAATCTCACATAAATACTATCAAAAGAATCCTTAGATATCTCATTCGCACTCATAACCTAGGCTTGTTCTATCCTTGAGACACTGGTTTAGATTTAATTAGATATTCCAATGCTGATTTTGTAGGTTATAAAGTTGATAGAAAAAGTACCTTGTGTACTTTCCAATGTTTAAGATAATCACTAGTTAGTTGGCATAGCAAGAAACAATCTAATGTTACACTTTCTACGGCTGAAGCAGAATGCATTACTGCTGGTGCTTATTGTGCTCAATTAATTTGGATGAAATATCAATTAAATGACTATGGACTTAAACTTGAAATAATTCCAATTAAATGTGATAACACTAGTGTAATATGTCTAAAAAAAAATCCTATTTAACTTTCAAATTCAAAACACATAGAAATAAGACATCACTTCATAAGAGATCATGTAGAAAAAGGTGATATATATGTAGAATTTGTGGATACCTTGCATCAATAGGGAGACATATTTATAAAACCCTTAAGTGAATAATGATTCAAAATAATTAGGATAGAAATTGGGATGATAATTTTATGATAAAAATATAACTCTCCCAAAATTGTGAAAATTTTTATGTTAAGGGGTAAATTATAGCTTTTAAGCTTATCACTTGAATTCTAATCCTCAAATGGCCATTATGTCTCTTGATCCATATGATTTGTGTCATAAAATGCATTTTCCATCTAATGATTTAGGGCATAAAATCAAATACATTGTTAAAAACTATGAAAAATAGCTAAAATAGCACATGACTAGGCAACCAGTCAACTGGTTGACAAAACCAGTCGATCAATTGGTATACAAGTCAACTGGTGGGTTGAAACTATATTTGTTGATATGTTACTGACTTATGTCTACATGCATAACCATTCGAATGGTTACTCGGTTCCTGTCGATTATTTGAAGAACATTTGACTAGTTATTCTATGCCCGTCGATTAGTGGAAGAACAATTGACTTTTTTTTCCTAAACTAGTCGACTAGTTTATCGTGGGAATAAATACCCCCTTCCTATTTTTCAAACCCTTCACCTTAGTTTCCCTAAACCATTTGAATTCTCCTCACACTCTCACATCCCCTCCTTTGAAATTCTTCAATTAGTGTCAAAATCCATCAATTTGACTTCTTGCTCAAATTGACATCCAGAAAAACAAGAACTCCTCTCCACGGCATCGATTTTCATCACACTCGCCCGATTGTAGGTAATTTTGTCCCTCAATCCTTCAAATATTTCCCTCTTTGACATCTTTGATTCATCCCGGCCTTTAATTTACCACATTAATCCATCAATCCATCATTTTTATACTCTTTGTGCGCTGATTTAACTTGTTTCTAACTATATGAATATTTAATTCATCCTCCTTCCATTTTCTCTCCCATTTGGCACTGTTCTTTGAAATTTCTTATCATTTAAACAATGCTAAAACAAAAAACAACCACCTCCACCACTATATGTAGGAGTACCAGAGCTTCTCCCAGATGGGCTCATACTCAACTAAACCGTCCATCTCGAACCATGTTAGATTTGAGGAATCAACAGCTCCACCTCATTCTCCCTCTACCATATCTTCCTCAATTTCCTCCTCTTCGGATGACATCAATTCTCCATCGCCACCATAACCAAGCCGTTCCGCTTGCCCTTGTTCCTCCACCTTGGGAGCTTCTCTTCTTCTAGCCAATCGGCTTACCCAAACCACTGAGTCATCTCCTCACTCCGCCCATTTCTTCTACACTAAGGATGATAAAAAAAACAATGGATCAATTCCTTCCATAAAAAGAAGGTATTGCTTGGAAAATGTATCGATGCCAACTCTTGCACCAATTAATTCAAACTTCCTTTTATGCAAGCTCTTTCTGATCTTCACCTTCACTCTCTCTTTTCTCTCAAGGAACTAGTCTATATTGACTTGTTTTTCCTGTTTTATGTAAATATTAATGTTCATGTGTTGGGGCACACCATCACCACACATGTCTTGGGCATACCAATCATACTTGATGAAGCCCAGCTAGCATGCATCCTCGGAATCCCTCACGACATTGAGACTAGCATGAATTATGTCGAATGGATGTGTACTTGCATCCCAAATATGATCCTGATGGATATGCATCACCTATACTTTGTCTATGGAGGTACTATGAGCTCATACTATCTTCCACCCTTCAAGTGGGCGTGTCATTACATGGTATCCTCCATTATGTTCCCTAGCATAGAATATGGTGCTAATATGATTGTAAAAAATTGGTACGGGGTGTATCACATTATCTCATCCACTCCCATGATATTCAGGGTAAATATCTTTCCACATATGTCGCACATGGCTAGACATAGCCAAACTACCCTAGGATATGGATCACTCATCACATGCATACTTCAAGATTTTCATATAAAGCTCACAAGTTTTCCGGCTACCCCACTACGACTATATAGTGGGCTCAATATCCTTGATATCATGATATTCCACCACATGGGGTACCAAATGAGCATGGATATTTATACACTAGAGCTTCCTTCTTAAGCTCTCACCTCCCTTCACCGCAGCTATCATATCTCCATGCCATTAGCACCTCTACCGTCACAAGCCTTGTTGATGATCTTCCCTCACCATCAGATGATCCTCTAGCTCCATTTGACATTCCATCATCCTCCACATAGGTTCCTTCCGCTCACACCACCACTCCACCCACCACCCAGACACCACATGTGCCTCCCTAAACTAGTTGTGTCACTCTTTGAGGGAATACACAATCTACTCCTCTGGGTTATCGACATGCTCACTACCATAGATCATTGCCAGCAAGCTATGGAGTTAGAGTTGTGTGCCCTTCGAGGCCTCTTCCAACTTTAATTTTCCACTCAACATCAACATAGTCTACCCACTCCTCCCTCCAACACCGCAACCCCACTAAATTCTACTCACCCTGCTACTCCTACCATCACTAAAGTCATAGAAGATCTCATCATTGATGCATCTCTAGCGAAGGTCTCTCGAATTGGATGTGATGTCATTCAATTTGTTGATTCTAAGGCCACCACAAGCGATGACATTGGTGATGTGCCAGGGCCTCCATCAATGGGTTTAGCGGACACCCCATCCGAGCCTTCATATCCTCCATGATCATGATAAGTCTTATCATTTGTCTCTTAGGCTTTGGCTATTTTCTTTTAACTATGTACTTCACCATTCTCATTGTATACTCTCTATGTCATGTACTTATGAATTTCACCTTAATTAATGAGGTTCTTTGTCATTTATATATTGCTTAAGGAATGGTGTATGCACAACATCTTCATTGTTTCCTCTAGTTCTTTTTGATTCATACACTTGTTTAGGGGGAGCTCTACCTCCTCGAAAGGGAAATGTTTTCTTATCTATGTTGTTTTCAGGCCATTTCCATTCTCACATTTTTCTAATGTCCAAAAGAGGGAGAGAATATGAGAGTCTTGAATTAAAAGTGTAAAATCAGTAAATGTATAACTATCATTTTCAATCATTACTCATTCACATTTACAGTTATGGGCTTTTTGTTTGTCATCATAAAAAAGGGGGAGATTGTTAACCTCAAAAGTTAGGCAATATCATTATACATGTTTTGATGATAACAAAAGGATTTTAGTATCTAATGTTTTTGCTTAAGTGTGAATATTCAACAAATAAACATATACAAAAGGCACCAAGACATGAGGCCAAGCATTTGATATGTCTTAGATATATTGTAAAGAGTTAAGTTAAGCAAATGTCACATTTCAAAAAAAAATCTTTAAAACTCATTGTTGAAAAACACTTGACTTGATTTTATATTATAAATATTAAAAAAATTATTTTCCAAATAAATTGATTGGTTCCAGTCAAAACCAGTCGAATGGTCATCAGACCGATTGACTGGTTCAGTTTAAACATAGACACTGGTTGTGCTAAAACTAAGATAGATCGACTGGTACATAAAACCAATCGATCGGTTTCCTCAAAGACATTAATTGGTTTGACAACCAGTCCATAGGTTTCAATCTTGTAGAAACCCAATTCGTCTCTATTTAAACACATTGACTAACTATTGCCAAACCGATTGATTGGTTGACAAACCGATCGACTACTTTAACAAACTGATCCATGGGTTTCATTTATGTAGAAACCCATTTGTTTTCTATTGAAACACATTGAATAGTTATTGCCAAATTGATAAATTGGTTAACAAATTGAACTATGGGTTTCATTTTTGCAGAAACCCAGTTGTTCTCTATTTAAGCACATCGATTAGTTTTCGCCAAACTGATCGACTAGTTAACAAACCGATCGACTGGTTTCACAAAATGATCGATGGGTTGACATAACAACAACTTTCTAGTTTGGTCAAAGAATGAATGGTTAACTGGTTGGAACAAACTGACCAACTAGACGTACAACCAATCAACTAGTTTCTCTAGACTAATCGACTGATCGACATTAAATGTTAATTTTCTACTCGTTGGGCGAAATAGCTTTTTGATAAATTGTGTCTAACAACCATACTCGAGGGTAATCCTTATAAATAAATTCCCGCTGCATTTATTACAAACAAATTTTCAAATCATTGATTGTGCAATTACTCTCTTAAACTAAAATCATTCAATTACTCATATAATCTTCCAAACTTTCATATTTCTGAGTTTTCACTAAAAAGTGTTCTTTACTTACTTCTTTTAGTTAGAATTGTTCTCAAATTGTAATATCATATATTACATCTAGATATATTGCATATATTTAAAGATCAACACTTTCATATCTTTTAATTGGTGAGAAACACTTGTAATCACAACCACCTCTCAAAAATCAATCAAAGGGGTTAGTGAGTATTTCCTATCATTCTTGAGAGATTCATTCAGTAAATCTAGAGAAGATAAATATGTGAAGTTATGAATCATCTCTTGAGAGGTTCATTGAGATTATAAGGCTCATAAACTGAGAGAAGAATGATGATCAATAAAATACATCACTATTTGAAAAATCCAAAAGGGAGAACCTTTTGGTAGTGGATGTAAAGAGTAATTCACTCTTGAACCACTTTAAATTATGTGTAAATTTTTATTTTTTCATTCTTATTCCAAAAAATCCTATTCACCCCTTCTAGGGTGTTTTTCACTTTTGTATACTCCTTAGTTTTCATGGGATCAACCTTATATGCTACTATTATACTGTATGCTTATGGTTGGAGCACG
This sequence comes from Tamarix austromongolica, assembly GCA_039764185.1. Classification (NCBI taxonomy): domain Eukaryota; kingdom Viridiplantae; phylum Streptophyta; class Magnoliopsida; order Caryophyllales; family Tamaricaceae; genus Tamarix; species Tamarix austromongolica. The sequence continues at coordinate 74,050,673 of CM077816.1, read as the reverse complement.
TCACTTATCACTAAAGAATGATATTACCCTCATCGTATGCGACAAAATATCGCCAATGCCTACACTACTAACATCACAAGTTACTTCAAATATTTTATCAAAACAAAGGAAAATAAGTGTTGATACATTAGAAAGCTTGGTTATAACGCCCTCAAAATTTAGTATTGAAAATTTTTTATTAAGAAAAGTGTAATAGCAACTTAATTAGACTGTACTTGACATAATTATGGCTTACCATACCATCCTTAAATCAACTACAAGGTAAAAAACTTAAAACTTAAAACATTTTACACAGGAAACAAGATAGATTCATAATGTACATAAAGATTTGGAAGTAAACTTTGAGCACATTATCCAAAAACACTAAAAATGGATACATAGTGATGCAGGAGCATCCCAAAATAGAGATAATCTACTTACTAATTTTTCTCAAATTTAAAGAGTTTAAAACTCTTCTCACTTAGGTTAATGAATAACAAGATTATCTAGAAGACGTGTAAAGCCATGCAAGTGCCAAAACAAGCCACCAACCCCATGTGTGGATGGATCCATTTTGGTTCTCTTATGTCTCCACAAAGCTGCTCATAGACCGATTCCATTAGGGCTCAAAAAAGCCACATTTTAGCGACCTCTACAAAACAATTTTCGGCCAAAGATAACCAACAAGGGCATCCTATTTTGTGTGCAAAATTAAGGGGAATTGGGAAGATAATTTGCAAATATCAAGGCCTTCAAAGCAGGATTAAAACATGAGGAATTAACCTCCAAAGTGTCAAGTAATAAACCAACCTACCGAGAAGAAATCCTTCTTTTTCAATGAAACCAAAGTTTCCTTTCTTAGCTAAACTTAGTTAAAGTATATTTTTATTAGTTTATGTTTTCTAAGCCTTTTTATAGGTTTTAATAGCATTCATTATTTTATGGATGGCTATAAAGTTTCAAATAATCAACACTAGTTTATTATAGTAGTATAACCTTAGTTAACTTGTATTAGTGCCAACTATGGTTTGGGGAGTAACGAAATCTGCTTATTATAGGTGAGATTTGTTTTGTATTTCCTAAGAAAAATCTAACACTCTATATAGAGTGGAAGGGCTGAAGGGAGAGGAAGTTTTGAATGAAGAGAAAATACCCCTAGTTGACAAACCACCTTTATTCTCAAGGATAAGGTTTGGTCTTGTGAATGTGTCAAAAATATTACACCATTTAAGTTAAGAGTTTAAACCTTAGTTGGTTGATGTAAGTAATTGATCTTAAAGGCTATAAAGATTAATTTTATCTCCTATATTCTTCCCCTTCTCCACATGTTTGTTGGAATCTACCCATCTCTAACACCAACACTTGGCATGACTTAATTTGTTCAGCAGAATGCATCAAATAGGAAATAAGAATTCTAAAGGATATCCGACTAAAACTAAGACCTAGAGAGTATGATTATATGTCCCCAAACCCTAAACATGATAAGATCACCCATATTCAAGTAAGGTATCATAAGAAGTAAAATAATTCAAGGGTTCCTGAGTAACCTACACAAAAACTCTTAGATTGTTTATTGTAAGAACGAGTGGCACCCATGAATTTATCGAACCTCATGTCTTCTAATATATAAAACCACATGTCTTTTCAAATATATAAAAATATCAAATTATGTGCATTTTTACACACAAAAGAAATGATCTATTAGCTTTGACTATTTAAATACTACCGCAAACTAGAAACTAATGATCTTCTTCTGGTAGAACAATTTTATATTCTTTTTAGTTTTTTGAGTCTTAGTACAACACCCACAGATAAGTTATTTAGATTAATGGACTTCTACCAGCCTATAAAAGACAACCAAAGCAAAGGATCGACTATGAAGTTTAAAAATATTGTTATTGAAAAAAAAAGGTAGTTGATCTATCCTTCTCATTGGATAGGCCCATCGAAGCATTACAAACAAATATGATAAGGGTATTGGGCATGTTGGAGTCATTGGTACCAAATGCCAACATTCCTAGAGCAAGGAGTTCTTTTCCACAAGAAGAGGAAGGGGAAAATGGTGTAGAGGATGAGCCAACCAACTATAACTCATCTTCTAGCAATTCCCCTAGATTACTATGAAGGAGGATAGTGGTTAGAAGGGATTCATTTAATGATATAAAGTTGGAGATCTTATAGTTTAATGGATCCCATAATTTGGAGTTTTCGGAATGGGAAATGAGATGTAATCGAATGCTTGAGGCTAGGTCTTTGGATGATGAAAAATCCTTTAAGGTTGTTGTCCTCAAGTTGAAAGAACATGTCTCCTTATGGTGGGAAATAGAGGAGGAAGGGTAATTCTAAAGCTAGGAGTTGGAAAAAAATGAAGAGGTTTATTAGGGAGAGGTTTTTGACACCTTCCTACACTCAATACCTATATAGAAAAATTTCTTCCTTAAGACAAGGTCCTTTGATTGTGGAAGAGTATATTCAAGAGTTTTAGAGTCTCATCATGAGGCTTGGGTTGGAGGAGGTTGAAGAACACACCATATCTTAGTTCATAGGTGGGTTAAGAGGTGATATTGCTAGGAAAGTGGAGCTATACAAATATTACACCTTAGATGAGTTGTTTCATTTGGCTATCAAGGTAGAGAAGCATAAAAAGGAGAATAGGAATTCGAGGATTGGAGATTTGAGGTTGAATGCTACCCACCCAAAGAATCTCCAAAGCTAAACCCTAATCCAAAGACATTTGATGTTAAGGGTAAAGAAAGGCTAGAAGTGGGTGAGTCTATTAGGAATAAGGGTGTTTGGTGCTTAAGTGTTAAGGAATTGGAAACTATCAAAATGAGTGGCCAAATAAGAGGGTGATGACCTTACTAGACTTAGAAGAGAAAGTAATGAAGGGAGATGATGTCAAAACCCATTTAGCCATAGAGGGAGGGGTCAAGATTGAGGAGGTACCACTAGATTTAGGGGGTCTTTGATGGTATGGAGGGTGTTGCAAGCAAGGGAGGTCGTGGAAGAGAAGTCACAAAGGGAGAACATATTTCATACCAATTGAACCATACTTGGTAAAATATGCTTCCTCATTGTCGACGAGAGTAGTTGTGCAAATATAGCTTCCAACACGTTGGTGGAGAAGCTTAACTTACCATCCACGACACATGTTAAGCCTTATCAACTTCAATGGCTTAATAATGGCTCAATGGTTGAAATCACTAAGCAAACGGTTGTACCATTTTCCATAGGGAAAACTTATTAAGATAGCATTATATGTGATTTCATTCCCATGGATTCTTGTCACTTGTTATTAGGATGGCCATGGAAATTTGATAGGAATGTCAAGCATGACAGGAGAAAAAATACATATAGCTTGATCTATGTTAGAAAAAAAATTATACTCACATCCCTTAGTATTCAGTCCTCACTTGTTAAGGAGGATACCAAATGAAAGAATGCTTTTTTTTTTATGGGAAGGGGTTAGAAAGGGCCATAGGGAAGGGAAATGCCTTGTACTTCTTGTTAAGCTTGAGCCTAATGAGAAGACACGTGCACTCGACACTCGAGTCATGAAATTTCTAGGAGAGTTTGGGGATGTCTTTCCAAACAATTTACCCAGTGGTTTGCCTCCCATAAGAGGTATAGAGCACCAAATATGTTTTGTTCCTAGTGCTACACTCCCAAACAAACTGACTTGTAGGTGTAATCCTAAAGAAGACGCGGAGTTGCAAAGGCAAGTTAAGGAGTTGTTACAAAAGGGTTTCATAAGGGAATCCCTTAGCCCATGTGCAGTTCCGGCCCTCTTGGTACCCAAGAAGGATGGTGCAATGCGAATGTGTGAGGATAGTTGTAATACCCCCAAATTTACTACTGAAAAGTTTCATTTAAATTAAAAGGGTTTAGCGGAAGCGAAAAGATAAAACTGTAAACTCGGGGGCATTACCGCCACACTTAGTACCAGATCGGTTCACTCCTACCGTTCCAGTAATAAGTACTAAGGCTAAATAAAGTTAACATTAAACACGAATCATTAATAAAACACAAGTCATACAGAAATCAGAGTGCGGTTTAGGATTACAACCCAAAGAGTACGTGACTAGAGTTTTTCAAACATAAAGCATAGTACCAAAACACAACTAAAATATGATAATACAAGGTCCAATAAAAGAAACAGAGTCTGGTGGAGTCGCTCTTGATCCCCAATTCAGGTTTAGGCTCAACGCTCAGCCCCACCCGATGCCTCGTAGGTATCGTAGGCATCGAAGACATCATCCCTTACCTGCACAAGCTCAGATGGGTCTTCTACTTGTGGGAATGAGCAGCACCCGTGAAATGGGTGATCAGTACGCTACGTACTGAGTAAGGTAACAGATGCGTTAAGGCCAATACATCGAGCATATAACATAAGAATGAGCATGTAGGCAACATACAATGATACATGTAATAAGGCATGGTTACTTTCAGGTAACTTATTCTTTATTCTCCTTAATAATATGTTCATTCCACACATACTCTTGAATAGTCCATGTGAGTGCGGGAACCCCACTATTATAGCCGGTAGACCGGAATACATACAGGGTAGAACGCTCCTAACCACTATTATTCACCGGTAGACCGGTCTCCAAGGCAGAACGCTCCTGACCACTATTATTCACCGGTGGACCGGTCTGGCCCTGACTCACATGGTGTTTTACTGTAAGTGTTTAGTGTATTTCCCATGACTTAGCTTCGTTACGTTTGGTTTGTTAAGCACGGAATCCCCCACTATTATAGCCGGTGGACCGAAAATCATGCAGGGCAAAACGCTCCTGGCCACTATTATCCACCGGTGGAACGGTCTCCAGGGCACCCCAGCTCCTGGTCACTATTATTTATCAGTGGACCGGTCTGGGCCCGGCTCAACAATCTTTCTCTTTAAGTGATTAGTGTCTTATTCATGTCTTATTCGGTAAACATTACACCCTTGACATGCATGTCATCAACGTTCTACTTCTATCATCTCAAGGGGGCCCGTCCCATATTCTGAGACTCATGAGCCCCTTATCACGCCCCGATAACCATTCCCCCTTACACTTACACATAATGAAAACCAATTTCTAAGGGTGTGGGTTAAGGCCTATCACCCCATGACCTCAAACGCCGCCTACTATCTCCCTCTAGGGTTTTCCTTTGAAAACCCTAATTGGACCTATGTGGCCCAACTTCCTCTCACTTACACTACCATTACTTCATTCATTGGCCCACATCTCATCTCAATTAGATCCAATCCCAAAATATATCACTTTACCTCTCGACTTCACATGTGACCGGAAAAACCCTAGATGGCCACCTCAAACTCTAGTACCTTCCTTCTTCCACAAGTAACCTCTCCCTTTTCTCCTAAAATCTCTTCTCTCCCATGGAACCCATACTCACCCTTTATATAATACATTCTCACTCTTAACTCGTACTTCACTCTCCCTTAATCATTTTTACTTCCACATTTTCCAGATTACTTCTTCCTCCCAAAACCCTAATCGGCTCCCTTATACACCCTTACACCAACCTACATACTATTTTTCAGCCCAAGTCTCCAATCACTCCACAACTCTCCCCTTAGCTTATTTACACCCTAAATCAACTTTTCTCATGTAAAGATCACCCCCATGCAAGTTTTATCCCTCCCATGCAAACACCCAAAGTCCCCATGCAAATTTTAAGATTCTCATGCATGGTTCCTATCTCTCATTCATTTTGGTCATTCCCTTCCTCTTTAAATTCCTCTCATGGATCATGAAGTATTTTGGTCAACCTCATATCCCCCTTAATGAACTCACTTCCCATTTCTTTCTTTTGTCCTTTCATTCCCATATCATATTATCAGTTGTCCTAGCATGCATGTCCTAGAGGACCATATCATATCACACCATAAACACCACATATACATATCATACTCATGTCATAAGAAACACATACAAACATACCTCAGCTCTAAGCTGCGCTACACATAAGACAAGTTAACGACAATTATACGATACACGACATAGCATGATATATATAGCATCCAATACATATAAGTCACACAACACACAAGGGCCTTAGCTACATCCTTACCTAAAGCGACGCTGGGCTTGGAGTACGCTCCTATGCCTCCTTAGGGTTTTGACTTGATTCACCTATAGGAGGGAAAAACTAAGGATTAGTTTCCCTTCTACCAAAATACTATTATTTCTTATTTTAGTCTAAGATTAGGGTTACTATTATTAAATCAGTTCTATAAGTGAAAACTAGGGTTTCGTCCTCAAGTTAATCTATTAGATATTACTAGTCAAAATATAATTATGTTACTATTTATAGCTATATTTATATTATTAAATCAAATAGCTTCATTTCTTCTAACAATAGTACTAATACTTGTCATAATAAAATAGTGATAATAATAATAGTAGTAATACTAACACTCATAGAAATAGAGGCCCTATTATTTTTAAGGCTAAGGCTGATAATGGTTTTAGGGATAAAATAATAATATAATATTAGTAATACTAACAAAGTACTAATACTACTAAAGATAATAATGATGGTAGTTATATTTGGAATAATAATAATAATAATAATATAAGGGTTCGAATGTTTTTGTCACGATAATAGTAATAAAATAATAACAATAATAATGGTAATAACTAATAATGATACCATAGTAACAATGTTAGCGCTAAAGGTATTAGGAATATTATTAATGATATTCTAATATTGAATAGTAAAATAATAAGGCTTAAGTATTCTTCCTCTTTAACGACAAAACGATAATACTCCAACTTCGGTTTAGATAACATTAATAATAATAATAATAATAATAATAATAATAATAATAATAATAATAATGATGATGATGATGATGATGATGATGATGATGATGATGATGATGATGATGATGATGATGATGATAAAATGTTAAGTATAATAATAATAACAATACCAATGATAATAGTAACCAAAATGATAATAGTAATATAAGGGTCCAAATATTTATATTAATAAATAAAAGTGATAATGGACAAGGTTAGTATTAACCATATTAGTAAGGAAATAATGATAGTGATAGTGATAATAATAATAATAGTAATAATAGTAATAATACCAATAATAATAATAATAAAGTTATGGTAAAGTAGTAGTAATACTAAGAATAATAATAATAATAATAATAATAATAATAATAATAATAATAATAATAATTAAGAATAATACTAATAGTAATGATAACAAAAATGGTAATAGTAATATAAGGGTTCAAACGTTTACCATAATAGTAAAGATAATAATAATAGGCCATAGCTAGTTGTAATAATAGTAAGAATAATAATGAGGTTAGTAATAATAATAATAATAGTAAAAAAGGAAAAGTCCTAATCATAATAATACTAAATTTGTAGGCCATTATTAATGATAATATTATTATCGGTTAGGAAAATCGTAAAGTTAGGTTAAGTAGTAGTAGTAGTAGTAGTAGTAGTAGTAGTAGTAGTAGTAGTAATAATAATAATAATGATAATAATAATAATAATAATAATAATAATAATAATAATAATAATAATAATAATAATAATAATGATGATAGAGATAACTATATTAATACTAAAGTTGTTAATAATAATAATAATGATAATAGTATTAGTAGTAGTAATAGAAATAATAATACTAATAATAATAACAATAATAATAATAATAATAATAATAAGGATAACCATTTTTAATGCTAAAGTTATAGCCTTTTAAATAGTATACCCTAATTATAAGAATTTATAAAATTAGGTTAGGTAATAAGAGTGATACATAATAATAATATTAATAATGGTAATAGTAGTAATAATAACAATGATAATACAAAACTAATAATAATAAGAATAATAATAATAGTGATATTAAGGATAATACTATTAATATTAAATAAAATTATTAACACTTATAGAAAATAGTTTAGGGGCTGGGAAAGTTGAAGCACCACCTAAGGTTAGTGGTGGAACCAGCGACGGCGCATGGTGGCGACGGCGGCAGCAATGGAGGAGAGAGAGAGAGGGGAAAGATGGACATGTAGGCTAAGAGAGAAGAAGTGGAGGGGTTTTTGAGGTGGTGGAAGGTGCAGCAGGTGAAGAGGGGCGGAATGAAGGTGGTGGTGCAGCTGGGAGTGGCAGCGCATAGCGGTTAGTGCGGCGACCGAAGGTGGTGGAAGGTGGTGGAAGATGGAGAAGGTAGAAGGAGAGGGAGGTAGGGAAAGATGGGTGTAGGAGAGGTAGAGGAGGCTCCCTTGGTTGTTTTGGAGGATAGGGGTGGCGTTGGTGGCGGTGGAATCAGCGGCGGGCGGCGAGGGGTGAAATTATGTTGATTGGGTTAGTGGTTTTGCATGGCCAAGGTGGCTCGTGCAGGGCAAATCGAGGGGCAAGAAGGGTCTAGTTAGGTAGACGGTGGTGCAAGGGTCAGTTCTAGGGGTGTTTTGACCATCGGCGATAGGCGGCGGTGGTGGACGGCTAGTCTAATGGGGCGGCGGAGAGAATGGTGGATTTCTAGGTTTCGAAATCAAAACCCAAATTAAGGATGATCATTAGGTATTTATAGATTGATTGAGGTGGGAAATGACAAGGGGAAGAGGACAAGGGCATGCAAGTGCCAAGCATGCAGCCCGTGGTGGCAGTCGAGGCGGCACTACCATGGCAGGGGCAACAAGCTCAAGGGAAGAGGGAAAGGGAAAGGGAAGGGTACTCGGGAGAGGGGAAAAGGGTCGGTTGGGTTGAATTAGTGAAAGAAAGCGATGGGAGAGGAAAGGGAGGACGGTGGTAGTGATGGTGGCCGGCAGAGTGCTAGGTTACAGCTCCTCAGTCGCCGCCACGCCTCGGGGAAGAAGAAGGGCTCGAGACCGGGCGGCTCAGGGAGAAAAAGAAGAAAAGAAAAAGAACCGGACCAGTCGGGGAAAGAAAAAGGAAAGGAGAGGAGTGGTGCGGGCTTGGGCTACCGGGGAAGCTGGGCCGCGCGACGGGCTGCCCAGGTCGAGGGGGGGAGAAAGGAAAAAGAAAAGGGAAAAAGAGGAAGAAAATAAAAGAAAAAGAAAGGGAAATATGTGGGTTGGGTATTTTGGATGTTTGGTATTATTATATTTTTTAATATTTAAAATTGATAATACTTATTATAATAATAATAATTAAATTCCTTTTTGGATAAATTTGCCTATTTTGGATAAATTTCCTTAACTTTCATGTTAATTAGTAGAAGACCCTAATTTTTCCCTAATTAAATTCTTCATTGTTTTCCCCTTGATTTACCTCAATTAACTCTCTTAATTTTAATAAAATCATTTATTTAATCAATTTCTCTAATAAATCCTTAATTGGCCATAATTTTCAGAATTAAAATTTTGGGGTATTTCAATAGTAGAGCTATCAACAACATCACTATCAATTATATGTATCCTATACATATACTTGATGACACATTAGATTGTTTGTATAGGCCAAACATATTTTCTAAATTTGACTTGAGGATACTATCAAATTCGGATGAAGAAAGGGGATGAGCGGAAAACTACTTTTAAGACCAAGGGAGGATTGTATGAATGGTTGGTCATGCTTTTTGGACTATCCAATGCATCAATCACCTTTATGAGGCTCATGGATAAAGTTCTTTGACCCTTCATTTCTAAATTTGTAGTTGTATGTTTGGATGATATTCATGTATACTCTTCTTCTATTCGATATAGCCATGTAAGACAATTAAGACTTGTATTTCTTGCCTTTAGGAACAACAAATTGTATAGAAAATTAGAAAAGTGTGACTTATTTGTGCCAAGAGTCACCTTTATAGGATTTTTTGTATCCAAAAATGGAATCTCCATAGATAAGTCAAAGTTGAAGGTAATAAGAACATGGCCTACACCCACATCCATCACCAATGTTAGATCATTTCATAGGCTTATCTATTTTTATAGGAGGTTCATAAAAGAATTTAGCACACTCTTAGCACCCATCATAGAGTGCCTTAAAAAGGGGTGTTTCAATAGAGCAAGCCTGTACAAGAAGCCTTTGAGCTAATTAAGAGCAAGTTAAGTGAGGCTCCTATATTATACCTACCTAACTTTAACAAAGTGTTCGAGATTGAGTGTGACACAAGTGGAGTGGGCATTAGTTGTCTTACTTCTAGAAGGTAATCCTATGGACTTCTTTATTAAGAAACTCAATGGTTCGAGGTCCAACTACAAAACTTATTACAAAGAGTTTTATGCTATTGTTAGGGCTTTAGATTATTGGTCACATTATCTTTGACCATCACAATTTGTATTACATATCGATCATAATTCCCTAAAGTATATAAATGGGGAGCATAAAAGTAACCCTAGTCATGCTAGGTGGCTGGATTATTTACAGTCTTTTTCATTTATAGCTAAACAAATGAGTGGCAAGGCCAATATTGTAGCAGATGTAATCTCTAGAAGGTATTGTATGTTGTCATTATTAGAAGCAAGGGTATTAAGGTTATAGTGTCTAAAGGAGCTGTATAAGAAGGATGAAAACTTTGTTAGGTACATGGAAGAACAAGACAAGCCTCGAGCTTCATACCTAGTGCAAGAAGGATTTCTCTTCAAGGGTAACAAGTTGTGCATTCTGAAGTGTACATAGGAGAGATTTAGCAGGACATTTTGGCATCAATGAAACTTGTGATGTACTCCAAGAACACTTCTTTTGGCCTCGGATGGTGGGGGATGTACACTCTCTTGTGGCCAAGTGCTCTACTTATCGAAGGTCCAAGAGTCACTTCCACCAAGAACTCTACACACCTTTACCTATTCCACACCATCCTTGGGGACCATGTGAGCATGGCTTTCATAGTGGCATTAGTTAAAACACAAAGGAAAAATAATGCCAGTATAGTAGTCATTGATTGGTTTTCTAAGATGACTCATTTCTTCCCATGCCATAAGACAGATGATGCCTCTTATATCATTAATCTCTACTTTAAAAAAAATAGTTTAGTTGCATGGTATCCCAATAACAATTGTCTCTAATCAAGATACCAAATTCCTTAACTATTTATGGAAAATATTGTGGAGGCTACTTTGTACTAAACTTCTCTTTAGTACCTCTTACAACTCACACACCAACGGTCAAATAGAAGTCACAAACCACACCATCAAGATGCTTTTGAGGAACTTGGTTCACATATCCTTGAGGGATTGGGATGTCAAACTAAGCCATGCCAAATTTACATACAACAGTTCCTCTACCTATGCCAAAAATCACTCACCTTTTAAAGTGGTGTATAGGGTAAAATCCACCATTTCCATCGATCTCATTCTTCACGGCTCAAACCAGCTTCAAATCAAAACATAGGGCTATCAAATTCAAAAAAAAATACATGACCAATTAAGGGACAAGATTGAAAAGGTGAATGATATGTGTAACACCCTAAAATCACGACTTGAAAATTTCATTTAAATTTTGCTTTGCAGAAGCGAAAATTAAAGAACGATGGGTGTTACCGCCACACTTGACATTAGTTCGGTGTCCTCACTTTCCTTACATCAAGTGCTAAGGCTTAAAACAAATCAAACCAACCAAAGATAAGAGAAGTACAATACGAAATCAAGAGTTTTGCAAAAGAAAGATTATTCATGACAAATGACTGTTCAGGAAATTAAGTAGCCAACCATTTAGAAAATAACAACAGAGTATACAAAGGTCATTAATGGTCTGCCTTACACTCTTATAGTCCATCAAATTACAAGGAAAATGGGAAAAAGGGGCGGGGTCCACTCGCTCTCTAAATCTACCTATTCGTCGTCATGATGCTCCTCGTAATCCTTTAACCAATGCATGCCATGGACGTACTCCTCTGAAAAGTGATAGTATCAGTACGACTTCCTCGTACTGAGTAAACCACAATGCCTCCAGAGAGGTAGCATACCCACGTAGCAAACATCATACAAATACGGAATTCAAATATATGATTACATGCAAGGCCACAATTTCAAAACACACATCCACATCACATTTAACATCACGAGTTAGGTCAAAATCTCTATCGAAGGCATTTAAGGCATGCTTATAATTTCATAACCAATTTAACTTACCAACGACCATACATTATGGCATTTAGGAAGAATTATTGATACCCCAAGCAATCTAACCAAGATCAAGTCATTCCTAATCCGATTATTACATAAGTATTATGGTGGGTGTCTAGTCCGGTTATATAATTTATATAAAAATTCTCAAGTGGAATACAATCCCATATCCATGACAAAGATCGTCAAGGAGGGTGGTACCAAAATAAATCACTTGATTCCAGGGCAAAGCTCGCTAAGGAAGCCACACGACATAACAGTCGCCCATACTAAACCTTAGAACTCAAGACCTTTAGTACGTGTACTCCCTATAGGGTATATGGAATACCTATAGAGCAGAAGTGAGCCCCTTGACCCGAAGGGCCAAACTATGCACTCAGCAGCCAAGTCCAAGGCACGAGATTCCTTTCCAACTCGAGTCTTTCTCTTTAAGTAATTATTACCTTATGAAATTATGGGTTATTATTTCCTTTTAGAATGTAGAGATTCACAAAGTTCAACTTAGTCAACCATCAACAAACAACATCACATCCAAAGACCACGAGGTCGCAACCATTCCAAGCCAACACGGCCTAGGGTTAGGCATTATGCCATAGCCCAAATAATTATTCAATTCAGTGTTCAAACCAATTGTCCAATTATTACCAACATTATTTTAAGGCCAACACTTAATTTAACTAGTCCAGTTATCCACTTTGAAACAACTTTTTGTCTTAATGACCAAATTACCCCTCAACCTATAACTACCACGTTTTCCTTCACTTTTATTATCAAGTTTACTTATATAGGATATTTGTCATGAAACGCTAGCATAAAATAGTTAATGATACTTTACATATGATAATTTCTTCGGTTCTACAAAAGACCATATTATCCCTAACCATTCACCATACATAGTACACATAAACACTACTAGCATGCATTTTTAATATTTCATAAATTCATACAATTTCCACAAATAAATCTCAAACACAATCATGGTATATAAAATTAAATTTTACCTTAAACATACTCGTCTCATTTTACTAGCATAAATCCAAGTTCGTTACCATTAGCATACACTTCTTCGCATTTTAGAATATCACTTAGGCATATAAAAGGATTGCATGATAACACATATTAATTTACACATCATGATATTCATGTAGGAACGAACTACAACATGCTCCCATATAAAACCACATTTTACCTTAAACATACTCATCTCATTTTACTAGCATAAATCCAAGTTCGTTACCATTAGCATACACTTCTTCGCATTTTAGAATATCACTTAGGCATATAAAAGGATTGCATGATAACACATATTAATTTACACATCATGATATTCATGTAGGAATGAACTACAACATGCTCCCATTTCCCACAAACATATAATAATTTGATATCTTCATCCAATCATGATTTAATCTTAGAAAACTAGCCTATCATTTTCACATAAAAATTCTACCATCTACGGATTAGTTGGATTTACCTTGAGCTAAGAAATATTAACACCACGAGCTTCTTCCACAATAACCTAGGCAGGGTTGAGATTACCTAGAAGTGAATACACCATCCAAACTACAAGCATTAATATTTATGCAAATTAAAACAACCAAAAGACAACCTATATAAGCTAATACTTGAAAAATGATTAGGAAAATAAACGAGGCGGCCGATGCATGAATTTAAGCACCGAACCCACCGAAAGATAGAGTACTTACTTGGGGAAGAAAAATGGCTACTTGGGGAGGTGGAACACAAGGAAAAATTTGGATTATTTTTTAGACTAAATTCGGTGAAGGGGAAGGGAAGTTTGGGGCTACAACTTTCTTTTTTTGTTGCTAGAATTTATGGAAGGGAAAGAGGGGGCTGCAAGAGGTAAATTTAGAGGTCTAAAAGGGAGAGGAAAGGAGGGTGATTTCTACAGATTGGGGCTAAATAAAAAGGAGGGGAAGTTGGGGGAAAAGAGGGCTGCGTGGGTTAGAGTTAAGGGGCTGCAGATGGGTTGATTTTGGGGGGAAAAGGTGTCAATAGGTTTGCATGGGGATGGAGGCTTGCAAGGGCAGGTTGAAGCATGGAGAAAGGAAGGGAATGGAGGGGTAGAAGGCTAGAAAGGTGGGGTAAGTGTGCAGGTTGAGAGGAGGGAGAGATAGTGGCTGCAAGTTGAGGGAAGGTTGGGGTTACGGGAATAATGGCTACAAGTTGCTGGATGATGTGATGGAGGATGGCTGGGGTTTTGCAGGTGGAGAGGCAGGGTAAAGGAGGGAAAATAGGTGGGTAGATGATGGGAATATAGAGTAGGGGTACAGATTGGGGAAAGGAAAGATGAGGCTGCAAGTTGGAGGGGGAAAGGCTGGGTGTCGAAGGGTATGAAGCTGTAGGTTGGTGTGTGATGTGAGGGAGGATGGGCTGGGTTGATGGCTGCAAAATGCAGGGTTGGGGGTGGCGTAAGAGGGTGAGGTTGTAGAGAGGAGAAGGGCTGCATTTGGGGTAGAGGGAATGCTGCAAAAAGAGGAGGATAGTTGCTAGAAAAGAAGAGACATATGCATGGAGAGGAGAGGGAAGGGTGACGGGCTGCACGGGGCTGCATGTTCTTCAATAGGTTGGGGAAGGTTTTGGCTGGGTTTAAGAGGGGAAAAGATGGGGGTTTATTTAGGGATTGATTAGAAAAAGCCTCCCCAAAATATAAAGCTTGCAAGTGAGGTTATTAGGAAAAGAACCCCCACCTAAGCAAGGTTTAATTTTCTCAAAAGAAATCATGATACTAGTATTATTATGATCAATATTATTATCATTGTTTTATCACTTCCCCTATTTTATTTTTTTGTAATTATTGCTAACATTATTATTATTCTTACAATCCTTGTTATGGGTATTATTATCAAAAGTATTATTTATAAAAGATTATTGGTATAGCCATCCTTTCTATTTTAATTACTTTCTTCTTATTATCAGTATTATTATCGACCTCAAATTTTTTACCTTCCTCTACCCTTTCTTACACTTAATCCGGGTTATTTTTATAACTTAATATTTATGGACCTACTCGAGACAACAAGGCGATCGCTAAAAAAAATAATCTTATGGTTTACTTCGCCTACTAATCAAGTTTTAAGTCTTGCATGTCTAAATTAAGGGCTAATTAATACGGGGTATTACAATATGAATCAAAAGAGGCAAACAAGTATTGAAAAGAACACACTTTTAAACCAGCAGACCTAGTATGGCTTCATCTTTGAAAATAAAGGTTTCCCTCTAGAAGAAAAAAAAAACTCATGCTAAGGAGTAACATACCTTTCAAGATTTTAGAAAAGATTGGAAACAATGCATATTGCCTTGAGTTTCTAAAAGAAATGGAGAACTTATCCAACACATTCAATGTAGGTGACTTACTCCCTTATCTACATGACACTCTCTATAAAGGTGAGGAGGTGCCTTTTCAAGAAGGGGAGGATGATGTAAGATCATCTCAAAATAAAGATAATCTACTTATTAATTTTTTCAAAGTTGAAGGCTTCAAAATTCTTCTCATTTGGGTTAATGAATAACAAGATTATCTAGAAGCCACATAAAGCCATGCAAGTGCCAAACAAAGCCATCCACCCGACTTGTGGATGGATCCATTTTGGCTGCCTTATGGATCCACAAAGTTGCTCATAGATAGGCTCCATTATGGCTCAGCAAAGCTACATTTTATCCACCTCTACACTCAACCATTTTTGGCTAAAGATAACCAACAAGGAAGGCCCATTTCGTGTGCAAAATTAAGGGGCATTATGAAGATAAATTTGAGGAGATAAAGGCCTTCAAAGCAGGCTTAAAAACATGGGGAAGTAACCTCCAAAGTGTCGAGCAATCAGCCAGCCTACCAAGAAGACCTCATTCCTTTTCAATCAAACCAAAGTTTCATTTCTCAGATAAAATTAGTTAAAGTATGTTGTTAGACTTTTGTAATGAGTAGTTTATGTTTTCTAAGCCTTGTCATAGGTTGCAATAGCAACCATCATGTGATAGATGGCTATGAAGTTTTGAATAATGAGCACTAGTTGATTGTAGTGTTGTAACCTTAGTTAACTTATATTGGTGCCAACTATGGTTGGAGGTGTAACAAAATATGCTCATTATGGGTTAGATTTGTTTTGTATTTCCTAAAGGCCGACTAACACTCTATATAGAGTGGAAGGACTGAAAGGAGAGGCAGTTTTGATAGAAGAGAAAATACCCCTAGTTGTTGAGCCACCTCTATTATCAAGGCTAAGGTATGGTCTTGTGAATCTCTCAAAAATCTTATACCATTCAAGCTAAGAATTGAAACCTTAGTTGGTTGATGTAAGTACTTGATCTTGAAGGCTATCATGATTAAGTTCATCTCCTGTCTTCTTCCCCTTCTCTACATGTTTTTTGTTTTGTTGGAATCTACCCATCTCCAACACCAACACTTAGTATGACTCAATTTATTTTAGCAATATGCATCACATAGGAACTAAGAATTCTAAAGGATATCCGACTAAAACTAAGATCCGAATAACATGATTTTATTTTCTCAAATCCTAAACATGATAAGATCACTCATCTTCAAGTAAGACATCATAAGTAGTAAAATTATTTAAGGGGTCGTTATTTACCTCACAAAATCTCTTAGATCATCTATCGTAAGAACGAATGACACTCACGAATATATCGAACCTCATGTCTTTTAATGCAAATCAAATTGTCAACCTATGTGCATTTTTACACACAACAGAAAAGGATCTATTAGACTTTGACTATTTAAATCCCACCGCACCCTATGACCTATGTGCAGCAAATTTCTTTATAATCCATTTAGATAAAACTAATAGAATAAAAATCAAAATAATCTTAAAGTATTTAATTCTAAGTATAAAATATTATATATATATATATATAATTATACTAATATATACATTTAATTATATATAAATATACAAGTAATATTTTCTTTCTATATATATATATTAAAATATAAAAATAAATAAATATTAAATAAATTAACTAATTTTAATTACTTTAATCTAACGTCTATCGGTGGCCCCTCCCCTATGTTGTTCAGATTAACGGACTTCTACCGACCTATAAAAGACAACCGAAGGCGAAGGGACCAGCTGTGACCTGTGAAGAGCGGAAAGATTGTTGCTGGGAACAAAAAAGGCAGCTGACCTGTCCTTCTCACCTCATATTACGAGCGTGACGCTGACGCATACAAAATAATAAAAGGCGTCATGGGAGACTAAGTTCAGGCTGAGATGAGAAACACTAGAAAATGAATGGCAGACACGGTGCACGCCGTACCCAAAATGCCAAATAATATACTATCCTATCTACCTATCTAGGCATCTATACTAACAAGTAACTACAGGTGGATTTTTTTTTTTTTAATTTTCTGCATTGCCCTTTCGAAGCCTGATCAAGCCATGTTGTACGTAGATGGACTCATCATGGGCCTTACGGCTCACGGGCTTTGCGCGGTCGCCGCTCGCCGGCATCACAGCAGCAGCAGGCAAAAAAATTAATAATAATAAAAATAAATAAAAAATAGCGCAAGCGTTCTTTGAACGGGTGGCTCAATGCAGACCGCAATTATCTATACACCTAAATTTTAAGATTTAAATTTATCTAAAAATATATATTAGTAGATTTCTCTTATTTTTTTTATTGATAATGAAACATAATATAAAAATAATTATGATACAAAAAGTACAATAACATTTTTATTGGTATTTGATGATTATTATTATCATTATTAAAATAAATTTATTGAATTTTTTTTTGTACCACAATCTGCATTTATTTTTAATTTTTATTACCTAATCATTAATAAAACAAATTGTCCATTAACGTACTTGCATTTTTTGGATATATTTAGATTTTGTATTTAAGTGCCTATCATTTTTGGTGCTGGCCACCATCCGTTGGATTGCAGTCGCCCTAAATGCATGGATTATATAATACAGTTGATAGCGCCGCATAATAACAGCAGCAGATACGATACGAGGCTACCTAAATCGGACGCAGCAAGACTAAAACGCGTCGTTTTCGGTTCCCAATCGTGTTTTATCTTTTCTTTCTTTTTTCTGCTCCCAGGTTTGCTAGGTTTCATTCCGCTAAACATCTTCTCTCTCTATCCCATCTATAAATTGAGGCACAGTGTTAGCCTTGATAACTCTCCACTCTCCTCGATCACATCTTCCCCCTCTCCTTCTCTGTTGATCAGATCCATATCTCTCTAAACCATGGGCAAGGATCCAGTTCGTGTTCTCGTAACCGGTGCCGCTGGTAATGTTTCTCTATTTTTAGTTCATTTCTTTTTCTTTGAACCGCTGTCGATTATTCAAGAGTCGCTCGATTAATATAGATTAACTTCGGTTGACCAGTTCGCGTAGATCTATTACAGTTGTGTGTTCAGCTCGCTGAATTTTTTTTTTATCGAATCATTTATCTTGTTGCATCTAATACTTAATTTATAGGCTATCGTTGGTCTGATTCGTTTTTAAGTGTCGTGGTTTTCTTCCTTCTCGTTTAGCTCATCGGATCGGTTTTTTTATAAACGGATCTAGTTTGCTCACTTTTCATTTTCATCGATGACTTATGCTTTCTCTAAACACAGAGCTCACTGATTAGCGTTTTAATGCATTTTCTTTTGACTCGATGGACTCTGGTCAGTGATCTGATAGATGGTACGGATGAAATAAAGGTTATCCGTCTAGTAAAAGACGGATCTGGTGTCCATGAGGGCTTATTGTTGGTGATCTTTTGAAATTCTTATCGTTGACGTAGAGATTTTAGTATGTCTTGGTACATGATAGAGTGGCGTTGATGGACATTAAGCAGCCTTGGAAGCGGAGAGTCGGGCATGTAGCACATTTGGTTATAGGTTTTGTTGCACTGCTGTGTTAAGTATTTTAAGTATGCTTGCTAATTTTTTAATGCAGCTTTTATTTTATATTTTTTTATCCCATATGACTAATGTCTGAATACGGATGATCAGAAATATAATTAAGAAGTAAATTTTCTTTATGCGGTGCGTGAGTGTGAGTGTTGGGTAGTTTGGTATTTGCCTCGTTAAAAGATCGGTTTGACTCATTCGTTTAGTTAAATAAGCTGAGCTTGAGCCTTACTTTTGGACACTTTTATTAAACGAGCTGAGTTCAAGCTTGAAAAAGTGAGGCCTGGTTCATTTTATGGCTTTAGCTCGTGGGTTCGGCTTGACTTGGCTCGTTAAAATCTCGGTTCGACTCATTTGTTTAGTTAAACGAACCAAGCCCGAGCTTTATTTTAGGCTCGATTAGTTACACGAGCCAAGCCCGGGTTTAGGAGTATTCGGCGTAGCTCATTTACAGCTCTAGTGTTGGGATTACTGAATATTTCTTAAAATTTCCTGGTGTTTCAGCTACACTCTATGGTCGTCCATTTTTAATACCATAAGTCAGCCATTGAGTTTTGGAGGATTGATCAGCATATTTGATCTCAATCGTTATTAGCAGCCAACATGAGCTTATTTTTGCTATATTTGAGCCTGATTTGTGGTGCTATTACAAATGTATCTGGTTATTTTAATCTGTGTTTGTGATTCTTCTATTCATTTCCGTGCATGCTTATGTTCATGCCACACTGGTTCTTTCGTGAAATGCATCAATTTGTTCTTTCTGGTATGCGTTTCGCTGTTTTTTCTTGTATGCCAATCCTCAGCTTTCTTGCCTGCCTGCTTGAAATTGTGAATCCATGAATTTCATTGTGCACAATAGAGATCACATCATTTAAATTTTTTCCTGTTGAAGAACATGGATTTTTTTTTTTATCTCACTTGTGTACTCAAATTGTGGGAGGCAGTCTAATATGAGAAGTGTCTTTGACATGCAGGGCAAATTGGGTATGCCCTTGTTCCCATGATTGCTAGAGGTGTGATGTTGGGTCTGGATCAACCCGTGATTCTACACATGCTTGATATTCCTCCAGCCGCAGAGGCATTGAATGGAGTGAAGATGGAGCTTGTTGACGCTGCCTTTCCACTTCTCAAAGGTTGGAGCTCGATCCTTGGTTCTTTGTGTTTTTCATCACTTTCGTAAAGTTGAACTTGATACTTCTCATTTGCATCCGTACAGAATTTGATCTTCTCCTTTCCCTTGGGAATTGAATGAGTGGCATGAGTTGATGATTTTTTTTGTGAATATTAGGTGTTGTTGCTACAACTGATGCTGTTGAGGGTTGTACTGGAGTGAACATTGCTATCATGGTCGGTGGATTCCCAAGGAAAGAAGGCATGGAAAGGAAAGATGTGATGTCTAAGAATGTTTCTATCTACAAGTCACAGGCTTCTGCTCTGGAAAAGCATGCTGCTCCAAACTGCAAGGTATTTGAACTTCATATCATCACCATAGAAGTGGGAGTTCCTGTATTTTGAATATGATATAGCTGTTGCACACTTTTGGGAGATAAAATACTATATGTTATCTAAGCTTCACCTGATGTTTGTACTGGATACCCTGTTCTCATCTATAGCTGTGTGTAGAGAAAGCCACTGGATTCTGTTTCCAGCTTCCCGCTTTCTTTTTCATTTTCATGCCTATGCCAGTAACCTTTTATTCTTCATTTCTATAGTGATAGCTGTAGGATTAGCAGTGGGTATTTGGTCACTTTATCAGTTCTTATTTCGTATGTTTTGGTTCTGTAACTATTTATTGTTTGTTCCTGCAACCTGAGATTGAGTTATGTGCTGCATTGTTTTCTCACTGCTATTGCTTATTGTCTAGGTTTTGGTTGTCGCTAACCCTGCCAACACCAATGCATTGATCTTAAAAGAATTTGCCCCATCAATCCCTGAGAAGAACATTACTTGTCTGACAAGGTTGGATCATAACCGAGCTTTGGGTCAGATCTCAGAGAGATTGAATGTCCAAGTCTCTGATGTCAAGAATGTGATCATTTGGGGAAATCACTCATCAACTCAATATCCTGATGTTAACCATGCAACTGTCAATTCGAAGCCTGTCCGTGAGCTTGTTGCTGATGATGCATGGTATGTTAGAAAGAGATATTTGGAGGGATAATATTCTACTCCCCACTTTAGTCGTTATTGTGTCTGATGTGGTACATAACTCTTGCAGGTTGAATGGTGAGTTTATCACCACTGTCCAACAACGTGGGGCTGCAATCATCAAGGCACGAAAGCTCTCAAGTGCGCTATCAGCTGCTAGTTCTGCATGTGACCACATTCGTGACTGGGTACTTGGAACTCCGGAGGTTGGTGCCTCATTTTTATGGTGTTAGCTGCGTATTGATTGAATTCATTGTAACTGTGGGTTTCTTTGTTTTATACTTTGGAAACTTGGATTCTCTCCCCCATCCTACATTAGAAGCTGGCATCAATAAAACTAAATGATACTTGATGATATCTGTGCAGGGCACCTGGGTTTCAATGGGTGTATACTCAGATGGCTCATACAATGTTCCAGCTGGGCTCATCTATTCTTTCCCCGTAACTTGCAAGGATGGAGAATGGACAATTGTCCAAGGTCAGAGATTGATGACTCAGAACTTTTGTGCTTCTCCACCCCCACCCCTAGCAAAAACCAAAAAAAAAAAAAAAAAAGAAAGAAAAGAAACGAAAATGAATTAAGGACACGATTATTGTTTGTTATATCAAACCTGAGATGACATGGATTTCAATCGATGTTTTTGTTCGACATACAGGACTTCCAATTGACGAGTTTTCGCGAAAGAAAATGGATGCAACTGCTGCAGAGCTCGCTGAGGAAAAGAACCTTGCGTATTCATGCCTTTCTTAATTTATTAGTACCAATTATCTGGCACGGTGGTTGTAATTTGTGGATAAGAGGTAGCTCAAACTTTGGAATAAGCTATCATGAAACTGGTGTGGGCTGTCTATTTCCGCAATTTGTCTTTCCATAAGTTGGACGAGGGCTTTCAGAAACTTACCCTATGAGGGTAGAGATGGGTGATTTTTTCCGCATTGTTCTGTCACCTTTTATGTAAGAAAACCGGGAAAACCTTTCTGAGGGTTTTGGCACATATTAATATCTCATTTCTAAACGTAATCTAAGCTTTGTTCAAGCTTTGAGGTTGTAGTATGAGAATCTGAGCTTATAATCGACGCTTGCAACGGTCTGTAATAATAACAAATATTGATGGCAATTGGGTCTGGTGGGTTGAGTTAGGATTGAATTATAGCGGGTTGGATTATTATTATTATTTTTTTTATGGATTGGTTGTGGGTAGAGCTAGCAAAAGTTGACCCGACCCGAAAAATCCGACGAATGTCGATTCGATCTGTCCGAAATTTAATCCGATTTTATTCGAATAATTAAGAATTCAAAACTTATGTGATCCGATTCAATACATATCCGATATCCGATATAACTCGAGAAATCATAAGTCCGAAATAAATCTGACCTGACCCACTGCTTACCCGAAACTCGATATAACCTGAAAAATTATAAATCCAAAATGATCCGATCCGATCTATTATTTATCCGAAATCTGAAATTATCCGAAAAATTATAAATCTATAAAGATTTGATCCGATATTACTCGAAAATTAATTCAATGTTCCTCCATGAATTTTAACACTGTAATATTACCAAAGCATACATGAATTATTTATTATTAACATAGCAACATATATTATTTCATACATCACAATATTTAGCTGTTAACATAATATCTTTTAGTCTATCAGTTACATAACCAAAAATGCCTTCAAAATAAATGCTACCACACCCTACAAGTAAAACAAGTTAACATAAAACTATGCTTTGAAGCCTCATGCAACAAGTTAAACATTATTTACTATACTTACAAAGAAACATTAACAATTAACATTTTTTAATCCTTATAGTTATCGTATTCTCAGATCTAATAAAATTATATCACATGATTTAAAATATTATAAAAGAAAATATTATTCTTTTCTAAATATAATAATATTAGACAAAGAGAGGTCGCTAAAACTGATATAATGTCGCATGATACTAAACACAACTTTTGTGTGTATGAATTAGTTGAATTAAATTTTTAATGAGACAAATACCAAAATAATTTAGCTTATTTACAACTCTATATACAAGGAAAAAGATATATACATGAGCAAGATTAATTCAATTTGACGAAATAGCATTATGGTAAAGAACTTTGGAAAAGAATAACGTTAGTGATACATAAATCGGATGTACAAAGATGGAAAATTTTATTTGTACGTGTACTTGAATGTAGGAAAATACGTGTGAGATGGACATCTTTATTTTGTAAATTTATGGATGTAAGTGATTTGTAATTTTGTATGGCCATGTATTGTATTTTTTTTTAAGTAGAGAATTTATTAAAAATCAAATGTTTTGCCTGACGAACATTATTACGGACCGTTTTACTTATCTTTTTTTTTTAAAAAAAAATATTTGGAAGAATCGTTAATCAGTTGTTCTGACGAAATTAAGGTACATCGTACGATCGTGTATCATTTCATTTGAATACAACTTTCAAATCTTTGAGCGAAGCATGTAATATACAGTCCTAATTTTCACTGAAACACCGAAACAGGCGGGTCACATTGGACATATATTATATATATGGTAACACATGGAAATCTAACTAGTTAATTTTAATCCCAAGATAGATTTTAGGCCTCTAACAACTCCACTAAGCTGCACAATAATTTCACATGCAGTTTCGGGAGGAAGAAAAAAAGGCACAATTTTTGTATTCCACATTCATATGTAAGTTTAATCAATAAAACGTAGAAACTGATCGAAATGAAATACTGGAAATTCAAGAACTTTGGCAATTTGTTCGACAAGAGCCTCAGAGACGCCAAAAAAATCTTTGCCAGGATCCTTCTGAATTTCAACCCCAAGCTTCGACAGCCTCCAAATCCCTTCGAACTTGTTTTCGATGTTAACTTTCTGCTTCTGCGTTTCCTTCAATTTCTTCTTCTCTGACGGATATCGGAGTTTCTCAGTTCTTTGTGACCTTTTAGCGCATTGAATTACAAGGAATTTTGTTGGAGGGAGTGAGGGAGTCGTACTTTCTAAACTTGGTACTGGCAACAAGTTACTCACAGTCTCACAGAATGGAAGCACTGGAGCAGAGCCGCAGAGGTGTGTAATGGGCGTTTCATGTTTGCCTGTTTCACTGTTTGGCTCAGGGATGAGTCTCGGTCCTCTCAGAGACTGAGTTTGTTGAGACATGACATGAGATGAGAGGGTGAGGTGAGGGAGCGTGTGTCGGTGTCGTGCAAGCGTAGGTGGCGTAGGCGGAGTAGCTGAAGCTGAGGCATGCGTGTGGCGTCATGACTCATGGCGTGTATAAGAAAAAAATTCAGAGGCAGAGGCATAGAGCAGCATGTTACTGACTTATACTTATTGCCTTATTGCTTAAAAAAATATAGAGTAGGTTAAAATAGGTTTATTTTATATTTTTATTTTAGATTTAATTTAAGTAAATTAGGATATTAGATTGTAGAATAATAATTTAGAAAAAATAATTTGATTTAAGATAGGTTAAAAATAATTGAAAAAAATAAAAATAATTTAGGATAAATTTAAAAAAATTCTGTTATGTTACAGATCAACGGTTATTATTAAAATAATTAAGATAAAATTTAGAGGTATAAACTAAGATTAAAATTAATAGTGTAATTCTATCAAGTTTTAACCTAATTAAATTTATATCTAAACCATCGTAATAATAAACCTTCTAAAATAATCATTACTACTATTATTAATTAAAAAATAAATAAATAATGTCAATTAATTTTAAGATATTATTAATTACTAAAAATCCTATCCAAACTCACTATATTATTATTATTACTGGCATTATTATAATCATTATTATTATCGTTGTTGTTATTATTATTATTATTATTATCATAAGATGATGACGACAACGATGATGATGATGATTATTATTATTATTATTTTGATTATTGTTATTATTATTGTTGTTGTTATCCAACCCTAGTTTAACCTACACTTAATTGTACATGTGCATATTGATTTAATACCAAACTAAAAATTAATTTATTGAAAAAGTATATAACTATTTTGATGCTTAACTAAGAAAGTAAACTAAATTTTACTTACACACACAATTCTTCTATTTTTAATTAATCTAAGTATTAAGATACAACAATAACATATAAAATATGTGAAACAACTTTAGGTTTCTAATTAAACTATTAATTTTAGTTTATAATGAAACTACTCATTTTGATCTATAAGACTACTATAAGGTTCTTATGAAACTACTAACTTTAACTTATGAAACTAGGTTAAGATTATAATAAAACTACATGCTTTAGCTTATGAAACTATCAGTTCGGCTAATGAAATAACTCGTTTCAACTTATAAAAGTATTCTATCTTTCTAATGGAACTATTATAAGTTTCTAATGACATTGCTCATCTAATATTATGAAACTAGTCATCATAGCATATTCATAATACTCTAAATTTCTAATGAAACTACTTGTCTTGGCTTATTAAACTACTTAAAGTTATTAAGGAAAATACTCATTTTAGTTGATGAACCTAGTGTAATAGTTTTATGAAGCTACCATAATTGTTTTATGAAACTATTAGTTCTAAATTCTCATTAGAAGTAGTAGTTTTTACTAGATACGCCCTCAATATATATTCTTATCAAACATGGATGAAACTGCTCAAGTTTACCAACTTAAATGATATATTCTTATAATTTTTTCAACTTAGGAATGTCAAGGGATTATGATTTATGAATGCTTGAAAAGCCAACATCATAATCTGATTTATCAAATATTAGAACATACTTGTAATAATATATATGTGATATAACTATTGTTAATATGCTTGTACTGATGAACATCTCTAAAGGAAAAACCACAAATATAACTATTGTTAAAAGTAGTATTATTTCGCTTACGAAACATTGTTAAAAAAGAGATGAAGAGAATAGAGAAGCAAAATCAATGGTATGTAACCTTCATTAACTAAATTGAGTGTATAACTTTGCCAAATCTAAATGGCATAAGAAGAACAAAACTTTAATATAGTGCTTCAATATATAGTTTGGGTTGAACCAAATACATATTATTTCTTTCAACCCTAGGTTGACCAAATACAAAATATATAACTTTAATCCTATGCAACATAAATTGGTAAGGAGCATTTTAGCTTATAGAAGAACAATATAATACATAGTCCAACTAAGCAGTTGAGGCCAACTGAATACATTAACCTAAAAAAATAAGCTTGAATTATCAATTACCCTAACTAATTAATAATACAATATGATGTTTGAGTTAGAAACTAATCATTACAATATTAAGCCTAGTGAATATAGAATATGCCCCATGGGCCACAAGTGATATGATATCGAATACATTTCGATTGATCAAGTCTACCAAAAGTTCTAACAAAGTCTTCAATTCCACGATCTAGTGACCAAAACCCAAACAACAACTATGATATGAACCAATTGCCATTGTAGCTTAAAACGAATATTACATAATCATAATCTATTCAGTTATTCAAAAATAGTTATCAATAATACTAATTCTAATATTTGAAATATTTAGGAACAATTGTGTAAAGGTATATGTATAAAGAAAGATCGTATCATAAGTAAAATCCAATCAAACAAAGGAAAAGTTTTATCAATTCTATTATAAGTATACATAAATAACAATTTTTAGCCTTAAACACTATATGTTAGTATATATACCTTACAATATAATACCTATAAGGCTATAACATCATAGAAAAATAAGAAAAATCTAATGTGAGGATATTAATTATTCATTATAAAAATTAAAGATTAATGTTTTTATTACATCAATTATGTTAAATAGTAAGAAGTCAATATGAGTTGGTCCTTAGTCAATAATGGTCATTATTACTTAATTTATCTAATTTTTATTTGATTTAGCTTGATATGATCGAAATAAAATATAGAAAAAATAATAATGTGTTATTATTATTATTTTTCCATAATTGATATTCAATAATTACTACTATTATAGTTCTCATTATTTTTGTATCATCATCATCATCATCATCATCATCATCATCATCATCATCATCATTATTATTATTTGATGATTATTATTATTATTATTATTATTATTATTATTATTATTATGTTGATATGATGTGATCAATCTATTTGAAAAATAATATGAGAAGTACAACCTTAGACCTTCATTTGTTATCAATTATCAATGGTTATTGTAAGTTAATATTATGTAAGGACCGTACAAAATATAAATATAATATACACTTAAAATAATATTTGAACTCAATATGATATGATCAAGCTAATAATGGAGTTGAATTATAAGTTATGCTTTAACATAAAAAGAAAAGTAATCCGATTTGAAGATATTTAAATTTAGAACATCAAATAAATCTTCAAAGATGAAATAATGACAAAAAATTCTAATGCCCCAAAACAATGTATATAATAATTTGCTTTTAATTAAATAAGATAAATTGAAATAAATAATCTTAAAATAATTAGTCTTTAATAAAATTTTGGAATAAAAAAATAGCACAAGTATAAGTGCATGACTCGCTACTGAAATGACCCGAATCTGATCCAAACTCGACCCGAAAATATAATAATTCGAACTCACCTGAGCCCGATCCGAACCCGAACCGAAATTAGAATAACCCAAATTTATCCGAATTTGAGTCAATCCGATCTCAACCCGACCCGATCCGATAACTTAAAATGACCCGAGATTATCCGATACCAAGTTGATCAGAATCAAACCCGATCCGATAAAATGATCCGAGATTATCCGAAACCGATATGACCCGATTATTATTTAACCCGATCCGAAAGTGACCCGACCCGTCCGATTGCCAGCTCTAGTTGTGGGTAAGGTTGAATTATTTTGAGTATAGGTTATTTTGGATTGTTTTATCATCTGGGCATATTTGGATTGTTGTAAATTTAGATTGTATTGGGTTAATTTATTGGGTTGAGTTTAAGTTGAGATGTTTTGGTTTCAAATTAAGTTAGATTTGGATTATATCAATTTAGCCTGTCTGATTGGAATAAAGGATATAAATAAGGTGGATTTTACTTGAAATTTAATGAGTTTTATCTATTAGATATTTAAATTGATATGAATAAATAAATATGGATGATAAAAAGTATTCGTCGAGTACGGATATGTGATATTTATATTCCTATCTGTATGTGTATCTATATCCATATTCATATTAGTTTACTAGTTATATAATAATTTTTGTCTTTAATTTAAATATAACTATAGTAAAAATTAAGGTTAAAATTATTATTTGATTTAACTCTAAATAGGTTTATTTGTTCGGTAATAAATTTATCCATTGGATGATGTTCATGAATGGATAAATGAATTATTTGTTGGGTAATAGATATCTAATAGATATGGATATAGTAAAGATGTGTTAGTGGATATTCGTATAGAATACAAATGAAAATTTGAGTACGGAGTTTTTTTTATCGGGTATGAGTATCTATCAAATCGGATTTAGGCCGAGCAAACTCATAATTGAGTGATTTGTGTTTGAATTAATTTAATGGGTCAGGTTTGGATTAACTTGACAAATTAGGTCTTTTTAAATTTTGATGGGTCGAGTTAGGCTCAGACGAGCTAATCTTGGATTAAATCACTTTAGATTTAGATCAAAGCGAATATTAACCACCAAAATTAATCTCACTCATTATTCATTAACCTTGTAGGCAAGAATTAAGTTTAACTTCATCTAAGTATATGATTAATAATATGTTATTAATTGCTATTTATTTATTATTATGAATTTTTAATATTCTATTTTTATATGAAAAAATCTGTAGAATTAGAATATTATTGGTGAATAAATAAATTCACAATAAAAGTAAGAAAATAAATAAAATTTAAATAATAATATGTTTTAAAAGCTTTAAATAAATAATAAGACATGTTTATTTTTTTATTATCATAACTAGTTAATATCAAATATATTTTTATCAAGTTGGATCAGGTTAATAGACGATCGGGTTGATAGTGGGTTGGATTGATAACATGTAGGATTGATAACGGATTATGTGTTGAGGTCTAATCGAGTTAGAGCCAGATCGGATTACTTATATTCAGATCAATGTCGAATCGAGTTAGTTTTGAGTTGGATCAGATTGTTAAATTTATTAAATAATATTAGATCGAATTTTGTACAGGTCGGATTGGGTCGAATAATTTTTGCCAGCTCTAATAGCAAATATAATTGTCTCATTATATGAGACGAGTTTGAAAAGACGATTAGTGCAGCAAAAAAAAAAACTATTAGTTTAATGGTGTTAAAAAAATGTAGTTGCAGTTCCTTTAGATTGCCAGAAGCCTAGAACATAAACCATCAGCTAACATGAGAACATAGCCAAATCATAAATGTAATTTGCTACCAAACCATACAAATTTAGTACCATTCATATTATAGTAGTTGCTCCTCTTTGCAAGTTTAATTAATGGCTCTAGGATCAAATGGAGTTCATAACATAAACAAAAAAAAAAGAAAGAAAGACAATAAAAAGTGAGAAAGATCGAATATTTAAAGAATGGATAACTTGCTTCACATGTGGACATGAAATCCCACCGAACCCATTGTTCTCTTCTGGTTAATTCCATCCTTCAAACTCGATGTAGTCGACCGATCCAAGTCTCAGTTCCAAGAAGATCAAGCATACTATGAACGAACTCCATCATGAATAAGATATGTTCGATGATAACCCTAATCCAATTTTTGAGGAGATCTAGGGTAGGGGAAGGAGCCAAAACAAAGCATATCAAGATGACGCACATCAATACGCTAATCCATGGATAAGTGGATTCTCTTCTAAGGAACCTTTCACAGGACATGTCTCAAAGGTTGAATACTCTATAGAAGATGATGTATAATGGCATGAAATCAAGGGCCTAGAGGATGAATGTAAAGACAATCTGGAACTGCTAGATTCGCAGTGGCCCCAAGTGTGCCTAATGGCTAAAGAAAAGCAAAAGCTCAGATGCCCATGGCGTCATAGTCTCATCTTGAAGCTTCTTGGCTGATCTCTGAGATTCAAGATGATCTACCACAAGATTTGGGACATGTGGTCTTTCTAAGGCACTTACAAACTGGTGGACTTAGGTAGTAGATTCTTTTTTATTAAACTAAAAAAGAAAGTTGATTTTGATTCAGCCCTAAATGGAGGGTTGTAGACTATATATCAACAATATCTTATTGTAAGACGTTGGACACCGGAGTTTTGAGTCTCTACAGCCTCTGTGATGTTGACCCTTGCTTGGGTTCGGTTGCTAGAGATCCCCTTGAGTACTACGGGGACATTAACATGCTCCGACATATTAGCAATTGCATAGTAAATTTTATCAAACTAGATACTCAAACTTCTAAGACATCTAGGGGCAAGTTCGTCCAAATAATTGTGTAAATTGATCTCAAAAAACCTTTGTTACCTAAGTTCTACTTGGGTAACATGTTGTGCAGTATTGAATATGAGGGTATTCGAACCATCTGTTATCACTGTGGATGCTTTGGCAATTTGCATAGTGATTGCCCAGAATTTCCAGAGGCCCTGGTAAGAAAAGAGGAAGAAGATAAATTAGCTAGTGGGATTGTGGTGGATGATCATACCACCACGATGGAAGATAGAGAGGAGACAACCTACAACCCTTTGATGTTAGTGGCCGACCGAGGGAGAAGGTATCAGAAGTCAAGGGGACAATGAAGACTTGGTCCAAGTAATGACCATTCGATACAAAATAAGCTCAGTCTTTCCTAACAAGGAAGAGAGAGTAAATCGGGTTCCTTAAAATTTGAAACTCTTTATTATCTGGAGGAAATGGATGGACAGATGGATGATGACTCATTAATTGACCAAATGAGGTTAGGATTAACCAAAACAGGAGGTTTGAACAAGGAGGCTCCACATGAGCTGCTAATGTGGGGGTTGAAAACCCAAATAAACAATATCATGAAGGGATGGACCAACAAAAACCTACCTTAATTAGGGTACCTGTACCCACAAAATCAGTGATAATGGGCTAGGAAACCAAAAGGAGGTAAGTTGTTGGATGTAAGAAGGGGAAATTGGGCCAAAGCATGGGTAGGTCCCCTTTAAAATCTATTTCAGATAAGAATATGATGTCTAAGGAGGACACTGCAGGTAGAGTTTCAACTTTGATGAGGAATTTTACACAATTAGGCTTATCTAGGCCTCCTATAATAAGGCACATCAGAACCACTTTTGTATCCTCTAGATTGAGTGTACTCGATATAGGTAATGAAGTTGACTGGGGTCCTAAGGTGGGTTCAAACTGTTCCTGAGTCTAGTTCCTTATGAACGGTACATTAGAGAGTATGAATTTCCTCTTTTGGAAGGTGAAAGGAGATGGAAATTCAAACTTTAGAAATCATTTCTTAGATATAGTCCAACAGAGGAGACGGTCTTTAACTATGTTAATTGAAAATAAAATCAGTGGCGAGAATGTAGATAAAGTGATTCATCAACTCAAGTTTACCAGTAACGTAATGGTAGAAGCTTGGGGCTTTAGAGGTAGGATATGGATGCTTTGGAAAAACTCCATTATTGATGTCAGAGTGTTGGGTACTTCTGACAACTTATCCATTTGCATATTATTTTACTGAATGCTATGGAGTTTTTATTCACTGGGATCTATGGTTCACTAATTCTTATGCTCCGTGATGAGCTTTGGGAGGATTTAATGAGTATTACAGATGATCATACCTTGCCTTGGCTAGTAGGAGGAGACTTCAATGATATCAGTAACCTATCTAAGAGATGAGGAGGAAATACCATACATCTCAATTAATGTAAACTTTTCTTTGATAGGCTCTAGCAATGTGGTTTTCTTGATCTAGGATTTCAAGGTCCAAGATTTACTTGGCATGGAACTATGGGAGGAAGACGTATTAGTTCTCAAATTGATACAACAGTTGTAAATGAGGCACGGTGCTTGGATTTCCCTTTGGTAACTGTTTACCATCTTGAGAGATCATATTCTAATCACCATCCTCTACTCTTAACATTAATGGAGAATATATGGTCCCCTATTCAGAATGAACTAAGATTCAGGATAAAATGTGAGCGACTTTTGGATCCTAGGTTCCTTGATGAGGTTATAAGTGAGTTCAAAAATTATTTGTGATTCTATTGCTCTTTACACTCAACACTTGAAAAATTAGAATTAGACTTGCTTTGGTGAAATTTTCTAATGAAACGAATGCCTTCAGGCTCAATTGTTAGGATTTTCAAAATGCTTTGATTGAGAAGGAGAACCATAACTTACTTAAACTAGAGAAGAAATTATTGAATGAGCTAAGCAAAGTACTCTTACAAGAGCATCTATTTTGGTTCCAATGTGCCCAAGCAGACACAACAACACTATATGATAGAAATATGAGAGTTTTCCATCTGATGGCTAATCACTAGAGAAGGAAGCAAAGAGTGTTACAACTTAAGGATATGGAGGGGACTTGGATAGAGGACCAAGGTTGTTTGAGAAATCCAGCTAAGAAATTGTTTCAAGAGTTGAACATGGTAGAGAACATAGAAGATGAGTGGATTGAACTCCTGAAAATTTTCCAACCTATTACTAATGCAGGAAAAACACAACTACTTTCACCGATATCCCTAAGGAAAGTTAAAGCAGCAATTTTGATGATGGCTCCCTTCAAAAGTCGTGGACCGAATGGCTTAGGACCCATCTTCTATCAAAAGTGCTGGTCCACGATGGGTAAATATGTGCATGGGCTTTTTGTTAGAGCTTTGCTAGGGGAGAGTTCCCGATTCAACTGAATAAAACTCACTCTCTCTCTCTCTCTCTCTCTCTCTCTCTCTCTCTCTCTCTCTCTCTCTCTCTTTTATCTTTGGTTCCCAAATTGATGTCCCTTCTTCTATTTTAGAATTCAGGCCTATTGGACTTTGTAATGTAGCATACAAAGTTATCACAAAAGTGTTAACATAATGGTTGAAGCCAATTCTTAGACATCTCATCGGGCAAGAACAATGCAACTTCTTACTTAGGCAACACGTGAGGGATAACATCATTATTACGCAAGAGGTGTCTCATAGGATGAGGAAAAATAGAAGCAAGACTAGATACATGGCAATTAAGATTGATCTAGAAAAGGCCAACAACCACCTCTCTTGGTCTTTCTTTCATGAGGCTATATTCCTCATTGAAATTCAAGATCCTATCATAACATTGATTATGAGGTGCATCTCAACCATTAGTATCAAAATAATTTAGAATGGAGAACTAACGGAATATTTTAAGCCATCACAGGGTATTTGATAAGGCGATCCCATATAGTCTTATATCTTTCTCATTTGTATATAAAGATTTGCATATATGATCAAAGTGGAAGCAGCTAGTAAAAGGCGAAAGCCAATTCAGATTGCTCAAGGGGGAATTCAACTCTCCTATCTGATGTTTGCAGATGACTTACTCCTATTCTATAAGGCCAAGGTCCAACAAATGCAAATGGTCATGCGGGTCCTTGGTCAGTTTGGTTAAGCTTTAGAATAGAAAGTTAGTCCATCAAAATCTTTGGTGTTATTCTCACCCAATATTTAGTAGCAGTTGATGAGTGAAATTACAAAATCTTCTGAATGCATGTGGTTTCTACGATGGGACGTTATATAGGGAACAAGATCCTTTTAGGTAGAAGAGCAAATGGGTTTTTCTCTGATGTCATTGATTGAGTGTGCAAAAGAATATTTTCTTGGAAACCATCCTTGTTTTCCCTTGCTGGTAGAGTAACTTTGGTTAGGGCAATTACTTCCACTATTTCTATCTACACCATGTCGATAATGACGCTTCCTATGTACGTCAATGAGATGATGAATAAACTAAATTAGGCCTTTATTTGTGGCTCCTCAGAAAAGAAGAGAAAATTACATCTTTTGCAGTGGTAGCAAATCTGTAAGGAAAAAAAATGTTGGGGGTTTGGGCATAAGATGCATTGATGATACTGACAAGGCATCTATGATGAAGCTTGCATGATAATTATTACACAAAAGAGATGCAATAATCAAGTAAATATCTTCACTTTACAGCCAAAACCAACTAATTCATCTAAATGGGAGAACTTATTGGCAACTGCACAACTCGTACACTAGGGATTGTGATCAATTATCAGGTCTGGAAAACTAACTCCCTTATGGTTTTATTGGTGGATAGGGTCAAGGCTATTGATTCATGATACTTTAGACGTCCTTACTCCTAATGAGATGAGTATTTCAGTTTTTGACATGTAATTGGGAAGGTTTCATAACAAGCTTTTACTGAGCCGCGTTATGGAAATTATGAGTACTTCTGTTGATACGACTAATGAGGAGCATGATGGATTTACCTAGGTGTACTCTTTATATGGTTGTTTCTATGTCCAATCAGTGTACAAAATTCTTAGTCATCAAGATGCTCTGTCATCTTCGAAATGGGATTATGTTTTGAAGGTGCCCACGTGGGAACATATCCACTTCTTCTTATGGTTACTTAGGAATGATAGCCTACTGAGTAAAGCAAACTATTAGAGCCGACGTTTAACAATCAATACTATTTTGTAATCTGTGCAATATGGCAAATGAGGATACGTTGCATGCTTTGCATGATTTCCTAGTGGCTAGTGAAATATGGAGACACCTCATCCTAGATAAGATAAAGGAGGATTTCTTTTCACTCTTGTTAAATGATTGGTTATGGTACAATATTAGAAAACACTACAATTTGGAAACATCTGATCCACCATGGGTGGTTTTTATATCATAGCTAGCTAGAAATTTTCGTGCTGGCATAATAAGCACATTAGATCTGGAGATCATGTATGGCCTAAAGGAGCTGCAAGAAATATATCAAATTTTGATAGGAATGAATTTGAGGCGTGGAGATCACTGGTTCACATTAGAAGATTGAGCGTACCAAGTGAAACGATAGCACTAGGGCGGACTCGACCACCCCCTATGATGGTTAGGATCAACATTGATGGCAACGCTATCTCGAATATCAATATTATCGTTGTTGGGGGAATAGCAAGAGATGCTTTGGGACACTGGCTTGTTGGCTATTCAGCCAACATGGATTTTGGGACTATTCTTGAAGCTGAGCTTTGGGGTATATTCTATGGTCTCCAAGAGGTCAAACGAAGGGTACTCAAATTTTTTTTGATTAATTGTAACTCAGTGGTTGTAGTCTAGCTGGTTAATAGCAATAACAATGCTTGGCATCCCCACTCATCCATTATTCAAGCATGTAAAGGTGCCATACAAAACTTTACATAATGTCAATTGCTTCACTCACATCGGAAAACTAATGGATTTGCCGAAGGTATAACACATGTAGGACACCAACAACCCTTGGACGTACTAGTGTATTGTAATACCCCCAAAATTTACTACTAAAAAATTTCGTTTAATGATAAGTGTTAAACAAAAACAAGTGGGCAAAACTATAAATTCTGAGGGTATTATCGCCACACTTAGTACTAGACCGGTTCACTCCTACCATTCCAGTACTAAGTGCTAAGGCTAAAAGGGATTAACTTCAAACACAAGTCGATAATTGAAACAAGATTCATAAGGGAAATGATAGTGTTCACAATACAGAAATCAGAGTGCGATTTAGAATTATAATCCAAAGGGTAAGTGACTAGAGTTTTTCAAAACATAAAACACCCCATGACATCACATAACTAGAATAAAATGAAACATGGTAAAATAAAAGGAAAAATAGAGTATGGCCAAGTCGCTCTCAATTCCTAGGTCAGGTCTAGGCTCAACGCTCGGCCCCACCTGATGCCTCGTAAGTGTTGTAGGCATTGAAGACGTCGTCCCCTACCTATACAAACTCAGACGGGTCTTCCACTCGTGGAAATGAGAAGCACCCATGAAATGGGTGATCAGTACGCTACGTACTGAGTAAGGTAATAGTTGCGCTAAGGCCAAACATACAAAACCATACAACATAGCGCATATAGCACAATCACATAGGAAACATGTAGTAATACAAATGATGAAGGCTAGTTGTGGTCTGGATAGACTTATTCTTTAGATCTCTTGTAAATATAGTAGATTCACATCATAGTATTTATCAATCCATGCGAGTTCAGGAACCCCCCTATTATAGCCAATGGATCGGTCATGCATGACAAAATGCTCCTGGCCACTATTATTCGTCGGTGGACCGGTCCGGCCCCGACTCACATGGTGTTTCACTATAATTACTTCATATATTTTCTATGTCTTATCATTAGTACGTGTGGTTCATTGAGCACGGAAACCCCCACTATTATAGCTGGTGGAACGGTCATGTAGGGCAAATTACACCTGGCTACTATTATTCGTCGGTGGACTGGTCATGCAGGGCACCCCGACTCCTGGCCACTATTATTCGCCGGTGGATCGGTCTGGGCTTAGCTCAACAATCTTTCTCTTTAAGTGGTTAGTAACTTATTCGTGTCTTATTCAATAAGCATTTCACCCTTAACATGCATGTCTCTAACATTCTACCTCTATCCTCTCAAGGGGGCCCGTCCCATATTTTGAGATTCTTGCACCCCTTATCACCCCCTGACATCCATCCCCCCTTGCACTTACACGTAATGCATACCAACTCCTAAGGGTGTGGGTTAAGGCCCAAAAACTCATGACATCTGCTCCAACTACTATCACCCTCTAGGGTTTTCCCGTGAAAACCCTAGTTGGACCTATATGGCCCAACTTTCTCTCACTTACACCACCATTACTTCATTTATCACCCCACACCTTATCTCATTTAAATCTAATCCCAAATCATATCGCTTTACCCCTTAATTTCACATGTGACTGAAAAACCCTGGTTGGCCACTTTAACCCTATTACCTTTATTCTCCCACAAGTAATTTCTCTCTTTTCACCCAATATCTCTTCTCTCCCATGGCACCCATACTCATCCCTTATATAATAAATTCCCACTCTTATCCCATATTCCACTCTCTCTCTTAATTCTTTTTACTTCCACATTTTTTTTCCAAATCAGTGTTACTTCCCAAAACCCTAATCGGGTCCCTTATACATCCTTACACCAACCTACGTACTAATTTTTGTACCAAGTCTCTAATCACTCCACAACTCTCCTCTTAGCTTATTTACACCCTAAAACAACTTTTCTCACGTAAAGGTCATCTCCATGCAATTTTTATCCACCATATGCAAACTCTAGAAGTCCCTATGCAAATTTTAGAATTTTCATGCATGGTTCCCATCTACCATTCATTCAGGGAATTTCTCCCTCCTTATTTTCCTCTCATGGATCATGAGGTAGTTTGGTCAACCTCATATCCCCCTTAGTGAACTCACTTCCCATTTTATTTATTTTTCTCCTTTCATTCCCATATAGTGTTATCAATCGTCCTAGCATACATGTCCTAGAGGGCCATATCATATCACATATATATCACCATATATACATATCATACTCAAGTCATAAAGAAACACTCAAATATACCTCAACTCCAAGTTGTGCTACACATAAGACAAGTTAAGGACAATCATATGATACACAACATAACATGATATATAGCATGTAAGGCATATGAGTCACACACCACACATGGGTTTTAGCTACATCCTTACCTAAAACGACGCCGGGCTTGGAGCACGCTCCTACATCTCCTTAGGGTTTTGGCTTGATTCACTTATACGAGGAAAAACTAAGGATGTGTTTCCCTCCTACCAAAAGTACTACTATTCCTTATTTTATTCTAAGATTAGGGTTATTATTATTAAAGGGAGCATTATACGTGAAAACTAGGGTTTTTATCTTCAAGTTAGCCTACTAGATATTACTAGTCAAATTATATTTATTTTAATATTTATAGCTATATTTACATCATCAAACCTAGTAGCTTTATTTCTTCTTATACTAGTAATAATACTAATTATAGCAAAATAGTAGTAGTAATAATAATAATAGTAGTAATACTAATGCCCCTAGTAGTATAAACCTTAGTATTTTTAAGGCCAAGGCTAATAATAACTTTAGGGGTAAAATAATAATACGATATTAGTAATACTAACAAGGTACTAATATTAATAAAGGTAATAATGATAGTATTGATAATAT
Source organism: Tamarix austromongolica (assembly GCA_039764185.1). Lineage (NCBI taxonomy): Eukaryota > Viridiplantae > Streptophyta > Magnoliopsida > Caryophyllales > Tamaricaceae > Tamarix > Tamarix austromongolica. Next base: position 74,012,481 of record CM077816.1, on the reverse strand, counting down.
AAGGGTTCGAGTAGTTTTACCACAATAATAGTAGCAAGATAACAAAAATAATAATATTAATAACTAATAATAATAATATAGTAATAATTCTCGTAATAAAAGCATTAGGAATAATATTAGCAATATTCGAATATTAAGGAATAAAAATATTAAGGCTTAAGTATTCTTCTTCTTTAATAACAAAATGATAATATGCCAACTTTGGTTTTAATAACATTAATAAACAACAACAACAATAACAACAATAATAATAGTAATATGGTCCAAATATTTATGTTAATAATAAAAAGTGATAATGGACAATGTTAGTATTAACAATATTGGCAAGAAAAAAGTTAACAATAATATTATTTATAGTAGTAGTAGTATTAAATAATATTAGTATTAATAATGATGAGGGTGATGAAAATAATAATAATAATATATGGTGATAATATTAGTAATAGCTTTCATCTTAGGGTTAATACTAATGGAGGTCCTAGTAGTCGTCTTAGTAGTAGTCTTAGTGATAATGGCCAAGTTAGATTTAGTAAGAAAATAATAATAATAATAATAATAATAATAATAATAATAATAATAATAATAATAATAATAATAATAATAATAATAATAATAATAAGAATACTAGTAGTGGTAGTAGTAATATTAATAATAATAAAGATCACTTTATTAGTACTAAAGTTGTAACCCTTTTAAATAACATGCCACAGTTATAAATATTTTTGAAATTAGGTTAGGTAATAAAGGTGATACATACTAATAATATTAATAATGGTAATAATAATAATAATACATAACTAATAATAATAAGAATAATAATAATAGTAATATTAAGGATAATACTATTAATATTACTAAAAATTATTAACACTTATAGAAAATAGTTTAAGGGCTGGGGAAGTTGGAGTACCACCTAAGGTTGGTGGCAGAACCGCCGGTGGCGGTGGAGGAGGAAGGGAGGTAGAAAAATGGATATGTAGGCTAAAGGAGAGGAAGTGGAGGGGTGTTTGAGGTGGTGGGAGATGTGTTAGGTGGAGAGGGGTGGAATGGAGGTGGTGGTGCAACCAGAAGTGGCAGTGCACGACGGTTGGTGCGGTGGCTGAAGGTGGTGGGAGGTGGAGAAGGGGGAAGAAGAGGGAGGCAGGGAAAACTAGAGGTATGGGGAGGTAGGGTAGAGTCCCCTGGTTGTTTTGGAGGGTAGATGAGGTGCTGGTTGTGGCGGGATTGGCGGCGGATGGCGGTGCAAGGTTGGTGATGGCTGATTGGGTTGGTAACTTTATACGGCCGGGACGACTCCTGTAGGGCAAGATAGGGGAGGATGGTGGCTCAGTTTTTTAGAGGGAGGTGCGAGGAAGGTTTTGGTGGGTGGCTTTTGTGGCGGCGGAACAAGGAACTGTTTGGGCGGCGGCGAGCAGTTGAGGTTTTTAGGCTGCAAAAAGGAAGCTCGGTTATGGCTGCCCATGGGGGGTATTTATAGGCTAATTGAGGGGGAAAATGAAGAAGGAGGAAGGGGACAAGCAGGGCAGGTGAGGCAGGTCACCGACCCGCGCTAATAAGTGGCGCATACCTTGGGAAATTGCAGGGTATGTTTGGATCGAGGTGGGGGAAAAAGAAGGGATAGCAGCACGTGTGAGGAGGGAGGGTAGGTTGGTTGGGTAGAATTTGAAAAGAAAAAGATGGGGGGAGGGGTAGGGAAGGACGACTGGTGGTGCAGGGGGTGGCTGGCGCATGCAAGGCTATAGGTTGGGCTGCAGCTGTGCGGCGAAGAAGAAAGAAAGGGAAAGGGGGAGGACCGGGCAGTCCAGGGGAGAAAAGAAAAAAATGGAGAAATCTGGCTGACTGGGAAGGGCTTGACCACGCGGGACGGGGGGAAAGGAGGAGAGCATTTGGGTTGCGGGCTGGCCCAAACCGGGGAAGGAGAAGGAAAAAAAAAGAAAAGGGAAAAAGGAGAAAAAGGAAGGAAAGGGGAAAAAGGGAAAAGAAAAGGAAAAAAAGGAAAAGAAAAAGGACATTAGGTGGGTTGGGGTATTTTAGGTATTTGGTATTTTTGATTATTACTTAAAATAATAATATTTTGAAAATAATAACCAAATCTTCTTTTTATTTATTTATTCTTTTTGGATATTTAAAATTAATAATAATTATTATAAGAATAATAATTGCATTCCTTTTTAGATTAATTAGGCTATTTTGGGTAAGTTTTCCTTACTTTCTATGTTAATTAGTAAAATATCCAACATTTCCTAAACAATTTATTTATTATTTTCTCCTTGTTTTGCCTTAATTAATTCCCCTTAATTTTAATAAGATAGTTATTTACTTAATTTTTCTAATAAATCCTTATTTTTTCATAATTCCTAAGTTAGGATTTTGGGGTATTTTATGTATGATTGCTCACCCTTAGTGGTACGGGATAGATTGCTCTTCGACCAAGTCGGTAGTGTTAGCTATTGAGTAATGGTAATGTAATTCTTAGGGTCTTACCCTCCTTTCATAAGAAAAAAAAGACGATGACCTAATAAATAGCAAGGTTATAGGATCAAGGGAGGGGGACCATAATAACATACACACACAATGATATTCTAGAAGCATCTACAATGTCTAACAAAATATAATCAATCTTAAATTTAAGGTAACTTAAATTTTTGATACATTGATAAAGAATAAAATAAATTATTTCAAATTTGAAGCAGCCTCAAATAAATCACTCAATCAGGCACCTCCAATGTGAAGCCTAGTGGTATGAATCCCTGAAATTAAAATTGTTTAAAAAATATAGCAAAGTGGCAAAGAACGACAACACAACAACTTTTTCTTTTTCTTTTTTTCTTTCTTTTAATTAATTGACTTGTTTGCTTTTTTAGTACTAATTTATAACTTTTTTCAATGTAATATTAATTAAAAAAACAACGATAGTAAATAAAAAGTTTATAAATACCTAACATTTTACACAAGAATTTTAACACTATCTTTTCTATTTCTCTCAACATTAACTATATAATTATCCCAAATACAATTATTATCGTTAATTTTTTTCTTTATTTCCATTTAATAAAAATGGATAGTACTCAAAATAATTTTTTAATTTTTTAGGATAATCCAAAAAATTTAAATTCAAGTGACCTTCCTAATTTAAATATTCCAAATCCATAAAATTATAATTATCCTCCAAATATCCAAAATTCTTAATAAAATAATCAATTTTCAAATTACGTAATATTATCAAAAATTTTAAAATCTATATTTTTCAAATGAGGCACATCACTTTGTCAATGCAAATCTTCAATTCTTTCAACTTCCAAATACCACACTTCATTTGATTTAAAATTTTTAAATATTCAAAATTCTCCACAATATGATTTTAGTTTTCCTACCATTGCATATGTGGGTGATTATGAATTTCCATAATATTCCACCCAAAATTAGTTTAAAAATGACACTAGGGTTGAATCTCTATGTGAGGTTAGAATTCAATATTATGGTAAATGATCGAATAAAGAAGAAATCATATCTAGTGGATGGATATAGTTTTTAGATGATTTAGTTCACAAAATTAGGTAAAAATATAAGGAATTCTAGAGAAAAGTGATGACATAATTTAAATAATATCATATCAAAGGTCTAGAAAGAGTTGTGAAGACAATGGTGAATTGATTTTCTTATGTTAATAAAAATATTAATCGATTTATTGGTTGTCATAATCATATTTGCTAATGTAATTAAAGTGGTTTCAATGAGGTAAGTGTAATTAGGGATACACGTAAAGAATATAGAATGAGGTATAATAACCTATTCAGTAGCAAATATGTATGGAAATCTATGAAGAACCATCCAAAATATATGATAATGAATTAGGATAGTGGACAATGCTCTATATTAAAGCGAATAAAGGTTTCAAATTCAATTGCGTACATAGACCCATTTATCCTTGATACATCAGAGACTAAGGTTCCATTGGTATAATCTATGGGCCAAAAATAACAAAGTGAAAAGCAAGGGGAAAGGCAAAAGAATGTAGCCAATCTCAAAGTTGATGTTCGAATTGGCTTCTTGAAATTGCACAAGGGCAGTATGAAGTATTAAAGAAAATGGTAGCAAATAAAGAGAATGATAGGGCTAAACAAAAATAATACAGGGTTGAACGAAGGTGGTTGAAGGAAAAAGAATTAGACATAGCTATAATTTGTCATGACACATTTAATATGACTAATTGAGAGAAAACATATCATAAGATCTTATATGCAACAACTGTAAGAAGGATGATAGAGAATCCTTAATTATACTATTCCAATTTAACGTATTTGATTTTATAGTATTGTTTTAATGTACTATTTAAATAATATGTAATTTTTTCCATAATTCTATTGTGTTATTTATTGTATTTGATTGTCTAACATTGTTGAAATGTATAGTTTAACTAATTTTTTTTAATGTAATGTATTTTTTTAATTATATTGTGATAATATACTATTTTATTCACTTACACATATCTATCATTGTATGCTCACCTCAAAAAATATGAATTGACCAAATTTCATTTGATAATGTACCTTTGATTCTCTTATACCTATTTATTATTGTATGCTTACCTTAGAATATATAAATCAATTAAAGCCCATGTACCTTTGATTCTTTTACACATATCTCTCATTGTATGGCCGCCTCAGAAAATATGAATTGACTAAAGCCCATGTCCATGTAGGGATGTAAATGGGTTGGATTTTACTTGATATCTAACGGATATATAAATAGATATGGATAAATGGATACGGGTATAGAGAAAAAAAAATCTATCGGGTTCGGGTATAGATACTGGTAACGGGTCTCCATATCCGTACCTACATCCATATCCGTATTAGCACCCATCGAATAAAACCTGATATAAAATTACCTTTTTTTCCCTCATGTATATAACATAGTTAATATATTCATGAAGGTTATAATAGTAATTAAGTTAAAATTATAATACTCTATTAACTTTAAATTAGACAATTAAATTTGTATAATTAAAAATAAAAATCTATACTTAAGTTAGGGATTCCATATTTCCATTTTGCCCGCCTGTTCGACTTTGAGTTTCGGTTGCATCCGAGCATCTCCTTCCTTACGAAGTCAGTCGGACGCCAGTCAGTTACTCGACACGCACTTCCGCTTCCTGCTTTGGGCCTTCGACAGTTTGGCTTCCTTCGATGAGTCATGCAACGTTTTTTTTTCACACTCTTGCTTCACCTGGTCAGCTTCTCTTCTTCGTCTTCTCCTAGGTGTGTGTGTAAGTGATTGAGCTTCTTACAGTTCTCAATCTTGTCTTCTCATCTAAAATTAGGTGAGTTTATTTGATTATTTGCTTTATTTTTTATTCAGTTATATTTTAAGTTTGATCTGACTTCGATCCGTTTTCAATCTAAGGATAATGCTTGATTGATATCACTACAGACTCTTCTTCATAGAGCTTTGTTTTAGGTTAATCTCTTTCTTCCAATTTTATCAATGTTTTTCTATCAATTTTCTTACTTTGACTCGAAACAAATTCATTGTGGTTGGGGGGGTACATTGTTTTCAATCGGTTGCGTTTTAGGATAATGCTTCTAGAAGTCTTCGAGTGATTTTAGCAGTTAGTTAGGGTTTATTCACTGTTTATTGTACGCACATAGTTGATATGAGTCTCTGTCTTTGGGGTTATGATTCATGAATACAACTAATTTATTGGGAAATCATTCCCTTTCATTTTGCTATCCCATGTGACTAGTGGTTTACTAGTGTGTTTTGGAGGATTTATTAGGCAAAGGGTGCGAAAACAAGGACACGACAGTTCGACACTCGGCACTTCCAGTCTTTGAGGTTAGGCCTATCCGTTACAAATTTTGAGTTACTTCTCTGGTTGGTGTGATCGAAACCTCGACTTATTTTCTTTATTTGATTTTTTTCTCATTTTCTCTGTTTTCGTTTAATTTGTATTAAACTCATAACTTGGTTCTTATTAATTTGTATCATAGAATCTTTGATCCAGGATTATTCTGCTGTTGGTGTTTGTTGATCCTCTAAATTATTCCATTGTCTAGTTTGAATCTCTTGTTTTACTACTTATCAGTAAAGGGAAAGGGATACAAATGCTGTCATAAAAAAATAATACAATGTAGCAAGCCTCCAATGAATCAAATGATAAAACTATACACAAATCAGTACATCAGATTGCAGGAACAAATTGTTAATATGAGCAATTAAAAGGTTACCCATCGCAATTGTGATTGCTTCATGTAAAAGAAGTTAAATAAAACTTAAAAAAAATAAAGTTTTAATTTCTAGTATCTCCCTATCCCTCGTGAATTTTGAGGGAAAAGCAGGACCTTCAAAATTGCATCAAACAAGTTCTTATCTTTCAAGCTTTACATGATCTTAATGATCTTAGAAAGCTCCTTGTTTCATTACAATAGAAATTAACTATATTTTAATTAGATGAATATAAAATAATAAAATACAATGATCACATTATTGATGATATGTCATGGAAATTATATTTGATTGCAATGACCAAAACCAATTCTAGTTAAGTAATTAGCGAAAAGCTAGACCAAACGATGCACAATATAATTTATTTGGAGTATAATGTTAGTGATCATGATAGTGAAACACGAAAAATGATATGAAGTCAAATTTTGAGTATAATGTTAGTGATCATGCACAAGTGGGAGATTTGTAAGTCCTCATCGCAATCGATTGCACCCAAAGACTCTAGAATCATTAATGTGTTGTAGAGATTGGCTTTGGGCTACTATAAGGAATGAAGGTAATATTTAATTTATATATTTAATGTTTAAATAATTATAATATATCTATTATTATATTTGTTTAATTCTAATGTTCTAATTTTTTGTTTTTGTTAGATAATGATGGTACTGCGAACTCAAGTTATCATAGGTTTAGCTTGCAAAATGACGAATCCGACTCAAATGTTAGTGAGCATGAGGTAAAAATTGTCATAAATATTATTAGTGATTAAAATATTTGATTATACTTAATTATTTAAACTATTTATTTTTTAGATGAATGCATAAGCCATAAGATATGGAGGTTGAAGATGGAAAGACAAATTGGTGAATGGTGATATGGAATTTTTGGAAGTCAAAACGAACAACTTCTTTTTTTATGCTATTTTTAGCTAATAAAAGTTATATTATTATGTTTTAGTAGTTATTGATTTCAGTTTTATTTGTGGAAGTATTTGTATAAAAAAATATTATTGGCTATGGTGTTTTTAAACCAAACTTGTATTATTGTTGATTGTTTTATTGTTTGATAGTTTGGTGAATGATGATATTGATAATATGGATTTGTTGGAGCAGGTTGAAAATTTGAACTTGTTAGAGCAGGTTCAAAATTTGATCTTTAAATAATAGGTTTTTTTTATTGAAATTATATATTTTATATATCATATATAATATATGATAGGTTATGTAAAAATCTAAATGGGTAACAGATTTATTCGTCGGGTAATATCCATTGGGTAATTTAAACGGGTAACGGATTATCCGTCGGGTAACAGATATTCGACGGATACAGATATAGATATATTAACAGATATCCATTCGGGTACGGATCTGGAGTTGGGTATAATATACTTATCAGGTACGGATATGGGGATACCTGCCCCAAACCCGCCCCGTTTACATCCCTATGCCCATGTGCCTTTTATTCCCTTATATCTATCTGTCATTGCATAGGCCCCTCAAAAGATATGTATCAACTAAAGCTCGTGTTCTAATGTACATTTGATTCCCTTATACCTATCTATCATTGTACCGTCGCATCATAAGATATGAATCAACTAAAGCCCATGTGACAATGTATGTTTGATTCCCTTACACCTATTTGCTAATGAATGCTTGAATTAACTTATAAATAAAGATTCTTCTTCCACATGCATTCATGATCAACTTTCATCTAAAAATAGAAGAAAATATATAACTACACTCCTTAAATCTCCTCTCAAATAACAATGTCGACTAATTCATCCTTTGATGACTACATAACCCTTGAAGAGATATTAGTTGCCAAAGCAATGGATACTGCATTTAAATATGCTATTAGAGAAATTAAGAAGGTCAAAAATTGTAAGAAAAAAAAATGAAACACATATATTGAATGAGGTTGTGAATAAGGCCACGTTTATACAATGATTATTTCTCCAGTAATCCAACATGGAGTGAAATATAGTTTCATCATATATTTAGAATGAGAAGATCCTTATTCCTTTAGGTTGTCGAGGTAGTTACTAATTGTGTTGCACTTGGTTGAAATAGGATTTCTCCATTGTGTAAATGCACTATAGCGATACACATGTTGAAATATAGATTGAATGCTAATTGCATGGGTATATATGTGTGCATTGGAGAATCAACAACTCTCAATTGTATTAGGTATTTTTGTAACACCCCAATTTTTACTACTTAAAAATTTTATTTTGCTATGAAAACATTTAAGTAAAATATTGGGACTTACTACCGTAATTGACATAAGTCTGATTTGCCCAACCATCCTTATATCAATGAAAAGGCTAAAATCATTCATAGTAAATACATACAATATGAGTTTGGAGATTACATCCAAGTTAAAATTAATAAAATACAAAGTAGGGATACCATGAGTCAAGAGTCCAAAAAGGTATCCGGTTAAATACATCTACTAGATAATATTATTTTTCACCCAAACATCTAGTACATATAATGAATCACTCATTCCTACATAGTACATCATAGGTAACATAATTATCTAGGGGTTTTGCTGAGACCTGCACAAAATAATTAGGGTCTCTTGCTATTGGAAATGAGTAGCATCCATAACAAGGATGGTCACTACGCTATGTAATAAGTAAGGAAACAATACTAATGAATTAGGGATATAAATAACATATGCATTCACAACTAGTGATAAGTACAGATTGAAATAAAAGATACATCTAGTAAAAAAAATATTGATCCAAGCCTCTTTATTAGATATAACAATTTTTATTATTTTATATATGTTGAGTACATGAACCCCACTATTCTTAAACCAGTGAAACGATTTGAATCACCTTCTCAGGGAAAACACACCCAAGCCACTATTATCATCTGATAGAATGGATATGAAAATATCACCTTCTCAAGAAAAAAATGTTCCCGAGTTACTATTATCTCTGGTGGAACGAATATAAAGGCCACACCTTGGTCCTGACTAACGTACTCTTCCACTTTAAATCATTAGTGTTTTATCCATAGGTTATACAGTTATATTTTTGTTCATGATGAGTAGGGGATCCTCTATTTTTAATTTGGTGGAACAGATTGAAACACCTTCTCAGGGCAAGACACTCTTGAGCCACTATTATCTCTGGTGGAATGGATATAAAAACATCATCTTGACCCTACTCACATTATCTTCCACTTTAAATAATTAGTATTTTATTCATGATCAATTTAAAGGCATTGAATACATTAAGGTAGATAAACACATCATGCACATCAATATCCTTATTCTCCTCAAACCCTAATTCCACACTCTTAGCATCATTCTCTTATATTGATTATTAAACCACAAATTATAATATATCATTGTAAAATATCATCATTATTACCATACCCATAATTCATGGTCTAACTCCCACATCAAACACATATAATAATAATAATCTTCCTAAAGTATTATTCATAGAACTACCGAAATCCTAATTTCACAAGCAGTCATAATTCTTCCCATAAGATTCCTATAATTACCAAATTCAATATACATTCTTATAATGCCAACATTAGCAACATATCCAAAATTGTGGATTAACTCTAGGATTTTACACATGGATTACTAAGATTATCATTTTAGGTCACTATATCCTAATTATATCATTACCTCATTTTGAAGAACCAAAGACAAACAATAATCCTTCCGAAATATTTCTCGAGATATCATTATCATAATTTAATCCACCTAAAACATTAAAATACCAACATTTTCTTATATCCCATAATGACCAAAATGCCTTTAAGGATGACTAATAACCTTTATTTTATAAAATCTTATATCTTCCACAACCGTTATTTTTCCAAATTTACCATTTATCATCAAACCTCATAGATATGTTTAAATCCACTTATTATAGCTTATTTGGCCTATCTTTCATGCCATAACATATAGTCCTCACAAATACATCATTATCATAATATAATCATATCCATACCTCTTACCCATTCTTACTTTATTTTAAACATATATTCCCTATAATCATAACATATCATCAACATCATACATTAGATCATAAAGCAATAATATCATAGAAAATTACATAAACATATAAGCAAATAACACAAAAATTCTAAAACATCGATCAATATCCTTACCAACTAGGACACCAGGCTCTAAGTACAAAAATCTAAAATTTTCTCCTTCGATATCACCAGAATATCACTTACGAAAAATGACATAAAACACGGTTAGGTTCGAAGAACATAACCAATGAAAAATTTAAGGTAAATGAGGGTAAAAATGTAAATAAATAGAGTCAAATGGAAGATTGAGTTGTGTGGATATAAGGTGGAATGTATGGTGGTGCTATGGTAAAAATTTGGAGGTGTTTGGATAATGTTTGGGGGTAAAAATAGGGGTGCAAGGTCGAAATGGGCAGCTACACGAGCGTGTTGCAGGCAGTACAAACCTCAGGTCGAGAGTTAGAATCGTGCACGACCAAGCTGTACAAAGTGGCAAGGCCATGCTCGATCATTGTGTAGAACAGACTTAAGTTAAATAGATTTACTCGGGCGTGTAATAGGCCATGCGAGGGTGCACTGGCAGGGTGTGCAGGGTTGCACGGGTGTGCGATAAGGAATTTTAGTGTTGCACGACCGTGCTTGATGCTATGCACAGGTCATGTGTGTGGTTTTTAAAAAAAGTGATGGATATGAGGGAAATAGAGGAAAACATGACAGTGGTCGGCGACGATGGTCGGCGATGGCATTGGGAAAGGATGGGGTGACCTCAGTGGTTGGTCCACCAGTTAATGGGTGGTGCGCGGCGGTAAATGGTGATGATGGTGGTGGAAATGGTGGCTCGATATTCAAAATAGAGCAGGGAAGAGGAAGAAAAGAAGAAGGAAGATGGAAGAAAAAGAGTGGGAGCTCGTGTGGTTGTTTTGGGCACAAAATAGGTAGAAAGTAAGGTAAAACAAAAGAAGAAGAAAGGAGAGAGTAGTGTGTACATAGATATATATTTGTAGGAGGCATGCGATGGGTGAAAAATGTAGAGGGAGGCATGGGGTGATTGTGTAGAGTTCACGAGGGGTAGTAGGTAAGTGATGGTTGTGTGCGTTGGTGAGATTGCAGGGGGTGCAAGCAGGAGATGGTGATGGTATGTGTGTGTGTATGTGAAGGTCAGGAAGGAGGAAAGGGTGAGGGATGATGGTGATGATGGTAGCTGTAGTGGTGTGATGGGAGATGGTGTAGTTGCAAGTTGTAAGACTAAGATAGTCAAACTTTATGGCGATGATGATGAGAAAAAGGAGAAGAAAAGAAAAGAAAAGGATAAAGAAAAGGAAAAAAGAAAAGTTTAGGGATTAGTGTTAGATAATTTCGGATTAGCAAAATGAGTAGGGTTAGTGATAGATTTTTAGCGAAAATAAGATCGGGTTACAAAATATGGTTTATTTGGGTCAAAGATTTGGATTCGGTTAAGATTTTGAGATTAAAATTCAGTTAAGGATAAAATAATATTTTCTTGAGATTAGAATTTGGGTATTAATGATATGAGATTAGATCAAGCAAATTGCAGTATTATAATTTGTTTTGGGCTATGTATGAATTATTTACTTTTCAATACTTAAGAAGCTCTAATAGTGATGGTTGGAAGTATCAATTGTATGCACTAGGAGTGGAAGAATCATCCCGTTGCACAGAAATGTCAGTTTTGTTGTAGTGACCATGGTGTTCAAATAATCATGCTATAGGATGTCGCATCTCAATATATTTAGATATGGCATGCATTTTCGTGGATGTTTTAGATCAAATAATGATCTCAATGTTCTTATTTATTCACAATATTTAACAACATTTATGAAGGATGGACACTAGAAGTTTATTATACAATGAATGATACAGAATACCACATTGGATATTATCTAGCATATGTCATATATCAAGAGTGGGCAACATTTGTGAAAATGATACTGCTTCCTAAATGACTAAAAAAGAAAGTTAATTGTGAAGTATTATGAATCTGCTAGAAAAGATGTTGAGAAAAATTTGAAGTGCTACAAGGATGTTTTGTAGATGTTACACGTTTGGGACATAGAAACTATGAAAAAAAATATATATGCATGCATCACATTCCATAGTATGATTGTTGAGAATAAAAGAGATATATATTTAGGTAATTTTTCTCTGGATCTTTTTGACTAAGATAATAATAATGTGCCACCTTCTATGATTAATCGTGGTTCAATAGCAAACATAAATTCATATCTACAAAAGAGTTTTTCAAGTTACAAATTGTGTTTTAGCACATCAACTTGCATATGATTTGGTAGAACACATCTGACAATTAAAGATGGATAATTAGAACATACGCTAGTATTGATTATATTTCATCTAATATATGCATATGTTGTATTTATTTAAGTTTTCGTAATGTTATTTTGGTGAACTATATGCTTCGATTGTTAAGATAATGTGATGTATTTATATTATCATTATAATATTTATATAATAATAAGATATATTTTATTTGATTTTTATATTTTAATTAATTATTAAAGTCATATGATATATTTATTTGTTAACTTATATTTAATTAAATTTGAATATATAAATAAAAAATTAAATAATATTAATTGTAAATAATTGGTGATGTGATTGATAAAAATAAGTAAATATTATACATTTATAAAGTAAAAAGTTATATTTAAAATAAATTAATAAAAATAAAAAGAAATAAAAAAATAATAATTAGACAGTATAATTGAGTAACTTATATTTAAGATACAGACGATGATGCTCTTGTGTAAATCCAAGTTACTCTCGCACGGATATTCGTGCGGTCGTGCCTCTGTAGTACTATTGCCGCGTGCCCTCAAATAAATCCAAATTACCTTAACACCGACACCCGTATACTGAACTTTCAATGCTTTACTGGTAAAAGAGGAAATAAAAACGAAAACAACTGCGCCCCATTGCAATAAGTCCACCCCACATATGATTCAAACTAAAATGATTATGGAAGGTTGCTGTATATATTATAGTTTGAAAAATAAAAAAAATATATAAAAAATTAAACTATAACTCATTCGATTAGTTCTTAACCGGTAATTTTGATCGATTCAGCTGTTCTCAATCGAATTTGGTCAGTTCTGGACTTTTAGGAACCATTACAGGTGATCAGGTTGGTGACCAGACAGATTGTCAATTCCTCTTGTCGGGCCGACTAATTTCGACCGATTTCCAATGATATGCGCCCAAATGTTATTGCAATTGATCCATTTGTTTGTAGCCCCCCCCATAGACTATATGACAAGGACACTACACTGTCGGCCCAATTCGAAGGGGGTGTCTAGTCCCAAAAAAATTAGTAGGGAGGATATATATATAGACACTCACACCCAACCTTATTTTAAAACTTGTAGATATTTTTACAATTTTTTTTATTCCTTCATTCCAAATATATGATTTTATCTTTTCTTCTTATATTATCCTCGTACAAAATGCACATCAATCTGTAAGCTAAACAAGCGTTCAATAATTGTCCCGATTAGGCCTTTTGCGCTCAAAAGACAGCCAGCCAAATCTCTATTCTCTCATATGGTGGTGACAGAAAAGCAAAGAACAATTCGATCCATAATGTCACGACCTACTTATTTTTTTTTTTACATTTTTTTCTAAATTTTTTTAGAATATTTTAAAGTTATGCAGACTTCAATAATATTGTATAAAAATATATAGATTATTTTATAATTATTTAGATACCTTTTAAAATGACGTAGAACTCTCTAAAATTTCAAAGGTTAGAAGTATCACGAAGAAATTTAGAATAATATTTTCAAATATCTTGTAATTTAGAAACATCTCTAGAAATATTCAAAAGTTGTGAAAAATCTAGAACATTCCATCAAAGGAAGAAAAGAAAGGGATAATTCAACTATAAATATAGGACTATCATATTTGTTCGACTATCTTCTAAATTGTAAGCCTTCTCCCCTTTTATTAATAAAATATTCTCTTCTTATATATAGATACTTTCTCGTCCTCTCCAAATCTCTTAAAGATCTTTAATTAAATGTTCTTACTCGTCTGTAAAAAAATTGGTAATAGTTTTAGTGTGAAAAAGCCTAACTTAATAAATACTAAAGAAGTCGTTAAAGATTTAGATAAAAGAAGCTACCCGTGACAAGAAGCTGCAATGGAACCGTTTATGAGCAGCGCTTTTCCAAGAGGGAAAACAAACTAACGGGCAATAAACATACCGGATATCCCACCATTTGCAACAACATACTCTTCAACTTCCACGAATACATGCCCCGGCCGGAAAAGAATAGGCAAGAGAGAAGCTCTTATGGAGCCGACAGCACGTAGCTTCGCGCATATGCCTTTTGTATCAAGCCCTTTGCCCGGCCTTATCACGGACCAAGCCGAGGAGCTCCACTCTCGGAGGGATAAAGTCGGTCGAGAAAAACCTCAGCACAGGGGCGATCAACATCACCAGCATGCCTCGAACTTCCCAACCACATAATGTGTCACGGTGCACTCTGCGGAAAGAACTCGCGCTGTCAGCTCACCTCACCTGTTTAACTCGGGCTTAAAAGGAAAGAAAAGGGGACCCGAGGAAAGAACGAGGAAATTCTATTCTATGTTGGGGTTAATTCCAATGATTACGTTTCTTCTCACATAATAGTACATGTAGATCCGACCGGATAATGTGTTTATTGGTGGAGTGTACATGGACCGAACAACGTCGCTAAAAACCAAAAAAAATACACAGTTCTTCACCACCGACGAGGGAAACCATAATAATTTATGGTTAGAAACTAAGACCAAATCCTATTGATCAGGGTCAATGAAAGGGTCCTACTCTTCCATAAATTAACCTATCCAAGACTTTTAGCACCATTTTAGATTTCAGATAAGGTCAAATCGGTGCACCAAAAATTTGAGTCCACAAAAGTGGATCTTAAATTGAACCATATATATTAGTCCCCAAACGAATGATAACCCCCCGCCCCCTCTTCTTAAAGAAACAAAGCTGATGATTAAGCTAGCTACCTGGATGAATATCTTCGGTTCCCATGAAAACGTTGTACGGCGTTTGGCAATGGGAGTTCGATTTTTTTTTGTGCGTGTGTGTGGGTGGGGTGGGGGCGGGGAGGTTTAATATATATTTATATATATTTGTTTTATGGGAATGAGAATATTTTGATAATTGTGAATTTTCACACGGTGACGATACGCTGATTTTTTTTTTGTTGCGTGGATGAGAGCCAGCTTCTTGACATTATGGGTGCTTTGATGATTTCTTATTTTGTGCCCGGGCTAGAGGTGGATTTCCATGAAAGCTATGTTATTGGGATTAATGTTTCGGACACTTAGCTACATGATCCTTTATCTACACCGACACTACTATAAAAATGATATTTAACAATGCCGGATAGATAATAATTAATATAGAATGTAAGAATAATATTTCTTCCGCTTGCTAAAAAAGAAAGTTTTAATATATATATTGCAATGGTTATCAAGGCTTCAATTTTTAATATAGGTTATATAAATTGAATATTATCAAATATATATATTAGAACATAACTGTTATCAAAAGTTTTTTTAGTTGAAGGCCATTTTTTGCTCTCTTATTGTCGATTCCTCTTCTCAAGTATGCACTCCTTCCCTTTTATTTTTGTTCACTTTATAGTCAATGTCCCCATTTTTCTCTTATCAGGCAAGTCTCGATGCCGGTATCAATTAGGTGAGGCCTCATTGGTTTTGAGATGTTTCTCTCTAAATCAAGGGTTTGAGGATATTTCTTGTTTCTTTTCTCTTAGATTTGAAAGGCCAAAACTCCAATGTTTGTTCTTAGTTGTTGGATGGCTTTGATTTGGATTGTTTAGCTTTGATTCATACGTTGACTTTCTATTCATATTTTAAAACGCGTGTGTTGATGCTTGACTTTAGATATGAAAATTCAATTCATGGTTTTGGTTCATAGTTGGGTCATTTGGCTTTGACTCAAGTGAGATTCACGTGTTAAAGTTTTTTAAATGCAAATCAAACATTCTCATTTCTAAGTGTTGATGCACTTTGAAAAATCAGTTCCTCTACTTTTAATCAAATCTAACAATTCGGCATTGTTAATGTTTTGATTTTTTCTGATATTCGTAGTTTTTTCCCCTCCTTTGGTTGAACCTGAGAGATCTAAATATTAGTTTAATTGCCTTTGTTACATTCGTTTGAAGGAGTTTCTTCCTCTCAGATAAGGTGGGATCCTTTAGTGAAGAATTTGAAAGCTAATACATGATGTGTACGGTGTATAATTCTATCATGAACTATAAGGGTTCAACTCATTTAGTCTTTGAGTTAATTTCATTGCCATCTTAAAAGTGCTATGAAAAATACTTCAGATTTGGCTTTTGATAAATTTTTTATCATAAACCTTTATTAAAAGTTATGTTGAAGGTTGATTGATTTGAACTTTTGATAAATATATTGGGAGAAAACCATTGTTAAAATATGACATTTTTAATAACAATTCCCATCAAGCATCATTAATAAAAGTTCAAACGCTCTCCTTTTTAGAATGTTCTTTTATGACAGTTTTTGAATCGTTATTAAAGATACAATAATGAGAGTATCTATGATGGTTCATAACTGTTATTAAATATTTAATTTAACTATTATGAAATCCCTATTCTATAGTAGTGGTAGATGCAAAATAGCAAAGTTACCTTTCTTCTATTTAGGACTACATTAGGACAAAAGTGAGGAACTAAAATATTATACATCTTCAATAAGATGATGATATGCCAAATTCTTACTTAGCGGATTAAACCCAACTTCTCAACATCAAGGGTGCTTTGATTATTTATTATTTCATGTCCAAGATAAAGGCGAATTTCCATAAAAGCTCTATTGTTGGGATTAATGTTATGTATTCTTGATTGTCTATTGTTACATCTAAACTGAGATGCAAAATGGGTAGGTTGCTTTCTTGTTTTTGGGACTAATGATTATGTAACACCTCAAACATTACTAAATATTTTTCATATATGCAAAAACAAGTTCATAAAATATGAGGGTGTTATGTTATACTCAATAAGAATCTAGTTACCATACCATTATCATATCAAGTACAAGGAAAAATAATTGATGATTAAGTAGGATAAACAAAGAAAGATATATTTTATATATCAAATGATAAGAGTTAGGTGTATAACTCTGAGTACGGTAATAATAAAACACAACAAAATGAATACTTATGGAACTAAGAATTCATAAGGGTATCTGGAAAAAAATGATAAGCTATTGGATAGCTGAGACTCTACCCCTTATGCCCAAACAAGCAATATATCACTCTTCCATAGGCAATATGTCAAAATCATCAAACATATGCACATCAACAATAACCTCATATGCTCACAAAAATGAGTAGCGACCACATAAGGATAGTCAATATAAAATGCAATGAGTGACAAAAAACACCTCAATTGATCAAGGTATACATAACATTATCTTTAGAGATGTGTAGTTTCCTTTAAATGAGATTTATCGGTGGAAGTGAGGTAGTGTGAAGCTAAAGAGCATGAAGGGTGGTACTACTATTGTTCTTTGATGCATCTTATTGTCTGGAATATAAGGGGAGTAAATTCTCCTCTGAAACAAAAGCCTTTGTCCAAATATTTGAATTTCCATTTTCTTTCTAATTCAGCATTACTAGAAACTGCATGATGATAAAAAGACATAAGTATCGCCTAAGGAAGGATAATGGCTTTGTGGAACCTTAGGGAAGTGCATACTAATTTACTAGAAGAGTTTGCTCAACACTTGCGTCATCAATTATAGTTACTGATGTGCATTACCTTATTCCTAGTAACATTGGTGTATGCTTTTAACATAGGTGCTACTAGAACGAGCCTTTGGTTCAGATAACATCTTATTTAGGGGGTTATAGAACCTTGGATGGTATTGGGTGAATTCAATGCCATCATGTTAGCTAAAAACAATATGGTGGCATGATTCTCCAATGTGAGATGGATGACTTTGTGCATTGCATTTAGGTGTATGGATTAAGGGCAATCAACTCTTTTGGGCTAACTTATACTTGGTGTAACAACCAATCACCACCTCACAAAGTATAGTTCAAGTTAAATAGGGGATTTGGGAATCCAAATTGGTAAATAAATATAAGTTAGAATTCAAGTGGTTGAGCATTGTATGTTAAATCATTTTTGTTTAATGGTTTGTACTATTAAATGAATGCCATTAGGTGTGGATTCTTTCAAGTTCTATAATTATTGGACAACCCATAATTCTTTCTTGGAAGTTGTGAAACAAGTTTGGGACATACTAATTGTCAACTCTTTACAATTTCAAGTGGTAGGGAAGTTGAAGAAATTAAAACCTTAGTTGAAGAATTTCAATTGAAGTTGGTTTGGCCATCTTAGTTAGGAGGTTGAGATGGTTACTCAAAATTCTAAGTTTAATGCCCAAAGCCATAAGTGAAATATTTTGTGCTTAGCATGGGAGATATAAAGGCACGTGGGCTTAATGGGTTTAATGCCCACTTTTTAATAAAGACATAATGCATTGTAGGTGATGATTTGATGGGTGCAATGTAACAATTATGTAATTCTAAGATTTTACTTAAGGAATTGAATGCCACATCAATACAACTACTTTCAGAAGTAAAAATTCTAAGTTTATCACACAATATAGACCAATTCCATGTTGTTATATGGTATATATAATCTTTTCCAAATACCAACTAAGAAGATTCACATGAGATACTAGTAGAAGTGGTGGAAAACACACAATAAACATTTGTTCCTTGTCATTGGATATGTGATAACACTATGTTAGAAAAAGAACTACTAAAAAAATACAATAGAAAGGGTATAAGCACTTTTATGATGGTGAATATAGACATAAAAAAGGATTATGACTCCCAAGATTGGTAATTCCTCAAAGTAATACTATTAAGTTTTGGATTCCAATTTCTCCTTGTGAACATCCTCATGCAATTTGTTACCACTGTTAATTTCTCAATTTTCTTACAATGGACCTGATGTGAACCTTTCTAGAGGAAGAAGGGGCTTAAACAGGGAGATCCACTGCCCCCATATCTATTTGATCTATCAATGGAATATCTTAGTTTACTAATGAATAATTTATGGAGTTTATCTTATTTTAAAGGGCACCCTATAGGTAAAGATATTAAATGGATCTTACTCAAATTTGTAGATGATTTGCTTATGTTTTGAATGGGTCAAGCTACTTTTGCATAACTCATTATAGAAAATCCTTGGCTACCACTTCAAGGTTGATGATTATCCCACAAGAAAATTGTTTTTCAATTTGGGGATGTGAAAATGAAGTTGAAACAATATATCTTAGCACTATTATAGTTCAAAGAAGGTAAACTCCCCTTTAAATACTTCAACGTCCATCTCAATGGTCCTCCTTGTTTGTGGCTCAATACCAACCACTTAATGAGAGGATCACTAGTAGGCTTAAATATTGGATTGTGAGACACCTGAGTTATGCATGGAATGTAGAACCCAAAAAATTTCATAACCCTTTATTTTTGGGTATTTAGCATCATTTGAAAACTAACATAAAACATTATATTAATTAATTTTTTAACCCTTAAACTGTAACCTAAATCATTTCTTAAATATTTTATCCTAATTATTTTTTCCCTCCTTTTCATTTTTCTTTAATCCTCACTCTTAACCAATTACTTTTTATGGTTTGGTTTATTTAACTGGAAACCCCAAACTAACCAAACTAGCATAACCAAACTAAAATAACCAAAGCAATCCTAACCTAACACTCAAACCCATGTACTACCTACTACTTCTATTTCACCAACCTTTTTCCCATGTGTCGAATTCACCTAATCCCTACTAGCTCATCCATTTTTCTACAATCCACTCCCTAACATCTCCATTTTTTCCCTCTATAAACCCCAAACCCCCTTCTTGACCCCTCTCATGCAACAACTCCTCTAAAAACTTTCCTTTCCCTTTCATTTTTTCCCAATTGATTACAACCAAACACCCCTCCCTCTATTTTTTGGTTTCTTTGTTTTGTATAAGCACCATCTTGAATCCCTTCTTTCCCTTCCATTTTTCTCAGCCAAGCAACGAACTACCTCTTCATTTGTGCAACACTTACTCTTTCCCCCCATCATTTATCTTTTCTTGAAAGAATTTTTCCCTAGATTTTGCCACCTATATTCTCAACTTCCATCATCATTCCTTTACAACTTTCTCAACTGTGCACTGCCTCACAATTGCTGGCCCAACGCCATCACCATCCCCTATGTTATTTCATTAAACTTTTGTAACTATTGTCCAATCTTGTATTATCATAAAGATGTTAATATGTAATATAGTCTCTATTTTACTTCTTATGATTCTGTTCTTAATTTAAGTGGAGCAATGTTTTAGCCTTAGCACTTGGTATAAGAATGGTTAAGAAAACCAGACTTATACTAAGTGTAGCCATAACATCCTACATTTTTAAATTTTTAGCTTCCACAATTAGCTCTTTAAAACAAAAATTTAAGTGCTAAAAATGGGGATATTATAGAGAAGGTCTAGATACTGTAATCATTAATCTTTGGCATCATAAACTAGTGGATGCAAGTATTTCTACTTCTTTAGGTTGTGGTGAACCATACAAATTCTCTACGTAGAAGATTTTTATGGGAAAAATTAGATCTATGGAAGAAAAGAGATCCTACATCATGGAAAAAGATTTTCCACCCAATGAAAGAGGGTAGGCTTAGGATGATACAAATGGAAGATTGGAGCACTACTCGCCTTAATAAGCATGTACGGAGGTTGATTGCTAACAAGGAGAGCTAATGGGTCAAATGGATACACAAACATTATATTAGAAGTGTTTATGTCTCTAAAGCAACATTTACCTATTGATTCCTCTTGGATGGTAAAGTGCATAATGAAGATCAAAGAGTTAGGGATTGATTTACATTAGTTCCGCCGAGGTGAAAAATACTTGGTCAGTCAAGTCTATCAGCAAGTGGGATAGAAAGCCCCCTCATGCCATGGTACAAATTAGTTTAGTGCCACTATAGAATTCCAAGACACAAAATAACCCTCTTGATGGTTTTTCACAGAGGACTTTTAGTGAAGTCAAGATTGAACGAAGGGCATGTATTGGAGCCTGACGAATGCAAGGTATGCTGGATTGGATATGAAACTTTTGATCATTTGTTAGTGACGTGTGTTGTGACTAAGATGCTCAATTGAATTTTATTACCTCATTACTTTACAATGTGGAACACATGCCTTAGCTGGATAATATATGTTACAAGAAGGGAGTCAAGATAGGCCAAGGTTTGGTGGGCCATTTTTAGTTCTATGATTCATAAACTTTGGCAAAGTAGGAATTTAATCGCCTTCCAACAGAAGCAGTTGTTGCCTAACCTCGATGTAAGTTAAATCATTCAGGAAATTAGTATTAGGCACTTAGGAATAGCTAATGAGCAGCTAGCTAGTGCAATATTTAGACACACTAGATCGTTGGCCATTTTGATGTATAGAGCTAGGCATGCTTTTGTTTTTTGGGAAATTGATTGGGTAGGCTAGATTGTTTGACGTGGGAATACTCTATTCTCACATTAGTTGAGTCATGTGATGTACATAATTCCTATTTTGATAACCAGGAGTTAATTAATTATCAAAAAAAAGAAAGAAATAAAAAAATAGCTATTGTATTCTTAAATTATTCCCATGCCTAACATGGGCATCGGAATAAATCCAAGAATTCCCAATTATTTATTTTCAATCTTATTCCCATCTCTTAATTACCAAACCCTCGTTTCATTCACCAAATGAAACCAAAAGTAGAACTAAAAGATGAACCGTGTTCTGTCGGCATCTGTAATTGATCATGAAGATCAAATGGCATGTATCCATGTTTGAGTTCATATTGTTATCGTTATCCACGTGTACCAGTAGCTGGAAATATGAAGAGGTGATCATCATAGTATCGTAACCTACAAGCAGGCAGGCTATATTCACAAAAAGGGTACTGTTGCGTCTGCCGTTCGTTTATTGATCTTCCCATGTCTATTACATAGCTAACCAAAACACGGCCGGCCTAATTTGTACAGATAAATATTAAAAACCTAAATTGATATAAGGCTTATTAAAATAGCCTAAACTAAAATAAAAAATTCCAGATAACAGAAAAAAAGAAGTTAAATTGAAGCTGGTTGTCACCAAACCAAAATAATAAAAATAAAAATGGTTGATTCAGTTAGCTAGCTAGATGAATATCTCCGGTTCCCATGAAAATATTGTACCAGAAGTTCATGGTATCGTCATTGTTGTTGTCTCCACCGAAGAAACCAAAAGTAGGATCGATAGTCGAGGCTTCTCCTGTCGACATCTGGAACTCATCATGATGATCACAAAGCAACGCTGGATCATTATCGGTGTTTGAGATCATATTGTTGATCATATCGTCTTCATACATATAGTTACTAATTGGAAACATGAGTTGGTCATCAGAAACTTCTGCTGACCAGAAAGTATCATCAATAATCGGAGGAAAAGAATCGTGGAGAATTATGGAGGAGGAGGAGGAGGAGGAGGACGTCTCATGCGTGGAAATCGACAATGACGATGAAGCATCGGCGGCGGTGATACTAGAGGACATCTCCTCCGAGTTATTACAAGAACTGCTAGTACGAGGAGGAGCGGCAGTTGCAGCAGGAACGTTAGTGGTGGCAGTGGCCGTCTTGTTTTTTGGGTTGGACTTGTTGTAAGAATGATGGTGATGGTGATCCTTGTTTTTGTTGTTGTTGAGTCTCTTCTTTAGATGGGTATGCCATACATTCTTGATCTCATTGTCTGTTCGCCCTGGTAGCTTTCCTGCTATGGCTGACCATCTGTAATGTATATTTCAAATCGAAATTCAAAATAATGGTCTCTAGATATATATCTCAATAATTAATCGCTTAATTTATAAATGAATATATGTGTTTTTGTATATATAACATGATAGATACCGACCTATTGCCTAACACTTGATGGAGTTGGATAATGGTGTCTTCTTCCTCTCTAGTGAAGTTGCCTCTCTTGATATCAGGCCGTAAGTAGTTGGTCCAACGCAGCCTGCAACTTTTTCCACATCTTAGTAAACCTGCAGGAGAGACACACAAGACAGATCAGAATAATTATATATATGATGATGGCTAATCAATCCCTCCGCTTCTTACTAGTGAAGTTCCATGCTAATTAA
Source organism: Tamarix austromongolica (assembly GCA_039764185.1). Lineage (NCBI taxonomy): Eukaryota > Viridiplantae > Streptophyta > Magnoliopsida > Caryophyllales > Tamaricaceae > Tamarix > Tamarix austromongolica. Next base: position 73,988,992 of record CM077816.1, on the reverse strand, counting down.
TTAGGAAAACATTTACATACCAGCAAGTTTAGGCAAGGCGCGCCAATTCCCATGCCCGTATTTTTGGATAAAGTTGATCAGAACACTGTCTTCTTCGGGCGTCCATGGCCCCTTCTTCAACCCAATCTTCTCACAGCAAGGAGCTCTCCCCATCCTAGCTATATCAGTGTTATATATATATATATATGAAGGATTAATAATGATTAAATTTTAATTTGATTCACGTATGCCCTTCAAGCCCGCTAATTAGGCTCACGTACGACCTCAAAGGACAGCAGTAAGCTTAGCTAGCCGGCTGAATTGGGTTTTTGGACAGACAGCAGGGAGCGAGAAAGGGAGGGAGGTACTGATAAAAATGGCACCTCTGGTCCGTATATATATACACACACACACGCCACGAACACACGAGGATAGTCACTCTCCGACGAAGGGATACCTAAAAAGATGGAATATTAATTTGTCTTCCTGCCATTATTTATTTAAATTTAAATTAAAGGTCATTCCAATCGTGACTGAAATATTAATAGTATATTATTACTAGTCCAACTATGCGTCGCTATTGTTCTGGTGTGCATGAATGGAGGCAATCATGGGAGTTAGTGTTATTGTTATGTATTCAAACAGAGTAGATGGATATAATGTGTGCACTTGTGACTCCGAGTGTAGCTTCCGGGTAGTGATTTGCTTCTTTCGACTTTCGATCATCCCTCCCGACACCCGCAGCCCAGCCACTAATTTCCCTTTTCTTCTGTCGGTACAAGGGAAAGGGATACTGAGATATTAATTAATAGTCTGTTGACTAATCGTTCAAGGGTCGTATATACCCCCGTCCAATGCAGAGATACTTAGTGTTGCATATAATATAAATATCACGGGGGAATAAAAAGGGCCTTTAATCCATTTGCTGGGATAACTAAAACAAAAAAAAAAAAGGAAAGTAACTAACGCTTCGTTTAATTTATTGGTCCATAAAGCTAACATAGTTTTTTTTTTAATAATTAACGGTGTCTTTTTTTTTTCTTCATATATATATATATGCCAATCACCACGGAAAAAAAAAATAAACAAGTCTTCGGATACAGATACATGAGACAAGCATGCACCGAACCGTTCCTTTCTCTTGGTTGATAACATAGTTTTAAAAATCAAATCGGTAATTGAAATGGTATCAATCATAATTGATTCACTAGTTTAGTAGTCGGATCAATAATTTGGACTGATTGAACTAATAACGTAAAATTTAATTGGCTTACAATTGATTTTTTGACCGATTATGCAATCGATTTTTTAATTGGTTCATCAGTTTTTTTCTAATTCGATTGATTTTTATAGGTTTCGATATCTTAAAAATCGGTATATAAAATCTGATCGGTGATCTAACCGATTTGTTAGTTTATGAGTCGAACCGGCCAACCTAGTCCGATTTTTAATATTATGGTTGATATATTAATTTATTTTATTTATTTATTTATCTATCTATCTATCCAAATCATCGTTTGTCCATATATAAATCGATTGCGTGTAATCTAACCTTCCTTAATGAACCGAATTCATCCTTGTTATTTACGGATCCGTGGATATTCCCCCACTTTGATCGACCCAAGAGAGGGCATTGTGAGATAGATAGTTGGTGAAAGCTAGTGCCTATACAACGACACAGCGAGTGGATCATATGTCATCTTTTATAGCAACAGCCGATTCGCTAGCTCGGTCAATTTTTATGGTCAACACGACATTCATTTCGGGTAATAAATAATGAAGGTATCCGTGTTTGTGTCGAAAGATATTTACATAAAAATCTTACTTGCCCATTTCCATAATTTCTACCCATAAGAAAAAAAAAAAAAAAACCAAGCCCGAGTTTATTTTTCTAAGAATAGAAAAGTAGTGCTAATTAATCTATTGTGATTCTTTTTACCGGACGGAGTTGATTTTTGCTTTTCCCCATCCTTTTCCTGTTTTTTTTTTTTTTTTGCAAAGACATCACCTAAAAGGACAATGACAATTTACAGGAATATACAAAAAATAAAAAAAAACGTGTATCTGCCATCCAGCGAAGGCGCGCGGCTAGTATAACGAATCAGCGCACGAGTGTATTTCGTCCCCCCTTTTCCCTTGCAGAGTATTCTATTGCACGACAGGTGTTAAGAACTTGACGTCTAGCTAACCGTCCAAGGCATCCTTCATTTTTTTGTTAATTGGGAAATATATCTGAGAATTCACTGTCCTCCGCTTTGGTCCTTGATGTCAGATACAATGTCTAAGTTTAATTTTCAACTTCAAAGCATAGGTGGTTTCATTTTCCTTTTTTTTGGTTTCTTTCTCTAGACGTGGATTAATTGACCATCGGAAAAAGGAGATTTTTTTTTTATAAAAAAATATTGTGCTAGACCACTTCTATGCATTAAGAAACTCTAAAAAAGAAAATCCTTATTACTATATATAATACCTCATCCTAAAATCTTTCAAAATATATTTAAAATTATGTCACTATAGTAAAAATATTAGGTAACAACGTTTAAATAGGGATAGTTTACGGTTTCGTTGACTAAATTAAAAAAAGAGTTAATTTTAGCAACAATTTTAAACCGTCGGAGTATTAGAAAATGTTTCTGAAACAAAACCATCCAAAAACAAAAGACGCTTAGTGTTGCTTAATGACCGCCTAATATTTCGTTACTACCAATTACACCTGCTTGGTTGAAATATTTAGCGTCATCAATTTTATCTCATTCTCCCTTCTCCACCATCAACTGTAGAGATCTCCTGTAAGATGAGTCTCGCCGTCACCGCTCTCCTTCAGCCTCGCATTGCTTCAATTAATTTTTCTCTCAGCTTAATCCTGATGTGATTCATAGCCCTAAATTGGATTACAAGTCAGTTTTATCCCATCTTTTATTATTTGCCTGTACTGATTTTATATAGCTGTAGTTTAAATTAGTTTAGGAACCTTCAATTTGGCGTTGCTGTAGTTTTTAATTTAATTTGCTGTTGTACCCTAAACTTGGTGTCGTGGTGTTAACTCAATTCAACCTCTATTACAGCTTGCTGGTGTTTGCAGTTTCGTTCTTTCTTCTTCCTTTTTTTCTTTTTCCTTTTTTTCATATGTCTACTGCCCATGTTTGCTTCTGATATTTCTGTTGGTATATTTTTTGGGTGCCAATATATTGTAAGTGATATATTTTTGTTATTCCAAGATATGAAGTGTTGAATGGGCTTTGATGTTAGTGTTGATGTGTCATTTGTTTGAGGTAGATCTCTTAGGTTTTTGCTCTGTTTGGTGTTTTGTTGCATGTGAGGTTAGTTAGTGTATAGGAATGTGCTAGATTGAATTGTAATCTTGAGCTTGAATGGCCTAGATTGGTGTATAGGCATGTGCTGTTGGGGCTTGTAAGGTAATGAATTGTTGTTAGACGTAGATTAGTAAGGTTTGTGTATAGTCTTGCAATGGCGGAGAAACTTTGGAGGGTGTAGTATAGTTTTTAAATTGACGTATGACTCTTTTCTTTGATTTTTAAACAACAAGTTATAGTATGTCAATTAAATTAGAATGATGTTATCTTGCATTGAAGGTTGGCGATTAAGATTAGTGATTCTTATGTCTTTCAAGTTCTTTTCTATTTTTATTCAACCTGAAACAAGGCATTACATTTACAATTATTGAAAATTTAAATTTATCATTATCATAGGTTTTATTTTATTTTGGTGTTGTGGACTAGTTCTGGAGCTTCGATCATATTGAAGGTAAGCTTCAATCATAGGTTTTTATAGAGTGTTATTAAAACATATGACATGCTTATGAATGTTGGTTGGTAATAGGTAATCTAGATATTTCCCTAGTGTACTCCATGCCTCCAATTAGGTTTATAAAGTGGAAAAATAAATGAATTACAATTCAGGAATCTGGTATGAAATATCAAAATAAAAATAAAGAAAACCCTTCTATGGTGCATAAAAACTCATAAAAACTTAGCTAACTTAATTCTCTAGTTGGTGTACTGAAAGTTTCATTATATTTCAAATGTTTGGTCATGTTTTTTAGCTAGCTAAATGAATAAAATCAGTTCTAATATTAGGTGTTAGAAGAACATAATAGACCATCAAGTTTTAGCATGTAAATAGCACATTGACTATTTTAGGTAACCATACTTGAATGTGCAAATGTCTAATTAACTTTCCTCATTTTATGAGTCATTTATGGTCTTAAAAACGTGCTATTAGCTATTGAATTATTAAAAAAAATCAGATCTAAAATCAAATCAAAGAAATAAAATTTCATCATAAATTCATGAATCATACATAATTTATAAGAACATATTTAACAACTTAATTTGAACTAAACCTTCCTAAATTTGTTTTATTACTATTTAGGAATGTAATTTATAAGAAATATAACTATGATTCTAAAACTAACATAATTGAATCTATTTCTAATAATGCTAAACTAACTATAAAATAAATCAGCCTAATTATTTACAATTGAGGAAGCAGTGAATTTAAGTTATAAGAGACAAATGAATATAATGTAGGTTCTTGTAAGAATAAAATCTCAAATTAGTACATTTAGGCTTAAAATAACCAAGTGTTATTAAGTAACCCATATTTACTAAATAAAATCAACTAAAAAGGTTAATTTAGGGAGATAAATTATAACATATTATGCACTTATCAGGTTGATTATAACTTTGCATTATATTTCTAATTTTTAGATCATGACTTGGTATATAGATATGTTACTAGTACATGTTGCAAATTTTTATTTAAATGTAGTCTATTGTTATTTAAATGTACACTTGATCTCATCATAATTCAATGATAATGAAAGGCATTTGATAAACTTGAAAAAAGAGAGAGACACCAAGTTATGTGTGTTCCTTCTTCTATTCCCCTTCTTCAATTGAGAGCTTTAGATAGTAGTATAGAGTGTTCTATTGAGAAATATAAGATTTATCTTTAGAAGGATTAAGATCTTAGAAATATATCTTTGCCACATTCTAAGTGATATATAATATTCATATCAACTTCTACATCAAATCGAGAGATTGAAGAGTTTGCAATACTTGAGGCTTATAGAAAAAGTGTTTGTAAATGTTGAAGATTGTTTGGTGATGATCTTCTGTATCAAAATTGGTATAAAAAATTGACTTTATGTGGCCCCAACTCAATTGTAAATTTCATTGTAGAAATCGACACCAACTTATTCTAGCTTGGAAGTTCTTGTAAGATTCTTAATCTTCTTGCTTGAGTTCTTTGAATGTTGATGCATTCTTTTTGAACTCTTTGAAAAAATTTTATGTTCTAAGTGTCCTTGCGTGTAATCAAGACAATCTTGCATGGTTCTTGTCAGGATCTTGGTTGTTATTGCATGAAGGATTCAAATTAATCTTTTGAAAATTCTATTCTTGTGTTATGTGTAGATTGTGCATGCTATATGTGGTTTAAAAAAACGGTTTGAGTTTTGTGTTTTTCATGAAAACTTACATGATTTACTTGCCTTTGATGCTGCGTAACCATGTTGGTGATTATGAATAGATATTAGGTACAAATAAACATGCATGAATTTGGAGAATGCTTGGTTTCAATATGTCGCTGAGAATGTGTGTGTGTGTGTTTGAGAAATTTCCTCGTGTGTTTTGTTGCTTTAGTGTTTGAATATTAGAGGCCTTGTTTTTTATAAATAGTGTAGATTGATAGAGTTCTTATCCTGCATGATCTTATGCTAAATAGGCTTGAAATTAGCACAATATTTTTTGAGAAAGTTTCGAACTAAGGTGTTGAAACTTACTAAATTATACATCAAGAATTTAGTAAGATAAGTGTTTGTGAAATTATTTTTTCTATATGATTTCCAGCTTTCTTTTTTATTGTGTGTTGGGCTCATTGAACTCAAAATTTTGTGTACAACATTTGAACAAGAATTACCTTGTAGGAGTAAATGCCTCAGCTATAATCAGTCTAAACACAACCTTGTGGAATCTAAGTGTCTAGAATTATAATAGTTGAATCATGGAGGGGGAACAACATTTCCAAGCTATGTTTGAAGCTATTTAAAAACTTTCAAACAATTTAGATGCCACTAATGCTTAACATAGATAAATACCTACAATACAAATTCAACTACAAAATTTAGAGTCTAGGTTTGCCGAATAATATTAGGTTCAAAATGTCCAGGAACATAGAGAATTCTATGGAGATCAATTAGGATGTGATATAAGGTCAAATAATCCAAATAATGGAAGGTACTTGAATTCAAGAATAGATCATGATGAAGAGTTTATAGGGAGTGGGAGTAATAGAAAACTCCATGACCATCAACCAAAGTATCATAAAAAATAAGATAAAGGCATTAAGCTTTCCTCCCCATTTTGATGGTAGGTTTGATGTAGACTTATTTCATGAGTGGTTACAAAAAGTGGAGGCTATCTTTGAGTTTAAAGATTTTTAAGATGATAAAATATGTAAACTAGCTACTCTTAAGTTTAAGAAGTTTGACAATATATGGTATAATAATCTAAATAGGAATAGGAAATGAGAGGGTAGAACAAAGATTAAATCTTGGGATAAGCTTAAAATAGTATCGAAGGAAGAAATTTATTCTTAAAGAGTATGAACAAGATAACTATATTAAATTGACTACTCTTAGGCAAGGACTACTAAGTGTCGAAGAATATTTTTGGGAGTTCGAAAGGTTGTCACTTGTATATGATATCCATGAAAGGAAGGAACAAACATTTGTTAGATTTTTAGGCATCCTTAACATGATGATTGGAGAAAAGGTAGAAAATTGTCTCTATGATTATTTAGATGACATCATTAATATATCCCTAAGATTTGAAAAATAAATTAAATCCACTAAGCCTCATGCTAAACAAAGTACTCCATATACAAATTACTACTCAAGTACTCAAGCTATAAAATTTGAAGCGAGTACTTTAGCTTCTACCAATCTTGATAAAATAAAAGGAATTACTAGAGAAGAGAAAGGACAAAATAAATTGAATGAAGTCTCTAATAAGTAATGTTTTAAATTCCGAGGGTTTGGACACTTCACTTGCAAATGTCCCAGTCAAAGATTATTATCAATACAAGAAATTGAAGCAATGAAGACATGTGAGGAAGATCCTAAATTGGAGCCTTTTGAGGAAGTATCTAGTGAATCTGAGGAAGAAGTGAGTGCTTTTTATGTCTTGGAGAGAGTAATTCAAGTATAAGATACTAAACAACCTACTCAAAGGGAGAAGATATTTAAAACAAAAGGACGAGTAGGAGATATGGTTTGTCGTATTATCATTGATGGTGCATCTTGTACAAATGTTGCCATTGAGAGGATAGTTAAGGATTTGGGGTTGAGAACTACACCACATTCAAAGCCTTATTCTCTTCAATAGTTAAATAAGGACAAGGGATTCAAGGTAATAAAACAAACCCCATTATCATTTAAAATTAGTAATCATCATGATGAAGTGCTATGCAATGTTTTACCTATAGATACATGTGGACTCTTATTAGGTAGACTATGGCAGCATGAAAGAAATGTTATTCATAATGGTATTACTAATAAATATCTAGTTGAGAAGGAAAAGAAGAAGCATAAACTTAAACCTTCTAAATATGATAACAAGATCATAGCTAAGAATAAAAAGAGTTTATTCTTTCATGAAAAGGCTATATTCAAATATATTCAAGAAGAAGGAAGTTATTATGCTATGGTTATGAAAAAATATGTAACACCCATATTTTTCACTACTAAAAAATTTCGTCAAAACATGTTGTGGAAGCTATAAAACACATAGGAAAAATGGGGTGCTCTTGTTGTACCTAACATAGGACAAATATCTACCACCTACCCCATATTAGATATAAGCCTAAACCATTCAAACGCTTAAATTAATAGAGTGCTCAAATACTAGTCTAATTGAAACAATGCTAAAAGTGTTTATATCGAACGACCCTGACAGGTTTCGATCAAATTGTTATAGAATATATACTATGGAATTACCAAACATGGGTCGGGGTATGATGCCCAAAACAATACCATGGTCTTCCAAGGACCCCACCAAAACCTTGTGGATATCCTCGCTCACAAACCCTGATCTGACTAAGGTAGGACCTTTATTGGCTATCCCTAAAAATCTAGACATGATCCTCTACTCGTGGGAATGATTAGGTAACCGAGCAAATGGGTACATTAGTACACTATGTACTTAGTAATCCAAGTTGCTCCCTCAATATGCACAAGTATGCTAATTTATCATAATATACGACATGGGTCATGGTAGGAATTTATACATAAACATAAGAGTATATAACACATGCTATCATATACAATATCATCACAGTAAAAACATTATGCTTAGGAAATCATAGTACTTTCACATAACCACTTGCATGAGCAATAGCAAAGAATAATTCAACAAATCCTAAGGTTATTTCCATTATCCAATTCCATTAAGATCTTCCATCCATTTATCCATGTAAGATATAGGAAAATAACCTCAATTAATAGTCCATTCCACAACTAGTTACTCAAGTGCATCAACCAACATTAATGATTTGGTTGACCGTATCATTACTTCCATTACATATCCAATTGTCAACCATTCATTTGATTATCATCCATAATTATTAACAAGTATTTACCAACCATATTTTATTATCATTGATTGATGAACTATGCACCACCCCATGGTCTTACATACCATGGAACCCTATCCAAAAAGGGACATAAAGTCCAAGCCGAGACCAATCACTAAGTGGACATGAGTCTAGACTAAAGCCAATTACTACAATGGACAAAAGTCCAGGCCGAAGCTAACCAATATGGATATAAGTCTAGGATGAAGCCAACCACCTAGGTAACTAGACCCTTTAGTATCGACACCTCCTAGTACATTATTAGTGTCTAGAGTAGGTAAGGCACTAGGACCTCTTAGGATCTCGCCCGAAGGTAAATCCTGAAGGAACCAAAAATGCTCAAAGGTAGATTAAACATCGATAGCTAATTGAGGATCGGGTAACCCAGATCCAGATCCAGACCCATACTCAACTTAACTTTCTTTCGCTTTACATGTTTATTATTTTATTTATAAGAATAGGTGATCATACAAGGCCTATATAAGGCAAGTCCCTTTCATGTTAATATATATCAATGCTTTCCTTTTTATTTTTCCCAACCAAATGGGTTTACCATTTATCCTTGGCCAATGTTATTCATATCCATCATTATACTCAATCCAAACCCAAGCTAAGTTTCATTACTCTTTTTTCACTTGGTCTCACTTATCATAAGTGGAGTACCCATTTAGTTCTTTTCACTACTCATTGAGTATACCATAATTCAAGATCCATTTCGATATTTTAATTAGGTTAATAGTCCATGATGAACTTTGAACTTTATCTATTAAATAACCTTAGAATAATACTAATAATAGTCTTAAAGTGTAACCATACCAAAATAAGATAATTAAGTAAACCAATCGAACTAATCGATTGCTTTGGCCCAACCAGTCGATCGATTGTACCAACCAGCCGATCGATGTGGGTCAACTAGTCAATTGATTTGACTCCACTATACCATGTTTTCATCAAATCAGTTAATTGGTTTGAACAAATCAATTGAATATTCATAGACCATTTGATTATTTTTGTCAAAGTAGCCAAAGGGTTTAATTAGGGAGAAAGACCAATGTCTCTACAAGCATACTAGTCGATGGTTTGGGTCAACCAGTCAACTATTCTTGGAACCAATCAATCTATTTGACCTAACCAATCGATTAGTCTACCTTAATATATCATCAAACCCACACTTCATGTAAATTCATTCACATAAATCATTTTTGGTCATGTTAAAACATATACCAACAATAACTAACATATTTCCAACTAAATTACCATGCATTTCTCACCATAATATCATCATAGCCTATTTTATCCATTCTCACTCTCTTTACTCAATTTATGTCCTTTAAGCATGCAATGCATGTGTACAACTATATTTCTTCATGTCAACATATATTAACCAACTAAAGATATCACCTATCCTACAAGAACACGTGCTAAACATTTTAAGAGTAAGAATCACTTACTTGATGCAAGTAAAAATCCTCTTAAAAATAGGGATCCCACTGAGGAAAATCCTTAGCTTTGAAAACCTTAAAATCAAAGTCTCGACTCAAAAATTATGTCAAAATATTATGAAGTGTTGACATCTTAAAAACCAGAGGAGAGTAAAAACTTACCAACTTGACGGTAAAATAGAGAAAACCCAACTGAACTACTCAATCTCTTCCCAGAATCTAACTCTGCCATGCTTGAGAATCAACACAAGAAAGTGCTAGAGTCAAGATCAAAAGAGTGTGTGGAAGTAGATTAACAGTGATCCAATTATGGAGAGAAGAGAGGGAAAATAAGACTTAAGGAATTTTGGTGGTTGAAAGAAAGGTGAAATGAAGGGATGATTGATATATTTATAGGCAATGAATTGAAAGGAATTACTAAGGGTTTAGATATCAACTCAAAATCCTACCGTTGACCATTTAAATTTGCTAGAATGGATAGAATTGTCCAAGATTTACTGACATCTTCTCTAGAGCTCAAATGGTAACTCTAGAAAATTTAGTTCAATTAGGCCAGAATTTGCATTCACAAATGGGGAAATAGGAATTTAGCGTGGAAGGAATCTTCTAGTTGCTCAGAAGCATGCCTAAGATCAAAGCGTTGGATCTTAGAATAACATAGAAGAGAAAGGAGAAAGAAGACGATTGTTGAGGCCATCACTCCCTTCTTGTGTCCCAATCAACCTCTAGATTAACTCGAGGTGATATTTTTGGGTTAAATACATCATAAAAATGGTTAGGAATCTCTTAAGGACAATCTCTCATGGGTTGATAAGGTTCTAATTTAGTGCAAGGGATTTTTCAAAAAAAAAAAACTAAAAAACGTGACTAGCTTGACAAACCAGTCGATTTGTTTGAGTCTACCATTTGATTGTTCATCCACTAGTCAATTGGTTTCCCTTAACTAGTCGATCAGTTTGGTCGAGGAACCTAATTTGGCTAAAAAGATAAAGTAGTTGATAAATTCATGGAACTAGTTGATGAGTTTGCCTATAAAAATCCATAAACTTCATTTTCCAACATGATTTCAAAATCAAATTTTATTCCAAATCAAACTATAACATTGAATTAAAACCAAAGGCCCAAAATTTGACAAAATTTCTCTTTCAACCATCATTCAAAGTGTGGGGTATTAAAAAATATCTAAATAGGGAAATAAATAATGATAATCCTCAATTAGATAAACTCTTTGATGAGTATCATAATGCTTTTCCTAATGAATTACCACCTATCTTACCACCTAAGAGGGGAATAGAACATGCCATAGATTTACTTCCTAGTGTGTCCTTACCTAATAGGCTTGCATATTGATGCAATCTAAAGGAGGATAAAGAGTTAGGAAAACAAATACAAGAGCTATATGAAGAGGGTATGTGAGGGAAAGCATGAGCCCATGTTGTGTATCTGCATTACTTGTCCCTAAAAAGGATGGTATCTGACCCATGTGTATTGACTGAAGGGTTTTTATTTTTTGGTAAGTATATATGTGTGTAGTCCATTAATCTCAAAATTCAAAATAATTACAAGTAGTTTTCAGAGATAGGATAAGGAGAAGACTCAACGTCAAATGAACTAATGTAAAGCAAAAATAGACCTAGCATAAGTTATCTATACATTCCATCAACTGAATAAATGATTTACAATGCTAAAATCTTATAATCCTCCCAGCTAAGTCTGATATGTTTTGTTTTTGTATGGATCTTGGTTCCTATGATTCATATATGAAGATTCTCCTATTTCCCTCTTTCCATATATGGTATATGGTGGCAGCAACTAAGGCTCGAATGACTTGTCTTTTAACTTTAGGGCCTTGTCCTCTGGTAATTGCCTAGTGGATATTGCCTTGCCAATGAGTAGTTTATTATTGGCATCCTAGTTTTCTCAGTAGAGGGAGGCATACAGTATTAGCAAAGGTGTAGTCCAAGAACAGGTGAGAATAGCTATCTGTTGCACTATTGCATAACACACAAGTGGTGTCAACCTACATGCCATAGGATTGAATATTATCTCAAGTTTGGAGACGACCCAAAATAGTAAGCCATAAAATGAAAGAATGCCTTGTGAGGGAGTGTTTATTCCACACAAAAGAGTACAAAGGTACTTTGTCATGGTAAGTTCTAATTAAATCATAAGTTCTGGAAATAGAAAATTTTCCATAATGAAGAATGCATGGCAAGTTTGTATGCTGGAGAGCCACCTGAGAAATACTCCCATGTCCTAGTAAATTTTTGAGTATCCAAGAAGTAGAGGGTTTCAACTTGGCATTCCAAATATTCTCCCCTTTGAGGTAATATGCATGGATCCACTTCACACACATTAGGTCTTTTTTGGTGGCTAAGTGCCAAATTAGTTTACGCATAGCGGCCCTATTCCACCATAAAAGGTTAATAAGGCCTAAACTCCCCTTTATTTTAGGTAAGAAAACTACTTCTCAAGCTATAAGAGCACGCTTTGGGACTTTAGAGATCCCTAACCATAGGAAGTTTGGACAAATAGAACTAATTTCTGTGATGATCTGTATAGGAATAGGAAAAATGATGCTCCAATAAGTCTGTAAGCTAAAGTGAACATATTGTATAGGCTGCATTCTTCCTGCATAGCTAATTAAATTAGCATGCAAAGATCTCAATCTCAAAATAAACTTGTTAATGAGTGCATGGAATGTTTTTTGGTGAGATACCTACCATCAGGGGGTACTCCTAGATATTTGAAAGGAAAATTCCCTTCAGGTATGTGAAAAGTATCATAAATCTCATCCTCTAGTTGCTGGGAAAAACTACCTTCATAATACACATTACTTTTTGTTGTATTCATGATGAGACCTGAGATGTTGGAGAATTGATTGAACGCATTGAGGGCTATTATAACTAATTCCTACTTACCATTACAAAATAAGTGTAGGTCATTTGCAAACATAAGGTTGATTATCTTCAATTTCTTGCATCTAGGGTGGGGAGAAAAGGAAGGATTTGGCCATAAAGTTTGTATGGAGCAATTAAGGTATTCCATAATCAAGACTGTAACACCCCAAAATTCACTACTTTTTTTTAAAAGCAGAAGTAATTAAATTCAAACCCGTGAATTCTAGAGATGTTACTACCACACTTAGTACCCGACCGGTTCTCTTTGACCATTCCAGTACCAAGTGCTAAGGCTAAGAAAATATATACATTAAACTCAAACCAACAATTCATAAAAGAACTCAAAAGATCATACATTAAAAATCAGAGTACGCATAAAAGTTTATAAACAATAATAAAATCGAAATCAGAGTGCGAAATCAAAGAGGATAAATACTCAATACAAGGTAATAAATCAAAGAGGATAAATTCGATACAAAAGAAATAATAAAAGGAAATATAATCACATAAAGACTGAAATATGGTCACAACTCTCTCGAACTTTGAGCCAAAACATGCTCAACACTTAGCCCGTTGGATGTCTCACCCACCTACACAAAGTTAGAAGGGCATACTACTCATGGGAATGAGTAGCACCCATAAAAGGGGTAATCAGTACGCTACGTACTGAGTAAGATGACTGAGCACTAAGGCCAACACATAAAATCATATAAACCATACATAAGAATAAAAAGGACATAAAGACCAACATTATAATATCGAACAATCATTCGGGTACATACATAAAGGCCCATTTATAATCCGAATTAATTACTTAATTAATCTCTTATCGAAAATCAATTCACACCATGCTTTTTAATCAAATCCATGTGAGTACGGAAGCCCCCATTATAATAGCCGGTGGATTGGAGACAAATAGGGCAAAATGCTCTTGCCAACTATTATTAGCCGGTGGATTGGTCACACATAGGGTATCATACCCTAACCACTATTTATTACCGGTGGACACACATGGTGTTCCACTGTAAGTAATTAGTGTCTTTCCCAAGTCTTAGCAAACTGTTAGATTTATTGAGCTCAGAATCCGCCACTATTATAGCCTGTAGACCAGAGACACATAGGACTACATGTCCTAACCACTATTTCTAACCAGTGGATTGATGGGACCCGACTTAATAGTCTTTCACTTTAAGTGATTAATGTCTTAAGTATCTTATTCAGAAGCTTTCACCCTAGACATGTATCAATTACTCCCTTTACACTTACCCTCCAAAAGTCTTGTCCCATATTATGAGACCCAAACACTCCTTGACCTTACATCCTCCCTCCTTATTTTAACTCAAATTAGAACCCATCTCCCATATTCATCATCATACTTTATTCCCCAAGTAAGCAGACATTACCACCAAACCTTAGTTAGCCATATCAAAACCCTAGTTAACCACACCAAACCTTAGTTAACCACTTCAACCCTAATTCACCACAACAACCATAATTAACCATTCCAAACCCTAGTTAATCACAACAAACCACAACAAACCACTCCAAACCCTAATTAATCACAACACTCCACACATCACAAATCTTAAATTATGCCCTCATAATTACACTTTAATCACCAAATACACATGATACCACAAAAACCCTAAGCATCCACACCAAACCCTAATTGTCCACACAAATTCTAGCTCGGTCTCCTACGCACCATTATATTGCTCCACGTAATATTTTTCACCCAAAGTGTTCAAACACCCAAATAACACTTACATTTCCTTCTTCACATCCCAAAACAACTTTCCACACGTAAATTTCATACCCATGCAGATGCTAACCTCCACATGCAAACCTTCAAACTTTTTCATGCAACCATAAAACTCCCACATATAAACCTTAGAATCAACCATGCAGAAACCTAAATTCTTTTATACAAAACCCAATATTCCTTCATATAAAACCCTAAATTCAATTCACACAAAACCTAAGGTTTCTCCATACAAAACCCTAAATTCAATCCATATAAAACCAACGATTCATCCTTACCAAACCCTAAATTTAAACCATATAAAACCAAAGATTCGTCCATATAAAACCCTACATTAGATCCTCTCATACAAAACCATAAAATAGATTCTCCCATATAACACCATAAATTAGACTCTTCCATACAAAACCATAGATTAAATTCTTCCATACGAAACCATAATTTAGATTCTTCCACACGAAACCCTAAATTTCCCATTTTTTTCTCCCACTCATGAATCATTAAAATACTTAGGTTAATTCACATCCTTTGGTCAATTTATTTCCCCATTCTCCTTTTTCATCCTTTCTCCACACAATACCACTTTTATACATCCTCATATGCATGTCTTATAGGGTCACAACAAATATCATCACATACTATAATATTTCATCACATATAATACACATGCCATACAAAAACATACTTCAATTTCACGTTATACAGCATACGAAATAATTACAATAATAAACATAGGATGCATATCATACAAAGCATATAATGCACATCAACACTCAATAGGCCTTAGTAACCCCTTACCTAAAACGACACCGGTCTTGGAGCACGCTCCTATGCCTCCTTAAGGCTTTGACTGGTTTCACCTATTATGAGGGAAAAACTAGAATTAGATTCCCTCATACCAAAAATACTATTAAATACTAACTTATTCTAAGACCAAGGTTTTGATAAAACACTAAAATAATAATATCAAAAATACCAAAAATAATAAAAATAGTAACAATAATAATAAAAAGGGAATTACTCATAAATTAGAGTGAAATAAGGGCTTTGGCCCCTTTACCAAAATAATACTAATAATAATATTAGTAAAATAAATAACTAAATTTAGTAATAATAATAATGATGAAATAATAATAATAATAATAATAGCAAAAATAATAGTAAAGTAGTTGTAATACTAATAATGGAATAATAATAATAATAGTAATTCAAAATAGTAATAGTAATAATAGTAATAATAATAATAATAATAATAATAATAATAATAAAATTGAATTAAAAATATAATAGGGCTTCGACCCTCAATAGAAATAATAATAAAAACATTAATACTACTAATAATAATAATACATATTAAAAGTAGAAATAATAATTATAATAGTAGTATTGATATTAAAATAAATGAAATAAAATAAATTAAGGCTTGTAAAAATAGGGAAAAGGGTTGAGAGGGTCTAAGGTTCAACCTTAGGCTGGTGGGGATGGGCGGCACTGGCGGTGGCCAGAAAAAGGAAATAAAAGGGTAAAAGTTGAATGTTGGGAAAAATATAGGGAGAATTAAGGTGGGAGTTGGGGGTGTTTATAGTTGCCCAGAAGGAGAGGAATAGAATAAGGGTGGTGGCATAGCCAAAAGCTGCAGCGCACAGTTGCTGTGGTGGTGGCCGAATGGGGAAGAAGGAGAGAAAGAGAGGAGGAGAGGGAGGGCGAGGAAAAGAGAGGTAGGGGAAGGTAGATAAGGGTCTGCAGCATAATTTGGGAGGTGAAAGAAGCGACAAAAGCGGTAGAAGAGGTAGCTAAGAGCAGCGCAAAGGATGGTAGAGGTGGAAGGAAGGGCTATTTGGGAAGGCTACTTCGCACAGTCGAGGTGGATCACGCATGAATATAGAGGGATATGAGATTTTTGGTTAGCTAGAGGGTGGTGCAAGGAAGAGTTTGTTGGCCAGAACGGGTGGCAAAGTTGGCCGGAGGAGGTGGAACTGGCGTTTGAAGGGGCGGCGACGAAAATAGATGATTTTTGGGTTGGATACCAAAAAATTGATACATGGAAATGTAAGGGGGTATTTATAGAGTGTAGAGGAGAGGTTAGGGTTATGTGGGTTGGATAGGGGGCAAGCAAGTAGGGTTAGGGCTCGGCGGTGGCATTGTTTGGCCGATAGAATCTTAGGGGCGAGGCAGGGTGGTTGACTAGCTGGGAGATGGAGAAATATGCGAGAAGAGGGGGAGTTAGTTGGGAGAAAATTTCAAAGAGTCAATAGGGGAGAGAGAGGATTGAAAGGGCCATCAACGACGGCCAAAAACCAGGGCATAGGGGCGACGAAAATGGTGTAGGTGCTCAATGTTAACGGGGTAAGGAAGGAAGGAAGAAGAAGAAAGAAAAAAGGCAACTGGACCAGGCAGCTGGGAAAGAAAAGAAAGAAAGGAAAAGAAGAGGAGACCAGATGGTCGGGCGTGCAAGGTAAGGGTGTTTAAATTAAATGCCGCGCTTTGGGAAAAAAGAGGACGAAACTCGGCGTGCAGGCTGCCGAAGGAAGAAGAAAGAAACAGGAGTGGGCCATGATAGGAGAATAAAAAGAAAGAAGGTAATTGGGTCGTGCTAGGCCCAAATCAAGGGAGAGGAAAAGAAAAAGAAAAAGAAAAAGGAAGAAAAAGGAAGATAGAAAAGGAAAAAGGAAAAAAGGAAAAGAGAAAAATAGGAGGGTTGGGTTAAATAAATTAATTAAAATATTTGGGAAGAAAATAATAATATTTAAATCCCTTTTTAGGCTAAATTAAGATTTTTAAAAGATTTTTCATATATTCCATTTTAATTAGCAAAACACCCTAATTTTCTTCAATGAAATTATTAATAAAATTAATATTAATTTGGAAATGTTTTCTTTTTCTTATTTTAAATAAAATAATTTATTTAATTAATTTGCAAAATAAAATCCTTAATTAGTTAAAATACTCCAAAATTTCTCCAAATTAAAATACTTGTAAATTTCTTCTTAATTTTCCCTAACTAATTCTATTTTATTTTAATAAAAATAATTTATTTAATTAATTTTTCTAATAAAATCTTATTTAAATATATTTTTCAAATTAGAAATTTTTGAGCATTACAAGAACAAATAGGTAGGGTGAGAGGAGATTATCGTGCCTCAACCCTCTTCTTGCTTGGAAAGGAGGATACAATACACCATTGAACTTAAATGGAGTAACTTACTATAGACAAAGAAGCCATGAGGATCCTAAAAAATGGGGTGGAAAGTGCAGGGCATAAAGGAGTTTTTCTAGGTAATCCCATTTGACAGAGTCATATACCTTATTCATATTTAGTTTAATCATGAGTCTAGGTGATATATGCTTCTAATTATAGCCCCTTATTAGTTTAGTGGCTAGGAGAATAGTGTATGAAATAGATCTACCCTTTATAAAAGTTAATTGGGAATCTCCTTTCAATGATGGCATCATATGTTGAAGCCTAATTATTACAACAGGCAATAAGATGATAGTTCCCTAGAGTAGTTGCATTTGGTACTTTAGGAATTAGGTTTATATTAGTGACATTTATTCCTCTAGACATAAGACTAGTGGTAAAGAATTCTGAAATTGCCACATACAAGTCTGTAGTAATAACTTCCCAGCGAAGTGTGCATTATAAGTAACCATCGAGCCCTGGTGCTTTTCCATTTTCTAAGTAGAAAATTACAGTCTTCACCTCATCATATGTAACAGTTGCTAGTAGTAAATGTTGTTGGATGACATTTAAAGTGGCTCCTATATAAGTATTATTAGGATCAAAGGGGTAAGTGTATCGTGGTACTAAACCCTGGAAATGGTGATAGAAGTCTTGAAAGACTGAAAAGATCCTTACCTCGTCAATGTGGGTGATTACATGAGAATAAGTTAAGGAATGAATTTGGTTCTTCCTTTTCCTCCCTTTCGCAATGGCATCAAAGAATTTGGCATTATCATCATTTAAAGCTAGCCATTGAATTCTTTTTTTTTTCTTGTAGAACATCTCCTCAAACTTGGCCAAGTGTTTATACTTTTGGAGAAATTGTTTTTTTTCTTGGTGATGAAGATTTTTGTTTGACAAAGTCAGATTTAGTTTGTGTTATACTACCTTCAGGTCTAACTTTACTTATTGCACTCGAATACTTATGCCACCAAACTTACTTTTATTAAATTGCCTCAAGGGGTGCTTCAATTACTTAAGTTTTGTCATAATACAATGAAGATTATTAAAAAGGATTTCTGTTTTCTAGTATGAACTTACTAAAGGGAGGAAGTCATTATCTACAATTCACATGTCATATAAGAAGAAGGATGAGATGTCTTGTTAAGTATACTACTTGATTGAAACAGTAAAATAGAATGGTCAAATATGAAGGGAGGATGGAAATGATCATAAGCTCCATCAAAGTATTTAACCCATTTAGGGTTGCAAAGGACTCAAACAAGCTTGCACCAAAGCTTATCATCCCCTAATTGTCTATTAGACCAAGTGAAAAAAATCCCCTGTATACCTTAGATCAGTGAGTTGTAGTTGGTTTAAGCAATAACTTAAGTCTTCCATATCGTATATGTGTAGATCTTCTTGAATTTTTTCATATCTATTTAACACCACATTGAAATCTCCAAAAAGAAACCAAGGATGATTATTAGGGTGGTGAAGGTTCAACCAATTCCATAAATCCTTTCTTGATTCTCCAGAATTGGAGGCACAAACTGTAGTAAGGTAAAATTGAAGATCTCTATCAATGTTCAGGATTTTGTAGTATATACCTTGTGTATGGGTGGCTAAAGGTAGGATAGCCCAGGGTTGAGGGTCCCAAACTATCCAAATTCATAATTATTAAGCCAAATCCAATGTGCCATGAGCCTTTGAGTGACTCTACTAGCATTGATTTCTGTAACCCTAGTTTCAATCAAGCCAACAAGGGTTAATTTATTTTCTCTACACCAATCTTTCATTGCCTTTTTTTTGGTGATAATTTAATCCCCTTGTATTCCAACACCCTAATATCATGAGAGATGGATGTTGAAATTAGTTAGTGGGTGTATGAGGCTTGATCCAACTCAACCAATCATAAGTTTTCATTGAACATTAGTTTCTAATTCTACTGGTAATGGGATACTATGATCAGTGTCTGGAGGGTTAGCTACTGAAGGAGGCTTGTTCATAGTACTTC
Source organism: Tamarix austromongolica (assembly GCA_039764185.1). Lineage (NCBI taxonomy): Eukaryota > Viridiplantae > Streptophyta > Magnoliopsida > Caryophyllales > Tamaricaceae > Tamarix > Tamarix austromongolica. The sequence continues at coordinate 73,969,077 of CM077816.1, read as the reverse complement.
TTGATCTGGTAATGATGGTTGAGCCTACTATTTTTCTAAATGTATTTAAGTGCTACTCTGTAGGCTCAGTTCTGATGATAGAGGTAGAAGGATCATCTTCGTTACTGATGGCAGGAGGTGCAGGCGTTAGAGAAGATTCAGTGTTGTTGCTGATAAAAGGGGAAGTTTGTTCTATGGGTTTTCTCTATCTTCTATCAATGACCACAACCCACTTCCTCTTGGTACCATTGTGGGGTGAGTATCTAGGGCATTTATAAGCTAAATGGTCTATTTGGTGAAATAAGAAACAAAAGGTGGGTTTCCATTTGTCCTCAATCCTTTGTCTGATTAAAGAACCATTTGGTTTTTTGATACGATCAAGTTCAATCAAGGTCCAATGGTTGTCAACCTCAATTAAGACTCTTGCATAGGAAACTCTTCCCTTTATAGCAGTAACAAAGTCCATCCCTATAGGTCTCCCAATACAGTTTTTGATTCTACTAATGCTTTCATTAGACCAAAACGGGAAAGGTAGTCCTGGTAGCTTAACCTAAAGTGGAAGGAATTGGAACTCAAATTTGTTGAATGTAAAGTCTAGGTGCCATTTTTTAAGGAGCAAGAGTCGATTCATATAGGTCCAATTGCCAGCATCATAGATGGCATTGCATTCCTCTTTAGTATCGAAGGAAACTAGGAAGTACTCTTCATCATGGAAATGGATGTGAGGAATTTTCACATGGTTCTAAGTACTTGTAACATAAGACTTCATACAGGGATAAGTAGGTCTGCGGCCATACACCATACCCATAAGGGTATGTTTCCAATACAGAGTTTTAGCATCCACATCCTATTGTCTCACTTTAGCCACAATTATTCCTTCCGACACACTAGGGGGTTGATATGTCAAGGCATGTAATTGAATAGGATTGGGATTAGTTCGCACAATTTCACTCCAAGAAACATGAGAATTCTGTTGAATTGTTTCTTGTGTGTCATGAGGTAAGACACTAGTGACATTCGCGTTTAGGTTTTAAATCGATTATTGATTATCATTTGAAGTCATGACTCGATTGAGGAAGGCATTAGGGTTCCTCGGAGAAGATGGTGCTTTGTACAAGTGCTCAGGTTGGTCCTCTTCAACAAAAACCTATATTCTAGTAGCAGTAGCAAGCTCTAGATTTGTCACTAGTGGAGTGGCTATTAGAGTGGAAGACATTAGTTGACGATGAGGGCTTCGCTTGTTCTTGTCCACGATCACGTGTGTAAGTGCGTTCTTTGCTGCAGCGCTCGATCGACTCTTTTTATTATCTCATGGGTTTTTAACAATATAACTATCAAATATTTTTTTTATGCCAAGGTTGGATGAGTGGTGTGGGGCATAAGTATTCTCTAAGATTGATATGAGAAGTGGATATCATTAGATGAAAATAAGAGAAGGGGATGAATTGAAGCTACCATAAAAACAAAATATAGTCTATATGAGTGGATGGTGATGCCTTTTGATTTAGGTAATGCACCGAGTTCATTTATGAGATTGATGATTGAAGTTCTTTAATCTTTTCTTGGAATTTTCATCGTGGTGTAGTTAGATGATATACTTGTGTACAGTAGGATTGAACATGACCATATTATTCATCTAAGGAAATTATTTGATAAGCTAAGGGAGACTAAACTCTATGGAAAAATGGAGAAATGTGATTTTATACTTTCAAGTATAGTTTTCCTTGGACATATTGTGAGTAGCAAATGTATCAAAGTTGATCCCACAAAAAGTGAGGCTATTAAAGATTGGCTGATACCTAAGGATATTCATGAGGTGAGGATTTTTTATGGATTAGCAAGTTTATATAGGAGATTCATTAAGGATTTTTCTACTATTACCGCACCGATAACACAACTCATGAAAGAGAGTAATTTTAATTGGAGTGAGGATGCAACTAAGGCCTTCCAAACTTAAAAAAACTAAGCTATGCAATGCGACAATACTAGCTTTACCCGACTTTGAAAAATCATTTGAGGTAACATGGGATGTAAGTAGGGTAGGGATAGGAGGTGTACCCTCATAGGAAAAACTAGCTATTGCATTTTTTAGTGAGAAATTAAATGGAGTAAGATTGAACTATTCAACATATGAAAAAGAGTTCTCTGCCATCATAAAAATTTTAGAAACATAGAGTCATTACTTAAGAGAAATACATTTTTTTTTTGCATTTGGACCATGAGAGTTTGAAATATTTGCATGGGAAAAAGAAGATTAGTATGAGGCATGCAAAATGGGTTAGTTTCTTTCAATCCTTTACATTTTCTATCAAACATTTCAATGGTAAAGAAAATGTCATGGTAGATACTTTGTCTAGAAGATCCATGATATTGGTTATGTTGGATGTTAAATTATTAGGTTTTGAGATGTTATAGGAATTGTAAGCTAAAAAAAGAACGAAATTCTTTAAAAAACTTCATCTACAAATTAAATACAACATTGAAAAATCTAATGCTAAATGCTAAGTTCAAGCAAATAAAAACAGAATTCAATAAGTGTTTGAAACAGGAGATTTGGTATGGTTGCATTTGCGAAAAAAAAAGATTTCCAAGCTTAAGAAAGAATTAAAAAATGCCAAAAGTTGATGGACCATTCAAAATATTAAGAAAATTTGGAAATAATGTATATGAACTTGAATTGTGTGAATATTATGGATAAGTATCTAATACTTTCAACATTAGTGACTTATTTCCTTAGTATATTGATGCTAATTTGAGGGCAAATTTTTCTTTATAAGGGGAGAATGATGTAGAAGCATCTCTAAATCACTCTCAATCTTATTTTTAAAGGATAAAGAACACAAAGGATTAACATACTTAGATATGGAACCCATTGTGCTTGAAAATTCTTATACTTCTATTGTTTTGCCAAGTAATTCCTGAACGTATTGTATATGTTTGTAAGAAATTCTTGCTATTAAAGATCTTTGATGTACTAATGATAATGGAATTAAAGGTATTATGAAGTGTATAGAAGAACAAGGCTACAAGATACAAAGTTAGATTGCATATGTTAAATCTATGTAATATATGATTAAAGTTTGTGTAGCTTTGTTATTTTGTTTTATACTTTGTAATACTTATAAATTGTCATTGCAGATCTTTAATATATTCATATACCATGCATTAGGAAGTTAATTTAATTAATAAGGGCTGAATGGTGAGATTATTAATGATAGGGGTTTGCGTGAGTGCATGTATATATAAGGCTTGTATACTTGATCTTAGCATAATTCAATGATAATGAAAGGCATTTGCTAAGCTTGAAAAAGAGAGTAGCACCATGCTATGCATTCTCCTTATTCTTCTCTTATTTTTCTTTAGTTGAGAGATTTGAAGAGTAGTAGAGAGTATTCTGTTGAAAATAGAAAATTTATCTTTAGAAGGATTAAGATCTTAGGATTAGATTTTTGCCACCTCCCAAGTGATATTCAACATTCATATCAAGTTCTACATTATGTCGGGACTTTGAAGATGTCGCAATACTTGAGGCTTATAGAAAAGTTCCTATAAATGTTGAAGATTATTCGGTGATGATCTTCCACAATGAAAAGTGCTAGCTAATATGATATGAAATAATACTTAACATATACGACAACAGTTGTTGATATCGATTCATGCTTATAAATTTTCCTGATAACCTCCGTCGATATCATGTAAATGGCATCGACCCTCCCAACATACTCGAAAGGAAGCTAATGATAGTTAGATTACTATCGAGGTAATTTTGGTCGTAGAAAAACAACATCTCCAATTATAATTATACTATATGTTCCTCAATTGTGAAGATTCATACCAACCACACAAAGTGAAAAATGTAATTTTCTTAGTTCACCAAGTTGAGGAAACAAGCCATAAACCATCATCCCTTATGGAGAGTTAGATGGATGTTTCAAAATCCCATCATCTATCTTCTCATGAGCATGTAATCTCTAGTTTTTTTTTTTTTGCATCTTGGACATCATTAAAAATTCTCATAAATCTTGGTATTGTAGGAAAATACCATCACGCCTTATTTGGCACCTTATTTTTCTTGTATCATGGTGCTTTGTGAACTTGATTAGGACAATTATCTAAATATGCATATTCATTGTGAAATATTGTAAAATTATTAGGGCATGTATGTATATTCTTATAAGTCATGCCCATACATGAAAGGATATTCTTTGCTTTATAGGTACGATTGGGTATAACATTATAATTAGGAAGCATATATTTCACAAGTATTAATAATTCCATGAAATTCATATCACTCCATCCGTTACATGATTTTAAGCTGTACAACCTTAAAGTAGTGGATGATCTAGTAATCTTCTTACAATCAGTATACAAATATTTTTTTGAGTTATTTAAGAACTAGTCCAACATTTTTGGACAATCTTGAACAACTTCCTCAATCTTTTGAGTCATATCCTCTAATAAATCACCCTCGTTGTTATCAAATGAGCTACTAATATCCCTCATACCTTCCTCATTATTATATCTAAACTTTGTTTCACCATTCCATATTCAACGAGTGTAACTTGTATCAATTCCATATATTAACAAATGATCTCTTAAATCATTAGCTTTAACACATTGAATATAAACACATTTCAAACAAGGACAAACTATTTTACTAGTATTCCGAGCATGTTCTATTACAAACTTGATGAAAAATTCAACTCCTTTGTCATATTCTCTAGACAAGTGATTTGAAGGCATCCATTTCCTATCCATAGTTTTCCAATCTATATGTATCCCACAAAAAATATTACTACATATTAATTCAATTCTATAAACTAATTCACATATTGCTCATGCTTAGAAAGAATTCATATTTATATGATGTATCATGCTATTTTGAACCTACATATATAAAAAATTACAACACATTTTCATATCCCTTAAAAATGATGCAAATCACTCATGGTTAGAAAGAATTCATATTTCTATAATGTATAATTTTATTAAATTTCTATATATACAAACCATTCCAACAAGAGAATAAAAATATATCAATACATAAATCGTTCTTGCTTAGATAGAGTTCATACGTATATACATATCAAATATTTATACAATGATTGTAAATTTAAAAGTAAATACATAATATGCTTATAAAACAAGAACAAAAAACTCAGAAGAAACCCATGGTAATACCAACAGTATATACATCAAAAGGTTGCTATAACCCAAACATCTAACTAAGAGTACCCCCTAACCATCCTATGAAATCTGTCAGTAGCCTTGCCTAGGCTGACTAAAACATGTCACTCTTAGAGTCTACTTATATTGATATGTCATCTAATCCCTCACATCATCAATAAAGAGTGCAGTGACAAATACTCTAGGGTAATCAGGGCGGATACTAGGGGGTAAGCTATGACAAAACCTCCCCTCATCATTTATTACTATTAGCTCTCAAGTTATCCGATCATAATCCCTTGCAAACACCTCACCCTCAATGAATCTTGAGCGTGGTGCATTAGTACAAACAAACAAATACAAATAAGTAGCTAATTCCCTTAATCATGGCTGAATATGAGGCAGTGTCAATAGCAAATGATATGATCTGAAATAGAATGGATCAAAGTATGACCACTCATGAACAAATGGTCAAGCTCTTTGTATAGCCATATCACATGAATCCACAAATATAAATCAGGTGTCATGCACAAATATGGTGGAGGTATTAAATAATAACCAAGTGTGACATATGATCACTACCTATAAAATAAAACATCCATTAAATTATGTTACTGAAATTGTTGTCTAACTTTTTAAAATTATAAAATATGTAAATTCTATAGCCATATTAATTATAAATATATAATATAATATCTTAACAAAATATTATGTTGAGTTAATAACATAATTAACTTAAATCATCACAAATTTATCAGAAGCACGTCTACACCATACAAGTAGGATCATTTTATCTACAAAAATATTAAATAAATCATATAATATGTTTTAGCAATATATTATGCCAATATGCATGCATATATTTATAATATCTTTTTAATATCGGTCTATAGACATGCATTCATAAACATATAGAGGGATAAACCCAACATGCAACCAAAAAGTATAACAACATAGCAACAAAGGCGAATTATATCATACAAAAAATAATACACGCAATGGCTACTAAATAACATGCTAACATATATTTAAAATAAAAGAAAAAGAAAAAAATTGTACCTAGCATGTGAAGGGTTTTCGGGGTAGGGAGGCTATATAGATGACGACCGGTTGGTTGCAAGAGTTAGGAATGGGACATTTAAGGGAGAAGGGTAAGGGTTAGGTTGGGTATAAGAGGAAAGGAAGCAAGGTAAGGGCAAAGGATGGATGACCTTATGGCCAAAAAAATGTCGGTGCAACTCTGGCTAAGAATGAGACACAGAAAATAACAATAACAACAATTAGAGGAAAAGGAAAACGATCATCGACAAGAAAGAGGAAGGAACGATGGCCGTTGATAAGTGAAACGATGACACCCGTCAGTAGGTAAAACTAAGAGAATGACTGAGAGCAAGATAAAGAAAGAGAGAATTCAATTTATGAAAAAGACATAATGAGCAAGGAGGGAAAGTAAGGTATGTTTAATGAGATAAGTTTTGATAACGGTTATATCTATAACCGTTATAAAAAAATGTTTCAATAATGATTCCTACATTAACCATTTTAAAACTAAGCTCCATTTTTGTTTTGTTCATGATTTATTTATAGTTGTTATCAAAACAAGGGCTCATTTCATTTTATTAACACTTAATGTCTAGAACCGTTATTAAAACTTGGCTCACATTCTCGCCCCTAAATTTTCACATTTTATCAATGATTCAAACAAAACATCATTTATGTGTCGTTATTAATTGACAATTTTTAGTAGCAAATTTTCATATTTAAAACGAAAGCACAGAGATCAAAGTTAAGCCAACCAATAATCAAGAGTAGAGATTTGAGTTCCTACCTTTTAGTTTTGAGAGAAAATAGTGTCCTCCTTCAAATTTGTATAGAATATGGGATCAAAGAATAAAACACATAAGTTCAATGAAACTTCTACTGCTCAAGTGTGTGTTTTACCTTCTCTATCAAAATCAATAGATACATGTGATAAATCGATAACTGTTGTCGTTGAAAGTGTAGATCCATTTTGTTCTCTTAAGCCACGAGCCTTAGATAAGAGAAAATTGCTAATTCTAAACTTGCTAATACGTTGCATACCAAGAATGAAACTATAATTTTTAACCTATTGAGGAAGATGAAGAGGTTAATACCTAATCGTTGGACGAGATCAAAAAAGGGAATGGGAGTCTAGAAGAAGAAAGAGAGAGAGAGAGAGAGAGGGGGAGTTCACTTATAGAGTTTGGGATCTTTGAAAATATAAATGCCCTCCTTTGCTTTAATATATTTCTTATAAACCCAAAATACTAGAGGGTTTTGAGTTGCAACTTTTGATAACGGCCCTATAGTAGAACCGTTATTAAAGGCCATCTATGTTATTTTGGGAGGAGTTTTTAATAGCATTTTTTTTAACTAATAGGTTCTTACCTAGACTTGTTATTTAAGCCATTTTCTTAGACAATGACTCTTTTTTTTTTAACACTTCCGGTATTGATTTTTTTATTATAACAATTATCTATCGGACGTTATCAAATCAATATCCCATAGTAGTGCAAGTAGTTAGTTTATATGATGCAGATTTTTTTATATTTCTAGGTACTTCATTATTATTTTCCTATTATTTCATTAGTGTCTTTTTTTATTTATCCATTTCAAAAAACTACATATTATTTTAATTCTTTTGGAGGTTAAGGTTTTCTTCAAATAATACTATGTAATATTTTTCAATCCATCCGTATTCAAATCAAAAATCAATTGTATTCATAGGATATTTGTGCTCATGTAACGGTTAACATTTCATAATATTCTTTTGTCCAAGCAATAATATGTATTTAGAAACTCTTGTCATTATAATTCGTGGAATCATAATCCGTATATTGCACTAAATGTAATAATAGTTTAATATCAATATATTACTACTCAAGCGCGTAACCAATTGTAAGTCAAAATGTTATTTAATATTGTGAGTTATTTTAAGTGGTCTAAAATAGAATGGCGCACTTTAATTGGGAAAGCATCGACAGGAAAGCAATGAAATTAAAAGCAGCCACTAATCAACACGCATATCCCATAAGAATTTACTGATATTTTGAAAAGTTTCAACGATTTCCTCAATCGTATCCTCAGGGATTCGTTGACATAATACTGAAGAAGAAATGCATAAACTTGATTACCGATCACTTTATTTTTGTTTTTGTAGGATATTAAGGGTCTATTCTGTAACTTCATTTTTTTTTATCTAATCTGATATGAATAATGATATAGTTAGAATAATGATGATGTTTGGAAACTAAATTGAATGTTTAAGATATACATTATTTTGATGAGATATATTCTTACTATATTTTTTATTTGTTTATAGAATTACTTTTACGGATATTTGATAAACTGATAAAATAACTAATATTTGAATGATTATATACATATTTTCTTAGATTTTCTATGTATATTGTTAGATTATTTTTTATATTCATAGATATTGCATTATTTGGTGTTTTATTTTGTAGGTGAACTTAATGAAGACAAATAAAGTTAAGATAATGTATTATGAAGGCTTTGAACAAATATAGTAAATATCCTACACTGTATATAACTTTATTAATTTTGAAGATAATTATATTTGATTGAAAAGGTGAAGAATTTTGTCTTTGATGCAATCTTAATTTGGGGAACTTAAACATTAAAAATTATAGATCTTCTTCTTAACTATCTAACACGTCAAAGATCACCTCATTTCTACTTTAGATGAAAAAGTTACGAGTATTTTTCTCAAAAGTTGTCCAATGCACCGATGTACTACAGCCATGCGCTCACCATGCACCAAACGAGGCATAGTCATGCACAAAATATGTAGCGAGTCAATAAGTCAAGAGCAAAATTGTCGCATGGTCTAGTTGTGCAGCACAACAATGCCAAGAACAACAAAGTTGCATAATCTGACCATGTGATATTGGCACTGTTATGCAACGATGGTTACTCTACTATCTTGCACAATCTGTTCTATTTCTTTAGAGGATTTTTATATGGATTTTTGGATGTGAGAAAGAGGGGTGATTACTTTATTTTATTTCTTACTATTTTTCTACGGATAAAAAATTTTATTAATATAACTCAAAATTTCCTTATTAATTATTAGATTTAGTTACAATATTATTTCTTGTACGTACTATTGACATCATATTCCAACGTTTATCTACAATTTCATCAATCTATCCCTCTTTTGTCATTTATTAATTTTAATGATATTTACATTCTTGTATTTTATTTATTACATTGTATTATAATTATAAGTGAGTAGATTTCTTTTCTAGGATTGGACATAGTCTAAATTTTTAATTAATGACAAATTATTTTAATTTCCATTCCAATTACTTGAATTCTTGAATTCAATAGTTAGTTCTTCATTTATGATTGAGTGGTTTGATCACCGATTTGACTAGAAATAGGTATGTAATCGAACAATTGAGAGGTAAAGAATCGAGCATCGAAAGTAGGTTCTCAAGTCTCTAGAATTTTACTGGTCTGGCACAAAACAAAATGGATTTAATATGATTTAATACCAAAAAAATAAGTTATTAAATTAGATAAGGTACGACTATTAGACCTTAAAAGAAGTTATTAGTTAATTTTGATTATTTTACCCTCTTGAATTTAATTAATTGTTTAGCAATTGAATTGATTATTCACTAATTACTAATTTATCACACCAATCCAATCATAGGCTTTTATTTAGATTTTTACTACCGTTAGGATTACCATTTGATTTTGTAGGGGAAGTACCATGGATTTAGAGATTTATATATCAAATCAAGATTAACAAAATTATGCATAATTGCGAATTCAAATACAAAAGAAAATAATTTAGGAAAAAGTAGAGATCTTTTTTCATGCTCTTGTGTAACTACAAGATGATTAAACCATTCAATCAATCAATGAAACAAATCTACAATTCTCTTTGAATGGAGAATTCTATAGAGAAGAAGAAGAAGAAGTTGGGGCGCATAACTTTTGACGGCTAAGGATTTAACATGTCTCCTTTTATAGAAGAAAAAATTCTATGGCATAAAATAATGTGTTTCAAAAATAAGAAAAAATACAGTCTGTATTTAGGAAACACAGGACCCCGTGTTTATTTTCATACTTTTGAATTTTATCCAAAACACATCAAATGTTTATCTCATAAACACGATATGTGTTTATTAACATGGTACCAGTACCACCTTGTTTCTCATATAAAATACTATACTACACTAAATTTCTTCAACAATTGAACGAATCAACATAATGTTATGTTGCGCTTAAATACACAATGAAAACTCACAATTCTTCACCTTGATGTAGTATTTGTAACACATGACATTTAAAAACCTCTACAAAAAATCCTATCCCAACAAAGGACCTCATGGCCTGTGAACACCAATAAAGTCCAAGAAACACTCAAACTCACCCACGGTTAATAGCTTTGTTTGCATATCAGTTGGATTATTTAAAGTACTCACTTTCTACAACACATCTTTGGCTACAACAATAATACCCTAGATAAAGTTATACTGATGTCAATATGCTTCATTCAACGGTAGAAAGAACTTTGATTTTTTGTTAAACAGATAGCCCTTTAGCTATCACCACAAATAACTGAAGAACCATGACTAAACTCCAACTCTTCTACTAAACCACAAATCTACAAGGTTTCTTAAAAAGCCTCTTTCATAGACATATAATTTACTTCAATAGTGGATAAGGCTATCACATCATTCAATGATAACCTCCAACTAATAGCTGAACATTTAAGACAAAGAACATATCCATTAGTGGATCTCCTTTTATCAAGGTCTCCACTATAATTATAGTCTACGAACCCAACCGGTGAATTAGTTGATCCCCTATACTCTATACAAGATAATATCATTCCCTTCAAGTAACTAAGGATCCACTTCACTATTTGCCAATGAGACCCTTCTAGATTCGCCATATATCAACTCACAATACTAACAACTTCAATAATATCAAACCAGCTACACATCATAGCATACGTGATACAACAAACAATATTCTAACATAGAATAGTTTCCACGAACTCATCTTTATCTTTAGATTTGGGACATTTCAAAGTAGAAAATATGAAGTAAGAAGCCAATGGAGTGCTCATCGTCTTGGCATCCATTATATGATATCTCTCTAGAATCTTATTCACATAGGAATCTTCCGATAACTATAAAAGCTTATACTCAAAGTTTCTAATGATATCCATGCCAAAAATTTTCTTTGTAGCTCCAAGATCCTTCATCTCAAACTTACTCTTCAGCATTTCCTATATGACTCTTATATTAAATAAATTTAATAGACATTCATAAAATGCCAATATCAACAAAATAATTGAAAATTAGAATCTGACTCTAATGTCTTACTCATATAATAACTTCTTTATCACTAGGGTTATTATTCCCAATTTACTCCAAAAATTCTAAATTATATCATTAGAATATTTTAATCCATTTAACATATTAAAATACAAAAAATCCCATATTTAACACATTTTGACCAAAATGTCCTTAAGGATAGCCAAATGTCTTTAATTCACAAAATCCTTATATGTCCAATATCATTATTTTCTAATATTCAATTTATGACCTCACCTTAAATCTCACATTTAATTATTTCCCACTAACCATAAGTATCCAAACCAATATACAATACTATATGTCATATTAATTCATTTAGGTTTTACAACATAAGAATTATTATAGCAATATTATATAAGAGGTTGCTTTCTTATCCTATTCTATTCCCAACATATGATACCACACTATCAAATTATAACTCTAAAAATGTGAAATTAAAAACATAGTCATAACAACATGATGATACACACAACCATACATAACATTTAGTAGAAAACCCTAACTATGCCTTCTAGCCTTACAGAAAAAGGCACCTATCTCTTAGTATATATAGCTCAACCTGCCTCCTCTGAGACATCTAGAAAATCATATAAAAATCAATAATAAAATAAAATTAGAAATTTACAGTACAAACAATTAGTTTATATTGTACATAAGGGGAAATTGAAACAAATTGAATCGCACACATGTCGAATTAAAATAATAGAACTTTGTGCAACAAAGGTGGGAGGGAATGGCACGTAAAGTCATTGATAAGGAGGGAGAAACAGTGATCTTAGCTACATATAGAGGGTGGAAATGACACACACTACCATTGCTAATGAGGGTGCAAAAAGACTAAGTGCCCAGGTTAAAGGAGGTGGAACAAAAGTAAGTGACGATTGTGGGTTATGCAATGCGAGATGATGGTGTTTAGCATAGGTTTGTGATGTAGATGGGTTTATGGAGTGGTTTTGTTCTTAGGTTTATGGGGAAAATGGTGGTGCTTAGTATTTTGTGGTGGTGAGGGTTGGGCGATGTTTGTGTCTACAAATAGGGAAGGGAGGAAGGAAAATAAAATTGTGTTGCATTAGGGTGGGTGTTTGAGGGTATATAGTTTGCACCCTCTCTCTACTCACTTCATTTGATTTCCTCATCTAACTCCCTCACTCTCTCCATTACCATCAAACACCCTAGAAGTGGTGGTGGGAATGGTGTGAGATGACAAAGAAGGTAAGGTAGGGAACTGGGCTTAGAGGAGAGCATTGAGGGAAATCTTGAGGCAAAACTTTCAATGTCCTATACCAAAGATTTGGCGGTGGTGATGATGAAGGTAGGTTTAGGGTATAAGCATGAAAAAAGGAAAAAATTTATGAGTGGAGAATCACGTAGGAAAAGAAATAATAAAATGAAGAAGAAGAAAAAGGAAGTTGAGAAGGAGAAAAAGAAAATGAGAAGGAGAATAAGGAAAAGAAAAAGAAAATGAAAAATGGGAAAGAGAAAATAAGTTTCGAGTGAGGTTTAGATTTGGTTAAAATAATTTAGATTAGGAAAATGACATAAAATTAATTATCAACCATCAAAGATTAATTGTATATTGCAAAAATATTAATGATTCAGAAAAAAGATTAGGATTAGGTTAAGATCTAAGATTAATGAATTATATTAAGGTAAAAAAATCAAAATTTTGAGATTAGGAGTAGGTTAAGGTTTGAATTACTTAAGATTACGATTAGATAAAAATTTGGAGTATTACATCACTGCCACCATAAAATAAATTTTATCCCCAAAGTTAATGAGTCAAGGTTGGAAAAGAAGAGAAAAATGATGTAAGGAAATGTGATCTTCTTTGTTCTTAATCCTAATGGAGTTGACACTACACTACTGGGTACTACATCCTTAAAGGAGAGATGACTCTTAAATCTAAAATTCTATTTTGAAAAGCTCAAGATGTCACTAATGCATGCCATTCCCTGTGTCTTAGGTTTCCTCCTTTGATCCATGGTAATTAAAGATAATCTTCATGAGTGGCGCTAAGCATGCACCGGGGCTTCATACCTTGGTGTCGAGAATCTACAAAAGCCTCTCCTTATAAGGTAAATGATCATCAAACATGATTTCATAGAGTCTAATCATGTGGAAAGGCTATGTAATTCACTTTGTTAAAATGACATAGAGCTATAGGGTTTAGGGGTCACAAAGATCAAAGAAGTTATTAATGATGAAAAGGTCGCAAGGGTAAATATGGAGTGAGTTCAACCAGAGGTGGTCTCTAAGGTTGTAAAGCAAACAATGAAAGGAATCAAGGTCGACAAGTTAGGGTACTACCAAAATAAAACCGATCTTTGATGAGGTAGAAACTTTACTTAAAACCACATAGGAGACAGTGACGGTATCAGAGTGGATAGGGTAAGGTCCTAGAATAGAAATAAATGGTACACCAATACCTCAAACTAGAAACCCTAGTCTAAAGTGCTTCCAAGCAATAAGTCCCCAAGTAACAAAAAAGACCAAAGAAAAGGGATACGGTTCAAGAATCCCTAGCTCAATGCACCACGATCTGAAGAATACTAGAGGGTCACATTTTGTTCCTCATAGATTTCATCCTTATGGAATAGGTAACTTGTATGGCTACACTATATGACCAAATCCTTGGTATCACGTGTGCATCTATGGTGGGGAACTTTAGATGCAAACATCTCAGTGGTCAATGTATTCATGACATCAAAGGATTGACTCCTTTCAAAGTGGTTGATTCTTCAAATGACACATTGAAACTAAATTGTCGTACCATTGGTCCTCCTAAAGTTAAAGTTCAAAAGGGCTCTTCTACGATTGCCAACTATTGTCTTCATGCAAGAAACTCACTATCTTCATGTTCTCACAATATCTAGGTTGATATTTGTACATCCTCAACTATATGCCCATAGCGCCCATACAATTCCTCTTTGATATGTAAAGGGGCTCCATATTCCTAGAGGAGATTGTGTTGGTAGGTGCACCTGCTCATCATGATTCATGATATAAGTGATATGAACAAATGCATCTTCTTGAGATACAACACCTAAACCATGCTATAAAAAAAATCCTAGCTTACTAAGCACATAATATCAAGTCACACATAATAATACCACCTAAGCTATACATTTCTCGATTCCTCACATGGTTGAAAAATATTGTGACATAGCTAAGGAAATTTTTAAATCATTTAAAATCTTGAAAACTGAGTCTCAAACCAAAATATGATTCTAAACAACTAAAAGTTATTTATACCATTTGTAACACCCCCAAAAGTTAGGTAATTAAAATTTTAATTTAAAAGAGCAAATTTAGGAAGCCAAAGCACAAAATGTAAGTGTGTCACACCAATTCTATTATAGAAGAGGTATCTTTAAGCCTAGTTTATGTTGAAAGGTAAAAGTAGCCTCATGCCTAGAAGTGAGGTGTGGGAGGGACTTGATTCTTCTATGATACATAACACAAAATAGAAAGAAAGAAATATGTAAAGTGGAAATAGAGAACTAAGAGTCCATAAAAAGATGGAGATATTCAAATAACCATACCCTATACCAACTCAATTAGCATTCACTAAAGGCAAGCATATTAAAAATAGGAATCAAAAATCACCTAAAAAATAACGTGGATCTTCTTGTGAGAATGAGCAGTACATATGAAAAGGATGATAAGTACGTTACGTATTGAGTAATGTAAAAACATAGCTAAAGTAAGGTTATACTGAAACATGAGATAACATTAGAGAAAAAACATATATGCATGTTAACGTAAAATTATGTAAGGTAAATACTAATTCTAGATCTTATTACTTGATATAAACACATTCCATTATTTTATTTAAGTAGAGTTTAGGGGCCCCACTATTCTTAATTTGGTAGACTAGACTAAAACACCTCTTAGTGTTAAACACACAAGAACAACTATTATAGTCTGCTGGAATGGAGCCAACATATACCAAGGCAACATGCTCATAACCATTGTTCTTAAAATAGTGGAATGGTTTGAATATCTCTCATAGCAAAACACACCTGAGCCGTTATCATCATTAGGAGGAATAGAAATAACACCTTAGTCCTTACTCACATAATCTTTTCAAATAAGTGATTAATATCTTTTCCATTATTCAATTATCTTAGAATCATATTCTCATTCATGTTGAGTTTAGGTCCTTTATATTATAAATTGGAAGGAATGGACTGATTCACCTCTCAGGTCAAAATACATCAATGACACTATTATCGTTTGGTGGTACATACACACAAAAAACCTTTACCCAACTAATGTAATCTTTCACTTTAAATGATTAATATGTTATCTATAATTTATTTGTTATGAACAACATAATTGAAATACATGAAGCACAACCTCATAGTTATTAAGGCCATCCTCAAGGAATAGGTTTGTAATTTTCTAAGAATCCCTAATTTCACATTATAAGCATAACTGCTTCCATAATAATCATTTATTCACCAATTTTATCGCAATATAGTCAAATAATACTTCCATTAATATATCCAAAAATCATGTGTAACTAAGATGTCTTACATATGCGATAACAACACTATTTCTAGAGTTACTATTCATAATCCCTACAAAAACTTAATATCACAATATAAGTATAACATTTACCATAAGAATAATATAATTACCAAATGAAATATAATTTCATAAAATTCCAATATTAAAAAATATCCAAAAATTAGTGTGTGTATCCAAGATCTTACATATACGATAATAACTCCGGCTCTAAGGTTACTATTTCCAATTTAAGCCATTCTCTCATTTTATTCAGACTCAGTCCATTCATCATTAATCTAAAATTTTAATATGATTTTATTAGAATATTTTAAATCATTTAACACTTTAAAATACTGAAATTCCAATAATTGACTAATTTTAACTAAAATACCCTTAAGGATAGCCAAACACCCTTATTTTACAAACAAAGACTTTATATGACACATATTATTATTTTTTAATCTTCAATTTATTAAATTACCATGAATATTAAATATATTTATTTCCCACTTACCATAATTATTCAAACCAAAATACAATATCTATGTCATACTAATTCACTTTGGTTTTATAATATTAGAATTATCATAACAATATCATATAAGCACTTGCATTCTCATCTTTCTCATTTCCCATTTTATGATACCACATTATCACATCATAAAATTAAAACCATGAAATTAATTATCATGTACACAATCATACATAAAATTTAGCAGAAAAATTTACTTCAATTTATATCCTTACCCAAAGAGAGACCAAACTCTTATAACATATAACCTAACCCACCTACTCTAAGACTTCTATAAAATAATCTAATTATCAAGAATAAAATTCAGGTTGATATTAATAGGACAACTAATTAGATAATATGGTAAAGGAGGGGGAAAATGGAGAAAACCCAAATCGTGTAAGTGTCAAATGGTAATTGTAGAACTTTGAATAACAAAGGGGGTATGAAAAACACTTAATGTCATTAATTAAGGGGAAGCAACAATGTTCTTGAATGAAGATAATGGGATGGAGATGAAACTAATTTCCACTGCCAATGGGGCTATAATGACAATTGGTAGCGAAGCTAAGGGAGGTGAAATGAAGATAGGTGACTATGGTAGGTTGCGTAGTGTGAGACGGGGGTGTTTTTTGTGGGTTTGTGATGTAGTTGAGAGGGATTTATAGGCTAGCTATGATGGTTATTTTTTCGGGGGGAAATGGTGGTGCTTTTGTGATCGGTGATGGAGAGGGTTAGTTGATATTTATGTTGAGGAATAGGGAAGGAAGGAGAAAAAAGAAGGCATTACGTTTGGTTGGGTGTTTGTCCATAATAGAGGGAACGAGGGAGTTAGCTTAGGTAATTTAATGAAGTGAGTATAGAACGTGGAGTTCATATATATATATATATATATATATATATATATATATATATATATATATATGGTAGGGCACTATAGGAAAGGTAAGGTAAGGAACTAGGGGCATACGAGAGAACTGGGGAAAAATTTTCGGGAAACATTTTCAACATCATACACCAGAGATTTGGGGAGATCATGATGAAGGTATGATATGTAGGTTTAGGGTGTATTCATGGTATAATAACACATAGTCGGAAGAGGAGAGAATCACACAAGAAATGAAGTAAGAAGAAGAAGAAGGAATCTAAGAAGGAGAAAATAATAAGAAGAAGGAGGAAAAAAGACAAAAAGAAAAAGGTGAATGGTAGAATAAGTTTAGGCTTAGGATTAGAGTTAGGTTAAAATAATTAAGATTAGGAAAACATAGTAAAGTTAATTATCAACAATATGAAATTAGGTATGGATTGAAAATTTTATTAATGACCTAAATTAAATATGAGGATTATGTAAAGATTTATGATAAAGGAATTAGGGTTAGGTAAATTATCAGTTTTATAATATCAGGATTAGGTTAAGATTTTAATTACTCAGGATTAAGATTAGATAAAAATATGGGGTATTACACTACAACCTCTTTAAAAGAGTCTTTATCTCTGAATTCAATAAGTCAAGGTTGGGGAAGAAGAAAAAATTATCTCCATTGTTAATCATAATAGAGTTAACACTACACTATTGGGCACTACCCCCTTAAAAGAGATATAACCTCAAAACCTAACACCTCTACGATGAAAAGCTTGGGATGCTACTTGTATATGTCCTTCTCTGTCTCCCAAGTCACCTCCTTTTCTCCATGGAAGCTCCAGAGAATCTTCAAAAGTGGACTGAGCTCGTATGGGTGCATTGTACCATGGTGGTGAAAATCTACAAGGGTCTTTCCTCATAGGATAACTAATCCTTGATCTCAATTTCATTAGGTTTGATCATGTAAAAATGATCTGTAATGTACTTCCTAACAAAAACAAAGAGCCAAAGGGTTAAGTGGTTACAAATAGAGGAGAAGTTATCAATGATGCAAATATCATCAAGGGTAAGGGTTTGAGTGAACAGAACTAGAGATGGTCGCTAAGGTTACAAGGAAAACATTGTAAGGACTCAAGGTTGATAAGTTGGGGGTACTACCACCTTAAAAGATGTCTTTTATGGGGTAAAAAATTTACAAAAAAAATCATTTAGGAGATGATAATGGGACCAAAGTGGATATGAAAAGGTCATAGAATAGAAATAACTGGAACAAAAAAAATCTTAAACTAGGAACCCTTATCCAAAATGCATCTAAGCCAAAGATTAAACCGGGTATGCAAAAATTCTAACTGTAATGTAAAAGGAAAAACAATAAGGGGAGGGTTAAAGTATCCCTAAATCAATGCATAATGATATTAATATTTCCAGAGGGTTATCTTTTGTTCATCGAAAATCTCATCCTTTTTGATTTGACACCTTGTATGGCTACACTTTGTGACTGAATTCTAAGGCTCATGGTCAAATGAATGGTATCACGTGTGCATCCAAGGGGAATCTTAGAATCAAACATCTCAGTGGTTACCATGTTCATGACACTAAAGGATATACTCCTATACAAGTAGTATAATCTTTGAATGACCCATTGAAACAAAATCGTCTCATCGTCCATGCTCGTAAAGATGAAGCACACAAGGGCTCTTCTACAATCACCAACTCTTGTCTTTGTGATAACAAATCACTATATTTTTCAACTCAAAATAACTAGGTGGAGAATAGCAAATCCTCAATCACATGCCCATAGCCTCTATACCATCCACTTGGAGATTGGAAGGGGGGTTTAAAATCTCGAGCTGAGACCATTTTGGTAGGTACATTAGCTCACTATGATTCATGATGTGACTAATATGCACAAACATATCTTTTTGACTTACAAAATTGAAACCATGATATAAAAAACCCTAACTTAATAAGAAAATAGAATTAAATCACACATAATAAAACCACTTAAGCTACTTGTTTCCCAATTCCTCAAATGTTTAGTCCTAATTTTAAAATATACTATAATTTTTTTAAAACATTTAGGATGATGAAGACTAATTCTCTAACTAGAACATGATTCTCAATAATCAAAAGCTTTGATACCATATATAACACCCCTATATATAGGGACTTAAAAATTTTTGTTTAAAAGATTTGGTTTCAAAAGATAAAAAATAAAACGTAGGGGAATCATGCCACATCCAACATAGAAGATACACTTTCAATACCTAGCCTATGTAGGGTGTAAGGAAAAATTAACCTCTTACCTAGAAATTAGGTGTGGGATCACTTGATTCCACCATAATATAATATACAAAATAAAGAGAAGGAAATTTGTGAAGTGAAATTAGAGAACTAATATTCCATAGAGATATGAAAATATCTAGATAACCATATCCTTTATCAATTTGATGAGCACTCACTAAAGGGAACCACATTAAAAGTAGTAATCAACAATCACCTATAAAACCATGCAGATATGCTTGTAGGAATAAGCAACAACAATGAATAGTGTAATACCTCGTTTCTAGAAATACTAATTATACATTGGTTATTATGTATAATTAGTTATAATAATAATTTTAGGATGTTTTATGTAAAATGTATTATTTTTATGTATATTGTTATGTTTTATTATATATATAATTTTAATTAGGTTAAAATCTAGTTAGAATTTTAGTTATTAGTTTTGATCATAGTCAGAACCCTGACCTATATCTATTTTACTGAAGAAACTAATTTTCCTAACCAGATGTTTTTCCTAGTTTAGTTTTCTCTATCTTGCCTCTTTACCCTATTTTTTTTGTCTACATACTCCACCTTATCCTTCCTCGGCATATTTCTTACCTCACACCATCTTCCCCTATATGCCTCCTATCTATGCATGTTCTTGTCATCTTATCTTTCCCATTCGAACACATCTCATCCATATAAGCTTCCCTATCCCTCATCATTTATGTTTTGATCCATTTAAAACTAAGCCTTGGTCTTTTATTCTTCTCCATTACCTTGACTATCTTTTCTTCATCATCATCGTCGTCGTCATCTTTTTCTTCTTATTATTCTTCTTCTTTTGCTCCTCCTCCTCCTCCTTCTTCTCCCCTCTCCCTATGTCCATTTTTTTTAACCATCATCAAATCTTACCATAAACAACCACCCAACCACCACCGTTTTTTCCTCCAAATGATGAGCCCCACTATCCCATCAGTGCTCCTTATTGCTGCCAACCATTACCAACCTAAGCTGTTTTTTCTTTCTTTAACCATTACGCTTTCTTTATTTTTTTGCTTTGAAGTGAATGCTTCACTCCCCAACCATGTATCTCTCTCACAGCATTGCATGACCCTCGCACACCTATACACTTTTCTTCTCATTATTTCCTCGCATGCCTGTGTGCCTTGTATATAACTCGTGTGTTCCTCATTTCCCTCACATGGCTATACGTACCCCACTCACCCCACCTATGGGCTTCTCAACCCATGCGTGCATTGCATGCAAGGTTGTGTGCCGCCATCCTATGAATGTGCTTGTTCCATGCTTGGCATTCACCCAACCCTTTTTTTAACATGACCTTGTGTTTGTTTTTGCTTTGTTATTCTTTTTCCTTAATTATTTTCTAACCTTTTTAACTATTTTATTTTAATTAATTTTGGGTTAATTTTTTTATATTAAATTCAAATATGTGTTGTAAGAGTTATGGAAAATATGATCTTTTGTGTTTTTGTGCAACTTAGATTTAGGCAAATTCAATCACTAATGAGGCAGTCAAATTTATGATCGATCATCTTTGGATTATTTAGATCCATAATCAAGATATGTTTTTATATTGTGCAAGTATTATGAAATTCATAATAAGATGATAATATTCCAAATAGATAGTACGTATGTTTGATTTGTTGTTAAGTTATGCTATATTCATATGTAATATGTTAAATGACTAATGAACACATGTCTAGAGTTGCTAGGATTTGTAATATTTTTGAGTTATGATTTAATATCCATGATAAGTGCTCCATGATTATTAATTTCATGGTATCTAGGGTTGATCAAAATAGCATAAAATCATACACTCATGATTTAGGTTAGAATGAAAATTATTATTCATATGATCTCGGGTTAGGAATACTCCCTTACGTATACCATGGAGTAAATTTCCCTATTAAATTCCATATTATGCTATAGGTATTTGTGTATATGTTGTAGGTAGTATATGATACGTTAGAAACACATGATTAGGGATTGTACTCATAAGTTACTAAATGCGGGAAAAGTAGATAATATAGTTATTTTATAAATTATAAAAACTACCTATGTGATAAAATATTATTAATTATTTTCTTGTAGACTCTTCATGTAAACTCTCATAATAATAAGTCTTGGCATTAAATTGGATAATAAGGGTGATCTTGGTTTTTAGGGCATCTTGGTAATTTTTGAGCTATTGCACCAGTTGTGAATAATTGGACATAGGATGGCCATATAATTTTGATAGGTTAACTATAGAATTGACTTTGAAATAGGTCAATGACCTTAAGGACTACTCTAATTATTGGAAATAAAGAAAATAGTTAATTGTGGAGATGGGAACTATTGTGCAATGTGTGCTATTTTTGATCTAGATCTCAAGTTTAGAAATGGTTGCTCTATTATACTAGCCACCCTAAAGATGAGGTGCGGTCCTCATTTGTGTTTCGTTCTCTACTAAGCTATTGTGCCCTAATATGGCCCTAGTTTACTCTATAGGTAACCTACATGTCCTATAGGGTGTATCAATACTTAAGGATTAGGTGATCGAGGTTGGAGGATATTATGTTGCCTATGTGTGCTACTATGACCAGACATATTGTAGTATACCAGGTTCTATTGTAAGGTATTATGTTGCCTTTAGGTACCATTATGTCCCAATGTGTATTAATGTAACTAGGTTGATTGTATCCTCTCAAGTAAGATATAAAATAAAGAAGTATTCATTTATGGCCTTGTTGTATATTAGATTAATGGTTTGATAGTTACCCCAATGCCCTACCTTGATATTTGGCATTGCTTTGATGAGTATGTTTTATTTTAGATTTGATATGACTTTTATATACTTTGAGATGGTGTAAGTTAAGCAAAATTGAATGATAATTATGATGTCTTGATGACATATATATTTTCTTGTGATTATTATACATTGTTATTGCATTTGCATTGTGCATTGAGCACGTTTTTAGATTGTTATGTGATTCTATGCAATGTGTGCATGCTACATCTTGTGGGATATAGTGGTTTACTATGTATGAGAAATTCATACTAGCACTGCATTTGCATATTGAATATCTCACGGGCATAAAGTTATTTAAGCGTTATAATATTGGAAAGGATAAGTGGAGCCATTGAGAAGATGTTTGATTCTTGGAATGGCCTTATAAGTCTAAGAGTTTGGGAAAACTAGTGTTATACCTTCGGGTACTAGTTTTTTCCGTAATCAGTTTTACTTTGGACTATTATACACCCTTTTTTTATTACCTTTTTTGTATGAAAAATATTTTCCATAAAATTTATCTATGTATTGTATTCTACTTTCACTATTTTTTTGGGTATGAATTATTTTGAGCGTTAGCACTTGGCGTAAGAAAAATAAAGGAACCAAACTTATGCTAAGTGTGGTGGAAACATCTATTATTTTTGTAATTAGCATCTTTGCAAAAAAAATTAAGTAGTAAATTGTCTTTGTTATGAAAACGATGATTAATAAGCTATATACTGAGTCAAGTAATAAAACAACCATATTATGGTTCTAAAAAAACATGAGTTCACATAAGAGAAGAAGCATATATGCGTGTTAACATAAAATGATACAAGGTAAATATTGATTTGAGATCTCATCAGGGACCTCACTACTTATAATCCAGTGGAATGATATGAAGCACCTCTAAGGGAAAATCACACCTATCATCTAGTGAAATGGACCCAATATATACTAAGACAACATGATCCTAATCACTATTCTTAAATTGATAGATCGGTTTGAAGCACCTCCTAGGGAAAAACACACTTGAGCTACTATTATCATTTGGTAGAACAGACACAATACCTCGGTTCTGACTCATATAATATTTCACTTTAAGTTATTAATATATTTTCCATTAGTTACATATCTCAGAATCATGTTCCCATTCATGTTAAGACTAGAGCCTCATTATTCTTGATCTGGTGGAATGAACTGATACACCTCTTAGGAAATAATATACTCGAGTTACTATTATCATTCGGTGGAATGGAAACACAAAATACCCCTACTTGACTAATATGATCTTTTAATTTAAATGATTAATGTCTTATTCATAATTGGTTTTATATGCATAAAAAATAATTGAAACGGGTAAAGCATAACCACATAGTTATCAAGGTTGTCCTCGAAGAATAGGCCCATAATTTCCCTTAAGAAGCCCTACATTTACATTATAAGCATAACCCATTATGTACTACTCATTTATTCACAAATTTTAGCACACCTTCTTCAAATATTATTATTATTATTATTATTATTATTATTATTATTATTATTATTATTATTATTATTATTATTATTATTATTATTATTATTATTGTTATTATTAATTCATTTGAATTAAAAGTATCAATCCAATGTCTTATACATGCAATTACATCCCTATCACCAAAGTTACTATGTGCATTCCCTACAAAATCTTCATTTCACAAGTCATGTATAACTTTTTCCATAACATGTGATCACCAAATTCAATATATATTATTAAAATTCCAATATTAAAAACATATCCAAAAATTTAGATCTTACCTTAATGTCTTACACATATGATAATAACTCAAATTTTATGGTTACTATTTCCAATTAAAGCTCTTTTCTCAAATATTTTGGACTTAGACCATTCATCATTACTCTAAAATTTTCACATGATATTAATATAATATTTTAATTCATTTAAGTCATAAATTACCAAAGTTCTCATAATTAATCCATTTTGACCAAAATATCCCTAAGGATAACTAATCACCCTTATTTTACAAAACCCTTATATGCCCAACATCATCATTTGCCAATATTAAATTTATTACATCACCATAACTCTTAAAAATAATTATTTCTTTCTTACCATAATTATGAATACCCATATACAATAGTATATGTCATACTAATTTGCTTAGGTTTTACAATAGAAGAATTATTGTAGCAATATTATATTAACACGTGCTTTTTCATCTTACTTACTTCCCTACATATGATTCTAGATTATATCATCATAAATTTAATAGCATGAAATTAAAATTATAATAATAACAACATGATTATACGCACAATCATACATAATGTTTAGTAGAAAAACCCTTACTATAACTTGTATCCTTACAAAAAAGAATACCAGTCTCTAAGGATTTATAGCCCAAACTGCCTCCTCCAAGAAATATTTAAAATCAACTAATAATTAAGAATAATATACAATTATAACTCAATAGTAAAATTTATTAAAATCTAAAGGAGGGGCAAATTAAGAAAAATTGATTTGTGCAAGTCTTAAATGGCAACGACAAACCATTTTGCAACAAATTAGGGAGGAAACAATACTTAATGCCATTGCTTATCAGGGAGAATTTTTGCTCTTGGATGCATCAAATAGGTATCAATGATACTCATTGCCATTACTAATTGGGGTGTAATGACACTTGGCGTCGAAGCTAAAAGAGGTGGAACGAATGTAGGAAATGATGGTGGGTCTTTAGTATGGATTTTTGATGTATTTTATGATTTATTTATTAGGTGGTTGTGGTGGTTGTTTTATGGTGAAAATTATGGCTCTTGGATAGGGTTAAAAGGAATGAGAAGAAGAATGTGATGCGTCGGATTGGGTGTATGACGATAATGGTGGGAGTGATGAAGTTAGGTGAGGGAATTAAATGAAGTAACGCGAGAGAATATTTTGTGTGTGTGTGTAAGAGGTGGTGAAATGGTGGGGAAGACCGAGAAGATAAGGCGGGGAGTTTGCTGTAAAGGAGTTGTTTGGGGTTATTTGGAAGAAAAATTTTCAATGTCCTAGAGTAGATATTTGGATAGGTGATGATGAAATTAGGATACATAAGTTTATGCTTTAAACATAGTAGAAGGAAAATGGCTAAGAGACAAGAGAATTGTAATACCCCAAATTGAGCGGAGTGTTATAAAGATTGATTTGGCTACTTATATCAACATGGTATACCATCCTTTTGGTGATTCCGTCCTAAGAACTCCACAGTTAAGCGTGCTGGTCGTGGAACAATTTTAGGATGGGTGACCTTCTCGGAAGTTCTGAAATTTCTCAGAAAGTGCGTGAGTGAGGACAAAGCGCACTGAAAGGACTCGTGTTGATCTGTGGGGTGAGCCAATCAATCCGAAAGCACTCCAAGGTAGCCCCCGCGTGGTCGTATTGACTCGGGGTGTTACAAGAATCACATAGGAAAAGAAAGAACAAGAAGAAGAAAGAACTAAAAAAGGTGAAAAAGAAAAGAAGAAGGAGAAAATGGAAAAGCAAAAGGAGGAAGAGAAACTAAGTTTTGGGTTATGAATAGAGTTAGGTTAAAATAATTTATTATAAAATTAGGGTAAAATTAATTATCAATCTTTGGTTTAGGTTTAGATTAAAAATATATATATATTAATGACCCAAAATAAAGATTATAATTAAGTTGAGATTTAGGATTAAGTTATTGAGGTTAGGTTAAAATATAAATTTCCTAATATTAGGATTAGGTTAAGATTTTAATTACTAAGGATTAAGATTAGATAAAAATTTGGGGTATTAAAGTTCAAGATTTGAGATTTTTAGCTAAAGAGTTCCCTATTAAGTGTAGATTTTTCTAAAGTTTCATTAGGTAAGTCATTTTTGGTTTGAGGTGTGGAGGAAATGAGCATGTTGATTAGTGTACATTTAAATTTTTATTTTTTTCATGATTACATGATAGTAGTAGTGTTGTGGGGAATCATACCATGAGTTGTGTTAGATGATTCTCTTGAAACGTATCATGACTTAATATTTGAGCGTGCTTAATCTTATTTTTTGCAATGTCTAAAGAAATTATTGTGATACAGTTAATTGTTGAGGTCTAAACCAAGTATGAAAATACATAGGTATGCTATTATGTGCAGACAAATCGATTGGTGTAAGAGAACTTATCAACTGGTGTCTAGAATAGTCAAACAATTATCTAAGCTAATATAGTGGCTTTTGTGGTGTTTTTTTAGTTTATTCTTGGTTTGAACCCATCGAAAAATTTGGCTAAAACAATTTATTGTTCTCTATAATATTTAAATAATCTTACCAACAAATTGATTGGTTTATATAAGGATGCTAGGTTTGGTCATGCTAAATAGATCGATTGGTATATATAACCAGTCTATCGATTTTGGCTAAAATGCTTATTTTACTTATATTAGATGTTGTATTTGTTTGAGACTTGATATTATGTTATGCCATGATTCATTGATGATGAGAATTCACTTCTTAGAATGATTTAAGTAGCTTAATTGGCAGGTCAAATAAGAAGAATTGATGATATCACTACTAAGTTACATTGAAGGGTTATGATGGATAATTCAAAATAATCATGTGATTATGGTGGACTTGGCATGTTATTTGTTCCTTCTTTTTTTATAAATGACTTAGATAATAACAAACCAATCACTCAATGTGAAATATCATAGAGCAGTCTATGGGTCTAGATTATCTAATCCTCAACTAGCTATAGAGGGTTAGTATACCTTTGAGCATATTTAGTTGTCTTTTGGTGCCATCAGAAGGGATTCTAGTTCATCATGGTGTCTTTTGTACTCTAGACATTGGTGATATATTAAGGGGTATCTATACTAAAGTATTTGGTCACCTAGCTGGTTTATATAGCTTCAACTGGACTTTATGTCCCTTGGTGGACCCTTTATCATTGGCATGACTTTATGTCCATCAATAGTTATTTTATGTTTAGATAAACTTTATTTCCTTTTATTATTGGTTTGAATTCAATGGGTATTAAGAGACCATGGGAGGTAATTCAACCTATTACTTAAAATATAAGTAAATTAAATAACTACCACATAACATTGTGATTTGAACCTCACGATTGGATGAGTGGATTGGACCTTATATTTTATCTAGTAGTTTTCATCATTAGTTTGTTACTTAGCATGATCATATGTTTCTATCCTTGACTCTTGAGCTTTTAGATAAGCATGATGAACTATGAATCTTGTATACTTGGTATGAAGTATGTTTTTCCATAAATCCTATGTCTATTGTTGATCATTATACTATCTTCTTCCATGTGCATGATGATTTTTCCTTAATGATACCTCCATGTTAGCAGATTACATAAGTTGGTATGTCACTAAGTGAGCATTAGAATATGTGTTAGTATGACCTATATGTCTTTCCATGACCATATGTGTATTCTAAACTCATATGAGGATGTAAGTTGGCTTACTCAGTATGTAACATACTAATGTGCCTATCTAATTAGTCATCTACTCAATTCCCCCCAGTAGAGGACCTTATACAAGTATCTGAGGGTGGCCATTAGTCGGCCTAATATGTGATTGGACATGGAGATGCCAAGTTTGGACTTTTGGTGGTTACTATTTTTTCAGTTCTTGAAAGACCTAAGTTTTGTAGTTTTACCCTATTTCTCGATCCACCGTATTTATGTATTTTAGTTGTCAGGGACCTAGTATGGTCTTATTTTGTAAAATCTAACTCTTAGTGTCCCTATGTTACCTACTTTGCGTATTCTATTTCATATGTTTTGATTCGTTGGATACTTAGCCTTATATTTAACATAGGATAGGCAATAGGATGTTTATCTAATGTTAGGTATTATAGTAATGCCTCACTTTTTTCTAAGTATTTTCATATTTCCACTTCCACAAATGCTTTAAAAAAAATTATGGGTGTCATAGTTACCTCATTAAGATAAAAAAAATGCCCTAGCTACCTAGTTCGTAGTTTGTTAATCTCTAAGGGGGTTCACCTTTACATATCCTGATTTATAGTGGGTCAGAGGTTTGGCAAGATAGATAGAACTACCGATGAGAGATAAGTAATATCATAAATAAAATTTTCTTTTAGTATGAAACACTCTTTTCTATTTTTTATTCACATAAGGCAAATAAATTGAAAACTTATTTTCATGATCTTCAACAAAACATGTTCTAAGCAATAAGCTTAGCAAGGTATTGTAATATAATACATCTACATGGTGATTCTCACCATCAAATAGACCATTTGCATGTTTCCTATTGATGAAAAAAAAATATAATCATTATTAGAGATAAATTTGTTGATAAGAAGGAAATTGAGGACGGAAAAAGGTTATATAAAAACCATTAAATGTAATTTAAATGTACAAGTAAATAAATAAGTTTAATATGGAGAATCTTAGATTGTAAGCTTAATTTTCATTGATATGGTAACTAAAACTCACGTTGGAAAGGAAAGGAAAATGAAAAATGTCTTAGGAACACTAAATGATATAATTTTGAGTGAAAATGGAAAGGAATGTATTCTTTTTTAGAAAAAGAATGCCAAACACAGAAAGGAACACCAAAATAGAACATAAAAGATTATATATTTTTATGATGATCAAAAGAAATATTAGATTAGAAAATTTTTGCACATCACTTCACACTGGTGCAAAATAAAGGTGAACTTAGGCTTTAAGACCCCTATCACATATGCAAGCCTTAGGTGATTTGGAACACTACTATTTCTCTTTTCTTCTCTCCTATGTGCTCATTAGTGATGCAAGATCATCCCAATCACACTCTTCTGTTTTTGAAGGACAATAGTTAGCATTCTTAGAGATAGTACCAATTGTTCTTGAAGATCCAAATACTTCTAATCAGTTGATAAGTAACTATTGTAGGTATTACATATGTTTGCATGATCAATCCATCAAAGATATCTACTGTATAAGACAATTAAATTACAAGGATTACAAATTTGAATGGAATACAAGGTTACAAGATACAAAGCCTGATTACAATGTATTACATACTTAGGGTTTTGTGTAGCTTATCTTTTTTAATATGTGCTTTCTAATGTTTGTAATTTGTAATTATAGCCATTATATATGTAATAAAGGCATGCACTCTAGTTGATCTTTTTTAATTAGGCCAGTTAGATCGGCTTGATTAATAAAGAATAAGCTAATCCTGTGTGTGTGTGTGTGTGTGTGTGTGTAAGGTGCTTGTACATTCATAAGATGAACGAAATTAATTGAATATAATTGACATTTAAGAGCTATTTTCGAGTCTATTTTCTCTTCTTCATCAAGTGAGAGTTTTGTTGAGAATTTGAAGATTGTTTTCTTCTCTATTGAATTAATGTGATCTTGGAGTAGATCAATATCAAACTATTTTAGTGCCACCAAAACAATTATATGAAATCAACAATTCTAACATCTTGAAACCAGGATTCTACCCAAATCACAATATTAAAGATCCTGCATTGTAGAAAATTAATTATTCATTTTCTTCCACATCAATTAGTCAAGTCATTATACCGTGATCTCTTTATGCTTCTATTGTAGAATAAGAATACTATTATTGTTATTTTTACTTACCTCATCTCCATGAGCTATGCATCGTCACATGTTTTATTATAACTTAAGTGTAATTCATGTAAATTTTATATTAGAATATTAATGATTCATAATTATTATGATGAATTATATCATGTGATCATATTATTTTTATTAATATGAATAGTAATAATTTTATGATTATGATATTAGTAATTAATATCATAAATTATAGAAATATCAAATATAATCCTAACGCTACAATTAACAAATTATATTATCATCATTACCATTATTGTTACTATAATAATGATTGTGTTGGTACTTATGGTCATAATTTAAATGGAAATAAAATTTAGGAATTTGAAACTAGTTTCAAAATAGTTTAAATTTTATTGATTTTTAAAAAATACTTTTAATTAAAAGCTAGAACAAAACACTGAAGTTATCATGCCATTAATATATGATGTTGTATAGCTAAAAACCAAAATTGTATTTAGGTCAGTACAAGTAGAAACAAAATGCTCTACGTGCTAACTATCCCACTTAGATTTTACTGAACTCTACAATCTTTTTCTCTTACATTTCTTTAACTAGATTTATTGTTTCAAGTTGGAAAAAAAAATGGTGTTGAAATGAGAAGCAAGAATATTGAGAAGTTATGCATTCAATAATCAAATACCAATATATTATACACATGAGATGCCTAATTGAGATATGCCAAGTCCATAATTTTTTTTTTCGCATACCCCAAACTACCTATTCTAATAACATAGAACTTACTGTATAATATTTCCTATGCAACAGGTAATACATTGTTAAAAGAATCCTTAAAATCTTGTCTCCGATGTAGGCATTCCATAGTTTTTACTTCTAAGCCATATTTTCCCATATAATTTCTTCAACATGCCAAATATAGTCTAGATACTATTGAAAATGATTGAGCCCATTCTTTATTTGCAAGGCTAAGCTTGAAAATCAAGTCAAAATCAGTTGTGTTTGATATACAATTTTGTTTATGTATAATGGAAGGACTTTTCATGATATGAATACAAAAAAATCCTCTTCTAATAGTTAACAAGATAATAAAACTCCAAATTTGTGGCTTCAAAGTTAACTCATTGTCAAAGAGTTTGCTTAAATCACAAATTTTCCTTTCATTCATTATGAAAACTGCTAGATTATATGTAAGCACTATTACATAGAGGAAGCATTTATGCATAATAAAAATTGCTAGAAAGAAATTACTTACCATTTTTTTTCTTATGTGGATATGAAGGTTCTTGAATTTTTTTATTTTCTTTTCTATTTGGATTATTATAGAAAATATTATCTTTTTAATGTAATATTTTTAACATACTTATATTATAATTTTAATAAAAAAATAGTTTTAACACTCCTATTTTTCACTACTAAAAATTTTCATTTAAAAAAAAATACGAAAGGAGAAAAGACTAAATACACCTAAGGAAAACGGGCTACTACTGTCGTACCTAACACAAGATAGACTTCAACCACCCATTACATATTAGATATAAGGCTAAAACCAAACCAACCAATTTAAAATAAAGTGTACAAACTTAAGTTACATAAATATTAAGCTATATTAATAGTCAAATATGGTCCTCAGCATAGTCAAATACAGAGAGAATCATAAGCTAAGAATATAGAGCTATATTAATATAAAACAAGATTAGGGTGTGACTCCAAAACCATGGTTCATCATAGACTCCGCAAAAACCTCCTGATTCACTCTCAAGCTCCGAACCAAAGCTTAGGTAGGCCCACTACTAACCATTCCCAAGAACTAGCACTTGTATCTCTTGATGCAGGAGCATCCATTGAACATAATGATTGTCATATTCATTATAATCCTCAAGGTAAGGAAGATGATTTAGATTTCTTAATATTGGAGCCTATCATGTTAAATATTTTTGATAATTCTAATATGCTTGATATTGAAAAACATTCAAGTTATTCTTGTAGGTATGTTACATATTTGCAAGAAGATGATGTGAATACACATTGATGTGTACAAGTATTCTAAGGCATGCAAGGCTATGAAATACATGGGATGATACATTACAATAAGAGATAAAGTGGTGATATTCATTATTTGTATAAACTTGTTGTAAACCCTAACCCTAAGTATATTTTATACAAGTTAGGCTATGGCTATAATTTCATGTATGTATCTTAGTCAATTGTATAGCTTTGTAACATTAATCCTTAGTATCATTTAACCAATGATATTATACTTTGGATTAAGCCATGATTAATGGGCTGAATTAAGGAAGAAAACTCGGCTGGTTTAAGATAGTCATCACCGAGCTTCCTTCTCCTATATATACCTTATTTGTGCGTAGAATTTTATGCAGATTATTGAATGAGAATTTAAATCAAACTTTGCGCAAGAGAGCTAAAGCCTAGTCCTCCCTTTTGGGTCTACATTGAGCAAGAAAAATCCGGGATAATCCTTCCTCAAAATCTATCTCAATTCGACACATTTGAATTTCTTCAAACTTGTCGAAACATCCTTCCAACTTGTATCTTCAAGTTCTTCGCCTATAATCCACCAATTCACTTCATTTATTTTGCATTAGATCGTGGGTGACAGCTTCTAATATAAATTTTGATCTAACCTTCCATTAATTTGATAAAAACCATAGCATCTCTACTTGTACGAATGAGCAAGTGATCGAGCAAATGGGCACTTCAGTACTCTACATACTAAGTAAGCCAAGTTGGCTCTTCAACAGAAGTCACAAGCACACCAGATTCAATTAGTACATGGTTATTACACTTAACATGTGTCATGCTAATGCCATATAATTATGTATATCAGCTCTATCAACATCAAATAATGAATCAAGATTCACTATCAGGCATAACTTAGGCAACCCAAAGAGTATCATGCTTATTTTCATAGTATATTATCATAGGCATTCACACACACGTACTAAGCTAAATATTCTAGATAACCACTAAGGTTTATTTTTTGACTTTCTCAATAGATTAGGTTATACCATTTCCTTATCCCTATATTGATATTGGTCAACGTCTAGTCAATTAACGTCTAGGAAATTCTACTTACTAAGTTTTTACCCCAAGTTTTACCATTATTATCATCCAAACCATTCATTCTGATCATTATCCGGTTATTCATCTTGAGAGATGGACTGTGTACCATCCTATGGTCGATTATACCATGGAATCCTATCCAAACCAAAAGGTATAAAGTCTAGGCCAAAGCCAATCACTAGAATGGACATTAGTCTAAGGCGAAGCCAACTAATATGGACACAAGTCCAGCTCAAAGCTAATCACCTAGGTAACCAGATCCTTTAGTATCGATACTCTCTAGTATATCATAAGTGTCTAGAGTAGGTAAGACACTAGAATTTACTAGGATCCTGCCCGAAGGCAAAGCTCAAAGGTAGCAATAAATGCCCAAAGGTAAACTAACCCCTAGTATCTAATCAAGTATCAGGGAACCAAGATCTATACATAGTTCAATTATCTTTTGTTTTACATGATTAGTACATTATTCATGAGATTAAGTGATCACACAAGTCCCATACAAAGAACAAGAAAGACATTCGCATATCTCTTCCATTTCATTTCATTTCATCCCCTAACATGCGTGGGGTTTCCATTTATGCTTTTCTAATATCAATCATGGCCATTATATTATTTCATTCAAGCACATGCTATGCTTCATTACTCTTTTTCTCAAACCATCACATTTCATATGAGGTTCACCTATTAAGCCATTACAATACCCATTGAGTATGTCATAAATCATAGTCCATTTAATCAATTCATTAGTTCATTAATCCATGATAATATATATTTTTTATCCTTTAACTAATCGTATTATAATCCCATGCATATCCTCAAAGCATATCCAAGCTAAAAAGAAGCAAATCACACAAACCAACTGAACTAGTCAACCAATTGATCAGTTGCATCAATCAGTTAATTGGTTTGGGCCAACAAGTTAGTCGGTTTAGCACAACCAAACCATGTTTTTCCTTAGCCTTATCAATTAGTTTGGAAAAACCCAGTTGACTATTCATAGACTAGTCAATTAATTCCCCCAATCAGTCAATCGGTTTGGTCAAGTAAAAACCATTTTATTAAAATGAAGAACCAATCGATTAGTTCATGGAACAAATCGAATAGTTTGCCTAAAAAAATTATTTAATTTAGTTTTCCAACCTCCTTATATAGTGATTTTTCAAAAAAAAAAAAAGAAACGTAATGATTGTTCAACTACTATGTAATGATTTTCAGACTACAAATTTAATAAAAATAAATTCCTCCTTGTAATATATATTTTTCAGCAGCTATGTGATGATTTTTCAATTATTGTAATGCATATTTTCACCTTTCTTACATAAAAATTTCAATGATTATATGATACTTTTTGATTAATTATGTAGTAACTTTTCAACAAATTACATGAAAATTTGTTCCCACAAATCCTTACCATGAACTTTCATAATTTTATACTAATTTTTCATTAGTTATGTGCTATTTTTTTAAATAGTCGCGTCATAATTTTTCAATAAATGTTGTAGCTAATTTTCACCATTATTTGTACCCAAGTTTCAACACCAATGTGTTTAATTTTTAATAATTATATAATGTTTTTTCAACTTCTTTATGATGGTTTTTCATTATGTAATACTTATAATATATCATATTGAAAATTTGTTACAATGATAATTTTTATTGAATTCAATTGTTACCTATCAAATGAAATATTATGACATATTTTTTTATTATTATCATGTGACTATTGAAAAATTAGTGAAAAAAATAGTGAATTTTCATTATAATAATTGCTAAAAAAGTACCATATTTTTTTCGATAAGTAGAAATTTTATTACTATCGAAATAGAGATTACAAAGTAGTAGAACGATCAATACAATCAAGAATCGATAACCACCTAGCATACTTAGCATAAAAACTATGATGCACTAGCCTCCTAGATAAATTCATAATTTTGATCCTTAATAGCACAAAATCCTATCTAGCCCTATTCTGAAACACCCTAAGATTCATTTCATGCCAAATAGTAGCAAGGCAAGAAACAAATAAAGCTCCTAAAATGTGTTTCTTCTTTGATGCTTGTCGAGATCTTGTAGTTAAGGCCTTTACTTCATGTTCCCACCCCAGAATCGGGTCACTTATACCAACACTCTTCCTGATATTCTTCCAAATAATGGAGGTTTTAGGACAAAACAGAAATAGGTGCTCTCTAGTCTCCATCTGCTGATGACAGAAAACATAGTTTTGTTCCACCTTATACCTCAACCTTACATTAGTTAACAATCTATTTATGCATGCAAGTCAATCTATAAATTTTAATCTTGGGGTTGATAAAGACCTCCATACTAGCATTTCCCATAATTGCTTATGTAGCTCAAATGGAATGATAGGCTGCTTGTATACTATAATCAACAACATTCCTTGTCTCACAACTTTGTATATAATCCTAGAGAAGAGTTCTAGTTTGCAAAATCCTGAGGAAATCCCAGGAAGTATAAGAGGAAGGAGTGAAGTCCCACACTGATCCCTACTTAATATATATTGAATGCACTCATTTGACCCACAATGTATCCTTTTTTGCTGCAATATTCCATAGAAGCTTCCCCAAAGCACAAAAATTCCAAAGCTCTAGGTTGAGTAAGCCAAGTCCACCTTTATTGATTGGTGAGCAAAGTTTATCCTAAGCAACAAGGGCAGCCTTCCTTACATGCAGCTTTCCAGACCATAGGAAATTCCTACACATGCTGATAAAACAGTGAAAAACTTTCCTAGGGAGCAAAATAATTTGACTGAAGTAGAGTTGGATACTCAAAAATATATATTTAATTATTTACAGCCTCCCAGCATAAGACAGAAATAAAATGCTCCAATGTCTCAATCTAGTAGTGATCTTATCCAACAATGGTTGCAGCTGTGTTGCAAACAAATGAGATAAGGTCAAAGGTAGGCCCAGGTAAGTGATAAGAAAAAAACCTGTTGGAAACCTAAGAAAATCCAGGATGGCTGCTTGGGATTGAGCATCAAAACCCCCAAAAAACACAGTGCACTTAAAAGGATTAATAGCTAGCCCTAAAATTGCAAAAAAATGATCCAATACCTTTTGAAGACACTTCACACTCTTCATATTACCCTTATAGAACAACAATAAATCATCAGCAAAATTGAGGTTGATAAGTTTCAGTCCTTTACATCTAGGATGAGCATTAAACCTTGGATCTACCCATAGCTTCTTCAAACATCTACTGAAATAATCCATCACTAACACAAAAAAAATAAGGAGATAGAGGATCTCCTTGCCTTAAGCCTCTTCTTCCAGGAAAAAGGAGCAGCAAGAACCCCATTAAAGGTGACAGAATAAGTCACTATAGGCACACAAGCCATATTCAATTTTACAAAGTGGGAAGAAAAGCCATACAAGATAAGGAGATGCTGCAAAAAATCCCAATTTACCATGTCATATGCCTTTTTAAGATCAATCTTAAGCATACATCTAGGTGAGATGCCTTTGTGAGGGTACTTTCTGACTAATTCATGGGCCAAAAGTATATTTTCTCCAATGATTCTCCCCTTTATGAAAGCATTTTGAGAATGGTCAATGATGGTGGGCATAATATTCTTTAATCTGTGGACAAAAAATTTTGAGATAATTTTATACAACACATTGCACCAAGCTATGGGTCTAAACTTAGTGACCCATTTGCATTTGGTTTCTTGGGGATAAGAGTGAAAGAAGTAATGTTTTGCTTCCTAGGAAAAAAACCAGATGCAAAAAATTCTCGAATAGACCATAGTACCTCATCAGCAATGATAGGCCAACTAGTCTTGAAAAACCCTGCATAAAATCCATCCACTCCAGGAGCTTTAGTATCACCCATAGAGAAGATAGCCTCTTTGATTTCATCTACTGTAACAGGTGCAGTGAGTTCAGCATGATGAGACTGATCCACTCCTGAATCAATAATAGAAGGATCCAGCTCTCCCTCCATACTTGTAATAGATCCCAAAAGCTATTGATAATAAGTGATGAAAGCAGCTTGAATATTGTTAGCACCCCTAACTTCATTATCTTCATAATCCAACAACAATACAACTGATTTCCTTTGATGCCTCTCCTTTACCTTAAAAAATTTATGATTTGAATCCCCACAATTGAGCCATTGAATGGATGCTTTCTGCTTATAGAACAGTTCTTCACATTATAACAAATGATGGTAGTGTTTCTCGTTCAATTGAAGTAATCTCCTCTACTCAGCATTACCAAGGTTGGAATAACAAGCATGTTGTAATGCAGCCACTTCCTCCCTAGCTGTCTGCACTTTGTGAGTGATAGATCCAAAATTTTCTCTATTAAAAGTCTTGAATTCCTATTTCAGAAGACCTAATCTCCT
This sequence comes from Tamarix austromongolica, assembly GCA_039764185.1. Lineage (NCBI taxonomy): Eukaryota > Viridiplantae > Streptophyta > Magnoliopsida > Caryophyllales > Tamaricaceae > Tamarix > Tamarix austromongolica. The sequence continues at coordinate 73,931,615 of CM077816.1, read as the reverse complement.
TGAAACCCTGAGCAGAAAGTTCCCTCCTAATTTAATCCTCCATACTCTTTGGATAATAGGAATGAACTCCTTAGACTCAGTCCAAAACTGAAAAAAAAAACTTGAAAGGTTTAGGGCCTGACAAAGAATAAATATTAAGATGGATAACCACAGGACAATGATAAGATATTAAAGGGCTCAAAAACTCTGCCATTGATCGTGGATAAGAATCCAGCCATGGTAAGTTCACAAGGACCCTATCCAGCTTGCAAAAAACCTCCTCCTCTCCTTCTCTATGACTAGACCAAGTGAGTTGGAAGCCCTAACTTTGAAGATCAAAAAGACTCAGCTCCTGACAACAATCCCTAAAGTCCTAGATATCTGAGACATTAGGGAGTCTGCCCTAGAATTTATCAAAAGCATCAACACCACATTAAAATCCCCTACCACAATCAAGGAACACTTCCTGGAGAATGAGTCTTCAACCAATGCCATAAAGCCTTTCGTTCAGCACCACTATTATAAACATATACAAAGGCCACAAAGAAACTTATATTAGTCTACAAATTTGTTACATGACATAAAATGGCATGATCACAAAGAGAATAAGGTCCCATCATCCAGACCTTTGGATTCCAAATGACCCAAATTATACCATTTGGATGCTGAGAATAATTAGTAATGGTAGAGCAACCCTTTTGGATTTATTAAACACAATAAAAAAGTTAGGTTCTTTAACCCTAGTTTCAAGTAAACTAAATAAAGACAATTTGTGCCTAGCACAAAACCTCATGAATTCCCTATGCTTGGAAGTCTTATTCAGGCCACGTACATTCCAAGTACTAAGCATTTCCCCCATGATCTAGAAAAGAAGAACCTTGTGCCTCATGGACACCTACTTCTCCATCCACCCCAGAACCATGCTCACCAATAGGACCCTCCTAATATCCAGCCAAGATTGCCCTTTGTCTAGGTATTCTTGGCTCAGTAAAAGGAGTAGATCTCTTAAAAGACTTAGTCATTCTTAGTTCAACCAATGCAAACTTTTCCCCCCCTACTACAGAGGAAGATCTAGGAAGAGGAGGACCAGATGCAGTCAACATATTCTCCTGCCTAGGTGCAGACACAGAATGAACAACATCCCATGTGTGAGGGTTACCATCAGAAACAAAATCAGTCTCATTAAAATTGTGATCCTCCACAAAATTTTGCCTATCATTATCAATTACAGTTCCTAGTTGGATATGATTTGCAGATACAGGAGACTTTCCCTTCCTCGGGTCCCTACCCATTCTCCATTCTCCTCCTTTGTCCTATCCATTATTAACATCCTACTGGGTATACTTGCATCTCCTCAGATCATGACCAAAATAATCACACAATGGATAATATAAAGGCTTCCAATCATATTCCACTCTCTGCTCCACTTCCATCCCCTCAGGATCCAGAATAAAAAAAGATTCCAATAGAGGTTTTTTTTACAACAACCTCAACCAACACTCAAGGATAGGAAGCTCTATCCCTAGATGTTGTAATAGCATCTGTACACACTAGCTTACCAACTGCACTAGCACTTCTACTGAGAGATCTTGAAGACCAATATTCTAGTAGAAGATTTGGGAATCGAATCCATAAGGGTAAGACCTGCATCTCATCGTGGTTAAACTTCAAGTGCCTATGCCATCTTTTCAACATAAAGGGTCGGTTAAAGAACATCCAATGCTGGCTAATAACCCAAGCAGCATCCTCCTGAGACATAAACTTGAACAAATAAAATCCAGATGTGTGTAAAATGATTTGAGGAGGTTTAATGCTCGACCATTGTCATTTAACAAAAGCACTCTTCTTATTGTAAGAAGGAGCTTGTCCATAAACAAATCCAACCAATGTGTTAGCCCATTGAAGAGCTTCAGACTCAACATCCTCTTTTTCAATGACCACAATCTTTCCATTATCATAAGAAGGATTCTAAAAATTCAAAGACTATCCATGGCTAGGAATTCTATTACCCATAAGCACATCGCTCCAAATTGAGATTGGTGGAGATGTAGGCTATAATCAATCCCATAGTGATTCCTTAGCAAAGGATTTCGAAGGGATACCATCAGGTCGAGAAAATCCCTCTACATGGGTCCTTATTGGGGTAGAAAAGTCGTTAAGGATTGGTTTAGGAATCCTATCCATTCGATCATTGTTCAAAAAAGAATCGATCAAATCTCCCTTAGTAGGTAGGGTTGGTTCAATATTTTCGGTGTTCGAAAGGTCAATTGTCCCAGAAATGCATGCAATTTTATTAGAAACATCATTAGTCAACACCAGTCCACCATCTTCCATAGCCTTTGTCTTACCCTGCATAAGAGATTCAGGTAAAGATCTTCTCTTCTTTTCCATGACCAAATACTCACTCAAACCCTAGGAGAGAGGAGAGAGCACCGATTGCTGATTAATATAAATGTTATAAAAAAAATACCACATTATATGTTGGAAAATCATCATATAGTTATTGAATAATTAGTATAAGTATGGTGAAAGATTAATACTTTATTTATAATAGCTGTTGAAAAAACATCATAGCGTTATTGAAAAATCATCTCGCAGATGTTGAAAGATGTTCATATAATTATTGAAAATTTTTTACTACAAAAATGAAAACATTGATTAAGATGACTATTGAAAATTATTATATTGGTTGTGAAAATATGATTTTCATTATCTTTATTGAAGAATGGCAAGCGAATAAATAATTAGGAAAATTAATTTTAAGAAGCAATATAATTTAAGTTTCTACGTCAATCTATGTTTTAACAAAGGAGTGAAGCAATATGTTTTTATGGGTGTTTTGTTAACAAAGGTATTCTAAAGAATAAGAGTAAGGATATGCATTACTAAAGTGATATAGGGAAAATGAAGAGGAGAGAAGAGAGAAAAAGTAGTAAAATTATACTATTATTTCTTATGTCCACAATGAAAGTACTACATATATATATGTGAAAAATGAGGGGAAAAGAGAAGGGAAAAATAATACACAATTGCGAACATGAGGTTTGCCTATCCTTTGTAGAAAATCAATGTAATACTCCATCCTAAAATCCTTCAAATTGTGTTTGAAATTATGTTGATATATGACAATTTGTTTTTAGTTTTGAAAAGGGCTTGTAATGATTGAATGTTTTGCCTAACCAATTGACTAGTACGCTTGGAGATTGACAATTTTTTTCTCGGAAAACTAGTTAGTTGGTTTGTTCAAACCGATCGACTGATTGTCCTACAATTTTAGGTACATTTTTTGTTATTTGAATCTCTTTCTAATTTTTATGAAAACTTCTAATTATAATGTATTTATGCTAATGAGCATAGTTGGTGTGTTGGAATTATTTTTACATTATCTAGATTTTCCCAAAAAGCACTTTTTGAGGTATACCTCACCTTTTCTCTTCTCCATTGCTTTTTTATTCTCCCTTACTTTTCTCTCTCTCTTCTGGAAACTGGGTTTCATGTTTAACTACTTAAACATATTTTTTTAACTTACCAACCTTCAGCAATTGTTCCCTTCTTGACTACACTCAACCTTCCTCACACCATCATGTCTTATATTACACCTTGGTTGCCTACACTCAACCACAGTAGTCTTGTGTCTCTTCCTCTTATTGATTTCAACCAGATTTATCATCTATGCCCTTTATTTCTAATTTATTCTTACTTATTACCTATTGTTCTTTATATCTTCTTCCTTTCCCTCGGTGAAATTTCCTAAGTTTTGAGTATTCTCCATTCTTCTCCCTTTTTCCTCTTTATTGAGAAAAAAACACATTTTGTTCTTATTTTCTTCCCTCCTTGGCTGAGTTATTCTCTCTCTTTTCTTATTCTAATCTTGAATTTAGTCCTCCCTTGTTTCTATTAAGAAAGGAACGATTAAAGTTTGATAGCTATTGAAGATGTTAGCTTCATTTCCTTAGAATTCCGTTTCTAAGAAAAAAGTTGAGTTGTATTTTTATTGTTCTTTTTTTCTTCTTCTCCATCTCCTCCTCCTCCTCCTTCTTAGTGTCATCTCTAAACACCTAATTAGTAGCTTATATGCCTTATTATGTGTTAGGTGTTATTACTTGGGAACACCAAATTTGGATAATAATGGAATTTATTTGTGTTTGGTATTATCACTTGGAAATACCCAATTTGTAATTTATGAAATTAATCTATGATTTGCGATGAGTCGCCCTTTAGTTAATACTATCACTTAGAACCTATTTGCTTCTCTATTGGGATACGGTTGGTAAGGGTATGTGCATATCTTTGAGGTATACGACTATACAGTGGTAAGTCAATATGATATCGATGTCCATCTTGGGTGGGTGAGGTATCATAATACAAGCCCCCTAGCGCTTCATATTATCCATTTCTTAGATTTATTTGGTATCCCAACTTTTTAGCCCTCATAGTGGAGGAATTCAAGGTATGGTGGGTGAGGTATCCCATTAGATGCTCCTTTAATGTACTTCGACCCCATTTTGTGGGTGTGGTATCCCAATTTCTAATAGCCCTAGTGACAAGTGCACTCAATATGAGGTGGGTGTGATATCCCTAGAAAAAAGACCCCTTAATGTATCTTGACCCTATGTTGTGGGTGTGGTATCCCAGTATGTATTTTTGCTACCTTGAATTTTGTACATGGTCAAAAATTGAGTGTGGTTGACTGAGTTATCTTAATAACTAAAAGTATGTAATCACTAAAGGAAGATTTATAATATGGTTTATATTATGTGGTTACAATGCATTTATTGTATTATTATTCTTCCATGATCTCTATATATGCATTTCTTGTTGTATTACTACCACAAGCCTGAGTGTTAATTTATATTGGTATTCTTATTACCATGCTACTATGTGAGTTCAATTTGCTGCATGAGCCTTACCATGTTTTAGGTATTTTGTTTTACTAGTACTTAACCATACTAATATTATACTTATGTGATCACTGTAATGATCCAGCTACTAATCCTAGGTGTAGAGGAGGATTTGTAGGAGTATGATTATTAATTAGAGTATCTTGAGGATGATGATATGGATTAATAGCTATTCATTGCTTGGGGTTGGAAATTTAGTAGCTTGTAACGTTGTTAGCTTCCACTTCTAGGGAAAACTGAACTAGATCCATAAATCGAGTGTAGTATTCCTCGATGGACATGTTCCCTTGCTAAAGAGCCATGAACTCATCATACTTCTTCATCCACAGGTGATTCGGATAGAATTGAGCTCGCAATGCTTCCAAGAATATCCCCCAGCTCGTAGGTTTCCTACCCCTACACTGGATACTCAGCTACCAAGCTCCTACCCTTTTTATGAGGTAGTAAAGGACCACATCTACTCTTCTATCTCTTTAGTAACTGTAGGCTATGAAAGTCTTCTCCATGCCTTAGACCCCTCGTTTCATAATGTTGGAGTCCTCCCGACCTTTGAAGATGGGCAAGTGACGATGCCCTGCCCTCTTAAGCTAGTCCTTTGGAGCTAGTGCAGTTGCAAGCACCGGTGGGGGTTGAGGTGTTCGAAGTTGGCATTCCATATATTCTCTGACAGTCTCCATGAAGGCTTTGATGCATTTGTAGTGGCAATCAGCGACCATCACGTCCTAAAGACTAAAAGAAGTTAGGCTAAAGTTTAGTCCACCGAGTACTAAGACTTGCACAATTGAACACAAGCTAACTATAATACATTCCCAACCCAACTTTCACTCATAGACATCCGAGTTTGAAATAATCAAAGTCTATTGGAAAATCAAGAAGAGAATTTTAGTTCAAAGCTATCTGCAGAGTATAAATGACTTAGTAAAAATCTTATGGTATCAATTTTATGATTCTAAAAAGTACAAAATTTTAAGAAAATCTCTTATACCAACTTATGGTATCACCTCAGTTATCAATGAAAGTGATAAGATTTTAAGAAAAATCTCTAATACCAACTTATAGCATCACCTTAATAATTCTTCAAAGTAGGAAATTTTCAATCTAGCTTTAATACCAACCTGTAACACCCTCATTTTTCACTACTAAAAAATTTCATTAAAAACATTTAGAAAATAGGGTGTTACCTCCATACTTGATACAAGTTAGAATTCCAATGCCTATCCTATATCAGATAGAAGACTAAACCAACAAAACACTAAAATAGTTAAGTGTGCAAATAATAATTTAAACGAAATGATTCCAAAATTTTTACAAAAAATAACCCTAATGGATTTTACACAAATTATTATAGAATACACGTTAAATTAAGAAATTAAAAAAAATGGGTTGGGACACGATGCCTAAAACAATACCGTGTTCCTCCACAAACCCCATCAAGACCTTTAAGATGTCCTTTCTCACAACCCTAGCCCAACATTACTGGCTATTCCTAAATATCTACATAAGATTCTCTTCTCGTGTGAATGAGAAAATGACTGAGCTAACGCACACATTAGTAAGTTATGTACTGAGTAAGCCAAGTTGCTCCCTCAATGTACACAAGTATACCATTTTATCACACATAAATACATATTAAAGTATACAGCACAATAAGACCACATATATACATAAAGATAAAAGTACATGAAGTCATATTGGCATGTATAATTCCAACAAGTAGAATACTTTGTGCATGGACTCACCACCTTTCTACATAAGCATATACAAACTTAATGGTGAAGAAACAAATAGCCTCTAGGATTGATCCCAATTAAAAAAAAAATCTTCAATTTATACTATTAGTTCATCCGTGTAAGAGATAAGTGAGTCAACCCATCGATATTCCATTTCATAATCAAGCACACAGGTCCACCATTAGACAAGTGTAATAACCATCTTTACTCATTTTTGACCAATCATACCATTACTTCCATTCTTACCAACTATTAGCCATTCTCATAATCATCATTTATATTTGATCAATTAATTACTTAATAACCATATTTGATTATCATTGAGAAATGGAATGTGCACCACCCTATGGTCTCACATACCATGGAAGCTTATCTTAAAAAGGACATAAAGTCCAAGCCGAAGACAATCACTAAGTAGACATAACTCTAAACCAAAGCTAATAACCACAAAAGACATAAATCCGAGTCAAACCTAACCAACTAAGTAAACATACCCTTTAGTATAGATACTCCTTAGTGCATCAGCAGTGTTTAGAGTAGGTAAGGCACCGGGACCTCTTAAGATCTCCTATGAAGGCAAATCCAGAAAGGAAAGAAGATGTGATTCATCAGGGACATGAAAGTTGTAGGTGTATTAGTGAGTCTAAGAGACATTATGATGAACTCATAATGGCCATACCTTATCTAGAAAGCTATTTTAGGAATGTCATGCTCTGATATCCTCAACTGATGATTGCCTAATCAAAGATTGATCTTGGAGAACACCTTGGACCCTTGAGTTAGCCAAATGAATTGTCAATCCTTGGTAGAAGATAATGGTTCTTCATCATCACCTAGTTCAATCCTTGATAGTTGATACACAGTCTCAGGTTGCCATCCTTCTTTATGAATAGAAATGATGCTCCCCATGGAGATATAGTTGGAAGAATATACCCTTTCTTTTATAGCTCTTCCAATAGATCCTTGAGCTCTTTCATCTCCATAGGTACTATCCAATACAGAGCCATAGATACTAGCTTTGTTCTTGGTAAAATATCCACCGTGAACTCAACTTCTCGAACTAGAGGCATTCCTGGGATTTCCTCAGGGAAGAAGTTAGAAACTCACGTATGAGATTACACAATGTAATTGCTGGCATAATCTTTTTAGAGGGATTGGGTTCACACTTCTGGTATGTGACCCTAGTACCCTTTGGTCCTTGCAGAACCACGTGTTCTTACACACAGTCAATTAATGCTTGGTACATTCCCAGCATATCCATTCCGATAATTACATTGAAGTCCCACAATTCCAACTCTATAAGGTCTAATGGAAACTCTTTCCCTTCTAATACTATCACAACCTCTTGATATCACCTAAAGCATATTATCCTATCCCCCAAAGGTAAAATAAAAAAAAAGTGGAGATACTACTAGCAGGAGATAAGGTGGCTCTAGTTATAAAAGCATATGCTACAACAAAATGTGAAGCCCCTGAGTTAAACAATATGCAGGTAGAAAGAGTAGAGACAACGAGCATATCAGTCACCACACTGGCTTGGCATTCTACCTCTGCCTGACTTATCATATTTAGGTGTCCTACTAAAAAAACTCCTGGGGTGCTTGCTGATCCTTGCCCTTTCTGAAAAGGGTGATGCCTCGAACCTTTGGGCTGACTTACTTGACTAGCAACACTGGCTGGTAATGGAGGAACTCTCAGTATCAGAGATTATGGCTGCTAAATAAATCTCGTGCTCTGAGATCTAGTATAGCTCCTCTACATACTTCCACTACCTACTCAGCATTCAAATACTCAATCCCACCATACTACACACAAATCATATCACCTTGTTGCCTTTATAGTCTACCCTTGGGTGATTTGACCCACACCTCTTATAGTGGTAGTGTCTTTCCTTGGCATGACACGTATAAAATCCTCCAAGTTGAATTGCTCACTGCAAGCTCCAACCAAACCTCCATGGTAATATACTACTAGAAAAATCCTTCTTTTGGTCCCTAGAATGCTGGCAACCCTCAAACTTTCTCTTGTTCCCCAACTGAGCACTTAGAATCTGGATGACTTGGGACACCTCCAAAGCTAGCTCATACATCCTGACCATGTATAGTGAAGTGAATCCTACCAAAAAATCTTGGTATCGGATCCCCAATACAATCTTGAAGCGGTGAACATGCATCACCTCATTAGTTTCCACTTTTGGGGCAAACTAAACCGAATCCATTTATCGAGTGTAGTATTCCTCGATGGACATGCCCCCTGCCAAAGAGCCATGAACTCATCGTACTTATTAATCAGCAGGTGAGTCAGGCATAATTGAGTTCGCAAAATATCCAAGAATGGCCCCTATATCTTATGTTCCCCACCTCTACGCTAGATACTCTGCCACCAAGCGTATGCCCTTCCTCTGAGGTAGTAGATGACCACACCTACTCTTCTGTCACCCGAGAAATTACAGGTTGTGAAAGTATTATCCATGTTGCGAACCTACCATTCCATAATGTTGGGGGTCCTCCTGACCTTCGAAGAAGGGAGGGTGATGATGCCCAACCCTCTTGAGCCAATCCTTCAGAGCTGGTATAGTTGCAGGCACTAGTAGGGATTGAGGTGTTAGGATTTAGCCCTCCATATACACTCCAACAGTCTCTAAGAAGGCTTTGATGCATTTGTAGCGGTGGTTAGTAGCCATCACGTCATAAAAACTAAAAGAAGTTAGGCTAAATTTAAAGCCACCAAGTACTAAGACTTGAACAAATAAACATAAGCTAAATAGGGTCATTCCCTACCCAACTCTCACTCACGGACATCCGGGTTTGAAATAATCACAGCATATTAGAAAATTGAGAAGAGAAATTTAGTTTAAGGCCATATGTAGAATATAAATGTCTTAGTAAAAATCTTATGGTATCAGTTTTTAATTTCTTAAAAGTAGTAAATTTCAACGAAAGCTTCAATAACAACCTGTGGTCCACCATTTTTATTGATGAAAGTGATATGTTTTTAAGAAAAAGCTATGATACCAACCTGTGGTATCAACTAATTCTTAATAGAAGGAAATTTTCAACATGACTCTACTACTAACCTGTAACACCCCCCCCCCATTTTTCACTACAAAAAAATTCATTAAAAATATATTGTAGAAGAAGAAAAAACCTTTGAAAAACAAGGTGTTACCATCCTACCTATCACAAGTTAGACATCCACCGCCTTCCCCTTTTACAGATACAAGGCTAAACAACAAAAAATGCTAAAATAGTAGAGTGCACAAATAATAATTTAATTGAAATGATTAAAAAATTTTACAAAAAATGACCTTAACAATTTCTTTTCAAATGGTTACAGAATATAAATTAAAGTACGCAATTACAAAATATGGTTGAGGCACGAGGCCCAAAACTATACAGTGGTCCTCTACGAACTCCATCAAGACTTTCTAGATTTCTTCGCTCACAATCCTAACCCAACTGAAGTAGGCCCTTTATTGGCCATCTCCAAAAACATGCACAAGGTCCTTTGCTTGTAAGAATGAGCAAGTGACCGAGCAAACAAGCATATTATTATGCTACATACTGAGTAAGCAAAGTTTCTCCCTCAATGTACACAAGTATACCAGTTTATCCCATATAAATATGAATTACAGTATATGGTATGATAAGGCCATATATATACATAAATATAATAGTACATGAAGTCATATTGTCATGCATAATTCCAACAAGTAGAATACTTCATGCACAGACTCACCACTTTTCTACATACGCATATACACTCTTAATCGTAAGGAGAAACAAACTGCCTCTATAATTGATCCCAATTAACCAAATCTGGAATTCAGACCATTAGTTCATCTATGTAAGAGATAATTGAGTCAACCCATTGATATTCCATTTTTTTTATCAAGTAAACAGGTTTACCACCAGCTAAGTGTAATAATTAGCTTTACTTATTTTCGACCAATCATACCATTACTTCCATTCTTATCAAATATAAGTCATTCTCTTAATCTTCATTTATATTTGATCAATTACTTACTTAATAGCCATATTTTATTATCATCGAGCAATGAATTATACACCATCTCATGGTCTCATATACTAGTGAAGCCTGTCCAAAAAGGGACATAAAGCCCATGCTGAAGCCAATTTTTAAGTGGATATAAATCCAGGCCGAAGATAGTAACCACAATGGACATAAGTCCATGCTAAAACCAACCAATATTATCGATGCCCCTTAGTACATCATTAGTATCTAGAGTAGGTAAGGCACCAAGACCTCTCAAGATTTCGCAAAAAGGCAAAGCCCAAAGGCACCAAAAATGCCTGACAGTAGACTAACCCCCAGTTACTAATTAGGGATTGGTTAACTGAGACCCATATTGAAATTGACTTTCTTTCACTTTAAGTGATCAATATTTTATTTATAAAAGGGCCATACTAGCAAATAAGGTGAATCTCATACTAAACTGCATTTATCCTTTTCATTTCCATTTTCCCCCAACCATGAGGGTTTACCTTTTATCCTTGGCCAATGAGATTCAAATTCATCATATGGTTTAATTCATTCCCTCATTGACTTCCATTAATCTCATTTCCATTTTATCACTTATTAAAGAGAACTACACCTTTAGCCTTTACACTACCCATAATGTATACCATAAGTAATGATCCATTTTAATCCCTTAATTTGGTTAATAATCCATGTTAAAATCTTTCTTTCATCCCATTAAAAATCATGACATTATCCCAAACACAACACCCAAATATAACCAAACCATAAAGCACCAAACCATGCAAACCTGCTAAACCAGTCAATCGGTCTAGCCCAATCAATTAATTAATTTTGGTCAACCAGTTGATTGGTTCAACTCACCCAGACCATGCTTCCTTCAAACTAGTTGATTGGTTTGGGAAAACCAATCAACTATTCATAGACCAGTCGATCTAGTTTACCAAACCAGTTAATGGGTTTAAGTAGGAAGCAAGACCAAGGACTTTGCAAGTGAACCAATGACTGGGTTAGGTCAACCAGTCAATCGATTTACCCTAGCACAGCATCAATTCATAAATTCCATGCAATTTCTTGTATAAAAATCATTTTGACTCACATTAAAACATGTATCAACATCAACCTACATATTTCTTATATGATTATCATGCATTTCTTACTAAAACATTATCATAACCCATTTTCTCCATTTTCATACTTTTTTCTCATTTTATATAATTTAAACATGTAAATCATGCATATAACTACATTTCTTCATACTAACATGTATAATCCAATAAAAGGCATCACCTTTCATGCAGGAACACATGCTAACATTTTAAGAGCAAGAATTACTTACTCGATGTACGCTAAATCCCCTTAAAAATATAATTTCCAAGTCTATAAAAACCTCAACTCTTAAAATATTAAAACCTAAAATATTAACTCAAGTATTACACCAAAATTTTATAGAATTTTGACAAGAAATTAAAAAGGGAGAAGGACATACGATTGAGAAAAAAATAGGGAAAAACTCAACTTAATGACTCAATCTTTTTCCAAACTTTAACTCTTTCTTTCTTAACAATTAAAACAAGATAGAGCTAGATGTAGGATAAGAAGAATGTGCAAAACAATTTGGAAAGTGTTTAATGTGTGGAAGAAGAGAAGAGAATGCAGAATGTAGAGGAATTTTGATGATTGAAAGAAAGTACAATACCTGGAAGATTGGTGTAATTTTTAACCAACCAATTGAAGGGAAATATAGAGGGTTCAAAAGGTGACTTGAAAGTCTACTTGTGACTATTTGAATTCAATTATAAGAGATAGATATTCCTAGTATTTTCTAACTTAGTCTCACGATATCAATTTGGGACTTTGGAGAGCTTAGGTCAAATATACAAGAATTAACATATATGGAAGAATAACTGGGAGCTGAGCATGGAAGGAGTCTTCTATCTCCTCAGAAGCACATATGAGGTTGAAGCACTCAATGTCAAAATTAGGAAGAGGAGAGAGGAGGAAGAAGACAATGGATGAGGTCGCCTTTCTCCCTCATGCATCTCAATCAACCTCGATAACAAATCGAGGCAATATTTTAGGTGAAACACATCATGAAAATAGTTAGGAATCTCATAGGGATAATCGGTATAAGTTGGTAAGGTTCTATTTTAGTGTGAGAAATTTTTTAGAAAAAATCAATTCAAAAAATATGACTAGTTCAACAAACTAGTCGATGGGTTTGCTTTCAAGACTCAATAGACCTCATTTTCTAACATGATTTTAAATCAATATTTATTCCTAATAAAATAATAACATTGAATTAAATTAAAGGCCCAAAATTTGTTAAATATTCTCATCCATCCATTACACAAAAGTGTGGGGTATTACACTATGTCTAAAGAATCATATGATATCCGCTATAGTTTATTATAAAAGAAACAATTTCCTAGATGATTAAAGGCTTTATATTTCCTTTTTCCTCTAAAATGCATAAAAAAGGGTGAAAATCAAAGCTTTGATTTGTTTTTCTGTCTTCTCTAGAGGTCTTACCAAATTGATATCCTTGTTTCCTAATTTCCAGCAAGTTACTAGCAGTAATGAAAATATACAACCAAGAGAGTTATTTATCTTCCAAATCAAAAAATAGGTATTTTCAACTGTCTTCCATAATTATATATATATTCAACTTATTCCCTTTCTCTAGTTCTAAATTTAATACTCTTTATATTCCTCCACTTTCATAATCTCTATTTTCATCAAATTTCTTTTCTGTAAACCTCCGTCCATACGCCCGAAACCTAAAAATATCCTTCTTTGATGATTTAATTTTTTAGGACGATCATCCAAACCATTGTTGTCCTTGTATATAGATATCTATGTAAATCCTCCCACCACTGCCATAAGTAGTGGAATACAACGAAACAAACTTATTCATGGTAGTTGAGTTTAAAGTTCATGCCACCACTGCACTAAACATTAATTCTATAAAAAGAATTGGTAACTCTCCTACATTTTCAAAATATTATTTTCTAAAACTTCTTACTCACTCTTAGATTCCTTTACTTTTTAGTGTTCAAATGGCTCAACCACAGCCTTAACTTTTCTTCTCCTTTTTTGAGTCTAACCAACTATTTAGTAATATACCATTCGATCCCTTCATCCTATTTCAACCTCCCCAACATGTCTAAACCCTCATATCATGACTTGGATACTCTTCTTCTAAGAAAAAGAACCAAGGCCCAATTTAACAAATTTCATGTCAAATACCATTTTCATTGTACCATTAAACTAATTCAGCCATCCCTATTAGACAAGCCAATAATTCCCCAAATAGATATATAACTTTCTATAATTTAATATATATGTTTACCTTTACACCCATTTGTTAGAGAGTTTCTCTAAGCTTGTCACCTAAGCCCCATTTAATTTATTCCTAATATATGGAGAATGTTGGTTGGCTTTTTATATGGGTGTTTTTTTATTGTCCTATCAATAATTAAATTATTTAGAGACTTTTTCAAAATATTAAGGGGAAACCAAGTGGGATCTGCCCAAATAAGAAGTGACCATTAGTTCATCAAAGAGCCTCAATATTATGTGAATAGGTGGAAGTTCCAATCCTTTTTTTATTCATGGGGATGATAAGTGGAATATGCCAAAATAGGGTTAACTCAACCCTAATGTGTGAACATGTGCAACTTTTTTAGTGGACCTATAATCAATTATTGATAGGTTTGACAAGTTAGTGGAGGATGGACACCTTATCAATAATAATGTTTTTGTGAATGACCTTGTCAGCCAAGATATATAGAGATAATTTTTTACATTGATAAGTAAATCATTTAAGTTTCATCATTCTCATCCATCTATTGAACTAATAAGTTCATAGGCCTATGATTACTTCTTTTTCTTGTAAAGTGTAATGAATAGAAGACTTGGAAAAAATTTATCCCCTTAAACCTTTCTAAGGGTATTAAAAAGCTCGCTATTCATCCCCGAGGAAGTTTCTTTCTAGTACTAATAAATGAAAAGTATATTTTCTATTAATATGTTGCTACTATATTTATTTTATTCATAATCATGATCTAAAAATGTCTTTGTATTGTTATGTGTTCAGGAAGGTGGAGGGATCACAAAACCAAGTCCTAAAAAGAAGAAAGCAAAATCAAATTATGATAGTAACATTCATTTTACCACTTATTTTACTCAACCCATTATTGTAAGACTTTTGGCTATCGACCTAACCTCAAGAGGCATTTCCACCATCTCTTTTATTTTATGTGTCTTTGAGTTAGACAACCCTTATAATGAAATGGCATTGCATTCATTAACTCCTATAATAAATGAGTTTATATGTTTGCCAACCTTTATTATAAACAAGCCTTTGAATAAAGAGTTTTATTTATTTTTCATACTGGATTATCCCTTAGCTTATCATATCTTTGATTTTTCAAAATCTTATTTACCATTTCAGAAGAGAGCTCAACCTAGAGCCACTCCTAAGGTTCCAATGGCTAAGACAAATCCAAAATATTCATCTCAAAACCTTACTGTTGCCCATAAGCTAGTGGTATCAAATGAAATATTCTAGAGACACTTCTGAAGCACACCTAAAAGAAGGGAAAATGTGTGTTAAACCCTTCCTTGAAGATGTTTAAACCTCCTATTTTGCAACCTTTTGAAGGAATTTTTTTTCTAACCATGGCTTAAAAGGTTTTAATATTTTTAGAAGATGATGAGAGGGATCATCTTGAGGTTGAAGGGAGAGAACTTTATAATGTGGAAGCTAACATTATTCCTTCCTCAAAGGCATAGGTAGGCACAAGTGCCGACAACCCCACATAAGTAGTTGTTGTTTTAAAAGGCCCTTGATGCTAGACTAATCAAAATATAATATTTCCCTTTTGAGGAAAATATGTCGTGAAAGAGGTTCTAAAGTATCCATTGAAGATGACAAAGCCACCATAACTATGTTGAATGATTACTTCGTCGATTGGCACCTAAATGATAGCAGTGGTTTTGAATTGGTTATGGCCATAATGGTAGGCTAGGATAAAGAAATAGTTTATTCTCTTGAGATAATAACTCTATTGAGGGTTGATTTAAACCTTTCCCTTGAGTTATATCATAATATATAACTTTTATATATAGGAAACTTCAATGTGACAACTTCAATAACTCTTATAATGCCATATGCAACAACTCTCCATGTGAAAGTAAATCATAGATCAATTTGAATGAAGTGTAAAGTGCTTCTGATGGGCATATAGTGAATAACAAAAAACCTCAATCTATCCACTCAACCCTGAAAGTTGGCAAAGAATCTTTTAGGGCTAAATTATATGAGCTAGAAGCCTAGAAGAGCACATGAAAATCTACTTCAATTAATCTAGAATTTATGAGGCACTAAGTTTCAAACTTAGAAGACTATCTTCAAAGAGAAATGTGATCAAGTAGGGTCCATATAAAAATATTAAAGAATAAATCTACTAGTGTGGAAGATATCTTTCATAAAGATAAAAAGTGGACCAAGTAATTATCCTCAAAGAAGAAGAAATGGAATACTAAGGCCAAGAAGATTCAACATTTTACTAAGGCTAATAAATCTTTTATGATATATTTCAATACCTTTAATAAGCTAAATGAGGATTATAATAACAAAATACTTGAGTCTGACATCAAGTATGTTGAGCTACAAAAAGCCTTTGAAAAAAAAAGTGACCAAAATTTAATGGTGGTGTTTAGAAGCTATCAAGAAGGAGAAGGGGAGTAATATTAAAATAATTTATATTAAAGACTAGGTGGTCTAGGCTAAATAGGTAGCTAAATTTTCTCAAAAATATATGAAAAAGAACACCAAAAGGGCTATTACTTATGCTATTTTGAGACACTCTCATGAAGCCATAGATAATTACTTGAAAAGTGAAGAGTTTACACATTACAAAGGATATATTTAGTCTTAGTGGTATACCTATGGTGACCTAATTGTGTATGCGTAGTTAAAAACATTACTAGAATACTACCATTTGCAAAATCTTGATTGAGAATTGTATTAGGATCAATATTTAGAGAGTATACTTGTTTCTAAAGGGAAGGATGAGTCTTAAATATAATGTCTTGTTCATTTTCATTTTTTTATCATCTTTATTATACCTTGTTCATTACTATAATACCCCAAGTTAAGCGTGGTATTATAAAGACTGATTTAGCTACTTATATCAATATGATATACCATCCTTTTAGTGATTCCATCCTAAAAACTCTATAGTTAAGCGTGATGACCGTGGAGAAATTTTGGGGATGGGTGACCCTCTTTGAAAGTTTTGAAAATTTTCTAAAAATTTATCAGGAAGTGTTGAATGAAGAAAAGCGTACTAAAAGGACTCATGTTGATATGTGGGGCTAGCCAATCAATCCGAAAGTGTGCCATAGTAGCTCCTGTGTGGCCATATTGACTCAGGGTATTACAATTACCTTAATATGTAAAATCATCTAGAAGTATTTTTTTCTTGAATTATATAGAATCTTAGTCATCTATTTATGCAAAGGTTGACTCTTTTTGTGTAAAATTTAGAATGCACACACTTTGAATCTATTTTATATTTTGGTAATGGCTAACAAAAGTAGGATTTTGATCTAGAAACCTTGGTTGATTAGATTAAATGGACCAATCAAAGCATTTAATATTATTCTTCATAGCTTTAAATACATGGGGTGAGGATCACCCCAATGGAACTAAGGCTTATCAGCTTAAAAACTACTAGGTGTGACTCATTTTGAGCTTAGTGGCCTTTGTACATCAACTAAGGGCACACTATGGGAGCCAAGGCTTAGCGAGTGAAAGTGCGTTAGTATTTCTTCATTCTTCCATGCTTGAAAACATCAAAGTAGGAGAGCTTACATATGGTGCTCACGCATATAGTGAGTAAAAGTGCATTTAATCACCAGGTGTGGCTATCTTCTTTTAGTATTCTTTTCTCAATAAACTCTAAGTTTGAGGGTTTATGTTTTGAGCTTAGTCTTAAGGAGTGAAGGCACAATAATCTTTGATCTCACCACTTGTGCTCGTCTTCGTTTAGTCTTTTATGTTCGAGGTCCTTGGGGTTTATGGGATTATGTATGAATCTTAGGCTAAGTGAGTGAAGGCACATTGATCTTTCATCACCAAGTGTGACTATCTTCTTTAGTTTTTTGTACTTAAAGGCCTCAATATTCGAATGCTTACATTTAGAGCCTATGCTATATGTTATTGGCAAGCATAATTTCTACAAAAGACATTATGTAGACACATTGATAGGCAAGCATAATACATTTATTTTTTTAAAACTTTTTTTAATTAAATTATAAAATGAAAATTATATAATTTCTAACTTATAGTTGTGTATATATGTAGAATTATTTTGATTTAGATCAATGGAGGGAAAATCTTTCATGGCCTAGAATTGAATTAGGTCTTGATCGAATGATGGTTGATTGATACAAAGATCAAAAATGTGATCATAAGCAGGATTGGCAAAAAGACAAAAATTACAAGCCTTCTTTTTTTGAACCAAATGTGTGGAAAAGGTGTATCGATCAATGAAATTTGGAGGATATAAAGGTAATATTAAATTTTGGTATACAAAGTGAAAAAATATAACATATAAAGAATATGACCAAAATTACTATTTTATTCATGAAGGCTTTGGCAGGAAAAAAAAATTTCCAACAAACCACTCCTTATTATGGCACACTATCGTTGTCACAATATCGCTACAAGAAAATATTTTTGGGCTTTTCATTCTTTATTTTTTTGATCATGTGATGTTTTGTAATGTATTATGTATAGGCTAATCTAGAAACAAACAAATTGTTACTTACTATGGCAACCTACAGATAAGTGCATTTCAAAAATAACAAATGGATCATTCCCCAAGCTGAAGAAAATTTTTTACATTTTTTATATATAATTAATTATAATATATATTAATAAAATTTCTTATAATATGCCTACTATTACTTATATGTGCAGAATAGTATGTTACAAAGACGAGAGAAGACTTGTCTCAAATGGCTTCTTGTAGCTCTGATAATCCTACACCTCCTAAAATTGATGAAGAACCAATACTTGAGGATGTCTTAGGTAGTTGTCTAAGGCATAGAAAAGGTGTAGGATGAAGGCTTACAAGGGAGGGCTCAAGTCGTGTTGCTTCTCGCACAAGTTGGATGCATGCTGATTTTGTTCAAGAACAATAATGGAAATATCAAATAGAGAAAAATCAAAAGAATGAGTGATATTATAGCTTGTTAACAAGTAGCATTTGAGTCAAGAAGAAGAATTAAGACAAATGAGGGCTTTTATGGCAGCATGGTCTCAGGGTCATCCACCTCTATCATCAAATCAAGATAAAAATGAAGATGAAGATGAAGATGATTTTTAGGTTTTATATAACTAGTGACATGTCAAATGTAATAACAATATGTTTGTTTGTAAATTATATTTATATAATAATATTTATCTTTAAAATAAATTATTTAGTAAATATTATTGACAAGTCAAATATTTTTAGGTTTTTCATTTTTTTTAATATTTTCAAAAGGGAAATATTTTTGATAAATTGTCATTAATGAGTATTTTAATAGTAATAGAGCTTGAATAAATCATTTATTATCATTGGTATTAAGGAAGAACAAACGTCGGTGTTAAGACAAATCGACAGTAATAAGATTTTTCAAATTTAATTTTTTTTCAAATTTAAATTTCATAGTGTCTGTATTAAAGGAGATAATTTTTCCCGATTATATTTAATCATCGGTATTATATCTAACTACAACGAAAAAATCGTCAGTATTACACATTAATACCAATGATAATATTATCGTCCATAATAAGCTTATTACCAACTTAGTTGTATTGATAATTTATTACTGGCGAACATTCTTAATATCGATGATACAAATCGTTAGTATTGACCTATATTCCTATACCAAACAATAAGCTTGAGAGCTATATTTTGGATTCTCGATTGGATGATAGTTTTTTTTCCTCAACGACTTTTAACAAGTTACAAAATCTTATGTGTGATGAGTAAGTACATAATTATTTAATGTCATATATAGAAAAATAAGTATCTGACATCATTAATAATGATATTATCATGACTCACTTTCAGAATGCTATGAAATTTCTACTAGTCTAGTGTAGAATAATATATATACATTATTATATATGGCTAATGTTAAATATATTAATAGTGTTGTCGCTGTTGTCGTTGTCTTTATTTTAAGTTTATATATATGCTATTTGTTGGGATCTCATAGATTTAAATTGCTCACTTCATTCTAGATCCTATATATTTATAAATTATGTGTGACAATCTACTTTAGGTAGAATAACATAACAAATCTTAAGTACCGTTTAGGGTAGATAATACATGATATCAGTCTTGTTCAAACCAATAATATATGAAGTACAATATAGTAGAGTATTTGGGAAACACATATTATTTATATAAGAATATGGGTGAAGCAATAATAATGTATAATAAATTATTTGAAATGATATAAATTAATATAAAATAATAATTTATAGACATATGGATGAGCTTGGTGGGGCTGATTAGGTTTAATTAATAAATGATTTTTTATAATAAAAATAATTATTATAAGATTTTTTTTTAGATTTAGTTGAATTGGTGGGATATATTTATGATGTAATAATAAGTTGAAAATAGATTATAGATAATGAGATATAAGGATGTAAAAATAATAAAATAAAAGAAATAACTTGAACTATATATTATTAGATAATGATGTAATAATAAATTTACTGAATGATGTCTTAACCTGATGATGCATTTTTGACCATCTCCATTATAGCCCCCATTAAAGAGAAAAATGAAAGAAATAATTACGTAATCATAAAATTTATGATTTTACGTATGTCGTGCATGCATCCGTAGAGGAAAAATGTTAGGCCAAAAAGTCGCTCAAAAATTTGACCGACTAGTGCTTCCGAGTCACGGTCAACTACTCCGCGCTTGCTTCATGGGAAAGTAGACGGATAAAGTCGCATTATCCTACAGAGTCGTATTTTAGTTTCAAAATTGTCTTTATTTGAGTCTGGGCTCCCCTCCAAATTAATGAAAAAGATTGATGAATTCTGTTTAGTCAGACTAATCAACCGAGGCTGGTTATAATCATGTACAATTCAACCCTGTACGATATAGCACCCAAAGGTTTCATTACTTCATCGATGACGTAATACAATAATTTGAGCCAAAAATAAAAATAAAAAAATTATGAAGGAAATCTGAGCAATATAGTATTTTGGTATAAAAGGATTTCTGAACCAGCCATAAAAATATAATAATACCGATAGAAGGATGAGAAAATTTTAAACTTATAATTTTTAGTATACATCACCGCATTATTATTCTTATTTTTAATCTTATTTCTTCTTTTATCATTATAATAAATGGTATACGAGATTATGTCTATATAGTTAAATTATTGTAATATTACGTGACTGAAATTTTATGATTGATGATTATAATTATAAAAGTTTGTCAAACAAGTGTTACATTTGTCAAAACCTTAAAAAAGATCTATCTAAGAAGATTAATTTATATATTATTATAAGTACACAAGTTTTTTGATGACATTACATATTAGTTTGTTCTCGGCTTGTAATTCATGAATATTTTTTAGAAAAGTTGTAGTCATAAATCAGAATGATAGTAATAGAATATCAAATACAATACTACCGCACCTTGCTCGATGGTGGCTATATGTAGCAATTGGGTCCCATGTAGCTTCGACTGGGTTGTCCTTGGATCGGATTATTTTTAGGGATTGATTATAGGTTAGATTAAATTATTTTGAGTCATTTTATTGTCTAGATTCCGTTGGGTTTGAATTTGGATCGTAGATTCAGATTGTATTGGGTTAATTTACCGGTTTAATTGAGCTTGGTTGAGCTAATTTGAATATCATATTTAGGTTCATTTAACAAATCGGGTTCAAGTTGAGTTAGCTGGGGTTTGGATTGTTTCAATTTAATTTAATAGATAGTATCTTTTTGGATTTTAATAATGCAGGTTGGATTCATACTGAGTTAATCTCTAATCAAATCACTTTAGATTTGAATCAAACTAAATATTAACTATTAACATTAATTAAAGTTATTAACCTTTAAGCAACAATTAAATTAGGATTCATATAAGTATATAATTAAAAATGTGTTATTAACTCATACTTGTTTATCTCTAATCAAATCACTTTAGATTTTTACACGAGCCGAACTGAATCTAATTCTTAAGCTCGTTTAATAAGCGAGCTGAGCCAAACTGAGCCGTTAACGAGCTAAGCTTAAAAAGTTCGCGAGCCGACTTGGTTTGTCAACTGCCCTACTCATATATATATATATATGAAAAGAAAAATAATGATTTTTCAAATTATAAAATTAGTTTGTAGTGGTTTCTTTATTGGAGCAGTGAAAAGGATTTTAACTTCTTTTTATAAGATTTTGAGTTCGAATCACACCATTCCGGTGTAAAACAATTTGTGTACCTATTGAGATAAAATAATTACAGTAATCCAAACAATCTTATAGTTCAATTCGTACCAATAATTTAAGTCAATGATTTGAAAGTTGGATCCCCGTAGATAATGACGGTCATAAATATATACTTTCTATAATTTTAAAGTACAAATAAAGATTTATTTTTGTCGTGTTGGCTGAAGACCGAGTCCGTGATAACTCAAATATATTACCTTGTGAAATGAAACTAATTTACATAATTTTTTTTTTAAAATAGAAATATTTTCAAGACGGAATCATGTTAGTCAATGTAGAAAAAGCATGCCCTAACGGCCAGCTGGCATTGGAAAAAAGTTTGGCACGGGGAATTTACCTACGTCATCGCCCTCGTGCATCGTCTCGAAGAACAAACGAATAACCCATGCAAAACCGCGGAAGAAAACAACGTTTTAATTTTTATAAAAATAAAATATTGGTTGTAATCATTGTAATTTATAAATTTATCCATTTAATTTCATGAACAAATAAAAATATCTGTTTTTATTTATGTAGAATCAGTTTATATTTAAATTAATTTCAAGTATTATATTAACCAGTTATTGCAAACTAATATTTATATGCGTTCTCCTCTCCATAATGTAAATTACATTTAATCACCAACTTAATTAGTATCATAATTATTAAGCTATTATAAATTTCAATTTTAACTAAAAAAAATCACATACCAATAATTAAAAATTTTAAGTCCCTCGTTCTCAAATTCAACTAGGATGTAATTTACATACTAGGATATAATTAAATTTATAAGTAGTTATAAATTAATAATTATATTATTAATTAATTAGATAATTATGATATATTTTTTTTACTAGAAGAGAGAGAATATAAAAATTAACTTATAATAATTGCTTAATACATGATTCATAAATTAATTTTAATATAAAGTGATTCTATAAAAATTAAAGTAAATATTTTATTTTTTTAGAGATATTAAAATAAAAAATTTATAAACTTACAAAAAAAATATTATTTTTATAGGAATAAAAAAATATAGATATAAATTATGAAGACCGAAATAGTATTTAGCTAACAGAAACATGCATCTCTTGTTAGGGGCATATATATGGTACGGATATCCCCTTCTTTGCAGGCTAGACGCTCTAATCCTACGTTGTTGGCCTCCATATATTACCTTTCCTATACTCCCTACCGGCTCTCGCAAATAAAATTTGAGAATGAAAGGGTGATAATAGGAATAGAAATTAAAGAATATAAATTAATTTATTTAATATAATTTTTATATTTGATATGTATTAAGAATAATTTAGGAATAAAAATATATTATGTTTGGTATAAGGAAATAGGATTAGAAATAAAATAATCAATTTATTAGAATACTCTTTGTTATATAGAACAGAAGTTGTTAAGGTTTATTTTAAAGGTTATTTTAGTATTTTAAATTTTCTTATATAATTTATTACAACTCTCTAATATCAATTACCAGCTCCCTTGTAATAAATCTTAAATAATAGAAGACCCCTTATTTTCATTCTCATTCTTCTTATAATTTTCATTCCTCTAAACAGAAAATGGATATTTTAAATCTCATTTCTATTCCTATTCCCACCTATATATTCCCACTAAACAAACCCTCGGTAAGAAAATATATGATATTATATACTGTGAAAATAAAATCTAACTATTTTTTAAAATTATAAAATATTAAAATAAACAAATTATAATTTAATATTTATATTGAAAATATTTTTATAATATCACTTCTTTTGTAAATTTTATAGGTACATATTAAAAGACATTTAATGATCAAAATTAATCGTTAAAATCAAATTAAATTGAGTAAGATTATAGTGAGTACCACACCGGAGAGTGAGGCTGGTCATGGCGATTACCCATAACCACCTAAATCTCAGGCTCTCTAATAAAATAAAAAAAAAAATTGATTTCGGAACACCCCACAACGGCGGATGCTTTAGCATTTCTGGACAAAAAATTGGGGAGTCGCATCTCCGCTGAGATTCTTAAAATATGGATTCTTACCATGCGAGAAAAGGAAAAGAATGGCACGAGAGAGAAGGAAGAAAGTAGGCTGGGAGGGAAAAGGAAGATCGGAGTTTGATAAAATAATATTAATAATTATTTTGTTTAGAAAAAAATAATATAATAGTTTCAAAATTAATATTGGGAACATTTTACAAAACAAAAAAATTAGGAAGCCAATAACAAAATTAAAATCAATAATAATAATATAAATTATGAAACTATTATATTATTTTTTTCTAAACAAAATAATTATTAATATTATTTTATTTTTATTTCCAAACTATTAATATTATTTTTAAAAGTGGTGTTATTGTATATTTTCAAAAAATAATAATAATTTGAAAACAAAAAATGTACGTAAAATAATAATTGAGATTAGCGGTATTTTGGATATTTTAGTAGATTTAAAAAATTGAAAAAAAAATACTTAATAAATGAGAAAAAATAATTTTTAATCTCAACAAATCTTTAAAATAAATATATGAATATTGTATGGTTTTAATAATATTTGGGATAAATTAAAATTAAACTTGAAGTAAAATTGAAACTAAAATCAAAATTTCCAGAGTAATAACATTTTAAATAATATTGAATGGTATTCTTACTATTTTTATCAATATTGTTTCCGAAAATGATATTTTTCTATCAATATGAATACAATAAAAAAAAAGAATAATAGGAAATAAAAATATATAAAAAAAAAGATAGTGGGGGTGGGATATTGATTGATTGGATTATGTGTTTTAATATTATATTTGAGATTATCATTATGGTGGTAAAATATATTTTTAAAAAATGAAAAATGAAGATCACCATACGACCTATTTTAATATCTTGAGTAGGTAGGTAGAAAAGTAGGCGTCATTTCCTACTATATTAAAAAGAAAAGTGGGTAAGTTGTTTTCAAATGATAATCAATAATCAAGGATGGTCGCACACTCGCACCTAATCCATCCTACTATCACGAATGAAGTAGATATAAAGCAAGTGCAAGTGACCTTGTCCTTGAAACCCTCGTACCTGGAACGTATAAATTCTCTGAATCCGGAGCTCGTCGTCGGGCAGTAGTATGAGTTGCATTGAGGAGTGAGATGGCGCCTGTTGACGAGACAAATACCGTAAAGGCTGATACATTTCATTGATCAACTCCTTGTCAAAAATGCCCTACCAACTAATGACCGTAGTAACGTGTAAGAAGAGGAAAATATTGCGACTTTTTTCGCTTAATTGACATAACGGGCATAGCCTCTCCTTTTCGAAAGCAAAAGCTTAGTTTGGCGTCCTGGAATTGGTGGTCCAGGCTTCATCGGAATTTTGGCGTAGCCGCCGATCATATTTTAATGTTGACTGTCGCAAAGGTAAAAAGATGCAGATCCGTACTGCAGCCGATATAGCTAAAATCCAAGGCTAAGATCGGTGGAGCTACACCAATAGTACTTAGTACTGTCATAACAAGAACATTTAAACAATCTATCTTTACTTACAGAAACGCAAAATAGCGTACCCAATATAGAAGGGGTGTCTTCCCGTCCATTGCAAGTTTTCTCACGTTGTAGTCCCAATGAATGACAAATGATTGACTTCGCTGTCGAGGGGAGCAACGTAACAAAGCTGGTATTCATATTATAACATGAAGATACGTTCCGATACACATTTTTAACGTGGATATATATAAACAATCCTTCGAAAAGAATCAAACAAAAACAAGAAGACGCTGCTACAAAATAATATTTTAATACCGGTCAATTTTTAAATTAGATAACGATTATATTATAAGCCGTTATCTAAAATTCAATTAGAATTTTTTTGATATACTTCAAAGAATGATTTTTGTAACACCCTCAATTTTTTTTCATACCGAAAAATTTCATTAAATTATGTAGCAAAATCATAAAATACTTTAAAAAAATAAGGTGCTACTAACGTACCCGACATAGGATAGATGTCTGTTGCCTACCCCATGTCAGATATGAGGCTAAACCAACCAAATATTAATTAAAACAATAGAGTACACAAATAATTTAATTAAAATAATTCTAAAATGTTTACAATAAAGAACCCTAACGGGTTCCTAGTCAAATCGTTACAAAACACATATTAAAAGTACGGAATTACAAAATATGAGTTTGAGCATGAGGCTTAAGATAATATCATGGTCTTCCACGGACTCCACCAAAACTTTTCGGATTTCTTCGCTCACACGCCCGACCCAACTAAAATAGGCATTTTACTGGTCATTCCCAATAACTTACTTATGGTCTTCTACGCGAGGGAATGAGCAAGTGACCGAACAAACGGATACATGAGTACACTATGTACTGAGTAAGTCAAGTTGTTTCCTCAATGTACACAAGCATGCTCATTTATTATTCATGAACATAATGTGCGACATGCATCATAGGAGGATTTGGTGTATATAAATAAGAATGCAAAACACATGCCATCATATTCAACATCATCATAGTATAAACATTATGCTTAGGATACCATAGTACTTTCACATAACAATTTGCATGAACAATAACATAGAGTAGCATAACAACCCCTAGGGTTATTTCTATTTATCTGATTTTATTAAGATGTACCATCCATTTATCCATTTAAGATATAGCCCAATCAACATAATTAATGTTACATACCATAACTGGTTAATCAAATGCATAAGCCAATTTTAACTAATTGGTTAACCATATCATTACTTCCATTTCATAGCCACCTGTCAACTA
Source organism: Tamarix austromongolica (assembly GCA_039764185.1). Classification (NCBI taxonomy): domain Eukaryota; kingdom Viridiplantae; phylum Streptophyta; class Magnoliopsida; order Caryophyllales; family Tamaricaceae; genus Tamarix; species Tamarix austromongolica. The sequence continues at coordinate 73,904,716 of CM077816.1, read as the reverse complement.
TTCATTTGATTATCATTCATAATTATTAAGCAGTAATTACCAACTATATTTTATTATCATTGAGCGATGGACTATACACCACCCTATGGTCTCACATTATCAGCGTTTAGAGTAGGTAAGTCACTGGGACTTCTCAAGATCCCACCCACCTGAAGGTAAAGCTCGAAGGCACCAAAAATGTCCAAAGGCAAACTAACCCCTGATAGTTAATAGATGATTGAATAACCCAAACTTATAATAAACTCAACTTTCTTTCATTTAAGTTATTAGTATTTTACTCATAAGGATAGGTATTCATGCAAGGCCCATACAAGCCGCTAAGGTAAATTTCCATATTAAACCAGATTAATCCTTTTGTTTTTATTTTTTCTAACCACATGGGTTTACCATTTATCATTGGCCAATGAAACTTATATCCACCATTGTATTCAATTTTAACCCAAACTGAGTTCCATTACTCTTTTTTCAACTACCCTCATTCATCATGAATGAAATGCCCATCTTATCCTTCCATTTCTCATAAGGTATATTATAACCTATGATCCATTTGATCTTTTAATTAGGAAACAATCATGATAGAACCTATAATTTATCCATTAAATGACCTTAGAATTATATCAATTATAGTCTCAAAGTATAACCAAACAAAAAAGAAGCAAATTTAGCAAACCAATCTAACTAGTTGATCAGTTTGGCCTAATCAGGTGATCAGTAGCACCAACTAGTTGATTGGTTTAGGTTGACCAATCAATCGGTTTAACTCAACTAGACCATGCTTTCTTCAAATAGTTCAATCAGTTTGAGCAAACCAGTCGCTTGTTCATAGACCAGTCGATCGATCTTACCAAATCAGTCGATGAATTTAAGCAGAGAGAAATACCAAGGTTTCTAAAGGCATACCAATCGATGGGTTGGGTCAACCAGTCGACTATTCTAGGAACCAATTGATCAGTTTGATCTAACTGGTTGATCGGTTTGCCTTACCACAACATCAATTCAAAATTTTCATGCAGATTATTGCATAAAAATTATTTCTAACCACAACATCAACTAACAGATTTCTAAATAGATTATCATGCATTTGTCACCATAACATCATCATAGCATATTTTATTCGTTTCATGTTGTTTACCCAATTTATATCATTTAAGCATACACTTCATGCATACAACTACATTTCTTTTTACCAACATATATCAACCAACTAAAGATATCGCCTTTCATACAAGGCACAAGCTAAACATTTTAACAGCAAGAATTACTTACTTGATGCATGTTAAAGCCGCTTAAAGATAGAATTTCCAAATTTGTGAAAGCTTAAAGTCTTAAAACCTTAAAAGCCAAAATATGAACTCAAATACTATACCAAAACCCCCTCAAATTTCAAAAAAGAATCCGAGAGGAATAAGGATGTACCATTGAGAGAAAAAAAGAGAAAAAAACTCAATTGTACCAATCTTTTTCTAAATTCTAACTCTACCTTGCTTAGCAATCGAAACAAGATAGAGCTAGAGATAGGATTAAAAGAATGTGTAAAATAAATTGATAGGTGCTTGAGTGTGGAAAGAAGAGAGGAGAATGCAGAAAATAAGGGAGTTTGGTGGCTAAAAGAAAGTGAATTGCAGTGGTGATTGGGGTTATTTATAGCCAACCAATCAAAGGGAAACTTAAAGGATTCAGAAATCAAATTGAAACCCTACCATTGACCATTTGAATTTGATCAAAATAGATAAATTTTTCTAGGATTTTCTGACCTAGTTTCCTGAGCTCAATTGGTGAATCTAGGAAACTCAAGTAAGTCAGGTTAGATTTATCATACATAAATGAAAAAATGGGAGGTCAATGTGGAAGGAATCTTCCAACTACTCAGAAGCATGCTTGAGGTCAATGCAATCGATCTCAGAATTAGGTAAAGGAGAGAGGAGGAAGAAGATAATGGTTGAGGTCACCTATCTCCCTCATGCGTCTCAATTCACCTCTAGAACAAATTGAGGTAATATTTTAGGTTAAATGGATCATGAAAAATGGCCAGAAATCTCTTAGGGACAATCAGTATGAGTTGGTAAGGTTCCATTTTAGGGTAAGGGATTTTTCTAAAAACACAGAACTTAAAAACTTAACCAAATTGACAAACCAATCAACCAGTTTCCTCTAACTAGTAAATTTGTTTAGTAAAGGAACCCAACTTAGTTAAAATGATAAACTAGTTGATCGACTTAGGGAACCAATCGATGGGTTTGTCTGTAAAACTCAATAAACTTTATTTTCCAACATGATTCCAAATCAAATTATAACGTTAAATTGAAATCAAAAGCCCAAATTTTGACAAAATTCTCAACGATCCATTACATACAAGTGTGGGGTATTACAATTTTGAAAAATAATCGTTAGTTTCTGCTCTCTTTTTTTATTTGTTCCAAAATACATGCACAATTGTGTGTTCACATGGAGCAAACCAAATCTACAATCATTAGCGGAACAAAATATCTTTAGTGATAATATTTATCATCGCTAATAACCCACTAGTTATCACCAATAATTTTTAACAACGATTTATCATCACTAAAACATCATCCCTAATATTTCATAGGTAGAAAATAAAATTAGGATGATAATGTCCTCTCTAATTACGCTATTAGAGACTAATGTAGTATGAAATTTCATTGACTAATTTCAATTTTTAATTTTTTTAAATGACATCATCATTGTTAATATGGGTATTTGAGATGAAATACGAATATTTGGGATAATATTTTTAAAATTTATCCTAAAAAAATTAAATTTTAGCTAAAAATTTTAAATAAAGATGATGTCTTTCAGTGATATGTCATTAGTAATACCCTTATTAGTGGTGATATATTAAAAAAGTTAGAAAAATTAAATGTTGGTTAAAAAATTTAAATAAAGATGACATTTTGCCATGGCATGTCATCGCTAGTACTCATATTCGTGATGACATTTTGTAGCTTTGCCAAGAATATTTAAAACTTAGCCGAATTTTTTTTTAAATAGCCACGAAATTTTGTCCCTAATATAATTTTTAGGGACGACTTTTAAAAATTTTTGCCTCTGCAAAAATAAAAATTGCAACAAACTTATATAATTTGATAAAAATATACAATATCATATAAAATAACAAAAGTGAAACATGTATAAATAATTAGTAGTTAAGAAATTGATATTATAAATATTTATAATAATAGCATATAAATATTTATAATATAAGAATATTTTTGGGTTAATGCAAATAAAAATGTAAAAAATAAAAATAATTATAATAAATCATCTTCTTTGTTTTCTTATTAGGGGAGATTCCAAAAATAATGAATCTAGCGTTGTGGATAGCCATATGTAGATTGAACATGGTATTAGGGCAGATTGTGAGGTGGCTAAACTTAGACTGATGGCTGAGGGGAAGACATAAATCCTCATGTCTATGTCACTATTCTCCACAATTTATCAATCTGGTCCTGCTAAGATCTAACAATATCACAAATATACACCATCATAAGAAAAGGGGTACTCATCAAATAAACAACGCACTCTAGACCTAAAAAAATAGAAAACTAGTTACTAAATAATATTTGATGTAAGGTTAAAATTAACATGTTATCTCAAAGTATTTATGAGAACAAGCATTTGTGGCTGATCTCATGAATCTCATAAAACCAATGAGCAAATGGGTCTCTTGACCTATAAATTAAATATGGTATTTGAGCATATGGTCACAATGGAGAAAAAGTTGTCATATATAAAGTCTCAATGGTATAAGCCACCTGGTTCAACTACACACGATTTGCTTCACATATCTAATGTAAATAATATTAGAGATAAGTGTGAATCTAATACACAATTTTCTTTTCTGGTCAAGGTAAGTATTTCAAACTATGAATTGTTATTAAATGTATCAAGTATCATAAATAATGAGCAATATAAAATATTTTATCCTAGGATTTGCATAAATGTGACTTGTTAGTGAATGATCCCTAAACTCTTTTGGCAAAAAAAAAAAGGGTATGCAACAATTATGGTACTAGAATATAGATGATCTATGGGTCTAACATGGCCCTAAATACGAAGTCCATAAGTATTGAAATTCCAATAATTGGAGATTCACCCTTTCCTTGTTATAAAATAGGTGATGAGGCAACCACAATATTGAAAGCTCATGGAAGATTCATGCCTTGGTCTGTGTACCAGATATGTCTCACTACTAAAGAGATAATTAAGTTTTCCATCAATGTTGTAACTTATTTGTTACATGAATTGTTTAAAATTTATTAATATAATGACCATATAAATATGGTTGTTATATTTCATTGATTATTATGAATTAAAGAATCAAAAAAGAGTGTTCCTAGGGAACAAGGAAAGAGAGGTACCAGCAAAAGGAGTAAAATAAAAGAGGGCATTGAGAAATTAAAGAGAGGTAGATTAGAAATATTCATTTACCCATAAAATATTACATCTTCATAGGAGAAACAATGATCACAAGAACCCGACCAACTACCCTGAACACTGCCAATTTTGGTGTTGTTGTATTTCTATGCCCAAGACTACCTTAGTATCAAACTAATTATAATTTATATTCCTTCCAAGTATGTTGGAAATGAAAATGCTACTTACATGGTATGGTTAGAGGTTATTAGTGACATTTATAATTAGGAATGGATGTCAATCATGAGTTACCACATGTGTTAAGTAAGTATTATTTCATATGATATATTTTACCCATTTTTTATAGAATTTTTATGACATCTTTACTTATTCATAAATATTGCCATGCATTGGTTAGTAGCTAGTGGTATTATAGTAGAGGAAATATTGACATCTGTTGTTGTTGTGTATCCATACTACATATCTGATGGTACTACGATAAGAGCAGGTCAACACATAAACTATCTAGCATATCACATCTTAAGCAATGGGTACAACAACAAGATTGATCTCATATCTCATCACGCAAGTAAACATTAGGTCTTATACACCATCTTTCGGATTAAAAAAAAACTCCATGCATTTGATTCCATTCAAACATATTCTTTCCTTTTGTTATTGTTTGTTCCAAAGGGAAAATTTTAATTAAAATGTTAGTATACTTCTTAACTTTTACTTGATTAGCTTATTTATGCATCTTTCTACTTTCATTTATATAGCTATATATAGTTACAATATTGTGTATCAACTCTATTTAATAGGGAACTGGAACTACATACGACATATATAAGGAGCTATAGAAATGGTATCCCAAACTCAAGGAATATGAGACTATAATTGTATGGAGAAAGAAAAGTATTTTTTATTTTGTTTCAATTATAATTAATATCTAATAGTTATAAAGATAATTGAATTTATTTAACTATGTCCACAATAGTAGGATGACAATGATTGTAGTTATTTTATTTGTAGAGCAATATATCTGATGCTCCAAATATATTTATGCAAGCCATGTATGTTTTTTCCCATATTTTTTCATCAATGAATCATGTCATATATATGTGATACTTGAATTAATTATTAAATTAATGTTTGAATCGTTTCAATGTGTAATTTTTCAATGGTGGATATAAATAATGATATAAATATATAGATGATGAAATTAATGAAGTTGGAGATCTATAAGCCAAGTTCACCCAATCACACACTTGATATTAGGGATATACTTGAATTTTTAGGTTTGTATCTCATTTATGTATTTTGGGCCTCTATGCAATTGGAGATTCACATGCATGTAAATGTTTATAAGTTGTTAATAGTTAAGTTTTATGATCTATAGACTCTGACTTTAGAGTGTAGAGCTACTAACTTGTAGTACACCTATTAATTTTTATTCATGGGTATGTCTACTATACTAAGATGTGTGAATCACAGGTTTATTATTATTATTTTTTATAAATTGGGAGGAAGAAAAGTATACATTGGAATTGTTTTATCAACTACAAATTTGGTAAATACTTGAACATACACCTATGTATGTGAGCTACAATAAAACTATAAAGTTATTTAAAAAAATGATGAGATTTCAATAACAATTTTAAGCTAGAACCATTATTATAACCCTAATGGATTAATTTTTTTAATAATGGTTTTGCTTAGTATAGGTATTAAAATTAGGTTTTAACAATGATTATTAGATAAAACTATTAACAAAAGGTGCATTTAATGCTCATTAAAGGATACTTAGGGTTTTAGCGAATGCATAATCACATATTCAATGTAAACCATTTAGGGTTTTGTTAGGTTTTAACCATGATTTTACATGAAAATCATCATTCATTCATTTATGTAATGCTAATGAATATGTAGTTAGGATTTTAATTAATATGTAGTTTGGGTTTTGTTGATAGTTCCTAGTTCCTTATGAAAACCTCAATTTCAACCCAACTTCCACCAAATTTTAGATTTTTTATGATGGTTTTGAACTGTTATTAAAGTATCAATAAAAACATATTCGGTTGTGATTCAAAACCATTATTTAAACCCTAAAAACCATTATTAAAACCCCTTTTTAGGGTGATAAAAATACACATTTTTATTATTATGAAATGTAAGGGTTGAAAGCAAAATTGTAATATATGGAGGCTAAACACAAAATCTCTTACATAAGAGGTGTAATGTTCCACCAATTATGATATAAAAATTAATGTATCGAGCTTGATTAAGCTAATGTAAGTATGGTGTTCTGTGCTACTATGTATTGATATTACCTATAAGTTTTAATTTAAGTTTATAACAAGATAATAAGGACTACCAATGCAATAATCATAATATAAATGTCATCCACGTAGAACTATTGAGAAAAAACCATTTCTAATATACATACATACATAAATATATAATTTCAAATCCAAATGTCTTGACTATAAGTACCAACATACCTTATACATCATAATGAAAATTTCTTCACATGTATTTGTAATCGTAATTACTTGAACTCTTTGCATGATTTTTTTGTGTGTGTAATCAACAACTCTTATACTTTTTTTTTGTCCTTGCATTAAACATAGGAGGTTTTATTTCATTTATTTTGATACATATAGTAATAAATGCTTAGAATATTAAGAAAAATCACATTATACATACATACATATATACATACAAACAAACACACACACAGAATATGCAGAATAAAAAAACAAAGTGTATCTGCCATTTATTTTTAAGTCTTATGCATAGAATTAGAAATATTCCTTCTAAAATGAATACAATTTACTAGAGTAGATTTATTTAATTATTCTTCACATTTCATAATATTAAGTTAATGATTCCATTTAGAGCTTGTTTGGTTTAACTTCTAAAAAGTAGTTTTTTATAAAAGTGATTATAAAAAGTGATTATAGATTAAAATCTTTGTTTGGTTTTACTTTTAAAAAATGATTATAAAAAAGTAATTGCTAAAAACTACTTCCCACAAGTAGTAAATCAAAAGTAAGTTTTACTTACTTTTCATAATAACTTATATCTAATACACGGCACGGTACTTGTTTAAAAAAATCGTTCATAACATTCTCTCTCTCGCGCGCACCTGCTGCTTTCCATTTTCTTCTTCACTATAGCTCTCGTGCAGTTCTCCATTTTTTTTGCTCGCCTCCCATGTCGTGCATCCTCGAGACAATTCAATTTCCCTCATTCCTAACTTCTTTGCTCCTCCCCATTCTCCTCGGCAACAGAGAAAGGAGAGAGATAGAGAATGGTTTTTCTCTGTTAGATCATCAATTGCTTACCTAATGTTTTGATGGAGAGAGAAAGTGGGAGACGTATGTAGCGTACCAGATGAGTGTCCTTCACCTCTCAAGCTCTATAGCTGCATCTTTGAAGTTAATTTTTATTGTTTCTTCCCATTCGACTTCTGTACATCTGTCACTGTTGAATTTTATACCGGTATTCCTTGTCGCAGGCTTAGTTCTTTGTTAATGGGATGCTCGCTCTTAAATAGACAACGACTCATATTAAAAGAACAAGGAAGGGTATCAAAACAAGAAAAAATAGAGCTGACACCATACAGCAGAGTGGCTCCCAAACTCCACAGCCTAGAAGACTCTTTCTATTGTCGTAAGCTTTTCTCTTCGACTTAGCTCGACGAACCGTCGTCGTCGCCATAATGGGCCAGAAGAACTACCATTTTCAATTATTTGTGTCAATTATCAAATTTCTCTTCCTTAAGACACGATCTTTGCCAATTAATTGCAGAAGAACTACCGTTTTGAATGATTTTGGTCCTAAGATTTTCATGCCGAGATATAGGTGTGCAGTGAAAGAAACTGGCCGCAATAGGACTTTTGTTTTGTTTGTTTTTATGCCATTCCGCTGGCCCTATCCACTACATCGATTTTAATTTTTAATTTTTAATTTGCTGATAAAGGGATTAGTTAGTAGTAATACTCCATAATTATGATCTAATGAATATTATCATTGTAATCTAATGAATAATTAGTCTTGCAGCAGATGAATAATGTATTTGAATGGATAAATAGTCCATATTATAATTTTTAACATCAGAAGTAAAAGTGTTACAAATCACCACCATAGGCACGGTTTATAGTTCTCCAGTTTCTAGGCAGCCTAGTCCTTCTGTACTCAGCGGGTCTTAGGTGAGGGATCTACAATAAAATGATGTATTCAAAATGCAGATTCTAAACCAAAGCTTTCAACACTATAAAAGTGTTACAAATCACCACCATACGAATGTTATTAAATCTTTTTTAATAAGTAATACCAAACGACACTTTATTTGTGCATATAAGTAGGATATATATGCCCTATATGTATTAATAACCAGATTTGAAGTTCATTAAATTTGGTAAACTCACAATCTATATAAGTCTATCACATTTGAGACAACTCATGTAATTCTGTCCTTTGATAAATCTTTCCCTCAAATCTTTTCCTTCCCTAAAATCCTCAAATAGATGTATCCTCACTTTAGGCCCGTAAAGGGAGCTTTAATCCTTTGCCACTATAAGGACAATCAAGGTCCGTGCAATAAGAGAGTACACTTCATGTTCAAATTTTAGAAGCGAAGCAAATTCTGTAGACATATGCTCCATGATTGGAAAGTAAGATAATGATTTAGGTTTTTTTTTTGGTTCCGTGTCTACATACTCCCCCCCCCCCCCTTCATTATCATAATTCTTTCACACATGCAACTCTATCACAAGAGTTCACGGATAAGTATAAAAATACTTTTATCAAAGGACAATTATATTGTGCTGTTCGACATTGTATAGTTGTTGATAACGATTTTTTCTTGAAGACCACCAAACACAAATATAGGATTATCTTTAATGACGAGAAACGTGCGTTCCTTGTTTGGAATCATACGTACCCTTCGTCCATGTTTCATTTCAAATCTTTATGGGAGGTGATTGGGGCAAATGTAATTCAAGATCTATTGTTTGGTAATCTTTCTCCTCCAAAAGTAAATAACGTAAGACTTGCTGCATAATTAATCTTATCTGATCTAATTATATTCTTTGTTAATACAGTACTTAAACTTACTTGAGCAACAACTTATGACTATTTTTAATATTATATAGAGTTTAGTGACAATTAATAATTTTTTTAACTGGTAGTATATATATAATTAGGAAAATGTCATTGCAAAACTTGTTAAGGTGGAGGTGACATGCAATAGGAAAAAGAATAGTTGGTCATGACGATATATGCAACTAATCTTACGCGTTGCAGAATGCAGAGTAAGAAATTGTGAATTTTTGTTTTTTTTTCTTTTGTTTTGTCATATTAAATTATCTGAAGTCTTGTCAAATATGCTCACGTTTTCCACATGGGATAACGAGGTTGATGAAATCGACAAGTCTATTCATGCAGTTGGTCCACACCTAGTGATCATTTTACTCATGGCATGAAGTATGATTTGAAAGTGCATGTATCTATTATTTAATGCGTATGCATGTATCTATGCACGTAAACGTGTACATAGATGATAGATCCAGGAATACTTAATATGATATTTGCCGTACATATGCTCCACCTGTTACTAAAGTTGTATTTAGTTTTATGAATGTTTAAGGAAAAAAATTTAAATTAAAATAATTTAATTTTTAAAAAATGTAAATAGTTAATTTTTAATTATATGTTTCCCTATTTTACTATTTTATGTAAATAAATACAAAAAATTATTATTATTTTTATAAATTTTTATGAATCAAATGGAGTACAAATGTCTGTTTTAATGTGTAGGCCGACTAATATTATCAAGCGCTCTGTACGTGAGCAGTTTTAGTATTCACTTTGACAAGCAGATTGGCAAGTTCAATGGATTTTAAGTCTACTATTTATATATAATATTTAATATCATTGTTATTGCAATATGAGTATTAATGACTTTACCTTTATAATAATACAGCAATGATAATAAAAGCACTTTCTCTATGAGTCGTTGATGATACTGCGTATACTTCAGAAATTATTATTAAAATTTAAATTTAATTATTATTTTTATTATAATAACATTTATATGTATAAATATAGTAAACAATAAACGTAATATGATAATAAGCGATATACTTGGTGATTTCAACGTTGTACTAAACCCACATGAGAAAATGTTTGGCCACAGCGTTAACATATATGCTTGACATGCGGGTGGCTCAGGACTCAGGAGTGTACTCAAGCAATCTCCATGCAAAATGTCGCTTTTACTGAGCATTTGTTTTCGTGGTGCAATAAGTGGCTCGGTAATAACAGAATCAAATGTGCCTCATTTGATCGTGACATGGCTTATGCGGCGGGCTTCCAGTCCAAAGATACACGTACGGACCATTGTGCCTCATGCCTAAAGTACATAAATGTAATTCTTCCGAGGAAAAAGGCCTTTTAAATTCTATAATATTATATGTTGTAATTAGGTCCTAGCTTTTATCTCCTTAGTTCGAGACACCTGGGCACAACCGAGGACTTCCAACCCAATAGCCAGATCGCGACGGGGTTTAACTACATTGAGGTTGAGGATGAGGCTGAAGGAGCTGAACAAGAATAAAATCAGTGACATCGCTGGTCGCGTGAAGCAACAAAAACAGGTCCTTTTATCCATCCAGCAGGAGCTCGCCAATCACTCTAGTGACCATACCCTCCAAAGTCAGGAGCATGAAGCATGGTGTAAATTTGACTACCTTTCGGAGTGCGAAGAGTTATTTCTATATAAAACAAAATGCAGGTATCCAATGGCTTAGTGTCGGTGACTCAAATCACCAGTTCTTTTCCACCATGAAGGCTAGGAAAATTAAATAGGCGCTTTGTTCACCATATGAGAGGGGAGTTTGATAGCTTGATACATGACCAGAAAGGCATAAAACAACATTTCAGAACATTCTATATCCGCCTTCTTGGATCTGCTCCCTCTACTACCTACCCCTGCAATCTCACGTATTGTCATATTGGAGGGTGCTATATTGAGTGTTCATATACGTCGTGAACTGCATATATAAACCACTTGACAAAGAAGAGGTCTGGGCTACCTTATTTTCCATTGGTGACATAAAGTGTAACACCCCCAAATTTTATTCTCCAAGAATAATACTAAAGCTAAAATAGAAGATGGAGAATATTATTGCCACACCTAACATAAGATAAATATTAATCATCTATCTCATGATAGATGGAAGACCAAACCCGGAATAACCTCAAAATTTATAGTTGCAAAATTTCGTTTGTTATGAAAAATCATGCACTAAAAATGGAGGGTGCTACCGCCGTAATCAGTATAAGATTGACTCATGGCCAATTTCATACTGCCCACAAGGCTAAAGGTACAAAGATCATTAGCAAATATGATTAAAAACCATAACAGTTTAACATTAATTAACGAAACTAGAGTGCACAAATGTTAAGGTTAATACATAATTAAAATAATATACAAAATAATACCTTGCTATAGGGGAATAAAAGAAATGGAAATATAACGAGATAAAAAGTCAAAAAAAATACCCTCTATGGCCCCACTCCAGGTACATTAGATCATCACTCTATCCCAACCAATTTATCATATGCATCAAAATCAGCAATGACCTCATCACCTACCTGCACAGACTTAGGAGGGGTCACTATTTATAGAAATAAACAAAACCCATGATAGAGATGATCAGTACGTTATGTACTAAGTAAGGTAACCATATAGGTAAGACAGGGCATACCATAAAAAAGTCAGATAAAGTAAGTAGTGAGTTCGTTATATTAATCGCCACTATCAAAATTCAAGCCATTAGTTCCATCTTTACAAATCTCTCAAATTAAATCCACATGAGTTCGAAAACCCCGCTATTATGGCAAGTGGAACGGAAATAACTACTCCTAGGCAGAATGTACCTGGCCACTATTATAGCCAATGGAACAGTCTCTAGAGAAAAATGCATCTATCCATTATTATAGCCGGTGGAAAGAAAATCATCCTAAGTCTGGCCCCAACCCATTTAGTATTCTACTATAAGTGTTAACAAAAATGGGCTAATAAATGTAGCAACTCATGCTGCCCATGTACCATGAACTGCATGCAAAAATAAAAGGGGAAGGCTCGAAGGGGAGGTGAAGGAAGAAATAATGGTTATTTTCGGGTTGGGGTCTTTAGGCTAGAAAAGAGGGCAGGTGGAGGATGATTTAGGGCAAGGGAATGGTGCAGGAGTGAAGAGAGGGTGTAGGTGGTTGTCGGGGATGGGTTCACGATGGCCAAGGGCGATGTTAGCGGCGGAAGCGAGGTGGCGAAGTTGGCTGCCGAGGTGGGTCGAGGTGGAGGGGCTGAGAAGGAAGGAAAAGAGAAGGGAAAAATGAAGGGGTTCGAGGGCTTGTTTCAGCCAAACAATGTATGGGGTTTGTAGAGGAGGTTGTAGGGAGTTGAATGGTGGGTTTGGTGGCAGAAGATGCGGTCGGACGGCGACGAACGGCGAGGTTGCAGATGGGCTGCCGAGAAGGGAGAAAATGGAGAGAAAAATAGGTGGGGAGGAAGAAGCGATGCAGGGTGGCTTGAGAGGGTGTATTGTGGTGGTGCAGGGCGGTAGTATAAGGTGGCAGGAGGCACTCCAGGTTGCGGGTGTGGCGGTTGGAGCGGCGGAGGGGCGGTGGTGCACAAAACAGGGGGGAAAAGTGGAGGGGGAGAAAATGAAAGAGAAGGGGAGATCGGGGGATAAGGGCTAAACAATAATGGGGTAGGGAAAAGGGTGAAGAGGAAGAGAAAAAGAAGAGGCAAGGTACGGGGATAGGTGGCTGATCGGGTGGTAGGGTGTCGTAGGGTGGCAGGGAGAAGGTGATGAAGGGGAGGAAAGGGGAGCCATGCGGGATGGGGTGCATGGCTACCTGGTTTCCGAAATAATGAAAAACAAGGGCAGGGGAGAGAGAGAGGAGGAGGAAGACAAGTGGTGGTAGTGGTTGCAGGAGGTGGCAGTGGGAGGCTGCAGATGGTGGCAGTCATGGCGAAGGGGACCGATCGGGGCTGCTGTGTCGAGGTAGGTGGAGAAGAAGAAGAAAAAAAAGAAAGGACGGAGAGGGAGCTGCAAGCCGGCGCACGAGGGGAAAAAACGAGCGGGCCGGCCCGGTCTAGGGAGAAAAGAAAAAAAAAGAAGAAGACTGGTCTGGTTGGGTCGAGACACGGGAGGGGAAAGAGTGGAAGAGAAATGGGCCCCTCACCCAGCGCGCAAGGAGGGAGGCTGGCCTGGCAGCCCGAGCTAGGAAGAGAAAAAAAAAGGAAGGAGGAAAAAGGAGAAAAGGAAAAGGAAAAGAAAAGGAAAAAGGGAAAATAGGGAAAAATAATTTAATTTAATTTAGAAAATAATAAAATATAATATTTTTGATAAATTATTTAATTTAATAATTTAATTCAATATAAATTAATATATTGGTTCAAAAAGGCTAATGTTAGTAAAATATTAGTTTGAAAAATTTTTTAAATAAAAAATAATATGATAAAATAACAAAATATTTATTTTTAATTTATTAAATACTCCCATCCATATTTCTATACTCGAAAATCCATATAATAATTAAACTAAGTAATTTTAAAAGCGAATTTATTTCAAATAAAACTATTTATTAAATTATAAGTTTTCTAAAAGTTTGGGGGATTACATCACTAAACCCTTAAAGAAAAACTTTGTCCCCGAAGTTTACGCCTTAGTACGAGGGTTACAAAGAGGGGTCTAAGTTACTTGGGGTAACTACCCGCTTAAAGAAAAACTTACTCAACTATGGAAAGCAACTACACACATAATTAATACTACAATAATTACACGGGATCCGAAGGTAAGCTTGAAGTAGTTGTATCCTGATCAATTGTTTGCTCATCTGCTTCAGTTAACGAGTTTGAACAGGTTGCTCCAAGCGCTTGATTCGGCCGAACCGATAGTCGTTGTGTCCTCTAGATTCTTTCGTGGGGGTACACTGTAGCACTCGTAGCTCATATGCCCAAGTTGTCCACAATCGTGGCATTGAACCAACTTTCCCATGCAATCCTTACCTGGATGATCCTTTTTGCAACGTCGGCAATGGTAATGTCGGACTGGTCTCTTGCTAGCCTTTGCCTTAGGAGCACTTTGATTCTTTTTACGCCGAACTTTAGTTTGAAGTTGAGGCTGGACCTGCAAAACCTTGCTACTGGGGCGGTGACTCTTTTTTTCCGGACTCGGTCTCTTTGTTCTTCCTTTTGCCTAGGATGGAGGCTTGTTCTTGGATCAAGGCATTGATGTTACACGCCCGCTCGTACACCGTACTCAGATCATGGAAGATGTTGGCGCCCATCATGCTTCGAATGTTGAAGTGAAGTCCTTGCTCGAATTGAAAGACCGTCGTTGCCTTGCTAGCTGCTATTCCGGGGGCGAACCTCGGCAACTCCGTGAATCGTGTATAGTACTCTCGGACCGATAGGTTTCCTTGTGTCAGCTCTATGAATTCCTTGAGTTTGGCCCTTTTGAGGCTTTCCGTGTAGAAACGTGTACGGATGGCGATCTTGAAGTCTTCTCATGATGTCGGTCGTCCTCCTTGAGTTCGAAGGTCTTCTCACCAAGTGTTGGCTGGTCCTCGAAGGAAGTACGCCGCGATGTTCGTCCTTCGCTCTTTTGGGCAGCTGAGTGCCTCGAAAGTCCTATCGAAATCCCGTATCCAACTTTCTAGGACCACGGGGTCTTCCTTCCGGTCATAGGTTGGGGGTCGGTGGTGTGAAATTCTATCCAGCCAACCCTCTTCGATGTTCATCTGAGGTAGAGCGGTTTGAGGTTGGGGTACCGGGGATCGCTAGGATAAACCCACGAGTACTTCAAGCGCTCTCTCTAGGTTGTCGATCCGTTCATCTCGGTCCATGCCGAGTTAGCTGTAAAACAGAAGTCTGTTAGGGAAGGTGCTATTTTCTCAAGCTAGGTGATCTAAGCCTAGGCCACTTAATCTACCCATACCCAACTCTCAGGACTAATCCTGGTTTTCGAACAAAGGAGAGATACTTTTAAGAATCATTTAAACTTGAAAAAACTAATGTGAAACAGTTTGATACTAACTTATAGTATCAACTCAAAACATTTAAAAATCGAGAAAGGTTTTATGAAAATACCTGATACCAACTTGTGGTACCAGCTTAAAAAGATTAAAATCAAAAGAGCATGGTCGAAACCAGCTCGGATACCAACTTGTGGTATCAGCTTAAAAAGATTAAAATCAAGAGCGTGGTCGAAACCAGCTCTGATACCAACTTGTGGTATCAGCTTATAAAGATTAAAATCAAGAGCGTGGTCGAAACCAGCTCTGATACCAACTTGTAACACCCCCAAAATTCACTACTGAAAATTTTCATTTTATTAAAACAAATAGCGGAAGAAAAATATTAAACGGTGAATTTCGGGGATATTACCGCCACACTTAGTACCAAACCGGTTCACTCATACTGTTCCAATACCAAGTGCTAAGGTTAAAGAATAAAATATCAATTGCTAGAAATTCAAACCATTTTTAAATCAGAGTTGCGCAAGTAAACACTTTACAAGAATATATTCCACCAATGGTGGTTACAAGAATAAAATTACATTTAAACCATACATTAGAACAAGAAAAATGAAATCCTAAAGGCCGGATAATCCTTACGCTCTTTCCCGATGCCCACTTGAATAGCACCTAAAAAGATCTGCAAGGGACACTGCCCATTGAATAGGCAGGGGCCCCACGAAGGGAACCCTTCAGTACTATGGTACTAAGTAACCCTTTAAAACACACTTAAAAGCAGACTCGCAATATCACACATGATACAAATCTATATACATATATAACAAGATGTGTACATATAACATTCACATAATTAACAATCACATCAAATATCAATATATCGCAATGTATGATCGATACTTTCGGCCTTAAGCCATTAGTCCATCATTATTCAATCAACTCTCATATTTTATATCCATGTGAGTGCAGGAACCCCACTATTATAGCGGGTGGATCGGTCACTTATAAGGCAGAATGCACCTAACCACTATTATATGCCGGTGGATCGGTCTACAGGGCAAAGCGCTCTTGGCCACTATTATTTGCCGGTGGACCGGTCTGGCCCCGACTCACATGGTGTTCAACTATAAGTGATTAGTATTTTTCCATAACTTTATTCACATAAATAACTAGTTTTACTGAGCTCGGGACCCCCACTATTTTAGCCGGTGGACCGGAATATATATCAACATCATCCAGGGCAATACGCTCCTGGGCCACTATTATATCCGGTGGATCGGTACTCATAATCACTTGCCAGGGTAACACGCTCCTAGGCCACTATTATATCCGATGGATCAGTACTCATAATCACTTGCCAGGGCAACACGCTCCTGGGCCACTATTATAACCGGTGGATCGGTACTCAATATCATAAGTCATCTAGACCCGGCTCATTAATCTTTCACTTTCATTATTAGTATTTTTCCTTTCTTTAATCATCACAAAAATTCCATTTATTTGCCTCGGACGGGAGATTAAGAACTCAGGACACAAAGGTACACCGGTCGTACCGATGCATATAAGCTACTTAGTACCCTTAAACCATGAACCCAAGGACGCAAAGGTACCCTGGTCGTACTGGTGCATAAAGCTACTCAGTACCCTACCGACAAGGACACCTAATCCATAAGTATGCATACCCCCTAACTAGGTTCGTAGAGCTAGATAGAGTAAGATATAGGGCCTGGCTGGGGCACAAAGGCACACCAGCAAATACCAGAATAACCGTGGGCTAAACCACGTCTTTAGGGTAGCGACCCCTAAAGAGCCACCATTCCCGATCTCGAGGTATTTCACTTTAAGTATTAGTATCCTAATTAAAGTGATCACGAATAGCACAATAATCAGATACTTATTCATTTTCAATCGTTCTAATATCATTAGTCGTTTCTTATTCATGCGGTTATCTAAGATAACACAGAGAAATCATTAAGACCATTATAATCTCATACAATTCCGAATTAGGATTCGTTCTCATAATACTTACTAATTATCAAATACTCTTACCTTGCTAATCGGCGTTATTTGTGTCATATTATAAAATTCCACAATCACAACGACATGTTAGGTACAAATTACTCATTTACCCCTTACTTATATAATTGCTAAGTCATCCCTTCCTTACTTGACAAATTACCATATTACCCTTAAGATTGTATAATTATCAAATTACCCACTGCTCGGTTTACGTTACTAAGTTATCTCCCACGCTTTTTAGATCACCATTCACCCTTCATAATTGTTAACCTTAACATATGTCCCTTTTTGGTTGGTTAGATTACCACATTGCCCTTCTCCTTTGTTATAATTACTAAATTGCCCTTGGGTTGGATAAATTACCAAATTTCCCTCCTTCATTATCATAATTACTATTTTGCCCATTTAGTTGGTTAAATAATTACCAACTTACCCTTTAGTCGTTTAAATTACCAAATTGCCCCTTTAGTTGGACAAATTACCAAATTGCCCTTCTCCTTTATCATAATTACCATTTTACCCCTCTCAATTATTATAATTACCATTTTACCCTTTTCAATTATTATAAATCCCAAATTACCCTTCTTCGTAATTACAATTATTAATTTACCCTTCTTCATAATTATAATTACCAATTTACCCTTCTCCATATTTATAATTATTAATTTATCCTTCTCCATTTTTATGATTACTATATTACCCTTCTTCATTATTAAAATTACAATAATGCCCTTTAATTGGTTAATTTACCAAATTACCCTTCTCTAGTATCATAATTATCCAATTGCTCTTTTATAATCATAATTTAATTACCAAATATCTTTCGCCGTTATACCAAGTTACCCCTTACTCCCCAGTTTACCATAATATCCTTTTATTTACAAAATTACTCTTTTACCCCTTGCTTCCAAATTACCATAATATCCTTTTATTTATAAAATTACCACAATATTCTTTTACTTATAAAATTACCACAACACCCCCTTTACTTTACAAATTACTATTTTACCCTTTTACATACAAAATTACCATTTTTATATTTCCTTACAAAATTACCATATTACCCTTTACTCCTAAAATTACCATAATACCCCTTTACTCATACAATTTCATTTTCCCCTTTACTTCCAAACTTACCATAATACCCCTAACTTCCAAAATTACCACAATACCCCCTTTTACTTGTAAAATTACCATATTGCCCTTTTGCCTTAAAAATTACTACTTTACCCCCTTTATTACACCACTTTTATTAAATTAACATTACCACATGGAATAATAATATTAATACTCCATTAACAATATCCAACTCCACCAACCATTATATTTTAATATAATACTTATTATCACCCACATATATTAGGTCATAATCTAGCACAAGGAATATTACTAAACTACCCCTAGGGCTCACAATAATGATATTCATGCATAAATGGTCACAATAATATGACATGGATAAGTACTTTAACACTTTCATTAATAATCAAGTTCTTCCCTTAGACAACATTTACACACATCGCACATAAATTACTATACTTTCCTTTTTATTAATCAATACAAGCAAACATATAAATTATACTAACAACCATATATCCAACATAATAACATATTAAAAATCCTAATGTGCAAACATACGTTTATCCATGCATTTAAGTGGGGTTTAACAGTTACCTTAGATCCCGTAAAAATCGAATCTTACTGGTATCCCAGTTAAAGATTCAAGCTTTGATTAGCAAAACCAATACCTAAAAATAATATCAATATTTATTATATTAGAAATAAGAAAATCAAAACATAAGACTTTATAAATTTTACTTAAGGAAATAATTAATTTAAATATGATCATACCTTAAAATTGTTAACAAAAATGGGCTAATAAATGTAGCAACTCATGCTGCTCATGTAGCATGAGCTACATGCAAAAATAAAAAGGGAAGGCTCGAAGGGGAGGTGAAGGAAGAAATAATGGTTATTTTTGGGTTGGGGTCTTTAGGCTAGAAAAGAGGGTAGGTGGAGGATGATTTAGGGCAAGGGAATGGTGTAGGAGTGAAGAGGGGGTGTAGGTGGTTGTCGGGAATGGGTCACGGCGGCCAAGGGCGGCGTTGGTGGAGGAAGCAAGGTGACGAAGTTGGCTGCCGAGGTGGGTCGAGGTGGAGGGGCTGAGAAGGAAGGAAAAGAGAAGGGAAAAATGAAGGGGTTCGGGGGCTTTTTTCGGCCAAACAATGTATGGGGTTTGTAGAGGAGGTTGCACGGAGTTGAATGGTGGGTTTGGTGGCGGAAGATGCGGCCGGACGGCGGCGAACGGCGGGGTTGCAGGTGGGCTGCTGAGAAGGGGGAAAATGGATAGAAAAATAGGTGGGGAGGAAGAAGCGATGCGGGGTGGCTTGAGAGGGTGTATTGTAGTGGTGCAGGGCGATAGTATAAGGTGGCAGGAGGCACTACAGGCTGCAGGTATGGCGGTTGGAGCAGCGGAGGGGCGGTGGTGCACAAAACAGGGGGGAAAATTGGAAGGGGAGAAAATGAAAGAGAAGGGGAGATCAGGGGATAAGGGCTCGACAATAATGGGGCAGGGAAAAGGGTGAAGAGGAGAAGAAAAAGAAGAGGCAAGGTAAGGGGATAGGTGGCTGATCGGGCGGCAGTGTTTAGGGTGGCAGGGAGAAGGTGACGAAGGGGAGGAAAGGGGAGCCATGCGGGATGGGGTGCATGGCTGCCCGATTTCCAAAACAATGAAAAAAAAGGGCACGGGAGAGAGAGAGGGGGGAGGAAGACAGGTGGTGGCAGTGGTTGCAGGAGGTGGCAGCGAGAGGCTGTAGATGGTGGCAGTCATGGCGAAGGGGACCAATCGGGGCTGCTGTGTCGAGGTAGGTGGAGAAGAAGAAGAAAAAAAGAAAGGAGGGAGAGGGAGCTGCAGGCCGGTGCACGGGGGGAAAAAAAGGAGCAGGCCGGCCTGGTCTGGGGAGAAAAGAAAAAAAAGAAGAAGACTGGTCTAGCTGGGTCGAGACACACGGAAGGGGAAAGAGTGGAAGAGAAATGGGCCCCTGGCCCAGCGCGCAAGGAGGGAGGCTGGCCTGGCAGCCCGAGCTAGGAAGAGAAAAAAAAGGAAGGAGGAAAAAGGAGGAAAGGAAAAGGAAAAGAAAAGGAAGGAGAAGGAAAAAGGGAAAATAGGAGAAAATAATTTAATTTAATTTAGAAAATAATAAAATATAATATTTTTGATAAATTATTTAATTTAATAGTTTAATTCAATATAAATTAATATATTTGTTCAAAAAAGCTAAATTTAGTAAAATATTAGTTTGAAAAATTATTTAAATAAAAAAGAATATGATAAAATAACAAAATATTTATTTTTAATTTATTAAATACTCCCATCCATATGTATATACTCGAAAATCCATATAATAATTAAACTAAGTAATTTTAAAAGCTAATTTATTTCAAATAAAACTATTTATTAAATTATAAGTTTTCTAAAAGTTTGGGGGATTACACTTTTCCATGATTTATTTTCATCTATGGTTTGGTTTATTAAGCTCAGAACTCCCACTACTATAGCCAGTGGAATGGAAATACTAATCCAGGGCAGAAGACATCTAGCCATTATCATTTGCCTGTGGAATGGTCTCTGAAAAAAAAATACTCTTGGCCACTATTATTGCTGGTGGAATGGAAACCGTCCTAAATTTGAGCCCAACTCAATAATCTTCCACTTTAAGTGATTAGCATTTTATTCATGTCTTATTCCATAAGTAACCCTCAATTAAACGTGCACACCCCTAATGGGTTTTCCTAACTCTTTGTCACTCTTCAACCCCAGAATTCCTGAATAACCATATCCCATAACTTAGGACCTCTAAACTCTCTAAGACTCCAATATCCCTTTTAACCTTCTGCCATACTCACCCTAAATTCAAAAAACCCCCACACATGTGGGTCAAGGCCCACTTCCCCATTTCTCCACCTTGGCTTACCATCACTTACTAGGGTTTCCCCTTAAAACCCTAGTCTGGCCTATGTGGCCCTAGCTTCTCCATTTCTTATACAACCCACATTCTCCCTTGATTCCAACATTATCACTCTACTCAACCCACTCCAAACCACACAACCCAATTCCTCAACTTTTGCATGTGCTAATGATACCCTGGTTAGTCACCCTCGAAAACCCTAATGCACCCCTTTTCTTCCACACTCTCTTCTCACACACAACTCTACCCTCCATTTAACTTGTCTCACACCCTTCATGTGGCACACTGTTAATCATGACCCAAAGTCCAACCAACCTCCTTAAACTATCTCAAAATACCCCTATACTTAGGGTTTTCCCCAAAAACCCTAATGTAATACCCCGTATTTTTAAAATCCAGATTTATTAAGTTTAATGATTTTATTAGCGTAATTTGATGTAAACAATTAATTATTTTAATTTTAATTCGTTTTATGGATTTATCAACGATTTTGAATTCATAATTGAATGTAATTAATCATTTTCGGGAAGTAATATTTTATCGACGTTTTAATTAATTAAATGTAATATTTTCGGGAAGTTTAAATTAAAAATAGTTTCAGAACTTATTTAAGAATTTCTTTTTGAAATTAATTTTCTTCCGTTCTACGCTTTTTAGTTTGCGGAAAACCGATTTCGGAAATTATTAAAATTAGTCTTGATTTATTAGAATTTGACTTAAACATTTTATTATATACTTTTAAATAATTTTTCGAGGTCTTATAATACATTTTCGTAAATAATATAAATTTCTACGTTCGTTAGTAAATTCTTCCGAAAATATTTCTGAAATTCTTTATATAGCTTTTTATTAATTTTAAGCCTTCAGATCCGTTCGAAATAAATTTTCGTTAAATAAATTTTGGATAAAATCTTCCAATAATATTTTGATAATTTTAGTAGTTTATTTTATGTGTATTTGTTTAAAAAAAAAACCCGCAACCCCGACCGGCTGACCCCCCCCTCTCTTTCCCTTTTCTCTCTTCTCTCCCTTCTCCTCTATTTCTTTCCCGTGGCCCCTGTTCCCCGACTCCCTGTCCCGCAACCCTAACCCTGCGTAGCCTCCCTCACCGCCTCTTCTCCCCAGCTCCTCCCCGCTCCGGCCAACCTCGCCAGCACCCGTCGACCATCGCCGTAGCAACCGCGAGCAGCTGCGCACAGCAACCACGCACAGCAGCCGAAGCAGAGCCGCTGCAGCGACTGCGCGCAGGAGCAGCAACCGCAGCAGGTCTTGCCGCCGCCCGGCCACCGGCGGGCCCTGCTGACCACCGGCGAGCCATCCCCGGTCCCCGACGAAGCTTTCCCAGCCTTCCCTTGCCCCGATTCGTTGATTTTCGTTTGGTATAATTTCCGAAAAACCCAAACCTTGTTTTGATTAATTGGGTATGAATTAGCTTATAAAAAGCTAAATTGATTGTTTGTTTATGTATGTATATGCTGTAAGATTGATTTGGATAGGTTAATTGTATGGTTATGTTGAGATTTTGAAAAAATTAGATTTTTAGCCGGGTTATGTCCAAATTTTTCGGATTCACTCGTTTTTGTGGTTTTGGATAAATTAATTATACAATATGTTTTAAAATGTATCCAATTTCATTTTGGATCCATCAATTTGAGAAATTTATGCAGGTTTTATCGGAATTTGATTTCCTAGGTCAAATTTTGGGTGTAATGAAATTGGGTCGTATAATTGAGTCGTTCCGCTCAATTGATTTTATAATATTGTTTAAAATATATTTAATTTTATATTAGAAGTGTTGATTTGGGAAAATTGTGCGTAATTGATCGGAATTGGATTTTTAGGTCAAAACTCCCGCAGATTTAAATTGGTTTGGGTAATCGGGTTATTTTATTCAATTGACTATATAAATTACATTATAATATGTTTAATTACATTTTTGAACCGTCAATTGATATGTTTTGGCAAGAATTGATCGGATTTGCGTTTTGGGTTGAAAAACCCTAATTGTGCTAAATTGCGTATTTCTTTTATTGGTTTTGAGCAATTGATTATTTGATATGTTATAAAATGTGTTTAATTGCATTTCCAAACATTCAATTTGATTAAATTTATAGAATTTTGACGAATTGTATTTTCGGGCCTAAAACCCTAAATTTCAAGTGAAATTATGAAATCAATTACTTGTATTATTGTTTTTCTAAAATTGAATGTATAGAAATAGTTGAAATGGTATTAATTTCTTTCTAATACCTTTAATTTGAATTAATTAAATTGAATTACTTGAGTTTGTGTTGTGGGCTTTAAAACCCTAATTTTGAAAATAAATAGTCTTAAATTGGTCACTAGGAAGATTGTTTTGTTGAAATTAATTATTTAGATTTATCTAAAATTAGTTTAATTGTGTTTTAAAACTATCAATTTGAGGTAATCGAAGTGATTTGGTTGATTCGTAGTTTAGGGATTTAAAAACCCTAATCTTCGGGGATTATTTTATAAAATTGATTTTTGCTGTGCGTCTTTTATCTAATCGATTTCTATCTTTGGGTTTTAAATCATTTAAGTTATGTTTTAATCTATTCGGCTTGGATTTAGTTCTATGCAAATGGTTGGTTTACCTATTTAGTTGTAAAACCTAATGAATAAGTTATTTTCGATAAATTAACTTATGATCGATTATTCTTTCTCGGTCTTTCCAAATTAATTTGAAATGTCTCAAGTGGTATTTGTATTAATCCGTTTTGATTTATATTTAATCTTAAATCTTAATAGAGCTATGCTTTTAAGTCCTAAGTTTTGGACACGTTTTCCAAGAAAGATCGTTTGTGTTTATTTAATTATAATATGTGAATTGTTTATTGATAAGATAGTTTCTAACCTAGTTCCGATTTCTATCGGCGATCTAGGAAAGCTTTATTGTGGATCCTCGAGCTAGTGATCTCTCTCTCCCTCTTATCTCGCTTAGCTAGCTTCGGATCCAGGTAAGTTTCTACTTACCTCCACTTATGGGTGTTTTCGTAAGGATGTGGCTAAGGTCCCTACGTGTTATGTGACTTACATGCCTTGGATGCTTTGTATATATATATATATCATGTCCTGTTGTGTATCACCTGATTGTCCTTAACGTGTTTTATGCGTAGCGCAGCTTGGAGTTAAGGTGTGTGGTATGTGTTTTTCTTATGATGTGAATGTGATATCCATATGTGGTGATTATGATGTGCTGTGGCATGATGCAACCCTCTAGGACATGCATGTTAGGGTGATTATTATTATGACATGGATATGAAAGGATAAAAAGAAATAAATGGGAAGGGAGTTGCTAAAGAGGGGTATGAGGTTGACCAAATTGAATAAGGGATGAGAGTTATGCATGGAAAATTCTAGGGTTTGCATGGGAACTTCGAGAGTTTGCATGGGTTGGATAAAACTTGCATGAGGATGATCGTTACGTGAGAAAAGTTGTATTAAAGTGTAAATTAGCTAAGGGGAGAGTTGTGGAGTGTTTGGAGACTTGGGATGAAAAATAATACGTAGGTCGGTGTAAGAGTGTATAAGGGACCTGATTAGGGTTTTGGGAGAAAGTAGTGATTGATTTGGGATTGAACTTAAATGAGATGAGGTGTTTGACGATAAATGAATTAATGGTAGTGAAGCAAGAGGAAATTGGGCCACATAGGTCCAATTAGGGTTTCAAGGGAAACCCTAGAGAGTGATAGTGGGTGGAGTGTGGTTTCACAAGGTGTTGGGCTTCAACCTACACCCTTAAGAGTTGGCTTTCATTATGTGTAAGTGTAAAGGGGAATGGATATCGAGGTATGATAAGGGGCGCAAGTGTCCCAAGATATGGGATGGGCCCTCCTGGAAGGATAAGTGTGGATAAAGTTAGCCATGCATGTCAAGGGTAAAATCCTTTCAAATAAGATATGTTAAGACACTAATCACTTAAAGAGAAAGATGTTGAGGCGGACCCAGACCGGTCCACCGGCAATAATAGTGGGAGGGTATGTTACCCTCATGACCGGTCCACCGGCTATAATAGTGGGGGATTCCGTGCTCAACAAACCGAACGTAATAAAGATAAGACCTTGGAAAGATACGAAGTAATTACAGTGAAACATCATGTGAGTCGGGGCCAGACCGGTCCACCGGCGAATAATAGGGGCAGGGTATGTTACCATCATGACCGTTCCACCGGCTATAATAGTGGGGTTCCCGCACTCACATGAATTGATAAAGACTATGATGTGAATCGACTATATTTACCAGAGATCTAAAGAATGAGTCTACTCGATCGGGGCTGAGCATGTCCCTAAGTAATGCTCGGGGCTGGACATGTCCCTAAGTAATGTCCGCGAGGCTAAATGCCCAATTGGTTTGGTTCGGCATTGTCCATAAATGCCTGGTTGGTTTATCTGAATCTCTTATCGGTTTAAGATATTACATATGTTTCGCATGTTATTATATGTGTATGGTAGGACTTGTGATGTGGGTTTGAGTATGTATGTTATTGTATTAACGTATTGTACTATAATTTAATATGCACTTGATGATATCTCTCCTATAAGGTAGGTTAGCGAGACTTACTCAGTATTGGACCCGTACTGATACTACACTGGTTGAATGGGTCCTGTGATGATCCACCGATGGTGGGGAGCAGACCTTTGATGCAGGTTTTGATCGGTTACTGTTTTGGGGTGGAAGGCTTGACTTGTGTGAGTAGGCGATCCGGATAATTATCCTTCGGGATTTGTTTGTTTAATTGTATTCATCCTTTGGAAGTTGCAAGTATTGTATTTAAATTTCCAAGGATTTTGTAATTGACTTTTAATTTCTCGTAACGCTGTTATGCTTTAAAATTCGGATTTAATTGTTTGACAGGTTTTAGCCTTGCATCTAACATGAGATAGATGATTGACATTTATCTTGTGTTAGATGTGGCGGTAACATTTCCCAAATTCGCTCCTAGCTTCCGCTTTAATCTTTCAAAAAAAAAATTTCAGGAGTGAAATTTGGGGGTGTTACACCTAATGAGGCTTCCATGCATACTTCCATAAACCCATGTACTAACTCTTTCCCAAGAATTCCAATCACCTAAAATATACTTTCCTCCCCATGGTCAACCCTCAAACTAACTATCCTCATGTAAGCTTTTCCTCCATGTAAATACCATAGACCTCATGTAGGACTCACACTTCCCATGCAAGATTTTACCCTAACCCTTCATTTTATTATTCCCCCCCCCTTACTTTCTCCTACATATTGTATAGTACATTTAGCGCTTTTTCCTTACTTTTCCTTACTCACTCCACCCTCTTTATTTCTTTAAGTTTTCCCACAACCACTCAAACACACCTAAGGCCTCAAAGAATGCATGTCATACCATCTCAACCATATATAAGATCATGTCATCCATAACAAGTCATATCACACATGTACACATGATATAAATTATACTCAACATATGTAATCCCCAAAATGTTAGAAAACCTATAATTTAATAAATAGCTTTATTTAAAATAAGTTAGCTTTAAAATTATTTAGTTTAATTATTTTATGAATTTTTAAGTATATAAATTTGGATAGGAGTATTTAATAAATTCAAAATAAATATTTTATTATTTTATCATATCATTTTTATTTAAATAAATTTTCAAACTAATATTTTACTAAAATTATCCTTTTTGAACCAATATATTTAATTATATTGAATTAAATTATTAAATTAAATAATTTATCAAAAATATTACATTTTATTATTTTCTAAATTAAATTAAATTATTTTTCCTATTTTCCCTTTTTTCCTTTTTCTTTTCCTTCTCATTTTTCTCCTTTTTCTTCTTTCTTTTCTTTTCATTTTTTTCCTTTAGGCCGCCCGCCAGGCCAGGCTTGCTTCCCTCTCCCCTAGGCCTAGGCCTCCGGCCCACTCATTCCCCTCCTCTCCTTCTCTAGCATACAGCCCAGCTCCCTCCATTTTTTTTCTTTCCTTCCCTTCACCTCGGGCCAACCTGGTTCCCCTTTCCCCTTCCCCGACCGGCCTAATGCTCCCTTCCCTTTTCTTTTTTTTTTCTCTTCTTCTTCTACGCCTCGACCTAACCGCTTGCTCGACCTGTCTTCATCGGCCATGACTGCCACCCTGAGCACCACACTGACCATCGTAGCCTGCAACCACTACCACCACCTCTCTCTCTCTCTCTCCTATCTTTTTTTTCACCAATTTGGAACTGGGCAGCCATGCACCCCATCCCGCATGGCCACCCTTTCCTCTCCTTCGTCACCCTCTCCCTGCCACCCTAAATGCTGCCACCCGATTAGCCACCTATCCCCCTACCCTCCCTCTTCTTTTTCTTCTCCTCTTCAACCCTTTTTCCTGCCCCATTATTTTTGAACCTCCCCCCGAGCTCCTTTTTCTCTCATTTTCTTCCATCTTTGCCCCCTGTTTTTGCACGTTGTTGCCCTCTACCGCTCCAGCCGCCTGACCAACCCCCTACACCGCTCCCTACCACCCTCCACCTCAGCCTTGCACCACCACAATATCCCCTCGAGCCCTGCAGCCCCTTCTTCCTTCCCTCTTCTTTTTTCCCCTTGTCCTCCCTTACCGAAAGCCTCCCTGCAACCCCTTCGTCCGCCACCTTTTCGCCGCCTCTACCGCCACCCAAACCACCAATCTCCTCCCTATAACCTCCTCTACCACCCTCATGCCTACTTTGGTCGAAAACACCCCAGAACCCCTCCACTTTTCCCCTCTCGTTTCCTTCCTTCTCAGCCCGATCCCCTCCTACAACACACTTCGCCACTTCGCCTCTGCTCCTCTGCCGCCCTTGGCTGCCAACAACCCATCACCAGCCTCCACCTACACCCCCTCTTCACTCCTACACCCTTCCCTTGCCTCCAAACCTCCCCCATCTATCTTCTTTCCTAGCCCCAAACCACTAACCCGAAAATAGCCATTTTACCTTTCTTTCACCTCCTTCGAGTCTTCCTCTATTTATTTTTTCATGCAGCTCATGCTGTATGAGTAGGATGAGTAGCTGCATTCTTGGTTTATTTTGGTTAGAAATTTTAAGGTGTTGATTTTGCTATTTAAATCTTGAATATTTAACTGGGATACCGGTAAGATTCAATTTTTTACAGGAATTAAGTTAATCGTTAAACCCCACTTAAAATCATGGATAAACGTATGTTAGCACATTAGGATTTTTAATATGTTATTATGCTTGATATTTATGGTTTAATATAATGTATATATTTGCTTGTATTGATTGATAAAAAGGAAAGTATGCTAGTTTATATGCCATGTGTGGAAATGTTGTTTAAGGAAAGAGTTTGGCTATTAATGAAAGTGTTAAGTACTTATCCATGTTATTTTATGTTATTGTGACTATTTATGCATAAATAATATTATTGTGAGCCCTAGGGGCATATTAGTAAAATTTCTTATGCAAAAATGTGGCCTAATATGTGTGGGTGCTAATAAGTATTATATTAAAATATAATAGTTGGTGGAGCTGGATATTGTTAATGGAGTAGTAATATTATTATTCCATGTGATAATGTTAATTTAATAAAAGTGGTGTAATAAAGGGGGTAAAGTGGTAATTTTGGAGGCAAAAGGGTAATATGGTAATTTTATAAGCAAATGGCAAAATGTTAATTTTATAAGTAAAGGGGTATTATGGTAATTTTGGGAGTAAAGGGTAATATGGTAATTTTGGAAAAGAAGGGAAAAATGGTAATTTTGTAAGAAAAGATAAAAATGATAAGTTTGGAGGTAAAAGGGTAAAATAGTAAATTGTAAAGCAAAAGGGGTATTATGGTAAATTTATAAGTGAAAAAGGTATTGTGGTAATTTTGTAAATAAAAGGATATTATGGTAATTTGGAAGTAAGAGGTAGAAGGGTAATTTTGTAAATTAAAAGGATATTTATGGCAAACTCGGGAGTAAGGGGTAACTTGGTAATTATGATAATAGAGAAGGGTAATTTGGTAAATTAACCAATAAAAGGGCATTATGGTAATTTTAATAATGGAGAAGGGCAATATAGTAACTATAAAAATGAAGAAGGGTAAATTGGTAATTATAATTATGGAGAAGTGTAAATTGGTAATTATAATTATGAAGAAGGGTAAATTAATAATTACATAATTATAATTATGGAGAAGGGTAAATTAATAATTATAATTATGGAGAAGGATAAAATGGTAATTATCATAATTAAGAAGGGTAAATTAATAATTACAATAATGGAGAAGGGTAAAATGGTAATTATAACAATTGAGAAGGGTAAAATGGTAGGTATGATAATGGAGAAGGGTAAAATGGTAATTATAACAATTAAGAAGGGTAAAGTGGTAAGTATGATAATGGAGAAGGACAATTTGGTAATTTAACCAACAGAAGGGTAATTTGGTAATTATGATAATGGATAAGGGTAATATGGTAATTTAACCAACTAAACCGTAAAACCCTAGTTGGCCGCTCAAACCCTAACACCTTTCTTACGTAAGGATTATCCCATGAAAACCCTAGAAACCTCCCATGCAAGAGTTGCATCACTCATTCGTTTTGATCACAATCTCCTTCTATTTTTCCCCCATGGATCATGAGATATTAAGGTCAATATCGTGTCCCCTTAGTCAACTCACTTCCCATTTATTCATTTTTATCCTTTCACCCCATATCATATTATTAAACACCCTAGTACGCATGTCCTAGAGGGTCACATCAGATAACATCATACACACAACATATATAATCATCATCCATATGCCGTACACAATACGGCATAACACATGGCTCACGAGGCTTATAATATACACATTGTTGTTCTTATCCACATCTCTACTCGGTTTGGGTTACCAAGTCATCTCCTACGCTTTTTAGATCACCATTCACCCTTCATAATTGTTACCCTTAACATATTTCCCATTTTGGTTGGTTAGATTACCAAATTGCCCTTCTCCTTTGTTATAATTACTAAATTGCCCTTAAGTTGGATAAATTACAAAATTACCCTTCTTCATTATCATGATCACCAACTTGCCCCTTTAGTTGGTTAAATAATTACCAATTTACCACATGTATGATTGGTGAGTAGAGTGATGGGATTTGGGTTAAAATTAAATGAGATGAGGTGTTGGACGATAAAAGAGAGGTTAGGCCACATAGGTCCTATTAGGGTTTCAAGGGAAAACCCAAGAGAGCGGTAGTGAGAGAATTTGAATGTCGTAAGATGATGAGCCTCGACCCCCACCCTTAGGAGTTGGGTTTTCATTATGGGTAGATGTAAAGGAGAATGGACGTTGGGGTGTGATAAGAGGTACAAATGTCTCAAGATATGGGACGGGCCCTCTCGGAGGATAGAAGTAGAGGTCGGTAACATGCATGTCAAGGGTGAAATACTTTTGAATAAGATATGAATAAGACACTAATCACTTAAAGTGAAAGATTATTGAGTTGGACCCAAACCGATCCACCGGCATAATAGTAGCCAGGTGTTAGGGTGCCCTGTAGACCGATTCACCAGTATATAATAGTGGTTAGGTGTGTTTTACCCTATAAGTGACTGATCCACAGGCTATAATAGTGGAGGATCCCGAGCTTAATAAACTGAACATAATAACGATAAGATATGGGGAAGACACAAAGTAATTACAGTGGAACACCATAAGATTCGGAGCCAGACCGATCCACCGGCATAATAGTGGCCAGGAGCATTTTGCCCTAGAGACCGATCCACCGGCATATAATAGTGGTTAGGTGCGTTATGCCCTATAAGTGACTGATCCATCGGCTATAATAGTGGGATTCCCGCACTCACATAGATATAAAATATGAGAGTTGATTGAATAATGATGGACTAATGGCTTAAGGCCCGAAAGTATTGATTTTGCACTATGACATGGCTTAAGGCCGAAAGTATCGATCGTGCATTATGACCTATTGATATATATATACACATTTTGTTATATATGTATATAGCTTTGTATCATGTGTTGCATTATGGGCCTACTTTTAAGTGTGTTTTTAAAGGATTACTTAGTACCATAGTACTGAAGGGTTCCATTTGTGGGGCACCTGCCTATTCAATAGGCAATGTCCCTTACAGGTCTCTTTTTAGGTACTATTCAAGTGGGCAACGACAAGGAGAGTAAGGAATCATCCAGAACCGTTAGGGTTTTTCCCTTTTCTATTTTAAATTCCTGGTTTTAATATTATTGTTGTTTTTGTAACCACCATTTGTGGACTTTATACTTGTAAATGGTTTATCACGCTACTCTGATTTAAATATGGTTTGTAAATTGTGTTTTACACTTTTAGCCTTTGCACTTGGTACTGGAATGGTAGGGGTGAACTAGTCTGGTACTAAGTGTGGCGGTAATATCCCCGAAATTCACAGTTTGTTATTTTGCTTCTGCTATTTCTTTTAATAAAATGAAATTTTTTAGTAGTGAATTTTGGGGGTGTTACAACATACCTTTGCTCCTTGCAAGCTAAGCTGCACTTCACACATACTTAGCTCACATTCACATATATGCACACATCACATACCATTACACTCATAAACACATAATATATAGCATAACCCAAATCCTTAACTATAGCCTTACTTAATAGGACTCGGGACTTGAAGCAAACTCCTATGCCTCCTTAAGAGAAAAGGTTTGCTCACAACCTATAAGAATAGGATAACTAGTCATTTTACCTTCTTCTTACTCCTTTTTATTTTTTCTTTATTTCCTTAATCAAATATCAGTGATGATAATAATAATAATAATAATGTTAATAATAACAAAATATTAAAATAAAATATAGTAAGTAGGTAGGAGGGAGAAGGGCACAACTAGAAGGGACAACAAGTAAGGGGCGACTGCGGCGATCAACGGTGGTGGTGGTGATGGATGATGTAAAAGGAGGGTTTGGGGTTGGAAAAGAGGAGGAGATTTAGGGTGTTATACCTAAAAAAAATTTAACCTAATCCCACATCATTAGCTGTAATTTGACTCTAATATCAAGAAATCTTATTATTATCCTTAACCAAATTTCTTAATCCCAAAGCTTCAACCAAAAACTAAAACCTTGATTCGATTAAACCAAAATTTGTAAACTAAAACTGAAACCTGCTAAAATTTTCGCTAATCTAAATTTTTTGGCTAATCCCAAAATTCCTAATCTAATTCTAATTCCCTAACCTTTCTCTCTTTTCCTTTTCTTTCCCCTTTTCTTTTCTTCCTTTCTGTTCTTTTCTTCCTTTTTCTTTTCTTTTCTTTTCTTTCTTCTCCTGCGCCGATTTTATAGCATGAGAAGTTTTTCTTCTTATACATTCATCCCTCCACTTACCTCCCACATGTCCCTCTCACCATCACCGTACTAGCCCTGCCATCTCCTTTTCCACTCTTCTTCTTCTTCTTCTTCTTCTTCTTCTTCTTCTTCTTCTTCTTCTTCTTCTTCTTCTTCTTCTTCTTCTTCTTCTTCTTCTTCTTCGTCTTCTACTTCTACTTCTTCTCCTCTCCTTGCCGCCGCTCTATTTTCACAGCCTTGCCAGCCTACAACCTTCTTCTTCCTTCTTCTCACTGCCTTCTTCTCATGTGCACATTTTCTTCTTCTTCATCATCTCCCTCGTACCTCTGCCTGACTCTTACCCCTCTCAACCATCACCATCCCCCCTATCCTTTTCTTTCTTCTTTCTTCTACTTCTCGGTAGAACCATCATCATTATCGTCGTCACCTTGCCATTTTTTCTCCTCTAAAACATGCCACCTTATTAGTATAAATACCCCTCCAACCCTCCATTTTATTATCATCCATCAACTCCCCGACCTTCTCCTCTTCTTCCTTCTCCTTTCTCCTTCTTCTTCCTCCTTCTTTCCTAATTTTTTGTTCAAAACACCCAATCCAACACAGAGCACCACCCAAGCCACCACTAGCTGCTCTTTGGCTGGTGGACCAACCACCAAGGTTGCCCCAACCTTCCCCCTGGCCATCGCCGCTGACCGCCACCTCTTTTCCCTTATCCTTCCCCTTGGTTGTTGTAGAGTTTTAGAGTGCACAACCTGTAGTATGGCAATGATAACGCTCAAATACCCTACTGAATGACCATGCAACTCCTGCACCATCTAGCTATGCGTTTTATTTCCTCTTGGCCCAGTGCTGCACGGCTATGCAACTCCTACACCATCTGGCCGTGGAACTTCCCATTTTAACTATGTAACCCTATTTTCACCCCAAATCTTGTCCAAACACCACAAAAATTTAACCGTAGCTCCACCACACATTCTTCTATACTTCCATACAATTTAATTTTCCATTTGACACCAGTAAATTCCATTTTTACCCTTCTCTACCATAATCTCCCTCTTAATTTTTAATGTTCAATCCTAATCATATTCTATCTTATTTTCATAGGTGATTTTCAAGTGATCTCGGAGAAGGTATAGGATTTATGCGCATAGAATCCGGTGTCCTTATCGGTAAAGATACATGTCGTAGCTAGGAATTTATGTGATACTTGTATCTTTGTATATGCTTTAATGTTGAGTATGTTATATTGAATACATTAAATTATGGAAATGTTATGGAATGATAATCTTGAGAATAATGTAATTATGTATGTACATGTTTGGGTATAATATTAGATACAAGATATCTATGGGAAACTAAGGATATGCACTTCGGATAATGATGGAAAATGTATATGGTTTGGGTGTTATAAGCCTTTGGTAGAATACAATTGTCTTGATTACCCTGAGGGTATTATGGTTATTTAAGAATAATTACGTGGTCATACTTATATGTTTAATTTTATGTATTGATTTTTTCATAATAAATACAATCAAATCTGAATAAGATATTAAGAATGTAAAGTGAAAGATCACTAGGGTCAGGCCGAGGTGTTTATATGGCTCTGTTACACAAGATAATAATAGTGGCTAGATGTCTTGTTCCCGAGAGGTGTTTCAGTCTGTTCCATAGGATTAAGAATAGTGGGGCCACATACTCAATGTGAATGAAAATACAATTAAGAGTTAAAGTATAAATGAAAATATACTAATCATTTAAAATGTAAGACTACATGAGTTAGAACTGAGGTGTTGAGTCAGTTCTACCGAATAATAATAGTGGCTTGGGTGTGTTGTCCCCGAGAGGTGCTTTAGACTGTTTCACCAGTTTAATAAATAGCGGCTCAGGAGTATTTTACTCTGAGAGGTGTTGGCTTCGTTCCATCAAATAATAATAGTGGATTGGGTGTGTGTAACAACCCCAAAATTCACTACTGGAAAATTTCGTTTAATTAAAAGAAATTTAGCGGAAGCAATTTAATAAACCGTGACCTTTGGGAGTATTACCGCCACACTTAGTACCATACCGGTTCACTCATACCGTCCTAGTACCAAGTGCTAAGGCTAAGAAAAAAAGAAATACAATGTGAAAGAAGTTCAACATGCATAAATCAGAGTAGCGCATCAAATCGTTTACAAGAATAAAATCCACCAATGGTGATTACGGTAACAATATAACATTAAAAACCAGGAATTTAAAAGGAGAAAGAGAAAACCCTAACGGTACCGGATAATTCCTTACTCTCTTTCCCGTTGCCCACTTGAGTAGCACCTGACAAGACCTGCAAAGGGCACTGCCCATTGAATAGGTAGGGGCCCCACGAAGGGAATCCCTTCAGTACTATGGTACTGAATAACCCTTTAATACCACACTTAAAAACAGGCCCACGATGTAACACATAATGCAAGCTATGTACATATGAAAATAAAGGTGCATACATAACAATCGCACATATAACATGTTATAATTCACGATCGATACTTTTGGGCCTTAATCCATGTCATAGTGTTGAATCAATACATTCGGGCCTTAAGCCATTATTCCATCATCATTCAATCAATCTCATATTTTATATCCATGTGAGTGCGAGAACCCCACTATTATAGCCGGTGGATCGGTCACTTATAGGGCAGAATGCACCTAACCACTATTATATGCCGGTGGATCGGTCTCCAGGGCAAAACGTTCCTGGCCACTATTATTTGCCGGTGGACCGTTCTGGCCCCGACTCACATGGTATTCCACTATAAGTGATTAGTATTTTTCCATAACTTTATTCACATACATAACTGGTTTTACTGAGCTCGGGACCCCCACTATTTTAGCCGGTGGATCGGAATATATAAAGTCATCATCCAGGGCACAACGCTCCTGGGCCACTATTATATCCGGTGGACCAGTACTCAATATCACTTGCCAGGGCAACACGCTCCTGGGCCACTATTATAACCAGTGGATCGGTACTCAGTATCATAAGTCATCTAGGCCCGGCTCATTAATATTTCACTTTCATTATTAGTATCTTCCCGTTCCTTAATCAACACAACAATTATATTTATTTGCCTCGAACGGGAGATCAAGAACCCGGGACACAAAGGTACACCGGTCGTACCGGTGCATATAAGCTACCCATCACCCTTCAACCACGAACCCAAGGACGCAAAGGTACCCTAGTCGTACTGGTGCATAAAGCTACTCAGTACCCTACCGACAAGGACACCTAATCTATAAGTATGCATACCCCCTAACTAGGTCCGTAGAGCTAGAAAGAGTAATATATAGGGCCTGGCTAGGGCATAAAGGCACACCAGCAAATACCAGAATAATCGTGGACTAAACCACATCTTTAGGGTAGCGACCCCTAAAGAGTCACCATTCCCGATCTCGAGGTCTTTCACTTTAAGCATTAGTGTCTTAATTAAGGTGATCACAAAAGGCACAATAATCAGATACTTATCCACTTTCAATCGTTCCGATATCAATAGTCATTTCTTATTCAGATAGTTATCCAAGATATCACCGAGAAACCATTAAGGCCATCATAATCTCATCTAATACCGAATTAGGATTTGTTCTTGTGATACTTCCTAATTATCAATACTCTTACCTGGCTAATCAGCATTATTTAAATCAAATTATGAAATCCCACAATCACAACGACATGTTAGATACAAATTACTGATTTACCCCTTACTTATATAATTGCTAAGTATCCCTTCCTTACTTGACAATTTACTCCATTACCCTCCTTGTCACATAATTACTAAATTACCCCCTCCTCGGTTTAGGTTACAAAGTTATCATCTACGCTTTCTAGATCACCATTCACCCTTTATAATTGTTAACCTTAACATATTTTCCTTTTTGGTTTGTTAGATTACCAAATTGCCCTTCTCCTTTGTTATAATAGTAAATTGCCCTTGAGTCGGATAAATTACCAAATCACCCTCCTTCATTATCATGATTACTATCTTGCCCCTTTAGTTGGTTAAATAATTACCAAATTGCCCCTTTTGTTGGATAAATTACCAAATTGCCCTTCTCCTTTATCATAATTACAATTTTACCCCTCTAGATTATTATAATTGCCATCTTACACTTCTCTATTATTATAAATACCAATTTACCCTTCTCCATAATTATAATTATTATTTTACCCTTCTCCATTTTTTTATAATTACTATATTACCCTTCTCCATTATTAAAATTTCCATAATGCCCTTCAATTGGTTATTTTACCAAATTACCCTTCTCAAGTATCATAATTATCCAATTGCCCTTCTATAATCATAATTTAATTACCAAATTATCTTTAGTCGTTATCATAATTACCAAGTTACCCTTTACTCCCAAAATTACCATAATACCCTTTACTTATAAAATTACCATTTCGCCATTCACTCATAAAATTACCATTTTACCATTTACTTATGAAATTACCATTTTGCCATTCACTTATAAAATTACCATTTTACCATTTACTTATGAAATTACCATTTTGCCCCTCTAGCTCCAAAATTACCATAATGCCCCTTTACTTGCAAAATTAACATCTTTTCCTTTACTCATAAAATTACCATAATACCCCTAACTTCCATAATTACCACAATACCCCTTTTCACTTGTAAAATTACCATATTGCCTTTTTCCTTCAAAATTACCATAATACCCTTCTTTCTCACAACTTACAATTTTATCCTTTTACTTATAGAATTATCATTTCACCCCTTTCCTTTGAAATTACCAAAATACCCTTTTGCTTACAAAATTACCGTTTTACCCTTTTCTTTCAAATTTACCAAAATACCCCTTTACTACAAAATTTCCAAAATACCCTTTTCACTTATAAAATTTCCACTTAACCCCTTTATTACACCACTTTTATGAATTTACCACCAATACATAACATACCAATATTAGCACTTTATTCTTATCATTTAAGTCCACCAACTTGTCATTATTCAACATAATACTCATTAGCAACTACATATATTAGATCCCATACTTCATAAGCATATCACTAAAATACCCTTAGATAATAATATTATTCATGCATTAGCAACATAATACATCATAGGCGAGCATTTAACATTTCCATCAATAATCAAACTCCTTCCTTAATTATCATACCTAAACATGGCATAAAGGCTATCATACTTTTCCTTTTTTATCAATCAATATAAACAACCATCTATATATCATGCTAGGCACACAAAACATGCATAAAATTATACTAAAATTCTTAATGTGCTAGCATACATTTTTTCATGTATTTAAGTGAGGATTAACGATTACCTTAATCCCGTAAAAAAAAACTCAAACCTTACCGGTATCCCGGTTAAAGATTCAAGCTTAATTAGCAATTCAACACCTAAAAATAATATCAATAATTATTAGGTTAGAAGTAAGAAATTAAAAGGATAACACTTTATAAAAAATTTATTTAATAATAATACAATTTATTAATTATTAATATACCTCCAAATTTTGCCAAATAAATTCCAAAACAAGGGGGAGCTCACGCGCATGAACAGCGTGAGTCTCATGCAAAATGAGAGGAGAAAAGGGTTCGAAGGGGGTGAGATAGAAGGGAGGAGAGATGGCTTGGTTTAGGGACTTTAGGCTAGAAAAGAAGATAGGTGGGGGAGGATTGGAAGTAAGGTAAGGGTGCAGGAGTGAAGAGGGGGTGTAGGTGGTGGCTGGGGATGGTTTCACGGCGGTAGAGGGCGGCGGAGACGGCGACGGAAAGGCAGCGAAGATGGCTGTCGGGCTAGGCGTGGCTGAGAAGGAAGGAAAAGAGAAGGGAAAAATGAAGGGGTGCAATGGCTGTTTTCGACCAACTAAGGCATGGTGGTGGTAGAGGGGGTTGCAGGGTGTCGAATGGTTTCACGGCGGCAGAGGTAGCCGGACGGCGATGAACGAGGCAGTTGCAGGTGGCTTGGTGATAAGGGAGAAAAATGGAGAGGAAAAGAAGAGGGGGAGAAGGGAGGAAGTGTAGGGGCTCGAAGGTGGCTTGAGGGGTCTCGTGGTGGCACAGGGTGGTAGTAGGTGGTGGTAGAAGGTGGCGCAAGGGCTGGGTGCGGTGGTGCAAGCAGCGGTTGGCGGCGGCAATCAAAAACCAGGGTAGAAATGGGAGGGAGGAGCAAGGAGAGAAGAGGGAGCTCGGGGAAGGAGAAGGGGCTCAAAAATATGGGGAATGAAGGGCTGGAGAGATGAAGAAAAAGAAGAGGGAGAAGAGAGGGGCAGGGGCTAGTCGGCGAGAGGACGAAGGGTGGCAGATGGTGGTTGGTTGGCAGGGGAAAGGGAGGGAAGAAGAAGGAAAGGGAGAGAGGCACGCAGGCTCTAGTACAAGGGTGGTTTGGGTCCGAAAAGGAAAGAAAGGGATGGGGGAGAGAGAGAGAGATGTCAGTGGCAGCAGGTTGGCGTGGCAGTTGAAGGGCTAGCATGGATGACGGGAGTAGGTCGGGTAGAGGTAGAAGAAGAGGGAAGAAGAAGGCTGGGCGAGCGGCTGGACCGGCGCAGGAAAGAAGGGGAGTCGGCCGGTCCAGGAAAAAAAAGGAAGGAGGGCAGCTGGCTTACTAGGCGGGCGTGCGAGGAGGAGAAGGGGAAAACGGGCCTGTGGCCCAGCGCGCAAGGAGGGGGGGAGGAAGCAGGCCGGCAGCCTGGCAGCCCAAAGCCAGGAAGAAGGGAAAAAAAAGAAATAAGGGAAAGGAGAAAGAAAAGAAAAAGTAGGAAAAAGGAAAGTGGAAAAAATGGAAAATTTTAAAATAATTAAATTTATAAAATAATAGGATGTAATATTTTTGATAATAAGTTTATTTAATAATTTAATTTAATATAATTAAATATATGGGTTTAAAAAGGATAATTACAGTAAAATACTAGTTTGGAAATTTATTTAAATAAAATAATTAAAATAAATAATTTTAACAGCTAATTTTATTTCAAATAAAAGTTATTTATCAAAATATAGGTTTTTGAAATTTTTGGGGGATTACAGTTTGTTAACCCCAAGAGGTGTTTCAGACCATTCCACAGGTTTAAGAATAGTGGGGTCACTGAATTCAATGTAAATAAAAGATTAGAATATGACATATCTAATGAAAGACTTGGAATTAGTAATTATCTAGATTTCTTTTATTTGTGCATGCATGAATTGCTTATGGGAATTATTGTATTACGTGTAACCCTACTTAACTGTACCATTACCTTGCTCAGTATGTAGTGTATTGATCATCTGTTTCATGGGTGCTTCTCAATCTAATGAGTAGACAATCTAGATGTTTATGTGTAGGTTGATGAGGACTAAGTGGATGATTTTGTAGCTTTTGATGTGATATGTGTGGAGTGATTCATTCATATAAGGGTTTGGGCATAGATTTATGTTATTTAGAGGATAGTTTTACCAGGATACCTCTTTGGACTCTTAGTTCCATGGGATACCTTTTTTGTTATATTTTGATATTGTAATTGGAGTTAATTTCCAAACACTTATTTTATGTTATAAAAATTTGTCTCGTCTCTTTCTAATCATGTTTTAAATTTTATAATCATTTTGCCTTGTTATTGACTTAAGGATGGTGCGGGTAAGCTAGACTTATGTCAATTACGGCAGTAACACCTGAATATTTGTTTTTACACTTTAGCTTAAAATGAAATTATTTAGTAGTAAATTTGGGGATGTTACATAGGGTTTCTTAGGCGGTAGGGTTTCCTGGGTTAGAGGGGGTTGTGGGGGTGGTGGTGGCCTCACGGCAATAGTGCATGATGGTGGCAGTGGCAGCGACCGAGAGGAAGGGAGGGAAAAAAGGAGGGAGGAGGGGAAAGAAAAGGAAAGTGGTGGTGTGGTAAGGTAGGGGAGGGTTTTCTAGGTAGGAAAAGAGGTAGGGAGGTGATTGTTGCAGTGGCGACAACGTAGGTGATGGTGGGAGATGCAAAAGGGAAGCTCGAGCTACCCACTTTTCATAGGTGGGGAGAAAAGAGGAAGGGGAGTTAGGGGCAGGGGAGTGGTGATGGTGGCATGGTGCGATGGTCACGGTAGAGGCGGCTAATTGGGCTGCTTGAGTAAGGTTGGGGGAGGGTGAATGACATAGAAAAAGAGAGAAAATGAGGGAGTTGGGAGGGTTATTTATAGGCCAAGTGGCTGGAGGAAGTGGATAAGAGGGGGAAGAAGACAAGGGAAAGGGTGGTTAGCTATTGGTCAGCGTGCAAGTTGGTGTAGCTGTGCATCAGGGGATAAAGGGGAGTAGGTGGGGCTATGGGGGTTGCAAGAGGGAGGGGACCATGCAAGGTAGTGCTTGCTGCAAGCTCTGTAGGTCCAAATGAGGAAAGGAGGAGGGGAGAGAGAGGTGTGGAGCTGCACAGTAGCTTTGATCGAGGGGAGGAAGAAGATAGGGTTCGAAGGGGAAAGGCGAAAAGAAAGGAGAAAAAGGGAAAAGAAGGGGGATTTGCATGCTTGGGCTGGGCCATTTGAGGGGGAAGAAAGGGGAAAAAAAGAAAATTGGGCCAAGGGAGGGAAAAGCAAGAAAAGGAGGAGGAAGGGGCATTGAGTCGTTGCTAGTCATAGCCTAATCGATCGAGGGATGGGAGAGGAAGGAAAAAAATAAAAGGAAGAATAAGGGGAAACAAAAAAAGAAAAAAGAAAAATGGGGTGGTAGGGTGGTTTAGAATTTTGAGTCTTAGGAATAATAAAAATTAGTAATAATAATAAATAATTTTTTTATTAATTTAGAAATTATTATTGTGATTTACTTATAGTTTATTTCAGTTTAGCATATACATTTAGCTCCACTAATTAGACCCCTACATCATTTTTCTTCTTAATTTTATGGCCATTATTATTATTATTATTATTATTATTATTATTATTATTATTATTATTATTATTATTATTATTATTATTATTATTATTATTATATTAGAAATGTCATATATAATTAAACCTTATCCAATAATTTGTTATTTAATTTTTAAATCCTAAAATAAGGTTTTGGGGTATTAAAAAACCTATTCAACTAAAATTCAAACATCATCTATATTGAGAGAATAAACTCCCATAAGAAGATATCTAATAGTAGATGGGAAGTGAATAATTTTACTGAACAAATCATTGCTGATAAAGTGAAAAAACTTGTGAAATAATCATAGATTTTAAAACCTCAGCAAAACAATGGAAAACTAAAATTCAATTACAACACCATTAAAACTTCAATGCAACACTTAAAAATTCCAAAAGTAGTTACATATAAACAAAGATAAATCCTTGAGGGATAAAACTTTGGGTTGCATACACTCTCAAAGTCCAAGTCTTCAACTCATCAATAACAATCGATCTCAAGCCTGTACAAGATCTCTACTCCCCACCATCAATGGATCATCACATGGCCCACTCAACAATGGTAGTATTAGTATGGTTTTAGTACTGAGTAAATCACAACTGCCTATCTTATGGGAGGAAACATGACATACATATAACAAGGTAATATTTAACTTACCATAATGATGCTCAAGTATATATGTGATACACATGTCATTCCACTCATAAAACTACTCATATGATTTCCCAAAGTATATAACATATTACTAATTGGCCGCTCAACAAGTATTAAGGAAATTCATATATAAAATGATAAGAGCAAGACAATGTAATAGCTTAGGTAAGGTATTTCTATATGAAATATCTTAGTCATAATTATCAATGGTATGTGTGGGTACACATGGTAGTAGCAGAGGACATATGAGACATGCACTGACATACTATAAAAGATGTGGTCATGGATTTATGCTTATAAATACATGACTAGATATGGTAACATATAGGTTATGAGCATATAATGAATCATGAACACATACTTAGTAATACAGCTACCTTGGAAGATAACATTATACACATAAGGCCCACATGCAGTTTAAATACTAGATCATGTGATAACATAGTACAAACATGCACCATATGGTAACACTATTGTAAGGAAGACAACTAAGAGACATGCATAAGATAATGAAATATAAAGTTAGTGAATGGAAAAAAAATAATCAATTATTGTATTCCATTATTGTGATCACATCCATTTGATTATTTTAACTTAAGAATGGAGACTCAAGGAAATTATAACAACTAATCTATTACTTAAATGGTACTAGCCCTAGCTGGCTCACCTAGAAACGTAATCAAACTACCAAATTATAGGATACCTAATCACATAATAGAAAACATTGAAATGCTATTAAGTGAATAATGAACCTAACTCGGATAGCTACCCCAAGTGGTACACGTCTCGACTCAAGATTTTTCCCTTTAAGTGATTAAAGTTTTATTTAAGGATTTAACCAATCATAAATTAGGTCCACATAACACCACTTAAAAATATTTTCATCACACAATGAAATTTCATTATTATATCCACTTCAAGTGGCATTAAAGTTGATTGATTTCAAGTGACACTAAATCTGATTCAATCTAAGTGGCATGAAAGCCCAACCAATCCAAATGACATTCAAGCTGATCTATTCCAAGTGGCATTAAAGCTGATCCATTCCAAGTGGCGTTAAACCCTATCAATTTCAAGGCATAAAAGACCAACATACTTTAATATCACCATACATTTTATAATTAGCTGAACATGTTTACCATATACTCATGCTTGACCCTTTATATACTCGAACACATACAATGATCAAGAGGCATGCTAACATGTGTTGGCATTTAAGTTATAAGCTCATAGATAGATAGAATTACCACACAAAACATATTATAAACCTGACACACTTAAATAACATAAAGCATACTCATCACCTTGTACTTCAAGAAGACATGCATCCCATGATTCCACCCTAAGAAAAAGTAAGTAATGACTTACATAAATCCGAATCTAGCTAACCAAATTGTGTGTGTGTGTGTGTGTGTGTGTGTGAGAGAGAGAGAGAGAGAGAGAGAGAGAGAGAGAGAGAGAGAGGGCTTAACAAACCATGAGAA
Source organism: Tamarix austromongolica (assembly GCA_039764185.1). Classification (NCBI taxonomy): domain Eukaryota; kingdom Viridiplantae; phylum Streptophyta; class Magnoliopsida; order Caryophyllales; family Tamaricaceae; genus Tamarix; species Tamarix austromongolica. Next base: position 73,860,993 of record CM077816.1, on the reverse strand, counting down.
TATTTTCCTAGATCATTGATATAAATTGTAGGACTATGTTAGAAGCTACCTTATCGATCAACAATTCAAGTATTACTATTTGATCAACAAAGAGAGACACACATGATCTTTCATAGCTCTATTATGATTTAAAATTAATTATTAATCAAATTGAGTTCAACACACATTACTTAGGGCATTTCAAATTAATTTGAAAAATCGAAGAATGGATAATAAAGGATAAGTTAATTTTATCAAAATGACTTAACAATTTAGCTTTAAAACTAAAAAGAAAAACTAACTAATTTCAAAGAACTAACCCACAGAGATAAGATAAATATACAATTCAAATAATTTTAAATAAAAACTAGTAATCTACTCAGTAGAAGAAGCATAAGCATTGCAAACTAACCAATTCATTTCGATTACCTCAAATTGATAGTTCAAAAATATAATTAAAATATTTTTTAATGAACCTAGATAACCAATTTCAACAAAACAATCTTAAGAGTAGTTAATTTAAGATAATAGTTTCCTAAAACATAGGGTTTTAAGGCTCAAAATACAAACTTAAACAATCTAAATCAATTAATTCAAATTGAAGGTGTTATAATTTAATTAAAGTCATTTCAACTATTTATATAAATTTAATTTCAGAAAATAACTATAAAAATTACAAATTTCATAATATCATTATAAATATAGGGTTTTAGGTCCAAATATACAATTCAATTGGATTATATTAATTTATTTAAATTGAACATTTAGAAATGCCATACGACTTATTTTATAACCCATTGATCAAAAAAATAAATAAATAAAGGAAATATCAAATTTCACATAATTAGAGATTTTGAACCTAAAATGTAAATCTAGATGAATCTTGCTAAATAATATCTATTGACAGATCAAAAATAAAATTAGACACATTATCATGCAAATTATATAGTCAATTGAATAAAGTAACTCAATTATATAGTCCTATTTAAATCTGTAAGAGTTTTGACCTGAAAATTTAATTTTAATTGATTTCACACAATTTTCCCAACTTGACACTTCCAACAAAAAATTAAATACATTTTAAAGCATGGTATAACTTTAATTAAATAAAACACCTCAATTATGCAATTTAATTTCAATACACAAGGATTTTAACCTAATAATCCAATTCCAATTAATTTCTCAAATATTTCAGAAATTGATAGTTCCAACATGAAATTATATACATTTTAAAGTACATTGTAAAATTAATTTATCCAAAATACTGTAATAGGATGAATCCACGAAATCTGGGTCAAAATTCTGATTTTCACAAATCAACCACATACACTACAATTAACCACTCTAAATCAATGCTATAATATATATATATATATCTATATCTATATCTATATATATATATATAATTAAATAACCAATTGAACTTAATTAAGCCTAATTTATCCAAAATTAGTCAAAATCAAAGTAAGGGTTTTAGAAAATTTATACTAAACAAAGAGTTGTGAATTAGAGTAGATGAAAACCAAAGGAGCTCTACTAAAGGTCAAAGAATGTTTGTTGGTGGTCCGTCGATCCCGCGATGGCTTGACATCACTAGTGGACCACTATTGCGATGTGTTGTGTTGTTCGTTGTTACTCATTGCACTTGGCTACTACCGGCGTCAACTACGGTGGAGCGGTAATGTGGCGATGTGGTGCAACAATGGCAGTTAGAGTGGTGGTGTGGTTTGAAGCTGGAAAAAGGTGAGCCGACCTGCTCAACCAGAAAAAAATCCAACCTGACATAATTCGATAAATTCAACAACCTAACCCAAACTGAAACTAACCTGACCCAATACCGACTTATATATAAGTGACCTGACTAGACCCAAATCCAACCCAACCCCAGCCAATAACCCGCCATCAACATAAGCCACCACTAACCTAATCCGCCACCAACCCGACCCTAACCGACTCGATAAACCAAAATTCTATATTAATCAGTTATGATAATAAAAAAAAAATAATCATGTCTTATTACTTATTTAAAGCTTTTAAAAAATATGTTATTATTTAAATTTTATTTACTTTTTTTTACTTTTATTATGAACTTAATTATTTACCAATGATATTCTAATTTTATCAAAAAAAAAATTGTGTAAAAATGTAGCATTGTAAAGCCATAATAAGAAAAAAATAGTAATTAATAACACATTATTAATCACATACTTACATGAAGTTAAATTTATTGCTTGCATATGAAGTTAATGATTTAGAATAATTTTGGTTTTCAATGTCCAATTTGATCAAAATCTAAAGTGATTTGACCCGGGGTTAGCTTTGCCAAAAGAAAGATCTTATTGCCAAGTTAATCCAAACCTAACTTGGTAAATTAATTCAAACATGAAATCACCCAAATAGGAGCTTGCTAGGCCCAATCTTGACCCAATAAGGATATAAACGGGGCGGGTTTAGGCTGGGTATGTTCATATCCATATCCGTACCCATACCAAAATTCATACCCGTACCCAAATAGGTATTTACTTACACATCCATATCCATATCCATTTGATAGCTATTACCCTATGAATAATCCATTTACCCATTAACGGATATTATCTAATAGATAAATCCATAACCCAATGAATAAACCCATTTAGAGTTAAGCCAAATAATACTTTTAACCTTAATTTATACGATATTTATTTTAAAATTAAGAGTAAAAGGGTAATTATATATCGGGTAGATGAGCACAAATATGGATACGGGTAAAGGTATAGGTATGGATACGACTATCCTATACCCGTATCTGATGGATATTTTTTTATGCTCCATATCTATTTATTTATATCTGTTTAAGTGTCTGATGGATTAAACCTATCATATTTTAGGTAAAATCCACTCCGTTTACATCCATAGATCTGACCTAACCTGACTAGCTAACCTGAAATAATCCAACCCGACCCAACTTGAACTCGAACTATCTCAACACAAACCCAACCCGACTAGGCAAATTAACCCAATACAACTTGGATCTACAATAACCCAAACCCGAACTTGATCCAACTCGAACAATAACGTGATCCAAAATGACCCGAACCTGACCTACAACAAAAATGACCTGCAAACAACCTAATTCGAGAACAACCCAACTCGTTATAACCCGATTCACCTGACCTGATTACCACCTACAGTGTAGTTGATGAAGGAGAATGGAGTGGGGGGATAAGGAGTAATGATTTGGGTTGGGGTTCATGCAAAAGGAGAATAGGAAAGGAAGAGAGAGAAATGAAAAGAGGGAGAAAGAATAAAAGTAAAATGGGGGGATTAGTTGGGTATTTTTTTTACTAATACATATAGACAAATAAGAATGTTGAACATCTAAAAATATTAACAGATAATTTTATCTAAAACTTATTTAATGAAATTCATTTTAAAATAATATTGAAAAAGCTTTAGGAAGAAAATGCGAACAAATGCAAAAATTTATATTATTTATGAAAATACATAATACAATCTCAAAAAATATTAAAATCTATCTAAAAAATATTTAAACCAAATTCTGAGAGACGGAGATTGATTTAAATAATTTTTGAAAAGATCTTCTATAAAAAAATTTTGGAAAAATAGAAGAAAATTAATTTCAAAAGAAAAATCACAAATAAGTTGCGAAAACCTTTTAAATTAAATTTTTTTTAAAGACTTAAAAAAAACATATAAGTTTAAGTTCATAAAAATTTTCTACGATAAAATCATTAAAATATTAAAACTATTTAGAAGAAAATTTTATAATTTAAATAATATATTTTGTTAACGAAATATAACTCTAAAGCAAAGTTGGAATCGAGCAATAAAGTTATAGTAAAAAAATAAATCTAAAATATTAAGAATCACAATTTGCGAAAGAATGCAAATATATATTTTAAAATGAAAATTGAAATCATATTACTATAATAAAATCAAGGCCATGAACGAACTTATCTAGAATGATCCGTAATGATAATAATTACATAAATTCAAATATGAATATGAAATTGTTGATAAAACCATGAAACGAATTGAAATGAAAATAATTAAACATTTTCATCAATTACACCAATAAAATTATTATGGTTAATAAAATTGAATCGAAAAAATGAGGAGTATTATAGAAAGACCTTAGGGTTAGGTAATTCCACTATCGACTTTATTCAAATAATCTTGGCCAATTGTAGGCAATGACATATGGTATATGATTAATAGAATTTTCTATTCAAGTAATGTACCAAGATTTTTAGACTACATGCACTTTGCTTTCCCTTCTTCCTTGACTGAAAAACACTGAGAGACTAAGTTTTGCCCCACTGCAAGTTGTACTATTCTTTATAAAACCCTCTCCAAGGTGTTGACTAACATATTACAATCAATGCTTTGATCCTTCATAGTTTGCTTTCATTAAGGGTAGGTCTATCAAGGAGAATATTATACTTGCTAATGATCTCTTGTGTTTTTATAATCATAAGCATCTCTATCCTCATAATATGATGAAAATTCATCTAGAAAGGGCATATGTTTTTCTTAGCTAGCTTGGGATTCTTCTAGCGAGTCCTCTTGGAAATGCATTTCCCACCCTATTCCCTTGAAGCTTGTCACAACTTGTGTATCAGGGGACACACAATACTTCCCATAACAATGAAAACCTTAGTATTTTTTATGGTCCAAGAATACTTTGTTAAGGTAGCCCAATGTCACCTTATTTATTATCACCATGGAATACTTTAGTTGAATTTGCGAGTAGTTATATGGGTTAACCTTAACTTTCGAGGGCATCCCCAATGTAAGAAACTAGGTAGTATTAGCTTATATTTTTCCAACTATGCCCTTCTCTTCCATAGGGGTGACCCAATATCTATTAGATGCATTATGGAAACTCTAGAAAGATTTCGTCAATATTTTGGGTTTTTTGTGTTAGTCCATAAAAGAGTGTTATATACAATAGGGATTTGTAGTCATACTTAGCAAATTCTCTTTCACAATGTTTTATAAATTGAATAAATAGATAGTTTCTTTAGGATTAATACATAGATAAATACTAAGAAGATACCACATAGAAAATGAGGAGGAGAGAGGAGAGAGAAAAAATAGAAAAGTAGTATTATGATTTCTTATGTCCATGAAATGACTATAATACCTCATATATATAGAAAGAGATGTTAAATGAGAGAAAAGGGTGGGGGAATACTATATGGTAGAGAGTAGAAAATTTTTTCTAAGTATTCCATGATGTGCATGCCTAGAAATGTAGCTTTGTGTCACCACTATAGAAAAAAACATAGACAATAGTTTGAAAAGCAGTATACAAGACGGTTTGTAACTGCTACCTAATTTAATTTATGTATATAATATATACAAAGGATCTAAAAACCACTATCTAATTTATTAAATTTGACTTGATAATTATTAGTGACATAATATATGTAGTGATTTAGATGAAAAAAAATGTCTTGTAATATCAATATATACAATCATTATAGACCACAACTGTCATGTATACCTGTAATATGAACCTCTCCAACATTTCATTAAAGGGAATACACAATGACTTTATCTAATAAACTCTGTGTAAACCACCCATTTCATTGAAAGGGAATACAAAGTAGTTGTATCTAAAAACCACCGTGTATTATGCATATGCATGGCGGTTATTAGACATAATTGCTATGTATTCAATCTCAGTAAGCTAGGAGGTTTGTGTTATAGGTATACAAGTCAGTTTTAGCTAATAACCACCGTATATTCCCTATGAAAATACCATAAAACCTAATTTTAAAAATTATAGCTAATTAAGGATTTATTATGAAAATTAATTAAATTAATTATTATTTTTTAAATAAAAAGGAATTAGTTAGGGAAATCAAGGAGAAAATAATAAATATTTTTATTAGAAAATTTTGGGTATTTTAGCTAATTAAATATTTTATTTTGGAAATTAATTAAATAAATTATTTTATTTAAATAAGATGGACTAAATAGGGCCAAATTAATAGGAATGTTATAAATAATTTAATTGGAAAAAATTAGAGTGATTTGCTAATTAAAATATAATTTATGAAAAACTTTTCAAAAATCCTAAATTAGCCTAAAAAGGGATTTAAATAATATTTTATTTAAATATTATTATTATTTTTAAATATCCCAAATATTCAAATTAATTTAATTGACCTTAACCCACCTATTTTCTTTTTCCCTTTTCCTTTTCTTTCTTTCTTTTCCTTCCTTTTTCTTTTCTTTTCTTCCTTTCTATTCTCGTTTTCTACTCTTTTCCCCCGATTTGGCCTGCCTTCCCACGGCCCGATCCTTCTTTTCCTTCTTCCTTCAGTGGCCCGGAACGTCGTGCTGCACCTTGCTTCTTTTTCCCCTAGGAACACAGCATTTTGTTTAAAGTTTTTATCGCCGTTGGTTGGTTCTTCTCCTGTCTTTTCTTTCTTTTGTTTTCTCCTGGACCGCCAGTCCATGCATCCCCTTTCTTCTTCCTCCCTTCCCCTGACGTCAACCTGCACCACCGCCCACATCCGAGATTAACGCGGCCGGTTACACCCGTTTTGACCGGTCTTTTTTCTCCCTTTCTCTTTCCCCTAATTCGGCGACCACTTAGACCCAACCCACCTCCCTTCCTTCTCGCAGATGACCTCATCTTTCCTATACAACCGCCCATGCCCCGATTTAAATTTTGCCGACTTTTATTACCACCGGTGACCCTAACCCTACCTGCATTACTCCCTCACTGACCCATAGAACCCTACCCTCTCTTCTAAAATCTATAAATACCCTTATGATATACCAGGTATCGAGTTTTTGATCTCCTACCCAAAAAACCTCCTTTGTATGCCACTGCCATTTCAGATGCTAGCCTCGCCGCCGTCGGCTAACCACGCCATCCACTCCGCCCACCTAAGTCATCCCTACATCGTCCTCTACCCAACTAGACCTCCCTCCTCCCTCGATTTGCCCTACACAAGCCTTCCCGATTGTGTAAAGTTTCCTCTCTGATTAGCCTTTTCTCCCACCTCAGCCACCCTTCGTGTCGCAGTCCACCACCACTACCACCGCTGTCACTACTTCATTCACCTCCCAATCTGTTCCGCAGACCCTCCTCTACCTTCCCCTATATTTCTTTTCCTCTTCCTCCCTCTCCTCCTCTCTTTCTCTTCTTCTTTCCCATTCGGTCACCACCGCCACTGCCGTGCACCAGCACCTTTAGCTGCGCCGCCACCCTCATTATGTTCCTCTCCTTTAAGACAACCATAACCGCCCTTAGTTCCACCCTCTTTCTCTTGCTTTTTTTTTGTAGTCCTCAAATTTTCCCCTTTTCTTCTCTTTTCCGGCCACCGCCACCGCCACCGTGCACCACTGCTAGTGCTGCCTATCACCACCAGTCTAAGGTTGAACCCTAAACCCTCTCAACCCTTTTTCACTATTTATACAAGCTTTAATTTATTTTATTTCATTTATTCGAATATATATACTACTACTACTATTGTTGTTGTTGTTATTATTATTATTATTATTATTATTATTATTATTATTATTATTAATGTTTTTATTATTATTTCTATTGAGGGCTGAAGCCCTATTATATTTTTATTTCGATTATAATATTATTATTCTTATTGTTGCTATTATTATTATTATTATTATTATTATTCATATGTTGTTATTATTATTATTATTATTCATATGTTGTTATTATTATTATTATTATTTCAATGTTAGTATTATTATTCTATATAGGGCTGAAACCCTATTGTGCCTATTTTAAATTTTAGTAGTAGTATTATAAATATCAAGTCTTATTATTATTAATATTTTTATCATTAGCATTTATTATTATTATTAATGTTATCATTATTATTACTATTATTATTATTTATTAAGTTATTAATACTCAATGTAGGGTTGAGACCCTACTTCATTTTATCTTTGATTATTATCATTACTATTATCACCATTATGATTATTATTTTATTTTGCAATATTATTATGGTTTTTATCATTATTATTATTGCTATTTCATTATTATTATCATTACTAGATTTTACTATTAATTTTACTAATGTTATTATTAGTATTATTTTGGTGAAAGGTCGGAGCCCTTATTCCACCTTTTATTTCAAATCAAATTATTATTATTATTATTATTTTTTTTTAGTATTATTATTATTATTATTATTATTTACTATTATCATTATTATTATTTTAGTATCATTATTATTATTAGTATTATTATTAGGATAAAGTTTTTAAAACTTATATTATCAACTTTTACAATATTATTGTTATTTCTTATATTTCTAGCCAAAGTTAGTAATTAGTTAATGTCATTTTTATTAGTATTTTATACATCCTCATATGCATGTCTAAAGGGTCACAAACCAATCATCACATACCACAATATTTCATCACATACCATGTATATGTAATGGAGGAATCTAGAGTTTTGTATGGATGAATCTAGGGTTTTGCATGGAGGAATCTAGGGTTTTGTATGGATGAATTTAGGATTTGCATAGGTGAATCTAGGGTTTTACATGGAGGAATCTAGGGTTTTGTATGGATGAATCTAGGGTTTGCATAGGTGAATATAGGGTTTCACGTAGGAGTTTTAGGATTTGCATGAAAAGTTTGAAAGGTTGCATAGAATGTGTAAAGTCTGCATAGGAGTGAAATTTACATATGGAAAGTTGATTTGGGGGTGTGAAGAAGGTAACGTAAGTGCTGTTTTGGTGTTTGAACGCTTGAGATGAAAAATAATACGTGGAGCAATATAAGGGTACGTAGGAGACCGAGCTAGGGTTTGGTGTGGACAATTAGGGTTTGGTGTGACTACTTAGGGTTTTTATAGTAACACGTGTACTTGGTGATCAAAGTGTGATGATGAGGATGGAATCTATGGGTTGTGATGTGTGAAGTGTTAAAATGATTTGGATAGTGTGACGTGGAGTAGGATGGGCCACTTAGGCCTAAATTAGGGTTCCTAGGGAAAACCCTAGAGTAAGGAAATAAGTGGACTTGGGGGTGTGTAGTAGTGGGGCTTGACCCACATATTTCAATGTTGAAGTTCTAGTGTGAGTTTGAGTATAGCGGAAAGGTTGTTAGGAAAGTTAGGAGGTGCAGGGTTCTCATGATATGATATGGGTCAATTGGAGGATAAGTGTAAAGGGAGTGATTCATGCATGTCTAGGGTAAAGTTTATGAATAAGATACTGCAATACATTAATCATTTAAAGTAGAAGATTGTTGAGCTAGGCCTAGACCGATCCACCGGCGAATAATAGTGGTTAGGACATGATGTCCTATATGTGACCGGTCCACTAGCGAATAATAGTAGTCAGGCATTGTACCTGTGTGTTTCTGGTCCATCGGCTATAATAGTGGGGGATTCCATGCTCAACAAACCGAACATGTTTGTGTTAAGACATAGGAAAGACACTAAGTACTTATAGTGGAACACCATGAGAGTCGGGGCCATACCGGTCCACTGGCGAATAATAGTAGTCAAGAACTTTATACCCTGTGTGTTTTCGATCTACCGATAATAATAGTGGTCAGGAGCTTTATAACCTGTGTGTTTTCGGTGTGCCGGCAATAATAGTGGTCAGGAGCTTTGTGCCCTGTATGTATCCCGTCCACCGGCTATAATAGTGGAATTCCTGTACTCGCATGGTTTTGATAAAAAGCATGGTGTGAAAAGAATTTCGATAAGAGATTAATTAAGTAATTAATTTGGACAATAATTGGACCTTTGTATATTCACCTGAATGTTCATATGCCTTTATGTTATTATGTTGGACTTTATGATCTTTTATTATTCTGCATGGTTTATGTGATGTTATGTGTTGGCCTTAGTGTACGATTACCTTGATCAATAAGTAGTGTACTAATCAACCTTTTCATAGGTGCTACTCATTCCCACGAATAGTAGGCCCTTCTGACTTTGTACAAGTGGGCGAGACATCAGGCAGGGTTGAGTGTTGAGCTTGTGTTTGGCTCCAAGTTCAAGAGTAGTGTGGCTGGATACACTCTTCTTGTTATTTTATCTCCTCTGTTATTTCTTTTGTGTCGGGTTTAGCTTCTTATGATTTATTACTTGTATTGCGTATTTTAAATGAACATTTTATCGGTTGTAAGCTTATTTCTCTTTTGGATATGAATTACAATTTTGTACGCGTATTCTAATTTTTGGTGTTATGATCTTTCTAGTTCTTTCATGAACTATTGGTTTAAGTTTAATGTTAATCTTTTCTTAGCCTTAGAACTTGGTACTGAAACGGTCGGAGAGAACTGGTTTGGTACTAAGTGTGGCGGTAACATTCCCAGAATTCACGGGTTTTAATTTAAGAGCTTTCATTTAAAAAAACGGTGAATTTTGGGGTGTTACATATATACTCTTTCAAATTTTTTTTATGGAGCTCAATGCACCACACCATATTCTTTCTTGAATAAAAAAGAAAAAAATCAATATAATTTCCAAAATGCTTTCATTAGCCTCAACATTTACCACATCTAAAACACACAATTTAAATTCATAAGGTTCACATCAACATAACAATAATTTTATACTTTCATTATATAGCTTGCATGTAAAACGTTATACATAATTCTTTTTCATTCATATATACACTCTTGTTATAAAAAAAATTAAGGAACACATATGATCCCACAAATAATCATCACAAAAACTTATAATAAAATCTAACCACTTTTTCCTAAATTCATTAATCTTGTTTTCATTATATTTATGTATCTCAATAGGTTAATAGACCTACAAAATATAGAAAGTACAATTTTAGTATTAATTTATATAGCTAATCATAATTCATATGAACTATACTTCTCCTTGTTCAATTCAATGTTTGCAAATGATTTCCTTTATGAATCTCATGATGTAGTATCCACAATTTACATTATCTTCTTATCATGGGAACTGGAAAAAAATTAACTTAAGTTATCTTATTAGTTTCTCATATTAAATAGTTAAATTTGAATGACACATATCCTTAAATGACATAAAACTACTAACCTTATTTTTTCCTATGTCATAGGGAGTGGTGGTGCCCTTCCTTTCTTTTGTGGATATATCTTGAATAACTAATTAATGAAGTATCCATACATTTAAAAAATTATCTCTCTCTCTCTCTCTCTCTCTCTCTCTCTCTCTATATATATATATATATATATATATATATATATATATATATATATATATATATATATATATATATATATATATATATATCTGTGTGTGTGTGTGTGTGTGTGTGTTAGCGCATGTGCGCGTGCATGATATTCTAATTAATATCATTATATAGATTAATATTTACCATTCAATAACTGATTGTGGATCAAAAATAATATTTCTATCAATTGAATCCAACTAATATGCGGACCCTAAAGATGGCTTCAATATCACTAGTATCTAGTGCATGTTAAAGGAAAATATAGAAAAAAGAAGGATTGAGTCATCTGCATAACGATGATCACATATAGAGCACATTCAATATTATCATTTTCATTATATATTATTTGTGAGCATAAAAATCTATATACATCAGACCCATCTAAGACATCAGATAAGAAGTTCTCTTTCACACACCTATGATCATGAAAAAATAAATTACATATTTAGTATCAAAATATTGTTTCATAGTATTAATTAAAATAAAGTTGAACATGAAGGATTAAATTAACTTGAATATGTTATTATATGTTTACATTGTAACATGCAGTCTTATAACAAGTGTAGGATATCCCATGCCCCAATTTGGATGCTCAAATCCTCTAATTTCATTTGAAAATCCATAAGAAGAAAAATACTAATAGAGTTTCCATCCAAAGATAGTTTTATGTCCAAATATAACCTAAATTGAGGTTTCAGCCACAAGTCTTTATTATCGTTTCCATACCTAATAATTTTTGGGCCTCCATATAGTCCATATCCTTGATTTCCATATTACTAAAAATTCTTACTATAATACATCGACTCCAAGTAAGAAAGAGTAGAAAATATAATTATTATATCATATTTACCACCCTAAGTAACAAGAATAAAATATAGAATTGAAAAAGTTTAGATTATCTCATCCTTGATAATTATAAGATTATGCATCCATCCATTGAACTGCCTCGCTAGTAAGTGAAGTATGAGCATATCTGCTTCTTCTTGATTATTTGTCACACCAACTAGCACTTGCCCCATGTAGTGTACCTCGAAGACATTACGAACTAAGACCCAAACTTGGTCAACCCCCAATAACCAAGTATGAAGGATTGAATTGAAATCAATGAAGGTAATAATATTTGCCATAATAGGACCATCATCTATAGCTTGCAAGTTACAATGATACTAACCCAATAATAGTAAAAAAAAATTAAGTTATGGCTACAAAGTTGAATGTAGATTATATTTTATATAAAAAATACATTCAAGTACACATAATATAGTGTGCTATATTAATTAAATGTTATATGGACACTAGATGTAGAGAGTTCAACTAGAAATTGTAAAGAGGATGACATACCATCCAACCTCTTAAGGATTGCTTCTTGTGATTCCCTTAATGTTGCTACTTTTTGTTTCATCTTTTCAAAATTTTCCTTAGAAGGATGAGAACTAGGGAGAAATCTAAAAACCTTAGATAGGTTGAACCCATAATTATACATATTACATTGACCACCATGCTCTTGAGTGCCCAATGCACGTGTCAAAAGGTTTACAACATTTTTTTTTGTTAAAACCACTGACCGGAGATTCCTTTCTTAAACCCTCCTATTATAAGTAAGAAAAATAGTTAGGGATTAGTAACCATATTAAAACAATTAAATAGAAATATTATGGGCCTCATAATTTTCTCAACCATTTGTTGAGTTGGTTTGTTGGCAGGCTTTCCCTTCTTTACCTCATCATTTATCCAAACATCAAGTTGCTCCACGGGTATATATGGAGTATAAGTTAGATCTGCTTCCTCTAACTATTGTTTCTCATATTACATCAAGTAAAAATACTTAGTTACAATATTAGATCATAAAAGAGTGGCAAAGAGGTATGTATATATATTTTTTCATACCAAGCCTTCTCTAGCTACCTTATTGCCTTTACTCCCTATGTTGTGAGCGTAAATATTTTTGTCTACATTAGCTTTATTCTTTGTGCTCTTTTCTTGTCACATTAAATAGAGATATTATGTTAGTTTGAATTATATGCACACTCTTTTATATTTAAAAGTTAATAATAATATGTTCTTACATACTTTATATTCCTCTAAAGTCCCCCATGAATAGAACATCCTCTATTGGTCGAGGGTAATCACATCCCTATAGATATCTAGGGGCATGGAAATAATAATAGAATCAACAATGTACCTATAGTTTTTAGCCATCCACAACTTCTAATCCATCCAGTACTATCTCAAATCATAACAAGAATCTTATGTTACTATCTCACCTTAAATTTGTGCTATAATATTAAAAAAAATCAAATTATTAGTATGAATGTAATTAAATTATCATATGGTAATAACAAAAAAACAATTTTCATATCTATGCCTAATATTCAAATCATACCATAGTGTCGTCCCACACCCTATCCTTCAACTCTTTTGGGACATCCCTCCAAGTTCAATAAGTGATAGGAATGTACACATGAGCTTTAAAGTTACAAAATTCAATGAACAAATTCCTATTCTCACCTATTGGTTACCCTAATGCATCAAAATAAACATCAAATGTAATGCCATTTTCGTTATATCTATAAATTTGTGTCAATGTTATTCTTCCACTTTTTTGTGTTTTTCCCTCCTCATTATATGTATCATATTTATATGGATCAATAACTAAAACAACAAATACAAATTATAGATTAGAAAGTAATTAAAATAATATATCATAGCCACCTAGTATACCTCTTATAATTTCCACAGATAATAAGATGATCTTGTATCTCACTCACCCTTCTTCCACAATCTACACATGGGAAAGGTGTTTGCAAAGGATCTTTCGAATATTTAATAGCTATCTTAAGATAGTCTTAAACATCGTCTATATATTCTCTAGACAACCTACTTACATGTATCTACTTACGATCTATAATGAGAAGTAAGTAAAATCCCGCCCCTAAATTAAAAATAAAAATGGGGAATCTAACAATATTAGCCAGGTTAAGAAAGAACTGCCAACATACCTGGAATACATATATACCACAACAATATTTGTACGAGTAACAATACCACAATTTATACAATACTAACTATTTCATTTATATACTCTATTTTTAGTCATAGTTTGATAATATAGCTAGTAAATAATTTTACACCTCCACAAGACATTCAAAAACTAACAGCATACAATATGTAGATATACAACATAACATCATATGTAATATAAATACACATGAGGGAGTTAGAATGTGTAAGACGCTATTAAAATTTAGAAAATAGAGAAATTTATGCAAACAATATCAAACTATGAAGAGAAGAAGAACAAATGAATAATGAACATACTATGAGGAGAGAGAGAGAGGGGGATGAATATGGTGAATTGAAAAGAGGAAAAACCGACACAAACCTAGGCAAAGAGAAGAAATAATGGCATTGGCTACTGTAGAGGTTCTTCGGTTTGAACGATTGTTGCATTGTTTCTTACTATCAAGTGAGGTATAATTAAAAGTTAGCAGGTGAATCTATGTTGAAAAGCAATAAAGTAAAAAAGGGTGAAAGGGTATACATGATGATTCTAAGACATAATCGCCGTGTATTCTATTTTTCATATTAAAAAAATTGGTAAATGAGAATATAGACAATAATTTTGTTACATAACCGCCTTGTATACTCTTATCTAAAAAGTACTATTCTTGTTAAGTGTATATATAGTGGTTGCAGAAAAAAATGATGTCTACATGCTTATCTTCTCTTTTTTTAATATGAAAAATAGAATACACAATGGTTATATCGTAGAAAAACCATGTATAATCTTATAAAAAAAAATTACTTTTCTCGGTAAAGGTATACATAACGGTCAGATAGAAAAACTGTCGTGTATGCATTCTATTAAAAAATACCAAAACTCTCCCTCTATGTTTTCCCTTACTGGGTAATGGAATACATGACAACTCAGTTTTAAACCGCCATATATTGACTATTGTGTATTCTAATTCATGTACTCATGTAGGCTAGCAGTTTGAGGCATATCCAAGGCTAAATAGGGTATATTTAGACCTATCCAGGATCGGTTTAGGATCCTTTTAGAACAAGTTTTTTTTATTTATTTGGGATAATGTTCAAGGAAATAATAATCTAGCTAAGAAAATACCCATATCACACAATATTTGGGGTTCCAAGTTAGAGAATTATGTTTCAAATACTCGAGCCTTCCTATTTATGCTTATTTCTTATCTTCTTATCAAATTGGTGCTCTTATGGATAAGATAGTTATAATGATTCAACATTGGTCCTCATGTATGCTCACATATGGAGGTCAGCTTCAACTTATAAATAGCTTGTGTTTTGTGATACAAGTATACTAGATTTAAATCTTCCTCCACCCTAAACATGACATTCATCAAATTAATACCATGTGTTGTAACTTTTTATGGATAGGTAAGTTGGTTATATCCTGTAAATCACCTATTTCATAGGGCTCTTATTAGTTGTCGAAAAAGGAAGGAGTTATAGTTATTTATGACATTAAGAAGTAGAACAAAGCTAATATAGGAAAGCACCTCTTGAATCTAGCTAAAAAGAAAGATACACTCTAGATAAAATGGGTGCATGCCTATCACCTCACCATGAAAAATGTCTTTTTGGTTAGGCTATTGGTCTTAGATGTATGGACCGCATGTGGCATCATCCACTTACAAGATGAATTGTTTATGATGTTTAGAGACCATGAAAACTAGGTGATTTATAAAATCAGTGTCACCTATGACCTTATACAAAAGAAAGGTGATAATAAACCTTGGTGGAGGACTTTATGGATACACCTAGTATCCCCAAGATGAAAATTTATTATGTTGCTTACAACCTACGAATTTTTAACAACCAAATATTTCATGCGTCATCTTACATTAGCCATGGATAGTTACTATATCTTTTATTACCAAAAAGAAATGATGCCACACCTCTTCGGTGAATGCCCCATTTTAGGTGATATAGTTCCCCATGTTGTGAGATTGATGGGTAGGCAAAGTGAATGTAGTATCATAACAATATTTCCTTCACCCAATTATTATAGTGTATGTTTGAACTACATATAAAATGGAAGTCCTCAATGACCTGGTTGCCACCAATGTCTATGAAGTTTGGAAGGGGAGCAATGATGCCCCTTTTACCATAAAAATCTCTCCATGTTAACTAACTTAGTCCTTTGTTATTAACTGTACTAGGAATTGTCTGTATGAGTATAGAAAGTCAGATATGGTCCTCATGTCGCTATTATGGATAAATTTTTCACTTGAACTTGTACTACTTTCTTATAATTAATGAAGAGCTACTTTTATATAAAAAAATATATAAGTATTTTTAACAATAGAAAAAAATATTTTTTTGGTGCACTCTACTTTGGTTTTGTTTGGTTTGATTCTCAGCCTTGGATATCATGTGTATTTTACATTTTAATTATCATATTTAGAATAGTTTCATGGCAAAGGAAATTGGTTAAATTCAATGCTACTTTTACCTAGGTGAGGGCATAATATTTTGTAAACATGCAAGAACAATGTTCTATGGATTAATTACATAATCGTTTATTGAATAATTAAATAAGCCATATCACTTAGTTATTATAGAAATAAGAACTTACGAGCTATTATACAGTAAATATTTTTCTAAACGAAACTCATACTATAGAGCTTAGTGCACTCTATATTTAAGCGGTAGTTCAAAGTAGTAGTTTTTAAACAATATTCCTTAGCTGCATATTAATTGTAGCTATCGATGATAATTATATAGTACTAATTGGCGTGATTATTCATGCTCTGTACATGAACTGAGCTGGCTAATTATGAATGTAGGTCATTATACTTTGCTTTATAAAAGCTACTTTCTTAACCCCTTATGTTCTCCTCTTGAATATTTTCCTTCCTAGTTCAGAGTATGCTTTCTCTGCCCACACTAAATTACCTCAAAGCACTAAAAACATATTTAGTCACCACTTACCACTTTGTTCTCATGCACATTCAATCATGCCCAAAATCAACAAAACCATCACAATATCAAACAAAAGAGCACTTGACTTTTCCACATGGGGCAATTAACTTACTTATATAAGTAACTAATTTTCCATGTAGGTAAAATAATTACTTCTAATTCATGTCCCATATATTTCTCTTGTGATAGTCTGGAAATCACACAACTGCTATCGATAGCGATACTGTTACAAGTAGTAAATGTATCGATGTCATCCCAAGTGTTGGCCCTATTACATCTATCGAGGTGGTAGATGTTATGAATTGTAAGATTGAACTATTACCTATCAGCTACCTTGGTCTTCCGTTGGGGGCAAATGCTAAAAAAAAGGAAGTGTGGAAGCTAGTGGTTGAGAAGTTAAAGTAGAGACTGGCTGGTTGGAAATCGAAAGTCCTATCTAGAGCTAGACAACTGGTCTTCATTAAAAGTGTCTTGAATAACTTACCATTGTATTACATGAGCCTGTTTAAAATCCCTAAGGGGGTGGTGAAGGAGATCATTAGCATTCATAGGAATTTCTTCTGGAGTAGTAGTGGTGATAGGCATACCTTGCCTTTGGTTAAGTGGAACGTGATTCAAAATCCCAAAGTCTTGGGGGGTTTGGGTGTGGGGGACTTAATCATGAGAAATAATGTTTTTCTCTTCAAATGGTGGCGGATGTTCTATACTATGGAGGGAGCATCGTAGAAATTGATTATCTCCTCTATCTACTTAGGTAATCATTGGGGTTCTATTGATAATCCGGATGCTCAAAGAGGGTGGACACCATGGGGGACATAGTTCAAGCTAGACGAGGGAATCCTAGTTTCATGTCAGGTCTAAAAGTCGAGCTTGGTGATGGGTAAAGCATCAGATTCTAGTTTGATAAGTGCTTAGGGTAAGGAGCATTGAGAGATTCATTCCTGAGGCTTTTTATGGTGTCAGGACAAAAGGAAGAAAAGGTGACAGACATGGGTATATAGGAAGTGGCACAGTGGATATGGGACCTCAAATGACAGAGAAGGCTTTTTATCTGGGAGGAGAATCAAGCAAAGCAACTAAAAAATTTCATTCAGTAGTTTCACCTGAGCAAGGGTAGATAGGACTCGATCAGATGGGCTTATGATGCTACGGGAGTCTTCTCTGTGAGATCATTTTGTTAGGCGCATTATCAGAGAACAGCTGGGGATGATCAGAATCCTAGTATATCAAGTTTAATGTGGAGTAGTGTAGCACTACCAAGGATGGTTCTTATGTTGTGGTTTGCGGTACAGTATAGGCTCAACACTAGAGATAGATTGGTCAGGATGCGAATTATTAAACCAAGTGAAGAAAGGTGTCCTTTTTGTGAGTTAGAGGATGAAATGATCAATCATATTTTTTTGCACTCTATTGTGATAGGCAGGATATGGTACAAGGTGTGTGATTGGATTGGCTGCGACTAGGTGCTATCACAGTCTGTTGATGAGAACGTCTTGGCATGGCTAGGAGACAGGAGTAAAGGGTTGAGAAAGGAAATTTGGCTAGCAGCCTTTTTCATAATTATAGGGACCATTTGGGAGCTCATGAATAAAGCTGTGTTTGATAATCACAAAATTTGCACTAGGTGGATATTGATGTCAATCAAGATGATAATTGGTTTTTGAATTAAGTACAGTAGAAAGGAGTTCCCCTACAGAATTAATGAGATAGTTCATAATATGCATGCTCTTTTGGGAGTCGATGCGACATAATCTCTCTAGTGATTACTTTGATTGTGCAACTATTGTATGTTGAGATTGGATCTCTTTGATTTCCGTTTCTATCAACTATAAAAAAAAAAGAACATCAATTAGTTCTAAACTGTTGAGTGGTTGGCTTTATTTTCCACTTGCATTTGACATCCTACTTACTTAATTTGCTCTACTTGTCTTATGATATGTGCTTATGTTATTGACCGATTATCGTTGGTCCTGGAAGGACAAAAGCGCCAATATCATCACCTCATCAAACAAATTTTATGGTTTTGGTTAGTTTCTTCTAAGCATTGTTTAGATTCACTTTTAATTGAGATTAATTTAATTCATGCTATTTTTAGATTTGTACTAAATCAAGATTGATGACAATTTTATTGATCTTAAATAGTGGGAGCCTTTGTTTTACCTTCTATATTAACCTACAACATAATTTCATTATGTGAAGGTTTTGTATTTGTGTCTAATTGGCAAGTCAGTATAATTTATCTACCAAAATACTATGTGATTAGTTCATCAATCAAAAACACCGAAGAAAGAGAACAAAAAGAGTATAAAACACCTAGCACTACTACTAAACTAAGGCATTCACTACCTCATCAAGTTGAGCGTAAGGCTGGCAATAAGGAAATTTTTTTTATCCTTTTAATACTCATTTATAAAAACTCTAATTTAGCTATTTAAATTAAAAATTAATTATTATGAATAATTAATTATAGAAACTTTTTAGGATTGAATGTTCTATTATTGTGTGTATTATTAGTATTTTTGCTAATAACATAGACTAATAAATTTAAAATTTTAAGAAATTTTAATTAGATATCACATTTTGCCTGTAATAATATCTTAAACTTGTTTGTCTTTCTTTAATTATTATTTTATTCATTGATTTTGGCCCATAATCCTCTTATTATTTTTACGCCAAACCCAAACCTCTAACCAAAGTTAACCCAACCCCCTTAATTGAAACTCAACCAAGCCTACCCCACAACCCGGTGCGATACGTCGTTTCCTCCTTCCCCATGTATTGTGCCTTCTACCAAACAAGATCTAGCATTGCATGCACTGCAATGCCTCGTCCCATTAGTAGCCAATCTACCTCACCTGATTTCCTTCTGTTTCCTCATGCACTACCCCCATCTAGTCTAGATTCCCTGACCAAACGTGCCTTATACCCTCCTGCATGCTTTGTTCCATCGCTCCATACCTGTTTTCTTTCTCCCCTACAGTAACCTCACCTAATCGCACGCAACCCACCCGCTCGGCCAATCCATCCTAACTTGCTCGACTGGCTTCTTTTATTCTTGCAACCCAGCATACCAGCTTGGTTTTCCCGTTGCCCTACTGGCCTTCTTGTTTCACAGACTACCAACCCCATTAAACCTTTTTTTTGTCATCTTGTAAGGCGAAAAATAAAAGAGCACACAATTTTACGTGGTTCACCCAATGTGGGTTACGTCCACGGATGACAACGAGCAAGGATAATTTTACTATGTAGAGAAAGAATATAAGAAATCCTCAATTGAATAGATGATTGTAGAGATCTATCACTCTCAATTATTCTAACTCTCAAATGTGTGTAGAACTATGATGGATATTGTGAGTCATATTTTGAGAAAGGGCCAGAGACTACATATATATAGTCTTCAAAAGAAAACCCTAAAAAACTGCTAATTAATGGAGATTAAAAACTGTAACTCTCTATTGATGACAGTTAATACTACCAATTAATTTAGTAGTAAATTTTTCGGTTACTTTAGCTTCATATTTAAGTCTTCCATAACCTCTGGTTTTAAATTCTTCATTGATGGTAGTAAATACTACTAATTAAAACTCTTCAGTTACTTCAACTTCACATTAAAGACTTTCATAACCGTCAGATTTGAGGCATAAACTCAACAATCTCCACCTTGGCTCAAATCCACAATACTCATCGTCGTCATAAACCTCGAAAGGTAATCATATGCTGCAAGTACCAACTAAGTCTAAGCAATGCTTGAACTTAGCAGTAGGTAGTGGCTTCGTAAGCATGTCTGCAGGATTATCTGATGTATGAACTTTCTTCACCACAACATCTCCTACAGCAATAATGTCTCTGATAAAATGGAACCTAACATCAATGTGTTTGGTCTTCGAATGATAAGAATCATTCTTGGTTAAACAAATAACACTCTGACTATCTGAGAACACAATAGTAGTACCTTGTGCAACACCAAGCTCGAGAATGAGACCTCGTAACCAAATGGCCTCCTTCCCACCTTCAGTAGTTGCAACATATTCTGCTTCTGTAGTAGACAAGGCAACAATAGATTGCAATGATGCTTTCCAACTAATAGCACCGAAAGATAGTGTGAAGATATAACCAAAAATAGACCTATGTTTATCCAAGTCAGCAGCATAATCAGAATCAACGAAACCAACAATATCAGTGGTTTGTGCTCTATTCCTATCGAACACCAAACCAATATCAGAGGAGCCCTTCAAATAACGTAAAATCCACTTGATTGCGTTCCAATGACCCTTACCAGGATTGTGCATAAATCGGCTCACCATACTCACAGCATAAGCTAGATCAGGTCTAGTATAGACCATAGCGTACATCAAACTACCAACTGCACTAGAATAGGGAGTGCTAGACATTAGCTCCTTCTCTTCCTCGGACTCTGGACAAAGCTTTGATGATAGTCTGAAGTGAGCAGCTAGAGGTGTAGACACAGGTTTACAATTACCCATATTAAACCTGTCTAACACCTTCTTAATATACTTTTGCTGTGAAAGAAATAACTTCCCATCCTTTCGATCTCTGATAATCTCCATGTCGAGAATCTTCTTAGCTGCACCAAGATCTATCATCTCGAACTCCTTGTTAAGTTGTGATTTCAACCTGTTGATTAAGGACTTATCCTTGGAAGCAATCAACATAAATCAATAGATAAACAAAGGAGCCACCTTCAAACTCTTTAAAATAAACACAACTATCAAACTTGCTTCTTGTGTAGCCTTGCCCAATCATAAAAGAGTCAAACCTCATATACCATTGTCTTGGAGCTTGCTTTAAACCATACAAGGACCTCTTCAACCGACAGACACAATTCTCCTTATTAGGAGCAACAAAACCTTCAGGTTGATGCATATAAATCTCATCTTCCAACTCTCCATGGAGGAAAGCTGTCTTGACATCTAACTACTCTAACTCAAGATCAAATAGAGCAACAAAAGCAAGGAGAACTTGAATGGAGGTATGACGAACAACTGGTGAGAATACCTCATTAAAGTCAATACCTTCCTTCTGACTGAAACCTCTAATAACGAGGCATGCCTTCCATCTAGCATCTTCAACCCCAGGTATGTCTTCCTTCCATTTAAAGATCCATTTGCAGCTCAATGATCGTCGACCCTTAGGTAACTCAACTAACTCCCAAGTGCCATTCTTGTGCAAACTCTCAATTTCTTCATTCATGGCAACTAGCCACTTAGAAGAATCAGGGCTGGATATGGCCTCAGAATAAGAAGAAGGTTCAACACCTTCGGTAATCTCTTCAGCTACCGCTAGAGCATAAGCAATCAAGCCATCATCATCTCCATCTGCATATCTAACGGGCCTTCGAATATTTCTCCTTGGCCTATCATGAGCAATAGAATAACCATCCACTTGCTGCTGCTAGATGGGACTAGTGGTATGAGCTAAATGGTCAATATCATCAACATCACTGCTGGACTGTGTGGATGAGGAAGAGGGAGCACTATGATCTGAATTAGCAGGCATCACTTCTAACTCCACCTTCTCGCTAGTACCTTGTTGATCACTTGTACCATGCGAGGAAATAGTAGATTCTTTTCCAGAAGATAGTAATGCATTCTCATTAAAAGTTACATCCCTACTCAGAATAATTTTTTTAGAGTCGGGACACCAAAACCTATACCCCTTGGACTCAGAAGCATAGCCTAAGAAAATGCATTTAACAGCTCTAGGAGCTAATTTACCATGATTAACATGAATATATGAAGGACATCCAAAGTTTCTTCCTTTGGAGGTAGGCGCTATATGATGACTCTAATTGATGACTTCTCCTGAAAGGTTTGGGTTTATTTTCTACGCCACAAGAATGAAGCCTTTCCTACTTTCAGGAAGTGGAAAACTCTTATTGAAAACTAGACAGGGAAGAAGGTAAAGAAGCTCAGGACAGATAATGGGTTAGAGTTCGTTGAGACAGACCACTTGTAAGGCGAAAAATAAAAGAACACACAATTTTACGTGGTTCACCCAATGTGGGTTACGTCCACGGACGACAACGAGTAAGGATAATTTTACTATGTAGAGAAAGAATACAAGAAATCCTCAATTGAATAGAGGATTGTAGAGATCTATCACTCTTAATTATTCTAACTCTCAAATGTGTGTAGAACTATGATGGATATTGTGAGTTATGTTTTGAGAAAGGGCCAGAGACTACATATATATAGTCTTCAAAAGAAAACCCTAAAAAACTGCTAATTAATGGAGATTAAAAACTGTAACTCTCCATTGATGGCAGTTAATACTACCAATTAATTTAGTAGTAAATTCTTCGGTTACTTTAGCTTTATATTTAAGTCTTCTATAACCTCTGGTTTTAAATTCTTCATTGATGGTAGTAAATACTACTAATTAAAACTCTTCGGTTACTTCAACTTCACATTAAAGACTTTCATAACCGTCAGATTTGAGGCATAAACTCAACACATCTCTGTTGTTTTTTCCCTTCGTTTGACTTTCCAGCAACCAACCCAGCTTGCCCAACATGTTTTTTTGCCCATCGCCTCGCCATCATCAGCACCACCTCCCCCAACTTGTCCTCGTCTATGCAACCTTCGCCAACCAGCAACACCACCACCTCAACCGGGCTTCTTCGCCAAATCATAACTCCCCAATCAAGCATTCGTGGTTTGGGCTTCTGCGAGAAGCAGTCCAGCATCACCACCATCCACAACGTAGTCGTGCACTCCGGGCCCCATCTTCTCAACCTCCTAGAATGCAGATCGAGCCAACTCTAGTTGTACCCTTGGTTCCTTGCATCACACCTCCCCTGGTTCATGGGTCTCCTCTCGTGTAGTACTGCAAACCATCAACCCTCCATGTTAGGGGGATTCAACTAATAAGATTTATTTATATTATTTGAAGGCGTGTAGGACACTAACTTAAAGATAATATTGCTACAATAGTTTACCTTTAGGATATAATAAAATATTTATATGAGACTCTTAATAATTGTATTAATAAGTTTCAACCAAATACCTTAAAATAAAATATTCACCGCATAATTATGGGGTATTTAGACTAGTTAAAGAGTTATAATAAAGAATTATATCTCTTTTCAAATTTCATGACTATTCATTTGAGTCAACACAATTCTTCAATTAATTCATTAATTTTTCAGTTAACACAACTCTTCAATTAACTTAATTAATTTCCCAAATTATAGGTAATTTAAAGAGTTATAATGAAGAAGTATGTTCCTTTTCAAATTTCATGACTCTTTGTTTGAATCAACACAACTCTTCAATTAAATTAATTAATTTTCTAAATTATAGGTAATTTGAAGAGTTACAATGAAAAGATATATCCCTTTTCAACATTTATGACTCTTAATTCTAATCAACACAAGTCTTTAATTAAATTAATTAATTTATAAGATTATGGGTTACTCAAAAAGTTATAATAAAATTCCATGTTCTTTTTCAAAGTTCATGACTCTTCATTCAACTCATCACAACTTTTCAATTAAATTATATACTCACATATATTATATTATAGTCTACTCCAATAATCCCCCACTAGACTATAAGATATATATATTTGCTTATTTAAAAACATGAAATTATGTTTAAGAAAAGATATCTTAAAATGTAAACCAGTTCATAGCTTTAGTATTTTAAAATTTTAATGAGGCTAGTAATATCTACAAATTAAACCAAAACTTCTTCCATAAAAACCAAAAATACTATGCACGTAATATCATCCAATATCTTTGTATGTCTCTTATTATTGTAGCACCACTATTACCATGTGCTAACCTGGTTTATCGATATTTATAATAGATAAATTCTACAATTCTTTTATAAGGGGATCTGCTAAATTATTGTCCGTTCTAACATAAACAATAGCAATAACACCATTTGAGATTAATTTTCTCACATACTGCATATCTCACACATATTTGCAACAACAAAAGTTATTGCAAAATAAAAATAAAAATAGCATATTACAGCAACAATATTTGCCATTGCAAAAACAAATTAATTGCAACGGTTTATGTTGTTACACAAAATTGAATATATTTTAGAAACAAAAAATTACAAAATACTTCGAGTCAATATGACCACATAGAGGTCACTTGATAGCACTTGGGACCTACAAATTTCTAACATCTCGAGTCAAAACGACCATACGGGGCCACTTGGTAGCCATCTAGCCTTATGGATGAACATGAGGGCTATCGTGGAGTGCTTTTAGATTGATCAACTAGCCCTATAGATGAACATGAATCCCTTCCGAAACTTCTTAGGAGGGTCACCCATCCTAAAAATTACTCCATGGCAAGTACGCTTAACTGTTGAGTTTTTAGGATAACATCACCACAATAATGGTATACTATATTGATATAAGTAGTCGTATCAATCCTTATAATATTCCACTCAATTTGGAAGTATTACACTTTATCATTGCAAAAAATATATAATTACAACAATAATGTATTTTCCAAAATTTGAACTTAAAACTTTAACAACCATTTTTTTTGTAGCAAAAACATACAATTGTAACGACAAGATAACTAATTTAAACACCGTTGCAATATATGACCCGTGAAACCTCTAATCGATGTCCATAAATTATGCCATATACTTATGTGCTACTTAAATCAATATAACCAAAATACATAAAAATAATTCTTAACATATATATCAAGAA
This sequence comes from Tamarix austromongolica, assembly GCA_039764185.1. NCBI lineage: Eukaryota > Viridiplantae > Streptophyta > Magnoliopsida > Caryophyllales > Tamaricaceae > Tamarix > Tamarix austromongolica. The sequence continues at coordinate 73,835,158 of CM077816.1, read as the reverse complement.
AAAATTATCAAATTGAATGAAAACTTACCAGAATTCTGCTCGGCAATTAGGGCTTTGATTGAGTTGATGGATGCCGAGACAAATTGGCGTGTCTAATTGATATAACTAGACAAGGCTACTACAATGGAGGTAAGCTTGGGAGGTGGAGAAGGTAGTGGCAACAAATAATTATTTTTACAACAACTTATTATTGTGTTAAAATAATCTAAATACTTACAACAAGTATATTCATTGCAACAAATTCAATCAATATTTTGCAAGAAAAAAAATTGTTGCAAAAATGTTTTATATATTACAAAAAATAAATGTCATTGCAAATAAATCATCGTATACATTGCAACAAAAAATGTTGTTGCAAAATATATAAATGTCATTGCCTTAAAATAATCTTAATATTTGCAAAAAATATAGTCGTTGCAATAAATTTAATCAATATTTTGCAACAAAAACAGTTGTTGCACAAATATATTTTATATTGCACCATATAAATGTCATTACAAATAACCATTGCATATATTGCAACAACAAATGTTGTTGCAAAACATATAAATGTCATTGCGTTAAAATAATATAAATATTTGCAACAAGTATAGTCATTGGAATAAATTAAATTAATATTTTGCAGCAAAAAAAAGTTGTTGCAAAAACCATTTTGTATATTGCACATATGACTGTCGTTGCAAATAAACTATTGCCTACACTACTACGAAAACGGAAAATAATAAGGGGACATTAATAACGATAGTTTGAAAACCATTGTCAAACACGTGAAAATTAATGCACGAGATTGTTTTGATAACATTTATAGTTCAAAACCATTATTAAAAGGGCAGCGTTAAAATTTACACGAACGTTTTAATAACGGTTCAAGTAAAACCATTATTAAAAGAGGTTTTAATAACGGTTCATACAAGAACCCTTGTCAAAAGTCTCAAATTTTTAATAATGGTTCCTATACTAGAAGAACTGTTATTAAAAGATGTTTTAATAACGGTTCTTTTAGGAACCGTTATTAAAAGAGGTTTTAATAATGATTATTTCAAGAACTGCTATTAAAACCCCAAAATCCGCCTTTTATTTTGTTCAGTTATATTTTGTGCCAAAAATTTCAGACTCTCTACACCTTCCCTCTCTTACTCTCCTTCTCCTTACAAACCCTCAAACCACTACTACGGCTCCTTTCAATTAAGGGAAACCCCCGCACCCCCAACTCTCCACCACCCCTCTGCCATTGTCGGCTTTGTATATGTATGCTGTCATTGTTCCGAACCTAGACAACACTTGTACCTTCATCCTCTGCCATGTTTGTAGGCCGTTGCTGCTCTTAACTTGCTCGCCGCCACTCCCTTTATGTATGTGTTTGTTCTTCCGCTCGTAGATTTTTCTCTACTTATATATATGTATGTATGTATGTATATATAAATGCATGCATGTTGCTACAGGGTTGCGTTTGTTTGTTACAAGATTTAATACTGATAAGTTTAATCAATCCATCAATTTTCGATTATAGAAATTAAAGATGTGGGCAATTCTAATTCAAAGCAGATTGGGAAAAACTTTATTCGATCATTCAAAGAAGCTATAATCAATTGCGAATGAAGGATTTGAAAAATTAGATCTAAAGTCTCTCTCTACCATAAAATTATGTTTGTCAAATGAGGTATGTTAGGAGGGGGTAAAAAAATCAACAACGGCAACCTTATGTTTGAAGCTTGAGCCATTATATATGACAAAGTCAGTAGCAAATTGGGTACTATTGAAAAGTAAGTTTTATGACCTGAAACTAAGTGAGAGTCAATCTTTGAAAAGTTATCTGGATGAATTTGATTTTATCATTATGGATTTGACTTTATCGTTATGGATTTGCATAATATAGATGTTAAATTAGATGATGAAGATTTGGTTATTATGTTGTTGTATTATTTGTCTACTAGTTTTAAGCATTTTTGTTAAACTATTTGTATGGGAAGAATGAGTTTGTCCTTAAGGATGTAAAATATACCTTTCTATAATGAGAGTTGATTGATAGTCAGTTGGTTGGTGATGGTACTTTTGGAGGCTCATATGGTGAGGGATTGGTAGTTAGGGGAGGACCCAAGAGTAGGGGTCTAGTGATAAGAACTTGACATGTCATGGTTGTCGCATGAAAAGCCATATCGGGATATACTTTCCTAATAGGAAATCAACAAATATAGCTAATGGTGTATTTGATGGGTGTGATGTTGCTATAGTTGGGGGCGATGATGATGGTGATATACTGACTGCTACTAATGGACATACCATATTAGTTGATAGGTGGATTCTGAATTCTGGGTGATCCTACCATGTATGTCCCAATAAGAGCTAGTTCTAGACATATGGCACTATTCGAGGTGGAGTTATTATCTTGAAAAATGATGCTTCATGTAGAGTTTCTGGAATTGGAACTATGAGGGTGAGGATGTATGATGGTGTGGTCAGGACACTATTTGATGTTATGAATGTTCCTAAGACAACCAAAAGCTTGATTTTGTTATGTTCCTTGGATAGAAAAGGTTATAGGTGTGTCATGACACGTTGAAGATTGCTAAAGAGTTTGTGGTGGTGATTGTTGGCAAGTGGGTCAAAAGATTGTATGACCTTATTGGCACAACTATTGAGGGTGTAGTTAGAGTAACATTGAGAGTATGTGACTAATATATTATCAACCTTGATTTGACACAACTAAGACACAGAAGTGTCATTGGCATGGCTTGGGGGTCCTTGTGCTATGACCCAGTTACATCTAGATCTATTACCTATATGAATTCCTTCTTGATAAGAAGGTGGAGTAGAAGAATCTACCTGGTGCTTCTGACAAGGTGGAGGTTGTTGTTGATTTAGATGGTGCAGATTCTTCTAGTGAGGAAGAATTTAGGTAGTAGGTACAGCAAGTAGGTATTGCTTTAGGTATATTTAGTTATGTACTATATACTATAAGTATCATTGGTGTGTAGGAGCTAGTGTTATACTTAGAAGTTATTTTGGCTAATGATTTTGCCTTGTGGTATTCTACTGGAGTTGTTGAGGAGACGTGGTCTCTTTGGCAAACTCGAACATTGGTATATGATGTTTCACTAGTTATTCTTTTGTTATGTGTTTATTTTTTTCTTATTGTAGTAAAAGAAATGTTTGAGGAGAACAAGTTGAATACTTTAGATGTGCCCAAATCCAAAGTAACTGTGATGGCTTGTTTAGTCACTAGTTCATACTTTTCAGGTGTGAGATGCTTGATTTATGATGTGATCAGTATTGACTACTATATTGCTAGTGTGGTGAGAATGTGTGTGGTGAGTCGCTTGAAAACACCTTGGTTAGGTGTGGTAAGGATTCTAAGGTACTTGATGAGTACAATATTTTATATTATTGAGTATGTATTGTCGACTATTCTATTGAAATATTACTTTGATCTTAGTCGTGGTCCTGATGATTAGTGACACACTAGTTTGATAGTGTTTGACCTTAGAGGTTTTAAGGTTGTGTGTTTGACTATGATAGAGGATTTTCAAGAAGCCTTGTGACTTTGTGGTTTAGTACGAGATTTGGGGTTCGGTCATGGTACTCTATTTACTTGTGGTGATAGTTATAATGCTATTTATTTAGCAAAGAATTATAATTTTTTCCATAGTTGAATAAAGCACATTGACATCCAATATCACTTTATTTGGGGTACTATTATTGCAAGCAAAGTTGTGTTGGAAAATGGTTGCTTTAGATAATCCAGTTGAAATGCTAATGAAGCCACTGACCGTAGGTAAGTTCATGTGTTTCTTGAACTTGATTGATGTTTATATGTCATGAGGCCCTTTGTTGAGCCAAGATTTTTTGTATAGGTATTTACATGTCACGTGTCACAAATATTGGGTCAAGGTGGAGAATTGTGAGTTTTGACTAGGTATTTGAGCATAACATAATATTATATTGGTTTGTGCAGGTGTAGTGTAATATGGTATTTTGTGTGAGAAATACGGGGTTACTATGTTAATAAACACAAACCGTATTTCCTAAACATTGATCATGTTTTTATTATATATTCAAAATACATTATTTTGTTTCGTAGGGCTTTTTCTTCTATAAAATAAGACATGTTGAAACCCTAGTTATCCAAAGTCATGTGTCCCAACTTATTTTTCTTCTCCATATAATTCTCCATTAAAAGATAACTGTAGATTTATGTAATTGATTGATTGATTGGTTTAATAATCTTATAATTACACAAGAGCACGAATAAAGATCTTTACTTTTTTCTAAATTATTTTATTTTGTGTTTGAATTCTCATTTGTGTGCCATCTTGTTAATCTCGATTTGGTGTGGATCTCTCTAAATCCATGCTAATTCTGCAACATAATGTAATAATACAATCATAGAAAAGATACACAAGGTCATAAGGTACAACAACGAGGAATAACATTTGTATTGATTAACATATGAGGTAACTTATTTATTAATTCTAGGTCTTATAATAATAATGGCATGATTAATGTCTATAATCTTATTTACGTTGAGTTAAGGATCCCACTATTATTAATCGGTGGAATAGTATCATAATATATAACCCCACTAAATTTCAAGTGGTATTCTCAACCAGTTTTTACTCACGTATTATTTCACTCCAAATGATTAATTTTTTATTTGATGATTACAATCATTTATATAATTTGTTTAAATTTGAGTTTAGGAACCCCCACTATTCTCAACTGATGAAATGGTATTAATAATATAACCTCAAGCCATAAAACTCCTAGCCACTATTCTTATCATGTGGGATAGACAGGTACAATCGATCCTGACTTACGTGGTATTTCACTTTAAGTAATTAATATCTTATCGATGATTATGATCATTCAGATAATTATTTAAATTTGAGCTTAGGAATTCAACTATTCTAAACCGGTGGAACAATATCAATAATATGCAACCCTAGGACATAAATCTCCTAGCCACTATTCTCGTCTAGTGGAACATATAGGTACAACCTATCCTGACTCATATAAAATTTTAATGTAAATAATTAATATCTTATTCAAGGTTAGTTATTTCAAGGGCATTATGGAATACACATATAGGCATACAAGGCACATGACCTAACATATTTTCCCAAGGATAGGCCATATTCCCCTAGGAAACCCTAATTTTATAAGTTAAGCATAACTTCTCTCTTGTCACTCATTCTATCACCAATTTCAATACCCATCCATTAAATATTATTATTAAAAACATACCCAAAAATTAAAGTTTAACTCTTATGTCTTACACATGTAATAATAACATATTTTTAGCGTTATTATTCACCTTTCCCCATAAAACTCTAATATCACAATTAATCATAACTCTTTCCATAAGACTCATATAACCCTCAAATTTAATATGCATTCCTAAAATGCTATTATTAAAAATATATCTAGGATTCAAGGTTAAACTCCAACATTCCACACATGTTCTAATAATTTCACCCCTAGGATTACTATTCCACTTAAAGCCACTTTTTTCATTTATTGGACTTAGATTATTCATATTCACTCCAAGTCCAAGTATTTCAAATAATAGATTTAACATATTTTGAACCAATAATCACCTTATAATACCCAACATTCTATTTTAACCCATATTGACTAAAATACCCTTGAGAAACCTAAAATATTCATATTTTCACAAACATCTTATGAGTCCTAAAATAATTTTTCAACCTCCAATATATATATATATATATATAATCATAAGAATGCATGACCATAAGTATATATATTGTATACTCCAATTTATTCCAACCCACTATATTTATAAAACGGAAGTTTCCACAGCTTCCTCACTTTTACATGACATGGTACGACATATATATCATAAATATAACAACATTATCCGCATAACATTTTGAAAAATTATATCACATATTATTGCACATATTGAACATAAAAGTCTTAACTATGACATGCAATTTTACTGAAGAGGATTCGGTCTCTAAGCACATAAGGCCTCATATTCCTCATTCAATACCACTAGAATATCACCTATAAGTTAAAATAAAATAATATTTGACTTAGAAAAATTAACTAAGGAAACTAAGGCAAATGAGAAGGAGAAAAATCGGAGATAACCAAAAGTGGGAGGCTCGACATAAGGTGGTGCATGGTGGAAGCCTTAACGGTGCTCTAAAGAGAAGGCAAGATGGCATAGTTAGGAGAAGTGCACATGGGCTGAGCATGCAAGGTGAACATGGTTAGGAGTGAGGCTCGAGAAGGAGAGCATGGTTAAGACATGAGTTGGTCAAAAATGATGCGTAGGTGGTGCATGGTTTGGGAGTGACGCATAGGCTAGGCATGTAAGGTGCACATGTACCGAGTGTGCCTCAACAAAACTAAATCATGTGAGCACAAGAAGATGAAAATGAGCATGGTTTAGGGTGGCTATGGTTGGGTGATGGTAGGGGGGGGATTGATGGGAATAAGGTAGTGATGGATGGAAAAGAAGGTGATGGTGCTTGGTGGTCGGGGTTGGTGAGTGGCATTGTGTTGGTGTGGACGCATAGTGACAAAAATAGAGCAAGGAAGGAGGAAGGAGTGGCTCGGGTGATAGGTTCTTAACAAAGGAATGAGAATAGAAGAGATGGATAAGGAAAAGAAAAGGGAGGGTATGCGCACACACACACACACACACACACACACACACACATATATATATATATATATATAAGTGCATTGGGTTGAGGTGAGGGAGATGGAACCTAAAGGGTGAGGCTCGATGTGGTTGGTTTTGACATGGGTGGTGTGGTAGGGGTGCAAGCTAGGTTTAGGTATAGGCTATGTAAAGGGTGGCTAGTGTACGCAATTTGAAGGGAAAGTGATGTCACACATGGGAATAAGGGACGTACATGGTTCAAAGAGGAAAAGAGGGAGGGCTGGCTATGCTGGTTGAGGAGAAGGGGAAAAAAGGAAAAGAAGGGAAAAGGAAAGGAGAAAAGAAAATAAAAAGGGAGAAGGAAAAATGAAAATGGGAGAGAGAAATTTGGGTTTGGGGTTAGGATTGGGATTAAGATTAGGTTAGAATTTAGGGATTTGGTTAAAAAATTAATCCATCAATTAACTAGGGTTAGGATTAGGCTAAAAATAAAATATAAATGAATATAAAATTAGAATTTAGAATAGTTTAAAAATATTAATCGAATGAGGTTAAAATTAGATAGAATTTTTGGGAATTACACTAGTCAACTAGTCTGTCAAACCTATCGACTAGTTTGAATATTGATAGACTAACTTGGACATTTTTGAGATTTTTATCTATGGAAAATCAATCATTGGAGTATATTTTACACCCAATTGCTAATGTTAAATTTTCTAATCATTTTAACACTATAAATAAGAGTTGTTAGACTTTCATATCTTAAAATTATATATATATATATTCATATCTTATTAAAATCAAAGAGGGTTTTGATTTCACACTTTCAAATCTAAATCAAACTTCTCTAGTACTCAAGTTGTTCTTCATGTTCAAATAGATTGTTCTTACACTTATAATACTTATTCATCTAGTTTACTGACTTCCCTCAAATTTAATTATACGCTTTCATTTCATTATTTTGTGAGGAATCAATTGTAAACATTACAACACTCTTCAAAACTCATTATCAAGAGATTATGTGTGTTTAGAATTCCTAAAGTGGTCATTAGATTTTTATATCTCTAACCCTAGAGATATTAACTAGGTAAAGGTGTAAATCAACTCTTAGATATGCCATTGAGATTGTAGACTTATAAACCCTTAGGAATAATCATCATCAATATATAATAAAAGAAAATTTCAAAATCCAAAAGAAAAGACCTTTGGGTAGAGGTATATTGGGCTCTTGAACCACTATAACATCATTGTACAAAATTTTAATTTCTTGTTATCTTTTATTTTACCCTAATCATTGCCTCTAGTGTGCTTTCAAGTTTCTTGTTTCCAAATCAATATTGAAAAAAGCAACATTTATTTTTGAGGGGTTGAGGAACAAACTAAACAATAAATTCTAGAATTTATTGTTTTTTCTAATGGATCCATACTTTTTAAGTGCTTAAGGGTTTCCATTGTAATCTTCAACACTCACAAGCCACATACATCATTAACTCCAATAAACCACTCTCTTATTCATGGATCATCGCTTTACAAGAGCCAAGTGTTTCTATCACATAAGAAGGTTATACTTAAATCTTACTAGCCCCTATACAAGCATCTTATGTACTAGGTAGGCTCTTCTAATGAAAGGTCCTACTAAGAAAAAAGGACAGTTTGAGAATCAGTGATAGTGAAGTATGGAACATTGCTACCATTAAAAAACTTGTAGATATTGACCTAGAAAATGTTGGATTAAATAAGTCACATGTATAGCATCATGCATGACCTAATAAAGGCAACAAGATTACTATGTACTACTTCATAGGCTATGAAGAGTATTTTCAATTTGAGGCCTCTTCTCCTACTTTGTTTGGTGCAAAAGAGGGATTTGCTTATAAATGAGAACCACCGAAAACTTGATAAGCAAAATTTATCTAGTTAGTAGCTTTTGAAATAATGAAAAATATTGCTCTAAAAAACTAATGAAAAAAAAATACTATTTTTAATCAAATTATACATGAAAACTATACATAATTGGATCATTGAAAAACAATTATAAATAATTCAATTTTCCATAAAAGGAATCATATTTTTAGTGAGATGATTATCTTACTTATTTACCTTATAAATCTAACGTTGATACTTGATTATTATGGTAAATGATTTGACTACTAGTACACCATTACTTTAAAATAATAATAGTATTATACTTTATTTGTATAAAAAAATTATTCTTTGATCAAATTTTTATGTAAGAAAATGTTAAATTAAAAAATTCAAAATTTACCTTTTATTTTTTACTCTCACTTTTTTTATTAAATTATGCATTAAATATTTTATTATTATTTAATAAAAAATATAAGTATAATTTTAAAACTATTTTTATTATTTTATTAAAAAATTTATAAATTAATATAAAAATTTTCATTTTTAATGCGAATAAATTAATAACAAAGAGGTCTATAGTCTACTAATAATATTTAACTATTTAATGGCTATTACCATCTCACAGCACAATTCTATTGTGTTGGAGTCATTTACATTTAATGGCTATTACCATCTCACGGCACAATTCTATTGTGTTGGAGTCATTTACATTGAGGTGCGTCCCCTCCCCGAAAATAATAATATCACGAAGGCTTACGTCGGCTGTGACCGCCGTGTGATGCGCCGCGCTGGCTGCGTACAAATGACGCCCAAAGCCAAAATTGATGATTCTGATCAAATACAGTAGACTGTAGAGGACGGTCGACCAGAATATTTATTTATTATTGAAAACGAATTTTGGATATTAATATTTTTTAATATAAATTAATAAAAAATATAAAAATAATGTTATAAAGATATTTTTAACAAAAATGTAATTATTATATTTTTTAAAAATAACAATAATTAAAATTTATCTTTAAAAAATATTAAAAATATTCTTTTTAATATCAAAGTAGCATAGAATCATGTTCCATAAATTTCAGCCCCCCCAAGGATAATAAATGATTTGCCGGCTTTTTCAATTTTCATATTCCTTTTCCTCCCGCAAACGTGAATAGTGGATTTTTAAATTTTATTTTTGGGTTTTCTCTTCTGGCACCTTTATTTATTCCATTAAGAAAAGACGCCAAAAAAAGGCCCTCCTTGGGTGACTGCTTTTTCATCTTTGATCCTCACTGCTGCAACTTTCCTTACGTTTTCTTCAACCAGAACTCATAATCATCTTTTTCATCTGTCTCGTTTCTAATTTGTTTTCTCCTCAGGTTTGAGCAACTATGGCTTTCAGACGGGTAAGTTTATTTTGATTCTAAACGACTCGTTAATTCATGTATTCAGTAAAGTTATTGTCGATTGTCTATTCTAATTTCCCTGTTTAGCTTTATAATGTTTGCATCAAGCTTGTCCTTTTATCTACATGTTTGAAGATGTAATCCTGTTTTAGTTTTTGAATGAAAGAGAATAAGAGTTTAGTGGAGTTACATTTTTAGTCGGACTTTTAATCTTATTTGTGTCATGTGTGTTCTGATGTTCTTTTCACTCATATTGTTGCGATGATATTTCAACGGTTGTCATTGCGGGTCTAGTGATCTCTGCGTTTTTCTTTAGCAAGCGTTTGATTTTATTCTTGTCTGCTCACTTTCTCTGCTAGGGCATTCTCATTGAATCACTTCTGTTTGAGAACTCTGAATTAATTTTTCTTATGTGATAAAAGTTGTACTTTCTTGTTCTTCAAGAAGTAAATCAATGTGAATGTTATCATTGAGCTTGTTATGCTTAGGGCTCCTTTGGTATCGGGTAATAGGGCCCTCTCTATTTTGAGTCGAAATAATAAAAATATTTTCACTAAAATATCCATTTTAAACTAAATGAAGATCTAAATTCAGTATTTTTCTGATAAAGAACTATTTATTTTAAATTAAATGTACAAAAGATTTGAAATATTTTACATGTGGAGTAATTTTTCCACTCCTATTATCTCCTTACCAAATGAATACGTAGATATTTGTGAATCCATGTATGATTTAGGCGAATGTGTTATGTAACTTCATTTAGATAAGTTCTCGTGCTTGACCTGGTTAATCAACTTCACTGGTTTGGTTAATGCATGTAGCTTATATATAATTCTCTTCTTAATCCTGTTTAGTAAATTGTTTTTCTTTGACATTGGATAAAACTTCAGCTCTTCCTGAAATATTATTAAGTTAATGTTTACTTTTTCTAGTTTTAATAGTCTAGACATTGGCTAGCATTTTTCTAATAAATTTATTGTATCTAGTGAATGTATTTTTTGTGTGTTGTTGGTTTCATCTTTGGAAAAAATTGTATGAGTTTTGCTGGAGCCTGAAACACTATTTGAAAGGTCACGCAAGGCGCAAGTTGATGGGGTTGGACACCAGGTTTTAAATGAGTTAAGTTGAGTTGAAATCCCTTGAGTTTGAGCTTGATCCGTTTAATTAATGAGCCTAAAATAGAGCTCGAGCTTTAACTAACGAACAAACCTAATTGAGATTTTAACAAAACAAGCTGAGCCCTTGAGCCCAAGGTTATAAATGAGCCTAGCCAAACTCCCCCTAGCCCAACGTCTCTGAAAATAAGGCTCGAGTTTAGCTCATGTACTTAAACGATTGAGTCAAAATAAGCTTTTAATGAGCCAGCTCAGCTCAATTATAGCCCTAGTTGGGCACTTCTTTTTATCCCCAATTTGTTATATACCTCGATTATGTTGTTATGGTTTTTATGTATGTAGTTATATACCTCGATTATGTTACATTATCATGACTATTTTCTCTGTTTTCTTCATTGTTAGAGTGCCTTTCCCCCCTCCTTCTGTTATATGCTCTTCTTTTCTCCTGTTTGCACTTAGTATTGCTACTGATTTGTGCCTTTATCACTTTTATTTCTGGTCTGGTTTTTATTTTCTTCATGCTACACATTATGCAATCAGGCCTTTGTCTTATTCAGTCAAAAAGATGAAGGGTGATGGTGATGGACATCATAATTTGGGATGGAAATATGGCTTTTTAAGTAGTTTTGGTGCCTCACTTCACCTTTGTGTCTAGCGCCTAGGTATGCCTAAAGTCATTTCAAATTCTGAAGGTGGAGTGATCCTGTACTGTCACCTGGAGGATTTTATCTTCCATTGCTAGGTTTGTCGAAATGCCTGGGTGTGTATATATGATGTTTTCCTAACCTAAAAGTTAAGTGTTGAGATTGCTCATATTTTCATTGTATCTCTTGATCTAGCACAGAAAAAGGATTCATACAAGTTTCCGATAAGAATTTTGTTATCTGCCTAGGACTATGTTTTGAACTTTTGATGCCATAGCCATATATATGGTGTGAATTACTTCTGCAAATTGAATTCCAGTACTATTTTTGGTGCTTACTTAGGGGAACGCTTCTTCTGGCATGGGTGTTGCTGAGTGCAGCAAACGTACATTTCTGAAGTTGCAGAGGAGGAAGGGCCATCGTTATGTGATTTTCAAAATTGATGAGAAAATGAAAGAAGTAGTTGTCGAAAAGATTGGAGGTCGAGATGAAAGTTATGATGATTTTACCGCTTCCTTGCCTGAGAATGATTGCCGCTATGCCGTTTATGATTACGACTTTGTCACTTCTGAGAACTGCCAAAAGAGCAAGATCTTTTTCATTGCATGGTTAGTCACTCACTGTCTTTCAATATCAACAGAGTTACAGGAGCTCTGTAACTTGATTTATGCAATAAGCATTTTTGGCGCAAAGACAACTTCTTGTGAAAACAGCGTCTATATGAGCTTCATCATGTTAATATCCTTCCCTTGCAATGCTGTCATTTGGTTTAGTTTGGCATATAACTTCTTCCAACACTTGTAAGTCGGTGGGGATGCAGTCATTTACATGCTCTTGCCATTTTGAGGTAGTATATTAGAAAAATCAATGGTTTGCCTACTTTTAAAAGACAAAGGCTGTTTTCAGGAAGAGATTTTTCAATTTTTTTTCCCTTAAAATAGAAAACATGTTCACTTACATATTGGAACATAGAAAACTGTTTTCCCTTGTTTTCCAGTGGTATAATGGAAACTAGAAAACAACTGTTGGCATGTTTTCAAAATATTCCCATGTTTTCTAACAAGCTTCCACTTGAACACAAAGCTATATTTGATCTTTTCCTCCCATCATAGACCCATAGTTCAGAGCCCTTGGACTCCATAAATGCTCTTGATCATGGTTGGCTTCTCCTTTCAACAGTGTCTGCTTCTCTCCTGCTGCATAGCTACTTCCTCTTCGCCTTTGGTTTCAACTGATTTCACCTTTGGTTCTATTTTGCTTCATCATGGTTCCCATCCCATGTTCATTATCTTGCTAATTTGTTATTCATTGTCATCTTCCTGCACTGATATAATTTATTATTATTATTTGAATTGCTTGAATTGATATGGGAATTCTTTTGGTTGTGTTGATTTGGGTTTGTTGATAATTTATGGTTTGGTGAATAATTTTGTTTGGTGTTCATTAAGCTAGTGAGTGGCGGTTGTTTTCCAGCGAAAAATGACCCATCCAAAACTGTGTTCATCCAACCCTCTTTAATGACTCACAGTTTATCACAGGTTCTTACGAGGAATCCCAATTCCTTAAGGTTAAATTAGTTTGTTGCATTTTGTCTCTGCCTGAATTCCAATTTCTTTTTCCCTTTTTTCCCCCACTGTGGAACTAAATTGGGTTGTGGTTGGTGATATGTTGAGTGAGTGAACTTTTTTGGATCTGGGAAAGTGTTCTATCTATTGATTAATATAGAAAGCATGATCTGAACATAGAATATATGGTTGCTGATTGCTATTATGCTTACTGAAAAAAAAAAAAAACAGAAAATGAATTCATCTGAACATGTTTTCAGTTTTCTGATCTGTAAATTCTGTTTTCCATGTGTCAAATGATCACGGTCACTTAGTTTATTTTTTCCTTTGTTTAAGGGAAATTAGGGAAGAAAAATATTTTTGCTATTTTTTTTTACCTTGAGACATCATCTAGCTGGAGGGGGACTATGGAGTTTCTCTTTTAAGTAGACTTTATTAGTTCCATATATTGCGATCTAATGTGGTTTGTTGGGTGTGCACACCAATATTCGGCACCCTTGAGAGAGCCTCAATTATGCACCTCATTTTGTACTTCGGTAAATGATATGAGAATTCTATTTCTTGCCAAAAGCATGATTAGTACAACCCTGATTTTTATTAAGATAAATTAAGCAAAACTCTCAATAAAGTCCCAACATATTGTGAATACTATCGGAATTGACAGCATGAATAACTCTAACCTTCTTGACTTTCAGTCTAACAATTCTGTTGTCCACTTGCTTGGGAGCCCTGAATATCTGTGGGGTTCTTTGTGTCCATACCGAGTGCACAATATATGTTTGGAGGAACTTTGCTTGTTAGCTGGTTATTGTTGTTGGTTGCTTTACTTTATTTAGAAAATAAGCTTACTAAGTTAATATTAAAAAGTATCTATTTGGCTTATCCAAACATACGCACAGTAGCAGCAAATAAGCTCAACACCAAGTTCTTTAGCTTTGATCTATGTGTACCGCCACCATACATTTTTTCTTTGTTGAATTTCTTCTTGTTGTGTTTGTTTTTCATGGAAATGAAATGTTTTTATGCCTTTATATATGTTCTCTTTCTCTCTCACTCGCTCACACTTTTCTATCTTTGGGGATGTGGGAATGAGGGCGTGGGGTTTGGGAATTTTCTTATATGGTGAGTTGTAGGCATGCATTGCGTAGAGACATAATTGCAAGATGGGAGCCAAAGATGGATGAATGGCGAATGCTAATATCCCAAAAACTAGATGAAATGTCAAAAGAAAAAAAAAAGAAAAAAAGAAGAAGAAAAAATCTACAATTAGGTATATTTTCTATGTTAATCTTATGCAGATCAAAAATAAAATCAAAATATCAACATTTTATGAACACCAACATTGTATAGAAACTGCTCATTGATGAAGTCTCTGGTTAAACACAATAGTCATATGACGGCTTGCTGGAGAGAGCAGCCAATTAAATAGCGGAACGCTAAATCGGTAGCGCCCGCTAATTAGCGGAAATTCAGTGTGCCGCGACGCTAAATAACCGGTTCGCGACGGATATTAGCTTTCACGTAGTTATCGCTGATTTATCGCCGCTAAATCGGTTATCGGAATTTATCGTCGATAAATTCCCGATTTATCGGCAAGCAACAACAAACTCACAGATTCGCACAATCAAAAGAAAAAATTCGAACTAACCTGCCAAAAAAACTCAGCTTTTATTTTGCGTGGAGCAGCTGGAGCTCAGAGCAAAAAACCTCGTCTTTCCTCGTCAGTCGTCGGTGGTGGCTCGTCATTCCTCGTCGACTGGCGGTTGGTGACTTGGTGTTGCGTACGTGGCTCGCCGCTCGCTCTTGGTGGCTCGTCGGTGTGGTGGCTCGTAGTCGTCGGTGTGGTGGCTCGTAGTCGTCGGTGTGGTGGCTGTGGAGTGTGCGGGAAAAATTCACGAGTGAGGACTGAGGACTGAGGACTGAGGAGTGAGGATTGAGGAGTGAGGACAGACGTGTGGAAAACTGAAGTCGAATAGTAAAGTTCGAACTTCGAAGAACAAAAACTTTTTTAAGTTGCGACTTGCGCTGGAGTCTGAGCTGGAGTGCTGGACTTGGGTTAAAGGATTAACCGATTAAGTATAAGGCCCAATTTTACTATCAAGTACACATATTAAAAGGTTAGTATTTTTTAATTTTTTTTCTAATGTTATTTAATTGTAATTAATATATTACTTACATATGTTTATTTGATTAAATTAAATTTTAGTTTAGTCTATTTTTTTAATTAAATAATCATACTTTTCTTGAATAAATAATATTAGTTAAGATTTAAGTGGTGTTATGTTAATATTAATTTAGTGTGAATATATATAAGTTATATAATTTAAACTAATGGATAACAATTTTTAGAATTTTAATTTTTTATAAATATGCATAAATATAATATTAAATAAGTCATATAATTTAAACTAATGGATAACAATTTAACATTTAATAAGTCATTTAAATGCTTCTAATATAATATAGAATACTAGTTTATTAAATAATTATATTTAAATGAACAATAAACAAGAATTCAAGCATGATGTGAAATAAAATAAAAAATTCACGCCGCGACGACCGCGACATATAATTTATCGTTCGCGACGTTCCGATACCGCGACACCGCTAACGCGACCGCGACCGCGATTTAATTGCATGGGAGAGAGGGAATTTCGTTTCAAATTTTCTAGTTATGGTTTGGGAGTGGAACCAGACACAAACTTCTGAACGATGGGAGAGGAGTAAATCTGGTATTCTACTCATCAGAGGCCAAAACCAATGCTCTTTAAGTCAAGGATAATAATGCCAGCCAAAGCAGTAGCTAGCCCTAGTATGTGTTGTGAATCTCTTAGAATTCACTGGGCTAAATTCATTTACAGTGTATTATGTTCATAATATTACAATCAAGTGTTCTGTAGCTTACAACAGTTATTGTAACAGGCTCCCTCCATCCCTAGGTTGCCTGTGTTCTTCTCAATATTTGGTTTCATCAACTCTTAAAATAATTAAACAACAAACCAGAAGAAAATTTAGTGCAACTCACACTGAACAAGTATCATCCTTCCCTGGAAAAACATGCAACTTAAATCAACATTGACCTTCATTTCAACTATGACTTGAACGATGTGCTGGGGGAAAAAATCAACATTTCTTTTTTTTTTAGTACATTATATAGCCACAACAATCATACTCAAATATCATCAGCAACTTTGATTCAATAAATATATCAACTGATAGAACCATAATAGTAGCATGCACCGAGATAACAGATTGGGCTCAATTTATGCCCCCACTTATTGCCACCAGTTGGCGCAGACTAATTGGATCCCCATCCTAAGGTTTGCACAACAATAAGACTAATGCACTAAGTTGATCCAACGAGAGTATTCAACCAAACTGAGGCTAGCGATCATGGTATTGAAACTATGACAACAAACGTGTGCAATAAAATAAGTATTCCAAATACATTCAATTAAATGATATTCAGTTTTATTCAATTTTTCTTACCTAATATTTCTTTCCAAAATAATTTCAATAGGAAAATCAAACGATTTCATTTGGCTGACATAACTTCTGACAACTTCACAAAACATGTTTAAACAAATAATATGGTTATTGTCTACTTCTTTTCTAAAGTAATCCAGACAATATGAGGCAACATATTTTCCAACTAAAATGAATTTAACACTGTTTGTATTAAAATTCAGAGCGAAAAGTAGCATTCTGTATGCTCTACATTAGTTTCTTGTGATCAAGTTTTGATTCATACATGTTTGCTTCATTGTTCATGCCCTAATTCTACACTCTTACAACCTTTCACTTTAACCCCATTAGTGAAATTCATCTCAAATCATACTTTTGTATTGCACAGCTTTTATTTTTCATAATCCATTCACTTGAAATGTTTCTTATTATGTACTTCCAAAGAATTAACCATTAAACCTTGAGGTTCTTCCAAAATATTGAGATATTGAATTTTATCCACCCATATGCTATCCCTAATTTCCCTAAAAGATTTTGAGTCTTACAAATGCATTGTTATATACCCTTACATCTTGCTTCCTTAATTTCTCTCTTTTAGTAACCATGTTGGTTTGGCTATGGAAAATGAGACAAGGATGTAAAAGATCATATCATATATCCATTGACAGTCCTATTAGCCTCTATTGACCTCAATTGACCAATAAAAATAAATATGTGGATAATTGGAATCATTTAATGGAAAATTATTGAAGTATAATTTGTGTGCATTAAATGAAAGTTCAAAATCACGTTTTCCTTCATTGAGCATGGTTGGTGACCCTTATGTGGATTCATATTTATATTTATTAAGATGCTTGATGAGAAAGATATACAAATTTTTATATAAGGTTGCACTATAAAAATATTGAACAACATTTCGATTACCATAACATGATGCATTATCTTTGAAACTACAAAGGTTATTAAATAGTTTGAAAAATTTAAGTTTTTGTCACTATAAAATCATATATATGTAACACAACTACGAGCCTTATATTGTCCCTCTTAAAAGAAATTTTGTCCTTGAAATTGCAACCGAGGTTCAACTATGAATTCATCCCAAGAGTTGTTTAATATCACATTTTCTATAAGTATATTGAGTATAACCCATGTATTAGGCAATTTGATCAATCAATCATGATTATAATGATCAAATCATTTGATTTAGGAGCACTTTCCTGTCTTTCAACAATTTGAGGTCAAACATGTCCGTGAATGGATGATGGGCATTAGACTGTCCTTTTCGTTGCGTGGGTCCCTTACATTTTGTGGGCCTAAGTGAGGGTTTTGTCTCTAGTATGCTTCTCAACAACATTTAAAACCTTAGATAGGATATATATATATATATGGGATCACCAATTGGAAGTGAGTTATCAATGTTGTGTTTGCATGTTTGTGAGACCTATTAGAATGTAATAAGTGAAAAGGTTTTATCTTAGCTGTTTGAAAGAAAAATTTGAATTTAAAGAATTGGAATAAGATGGAGTTGTGGTTGAATATATTGCAAAAATATCATGGGTTAACTTAGTTTCAACACCCGTGTTGAGAGCATTGCAGTATAAAGTCACGTATTTTAGAAGGGGGCTTAGAGAAGAAAGATCTTTTGGTGATTTTAGCTAGTACTTTGGGGCATGCAATAAAATTGCGGTCACAATTGATCGTTGTAAACGATAAATTATGTGCGGCAGTTGTTTGGGTGTGAATTTTTATTTTTATTTCTCAATATGCTCTAATTCCTGTATATCTATCTATCATTTAAATATAATTACTCAATAAACTAGTATTCTATATTATGTTAAAAGCATTTAAATAACTTATTACATGTTAAAATATCCTAATAATACTATATTCGTCTTGTAATGAAAATAAAACATGTTATTTGATCATATAATCCATTATTTTTAGTCATATACTAAATAAATTAATATTAACACTACTAAAGTACTTAATTACTTATTCAAAATAAATATTAATATTTTACTTAACAAATAGATGGAAGGCTAACAAGTATTTTATTAAAAAACAATTATATATCAAGCTTTATGAATTTTTTTTTCAACTAAATTTATACTAAATGGAATTTCATTAATAAATAATAATATATTACTAAGTATTACTGTCAATAGGTTAGGTAATAGATAGTAATAGTTTTAGTAATAAAAATTCCTGACTTTTACTTAAAAGTTTGATAAAAATGAAGATTCAGCTATTAGTAACATAGTACATGGTAGACTAATAGTAGTGGCTAGTAGGCCTAATACTTACAAAGGTAGGTCTTTCTTTCTTAAATCAAAATACACGTACCAGAGAGTCTGACTTTATAAAAAAAGAGAGTCAGAGACTGTGTCATTCGAGCTTCAACCTTTTGAGGCTTCTTGACAACTCCCAACCTAGAAGTGGGCAGCGAGTGATGGTGAGCACAACACTAGGACTTTGACAACTAGAATAACGACAACAAGCACTGTGAGCTCCAAGAGAAGTCGGTGGTAAGCAAATGTGAGGGCGACGGTGATGGCTTTGAGGTGTGCTGCTGCTAGTCAAGACCACTGTAATTGGGATTAGTCTTTTACCTTTTTTTTTTTTTTGGGGTTCTCTCTGTATTTTCTGTAATTTGGACAAAATAAAGTAGGCAGTTTTAGGGTTTGGGTTTATTGGAAATTGATTGGATATAAAGTTGCTGGAATCTCGTATATCCACAATGATATCGTGAATTTTTTTCTTCTGTCGTGTTTCAGCTGTTTTGGGTATTGGCTAACCCAGATTCCACGAAATATCATCTGATATGCGATTGTGGTACTGCAATTTAATTGTATGGTTTGGGATCACATTAACTGAGATTTCACTTGTGCTATGGGCTTAAAGGATTCTCTTTTTGATTTCTTTTAGCTGCCATCGGTTGAAGTATGAGACCTACCTTATATTCTGCCAACCATATTAAAATAAAGAATCTGTGAGACAACATAATTATAGTCCATGCATGTGTATATACATACATACATATGTACATCCACCAATACATATAACTTACTTGTACTACTTGAAAAAGGGGCTTAGAAAAGATATTACCTAGGGGTCACATCAACTGAGTTTTTGGATACAGCTATTAAGACTGAGAAGAGATTGGAAAGAATGTGAAAAAAAAAAGGAGTTGAATTTGGCTTTGCAGAGAGATGGGTTAAAGAGAAAGCCCTCTTACATAGTCTTTGGTGGTTATAGTTTTTGGAAGAAGTCAAAAACGTTTTCCAGGGAAAGAAAGGCGGACTTAATTTGCAGGAATCTTCTAGAGTGGCACATTAACAAAGCATATATGTGCCAACATGTTATAAAACTTATGGTTTACACGTAATTTTGAATTGCTCTATGCAGAAAGGTTTCAAATGTGGTAGTTAGACGCATTTAGTGAAACATTGGCCCTACCCATACTCCATGTGTCGTGGATGTAACTGGGCCATCTGATGACCCCATTACCCATTGCCCAACGACAAGCCTAATTTCCTTTCGGTCAAATGTAGTTCGGAAGCCTCTCAAGCCTTCTTGTGCCCACAACACTTGATGCATCTGCATGACTAGAATTATCTAATGCCCTCTCATCCACTCATGGACCTCCTGTAGTTGAAAGATGTAGAACATGTTCCTAAATCTGGAGACTTAAAATTGTCATTATAACTCTTACATGCATGTTTGATTGATATGATTGCTTAATATGTGGGTAATTCATGATGTAATCACATACTGAGGGGAGTATAGTGTTGGGGGTGAATTCAAAGTGTAGAAGCTTTTGGCTAGCTATAGTTTCATGGTCAGATTAGGTGAAACAGTATAATACACATTTTTATCATATGATTTGATTACCAATATAAAAATTTGTTAGTTGAATCAGTTTTGGAGGTAATTTCTTGGACAGAAATAATATATCATGTTATTGTAATAGAAATGTTAAATACTTTTCTCGTGCAATTCCATAGGAAATTGCATAGGAGGACATATGGGTTTGCTTTTCCTATCAAAGTATGGTATAAAACAAAAGAAAATATATTTGTGCGTAAGGGTGGCCAGCCATACTCAATGGAAGGGAGAAAAGACTTTTAGACATCATTCAATGCATGGAAAAGCTACTTCAGTAATTTTCCATCAAATTATGTCATTTGTTCCCAAATTTGTTTAAGAACTATGTGTCGATTTGAGGTTGTTGGAAGCTACTCGAGGGAATAATGGAGTTATTATCTGTTTTTTTCCATACTGGTCTCTTTTCTTCTTAGCCAAACCGACATATTGAACCAAAAAGAGAAGGAAACTAATGAAACCAACAAGAAAGGAAGGAGGGAGTTTTGGGCTGGGGCTGATTTTAGTTGTAAGACAAAGAAAATGGAAGGATTAAAATGCTGAAGTTGAAGGTAAGTTGAAGTTGAAGAAGGTAGCAAACAAACCCTAAGAAAAGAACTCCACTTTTGGGATAGGCATGATCATGCCTTTCTTCTTAATTGTCTTTCTCGTTGTTTCTATATAGTTTTTATGTGGTTCCATGATCTTTAAGCATATTTTAATTGAATTGATTCTAGTATGTTAGGTAAATTTCTTATGAAATGAAGATCTTATATAGTTGATGTAGGATGAGGGAAGAGAAATTTAGAGGAAGAGGGACTGATGGGAAAAAGGAAGGGAAGAATGATGAGAGGGAAGACAACAAAACTTTTATTAATGTTAATTAATCATTCCTCAGATCCCCCTATAGTAGTCAAGGAACTAATTTTAAAATACTAGTTCTAGTTCTAGAAGATAAAGAAAATAACGACTAAAATATAAAAGATATATCTAGTACGGTAAAGATAGTAAATCTAAACAAATTGTCTAAACAAACTGAAAAAATAAATAAAATCTTAATAGCTTATCTATATATTCTCTGAAAATATTTTTTCTCAAATCTATCTTTAGTAGTGACTTTTTCATTCTCTCTAGTTGAAAAAAACTCAACTCTGTAATTGGATCATAGATAGTCCTCCAACAATGAGGGGTCATTTACTTTGGACTTAGGACGACCATTCCACTAAACAAGATAGCACCTAAATCCTCCAATAGGGGAAGTAACAATCTCATCATCTAGCACATCTGCAATCTTCACTTGCTTCTGCTGTAGTGGCAAATATATAGGCACATGTTCACTTGCAAAAGAGCTATAGAAGCACAACTAGGAGGCTTAAAGTTACCTTTGATAAATCCTTCATATTAAAAATTGGACTAATACTCAAGTGTTCAAGTAAATCAAGTAAATTTGCATTAGCTCAAGTTTTTGCTTGATAGGGAAAGGGCCAATGGCATGGGTGTGGAGTTTCTTTGATTGATGGCATTTTTGGTAAGCATTCTGGCTGAATGTGAACCATGCCATAGTCACCAACATTAAAAGCCTGGGCTCATCAATGCACATTAGCAAATAATTTATACTCTACATTATTTAAAACAATTTCTTGCCTAACATCGGTGTGTAAATCTCAAATGTGTTTAGCAAAGGTGTCAGATTGAGAAACATAAGTTGAGGGTGGAAGTGGGGCAAGATCAATAAGGGCACAAGACGAATAACCATGCACAATTTGCAAGAAGATCGATTACAAAATTATTATAAGCAAACTCAACTATGGGTAAATTCAAATCCCATTTACCCAGTTTACCCCCTGCAACATATCTAATCAATTCTCCTAGACTTCTATTGACAACCTCAGTTTGACCATTAGCCTAAGGATGAAATGCAAGTCAAAATTTTGATTGTGCCACATGACCTCTAAGGTGTTCTCCAAAAATGACTTACAAACTTAACATCCCTATCAGATGTAATGGACTTTTGCAAATTATACAACTTGACAACTTCTTGAAAAATTAGCTTAGCCATATGAGATGCATCAAAAGTCTTGCGACATGCAATGAAATGCGCCATTTTAGGGAACCTATCCACTACCACAAGAATAGAATGATGCCCTCAAGCGGTTTTTGGTAACCCAACAGCAAGATCCATGCTTATATCTTTCCAAGGTTCATGTGGAATAGGCAATGGGGTATATAATCCAGTGTTGTGCTTCCTAACCTTAGCTAAATGACAAGTTTGACCCTGTGAAATGATCTTAGTGACTTCCCTTTTTAATGATGGCCAATAGAACCTATCCCCAGCTAAGGTGATAGTTTTATCCTTACTAAAGTGTTTAGCTAATCCTCCTGCATGTAATTCCCTAACTAAGATATCTTGAAAGGAAGAGTGGGGAATACATAATTTAGTGGCCCGAAACAGATTAGACCAAAATCAGAACAAGTAGGGTATTCTTTCTTCGTTCAATCGAACCCAAGTATTTCAGCATGCATAACTGAAAGGGAAAGAACCCTAAGATTAAGAGCATTTGTATGACAAACTTATGTCTATGCACAAAAGTGTACTTGTTAAGGAATTCAACCCTTCGAGCATGTTTAGGGTTCAAACGGTTTTGACTTTTTAAGTATCTGAGGCCATCATGATTTGAGTACAAAACAAATTCATGGGGAAGAAGATAGTACTTCCGATAACAAAGAGACTGAACTAAAGAATAAAGCTCCTTTTCATAAGTGGTATATCTCTGCTGGGAAGGATTTAATATCTCACTAAAGAAGGCTATAGGGTGGCCCTCCTAACTCAACACACTCCCTATTTTGAGGCTTCACAAGTAACTTTAAAGACTATAAAAATCTAGGTGCCTAAGAACTAGAGTGGTATACAACTTTTGCTTTATATTAGCAAAAGCTTGAGCAGCCTTAGGGGTCCATACAAACTCTCTCATTTTAAGGCAATCAGTGATGGGAGCAGTGATGGTACCAAATCCCCTTATGAATCTCCGATAAAAAGAAGCAAAATCATGGAGACTATGAACTTCACTCATAGTTTTTGGCTCAACCCATTCCTTAATAGCTTTCATCTTATCTGGATCAGAAGCTAGCCTTCTAGCAGACAAAATATACACCATAATAGAACCTCATATAGCATAAATTAACACTTCTTTGGATTGGCATAAAATTTTGTGTATCTTAAAATATCCAAAACCTTTCGAAGTTGCTCTATGTGATCTGCAGAGGAGTGTGTGTTGGAGTTGTCACGGTAATCGATTACGGAGGATTGATCCATATTTCATGTGCCTTTGTTGAAAGGCTCTAGAGGCTGGGCTGGCTAATTGCAGCACGAGCTTATTTCATGTGCAGGATAATACTGGTTTTGATGTCATTGGTCTTCCATTTGGTGATTGTTGATTGACTATTATACTAATGTGCTCATATGTGATGATACCCAAATATTTGATCAAATATGTATCTCCCATGAATTTTGGTGATCTGTTTCTCAATTTTTGTTTTGGTGGATTGATGGTAGTACAGAGGATGAGAAGCATGGGAGTGAAGTTTAAATTATAAAGATATTATCTCAAGCTGTACTGCTACAGTTGTCACAATGTTATAGAGTTTCTGTCTGACTATTCTTCGTTACTTATTGATACACCTGTTTAACCGGCCTCATGAATTCACTCTCTTTTGCAGGTCCCCATCTGTTTCTCGCATTCGATCCAAGATGCTCTACGCGACATCCAAGGAAAGGTTCAGGCGTGAGTTGGATGGTATACATTATGATATTCAAGCCACTGATCCAACTGAATTGGATATTGAATTTATCCGTGAACG
Organism: Tamarix austromongolica; assembly: GCA_039764185.1. Classification (NCBI taxonomy): domain Eukaryota; kingdom Viridiplantae; phylum Streptophyta; class Magnoliopsida; order Caryophyllales; family Tamaricaceae; genus Tamarix; species Tamarix austromongolica. The sequence continues at coordinate 73,810,759 of CM077816.1, read as the reverse complement.
TGCAAATTGATAATAGTTTTCTGTTGCTCTCTTAAGTGGAACGCGAAGACTGAAAAGGGAATATAGGAAAATAATTGTTCAAGGCATCCTTTGATGATATAGAAGTAAAGTACTTCATCATTTCATACTCTTATCGTGTAAGCCATATATGATGCTATGAATGGAGATGTGCGCCTAAGTTTCATAGTTCACATTTTCTGCAACTCCTTGCCTTAGAAGGCTGCTTAGGTTCTCTTGTGCATAGGTTTTTTATCTTTTGAGATCTTGGCCTCCCTTTAAGATGACGTTTCCCAGGCGATGATATGTTTTGTATTTTTTTTTTGTTGGGATAATTGGAAGGGTACGACAGTCAATAATTATGGCTTATTTAGATTGGAATGAATTAAAGTGACAATAAATATTAAAATTTAATTTAGTTAAAAGAAATGAAGGGAATTAAAGTGAATGTTTAAAAATATTATTTGGATGAAATTATTTAAACTTGGTAAATTAGAGTGAATATTATTTTAATTTTATTTGAATTGAGATGAATAAAAGTTAAAAATAAAGTAAAAAATAATAATTATATTCAAAGTTTCTTCTATAAAACATATTAGGGAATGATATTTTTGTTCAATTAGGTAAATTTTTTTTATTTTTCCTTTTCACTCCCATTGGGCCATTACTCTTTAAATTAGATGTTAATAAAAATAGGAGGAATTGGGGTGAATGAAGGGAGAAAATTTAATCATCATTAACCTAAGACGGTTTTTTATTTTAGTATCCAAATGGAATTAATAGAAGTCAATAAGTTAATTCATTATGATTCACTTCAAACCAAACAAGCTATAAAATGGTAAGTATTGTGGGGTTGTCCATAGATTATTTCTAGAGTTCATTCAAGCCAGTAAAATTTTAATAATAACAAAATAAGTATAAAATTAATGATGATGATGATAAAGATAATAATAATAATAATAATATAAAAATATTAAATATGACATTAATAATAGTAAAATGTTAAATTAATATCTATTAAAAATTTCATATTACATTAACAAAAATAAGTAAGTTGAAGAGAGCAGACCCTTGGCCCATTTTATTTATTTGCAGGTGATGAACATGTTGTGGTGAATATTCATGAGCCGATGAACTTTTAATAACTTACATACTTTATCTTGAGCATAATTTTACATACATCACAAAAATCTTATATTTGGGTTAGTGTGACCTAGGTATGTTGGTACTTGAAGTAATCGAAGAAAATAAAGAATTGATCATAAATGGACAATTACATCATTTACTATTCATCAATAGATAATTATATTATTTATTGTATATCAATTGACAATTTAATTATTTACTACCCATTAATAGATAGTCTCAATATTTGCTATTTATCAATGGACAATTATAATTTTCCTTTGTTCAGTTATTTGGTGACTTTATGATTTCTTTCCTTGTACACTACACTTCTTTCTAGTATTTGGGTTGAGAGTAACAAATATCACACATATATATTCACTATTCTCTTTAAGAGAAAGAAAATATTGAGAGTTTGAGGGATCAATAATCCTTCATTGAATTGAAAATTTTATATTGTAATTCTTTCTCTACATAGTGAACTTATTTGCTTGTCATTATCTACGGACAATGAAAAAGAAACCATCGGGTGAATCACGTAAAGTTATAGGTTCTAACTTTTGCTTTTGGATTTTTATTTTTGAAATTTATTTCCTTGATCCAACATACTTTTCCACATCAATTGTTTCTAAATCCTTCCATATCAATATACAATTTTACAAATGGTATCTAAGCCTCTGATTTGAGATGTCTACAATCACCAAATTTTACAATGAGAATTTTGATGGCAAGATCAATATTAGCATTTGAAAAGTGTAGATGGAGTTGATTCTTACCCAAAACGGATTGAAAAAACCTATTAATGGAAAGTCTAAGAAGCCTATTATTATAACGGATGAGTAATGGGATAAATTGATTGAATAGACATTGCCAGCAATTTAGTTGTCCCTTTGTAAAGAGGTTTTTGTCGAGGTTGTTCATGAGTCCACTGCATTTTTCCTTTATCACAACCTTTAATTGCTTTATATGATGAAGAGTCAAGAGAGAAAAATTCATCTGAAGAAACATTTATATACTTTATGTATGGTTGAAGGTACTCCTATTCAAACCAATCTAAATGAATTTAATTCTATTATCATTGATCATGAGAATCTAGATGTGAAAATTGATAATGAAGATACAATTGTGTTATCGGTTTTCTCTCTGTCATCTACCTTTAAACACTTTAAGGAAATTATTTTACATGAGAATAATGATGTTCTTTCTTTTGAAGATGTTAGATTTAATATGTTGCTGAAAGAGAAATTTGTCCTTGAATTGCATTCAAATGATAAACCTAAGGCTTTGTTTGTTAAAGGTAGATCTAATGATTGAGGTGGCAAAGATAAGAATAAAAATGAGTCTAAATCAAAAGCATGTAATTTCAATGTGACATGTAGATATTGTAAGAAAATTGGACATGAAAATTTTGATTTCTTTAAATTGAAAAATAAGGAGGAAAAGAAAAAACTACTACAAAATTCTAATAATATTGAATCCAATGTTATTGAAATGGACTCTAAGGGAGATGTGCTTTTTGCTACTTTTGATGACAAAAAGAGTAGGTATGAATTGGTTTTAAATTATGGTAATACTAGTCATATGTTTCCTAATAGATATTTTTCTCCACTTATGAGGAGGTTGATCGCTGTGTTTATTTGATGGGAAATGATACCTAATTTAAGGTTGTTGGAGTAGGTAATGTTCATATTAAGAACCATGAATAATATATTAAGACATTGACAAATGTTGGGCATATTCATGATTTGAAGTGTAATTTGATTACTTTAGGCACCTTCGAGTCCTTTGGTTGCAGGTTTTTAGCTAAACGTAGAGTTCTAAAGGTTTCCAAAGGTGCTCTTATCTTAATGAAGGGCAAAACACACGATAATATTCAAATCTTATAGGTTCTAAAATGTTAAGTTTTGCTGTAGTTGTAACATCCTAAATTTACTATTGAAAAATTTTATTTTTAGTGGAAGTATAATACCAAAATAACTGAGTGTTACCACTGTAATTGACATAAGTTTGGCTTACCTTAACATTCTTATGTCAATCATAAGGGAAACAAATTAAATGTAAATAATGATAAATAGAAAATGAGAGAAATTTCATAAATATAAATAAAAGTTAGAGATTAACTCTTAGTATAATATCCAAAAATATATGCAAAAGGGATATTATGTATCTAAGAGTCCAAAAAGGTATCCAAGTAAACTACTATTTGGATAGAATAACTCTATGCCTAAATATCCTAGTACACCAAATCACTCTACCCTATATAAAACATCATAGGCTATAAAGTCATTCAGTAGGTCCTCATCAACTTACACACAGACATCAATGTTATTTTCTTATGATAATGAGTAACATCTATAAAAAAACAAATTCAGTACGCTACGTACTAAGCAAGGTGACAGTACAATCGAGTAAGGGATACATATAACTTCATACTTTCATAGGGAAAATTAAACACATATGCGAGTTACATAAAATAATATAACATAGTTATTGATATAGACCTTATTATTAGATATAACTGATTCCATTATTTTATTTATATTGAGTTCAGGGACACCGCTATTTTAAACCTAGTGGAATGGTCTTAAAAACTTCAAAGGGCAACACACTTGAGCCACAATTATTGTCCGGTAGAATATACCCAACACCTCTTAGTGCAAAACACACCTGAGCTACTATTCTTAAACTGGTGAAACGGTTCGAAGCACTTCTCAAGGACAACAAACCTAAGCCACTATTATCGTCCAGTGAAGATTGGTCCCGACTCACATAATCTTACACTTCAAGTCATTAATGTCTTATCTATTAATTACTTATCTCAAATCATATTATAATATACTTTGAGTTTAGGGTCCCACTATCCTTAAACTGGTGGAGTAGATTGATCTACCTCTTAGGATAAAACACTTCAAAGCCATTATTATAATCCAGTGGAACACACCCATATAACATCTGGTTCAATTATAAACCATATTTTATAAAACACCCGATTCAATTATTATAGTCCTATCATGGTATTAGGGTGTCAGGAATGATATTTTATATACCACAATTATCAAGGCATGTTTTTTTAATTTTTTTTCATGGTAAGTAGTAGAGAATATCGATGAATATTTGTTTATATTGATAACTGATATATCGCCGATAATACGTAAAATTATAAAATCATCGCATATTGTCAATTTCGAATATCAACTGACCCAAAATTTAATAAATATTAGCCGATATTGAGTATTAAGACCGATATTTAATTGTATGACTACACCTCTTGAGATGGTAGCAATGTACCCCTTTAATTTAGTGATGTGTCGAAGATGCTTTCCAATTGTGGCCCTAGACCTACATATCAGTCAAGTCCATGCCTCCCTCATTTCTTTTTGTAAGCATGGAGTGGACCACACAACTAAGGCTCTCTTGTTGGGTTTACCCTTACCAATCAACATAAAAGATGATTTTTGTTGATACATGTTTTAAATTTCATTATGAATGTATGTAAAAATATTATAGGATATTACTGTAAAATTATGATTCTAATGGTGGTTATTGGCTATGAATTCTAAAGTTCAGGGATGTTAAAAAAAATAGGGGGTTATTAACAAAAAAAAGGTGTTTTGTGGGTTTTACCCTTATGGAATGTATTAGAGTGGCAAATTTGAGTTCTTGATACTAATGCCTCATTTGGTACAATGGTTGTAACTTTGTTAGGAAGTTATAGTTTTTGAGAATTCATTGTCAATGATGTAATTGATTTGTGTTTGGTTTGCATATATAAAGTATGAGAAATTAATTTACTTAAAATGCACAACATGACCCTAAATTTGGATTAAATATACAATATAACCCATAGTTTTCATAAATGCATGATATTAATCTGAATTTAGGTTTTGTACCGTATAAGTCCACAAGTACAATACCCATTGACTTATTGTCCAATTTTTTTTAAAAAAAAAATCAAATTTGACCTGACAAAATGTCAATTTTACCTTTACCTATATTACTTATCATTCACTTCATTTTTTTCACCATATTTCCTCTTATTGTATAATATGATTTACATAAAATGACCGTACAAGTAAAACTCCTCCATTTCCTTTTAGTTGAGGAAATATCTAATATATTATTCATTTCACATATAAAAAAAAACATACAATTAAACACAAAACATAAAGCTAATTAAACAAAGAATCAAGTCATCTTCAATTAAAACAAGCCAGACAACTAGTTTCTTCTTTAATCCAAAATCACAATTCTCTCTTTAACACTCCCTGATTCAAATATCTCTATGTCTAAAACTATTTGCAATGACCAACATCAACAGTCACCCATCCAACCTGAGCTCAGTCAATTTCTATCTAGACTTTATTATCTCAAGCCCATCAATTTCAATTCCTTCCACTATCAACAATCTAACCCTTCCATCACTTCCACCACCACTTTAACTATGAACTTAGTGTTGTATTTTACTTGTGTGGAAAAAATAATACTAGATCTAGATGTCCAACCATTTGGAGGGGTTAATTATCTAGGAGAGTGAAAATTGGAATGGGGAGGGATGAGTGTGATGACAATGGACCATATTTATAAGAAAATTCAGATGAGCAGGTCAAAATTAGAGACAAGGCTAAGCAAATGAATGAGGAGTACACCTTTTGATTTGGAATCATCTAAAAATTTCAGATTTGGTAATTCAGGTTTGCATTTTCAAAATGTCCTCTTGAATTGAGTTTTTATTTCATGTTCAAATTGATGTTGCTCGTGTTGCAAGTGGGTTTGATTAGTTCATTTTTCTCAAACGCGATTGTTTCCCTCCCTTGAATTGATCTCTTCATGATTTTGGGAGTCTCACTAAGATTAGTTTTGATGTTGATTATTCTAGATCGTGGTGGTTTTATGTTCCTAAGATCGGTTCGATCAAAGTATGGACGGTCTCATCCAAGTTGGGTTTCACTGTGTGCCCGCTCATCCTTTTTCTGTGAATCTAGATGAATTTATTTCATGGAGGATTTGGTTTAAATTTTTTCTAGGTGTTAATTTAGAGTCCAGAATGAGTGCTGATCCATTTTTTTTTGTGGATCAATTTAAACTGTTTGTAATTTTGATTTGCTTTTGCTTTTATTGCTACTCTCAATTATTTAGTTTGATTTTATTGATGAACTATTTTGCTAGGATGGTTGATTTTAGATTTGAAATCGATTTTTTATTAAATTGTATTCTTTATTCTTTATATTTACCTAAAATAAATGAAGCATTGATGTAAAATTTCAATGTATTCCATTTTTATTCTATGGGAGTATGTTATTAACAGGAGTTTAATCAATAGTTTGGGTAAGGGGGGATTTGAGGAGAGAGAAAATGTGGGAGTGAGGAGTTAACCATGTATGGTGGTGGTGGTGGTGGTGGTTAGGAGAGAGAGTGTTGATGGGTGTTTTAAAATAATTGTGGTATTTTAGATATTTCACATTAAACAATCAAAGGGAAATGGTGAAAAAAATAATTAAACGAATGATAAGAAATATGGGTGAGGGTAAAATTATTATTTTGCAAGGTCAAATTTGAATATTTTGTTCTATCGGCAAGTCAATGGGTATTGTAGTTGTGAGGTTATTTGTTATAAATTCCTCAAAATTTAGGATTATATCGTTCGTTTATTAAAACTTAGGATTATATTAAAATATATCATGTATTTTTTATTTATTTTTAATAAATATATGTGAGATAAAAATAAATAGAGGAAGTGTTACTTCCTAAGGTATCACTTAATAAGGAGATTATTCTCCAACTAAGGAAGTAGGGAGGTCAAAAGGGAGTTTCATGTTCTTTGACTTTCTTATTTACTTAAAAAAAAAAAGTTTAAATTTAGTGCCCTCTCCATGCCATAATAATATGCTAGGTTTCCATTTTAGTTTGTCCTAAAATATAGTGTTATTTCTATATTTATTATATGGTTCACTCTCTATAATGCCTTTAATTATAGTGTGTTTGACAAGACCGAAAGTGGTTTATAAACTAGCTTTTAGTTTATTGAAACTAGTTTTTATTTATTTATTTAAAAACTCTTTGTTTAAGCTAGTTTTGCCAACCATACACTTCATCACTTTCTCTAAAGGACTTAATGTCGCTGATTTATAATGTGGAGTTAAATATGGTAAGGAATAAAACATAATAAAATGTATTACAAACATACTATTAATTATGCTTTCTTAATAGGTGTGCAAATCTAAGTAAGCTTATTTTTATAGGATCCGTAAGTAACGTGGAGAAGAACTCTAAGGTTAAATGATAGAATCTTCAGAAGTACATAATAATAAATAATAAATAAATAAATAAATAAACACACACACACACATTTCAGTTGAAGGGATTATAAATAACTCAGAACTCTCGCTACATGAAACTGTACGTGAGATGAAAGGGAATGATTTGAGTGATGTAGAGTTGAGCCTTGAACAAGGAATCAGATAGGTATGAAACAGCAATTAACGAGAAATGACGATTAATAATAGTTACATTTTAAGAATGCTATGTTCGTCTCAAAATTTTAAAATGTATGATGTGACTGCTAATCTGGTTGAATACAAATGTCAGAAGGGCTTCTGAAATAAGTAGTGGATGAACGTGCTTTCAGTTGTATAGGACTTGCATTGAACATGCTTTTATAAAGTTGTTGGAAGTTACATTGGTGGGATGAAATCGCTGGATTTGATTGTTGAAACAGTGTTAGGAAGTTTATTTTGATAAACAAGTTTTCAGGATTCTGATAAACAAGTTTTCAGTTGAATAAAAATAAATGACTTTCATTGAGCATCTTTCGAAAAGTTTGTTAGTAAACATTTGTTTCTTTGTTTCTGGCCGCAATTTAGTTTAATAATCCTGTTGAATTGACTTAGTGTGCTAGTCTTAATCCTGTGAGCCCTAGTGTGAGAATTCACTATCAAATTGGTATTCGGTAGGACGTGTAGATTTCATCTCATATTTTGTTATCTTGGTCCGTGGTATTACTATAGTTAATATATTTGTTGAATAAAAGTTTATGAAATTTGAATGCGGTTGTGGCTTGATGATGGCCTCTTGTGAAATAGGTATGTTGACTTTTTCGATATCGTCATTGACTTTATAGTAGAATCTATCGTCGGCAATTGATTTTAGTTCATTTATGTCACGTAGTTGAATTTTTTTGGGTGATTAAATTCAATGTCGAGAATGATGCATGTGATTTTGTGGGAGGAAACATAACGTAACTATTATTATTATTATTATTATTATTAAATAATATTATGAAGCTTAATTTCCATCTAAGTACTCTAACATCCGGCCTTATATTTTATTGTCATTTGTCTCTAATTTCTGGTAACTTAAGTATCTTGACATTTTAATTTATTTTCACTTGAACACCTAAAGTGGTGCTTAAATGGAGTAAGAAAAGTGGTTTATTTTCGTTATGAGTACTCACGTGGAAGTAAATTTATATGTGAATGTAACACAAATGGAATTTATCCAATTATACATATAAGTAGAATTGTAGAAAATATAAAGTAACATATCCTATCCATATCAAAAAGATTATCGTCGTATATTTTAAGAATAAAATTTGACTAATTTTTCTCAATGTATAGTATATTATACTATAAAAATAAAATGATTATGTTTTAACAAATATATTTTTATGACATTATTTTTTAAAATATTTTTTAGTAATATGTAATAAAATATATTGATAATCAAAGTTTGTCTTTAAAATATATAGTTATAGTCTTAATATACTTGATCAAATGTCATGGTATTTGAATGAAATTTATCATATTACAAATTTAATACATAACATGAAGTTTTAAGTTTGATAGCTTAACCTGACAGTTCTTGTAGCTGTATTGTTGGGGTGAGAGGAAACAAGCTCAACAAGATATTAAAAAGCACCCACTATCTGACCGACTACGTTGGCACATTTCAAACACATTCCTGTTCCTAATATGTTTTGGGGGATATGCTTTGCTGTTAAGATCCTTGATGAATGTAGTTTTTGTTTATGGCACATTGACATAGATAGGAAATATTTTTATAGGAAGAAATATTTCCATAGTAATAAAAAATAAATACTTCATATCTTTTGTATTTTTATATTATCTTTAGTCTTTTTAATGTTTTATCTTTTCCTATCTTTATTAGTTAGATATAGATATGATTTATTTATCTTTTATTTTTTATTTCTATCTTTATTATTTAGATGTGATTAGATATGATTTATCTTTTAAGAGCCTTAAGCTATACAAATGGTCTTAAGCCCGCCATTATAATTAATATCATTGAATGACTAAAAGTATCTTAATAATTTCTCTCAATTTTCCAATTCTCTTATTGGTTTCTTCCCCAAGTCTCAATCCCTTCCTCAATCCTTTCAACTTTACATCCATTTGGTATCATAGCCCTAATCTCGTTCCCCACAACTTGCACTGCCACTAATCTCCTACAAACTATGACCAAAATTTAAGTCAATAGCAACCTATATTGTTAATTGCAAAAATCGAACAGAAAACTCACAAATTATGAAACTTTAGCCTCAATTTCCCTAAAATTACCCATAAATCACCCTCAATATGAAGCAATTAACACCATAAACACATTTGATTCAAACCCTACATACCTCAATCGAACCCCCATTTGCCCAATTTATGCCCCAATTTTGCTACAATTGCAAGAACCCTAACCCTATTTCATCCCCAAAAATCAAAGAAACTGGAGCAATCGAGAGCATTGATAAATCAATTTAACTTCAAATCCAAGTGGGTGTGTAGGGGTGGGGGTGTGTATGTGTGTGTGTGTGAGAGAGAGAGAGAGAGAGAGAGAGAGATCTAAATGTGTGAGAGGGAGAGAAACACATTAGGTTAGTATAAATTGACCGATTTCATCGAAAGTTTACCCAAAAATCAAGAACAGGTCACGTGCCATTTCTATGGTCGATGGTCATAGAATCCTTTGGCCACCTTACACTTGCCAGTAAATGGAGCTTTAAATACACTTGTTGGCTTCCACCACTATCGTCATAGACCGCCATCAGTAGGCACTATTCATACTCGTTGTTGGTGCATCATGTGCGAAAAGCCAACACCATTCATTTTTTATTTTCCTTTTTATTTTTGTACTATTTTTTAAGGTTTTCTATCCCTAGGCTAGAGGCCATATTAGACACTCTGGCTATCTCTAGTTATTACTCTAAGATTAATTTAAGAAGCAAGTACCACTAAATTTGTATTAGACCATTAGATGAGTGGAAAATAGCTTTTAAGACACAAGATAAACTCTTTAAGTGGTTTGTAATGCCTTTTGGGTTATCAAATGCTCCTAGAACATTCATGAGGTTTATGAACCATATCTTACAACCATTCATACAATATTTCTTGTAGTTTACTTCAAAGTCATTATGATCTATAGTAAGTCCAAAGATGAACACCTGAATCACCTTCAATAAGTCTTCATTACCTTCGAGAAGCTAAGCTCTAAGCTAACCTTAAGAAATGCTCCTTCCTTCAGTCTCATGTTCTTTTCTTGGGCTTTATTGTTTCCATTCATGGAATTTATATTGACCCTAAGAAAGTTATAATCATTAAGGAGTGGCTCGAACAAAAAATAGTTTTGGAAGTGTGTAGTTTCCATGGACTAGTATCTTTTTATTATTGATTTATCCATAATTTCAGCTCCATCATTATCCCCATTATAGATTGCTTAAAGAAAGGCACATTTCAGTAGCCTTCTAAAGCCTTTATAGCCTTCAAGAAATTAAAGAATGTATGACTAATGCCCTATTCTTAGGCATCTCGACTTTAGTAAGGCATTTGAGGTTCATTATGATGCTTGCGAGACACTCATAGGGGAAGTATTAGGCCAAGAGAGTCATCCCATATAATTCTTTATTGAGAAGCTCAACACGTCTAAACAGAAGTACACAATCCATCTTAAGGAGTTGTATGTTGTGGTTAGTTCCCTCCATTATTGGCGGTATTACCTTTTACCCTAAGACTTTGTAGTCTACTCTAATCATCTAGCAATCTAGCATTAGAATACTTGAACTCAAAGCGAGAACTTCCCAAAATGTATGCTAAATGGCTTGAGTTTCTAGGAGAGTATACTTTTAGCCTTAAACATTGTTCTAGTGTAGAAAATAGTGTGGCTAATGCTCTTAGTAGGATAGTTATTACCCTTTGGCAATGGAGTATTAAGGCTACTAACTTTGACAAAATGAAGGATGATTACTCTTCTTGTCTTGATTTTGGTCATATCTACTAAGATGTCTCTAGTGGCCATCATAAGGAATTCATTGACTATGTGGTTCATGATGGATAAACTTTCAGAGCTTCTATATTATGTATTCCCCAATCTTCTTATAGAGACTTTCTTATTTGGGAATTACATGTCGGGGGTCTTGCTGGTCACTTTGGTATGGATCATACTATTAATTTGGTATGCGATCTATTGGCTTTCTTGGCAATAGGATGTTAAGCGAGTTGTATCCTAGTGTCATACTTGTTAGTTAGCTAAAACTAGAAAACAAAACACAAGTTTATATACTCCTTTACCTGTTCCCTATGAGCTATAGAAGGATATTAGCATGGATTTTATTCTAGGTATCCCTAAGATATCTAGAGGAAAGATTTTATTCTTGTTGTGGTTGATAGGTTTTCCAAGATGGCCCATTTCATACCATGTAGTAAGGCTTCTTATGTTGCTCATGTCATTAAATTGATTTTTTGTGAGGTAGTAAGATTACATGGTCTTCCTTCTTCTAACGTCTTCGATATAGATTCTAGATTTTTCTATTAGTTTTGGAGGACACTTTGGGCCCTTAGTAAAACCTATTTGAAGTTTTCTACTTCCCATCATCCATAGACTTATTGTCAAACTAAGATTGTAAATTGAGGTTTAGGTGACCTTCTTTGTTGTCTTGTCAGAGTTCGGCCTCGTACTTGGGATCAAATGTTACCCACATCTGAATTTTCTTATTATCATGTGTTTAATAGGTATAAGGGAAAGAGTCTATTTGAAATTATTTATAGTTATATCCCTCGTACTTTTGTTGACTTTGGTCCCTTATCCCTATATGTACATGTGTCTGTGTCTACTGAGTCTTTTGCCAGTCATATCTACTCATTGTATGAGGAGATTAGATGAAAGATTATGTTGAGTAATGTGGATTATAAACTTGTTGTTAACGTGTGTTTTACAGATAAGACTTTTAATGAATGTGACTTTGTCATGGTACACGTGTGTCCTAAACATTTTCCAAAGAGGTAGTTTTAAAATGTTACATGCATGATCCATGGGCTCGTATGAGATTTTGAAAAAAAAAAGGACTAAATGCTTATGTGCTTGATTTACTAGCTACTTTGGGTATTAGTCTTGTTTTTAATGTGAGTGATTTGTCACCCTATAAAGGCAACTTTGAGCCCCCTGTTTTTCTATCTAATGTCTCAGCGGGTTTGAAGGAGCTAACATTGCCACCTATTTAGTTGTCCAAGGAAGAAGTTGTTTCCATTATTGATGTTGAGTATGTTAATTCTTCTCGAGGAGATTTTTGTCCTTTTTGGGTCACTTAGAATAATCATTATGACCATTAGGGTTGTGAAAAAAATTCGGGATCCGATATTTAAAAATCCGATCCGATATTTCGGATATCCGTTTTTTTTTGGATTATCCGATCCGAAAAAATATCCGATATTTTGTTGATTATTTCAATAATGCACCATATTATTGTGTTTTTATAGTTTTAAGTTTAAAATTTTATTTATTTTTATATTTTAAATATTTATAATAATATTTGAATACTTATTTTTAGATAAAATAAGATATTTATATGAATATAGATATGAATATTAATTGATATATGATCTTTATTTTTAAAAATATTATAGCAAAAGTTATTAAAATTGATAAAATAGTATTTTCATATAGATATTGGATATATCCGAATCCGGTCTATATTCGGTCTATATTTTTCGGATATCCGCATCTTAGATATCCGGTCTAAAAAAATACGGAGCGGATATCAAAAAAAAATATCCGAATGGATACGGATATCCGGTTTTGCACACCCCTAATGACCATGATGCTTCTTTGGTCCATGAAAACGATCTTTAAGACATGGCTGAAGCATTGCTTAAGGATTTTCTTTGACCTTACTCACTAAAGTTGAGTTCTTTTCCGTTGGGAGAGAATGATGAAGATAGGAAATAATTTTATAGGAAGAAATATTTCTGTAGGAATAAAAAATAAATATCTCTCATGATTTTATCCAAAGATTCAAAGTGATACCTATGTATCATTGATGCTTCATCCCATATAATGAATTTACACCTTATGATCAAATCTACGAGTTGGTTACCTTATTTCATGTTACATGTTGAATCTTTGTTAGGATTTATAGGTAATTTTAATCGAGAATGAATCGTCCTTCTGTCTGGTAATAAAAGAGAATAAATTTCACTTGATGCCACATTTAACATAATATATCCTTCAGCTTTGATAGATGTGGATAGAATCCTCCATATAATTGTCTTTCCTATACCTTCGTATTCATAAACAAAGAATAATCCACATGCATCAGACTTAGTTTCCTCCATTATGGTATCATACACATGTCGTTGTTCTGAGGTCATATGAGATAAATGTTTGTTGATTCCTTTCAATGTTGACCAATCATAACACATTTCCTTACACATCAATATATTTCTTACTATTTGAAAAATTCATTGGGTGGAAATGGCATTAATTCAAATTCTTTAAAGCTTTTACCATAGTTTCGCAATAAAATTTTGACCTCTACCAACCCATAGTTTTTGATTTCATCAAATTCCAAATGAAGTTCTGGAAATCAATCTAAAATATTGTACAAATGTAGGAATTATATTATAAATTTATAATAATTAATTCATGACACTATAAATTTGATGAATAATGAAATTTACCTTTTTGAAGTAACCTTAAACATTGTTTGTATGAAATTTCATAGGTCATGTAAATCCAACAATTATTCCAGAAAAATTCTAGCGTTATTAGTGACTCTGATGCAATCATGTGGCAAATAATTTTATTAAAGATGTAGAAGCCTAATGACTTGCTCAATAATACGATTAATGTATTCTTTATCATCATCTAACAAACCTAGGGCATATAAAGCATCATGATATGTTGAATGTTGTTCACCATTAATGCATCTTATTTCTTCATAACTTCTAGGTCTACGGAAAATATTAAGAAGACATATTAAATAGTATAAATCACAAGTACCAGAAGGGACATAGAAAATGTGTCTAATGGAGAACATATTCTACCTTGGTCTCCACTTTCTATTATATTTATCTCAAATAAATTATGTTGTAAATTCTGCATAAGTTAATTCCCTTGCTTTTGGATATTGTTCATTTACCTTTATCCAAGCCATAAACACGCTTTGTTTAACTAATAACTAATCCACAACATTGTCTATTGTATCAGAGTTAGAGAAAATAATACATTGTTGATTTGAAAGATAAAAGCCTAACCTTTTTACTGGCAGATCCCTCAATTGAATCTCATATTTGAATATCATCCATGATGCCTCATATGATGATGTATATCTACAATCATAGTACATCTAAACTTCATCTGCATTTTTTTCCTACTTCATTGTTCTTTGTACTTTCATAAGAGGAGGTAGCAACACGATCATGAAATTTGTTAATATATTTAAATAAGTACTTGATGGAGTGTGATTAATTACACCACTCAACATTAAGATGAGCACTATATTTGAGAATCAAATAATAATTGTGAGGAAAAATAAATCTATTATCAAGAGGAACTCCATTCTTTTCTATTGTTATCCCATTATCTTGTCACATGTACATAGGATATTTATCATCATCAACAGTTGTTGATTCAACTATTTTTTTTTGGAAAATTCTTAGTAAAATGACCATCAAACATGTAAGGGGAATTCCTTCTAGTAGCACAAAATGGTCACGTACCATATAATCTTGAGCTGCTTTATAATATGCCAGATTAATGTTATTATTTGGAATTTCAGTTTAAATGATTTTTTCAGTACCATTCCCTATTGGATACTTGTCTTGCGATGCAAAAAATAACAATATATGTGCATGTGGCAACCTATGCTTCTGGAATTTAATTGTATATATAACTATAACTGAAATAAAATATATAACTATGTCAAAAAATTACACCGTAATTTAATGTGTAATCAAAGTAAAAAAGTAAAACTAAAATCTTACTTGATTTAATTGTGTCGAATATCTTGTTGATGTGAAGATATTTTATAAGCTAGTCCAACTTCAACTTAAATACACAACTAATACTATCATGGTGATCGTCAACCTTGAGACCTCTTTTTTCAACATAACGAACTGTTTCTAGACATTTTGGATTGCATGTAAATGTGATGACAGGATAACAAACCCATCTATAAATTGCCATGGCATCTTGATAGTTCTAAATCATATATCTAGCACCATCGGTGAATAATGATGGTAGAATAACTCATTTTCCTTTTGTGGATGGATTTATCTCACCCCTTAATATTGCATTTGTTAGCTAAACCAATCTACTATTTGGCCCAATTTGATCAACTGGTTCACCCAACTAATTGATTGGTTGATACAATCGATTGACTTATTAGGCCAAATTGATAGAACAACTATACTGACATCCATGATACAGTACTAAGGTGTCGAGCATGACTAGTCATATATGGCACAAACCTTCTATGCCTAATGTGATCATGATAGAACCTACATCTTGTTTGCATAAAGTATACATGAAACTATTCATATGTCTTATATGCATGAGTATATTATATGTTGGTAGCTCCATAGAGGATGTAACTTGGCTTATTCAGTACGAAGGGTACTGATGTGCCCTTTTTCTTAATCACCTACTATTCCCTACGAGCAAAGGACCATGTGCAGGTTTTCAAGGTAGGCTAATAGTCGCCAATCTCATGTGGGGCATGAGTTATAAAAGCGTGGAAATCTGGAGACTTTGAGAGGTCTTTGATGGACCAAAGTTTAGTGTTTCACTATAATTTTTTTCTCTATAATTTCAACCCTATACTCTAGTTTAAATTTTCTTCCCCACATACTTGAATATTTTAGACCGCTAAGGTCTTGTACTTGTAAGTCTTCCTATTTATACCATCTAACTAGTTTTGTGCCCTCTTCCATTGGTTTGTTCAGTTTTAGTTTCTCAGCCTTGTGTCTAGTATGGGATTGTTGAATGATGCCTATCCTATGTTCGCTATGGTGGTAACTCCCTATTTTTTCCTAAGTTTTTATTAACTTTCTACTTCCACAAAGTTTTCAAAATAAAAATTTTCAGTAATGAAAAATGAAGCTATTAGAATGTGCAAGAAGAAAAGGATTTCTATAGAGATCAAATGAGAAGTGTAGCAAGGAAAACCACTTTAGCAAGAGGATGATATCTAAACTCATAATTATACTTTAAAGAAGAGTCACAAGAAAGAGGGATCAATCAAACATTATGTGACCATCAACCAAGGTCTCCTTACTGAGAAGATAAAGGTATAAAGCTTAATCTTCTCAATTTTAATGGAAAGATTGATGTTGAATTTTTTTTTCTTATGTGGTTTCATGAGGCAGATAATATATTTGAATTCAAGGATTATCATGATGAGAAAAAGTGTAAGCTTTCTACTCTTAAGTTTAAGAATTGTTTTAGGATATGGTACTATAACTTGAAAAGAACTAGAGAAAGAGAAGGAAAATCTAAAATTAAGACTTGGCATAAGCTTAAGACACATATGAGAAAGAAATTTCTACCTAAGGATTATGAGAAATATAATTATAATAGATTTAATACTCTTAGGAAATGATTTTTAAGTGTTGAAGAATATGTTTGGGAGTTTTAAATATTAGCATTTATATGTGATATTTATGACAAAAAGGAACCACACATGTGCTAGATTTTTAGGTGACCTTAACATGGTGATTTGAGATGATGTTTAAACTTATTTTTATGATTCTCTTGATGATATGATTAAGCTATGTTTGAGATTTAAGAATCAAATTAAGTCTACTAAGCCTCATGATAAGCAAAATACTTCTTCAATAAAGTACTACTCAAATTCATAAGCCATTAACTATAGGTGGGTATCTCAACTACTACATATGTTGATATGTATAAAGGACCTACCTGATAGGATAAATGTAAGACTAAGGCTAATGAGGTCTCTACACATCAATTTTTCAAGTACAGATGATATGGACACTTTATTAGAGAATGTCCTAACCAAAGGGTGTTGTCCATGCAAAAGAGTGAAGCTATAGAGAGTTGTGAATAAGGCCCTAAGGTCAAGCCAAGTGAAGTAATTTCAAGTGAATCCAAGGATGAGGGAAATTCTTATTATTTGTTGCAAATAGTTCTTCAGATTCAAGCTAATAAGAAACCCAATCAAGAAGAGAAAATATTCATGACCAAAGGAAGAGTAGGAGACATGATTTGTCGAGTTATCATTGATAGTGGATTGTGTACAAATATAGCTAATGAGATGATGGTGAAGGAGTTGGAATTATAGACAACATCACATAAAAAGCCACATCAATGGATCAACAAAGATAAAGGAGTCAAGGTAACCAAGTAAATCCTAATCTCATTTTGAATTGGTAATTATCATGATAATGTGCTATGTGATGTCTTTCCTATGGATGCATGTGGAATATTATTAGGTAGACTATGGAAATATGGCGTGCTACTCATAAAGCTATTACTAATGAGTATCTTATTGAGAAAGATAAGAAAATGCACAAATTTAAACTCTCTAAGCGTGATAATGATGACATAGTTGAGAATAAAAAGAACTTATTTTTGTATGAAAAGGCTATGATAGAATATATATATATAAAGGAAGAAGGTAGTTGTTATGCTTTGATTATCAAAGAATCCTTATAAGGGGAGAAGAACGATATTACTTGTAGATTAAATGAGCTTATTGATGAGTATTATGATGTATTTCCTGATGACTTATCACATAAGAGAGGAATATGACACGTTATAGACTTTATAACTATTGTATCTTTACCTAATCGAGTTGTATATAGATTTAATTCAAAAGAAGATAAGGAATTAAATAAATAAATACAAGAGCTCATAGGAAAAGGATATGTAAGAGAGAGTATGAGTTCATGTTGTGTGCCTACATTACTTGTTCCAAAAAAAAGATGGCATATGGTGCATGTGTATAGAATCTAGAGCTATTAGAAATATACCTATCAAATATTCATTTTATATGCCTTGATTAGATTACATGTTAGATGAATTGTGTGAGGCAAAAATATTCTAAAATTTTGATCTAAGGAGTGGATATCATATAATGAGGATAAGAGAAGGGGATGAATGAAAAACTGCCTTTAAAAAAATTATGGTCTTTATGAATGGACTGTAATGCCTTTTGATTTGTGTAATGCACCTAGATCATTTAAGAGCATAATGAATGAAATTATTCTTCCTTTTCTTGGAAAATTCATTGTGGTCTACTTAGATAATATACTTGTGTATAGTAAAATTGAACATGATTATCTTATTCATTTGAGGATATTATTTGATAAACTAAGAGACGCTAAACTCTATAGAAAAATGGAAAAATTTGACTTTATGCTTTTGAGTATTAGTCTTCTTGGTTATATTGTAAATAGAGAAGGTAAAAAAGTGGATCCCATAAATATAAATCTATTCAAGATTGACTTATACCCAAGGATATTTATAAGGTGAGGAGTTTCCATAGGCTAAAGAGTTTTTATAGAGGATTCATCAAATACTTTTCAACTATTGGCATGCCAATTACACATCTCATGAAGAAGGACGAATTCAAGTGCGGAGAGGATGAAACTATATCCTTCAAGACTTTGAAAGACAAGCTATGTATGTAATACCCCAATTTGAGCGGAGTGTTATAAAGGATTGATCCAGCTACTTATATCAACATGGTATACCATCCTTTTGGTGATTCTGTCCTAAGAACTCCACAGTTAAGCGTGCTGGCCGTGGAGTAATTTTAGGATGGGTGACCTCCTGGGAAGTTTCGGAAATTTTCTGAAAATTTCTCGGGAAGTGCGTGAGTGAGGACAAAGCATGTTAAAAGGACTCGTGTTGATTTGTGGGGCCAGCCAATCAATCCGAAAGCGCTCCAAGGTAGCCCTCGTGTGGTCGTGTTGACTCGGGGTGTTACAATGTAATACATCAGTAGTATCCTTACCTAACTTGAATAAATTATCTGAAGTTACATATGATGCTAGTGGGGTAGGGAATGAAGGTGTACTCTCACAAAAATTTTGAGCCATTACATTCTTTAGTGAAAAATTAAATGGATCTAAATTTAATTATTCAACGTATAATAAAGAATTTTATACCATCATAAGAAGCTTAGAACCATGCAGTTATTATTTGATACCTAAACCCTTTTTTTTTCATCTGGACCATGAAAGTTTGAAATATTTGCATGAGAAAATTATCTCTAAGCATGCAAAATGGGTTAGTTTCTTACAATCCTTCATGTCGTCAAATTTTTTTTATGGTAAATAAAATGTAGTAGCAGATGCATTATCAAGAAGATATTTGATACTTACTATGTTAGATGCTAAAATATTAGGTTTTGAAATGTTGAAAGAATTATATGTAAAATATGAAGATTTCTTTAAAATTTATAATGCATGTAAATATAATCATAGCCACGGTAATTATATACTTCAATATGACTTTCTTTTCAAGGTTAATAAATTGTGTATACCTCAATCTAGTTTGTGTGATTTACTAGTTACAGAATTGCCTGAAGGGGGTATAGCTAGTCAATTTAGTGTTCAAAAAACTATGATAAAATTAGTTCAAGCTATTCTTGGGCTATGTGACTTGTCAAAATAGTAATTATCTCTTCCATAAGGGTTTGTATACTCATTTACCAAATCTTAGTCAACAATGGGAGGGGGTTAGTATATACTTTATCATAGGCTTACCCAGGGTACAAAGGAGAAAATATTATATTATGGTAGTGGTTGATATAAGTTCTAAAATGAAACATTTTATTTCTTATAATAAAATTGATGATGCAATTCACATGGTAGATTTATGTTTCAAGTAATAAGGTTACATGGTAATCCTACAAATATAGCGTCGGATAGAGATGCAAAAATTTTGTGCTACTGTTGGAAAATGTTTTGGCATATGTTAGGTACTAAGTTGTTGTTTTATACATCTCATCATCCACAAATGGATGATCAAACGGAAGTGACTAATAGAACCTTAGGAATTTTACTACAAGGTTTAGTTAACAAGAGTACAAATGGTTGGGATATAAAACTTGCACATGCTAAATTTACATAAAATAGGAGTTCTTCTTGTTCAACTCAATCGAATCCATTAGAAGTTGTCTATGGAGGTAATCTTTATTTTCATATTGATATATTTTTATTAAGAAAATGTGATATTAAGAACTATGATGCTAAAGAAAGAGTTGAATTATTTAAGAAACTTCTGAGCAAATTAAAAACAATATTAAGAAATCTAATGCTAAGTACTAAACTCAAGCGAATAATATTGAATTCAATGATAGGAGAGTTGGTTTGGTTACAGTTAAGGAAAATAAATATTTTATAACTAACGAAAAAAATAAATTAATGCCAAGAGCTGATGGATCATTTAAAATTTAAAAAAAATTATATATAACACTTATTAATTAGAATTACCTGATTCTTATTTGGGAATTTCCAAAAATTTCAAACTTGGTGATTTATCTTCTTACTATAGTGATTCTACATTGAGGAAAAATTCCTTTTTTTTTTACAAAGAGAGAATAATGAAGGAGCATATCAATTTCACTTTTCTTTTATTAGAGGTTAAGAGTAAGCATACTTAAATAAAGTAACAATTATTATTCAAAATCTTGAAAACCCTCATGCTAACGTTAATATTACTTATATTTTGCTTAGTGATTATTCTAGGTATTATATATGTTTGCAAGAAGAAGAAATTAGCAAATATATCTAGTGTACAAGACAAGGATAAAATAAAGGTTACAAAGGTGCATAAAAGACAAAGTTATAAGATACAAAACTTTATTACATGATTATTGAATGTATTACATGATTAGGATTTTGTTTAGGTTTGAAATTTGTATACTTTGTAATGTCTTATATATTGTAATTTTAAACCATTAAATGTATAATATAGGCATGTAGTACATTAGTTTCTTTCTTTTTATAACTAAGCTAATCTAGCTAGGCTGGTTGGGTTGGGCTTAAATAGTAAAGGATAAACTAGGCCTCCATGCATATGTATATGTGTGTGTATAATGGTGTCTTGTACATTTATAAGAATTAATCAAGAATCAATTAAGAATTTGAAATTCCTTTCCTTCCTCTTCAAGTGAGTTTATTCTTGAGACTTAATGTTTTGTTCTCTAGGGAAAACTTAATGATTTCTCTATAGAATTTATTGATCTTGTTAAAGTTCAATTCTAAATTGAAAAGCATTGTCAAGCATCATATACATTTAACAACCTCAACCATTCAAGCAAAAATTTCAAATCTAAACGAATATAAGGAAAAAAAATTCTAATTTGAGAAAGAATAATTCCCCTATTATCTTCTATATCACAAATATCACCAAGCCATCAACTGCTAATATCCATTCATTGTGAATATACTGAAACTTACTAATCAAGCATCCAAGAGATACTATTTGAAATAAATGTATAGAACTAACCTAAAAAAAAATAACCATAACCTTTACAACATATCTTATATCTTATATCTTAATGTCAAAGCTAATAATATCCACACATCATAAGCAAGACTCAAAGTCAAGATACCACTAAAATCTATAACATCATAGATAGGGCTTAAAGGCAATTACCAAACATAGGTAGGCAAAAGGCTACTATTAAACTACATGTAGGTACAAAATCTTATACCAAATCATAGATAGGCACAAAGGCTACTGCCAAACCAATGGTAAGCACAAATGCTACTATGAAACCAATCCAATAATCATTTTGATTCAACAATAATCATTTCTATTTTTATTTACTTGAGGGGAGATCATATCAACCCGGATACATTAAGAAAATTTGGTCATACTACCACATCAAGGCAACACAATATCCTACCGACTATCAACCTAAGGACGCTAAGGTACCCTAGTTGCATTGGCACATGAAAGTAGTATAGTGCCCTACTGACAACAACCTCTAATCCATAAGTATGCATATCTTTTATAAGTCTATAGAGCTAAATAGAGTAAGATATAGGACCTATCTAGGACACTAAGGTACACTGGTAGAAATCCATAATCAATCATGGGCTAAACCACATCTTTAGGGTAGCTACCCCTAAAGAGCAACCATTTTTTATCTTGAGATTTTTTACTTTAAATATTATTATTTTATTAAGGTGACCATGAGACTACATATCAACCACGTAGATCCAATTTTCACACTTAACTATTTTTTCTCATTTTCAAACATTCAAGACAGCCATAATCAAAGTTAATACTAGGCTCAACATAATAATCTCTCAAGGTCATTATAGGTTCAATTATTCACATTTAAGTGCATTAGGCCAAAAATGACTGAAATAGCCCTATGATCATGATTTTCACATTATCATCCATTTCCAACACTAATTATATTTTATTCATTAACTTGTTATGAAAATGTTAAAATACATTAAATTATTAAACATAAAATTAAATTGCCATGCATGTCAAACAACCATTTTACCCCTATACATAATATAGTGCACAAAACCCTAGCATATGTATCTAGTTTATTTAAAATCACATATTCCCATGATCAATAATCAAGAATACATATTATTTATGCTTATCGAGATGCGTATCATGATATGATTAAAATGACCAAAATACCCCTATGGCATACAATAATAATAATAATCGTGCTAGAGCATGTATTTCTAAAAAATTTAAATCACATACCTCTAAACTTTAATATATTTAAGACATATTAGGTATTATTATCAGAATAAATATTATGATTTACTTAAATGACCAAATTACCCCTAAGGTACACAATAGTAATAATTATGCTAAAAATATATACCTATGCATGCTCAACCTATCATATTATACACACATTGCATATTTAACTTGTTTACATAATTAAACCCATTTTAACATACTTTTATACATGTAATAACTTTCAAAAGTTAATATACTCCATTTTACTAAAATTTATATTTGTATTATTAGTCAAATAATTTCAATGTGACAAACATGCTTAATAAAATTTATACATCCAGAAACCCTAATGTGTTATCATATGATATCTAAAATTTTAGTAGATTATAGAAATTACCTAATTTCCAATAAGAATACAAATAATAATCAACCTATTAAAATTTAATAGGATCCACTAATCAACCTTTTTTACCAAAAAATAATAATAAATTAACCATATTAATATTTAACTAATAAATAATATTTTTTAATTAAAATAGTTATTAAATAAAATTACCAAAATAACCCTAAATTGCAAAAGGGCAAAAGTGGAAAACTTCATACTACAGGAGAAGCATGAGTCTCGAGCGTGCAGGAAGGGCTTCAATGGGGAGGTTGACTAGCTGCTAGAAATGATGGTTGAGGGGAAGATGTACGGTGGTGGAGGAGATGAAAACCATGAGGGAGGCAGAGGTGGATGGTGGTGGTGATGGCTAGTGGCTTAGGGTGGAAACATATGAAGAAAAAAACGTCATAGGTGATAAATAGATGGGAGGATTGGGCATTAAGCTTTAACGGTGATGATGATTGTAGGTAGAGAGGGATGATGTTGAGGTGAGGAAATGACAATAGAGGATATAGAGGTGGATGGGTGGTGGTGTGCTAGTGGAATGAGGCACGATTAGAGAAGGTTGGTGGTGGCAAGGGCAACTCATGCTGCATAGGGGTGGTAGCAAGATGGTGTGACATTACAAAAAGGAGTAGTGGTGATGGTTGATGTTTGGGTTGTTGTGGTAGATGGTAAAGCTAAATAGAGTTGGGGAAATAAGAATGAGAAAGGATAATAGAAGAAAGGAAGGGTGAGGGCTTGGGGTTGGGGTTGGACCTTCTAGAAATGGCACGAGGAAGTGGAGAGAGAAAAGGAGGTTGGGGTTAAACAAAAGAAGAGGGGGAGGAGGTTTTATGTATGTATACATATGATTGTGGAAAAAGTGGTTCAAATTTAGGGAATATGTGAGGATTGAGGGAGATGGGTCAATGGCTAGTATGTGCTTGGTGTAGGAGAAGGACATGTATGCTAGGATGATGCTAGCTTGGAAGGCACAAGGCGCATGTGAGATTGTAGTGTGGCAAAGGTGTGTTTGGTTAGGGTAATTCCATAGGGTGTAGACTAGTTGGCGTGCATGTCTAGGAAGGGGGATATGAGGGGGACATGCAGCATGGAGGATAGATGTGTTTGGCTTGTTGGGAAAAGAAGGGATAGCATGAACAAGAGTTATGGGGGAAGTGCATGTTTGGATGGTCAGGGGAAGGAAAGGCTAGGTTAATGCATGCGGAAGGAGAAAAGAAAAGGAGCAGGAAAAGGAGAAAGATAAAAAGAAAGAAAAGGGGAAAAGGAAAAAGAAATAAAAAGGAGAAAGAAAATATAATTTAGGGTTGGATTTGGAATTAGGTTTAGCTTTAAGATTAGGGTAAAATTAATTTATCCAGGTTATTAGAAAAAATAAACTAGAGCAAAAATTATCAGCTTAGGGTAGGTTTAATAAAAAGAAAATAAAAGATAAAATAATTGGGATATTTTTTTAATAGAATTTAAGAGTTTCTAGATCAATGTTTAATAAAAATAGTTAAGCTAAGATTTTACGGGTTATGTTTTTAAAATAAGGGTTAAAAAATTTTGGAATGTTACAATAGGCCAAGGAGAAATATTTGTAAGCTCAATAGATATGGAAATGAAGAAGGTGGTGGCATGAATACTTATCCTCTAGTAGTTGATGAAGAGATTCACAAAGGTGTTGAATCCAATCTTGGTTCTTCTAAGTGGTTAGTTACCATGAACAAAGAAATTAAGAAGTTACATAAATATGATACTTAGGAGTTGGTTGAGTTACCCAAGGGTCAAATAGCATGGAGTTGAAAATAGATCTTCAAAAGGAAAAAGGCACACATGGGATTGAAGATGCTAGATGGAAGACACCTCATTATTAGAGGTTTTAGGTAGAAGGAAGGTATTGAGTTTAATAAGGCATTCTCACTAGTTGTTTGCCATACCTCCATTTATAATCTCTTTAATTTTATTTCTATGTTTGATCTTGATTTGGAGTAGTTAGATGCCAAGACAAATTTCTTACAATAGGAGATTTAAATGAACCAACAAAAAGGTATTATTGCTCTCGATAAGAAGAATTGTGTATGTCCATTCAAGAGACCCCTATATAGTTTGAAACATGCTAAAATATAGTGATACATAATATTTGATTCCTGTATGATTGGGAAAGGCTATACAAGAAGCAATTTTTGTAGTAGAAATTATTTTAGGGAATTTGAAGATGGCTCCTTTCTTTATTTGTTGTTAATTTTCGATTGCTTTTAAAGATATGTCCTTTATCAAAAATATGAAGGTACAACTAAACAATGAGTTCAAGATGAAGGATACTGGTCCAATTAAGAAGATTATTGGAATGGAGGTTATTAGAGATTGAAAGGATGGTCATTAGTTTCTTACACAACATAATTATATTGATAAGGTGTTAAACAAGTTCAATATGGGTGACTACAAACATGTTTTCGCACCTCTGGCTTCTCACTTCAAATTTCATCCAAAATGTGTCCCTAGGCAAAGGAAGAGAAGGAACAAATTTCTAGCACTATATTCTAGTGTAATGGGTGATATGATAATGTTACAGTCTGCACTAAACCTAACTTAATTATGAATTGTACTTACATTATCAATTATGCATGTGTATCATATCAAAAGCTAAAATTTCCAATACATAATTAAGTCAAGGAGTGCTAATGCAATTAAGTTTACAAATCATATATCAAGAATAATCCAAAGATCAACAAGGAGAACAAAATAAGATTCTATCTTGAAAGACTTTAATTTCATATATAGAATACACAAATTGTAAAGGGACTAGCAAGTATGCCTAAGAAATAAAGACTCAAGATTTAAGGAGTATGTTATAATCTTAAGGTTTATAAAAATATGATAATCATATTGAGAAATTATAATTTAAAATGTTTTTATGTTTCAAATGCTATTTAAAAATCATTTTGCAATGTCTTAAAATGATTTCATGCATAAAATATGTTTACAAATATTCACACAAAACAATATTCAAAATTAATCCTTTCTTAGCATATTTTCCACCTAATTCGACATGAAAAATTCATCATAAATTTCATATAAATAATTTTGTGTGAATAATACTTCTTTGGAAAGCTTGAGATGTCTAATTTACAACAAAAAATATGACACTCAATTTCAAGCTTTGTAGCTCAAGTTATGGTCTTTTTGTAAAGATGTATAGTGCTGAAAATTGTTCCACCAATCAATTGATATATCAAACCCATCAACTAGTTATACTAACTCATTAACTAGTTTGTCAAACTGATCAACTGGCTTATTTTCTAGAAAAATACGTTTTAGCCTTGGCTTCAACACATCAACTTGTTAACATAACCTATTGACTAATTTTACAAATAGATAATTTAGTTTACTCTCCAAAAAATCTATATTTTAGCCTTGGTTTCACACATTGACTAGTTAGTTAAATCGATCAATTAGTATTTCAAATCGATTGACTGGTTTCTAAACCTGATCTACTGGTTTTTGAAACTGATCGGTAGGTTTAGGTATTTTTAAGATTTATGCTCATTGGAATTTGAAAGTTGAAGTACTTTTTACACCTAATGGCTAGTGTCAAATTCTATAATATTTTAGCACTATAAATAAGAGTTGTTAGAATTTGATAAAGATTGATCAAGCTAGCACAAATCATAATTTTCACATTTAACATTAAACTAAAGAGAATTTTGATTTTACACTTTTAAATCCAAATCAAACTTCTCCATTGCTCAAATTTTCCAACAATATTTAGCTAAAGTACTCATACACTTGTAATTATTATTTATCTAGCCAAATCAATATCTTCACTAGTAATTATTTACTTTCATATATTATCTAGTAAATATTTTTATGATATTCGTCCAAACATATTATCTCAAACATGAGTGAAAAGTGGTGTGTTGTCTTGCATTTTTGAGAGAGGCCATTGATATTGTAGTCTCATACACCTTGAGAGGATAATTAGGAAAAGTGCAAACCATCTTCTAAAGGGCCATTGAGATTGCAATATCATAAACCTAGAGAGTATAATTAGGCAAAGTGTAAATTATCTTCTAAAGGGTCATTGTGATTGTTGTCTCATTAACCAAGAGATGAATAATTATCATCAAACACCCACTATAAATAAATAGATATTTATATCTAAAAGGTAAAACCTTTTGGCAGTGGATGTAGAAAAACTTTATTATAATTTTTGAATCACTATAAATCCCTATTTGTGATCCTTTTACATATTTCTTATAGATTTTTAATTTGGCATTATTCTTAAAAAAATAGATTATTCACCCCCTCTAGGGCATCCATTCAGGTTTACATTATCAAATGTGGACATTGTTGAATTATTTTCTTGCATTGGTGTTATTACATAAGAATTTTTTTTATTTAAATTAAAGTACATGAAGTAATTGAATAAGCTAGAGAATTGACCATCAATGGACATTTACGTTATTTATTGTCCATCAATAGATAACTACATTATTTATTGGCTATCATTGAATAGATACGTTATTTATTGTCCGTCAATGGATAGTTACAATACTTATTGTTCATCAATAGAAAATTAGGCGTTTTCTTTGATTGGTTATTTGGTGACTTTATGGCTTCTTTTTATTGTGCGTCACACTTCTTTCTATAATTTAAAATGAGTATTTCAGTTGAGAGCAATAGAAATCACATACATACATTCTCTATTCATTTTAAGAAAAATAAAATCTTAAGAGTTTAAGAGATTTATAATCCTTCGTTCGATAGAGAACTTTCTTTTATAATTCTTTTTTTATATAGTGAATTTATTTATTTGTCATTGTCTTAAACTAGCCTATATTGGGTGGACTATATAAATTTGTCTGCTTTCATTTTTACTTTTCTAAATTTATTTTCTTGGTCCTGCATACTTTTTCGGATGAATCGCTCCCACATCGAGTATATCCCCTTACAAGTTAGCCGACTAGAATTTTGTTAAGGTAGTTCTCATTAATAGTGAGGTAAAGCCATACAAAACATGACAGTCTACCGTGTTGCTGTCGCGGAAGACCAAGTAAACACTTGACCGATCCGCATCCGAGACGATATACCAAAACAAATAAATAAATACAAAAATTGACAATAAAAAAATAACCAATAAAAACTCCCCTCAATTTCCGGAGGTTGCTCTAGGCATATCAAGACAAAGAGGAAAATTAATACATCCTTGACTTGGTATTCAAGTAATAGGTCGTCACAACGACCTAGAGCCATTTTTGGCCACTCTCTGCAGGCTAGGGCATTAAAGGACAAAACGCCCGTCCTACGAGTGGGGTGAATGAGAAGATACCTAACACACCCCCCCCCCCCCTTCCTCAGTCCTCCCAAACAAAAACAGCAACTGCTTGCACATTTACCACCGAGCATCCAACCTTTCACGAAGCTTCCCGTGAACGACGAATATGAGTAGTTGAATACTCGCCTGTCATCTTTCTGAAATCTTTCGTTTTCCTTTTGCGCAAATACGGCTTAGTGGTCATTTGGTATTGAAGGAATTTTTTTTTTAGCATTTATATATTTTATATAATTTATTTGAGATAAAATATGTTATTACAAATAAATATTTATTTTAGTTTTTAATTTAATCTAAAATAATTATTTTATTAAAAAAATATATAATAAAAAGAAAAAAATCTCAACCCTTATTATTTTCATACCAAATAAGTCATTAGATGGAAAAATAAAGGAGATCCGTGCCAAAATGACCCACACTCCAGGCAAACGAGCAGCTAGCTGGATAAGAAAACCCAAGACTTACGTAAAACCCTCCTACTGCTACTCTCAAGGGGAGATATACGTCCTAGGACCAGCTGATAATAGCATCTACACTTGACCAAAGCCTCCATGCCACCTTCCCCATGCACTGGTCCTAGACAACAACTATATTGCTTCTGCCTAAATATTATATCCTACGTTTAAATGTATTATATTGTATCTGAAATGTATATTGTGCATTGTAATTATTCTTCATCGTTTATTTTCCAATTTACGATGCTAATCATAGGTCCTACTTACATAATTATTAATAATAAGTAATATTAATATGTAATATAACTAATAATAATAAAATTTTAGATATTGTGACTTACAGTATTTTACTCAAGTGAGAAGAAAAGTGCCATTACCTTAATAATAATTTAATTAGTAAATAATAATAATATATTATTATAACTATTAATGATTAAAGTATGATTAATCATATTATGATTATTTGATAATTAAACCCTTAATCAATTATATTATTTAAAATAATAATAATGATCATTAGATTATCAGAATAATAAAGGTAATCAATAAAAAATAATGATAGTAATGTATATTATTATAAATAACTAAGAATAATAAATTATTATAGCTATTAAGAGTAAAAATATAAGCAATAGCATTTTCATTAATTAATCAATCCTTAATAAAACATATTATTTATAATTATTAATTATTTTATATTATTTTTAAAAATATTACTTAAATAAAAATATGATGATAATAAAAATCATTCTCAATAATTTATAATAATATATTATTATTTCAATTAATAATATAAGTATAATTAACAAAATTTCAATTACTTAACAATCAATAATTAATTGATATTATTGTTTATAATTAGTCATTCACTATTAGTATTAATAGAGTATGTTGAAAATAACAATAGAGTAGTAGTAGTAATTTTTTTTAATCAATAACTAATAATAATATATTAGCACAAATATTGATCTTAATGGTATATTTAAAAATATTCTAATTAGATAATACTCAACAAAGTAATAACCAAAATTATTTATAATTATGGATTAATTAATATTAATATAGATTATCTTAATAATAATATAAATAATAATAATAATTATTATTATTCTTATCAACAACAAGGAACAATAATACTAATATGTAAATATTAATAACTAACAATAAAATATTATTATAAGTTATAACTGTTAATAATAAAACATGAGTAGCTTACTAATTATTAAGTAATCAAAAATATTACATATATCTATTAGTTAAATATTATTAATAGATTATATTGGTATAATGATATAATAATAAAATTACTTGCTTTTATTAATAACAAATAATAATAATACATTATTAATAAATAAATAAATAAATAAATATATATATATATATTATAAAAATTACAAGTAAAAGTATAATGAATGATGTTATAACTAATTAATAGTTGATAATTATAGTGTAGATTATTCATATTATTTCTTTATATATTTTTCGTTAGGAAAATATTGAATAATTGTATCATTGATTAACTATTTAAAATTATTATTACTTTTTTTAATTGATATAATGTTTATCATTATTATTTTCATATATTATCTATTTGTAATTGTGGTTAATATTTTCTAATAATTTATTTAATTATTTTTATAATGCATATTAATCCTATTAATTATTTATTTGAAATTAGAATAATAACATTTTACTAACTAATAAGGGTGAGTGTGTATAGAAGGATGGAGTGGGTGGGATTTAGTGAATATGCGTATATTTGTAATTAAAATAAATAATATAATTTTTGTAGATATTTGATTAAATATAGTGACACCTACTTCTAAAGTATGAATAAGTCATAAATAAGTTGTAGGTAAAGAGATTATAAAGATGTAAAATAATAATATAAAGCAAATACATATATATCTTATTACATAATATAGAAATAATAGGAGACTCCAAATGGTGTCTTCATGTGATCATTCAAGCTTTTCCCCATGCTATGAGCACAAGATAAGGAACATTTTTTCTCAGATCAAGCACTAACTGAATTGACTATTCACGCGTCTGGAGTGGGATCGGAGGTTGGAATATTACTCGTTTCATAAGAACTACGACAAGTGTATGCAACCTTGAGGAGGGTCCCCTCGGATTGGATAACAGCGAATAGATATGACAAGTTGACAACCATTTTGTAGCGTCGCCCTTCTTTATGGTTCGCGGACGCTAGAGGATAGGAGATACTACCTATGACAAAAATGGCAAGGGTACCATCAAAGTTTTCGTAATTTATTTACAAGTTTTTTAATAAAGTGTACATTTTATATATATAGGATGAAGGTCCATCCACACCTTTTATCAACGGTCAAAATTTAATACATATCTAATTTAAATTTATTTTAATCTCAACACTTAAATTTTTTAAATCTAATGATTATTAAAAATTTCTATATTTATATTTTAAATAATAATTTATATAAGAGCATATATATATATATATATATATATATATATATATTATGAACATGGCATTACACTATGTACAAATTCATCTTCGTATAATCAACAAATATCAGGCAGCTGTCTCTCATGTGAGCCCCAATACGACAGCAATGTTTAGGGTCAGACTTGGTTAAGTAACGTCCTCTCTTTTCTAATCCGAATCTTGTTATCCAGATGTGACCGATTAAAGAGGAACACGAAAATTTTGACCGAATCAAAAAGCAATTTATTAGATACGTACCTCCATATATAATTTATTTTTAATTGAAATTATTCAATAAAAAATTGTATTATAATAATTATAATTTTTTCTCTATAAATGATATCTATATTAATATACTCCCAATGTAAAATAAATATATTTTTATTTTATTATTTTTGTGATAAAGTTTTGGCTTTTTTTTTAAAGATGAGTATGCCAACTTTTATAATAATTATATCGATTTATACAATGATTAGATACATCTATATGGTAATTATTTTTACGAGTATGTGAGGCCTATTTTTATAAAAATTATATACTTTTTATGCTGATTATGTTAGTATATGTGCATATTATGTATATTTTTATAAAGATTGTGCTTGCTACGGTGATGATTTTTCAAGATAATTATGTGATCTATAGGGATGATGCACTACTAAGGAATTATTAATTAATAATAGTGCATAAATAACAGTTTGTTCAAAACCACTGATGAAAAAATTAAAATTTAGGGGTGTAAATACAGAGCAAATTTTAATAACGGTTTCATACATTAACTGTTTATAAAATGAAACGAGCCCTTATTTTGATAATGGTTATTAATTAACTGTTAATAAAACGAAAAATGACGCCACATTGTAATCACGGTTAATGTAGGAATCGTTATTAAAATGTATTTTCATAACGGTTATATCTATAACCGTTATCAAAATGTAGCTCATTAAGCAATCCCTTCCTTCCATCTTCGCTCATTACATCTATTTTAAAAATTCAATTCTATCTTGTTCTTAATCCTCCTCTTTGTTATGCCTAACGGTTGTCCTAATTTTGACGATTGACGACCACCGTGCCTTCCTCTTGCTTGTCGGTGACCACTTTTCTTCTCCTCTTGTCATCCTCGTCATTTTTTGTGTCTTGTTCTCCGCTAAGGTTGTGCTGAAAAATTGTTTACCCATCCATCCATCCTTCATCCCTGCCTCACCTCTTACCCTTCTCTCTCACACACCCCATTCCCTACCGTTCCTTGCTGTTGCAACTATACTGGTTGGTGTCCCTATAGCCTCCTTACCCCGACAACCCTTCACTTGGTAGATATAATTTTTTCCTTTTTTCTTTCATGATAAATATATACATGCATGTTATTTAGTAGGTATTATGTGTATTATTGCATGTATTAGGTATTATGTGTATTATTGCATGTATGATATGTGTTCACCTTTATTGCTATGTTGTTATACTTTTTGGTTGCACGTTGGGTTTGTCCCTCTATATGTTTATGCATGTATGGTTGTACATTGATGCCTTTGGTATTAAAAAATTACAATAAATATAAGCATGCATATTTGTATAATATGTTGTTGAAAAATATTACATAATATATTTAATTTTTGCTAATAAAATGATATTGCTGGTATAGTGTGGAAGCGCCTCTAATAAATTGTTGCTAATATAAGTTAATTATATTTTTAGTTTAACATAATCTTTTGTTAAGATATTATATTATATATTTATGATTACTAAGGCTATAGAATTTACATATTTTATAATTTAAAAGATTTAAACAAAAATCTTAACAAAATGATTTAGTGGTTATTCTCTTTTATAGGTAGTGAGATGTTGCAATTGCATATTATTTACATACCTCCGCTATATTTAAGCATGGAACCTAATTTGGTTGTTTGGAGTCATGTGATATAGTTATACGAGGAGCTTGATAGCTTATTTGTGAGTGGGTTGTACTTTGATTTGTTCCATTTCAGATCATATCATTTATTATTGGCACTGCCTTAGATCAAGCAATGGTCAAGGGAATTAGCCAGTGATTTGCATTTACTGTATTGATGCAACACGCCTGATATTTGTTGAGGGTGAGCTATTTGTGAGGGATTTTGATTGGATAGCTAGAGAGATGATGGTCATAGATGACGAATGAAGGTTTTGTCATAGCTTACCCTCGAGTATCTTTAGTGGAATATAATGCGGAACAATTGAGTGACTTTAGTAGAGAAGGATAAGAATCTAACATAAGCAAATATGAATTATTATGGCGTGACAAACGGATTTGGGATTTAGATTACACTATGCCTATTTTTAGGTGTAGATGGATTGATAATAGTCATATGTTTAGATATGAAGATGCATTTACATTAGTAGATCTTAAGAGGGTAACATGATCCATTCATCTTGGCATCACAAGCAACACAAGTTTTCTTTATCATCAATCCTACTAATGAAAGATGGTATGTGAATTTAGCCATGAAGATAATAATTGTCAATGAATATGATAATGAAAATGATGCCAACTAGGAGAAAGAGTGTGTCAAAGTTGTGTAAGCAACTCAATCATTGAACGCTAATAACAATAACATTGTTGAGGAGAAAATCTATTTAAAAGATGATTATCGTAAAGTAATATATGTATTAGATCATGAAACTAATCAAAAAGGAGGGAAGAAAAAAAGAAGGAAAAGAAAGCGATGAGGGTAATAACATTCTAACATGTTTATAGAGTATGCTTGTTATTTAAACATCAGATTATCATATTTTTCATATCATTACCATATATGATATATTTGCTTGGCACTTTATTTTATATATATTTATTCATAGCCCTATTTGTATTGATTTATATATTCAAATTTTATAGGGATATGAGAAAGAAAACCATTGATAGAGACTCTAGTGATGAAAAAGGGAAGAGAGGACATTCTATCATAGACATGAGAAATAGAGGAGAACAAATATAGTTGAGTTGAAATACATATACTCTTCCTATCGACAAGTATACATACATGTTTCTCTCAAACATTTCACTTATCACTCATAGTTGTGTTCCCATCTCCTCCAACAATTAGAATCAAGTTTCAAAAGGTCACATGGAACATATTTGACAAAAGTTATGGTAAATGATATGTTTTGATATTCATATTTTTGGATGTCACATGTTATTAATTTCAATACATTAACATCGATATACATATTTATATATTAATTTGTAGAAGTTATTCATTATCCCATAGGTGAGGAAAAAATGACTGTTTAGACATTATGGTGAACGTCTAATAACATTTAGGGAATAATTAAAAAATAAAAAATATATAGAAAGAGAGACGGTGCTTTACACACGAAGCCCCTAAAGCGTTATGGTTTCATTGATCAAGATAGTTGGGACCAGTTTATTACATATATTTTTTCATAGAGTTCAAGGCATTTGTTGCATAATAGTTAAGTTTTTTGATTAAAAATACTTCATTAATATTTAAATAACCGTGAGTACATATTTGACTTGTAATATAGGAAAAAAGTTCCAAAAATAAAGAAATTGTGAAGCATAATATTTACCGCCATAATATGGCTTGAAAAGGCTATGTAAGCCTTAAAGAAGAGTTACTATGACATTTTGATTATTGTGTTCACATTATAATATGGAGAGTGTTATAATCATATTGCTAATTTAAGTGCATATTTTGGAATTACAGCTCAGCTCAGGATAAAGATCCATGTACCGCATCCATCAATATTGATATATTATAGAAGAAGAATAGAGAAACAACATAAGGATATCTTAATGAATATGTATAAAATGGTACCAAAAGAATTATAAGTTTGAAGCTATCCTTAACAATAGTTAGTTTTCTTAGAATAAACTAGCTATTATATTATGCTTATTTATGTAACACTTCCATTTTTCACTATTAGAAAATTTCATTTTGAAAACATTGCGGAAGTTGAAAGTTAATAAACACTTAGGAAAGCAGGTTGTTACTACTGTACCTAACATAGGATAGGTGTTACCTATCCATCCCATATTAGACACAAGGCCAAGAACCTAAAATTGAACAGACCAGTAGTAGAGTATGCAAAAATTGGTAGATGATATAAAAAGAAAAACCTCTGAGTACACTACCTCAACAGTCCAAAATATTCAAGTGTCTAAGAAAGAAAAATTAACTCGAGTATAGGGTTAAAATTATAGAAAACCAAAATACAGTAAAACCCTAAAATCTGGTCCATCAAAGACCTCTCAAAGTCTTCGGATTTACACACTCTGAAAACCCATGCCCTACACGAGATTGAATAACTATCAACCCTCCCCGAAAACCTACACATGCTCCTCTACTCGTGGGAATGAGCAGGTGATCAAGAAAAAAGGCACATTAGTACACTTCATACTAAGTAAGCTAAGTTACTTCCTCAATGGAACTACCAATATACAAGTTAATTATACATATTATACATAGGAATAATTTTATGCATATAAACAAGATGCATGTTATATCATGATAACTTTAGGCATATAAGGTTCATACCATATATGAATAGCCATGCTCGACACCTTAGTACTATATCATGGATGCTAGTATACATGCTACAAGTATAATGATTCAATTAATAGTGAGGCTACATTCATCCAAGCTATTCTCTAAAGGCCATCTTTCACATTATATTTTCTTTATTCTATTTTCCTCTGTATCCACAATTTTTATTTGAAATAAATGTTCCAATTATTATCAAAACACTCATTTTGATTATTATCATTATCATCGAACGATGAATTATGCACCACCCCATGGTCTTATATACCATGGAAGCCTACCCAAATCAAGGGACATGAAGTCCAGGCCGAATTCAAGTAACCACCAATAGACATAAGTTTGAGCTGAAGCCCAAAACCACCTAGATACTCAGACACTTTAGTATCAATACCCCTTAGTAAGTCATTAATGTCTAGAGTAGGTAATGTACCAAAATATACTAGGATCCTACTCAAAGGAAAAGCCCAAAGGCACTAATAATGCCCGAAGGAAGACTAACCCCTAGTAGATAATCAAGGATTAGGTAATCTAGACCCATACACACCTCGATTGTATTTTGCTTTATGTGATTAGTATATTAATCTCAAGGTTACATGATCACACAAGGCCCATACAAACAATACATCCATATGCTCATTCCATAATAACCCTTAATATTCCCAAAAATGCATGGAATTTACATTAATATTGACTAAAAAATAACTAATTTCACAAGCTTACTCCACTCAAGATAAATTTTTGGATTTTATTTCCCTTTTTTAGCCATCAAATAACTTCTCGGGTTTACCCATCAAGACTTTATATCATGAGTCATAATTCATTTAATCCATCCATTAGGTTTTTAATCTATGTCAATATATGTATTTTATCCATGAAATAGTCATATAAAAGTTTCAAACACAACCCTAAAATATATCAAAATCAAGAAATCAAGATTACACAATTTGGTCGAACTAGTTAACCGGTTGTACCAATCAGTTGATCTGTTGGGTAAACAAGTTGATCGGCTTAGGCTAAGGCTAACCAGTCGATTGGTTTGTTTCAACCAAACCTAAGGTTTTCTCAAACTGGTTGATAGGTTTGGATAAACCAATCAACTGTTCAAAGGCTAGTTGATCTCTTTTGCCAAACTAGTCGATGGGCTTAAGCAAAGAGTAATACCAAGGTCACCATAGACCTACCAACCAATGGGTTGGGTCAAATAGTCAAATTTTCTAAGGGTTAATCAATCGGTTTGATCTAGATAGTCAATCAGAATTAAAAATCTCTAGCATATCAAATTGAAACATGGACTAACATCACATTAACATTTTCTAGCTTTCAACAACTTGCATATTTCACAATTAGTCAAAAATAACTTGATTTTTCCTAAAAATTCATGCATTCATCTCAAAATTTGCAACTTAATCATCTAGTACCAAATCTAAAGCTAAATGCTCATACCAACATATAAAATAAGAACTTAAAGATTTCATAGAATACAAGATTAACCAAGTTACATTTTAGAAGTAAGAATTAGTTACTTGATCGAGGAAAAACCTCCCTAAACTAAGAAAACTCAACCTATGAAAATCATCAACTTTTGAAACCTTACAAATAGATTCAAAGCTTTAAAATTTTCAATACATACTTTCATAAATTAGAGCTTGAATTAGAAGAATAAAATAATTTACCAAGATAAGAGAAAACATAGGGGATTTTCTACTTAAAACAAGTGTCTCATCTTTCTTTTAAATCTAACCCTCCATTCCTTAAAGATAAACAAGAAGGAGCTAGAGAAAGGATTTGAAGAGTGAAGGAAAACCAATTAAGCCTCAAAATTTAAGGGAAAGATCACATGGTCAAAGGGAGTTAGACTATTTCGATGGTTGAAAGAAAGGTAAGTAGAAGGAAAAATTAGGGATATTTATAGCTAACAAATTAATATACTCACAAGTGTGGTAAAGCATAGACCCTAATTCCTATCATTTGAATTTGAGTTGAATGAGCATATTTCATCCAAGACAGGATGACCTCTCTTTTAAATATAAAATGGTGATTCTAGAGAGTTGTAGGTTGATTTATCCCAAAAATGCCAAAAAGAAGAGAGGAAATGGAAAATTGGCATGGGAAAAATCTCTTAGCTAAGAAGAATCAGGTCAAGATTAAAAGCTACAATTCCAAAAGTGTACAAAAGAGAGACATGGAAGAAGATAAAGATGAGGTCATATTCCCCCTCATTTGTGCCAATAGAGCTTCTCAAATCAGTTTGAGGCATAATTTTGGGCCAAATACATGGTAAAGAAGCCCAAGAATATTTAAAAATAATTTAGAATGGGGTTATCAAGGTTCTATTTTCGTATAAGGATTTTTTCCAAAAAATTAAGTTTTCAAAAATGTACTTAATTTGACAAACTAGTCAATTAGTTTGGTCTACCAATTGATTGTTCTAAAGTCTAGTAGATTAGTTACCCAATAAGTTGATCGGTTTGGTCGAGCAAAAACCATTTAGCTGGAATGACAATCCAGTTGATTGGTTCATGAAACTAGTCAATTGGTCTTCCTGAAACCCAAGTTATAAAATTTTCATAGCTTATCCAAATCCAAATTTTCTCAAAAATCAATTACAATTCTAAATCAAAATCAAACATTAACAAATGCCATAATTTCTCATTCAACAACTTCACAAAAGGACGGGGTATTACAATTTATATATTCTAAATTGAATATATTGTATGATGAGCTTGAAACATCATATAATATTAAGGGTTTAGGTTAATATAAAATCATGTCATAAGTGATGGGAATTGAAGAACACCCAAAAAGACACAGGAGCCTTAGATTAGGGGTTACAAGAACAAACATGTGTGGTAAATCACATGGACCCTAGAATACACATGACCAAGTGGCTATCCTAACCTAAGAATTAAACATGTCATTTGAACAAATGAATAAAATGAAGAAAGAGTTGGTTTTCATTAAATCTCAAGGGTATAAGCCATTCGATTTAGATGCACATGATCCGCTTCACATACCTAATGTAAATAGTGTTCGATACAGTTTTGAAGCTAATACATATTTTTCTTCTCTCTTCGAGATAAGCATATCAAACTATAAATTGACACATATGAAATGTATCAAGTGTCAACTCAATAATTAACAATATGTAATATTTTATTCTAAGGTTTATAAAATGTGACTTGTTAGATAATGAACCCTTAATTATTTTGGTAAAAGGAAGGGTATACATCACCCATGGTACTAAAACATTGATGGTCCATTGGTCTATCTTGGCCCCAAATATGAGGCCCATATGTATTAACATTCCAATTATTAGAAATATGCTCTTGCCTTGTTATATATAACGAGATGAGGTAGCTACAATATTGGAAGCTCATAGAAGTTTCATGCCTTAGCCCACATATAAGATACACCTTAGTATTGAAGAGCTAATGACATCCTCCATCCATGTTATACCTAACACATTATATATATTGTTTATAACTTATATATATATATATATGTATGTATGTATGTATGTATGTATGTATGTATGTATGTATGTATGTATGTATGTATGTATGAAATTTATATTTTGTTTAATACTATGAATTAAGTAATCATAAAATAAAAATGATCCTAAGATAAAGGGAAAGAAAATTCCTAGTGAAATGAGAAAATAAAAGAGGGAATTAAAAATGGAAAAAGAGCTAGATCAAAAGATTTCCCCATAAAAGATTATATCTTTAGAGGAGAATAAAAAACAATAAGAACCCAATTAACCACCACGTGCCTTAGTGATGTTATATTTCTACACCCAAGACTACCTTGGTAGGGATTTAATTATAATTGACTGTCCTTCCGAGTATGTTGGGAGGGAGGAAGTCATTTACATAGCATCGTTGAAGGTTATCTATAAAATTTATAAGCATAAATGGATGTCAACAATGAGTATTGTCCTATAAGTTAAGTATTATTTCATATCATATATTTTAACACTTTTTGATGATTTATATAATTTTATGACCTCTTATATATATATATATATATATATATATGACTTATTAGTTATTAATAAGTATGATGTATTACTGTCATCCATAGGATGAATGCTTCCCTTGTTGCGATAGAGGGGATGATGTCCTCTATTGTGTTTGTGTATCCATACTACATATCAGATTGTACTATAATAAGTGAGGTAAACAATTAAACTATGTAGCAAACTGCATCTTAAGCGAGAGGTACAACAACAAACTTTACCTCATACCTCACCTCACATATGATCATTGGGTTTTGTATGATGTCTGTTCTGATCAAAATAAAGTATATGTATTTGATTCCCTTTGAAATTATTATGTTCCTTTTGCTGTTGTTGTTCTAAAGGGAAAGATTTAATTGACTTGTTAGTATACTTCTTACTTCATTAGCTTATTAATGCATATAATATGCACATATATTTTGAGGCATATAAAGTTAAAATATTATGTATCAACTTTATTTTTTAGGGGAACTATGGACAACATATATGATGAGAGGTAGAAATGACATTCTATACCAAAGAAATATTGAGTTTGAGCTTATAATGGTAAGCAGAAAGATAAGCATTTTATATTTTATTTCATTTCCAATTAATATCTAATAGACCAATGAGCTAACTAAATTCATTTTAGAGTGTTTATAGCAAAAAAATGTAATGGTTGTGGATACTATATGTGTAAATCAATGGATCTCACACTCAAGAACAAATATGTAAATATAGATACAAGCCATGTCTAATTATTTTTCCATTTTTTTCATTAGTTGATATGCCATATTAATTACTAACTAAATGATCAAATAGTATCAGTTTGCAGCTTTTCAACGATGGATATGCACAAGGCCAGAAATATGTAGATGATAAAATTGATGAAGTTAGAGATGAATGAACTAAGTTTGTGCGCTCACACACTCAGTATTGGGGATCTACATACATGCAT
This sequence comes from Tamarix austromongolica, assembly GCA_039764185.1. NCBI lineage: Eukaryota > Viridiplantae > Streptophyta > Magnoliopsida > Caryophyllales > Tamaricaceae > Tamarix > Tamarix austromongolica. The sequence continues at coordinate 73,769,554 of CM077816.1, read as the reverse complement.
GATCTGGTTTGTATCTTATATGTCTTATGTTATTCTATATATGCATTTGGAGATGTACGAGCATATATACATGCAAGTGTGGATGTCACTATTCATATACAGTTAGGTTTCATGATCTATGAATTTTGAATTTAGAGTGTAGAGCTACGAACTTGTGGTATGCTTACTAATTTCCATATTTCTGGGATAAATATCTCTAGAATTATTAGTGTTGTTTTACACATAGCAGATTTGGTAAATATTCTAGCATACAACTGTGTATGTAGACTAGAACAAACCTGCACAATTTATAATAAAAAATAATTATGTTTTAATAATAATTTTGGTTAAAACTGCTATTAAAACCATATTTAATAACGGTTATAAGAATAGAATATTGACAAAACTCAATTTTTTTTATTAATGGTTATGACGAAAAACTATGACAAAACCTCTTGTTATGATAATGATTTTTCCTTATAACTGTTATTAAAACAAGTGATTTTCGACTAAATTTGGCACATTTTTTTGTTTTTTTAGTGAAGATTTTTGAACCATTCTTAAGGTTTTAATAATGTGTGATTCAATAATGATTAATAACTATTATTAAAACCATTATAAAATATATTTTCTAGAGTGGTGATAAAGTTGATTTAAATATTAATTATGTATATGTGTGTGTGTATTTATGTATGTATAGTGAATATATCTACCACTACCTGACATAAATTTCTATAGAAATTATATATATTATTGTGGTTTCTTTATATTTTTTTATAGTGACCATGTCTTGTATAATAATAATAATAATAATTATTATTATTATTATTATGTATATTTATATAGTAATTATATTAGTTATTATAGGTATCATGTATATTTATATAGTGATTATAAATGTCATTTTTTAACTCTTAATAAGTACTATTTAGATGCTAAAATTAGCATTCATTTTTTTTTTTTGAAGTGGAAGCCGAGTGTACGTTCGTACACCGGGTATATGAGATTCGTATTGGAATCTAACAATAAACCAGCACCAAAAGGACAAAAGCGAGTTTTATCTCGTAACGAAGGCCAAGGGGCTCATGACACCTATGATTAGCATGAGCGGGACAAGGGGCATAACAAAAGGAGGAAATGGACAGGGGCATAATTAAGAGTGAAAGGTTTTATCCTTCCTCATGTTTGTTACGTAAGGATATAAAATACAGCTGTTTTTTTTCTTTGTTTATAAGAAGGTATATAATTTAGTGAGGTGATATATAATATCCCGTTTTAATAAATTCTTAATTTAAATATCCAAAACTTAAAATTTGATTAGAAGGTGTAATTAATCATAGGATTTTTTTTAGGATGAATGTCTCGTTATTATGAGTAAGTCTATAGTTATTAAATTGTGATAATAATCCAAGCTAGTGTATATATAATTAGAGGAAGATAATAATTAATAACGGTAATAACAATGATAATAAAAATAGTGCAGATAATGATCAAAATAGAAAAGATGGTAATAACAATAGTCTTATGATAAATAACACTCTTAAAATAATGCCGCTAACAATAATTGTGAGAATAATAATATTAGAAATAATAATGATAATAAAAAGTGGTAGTAGTAGTAGTAGTAATAATAATAATAGTGAGAATAATGGTGATAATAAAATATTAAATAGGAAGGATTTTCCTTAGCATCTAATATACTCTTAGAAGCCTAATGCTATCGGGTATTCTTGCTAATTCATTTTTAACCCAATCCCCATCATTATTTCACCTTAATCTCAGTCTAATCACACCTCAAACCTCTTGACAATCCTCCTCCCCCATGCAGCTTGCTGTCATCTCCCTCCATGCATGTGCACCACCTTACTCTACCATACACTCCCTACTTATCCTAACAACTAACCAACCATGTAGCCCTTTTCCTCCTCCCCAAACACATCCCATCATCCTCCCTGCTACACTCCTCCCTCAAGCCACCACAGCCCCTAGCAGCCCCCGCCCAACTGACCTCTCTACCTAACCCCAGCAACCTTCAACATCTCCCACACAAGCAACCTAGCCCCCCAACCAATTGGTAGCCTCCCTCTTCTCCCCCTACCTGCACACCTGCACGTCCCTCCCAGCTAGTTGCCTAGCTATTTTTCCCTTCCCCCATGCAATAGCCTGCCCTCCTGCATATTATTCTCCTCCCCCATGCACTCGACCCACCTACACCATCGACCAACCTACATCATCCAGCCCCTACAACCGCCCCATCTTTTCCCTACTTTTCCCTTCCCTTCTTCAGCCTCGACATGCAGCATTTCCTTTCTTCCCTCTCCCTTTCGGGTCTCTCCCTTTTTCTCCCTACAATTCCCTTCCTTTTTTTTTCCTACTTCCAGCTCCGGGTGCCTTTGCTTGTGGCCTCCACCTTGCTCCCTTCCACCACCAAGCCCACTGCCAAGAATCACCCAACCTGTAGCCTTGCCAAGCTTCCCTCTCCCCTTGTGACTTACCTCACCAAGCAACAACTCCTTCTGGTGTAAGTATCCTACCCTCTGGTGTGTGTGGTACATGGTAGTTCCATGCACCAACAGCCTTGATTAATTCCCTAATAATATTTTGGTCATTAGTTCTCATAGGTTGTTATCTTATTATTTTATCTAGTATAGATACTAATGCATGCATAGTTGTGTGGATGGTGTTATTAATTTTTAGGTAATCCCGACCTTGCGTAAGGTGTCCTTGGAAGAGGCTTTCCGTGGTATTATTTTCTTAGCTCAAAGGTAAATCCAACTAATCCATATACGGTAGAAACTTGTGTGAAAATGATAGGTTAATTATTTAGGATAAAAATTATGCTAGATCAAATAATGTATATTTTGTCGAGAAATGAAAGCATGTTGTAGCTCATAATTATGTAAATATTATGATGTGTAGAATCAAATATGTTACCATGTTAATATCTATATGCCTAGGTATTAATCTAAAATTTAGGGTGTATGCTCATGACAACATATATGGATTTATGCTAAAGAAAAATGTGCATGTTTAGGGTTAGAGTTCAACCGAAAATTTGTTGTGTTTCATGGTAGACCTACAAATGAGTTAAATGTGTCCCGTGGATATTTTAGATAATTTTAGATGTATAACATGCTAGCTTTAGAGTATAAATGTGTTGAAATGGTGATTATTATGTGTTGCATGTTCTAGGGGTAAAAATGTAAATTTTATATGCCATGATTCGTATTGGAAAGTTATTCGTGGTAATTGCATGAATATTATGATATGCTAGAAATGCATGCTAGGATTGTATACGCGTACTATGTATGGTGAATGCTTAGGGGTAATATGGTCTTTTGTTCTACCGAAGAAATTATTGTATGATAAATTATTGTTAGCTATTTTATGCTAACATTTTTATGACAAATATCCTATAGAGATAAGCTTGGTAATAAAGTGAAGGAAAATGTGGTAGTTATAGGTTGAAGGGTATTTTGGTCATTAGGGAAAAATGTGATTCAAAAGCGAATAATTGGACTAGTTGACTTAAGTGTTGGCATCAGAAAAATTTTGGAAATAATTGAATGAATGGATTAAATAGCTGGATTGGATAATTATTTGGTTTATGGCATGATGCCTAACCCTAGGTCGTGTTGGCTTGGAATTGTTGTGATCCTTTAGATTTAACATTGGATGATTGGTTATTATGGAGACCCTCATGGTCCCTTGGTTGATTGATTGATTGATGGCTAAGTTGTAATATTATGGAACTTAGTGTTCTTGAATTAATAACCTAAAATTTCATAAGACATTAACCACTTAAAAAGGAAGACTTGAGTTTGGAAAGGAATCTCGTACCTCGAATTTGGCTCCCTAGTGAATAGTTTGAGCCTTTGGGTCAAGGGGCTCACTTTTGCTCTATAGGTATTCCATACACCTATAGAGGGTACGCGTACTTAAGGACTTGAGTTTTGAGGTTTAGTATGGACGACTGATATGTCGTGTGGCTTCCTTGGTGAGCTTTGCCCTAGAATTGAGTGAATTAATTTGGTACTACCTCCTTGACGATCATTGTCTTGGATATGGGATTGTATTTCACTCGAGAATTGATATATAAATGATATAATTGGATTAGACACCCACCATAATACATCTGTAATAATTGGATTAGGCTTGACTTGAACTGGGTTGGATTGCTTGAAATATCAATAATTCTCGCTATTATGCCATAAAGTATGATTGTTGATGTTTTGAAATGGTTGTGAAATTTAGAAGCATGTTTTTCAGTGCCTTTGCTAGGAATTTTGATCTAACTAGTATTTTCAACTGTAATGTGGACTTGTGTCATGAAATCGTTGCTTTACATGCGATCGTATATTTTATTTGAGTCCCTTATTTGTATGTTAATTACAATTTGGGTATGTTAAATTTCTAGAGGTGTTGCGATTTACTTAGTACAAGGAAGTTGTACTGATACTATCACTTTTTAGAGGAGTACGTTCATCGCATGCAGTGGTTGAAAGATTTTGAAGAGCATCATCCAGAAGACTAGTCAGCTTAAGGGAGTGAGTGGACCCTATCCCTATTCCCCCTTTCTACTCGTGAATATTATGTATAAGTTATATTATTTATTAATATGACTAGAGATAAAAAGAAGAAGTAACTATTAAACTAATAATATCAAAAAACTTATTTGGTAGCAACTATAGACAATATGGTTAAAACCATTAATCATATTGCACCAAAGAATAAGTTTAGTTTAATTAACACTTAAAAATATAGTTCAATTAAAGATTTTATAAAATTGTTAGCCTAACGGTAAAGAAATCAAAATTTCAGTTAATCAACCATGGATTATTTAACCTTATACTCCATCCATGTCAAAAAGTAAAGCATTCTATTATTAAATTTTTGTATATAAACAAAGTTATTTTAGAAAAATTAAAGCCTATTATCTATTTTTACCTTTTTTTTAATTATACATGCTTTGTTATTTTTCAATGAAGAATATAAGTATAATTTTAAAAATATTATTATTAGTTTCTAGAAAAGTATGCAAATTGAGAGAATTCTTTTTCTTTTCATATGAAGTAGTTATATATATATATATATATATATATATATATATGCATGTGCAACCCTTTTAGTAATAGTTGTATGACACTCAAAAATTTCATAATATTTTCTTTCGAGTATTTAGCCTTTTATTTAAAATTAATCCTTAATGTTTAGCCTAATTATTTAATTAATAATCTTTGTTTCATAACATAAATAATTTTTTAAAAATTCTTCCAAATTATTCTCATCTTTTTCCTCTCTATTAAATCCATCCTAAACTGAATTATTTTGCTCCGATTATTTTCATACTTGATATCCTAATCTAGCCAAATTAAACCTAAAAATAAAATAAAATAAACCTATTTCTACCCTACGATTTTACCATCCCTCTTGCTTGTCGAAACCTCCTCCCCCAAACATTCTCCTCATTTCCCTCCTGTTCTCCCATTACTCTCATGCCCCTAGCTAGTCAACAGCCGCTCACCCTCTACTGAACCATATTCACCATCGCCTGCACCTTATCCAATTCTAGCCACATACCACATTCTTCTTCTTCTTCTTCTTCTTCTTCTTCACTCTGCACTCTCCCACCTCTCTTCTCCTTTTGTGAGCATCTTCCCTTAACCATTTTCATGTAGCTCTTGCAACACACACAGCTACTCAACCATCGACCACAACCATCACCATCATCACTGTCACCTGCACCTTATCCAATTCCAGCCACACACCATATTCTTCTTCTTCTTCTTCTTGCCCATCCCTAACCCCCTATGGAAAAACTTACTCTAGTAATGTCTCTAGGTAGCAACAATTGCTACCATTTCTACCCCTCCCTCTTTCACTCCTTCTACTGAGAGCTAGTTACCCTCTCTTTTTTGCACCTTCCATCACATAGCCACCTTTACAACCGATAAACTATCCCAGCCATTCCATGCACCATGACGGCTTACACCACCCTTCTGCCATAACACTCAACGACCACCATCGAGCTTTCCTCCCCTTATTCTTCTCTTTTTTCTTCCTCTCCTCCCTTGCTATTATTTCTACCATTTACACCCTCCATCCACAGCCCCAACCAGTATACTCTACTAAAATATTAAATTTTGCATGATAGCACATTATGATTTTTGTGTTGAAACATGTTAAGAATGATTTGTTAGATTATGATTATGTGTTATGTTATAGAATTAGCGTGGATCTAGAGAGATCCAAAAAAATCAAAATTAAGAAGAATATGAATAGTTGACGATTCAATCAAAAAGCACAACAATTGAGGAAAAGTAGAGGTTTTTATTCATGTGTTTGTATAATTACGAAATGATTAAACTAATCCATCAATAAATTACACAAATCTACAATCCCTTTCAATGGAGAAGTTTATGGAGAAGAAGAAGAAGTTGGGATGCACGACTCTCAATGGATAGGATTTCAACATGTCTCCTTTTATAGAAGAAAACATCCTACAAGAAAAAAACAATGTGTTTTGGAAATAAGGAAAAAATATGGATTGTGTTTAGGAAACTTGGGACCTTTGTGTTTATTTCCTTACAACTGTTGCCTAAACCACATCAAAGATTCCATAGAGAAACACGATCCATGTTCATTAACACAAGACTTGTTTCTCACACAAACCTCTATACTACACTAAACTTATCCAACACTTGCACAAACCAACACAATGTTATATTTTACTCAAATAGCCAGCCAAAACTCATAATTCTCTAACTAGATGTAGTATTTGTGACACATGAAATGTAAAGAACTCTACAAAAAACCTTAGCACAACAAATGACTTCATGACATATGAACACTAATCAAGTTCGAGAAATACTCGAACTTACTCATAGTCAGTTGCTTAATTAGCATATCAGCCAGATTATCCAAAGTAACCACTTTCTCCAACATAACTTTTCCTGTAACAACAATACCCAAAATAAAGTGATACCAGCGGTCAATTTGCTTCGTTTAATGATGGAAACAATTCTTATTCTTTGCTAAATAGATAACACTTTGGCTATCACCACAAATAACTAAAGTGCCTTCATATCTCTGAGTTGATATGATATCCCCTTTAGTAAGAAAAATGAAAAATGATTATTATTAAATTGAAGTGATTATTTGATTGGTTTTATAGTAGCCTTTGTGCCTACTATGGTTCGGTAGTTGCCTTCATACCTACCTGTGGTTAGGTAGTAACCTTTTTACATACTTGTGTTTAATAGTTACCTTTGAGCCCTACTTATGATGTTATAGATTTGATTGATATTGTTCCTTTAATCCCTACCTATGATGTTTTTGATATTATTTATTTTGATATTAATATCAAATATATATTTTGAAGGTTATAATCATTGTGTTATAGTTCATTCTAATAATTATTTCAGAGATCATCTATTAGATGCTTGGTTGGTAACTTTTAATATATTTTAAATGAATGGATATGACCTATACATGGCCCTGTGATAATTGACTATTTGATTTGAGTATCATATGATGATCATCTCATGAATATTTCAATACATTATACTATGCCTTGCTGTGATGCATTTTATGTATTTTATGTAGGCTTTTTATATTAGTCTTGCATAATGGGTTACTCAATACCATTGTACTGATAGGTTCTATTTTATGGAACCTTGCTTATTCAATGGTTAGTGGTCTTTGTAGGTTAGCTTGTGAGATCAGTTGATGGCTGGTAGTTTGGGTTAAGAATTAAGGATATCTAATGATGTTTTTAGTATCTTTTGATCCATAAGATCTTGTACTCTTATGGCCTTATGTATTTTCCTTTCATTGAATTTTGTAATTGTTGATCATTGTTTTATTCGACATAAAGTTAATCTATGATTTGATTTTCTCTCTTTTGGTACTCATAATTCTGTTATCAATTTAAAGTGGAGTAACTTTTTTAGCATTAGAATTAGGTATAAGAATGGTAGAGGACAATGAACTTGTTGCAATTATGATGGTAACACCTTGTGTTTTTATTGTTTTAGCTCCTATAATTAACTCTTAAAATGAAAAACTTTGAGCCCTAAAAATAGGGTTATTTATAACCACTCGAAAACCTCCAACTCAATTGCACCATGATTTCCCTCGACTCCCACAAATCCTCACATACACTACCAAAACATCCCTTGCAATCTCTCTCTCTTTCCTATTTGTTTCACGTTCATTATCACAACTATCACTGCCCAGCACCCTTCAACCTTTTGTGTGGACCACCACAATTCTTCACTCTGGCTGCCACTTTCAGCATATAAACTCTACACCTACCAAAAAATCTAGTGTGAAACTTTGACACTACCAGCTCCAATTTTGGCATGAACCACATGCTCATGCTGCCCTACAACATTACTAAGTCATATAGTTGAGCCTATGTAATGTCCCTCATTTATGTTCTCAAGCAACTATAACATAAACCTTTGATGATCAACCATCTTTCCCTATATAAGAAGCTCATGGCGATCTTGGTTGTTATTGTGAGCTCTCACATCTTCCAATCTATGATTTTAGCTTTGGTTAGGGGGTTTTCCATAGTTTTATTAGATATGTGATGCCTTTGGTTATTAGTTTTTTCGTTGCTAATATGTGTTTTGTTGAGTTTTGTTTTTAGGTAAATAAGGAGGATATTAGTGGAGGAGTTGGCTTAGTTTTTTATATTTTGTTATTTTTGCTTGGGATAAAAGTAACATATATGCTTTATTAAAATGTAAAAATTACATGATAGTATATTAGGATTTTGATGTGTTATGTTGTATCTATTTTCTTAAGCATGTTAGGTTATGTTGTGATTATTTCCTTAAATTTGCTAGTATACAATTATGTGTCTATATCATGTAATTTTTTTAATAATATTAAGTATACATAATCATGATATAATAGGTTAATGCTGTAAATTGATTATGCCTGATATATGAGTACGTTGACGTATAACATGAAAGGTTGGGCATGTTAGGTTTATTTTCACACCATTAATATTCGAATGCCCTAAAGGTAGAATTATTTTTTAAGTGTATCATGATTATATTATTCCAACATCTATGCCTAACATGTATTATATGATGAGAAGTATGAAAGCATGAGGTTTATGATAAGTTATAATGAATGTGAGGGTTTTATATGATTATTCATGTGTAGGGGTAAATAACTATTTGCCATGTCTTGGAATTTACCTATGTGTAGAAATATTTTAATTATCATATTTTATCCTTTTCATGAGAAATTTTTAGTTAAAATAAAGTTAGCATTTAAATGAACAAAATTATGATAATTAGAATTTTAAAGGAATTTTGGTCATAAAAATGTGCCTCAAGTTGAAAAAATAGACATAGGGTGGCCTTAGTAGTTTGTTGGTTAACTTTAGTGTTGAATTTGACTTTGGGTTGACCATTAACCTTAGAGTTGACATGAATAATTACAAATAAGAAAAAGTGGATAAGTATGAAAATTAGAATTGTTTATGTATTATGTAATATCTGTGATCCAAAAATAAAATACTAATATTTAAATCAAAAGCCACCAAGATAAGGAATGGTTGCTCTTTAGGGGTAGTTATCCTAAATATGTGGTCTAACCTACAATTTTGTTTGGATTTTTCTAGTACACCTCAGTGTTCTAATGAGGCCCTATATATTACACTACTTAGCTCTTCAAACTTCTTAGATTATATGCATACTTATAAATAAAATGTCCTTATCATTAGAGTATTGTAATTCCTTTGTATGTCACTATAACTAAGGTTGGTAGTTGATAAGACATTGTGTAGTCTTTGTGTGTCAATATGATGGGAGTACCTTATTATCTCCTTATTGATATTATCTCCCCTCGAGTAACTAAAATAGAAGCAATTATTGTTTGGTTTTCATAATTAAATTGGATTAGTAGGTTGGTAGTTACCTTCATGTCTTACTTGTGGTTTATAGTTGCCTTTATGCATTGCCTATAGTTGATAGTTGCCTTCATATCCTACCTACGTTTAGTAGTTGTCTTTGTGCTCTACTTGTGGTTGATAGTTGCATTTGTGTACTAATTGGGGTTTTGTAGTTGCCTTTGTACCCTATCTATGGTTTGATAGTTTCCTTCTTCCACTACCTATTTTTGGTAGCTCTCTTCATACCCTAATTGTGATGTTTTGAAAATTATTGATATGGATGTTTGAGATTATGAGATTTAATGGAAAATGGTTAAGAATGGTTTGGTGCATTTCCTTTATGGAACACCCTTGAAGTGTTTTAGTTTATTAAGCTTTGTGTTATCATTTAAGTGTGGCACCATGTTGAGCATGTGGCTTCGGTGATAATTTTTTATCTGGCAGGTTATCATACCAAGTTATCGCATGTATGGTTTGATATATTTATGTCATACTTCTCTTATAATACTTATATATGACCATTGCATGCTTAGTATTGTGTAGTGGCTTAATAAGTATCATTATATTAATGGATTCCATTTTGTGGTCCCCCACCTATTTAATGGATAATTGTAGCTTTGTAGAATCATTTGTGAGTTGAGCTTATTAGTTAGTATTTCATAGTTGAGAGTTAGCGTTATTTGGTGTCTGTTTTGGTATCTATTGATCCAAATATTAATCGACTCTTATATCCTTTCTTATTTTCTTTTTATTTGAATTTTTTAACCTTTATTTGATCTTGTTTTATCATAACAATGCTAATTTATAATATAATTTCTTTACTACTTATTATGATTGTCATTTTAAATTTAAGTGGAATAATGTTTAAGTCTTAGCTCTTTTTTTAAGAATGGTAGAGAAAATCAAACTTAGACTTAATCTTGCAATCACACCCTACATTTTGAATGGTTTAGCTTCCTAATATTACACTTGTAAAAGAAGAGTGTGCTAAAAATGGGGATGTTACACTAGGTGATTCAGAAAAAAAAAAAAGGATTCTAGAATATAAAAAAAATTAAAATGATTTAAAAGAAGATTGATGGCCAAAAGTGGTTAAAAAATAGAAATAAAATATTTAAAAATAAAATTAGGGTTTCTAATTTTAAAAAGTATGTAATAAAATATTAAAAATAATATAACTTTATTTTTTAATACAAAGATCATAAACAATATAGAATTTATGAAAAATGTGTATTGCATCACTAATCTCTTGAAAAGAACTTTTTTCGGAAGTTTGGCTAAGTAGGAACCCAAACTAAAGTTTAATCTGGAACAATGAGTCAACATTAGCTAAGAATACTTTGAATATTATGAAGAACATGATCATGAACACTTAATCCATAAAAAAATTCAAATATAAATTAAAGAATCAAATATTCTTTAATCATAGTATGCTATGTATAAAAATCATCTACAAATTATAACTTATAACATGATATGAACAAATTAGCAAAATCATCAAAATTTTAAAATCACAGCTAGATTAATCATAACTTCATTTAACTAAAAATCATGCCAAACTTACTTTGATCTAAACAACTCTGACAACAAATATCATCTATGACTCAATATTTATAACATGGTATCATCAATTTAATCAAAACATCATCCTCAAAACACTTGAATTTGACTAAAAATCCTCAACAAACCTAACATGACAAAAATCTATCAATTCAGATAATTAAAAATGGTAATATGTAGTAAGAAGATCTTACTTATAATATAAGCTCTAAACTAGAAAAATACAATAAATATTAAAAACCAAACTAAAATCTTAAATAAGCCTTTGTGAACCTAGAAACCCCATGAAAAAATTAGAAAATACCAAAAGATAAAACCAAATAAAAGGAAACATGGCAAAAGTGTAAGTAAAGATAAACTTATCTTCAAAATTAGGAATTAAAATTCAGCCTTTACCATGGTGTAATAGTAGGAGTTTAGGCCAAAAGAAATGGAGAATAAAGAGAGGAAGAAGGTGGCAAACAAAAAGAAATAAGATGGGAAGAAAAGGAAGAAGAATGGAAGAGCTTTGATGGTTTTGTATGCTAGAACAAAGTGTTGCAAGGTGGTGGGTTTGCATCATTCAAGAGGAAAAGAATAAGGTAGAAGATGTTCTGTAAATGAATAAGAAAAAAAAAATGAGAGGAGGAGGATTTATATAAAATACTTAATCATTATATATTCATAGGGTTAAAATGGTAATTTTACAAAAATAAGTAGACAAGGGCATTCAGTGATATGGAGGGTTCTGAACCCTTGATAATTTTATATTAAAGTAGATCTAAATATTAGGAAGAGAACCACAAGGGTGGCGGAGAAAATAAAGAAGAAAAATTAGTAAACTTAAGATATTTGTGTACAATATCTAAACAGAAGGCAAAGAAAAATTAGTTATCACCAAGGGTGGAGGCTATATAAGTCTTGACTATAATGAGTGTTTATTATCCATACTAATTAATATCGAAAGGTTGGGTTTGATATTCACAAGATTAGAGGAAGAAAAATCACATTTCATGTCTTATTATGTCCAAAAATATCTAAATAAGTATAAAAATTATATAATAGTTATAGAGAATTTTAAAAATATTTTCATCACAATAACACTATAATATAGTAATCCTTAAAGTTTCATAAATTTTGGTTAGCTAAAGGGACTGATTCAAGGATTAAAAAGTTGAAACATGGCTAGCCAAGGTATAATTAGTATTTTTTGTTCTTAGTGATCTCTAATTAAAATTTTGAAAAATACTTGGAGGCTTATAAAAAGAAAACAAATATTCCTAACATAAAAGATTTAGAATGATTCAGAAGAACTTTGATGGCCAAAAGTGGCTCAGAAGATCTCGCAAATATGAACTTTTGATAAAGGGTTAAGAAACAAAAATGAAATGTTTTAAAAATGAAACTAGGGTTTTTAACTTGATAAAAGATGTAATAAAATATTCATAATAATATATATTTTTATTTTTTTTAATACATAATATCCTGAACATACTAGGGTTTTTTAAGAAATAAGGAATTATAGTGTATGTAATGCTCCAAATTAGTAGTGGATGGTAGATGCTTTAAAGAAATATGTCTACTTATATCAATGAGGTGCATCTTGGTTTTCATAAATCCATCAATGGGGATATCCATATTTAAGTGTACTAAGCTTTTTGTAGTCCAAGGATGAGTAATCTCTTTTAAAGCTTTTTACAAAAATATGTGAGTGAGTATAAAGCCATTTGGAAAGGGTTCATGTTTATCTATAAGGCTAGTTATCAATCCTAAAATCACTCTAAGTAACTACATGTGGTTAATGTAGGGTTATGGTGTTAAACCATTTATCTTGAGGGACATGAGAAAAGAACCATTTATTTCTATAATAAGCTAATCTTCCTATTAAGGAGAAAATAGGAGCTTTCACCAAGCTTCAACCACAAAAATAATTGAAACCTATCTCACAAGCTTACATGATGGAGGTGTGGGAAAATGGATGTAAACTCATCATTTTTTTGGAATCAAAATCATCTTTGATAGTTTTCCATAGTGCTAAACCAATTCACACCATTAAGTTCAATCTCAAGGAAAAAAAAGGAGGGGTAGGATATTGTCTAGATATTTATTTCTAGCTATTATAGAATTGGTTGAATTTCTCCATAAAAAACATAGATGAACAACTTTTTAATTAATCCCTGAATTTTAAATTAATTAATCATCCCTTCGTTTCTTTTTTGTTCATTCTTTTTCTGATCCTAACCGATCAAATTCTATACCAATGAAAGAATGTAATGTATCTAACTAATCTAGTTAACGTAGCTTTAAAGTATTGAAGGAAGATATACTTTTTAACCGCATATTAACATATATGAAATTGATGTGTATTATTTTTTGGTTGCAACTTATTTGGTATTAGGAAAACAAGTTGTTTTAGAATATTTATTATAACAAGAAGGTTTGAAGTAAGGTTGTTAGAATCGAGATTCTACTTAGGATTGATTTAGAGGCTTAGAATCAGATTGTGGAATTTAATTGTTCGATCATAAAATCCTATACAAACCATAAAAATATGAAACTTATATGTTTATATATTATAAAATAACATATTTTAAGCTAAAAGAACACATGAATTATACTCTTAAGCTCTCATATAGCCACTGATTGAATGGTAACAACTTATAAGTAGCATAAATTGTTTAAATCAGTATACATATTAGGCAATATATTAAATCAACAAAATGATAAAAATTTATCAAATAAAATATGGAAAATAAATCAATATTATGGTTAAACGTAACCTCTAACTCATTTTGTTTAAAATATACAATATCTTTAGCTTTACGTAAAATACACAAAGAATGAGGAGAGTTAATGGAAGTAAAGGTAACAATGAGAGGATATTATTTTCTATAATTTAAGATAATAATATCTAAAAAAGGTTTATATTAGCTTTTAAAATATTTATAAATCAACATAAAAAAAATTACAAACGGAGTTTTTGCCATATGTGCACATGTTAAGCTATATATAAACCATGTGTAAAGCATAAAATAATTCTTACTTGTATTATGAAGCTAATATGACCATAAAAAGAAGAAAAAATATTAATTTTGAATTCAATAGAATTTTATTATTAATAATTCCATAAAATTTGATACATTTATTTTACCATTTAGATGGATATTACATTCTTTGCTAGCATTTTATGTCAATTATCTACTTCATTATCTTAGTAGTATCTTAGTCATTTTTTTCTTTGCTTCAACTCATTTCAACATATATTACAAAATAATATATGTTAAAAATTATAGGATTAAGAAAGAAATATATGGAATAAGAGGGGAAATAGATTTGGATATAAATTGATAAAAATTATAACTATTATGTAAAGTTGTAATTATAAGATTCTATTATAGGATTGTATGATTCTATAACTATTCAATTACTTTAATATTCTACCTGGGATCACTGATTGTTTTATCATTTTTATAGGATAGAATTAAAATTTCAATAGCTATGGTTTGAGGTAAGAATTTGATGGTGTTCTTACTTCTACAATGAATGAATCCTCTACAATAAAGGTAATGAGCTCTAACATGTAATTTATTTATGATAGGTAAGAAGAGAATCCTGCAGATGAACAGGTTGTTCAAGAATGGTAAATTAACACATTGCCTCAAGTTAGGGAAGGGGTAGAGATAATAAATCTGATTCTTATTCCATACAGTGACACATATTCACTTTTTTTTTTCAAATAAAGTGACAATGTTAATTCCTAATAAGTAGTTATAAAATGTAACCGAGACGTAAAACCCAAAATAACCATAAGGTGTTGGACTAATGGAATGAGGTCTAACAAATTTTCAAGGGCAAGTAGCGTTAATGGCTCAATGCTCTGATATTACCTTAGGACTAGAGCTAATAGTAAAAAGGATGGTATCATTACTTTCACTTATAAGTAAAAATAAAAGTGAGGGAAATAATGTTTAAATAGAGCCGCACTCAAATAAAAAAAAATTAATTGAAGAAAAACTAATAATAGTACTAGGTAAAAGAGAGAGAGCATAAATTTCATTTTAGGTAGAAGGAAAGAAAAACATATATGTAGCAAGAAAGTAGGACCATAACCTTCTTTTTTTTTGTGATGTGTTGTAATATAGAAAGAGAAGCATAATTATCCTTTCATGTTTAAAGATTTACACTTAATGTGAAAGAGCTAAGGAGGTTAGACAATAGCTAGCTATACTCTATTCTCTCCTAAGAGCTTTGTGATAGGGGAAGCATCATATTACCATTGGATGGGTTGATGGGATGTATAAGGTGAGTGCCTTCTAGTCTTTTGCTCACCAAAAGAAGGGTAACTCTATTAATAGGTAATTGTCACTACTTTCAACCCTCAAGTTGGATTTTTAGGTTAATGAAAATTAAATATCATATTTATTAGATTGTCCACTTTAATCAGACTCCTTTTCTTCTTATTTGAAACTCTATTCCTATAAGGAAAGAAGAATAAGGACTTAATGTTAAACAGAGACATTATTTGAACAATAACCTATGTTTTATTAGTGAGAGAAGGAGGGTAATATACTTGTTTCCCTCCCTTAAACAAGAAAGCATTCTAATTCCTATTCTTGATCAAATAATCTCAAATATCAATTTCAAAATAGATGATTAGTACACATATAGGTCTTGCAATACCTTCTTTTTGAAAACCCTAATTATAAACTACTAATTATGCATATTAGTCATAATAATTATTTTAAGGTATTTTGTATTATATATATTATTGATATATGTATATTTATTATTATTATTATTATTATTATTATTATTATTATTATTATTATATATTTTCTATATTAGGTTAAAAATGTATTAGAGAGTGAGTTAATAAATTATAAATTTTTAGTTAGACCTTAATCGATATCTATTAGGTCCATAAATCCTATTTTGATAACCAAATATTTTCTACCAGTTCCTCAACTAAATAATACCCTAGATTACAAGACTTTGTTGATTTTTCCTCCATTACATCACTAGTAAATATTCACGCTATACCCTACACCAAACCTCACTCTCTCCATGTTTCCCTCTCCTTGTTTGCTCAACACCCTACATGTTATCCTCTTCTTAAGCCTTATCCCCCTCATTATCCTTCTCCCTTTATGTCTTGCCTTCTTCCACCTAACATCCTGTACTTTAATTCCTTGCCTTCCTCTTGATCTCCTTTATACAAGCAAAACCTCTCCATTTCTCCATCACTACACTCACCACCCATTTCTTTCTCCACAATACACACTATCACCACTCCTTTTCCGTTATCACTAGCCATCTCCACTGATCCCTCACCCCTTGTACCAGTTACTCCTATAAAAACCAATGCACAACCTCACCAAAATTAGCCCAACTCTCTCATTCAATATCACCCAACCACCCTCTCCACATTCATCCAACCACATCGAACACCAACCACCAACTTTGGCCAAACTCACTAAAGCTTCTCCTTCTCCTTTGGCCAAAAATACCACACCTCTACTCCTTTCTACACCTGCCACCACTGAAGCCTTACTTAAGGTGAACACAAATCTACCAAGGCATCTCCCTCCACCTTGACTTTTTTTTTTCCAATTTTCCTACTCTTCTTATTGCATCTTTCCCTTCTATAGATCCTTGCCTTGATTTATCTTTCCCTATCATTACTCCCCTCCTTTAACTAAACATTTATACCATAGAAACCCCCTAGCGATGCACTCCTTCACCATTTCTCTTTCCTTTCCTCCTCGGCATACTCCCACCGATTCATCCATCATTTGGTGAGTGAGTTTAGTTGGATTCCTTGATACTCTACTTCAATTGGTTAGTTATCCTTGAGTTTTTTTTTTAGTAATTTTGGGTTATTATGATGCAATATTAAATGTTGATATATGTGTTATTAGGTGTTAAATTCCTAGGTAATTCTTGAGGATCTTGGAGAAAACATTTTGTGTAAGATTGAATTTAGGTAAATATAGTCACTCATAAGATGGTATAATTATGTGTTGGCATGATAGAAATATTTAGACCTAGAATCATGCAAGGGTTTTATAATTTTCAAGTATTATGACATGCATGATAAAATGATAACATGTTAAATGAATGATACGTACAATCGTTGAAAGTTAAACTATATGCATGGTAATATGATATATGATTTATGTACGCATATCTAGGATTTTGTTAGGGTATTCACCCTTTTCAATTTGTTATTTGAATGGTGTGATAAATGCCACTTTATTTTTAACGCATGGTAATTAGGGTTATTATGATTTGCATATAAGCATATAGAATGATAAGGCCTTTGTGGTGCAACCCACTAAATGCATAAAAAGTAAAAAATATAGTTTATTGTCAAAATAAAATGATTACTTACCTATTAAAATAATGTGAATAATTATATTTTATTCTTTTCATTATAAATTTCCTGTAATAATAATGTTTGGTACCAAAATGAATAAAATGAAAAAAATAGGGTTTTTAAGGGAATTTTAGTAATTTTGACTAATATACCTTTTGTAAATAATTGGTTATTAGGATGGCCTTATACTTTTGATATTTTGACCTCATTATTGACTTGGCTTAACATCGATCGATGACTTTACAGTTTACCTTTATAATAGGAAATAAAAAGGAAAATGGTTTTGTATGGAGATGGTAATTATTTTATGGTATGTGAAATCTATGATCACCTCATAAAATCTTAATAATTAAAGTGAAAGACCTTGAGTTGGGAGTGGTTTCTCTCTATGATTAGTTACCCTAGAGATGAGGTAGTAGCCCTCATTTGATTTAGTTCCTTGGTGTGCCATTTTGTCGTATTAAGGCCCTATTATAATTTATAGGTGATCTATGGGCCCTATAGGAGGGTATCGATATTTAAGTACTAGGTGACTGAGGTTGGAAGATACTCCTTTTCCTTTGTGCACTAGTATGACCAAGAATACCACTGTGTCTTTGTGGTTGAGAGTAAGGGTATTATGTCTCCATCAGGTACCATTATGATTGGGTGTACCTCAGTGTCTCTTAGTTAATTATATCCCTCTTGAATATGTAAAAATGGAAGTAAATATCATAAAATAAAATAAAAAGAATTAATTTAGAATTATTTTGGATTTTTTGGTTTGGTATTTGACTTAGTATCCCACCTTAGTATTTGGGATTGTTTTAGGTTTGTTAGTTCTATAGTTTCCTCTATGTCTTTGTTGACACCGGAAAAATATATAACAAGAAAAATAATATTTGATTGTTATATGGTCAATCAACCTAAATTGGGGATAATTAAATATTCCTAAAAATTATTCGGGATTTATATGTTAAAATAAAATATTTTAATTGTTTACGTCTCGTTCGTATTTTATTAAATTGGGCCAAAATATTTCAATTGGGCTTAGTTTAATTAAATACGGGTCTAATTTATTTCACAAAGGGCTACGAGTTCGTAAAATTAAGTTAAATGAAACATGACTTTTAAGTCTAAAACGCAAGACGAGCCCAAGTCCAAAAGCCAAGGAGGTCCTTTTCTCTATAAATAGAGGGCACCCCTCCTCATTGAAGACATACTGAAGTCCCGAGATTAAGAGCTTATAGAGAGAACGCTCCCAAGCACTCTAAAGCTAAAGATCGAAGACTCGAAGAACGAAGACCGAAGAACGAAGATCCGAAGATTGAAGAAGTAAGATTTGAGGATCGAAGAACGAAGATCGAAGAACAAAGATCTGAAGATTGAAGAAGTAAGATCCAAAGATCGAAGAACGAAGAACGAAGAACAAAGATCGAAGAACGAAGCTTTCTAGATCGTCAAAGTCGAAAACGTTGAAGCGTTGTACCTTCAACATCATTAAACCTGTTCGAAGAGATCAAGCACCACCAAATTGTGCCCTCTTTACCAGGTAAATTAAATTTTCATCAACAGGTTTGGATCAAGCTCATTAAACTCAAGATGAGCCCCGAACAAGCTGAGCCCAAAATTCAACATCGCGAATCATAACGCCATCAATTGTCTAGGAGATTGAATCAGAGGATATCAATCTTGTACCGGATTTATACAGAGATTGTATCTACATTCGATCCGATAATTAATAATCAATAAAAGTAAATTTTGTTCTTCAATTTTCTTTTTTTAGAAAATATGTCGTTAACAAATTTGGTGCACCCGGTGGGACCATCTCTGCCTCTCATCTCAATCTCCAACTACGCATATTGATGGCTTCAAACACTAACAAGAGCATCCTCAACAGCTGTGCAACACTCAGTGGTGATAGTAATCAAACTGGACCATTGACACGAAGCAAGGCAAAAATCATTGCCTCAAGCAACAAAGATATGTTTCTTGAAGCCCCCGTTGCTGAACGATCAATGCCGCCCATTGTAGGAGCTACCTCAGAACATGCTCTATTAAACCAAGATGAAGATTCAGACAACTCTGCATACTCAATTGCTCCAGTGATGACCACTGGAATCATTGATGAACAGCTTGCAGAATTGAAACAGGTTGTTGACATCCTCTCCAAAGCTGTGAAAGAAAAGGATGAGCAAATCGCTATGCTCATGCAAAAACTCGAAGAAAAAAGTGACGCTTCATCTAGTAAAGAGAAAGAGGCGGTCATTGAAGCAAAAGATCAGGATGAATCTTTCGATAGATTGCAGCTTCAGGAGGAGAAAGATTGCTCCAACCTGACTCCTTTAGGAGGTTTGACTCCCAAAGGCCTACAAGAGATGATTGCTGGTGTAGTAAAAGCTCAATTCGGCATCGCTTCCCAAAATAGCTTCTCTTACATGAAGCCCTACACAAAGAGGATCGATTGCTTGCCAATGCCCGTTGGTTATCAACCTCCCAAATTTCAATATTTTGAAGGCAAGGGCAATCCCCGCCAGCATATAGCACATTTCATCGAAACTTGTAATAATGCAGGTACTGGAGGAGATTTACTGGTGAAACAGTTCGTGCGATCATTGAAGGGAAATGCTTTTGATTGGTACACTAACCTCCCTAGCGAGTCCATTGATAGTTGGGAAGAGTTGGAGAGAGAGTTCGGCAACCGCTTTTACAGCGCTCGCCGGACTGTAAGTATAGTGGAACTTGCAAACACTAGGCAGTGGGATAATGAGCCCGTTGAAGAGTACATCGAGCGTTGGCGTTCATTGAGCCTCGATTGTCAGGATCGCCTCAGCGAAGTATTGGCTATTGGGATGTGCATTGAAGGAATGCATTGGGGCATTGCGTACATCTTGTAGGGCACGAAACCCAGAACTTTTTCTGAGTTATCTACGACTGCTCACGACATAGAGGTGAACATTGCTAAACATGGACGTAAAATACCTGTGTTTGAACATCCTAAGGAGAAGAAGGAATTCAAGAAGAATGAGAAATATTCCAAGAGCGTGACGAAGGAGGCAATGGCTGTTGGTGCATCTCCAATTAAGATCTCAGCTAAGCCACAAAGATTTGACGAGATTCAAAACCACTCAAAGCAAGAGTTTACAAAGAAGCAGACAACTTTGAAGGAATTGGAGGCAAAACAATACCCATTTCCTGATTCAAACGTCCCAGGGATGCTAGAAGATTTATTGGAAAAGAAGGTGGTAGAATTGCCGGAACCGAAGCGTCCGCAAGAGGTAGGACGAACTGAAGATCCTAGATACTGCATGTACCATCGATGCATCAGCCATCCAACTCAAAAATACATCACTTTGAAGGAGAGGATCATGAAATTGGCAAAAGAGGGAGTAATTTTGCTCGATCTAGAAGCTCCAACAGCAAGCCTAAATTATATCACCGTGATGGGCGACTTGCCCAAGACAGTGCCTATAAAGGTTAGCCGATTGATTCAGTTTGGAAGCCTGGAACCAATTCTGGTATATGTCTCAAAAAGTGATGGTTCGCAAACTCACACAGTTGTTGAAGACCTTGAAGTGAAAGAGAACCCTATACAAATCGATGAGGAGGATGAGGGTTGGACTTTGGTGACAAGAAGACAGCCGAAGAGAAAACAAGCTATAAAGCCTCAACTACGCCGATGCTAGGAGAAGCAGTCTAGAAGAAAAAAAGGTCTGGCCATGCCGAAGAAAGGGATGAAGTCAAAGCCAAGAAAGGCAAGAGTCTTGCCAATTGAATTGCTGAAACAAGAACCTCTTAAGCCAATCACACTAGCAGAATTTTTCCCTCCAAAATTCTTGGAAGTTTATGAAGTTAACACGACTTCCTGCTGTGTAGTCAAAGAAGAGGATGCAAGAGAGGATGCCGTGCAAGATGAAAGTTTACAACAGTTGAACAAGTTACCGAAAGAGGTTTGAGAAGTTATGATTAAATCTCTTCAAGGGCCAGAAGTACGAAATCACGTAGGTGATGCAGTTTGTTGTGCCTCTCTCCCCTTCACGGAGGATGATATGTTGCTCGGAGCCAAAACACATAATAGGCCACTCTTTATCTCGGGATATGCTCGTGACCAAAGAATCAGTCGTGTGTTAGTTGACGGAGGGTCAGCTGTAAACATCATGCCACTATTCACCATGAAGCAGCTCATAATACCGATGGAAGAGCTATCAAATAGTAGACTTTTCATCCAAGGCTTCAATTTGGGAGGAGAAAAGTCTATAGGGAAAATATATCTTGACCTCACTATTGGGAGTATGACTTCATCAACTTTATTCCATGTAATTGATGCCAAGACATCCTATAACATGTTGTTGGGTCGTCCTTGGATCCATGATAATGGAGTAGTCCCTTCAACTCTCCATCAATGCCTTAAATTCTTCAAAAATGGAGTACAGACAGTGTTCGCTGATGAAAGACCCTTCACAATGGCTGAGTCACACTTTGCAGATGCTAGGTTTTACAATGAGGTGGAGGAAACGCCGAGCAAGATAAAGCTACTGGTGCCACCAGCAAGAAAGATTACAGCGCCGAAGCAAATCGATAAAGTAGTAGATATAGAGAGACCGACAGCCGGTCACGAAGGAGTACAACTGAACCCTGAACCTAAACAGAGCTTAAGTCACAAGATAGTAAGTTCTCCAGTCTTAAGGTATGTCCAAAAATCCAAAAGGAAAGAAGGGCAATATCCATTCACAAGCTGTGGTCATAACCTTTGTGATGCTACTACTCCCACAACGGAGGATGTAAAGATCTTGAAGAAAAACCTCGTGGTCCCTGTCACAAGAACATGCCAGGCAAAGGTAACTAAGCCTCCATTTTCAGGATTCGAGAGGTCATCCAAAATGTTAGCAGAAGAGATTACCATCCCAATGCAGAGAACAGAGGAGGGTTTTGATCCAAATGCATATAAGTTGATGGCACATTGCGGGTTTGATATCTCTACCTTCAAGACAACAAATGACGATAATAAAAGGCACATGGAGAGAACACCATATGGAATGACCAACACCCAAAAGATATTATTAGATCAAGGCCAGACAGTGGACGCATCAAGGAAGGGCTTAGGATACTCAAATTCGAAGCCTATAATAATTTCAGCTAGAGGAAAGGATAAAGAGGTATCCATACAATATATCACTGCTGAAGAAAATGAAGATTTGGAGAGGCGAACTTCGGAATGTCAACAAAGGATCTCGGTGTTTGATAGGTTAGATCACTCGACCAAGACAAGGCCTTCTGTGTTCTCTCGAATAGGGGGAAAAACCTTACAAGAGGTAAGCCCAACTCAGAAGAAGTCATCTGTATTCTTGCACCTTGGAGTCACCAATCATAATAATAAGATTTGGAAGAGGAAATTGGAAACTTCATTGATTCCGGATGAACAAGGGAACGAAATGAAGAGTCTCATACCATCACAGATGAGGCGCTATGCCAAGTTACAAATTACCACAGAGGGAGCCCTTAGAATCAAGAAGTACGCCGTTATCGTCACTGGGCAAAAGCAGCCAGAGAAGAAGAGTTCCACATCAAAGCAATTAATAGCTTCCGCTAACCACATAACCATCGAAGATGACTCAAGTCAAGAGATGGTAGAATAGGAAGCACCCCCGGAACTTGAAGATGGGGGGCAAACTATTGTGGACAAATTGAAGGAAGTCAATTTGGGTACTATAGAGGAGCCCAGGGTAACCTTTGTCAGTGCTCTACTGAAACCTGATGAGGAAAAGAAATATATTGAGTTACTAGAGGAATATAAAGATATCTTTGCATGGACATACAAAGAGATGCCCGGACTTGACCCAAAGGTAGCAGTGCATGAACTTGACATCAAGCCTGAGTGGAAACATAGACCGGTGAAACAACCATTACGTCGTTTTCGTCCTGAACTCATTCCAGAGATAGAGAAGGAAGTGAATAGCTAGATTGAGTCAGGGTTCATTCGAGAAGTTAAATACCCTTCATGGATTGCAAATATAGTCCCCGTCAGGAAGAAAAATGGGAAGCTTCGCCTTTGTGTAGACTTCAGAGATTTGAACCATGCATGCCCAAAATATGATTTCCCTCTCCCTATCACAGAATTGATGGTGGATGCCACGACGGGACATGAAGCATTGTCATTCATGGATGGTTATAGTGGTTATCATTAAATTCGCATGGCTCCTAAGGATGAAGAATGCACAGGTTTTCGCACTCCAAAAGGAATATTCTGCTATCGAGTCATGCCTTTTGGATTGAAGAATGCAGGGGCCACCTACCAAAGGGCTATGCAAAAAATCTTTGACGACATGTTGCATAAGGTTGTAGAATGTTATGTCGACGATTTGGTAGTCAAGTCAAGACGAAGAGACAACCACATCCAAGATCTCAGGACAGTATTTGATCGACTGAGAAAGTATCAGCTCAAGATGAATCCATTAAAGTGTGCATTTGGTGTTACATCTGGAAAATTCGTAGGTTTTGTTGTCCGACATAGAGGCATCGAAATTGATTAGTCAAAGATTGATGCAATCCAGAAGATGCCGAGACCAACAAACCTCAACGAACTCCGAAGCCTACAGGGTCGACTGGCTTATATACGAAGGTTCATCTCAAACTTAGCAGGGCGTTGTCAACCGTTTAGCCATCTCATGAGAAAGAGAGAGCCTTTTGAATGGGATAAAGCTTGTGATAATGCTTTTGTAGGTATCAAGAGGTACCTCCTTAATCCACCCGTCCTAACAGCACCTCTACCGGGCAGACCGCTTCTGCTTTATGTGGCAGCACAAGAACGTTCACTGGGGGCATTATGTGCACAAGAAAATGAAAAAGGGAAGGAACAAGCACTCTATTATTTGAGTCGTACTCTCATTGGAGCAGAAATCAACTACACCCCAATCGAGAAGACATGTCTAGCCTTGGTTTTCGCCATACAAAAACTAAAACATTACATGCAAGTGCATACGGTACATCTGATATCACGTGCAGATCCCATCAAATATGTCATGTCTAGGTCGGTGTTGACAGGACGACTAGCAAAATGGGCCCTGGTGATCAATCAATACGACATTATCTTCATTCCTCAAAAGGCGATCAAGGGACAAGCACTGGCAGACTTCTTAGCCGATCACCCAATTCCAACTGAGTGGGAGTTATCAGATGAACTACCAGATGAGGAGTCATTGGTCATTGAGGTCCTCCCTCCATGGGAAATGTACTTTGATGGTGCTGCACGAAGAGACGGCGCTGGAGCTGGGGTGGTGTTTGTGTCCCCTCAAAGGCATGTGCTTGCATATTCATTTGTACTCACAGAGTTGTGCTCCAATAACATGGCAGAGTATCAAGCACTAATCATGGGGCTCGAGATGGCACTGGAGATGGAAATCAAGGGTCTAAATGTCTATGGAGACTCAAATCTAGTAATAAGGCAGCTCCTAGAGGAATATGATGTGAGGAAAGAGGATTTAATTCCCTACCACACGTACACTACACATCTGCTTGGAAAATTTCATGAAGTGAAGCTGGAACACATAGGAAGAGGATCAAACAAGATTGCAGATGCACTTGTAAAATTGGCAGCGACAATAGCATTAGGAGTTAATGAAACAACAACAGTGCCAGTATGCAGTCAATGGGTCGTACCATCTATCCATAACAAGGAGGAGGATGTATCAAACTTAGTCTCTGTCTATGAGGTGAACCTCGAAGACTGGCGACAACCACTTATAGACTATTTGGAAAAGGGCAGGTTACCAGATGATCTTCGACATCGAATGGAGATTCGACGAAGAGCGGTGTGATTCTACTTGTACAATAACACACTTTACAGTTGTAATGCGAATGGACTCCTACTTCGATGCTTGGGAGAAAGAGAAGCAAAGGAAGTTATGGAGGAAGCTCATGCAGGGGTTTGTGGAGCTCATCAATGTGGGCCTAAGCTACATGATAGAATTAAGCGTCTTGGCTATTATTGGCCGACGATGGTACAAGACTGTATGGATTATGCAAAGAGGTGCAAGCCATGCCAGTTTCACGCAAATTTCATTCATCTACCACCAGAGCCATTGCATCCTACAGTAGCATCATGGCCATTTGAAGCATGGGGTCTTGACGTTGTTGGTCCGTTCACACCAAAATCTTCAAGTGGAAAAGCATACATCTTAGCTGCGACAGATTACTTTTCCAAGTGGGCTGAAGCTATGGCTTTAAAAGAGGTGAAGAAGGAGAATGTGGTTTAATTCATCCGAACTCAGATCATCTATCGGTTCGGAATTCCTAGGTACATCTTGACAGATAATAGGAAGCCCTTTGTCAATCGGCTAGTGACCAAGTTATGTCATAAATTTGAATTCACACAAAGGACATATTCCATGTACTATGCTCAAGCAAATGGTCAAGTGGAAGCTTTCAACAAAAAATTGTGTACCCTCCTCAAGAAAGTAGTGTCGAAGAACAAGCGAGATTAGCATGAGAGAATGGGAGAAGCATTATGGGCATATCGGACAACTCGACGAAACTCCACTGAAGCCACTCCATATTTCTTAGTCTATGGATTTGAAGTAGTGCTCCCGATCGAGATTTAGATTCCATCACTCCGAATTGCTATTCATGAAGGACTAGCGGAGGATCAGAATGCCCAACTTCGTCTCGCTGAATTGGAAGCACTTGACGAACGACGATTACAAGCGCAACAAAACCTTGAATGCCATCAAGCTCGGATGACTAGAGCTTTCAACAAGAAAGTGCGCCCGAGATCATTTCAAGTGGGTGACATGGTGCTTGCAATCCGGAGACCCATCATTCTTAGTCACCGCACAGGTGGAAAGTTCGCTGCAAAATGGGATGGTCCATATGTTGTCCAAGAAGTCTACACCAACGGTGCTTACAAGATAGTAGCTGGCGATGGATTAAGAGTTGGCCCTATCAACGGCAAGTTCCTCAAGCGTTACTACCCGTAGAACTTCCATTGTAATACTCCTGGCCCGCAAGAGTATAAATTGTGAACGGCAAAATCATAAAATAAAGATCTCCACTGTAATACTCCTGGCCCGCAAGAGTATAAACTGTGAACGGCGAAACCATAAAATAAAGATCTTCGCTGTAATACTCCTGGCCCGCAAGAGTATAAACTATGGATGGCAAATAAAAAAATAAAAAATAATAATAATAAATAATAATAAAAAAAGCCAAAAGCTGAATCCGGTTCAAAAGATGCTGACCGTTGACGAAGAGAAGCGGTTGAACGGGGATCGACAGCTGTAAAAACAGCCGGAAGCCGAATCCGGTTCAAAAGATGCTGACCGTAGATGAAGAGAAGCGGTTGAACGGGGTTCGACAGCTGTAAAAACAGCCGGAAGCCGAATCCGGTTCAAAAGATGCTGACCGTTGACGAAGAGAAGCGGTTGAACGGGATTCGACAGCTGTAAAAACAGCCGGAAGCCAAATCCGGTTCAAAAGATGCTGGCCGTTGACGAAGAGAAGCGGTTGAACGGGGTTCGACAACTGTAAAAACAGTCGGAAGCCGAATCTGGTTCAAAAGATGCTGGCCGTTGACGAAGAGTGAACGGGGTTCGACAGCTGTAAAAAAAAAATTATATATATATAAATACATATATATATATACTACAAAAAAAGAGAGAAAAGAAAAAAAAAAGGGAAAATATATATATATATATATATACACATATATACACACATATATACATATGTATATACTAAAAAAAAAGAAGAGAAAAAAATATATATATATATACACATATATACACACATATATACATATGTATATACTAAAAAAAAAAGAGGAAAAAAAAAGAAGAGAAAAAAAAAGAAAAGAAAAAAAAAAGAGAAAAGAGAGAAGCTTTATAAGTGAGGAAACAAATTAGTAAGGAGTTACGCAGAAAAGAATTACCAAAGGTATGTTGATGACAAATTAGTCGTAGAGAAGTAAAGTAAGAGAGCGCCAAATAAATTGAAAAGTCTTCGGTTTTCTCGGTGTGGCGAGATTAATTTTGGTTGCCAAGTTATTGTGTTTACCTGGGCGACTCGTATATTTATAATTGGATTAGTTGGCTGTAAATCTTTAAGGATAGAATTGCCGGTTAAAAGATAAGCTTTTGTGATAAGATTAAAGGCACAAAACTCCTAAAAGATAGTAATCCAATTGGGAAAATATCTTTTGTAGAAATCTCTAGATATGTTTCACTATCAAGATATTAACCGCGGATAAGATTTTTTTTAACTCTAGTAAAATTTTAGTATTTCAGTTAAAATAAATCTTCAAAAAAAAAAAAAAAAGGTATCCAAGTTCATATTTTGGATAAATTCCAACCAAGTACTACAAGTCACAGTCAAATGGTCACTTAAATTTACCAAGCCAGTGACTTGTAGTGGGGGCATTTGTTGACACCGGAAAAATATATAACAAGAAAAATAATATTTGATTGTTATATGGTCAATCAACCTAAATTGGGGATAATTAAATATTCCTAAAAATTATTCGGGATTTATATGTTAAAATAAAATATTTTAATTGTTTACGTCTCGTTCATATTTTATTAAATTGGGCCAAAATATTTCAATTGGGCTTAGTTTAATTAAATATGGGTCTAATTTATTTCACAAAGGGCTACGAGTTCGTAAAATTAAGTTAAATGAAACATGACTTTTAAGTCTAAAACGCAAGACGGGCCCAAGCCCAAAAGCCAAGGAGGTCCTTTTCTCTATAAATAGAGGGCACC
Source organism: Tamarix austromongolica (assembly GCA_039764185.1). NCBI lineage: Eukaryota > Viridiplantae > Streptophyta > Magnoliopsida > Caryophyllales > Tamaricaceae > Tamarix > Tamarix austromongolica. Next base: position 73,741,017 of record CM077816.1, on the reverse strand, counting down.
CCTCCTCATTGAAGACATACTGAAGTCCCGAGATCAAGAGCTTATAGAGAGAACGCTCCCAAGCACTCTAAAGCTAAAGATCGAAGACTCGAAGAACGAAGACCGAAGAACAAAGATCCGAAGATTGAAGAAGTAAGATCTGAGGATCGAAGAATGAAGACTGAAGAACGAAGATCTGAAGATTGAAGAAGTAAGATCTAAAGATCGAAGATCGAAGAATGAAGAACGAAGAACAAAGATCGAAGAGCGAAGCTTTCTAGATCGTCAAAGTCGAAAACGTTGAAGCGTTGTAACTTCAACATCATTAAACCTGTTCGAAGAGATCAAGCACCACCAAATCGTGCCCTCTTTACCAGGTAAATTAAATTTTCATCAACAGGTTTGGATCAAGCTCATTAAACTCAAGATGAGCCCCGAACAAGCTGAGCCCAAAATTCAACATCGCGAATCATAACGCCATCAATTGTCTAGGAGATTGAATCAGAGGATATCAATCTTGTACCGGATTTATACAGAGATTGTATCTACATTCGATCCGATAATTAATAATCAATAAAAGTAAATTTTGTTCTTCAATTTTCTTTTTGTAGAAAATCTATCGTTAACAGTCTTACCTTGGTATTCAAAATTGTTTTAGATTTATTAATTTGATAGTTACCTCAGTGCCCTACCTTGGTGCAAAATTATTTTGGATGCGTTGATTTGATAGTTGCCTCTATGTCCTACCTTCGTATTTAGAATTTATCCACATGTGTTGTTTCGGTAGTAGCCTCGGTATTTAGAAATTTATTTGATTAACTGGATATGTCTATTATACCTTGAGATGGTGTGAAGTAAAGTAGAATGTGTTATTTTTCATCTTCAGACTTGATGTTATGTATATAATTCCATAATTATTATATGTTGTTATACTTTGTGCTCCAATATGATTTCAAATTTTTTTTGCGACTCTATGCAATGTGGGTATGATGGTTGCCTCAATATGATTTTAGATGTGTTGATTTGATAGTTTCTTTAGTGCCCTACCTTGATATTTAGAATTAATCTATACGTGTTGGTTTGGTAGCTGCCTTAGTATTTAGAAGTTTATTTGGTTAAGTGGTATGCCTATTATACCTTGAGATTTTATGTAGTAAAGTAGTATATTTTACTATCGATCTTGAGATTTAATGTTATATATATTATTCCATAATTATTATATGTGGTTATACTTTGTGATCTATTATGAATAATACTTTATTCATAATTTCCAAATTAAGGAAAAATAAGGGGAAATTTAAAGGCTTAATTTGATATTTTGGAATTAATGGTTGACATTAACAATTGATTTGTCCTTTAAAATAGTAATTTTAACAGGAACAGTGTATTAAGGTGAATAGTTTTCCTAATAATAAATAATTTTTGGTTTTAAAATATAACTTTCTTGTTATATTTCTATTAATCTTGTTGTACATGAATAGTTTTTTGGTAAATGGTTACTTGTTTTTTATACTTGGTGTATGTGCTCATTTTAGGGTCGATATAGGCGTTTCCAAAACCAATACTATTGGGTCTGAGAAATGTCAACCCAATGAATATCGGCTAAAAAGGGCTTTATATTCTTCCCCTCCTAATTTTATAATGGTCCAATCGAGCATGCAGTGTACAAACAACCGAACGATCCCTACGACACTATAACTTTACCTTCTTTTTCTCCTTCATATTGCCTCTATATAAATATGGGTTTCTACTCATTTTGGGTATCTAAAATCATCAATATACATTCTCACTTTTTCTTTCTTCTGTCTCTTAAAATCACATTTCTTAGCATCGTTGCATCATTTAATCATTTAATTCCTCCTTTAATTCCTTAAGAACCCCTCAAGTCTCAAAATACCAACGATAATAGGCATCATCTATGAGGGCCTAAATATAAATATATGTCTCTCATAATACCTTCAATAGATTTTATCCTTGTACTAGTGACCCCTCTATAGAGGAAAATCTAGTCACTATATCTCAACTTTAAGTTATATATGTTGAAACCCAAGCATTAATTCAAGAAATGGTATTGAAAATACTGGCTCTACTAACACATACCCTTGGCTAATTGCCACACCTTTTATATCAGTGTAATTGTGATATGCCTTAATAACCTACCCCATAAGTGACCTTGATAGAGACCCTATACATTCAAGAGAGAGAATAAACTACCAAGTTGTCTAATGTGATGGTCCGAGAAGAGTAAGACGAGTTAATGGAAGATGCACAACCAAAGAGGACTAGGAGTGATAGATAACAACTATATTTGAGCCCTTCTTGGAAAGATAGGAGAGAAAGGTATCTAAGCCCAAGAAGAGCTCAAATATAGTCATTGTCCATCTTTGACTCAAATGATGGTCGGTAGACTAATAGACATGAGGAGGATTCTATCAACAAACTAATAGATTAGAAGGTAAAATAACTTTGGTGGTCAAAGGGGAGAAAAGAGGTGCAATGAAGGGCTAAATCTAATAAGCACCAATCACAAAGAGAATATATGAAGCAATGGCACAAAGAATAAGAATTCCTATGTTCAAATTGTTTCATGGTTTTACAAGCCCGAAAGACTATTTGAATGTGTTCAGGAATAGAATGTTATCACTAAGAGCACATGAAGGGACCATATAAAAGGCATTCCTAAGTCTCTTAAAAGGATTAGCATTGAGGTGGTTTGGAAATATCAAGTTTGAGTTAATAAGATCTTTTTCCCATATCATAATAAATTTTGTTAGGCAATTTGATGCATGTCAATGACCTAACAAAGAATCCTTATCTTTAGTGGAATTTTCTCAAAACCCTACAAAACCTACTTAGTCATTTTTTAACATATTAAGGAAGTCCAATAAATCGATGAGTTGGATATAAAAATCACCAAGTCTTTCTTACTAAGAGGCTTGGTTGATAGAGAACTGATTGATAATTTATATTTAGCCAAACACTCATCCTACACTTTTTTGAGAGAGGATGTACATGGGAGAATAGATGCTAAGGAAATGACTACGGTAATGTGGCTAGTGGATAGAAAATCAAAGACAAAATCTATTCCAAGATAAAGGCCAAACAACAAAAAAAATACTAGCTAAGGGAAAGAAATAGACTAGAGGGATATCATCTAGGTTTAAGGGTGATGGTTCACAAAACTTCTCCATCGCCTCCCATTGTTTAGGTTTTCCAAATACACATACTTAATAGCTAGCCTTTAACACATATACAATGACGAAATTAGCAAACAAACATTTCCAAGACTATTTTCCATTAGACCTGACTTAAAGCACAGAAACTTGAATAAGTGGTGTACTTACCATGAGGAGTATGACCACACCACATATGTGTGTTAGTCATTAAAGGATGTTGTTGAAGATCTGGTTCGTAAAGCTAATTTAAAACATGACACACATATATCCTTTTTGAGATAAGAGAAAAGGGCACCTTGATAAATTTCTCTGCCACCTCAAGTTAAGGGACCTCAAAAAAATCATACACATTACTGTAGGAGCAGCTTCTTTGAGGAGAGCAAGTAATGTGACCCTAAAGACATACATTAGAGAAGCTCGTTTCCATAACCAAAAAAAAGAGCAAGACCAAATGAGTGGGAAGTTAGCTTCATGGCAAAAGATGAGTGTCCAAATACGATGGAGCATTATAATGACTCCTTAGTGATTGAAGCACACATTTTGAATTTTATAATGAAGAGGGTCCTTGTGGATACTAGAAGTTCTATCAATGCCATTTCTAAAGAAGCTTACAAACAACTAGAATTACCAAAACAATGCTTGCTTAATAAGATGCCACACTTAGAGGGATTTAAGGGTAATATTATAAAATCAAATGGAATGGCATATCTCACACTGACCATCGGTTTGTTGGGGGGTACTAAAGAGCATAAAAACACACTTTATGGTAGTTACTTATTCGTTAGCATATAACAAGATAATTGTTTGGACTTCCTTTAACAAGTTGTAGACTATAATTTTTTATGGATGGTCTTTTAATGAGGTTTTTGGTTAATGGTCGATGGGAAGAAGTTCAGACTGATCGAAGAATATCACTTTGGTGTTATGTAATCAAAATATGAGGCACCTTGAGATAGTTAAATGCAAAAAGACCATGATAGAGTTTGGTCCTAAAAGATATAAATACCCTAGGAGATGTCATATAACCTACTATAGAGACAAAATAAAAATAGTTAGGCAACGTAGAACACAAGGTGATAATTGGTAAAGATATCCATGAGATTAATAAGGAAGAGTTGTTGTATTTTCTTAGAAAAAATAAAAATGTCATTGTTTGGAAAGTTTGTGACTTGGATGGAATCCCACCAAAAGTTATTGAGTATCAATTGATAAAATATAGGGATTCCAACTAGTAAAACAAAATAAGAGAACCATGGTATTAGAAAAGCTAGAGTAATTTGAGTGGAGGTATAAAATATACTTTGTTTAGGTTTCATTACGAAAGAAAATTATGCTAATTGGATGGAAAATCCAGTCATGGTAAAGAATTATAATGGAAAATAGATAATGTGCATTAACTTTAAAGACCTAAATAAAGCTTTTCCTAAAGATTGTTGACCACTCTCTTAGATTCACCGTCTAATTGATTCAACAGTGGGGTTAGAAAGGCTAAGCCTTATGGATTCCTTCTTAGGGTATCAACAAATCAAACTTGTTAGCGTTTATCAAGAAAATACCACCTTTATGATGGACAGCAACCTTTATTGATATAAATTAATTCCATTAGGACTAAATAATGCAAAGATGACTTTCTAAAGGTTAGTGAATGTAAATTTTCAAGGGTAGATTGGAAAACAAATAGAGGCTTATATGGATGACATGATTATGAAAAGCAAGAAAAAGGAAACCCCCATACAAGAAATCCTATGTATTTTTGATACCTTAAGGAAATAATAAATGAAGCTAAATTCTTCTAAGTGCATGCTCAGAGTTGGCATCGATAAATTCCTAAGATTCATTATATCTAATAGGGGTTACTGATGTTAATCATGAAAAGAAAATTTTAGTTTTGAACATGAATTCTCTAATAGAAAAAAGTGACGTACAACAACCGATGAGAAAGTTGGTCACGTTATGTAGGTTATTATCTAGAGAAGCAAGCAAGAGCTTACCCTTCTACAAGCTTTTGTTAGCAAAGGATACCTTCTAATGGACTGAAGATTGTGAGAAAGCTTTTGATGATCTAAAATCATATTTATCTAAGTTTTGAAATTTGTTTACTTCAATAGAAGAAGAGTACTTTTTCTTATACCTTGTAGCATCAGTGCTGACCATTTCATAGTTTCTTGTTAGAGAAGATCCTAGAGGTGGGGAACAAAGACCCATCTACAATACTAGCAAGGTGCTCTTTGATGTTGAATGTCAAAAGTACAACTTGGAAAAGATAGCTTATTCCCTATTAATTGCCTCAATGAAGTTAAAACCTTATTTCAATTCCCACTTAATTGTGGTTTTAAATAATATTCTTCTTAGATTTGTTTTGCATAAACCTGAGAACTCTAGAAGGATAATGGTGTGGGTCACTAAGTTAATTAGATATTACATTTAATATAAACCCAACCTACCATAATATGACAAGCTCTAGATAATTTTATTGTTGAATATTCATTCAAACTTGAGCTTAATCTTATTTTGAATCTAAGAGAAAAAGGGGAATGGATATTGTATGTTAACAAAGCATCTAACAACTTGGGCGTAAGGCTTGCTATTGTCCTGATTGATCCAAATGGAATAGCTATCAAATATACATTAAGATTTATCTTTATTCCTACTAAATATGAATCAAAATATGAAGCTGCTTTAGCTAGACTTAAGATAGCTCAGGATTTAATGATAGATAAGATTAAGCTCTACGGTGACTCTACACTAGTGACTGGCTAATACAATGAACATTATGAGTTTAGAGAGTCAAGCATGGAAAATAACTTTTAGAATCTAATTGAAATGATGAAATAATTTTCTTGAGTTGAAACAGCTCAAGTGCCATGAGAAGTTATTCTAGTGGTTGATGGTTATCTTTGACTAGTACCTCTTCATTGACCACAAGAATCAACATAGAATAGATGATATCTAGGCCTAGAAACATAAGAAAAAATAAAGGGGAATAATGTGAGATTATAGAATAATGATGTCAAAAGAGTGAATGAAAGAATTGATAGATTAATTGGAAAAAGGAATTCAACTAATGAATAAGAACCAAGCATTTGAGATAAGAAGAATAGTCATGAGATACCTTAAGGAGAATGGAGAGTTATATAGAGGCTCACATACTATGCTTGTGTTAAAACATGTACCTCAAGTAATAGGACATAAATTATTAGATGAAGTCCATGCTTAAATATATGGTTTATATCAAGCTACAAGATCTCTCTCAAGTAAAGCTTTGTGCCAGGGTTTTTAGTTGAAGGAAAAATGTATCAGGATGCTAAGGAAATTATACGATGGTACCAAGAATGTAAAAGAAAAATCCTAGCACAAAATATTTGTACCTCAGAGTTTTAACAAATCATAAGTTCATGGTAATTTGTTGTTTGGGGAGTTGATATTTTTAACCACTTAGTCCTAGTAGAGATATTACTTTGAATTAAAGGTATCAAGTATATTAACATGTTTATACTATATTTTCTTATCTAACATGCTAAATGTAGGTATTAGTCAAAAAATATTTATCATAGTGGCCATTGGTTATTTGAAAAAGTGGGTAGAAGTAAAGGTCTTAGTTCAAATCATTTAAAAACAAATGGAGTTTATCTGAAAAAAAATATATTATATGATAGTAAGAGAAATAAAAATGGGCTTTAATGGAATTATTTTTGTACAAACGAAACTAAAAAAACTTTGTAAGTTTCGAGTTCCACAGGTAATTATTAGAAATAATAGACAATAATTAAATAAGCATAAAAATAGGATTTTTTGTGAAAATTGGGGGTTAATTGTAGAATTATTCAATTGCTCATCCATAGGTAAATTATATTATATATTTATCTTTTTTACGGGAATGCTTGTTCTGAAAGAACAAACTTCTTATTACGATCATTTTAGTGTATCAATTAATCTAAACATGACATAAGGAAATATTAGGAGTGTAGAGATGCTGATTAAATGGTGTTAAGTGAACATGGGTGGATGATATCCTAGGAGTATTATGGATTTTTAAGACAAACATAAAAACCCAACAATCAAGACACCTTTCACTTTAGCTTATGGAGCAGAAGTTGTTGTACTAGTAGGAATAGAGTTGGGATCATAATGAATTAAAAAAAATATGATCCTAAAGATGTAAATTTTGACTAGGTATTTGAGTAAAGCATGACATTTTGTTGATTCTTGTACGTGGTTAAGTATTTTAGTGTAGTATCGTGTTCTATATGAGAAATACGGGGGTACCATGTTAATAAACATGGATCTTGTTTCTAAGATAAACATTTGATATGTTTTGGGGAAAAAAGTGAAACTAAAGAAACAAAAATGGGGATCCTGTGTTTTCTAAATAGGGACCATATTTTTTTCTTATTTTCAATACACCTTGTTTTGCTCTATAGAGCTTTTTTACTATTAAAAGAGACATGTTGAAACCTCATCCATTAAGAGTTGTGCATCCCAAGTTGTACTACACTATTCAAATATTTGGTGTTGGTGTAATGGTTGTTCTACTTTTTTTTTTTTAAGGTTAGGCAAAGATAAGAGATATCTAGTAGTAGTTAGAGATTGAAACCTAGTGTTTTTGGGCTCTTGTGCTTTTTTTATTGTTGTAAATTTAATACCCTAAATTTTAACCTAATTTTAATCTTGGGTAATTAATATTTTTATCTTAACCTAATTCCTTAATCCAAAGTCTAAACTAAATTCTAATCCTAGCCCTAAATTCCTTTTATTTTTCCCAATCTTTTTCCCTTTTTTTTCTCTTCCTTCAAAACATTCACCCCTCTCATATAGCCTCATTTACTTCCCTACACATACCCTTACAACCCAGCCTACAACATCACAAGAACACCAAGATCTTTGCTTCCACAGAAACTTCTAAACCATGCCTCCTTAACCCTTGCATCATTCACCTCTTCGCACCTCACCCCATATTCCCCCTATAAATATCCCTCCTATACATTCTCTAATTCATTTGTCAACTCACACAAACTATCCCCTAACTCCCTCTTCCTCCCTTCAACTACTTGGTCCTTCATTAGTCATCATTCAGCCATTTTTCTCCAACGAAGTTATACGTAACCTATACCAGCTCATGCAGCTAAGCCTTTGTTGCGTAAAAATTCTATGATGTACAATTCCTAGTGAAGTTGATTGAAATGGACCTACAAGACTTTAATATGATCCTTGGAATTGATATGTTGGGAAGATACTAGCCCATGATATATTGTGTCTAGGAACTAAGAATGTTGCGGGGACCTGAGGGTGCTAAGGTATCCTATAGGGTATACAATCCTATATCTACGATGAATATCATATCTGCTCATATGCTATATTCATTGATGCATAGAGGTTACCCTATGTATCTAGGTAGTGTTCAAACTTTGAATAAAGATATGTCGACATTAGAGCCTATTTTGGTTGCTTGTGACCTTTTTTAAGTGTTTCAAGAGGAGATACTAGATATGCCAGTAGTATATGAGATATGTGTCACCATTGAGTTAGTACTGAGGGAAAATCCTATCTCAAAGGAACCTTATCAGATGGAACTGATAAAGTCACAAGATTAAAGTCACGGTTAGAGAATTTATTGGCTCACGGGTACCTTCTTCCAAGTGTGTCTTTAGGGGAAAACCAATTCTTTTTTTGAATAAGAATGGTGAAGCCTTTGTTTGTGCATAGATTATTGACATCCAAACTAGTTGATGGTGAATAACCAATATTTTATTTTGAGGATCGACAATCTATTTGACAAGATTTGGGGTGTTGCAACCTTCTTAAAGATAAACTAGAGGTCAAGCTATCATGAGTTACGCATTGTTAAGACATACATCATCAATATGGATTTTAGGGCATGGTATGGAAACTATGAGTTCATATTAATTCTTTTTGGGCTCACAAATGCACTTACCATATTTATGGATTTGATGATGAGGATCTTTCAACTGTTTCTTGATCAATTTGTGGTAAATAACATTTTGGTATACTCTTTCCATCATAGGCACTCTTTTCTCACTCTTAAGAAGGCACAAGTTATATTTCAAACTCTACAACTATAATTTATGGCTTCATGATGTTGCCTTTTTAAGACATGTGGTTTCAGCAAGAGGAGTTGTGGATCTGATGAAGATTGTGGCAGTTATAAATTAGAATACACTTACTAGCATTCCTAAGGTTTGTAGTTTCTTAGGTTTGGCTAATTACTATTGGGGATTTGTTGAAATCATCTCAAAGGTATCTAATCCATTGATAAAAATTCTAAATAATACTACTAAATTAAAGTAGGATGATGCATGTGAGGATACATTTCAAGAGTTGAAGCCGCGTTTGGCCACAACATCCCTTTTAACTCTACCATTGAGATTTGAGGCCTATAATGATGCATTGAAGCACAAACTAGGATGTGTTAATTCAAAATAGTAAGGTAGTCACTTAAGCTTCTCACCAACTAAAGTAGAAAAACCAAAAATACTTGATGTATGATTTAAATTTGACCATAGTCATCTTCACACTGAAGATTTGGAGCCACTATCTATACAGAACATAGTATTGATTCTTCAATTACCATAAGAACCTCAAGAACATACTCACTCACAAGGAGTTGAAGATGAGGTAGAGGATATGGTAAGAGTTGGTGAATGACTATGATATTGATTTAACCTGCCACAAAGGTAAGGCCAACATCATCAAAGATGCTTTGAGTAGGAAGACAACATATTCCTTGAGTTTGTGTGGTGGATAAATGATTGCATGAGGAGCTTGGTGAGATGGGGATAGATTTGATTTGGAAGGGTGGTTTAAAGGTTTGAATGAGTGCCTTGAAAATTAAGCTGACTATATTTAATGAGATATGAGGAAGACAACATAGGGATGTTAAGCTCAATAGGATTTAGAAGAAAATACTAGATGGTTGAGCTAAGGGCTTTTAGATTCATGAGGGTGGTAGCATTCGGTATAGGGGTTATTGTTATATACCCTAAAGTTATGTTGATCTAAAGCCTCAAATGAATTCAGTAGAATTTATGGCAAGATATATTACCTATTATAAGGTTAAGAGAAAGCATCACAAACTTGTAGGATTGGTCTAGCCTTTGAATGTTTTGAGATGGAAGTGGGATTCCATCTCCATAGATTTTTTGAGCAACCTACTAAAGACTCATAGAGGGTGTGATACAATATGTGTTATTGTTAACCAATTTACTAAATCAGAAATTTTTATACTGATGAAGTCAACATGGAGCATGGATGAGTTATTCGATGCTTACATGAGGCATGTGGTGAGTCAATATGGTACACCTACTGACATAACGTCCATTAGAGATGTTAAATTTCTTTCATACTTATGGGGGAAGTTCCATATGACCATGGGAAAAAAAATTAAGGATGCGTACCGCCTTTCACCCAAATACAAATAGAAAGACAAAGAGGATGATTTAAACACTTTAGAACATGCTATCGGCTTGTGTTTTGGATTTCCAAGGTAATTGGGAGAAATGTTTACATTTGGTGGTGTTCTTATACAATAGAAATTATCATGCTAGTATAGGAATGTCACCTTTTGAAGCACTATATGGACTCTAACATAACATTATGAGGGGATGAATAGTTTTTTGAATGAAAAAAAAATAACACACAATGTGGAGCATAATTCTCTAAGGCCTCATTACCTACTTGCTTAGACTCAGGAGGGGTTACTTCTCATGGGAATGAGCAACACCCATAATAAGGGTGATCAATATGCTATGTACTGATTAAGGTAATAATATAGTAAAGTTAGGGCATAGCAACACATAATATAGATATAATGCACATAGTAAATTTTGTGAGATCATTTACCCCTATTGAAGTTTAAAGCCATTAGCAACATAATTACACACCTCTCAAATTATATCCATGTAGGTTTAGGGCCCCAATATTTTTTTGTAATTTATTTATAATTTATTTTAGGTTATTTAATTAAAACAGTTTCCCATAACCATACCCTTGTGTCATTTTTATTGTCATAATTATAATTATTATTACTTCATTAAAAAGGGTATATACATTTAAATTTAAATCAATAATTCATTAGTTTAAAATTTATTCCTAAAAAAGGTTTGGAGTATTACATCACTACCCCCTTAAAGGAAGACTTCATCCTCGAAGTCATTAGCTTAATTTGGGAGTAGGGAAAAAGGAAATGAGGGGCAAGGTGGTTTTGGGGTGAATTGCTATACGGGCGCATCAAATATGATAAACCACTACCCCCTTAAAGGAAAAAGGGGTTTCCAAGAATTGTAATACTTGAGGCAAAGAGTTCTAGATACGCCTCATACATGTCCTTCTTGGCTTCCCAGTGGCTTCATCTATCCCATAGTGGCTCAAGATAATCTTCATAAGTGGTACTACACTTGTACGGGTCTTCCAGAGCTTGGTATCGACAATCTGCACGGGTCTTTCTCTTCGTATGTTAGAGAATCGTTAAACTCAACCTTAAAAGGTTAGATCACATGGGAAGGATCAACAACGTAATTCCGTAATTGCGAGACATAAAACACATTGTGCACACATGCTAACTTTAGCGGAAGTGCCAACCGATAAGCAACCTCCCCAAGCCATTCCAGAATCTCATAGGGCCTGGCATACCTCTGGTTCAACTTACCTCTGTTGTAGAACTTCCACACACCTATGGTGGGGGGAGCCTCAACAACACCTTCTCTCCAGGGTCAAAGTTTCCACTATGGCACTTTTGATCGGCATAACTCTTTTGCCGACTCTGAGTAGCTCTCATTCAATCCTAGATCTGATGAATCTGTCTGGTCATATCTCTAACCATCTTAGGTTCCATTACCACCGTCTCATAGATGTCATTCCAACACAACGGGATCCTACACTTCTACTCATACAATGCTTTGAAGGGAGCCATCCTTATGCTGGCATGGTAGCTATTGTTGTAAGAGAACTCTAATAGATGCAAACGATCTTCCTAAAAACCCTAAAAGTCAAAAACACAAGCTCCTAGCATGTCTTCTAGGGTTTGAATAGTCCTTTCAGTCTGCCCATTCATGGCGGAAAAAAAAAAAGTTGTAATCATCTTCAATTTTGTTCCCAATATCTCTTGCAATTGTTTCCAAAAGTGGGAGAGGAACCTCCAGTCCCTGTCCAAGACGATATCCTCAGGCAACCTGTGTCGGATAACCTAGATAGTGTCATAGCCACTACGTGTCTTAGGAAACCCACTGACAAAGTTTGTGGAGATTGAGTCCAATTTCCATCTCAGCACTTCTAATAGTTGGAGTAGCCCTTTAGGTCTACGGTGGTCAATCGTAACCTTCTAACAAGTCAAGCATCATAATACAAATTCAGCTACCTCTGGGTTCATATGGGACAACCAATATATCTTCTTGAGATCCTTGTACAACTTGTCTCTTCCTAAGTAGACGGAGTATGGTTTATGGTGTCCCTCTTCTAAGATCTAGCACTTCACCTATGAGAAACCCTGCAATACACACCAATGGCCCATATAGCAAAGGCTACCATCCTCTTGTATTTGAAACCCTTCATCCCGCCCTTCCCATATCTTTTGGTGTATTTTCTCAACTTTGGCATCTTTAGGCTACCCGATACAAATTTCCTTGAACACTATAGGGAAAATAATTAAGCTACTCCTATGAAACTCGGGGTCACCCTACTGGATTAGATCAATTCCTAAGTCACACAACTCTTCTAGCATTCAGTTAGCTACCACACAGGAGTTCATAGAGTTTGTGGTATTTTTGCTGAGGGTATCTGCAACCACATTGACCTTACCCTCATAGTAAGTTAACTCTATATCATAATCATTTACTAGTTCTAGCCACCTCTTTTGCCTCATATTTAGTTCTTTCAGCTTGAAGATATATTTAAGGCTCTTGTGATTAGTGAAGAACTTACAATTGGTCCCATATAGGTAATGCCTCTAGATCTTCAACACAAAAACTCCTATAGTTAGCTTTACATCATGAGCCAGATAGTTCTTCCCATGTCACTTCAATTAATGGGAGGCATAAGTGACCACTTTACCATTATGCATTAATGTGCACCCTAAATTTTGCTTGGATGTGTCAATTTAGACCTCAAAACCTCTGGTAGAGTCAAGATAAGTGATGTGGTCAATCATCTCTTTAGCTCCTAGAATACCTTATCATAATACTTGTCCTATTAGAACCTAATGGTCTTCTTCTGAAGGTTCTTTAGAGGATGGGAAATCCTTGAGAAGTTATGCACACAGCGACAGTAATATCTAACCAGACCAAAGAAGCTGTGAACCTCTGACTTATTCGTAGGGGGCTTCCATTCCATGAAAAGCTAGGTCAACAACTACTCCCCCAATTAACACTATATGCCCAAGAAAATCTAATTAAGGAAGCTATAACCCACACTTAGAAAATTTTACATGCATATGGTGCTCCCTTAGGAGGGATGGGATAGTGCGGAGGTGTTGTTCATGCCCTTCATTTCCTCTAGAGTACGCTAGGATGTTATCGATGAATACTACTATGATTTGGTCAAGCAATGGCTTGAAGATCCTTTTCATCAAATCTATATACAGGGATGTTGTTCAGCCCAAAAGGCATCACAGTAAACTCACAATGTCCTTACCATGTTTAGAATGTTTTTTTTTTGGCATTGACATTTGCTATGCGCAATTGGTGGTATCCAGACCTCAGGTTAACCTTGGAAAAGATTGTGGCACCCTATAGCTAATTGAAGAGGTCATTGATCCTTAGGAGCATATACCAATTTTTTACTTTCAACTGCTTCAACCCTTGGTAATCAATGTAGAGAAAAAGACTCTTGTCTTTCTTCTTTATAAATAAGGCGGGTGCTCCCCATGATAACACACTTGGTCAGATGTACCCATGTTTGAGAAACTCTTCCAACTGAGTCTTGAGCCCTTTTAGTTTGGTAGGTTCCATCCTATAGTGTGTTCTTGAAATTGGTTTTGTCCCTGGTACCATATCGATAGTGAAGTCAATTTTGCTCACTAAGGGCATACTCGGTATCTCATCTAGAACACATCAAGAAAATCTCTAATCACTAGAATGTTGCCCAAGGCTGTTAAATCTTTATTTGGTTCTTGAACACTTTACAAGTACAGCTAGTACCCTTTTTGGACCAGGGAGTGCAATGTGAGAGCAAACACTACCTTGGTATTGGGCTTGGGCTTGGGCTTGGTTTTTCTGTTTCAAACTCTAGTACCCTTCAAGCCACATAACACCACTTACTCCTGAGTGCAGTAGATCAGCGTATGATATCTCCTAAGCATGTCCATCCCTAATATGATGTCAAAGTCTCATAAATCCATACCAACCAAGTCCACTAAGAAGTCTATCCCGCCTATTACCAAGGCCACATTTGAGTCGAGTCTAGTGCAGTCCATCCTATCACCCAAAGGTCGCATCACAGCTATTTCTATGCTAGCAGATGGCCTTAGCAACAAAAGTAGTAGACACGAATGACAAGGAGGCACCCAAATCAAATAGAACAAGTACTGGTAAGGAGAGAATGGTAAAAATACCTGTAACCATGTCCAGCTACCTATCAACCTCAGCCTAGATGATAACGTTCAGACACTCGCCTGACTAGCCTCCCTAATAGTCCCCTCAATAACTTCCATAGCTCTATGTTTGACCACCTCTCTAAGGAAAATGTTGTGGTCCCTATGGCCTTCCCTGAAACTCTCAGCCTAGTTTACCGGCTGGGGTAGGTGTTCTCTACATGATATGGTGAGTCAAGGTCTGAGCATGCTGTTGGTAGGCTTGTTGATGGGGCATCAGTGATCCCCTCTACTGTAACTACTAGCTCTAGGTCTGTAGGAAGCTCAAATACTTTTAGCTTTCGAAGGAATAGTGGCCAAGCTAGCCACAAATCCTACAACCTAAGGGTCTACCTCCCCTAGGTGGTTCCTACCATAGTGTCTGCATGAGAATCCCCTTGGTGGTCCCTGACCTCTTACTAGACCCCTTTACTAATTCCCTGAGGGTCTTCCTCCTCGAGGCTAGGTCCTATATTCAAAGCTTTGGGCCTTTGGTCTCCTTTTCCCCAGGATTGATGCTTGCTCTTAGACTAGGGTGGTGGTGATGTAGGAACACTTGTACAAGGTGAACACGTATGAGAAGACCACTACTCCCATCATCCAACAGATGCTAGAGTGGAGCCCCTACTTGAACTAATAGACTATTGTGGACACGCTGGCCATAATACCTAAGGAAAACCTCAACAGCTCGGTGAAGCAAGCATAGCACTACTAGAATGTCATGCTTCCCTAGGTGAGTTGCATGAATTCCTTAAGCTTATCTCTTTTCAAGCTCTATAGGTAGAACCTAGAGCGTAAGGTGGTCTTAAAGGCCTCCTAGTCATCTAGGGACTATCTCGAGTATGGTGCTAAACCCACTAGACGTCTACAACGCCCCTAAGGAAGAACACAACAATATTGGATTGTCTAGCTAGAGGGTAGTCTACGGCCTCAAAGGTGCAATCCATGTCCTGGATCCACTCTTCTAGGATCATGGGATCCTCCTCTCCTATGTATAATGTAGGGTGATGACCGATGACCCTCAGGAGCCAGTCCTCCCCAACACCCTTAGGGTGATGATGTGGAGGGGGGTCGTGGTTGACTTAAAGGCTAGCACTAGACAAACTCTATGATGGCCTCGAAGGCCTCCTCCAGAGGTCTAACTCATATGTTCATCATGAACTGATTTTTGCAAAAGAAAGGATGTGTCAGAATTGAACTTCTTGGTTCAAAAACATTCAAACCCCTTTTGGGGGTTATCCTAGACTATCCCTTTCATTTCCTTATTAGGTACCTGTACTTAGTGGCCATAACATAAGATAGAAAAATACTTTCCATGGTATAAAAGTATTTCAAAACTCAAAAAAACATTGTTACAACCAAATTCTTCATAAAATAAAGCATGATTACCAGAACCATCATTTTGATACCAACTTATAACACCCCTAAAAATCACCATTAATTTTTTTTTTGTTTAAAAAAATCACACACCAAAAAGGGGGTGTTATCTCCATAATCAGTATGAGTCTGGCCCTTGGCCAGCCTCATAATCAGTATGAGTTTTCACCAAAAGGCTAAAAGATCAATACAATTATGGTACTATAATAGAAAATGATTAAAACATGAAATAGTCTAACATTGAAATACCCGAAGTGATAGAACAATCGAGAGTCAAATGTCAATACATAAGATAAATGGAAATACATGATAGGGTCCCACTATTGGGGGAAAACATAGAGTACTAAGGGAAAGTCAGTCTAGGAGACACTCTCTCTAGCCATAACCTGGGATACCAAGGTAATCACTTTACCCCGACCAAATCACCAAATGTAATATAGTCCTCTAAGGCCTCATCACCTAAGTGTACAAACTCAAGAGGGGTCGGTGCTCATGGGAATGAGCACCACCCATAATAAGGGTGATCAATACGCTATATATTGAGTAAGGTAACTATATAGTTAAGTTAGGGCACATCAACACCAAATACAAACATAATGCATATAGTATATTTTGTGAGATCATTTAGCCTTATTAGAGTTTAAAGCCATTAGCACTATATTTAAACATCTCTCAAATTATATCTATATGGGTTTTGGGACCCCAATATTATGACCTATGAACAGAGAATATAAACTCTAGGGCAAAACACACCTAAATACTATTATAACAAGTAGACTGATGAAGATACTACACACGATCTCAACCCACGTGGTATTCCCAGGTAAAATGTGGTAAAATTTACTAAAGGTCTATACAAGTACTCAGGGCATGCCCTGGAGTGTCAAAACAATGGCAAGTGGCTTACCACAGGTTGGTAGCTCTAAATGCCTTAACTAGAACCAAGATAGTACATTCGGAAATTAGAGGAGTACACTAGACCCCTCAAAATACATAGCACTATATACATATTTTTGAACCTAGATCACCGTACTGTAGTAGTCAAAGTTAGAATTATCAAAAGCTATTGCATTACGTGTTTTCCAAATGAGGAAGACTAGAGCTAAAAGCACCAAGGATCGAAATTTACAAACATCTTTGCTACCATATTTCTGTCTTTGAATGGATCGTACCACACTAAAAAGGTTTGTTGAACCTCGAATAATCCCTAGCCATAAGCGGATGTGGAACCATACTGTCTTCAAAATAGGGCATGCAAAAAAGAGGTGGTCATGATCCTCTAGCCCATTATGGCAAAAGAGGCAATCTTTGGGTCCAGCAAAAAAAGTAAGCATGTCCTGGGTATACAGGCGCTGAATGAGAGAAAGCCATAAAATAAACGAATACCTTTTTTTCCTGCTATGCTTCCAAACTACCTTGTAAGGACTCCATTTTTTTGATTTGGTACGGAAGAACTCATAAGCTTCTTTGGTGGAAAACCCCTTGATGGATTGCCAGGTCTTGAGGAGAGAAATGGTTTTGTCAAAGGACCCACTAATCTACGAGATATAGTGAAATAAGTTGCTGATCTTCCTTAGAAATTAAGGAGTGTCATGCGATGGCACAAAGTTCTTTAAACCCCCCTATGCAGATAATGAGAGTGGATCCACTTTATCCAAAGAGATTGTTTTTCATCTTGTAAAAACCAAATATATTTCTAGAGAAAAGTAGAATTCCATGCGACCAGATCTTTGATGCCTAGACCCCCCCTCCTTTTTTGGCCAGCATAGAGTTTTCCAAGCTACAGGAGGGGCCTTGCCTTGCTAAAGGAAGCTGCGACACAGGGAAATGATATGGACAATGACCACTTTGGGGATAGAAAAGATGGAGAGCCGGAACCCAGGAACACCTTGGATAATAGAGTTGAGAAGCTCTAACCGACCAGCAAATGAAAGAGCATTTGTCTGCCACATTTTGAGATGTTTGCAAACACTGTTTATCAAGGTCTCATAGTCTATAGCCCGTAACTTGCGTGGGTTGAGAGGAAACTCCCAAGTACCGGAAAGGGAAGGTGCCTAGATCCATGTTACTTACCTGGATAATCTCATTGGATGTGACCTCATTTACACCAGCAAGAAAAATTTGAGATTTAACCAAGTTCACATGCAGCCTCGTAACTGTACTGAAATGGTCAAGCCCCTGAATGAGAATTTTGACTGATGTAACGTCCCCTCTACAAAATAGAATAAGATCATCCGCAAAAGCTAGGTGGGCGAGCCCCATCTGCTTACATCGAGAGTGGAAAGCGAAGTCCTTCTGCAGCGACAATTTTTTGATCAACCTGCTGAAGTATTCCATGCAGAGGACTAAAAGATAGGGGGACAGTGGGTGCCCTTTCCGTAGTCCTCGAGCCCCTTTGAAGAATCCAAACATGTTCCCATTCAATTTGAGGGAGAAGCTAGTTGATGTAACACATTCCATAATCAGGTCCACAAACAAAGGGGGAAAGTTGAAGACCTGTAGAATTTTTCTGAGAAAGTTCCAAGAAATAGAATCATAAGCTTTATGAAGATCTACCTTTATCATACATTTTGGGGCAATTCTTTTGCGGAAATAATCTTTTAGTAGTTCTTGTACCAACAGGATATTTTCAGACATTAACCAGCCTTTGACATCGCTACTAATAATTTTTTCCAACACCTCTGCTACCCTATTAGCAATAATTTTTGCTATTACTTTGTAGGTAGTAGAGCAACAAGCTATAGGATGAAATGCTGTCACTGAAGCAGCCTGTGGGGTATTCGGTATGAGGACCAATGTAGCATGATTGATTCTTTTAAGGAGTATTCGAGTTCTAAAAAACTCCTGGATAGCTTCACAGAATTTAGGTCCAACTACCCCCCATGCAGCCTTGAAGGATTTGGGGGAGTATCCGTTCGGTCTCGGGGACTTTAAGTCTCCCAGGGAAAAAAGAGTGTTCTTGATCTCTTCATTGGTGACTGGTCTCAACAAAGTAGGATGCTGGTCACTGTTAACAATATTTCCTGACAGGAGGATCTCTTGATCTAGAGAGAAATGAGGAGAAGAAGTACCCACTAGCCCCTTGTAATAATTCAGGAACTCAAACTCCATTTCCTGATCTGATTGGGACCACGAACCATCACTTTTGATAACACGCACTGTTCTAGTCTTGCTTTGCCGAGCCTTGATCATGTCGAAGAAAAATCTAGAATTTAGGTCCATGTTAAACAAAATTTTATTTTTTTTGGGCGACAAAGGAGGTAGCAGCACGTCTCAAGAACAAGGCAATTTTCCTGAGATGGCCCAGGTTTTCTAGCCCTTGCATTGAATTTGAGACCAATGCATTTTCTTGAGCTTCCATGAGCTGTTTATCTACATTTTTAGCTCTCAAAATTAAGTGAGAATAATCATACTGGTTTAGCAACTTGAGATCCTGTTTCAGGCCTGAAAGCTTGCTGCACAGGATGAATTGACTAGTACCACAAGGGGAGAAGATCCATGCTTTACAAACCTTCTCCAGGAATTTGGGATGCTCCCACCACATGTTAAAAAATTGGAAAGGATTTCTTCTCTATTTTGCTTGGCCCACCGAGATGATGCAGGGTGAGTGGTCAGAGGAGCTTCCCAATGGAAAGAAGGCAACCTGCATATTGAGATTAGAAGCAAAACCAGAGGCATTTAATAAAACACGATCCAGTTTACTCTTTACATTTTGGGCTGCAAAGGTAAAAAAACAACCCTGAAATGGAATATCCGAGAGCTGAGAAATGAGGCTGCACTCCTTGAAGTCTGTAGTTTCATAGTCTGTTATGGGTCAAAGGCCAACTCTAACTGTTGCATTAAGTGGACAATTGAAGTCCCCATAGACCAGCCATGGGCCTGTCATGTTCCTAGAGAGGGCCATCAAAGATTGCCAGAGATCTTTCCTATCTCTTATAGTGTAAAAACCATAGACAACCATAATAGCATATTGAATTCCCAAATTAATCACATAAACCATGCCTGTGAGAGCTTGTGGGGTGACTTCCTTCAGGGAAAAAGTAACAAAAAGTGGATTCCATAATAAGACCAACCAGCCGTTTGGATGGTTGGAGAAATTATCATAATGGAGCCAACCTCTGAAGAACTTATCTTTCATCACACACACTTTCTAGGAGTCTAGTTTTGATTCCAGAATGCTCACAACTGAACAATCATGGTTAGTTGCAAGCTTGGCAAGGGATTTTTGTTTCAGGGGAGATCCCACTCCCCTCAAATTCCATATTAGTAGATTCATGAACCCATGAGGGATCTAGAACTTTTCTTTAAAACTGTGGTATTTCTCAACTGATACTTCAAGTACCCCGGTTTCTTTTTTCTTGCAATTTTTGACACCACCTGCTGCCATGCTTCATGTTCCACTGGTTGTTTTGAGGTGGAAGCCCTTTGAATCCCACTAGGAGGAGGTACTTGTCTCTTATTTTCGGTTAGAGCTGGCTACTTGAATTTTGGGTGCAAGGACTGAGTTTTCCGAGCTGCAGGCCTCTTCCTGAGATCCCTTCTAGTCTCAGCAGTATGCGCACCAATGACAATAGCAACCGGAGCAGCAGGAGTAGCAACTTTGTCTTCCCAATTATTTCTGGCTGTGTTATAAAGGCCCTGATTAGTTCCAGCACTAGGAAGGGATTCATTGATAGGGTTTTGATCATGTATGTCATTTTCCATATCGCAGTCTTGAGGTCCATTTCCCTTTTTTTGGGGATTCCTGGATGAGGGAGGAATCTTGCGGGTGCCCAAGATATGATTGATAATTTCTGGATTATCCAATGGCTGATTGCGCTAACATGTTGGAGAATGATGTCCCAGAACACCACAACATGTGCAAACCCAAGGCAAGTCCTCATATTCAACTCTTTGGATGTATTCATCACCATCCCCAGTCACTTTAATCGAAGATGGCAGATTCCCTTTTACATCTATTTCAACCAATACACGACCATATTCGATTTTGGTCTTTTGGAATGTAAAATCATCCACTATAATGGGTTTACCAATTAAAGATACTATTGCACTGATAGATCCGCAATTCCACATCTCAAATGGCAGATTCACTAAACGAACCCAAACTAGAATTTTTTTTGATTTCATCCTATTGAAAAGAGAATAATCGAGGGATTTCCTTTCGCATCAAGGCTTTGCCCCTAATAAAATATGCCCCCAGTCAAAGCCATATTGTGTGCACAATCATCCTCAAATTTCAGGACAACCCAACCCGAGCTGTGAATTATGTACTTGAATGGTTGGCGGATGGCATGCTTAGCCACCCCATCAGATACCTATCTGGCTTAATACCCACAAAGCGGCCTAGAAGACAAGCTCCCCAAACCGAATCAATAGATTGGATATTTTTTTTGGGGATAACAACCGAATCACCATTAGGGGGAAACAAATTCACATTTTATAGACAGGATGTCAGAGAACAAATTTGCAAAAGTTTTTTGGGGTACCTGGGGATTCTGTGAAGCATGGTCAGGTTCAACTGACCCTTCACACTGGAATGTAGGGATGTCAGTCGATTTTTTACTATCCTCCCCTTGTACACTTTCCGAATCTGACAGCAATTCCGGGATTGATGAGGTTGGTTCTTTCAAAATTTTTCCCTATTTCGACCTAAGACCCTGATGATCGCAAACATTGGAATTGATTCCAATTCGAACGCCCAAATTTGTCTCTTCCACGCAAGACCGAGCTGGTTCCTTATGGATTACACTGTTAGGAACAAGCTCTTCCTCCTGCAAATCGCGAATTGGAGCTGGGGAGTTTTCTTGAAATTTTATGGCTTCCAGTCCTAGGCGATTTGGACCCCGATTGGCCGAATCACTACCTAATTCCGTGTACTTACCTGCCGAAAACTCTAATGGATCTGACGAGGAAGCTCCATCCGAAGGATTTGTTCCAGTATTTACACCATTATGGGGGCTAGACACCGCGCAGATTGGGGTTTTGTTCAAAGCCCGACTCTTTGATTCTTTCTTTTTTGGTCCCATTAAAACATGGAGGGTCAACGGGCCCTAAAATGGAATACTATAGAAGAAGAGAGCAAGGAGATAGAGAGGAACAATATGAACAATGATTTTTTGATGGTGCAAATTCTCTACCAGTGCTTGTTCTCCATTGAAGGAGAAGAGAGCAACAAGAGAGAGAAACCGAAAAACCTTTCTAACACTAACCCACGTGGTATTCCACTATATGTGATTAGTGCCTTTTCCATAAAGTATTATTATAAAAGGATTTACTTATTAAGCTCAAGACCTCCACTATTATAACTAGTGGACCGAAAATATAAACTCCACGGCCTATGCACCTTACCACTATTATAACCGATGGACTAGTAAATATACTACAAAAAGCAAAACTCTCCTGGCCACTATTGTAACTGATGGATTGGTAAATATCATACATCCAAGCTCGGCTCAACGATCTTCTACTTTGAGTAAATAGTGTTTTATTTGTGTCTTATTTGCTAGGTATCACACACCCATCCATACACAACCTAGTGGATTGGTAAATATCCTATATCCGGGCTTGGCTCAATGATCTGTCACTTTGAGTAAATAGTATTTTATTTGTGTCTTATTTGCTAGGTATCAAACACCCATCCATGCACAACCCTAGTGAAACTCCTGACATACTACCACTCAACTAACTTAGACTTCATAAAAACCATAATTCCTTAACCCAAAACATCCACACCATCCAATGACTCCAGGGACCCCCCGACATTTTCCCACCAACCAGAGAGTGACCCTAGAAGCCTCATATTCATGGGTTATGTCTTACTCTCCCTTTTCCACCACCTATGATCTCTATTACCCACTAAGGTTTCCTCTCGAAACCCTAATTTGGCCTATGTGGCCCTTACCTTTCCTCTTCTTACTTAGCCCACATCTTCCCTAGTTCAAGTACTACAACCATACTCACCTCAACTCTAAACCTTATGCCTCAACTCCTTAACTCACTCATGTGATAATGACCTCCTAGCCGGTCACCCCCCAAAACCCTAATATCTTCTTTTTTGCTTTCATAATCCCCTTTCTTACACAACTCTACCCTCTATTTAGCTCAACCTACATCCTTCATATGGTATACCCCTCATCACAACTCCAGTGTACAACCAACTTCCTCAACATTTCCCCACAACAAACCTTATCCTTATGTTTGATCCCTTAAAACCCTATTTTGTTCCCTCATGCTCCTTCCCATCTTTCCATATACCAAAACTTCCCTAAGTACACTAACCATGTAAAAAAACACTTTCCTCCCCATGGTCAACCTCCAAAAAAGGCCCCACCATGTAAATCTTACCCCTGTGCATAGCTCACACTCCCTATGCAAGTTTTTTCCCTAACCCCTCACATTATCATTTCTATTTTTCATTATTCCACATCATTTCATGAGATAACTCCTTATTTTATTTTATTTTCCTTGGCTACTCAAGTTCCACCTAAGATATCAAGGCATAAGTACATTATTATTCAACCATGCACAAGACATCTATCCACCGATATCAAGACTTAGTCATACATACAAATAAGTAATGAGAATTATGCATACCATTACCTCATATCCTTGCAAGCCAAGCTACACTATACACACTTAGTTCACATATACATATGTTTACACATGATCCACAAATACACTCATTTCACAATCAAGACTAATAACACAACCCAAATCTTAACTATATCCTTACTTAGTTAGCTCTGGGCTTGAAGAAAGAGATCCTACACCTCCTCAAAAGGAATTATTGGTTCAATACCTATAATAAGAGCATCAACTAAGTCATTTTACTTCTTTCCTACCTCTTTGTCTTTTTCTTCTTATTTTCTTAACCAAAATAATAATGATGATGATCATGATGATGTTAATAATAATGAATTTTGAAAATAAAATACTGAAAGCAAGTAGAGGAGGGGAAATTGTAACTAGAAAAGACATGACATATAAGGGTGTTGGTAGCGACGATGGTGAAGGTGCAATGGCAATGGTAGTGGTGATGTAAAGAGGGGGTTTTAAGGTTTGAAGGAGTTGGGAAGATAGGCTTTCTTTCCATGGTGAAGTTGATGACTCAGGTGGCTAGTGGTGGGGGTGGTGGTCTCGTGACGACAATCGTAGTAGTGCTCATGGTGGCACCCAAGAGGAAGGGAGGAAAAGAGGGAAGAAAGGAAGGGAAAGAAGGGGTTGTGGAGGTGTTAGTATGGCGGGGGAGGTCCTCCTATGTAGGAAAGAAGGAAGGAAGGGTGGTATAGCCAGTAGTGGTGGTGGGTGAGGTCAATGTTGTTGGTGCATAGAGGTGCAAAAGGGCATATCAATTTGTAGAGCTGAGGAGAGGGAAGGGAAGGGAGGAGGCTCAACAAGTGCAAGGAGAGACAGGGAAGAGGTTGGGAGAGAGCTGGGACGACATCAAGGAGTCTGAAGTTACAATTGGATAAAGAGATACAGAGGAGATTGGGGTAGAAAAGAGAGGGAAAGAAGAGTGTAAGGGGCTTTTATAGGAACAGGAAAGGAGGATTAGGATAAGGTTAGGAAGAGGATAAGCAGGGAGAGGGCAAGTGGTTCTTGGCCAGTAGTGGGAAGGTTGTACTGTTGCATGGGGGAGGGAAATTATAGAGGGTAGGGGCAGGTGAGGGAGGGAGACTGTGTAGTGGACATGCCAACTACATGCCCTGCATGGTTGAAAGAGGAAAAGAAGAGGGGAGAAGCTAGCTGGTTGCAAGCTGGTGTAGGCGGAAGGTTAGGGGTGAGGGAAGAAAAGGAAAAGAGGGGAAAAGATAGGGAAGGAAAGGGAAGAATGAGGGAGGGGTAAGCAAATGCTTGGGCCACCACCCGAGGGAGAGAAAAAAAAGGAGGTTTAGGCTAGTCAAGGGAAAAAGAAGGGGAGGGAGAGATAGGCCCAATTGTTAGGCTTGCTAGATGCAACCCAGGCGCCCGAGAAGGAAAAAAAGAAAGAAGAAAAAAAGGAAGGAATGAAAGAGAGAAAAGGGGAAAGAAAATTGGGAAGAAAAAGAAAAAAGAAAAGAAAATAGGGATGGTAGGGTGTTTTGGGGTTTTTTTTATAAAATTTATGGGTAATAATTAATAGTGATAATAATAATAATTAAAATAATTTTTATTAATTTAGAAGTTGTTATAAGTTATGTTTGGTTAATTAATTAAAATAATTTCCAATAACCATGTCGTTGTATCATCATCATCATCATCATTATTAGTATTATTATTATTATTATTAGTATTATTATTATTATTATTATTATTATTTTATTGAAAAGGGTACATATATTTAACTTTTATTCAATAATTAATTATTTTACTATTTATTCCTAAAAATGGTTTGGGGTATTACAAATTATATCTAATAGAAGTGAGAAATAAACACTTTTTAATAAATAAAAAAACTTTAAATTTGTAGAGTTGATAGAGTTTGAATGAGCAATTCAATGATTTAAGTGTAGATGATTAATTACACAATCAATGTAGTTGAAAATTTTATTGTAATAAATGCAAAAGGGCCTTATTTATAATGCTCATGCTCGTTGTATATCCATTAGATGAAAAATCCCTAAACAGTCATATCTCCCAACAAATAGAAAGTCAACATTTAGTGCTCACTAAACTAGTTGATTCATTACATTCATTTCTAAAATGGAATATTATCATTACATAAACCAGTCAATCCGTTTCGAGTAGTACCCAGTTGGTCTTATGAGCATATATAAATAGTAACATGGTTTAGTAAAACTAGTTGATGTTTTCATATCACTAATCGATCAATTTATTCAAACTAGTCAATTGGTTACAAACTAGTAGATGAGTATAGACAAAGTTGAATGGTTTTTCATAAGGCTGAAACCTATGGATTTGTTGGTTAAACCAGCCAATTGACTTCCTCAGACTAATCTATTAGTTTGGCAAAATCAGTCGATGAGTTTAACTAGAGATGAATGGGTTTCTTTGGAAGTGAAACTCATAAACTTGTTGTTTAAACCAGTCGATTAGTTTTCTCAAACTATCCAATATTTTTGGCGAAAATAGTTGATGATTTTAATTAAAGACAAATAAGTTTCTGTAGGAATAAAACCATGGAGTAATTAGTTGATCGATTTGGTAGAACCAATCAACTAGTTTGTTGTGCCAGTCAATTTATCTGAGTTTAACTCATTTTATATTTTTTGATTAAACTAAACTAGTCGATTAGCCTTGAGAACAATCAGTTAGTTCTAACAGGAAACAACTAATAAGTTTAAAACACTTTAAATGATTTAGAAATCAAGATCAACCATTAATTTTTATGAAGTGAATTCAAATCAAGTGTTTTAAAACCCTTTTTAAAGAGATTTGATCAAATATTAACTTTCTTAACTTAACTCTTAAAGCTAAATCTAAGACATTATAAATGTATTCCTTAAACGTAAGTCTTGGTTGTCTTCGTATGATCTTCACTTTTACTTTGAAACTTGATTTCCTTTTTAAAATGTACATTGGAGAAATAATTTGAGCAAGTGTGTTTAGATCTCTTTATTTCTCAATTACATTAGATGCATACTTAAGCAAACACATTAGTTTTTAAGATTTGTTTGTTATCATCAAAATAAGGAAAATTACATATTTTGACCTATGAGGTTGACTAAATCAAGTATCCAACACCTTTATATTAGAGCAACATTAGTGAGACTATTGTATTTTGGCTAGAGATGGCTCAACATGTTTGGTTGGTTCTGGATAGGATGAGGATGGCTTAGGGTCAACAAAAGAACAATGCAAATTAGAGATTTCACAAAGATAATTTCAAGGTAGAGGAAAGAGTTTTGTTGAGAGTCTCACCCACCAAAAGGTACAGAGGTTTGGTAGAAAGAGAAATTTGAGCCTAAGGTATATTGGTTATTGTAAGATTCTTAATAGAGTTGGGGAGGTAGTATACTGATTTTCACTTTTGCTGGAGTTATCCCAAGTTCAAAATATTTTAGATCTTTCATAGCTAAGAAAGTACATTGTAGATCCTTCTCAAGTGATCAAACCCGACAAGATCAAGCATCATAATTCATTATCCTACAAAGAGGTAATTTTTTCGATTCTTGACACCAAAGTACAATAGACCTATTCAAGCTTAGTTTCTCTTGTGAAGATTATTCAGAGCCACCATAGAGCAAAGGAGGTGACCTAAGAGAAGGAGAAATACATGCTTGAGATGTATCCCGAGCTCTTTAACACAGGTGTGTTAGGTTTTGAGGTTCTCTCTCCTTTAAGGGGTAATATGCATTAGTATAGTATCAATTCCCATAAAGTTAACTATTAAAATCACCTTTTTCTCGCATCTTCTTTCTCTTCTTTCCAACCTTAACTAGTTTACTTTGAGGAAAAAGTCTTTTTTAAGAGGGTTGTGATGTAATACTCCAAATATTAATCTAATCTTCATTTTTGGTAATTAATATTTTCATATTACCCTAATTTCCTAATCCTAACTCTAAACCTAATCTTAATCCTAACCTTAAATTCCTTTTCTTTTCCTTATCCTTTCTTCTGTTTCCTTTTTTTTTTCCTCATTTTTTCTTTTCATTTTCCATCTCCTTCTATCCTAATGGACCTTCCCCTTCCTCTTAAAAAGCCATACACCAGCCTCTCTTATGGACTCCTTTCATTTCCCTTCCCTACACCTAGCTCTACCCTAAACCTACCCCTATAACCTAACCTGTAGCAGCATAAACACGTCAAGTCCATTTCTTCCCTAGCCCGTGTTCCATAGAAACTACCAAACCATTCCTCTCTAGTCCTTACACAATTTGGTCATTTTGTATTTCACACCTCACCCCCATTCCCCTTATAAATATCCCTCCTCTTTATTCCCTACTTTCTTAGGACACTTCCCCAAAAAGTAGTTTTAATAACGGTTATTTTACAATTTTAATAACGGTTTTCAACCGTTATTAAAACGCCCGTTATTAAATCTTTAATAACGATTCATAACCGTTATAAAAAATATAAAAAAAACCCGCCAATATGAGCATAAAATGCATGTTTAATAACGGTTTTTCAGAAAAACCGTTGTTAAACAAGAGGGTTTTAATAACGGTTTTCATAAGAACCGTTATTAAAACTCCAGTTTTTTTTTTTTAGTTTTTGTAGTTTTGTTCCTGCCCACATACACAGTTGTATGTTCAAATAATTACCAAATCTGCATTGTAAAACAACATCAATTGATAACAAATCTGCAATCACACCGTAATTTCAATCAATCCCTTGTTAATATGCATGTCTTAATACACCAGACATATATACTCAAGAATCAAAATTAGTAGGCATACCACAACTTGGTAGCTCTACACCCCAAAGTAAAATGTTCATAAATCTAGCTTAGAAGACTTAAAGACATAGACAAAATACAAACCTAAACATGCATATATGTAGAATATATAGATCTCTACCTAATACTGAATGAATGAGTGTACATGCTTGGCCCATTACTCTCTCACTTCATCAATTTCTTCAACATTGTATTGCTGGCCTTGTGCATAATCATCGGTGAAAAACTACAAATCCCAAGTTTTGATTAATATACAGTTAGCACTTACGTCAAGTACCAAACATATATGTCATGATTCATTAATGGAAAAATATCGAAAAGAAAACATACATGACTTGGATCTATGTTGACCGATCCATTTTGGACTATCAGATCCATTGCTCTACATACATAGTATCGACAATCTTTATCGTTTTGCTGTTGTGGACACTGTCAAATGAATTCAGTTAGCTCTCTAACTATTAGATATTAATTTTAATTAAAATAAAATACGAAATAGTAGCCTTCCTACTTACTATGAAAGGCTCGTATTGAACATTCTTTGGGTCTGGGACACCATTCCCACCTCTCCTTTGATACGCTGTCCGTAGTGCCCTAATAAATAGAGTTGGATACACAATATTGTAAGTACGCATATATACCTCAAATAATGAAAGCTAGGCGAATATATGTATAAATAAGCTAATGAAGTAAGAAGCGAAAAGTATACTAACATGTCGATAAATTCCTTCCCACCACAACGAGCGACTTCAAAAGGCACGTCATAGGTTCGAAGGGAATCAAACACATAGACTTTATTAAGATCAGGTCGGATGGCGTACAAAACCCAATGTTCAGTTGCGAGGTGAGGAATGAGATAGAGCTTGTTGTGTCCCTCAATCAAAATGTGATCCGCTAAATAGTTTATGTGCCTACCCTCTCTTATTGTACTACCGTCAGCTATGTAGTATGGGCACACAAACACAATAGAGGACATCATTCCCTCCATCACAGCTCGAGTAGCTACCAACCTATGGACGACAAAAACAATGCATATTTGTTAATAAATAATAACTCATATAAGAGGTCATAAAAATTCCAATTGTATAAGTTAAGAGTACTAAAATCTCAAAATGAAATAATACTTACGTGACATAGACGTTGACACTTATGGTTGACATCCATTCTTGATTATAAATGTCGCTTATGTCAGCCGTCGATACCATATAAGTAGCATCGTCCCTCCCAACATACTCAGGACGACAATCAATGAAAATATAATTGTCCCTGAGGTAGTTTTGGGCATAAAAATATAATATAGCTAATGCTGGTGGAGGTTGGCTTTGCTGATCTGAAGAAGGAATCTTTTTGTGGGGCAACTGATTTTTCAGATTTAGCTCTCTTTCCTTTAGCAGCGCCCTGTTTTGTGTTGCTCGTTCTGCTAGTACCTCTCTTGGTTTTACTAGCAGAAGCAGTCTTCTTTTTTGATTCCTTAATTGATAATATTAAATAAAATATATATTGAGCATATAAATATATATATGAAAAAGGTATATATAGTGTAACTACTAAATAAGGTCTAATGACAATGTCAAATGTCAATACCTCTTCAGTAGTGAGACGTATTTGATCCGCAGGCCAAGCCACGAAGCTTCCATGAGCTTCTAGTACCGTGGTTGCCTCATCGTCCTCTTTATAACAAGGCAAGTGTGCACTACCAATGATTGGAGTGTCAATACTCACCGGCCTTGTATTTAGGGCTAAATTGTACCCATGGATTGTCTGCGTTTCGATACTATGACTAATGCGGACCCTTCCCTTCGCCAAAATTGTTGAAAGGTCATTCGCTAATAAGTCACATTTATGCAAACCCTAAACAAAAATATTACACATTATTAATAATTTATTACACCGAATACATTTAATAACAATTCATAGTTTGTAATGCTTACCTCGGGAAGAGTAGAAAGAAATCATTAGCTTCACAACTATCTTTGACGCTATTTACATTAGGTATGTGAAGCTGATCATGGTCTACTGAATCGGATGGCTTATACCCTTGAGATTTAATAAATGACAACTCTTGCTCCATTGTTGCCATCCGTTCAAATGCCACGTTCAATTTTTGGGTGAGGATGGCAACTTGCTCATTAGTGCTACGAGAACCATGAGATCGACCACATATGCTTGTTCTCGTAACACCCAATCCAAGGTCCCTGTGTCTTCCAGGGTGTTCTACAATCCTGTAGCCTGGGCCACAATGCTATATTGGTCCACCTCCTCACCTTCTGACGTTTCAAGTTTGTCTTGTAAATTTAACTTATAGGAATAAGCATAATATAATAGTTTTCTAAAAGAAAACTAAGTAGGGTTCTAGATATCTACAAGCTTACAATTTTTTTGGCTGCAACATCAACATATTCATTAATATATCCATCTCTTGTTGCTCTAGCCTTCTTTCATAATGTACCAATATTGATGGACGAGGTACATGGGTCCAAGTCTTGGGCTAGGAGCTACAAATCAAAAAATATTCTTAATTAAGAATATTATTATAAAATTCAACATTTACATGTAAATAGATAATCACAAAATGCATACCAACTCCTCTTCAAGGCCCGCATAGCCTTTGCGAGCCATATTATGCCGGTATTTATTTTGCTTGGCAATCTCTTTATTTTGGGTACTTTTTTCCTATGTGACAAGCCAAAACATAATGACATGGTTATTTCAATATTAAGCATAATACTGGGATTGATACAAAAAGTTTAATTGTTATCTAACAAGTACCTTAAAATCCACCGTAAGACGATAAGCAATGAATTGGTTCCAACTTTCTTGATCGATGAAACCGTATCGTTTGGGTGGGTTTTGTCGTACAGAACCATCCTTCTTTCTATACATTTTTCTACGAGCTAAATATGACCTAAAGGTTCTTAGACGCTCCCCACAATGTCTAAGAAGCCATTTCTTCCTACTCTCTGGGACATTGAACACTCTCTGTAAAATAAGACATGTAGATGTATACCGATGTTAATGTAATAAAATTAATAACATTTGACATACAAAAATGATTACATAAAATAGCATATTTACCGTGATTTCCTGCCAAATATGCTCCTTATGACCCTGTGGAACCTGCTTCCAATTGTTATAGGAGATAGGAACACGGTTACGGGTCACAAGTAAAATGTAGGTCAAGAACATATCTGCGTAAGGGCCGATGGGAAGATTGTAAGTATTCCATCCCAACTCGACTACTTCTCCTCTATTCCTCATGTCTATGATAATTCTCATAATCGTAGGTCCTCTCTTCCCTTCTTCATCACTGCTATCCCTATCAATGTTTTTGTTGGCCATATCTCTACAAAAAATAAATAAATAAATTATGTTAGAATGTTATGTATTGAGCATAATAATGTACCATTATATTATCGATAAGAATCATGCTTAGAAAGAATTAATATCAAATGTATCATGCTATTCTATATATATATATATATATATATATATATATATATATATATATATATATATATATATATATATATATATATACGAATCATGCTAACACGTTTCCAAAAAGATATTAAT
The DNA here is from genome assembly GCA_039764185.1 of Tamarix austromongolica. Lineage (NCBI taxonomy): Eukaryota > Viridiplantae > Streptophyta > Magnoliopsida > Caryophyllales > Tamaricaceae > Tamarix > Tamarix austromongolica. The sequence goes on along the minus strand of CM077816.1, from coordinate 73,708,997 downwards.
ACTAACCCTAACCCTAACCCTAATTAACCATAATTAACCATAATAAATGATAAACCCTAACCCTAACCCTAGCTAATTAACCATAATTTATTATAATAAAACCTAACCTTAAACCACAAAAAAACCCTAATCCCTAAACCTAGCTAAATGTAATTAAAGCATAATATATAAATCATATTATTAATTATTATTATTATTATTATTATTATTATTATTATTATCATACACAATTATTTCTCTCTATTTAATTATTCACTTTTATATATTCCTTATTCTCTATATCTATTTAATCCTCATCAAATAGCAATCATTAACATATGCATATGTAAAATATATTTGCATTTCATTATATGACATTTCCTATATCTTATTGCTAGTCTCCTATACTTATTAATGAAAATGTGTGTGTGTGTGTGTGTGTGTGTGTGTGTGTGTGTATATATAGTTTTTATGAGTGAAAATGTATATAATTATACACTCACATTCATATTATATATATATATGTAAAGGTCTCGGCCAACACATGCATTTGTTAATATATAACAATAACACAACAAATTCAACAACAAACAGCAAAATTTTCAACCAACACATTCAACAACACATATTCGAACGACAAACCACAATCTTTCAATAACAAACAAACGAAACCCTGTAGCAACATGCATGCATTTATATATATATACATATATAAGTAGATAAAAAGTTACGAGAGGAAGAACAAACACATACATAAAGTGATCTAGCTACAAACACAACGGTGAAAATGTTGAGAGAGGCAAGGGCTTCAAACACGACAGAGGATGAAGGTGCAAGTGCTAGCTAGCTTCGGAACAACGACAACACGCACATGCAGAGTCGACAATGGTAGAGGCGTGGTGGAGAGTTGGCGGTGCAAGGGTTTCCTTTACTTGAGAGGAGCCGGTGTGGTGGTGCGATTTGGTGGTGCACGGTGTGGTGGTGCGAGGGTTTGCAAGGAGAAGGAGAGCAAGAGAACGAAGGTGCAGAGAGTCTGAAAACTTTGGCACGAAACAGAACTGAGTGAAATAAAAGTTTGATTTTGGGGTTTTAATAACGGTTCTTCCAGGAACCGTTATTAAAAGCTTCTGACTTTTGACAACGGTTTTAATATGAACCGTTATTAAATCCTCTTTTAATAACGGTTTACATAAAACCATTATTAAAATATCCGTCCAAATTTTAACGTTACCCTTTTAATAACGGTTTTTAACTAGAACCGTTATCAAAACTCTCCCGCCCATTAATTTTCACGCATTTGACAACGGCTTTCGAACTACCGTTATTAATGTCCCGTTATTATTTCCCGTTTTCGTAGTAGTGGGAAGTCACATGAACTTTCCCCTAACTCCCTCTTCCACCCCTTAAATCTTCTATCCTTCATTCATTATCATTCCAACAAAGCTTTGTGTAACCTACACCACCTCACCCAAATCAACCTTTGTTTTAACAAAAACTCATGTATCCCTACCCTTAGTTGCATCATCTTCTCATGCAAACCCACCTCCATCTGCTTCAACATCTCACACAACAAATACCTTAGTTCCATATATCCTTAATACAACCTTCATCCTTCAATACCCACACCCTTACTGCATGACATCCCTACACATACCACCCTCTTTTACACCCTCAAACTCACGCAGCCTTCTCCCGCTTTTGTTACCACTTCACACAACACCACCCCCAACTACACCCCAAATCCTCATTGCAATACTTCCCAAAGTGAGGATCTCACACAACACCCCCTAGCTGCATGAGTCTATGACATTACACATAAATCTTGTCCACCAATTTCCACCATAGCTAGTTTTATCCTTTCCATATTTCTCCTATGACTTCATTTGCTTCATTTTCTACATTCCTTTGCCTTAGCTTTTCCTTGGTTGATTTCTTAAGTTCTAGTGATTTAATATCCTTGATTCTTAGGTTTTTTTTTTTTTATGGTCTCAGGGGAGGATTCTTATGTTTATACATGCTTAGAGACTGAAGAAATTTTTGGCAAGGATAAATTAAGAACATTTATGTAGAAGTAGATTCCATTGGGATCAAAATTTGTTTTTGGGTATTGAAAGTAATGATGATCCCTAAAATTTTGAGCCATTGTTAAAGATGCTATTAAATTCCAAGAATAAAAATTGATGCCATAAAATCTTTATGATATAAAAACTTAGGTCGTTACGTGATGCAAGACCAGTATGAACGTATTAGTATGCTTATATCACTGGTGCATTAATCAAAGGGAATCTTGGATCACTTACTTATTTCAACCATGCGATACATATATGAAAGACCCTCAATTATAGTTTTATACATATCTTTAAAACAGTAGTATCATTTCTAAAGAAGGAAAGGTGACGCCAACGATTGATCAACCGCATACGTTTCATAATCCTTCGTTTGCACCATGAGCAGCCAAAAGCTGCAAAATAACAACTCTCCGTTATTCTCAGACTCTACTACAATGAGGCTATATAATTATCATGATAACACGGTAATCAACAGCCGGAAGGCCGGAGATTAAACAGGAACGGTTCTCTTTTCAGGGTGGTGTGGCGTGGTTGGATCTGAATCTTGGTTCTCTCCCGACAATTCTTCCAGAGACTTGCCTTTCGGCTCGGGCACAAGGAACGTAAACAAGAACCCAAGCGCACAAACCCCTCCCAAAATCATCAAAGAGTTCCTAACACCGATACCTGGTGGGTAACCGGCATCCGTCTTGCTAGGATCTTGACTCTGCGCTATATACAAAAACCCAAAAGCTCCAATAATAGCACCTGCCTTACCCGACGCGGACGATATACCATGACATGTAGACCTCAGTCTGGCGGGAAAAATCTCAGCTGGTACAATGAATGTCGTAGCATTCGGTCCAAAGTTTGCGAAGAAGAAAGTCAGAGCATACATGACGATGAATCCGATACGATTATCGGGAGTAGTCCAATGGTGGTAGGGAATAGCCAAAGCAAACATGAAGATGGTCATCATTGCGAACCCCATCAGCTGTATAGCGAACCTACCAATTTTATCGATGGTGAACACCGTGAACCAATATCCAGGGACAGTACCACAAAGAGCGATCAGCGTCTGAGCTCTAGCAACCTTATAAACTTCTTCTATTGCGCTCATTGTGTTGGCCTTGGGTATCCAACCGATGGCGCTGAAGATGTCTTTCTGGAATAAGTTCTGACTGTAGAAAGCAATATCGAGTAGGAACCAAGTTGTTGTAGTTCCTAGCAGATGAAGCCCGTGTCGCTTTAAAAATTGCCTGGTGAATAAGCCGTACTCTACGTCCCTCCTTTCTTGATCTGCTTCCAGTTGTTGCTGCGCTATCTTTTCATGTTCTTCCTCCTGGATTTCAACCCCAAGAACCCTGGACATATCGGTGGTAGCTTGCTTAGTGTTCTTAGCAACCAAAGCAGTGTAACGAGCCGTCTCGGGCATCTTCATACGCCAGTAGTAAGTCAAGATCCCGGGAACGGCTCCAAACATGAGGATAATCCTCCAAACATAATCAGCCTCCGGAACCGTAGAAGCTGCATAAACGGCCTCATAATCCGGGGAAGGAAATGCAGTCTTGAACGCAGACGAAACAATAAGGGCAACAATCCCTCCTGTTAGATTCCCAAACCCCTGCATCGCAAACACGGCAGCAATGAATCCACCACGGGTCCTCTTATTAGCGTACTCGGACATAATGGTAGCGGAAAGTGGGTAATCACCGCCTATCCCAAAGCCTAGCCAGAAACGGAAGAAACAGAGCGTGGCCATGACAGTCTTAGGTTTGTTGCTGAAGGAAAGACCGGAAGCAATAGAGCAGATGACCATCATCATGAGGGTCATACCATACACACGTTTACGACCCATCTTATCTCCGAGCCAACCGAAGAAGAGCTGACCGGTGAGGGTACCACAGAAGGCTACACCGTTGACTGCAGCCGAGACATTGGGTGGTAGGATTCCAGGCGTAGGGGAGCCTGGTATGGTGTAGTAAATGCGGCCAAGGAGCTTGGTGACGAGGGAGATGCTGAAGAGATCATAGGCGTCGGTGAAGAAACCCATACCAGCTACGATGATAGCAGTGAAATGGTACCATTGTGTCTTGGCTGCATCAAGTGCGTTCAGCACCTGGAGTTGTTCCTTAGCCATTGCTAGCTAGCTCTTCCCTGTTTCAGTTTTAGTGAGATCGTATCAGTCAATTTAGGATGGTCACATAAGACTTGGTACGAGAATTTTGAAGATGAACTGTTAAACTTGTCAATAAGATAGATGATGAAATTCTGATATTTATTACATCTACGCAGACATTTATAAGCAGGCACGTAGCCAGTTTTATATTTAGTACTAATGAATTACTACCATGATAATGATTATTATTTTGTTAATAAATATTGCTATATCATTTTAGTAAAGTTCTTTTTAATCAAAAATGAAGTATTGTTTTTTTTTAAAATTTTTAATGTAAAGAGTGGATCCTTGTCTCTAAATTATTGCTATTCATTAAATATATTTCTTTACTATAAATATTATTTAATAAGATATACGGTAAATAATAGAAACTCAGTTAATAAGTTACAATTTTCTAACAGTGTGTAAAAATCCAATGTAATAAGAAAGCGGAGCGCAGATAAATGGACGGCAGAAAGGGCAGATGGGAACGTGAATAATAACCGGTGGGAACGTAAACATAGAGACGGGGAAAAAAAAAATACAAAAATATTAGTTTTTAGAAAATCAGAAAACAGGAACACAAAAAAATGATAATTATATGTATATATACACACACACATACACTTATTTCAGTTATTTATTATAGATATTTAAACAAATAAACTATATTTAATAAAATTAATATCCTAAAACTATTATAAAAAAATACACTAAATTTAAAACATGTCTCTTCCATGCTTCTCCCATCTATTTTTTTTTTATATTATTATTTTGGGATGTCTTTTAACTTTCGGTCCCCCAACGCTGTGATCATAGCATGACGATTAAAGAGACGTGGAATAGAAAAACAGAAAAAGAAAACGATCGGGAAGAATAATGATAATAAAGAAGTAGTATTTTTTTTATTTTTTTTATTTATAAAAAAAATGGTCAAAATGTTACTCCTGCATGGATTTGGAATCCGAAGAATCAGCATAAGATCAACCGGGGGAGGGGGGATGGATTAAAAAAAGCCAAGGAAGATGGCCCGTTCAGTATACAACGAACGGAATAAATGTCAAAAAAAGAAAAAAAGGGCATCTTCGACCGGCCCGGCTATTAAAAATGTCAAACAAGTATAGGTACGTAAGTTGACCCCATTTTCCACGTCCGATCCGACTTTCAAGGAGAACCGATTCCATGCGTTGCTCATGTTTCGGTCATATATGAACTCGGAATCGCTATTTAATGAGTCATTTGGAGACTACTGGCATGCAAGGACAAGGAGCCCCGTACGTGGTTTTGAAAAGGAAACCCTTTTTACTATTAATATTTGTAGGAGGGAAGAGACTTACCCCAATGATTATACAATCAAAAGCTAAGTATCAATAGTTACACCAAACTGAAAATAAAGTAAATAAAGGCTTAAGCCAACAATCATGTACGCAAAGACAGCAGTACAAAACAAAAATCGAGCTCTGATGAACTAACCCACGACAAAAACTGGTGTCGCTCGATCCAACGGATACCATATTTAAATACTACTAACAGTCCGAGGGTTCGCGACACTCCATGTTTTTACGTTGTTATTATATCCGTCGAGTCATTAACAAAAAAAAAAAAAAAAAAAAAACCCCTCGACAGACTGTTACCGATCGTCAGCCGCATGATACTAGTAAAAAAAAAACAAAAAAACTATGTCCCTTACTAAACAAAGTTTTTTTTTTTTTAAATAATGATTTTTTTTTGTGCTCATTAGTTGTTATATATTCTTGAAGAAAGCATGTAATTATAATAATAGTGATATATTAATCAGTGTTCTATTTTAAAATAGTAATAAGTAAATTGTTGACAGGACCAGACTAACTAATAGAGAATCACGTATGATCCGAGAAAACAGGGAAGTCTCTGCGTCAATTTGCCTTTCAGGCACTTCCGTCCAAAAATCAATAGCTTCTTTAAAATTATTTATTAAGAATAATTATTTATTTTATAAATTATTTATCTTAAAAATATTTTTAAATAAATAATTATTATAAATAACTAATGTTGATAAATAATTTTAAATACAGGCTAACTTACGAAAGCCACACTTAAAAGAAACCCACCCGGGCTCCCACCGTGGAAAGACACCAAAACGCGTGAAGACCAAGAAAAGTTTATTTACACAAATATTTCAAAAAAAAAAAAAAAAGGTTACTAACTTGCAGATAGTAACAGGTTTCATACATTAATTAACCAAGAATTTTCAAATAGTAGCAAGATTCCAAACAGCACAAGAGATTCCAAAAGAACCGAACCGCATTCGAAAAGCGCGGACAGAGTAGAAGCGAGAACTAGGACGTCACTAGCCGGTTTACATAATTGAGGAAACTGGCGGAGTTAGTTGCATCTCTCTCTCTCTCTTTCTTCTACACCTGTATGTATGTACTACAGTAGCAGTGGGTAAATTATATATATAATTTATATGTACGGGAACAAACAAGTCCAACTATGATGTTCTGTTCCCAACTCAAAGCCCGCCCTCCGAATCCGTCTTTTATAGTCAGAAACGGACTAATTAACATATGAAGGGTGGAATTGGTCAGAAAATAATATGGTCTATGATGAGTGGGTGGCGGAAGTACTAATCATGACTCTCTGTATGTCAAATAGCACGCAGGTTGAAGCAGACAAGAAAAAGCGACGCTTAAAATTTCAATCAATCGTTGAAAACATAATTAAATAATTTTAGGACACAATAGTCAGAAAGAGGGAAAAAGAAAAAACAGAGACAAGTATAAAGATTAACAGTAAAAATTCCGTCTTCGCAGACAATCAAGCCCAAAGATATTTGATGATCGATTCTAATCATAATAGCAGCAACAATAATAATAATAATAATATTATTAGTTTCTTGATAAATTGGGGAGTTCGAATATCTGATCCCAAGAAAATAGGAAAGAATTAAAAAGAAAAAAAAAAGGAATAATTAATATATAATAATACCCTAAAGCGCATACCTTTTGAACTCCTTGTCGTCGATTTTATTTGGTCTCCGGTGGAAAATATTATATTGGAAGTAGAGGCAAAAAAGTCGATACTTGTATCGTACTGACCTTTCTAGCTAATTGGTGAGGAACGTGATCAGAGGAGGGAGGAGGGAATCGTGCCCGGCGGAAGAAGGGAGAGAAGAGGAGGAGATGGAGAGAGTGAGTGTGAGGAGCCCAGAATATATATATATATATATAGGTATATAGCGAAACGGAGAAAATATGAGCCTGCTTACTTGCCGTATTTAAACCCAACGGAACCTATACTCTCCTCTGCTCTCCTCGCAGCATTGGTCTCTACTCTACCCTAATCGTAGATAAATTACTACTTATAGGTGTATTTTTTTCTTTCGAATACAATGCTATTGTTCAAAAGTCAAAAATAATTTCGATTCCTATATGTTATATGATGATATGCTTTTTCTTATTTTTACATATTTTTTGTTTTGTTATTTTTTCATAATGAATTTAATTATTGAAATTATTTTTATTACCTCACAAATATATTATTTTCTAAATAGATATTGTCTAGATAAGTATACTTGATAAAAAAATTTATTAAGAGATTTTTGGGGGGGGGGGGCATTAGTAAGAACTTTCGTTGTTTCCTTGATATATTATCTCGATACGTTGCTTCTTCTACTAATGGTGTGGAATCGAAAAATCAAGATATGAAAAGGTCAATTTCTTTTAGAATTTTATTTCCAAAGTTATTTTAACTTTTTGTCCCTTATGTCTTGTCTTGTCATTAGTATGATACTATTTATTATTGCTTTAAATGTAGTACTTCGAGTCGATATGATCACGTGAAAATTGTTCGGTAGCCACCTAATAACATTTCAGCCTTATAAGAATTAAAAAATTACTATTAAATACTTTTAGATTGATCAACTAGCCACAAAATTCAGCACGAGTCATTTCACCGCGTATTGTCCTCAGTCATATATTTTATGAGAAATTTTTTTAGAAATTTTCAAATGCTTTGTTGTGAAGTTCTTATGATAGAATTACTAAAAAAAATAGTATGTCATGTTGATATAAGTAGTTATAATCCTTATAATACTCTACACAAGAAACACAATGTCATCATTGTACCTTGATCATTGACTGTTTCATTATAGTTTATACCAAAGAATCGCCCCGTTAGGCAACTAATTGACCCATCCAAATTCAAATTACAGTCTCGATTTTACTCTAATTCCATTTGTAATATTCCAAATCAATAAGACTATATGGGGACCACTTAGTAACAATCTGATAGCATCCCAAGCCTACTATAAAGGTTGAAAAGCTACCCTAAAGAGTTTTCGGATAGATCGGCTTTTCAGTTCATTTTGTCTTCACTCACAAACTTCTCAAGAACTTTCTAGAAAAAATTTCAAATGTTTAAAGAGGGTCATCTATCGTAAAAATTGTTATACTATAAGAACATTTAATCATAGATTTCTTAGGATGAAATCACATAAAGGATAGTGTACTATATTTTTTTATAAGTAGCCATAATCTATATAACACTTGGCTTAATTTTGGGGTGTTACTTTAAACCTTAGAGCAGGATCAATGATAATTTATTTGAGTATTAAAGAGATAGCTTAGGAAATAATGGTAGTCCTTTTAGATGCCTAAAGTAGGAGTGTACACATGTTCAAAATTGAACCGATCGGAACCCGATGAATGACTAAAATTTTTTGAAGCTATGACCTAAGACCAAACCGAAACCGAACCAAAACTACCGATTATGAAATACCCCCAAACCCTAATTTTATAAATTATGGCTAAATAAGAATTTATTAAAAAATTAATTAAATAAATTATTTTATTAAAATAAAAGGGGGATTAATTAAGGCAAAACAAGGAGAAAAAAATAAATGAATTATTTAGGAAAAATTTGGGCATTTTATTAATTAATATGGAAGTTATGAAAATTTACCCAAAATAACCAAATTAAGATAAAAAGGAATTTAATTATTATTATTATTATTATTTTAAATATTCAATGATACCAAAATACCCTAACCACCCCAACCAACCTATTTTTCTCTTTTTCCTTTTTCCTTTTTTTCTCTTTTTTTCCCTTCTTTTCTTTTTCTTTCTTCCTCCCCTTCCTCATTTTTCTTTCTTCTTCCTTCCCCGAAATGGGCCAACCCATCAACCCAATTCCTTTCCCCTCCCTTCCTCCTTCGGCATGGCCCAAGCCCGCGCGACCGTCCCCTTACCTGTCCCCCAGCTGCTCGGCCGAGCCACCCCTTTCTTTTTCTTTTCCATCCCCTAGATTGCTGGTCCACCCCTTTCCCTTTTCTTCTTCTTCCCACATGACCTACACCCTGACCCTGCAACCCTACACCTGTCGGTAGCCACCTACACCGTCCGGTCGTCCTCCCCTCCCTCTCCCATCGCTTTCTTTCACTAATTTAGCCCCAACCGACCCTTTTCCCCTCTCCCGAGCACCCTGCCCCTTTCCCTTTCCCTTTCCCTTTCCCTCTTCCCTCGACCTTGCCGCCCTGCCACAACAGCACTGCCTCGACTGCCACCACCAATGGAATCCTGGCACCTAGACCCCTCTTGTATTCTTCTCCTTGTCATTACCCACCCAATTTAGCCTATAAATACTCCCATAGGCAGCCATAACCAGGCCTTTATTTTCGTAGCCCAGAAATCCTGATTGTTCGCCACTGTCCAAACAACTCCATATTCCACCACCGTTGACGATCTGCGCCTCCCACCAAAACCTTCCCTACACCACCCTCTATAGAACTGAGTTACCCACCTCCCTTATCTTGCCCTGCACGAGCTACCCTCGCTGTGCAAAATCACCATCCCAACCAACCCACTTCAACCCCTCACCGCCCTTCGCACTACCATTTTCCGCCAATTCCATCGCCACTAACACCACTCCTACCCTCCAAAGCAACCAAGGAAGCCTCCTCTACCTCCCCACATCTCCCTTTTTCCCTTTCTCCCTCTCCTTCTCTCTCCTTTCTCCTCTTTCCACCACCTCCAATCCCATATCCACTACCGCCGCTACTGTCGGTGCCACCACTATCCCTAGGTGGTGTTCTAACCTTCCCAACCCTTAAACCCATTTTATACAAGTATTAATTATTTTTAATAATATTAATGGCATTATCTATATTATTATTATTATTATTATCATTATCATTATCATTATCATTATTATTATTATTAATGCCATTATTATTATTATTATTATTATTATTATTATTATTTTACCTAACTTTGTAAATATTTCTAACTAATGCTACTATTAATGGAGATCTACAATTTTAGTATTATTATGACTATCCTTCTTGTTGTTGTTGTTGTTGTTGTTACCATTATCATTATTATTATTTTCTTGCTAATATTGTTAACACTGACTTTGTCCATTATCACTTTTTATTATTAATATAAATATTTGGACCCTTATATTACTATATCATTTTGTTAATTATTACTATTAGTATTATCCTTAACATTATTGTTGTTATTATTATTATTAGTAATGTTATTGGAACTGAAGTTGACATATTATCATTTTGTTATTATAGAAGAATAATACTTATTATTATTACTTAATATTTGAATAATGCTAATATTATTCCTAATGCCTTTATTACTAATAGTATTACTATAGTATTATTATTAGTTATTACTGTTATTATTATTATTATTATTATTGCTACTATTATTGTGGTAAAAATATTCGAACCCTTATATTATCACTATTTCAAATATGACTATTATCACTATTACCTTTAGTAATATTATTACTTTATTAGTATTACTAATATTATATTATTATTTTATCCCTAAAGCCATTTTTAGCCTTAGCCTTAAAAATACTAAGGTTTCTATTACTAGGGGCATTAGTATTACTATTATTATTATTATTATCACTATTTTGCTATAACTAGTATTAGTACTATTATTAGAAAAAGAAAAGCTTTTAGGTTTAATAATATAAATATAGCTATAAATATTAACATAAATATATTTTGACTAGTAATATCTAGTAGGCTAACTTAAGGATAAAAACCCTATTTTTCACTTGTAACGCCCCCTTTTAATAATAGTAACCCTAATCTTAGACTAAAATAAGAAATAATAGTATTTTTGGTAGGAGGAAAACTAATCCTTAGTTTTTCCCTCTTATAGGTGAATCGAGCCAAAACCCTAAGGAGGCATAGGAGCGTGTTCCAAGCCCTGCGTCATTTTAGGTAAGGGTATAGCTAAGGCCTCTAGTGTGCTATGTGTTTTATGTGCCTTGGATGCCATGTATAATGATATTTTGTGTATCTTTTGCTATTGTTATTAACGTTTTATGTGTAGCGTAGCTTGGAATTGAGGTACGGTCTTGTATTTGTTTATGGCATGTGTATAATATGTTTGTGCTATGAATGGTGATATGGCCCTTTTAGAACATTCATGCTAGGATAATTAATGTACTGATATGGGGTGGAGAGATGAAAAAGAACAATGGGGAAGTGAGTGGACCAAGGGGAAGTAAGTTGGCCAAAGGAAAATAAATTAACCAAAGAATGTGGGATGGACCTAAACATCCTATGATTCATGAGAGAAAGAATAAAAGGGAACTTTAAGCAAAATAAAGGGGATGAACCTTGAATGGGAGAATCTAGAGTTTCGCATGAGAGTTTTAGGGTTTCACATGAAAAACTTTGAGGGTTTGCATGGGGTCGATGGAGTTCACATGGAGGTGAAATTTACATATGGAAAGATGTAATCCCCCGAAATTTTAAAAGCTTATATTTTAATAAATAAATTTTATTTGGAATAAATTAGCCTTTAAATTCATTTAATTTAATTATTTTATGGATTTTTGAGTAAATAAAATTGGTTATAAATATTTAATAAATTAAAATAAATATTTTGTTATTTTATTATACTCTTATTATTTAAATAAATTTTTAAACCCTTATTTTACAAAAACTATCCTTTTTAACCCTTACATTTTAATTATCTTAAATTAAAATATTAAATAAATTTATTACCCAAAATTATTCCATTTTATTATTTTATCAATTAAATTATTTTATTCTTTTCCCTTTTCTTTTTCCTTTTTTGGCCCTTTTCCTTTTCCTTCTCCTTTTCTTCTTTTTCTCTTTTCTCTCTTTTCCTTTCTTTGGGCCGCCGCCGGCCTGCCTGTCCCTCACCTCCTGCGCTGCGCCGTAGGCCCACTCGTCCACCTCCTTCTTCTGCATCAAGCCCGGCCGCCCCCTCCTCCTTTCTTTTCTTTCTTCCTTGACCAGCCCGCTCTTTTTTTTTCTTTCCTTCTGCTGGTCTGCCCGTCTCGCACGCCCAGCCCCCGACCCTTCTTTCTTCTTCCCTTTTTCTTCCTCTTTCCCCGGTGATAATCCCGGCCTTCCTCCACCATTTATGCCACCCGACCTGTAGCTCCCTCTCCCCCGTTGACCTCCCCTATCTCCCTCCCTCTCCTTCTAGTCGTTTTCCTGCCATACCGGTCCCACCACCCCTGTCTCCCTCTCCCTCTCCCTACCGTCACCTTCCTCTCCCTCTCCCTGCAACTCCCATCCCCCTACCACCTACCACCACCCTCGAGATCTTGTCTCCTCCCTTCTCTTCCTCTTCTATTTATTGCTCCTTCCCTACCCGTTCTACGCTTTTCTTTCCCGAACTCCCTACGCTCCCCGACCCCCTCTTCTTTCCTTTCTTCTCCTCCCCTCTCTCGCCCTGTTTTTGTTTCGCCACCCATATCCGCTGCTTCCGCCACCTCAACCACCACCTGCACTGCCCCCTGCCACCCTCTACCTCACCCTCGAACCATCATAGTCCCCATCGAGCCACCCCGCAGCCCCATTCTTCCTCCTCTCTTCTTTTTCTCTCCCTTCCATCCCTTCTCAGCAACCACCCTGTGCAACCCCAATCTGCCACCGTTCCGTCGCCTATGCCGCCACCTAAGCCACCAGAATAATCCCTACAACTCCCTCTATCACCCCCAATCCTCATTTGGCCGAAACCATCCTCCACAGGCCCTCGTTTTCCCTCCCCATTTTCCTTCCTCACCAGCCTCCATCTCTACCTCCCTCCTCGGCTGCCACCTTCGCAGCCTTGCTGCTGCCGCCTCCGCCACCCTTAGCCACCTTTAACCCATCCCCGACCACCACCTACACCCCCTCTACACTTCTACACCATGCCCTTGCCCCAAATCCTTCCCCACCATGCCCTTTTCTTAGCCCCAAACTACCAACTCGAAAATACCCATTTCCCCTATTTCCATCACCTTTGAGCCCCCTCCTTTTCATTTCTTTGCATGCAGCTCATGTTGCACTAACAACATGAGGTTCTGTATCTCTTAATCTATTTGTTTAATAATTTGAAGGTATAATTATATTTTAAGTTAATTATTCTATTATTGTTAAAGCCTTATATTTTGATTTCATAATTTCTAATGTAATAAATCTTTATATTATTTTTAGGTATTGGTTTTGATAATCAAATCTTGGACATTTAACCGGGATACCAGTAAGGTTCATTTTTGGCGGAAAACCGAGGTAATCGTTAAATCCCGCTTAAATGCATGGATTAACGTATGTTAGCACATTAGGAATTTTAATGTGTATTATGCTTGATATATGTTGTTTAGTATACTATATGTGGTTATTGTGTTGGTTGATTAAAAAAAAAAGGAAGCATGATAGGTTATGTAATATGTATGGAGATAATATTTAAGGTAATAAATTGGTTGTTAAGGAAAATGTTAATTATTATCCATGTTGTTTTATGCTATTGTGATATTTAATACATGTTTAATATTTTGTGAGCATTGGGGGATTTTATTAATGTATATTGTACAAGAGTATGGCCTAATACATATATATATGTGCTAATAAGTATTATATTAATTGTAAGAGTTATGGATGAGGTATTAAAGTTAATATTTTATGTAGTATTAATAATAATTTAATATAAAGGGTGTATTAAGAGTAAAATGGTGATTCTTGATTAAAAAGGGTATTATGGTAATTTTGGAGGTAAGGGAAAAATAGTAGATTTGTTAATAAAAGGATAAAATGATAATTTTGGAAGTAAGGGATAAATTGGCCATTTTGGAAGTAAGGACGGTAAAATAGTAATTTCATAATAAAAGGGCAATTTGGTAATAAAAGGGGAAATTTGGTAATTTGAAATAAAAGGGCAATCTAGTAATTTTGTAATAAAAGGGTAAATTTTTAATTTTATAATTAAAGAGTAAAATAGTAATTTTACAATTAACGGGTAGAATGGTAATTTAGAAATTAAAAGAGGTAAGATAGTAATTTCATAACTAAGGAAAAATGGAAATTTTATAAGTAAAAGGGCGATGTGGTAATTTTTGGGAGTTAAGGGGTAAAATGGTAAATTTGAAGGTAAATGGGTAAAACGGTAATTTTCTAAATCAAATGGGCAAAGGTGGAAATTGGAAAGGAGTAAATTGGTAATTATAATAATTGAAAAGGGTAAAATAATAATTTAATTAACTAAAGGGTAATTTGATAATTTAATAATGGAGAAGGGTAAAATGGTAAATATGATAAATGTGAGCGGTAATTTGGTAATTTAACTGACTAGATGGTATTTTGGTAATTTTAATAATGGAGTAGGGTAGCTTGGTAATCATGACAATTAAGAAGGGCAATTTGGTAATTTAAATGACCAAGGGGTAATTTGGTAATTAGGATAAGGAGAGAGGATAATTTGGTAATTTAACCAACCAGGGGTAATTTGGTAATTTTGATAATGGAGAAGGGTAGTTGGTCATTGATAATAGAGGACAGTAATTGGGTAATTAACTAAATAAATGGTTAATTTGGTAATTAGGATAATGAGGAAGGGTAATTTGGTAATTTGACTAACTCAAGGATAATTTATTAATTATAATAAAGGAAAAAGGGCAAAGTGGTAATTTAACCAACTAAATGGAAAGGATATTAAGTGTAATAACTATTAAGGGGGATTAGTGACCTAATAAGTATGAGTAATAACTTGGTAACCTAAATCGAATAAGGGGTAACTTGGTAATTTGTAACAAGGAGGGTAAGATGGTAATTTGCCAAGTAAGGAAGGACTGACTTAATAATTTTATAAGTAAAGGGTAAATGAGTAGTTTGTATCTAATATGTCATTATGATTGTGGAATTCGTAATATGACTCAAATAACGCTGATTAGCAAGATAGGAATATTTGATGATTAGTAAGAATGACGAGAACGGATTCTAATTCAAAATTAGAGGAGACTAGGACGACCTTAATGAGTCTTCCATGTTACCTTGGACGACCATTTGAATAAGAAATTTCTGATGATACCTGAACGATTAAAAGTGGATAATTATCTGATTGTTGTGCTTTTGTGATCACCATTAATTAAGACACTAATACTTAAAGTGAAAGACCTCGAGATCGGAAATGATGGCTCTTTAGGGGTCGCTACCCTAAAGACCTGGTTTAGCCCACAATTATTTGGTATTTGCTGGAGTGCCTTTGTGCCCCAACTAGGCCCTATATCTACTCTATCTAGTTCTACGAACCTAGTTAGGGGGTATGCCTACTTAAGGATTAGGTGTCCTTCTCTATAGGGTACTGAGTTAGCTTTATACACCAATACGACTGGGGTACCTTTGCGTGATGGTCCCAAGCTCAATTGAATTTGATTTGGATGTGAATAAGTTATGGGAAAATACTAATTATTGAGATGATTGATTAATGATGGACCAATGGCCTTAAGGCTCGAAATATAGCGATTACTCATTATGGCCTATTGATATTGGTTGACTTGTTGAGTAAGCGGATATATGAAAGGGAATGTTACGTATATGCTATTAATATCTGATTGAATTATTGGATGAGCGAATAAATGGATCCGAATATCATGTTTATACCTATGGTTATATATGAATGTAGTAGTATTTCATGTTTTACATTGCGTGCCTGTTTTTATGTGCATTTTTAAAGGGTTACTCAGTACCGTAGTACTGAAGGGTTCCCTTCGTGGGGCCCCTGCCTATTCAATGGGCAGTACCCCTTGCAGGTTGTATTCAGGTACTATTCAAGTGGGCTCTCGGAAAAGAGCATAAGGTACTGTCCGAAAATTTTAGGGTTTCAATTTGTTTCTTTTAAATTCAATGCATTTGTTAACCACCGTTGTTGAATTTTTCTCTTGTAAAGTGTTTACTGCGCTTCTCTAATTTACATATGCTTAAGTTTCTCGTAAAATTGTATTTTACCTTTTTAGCCTTAGCACTTAGTATTGGAACGGTAGGAGTGAACCGATCTGGTACTAAGTGTGGCGATAATATCCCCAAAGTTCACGGTTATTTAATTTGCTTCCACTAATTTTCTTTTAATTAAATGAAATTTTTCAATAGTGAATTTTGGGGGTGTTACAGTTGGCTTGAGTTGTGAGGAAGGTAATGGAATAGTTGTTTAGGTGATTGAAGACTTTGGGTGAAAAATAGTATGTAAGATAGTATAAGGGTGCATAGGAGACCAAGCTGAGGTTTGGGAGGAAACCCTAATTTGAGAAGGTGGAAAAAGGAAAATAAATGAGGATAAAAGGAGTATGAGGTAAGAATGGGGGATTATCATGTGTAGGGAGAGCATAAGTATCACGTAAATCATGAGTAGAAGGTGATAAATGGAAGGGTAATTTGTGGAAAGGATGATACTAGGGTTGGCATGGCAAGCTAGGGTTTGGTGTGGCCACCTAGGGTTTTCGTGGTTACGCATGTATTTAGGGGAGTGACATGAAATGATAAGGGTTGAACCTAAGGGTTGTGACGTGTGGGGTGTTAAAATAGTTAGGTTACATGAGGTCGAGGATGATGGACCACATAGGCCCAAATTAGGGTTTTCTGGAGAAAACCTTAGGGAAGACTATGAATGGGCTTAGTGGTGTCGGTAGTGGGCCTTGACCCACACACCTAGGAGTTGGGTCTCTAGTGGGAGTAGTGGAATAAAGAGAGGATGTTAGGCAAGTTGGGAGGTGCAGAAGTCTCAAGATATGGGACAGGCCCTCTTGGAAGGATAATCGTAGATGGAGTTAGTCATGCATGTCTACAGTGAAACTTTTGAATAAGATATGGTAAAACATTAATCATATAAAGTGAAAGATTACTGAGCTGGCACCAACTGATCCACCGGCATAATAGTGGCCAGTGCCGAGGTGTCCTGGGGACCAATCCATCGACATATAATACTGGTTAGGTGCGTTTTTCCCTATAAGTGATCGATCCACCGACTATAATAGTGGGTGATCCCAAGCTCAATCAACCAAACCCTAAGTTTGATAAGACACATAAAAGATACTAAGTATTTATAGTGGAACACCATGAGAGTCGGGGTCAGACTGATCCACCGGTATAATAGTGGCCAAGAGCATTTTGCCTGGAGACCGATCCACGGGCATATAATAGTGGTCAGGTGCGTTCTGCCCTGTAAGTGACCGATCCACCAGCTATAATAGTGGGATTCCCGTACTCGTATGGATCGATAAAAGTATGTTGTGGAATAAGTACTAATTAGAGATTAAATAATTGGTTTATCTAGACTACAGCTTGGCCTTTGTGTATCTAAGAGAGTGTATGCTGCCATGTTATAGTGATTGTTTTATGTACTCATATATGTTGGCCTTAGTGCACGGTTACCTTAATCAGTACATAGCGTACTGACCACCCGTTTTATGGGTGCTGCTCATTTCCACGAGCAGAAGACTCATCTGAGTTTATACAGGTAGGAGATGACTTCTTTGATACCTACAACACTTACGAGGCATCAGGCGAGGCTGAGAGTTGAGCATAGACTTGCCCTAGGAATCTAGAGCGATTGGCCGGACTCTATCTTTCCTTTGATTTTACCATGTATCGTTATTATTCTAGTTATGCCATGTCGTATGGTATTTTATGTTTTTGGAAAAACTTAGCTACTTACTCTTTGGGTTGTAATTCTTAAATCGCACTCTGATTTCTGTATAACTATGAGGGAGTCCTCTTATGGATCCTTATTGTTTTATTAATGATTTGTGTTCAATGTTAATCTGTTTAGCCTTAGCGCTTAGTACTGGAACAGTAGGAGTGAACCGGTATGGTACTAAGTGTAGCGGTAATATCCCCAAAACTTACAGTTTTATTTTTTCACTTCTGTTAAACCTTTTTATTAAAACGAAATTTTTTAGTAGTAAATTTTGGGGGTGTTACAGGTTAGGATTGAAATTATTTAATTATATATTCTTTATATTAAGAATATGTATTTTTTAGATAAATATTAATAAAACTTTAGGTTGGACGAAAAGACAATATCGGTTAGGACCATAACCAGTTAGGGAATGAAATATTTTTACTTTGAGACTAAGATCGGAACTCTAAATAAATGATCGATTTAGTCCAAAAATTTAGTTTGGATCGATTTATGAACATCCCTAATCTAAAGTATAGTTTAATAGGAAAAAGAAGCTATGATACAATATTGAACGAAAAAATAGACTTTTTTTTTTAATGAAGAAATGGCTAAGCTCCTTTTAGAGGAGCAAGATTCTATTTACTTAGCCTAAATTTTTGGATTGAATAAGATCAAAGTAGAGATGATTAGATTAGATTAGTCTCAATCTAATTATTATTTAATATATTATTATAATTATACATATTAGTGTTATTATTTTATGTATAACAATAATATTAGATATAATAATAATAATAATAATAATATACATATACATAATAATAAGATTAAAGATAATAATAATATCAATAAAGATAGTACAATAATTATAATAATAATAAAGATATTAAAAGTATAAAAAAATATAGTAACAACTATTATTATTATTATTATTATTATTATTATTATTATTATTATTATAACTATTACAAATTTTATCATATTTTATTAATTAGTATTATGAATCTTATATGTTATAATAATATTAAGAATAATATATACATATAAATACTTAAAATAATAATATTATTATATAGTATTATTAAAGATAATAAAAGTATTTATAATTATTCTTATAAATATGAATAATAAATATAATAAAAGTATTTATAAATATATGAATAATAACAAGGATAGTAGTAGTATCAATAATAACAAAAATATTGAAATAATAACAATAATTAAGACATTAACAATAATATATATAATATGATATTTATAATAATTATAATTTTTTATTACTTTAATTTGAATAATAATTATTTTAAATATAATAAATAATGATAGCTATAATTATAATAAATAATGATAACTATAATTATAATAAATATACGCATTATAATAGTTCTAACCGTATCCGATAGGATCTTGTTCGATAAAGATGCCCAAAAACATGGCCTGAGTAACCATTGTTCAGACGCTGACCACATACAGACCTGCAGGGTATGCACGCACTTACTTATATTATATGTTTCCATTCCATGCCTGCATGCGCGGCTTACATTATTTCTCGTTGTTAGAAGGTATATTCGTATCTGATTGGATATCCGCTGATACATTTATATTCGTAACCATTGGATATCCATTATCCGACGGATTATCCGCTTATATATTAATGGATATTATCCAGCGGATAAATATATTATCCGACCAATAAACTTATTTAGAGTTAAGACAAATAACAATTTTAACATTAATTTATACTATATTTATTTTAAAATTAAATGTAAAATGATAATTATATATCGGGTAAATGGATACGGATATGAATACGAATATGGTTACGGGTATGAGTATTAATATCTCAGTACTCGAATCCGATAGATATTATTTTTTTTCTTTCATCCATATCCATATTTTTATCCGTTTAAGTATCCGTCGGATTTCGGATAAAATTTATTCCATTTACATCTCTACTCACGGCATCTACAATTGTCGTGTAATTTTTTGTTTCGTTCAAATGGAATGTGGCCTCCATATTATAAAAAGCAAATAATTTATTAAATGAAAAATAAAAAACTAACTAGCCATAATATTCATCATTTAATTATAGAAAAAATTAGTTTGAGATCTACTTAAAAGAAATTAATAGGATAAAAGTTAATATGATTCGAAGGTATTTGATTCTAAGTATAAAATATTATGTACATATAAATATACTAATATGACACCTAATTATGGACAAATATACATATAATATCATCTATATATATATATTTAAATTAAATACTACTAAAAATAATCTAAATACCAAATATATTGTTTAACCTTAAATAATTTAACTTAGTTGGACTTTAAAATAATTTTTCCTTAATTATAATATAATCCACCCAGTTTCACCCTCCTCCCTCACATTTCCTCTTTCCTCCCGAGTTACCCTTTCTTTCCTAGTTCCACCCTTCTTTCCAGGCTTCATATTAAAACCTAAATCATTGAATTTCCAACACAGCACAAGCAAATCTACCTACCAAACACAACTAAGATAATAGTTGTGCCATTTTTTGAATTTTATTTTGAGATATGTTTATCATTTTTCCAAACTTTTACAAATTTGTATAATGTTGTTTTGTCGTTTTCAACCTGTAAGATGAGCTAGCGATGTTGTGGCCTTCTAGCGGCAGCAGCTCTCAAAAATATGGCCTTCTAATGACAATCCCTTGCACAGTTGTGGCCTTCTAGCATTAGCGCCTCACTCAATTGTGACCTATTAACGTTAGCACCTCATACCTTGAAGCTAGAAATGGTCCTCATCATTAATAATTCATAGTGTTAGGCATGAGTGGTAGATCTAGATTAGAGTGACAGATTTGGACACGGTTACTTATTTATTTTTTTTTGTATTTTTATGTTGTTTCATATTTAATTTTTACTTATGGTAATTGAATATATAGGGGATAATACTCGACGTCTCGTGTTATATATTATACCTTATAGGTCTATCCTCTTTTTCGGTACTTGTCATGGTATTTATGGAACCTTTTCAAACAATTAATTCAAAACGTGTAACACTTAGTATTTGGCAAGATCCGTAAATAGAAAATATATTTTCCTAAGTCAATGTTATACTTAGCTTTAAATATTGTGGATGAGTTAGTTATATATGAAAATTCCATATAGTTAACTAGTCGAGTATTACATACTATAGAAAGCAAATATATTATTGACTAGGTAATCTTGATTTATTTGGTATAATTATAAAGCTAATTATATTTATGTACATGTACATCTCATTATATTATAGGCAATCCATCAATAATTGATTTAATTTACTCATGTATTTGATTATAATTGAAGTATTTTTCCTATTAAAATTTAGATGGGTCATTGTTAAGGGAATGTATCAATTAGGACCGAGAGTTCTGGAGTTACCACTTATGGACGACATAGAAATGAAATTGAACAAGCATCATAACTGACTTTGAGGATTTTAGTGAATATTACAATATCTTTTATTTGTGGGCTATGATGCAAAAAAAAAATGTATAAGGTTGTAATTGATGCAGGAACATCTATTAAAACTCAATCTTCTTCTTCTAATGATGAAAATAAAGAGGAATTAGCATACTTGGAGATAGAACCAATTATGCTTGAAAATTTATATACATAATATTTTATCAAGTCATTCTTATTGTAGGTATTGTGTATGTTTGCAAGAAATTTATGAAGTTCATGATGGATGAAGATCTTTGAGATAAAAGGAAATGACAAGGGATTACAAGATTACAAAGTGTAAGAAAGAACAAGACTATAAGATTAAAGTTTTATCACATATGATTATATCTATGCATAGCCTTATTAAATTGTGTAGTTTTGTTATTTTTGTTGTCGACTTTGTAATTATTATAAATTTGTCATTATAACTTTATTTGTAAGTTATGGACCATGAATTAGGAAGGTTAAATCATTAATGAGGCTGCTAATAGACTTATTAATGAAAAGGCCTATAAGGTTCCATGCCTATAAATACTTGTACTTAAAGGATTCGACACACATTATGTCATGAAATGAAAACTTCAATCAAAACTTGAGAGAGAGTTACACGAGCATGTGTTTCTTCTTCTTCTTCTTCTTCTTCTTCTTCTTCTTCTTCTTCTTCTCTTCTCCTTTCTCAAGTGTTTATTGAGAATTAGCGAGGGTAATTTATTGAGAAATAGAAGGTTCTCATTAAAAGAGATAGATCTTGATTAGATGTACTCAAGTTCTATCAAAACTCGAAAACAATCCAAAAGTCTAAACACTAGAAGTCGAGAGTTTGATTTCTATTTGCATCTTTGTAATGTTTCAAACAAGGTCCTGATGTGTTGTAGAATATTTGGGGATAATCTTCAGTATCAAAATTTGTATCAAAGCCACCTTCAATTCGAAGCTACAAGAGGTGCATAAACACAACCAAGGATTGATCATCTTCATCACCATACGTAGAATTTAAGTAAGTTTCTTGAATAACCTTGGTAGAGTCTTGTGAACCTATATGAGTTCTTGTTGTGTCTTGTAAAAACCTGGATATTGCACGTTATTCTTGAAGAATCTTTCATGGTTCTTGGATGTTATTGCATGTTAGATTTGGCATTAGCTAGTAATCTTTGCTTGAAATTGTGTGTATCCAAAGTGTAATTTGCATAATTTGAACTTGTGTTTTTGAATTTTTTTCTAGAATTGTGCATGTTTAGGTGATGCTTTATGTTGATGGGACATGATTGGTGATCCTATATTATGGTAACCATTTAATAATCATGAATGGTGGAAAGCATTGATGTCTTGGTGTTGAATGAAAATGATTGTTGTGTGAGTGTGTCTGAAAGTGAATTGTGTATATTTGTGTAAAAATACTCAAGAATAAGATGATATTATCATGTGTTATTAATGCATATTAGATCATTTCTTATTTCTGCATGAAAAGTGATTTGACATACTCAAATACACAAGATGATGTTTTGAATGTTTGAGTAGGGGTTTTAACCAAATTTGCATACTTTTGTGATAAGAGCTTGTAAGTTTGTTTTTCATGTGTGTCTTTTCTTTTTGTGTGTAGTGATTTGTAGTTCGTTTGATGATTGTGTTTTGTAAGTCATTGAAATGTAAATTGGTACACAAGAATCAACTAAGAAAATCTAAAGTGAAGGTGAAGAATTCGGTTTTAACCCATTAAAACCAAGTGGAACTTGAGTGATTGTGATAGGAATAATCAATCACGGGGAGGGAATAAAATTTACAAGCCATGTTTGAAGCCATTCAAAAAATTTCTAATAACTTGGATGCTACTAATGTACAACTTAGACAACTACTGGTTATGCAAAGCAATTCTAAAGGTTAGAGTCTAGGTTAGTTGAATAAGATTTGGTCCAAAATTTTCAAAAGCATAGAGAATTCTATGGGCATAGGTTTGGGAGTGCTATTAGGCAAATAATCCAATTAAAGTGAGGAATTTGAATTCAAGAATAGACCATGAAGAAGAGTCAATAGGGAGTGGAAGTAATAAGAAGTTCCATAACCATCAACCTAAGTATCATCAAAAGGAGGATAAGGGCATTAAGTTTGATCTCCCCGACTTTTATGGTAAGCTTGATGTAGATTCTTGTTTTGAGTAGTTGCAAGAAGTGAAAGCTATTTTTGAATTTAAAGATTATAAAGATAAAAAAAAGTGCAAAGCAGCAACAATTAAGTTTAAGATGTTTGCTAGAATTTTGTACTATAATCTAAAGAGGATATGGAACGAGAGGGCAAATCCGAAATTAAATCTTGGGAGAAAATTAAGAAAAATTTAAGAAGAAAATTTATCCCAAAATAATATGAACAAAATAATTACATCAAATTAACTTCTCACAAACAAGGACTACTAAGTGTTGTGGAGTATGTTAGGAAATTCAAGAGGTTGGCATTAATATGTGATATCCATGAAAGAAAGAAACAAACTTGTTCTAGATTCTTGGGAGGTCTTAACATGATGATTCGAGACAAGGTGGAAAATTGTGATGATATGATTAAACATTTCCAAATATTTGAAAGGCAAATTAATTCCACTAAACCTCATACAAAACAAAGTAATCCATTCACTAAGTCAAGTAACCAAACAACAAAATTTGGAGTGAGTACTTCAACCTCTACTAATCTTGAAAAGAAATCAGGAATTACTAGAGAGAAGAAAGAAAAAAATAAAGTTAATGAATTATCTACTAGGAAATGTTTCAAATTTAGAGGGTTTGGACACTTCACTTGTAAATTTTCTAATCAAAGGGTTTTATCAATCCAAGAGATTGAAGCCACAGAGAAATGTGAGGAAAATTCTGAAATTGAGCCTTTTGAGGAAGCTTCTAGTGGATCCGAGGAAAAATAAAGTGCTTATTATGTCTTATAGAGAGTACTTCAAGAATAAGCTACTACACAACCTACTCGGAAGGAGAAGATATCTAAAACAAAAGAGAGAGTAGGAGATATATTTTTTTATATTATCATTGATAGTGGCTCTTGTACAAACGTAGCCAATAAAAGAATGGTTAAGGAAACCACATCCAAAACCTTATTCTCTTCAATGGTCGAATAAAGATAAGGGATTCAAGGAGATAAAACAAATCTTAGTATCATTCAAAATTTGTAATTACCATGATGAGGTGTTATGCGGTGTTTTACATATGGATGACTATGGAATATTATTGGATAGACCATAGTAGTATGATAGAAATGCTATTCATAATGGTATTACTAATGAGTATCTAGTTGAGAAGGATAAAAAGAAGCATAAACTTAAACCTTCTAAGAATGATAAGGAGAGCATAGTCAAGAATAAAAAGATTTTGTAATCACATAAAAAAGGCTAAGGTCAAGTGCATTTAAGAAGAAGGGAGTTGCTATACTATGGTCATGGAAGAATCCCCACAAGGGGAGAGAGATAATGACAATCCTCAATTAGATAAACTCCTTGATGAGTATCACGATGTTTTTCCTAATGAATTACCACCTGGATTTTCACCTAAGAGAGGGATAGAAGATGTCATAGATCTACTTCCTAGTGTATCCTTACTTAATAGGCCCACATATAGATGTATTTGGAGGGGGATGAGGAGTTAGAAAAAAAAATCCAAACTCTCATAAAGAAAGTCTATGTGAGGGAAAGCATGATTTTGTGTTGTGTTCCTACATTACTACTCTCTAAAAAGGATGGTACATGGCACATGTGTATTGACTCAAGTGTTGTTAAAAATATCACCAGTAAATATCAATTTCCGATGCCAAGGCTAGATGATATGTTGGATGAGTTATGTGGGGGCATGGGTATTTTCTAAGATTGATCTTAGAAATGGATATCATCAGATGAGGATTAGATAAGGAGATGAGTAGAAAAATTCATTCAAGACTAAGTATGGTCTTTATGAGTGGTTGGTGATACCTTTTGGCTTATGTAATGCACCAATTTCATTCATGAGACTAATTAATGAAGTACTTAGACCTTTTCTCAGAGTTTTTATCATAGTGTACTTAGATTATATACTCGTGTACAGTTAAAACAAACATGACCATCTAATTCATCTTAGGAAATTATTTGATAAACTGAGGGAGACTAAACTATATGGAAAAATGGAAAAGTGTGACTTAATTTTCAATTATAGTTTTCCTTTTGTATATATTGAGTAGTGAAGGTATTAAGGTTGATCCCACTAAAATTGAGGCTATCAAGGATTGGCCAATACCTAAGGATATTCATGAAATGATGAGTTTTTATGGTTTGGCAAGTTTCTATAGAAGATTTATTAAGGATTTTTCTATTATTGCCACACCAATAACTCAACTCATGAAAAAATGTGAGCTTAATTGGAGTGAGGATGTAACTAAGGCTTTCCAAAATTTAAAGAATAAGCTATGTAATGCACTAGCACTAGCTTTACCCGACTTTGAGAAATTATTTGAAGTTACTTGTGATGTAGGTGAGGTAAAGATAGGAGGTATACTCTTATAGGAGAAACAAGCTATTGTATTTTTTTAGTGATAAATTGAATGGAGCGAGGCTGAATTATTCCACTTATAAAAAAGAGTTCTATGCCATTATACGAAGTCTAGAAGCATAGAGTTTGTACCTAAGGCTTAAACCATTTATTTTGCATTCGAACCATGAGAATTTGAAATATTTTCTTGGGAAAATAAAATTAGTTTGAGGCATGCAAAATGGGTTAATTTCTTACAATCCTTTGTATTTTCTATCAATAATTTTGATGGTAAAAAAAAATCGTAGCAAATGCTTTGTCTTGTAGATCTATGATATTAGTAATGTTGGATGTTAAGTTATTGAGATTTGAGATGTAGAAGGAGTTGTATGATAAGGACGAAGATTTTGTTGACATATATAATATGTGAAAAAAGAGTGGTAGTTTTGGTAATTATTTACTATAATATGACTATCTCTTTAAACTTAATAAGTTGTATATATCTCATTCACGTGCATGTGATTTACTTGTTAAAGAAGTACATGAGGGAGGTATAGCTGGTCATTTTGGAGTACATATGACTATGGAAATACTATAAGAAAACTTCTACTGGCCATGGATGATAAAACTAGTCTAAACAATTATAGGGAGATGTGTAACTTGTCAGAAAGTTAAAAGTTTCTTTCATAAGGATTTGTATACTTCTTTACTAGTACTTGATCAACCTTAGGAGGATTTCATATTAGGATTACCAAGGACATAGAGGGGTAAATATTCAACTCTTGTGATTAGTGGATATATTTTTAAAAATGGCACATTTTATAGCTTGCAACAAAAAAAATAATACAACACATGTACTAGACTTATATTTCCAAGAAATAGTGAGGTTACATGGGGTTCCCAAAAGTATAGTGTCAAATAGGGATGTAAAATTCATAAGCTAATTTTAGAAGACACTTTGGTACATGTTAGGTGTTAAGTTGTTGTTTAGTACTTCTCATCATCCACACATGGATGGTCAAAACAAAGTGACTAATTGAACTCTAGGTACTTTGCTATGAGGGTTGGTAAATAAGAGTACCAAGGATTGGGATATAAAGCTTGCTCATGCTGAGTTTGCATACAATAGAAGTCCTTCTGGTACAACTAAAACAAGTCCTTTTGATATTGTATACGGGGTTAATATGTATCTACCCATTGATATCTTATCATTTAAGAGAGAGGATATATAGAATTATGATGTTACAGAAAGAATTGAATTCTTTAGAAGACTTCAAATTAAAGACAATGTTGAAAAATTGAATGCTAAATACCAAGCTTAAGCCAATAAAAACATAATTTAATACATGTTTAAACCAGGAGATTTGGTATGGTTGCATTTGAGAAAAGAGAGATTTCTGAACTTAAGAAAGAATAAACTAATGCCAAGAGCTAGTGGTCCATTCAAAATCTTAAGAAAATATAGAAATAACACATATAAACATAAATTTCCTAAACATTATGGAGGAGTATCTAGGGCTTTCAACATTGGTGACTTATCTCCATATTGTAGTGATGCTAATTTGAGGGCAAATTCTTCTTTATAAGGGGAGAATGATGCAGGACCATCTATTAAAACTCAATATTCTTCTTCTAATGATGGAGATTAAGACAAATTAGCATATTTGGAGATAGAACCAATTATGCTTAAAAAATCATATAATTCTAATATTTTGTCAAGCCATTCTTCTTGTAGGTATTGTGTATGTTTGTTAGAAATTCATGAAGTTTATGATGGTTGAAGATATTTTATGCAAAAGGAAATGACAAGGGATTAAAAGATTACAAAGGGAAAGTAATAACAAGGATAGAATACTATAAAGTTTTATCACATATGAGTACATCTATGTATAGCATTATTAAGTTGTGTAGCTTTGTTATTTTTGTTATCTACTTTGAAATTCTTATAAATTTGTCATTTTAACTTTATTTGTAAGTCATGGACCATGTATTAGGAAGGTTAAATCATTAATAAGGATTCTAATGGTCTTATTAATGAATAGGAATGCAAGGTTCCATGCTTATAAATACTTGTGCTCAAAGGATTTGACACACATTATGTCATGAAGTGAAAAGTTAATCAAAACATTACACAAGTGTGTGTTTCTTCTTCTTTTTATTCTATTCTCCTTTCTCAAGTGTGTATTAAGAAGTGGAAAGGGTAATCTAGTAATAAATATAAGGTTCCCATTAGAAGAGATAGATCTTGGATTACATCTACTTAAGCTCAATCAACATTTGAAAACAATCAAAAGTCTAAACACTTAAAGTCGAGAGCTTGATTTCTACTCGCTATTTGCACTTTATAATCCTTCAAACAAGGTCCTGAAGTGTTGTAGAAGATTTCATGATAATCTTTTTCATTAGTAACATAAACAAGAATAAGTCAAAGAAGAAGCTCTATAACAAGCTACTCTTGATTATGAATCACCTACAATGCTAACTTAACACGCCCATTTTCACACCCATAACTTTTTTTCTTTATTTTGGAAAAAGGTTGTAGAAGCTAAACCGAACATGGGGATATTACCACTACATCCAACATGAAGGAGGTACATTCAATACCCTATCCATGTTGGGGGAAAAGAAAAATTAACATCGTAAATCAAGAATCATGTATGATTGACACCTAACCCAAGCTTAGTATAAGACTTACTAAAAGAATTAGAGTGTAAGAAAACTCTTTGAAATATAATAAGCAGTGAAATAACTTAAGGTATCCCTCTCCCTCGGAGACTAGCAAATATTATAATACTGATAAAGTATTTTATTAACATTGGCATTAGTTGTAAGAGTCATACATTAGAGAGGTTCTAGTTAGCTTAACTCTAAGCTAAAATCATTCCCCAAGTATATCTCCACTAGGGCTTTAAATCATGCACATACTTTGCCATCTAACCATTTGAATTGGGTAGTGACCATGAAATACTTGTGTACTGGTAATATTAAACTACTAAACCAAAGTATATATATCATGAAACACAATATAGGCCTACATAGCAAGTATTTAATTAATAACATAGTTGAATGGACATAAACTAACCCATATAAACATGCATGATATCAAAAATTAGGTTTAAATAAAAGTTTTCCAAATCATAGGTTATACCCATCTACTAATCAAGGTGTTTCGCTTAGAATGTATTTTAAAATCACTATTTTCAAATCATATGTTGTATAGATGTAAACCAAAGTCTTTTTCTATGGTTATATATTAAAATATTGAGCAAGCTCTTAGGGGAATGCTCAGCATTGCTATCATTTCAACAACAACCAATCATGGGTAGCCTAATCCTTGAGTGTATGCACCCCTATAGTGTACTCTTTATGATTATAGAGTAGAGGAGGTGCCAAACTATTAATACATATACTGGTGGTGTAATCCCCCGAATTTTTAAAAGCTTGTATTTTAATAAATAAATTTTATTTGGGATAAATTAGCTTTTAAATATATTTATTTTAATTATTTTATGGATTTTTGAGCTTATAAAATTTATTATAAATATTTAATAAATTAAAATAAATATTTTGTTATTTTATTATACTCTTATTATTTAAATAATTTTTTAAACCCTTATTTTACAAAAACTATCCTTTTTAACCCTTATATTTTAATTATCTTAAATTAAAATATTAAATCAATTTATTACCCAAAATTATTCTATTTTATTATTTTATCAATTAAATTATTTATCCCATTTTCCATTTCTTTTTGCTTTTCCTTCTTTTCTCCTTTTTCTCTTTTCTTTCTCTTTCTTTTTCTTTTTTGGGCCACCGGCTTGCTTCACCCTGCCCTTATCGCCCTCCTGTGCTGGGCTACTGGCCCATTCCTCCTCCCCCTACCTTCCCACGTCACCCAGCCGCCTTCTTTCTTTTCCTTCTTCCTCGACCGGGCCAGCCCGTTTCTTTCCCCTTCGGCCGGTCTGCCCGTCTCACACGCCCAGCACCCCAGCCCCGGACCCTTCTTTCTTCTTCCCTACTTCTTCTTCCTCTTTCCCCGGCAATAATCCCCACCATCCTCCACCATTTTGGCTGCCCAACCTGCAGCTCCCTCTCCCCTGTTGACCTCCTATGTCTCCCTCCCTCTCTTTCTTGTCGTTTTCCTGCCATCCCGGTCCTACCACCCCTGTCTCCCTCTCCCTCTCCCTCTCCTTGCCGTCACCTTCCTCTCCCTCTCCCTGCAACTCCCATCCCCCTACCGCCTATCGCTACCCTCGAGATCCTTGTCTCCTCCCTTCTCTTCCTCTTCTATTTATTGCTCCTTCCCTACCCGTTTTGCTTTTTTCTTTCCCAAACTCCCCACGCTCCCCAAGCCTCTCCTTTTCTCCCTTTCTTCTCCTCCCCTCTCTCCCCTGTTTTTGGTTTCGCCATCCATATCCGCCGCTTCTTCTGCCTCAACCATCACCTGCACCATCCCTTGCCACCCTCTACCTCACCCTCGAACCATCACAGTCCCCATTGAGCCACCCCGCAGCCCCATTCTTCCTCCTCTCTTCTTTTTCTCTCTATTCCATCCCTTCTCAGCAACCACCCTGTGCAGCGCCGATTCGTTGCCGTTACGTTGCCTATGTCGCCACCTAAGCCAGCAAAATAATCCTTGCAACCCCCTCTACCACCCCCAATCCTCATTTGGCCGAAACCACCACCCACAGGCCCTTGTTTTCCCTCCCCATTTTCCTTCCTCACCAGCCTCCATCTCAACCTCCCTCCTCGGCCGCCACCTTCGCAGCCTTGCTACCGCCACCTCCTCCGCCCTTAGCCACCTTCAACCCATCCCCGACCACCACCTACACCCCCTCTACACTTCTGCACCATTCCCTTGCCCCAAATCCTTTCCCACCATGTCCTTTTCTTAGCCCCGAACCACCAACCCGAAAATACCCATTTTCCCTATTTCCACCACCTTTGAGCCCCCTTCTTTTCATTTCTTTGCATGCAGCTCATGCTGCATTAGCAGCATGATTTTCTGCATTTTTTAATCTATTTGTTTAATAATTTTAAGGTATAATCATATTTTAATTTAATTATTTGATTAATTAAGTGTTATAAAGTTTTGTACTTTGATTTTATTATTTCTAATGTAATAAGTCTTGAATTATCTCTAGGTATTGGTTTTGATAAATCAAGCTTGAACCTTTAACCAGAATACCGGTAAGGTTTGTTTGTGCGAGAATCGAGGTAATCGTTAAATTCCGCTTAAATGCATTGATTAACGTATGTTAGCACATTAGGCATTTTTAATGTGTATTATACTTGATATATATTGTTTAGCATATTATATGTGGTTATTGTGTTGGTTGATAAAAGGAAGCATGATAGGTTATATGATATGTATGGAAATAATATTTAAGGTAATAATTTGGTTGTTAAGGAAAATGTTAATTATTATTCATACTGTTTTATGCTATTGTAATATTTAATACATGTTTAATATTTTGTGAGCCTTAGGGGATTTTATTAATGTACATTGCACAAGAATATGGCCATATATATATATATATATATATATATGGGTGTTAATGAGTACTGTATTAATTATAAAAGTTGTGGATGATGCATTAATATTAATATTTTATGTAATACTAATTATAATTTAATATAAGTGGTATGCTAAGGGGTATAATGGTAAATTTTAGTAAAAAGGGGTATTATGGTAATTTTGGAGGCAAGGGAAAAATAGTAAATTTGTTAATAAAAGGATAAAATGGTAATTTTGGAAGTAAGGGATAAATTGGTCATTTTGGAAGTAAGGAGGGCAATCGGGTAATTTTGTAATAAAAGGGCAATTTGGTAATTTTGTAATAAAAGGGTAAAATTGAAATTTTATAATTAAAGGGTAAAATAGTAATTTTGTGATTAACGGGCAGAATGGTAATTTGGAAACTAAAAGAGGTAAGATAGTAATTTCATAATTAAGGATAAATGGAAATTTTATAAGTAAAAGGGCGATGTGGTAATTTTTGGGAGTTAAGGGGGTAAAATGGTAAATTTGAAGGTAAAGGGGTAAAACAGTAATTTTTTAAATCAAAGGGGTAAAAGTGGAAATTGGAAAGGAGTAAATTGGTAATTATAATTATTGAGAAGGGGAAAACAATAATTTAAATAACTAAAGGGTAATTTGATAATTTAATAATGGAGAAGGGTAAAATGGTAAATATGATAAATGTGAGGGGTAATTTGGTAATTTAACCAACCAGGGGTATTTTGGTAAAATTGATAATGGAGAAGGGTAGTTTGGTAATTATGATCATATAAAAGGGTGATTTGGAAATTTAACCAACCAAAGGGTAATTTGGTAATTTTGACAATGAAGAAGGGTAGTTTGGTAATTGATAATAGAGGACGGTAAGTTGGTAATTAACTAAATAAAGGGTTAATTTGGTAATTAACTAAATAAAAGATTAATTTGGTAATTAGGATAAGGAGGAAGGGTAATTTGACCAGCTCAAGGATAATTTATTAATTATAATAAAGGAAAAAGGGCAAAGTAGTAATCTAACCAACTAAGTGGAAAGTATATAAGTGTAATAATTATTAAGGGGGAGTAGTGACCTAATAAATATGAGTAATAACTTGGTAACCTAAATAGAGTAAGGGGTAACATAATTTGTAACAAGGAGGGTAATATGGTAATTTGTCAAGTAAGGAAGGGATGTTTTAATAATTTTATAAGGGGTAAATGAGTAGTTTGTATCTAATATGTCATTGTGATTGTGGAATTTGTGATATGACTCAAATAACGCTAATTAGCGAGATAGGAGTATTTGATGGTTAGCAAGAATCACGAGAACGAATTCTAATTCAAAATTAGATGAGACTAGGACGACCTTAATGAGTCTTCTGTGTTACCTGGGATGACCATTTGAATAAGAAATTTCCGATGATATCTGAACGATTAAAATTGGATAATTAGCTAATTGTTGTGCTTTTGTGATCACTATTAATTAAGACACTAATACTTAAAATGAAAAACCTCGAGATCGGAAATGGTGGCTCTTTAGGGGTCGCTATCCTAAAGACGTGGTTTAGCCCACAATTATTTGGTATTTACTGGTGTGCCTTTGTGCCCCAACTAGGCCCTATATCTACTCTATCTAGCTCTACGGACCTAGTTAGTGGGTATGCATACTTAAGAATTAGGTGTCCTTGTCGGTAGGGTATTGAGTTAGCTTTATGCACCAGTACGACCAGGGTACCTTTGCGTCCCTGGGTTACTAGTTGAAGGGTACTGAGTAGCTTTTGTGCACCAGTATGACCGGTATACCTTTGTGTCCCGGGGTCTTGATCTCCCTATCGAGGCAAATAAATGGAATTGTTGTGCTGAATAAAAAGGAAAAATACTAATCGTTAAAGTGAAAGATTAATGAGACGGGACTAGTGGAATTATATGATGAGTACTGATCCACCGGAAATAATAGTGGCCCAGAATGTTTTGCTCTGGATGATGTTCATGAGTATTGATCCACCAGATATAATGGTGGCAGGGATGTTTTACCTTAGATGATATATATATATATATATATATATATATATATATATATAGATATATATATTCCGATCCACCGGCCAAAATAGTAGGGGTCCTGAGCTCAATAAAATTTATTTTGGATGTGAATAAATTATGAAAAAATACTAGTCATGGAGATGATTGATTAATGATGTACTAATGGCCTGAAGGCTCGAAAAGTATCGATTGATAATTATGGCCCGTCGATATTGGTTGACTTGTGAAGTATGAGAATGTACGAAAGTGAATGTTAAGTATACACTATGAATATCTGATTGACTTGTTGGATGTGTGAATATATACGGATCTGAATATCATGTTTACACACATTGTTATGTGCGAATATAGTGGTATTTCTTGCGTGACATTGCGGACCTATTTTTAAGTACGTTTTTAAAGGGTTACTCAGTACCGTAATACTAAAGGGTTCCCTTCATGGGGCCCCTGCCTATTCAATGGGCAATACCCATTGTAGGTCATATTCAGGTGCTATTCAAGTGGCTCTCGGGAAAGAGCGTAAGGTACTATCCGGTAAATTCTAGGGTTTTAATTTGTCTCTTTTAACTTCAATGTATTTGCTATTTTGTAACCACCATTGTTGGATTTTACTCTTGTCAATTATTTACTGCGCTTCTCTGATTTATATATGCTTAAGTTTCTCGTAAAACTGTATTTTACCTTTTTAGCCTTAGCACTTGGTACTGGAATGGTATGAGTGAACCGGTCTGGTACTAAGTGTGGCGGTAATATCCCCAAAGTTCATGGTTTATTAACTTGCTTCCGCTAATTTTCTATTAATTAAACGAAATTTTTCAGTAGTGAATTTTGGGGGTGTTACAGGTGGGCCCCACGGTTTTAGCAATTTTGGGAAATGTAGTATGCCAACTATTTGTTTTAACGATTACTAGGAATGTTGTCCGTAGACGAAGGTTACTTATCGTGTTAATCTTCAATGTCTATGAGTGTTTTGTACGGTTACACACAATAATACAAAAACATTTAAACTCACAAAAAACTTCGATTACGTATCACATAGAGAATATGATGTTAAAATTCATTCAAGTATTAAGGTCATGATTTTAATTCCAAAATATCACTTAGAGCTTATTTGAGTAAGAAAAAAAATCTGAATTTGAGCTCAAAATCAACAAATAAGATGCCACTTCTAAAAAACTCTACTATTAACTAAGAAAAAAAATGAAAAGCTAAAGTATGAGTCAAAGTCAACAAAAAATAATAGCTAAGGTCAATGGTCAAAGTTATGATCAATGATCAAATTTTAACTTTTACTATTTATATATGTATCACTTTACCATTTTGAGGCTAATTTGATCATTTTATATCATAATCATGATTAATTAACTATTATCCCTAATTAAATTAGACAATAATTTATTAATCATTACAAAAATGATTAATTCACAAATAAACCTACTTATGGTGATTAGTTGGCAATTAGTAAAGAATACTTTGAACATTATTCATTTTACTAAACTTAATCAAATTTTACTGAAGCATAACTTTGGTTATAATAATCTAAACGGTAACATGTTGTATATCAAATTTATCCCAAAATTATATTAAGAAACTTTAAATTTATGTAAAACCAAAAAATTC
The DNA here is from genome assembly GCA_039764185.1 of Tamarix austromongolica. Classification (NCBI taxonomy): domain Eukaryota; kingdom Viridiplantae; phylum Streptophyta; class Magnoliopsida; order Caryophyllales; family Tamaricaceae; genus Tamarix; species Tamarix austromongolica. The sequence continues at coordinate 73,673,772 of CM077816.1, read as the reverse complement.
AATCTAGCCAAAAGATCAAACCCCAAACCCAAGCCTAATGCTCATGAACTAGCTTTTGGATGATTTTGTGCACATTTGTAGTTTTTATTGAAACAATTACATACATATCCAAATAATAAACCTAAAGTTGACTTGGAAATTAGACTCATATAAATTTAAATAGATACCAAATAAAACTCATAACTCATATTCAATTGAGAGATATTTCGCTCAAGATCTGACCCAAATTTGTAGGTCTACAAATCCTCAATTTTGAGCTTTTATTACTTAAAAGCATGATTATCATTCTAATTAAATTTAAAAAACAATGATCTATAACTCCAATACTTAATTATATCCATAGAATGCAACAAGATTCATGAAATCATGCAAACAATCATATAGTGTGCTTTATAAGAAAACACTTGGAGTGAATAAAATTAATCTTACTTGGATAAAAGAAAAATTAAAAGAGAAAAGAGGAGGGAGAGAGAGAGAGAGAGAGAGAGAGAGCTTAATTAATCACTTTAAGATCTCAAACTCACCTATTGAAAAATAAAAATTAGAATAGTAGATTTGATACTAAGACCATAAGATAAAAGAAGAGATAGAAGAGAAAAAGGAAAGGATAGAACCAAAACTTGTGTTGAAGATGGATGATGGTAATATATAAGATTCATCAATAGAGGTTAAAGACAAGTATGCAGATGAAGAACAACATAAGAAGGACATGTGGCTGCGTTGGGAGATGACTTGTGATGGAAATAAGTTAAAAGTGAAGAGAGAAGGGGAATGGGAATGAACTTATGGTTAATGATTGCTTAGTAATAATTAGATGGACATATGAGGATCAAGTGTGATAGAGGAAAAATGAAAATAGGCCTTGTTGTGGAGTGAGAGGGGAGGTTAATTGGGAGGGTAGGAGTTTTTACGGAAGGTAGAAACTAAATAATTTATTTTAATTGAATATAATGATTGAGGAATATTAATCATTACAAACACATGGTGTTATGCCACATAGGGCTGTAGGTGTATGGTGGTGATGAGAAGAGCTATGATGAATAGTTAGGAGGAGTTCTTGAGGCTTTTGGAGAATTAGGATTAAATCTCAAAGGATGAGGATAAGGTCTAGCTAGAGAAACTAAGCTTCAACAATTTATTTTGCCTATAACTATTAATTTATATAAAAGTACTAAAAATAACTATAAAACATTATTAATTCATTTTTAACTTTATAACTTTAAAATATAATGATCATCAAAGTTTTATAAATTTTATATAATTGAAGTGGTAGTTTTGAGGCATAAAATGCAATAATAGTGATTGAGATGAAAATAGTATTTTTCATCAAAACCTCGATTTATCATTTTTGAAAAAGGCTAGGTGACTCAAGAAAATATACTAAATTAAAATATTATGAATCTAGTATAATCTAGGGATATTTAGATGGATAAATGTGGCTAGGAAGGTCTCACATAATAAAATTTTGAGCAATGATACAAATAACAAAATAAGATGTTTTAAAATTAAGATTAGGGTTATACTTTTGTTTAAAAGATATAATATATATTTGAAATATTTAATTTTCTTATTTTATATTATATATATATATTTTTTAAAAATATTGAGGTTTTATAAGGACATTTGTGGACTACTCACGTTGTCCATCGCTTATTGCCGATGTAATTATTCCATCATTATCAACTCAAACAGGTCGGTCATCATATCTAAATGATATGGTCATGGAGGGTAGTTCTAGATCACAATGTAGACAAATGATAATAGTGGGTTGATCATAATTTTTTGGTCCACCATCCTCAACTAGCATGGTTTAACCATCCTTCTAAACCCATATACATTGTCCACCACCTATAAATGAAGATGATGGTAGTAACAATAGCAATGATGAGGATGTAAGAATAGATTAACAAGGAATACACCTAAGGGATGGTTGGACCATATCCTAGAGGTCTAAGGGATCCTAGTTTGATCTCAAGCTTTAGTAGCCATATTAAATTAGATATATTCTTTGGATATGTAAGGTTAAAAAGTTATAGCTTTATCACTTATTTCCTTTTTTAACTATCATGTATTTTTTATATCTATTTATTTTATTGTTTAGGATAATGAAGTTTTGAGGGTTCATACTAGACCATAGCAATTTAGCAATTAAAGGAGTACCACTAATGATTAGTGTTTCACCATAATTTATGGTATTGGATTAGAACATTTGATAACTTAAAATTTTAATTATGTGGATCAGTCTATTATATCCTCCTTTGTAGAGAGATGGAGGCCGCAAACTAACAACTTTCATATGTCGTGGGGTGAGATGACCATCACCCTCTTACATGTGCAAAATATATTAGGACTAAAGATTGATGGTCCACCATTATATGCTAGCTATACAATGGGAGGCCTATTTGGTATGGAGTATGAGGATCAAAAGGAGATGATTAAAGGGGGTGGAATGAAATTTTCAATGCTTCATACCCTATGTATATTAGAATGGTTACCAAGGGATAGTAAAGCTATTACGTACCTACTATGGTTGCTCAATGCATCGTTATTTGTGGATAATTCATCCAATCAAGACAACCTTTGTTGATTTATATTCCTCCCATATCTCACTATTATAAAATACTATACATGGATGATGGCTCTCCTATATAGACAACTCAGTATAGCATATAGATCCAAAGTTGTTTAAATATTTGGATGTGCAACTCTATTGTGGGTGATTTCATAACTATCATATGTATAATACATTCTTTGATAATTTTCTTATAATTCTAACACATTTATTATACCATACTTGGATATACAAACACTTCTTTGATTTCAGTGATGTTAGGTGTGATTTGCATAATATCAAGCATTGAAAAGAATCCATACTAAATTGGAATTGATAAGATTATGAACAATTGACGATTCAATCAAAAAATAGAATACGTGAAGAAAAAGTAGAGATCTTTATTCATGCTCTTGAATAATTACAAGATGATTAAACTAATCAATTAATCAATTATACAAATCTACAATTATTTTTAATGGAGAATTCTATGTAGAAGATGAAGATGTTTTGCATGACTTTATGGCTAGGGTTTCATCATGTCTCATTTTATTGAAGATAAAACCCTATGAGGAAAAACAACATGTTTTGGAAATAAAAAAAATACGGTATGTGCTTTTCTATGTTTATTTTCTTACTCTCAACTTTTGCTCAAAAAATAAGTCAAAGTATTTGGGAAACATGAGACCCTTGTGTTTCTTACATAATTCACATTCTACACTTAAACTTATCCAACACTTGCACGAACCAACACTATGTTATATTGTGCTTCAAATACCTAATAAAAACTCAAAATTCTCCACCTTGATGTAGTATTTATGATGTATGATATGTAAAAACCTCTACAAAAACTATGGTGCAACAAAGGGCCTCATGGTATATGAACACCAATCATTTTCGTGAAATACTTGAACTTATCTATGGTTAGTGGCTTCATTAGCATATCGGTCAAATTATCTAGAGCACCCACTTTCTCTAACACAAAATTTCCTACAACAATAGTACCCTAGATAAAGTGATACATGATATTAATGTGCTTTGTTAGATGATGGAAAGAATACTGATTCTTTGCTGAATAGACATCATTTAGACTATCATCATGAACAATTAGAGCATCATGACCAAACCCCAACTATTGTACTAAACCACCAAGCCACAAGGATTCCTAAAAAGCCTCTATTATAGCCATATACTTTACCTTAGTAGTGGACAAGGTTTCCACCTCCTGCAAGGAAGACCTCCAGCTATTAGTTGAACCACCAAGGTCAAAAACATATCCACTAGAGGATCTCCGTTTATCAAGGTCTCCACCATAATTAGAGTTCATAAACCTAACCAGCAAATCATCTAATCTCCCATACTTAATACAAGTTAATGTCATTCCCTTCAAGTACCTAAGGATCCACTTCATTGCTTACTAGTGAGCCTTTTCTAGATTCACCATATATTGACTCACAACACTAACAACTTGATCAATATTAGGCTGGGTACATACCATAGTGTACATGATACAATTAACATCATTCAAATATGGAGAAACTTCCATGAAACCTCTTCCTCTTTGGATTTAGGACAATCCATAGTAGAAAATTTGAATTAAGAGCCAATGGAGTGATCATCGTATTGGCATCCATCATATGAAACCTCTCTCGTACCTTGTTTACATAATACTTTTTTGACAAGTACAAAAGCTTTTGCTCGTAATTTTTAATGATCTCCATGCCAAGAATCCTCTTTACACCTTTAAAATCCTTCATCTCAAACTCACTTTTTAGCATTTCCTTCACCTTATCAATATTAAACATATTTTTTTCTACCACAAGCATGTCATCAACATATAGGAAAAGATATACAAAAATCCACCCTCTATTTCCTTCAAGTACATAAATCCATCATACTCACTCCTAGAAAAATCATGCTCAAGCATAAACTGATTAAATTATTTATAAAACTATCTAGGAGTCTACTTTAGGCTATATAGTGACCTCTTCGGTAGGCATACATGATCACGCATCCCCTCAACCACAAACTCATCAAGCTGTGGAATGTAAATCTCATCCTCAAGCTCACCATGTAAAAATACAGTTTTAACATCCAACTATTCTAACTCAAAATCATGAATAGCTATAGGCGCAAGCAAGGTATGAATGTATAACTATAGGAGAAAATACCTTGTTATAGTCTATGCTTGGAATCTAAGTGAAACCACATGTAGCTAATGAGCCTTGTACCTTGGTATCTATGCCCTTGGAGCTCCATGTTTGAACTTGTACACCCACTTGCAATCAATAATCTTTTTATTATTAGGTTCCTTCATAAGTTCCCATGTTTGATTCTTCACTAAGGCCTCCATCTCTTCCTCTATAGCACCACACCACTCATAGGAATTAGTACTCTCAATAGCCTTTGAGAATGATGTTGGTTCATACACATCAACAACAGTCTCTATACTAAATAAAGCATAGCCAACCAATTCTTCATAACCATACCTAATTAGAGGCTTGACAAGCCTCCATACTCTATTTGAGCAATGAAAATTTGCTTCATCTGCTGCCTAGATCCACTCACTTCAAAAATAGTGGGTCTATCAAAAGGATCTCTGCCATCCAACTCAACCTCAAGCTCCACTTAGCTTGAAGTACTATCTTACTCTACCTCCTTAGAGACACCATCACAAGACTCAGTCTTTTGGAGGAACACAAACTTATTGAAGGTAACATCCCTATTAGTCAAGAACACGAACACATTATTCCTATGCTTTAAGAAATAAAGACATACCACTCTAGAGAATTCATCACTGAATATGAGTAAGTATCGTGTACCTCCTTTGGAAACCACTCTTAAATACCCCGAAAATTCCTAATTTTATAAATTATATTTAAAAGAGGTTTTATTAGAAAATTATTTAAATAAATGACTTTTATTAAAATAAAAGGATATTTAATTAATGAAAATCAAGAAGAGATTTATAAGTATTTTAATTAGGAGGAATTTGGGTATTTTAGCTAATTAAGCATTTATTTAAAAAAAAGTTAATTAAATAAATTATTTTATTTAAAATAAGAAGGAGAAAATAGTTTCAAAATTATTAATAATTTTATAAGTAATTTAATTGGAGAAAAATTGAGGTGTTTGCTAATTAAAAAGGGATTTATGAAAAATCTTTTAAAAATCCTAAATTAGCCTAAAAAGGAGGGTAAATATTTTATTTAATTATTTAAATATTCTTACTCTAAGTACCTAAAATAAATACTCTAAATATTTATACAAAATAAAATACTAAAATAAAATAAAATAAATAAAATTTCCCCCCTCTTTCTTCCTTTTTTTCCTTTTTCTTCTCCCCCCCTTCTCGCCCGTTGGGCCAGCCCCGGCCCAACCCCCTTTCTTCCTTTCCTCCTTCCCGCGGCCCAGTGCCGTTCGGCCCGCCCTCGCACAGTGAAACACAGCGTTTCGTCCCCCATTCCGCCAAAACGCTGCGCCCCGATAAATGAAGTAACCGTTGCCTCCAGCTATGCTCGATGCCTCGTTTTGTCCATAACGCGCCCAAAACGCCGCGTTTTGGTAGGGTCTTTTGACCGTTGCCGAACCGGCCGGTCTCCCCATATTTTCTTTCTTTCTTCCCGGACCGCCGGTCCAGCCCTTTCCCCTTCCTTCTTCCCCGCGTGCCGCTGCAAATCGCCGCCCCCTACTCCGGCCGCCTATGCGCCGCCTGCACGCCGCCTCCCCTTTTCTGCCCTGCCGGCCACCCTCTCTCGACCGACCTACACCCCCTATACTCCCTAGGCCACCCGCACCTTTTCCTCCCTTTTTCCCAACCAGCGCAGAGGTCTGCCATGGCAGACCTACGCCGACTCCCCTGCCGGCCGGCGTGCCAAACGCCGCCAAACCGTACCTCCCTCTGTCCCCTCTCTCGATCCCCTCCCCATTTCGAGCCTATAAATACCCACACGAGCCCAACCTCGGGCTTTTTCAAAGACCCAACCCAGAAACCATTCCTTGCGCCGCCCCCTCTTCAGATCGCCGCCCCATCGCCGCCGCCCATCTCCGCCGCCCGAACCACCCCCGAAACCCTTCCCTGCAGCACCCTCCACCCAACCAAGCCTCCCTCAGCCCTCGATTTACCTTGCACGCGCCGCCCCAAGCGTGCGAAGTGCCCTTCCCGACCAAGCCAACCTCGAACCCCGCCACCCTTCGCACCACCGCCCACCGCCATGCCGCCACTCCCAGCGCCCCCTCTGCCTCCCAAAACCACCAAGGGAACTTCCCCAACCTCCCTAGACCCTCTATTTCCCCTGCCAACCCCTCCTTTTCCTTCCTTTCCCCTCCACCACCTCTCTACCCTCTTTCTCCCCCTACGCCGTCGCCGTCGCCGCCATCGTGCGCCGCCACCTGTGCCACCCACACCCTAGGTAGTTCTCTAAACTCCCCAACCCCTAAACCTTTATTATATAAATGCTAATTATTTTTAATAGCATAATTAATATTATTCTTACTATTATTATTATTATCACTATTAATATTATTATTAGTATTATTAATATTATCATTATTATTATTACCATTATCATTATTATTATTACTATTGGTATTATTATTACTATTGTTATTATTATTATTATTATTATTATTATTATTATTACACCTAACCTTGAAACATTTATAACTATTGGTCTTACTAATACTAGTGGCCCATAACTTTAGTATTTTATTTTAACATCATGGTCGCTATTATTATTGCTAGTATTACTATTATTATTATTATTATTATTATTATTATTATTATTATTATTATTATTATTATTACTATTATTACTATCATTATTATTAATATTACTATTATTCACTATTATCATTATTATTCGTAACATTGAACTACTACCATTAATACTAAATATTATTAAACTACTTTAAATTATTGTAGCTACTTTTATTAGTAGTAGCTTGATTAACTACTTTGAGAATATTGACCATACTTCACTTATAAAAGTAATATTACTATTCTTAGCCCTAATGGTAAGGTAAAGAGTAAGGGTAAGATAGAAAAGAATAGTGTTTTGGTCGGAGGAAAAGTAACCCCAGTTTTCCCTCTTATAGGCGAGTCAAGTTGACACCCGGAGGAGGCGTAGGAGCGTGCTCCAAGACCGGTGTCGTGCTAGGTAAGGACGAGGCTAAGGCCATATGTGTGTATTGTATGTTTTACCTGCCTTGTATGCCTTATGCGGTTGTGTGCTTTAGTCTGTATATTATCTGTGTATTCATGTAGCGCAGCTTGGAACCAAGGTACGTTCCCGTACTCTTGTTTATATGTACTAGTATGGTATGGTGCAAGGATGGTGTGGTGTGATGTGACATGCATGCTAGGAGTTTTGATGAGGAGTTGTGGACATGGATGCACGAGGACGGGGACGGGGACGCGGGGACGGGGACGGGAAGAAACGGGGAAACGCCAAATTTCGAAAAAGTAGGAAACGGGGACGGCAGGAAACGGCAAAAAAAAAAATAATAATAAAAATATATATATATATGTATGTGTGTGTGTGTGTGTGTGTTTTTAAATTAGAAATAAGTGTTTGATAGTTTACATAAATTAAAAAATTTAACCATTTCATTCACTAATATTAAAAACTAATATGAACAAATATATGGATACTTTATTATTATAATTATTTTATTTGGATATGTTAATATTTAAGATTAGTTTTACTTGACAACAATTGACTTAATATAGTACAAAACCACAATTGTTTTTGTTTATAGCAATATTTTTGCTATTTTAAATAATAATAAATTTATTAATATTATTTCTAAATGCAGCATTATAATCTTTTATGTCAATTAAATTACCAAATGCACAAAAATGGATGAAAATATTATGGAAACTCTAAAAGTTGAATAATGAATATTTCAAAGTTAGGAAAGTTATAAAAAAAAAAACTTCAAGAAAATCTAGTTCTTTGCATTTTTGGTAAATTCTAGAGTGTAATAAAAAGTATAAAAGATTTTACGCGCATCCAAAACAGTATGAAATGAGATAATTACATAACCAAACCAAACCAAGTTTAGTCATAAATTGAAATTCAAAGTTTACATAACCAAACCAAGCTAGTCTTAAATAGAAATTTAAAGTATACATAACTAAACCAAAATAGTTATACAAGGATATTCAAAGTTTACATTACCAAAACATATCTCAATTTCATACTAAGTTACTAATAACCATACACTCAAAATAGCTAGATAAAATATTCAACAATTTTACTCTCCTTCATGAGTGTCATCAACTACTTCTACTTCATCCTCATTGACATTTGTTTCTTCAAAGATCACCGCCTCTAACTCGGGTTCATCAAGAGAAAAGGAAGCGATATCAAGCAATGCAATGTCTTCATAAGAACTACAATCATCACCATAGATGTCCCACATCATTGATTTTTGTTTTTTGTATTGTGGAAGTTTTCTTGATAGAAGACGGTGATTGTTATGAACAAACACCAAATCCTCGGCACGTTTAAGAAGCAATCTATTCCTCTTCATAGAATGAATGAAACCATATGTACTCCAATTACGTTCACTACATGAAGAAGAAGATACTTGACCGAGCAATTTAAGAGCAATATTTTGAAGCAATGGTGCACTTGAGCCATGAACTCCCCACCAAGCTTTTGGATCAAGAACATCTGTATCATAAAGAGAATAAAATTCTCCAAATGAACCATACTTAAGAGAAAAATTAGCAAACTCCAAATTAACCTTTGAACGATCTTCTTGGCTAGGAAAAAGTCTTCTAAAACATTTGTTTCTTTCGATACAAATCTCCTCATCTCTAGAAGGAGCAACTCTAGTTGATTTAGCATCTAACCAAGCATCACCATAATACCTTCATTGAAATGAGAAAATCAACAATATAATATAAACTAAATATTAATTGCCAAATTGAAGAAACAAAGAAATATTTTAAAAAGATTATTGAATTAGAGAGTTAAGGTTACCTTGGATTCAATGAATATGCCAAGCAATGAAGAGGTGTATTACTTTTTGTCCAACGAGCTGTGAGTATGACATATATTACTTGAAAAAAAGAAGATATTTCTCCAAGTTCCTTGCCTTCATGTTTATAAATGGCATTTCTCACTTCATCAATCATTGTATCCCACATTTCATAAACAAGGTAAAGGGTTGGTTTATCAGCATCACACTCTCTAATCATATGGTAAATAGGTCGTGTGAACTCAAGAATATAATCAACTTGATCCCACCATAAATCATCAAGGAGTTTTTCTTTCACAAACCTTGCTTTTCCAACATTATCAGCTTTATAACACAACCAATCTTCACTGATCACCATTGCTTGAAGACTAGATCTTATAAGCTTCATTCTCTTTAAGGTAACAACAACTTGAGCAAAACGAGTATCAGCAACTGCAAGCAACTTTAATGCAGAAAATCTATTGAAGACAGATAATGTCATGGAATGCATCATTATAAAATTCTTGATTTGTATAGCATCTCCATAAATTTCAGTTATCCAATGGCACTCCTCATATGTATCAATATTGTTCTCTACATTTTTTGCAGCACAAATATTTTTCAATGCAAGGTTAAGAGTATGAACAACACAAGGAGTCCAATAGATATTAGGATAAATCTGTTCAATGATCTCACCAGCCGCTTTACAATTTGATGCATTATCGGTAATGACTTGTACAACATTCTGATAACCCACATCCTCAATGACTTCTTTTATCAACTTAGAAATAAAGTGTTTATCTTTGATCTCACCTGAAGCATCAACGGCCTTTAAAAACATAGGACCCGTATCACAAATCGCAATAAAATTTATCAATGGCCTTCTTTGTGGATCACTCCAACCATCAGACACAATAGTAACACCTTTTTCCCTCCATGTCTTCTTGATTGGTTGTACTAACCTCTCTATGTTTGCCTTCTCTTCTTGAAGCAAACTTGTTCTCAAACGATTATAACCCGGTGCAACATAACCAGGTAAATGATGGTTACCAGCAAAAGTAAAAGCTTCCATAAAAAAAGGATTCCGTGCCAAATTAAATGGAACACCACCAGTATAAAACATTCTAGCAATCAGTGCATCTAATTCATTACGTGCTTGACTATTGAATGCATTCTTAATAGGATTTTTCTCAATTACCTTTCTCTTCCTAAAAAAAGACATATCCATTGTCGAATTAGAACCACTTGAACGAGGTAAAGGCACATTCTTTGGAAGCATATCTTCGGCTCTTGTCACAGCCTCTTTTTCTAACTTTTCCATTTCAATCTTATCCTCCATCCTCACTTTCTTACAAGTTACAATACCTTTCCCAGGAATATTCAATAAATGAGCCCTTACTCTAGTGTAACTTCCTTGCTTTGTTTGATTACAAAAGTTACAAGTCCATAAAATAGTCCCCCCTCCGCTAGTTTTTTCCCCTCTAGTAACATATTTCCAAAGAGGATTATCACTTTCATCCTTAGAAGATACACTAACACCAACACTGCCACTACCACTGGCACTAGCACTAGAAGCCATGAGACGGTCGTCGCAGCAAAACAACACCACAATTCCAATAATCAATACCACAGTCCGAATCACAACACCGGATCACAACACAATTCTAATAACCAAAACAATACCACAGCATCGGATCACAACACAATTCCAATAATCAATACCAATTGTGTCAATATTCAAACCAAAGCAGCAACGAATAATCGGAATCAACACAGAAACACAACACCGAATCTTATCAACACAACAACAACGAAAAGCACTGGATCACAGCAACACAACAACACATTAGCGATATAGCACAGGATCACAGCAATAGACCAACTCCGCAATACACCAACACGACAGATATCAACAACGAATTAGTCGTAGCGCAGACCACCGAATTATCAATAACCATAGTCCGAACAAGCAATACCTGAATATAATTAATGGATTATTAGCTAAATTGCAAACAGAATATCTAACCACAATTAATTAAAACAGAACAAGCAAACAGAATATTTATAAATCAAACAAATGGCGACAATGGAGGATTTATAATTATCTATTAAAGCAATACCAGATTGAGATTCACGACCGCAAAGCAGGAGCAGGGTGAAGCACCGGCAACCGACAGGGAGCAGCGACCGGCGATAATGGCTGAATCGGCGGTGGTTGGTGGTGGTTGCTCGGGTCGAATGACGACGAGCGACGCTGGATGAGCGTAGATAATTGCTGCTCAGGTCGAATGGTGAAGGAGATTTACCAACACAGCCACGCTCGGGTCGTCGTCGTCGTGCAGAGGAGAGCCGGAGAGGAGAGCCGGAGATGAGAGCTAGAGATTGGGAGAGGTAGAGGAGTGTTTCAGAAATCGAATGGGAGCCGGGGGGAAGGAGGCCGCGAGGAAGGAACACGGGACGCCGTGTTTGGCCTGGTACCCTAATTCAAAACGACGTCGTTTTGACGTCTTTTTTTTTTCGGCCGTTTCCCGCACGTTTCAACGTTTCGGATCCGTTTCCCGTCCCGGGGATGTTTCGGGGACGCGAAACGGCTCCAATCAGCCGTCCCCGTGCATCAGAGGTTGTGGAGTGTGGGCTTGGAAAGAGAAAAATAAGCGAATAGGATAACCAAAGGGATGTACGTTGGCTAACACAGGTAAGAATGACCTAGGCAATTTATGATTAATAAATGGATGGGAAAAGGGGGAATTAAATAAATGGGATAGTGGAAGAAGTAAAGTTGCCTGAAGGAAACTAGGGTTTGCATGGGAATGATAGAGTTGGCATGGTGGAAGTGTTAGGGTGTGCATGGGGTGGTTAAGGTTCGCATGGGGGCGAACCTTACGTATGGAAAGTTACTCTGGGCGTAGGAAAGGTAATGGAAAGTTTGTTGGGAGTTTGGAGGCTCGGGGTGAAAAATAGTACGTGGGATAAAATAAGGGTACATAGGGACTGACTAGGGTTTGGGATGGAAACCCTAATTTGAGGAGGTGGAAAGGAAAAAAGAAAATAATAAGGATAAAAGAGGAGGAGTGAGGTATGAGGGAGAGTCGAGTTTGAGGGTAATGTTTGGGTTTCTAGTGTGAGAAATGTGAAAAGTATGGTAATTACCAAAGAGTGTTTAGTGGCCTACTATAAGCGTAGGAGACAGCTCGGTAACCTAAATTGGGTGAGGATATAGATAAGATTGGATGTGTGACCTGTATCCTATGTGCTGTGGATGCCTTATATGAATGCTGTGTTGTATTCTAAATGTCGTTATCTTACTTGTTTCGTGGGTGATGTGGCTTGGAAACAAGAGGTGTACTTATGTTTTCATTAGCATATGATAGTACGATTATGTCGTCAGTCTTGATGTGATGTGTTGAGATCTCTGGCCATGCATGACAAAAGATATGCCCTCGAATAAGATATGTTAAGACACTAACGACTTACAGAGAAAGATGTTGAGCCGAACCCTGACCGGTCCACCGGCTATAATAGTGGCAGGGTATCCTACCCTCGCGACCGTTCCACCGGCTATAATAGTGGCAGGGCATAAGCCCTCGCGACCGTTCCACCGGCTATAATAGTGGGGGATTTCGTTCTCAACAAACTCGAAAGGTAAAAGTGATAAGTCATGGGAAAAATATAAATGGTTACAGTTGAATACCTTGTGAGTCGGAGCCAGACCGGTCCACCGGCTATAATAGTGGCAGGGTATCTTACCCTCGCGACCGTTCCACCGGCTATAATAGTGGGGTTTCCGCACTCACATGGTCTGGATAAGACGATGATTGATTATAATCAGAGGCCTGATAAAAGGAAAGTGATATCTGGTTCATAACTTGTGTTGTTTATATGTGTTATTGCATTCTACCTATGTACCTATGCTATGTCTGCGATGTTTTGTATCTTTGTGTGTGGGCCTTAGCACACCTGCGCCCTTACTCAGTACTGGACCCGTACTGATACTACCTTGATTGACTGGGTCCTGTGATGATCCACCGATGGTGGGGAGCAGACCTTTGATGCAGGTTGATTAGTTACTAAATTGGGGTGGAAGGCTTGACCTGAGTGAGTAAGCGGTCCGGATATTTACCCTTCGAAAATTGTGTGGTTTAATCGTATTTGTCTTTAGAGGTTACAAATGTTGTATTTAATTTTTCGAGGGTTTTATTGTACTTTGCTATTCCGTTATTTTATGCATTCTGATATATGGACCTTTTAAATTGTATTTCGGAATGTAACTTTTGACCTTCGCACTCTGATTTCGTAAAACTTGTGTTTTATGAATGATTTGTTCTGGTTTTATTCCTTCTAGCCTTAGTACTTAGTATCGGATCGGTAGTTATAGATCGATCTGGTACTAAGTGTGGCGGTAATACCCCCGGATTTACAATTCTATTTGCTTGCTTCCGCTAAACTTCTTTTAAATTTAACGAAATTTTTCAGTAGTAAATTTGGGGGTGTTACATCTCTGCCATCCAACTCAACCTCAAGCTCCACTTAGCTTGAAGTACTATCTTACTCTACCTCCTTAGAGACACCATCACAAGACTTAGTCTTTTGGAGGAACACAAACTTATTGAAGGTAACATCCCTATTAGTCAAGAACACGAACACATTATTCCTATGCTTTAAGAAATAAAGACATACCACTCTAGAGAATTCATCACTGAATATGAGTAAGTATCATGTACCTCCTTTGGAAACCACTCTTGTCGGACCCCACAACTCAAAATTGATATATTTAAGAAGTCCTTTCATACTATACTTAGTTGTTGAAAAGCTAACCCTCTTTTTCTTGCCAAACACATGTTGCTCACAAATGTCTATAATACTTATACTATGTCGCACCATCCTTTATATTGGATGAGTCACCAGACATAGCACGAGACTTTCTATTAAGGACAAAAATCCTAACATGACTCTTCTTGTGACTCCTACAGCATATCATATTCTTCTACTAATTATTGAACTTGGATCTAGAGTTCTTACGATCACCAGACCCTTGCTCCTAGTTACCAATCCCTTATTATGTGAGTCCCCGAAAGTATCACTGCCAGTTAATGGCTATCAATAAAATCCCATTAAAGTAGGTTGGATTTCACATCCTCAAGGACTAAATCATCCTTCCCATACAAAATAATTTCATGAAAATGCTTATAGTTTATAGGAAAAAAAAACATGACAATATAATAGCTAAATATTCATCATCTAATTTATCATCTATGTTATGTAAATCCATAACTATAGACTCAAATTTATCCAAGTGACTTTTTAAAGATTTACCATCACCTAATTTCAAGTCATGAAGTCGACTCTTCAAAATTAGCTAATTTGCTACTTATTTTGTCATATAAAATTACTCAAGCTTTAACCACAAGGCACCCATTGTTGATTCCTTTACCACTTCTTGCAATACCTCATTAAAAAAGCACAATTGTATGGTATAGAGGGCCTTTATATCTAATTCTTCAAATATCTCACCCCTCATTGATTCTAGCTTATTCAAATGACTGGATAATGCTTTATCTAATCCATTCTAAATTAGAATCACCCATATCTTTAATTTTCATTATATTAAATTGATGGATCAAACTTCTCAATATTAAATCTTGTACCCATCCCGATTCCCAGACCTCTTCAACAATTCAGCTCTAATAGCAAATTGTTGCGGAATAGCGTGGATTGAAAAGGATAAAAACCAAATTGGAATTAACAAGATTATAAAAAATTAGGGATTCAATCATAAAATAGAGCAAGAAAAAAGTATAGATCTTTATTCTTACTCTTATGTAATTATAGAATAATTAAAATAATGAATCGATCAATTACATAAATCTACAATTCTCTTTTAATATATAATTCTATGGAGAAGAAGAAGAATTTAGGTTGCACGGCCTTACAGACATGGCTTAATCATGTCTCCTTTTATAGAAGATAAAACCTTATGGGGGAAAACAACATGTTTCAAAAATACAAAGACCATGGTCCGTGTTTAGGAAACATCGGATCCCCATGTTTATTTTCTCACTATCGACTTTTTCCCAAGAAACATATCAAAGTATTTAGGAAACATGAGACCCTTGTGTTTCTCACATAATTCACATTCCACACTTAAACTTCTCCAACACTTGGAACAAACCAACACAATGTTATGTTGTGCTTCAAATACCTATTCAAAACTCATAGGACTCTCACACACCTCATTGTTAAAGATGGTGGTGTGATTGATATTTTAGCAAGAATCATTTTATGCTTGGATACTATCAAAAGGTGATTAGTTATATGTTTGTGAGATGGTATCCTCATTCAACTTAAAATGTTCTTATATTTTTTATAATAGTTATTATAGTGAAGTCAGTATAATCCTTTTGTTACAAGTGATATAGGATACATATGATGTAATTGGTTAAAGGGGTGATTGTCTTATAGCACTTTTTACATAGTAATATACATTATAAGAGTGTTGTAGAAACATATATATAGAAGCAATTCACTCATTAGTTTAGATTTACATAATTGATTCCCCATAACCCTTTTAAGTCTATAGGAAAGACATTTAGAGGACCTAACACCAAAAGGTATAAATTTCCCTATCATCACATGCTTTCCCAATGGAAGGTGTGGCATGAGCACCTACTTGACCCACATATTTTTAGAGCGTTGTTAGTGGACCTATGGGATTATATATATTATTATGTTAGTGTGGCTCAGATATTTGTTACAAATGACATATCAACTTTTTTTTTTGTTGCATAATGAGGATGATGAAATTATATTTTAGAGTTATCTTATTGATGCATCAGTAGCTATCAATCATATATACTAGAGGGGTGAACCATTCCCAATGTAAGAGTAACAAAAATCTTATGTTGAGACTATTGTTTGTCAGTTAGGAGTTACTATCTTGCTAACACAACTTTTGGTAAGTTTATTGAAAAACTTCACTTCATATTCTTTCAATTTCTCTACTAAATCATGCCCTTCAAGAGTATTTGTGAAAATGTGATTATGTGTTCCATTATTATCAAGTGTTTCCTATCATCCATAAGTATTTTAAGCATCAATAACTTTGAGAAGATAATCAAATTTCTTCAAGGATATGTTTTATACATTATTATATGATATATACCAAGTATATATGTAACACCCTGAGTTGATGCGACCACACGAGGGCTACCTTAGAACACTTTCACATTGATCAGTTGGCTTCATAGATTAACATGATTCCTTTCAGTGTGCTTTATCCTCACTCACGTACTTCTTTAGAAATTTTCTAAAACTTCTTAGGAAGGTTACCCATCCTAGAAATTGCTCCATAGCCAGCATGCTTACTTGTTGAGTTCTTAGGATGGAATCACCAAAAGGATGGTATACCATGTTGATATAAGTAGCCAGATCACTCCTTATAACCTTTGCTCAATTTAGGGTATTACAATCACCCCCACTTAAAGAACTCAATGTCCTCGTTATACATCAACCATTGTCTTAATACTATTTATCCCAACAATCATCTCGCTAGGTGGCTAATTGACTCACCCACGCTTAGCTCACAGTCACAGTTTTGCTCTGATACCATTTGTAACACCTTGAGGCAATAGGACCATGTGGGGCTTACCTTGGAACACTTTCAGATTGATCGGATGGCCTCATAGATAAACATGAGTCCTTTTAGTATGCTTTATCCTCACTCACGCACTTCTTAAGAAATTTTTTAAAACTTCCCATGAGGGTCACCCATCCTAAAAATTGGTCCACAGCTAGCACGTTTACCTATGGAGTTCTTAGATGGACTTACTAAAAGGATGGTATGCCATGATGATATAAGTAGCCAAATCAATCCTTATAACCTCTTATCAATTTGGGACATTACACAAACTCAAATAGTAAAACCTTTAGACAATAATAACCTATGAAAAGATTCTAATTACTTAAAGTGGAACATTATGTGGATCAAGACTGATTGTACCTTGTTATCAGTTCACTAATGAGAATAGTGGCTATAAACATTTTTCCTTAGGGTTGTACCTTATTGACTGATCCATTAGTGAGAATAGTGGTCAAGAGTGTGTTGCTCTAGGATTGTACCTTATTTACCATTCCGTCAGTGAGAATAATGGGGTCCTTGAACCTACGTGGATATAATTCATGAGTTGATTATTTAATGCACTATTATCTTATGTATAGATAAAAATGAATGAACCAATATGACCTAATTATGTGCATTTATTTCTTATGATGGTATTATTAACTACTCTAACCTACTTAACCGTTTATTACCTTACTCAAAACATAGCACTGTGATCACCCCTATTATGGGTGCCACTTATCCCATGAGCAGTGTCTCCTTCTGATCCTGTGTAGGTGAGTGAGGATTTTTTGAATGACTTTGACGCTTATGATGATATGATCAGGGTAAAGTGATGTAGTTCTATCCAGGATTGGGGACTAGAGAGAGTGACATCTGACTATTTCCCTTTCTAACTTTATAGTTTTAATGTTTACTTTCATCAAATGATGTTTATGTATTTCATTATTTCTTTGGAAACAAACACTTAACCTTTATTATGTTATGAAATACTACCTTGATATGTTTATCATGAGTTGCACCCTATTTCTATTTTACCTTGTAGTTTGTACAAGGATGTCCTAGGGCCATTCTTATACCAATTATGATGATAAAACCCCCTCTTATGGTTGGATGATTTTACGTTAATTTTTTTATACTGATTTTTGGGAGTGTTACACCACGACCCAACTAGTGGGCCAAAACCAAATGACTTGTGAAGTAATTCACTAGTTTCCCCCTCACAAGTTAACTTGTTTATCTATACAAAACACTCATAAACCCAAGTGATTTAAGAATAATTGAATCCTTACTCATCCATACAAAAATTATATAAATTCATGCTTAACATGTCATGTATACTTAAAATATGCTTAGAATTCAAATCTGCCATCATACCTTATAATCCACCAAAATTTGCAAAATGGATAAAATGGACAAACATGTTTACAAACTATAAAATCTCATGTTATATATAGAAATCATGTTGAATAATGGTAATAACATGGAAGAATGTCAAGCATACCAAAACTTAGCTTGAATTATAATTTCACGTAAAGAGTCCTAGCCTCATATGCTTGCATACTTTATCCAAAATACATAAAATAAGCTTACATGATTCTTATGCATTTATAGTTGAATTTAAAATGCAATTATGATAGAAAAGGTAAAGGGAAAATAATAATAATATTAAGATGAACCATAAGTTAAGGTAATTTTGATTTAAGTTTAGCACACATTCTTCTTGTAAATAATATGCTAGCTAAATAGCCAACCTACCAAGCCTTCTCAATTTCCTAGGTAAAATCAAGAGCTTAAATAAGTAGAAAGCCTTTAAAATAATGTAAAAATCATCAAAGTTAGAAGAAAAGGAGAAGGAAAATTCCTTAACCTTGACCAAAAAATATGAACACCATGAAGAGGATATATCAAGAATCTTTAAATATTTCCTTACTTTAACCGTTATATGTTCGCATGAAAATAAAAGGAGCTAAACCAAGGTTTAAGAATAATATGAAAGAGGGAAATAATCTTGAAAATAAGAGCCAAAGAACAAATGGAGAAATCAGATGCAAGAAAGGAATAAGGAAAAATGATTCAAAGTTCCACTCTTAAAGAATTTGATAAGAGAAAAGAGAGAAAACTAATAGCAAGTTTATGAGTGTCTTAAAAGGGAAATGAATTAGAAAATGAAGGCTTAGGGAATCCTAGGTTAATAATGAGGAGAAGGATAAAGGTTAAAGTGTTGACTTAAGGTAGAGTGTGAAGTACATAGGTACAAGAGGTGGGTATGATGAAGGTGAGGTAATTTGGAGAAAATTTTATCTCAAACTAATAAAAAGGCAGGAAATAGTAGGTGTAGGATAACCCTCACATAGTATTAGGAAATATATAAGATAGGGTAGGAGAAAGGAAAAAAGTTAAGTAAGGAAAATCACCTCAAAAGTTCTTTGGGATATTTTTATCTAAAAAAACTTGATGATTATAAGGTTTCACAAATGCTTGGAAAAAAAATTAAAATAAGGAATGCATTTGATGTTTTGAAAAAACTAATCAATAAGTTCATTAATACTAATTATCTAGTTTTACCACTTGCCTCACTTTCAACAACTAGTTCATTCATCCTTCTAGGATGACATAATAGGTTTCAATATGAAATAGTTGACTAGCATCTATTTACTATCTAGTTTCTAGAAACCTTAATTATAAAATTGTTAATTATGTGTAAATAATTATAGGTATTATCATAGAGTTGGATGTTATATTATTATTGGATTGTTATTGTTTTTAAATAACGTATAGTATTAGAATATTATTTTGAGTTATATTAATTTAGTATAATGTTTTTATTTATTCATTCCTGAATTGATTTTTTAATCCTTAAACCTTTTATTTTAACCCTCTAACCTTACCACACTCCCTTCCTATATCATGCTCCCTCCCTCTTTAGTGTGTCCCAATTAGCCAATTTCTAACTTAAAGCCCCAACAAATCTTAGCCTAACTAGATCACTTGTTTAACCTAACACTACAAGAAAAAAAAAACAATGCAGCTTACATTCTCTGTGAATTTCATTTTCTTTCCCACACATTGTGACCTTACAAAGTGCACCTCTTCCAAACTTTGCACACCCAACATTCACGCTACTCAACCATATACTAACCTACCCCTAAATCAAGTCATCCCCCTCCTCACCTAGATTTTCTCCTTTCTCTTATAATGTTAGTCTCACATCATTTGCACTGAGACTAGTTTTTATGTTCATATATAACCTACAATATTAACCAAAACTTAATCCTTTTCCCCACCTAGTTCTTTTTCGTACACCAAAGAACCCATAAAACTTCCCCCTCCCCTTTCATTCCTTTTTTGTCTTCGATACCTAATCGCCTCATCCTCCCTGTTAACTACCAAGTCTTTCCTATTGGTGTTCTATATTTTTTATGCGGTAACCTCAACCTACATAACTCCCCTTCTTCCCATTTGTGTTTATATCTATCTTTTAATTCCTATGAAAGCTAACTCCTCCACTTTTCCTCCTTAATAGTGGACATCGTTACCCCCTCCATCCCTTATATTTCATTTCACCAGCATTAAAGCCACACCCCACATAGTTCCTTTCATGAACAACCTTCCATCATCATTCTCTAGCAAAGCTAATACAAAAGGCTAACCCCTATCAGTGTATACTTAACTAACCCCTAGCTCCATCTTGTTGAGCTATAACCTAATACCTTCGTTCGGTCCTTATTATAAGTTGATATATAATAAGAACCATCTCAACATTACCAATGTAATCCTTTCACATTGAGATGGTCATGCTACATGATTCATTCATGTAAGACCTCATTATATTGTAGCACCTTTATGCTACTACATTAGCCTTTTATTCATCCTTCTTACTAAACATTCATAAAGGGTGCCCTCCTCACATTTAGCAGCCTTACATCTTAGCCTCCTTATGATGTTCCACACTATAAGCATCCTTAGTCAAGTTGATTTCCCCTATTGTTATGTATTACATTACCTCAAATACCCCTTGCACCACCCTTATTTTTGTAGCTTAGCTAACCATCTTCGATTGTGGGTATGATTTTTCTTTTATGTTTGGTTGTTAATGAATAATTGATGTCTTCTTATTTCCTTTTTTTGGTTCTAATATTTTTTTTCCCTTTTGGGATTTTTTTCAAAGAAGAGAAGGAAAGATAGTTGAGGCTAGGGATTTGGGATCATGTTATTTTTCCTAGTACCTTGGAAGATAGGTAAATACAACCCTTTCCTATAGGGTAGAATATTTAGATGTGAGCACGATAAGCTTGTTAGTAATAGTATCATGTAAGTTTTTCATTATTGTAAGATTTGTTATTGTTATTGCAATATTATATTTATGTGCAATTTGTGAGTATTAATATGATTTATGTGATAGAGTGATAGGCATGAATAATGTCAATAATATGGACTTTAACAAGAAGATTTAATGTGATTATATAATGATTTTTTTTTCATAATTCAGTCCACTTTTTTTTTATTTACTACTCTTGATTATAATTTGTAGGTATTTCAAGAATATGGGATCAAAAGGAGCTAAAATGCAATAGTTGGAACAAAATAGAAGTAAACGCGAGTGCTCAAAGTATGAAAAGGAATAAAGACTTGAAAATCTAAAAATTATGAAATATGAATTTAGAAACTTGCCGAACATACAAATTATAGATATTTTTTATCTTTCCAACACATCAAAAATCTACTCAATACAAAGTCAAACGAAGAAGTTATGGCCGAAATATGAAACATGCACAAAGTTAAAGCAGAGACACAATACATTAGTGTTGATTTACATGGCAGTATTGATGGGTAGTTACCTATGCATAAACTAATTTTTTGTTTAGTTTGAGGGAGAAGAGAATGGGATAAAAAGATGAAAATTTTGATTTCACAAAATAGAGATCGAGGGTTACATGTTTGATATCACCCAATGCAATCCCACCTCCAAGTCATCCATAATCTTACATCTCTTGATCTCAATTTCTTATTCCCAATCGGACAGATAGAACAGTGAATTTCTTATCTTGAATAAAGAGGTTATTGAATTTTTCCTTTGTTTTTTTTTCAATTGATGTAATTCTCTATGTTTAAGATGTTGAGAATAATGAAAGCCATGATCGGCTAATTGATCTGTGCCGAGGTGAAGGGAAATCCCCTAATGCAGATGCATTGAGAATCTAAATCCTCCCCAATCTAATTCCTTGTCATATGTGTTGTGCTAATGATTTAATTGGAATAATAGAGAAAATTGATCATTTTTTATATTATTATTTAGAGAAACTTGGCGAGATTCAAGAAATGAGTTAGAGTACACTCCATCAGCATGGCTAGAGACCAAACCACAAAGTTGAGAGACATTGGATAGCTTCTACAAATAAAAAAGGGATATGATACATAATAATGCGTTGCCTATTTTTACATTCATACTAGAGATAGACGGGTCTTAATAGACAATAGGGTGTAGTGGCTCAAGAGAGCATTACACTACCTACTTTGGTTGGCATTCATGACAAAGTGTTTTGATTCAAGATTTGGGGTTAATATTCAATCACATTGGGGTTGAGGGGATTGACCCAAACCTTAGCCTTTTCTCTAACTGAATTTCACTTGTTCTTATATTATAGTTAGATTTAGTTTGCACATTATTTTTTCATTTAGAGTTAGACATCATTTTCCCCTATTGTTAGTCTAGATATAGGATTTCCTTTTTCTATCACATTGCTCAGTTCCTAGTCCCTATGGGATCAACCTTGCATGCTACTTCAACACTGTGCACTTGTAGTTAGAACTTATAAATTTTTTGGCGCCGTTGCTAGGGACTAGGCAACAAGTGACCTTAGGATCCAAGATATTTTCTTTTTTTTTTAGACATTTGTGTTTCTATTTATTTTATTTTATTTTTATCCTTCTAAAGTTTATTCGAGTGGTTTTATAACTTTGCATAGGATTTCTAGTGCATGACCCACTCTTGTAAGGGTGAGCTAGAGCCATTTGATCTAAAGATTGAGAGGAATTTCCATAGGTTGCACAGATTGGATAGATGCGATAAAGGCATGAAACATGCTAGGAACCAACAAACTCTTAATCCATAAGACCTATGTCCTCCACAAGTATTTAATCCAAATTTACAATTTAATCCGTCTCTTCTATAGGCACCACTTTAGGTGCAAGTACAAGCTCCAATGGGTAGGTCTCTTAAAGACTATGCCACCCTAAATCTAGATGGTATAGGTTCTAGTGTCAAATAGCCAGCCATGCAAGAACACAACTTTCAAATTAAACCGTCCATTATTCAGATGATTCAAACAATAGTTCAATTTAGAGGATTGACAAATGATTACCCGAATGCTCATATTGCTAATTTCCTTGAGATTTGTGATACTTTTAGGAAGAATGAGATTTCTAATGATGACATAAAGCTTAAACTTTTCCCATTCTCTCTTAGGGATAAAGCTAAGAGTTGGCTACATTATTTACTGATGGGATCAATTACTATGTGGGATGATATGGCTCGAAAATTTCTTGCTAAATTCTTTCTGTCGAAAAAAATGGTTTATTTGAGAAATGATATTACTACTTTTGTGTAGTATGATCAGGACTCATTATATGAAGCATGGGAACAATTCAAAGAATTGCTGAGAAAATACCCTCACCATGGTCTACCTATTTGGCTGCAAGTTCAGACTTTTTATAACAGTTTATTTTCTACTAACTGTTCCATGCTTGATGCAGTTGTAGGTGGGATAATCATGAACAAGACCCCAAAAGATGACTATGATTTTATTGAGGAGTTAGCAGCTAACAGTCATCAGTGGCATACTGAGAGATTATATAGTAGGAGTGCAAGCATCCATTCTGTCAATGTCATCTCTACTCTTTCGGCTTAGTTAGATGCTTTAACTAAACAAGTGGCTAACTTGCGTGCTTCTATGGTGCAGGTCCTGATTATGAGATGTGACTTATATGGTGGACCTCGCATTAGCACTGAGTGCCAAGTAGGTAACCCTTTTGTGCATTCGTCTGAGCAAGCAAATTTTGTTTCAAATTTTGGCAGGTCCAACAACAATCTTACTGAAACACTTACAATCCTAGTTGGAGGAATCACCCACATTTTTCTTGGAGAAATCAAAACTCAACTAAGGCTCCAAGTCAAGTAAGACAACCTCCAAGATACCAAACCATGAACCTTAAACCAAAACCTAGTTTGGAAGAATTTCTTACTTAGTTCATAAATCAAAGCGAGTCTAGATTCCAAAATCAAGAAACTTGAATACAAAATCAGGAGAAGAACGTGGAGGTGCAAGTAGGATAGTTAGAAAATATGATCTCTAAAAGAGACTAGGAAACCTTGTCTAGCAATACAAAAAGGAACCCACGAGAGGATGCAAAATCAATCACTTTGAGGAGCGGTAAAGAGTTATCTGATATACCATTTCTGAGCTTGGAAGAGAAGGGTAAGAAATGGGTAGTTGATGAGTAACCTATAGGAATTTCTAATTCTCAAAAGGAGGTAAGAGATGACCCTATACCGGGTAAGGGTTCACATCATGAGGTAAAAATCTTATCACCCTTGCATCCCATTTCCCCAAAGATTGAAACAATAGAAATTGGATACACAATTTTCTAAGGTTCTTAAAATTTTTTAAAAATTACATAAAAATATTCTATTTGTAGATGCTTTAACCCAAATGCCTTGTTATGCTAAATTTTTAAAGGAAATTTTAGCTAATAAAAGGAAACTAGTGGATTACGAGATAGTCAAACTTAACGAGGAGTATTTTTTTGTACTCCAAAACAAACTACTCCCTAAGCTAAAAGATCCAGGAAGTTTTAGTATTCCTTGTAATATTGGTAGTTTACATTTTGATAAGGTTCTTTGCGATCTTGGTGAAAGTATTAACCTCATGCCCTTTTCCATTCTTAGGAAGCTTGGATTAGGTGAACCAAGGGGCATGACCATATCTCTCCAACTAGTGGATTGATCAATCAAGTATCCACGTGGTATTATTGAAGATGTACTGGTAAAAGTTGACAAGTTCATCTTTCCTGTGAACTTTGTCGTTCTGGAGATGCAAGGGGACCATGAGGTACCTCTAACTCTAGGGAGACCAATTTTGGCCACAAGTAGAACTCTTATTAATTTTCATGAGGGTAAACTAATTCTGAGGATTAATGATGAAAAAATTATTTTTAATATATTTGATGGCATGAAATGCCCTCACAAAGAAGATACTTACTTACGCATTGATTCTATTGATGAGTGTATTAGTGAGTATTTTTAGGTGAACAGATTAGATGACCCATTAGAAGCATGTCTCACAAATGGACTTGGTGAGCATGAAAAAGATGAGAGCCTTACAAATGTAATCCACTATTTGGAGGCGTCTCCTTCATATCCCAAATTTTCAAAGCCACCACTTTGAGGCTTGGACCATGACGAGATAAAAAAAAAATTAAAAACCTCCATTGAAGAGCCTCTTGAGCTTGAGCTTGAGCTCAAACCTCTCCCCTCTCATTTGAAATGTGTGTTTTTAGATGGTTCTACTTCTCTTCCAATGATTATTCCCTCTTCTTTGAGCAAGATGATGGAAGAGAAGCCAGTGAGGGTGTTAAAGGAGCACAAAAGTGTTTTTGGGTGGACCATTGCAAACTTAAAAGGAATTAGTCCATCTATAGGCATGTATAAAATTCTGATGGAGGAGGGTTGTAAGCCAGTGGTGCAACCTCAATGACGACTTAATCCTATGGTGCAAGAAGTGGTGAAAAAGGAGGTGATCCAATTACTCAATGTAGGAGTAATTTATCCTATATCTAATAGTGCATGGGTTAGTCCAGTGCAGGTGGCACCTAAAAAGGGGGTATTACTGTTGTGGCTAATGACAAGAATAAATTGATCCCTACACGTACCTTAACAAGCTGGCATGTTTGCATGGATTATAGACGAGTAATTGATGCCACCAGGAAATACCATTACCTTCTTTCCTTCATTGATTAGATGATAGAGAGACTGGCATGCCAATACGGGTATTCGGGTTACATACAAATCCCTATTACACCTGAGGATTAAGAAAAAAAAATATTCACATGTCCTTATGGTACGTTTACATATAGGAGAATGCCTTTCGGATTGTGCAATGCTCCAATTACTTTTTAGAGATGTATGATGGCAATTTTTTATGATATGGTAGAGGATTTCATGGAAATTTTCATGGATGATTTTTTTGTGTTTGGATGTTATTTTGATCCATGCCTAAATAATTTGGATAATGTGTTGAAAAGACATGAAGACATAAATTTAGGCCTTAACTAGGAAAAATGTTATTTTATGGTCCAAGAGGGGATTGTTCTAGGTCACAAAATCTCTAACAAGTAGATTGAAGGTGAGAAGGCAAAATTTAAAGTAATTGAAAAAATTCCCCCTTCATCTAATGTTAAAGGTCTCAAGATTTTTTTGGGTATACTGGCTTTTATTGAAGATTCATTAATGACTTCTAAAAAAATAGGTAAGCCCTTGTGTAAGTTGCATGTTAAATATGCTACTTTCATTTTTTTTATGAGTGCTTGCATGCGTTCAATACATTGATAGAAAAGTTGATTAGTGCACCTATTATGGCATTTCCTGCCCTTTGAATTAATGTGCGATGCAAGTGATTTTTCTATTGGGTCAAAGGAAGATAAAAAATTTCAAACTATTTATTATGCTAGTAGAATTCTAAATTCTGCACAAAAAAATTATGCTACTACTGAAAAAGAATTGTTAGCCAAAGTAATTGCATTTGATAAGTTTCATTCTTACTTATTGTTGAATAAAGTCACTATTTACTTTGACCACTTTACATTAAAGTACTTGTTTGCTAAGAAGGATGCAAAGGCTAGGATAATAAGATGGATATTGCTACTCCAAGAGTTTGACTTGGTGATCAAAGATAAAAGGGGGAGTGAGAGTAGTGTTGTAGATCATCTCTCACAACTTCCCCAATCTATCATAAAAGAGCTAACCAATTCCATAAATGAAGAATTTCCTAATGGGAACCTTTGAAACGTTCAAATCACACCTACTCCATGGTATGTTGATATAGCCAATTTCTTAGTAGGTAACATCTTACCCACTCATCTTTCATATCACCACAAAAGGAAGTTTCTTTTTGAGGTAAAGTATTATTTTTGGGATGATCTGTTCCTATTTAGAATTTATGTTGATCAAGTAATTAAGAGGTGTGTGAATGATGAGGAGATTTATTCCATCCCGGAACATTGTCATAGTAGGGAAGTCACTTTGGACCACCTAGGACTGCAGCTAAGATTTTTAAATGTGGCTTTTATTGGCCTAATATTTTTAAGGATTCTCACACCTTTGTTTCTGCTTGTGATAGGTGTCAAAGGATAGGAAATATATCCCGTAAACATGAATTGGTCTTAACTAGTATCATGGTTTATGGGTTGTTTGACGTTTGTTGTATAAGATTTCCCTTATTCTTTTGGTAATGAGTATATCCTTGTGGCTATGGACTCTGTATCCAAGTGGGTGGAAGCTGTGGCACATCCCACGAATGATGCCAAGGTGGTTGTTAAATTCTTGAAATGAAATATTTTCATGTGATTTTACACACCTAGAGCTATCATTAGTGATGGAGGAAAGCATTTTTGTAATCAAGAATTTCAATCCCTCCTAGCTAAGTATGGAGTCACGCATAAAGTGGAAACTCCCTACCATCCTTAGACAAGTGGTCAAGTCGAAGTAACCAATAGTGAGATTAAATAGATGCTGGAGAAAACCATAAGTGTAACTCAAAAATATTGGTCTATCAAATTAGATGACGCAATTTAAGCTTATAGAACAACATACAAAACTTTGATTGTTATGTCTCCCTACCGTTTGGTATATGGGAAGGCATGCCATCTCTTGGTCAAACTTGAACATAAAGCATATTGGGCATTAAAGTTTCTAAATTTTTATTTGAGTGATGCAGGTAAGCATAGGAAACTTCAACCGAATAAAATGAACGAGTTTTGTTTTGATGCGTATGAAAATGCAAAGATTTACAAAGAACTTACCAAGAAGTTACACAATAAGCATATTCCCAAGCGTGATTTTTTCAAGGGACAACAGATGCATATCTTTAATTCTAGTTTGAGGCTTTTACCTGAAAAGTTGAAATCCCAATGGTCTTGGTCGTAAACCTATATTCCTCCTATGCGGTGGAAATTTCCAGTCCTAAAAAAAGAATTTTCATATTAATAGTGAACAATTAAAACCATGTAATGGTGGTGGTGTTGAAAAACTCAAGATCGTTATTCTATTGACAAACAAAAATTAGACATGAGGGAATTGAGCTAACGACTTTAAACAAGCACAAGATGAGGTAACCCAAGTTTATGCTTTCATTTACCTAGTTTTTTTTTTCACTTTTGATTTTTTTAGCTCATACTAACTCATAGGTATTTTATGTTTATATTAGTATAGGTGATGAAATCTCAAAGGGGATGATGTGGGTTCCAAAGGATAACAACAAAAGGAAGGAGAAAAATGAAGAAACGAAAAAAAAAATCTATGTTTTGAAGTGTTGGGAGATTTAAGAATTTAAGAATTAATTGTAGGCAACCCGTATCCAAGGTTTATTCTCCATTTGAAAAAATTAAGGCTTTTCATTTTCCAACCACAAATATAGATTACTCATAGCTCTAAAGTGATCTAGAATTGGCAAGGGACGTTCTACCACTACTGCGCCACCACCTACTGAGTAAACATGGCCTGTGAGCTCCTCTTTTCCTTTTTACCTTATCAGCACATTGGAGATAATGTGAATTATAAGCATGGGGGATATTGTAGGGCTACATTTTTCTTTGCTTGTGTTTCTTAAATTATGTTTATAATTATGCATTTCTTATGTTTCTTTAAAAATAAATTTGAATTGAAAAAAATTAGAAAATTTTGAAATTAGAAAAAAAAAAAAAAGAGGAATAAAAGTGGGAAATGATATTTTATTGATGATAATAGAAGATTTTTTTTAACATGAGGTTATAGTAAGTTGAGTTAATTTGTTGAGACCCCTTAACATTTTCTTGAAAATGATTTTGATATTTTGAGCTTAAATGTTTTCGTTGCATTCTTAAGGGACGATTGTAATTATATTGGTGAAATTGAGGGTCATATATGCATTGAGATTTTTCTATGGTTCATTGTAGTGTAACTAATGTGGTGACCTGTTATATGATTTAAATGATTAGAACTGGCATTTTTGTTTGGAGCTTGTGAGATTTTGAGCCTAAAAGACCAACTCATAAAAAAACCAATCTTAATATTTTTTTTATGTGTGATGTCCTACCATAGCTTGTGAAATTAGAACTTGCAATAATTTTCTTTGAAATTACGTATGACTTATGATACACATTAAGATGAAAGAGGCACCTTTTTCTTTTCTTATAAAACCTGCATTAGCCAAATACCCTAAGATTAACGTTTTATCCTTTGCTAACCCTTTTGAGCTTTTGGCCTAATTTGTTGAATCTAACCACACTTGTAACCTTTATTCGTGTATCCCTAACTTAGTCTAGAGCTAGTGGGGCGATGAATATATTGAGAATAAAGGTATGAGTATAGTGTATCTCAAGCAGGGGGACTTGTGAAAAGGTGAATAATTATGTAGAAAAAAAAAAGAAAAAGAAATTTGGGTTTATTTTTCATGTTGAAGATGTTGGGACTCTTGAAAGAAAAAGTGGAAGAGAAAACAAAAGAAAAAAAAATATTGAATAAGGTGAAAGAGACTTGTATAGCCATTAGTGATCACACTTCATTGGTTCTAGACTTGTAGCCAGAAAAAAAAAAGATGTCTTAACCTTCTTACCCTTGACCCCGTTACAACATTTATAAGACCTATTGATTATTGCGTGCTCGAAGTCTTTATAGTGGTGGAGAATCAAGAAGCATTGTAAGCATATGGGTGATCATGTTCATGAGTACAAGGACTTGAGAAAAACTTCAAAATTAATTCATATAAATAAACACGAGAGAGGAGTGTCCCAATACCTAAAGTGAGGTTGCTAGTTTGAAACTTGAGTCTTGTACGAGTTTAGCTCATGGCTGCCTGCAACCCACGCAACATTTATCCTTGCATGATCCTCTTTGCATGGTTTTGACTTGAGAACTCAACAATATATTTCCACTTCTTTCCTAAATATGTAACCTAAAAAATATTTTCGAGAATTGTGTTTTTACATTTTGATGAAATTTGGGATCTTGATGAGTTGATTTGAGTTGGTGTGATGTGAGTGTTGAACAATCTTTATTGAGAAAGGGATCTCATTTTTACCTATCACTTCTACTATATGCTTTTATATGTGTTGGTTGCTTGAGGACAAGCAATAAGTTAAGTATAGGGGAGTTGATAGGCATGGTTTATGTCAATCATGTGAACTTTAACATGAATATTTAATGTGATTATATGATGAATTTTTTCATACTTTAGTCCACTTGTTCTTGTTTACCACTCTTGACCATATTTTGTAGGTATTTTAAGAATATGGGATCAAAAGGAGCTAAAACGCAATAGTTGGAATAAAACATAAGCAAACGTGAGTGCACAAAGTATAAAAAGGAATAAAAACTTGAAAATCATGCATTATGCGATCTTAATTTGGAAAAGTGTTGAACATGAAAGTTGTTTATATTTTTGTATCTTTCCAACGCATAAAAAATAGGCATAATACAAAGTCAACCGGAGAAATTATGGATGAAATACAAAATAAGCACAAAGTTGAAGTTGAGACAAGACGCTACCGTGTTTATTTACACGGCCGTGTCGATGGGCAATTACATATATATAAACTTATTTTTCATTTAGTTAGAGGGAGAAGTGAATGGGATAAAAAGACGGTGATTTTTATAGCACTAAAAGGAGATCTAGGGTTACTTGTTTGGCATCACCCAATCCAATTTATGAGTATTAATATGATTTATGTGATAGCGCATGTAATATTATATGTTATGTGCAATTTAAGAGTTATACTTAAATGTGTGAGTTTGTACATGCAACAATGAGTAAAAGCATGCTAGTTTATGTACTTAATATTTTGTGATCTTAACACGTGTTTTTTGTGCCTTCAAGGCATTTCCATGACATGATAAGTATTTCTTCCTTAACCTTACATGTTTTAGTTAAATATTGATATATACCATGGTAGTAGTTGAGTATGGTTAAGGTTAGTTTTCCATGACTTAATATTTGTATGCTTTAGGGATGGAATTGCCATTTTATATATATCATACTTCAATTTTCTCTATGAGGGTTGATTAAATGAATAAAATTATTATGCATCTTTATCATGAAATTAATGACATGTTAGATATGTATGCTTAGTATTTTTTATGTTCTATATGCTAAAATCCTATATATAGGGTATTGTAATCTTTTTCCATCTTATAGAATTTACTTCCATGATAAAGTTTTACAATTTATTGCCTTTCATTCCTTTTATAAGAAATTTCTCACCTTAATAATGTTTGGCATTAAAATGGAAAAATGCTATCATTAGGGTTTTGAGGGAATTTTGGTCACTTGTGATTGAAATATGAATAATTAGACTTGTTAACTTAAGGTTGACCTTTCACCTTCATCTTGATAGTTGACTTAAGAGTTGGCATTGTAAATACAATTGGAACATAATTGATCGAAAGGATTGATTAGTTGAAATTGGATACTTATTTAGGTTATGATGTGACATCTAATCCTAGGTCGTGATGACATTGATTTTAGAAGCCCTTGTGGTCCCTTAAATTTGATTGATGGTTTAATATTTTTTATATATATCCTATTATCTTTAGATAATAATAATGAGTTATATAAGAAATTAAACACTTAAGAGAGACAAAAATTTATTTGGAAAAGGATCTAGTGCCTCAGAGTAGACCCTTAAATGCATAGTTAAACCTTCAGGTCAAAGAACCCACTTCTTCTCCATTGGTACTCCTTACACCCCATAAGGGATATTTGCACTTAAGAACTTGGGTATTGAGATTTAGGATGGGAGATTGTTCTATTGTGTGGCTTCCTTGGAGATATTTACTTTTTAGTTAAGTGATTTGATTTGGTAACACCTTATTGATCATTGTTATGGGAACGAGAATTAATTATTGGTTGATTTAATTAGATAAGAAAACCACTATAATACCTTTAAAATACATAGATTAGATTAACATTATTAATTTATTTATGGGATCTTATTATCTTAGATGTTGTTATCGCATGTATATGTATGCTATTGGTATAATTTCTATAATTTTATGTTACATGCAAATATGGGTATGCTACTTTTTCAGAGGGGTTGTGATTTACTATGACGACCCCACTTTTACTACTTACAAATTTTGGTTTGAAGAATCATAACTTACAAAATATTGGGTTTTATCATCACACTTAGCATAATTGTGATTTCCTTTCCCTCCTTATGCCAAGTACTTAGACTTAAAATAATTCAGATAAGAAACAAAGTAGTAGAAAGAAGAGAAAATAATATAGGTTAATGTTATGGATAGGCATCTTCCATAAAATAATCTAGCAAGAAAACTATAAGGGACACTAGAGTCTAAAAGAAAAACACATATAAAAAAGTTTGCGCTCAAAGATACGCCACTGGTTTACCTTATCTCTTAGACCCAAAATCCTATTTCGACAATAGAATCTCCTCCCACTAGCCCCACTAATCCTTTCCACACCAATATGCCTTAGGGCACTTCCATGGCCTACATATACTTATATGCAAAAGTAGTATCAATATGACCTACTCGTAATGAGTAAATCACAATATCTCACAAGATGTAAGATACTCATACTGCACATAATTATATAATAATAGAAATCATTTTTTAAGCATAATAATCCCATGCAATTGTGATATATTAGGGTAACCATATCTTTGTAACTCAGTGCAAAAAAAAAAGAAAGATATAATATAAGAGATTTCTAATTCAAGTATATCTCGATAAAATAAACCTTAATTGATTATTTAGAGGGTATGAGAGTGGTTTTCTATGCCAATTTCAATCAAAGGTGATATTAAATCTTGAGTAGAATACAACCCCACATCCAAGACACTTATCATCAATGAGATGTTACCAAATCAAATTACTTAATTTGAGAGCAAAACTCACCAACAAAGGCACATGACACAACACTCATCCACACTAAATCTCAACGCCCAAGTCCATATGTACATATGTCCTCTATAAAGTGTGTAAAATACCTATAGAGCATAAGTGGGCCCTTTGACCCAAAGGTCAAACTATGCACTCGTAGGCCTATTCCAAGGAAGGAGACCCTTTCTGAACTAAGGATTTCTATTTAAGCCATTAATGTCTTATTAATTAAATATTATTATTCATTATAAGACATTGAGGTCCAAACACAACACTCAAATCACAAGCACCGCTAAAGCCAAACAACAGTGTAATTATTAATTTACCTCTAAAGGACCATATAAGTTGGTAGTGGTCGTTAAGCACTATAAATTAAATCCTTATTTTTCACCGAAATATATTATAAACAAGTAGCATAAGGTGAATAAGAGTCGATCCCACGAGGAGAATGTAATTTTTAAATTTTAAAAATCAAGCTTCATGATCATTATAATTATTATGCATTAACTTTCTACTAACTAAGACAAAAGAAATTGCGTATTATGTATATAAAATTATCTTAATCTAAATAAGGTGTAAAAGTCTAGATTTATCGATTAAATTCTGTTTATGCTTTAAAATCTAGACCGGGTCTCTCTCTCTCTTTTTTTTAATGTTTGGGGGGAGGAAAAAGAATGGGAATATAATTAAATCTAAATCTAACTATGCTAGATGCAATAAACTAATCTAAATAGTTACAGTTGAGCAAACAATTAGATTTTAGCACACAAATTCAACTATTAGTTTAGTTATCTTCCCACAAAGTCAATTTGGCAAGTTAATTGTAGAGAATATACTATCTATCTTCTCCCTATTCTCCTTTACTAATTAAAATCGACCCAGCTCGATTTTAATTTCTCATCAAATGATCCTGTGGAAAACATCATTAACCCTATGAAAATCTATTCAAATTACCAAGAATAGAACTTCCCTAGATTATGCATTACTCTAATTTAGAGCTAGTCGTGCGACCGACCAAACCTGAATTAGTTGTTGCCAACCTCGTTGATCTAATAGCAATTACGGACTAAAATTCAACGACAACAGCTGACTCACAATCGACAAAGCAAAAACATCTTCAACTTCATCCATATAAATGAATCATAAATAAATTATTTCGAGCAAGGCATAAATACCAAATCTAACTGGTGGGTTAAACATATACCTGAAATATTCATCTCAAATCCTCGAAATCATGAAGAACACTAAACTAAAATTTGAATACTTGAAAGTCAATCGAATTCAGGAAATTAGATACAAGGAGATATACGAGTAAGAAGAACTCATTCAATTTTTATCATAATCGGTTTACTCGATCCTTGTTGCGACCCATTGAGTCA
Organism: Tamarix austromongolica; assembly: GCA_039764185.1. NCBI lineage: Eukaryota > Viridiplantae > Streptophyta > Magnoliopsida > Caryophyllales > Tamaricaceae > Tamarix > Tamarix austromongolica. The sequence goes on along the minus strand of CM077816.1, from coordinate 73,639,102 downwards.
AGCTTCAGATTCTTCCTCCTCTGGTTTCGACCTAGCTCGTCTCCAGTGGCTTATGTCCCTCTTTGATTCGCACACCTTCTTGCCCTAATTTCTTTGTTCAATTGCTCGCAAGTTGGAGTGACTTCGGCTTCTTCCGATAAATTGTAAGCTGCCCTATTCGGCTGTGCTCTTGTGATTTATATAGAGATGTGCTTTTGCTGATTCTGCGATCATTCCGCTCAAACACATGAATAGGCGTCCGTTTTCATAGCTGCCATTCCGCGATCTCTGCTCAATCTTTTTGGTTGAGGTGCTGGCATTAATCGAAAGGCAGCATCATTAGCCGTGTATATGGGAGTCCCGTAACTTCTAATCGGCTTCTATTATTATTATTTTTTTTAACAATAAGATAATAATAGATGAAATTTAGGTCCATTTAATAAAATTTTAACTTTATGAATTTAAGTCTAAAATTATAATGCAGCCCATATTTTAATGATGAAAAATTAGCTAAAAAAAACCCACTTAGATAAATGAAATATGATATATTATGCACTGATCAAATTACCCCACACTTAGGCCTTTTGGTCGTCCTCGATCAAAGTAAATAAAACTTAGAATTGAGATGAAACATATACTAGATATCTTGTAGAGCTCCTATCACATCTATGCCTACCCTTAAAGGAAACACCAAGCCAAGTAGAAAAATTCAGCAACAAACTAGAAACACTTTTATCTAAGTAGTTAAAAGATTAAGTTATGAAAAACATTTTGTGATGTTAGTGACTCCATATGCAAGTGATTCTTTAGCTCTAGAAAACCAGCAAGATCCATCAATATGATACAAATGCGGAAGGTAAATCGAAATAATTGCAAAAATGTTCACACCTCACTTTGCTAAAGCTTAAAACATGAGCAATCTAGACGTTGTAAATACTTCGACATCTAAATGTAAGGCATCTTGATTGGACTAGATTTAATATTTTAGTTGATTCCTCAAACTTCCTACACATTTATAAGTGTATGGGTCATCCTTCCACTGTACTTTGGTCTCAAAGGAGTATTTGATATCTTAGCTATATATAAAATTTATTTATTTATTTATTCTTGAGCCATACTTCGACCAAACAGGTGCATTTTATGCTCCATCCTATTTAGTACAAGGATTTAATGGAATTTATCCACTCCTTGCTTTCCACATTGGTACCTCAAGTTTTTTTTTTATATGAATCAAATATTTCTCCAGTAACCAATAGTGGTCAAAAGTCCCCAAGGAAGTCTAAGTACTAATTAAGTGGATTGAAAATAGAAAAGTCCTCCCTCGGTACCTTACATCAAGAGCCATTAAAAAGAACTATAAGAGATCACTCATATATTAAAAATTTACGGATGCCCGTGTGCTAGAGGTTTAGAATTCCTAGCATATGTAGCCTAAAAAAAACATTTTAAGTTAGTTTTAGAAATAAATAAAACTGTTAGATTAGAGTTTGCTGCTACTTTTTCCACCAACTTGTTAAATCCTAAAAAGGTTATTTGCTTGTTAACTTATTTTTGAAGTACCTTACAAAAGATGACATAAACAAACTTTTTAGCATAAAGGTTACTCAAATTAGGAGCTCAACACATGAAAACAACTAGCATCATTGTGCAGCCTAAATAAATTTTCAGGAAAAGTCCAATTTTTGCACTAATAACTGCATAACCTGCAGATTCAGTAAGGAAAATATATATATATATATAGGCCCGACCAATAACACCGTTTTTTTTTAGCAGACAGAAATTTTAGTTTTCCTCTCCCCCACACTTAAACTTGACATTGTCCTCAATGTAAATCTAAGATGGAGTAGAGTAAGAAGGTATATCTTTTAATGTCATGTTTCTGTTTCAATAGCAGCTTGTACTCTAAATTTCAGCAGAGACCATAAGCAATATATCAGCAACGAAACCATATCCTAATTGCAACAGAAATTAGTATATTCAGTGGTTGCACAAATCTATATCACAGCACAATCATTTTAAGCAAATAATAGTAAAGTGATAAGGGTAAAAGAATGCAAATCTGGTTGTTTATTCTTTTTGGGTTGCCTCCCAAGTAGCGCCTTTGGTTTATGTCGTTGGCTCGACGTACTTTCTCGTTCATGGTTCTTTAAGCAGAATTTCTTCAACCACTGAGGCCTACAGCTGATCATAAAATGGTTTTAGTCTATGTCCATTCACTTTAAAAATCTTGGAAGTCTGTAGACTTTTGATTTCCACTGTACCATAAGGAAAAACATTAGTAACAATAAAGGGGCCCAACAATCTAGATTGAAGTTTACCAGGAAATAACTTTAACTTAGAATTAAATAACAGCACTTTTTGTCCAATATTAAATGTTTTCCTAGCTAACTTCTTGTCGTGAAAGGCTTTGGTCTTCTCCTTATAAATCCTTGCATTATTATATGCCTCCAACCTTAATTCCTCAAGTTTAGATAACTGTAGCTTCCTTTCTTTGCCAGCTAATTCATAATCTAAATTACATTGTTTCACTGCCCAATATGATTTATGCTCTAGCTCAACAGGAAGGTGACAGGTCTTTCCAAAGACTAACCTATAGGGAGACATACCTATTGGGGTTTTGTAAGCGGTCCTATAAGCCCAAAGTGCATCATCTAAACGTGTACTCCAATCCTTTCGGTTTGGATTTACCATTTTCTCCAAAATAGATTTGATTTCCCTATTAGACACTTCTGCTTGTCCATTAGTTTGAGGATGATAGGCAGTAGAAACACGGTGGGTTACATGATACTTTTCCAAAAGAGTTCCCACAGCTTTATTACAAAAATGGGTACCTCGGTCACTTATAATAGCTTTTGGTACACCAAATCTATTAAAAATGTGACTCTTAAGAAATTTAATCACAGTTTTCGCATCATCAAATTTTACTGCTACAGCCTCTATCCATTTTGAAACATAATCAACAGCAAGCAATATATAAACATTACCAAAAAGAAGCAGGGAAAGGGCCCATGTAATCAATACCCCATATGTCAAAAATTTCACAAATTAGAATACCATGTTGAGGCATTTCTTGTTTGCCGGACAAATTTCCTATCCTTTGGCACTACTCACATGTCCTGCAAAACAAATATGCATCTCGATATAATGTAGGCCAGTAAAATCCACATTCTAATACCTTATGTGCTGTCCGTTTTGGCCCAAAGTGCCCACCACTTTCTAATGAATGACAGAAATTCAATATAGACTGATGTTCTATCTCTGGAACACACCTACGAAAAATCTGGTCAGAACATGATCTCCATAAATAAGGGTCATCCCAAACATAGTACTTAGATTCAGCCTTAATTTTATCCTTTTGTGCTCTTGTCAGATCATTTGGAAAAATCTTTGTAACTAAATAATTGCAAATGTCAGCATACCAAGGCAAATCAGCATTTAACAATGAATAAAGCTGTTCATCAGGAAAAAATTCTGAAATTATAGGCCAATCGTCTCTAGGTAATATACGACTAAGATGATCTGCCACTAAGTTTTCTGCACCTTTTTTATCTCTGATTTCTAAATCAAACTCCTGTAATAAAAGCATTCACCTTAATAACCTAGGCTTTGACTCTCTTTTCTTTAAAAGATATTTAAGTGCAACATGATCAGAGAAAACAACAACTTTGGTCCCTAGAAGATATGATCGAAATTTTTCTAATGCAAAAACAATAGCATACATCTCCTTCTCAGTTACTGTGTAATTACACTACGCATGATCCAAAGACTTAGATGCATAATATATTACATAAGGCTCTTTGTCTTTTCTTTGACCTAAAACAACCCCAACTGCTCTATTACTTGCATCACACATGACTTCAAAAGGTAAACTCCAATCAGGGGCTCTAATAACAGGCGCAGTAATTAACCTTTCTTTCAATTCATCAAAAGCTTTTTTTCACTTATCATCAAAATTAAAAGTGGAGTCTTTAGCTAACAATTCACACAAGGGTGATGCAATTTTTGAAAAATCCTTGATAAAACGTCGATAAAAACCAGCATGCCCAAGAAATGATCTAATTTCTCTAACACAATTTAGGTAAGCAATAGAACTAATTACCTCTATCTTTGCTTTGTCAACTTCCAAACCTTTTGAACTTACCACATGGCCTAAGACTACGCCTTGCTCTACCATGAAATGACATTTTTCATAATTTAAAACAAGGTTACTTTCTATACATCGTTGCAGAATGAGATAAAGATTATGGAGACATAAATCAAATGAATTACCAAAAACTGTAAAATCATCCATAAATACTTCCATCTCATGCTCAAGAAAATCAGAAAAAATACTCATCATGCACCTTTGAAAAGTACCTGGGGCATTACAAAGTCCAAAAGGCATTCTCCTAAAGGCACATGTACCAAAGGGGCAAGTAAAAGTGGTTTTTTCTTGATCTTCAGGAGCTATGGCAATTTGTGTATACCCCGAATAACCATCTAAGAAACAAAAGTGTGATTGTCCTGCTAATTTTTCCAACATTTGATCAATAAAGGGTAATGGGAAGTGATCTTTCCTAGTCACTTGATTTAATTTCCTATAGTCAATACACATTCTCCACCCATTCTGCACTCTAGTTGGAACAAGTATACCTTTATTATTTTCTACTACAGTTATCCCACTCTTTTTTGGTACTACATGGATGGGGCTAACCCAATTAGAATCAGAAATAGGGTATATAAATCCTGCATCTAACCATTTCATTATCTCCTTTTTCACAACTTCCATCATCGGTGGGTTTAACCTACGTTGAGCCTCTCTAATGGGTTTTGCTTTTTCTTCTAAGAGGATTCTATGCATACACACAGTAGGGCTAATTCCTTTTATGTCTGCTATGGTCCATCCTATAGCTTCCTTGTGTTTCCTAAGTATCTGCAGCAGTTTTTCTTCTTGAGTTGGGGTTAAAACATTTGAGATAATCACTGGTAAAGCATTTTCTTCACCAAGATAAGCATATTTAAGATTAGAGGGAAGGGGCTTTAATTCCAACTCAGGTGCTTGCTAAATAGATGGGATTAGTTTAGAAAAAGCAGTAGGTAGAAGGGAAGGAGAAGAACTTTCAGATTTATCCATAATTGAAGAACCATTTGCCAATAAGATATTCTCAGCATCATTCATCCCTTCAATAAGTTCAGCATGTGTATTAATAAGCACATTATCCTCAAAGATTTCTTTCATAATTTCATCAATCATATCATTAGAATCAATAGAGCATATGGAATAAATGCCACTAGGGTACTTCATTACATCAAAGATATTAAACTTTATAATCTCCCCATCAAATTCCATGGTTAAGTTACCCTCATGGACATCAATTTTAGCTCTAGAAGTTTTCATAAAAGGTCTTCCCAACAGTAAAGGCACATCTTTAGAAGAATCAGAAGGAGCACCCATGTCTAAAATGTAAAAATCAGCAGGAAATACTAACTCATTAACTTGCACTAAGACATCTTCTAGTACACCATCAGGATACGCATTAGATCTATCAGCAAGTTGAATTACCAAACCAGCCTTTTTTAAAGGACCAAGATTAAGTGAGTCAAAAGTTTATTGAAGCACCTAAATCTAGCATGCACCTATCAAAATAAGTGCTTCCTATCTTACAAGGGATGGTGAACATACCTGGATCCTTGCATTTCTGGGGTATATTTTTTTGAATCACAGCAGAAATATTTTCCCCCATACTAACCTTTTCATTCTGTTTAAATTGTTTTTTATTTGTGCAAAGTTCCTTTAGAAACTTGGCGTAACGTGGAATTTGCTTGATGGCATCTAATAGGGGAATATTAATTTCCACTTTTCTAAAAGTCTCTAGAATTTCTTGATCAACTTCCTGCTTTTTTGACTTAGCTAACCTGGAAGGAAAAGGAGGCACATCTCTAAATCTGTTAGTAGGAGAACCATTAGTAGAGTCATCCTTTTCTTTATTCTCATTCTCTTTTTCTGTCTTAGGGGTCACCTCTAATTCTTCCTCTATCTTATACTTATTCTTCCTAGACTCTTCCAACTCCTTCCCACTCCTAAGCGTTATGGCATTAGCATTTTCTTTCGGGTTGGGGATGGGTTGAGAGGGAAGCTTTCGTGATAACTGAGTTTCTATGTTACCCAAACTAGTGCAAATTTGTCCTATCTGAGTATCTAATTGCTGAAGGTGTGCATCTATTTTCTTTTGATACTCAGAACCATTAGTGTGAACCTGACCAATTTGATTAGCTAATTGTTTAACCATATCCTCAAGTGTAGAACTAGAGTTCTAGTTTTGAGGTAAGTTGGATGCAAAAGGGGGCCTAGCACTATTTTGATTGGTATTAAAATAAGGTGGGTTTATCCTAGGTCCATATCTAAGGTTTGGGTGATCTTTCCACCCCTCATTATATGTATTTGAAAATGGATCATATTTCCTAAAGGGTTGGTTATTAAAGCCACCAACAACATTTACATCTTGAACCTGCAAAGAAGGACATGCATCAGTAGTGTGGGTTAATTCAGTACAAATACCACAAGCTCTAGCTTGGGGGGAACCTCCTGCAACAAGTTTAGATATGAGAGTAGTTAAATGAGCAACTTATTGAGCATTCTCCTTAAGTTGATCCTGAATGACATGCACATCAATTTCATTGACTCTATTAGTTTGACCTACTTCATTCCTAGTTCCAAATTGTTGTGAGTTTTCAGCCATATTGGAGATTAATAGCTTAGCTTGATCTGGAGTTTTATCAACTAATGCACCACCACTTGCTGCATCAATCATGCTCCTATCATGAGGTATTAGGCCTTCATAAAAATATTGAATCAGTAATTGCTCACTAATTTGATGTTGAGGAAAACTAGCACATAGTCTTTTAAATCTTTCCCAATATTCATATAATGACTCGTTTGAATTCTGCCTAATTCCACATATTTCTTTCCTAATTGACCCTATTCTACTAGCAGGAAAGAATTTTTCAATGAAAGTTTGCTGTAACAAAGCCCAAGTATTAATACTCCTAGCAGGCAGATAATATAACCAATCCTTAGCTAAATCATGCAAAGAAAAGGGAAAAGCTCTTAATTTAACTTGTTCTTCATCTATACCATCAGGTCTCATAGTAGAACAAACAACTAAAAACTCTTTTAAATGCCTATGAGGGTCTTCTCCTACACGTCCATAAAATTTAGGAAGCATATTTAAAAAACCATAATTAAGTTTCAGAGGTCTATCCAAGTTAGGAAAAACAATACAGAGGGGTTGATCTTCCACGTTTGGCTCAGAGAGTTGCTTCAATGTGGCCATCTCCTTAATTTGGTGATTTTGAATGTCTATCTCCTCAAATAAGAATCTCAGGCTTCCTTCTATGATTTCCCCAATGACTCTACCACTACGCAGCTGCATACACAACTGAGAAGAAAAAATGAAAGAAAATCAAAATGTTGAATTTTGGTATTTTATAATTAAAACTGAGAAAGAGAAATTAATGGCGAACTATATAAGAATAAATCATATGCAATAAGTAAATAAAAATTTAAGCACATGAATCATAATCATAGAGATGATTAATAAAAAAAAGACTCTCCTCGGCAACGGCGCCAAAATTTGGTAGTGGTCGTTAAGCACTATAAATTAAATCCTTATTTTTCACCGAAATATATATATTATAAACAAGTAGCATAAGGTGAATAAGAGTCGATCCCACGAGGAGAATGTAATTTTTAAATTTTAAAAATCAAGCTTCATGATCATTATAATTATTATGCATTAACTTTCTACTAACTAAGACAAAAGAAATTGCGTATTATGTATATAAAATTATCTTAAGCTAAATAAGGTGTAAAAGTCTAGATTTATTGATTAAATTCTGTTTATGCTTTAAAATCTAGACTTGGTCTCTCTCTCTCTCTTTTTTAATGTTTGGGGGGAGGAAAAAGAATGGGAATATAATTAAATCTAAATCTAACTATGCTAGATGCAATAAACTAATCTAAATAGTTACAGTTGAGCAAACAATTAGATTTTAGCACACAAATTCAACTATTAGTTTAGTTATCTTCCCACAAAGTCAATTTGGCAAGTTAATTGTAGAGAATCTACTATCTATCTTCTCCCTATTCTCCTTTACTAATTAAAATCAACCCAGCTCGATTTTAATTTCTCATCAAATGATCCTGCGGAAAACATCATTAACCCTATGAAAATCTATTCAAATTACCAAGAATAGAACTTCCCTAGATTATGCATTACTCTAATTTAGAGCTAGTCGTGCGACCGACCAAACCTGAATTAGTTGTTGCCAACCTCGTTGATCTAATAGCAATTACGGACTAAAATTCAACGACAACAGCTGAATCACAATCGACAAAGCAAAAACATCTTCAGCTTCATCCATATAAATGAATCATAAATAAATTATTTCGAGCAAGGCATAAATACCAAATCTAATTGGTGGGTTAAACATATACCTGAAATATTCATCTCAAATCCTCGAAATCATGAAGAACACTAAACTAAAATTTGAATACTTGAAAGTCAATCGAATTCAGGAAATTAGATATAAGGAGATATACGAGTAAGAAGAACTCATTCAATTTTTATCAGAATATGTTTACTCGATCCTCGTTGCGACCCGTTGAGTCAAGCTTCAGATTCTTCCTCCTCTGGTTTCGACCTAGCTCGTCTCCAGTGGCTTATGTCCCTCTTTGATTCGCACACCTTCTTGCCCTAATTCCTTTGTTCAATTGCTCGCAAATTGGAGTGACTTCGACTTCTTCCGATAAATTGTAAGCTGCCCTATTCGGCTGTGCTCTTGTGATTTATATAGAGATGTGCTTTTGCTGATTCTGCGATCATTCCGCTCAAACACATGAATAGGCGTCCGTTTTCGTAGCTGCCATTCCGCGATCTCTGCTCAATCTGATTGGTTGAGGTGCTGGCATTAATCGAAAGGCAGCATCATTAGCCGTGTATATGGGAGTCCCGTAACTTCTAATCGGTTTCTATTATTATTTTTTTTTAACAATAAGATAATAATAGATGCAATTTAGGTCCATTTAATAAAATTTTAACTTTATGAATTTAAGTCTAAAATTATAATGCAGCCCATATTTTAATGATGAAAAATTAGCTAAAAAAAACCCACTTAGATAAATGAAATATGATATATTATGCACTGATCATAAGTCACACTAACAATGCCATCACAACCTAAGGTTATCATGCCTTATACCAAAAAATTTCCAAGTTACACACTAAACTCCTCTTTTTAATAATTATCCCAAATTATTCACGCACTTCCTTCTCCTCAGTGTCATGTTTAAGGGTTAAAAATAAAAGTATTAGGATCTAAAAAAATAAAAATAAAAATAAGTTAAGAGATTCAATAATTATACCCAATTAATATCTCTTAAATTTATAATATACTACTACAACACTCCCATTTTTTGCATTAAAAAGTTTTATTTTGAAGAGTTATTTATGGAAGCTAAATCATTAAAAAAGTAGGGTTCTACTTCTACACTTAGTATAAGTTTGATTTCCTCTATCATTCTTATAACAAGTGCTAAGGCTAAAATGTTACTTCGATTTAATTAAGAACACAATCATAAGAAATGGAATAGAAATTGCATTATAAATTAATATAGTTCTAATAATATAAAATTATAGAATGATCATAAAAGTTAAATGAAAAGAAATATGGAGGGACACATGAGTATAAGGATATCCAAATCAAAATATGTCAGATCAGACACCAAATAGCTATAACTCTCAACCCCAAGAATATTGCTCATTGAATAAAGACGGGACCATGAAACATAATCCATCAGTAAGATGATACCGAGTAACCCACTATACAAAACAAAGCATGAAAAGATCACATGACAAAAAATAGAAGGCATCATAATAGGAACATGGAATAAACATATTGAAAAATACAAGTGATAAACATGCCTGATACACAAATTCCACTAAGGTCACATGCTCAGAATATCCTTTCACTTAAACTAATACAGAGCTTAATATACCAAAACATGCCAAGGGTGTTCCACAAAGGGAAGTTATTAAACCATTCATGATCATTCCTATAACATCACAACACATCTTATAATTTCAACATTCATACAAACAAATTCCAAAAAACCATAGGCAGGACACTAAGGTAACTACCAACCACAAGTAAGGGACAAATGTAACTACCGAATCACCAATCACAAATCATTCAAACCCAAACAATAATTACTTCTATTTTGTTAATTCAAGGGGAGATAATATCAACCCAAATACACTAAGGTAATTTAGTTATATTAGTTCACTACGATAACATAGTATCCTACCCATTATCAATCTAAGGATACTATGGTACCTTGATTGCATTGGCATAAAAAAAGTATAGTCCCTTAAAAACAAGGAAATCTAATCCTAAATTATAGATACCTTCTAAGAAGTCTACAAAACTTAGTAAAATAAGATATATGGTCTCCTTAGAACAATAATGCACACCAGCAAAATTTAATTTAAACCATGGGTTCAACCATGGCTTTAGGGTATCTACCTTAGAAGAGATACCAATTCCAATATTAAAGTCTTTGACTTTAATTATTATCATTTTGATAAATTAGTCACACATTTGACATAATACATAAATAATGCCAATTTCCTCACTTAGCCACTTTTACTTGCTTTCAAATGTTCAAATCAGCACCAAAGTCTACTAATACCATCCCGGGTTAAAATTATTCACGTTTAGGTGTACTAGGTCATAAATGATCATTTTAAGTGCTAATTTAATTTTATTCACTATTTTGTCATACAAATGGATAAGGTACAATAAGTGAAACATTTTAACATGCAAGTAAAGTAAAAGATATAGAAAGTAACCTTTTTCCTATACATATATTTAAGTACGTAAAACCCTAATATATATATCCAATTCATCATAAATCACATACTTTCATGTTTATCATCATATAATACATGTTAGGTGTGCACATTAGAATGATACAAACATTGTAAATTTACCCCTTAGGTATACAAATAATAATAATCAAGAAAAAATACGCCTCAATATGTTCAATATATCATGTTATACATATACATCATGTATAACTAAACTAAAAAAATTAAACCTATTATAAAATGCTTTCATACACTCAGTGTTATAAACAAAATGCCTAATGATACATCATTTCATGCTAGAATGCATAGGAAAATAAATAAAACATACAAAATCATAATGAAACCTCAATATGTTATCATGTGATTTTTGCATTTTAGTAAAGCATATAGATTACCTTAATTCTAGAAAACTAGAAAAATACACAAAATAAAACACCACACAAGCCTCTACTAAAAACTTTAGCCTTCACCTAAAAAAAAACATATCAAATCACATATATTATCAACCAAAAAAATCATAGCAATTGTTTACTAAACTAAAGCGAGGTAGAGGAGTTAAAATAAGTTAAGTTGTGTATTACTCATGCTATAAGGTTAGTAGGCTATAAAAACATAATGAGAAGTAAGACTCACATAAAGAGCTCAACCACACACAACATAAGCTCAACAAATAGGATGCATATGCAACAACAAGAACAATAAGCTTGACAAGGCTCGGTTATGCAACATAAGCTAAACACTCAAGGTGTAAGGTTGGCACATGTAACACAAACTCAACAATATCAGCACAAGCTTGACCAAGGCACAAAGATTTACAACACAAACTAAAAACTCAAGGAAAAATCTCAACTATATGCACACAAGCTAAGTTGCATGCATAAGGGATGTAGTTGGGAGTCAAGAGTCAAATGCATGAAGGATAAGGCGGGTGTTGGGTGAGGATGAGCTAGACAAAGGACTCACCTAATAGAGGTTATATTATGAAACATGCAATGTAAGGTTGGGGAAATTTAGGGATGGTTAAGAAGGAGGGGCGATAGGTGGTGCAAAGGTTGGAGGTTTCGAGGGTGCTAATGCTTGTGAGGATGTTTGACTAGTTGGTGAAAATTTCATGTAGATTGGAAGGTTTGTATAAAGTTTTGGGTAGAAAAATGGTGGGATATAGGGCAAGATATAGAGGAATAATAGGTATGGTGCACAAGCTTAAAAGAAATAGGAGACAAGATAGGGAGAAAGAGGCGAGATAAAGTGTTGGGCTAACTGGTAACAATCGACAAAAATTGATGGGTGGAGGGGAGAGTTTGTAGGAGGCTGGGTTTGTGTGCACAAAAGAGGAAACTTGAGGGAGTTTATAGGTTTTAGAGAAATGTTGGTCTTATGAGGAGTTTGTGAAGATAATAAATATGCATGTTGATCATAGAAAACCATGCAAAGTAGGGGGTTGCATGAAATGAAACACACAAGATAGTATTGTGAGATGAAAATTAGGTAAGGAATAGGATATATTTTCAAATTTGACATGGGGTCATGTTTTAACTATGTTAAGCTTATTTTATCCATAGTTTTTACTGATTTTGGTCATAATGAAAAAAAGTGGGTTTTATTATTTTTTTCCTCTTATTTTAGGTTATCTAAATATGTGGATCAAGTTTTAAATCTTTAAAGTGTGTTTTATTCATCAAATGACATAATAAATGAATAAGATGACATGTTGGACTTTAGGGCCATGTTGACCTAAGTTAGGCTTTAAGTTTGTTTTTAACCAATTACTTATAAGAGGTGCTCCACTTTTTCTTATAGAAATGTATTTATCGTTGCTTTTAGCTTATAATTTTGGACTTTATCCTATGTCCTTTGATATTTGATTTTGGTGCTCCTAAGGCTTTAATGGATTTTTTTTTATCTATAATGATCTTTTGGATTGTTAGTTTTCTTTGTGATGCTTTATCACAAATCATTCTTGGGGGCTTGGTGTTATTTAGAAAAGCTTATGTGATATGCAATCATCTACTCTCCGAGCTTCCCTTTGTGGAATTCATTTTGTGTTATCATGGTAAAACAAAGTCTTTTGGACTTTTGTTTCCTTTTTTCATTCAAAAAAGGGTTTCTAATTATAGTGTAGCTTGGTTCTTTTTCTAGTGTAAATCAACCTTTGAAATCTATAAGGAGGATGCATACTTATGGATTAAGTTACCATTGGTGAGACTACCATTGTTGGAGTAGTAGTTACATATCTTAGTAGTCCATTATTAGGGTGTGATCATGACCTTATAATCTATTAGTAGTTATGATAGGTAATTTTCATCTTTAGAAACTATATAAAGATATGTTAAATCAAACTTATTATATTTCTATGATTTAACACACTTTTGAACTATAACCTTCTTACAATGTTTGAACACATCAAAACATCTCTACATCATAAGAGTAATAAATATTATTAGTATATAACTAAAACGATTATATCATATTGGTATTTAAATTCTCATTATACTAGTATATCAACCCATACCTTCTCCTTCATCTCATAAGCCACCTTTCTCTTATTAGGATTTGTAATGAGAATCATTGCATGAGTTCTTAAATTTGAATAACTTATATAATATGTCATGTTCTCTTTCGTTAGCAACCCTTCATTAGTAAAATCATCAAATACATATCTAATTCCCTTGTACCTTCACTTAGAAATATTCTTCATCAACACAATCCCTCTTTTTTCTTTATCACATTTCCCCTATGATCATCTTGAGACACCATAGTTGCATGAAACTATCAAAGAAATAAAAAATTTAGATTTTAATAAGGCATTGATCAATTTTTTTTTCCTATTTTTACACAAATAAAAAAACACAATTTCAAAACCTAGCTTGTCTTGCCATATTCTAAAATTCCAACACACACCAATCTAATCTATCATTAAAAAAACACTATAAAATTTTACAATTTTTTTCTTGATCATTTCACAATAGAAAAACATTATAACATTCTATAACATCATTATAGTAAACAAGACAAGAATTCGTAGCAACACTATAACAAATCGTATAACCAATGAACCAGTATCAACCAATATGTTTTCCTCCTTACTAATAAAACAGTAGCAACCAACCAAATAATAAAGCTTGTAAAGCATGTATACCTTAAAGAAAGGAAAAAAAAATAAAAAATTTCTAAAACCACATGATAGTATACAACACACTACAACACTTGAAACCAATTTAAAAGGGTATATAACAAATTAAATAGAGAAATTAAGTAAATAAACTTTAAGGGAAAAAACAATTAAGCATGGTGAACAAGAGATTTTGTGAACAATTAACAAGAATGAAGAAGAAAAATGCTTACATAAAGTATAATGAACAATGATGGCGATAAAAGAAAAAGGAAAAGATAAAAACACTAACCGGAGAAGAAGGTTTGAAGTGGCATTAATGGTGGGTGTTTTACATTATAATCGCCATCTATAACCTAATTTAAGAAGAAAAAACCCCCTAGACTATAGACTATAGTTTTAGGATATAACTATAGTCTATTGTCTTTCTCAAAACTATCCCTTTAGAAGACACTACAAATTGTTGCAATAATTTTATGATTGTTTTCTATAGCTTCCCCATTTTTTCAACCCTCTCAAGTTTCTACTAAATAAGTTATAAACAGATATTAGTGTTACAACTACTCTATATAAGTTGGTGTATATTTATATTTTGATAGTAGTGTATGAACATGCATATGATACAAGCAATATATAATCACTATAGTCACGACAAAGAGATAAAACTAACGAAATGTTATATTATTATCTCCATATAAAAAAGAAATTTATTATAATAATTTATATACTTTTTAAGTAAGTAATAAAAGTAATCTTAAAAGTACACTTACACCTTTTATTAAAAAATAATAAATTATTTAACGTATATATACTTAAAAAAATAAGATAAAAATAAAAAGTAGGCTTTTATTTTTCTAAAATAATTTTACTTTTTATACAAATATTTAATAAAAGAATGACATTCTTTTTAACATAGATTGATTAAGATCTTTATTTAGTGATCGCATAATTTAATTACTTTATCTACAAATTGACGATTTATATATTTTCAAATTTAATATGCAAAACTGAATATAAATTAATAAAAAGAAATTAAAAATACTATAATGTCACCGTCTACATGTATCTCGTCTAAATAGGAAGCAACCCGGAGAATAAGAAAAATTGGTACCATTTTTTGTAGCATGCAAGCTGTAAGCGGTCCCGCAACCCACTGTTATGCTATCGGGTGTTGTTATACCACCGACGGCACCTATGAAAGCACTATTTTATTTGTACCTAATTTTAAATATAATATTTATATATTTAATATAATTATGATATATTTTTATAAATGCATACCAAAATATATTAAAAATATATTATAATTATGGGGAATATTATACCTAAAATTAAGTACATTGCTTTCACATAATAACTTCTTTTAATGTAGGGCTTTAGGATGATTGTCTGTTTGGTCCAATCATAGTATTAAAAATTGGACCGGACCAGCCGGTCTGACCAATGAACCGACAAATTGATCGGGTCATTGATCAAATTTCATGTACCGGTTCTCAAAATGTTGGAACTAGTGAAAACCGATCAAAAAAAGATCGCAGAACCGGTTTGAAGCCGATCAAATTCATGTGTAGTTTAATTTTTTTTTTTTATTTTATATTTTTTAACTTAAAATGTATCACTGGTCCAACGACTAAAACAATAAATCGGTTATGATACCGGTTCGATTACCGGTTTGGTTTTTAAAACTATGGATCCAACACTCAGTCTCATGGTGACAATAGATGAGTCGGGTTTGATCAAACCCAAATCCAAACCCTTTTATACTATTTAGGTTCAAATTTGATTTAGACTTATTAGGTCTTAAAATTTTGAATGTAAACTCATCGGAACTAACGAGTAAGTCTAGCTATTTTTTTTTTAAAAAAGTTGAATAATTTATGTAAATACAAATATATTTATATTTTATATAATACAATATATATTTTTTGTTAAAAAAAAATCTTGCAAGTGAAAAGATAAATATTTCAAAATAGGTATGTTAACTTTTCCAATGGTGTTTAAATACTTTTTGAATAAAATATTATATATATTACTTATAGAGTATGAAAATATAAAACTAGTTTGTATATATGTATATATACACACACACACATATATAAAATGGGATTACCAGGTCGGATTTGAATCGGATTTAAGTCTAATAGTTCCGGATTTAAACACATTAAGATATGTATTGACTTATACTAAATTTAAACTCGTTGGATTTAAAAATTATATAGACCCAGATCTATTAAAAATAATCTAAAAAATTTAGATTGGATCTAGAATTTATTGATATCCCTAAGTCATGTGAGCTTATTAATAGGCGAAATTTGCTCATAAAACCGGTTGATCTTTAAACCATCTGAAGTGAATATCAAATTAAGAATGAGCATGCCTGAGTGTGGGTGGTAAACAAGAAAAGGAAAAGGTCCGGAACGAAATATATTCACCCCACCACGGGATAAGAATTAGCATGTCAGCCACAAAATTAGATTTGAAATAGGAGTCTGTCTATTACGAAAGATTTTGGTACATCGTGAAGAAAATAATCAACGTACTATTAATTTCCCTCCTTAAGAAGCAGAAATAGCAAAGTGAGTACGCAACATAGTTAATTAAATACATACATAAGCCAAAGCTCACACACGAGTAAAGAGAAATTATAAAAGACTCAATTATTGAGTACAAACAACCGACACACGTCTAAAGTATGAATAATTAAGCATTTTGCATGCCCAGTTTAGCTAGTCTAGGATATCCACGTACGAGGCCCAAAAAGCAAATATCTGGAACGGTAACCGATCGACTGTGATGATATCACTCATGGGCTAGCTCGTATAAAGAAAGTTTGATAATCAAGCGACGGATTCTGATGATCTCCTGCCCTCGTCGTCGCCGTAATCACCATCTTCACCAGCTGCATGTTCTAGTGACTGGCCCTTGGACTCCGGTATGAGTAAAGAACAAATCATGCCAATGAAATTTATGACGCCGAGTATGATGAGAGAATTCTTCTTACCAACACCAGCGGGGTATCCCTCGTCTCTTTCCTCTACATTCTTAGACTGAGAGAGGTACAAGAATCCAAACGAACCAACGATTGCCCCAGCCTTCCCTGCTGCAGCTGATATACCATGACAAGTGGACCTAATCCTAGCCGGGAAGATCTCAGCTGGGACGATAAACGTCGTTGCATTAGGACCGAAGTTAGCGAAAAAGAAGGTAAGGGAATACATGATGATGAATCCGATTCGGTTGTCCTTCTTAGTCCAGTGATTGTATGGGAAAGCGATAGCAAACATGAAGACGGTCATGAAGAAGAAACCCATGATTTGGATGGTTTTCCTGCCCATGATATCGACAAAAGCGACGGTGAAGTAGTAACCCGGGACGGTGCCACATAGAGCGATGAGGGTCTGCGCCCTGGCAACCTTGTAAACCTCCCCAATGGCGCTCATCTCCTTGGAAGAAGGAAGCCAGCCGATGCTGCTGAATATGTCCTTCTGAAAGAGGTTTTGACTGTAGAAGGCGATATCCAGTAGGAACCATGTGCTTGCTGTGCCTACCAAACGGAGGCCGTACTGACGGACAAATTGACGAGTGAAGAGCCCAAATTGGTTGCGCTCATCCTGTGATATCCTTTCGAGCTTGGCGTCCTCTGCTTGGAGCTCCGTCTGTAGGACCTTGGACATGTCCGCTGCTGCTTTCTTGGCATTCTTTGCCACCAACGCGGTGTACCTAGCCGTCTCGGGCATCTGCATACGCCAGTAGTAGGTGAGCGCCGCCGGGAAAGCCCCAAACATCAAGATGACACGCCAGATGTAGTCAGATTCTGGAGTGAGCGATAGAGCGGGATTCTCTTCGAAGGTCGGCGGGTGGTACCTGCTCTCAAATCCAGCTGAGACTATAAGAGCGACAATGCCGCTCGTTAGGATGCCAACCCCTTGCATAGAAAAGACGGCGGCGATGAACGCCCCGCGGGTCTTTTTATTAGCATACTCGGACATGATGGTGGCGGAAAGGGGGTAATCACCGCCGATGCCGAAGCCGAGCCAGAACCTAAAGAAGCAGAGCGTGGTCATTACACCCTTAGCGCTGTCCCCGAAGGACAGCCCGGAGGCCAAGGATGCGATGACCATGACGAGCAAGGTGATACCGTACACCTTCTTTCTCCCCAGCTTGTCGCCGAGCCAACCAAAGAAGAGCTGACCGGCTAAGGTCCCACAAAGGGCCACACCGGTAACCGCTGCTTGAACATTGATCGGCAGGCTTCCTGGTTTCGTGGGGTTTTCTTCTGTGTAGTATACTCGACCGAGGAGTTTTGTGACTAGGGAGATACTGAACAAGTCATAGGCATCAGTGAAAAACCCCATTCCAGCGATGATAATGGCTGTGAAATGGTATAGTTGTGTCTTTGCCGAATCCAGTGCGTGCAGGACTTGCAGTTGTTCTTCTCGAGCCATGGTTGATAATTTATCTGATCAAATATTACAGAGCTAGCTAGCGCGAGGTAAAATCAAGTGATCAAGCTTCCTGCAGGCAGCAACGTGCAGTCATCAAAAAAGAAACAGACAATTTTTTCTTTTTCTTTTTTTAAAAGTTCCATGTGATTCAGGTACGTAACACTAAGAGCATAATGAGCCTCAGTAAATAATAATTAATACTCAAGTGGAATTACTAAGATCATAAATTGCATATAACATATTTAGCAAATCTCAGAATGGTCTGATAAAATTGATCCACAATTTTCTTTAATTACTATACGTAGAAAAAGGATAAATTATTAGTTTTTCAATTTTTCATACGTAATCAATTGACATTATTATTTCAGTATGGAGCGGGCTGTACCCATATTTTGGCCCTAGGAAATTAAATATTATGAGGTAGGTTATTTTCTTGCTAATAAAATTGATAAAAAATAAAAACAAGTGAGGTCGTTTGAAGCTATGGTTCATGCACCGGAGGTGTTGGGTTTGAATTTCTCTTATTTCAGTATTTTGTTCTTTTACAATAATTGTCACATGCATATAATTATTTCCGCGAAGACTTTTCAAAAATAAAAAATAAATAAACATAAGAGAATGATTGATGGGTTTTCCGATCTAGGCCCTATTTTTGGTTTTTTGGGCATTACGTATAGAGAAAGTAAGCCCTAAAACTCGGGGAGGGGGAGCCGGGATGGTTTTAATTTTTAAACCGGTGACCTACTTGAGCAGAACACAAGGGAAGGGAACATTTCGGCTAGATTCAACCTTGGTTTGCGGATGCCCACCGCTGATCTTCTTTGACTAACATGCCATCATGGGAATGACACCACTTCGTTAAATTTTAATAGAAACTTTAAATTTAATACAATTAGCTCCCAATTAATTATTCCTTGTCTGATATCACTTACAAAAAATAATTATTATATATAATTATTATTTTTAAAATATCCTAATTTTTTTTAGAAAAAACAGTTATATAATATAATCATTTTTATAAGTGCTCGTTTGGTACGGAGGTAATTAAGGTAGAAAAATTATCCTCATATTTTATATATTTTATATAATTTATTTAAAATTAAATATTTTTATTCTAATAAATATTTATTTTAGATCTTAATTTAATCTAAAATAGATATTTCATTAAAAATATATTTATTATTATTAAATACTTAATATAAAAAATATAAAATAAAGGAAAAAATTTTCTACCTCTATTACCTTACATACCAAACAAGCCCTAAGTTGTAAATATCAACAAAATCATTCATCATCTCTTATACTTTTATGTACATTACGCAACGGTTAATCGATGTACAGCAACAAGGTGAAATTTAATTTGCCGTAAAGAATTCTGCGTCACAGGCACAGCTATCGAAGACATAAAGGGTGAAAAATGAAAAAAGGAAATTACACAAGAATAGAAATTATGCAATCACGAGAAATTACACAGGGAGAAAACATTGTGTGTATTTCGGAAAGTTAGAGCCGTCCGAGTTTGGCGTCAACCGTTTTAGTTATTAAATAAATAAACTGACTAAAAAAATTGACTAGAAATAGTATGAATTTTAAACAACTACTACTGAAAAATAATTATTGGAACATAAGACATTTGACTGAACATGCTTAATTAATATATGACGGAACTGTAGATGCCCGAACTATATCATCGTTCTTATTTTTATAATAAATTTAGTATTTATTTAGGCTAATGCTGGGTACAAAATAATGCTTTCTTTTTAAATATATAAGTGCAAACTAATTATTATAACAATCCCATTAACTTATTTTTGATAACTAGTTAAGTATTCAAAAAAAAAAAATTAGACATATAAATAAAATTTGTTGAATTTAATTTATAAAAGGAATTTTCAGGATAAAAGGGTATTTTTGAAAATATTTAGTTGAATTTTATAGAATCTAGCTAGGCACGAAGTAATGATAAGTTTTAGATATAAAATTATAATAATCCAAAAACAATTCATGCTTTAAAAAATTCAAATGGAGTATTCTTAGAAAATAATGAATACAAAAAAGTGAATTCGGTATTATTAAATAAATATAGAAATACTATGAATTGATTACCCCATGAGACCATTGACTATACGCACATTATTTATACATATACACAAACACGTCATCTCTTCTCCCTTCTCTCCAAAGACTACGATAATGTAATATATATATATATATATATATATATATATATATATATATATATTCAACCTAGTACGACAATACAGCTATTATAATTTCATTAGCTGGATGGGGATCCGATATTTTTCCGCGGTAATCGTTGAACGTGATTCAATTATTTATGGTGCATATAATTCAATTTAATCACAAAAAATAAATATCTTTTTGAAAATTTTAGGCCTAAGCGACAAGATGAAATACTGTATATATGGCAAATTGATCAAAAAAAATAATGTATAGGAAATAGAATATTATTAACTCAATTTCTTTCTTTTTTTAAAGAATTAAAAAAAAATGGGTCGAGACCAAGCGAGTAAACAGTAGCCCAAGTCTTCCCCCAGCCCCCCCTTGACCCCCGCGGGTCGTTGATGCGAAACACAAACAAAACGTTAAACAAAATTAAAGCGACGCCCACCTCGAGTCTGTACTTAAGCTATCCCCGAAGTTAGTCTTCCGGTCAATGGATTTGAAAAGCTTTATCATTATCAACAACCAGGAGTCATGTCACAAAAAAATAATGCATCTTATGCGATTGTAGTTGAAGAAGTATTTGCCATGGGGATAATTAAATAGGAAGATTCTCCAAATTTTTGTCTCTTGTGTGTGTGCGAATAGCGACGAACGAATACTCTTTTTTCTGGGTTTTGGGGGGTGGGGGTGGTGGGGGGGGGGGACGAAAACTCATTTCAGTTCAAACCGGAATCTAAATTTATTTCCTTCCATGCAAAAGGAGGGGGAAAAAGTAGAAGAAATCATTGGTTCGTCGAGTTGGATGGCTTATGTTTTGTTTGGAATTAAATAGTTTTAGCCATAATTATTTTTAATTATAAAAGTATTTCACGTTTTTCTTGAAATTTTTCATGAAAAAAGAAGAAGAAGATGGCATGAATTCAAATGAATTTAGATACCATGATGCATGCCAAACAGTGGGCAACGGCTTGATTTTTCCAGTGCACGATTTATCTTTTTATAGATGGTAATAACGAAGTATCTGTATAAACGAAAATTCTAAATTTGAATCTTGTGTTAAACAATATATGAAAAGCATGTAAATTAGGAAACAAAAAGGAGGCGCTAGGGTCAGAGTTAGAGCATATATATATATATATATATATACATATACACACGCATAAAAATCATTGCATATAAAAGAAAGAAAGAAAGAACTGAATTAATTCCAGCAACTATAGAAGAGGGTACCTTGATTAGCTGACTTGCATGCGCAGTGGAACCTAACAGCTTCGACTAACTGGGAGCAAGTTTCGTCGCTGCGTTTGCAACGAAAAATCCAGCGATGGACGGGATGGGTATTTATACGGCTCTGTCCGACGGTGACATTTCCGGAATCAGCTCCAGCATCTCTAGGGGCATATACCGTCTCTCTTCTCTCTTCTCTCTTCTCACAACAAACCTTGCTTACGATCAATTGCTTCTTATACCACAATTCATGTACAACTAATTTGCGTTCATTATTTAGCTTCATTAATCATAGTATACACGAATACCATTTGACCGTACATGTGCCGTGCCACATGATGTTGACCCGTTGAGCATGTGAAATTTAACTGTTGACTTGGGACAAATGTTAGGCGTGTTCAGTAAACAGGTAAAGTTGGAGTTGATTGGAGGTGTTTCAGAAATAAACACGCGACTGTAGTTAATATCCGAGATATGCTAGTTCTGCACCAAATGCACAAGGGAAGTGGATGCCAAAGTGATGTGGACCTCACGTCATCAAATGATCTTCTCCACTAACTTTTTGGTGGTCGTATCTTATTGTCTTCTCGTTTATATAGTTCTACGTTTTCCATTTTTAAGGTAAATTGGGACTCAAAGACAGATTAAGGAATGGAAGCAATAATCATGGGAAGAAGCATTTTTTCTAGCGTTTAAATTAAACTTGAAATTGTAATACGTTGTAATTATGTATGGGCCACTAGTATTTTTATGGGGTGTGTGTGTTTAGTGGCCGATGATGATTTCACCCTAACTTTTGAAATCCCATTGATAGCCTCGGGTTAGGCGGAGTTGGTTACCAATGGCCACCCCCGAGCCTAAATGAGTATAGGAAACCTGTTTTAAAAATCCTATTAACATTTGATTCAGGATCGGTGTTATTCAGTTATAACCACCTCCTGAACTTGATAGAAATAAGAGTATTTCTTAACCTCTTTTGGAGCTAAGTTTTGGACTGAACCAAAACTTGAGCTTAGACCCAAGTTTTGGCCCAGTCAGCGGGCTGCTCTTTATACCCTAATGAGCCCCTATTTAAATCTCTCTTCCCCTCTTTCTTGAGGAGCCCTCTCGCCCTCTTTTTCTCTCATGGCGGCTCGACCCATCCCCGTTCGTCCTTGTCTTTGACCGTTGGTGGTCACCATCGCTGCTCCTCCAGCTTTCCATCTACCCCGGATCTTTTCTCTAACACCCGCTACCTAATCCGAGGCCTTAGGTCATCTGATTTCTTAGCATAGTCTCCTCTCCCCTTTTTGTTTGGTGTCTGGTTCCCATTATATATATGATGGGGGGATTTTCTTATAAGACAGTGATTGATAAATGAAAATTCGCTTGGTTCTCTGCTAGTTCGTGCACAAATCCATTGAAGTATCAACGTCTAATTTGAAGAGTACTTCGGTTTAGGGGGAACGAGTATGTTCCCGACTCCCGTTTGACGGATTGAGTACGATCCGGCTAGTCAGGTTCGTTTCACAAAGTGAAATATGGGGACGGCCTAGGAACGTATCATTGCCTGATCATTTTCATTCATGTCCCCTTTATTGTGTGTATGTAACACCTCTATTTTTATAATCAAGAGAAAAAATTGAATAGATTTGACAAAAACTAAAACCAAAATATAGGGATATTAGTGCCACACACTAATATATAATGAGGGTATAGCTATCACTCAACTTATGTCAAACTCAATGCTAAAATCCGTAAGCTTTATAAAAAAAAATGCCGTAGTTTTAAATAGATACCGTTGTGGCATGATTGCTAATCGAAGGGCTTAATTAGGGGGATTCCGGTGTTAGAGAGTGGTAAGAGCAAAATAGAGGGTGTGTTTGAAGATTATGAATGGGGGATTGCTACGGATGAGAAGTGAGATCTCCTATTTATAAAGAGTTGAGTGCACTAAAGGGGCTTAAAGGGACAAGAGATCCCATGCAATCTATCCATAGTAAAGGGATCAACACACATGATCATCAAATAATCTAATGGTCTCTAAGGTCCCGTATCATGATTTGGGCCTCAAAAGCCTAGTTGTGTGTATGAGAGTTGGCGTGTGAACGGAACTAACACTAACTATCTAGGCCTAAAAATAGGATTTGGCTAACTCTCTAAGCCTAGCAGTCTGGTTTGAAAATAACACATACTGTAACTTTATTAAAAAATTAACCCAACATGACAGAAAATCTTTGGGATCAGCCTTTGGAGCTAGTCAATTTTTCATTAGACTCTATAATTGGATTGATATGCCAGATATCCCTAGCATCGGAACATGAAGATCGTTGAAAGGGTAGGTCTTAAGAGTTGACGTTGGTTGCCTTTTATTACAAAATAATCTCTGCTAAAAGTGGGAGTGAAACTCCCTTACAATACAATTACAGAAAACAAGGTTGGCTTACGAACTAACTCTCTTATAAAATAACTACAAAACCACTACAAAGAAGAGAATTATAGCTTCCTTAGAAAATAGCTACAAATAATGGGGTTGGCCCATGGTCTGACTATCATATAGGGATTAAGCATTTTATGTTCTTGGTTGATGGTGGGCTTGAGTGTTGATGTGTCACTACTTGAATATCATGCCAAGCTACTTTCCTTTGCATTACTGCATCCACACATCTTTGTTGTTGATCTCTCTACTTAAAATTCTAATGTGTAATGTTAAATAGTTAGGTAAATCTTAAAGAAGGAGGTGGATTTGAGGTCAGCACCCACCAAAATGCAAATTTGAAAGAAAGGGGGAATATATAGTGTTTGATTTGCATGTACCATTTATGTTCACACACTCACAATCATCTCAAGGTTTCAACACTTGAGTCTCAAGGTTTCAACACTTGAGATAAAGAATGTGAGATTTTGAGGGTTTTAAGACAAATTTATTTACTCAAACTTTGAATGTGTGTAAAGTGTAATACCTCGATTTTAGTACTAAAAAAGATTTATTTTGTGAAAGCATTAATTACAAAAATAATGAGTATTGTCACCACACTCGGTATAAGTCTGGCATCCTCTACCATCCTTATACTAAGGCTCTGTTTGGATTGAGGTGAATCGAGGTAGGGATAAACATTAAAAATTAACCTAGGTGAAGGGAATGGAGGTGAATTGGGGTAAATATTTTAAAATACTATTTGGATGATATTAACCTAACTTGAGTGAATTAGGGTGAATGTTTTAAAAAATTTATTTAAATTGAGGTAAATAAAGATTAAAATAATAAAACAAATAATATTTATACCCTTGTATTAAATAAATAAGTCATATTGAGGGGTATTTTGGTCATATCAAGTCAAAAATTTACTTATTCTTTCATCTTTACCTCCGTTACCCCCGAAATTGGAGGTTAATAAAAATGAGGTTAATCGAGGTGAATGGAGGTAAAACTTTAACTTTGATTCACTCAGGTAAAATTATTAACCTGATATCCAAACGGGGTGAATCAATTCATTCACCTCCATTATCTTTCTTCCACCCCAATACAAAAGGAGCCTAAGTGCTAAGGCTAAAATATTAATTTACTTAAATAACATTTATAATGAAGGCAAGATAATAGTTTCACTATAAATATTCTTATCCTGATAAATACAAAAGATCAAGAGTTTTAATATAACAAAAGGAGAAATAACAAGGGATAAAAGAGTTCATGAAATATTCGGATCAAAAGAAGCCAAGGCAAACACCGGATAGTCCTAACTATCAACCATCTAGTAGAAGCCATCAGACCTTACCCTCAAAGTGGTTTCGCGAGGTAAAGATTGCCCATTAAATAGGCAGAGGACTAAGAAATGAAACTCGTTAATACTACGGTACTAAGTAAGCCATTATACTAACACCAACATGTAAGGCCATGTGAGGCACAAAAAGAACATAGCATAGGTATGTCAGGGAAACATGCAATCATAAAATGGACACAACTAATGTAGTCAAAAGAAACCCAAATACCGAGGTAGGGCACTAAAACAATTACCTATATAACCATCCATATAAATTCTAGTTACCAAAGTAGGCCACAAATGCAACTACTAAACCTCATATCACAACATGTAGCGTACAACGACAGCTACCAAAAATATTAAATCTAGAATAACCCATTAAAATCTTCACACAATGATTATTTCAATTTTAGTTACTCCAGGAGGATATAATAATAATCCAGAGACATAAAAGTACACCGATCATACCAGCACACAAGGCAACATGGTACCCTCCAACCATCCAACCTAGAGGCATAACAACACTCTCATCATACACAGTATCGTCCATACCTAGGTCACTTAATCCTTAAGTATTGATACCCCCTATAGGGCTTGTAGATCACCTATAGAGTAGACTAGGGCCTTACTAGGGCACGACCGACACACTAGTGAAACCAACAAACTGAGGGCTCATACTTCATCTCTAGGGTAGCTATCCCTAGAGAGCAACCATTCCCAAACACAAGGTCTTCCACTTTAAGTATAAGTATTTTATAGGATGACCACAGATATCACACATTGCACAGAAATTTTCTTTTTATACTTAGCCATTTCCTTTTATTTCTATTTATTTATGGTAAACCCTAAGGTCATATCCACTTATTCGCAAAAGGTGTATTAAGTCAAAATGACAAAAATGCCCATAAACCCCTAATTTTACCATTTTATCCAATTTCTTATCAAGCAACATTATTATGAGCCATTTGTCATGAAAATGCTAAAGGATACTTATTCATGATATGGTGGCATATGAATAATCTTTACATCTTAGTGACTGACTATATCATTCAATTTTTATGCATTTAGTAAATTACATCTATAGCCTAAATCATACTTTTCTAGGGAGACATATATTCCATAGAATATATACGTATAAATCTATAGCATATTATGCCATCCAACAGGGTAATTAACATCACGGTGTAGGAAAGACTACACTTCAACTCTAGAACATGCAATAAATATTTATTGCATGCAAACCCTAATCATGCGTGCATGCTTTATACTATTTAATTCAACCCTATTTACTATGCAAAGATAATCATAGTACACTTATCATGGTAAATTACATTATAAGGTTGCAGGGTTTCAAGCTCTACCAAACCTTAGGCATGCATGTGTAATTTATTCAACAAAAAACACATGTGTATATTATCAATTAATTAATACATTAGAAATATGCTAAATATTTGGCATTATGCCATTTATATTCACGTCTGATCATTACACTTGCATTTTCATTCTAAAAATTTTGAAATAAAATACATACATATATTTTTCTAAAAATGAGGCATAAATCATACCCTAAGAACAAAACAAATGTTATGTGTTACCACATGATCTCACATCTTAGTAGAAGGGTATGGTTTACCTTTTATCCAAGAAAAATAGATAATCAAGATTCACCTAGATAGTCTCCTTTCAATTTATTCAAACTCCTTACATTAACATAACCAATACACATATTAGTATATAATATAATACCAAAAATAATCCAAAATTAGCTAAAATTAAATGAGAAAGAGGTTAGATAATTAACCAGAGTAATTGGCACGTTTTAGGTTGCTTGAAGTGTGGTGAAATGTATGGTGAAGCTATGGTGAAAGTTTGGTAGTGTTTGGACAAGGTTTGGGGGTGAAAATAAGGGTGCATTGCCAAAAATGGGAAGTTACACAGCTGTGCAGTAGGCGATGCAACCCTTGGTCGAGAGAAAAAGTAATGTACGGCCAAACAATGCAAAGATTGCATGATTATGCTACAGCGATGCACACTAGTCGAGAGAAAGTATGACACATGACCAAGCGATGCAAAAGTTGTATGTCTATGTAGTAGGAGATTTTAATTTTTGCATGGCTATGCAGTAGGCAGTGCACAGGCGGTATATTATGTAAAAGTGTGATGGATGAGGGAAAGAAGAATGGAAAAGAGGTGGTGGTCGGTGGTGATGGCCAACGATGGTATTGGAGAAGGTTGGAGTATCCTTGGTGGTTGGTCCACTAGCCAATGGGTAGCAAGTGGTGACCGAGGTGGTGCACGATAGTGGAATGGGTGGTGCAAAGGCTAAAATAGTGAAAGAATGAGGAAAAGAAGGAGAAAAGAAAAGGAAGAAAGGAGAAGGAAGAGGAAGCTCGGGCAATGGATCTTTGACATAAAGATGGGTAGAATGAGACAAAACTAAAGAGAAAGAAGGAGAGTATGTAGTGTGTATGTATGTATATGTGTGTGTGTGTGTGTGTGTGTGGTGTGAATCTAGAAAATAAGGAAAATAGAGGGGAAGGCATGCGATGGTTGTGCAGGGTCATGGTGCAGGTCACTAGGGTGAAAGTGGAGGTGATGGTTGTGTGTTGTGATGAAAATGTAGGTGATGGCGATGATTGTGAGTGTGGGTTCCATAAGGATAAGAGGAAAAAGAAGAAGGGTGGTAAGGGGAGGTGATGGTGGTGCAAATCAGCAAAGATAGAATAAGAAGAAAGGTGATGGATGATGGGTAACTGTAGAGTAGATGATAGGAGCTGCTACAAGTGGAGAGGGATGCAAGTTGCAGGTGTAAGATGCAAAAAGATCAAACATTGCGGCTCAAAGTTGATAGAAGGAGGAGAAGAAAGAAAGAAAAGAAAAGGAAAAAGAGAAGGGTTGGGGGTTTATTTTAGGGTTATTTTTAGATTAACCATAAGTAATTAGGATTAGTGGAAATTTTAGCATGTTTTTATTTTGGTTTATAAATTATGATTTATCTGAGTTATGGTTTTAGATTCGGTTAAAGTTTTGTGATTAAGAAATTGGGTTAAAGCTAACATAAGATTTTTCGTAGAACTAGAATTGGATTAAGATATAATTTATATGGTATTAGGTTAGCTAAAATTTGGAATATTGCATAAAGAAAGTACTCAACTAAATATTTAGCCAAAGGGTTAGATAGATCTAATTCAAGAAAGAACCAACATATATAAGGGTGTGTGTTGGGCTTCTTGGGTTACAAACTAGAGTGTGTTAGCCCAAATGATTTTTAGAGGGTTAATTTGCATGAAAATACCCTCCTGTGCTAAAGGCCTAATCAAGGGAGGTTTATAAGAAAAGTGTAGTCACCTATCAACCCAATATAAGACAAGTAAAAAAAATAGAAAATATAATAGAATTTAATTAGCTAATCACCCAACTAGTTTAAAAAGCCTTGGACAATACACAAAAGTGACTAATTTAGCTTATAAAAGTGCTACAAAAGTCCTCTAATCAATAGAAATGATGTGGTGTCGTAGAAAGGCTAAATCTTCTGAATTTGTGCAGGTAGAAGATATCGTATTCAATGCCTATGACACACTCGATATGTTGGGAAAGGTTATGTGATGACCATTGGACTTTTCCTGGGGCCAAGAGCGGTTGGACTCTCCAAAACTTTCCAATTTTACTTTACTATTGTATCACACTTTCCCCTCAGGGGCTTGACTTTGTACCCATTTTACATTCTTTATTGACATTTTAATTTACACACTCTGACTTCTCTTTATTATGAATATTTTTAATTTCTATGGTTCCCTATCTTAATTAGTTTAATGACTTGTGAAATTATTTTACAGCCTTGTCGTTGGTGCAAGACTGGACGGGGGGCCAGGCTTGTGCTAATCACGGTGGTAGCACTCTCATGTGCTTGTGTATGTTTTAATTAAACATAAATTTTCAACTATGATTTTGGAAGTGTTACACTCATAGACCCATATTTATTTGGTACTAAAAGGCCTGATATAGTACATGGGCTTAGTAATTCTAGAATAAAGCCCTTTTGCAATTATTCCTCAACTTACCTTTTCAAATCTAAAGCATCTTTAAGATTAACCTTATATGCTGCCTTATTTGGTAGTTTAGCACTTAGAACTAAGTCAATTTAGTTCTATATGCCTGTTAGAGTATGAATTTCACTAGGTAGTCCATTTAGGAATATATCCATAAACTCACCTAAAAATGTCTTGACCTAAGGGGCTAGTGAGCCACCATTCTCATTATTTTTAAGCATAAACAAGAACTACATGAATTTTCCCTTAGCTATGTCCTTGTATAACCCATTCCCATCTATGAACATAACCTTTTTACATTCACTACCCTCCTTAACAAGTAAGGTCGAGGACTACGGGGTGTTATTATAGTGGTTTTATTGGCAAACATCAAATAATGAATGTTCTATTTTTTTTCATCACGCTTGGCTTGCATATCATATTAAAAAGACCTACCTAATAAAAAATGGCATACATCCATGGGAACTACATCATCTAAAACATTATCTTGATAAGTTTTACCAATGGAAAATGGGACAACCACTTTCTTGATGTCTTTGACCACGCTGCCATTGTTAAGTCACTAAAGTTTATATGGCCTATCATGTGTAGTAGTAAGAAGATTAATCTTCCCAATAATATTATTGAATCTAAATTTGTACTACTATCCCCATCCATAATAATTAAGCATATTTTACTAAAACATTGTGCACTTGGTATGAAATAAACTCTCCCTTTTTGTCTTCTCTCCAACAAACTCCATGGTATATAACACCCTCCTCACTATTAAGGCTTCTTATTCATTCGGTGGTGCCTCTTCATGATCCTCCCCCTCTTCTTAAACCGTCTCCTCTAAGTCTAATAGAGTCATAACTCTTTTTTTTTTCTGTACATTAATTTTTATAATGCACAATGCATTGACATTTACAGCATCTAATTTCTTCTCCTCTATTCACTCCACCTCCATCTTGTTTCCTCTAACATGAATGAATTTGGTATGGGGGTTGGTCTTGATGGTGAAGGAAAACCTTTGGTCATTTTTTCAACTAGTTTATGGTTAGGGATATTTTATAACATCCTAAACTCTCAAAAACCTAATATTCATAACATATCAATCTTTATTTATGAGATTTGCTTCTATTTTATTTATATTAGTTTATTTTATTTAAATCAAAAATCTTGCAAAGATTTTTTTAAAGTTTTTGTTTCATTTTATGATTTTATTGATAATTTTAAATTCATTTTGGAATTCATTTAATCATTTTTTATTGTGGATAATTCTGGATAAATTTGTCTACAAGATAATTTGATCCTAAGACCAAAGTAGGCCAATACAAACACAACTAGAATCGAGAGCCAAAACTTCTTTGATTAGGAAAATTCATGCTAGGTAAATAAGAAGCTATCATGAACTAATATATGAGATTGTTAAGATAAAATTATTTGTAATTTTGGATCTAGAATCCTTGAGCATGTAATTTTGAATGATGGTGTAGTAGTGGATGATTCTAAGGTTCGAGTAGTTTTTGAGTGACTAGTACCAAATTTTTTCTAGGAGGTGTGCAATTTTTTTTGGGTTGGTTGGTTACTAACGTATATTTGTTGTGGAATTCTCCAAGATATATCATTAGTTGAATAATTTGCTAAATAAGGCCACACGATTTCAATGGAACGGGAAGTTTGGTGAAGCTTTTATTGAGTTGAAGTGATGTTTGACTATCATCCTAGTGTTCATGCTACCTAGTGGATCAGATGGTTTTGAAGCATATAAAGATGCTTCTAAGCATGGTATTGGTTGCTTGTTGATGCAACATTAGAGAGTGGTGGTGTATGATTCTCAACAACTAAAGTAGCATGAACATAACTACTTGATGCACAATTTAAAGCTTATTGCAGTGGTTTTCATCCTCAAAATTTAGAGGCATTACCTCTATGGGGCTTAGTGAAAGTTCTACATCTATAATAAGAGCCTCAATTACATTTTCACACACTAGGAGTTGAATTTGAGATAATGTCGATGGTTGGAATTGGTTAAGGTTTATGAACTAAAGTTAAATTATCATGAGGGTAAGGCTAATGTGGTGGCAGATGCACTTAGCTAGTATATGACACATTCCTTGAGCACAATTAGTTTGTCAAATCATTTATGTAAAGATTTTAGGAATATGGAGATTGATTTGATCACCACCGCTAATTTGGAAGCAAGGATGAGTGCACTCACCATTACACCTTCGATCTTTAAGGAGATTCGAGATAGTCAGTGATGTTAAGCTCGAGAAGATCAAGTAGGGTATTAAAGAAGGTAGAGCCAAAAGGGTTTTAGGTCCACAAGGACACTAGTGTTAGATACCATGGTAGGTGGTGTATATCATGGGGGATGTGTTGAGCTAAAAAGGAAAAACCTAGAAGAAGCTCATTGTACTCCTTATTCCTTCTATCCTGGAGGGTATAAGTTGTATAAGGATTTGAAGAAGGTATATTGGTAGCCCTATAAGAAGTGGGAGTTTACAGAGTTCATTTTCTAATATTTGACCTGTTAAAAGGTCAAGATAGAGCATAAGAGACCAGTAGGGTTGGTACAACCACTATAGGTTCTAGAAGGGAAGTAGGACAACATATCTATTCATGCATGATACTCATTCCCATAAGAAGATATCTTTGTGTAGGTCCATGAGAACCCAACGGATGACTTTGTTGCATAAGATGCTTTGTGTGGGGTGGAATGAATTCATGTATTAGGGTTTCATGGAGTAGAGGAACATGTATAATGATGATATTCTTACCTGTATACATTTTTGGACCCTTAGCTCATGTTATCCCTTTTTATATTTTGGATATTTTACTCAGAGTTAATCACCAAATCACATTTATGTTTATGAAGATTCTCTCATTTCCTATTTATTGTGCTATACTTTTTAATCATTTTTCCTTGTGATTGTTGTAAGCATGGTATGGTAGGCTAAACTTATGTTAATTATGGTGGTAAAACCTAGTTATTTTGGTAGTATGCTTCTAATAAAAATGAAATATTTTACTAGTAAATTTTAGGGAGTTATAAGTTGGTATTAGAGCTTTAGTTTTGATTATTATGTTTTTTTTTTCAAATGTTGGTTTTAAAAAAATTCCTAATCTAATTTATTGGTCTATTTCATATTTTTAGAGAAAATTTATTCTTTTAAAATCAGGATTAACCTATAAGAAATCGAGAATGAGTAGCCTAGTTGGCCTTTGAACGTGCTTATGCAATATATGTTAGTATGCTAGAAATATTTCTCCTAATGCATTTTCTGTCTTGCAACTAGTTTAGCATGGCAGTTAAAGGTCGAGTTGGTCATTTAAAGGAGATGTTTGAGGCATTCATCTAGTATTTTAGGTGTCTACCTCCACCACAACCTCTGCATTATCCATAATATGGTATTGGAGTGAACTAGCTTTAAGGGTTACTTAACATCGCTCGTCGATCTTCTCTAGTGACGAGCACCCGATCCTATTGGAGCGATGTATTTGGGATATGGACAAGAAATAAGAGGCAATTGAATATCCACCTACTTGGAAGATAACCATTGCATCCTTCTTTGTTTGAGAAATTGCCGATGCCTAGTGGATAGGTCATCATGCTTAGGGAGGACTGTCGAAGTCCTAAGAGGAATTTAAGACAACTATTCTTGCTAAGTTCAATGTTGAGGGTTTTAAGAAGGAAAATTTGAAGGAGTTCATACAACTTACTCAGGGAGGCATGGTAGTGAGATAGTACCATGCTTAGTTTATATAGTTGTTGATGTTCCCATAGCATATAGTGGTTAGCAAGTTAATAGTGGTCTACTAGTTTGAGTAGAGGCTCCACTTCAGCATTTGGAGAATGATGGGTGTTGTAGCTTTCTAGGACCCTACCACATTATATGTGTAGGCTTGTATCACTACTACCATGGTATAGAAGCAGGCTTCCATTCTAGATAATTTGAAGTTAGGGACATAAGGTTCTGGAGGTAGGATCCATTCTTAAGGAGTTAGACCTTAAAGGTTCCAATAGTAGGGTTAGATCTAGTCAAAGGGTGGTTAGTTTTGACACCAAGGTTAGATGGGTGGTTAGAGTAGATTTATGGGACAAATGAGGCTCTTCATGTGTCATTACTACTGTCAGGATAATTTAGGATGAGACTATTGGGGTACTTCTATTTAGTTTAATATGTGTGATCAATTGGGTCACAGTGTTAGTAGGGCTAGTTCTAGCAACATGGACCACTCATACCTCAGTAGATAGTCTATGAGAAGTAGTCCTATCAGCTATAATAGCAGAGTAGTAGCAATATTACTAATAGAGGATACCTGCCCCAACTAGTGGACATCCTAGGTAGGCTAAGGGGAGACTACATGGGCATCACCCATTTCCTTAGGGAGGAGGAGAAACTCAGGGAGTTGGAGAGTATTGTGGAGGATACTAGGGAGGGCAATCAGGCAGGGTTCTAAATGTCATCAGCTAAGTACAGGGTGATGGATAGGTTGATGTGGTCACAAGAATTTTTTCCATCCTCTCATTACAAGCATATGTATTATTTGATTTGGGGGAATCCCTATCATCTGTATCTACTGCATTTGTTTCTAGTACTACTTTATCTCCATTTATTAGCATATCTATTTATGTGATGTTGCATTTTGGGAATAGAATGGATTGCGCTAGGCTTTACTCAAACATAGCCTTAAAGATAAGAGGGGTATACTTCCTAGTTGACTTAGTTGAGATGGACCTTGGGAACTTTAATGTTATCCTAGGGATGGATATTTTACAGAGATAATGAGTGGTGATAGACTGATCATAGGAGCAAGTTGTATTGTAGGATGTTCAGGGTGCTAGGGTCTCCTATAGGAGATTTAATCAATCCTATAATGAAGATCAAATCTACCCATACACTATATTCACTAGTGTAGAGGGGTTACCCTGCGTATTTGTGGAGATTTTAGGAGTTGAAAATGGACATATCAACATTGGAGGATATTTTGACTGCCTGAGAGGAGATACTAGGTATGCCGCTGATACGTAAGATAAACTTCACTATTAAGCTAGTACCGAGGGTCGAACCAGTTTTGAAGGCACCTTAATAGATGGCACCGGTAGAATTGCAAGTGTTGAATATTTAGTTAGAGAATTTAATGGCTTAAGGGTACATTAGCCTAAGTTTGTCTCCATTAGGAGCACTAGTTTTTTTTTGTGAAGAAGAAGGATGGGATCTTTTGTCTGTATATATATTATTGTGGTCTAAACTAGTTGATGGTGATGAACCGATATCCACTTTTGAGGATCAGCAACTTTAACTAGCTTTGGGGTGCTTCGATCTTCTCAAAGATTTACTTGATGTTGGGATATTAACAGATAAACATCATTGAGTTAGACAAAATGAAGACATCCTTTAGGACATGATACTTGCACTATGAGTTTAATATGAATCCTTGGGCACATCTATTTACCTTTCATATTCACGGACTTGATGACGAGGATTTTTCCCTTTCCCTAATCAATTTATGATAGTCTTCATCGAAAATATTTTTGTATATACTCGAAGTAGAGAAGATCACTAGTAGCACCTTCATATGAATTGTCACTTCTTAGAGAGCATAAGTTGTATGCTAAACTCTCTAAGTGCGAGTTTTGGTATTGTGAGGTTGCATTTTTGGGTCACAAGGTGTTAGCAAGAGGATTTGACATGGATCCAATAAAGATTTTAGCAGTGATCAAGTAGAAGACACCCACTAGCATCCTCAAGGTGCGTATTTTTCTAGGTTTGGCCGAGTATTACAAATGCTTTGTTAAGGAATTCTTGAATTTAGCTCATCCCTTGAGGAACCTCCTAGGAAATATGACCCATTTTCAATCAAATGACGCATATGAGGGATCATTTTAGGAGTTGAAGTGGCATTTGACCACATCATCAGTTTTGACTCTACCATTAGGATCAAATAGGTTTCAGGTCTACATTGATGCTTCGAAAATAAAAATTTGTGTGTAGGAATAGGGAATAGGTTTTAATAATGATTCTATACCAAAACCATTATTAAAATGTCAAAAAAAATATCATACATTTAATACACACGCTTAATTAACCATTAAATTTTTAATAATGTTTATTATATAAATTGTTATTAAAAATCCAAATAAAAGCACTAAATATCCTGTTGTTTCCCTCCTCTCTACTCGATTCATTTTATTTCAAATATTCATACTCTCTTGCTCTCACTATTAGCGTCGCTCAACTTGGCATAGAACACGTGCACTCTCATTGCTTGTTGACAACCTTTCTCTTCTTTCTTCTTTAGGTGGATTTCAAATTAATGTATAACAACATTGCTCCATTGTGTTTAGCCATTCATCCTCATCCTCTTGCTCTCTCTTGCACTACCATTTTCGTTTGTTTCTTACTTCGCTGCCTTTTTGCTCTAATTCTTTCACCATTACTATCGTGTCTTTCACTACCATAGTTCCTCATCTCTTGCTATGCCAATTCTCTTACATTTAGCTAGGAACTTAATCTTTTCTTCCTCTTTCATTAAAAATATATGCATGTACTGTATATAGCTTGGTCTTAGGTTTGTTGTTGCTTGTATAGTGTGGCTTCGCTTTTTTTTTCTCGTTATGATTCTAAGCTTTTTTGCTACAAATTTGGTCTCTCCCTCTCTATGGCTTGATTCCTTTGAATTATAAAAAATAAAAAAATATATATGCATGCATGTTGGTATACTTTGTTGCTAAAAAATGTTGCATAAAAGTTAATTTGTTGCTAATAAAATGTTGCCTGTATGGTGTGGGTCCACCTCTATTTATGGCTGATATTAGCATAGCACAGAAAGACATTAACACCTAAAAATGGGATATAGAATAGATAACTAAATACACATGGCATTATTTATTTTTAAAAATTTATTATCTTGGTGATAATGATAATAATAATACTATGTTAGTTTTTATAATCATAATAATAAAAATTATTATTATTATAGAACCTTTTTAATTTAATTACATATGTTTTTCTAATAATGTGGAAATTAATAAGGATAGTTCGCTTAATAAAAAGGAATAGATATAAGAACTTAAAAATGTGCTAACAATTTACTACTAAGAAGAAGGTTGGTAATAGGTCATGAAGATTGAGCAACTTTATTAGAAGGATCTATGTCAAATGCTGAGCAACTAAAAAACATTCACATGCTTCTAAATTTTATCTTATGTGGGTATGTTTTTTAGATTGATATAATTGGTAAGATATGATATATTATATTTATGATTAATTAGGCTATATAACTTACATATTTTATAATTTGGAAGAGTTATATAACAATCTTGATGATAAGATTTAGTTTTTATTTTCTTTTATAGGTAGTGAGATGTTGAACTCACTTATTACATACATACCTCCACCATATTTGTGCATGGAACCTTATTTATGTATTTAAAGTCATGTGAGATGGTTATACAATGAGGTATGTTGCTTGTTTGTGAGTTGATTGTACTTTCATCTATTCCATTTTAGATCATATCACTTTATTTTACCATACCTCAAAGGGAACCATGGTAAGGGGTTATAGCTAGTCATTTGTAGGCCTTTGTCCACCATAACAATGCACCAAACTTGAGATTTATTAAGGGTGAGGTGTTTGGAAGGGATTATGATCAGATCACTAAAGAGGTGATAATGGTAGATGACAAGTGGAGGTTTTGTCATAACTTACTCCCGAGTATCTACCTTGGTTACCCTAAGGTATCTGTCACTAGTTTCTCTATTGATGATATGAGGGAGGAGATGACAGATCAAGATGAGTGGACTTCAAGAGTTAAAGTTTCTAGTCATCTTAAGAAACGGTACTTGTGGATTTCATAAGATAGTTAGGGTTGTTCTTAGTTAGGTATTTAAGATGTAGTAACCTTTTGCTTTATATAGTGGTGCTATTGTATTAGGGTTTCTCTTAGTTTTTTAATATTGTTTTAAATGTGTAGTATGTATATTTGAACCCTTATATAAAGTTTTGATATGTATATACGTATGAACTCTTTCTAAGTATAAGTGGTTTGTGCATTGGTATGTTTTTGGAAACATGTTGGAATGGTTTGTATATGTAGCAACTAAATAGCATGATACATTATACAAAAAGGTTGTGTAGACCTTGAAGAAGAGTTGGTATGATATTTTTTATTATGTGTTTAAATATTTAAGTCTAATATAATAATAGTATTCTTATTGTGAGATTTATTTTGGATTTACAGCTCATGACCCATGACTTGGATCCATGTATCTTATCCATCAATATTAGTACGTTATGGAAGAAGGCTAAAGTAACAAAATATGAATATCGTAATGAAAATGTAGAAGACGCTGCCAAAAAATTACAAGTTTGAAGATATCTTTAACCCTAGTTATTTTTCTTAGAACAAACTATTATGTTATGTCTATTTCTATATCTTAAATTCAAATATATTGCATATATTATAGGATTAAATTGAAACATTATATTCCTTGAAGGGCGTAAATTAGTATAGCATTGTGTCACAAGTAATAAGAATTGAATAGCATCTTAGAAGACACAGAGGTATTGGATTATGGGTTATAAGAACAAGTGTGTGTAGTCAATTTCGTGGATCTTGTAACACCTATAAGCAAGTGGCTCTATTGACCCAAAAATTAAACATGACATTTGAATATATAGCCATAATGGAGAAAAAGTTGTCATTTATCAAATCTCAAGGGTATAAGTCATCTGATGCATTTACACATGATTCATTTCATATACCTTGTGGAAATAGCATTAAAGATAGTTGTGAAGCTCATACATGTATTTGTTGTCTTCTAGAGATAAGAATAAAAAACTGTGAATTGTTATAAAATGTATCTAGTGTCATAAATAATTAACAATATTTTATATTTTATTCCATGATTTGCACAAAATTAACTTGTTAGATAATGACCCCTAAATTATTTTAGTGAAAGGAAGGGTATGCATCAATTATGGTACTAAAACACAGACGATCCATGGGTATAACTTGGCCCCAAATACAAGGCTCGTAAGTATTAACATTCTAATGATTAAAGATGTACCCTTTTCTTGTTATAAAAAAGGTAATGAGACAGCTACAGTGTTGGAAGTTCATGGAAGCTTTGTGCCTTGGAACATAGACTAGATAAGTCTTACTACTAAATAGGCAATGACATTTTCCATCCATGTTATACCTAATATGTTACATAGATCGTTTATAAATTACATATATATATGATCATTATATTTCATTTAATACTATGAATTAAGGAATAAAAAAAAGAATTTTCCTAGGGAAAATGGAAAGAGACTTATTGATGGAAGGAGAAAAACAAAATAGGGTATTGAAAAAAGAAAGAAAGCTATATTAGAAAAATCTATTGCCCTATAAAAGATTTCATCTTTAGAGAAGAACCAACATCCATAAGAACCCCCACCAGCCACCAACAAATTTGGCATTGTTGTATTTCTATGCCTAAAACTATCTTAGTAGAGATCTAGTTATAATTGATAGTCCTTCCAAGTATGTTGGGGTGGGGGGATGGTGCTACTTACTTTGTATCGATAGAGGTTGTCAGCGACATTTATAATAAAGAATGAATGTCCACTGCAAGCGTTGTTGTATATGTTAGTAAGTATCATTTGATATGATATATTTTAGAACTTTTCATTGATTTGTAATTCTATGAACTCTTACATGAGTATTACTTATTAATAAATATAAATTATTATTAGCGTCCATAGGTTGGTAGCTAGCTATGTTATGGCATAGGGGATATATATTGTCCTCTATTATGTTTGTGTGTCCATACTACATATCTAACTACACTATAATAAGTGAGGGTAGACACATTAATTATGTAGCGGATCACATCTTAAGCGAATGGTACAATAACAAGCTTCATCTCATACATTGTGCAATAACAAGCTTCATCTCATACATTTCCTTGCAAGTGGATATTGGGCTTTATAAGCCATTTTCCTAAAAAAAATAATGTATATGTGTTTGATTTCCTTCAAACATATTCTATTCCTTTTGCTATCACTTGTTCTGAACGAAAAGATTTAACTAACATGTTAGTATACTTCTTACTTCATTAGCTTATTAATGCATATAGTATGCTTTAGTTTTCGTAGGTGTATATATTTACACTATCGTTTATCAACTTTATTTATTAAGGTACTATGATTGGCAAATATGAAGAGCCCCTGACCCAAGAAGTCTTGAACATGAGTATGTAATAGTATCTAGAAAGACAAGATATTATATTTCAATTCCAATTAATATCTAATAGTTGGAAAACTAACTAAATTCATTTAACAGTGTCCACAAAAATAGAATGATAATAATTATAGATATTATATTTGTAGAGCAATGGATCTGATACTCCAAAAGAAATATGTAAATATAGATCCAAGTTATGTATGTTTCTTTTTTTATATATATATATATTTGTCATTAATTAATTTATGGTATATATATACTTGATACTTGACTTAAAATCCTAACGAAATGATCGAATCATGTCAGTTTGTAGTTTTCCAGCGGTGGATATGTATGAGGCTAGAAGTACATAGATGATGAAATTGATGAAGTTAGGGATCAATGGACCGATTTCATACACTCATAGTAGGGATATACATGCAAATCCATTTTTTGGGGCGGTGCATGAATGTAAATTCTAAGGAATCTAATATATGTTTGCATACTTATGCACTTAACCAACTCCAAGATCCGTGGAAAAATTCTTAAGCCTACGGAATCATGGGCCGTTCTAACCACTGCCTTCTTATCCTTTCCTTTTAAGAGAATTCTTTGAGCCTTCATTAATTTTTAGGTTACTATCACCGTTGTTTTCTCTTTTTGAGAAATCCATGATAGATTAATACAATCCATATATATAGATCTGACAGGATCGAATGCTAATCTATCAAGATTAATATAAAATA
This sequence comes from Tamarix austromongolica, assembly GCA_039764185.1. Classification (NCBI taxonomy): domain Eukaryota; kingdom Viridiplantae; phylum Streptophyta; class Magnoliopsida; order Caryophyllales; family Tamaricaceae; genus Tamarix; species Tamarix austromongolica. The sequence continues at coordinate 73,598,509 of CM077816.1, read as the reverse complement.
TATTGCGGAAGCGTACCTGAACCCATAATGATAGAATTATCAAGTACCGTTGAATCTGGTATCAAGCCCGAACGGTTGGTACTATGATCTTCTAGATCACGCACGTGCTCACTAGTTGCCAATGACTGATGGGAATCAATTGGAGTGAAGTTCGTGTGACCTAGGGACCATGACCATATATATATAGATAACTGACCTGTTATCTATTGGGCCATCCTAGTTCGGTCCATCAATAATCTAGGACTCCCACGGTCTCTACATATATGGATCCACATCTAATTAGATACATTAAGCCCAATAACATATACATAAATATGATCACTTATATATGTGCTTAATATATACGACGACCCGCAATTCTTATAGTTCACATATAAGCCCAATATGTTGGATAAAATCCAACAATCTCCCACTTGGGCTATATGTGTGACCTTATAACCACGAATTACAAAATAACCAAATGAGCTCAATATTGTTGTTGTGATGAAATGTATCTATAACCAATCCGGTCCATTAGTCACACCAACATAGGATCAAAGCGGCTTTCGTCACATTTCTTCGTAACTAAACCTTCAATGGTCACATATGCAGATATAACTAAATGACAGGGATCAAAATGTGGATGTGCAGCATGGAAATTTCATGTAAATGTGATCTTTAACATGCCTATTTCCAACTGGTCAACCTTAAAACTTTAGTGAGATCAAACCATACCAAAAGATAGAAAGGAAATAGACTGAAACTTTATTTCTGCAGAAAACATATGGTCAAAATATCCATAAGTCAAACCAAAGAGTCTATATATAGAGCAAATAAAATCACAAACTCCTACTGAAACTAAAGATCATTAGCTGATACAACACCCATATGAGCTACATGCTCGAGAAACTGCTTGGGTGGTAAGGCCTTAGTAAGTGGATCCGCAATCATGGAGTCTGTACTGATGTGCTCTATAGATAATTCTCCTTTCTGAACCTTTTCTTTAACAACTAAGAACTTGATATCGATACTCTTCGATTTCGTAGAACTTAAGTTGTTGTTGGAATACTTAACTGCAGCCTTATTTTCACACAATAACTTGAGTGGTCTTTCAATACCATCTACTATACGCAACCTTGTGACAAAATTTCTCAGCCATATACCATAATTAGAAGCCTCATAGCATACCACAAACTCTGCTGCCATGGTGGAAGAGGCCACAACTGTCTGTTTGGAACTCTTCCAAGACACAGCTCCTCCAGCCATCAGAAAAACAAAACCTAATGTAGACTTCATACTATCTTGGCATCCCGCAAAGTCAGAGTCAGTATATCCTACGATCTCAAGCTTGCCTGACATCCAATATGTGAGCATGTAATCTTTTGTTTTCTGTAAGTACCGCATGACCCGTTTGGCTGTTGTCCAATGGTCAAGTCCTGGATTGCTCATATATCTGCCTAACATCCCAGTGATGTACGCAATATTCGGACGCGTACATACCTGAGCGTGCATAAGACTTCCCACAGTTGAAGCATAGGGAACATTTTGCATTTCCCTCCTTTCATAGTCATTTTTATGGCATTGACTGAGACTAAACTTGTCTCCCTTAGCGACAGGGGTATTTCCTGGTTTGCAATTATGCATTGCATATCGTTTGAGAACTCTTTCAACATAGGCCTTTTGTGACAGCCCTAGGATACCTCGAGAACGATCCCGGTATATCTCTATGCCTAATACAAAAGATGCATTACCAAGATCTTTCATCTCAAAATTCTTAGCTAGAAATCTCTTGGTCTCATGCAACAAACCTATGTCATTGCTTGCCAGCAATATGTCATTAACATATAAAACCAGAAACATGTACTTACTCCCACAAAACTTATGGTATACACATTCATCAACCAAATTCATCTCAAAGCCAAAAGAGGTGATCACTTGATGAAATTTAAAATACCATTGTCGAGGCGCTTGTTTGAGCCCATAGATAGATTTCTTAAGTTTGCAAGCCATATTCTTTGGGTCTCCAGACACAAAGTTTTTTGGTTGCACCATATAGATTGTCTCCTCAATGTCACCATTGAGAAAGGCGGTCTTTACGTCCATCTGATGTAACTCAAGATTAAAATGTGCCACTAATGCCATAATTACCCTCAAGGAGTCTTTAGAAGAGACCGGAGAGAATGTCTCTTTGAAATCTTCTCCTTTCTTTTGTGTAAAGCCCTTAGCGACTAGACGTGCCTTATATCTTTCCACATTGCCTTTTGAATCCCTCTTAGTCTTAAATATCCATTTGCAACCAATGGACTTCTTTCCTTTAGGCAATGGGACAAGATCCCATACGTCATTGTCCATCATGGACTTCATTTCCTCATTTATGGCATCAATCCACTTTTGAGAATTAGAACTTTCCATGGCTTGATGGAAGTTGATTGGATCATCTTCCCTCATACCAATGCCAACCTCATGCTCTAGGAGAAATACAATGTAATCATCTGGAATATCACTTCTCCTTTCTCTAGTGGATCTCCTTAGATCTTGAGGTTGTTGAGCTTGTCATTCTGGAACAATCACTTCATTTTGAATGGGTGGTTGTTCTACATTGTCTTGCTGCGATTCTTAATTTGTCTCCTGATCAATGACAGGTGCAGAGACTTGCACATCGTCAGAGACAATAGTAGGAATAGTGACTAATTCCTCCTCAAAGACAATGTCTCTAACCTCATTTCTCCCCCCAAGCTCAACATCCTCAAAAAATGTGGCAGTTCCCGTCTTGAAAATTGAGTTAAGTGTGGGATTATAAAACTTATAGCCCCTCAATCGCTCAGCATAACCAATAAAGTAACTACTAACTGTTTTAGAGTCTAATGACTTTTCATGTGGTCTGTAAGGCCTTGCCTCAGCTGGACATCCCCAAACATGAAAGTGCTTTAAACTAGGCTTTTTGCCTGTCCAAAGCTCATAAGGTATTTTAGTAGCTGCTTTAGTTGGTACTCTATTCAGAATATAAGCTGCTATCTTTAGTGCTTCTCCCCAGAGTGATTCTGGTAAAGTAGATTGACTAATCATACTCCTCACCATATCCTTAAGAATTCTGTTTCATCTTTCAGCTACACCATTCATATTAGGAGAGCCCGGCATGGTGTACTGTGGGATGATACCGCACTCCTCTAGGAATCTAGCGAATGATCCTAGACATTGTTCACCTGAACCGTCATATTTACCATAGTACTCACCACCACGGTCAGATCTAACTCACTTAATTTGTTTGTTGAGTTGATTATCAACCTCAACCTTAAATGATTTGAACACATCCAGTGACTGTGATTTCTCATGAATGAGATATAGGTACCCATAATGTCAGTAGTCGTCTATGAATGATATAAAATATTGTTGACCATTCCAAGAAGCCGTAGGGAACGGTCCACAGATATCTTTGTGAATCAATTCTAAGACGTCCGAAGATCTATTTGCACCTGTTCTCTTAGTTTTGGTCTGTTTTCCCTTAACACAATTAACACAAGTGTTCAAGTCCGTAAAGTCAAGGGAATCAAGAATGCCATCGGACACAAGCCTCTCAATTCTAGCTTTTGAGATATGACCCAAGCGCTTATGCCATAATGGCGCTGAATTATCCTTATTTAATTTGCGTTTACTACCACGTAATTCCACGTGCAAGGTTTCATGATATGAAGTGATGACGTCAATCATATATAGGTTATCGTAAGCACATAATGAACCGGTGCCAATAATATTTGAATTTAATGAAAGACTAAATTTATTATTTCCAAATGAACAAAAATAACCAGACTTGTCCAATAAGGAAATAGATACCAAATTCTGTCTAAAAGATGGTACAACGAAAGTGTCTTTCAAATCCAAATAAAAACTAGTTTCTAACAATAACCTAAAAGTGCCAATCACTTCAACTGATGCTGCCTTGCCATCTCCCACATAGATGTATCTTTCACCATCACTTGGCTTTCGGTAGTTCAGGCAACCCTGCATAGAAACACTTATGTGAGTAGTAGCACCAGAATCTAGCCACCAAGTGTTTCTAGGTACTGAAGCTAAATTAAGCTCAGAATATACCAAGGAAAGGATTGTACCTTTCTTCATGCGCCATGCATGATATTTTTGACAATCCTTCTTAACATGTCCAGTCTTGTTACAAAAGAAGCAGCTATCCTTTTCCTTCTACTGTTTCTTTTGTACTGGACCCTTAGGAGCAGCTTCATCCTTTCTTTTCTTGCCCTTTCCCTTAGAGATACTGGCTAAGTGAGCACTCTCAGTACCTCTAAGGGAAAGGGCAAGTGAGCAAATCTATTTTTCTTGCCCTTTCCCTTAGAGGTACTGGCCAAGTGAGCTCATTAAGAGTTCATTTCTCCTTTTGGCAGTTGTAACTGACTTTAAACTGACTAAATTGTGCAGGAAGTGAAAGCAACACTAAGTGCACGAGTAAATCATCTGATAACTCGAGCTTTAGCACCTTCAGTTGCGAAGCAATGTTAGATATCTCCATGATGTACTCCCTTATATTTCCTTTGTCTTTGTACTTCATCGAAATCAAGCGCTGTAAAAGAGTGCTTGTTTCTGCCTTATCGTTTTTTGCAAAACGTTTCTCAATTTCAGCAAGGAAATTCTCAGTGTTGGTGATGTCCTCAAACACCCCACCCCTAAAAGCTTCCGGAATGCTGCGCTTAATGATCATTAGACTCATGCGATTCGACCGATCCCAGGTCTCAAAGTTCCTCTTATCATCAGAGGTACTTTCAGCCGTCAGATCAGTGGGTTTCGGAAGCCTAAGTGCATGATCAAGATCCATGCAGCCAAGGACAATGGTAATATTGTCCTCCCATTCCTTAAAGTTATTCCCATTCAGCATGGGAATAGAGCTTAAGTTGGCAGATATAGTAGTAGCAGACATAACTGTACAGAAAACGTAAACATAAATACATATTCATGCTCACAAAAAAAATTCACATAATAAATAATCAATAAATTTAAATATTGGTAATCCCATCACAAGAAACCAGTGCAACATTAATATCAAGTCTTTGGACAGTAATATTAACTGCAAGTCATATTCCTATTGCAATAATCAAATATTGACAATAAGGCCTATCAGATAATAAGCCCATCTTTGGATTGACTTATTATCCACATGGCAACCAAATAATCGTCACATATTTATTATCGCAAGTGCATATGAAAATCTGCCAGATATTTTCCTTCCTTTGGGCCAACTAAATAACCGCACGAATAGACATACGCATAAACATCTAATATGTTCAATAAACTAATTTTCATAAAAGAGGTCACTTTGGCGATGTATTATGTCAACTAGTCTATTTACTAATATTAGAAAACCAATTATTTAAATAAATTGATCCCTTAATTTTATTTCATAAATTTGGACCTATAATATTAGGACCGACCTTATTTAGATTTAGTATATGCAACAATATCAAATCTAACCTTATTTGCATAAATATCAAATAACATACATAAATAAGCCCATATAAAATTTTAATTGGAACAAAAGAAAATAAACTTAATATCCAATTAAAATTAAATAAGTCAATTATGTATTATTTACATTATTAAATAAATAATAACACAGAACAAATAATAGGCCCAAATTCAGAGTCCAAGTAATAGCCCAAAAGATATTAAAACTGAAAATCGAGGTAGAACAATCAATAAGCATAATCGGTTTGGAATACTTAATATCTATGGTCTTTAATTATAAAATACCCTTAATTAATTAATTAAATAATAATCTTAATTAATTAATATCCTTAATTACTAACCTTTTTGTATTCCTTATCCTAATCACCCTCTGACCCTTCATATCCCATAACCATTTGACCTTTTGTCTCCCATAACCATTTGACCCTTCGTTTCCCATAACCATTAGACCCTTTGTCTCCCACAACCATTTGACACAGGTGAGAGATAGATGGGCGAAAACCAAAGAGAGACATATGTGAGACAAAAAATCAAATGGAATGAATAGTGTTGGATGAGAATAGTATCGAAGATGAATAGTTTCAAACACAAATAGTGACTGAATAAAGGAAAGCCAAATTTGAATCCATAAACAGTGACTGTTTGAAACAAAGTATCGAACAAAAAATTGAGATTTGTAACGGAATATACCGATGGAAAAATTTCGAACAAAATCAAAATACATCAGAATAATGAATAGTACTAAAATATTATTTTCTTAATCTTGATAAATTTAGCAGAAGCTCTTATACCAATTGATAGATTAATACAATCCATATATATAGATCTGACAAGATCGAATGCTAATCTATCAAGATTAATATAAAATATATTGCGGAAGCGTACCTAAATTCATAATGATAGAATTATCAAGTATCGTTGAATCTGGTATCAAACTCGAACGGTTGGTACTATGATTTTCTAGATCACGCACGTACTCACTAGTTACCAATGACTGATGGGAATCAATTGGAGTGAAGTCCGTGTGACCTAGGGACCATGACTATATATATATAGATAACTGACCTGTTATCTATTGGGTCATCCTAGTTCGGTCCATCAACAATCTAGGACTCCCACGGTCTCTACACATATGGATCCACATCTAATTAGATACATTAAGCCCAATAACATATACATAAATATGATCACTTATATATGTGCTTAATATATACGACGACCCGCATTTCTTATAGTTCACATATAAGTCCAATATGTTGGATAAAATCCAACAATCCAACCTTTCATTAGGACAGAAACAATTCATACAGAGAGCAACATCCCTTACCGATTGCTACGAAGGAGCATACAACGGACACAAACAAGGAGAAAGAAAAATCACCGAGGAAGAAAAAGCAGCTAGCGGCCTCTCACAGGCGCTCCCACCCGTCAATGTGTGTGTGACTATATACATATAGACACTCACACAAAGACTCTAATGCAGATCTATTTAACAAAAATAAATGAATAAATATATTACATTGATCAAAAATACCACTACTTGGTTTTCGACTGTTCGCCTCTTTCTCAGTCCTTCAATTGGTCAACTCAATCTATCATTCTAATGCGACAAAACCTCATGGCGAACCTCAAACCTGCACATCCATGATAAAGCTAGTCTGGAGTAATATCGTTTCACTCGAATATTGAATAAGAGTCATGATATTTCATCTTATTTAATTTATATATACCGTTTCAGCCGAATAAATATGGGTTATTAAACTCAAATCAATTTCTAGTTATCTAAGGGTGCCGAAGAGGGTGTCGACGAATTCGCAGCCAATGAATGCATCTATTTTTAGCCCTTACCTTTTTCTTAAATATTTAAGGTTACGTGTAATTTAAATACATATATGATTTGAAATTAAGTTATGTGGTACTACGAACGTATGAATTGAATGCTGGATTAAACTTAGGTAAACCATTGTTTTGATTTGGGTAACTATTCATCGTCTTTGATGCTTCTTACCGGGTTGATTAACAATATTTTTTACTAACCTTTTTTTTTTGTGGTTTGATGTGCTTGTTAAGGTACAAATGTCGCTAATTTCTATTTTCGTGAATTAATTGGAAGATAATTTCACACATTGTTAGTATACATGGTTGATATAAATAAACCTAGGACTCACAAGTCTAATTACTCTTACTGTCAAAGGTTCGTTTACACGGCATTGTCCTTGCGTCATTTATACTTTTGCATGAGCTCATTATGTCTAAGCCCAGTGAAGCACGGAGACGCTGTCGTTTTGGAGGTTTTTTTTTTTAATTTTTTTAAATCAGTGTCCCGCCTCGCGTTTCGTCCCTAGAAACATCCTGGGGACGCGAAACGGGTGCACTTCAGCGTCCCCGTGCTTCACTGGGCTTAGACATAATGAGCTCATGCAAAAGTATAAATGACGCAAGGACAATGCCGTGTAAACGAACCTTTGACAGTAAGAGTAATTAGGCTTGTGAGTCCTAGGTTTATTTATATCAACCATGTATTATTTTCTGACGCTACTCGCCGGCCCGGTCGGCCCATCCCCTCGCACGACGCCCCAGCCCAATTGCCCACTTGCCCGGTTGCCCCCCTTCACCCTTCGAATTGAGCAATTTTTTCTTTTTGACCTGAGAACTGAGGGATGCGGCTGCCGGCTCCCTGCCTCCATCCCCTCGCACGCTACAGTGAACCTTCGATCCAAACGAATCGCAGGCAGCAGCAGCATCCTCCCTCCCTGCCCAACACTCACCGGCGGCATAAACAACTTCCATTCTGTTGCTCCATAGTCCATCCCCCTCCCCGACTTCCATTTTAAAAATCCATCTTCCATTCTTCCTCCCCGCCTCTCCATAAATATTAATTTAATAGTGTTGAATGTATGATTTTAAGTAATTTAGTATGAGTTTGAAAATTAAATTTTAGTTGTGTAAACTTTTAATTTAATATATATTTTTATTTGAATATTTATGTATATTAACGTTTTCTCCCGTCTCCGTTTCCTAATTTTTTGAATCATGGCGTTTTCCCTTTTCGTCCTGTCCACGTCCTTGTCCCCATGCATCACAGTCTAAGCCTACTCCCTTGCCATTTATATCACATATATGAGCACCACTTCACCTAACTTGATCTTGTCATAGATCGTGTAGATGATGATGATAGTAATAGTAATAGTAATATTTTTGGTACTTGGTGTCATGATAGGGAAAGTATGGATATGCTTTAATGACAATGAATATAAATGAATTTACATGACTAAATGTTTTGGAGATTGGCTTTAGGTATGGGATAATGGAACTTGGAATATGGAAAATAGACATAACTATGTTTATGGTTACATTATTGTTACATCAGTTTGTATGCTTGCCTGTGTGTTTTTGTGTGTGTGTGTGTAGTAATTTACTTTTTGTGTCATGTGAGTACCTTTAATTTAAAATATTAATCACTTAAAGTAAGAGAAAAATAAATTGAGGACAGGATAACATTTGGGATAGTACTTATGGAGATGAAAAATATGCAAGCAGTACATCGATTAGAGGCCTTCCTAAACTTACTTACTCTTATTTTATTATACATTTATGTCCCAAATTACATCGTGAACATCATTAGTTACAACTGACTACAGCGATTTTCCTCAAGTTGCATTTATAGCTATAGATTGATAGTTATGCATACGGGTGACTTAATTATAATATATATTGGCCAGCTTTTATATTTCTAACTAATTAAAAGGCATTTTCTTGGATCTTTATTGGTAGAGAAACTATAGGGATTTTCCTCAATTCTACCAATGTTCTCTTCCCTCCTCACATTTCTTATGAACTAAAATTTTGTGGATGATTAATTAATTTAATACTTGTTGAAATTATTTTTGAAATATACATTTATATGAGTTCCTAAAAGGTATGATAAAATTGAATATTATGCCTACTTTTGTTAATGAAAATGGGCTTGACACATGACCATATTATTTTATTAAAGAACATTAATGTATGTACTTTTAGATTTTTGTTGTGTGTGCTTGAGTTATGTGTTATTCCGTATTGACTATAGACTTACTTTTTCATCTGACATATTTGAATGTTGATAATATTGTGCTTGTTTGGGGATTGAGTGATAAGGCACCTCATATTTATTATTTTAGTCTTGATAGCTAATAGTCACTTGAAAATTTTTGTTTAAGATTTTATTACTTTCAAACAATGGTTGGCCCTTATTTTATTGATATTTAGGATAAGAATTGTTTTGTCTGGTTTCATTTTCCTCATTGATAGCCTTAGCACCTAACTAGGTTATATGTGTAATGGTCTCAATTTTGTGTTGCTCAAGCTTTTGCAGATTGTTTTAATCATATTTTGGATTTTGAAGTTGTGTATGAAGTACCTAGACTAACACTCTTTTATGTTGCCTACATCATGACTAAACTTAAACACATCAGATCTATAAAATTTAGACCTGAATCTTAACCCATTGGATTTAGTAGGTAAATGAGTCTTAAATTAGTCCAACTATTTTTTTTTCAAGAGAAGGATAATTTATGTAAGTTAATATTTTTATGTTTTGTTAAAACAATTCCTCTAAAGGTATTTTGATCCCTCAAGACTTTGAGAATGAAATTATTTAGTTTATAACTAGAAAAAATTTGTAGATTAGTTACACATACAAGGTAAAAAGACATAAATAAGATTGGAAAACGAAGCAAAATCACAAAGAAGATCGTAAAAAGATGAAAAAACAATGAAACAAAACTTAATAATAATATAATTAGTTAGTATATGAATATGCACATAAGCATACTAATGTATAAAATAATGAATACGCGAGTTGGGCCTATGTTGAATCTGGCTCTGAAGCTACTAAATCCACACCCATATAGGCATATATAAACTTCAATCCAACCTTGAGTGTAAAATACTTAGACCTATACTTATTATAAATGGGTTGGATATAACATATTAGGGTTAGGCATAAGACCTATTATATATCATTCCAAGGTAAGAATGATAAAGGAAGGATCTAACAAAACATGTCGTCCATAAGTTGATGTTGTACATCAAAAACACCAAGCTTAATGAGTACATTAATTTCTTTTTAACATTTTGTTGTTATCAAATATTTGACATTGTATATTAATTGCTGCTACTTTTTAAGAAAAATTTCATATTAATGGCTACTTTTTCTTTGGTGTTTTACATTAATGACTACTTATTTTTAGGCATTTATGACAAGAACGATTTGTTTTCTGTACATTTACATTGTTGATGTAGAGTAAAATAGAGCACTCGAATATACTAAAAACGGAAAATAAGTGTAAAAAAGCATTTTAAATAAAAATAAACTAATTTTGTAATTAATGTGTTTGCACTTATAATACTAAATAAAACTAAAGTTGAGTATTTTGTTTATAAAAGGCCATATAAAGACAATCACTAACCATCATCATAGCCGATATCGAGGTTGTGCCAATAACACAACCGCACAAGGCCTCCTTCTTTCTTTCTTTTTTTTAAATAAAAGATGAAGTATGATATCAAAGATCAAATGGTACAAATGTAATTGTAGAAGTGATCTACCCTTCCAATCAAACTCGCAAACTTTTCCCTCCTACTAGATTGAAGACAAAGAAATGACATAGTCAAAGCAATCCTGTGAGCTACCCCTTTCAAATCCCAAACTCTATTCGAGAAGATACAATTATTTCTAGTTTTCCAAATCTCATAAAGAGCAACAACATAAAAACTAGAATAAAAATGAGAGATGACAGCTTTCCTGTTTCTTCTTCTTGACAAAGAGGCAAAGACCCCTGCAATGGAGTTGTGCCTTACTCTGAAACCACCACCCTGACCTATAGCATACCATATTTTCTTCAACTCAGTACACTAACATAAAAGATGCAGCAAAATTTCATTCTTTTGAATACCCTAAATTTGAGAAAATTAACTACTTGTGTTAAAATTTAGAACAAATGCATATAAAACAAATCGATCATGTAGCTCAATTTACCCTTGCATGTGAGTTGCCTAGGAGCGAGTCCAATCACCGATGAAGAAGGCCTATAAATTTTTTCTTTCCCTAGCCATTATTTTTGGTTGATGTAAATCAAAAACATATATATATATATATATATGAAGCTAGAAAATAAAGTATGTAATTAGCCTTGACCTTACTATGAGTATATTATAACCACCTAAAATTATTTGTTTAAAAAAATAATAGCACACACAAACTATTATAATTATTAATTATATAAATATACTACATTATCTTTTTGTCTAACAAGTGTTTATGCACACTTGTTAAGATTTAAGGCTTTTTTTCGTTGAAACATTATAATTAATGTATTCATTATGAATATAATAATAATAATAATTATTATTATTATTATTATTATTATTGCTATTGTTTTATCGTTTGTGCTTATGATTACTTATTAAAACTAAAAAAATTTTACCTAATATGGCATGATCAGCAATCATTAAAATAAAAAAATAAAAACCAAAATTGTAGTAGTAGTAGCTGCTGTGGATTTACACTATGACTAATTTGTGTTGCAAGTGACCATATAAGGACATTTGTTAGGACTTTGAGTTCTTATTTTTAAATAGTTTACATACTATTTTTCTTTATACTTTTAGTAATAGTAACATATGTCTCTTGGGCACTCATACTAAAAGATTATTACATTTTGGTTATTATTTAATATTATCAATTATTAATTTTATTATCATTATCATTCTGATAATCGGGGCCCATGTACTTAATATTGCTCCAGGCCACTAATGAGTAAGGATTAGTCGTGATCATCATATAGATTATGATATCATAAAGACAATATAGTACTGAGAGAGGAGTAAGTGTTGATTCAAATTTGAAACCTTTGTAATCCAAAAGTTTCTTTTTATCACATTAATTCATAGAAGTTTGTAAACTTAAAAGATGAAGGAAAAATGTTTGATTATGAGACATCTCAAAACTCAGAATTTAACATTCACTATTTAGCTATGACGCTATCCGCAAGTGAAAATCATTGATTGTTTAATTTTTGCAAAATAAATAATTAATTCATGGATATCAAATTTGGAAATTGTCGGTACAGTCATTGATCTTGACATCAGATCAACCTTGAGGATTAAGCTCAGTATACCACGTTCTCACCACGACTTGCATGTGAACAGCTGTTTTAATTCGTGTCCAGGTGTAGATTTTATTTTATTGGACAAAATAATGTGATATTCTATTCTCTTCCTACCGGCACCTTCATTTCTAATAAAATAATCTCCGTAACCAAATAAATAAATAGATTACAACACCAGAGCTGGTCGCTCAACCTCCAAAAATTATAGCAAAACTTGCTTTCGTGTACGCATGTTATGCCTGAAAGTGGAAAATATTAAACTTACCGATCCACCGGAGAAAATTAATCAATCCGACCAATCTAATCTAAGCTTTTCCTTTGAGGCTTATAGGACCCCCTCTTCATTGTTATTCATTGAGATTTACTTCTTACACAATGGATCCATGGAACAAAGAGTTCTTATTTACAAGCTTTTTTTTATCGTAATCCATGTTTTCGATAACCCTGATTAGCTAAGCATCAATGTTCTCGAACAAAAATTATTTCATTTGATAAAATTAATTATATCCGTAAGGATTGTTGAAATTAAATTAATTAATTGTAAATTATCAATTAGGGTTTTTATAAACCTTTGTTACGAATTTTTTAAGGCTACTTAAATCACTTTTTAAGGTCCTTATATATTGAGTATTTTTTTTTCATCCAAATACTATTTTTTGATTTATGAACATTTTTAAAGGGACATAATATGATTTCCATAATAAATTTTCAACAAGTGCTTATGCACACCTTTCTTACATTTCCTCTTCCATAAATCCTTTTTAGCTAAAAAAAATCATTGAAATTTTCTCTATTCACATTTTAGGGTGATAAATTACTTTAAAAAATTTTCTTGAATTTTTGAATATTTTTTATGTTTCTTTTGGTTTTTTCCGTTAAAAAGCTAGACTTTCCACTATTGTTAGTATATTTAATTGCAATAAATCCATATAAGAAATGGGGCTTCCCAAACACTCCCCACATTTACGATTAGATTGTATAGTGTTTCGCATTTTTCTTTAATTTTTGATGATTTTTAAGTCAAAAATTAATCCTAAGCATAGTACAAAGATTAGCGTATACAAGCATTATCACACTACCTTTCGTCTCTCATCTTCCGCCACCAAGAACATCCTAAAGGACTGCCCCTTTATCTGGTACTTACCTGTTCGAGTCCTATTCTTCCTCTTCTTTCATGATTCATTGTCTTACACATATTACTTACACACTCAATCCTACCCTTTAAGCCACTATTTTAACCATTCAAGTGTACATAAGTCAAAGAAGAAAATTTTCCTTTTCCTCCCCTTTTGGGATGGATAGTTATCTTTACCTATGGGAGCTTAATTGGCTCTTTATTTTTACAAACACTTAATGTCTCTTTTCTTCTAACTTGTTCCCTCACCCCTCTTATATTTGTCTCTAAGTAAAAATAACACTTTCCACTCTTGTTAAGCCAAAACGAGTGCATATTCTCTTCTATTATCCATTTTAGTCCCCCTATTAATTCTCTTTTATACTCTCTTTTTTATCTTTTCTTTAAGTAAAAGCGTAACAACCCCATTTTTACCAACCAAATATTTTTTTTTTGTAGAAGCAACAAAATAAAAAGAAATGGGGATATTACCACACCATTAAGAATGGAAAGATGTGTGGTCATTCATCTAACTCAAACCCAACACAAGGATAAAATGTATCAAAAAATTACAATTTCATGTTATACCCTTTAAATACTTATGACATCATAGAGTAGCATCAAACATCCATTTTTACAATAAATGAGTGAGATAAAAAGAAGGAGATAACCAATGAATATCAAACCTTATAACTCTTATGATTGTCACTATCCATTAAATTTTTACCAATTAATACTATCTAGACCAAGTGGGTCTAAGAGCAAGTGATAATTGTTTAAATAATTAAGAATAATAAGTAACACTCAAAGGAATCCAATAAATTAAATAAAGCCCACAATTGAATTTTGATTGTAAATTGGAGGTGAAAAAAAAAAAGAATTAATCACTTATAAAATATATTACTCCATTCGTTAAGAGGAACTAGCCATAATTAACTAGCTAATAACCTATTTTGAGGCCTAAAAGTCTAATTTAATATAGCCTAATAACCTAACTTCATAGTATTAAGCTGGATTAAATTTATCAGGTTCAAGCTAAATCGATTGATTTTTCAAGAAACTCTAGTCTACTTTTGTAATTCGATATTTCTTATTCAATTGATAATTTTTGGTATCAAATTTCAACTTTCAATCCTTTGACTGATTTCCTGTGTTTAATTCAATTGGTGATAAATCATTTAAATATAAATAAAAGCTCTAGTAATTTAATAATGAGATCAAGCAATTCGCATACACAATTAAATCAATTTATCAATTCGTAACCAAATTAGACTTAATTCAATCCCAAATCTAGAAATTATACACACATAATTGAATTAGTAAACATAATAGAAAATTAAACATAAATGAAATAAATAGGGTAATTGATTAGAAGATAGAACCAACGTGCTAAAGATATGAATAATTGATCATCATATCCAATTGATTACAAATCTTTAGAATTAAATTCTAATGGTCAATATGTTTTTTTTCCTCTATGGATACAAAGATTTGAGAATGAATATATATATATATATATATATATATATATATATATATATAAAGGAGAAAACTCCTATTCCAAAAAATATGAACCATCCTCCAAAAATAATGTGTGTTGTCTTTTTTATTTCCTCTACACATGAATGCTAAATGCTATATTATGAAAAATCACTAATGCGCTTTTAAACACAACTTATCAATGTATTTCTTTTTTATGTGGAGAAATTATGGGTGTGGTTTTTAATGATATGGGGCTCTGCAAACTTCTTTTCTTCCTTCTTCTAATGGCTATACATAGTTTTTTTTTCTTTGAGGCTCATTTGCACACTACTTGAATACATTTTACATCTTTATCATCCACTATGATGTATCTAGAAGAAAAATAAAACAAAAAGTAGTATCCCAACAAAAGAGTGGTAATTCTAATATAAAAAATAGAAACACGTGCAAACTAACATTGCTATGAGCTAAATAAACAAGTTAATAAATTCATTTATCTTAAAACAATACTAAATACTACCTTGAAAGATGTGGGCTCATCTCCATACTACAAAGGCATTATTACTATGGCATACTTACTAAGGCATTCCTCTTATGTACATACACACACATATCATATTAGATAACACAAACCAATATATCATTTGAATCATATGTGTTTACCTAATTGGTTAAATAAGGGTTCTAGGTTGATGATAGCTATCTAAAGTAATACCAATGCATATAAAAATCACATAACACAAAAAATAAAATAGTTTGAATAAAAATCTTAAGAAATAAATTCAAGATAGAAAAATAAAATTTAAGAATTTATTAAGGTTTATGGGTTTAGGGTTTGTGTTTCTAGCTAGGGTTTAGGGTATAATATGGTTAGAATTTAATGGGGTAACTAATGACAGGTTCATGAGGTTATTAATGGCTAGTATAAATGTGGTTACTAGGGGCTTAATTGAGGTGATGACCATTAATGAAAGAAGAGGGTTAGGGTTTCAAGATGAAGTTTATGAATGGTGGTTGAAGATGTTTAGGTGTCTAACCATTTTTGTGTAACTAATTATTGGGGTATGAATATGTAAAATTAACAAAAACTCAATCTAACAAACTCACACAAAATTGAGTATAAAAATATTTGTTATGAACATAACAAAAATCAATAAAAAAAAAAAGTAGAGATTCTATCAAAGATTCAAACTTGTCAACTTCTATTACGTGCCATCTACTCAAATTAACATAATGTTTTTACGCTCGATTTAGCACCTCCTCAAAACTAAATCTTCTAAATAAGATCACATGAGGAATAAAAAGATAATTCACAAAATTATTATTCATAAAAACATCATTCTCTAGGAAAGACAATCAAGATAGAACTTCTAACAAGATAAAACTTCAACTAATTAATGATTTAACTATTATTTAACAAACCAACTAGATAGCGTTAACTCTTCCAAGTATTTTGCTTCCCCTCCAAGTTTATTGAAATTGTATAATACTTATGAATGATATATGTTTGTGACCATTATAGTGTTAAAATGTATGCCTACTTATTACTGTGATGGTTTCATGCATGGATGACATTTGATGGTCATGATGAACATTGCAAGCCTATTAATCTAGAAGAAGAGTATTTGTTATCTAACTTGGTCTCTTTATTTCACATGGTAGAACTCTTGCTAATCCTATGAGAAACGGGTAGACCAAATTGACAACAATGACATTATTTTGTGATCAATGCCTTATTAAAATGTATTGCTATTTCTATCTTGTTTGTAAATTATCTTATTTGCTATATTTTTATTATTAGTATAAGTATTTGATGTAAATGCAAAATCCAATGTAAATTGATTGATGTTTTAATTGCGTAGTAGATGTATATATGCATGCTAATAAATATTATGAGATGGTCGATCAATGAAAATATATGGTGCAAATTTAAATTTTGGAGATGGAATACATAACATTGATGTTTGTGTAACAATTGGAAATGTATACAAGTTTTTTGTATTGTAAATGGTGCAACCTGTGGGTGTAAATAGATTTTTTATTGACAAAATGGTGTTATAGGTGACAATTTAAGATTGACACAGCATCTTTCATTCCTTAGTGGGAATGAAATGAAGGGTGAAATGGAGGTAATAAGGGGCATTGAACGATGTTTTTGTTCAAATCCGTCGTTTTTTCTTTTCTTTTCTTTTGTAGTGGAGGAAAATGTTGGATGACAGTTGTAGATTGCAATTGACATCTATAATTTCAAATAAATGGTGTTTTTAACTAAAAACTGTTGTATAATATATCCCGTATAATGCCATAATTATTTTATATTTTCTTATAGACGGTTGTATTTTGAGCCCGCATGTATAGCATAAATGAATGTAGCCCACGCAATGGTTGTTTACTGCCATCTTTTCTTCTTTTCCAACGCTACCTATGATTGTTGTTGGACATACCTGTGTTGATTCTACCAAGAATGTAAGAGAAACTGAGTTATGGAAACAACACTAGTGCCTCATGTTGGGTATAACGACGTCAATCTTCATTGTTCTGCCGCCTCCAACTCGTTCACCTCGTGCAACTTATATACACCGGTTTTTGTAATTTCATATCATTTTAATTTTATTGTACTTTATCTCTTATATTCTTAGTAGCCTAAAAGGAAAAGAAATTGTGATCTAGAGAGTTTACAAGGATTGGTAACTCATCTGCATCTATCCTCTTGTGATCTGAATATATAGTTAATTGATAATCTTTCCACAATTTATTTGTTCTTGTGCTAATTTGTTAGTTTGATCGGTGCAATATTGATTTTGTCTGTGAAGTCTGAACAGATCCTGCGGATAAATTACCAGAATATACCATAACTTCTTTTGGGGCAAATGATCAATAGCTTTGTAGACTCAGGTTTTCCGTAGTAGAAGCAGGAAGTTTAGAAACCAAAGTAAAACTAGATCTGCATGCCATAGAAATATGTAAATTACCATTGGGTTCTTTGCTACTGCAATTGTAACGAGGACATGTGGCTGTTGTTTCGTCATGGCTGCAACGACGTATGAAGTTCTGTCCCTTCCTCTCAATGATTCAAGTTATAAAATTAAATCCCTGCGCATTACGCAACTCGCATGATTGTGTAAATGTGAAGCAACGATGAATTCAAGCGATTCTGTCTACGTATGAAATTTTGAGACTTTGTCTCATCCGACTTTTAGTCGGGGCTTCCGTCATTCGTAAGAGCGGATAATCATTTGGGCTGTGACTCAGCAGCTGGCTTTGGTTCGCTTTTTTCTGGTCTTGCCGTCTTGAGCTCATGAGGCTGACCGTGTTTGTCTCCCTGTGTATATGATATTAGCTTTCTGAAGTCAAAGGATACATGAGACTTTTTGGTTTGCTTTCGTTTCCCGTTCTTGGCTTTCTCTTCTAATTAATTTTAGTATAATTATATATATATAATTCGTGCCACGGCTTGCCTATTCCTGTTTACTCCTTGGTATCTCTGCAAATATTTTCTTTCATAATATTTAATCAACATCAAACCAAAGATACGACTATTTTAGTCCGAAGAACAGAGAGAGAGGATCAATATATATATTCCCAAAACTTTATGTATTAGTATGGAAGATTGAGGAAGCACTAAAATATGGGATTTTTTTAATACGCAAGATAACTACGGGAAACTACATGTCGATCGTTCGAGTTAATTGAAATAAGCAGCCCATTATACAAAAACATATCTTTCATGAACAGTACAAGTGATTATAAAAGACTTTCTTCCTCAGCTTTTACAAGTATAATTAACAGGAAGGTGACTATGACAGGGAGGAGACTTCGAATTTTTTAATGGTTTTCTTGCCCTCACGAAAATCTTCATATTGGCAGCTTTAATCTTTTGGTTTGTCGTCTCTTAGGTAGTATCAACGTTGGACGGAAACGACGATGGTGACGTACTAGAAAGGGCGATGCGAAAACTAAGAAACATCAATTTTTAAATTAGTATAAAACATAAACGCTAGAAAATAGAAAATACACAAACACACACACATATTAAGTTGTTATATACAAGTATACATATCCTAAAATCAAGAAATTATCATTATTTATAATATTAACTATATTAGAGTTTTTTAATATATTTAAAAATTAAGCCCTTTGTTATCTTGGACCACGTCTAATAAGTTCCTTGTCATATAACCAATATCACCAAACTTAAAAAAATCCTAATTACTTATTTCATTTATGAGGAATGATTTCATTCACCTTCGTTCACTCCGTTTAGAAGTCATTTATAAAATTTTCATCTAGGTGAATCACCATTAATTTTTCACCTCTATTACCTTCTATTAAACACGTTTTTATTTCTACCATTTTTTTAGTGTAATACAAGAGGGAGAGGGAAAAACTTAGGCAAAATTTACATTCCTCAAACAAAATTAACCTCCCCCTTATTTTCCAACACTATATCCCTTCCCAATCAAACAAAGTTGCCCTTCATTTCACAACCCCACCGCTCGTATACTCTCCCTCTATGCTTGTGTTCACCAATTACCAAAGCTAGAGCTAGCATAGTTTTCTTGCCTAGCACAATGGCATCCTCGTCTTCATTCTTGTGGCAACGTCTCTCATTTTTTTACCGCCATAGTTGCAGTAATCCCCATCATCTTCATCTTTGTTCGTCCGATGACAAGTTAAGTGATGGGCACAACTCAATTGATTTGCTTCAACTAATAAGGATTGTTTGTTAAGTTTATTTTTTAGGTTAATCTAGGTTTAGGTAGATTTAGTATTAACCTCTTTTAATAAAATTTCACCTCCGATTGTTAACCGCAAAATCAATGGTTAAAGGATGTTAAATTTAATGTTTTAATAAAGCTTATCTATTCGCCTTCATTTAGCTAAAAATAAATAAGATTATGTTTAATTTACCTAGGTTAAACTATTTTTACCTTACATAGCTACGCGCACACTTTGTATCTATAAATTGCAATGATACATGACAAAACAATTTTTTTCTAGAAATTGAACGTGGTGAGTCCCATATCCCGTCATGTTTCTTCATAAAACCTAAACTTTATAACTCCTTTTTTCACCCCCTACTCGTAAGCTCGAGATATTTTTGGTTAATATCATTCAGGAGTATTTCCTCGGCCTAAGCTCTCGAATTCTGCTATTCACATATGGTAGTTATTTATGAAATAGAATTGCCACCACCCCATGAAAATGCATCGCTACTCCAATCCATATAGTTTTCCCAACCCAAATCTTATCCCCCTTCAGCGTTCCAACCATCTTTCCACCCGTCCCATTAGTACAAAACGAGGCTATGCTGGCTCTAGCCACCACCAAAAGAACCATTTTGGGCACCACAGAGGAGCAGCGAGAAACACACATGAAGTAAGAGGGCAGGACAGGAAGGGAGGGGAGCCATCAATCACTGTTTTTGTGGATAACCTGGTAAAGGGCGTCTCTGTGGGGGAAGTCCAGGAGGTTTTTGAAGTAGCCGAGAATGTGGTTGATGTCTTTATTAGTAGGAAGGAGAGAAGGAATTCAAATCTACGTTTTGGTTTCATTCGATATGCAAAGGAATGTGAGGCGAAAGAGGCGGTGAGACAGACCAACAACATGCTGCTGCATGGTCTTCGACTATACGTCCGCATGGCTTTGTTTGGAAAGGAGAAAAAGGTGACAAACCAGCTACGTACACAAACGAGGAAAGAAAATGAAGCCATGGAGCAGGGAGATGGAAAGAATGCAATGAGGGATTCTCGAACGTTCGCTATGGTGGTTAGGGAACCGAGCTGTCCTACTCAACGGAACCAACAACGAAAGCTATTTTTCCAAGAAGAGAAGGAGGCAGTGGAATGGCTGGATAGAAGCGTTGTGGTGGAATCCTATCAACCGTTGCTACCGGACCTCGTGGTGCCAAAACTAATGCAGGATTGGAGTCAAGTAACAAAGGTACGTGATTTTGGCCGGTTCAAATTTTTGATTACTTTTGAATCTAAGGAGGATTGCTCTGCTGCCATGGAGGAGGATAGTATGTTATTCGACCACTTCCCGGTTGTAAGGAGCTGGAGGAGGGAGGAGGCATGCATGTTGCGTCGCACATGGGTGGAGATAAGGGGGCTCCCTCTGGTGGTTTGGAGAGAGGATGTCATGCGCTCGCTGGTGGCACCTTGGGGGAGGTGGGTGTGTTGGGAGGAGGAAGGGGATTATGGTTCGTCGTTGGAAGCAACAAGAGTACTGGTAGACACTCACCTGTTGGAGAATATACACGAGAAAGTAGAGGTGAGTTTTGGAGAGTCGATGGTGATGGTGGTGATCGAAGAGGTAGGACAACACTATCTTCCATGGCAGAACATCCACAAAACCGAGCCAAGAGACAAGCCGGAAAGTTCGACGGCCGGGGAAGAGAGGCGAAGGGTTGCGCCGCCAGGCAGTAACGAGGGGAAAAGGCTGTGTTTCTCGAGCAGTGGGAGTGTGCAGGGGTCGCCGCACGTGGTGAGGCAGGGCACGGGAGCCAAGAGTCGTCCGTATGGAGAAAGGGAAGAGCCATGCAAGAGAGGGACGGGTGAGGACTCTGTTGCATGGGCGCTGCGATCGAGGGGTAGTAGCAGGGAAGTGTGCGAGAGGCCGATAGGAGGAGACTACACGCGCATGCATGCTGGACGAGTTTCAAGAAGGGATAAGTATAATCAGGAGTTGAAAGCGGGAGACCAAGGGTTGGGGGAGGCGTCGGTGGCTGAACAGCTAAGATCGATAGGTGGCTGTTTGGCAGGTGAAGGTAGGGCGCTGTGCGGAAAAACAATTGGGCAACAGGCAGGCCACGTGAGTATAGAGAATTGCGGCGGGGGCTGTCAACAGGCGGAAGGGGTGCGCAGCTCCATAGTGGTCAGGAAAAGGAATTGCTCATTGGTGGAAGTGGAAATGCAGGAAGAGGTTGCGTGCAGAGAGGCAAAATCGAGGGGATGGGGTGAGGTGGAAATGCTGGAGCAGATGGGGAGAAAAGAAATAATAAGAGAAGACACAGTGGTGGACAATTACGTGCAGAATGATATCTTAAGGGCTTGTTTGGACAGGATTTGCTCTCTGGAAGAAGGCAGCAAAAAGAGTTATGAGTGGCTTGTGGCGAGTGGGGGAGGAGGAAAGGATAGGTTGATGGTTGAGAAGAACTTGAAAAATGGGGATAAAAATGGGGGATATGTGGAGCATGGAAAAAGGAGGAGCCGACTAGAAATACCGGAAATTGGGGGCGAGATGGACAAGGGAGTTCAGGGTAGGGCATGTTTGGAGAGTGAGAAGGGGGAGGAAGCTGGGTCGGAAGCCACAAAGTTTGTAGGCGTGGCTCATGATTTAGAAGGAGAATTGCGGTTGATTGGAAGCCGGAGGAGGAGAGGTGAAATTCAGAAGGAGTTAGATCATGCGGGAGGATGTGGTGACATAGAAAGTCAGGCTCGTGGTGATCTCGAAGGAGAGGGGTCTCACGAATCCACGAGGGAACCTCCTCCAGGGTTTGAGAGTGTACAAGTATCCTTACAAAGACAATTCAAGGAGAATGCTGGGGAAACTATGGCATCAGAAGAAGAAGTAAGTTTGGAGGAAGAAGACTTGGGAGAAGCAAAGGCCACATGGCAGTTCGGGAAGGTCCTAGGACTTATCACTAGGGAGGAATCCAAATGTGAGGAAAGTTTGTTTAAATTAAGAAGAAGTCAGAGAAAGATCAGAAAAAGGAGAATGTAGGTGGAGTGTGTATGGTGGAGTAGGAGAGAGACGTTTAAAATTATTATGATCATCATTAGTTGGAATGTAAGGGGGATTAGCGCGTGGGGTAAATTATCTAGTATTCATGGCTTGTTGGCGAAGGAGCGCCCATGGATCTGTGGTTTGGTGGAGACTAAACATCAATTGTTGAAGGATTCTTGGAAGTCTAAGGCTTGGGGAGGGGGATCAATTGAATGGAGAGAATCCGTAGCTGAAGGTAGGAGTGGAGGTTTAGTGATTGGCTGGGATTCACACTTTTTTGATGTTCAAAACTCTAGAAGTGGCGATAGATGGATATTGATCGAGGGAAGTTTAGGGCCGAAGTCTTTTAAATGTGGTGTGCTGCTTGTATATGGGGCTTCTGATAGAAGAGAAAGGGACGCCCTTTGGGAGGAGTTATGGGCTGTGGGCAATCAATGCAATAAACCACTTTTAGTAATGGGGGATTTTAACGAGATCCGGTGTCGGGAGGAAAGGAAAGGGGGTTGGATGGACTCCCTAAGTGTAAAAGCTTTCAATGAGTGGATCGATAAAATGGGCCTTCTGGATTTCAAGCCTTCAAATTTGAAGTACTCATGGCGTAGAGCGGAGTCGGCTAGCCTTCTGGACAGATTCTTTATAAGTCCTCCCTGGTTGCTAGAGTTTCAAGGGCTCTCTTGCATTGGATTAGGAAGATCCCTTTCGGACCACAACCCCATATGTCTCAGAGTAGAATCTAACAGGTATGGGAAGAAGCCTTTTCGAGCTTGGGATATGTGGTTCTCTCATCCTCAGTTTCGGGAATTTGTTGCAAAGTGTTGGACTAGCCTCAAAGGGGGATCCTGCCAGAGCAGGCTAAAGGAGATGAAGGGTCTGCTGAGGAGATGGAATAAAGAGGTGTTTGGGGAGCTGGACCAGAAAATTACTACACTGGAGATGGAGCTAGCAAAGGTGGATAGTGGTCGGCAAGACGGAGTGCACAGTGAGGTCGAGCTTGCTAGAAGGTCAGCCCTACAGACGCAGCTTTGGAAATGGCACAAAAGAAAGGAAGACTACTGGATGCAAGTCTCCAGACACAGAGGTTTTAGGGATGGCGACAGAAATACAAGGTTCTTTCACACTATGGCCGCTGTAAGGAAGAAGATATCCACCATCGGCAGACTGCTAGTAGAGGGACGGGAGGTAATTGAACCAGTAGGGATCAAGGATATAATCATGGCATTTTTCAGGGAGCTGTATCGGCAACCGGACCTTCCAAACCTCAGCATGACTACTGATGGCTTCCACAGGTTATCAAGGGAGCAGAGGGCGAGGTTGGACAGCATCCCTAGTAAAGAAGAAGTCCGTAAGGCAGTATGGGAGTGTGAACCGCTGAAAGCACCTAGGTACGATGGATATCATATGGGGTTCATCCAAAAGATGTGGACTGTAATTGGGGATGAGTTCACGGAGACTGTTTTACAGTTTTTCAAAACAAGCAGGCTGCCACGTGCTCTCAATACCACGTGGATTACGTTGATTCCAAAAGTGGACGGAGCAGAGGAAATTAATAAGTTCCGACCAATCAGCTTAGTAGGGTGCATCTACAAGGTAATTTCAAAGATCATGGCTAGTAAGTTGAAACAAGTGATTAGTGGTCTGGTCAATGACTCTCAATCGGCGTTTATTGAAGGAAGAAGTATTCTGGACGGGGCGCTGGTAGCAAATGAGGTGATTCAGTGGTCTAAAAATAGGCAAGGGCCAAAAGGTGTAATGGTTAAACTGGATTTTCAGAAAGCTTATGACAGCATCAGATGGGATTTTGTGGACAATATTTTACAGATTATGGGTTTTGGTAATGTGTTTAGAGGATGGATCCAGGAAAGCATCACGACTGCAAGCATTTCGATTCTTATTAATGGTACCCCTTCAGAACCGTTCAATATGGAGAGGGGACTAAGACAGGGGGATCCCATCTCCCCCTTTCTGTTCATCCTAGCTGTAGAGGCCTTTAATCAACTTATCAGAAGAGGCGTGGAAAAAGGCCTACTCCAGGGTATTGCAGTGGGCAGAGACAAGTGTGAAGTCACACACCTTCAATTCGCAGATGACACGATGATTTTTTGTGCAGCATCCTTGGAAAACATCAGGAACTGGAGACGACTTCTGGACTGTTTCTTTATTTTATCAGGGCTCACGGTTAATTTTGAAAAATCTGAAGTCATTGGTTTGGGCGTGGATCTGAAGTTTCAAACCGAGGCAGCAGAGGTTATGGGCTGTAAGGTTGGAGGATTACCTATTACTTACCTTGGTCTTCCTTTGGGGGCAAATGCAAGAAGGAAAGAAGTGTGGAAACCTGTGATTGAGAAAGTAAAGCAAAGACTGGCGGGTTGGAAGTCGAGGGTTCTTTCCAGAGCGGGCAGACTTGTTTTGATCAGAAGTGTGCTCAACAATTTACCTTTGTATTACATGAGCTTGTTTAAAATACCCAAGGGAGTGTTGAAGGAGATCATTATTATTCAGAGGGATTTCTTCTGGAATAGCAAGGGAGAAAGGCGTAACCTACCATTGGTTAAATGGGACGTGATTCAGAAACCAAAAGCTCTAGGTGGCCTAGGCGTGGGGGATTTGCTATTAAGAAATAATGCCCTGCTTTTCAAATGGTGGTGGAGGTTCTATACTGTGGAGGGCGCATTGTGGAAAAGGATTATTTCCTCTATCTACTCCGGTAAGCATTGGGGCCCTCTTGACAGCCCGAATAACTGCAGACGGTGGACACCTTGGGGGGATATTGTTCAAAATGGTCGACGGAATCCTAAATTCATGGCAGGCCTGAATTTTGAGCTCGGTAATGGAAAGAGTATTCGATTTTGGGTTGATAATTGGTCAGGGCAAGGAGCTTTGAGGGATCTCTTTCCGAGATTATTTACGGTGTCGGAGCAAAAAGATGAGAAGCTGGCGGATATGGGTGTATGGGAAGGGGCGCAATGGACTTGGAACCTCAGGTGGCGGAGACGGTTTTTTATTTGGGAGGAGAGTCAAGCGGGTCAGTTGCATAGCCTCATTCAACAGTTTAGCTTGAACAAGGGTAGAAAGGATTCCATCAAATGGAGTTATGACGCTACGGGTGCTTTTTCGGTGAAATCGCTTTGTCAGGAGCATTATCAAAGGACGGCTGGGGCAGAACAACACTTTAGAGTGTCGAGGTTTCTCTGGAATAGAGCTGTACCACCGAGGATGGCTCTTATGTCATGGTTTGCGATTCAGCACAGAATCAACACTAGAGATAGACTTGCTAGACTGCGCATCATAGAAGCAACCGAAGCTAGGTGCCCTTTTTGTGAGCGTCAGGATGAAACGGTCAACCATATCTTCTTGCATTGTACTGTGACAGGAAGACTATGGTATGAGGTGTGCAAGTGGATCGGTCAAGAATGGGTGGTATCTCAGTCCATCTATGAGAATGCTATGGCCTGGCTAGGTGAAAGGAGAAAAGGGTTGAGACAGGAAATCTGGAGACTGGCTTTCTTTGCAATTGTGGGAACCATATGGGAATTCAGGAATAAAGTTGTGTTCGACAATCACAAAATTTGCACTAGGTGGATGTTGTCGATAATCAAGATGCGAATAGGTTTCTGGATTAAGCAGAGTAGGAAGGACTTCCCCTACAGAAGTGAGGAAGTAGTGCATAATGTGAAAGCTATTTTGGGAGTCGGAGCGAGTTAGATTACTGTTTTTCTTACAGTACTGATTATCTTTTTTGTTCCTGGTTTTGTTTCCCTTTTCGGGTATCTGTACCAACTATAAAAAAAAAACAATTTTTTTCTAACGCAACAGGATTACTCCATTCTTGGTTTCATTTATGCAAAGGGTGCATACTCCATTCGAAGCCAGGAATTCAAACCTATTGTGTCCTAATATAAATAACAGATATGCATCTAAACATGTGACAATAACAATGATGAAATAATATAATTAATATTATATGTAATAGGAGGAAATAAGTTTACACTTCGGTGCATATATTGCTAGAGTATTTTGATAGGACGCGTCCTCATTTTTATAACGATACATTGAGAGGAGGAAAAAATCAATCCAGGTAAACTCAATAAAGTAAATTAAATAGTTTTATATTTATTTCATTGAGATTTTTAATTTGAAATTTGGTACGAGGAAGTAATAGTACTTAATTAGGATTATAGAAAATAATATTAGATATATTAGGGTACTTCATTCGAAGTATAGTGTTTATTTTCTAATCACCGTTTGTCATATTTTAAGAATCCAGGGTTAGAACTATGTTTAAGAAGAAGGTAACTATTGAAAAAAGCATTTAAAAACTTATTTCGTCATTATTTAGTTAAGTATTAGAACTCCATAGGGAGGGGGAGGGAGTTAAAAAAAATATGTATAAACACAATGTTTCTACGGAACAGAAAACAAAAGAAAGAAGCGCCAGTAAGATATTGAACACGGATCTTGTTTTACCTAACCTGAAGCTACAAACTCCAACCAATACTATTAAGTACTAGCTCAGTGATATCATAGTACTTTACGTATAATACAATATGTTGGAGCAATGGCAACCATGTGGGTGTTGTTCCATTGTCCCACATTGGTAGTGAATAAGAGATTTGTTCACTTTTTATTTCCCCTCACTTTTTGGTTGTTTGAATTAAGAGTTTGGGTTGTTTTGTGGGTTGTGGGCTGGATCTTAGATACCACACACACGCGCGCGCGCCGCCGCCCGCCCGTCCGGTCCGGGCTGGGCGTGGGTGTGGTGTGGTCTTTGATCCGATCCGACCCATTTTTTATTCGGTTACGGTTTTACTTATTCAACATTTCGGTTTTTATGGGCTGGTTAGTGGAAGACGTTCCACTTATGCCTCCTACGGTTTTTGCCTATTTAAATGTTTATTTCATTTGTTTAAGTATGACCGAAATATTATTATTGTTTTAGAAGAGCAACCGTCAGCCACTTATTTCGAAACCCTAACCCTAGCGAAACTCTGTGTGGAAAATCCCGATCTTCTGGCATTGATCTTTTGCAAATTCCATTTCTTTTATTCCGAGTGCACGGAATCGAAGAACGTTGTGTAAACCTTGGGGGTGATTCGACGTTGAAGGGATCTGCGCTTTTATCCGGTCGAAAATCACTTCAGGGCAGTGATTCTATCACGGCACAACTCGTTTATCTCGGTTTGGTTTAATTATTTTTTGTTAATTGCTGCGATTATCTCTAATTATTTCTTTCATTCTGAAGTGATTTTCTTGCACCATTATATTCGATTATTCGTGGCAATTATCATTCGACCTTGTGCTGTTCCGTTTGGTCAATTTAATATTCGATCGAGTGCTTAATTTCGGAATTAACTTGGCCACCATTATTGTTCCTTATTTCGACATTTGCTGGGTTATAAAGGCAGAGATATTTAGGTGCTTCGACTTTTATTGTGTGTCCATATTCTGCTCGATTTATTTGGTGGATTAAAGTTGGTACAGAGATTGGTTTGTTTCAAATTGGTGCAGATATTGGTTATATTGATCGAGATATTGATTGTTTATTTTCTGGATTATAGTTATTCTCATCGAAAATATTAAATCAGTTTCGAATTATCTGCTGAATCAAAGAGGTTATATTCGGATTTAATTTTCGAATTATTGTTGCATTTAAAGTGCTCCATTCGAAATAAAGTTGAGCTCTTGAGTTTGATACTCCTTCGTTGCAAATAAGGTCTTGTTTGGTTGTGGTTTCGGTTTTGGATAATCGAATATCTCTGCTTCGGTTATAGTACCTTTGGTTCAATATTCTTGCTGTGTTATTTTTCGTGGATTGAAATGGCTTCAAGCGTACCAAGAGTCATCCCCGATATGTCGAAAGTTGAACCTCTTGATGGTACCAACTACCGTCGGTGGTTTCAGAGGATGACTATTCTGTTTGAAGCATTAGAAGTTGATTATGTTCTTTTTACTAATCCACCGAGTCAGATTGATACAGATGATGCTCTCACTACTCCAACAGCTCCCCTGATCATTCCTGTTGAAAAGAAAAGTGATGAAGCTGCGATAGAAAAATACGAACGGGACAACAAAACCGTTCGTGGTCATATTCTACAGCACATGAACAACAAGCTCTTTGACATGTTCTTTGGTGTCGAATATTCCAAGGATATCTGGGACACTCTGAAGAACAAGTATGGGTCAGATGAAGCAGGTAGAAAGAAATATGCTGTGGGAAATCTTCTGCGATTTCAAATGGTTGATGACAAGCAGATTATGAATCAAGTACATGACTATGAGCTGCTGGTTGCTGAAGTATTGGGTGAAGGAATGAAGATCTGTGAAACTTTTCAGGCCAACATGCTGGTAGAAAAGTTCCCTCCATCCTGGAACGATTTCAGAAACCATCTGAAGCATAAGAAGAGGGATTTGACCTTGCCAGAGTTAATCAGTCATATGAGGACAGAAGAGGCGAACCGCTTGAAGGACAACCGAGTTCGTTATGCCTCAGGTTCAATGAGTGCTAATATAGTAGAGTCTTCTGCTAGAGCTGACAAGTCTAAGGGAAAAGGCAAATGGACTCAGAAAAAGGGTCAAGCGAAAGGTCAACCTAACTTCAAGAAGGGTGACACTCGAATTCAGAAGAAACAGCTCACCTGTTATGTGTGTGGTAAGTCAGGTCATAAAGCTTATCAATGCTTTAAGAGAAAGGGCCCGCAGACTCAGAATCAACAAGGTGGTGGTCCTCCTGCTCCTCAAGCTAATGTTGCTGAGATAGAGGAAGTGATAGCTGCTGTGGTTGTGGAAGCTAATCTGGTTGAGAACAAGACAGATTGGATCCTGGACACCGGAGCTTCAAAGCACCTGTGCGCGAACCGAGAACTATTCCACTAGTTCCAGGATGCTACAGATGGAGAGCATGTCTTCATGGGAAACTCTGCAACTGCTGGAGTTCTGGGAAAAGGAAAGGTCCTTCTGAAACTTACCTCTGGAAAGTCTTTAATGTTGAATGATGTGTTGTATGTCCCCTCCCTCCGTAGGAACTTAGTTTCTGGTAGCTTGCTTAATAGGGCTGGTTTGAAACTAGTTTTTGAGGCTGATAAGGTCGTGTTGACCAAAAATGGGGAATTTGTGGGTAAGGGGTATCTGTCTGATGGACTTTTTGTTCTGAACGTTATTTCTGCTCCTATTAATGAAATTGGTTCTTCTTCTGCTTATATTGTTGAATCCGTATCTGTGTGGCATGGTAGACTAGGGCATGTGAATGTGGCTTCCATAAACAAACTGAAACGAATGAATTTAATTAATGTGTTGGACACTAATGATTATGAGAAGTGTCCCGTTTGTGTGGAAGCCAAGTATGTTAAAAAGCCCTTTAAACCAGTCACAGCGAGAACAACGGAATTGCTTGAATTAATTCATACTGATCTAGCTGATTTTAAGAACACCGAGAGTAGAGGAGGAAAACGGTATTATGTGACATTCATCGATGATTATTCGAGATATACTAGAGTTTTCCTCCTTAGGTCTAAAGATGAGACTGAAGGTATGTTCTTAAAGTATAAAGCAGAAGTGGAAAACCAATTGGACCGAAAGATTAAGAGACTTAGGTCTGATAGGGGTGGTGAATATGGAACTAGTTTTTTAAAGGATTTTTGTGATAATCATGGTATCATACATGAAACAAGTGCCCCTTATACTCCCCAACAAAATGGTGTTGCAGAAAGAAAGAATAGAACTCTAAAAGAAATGATGAATGCTATGCTTTTGAGTTCTGGTATGTCTGACCAAATGTGGGGGGAGGCTGTCCTTTCTGCATGCTATGTTTTAAATCGGGTTCCCCATAAGAAACTAGACAAGAATCCCTATGAACTATGGAAAGGTTTTGAACCTAATCTGAAAATTTTGAAAGTGTGGGGGTGTCTAGCTAAAGTTGGTTTACCAGATTTTAGAAAAACCAACGTGGGAACAAAGACATTTGACTGTGCATTCATTGGGTATGCTCAAAATAGTGCTGCATATAGATTTCTGTGTTTGAATGATTATTCTATTTGTGAATCTAGAAATGCAGAATTTTTTGAGAATGTGTTTCCTTTGAAAAAGAATGCATGTGATCTTGCTAGCTCTTCTGATGCTTCTACTGTGCCTTTGTCTTCCTCACCATCTCTTGGAAATGAAAATGATAACATTCATGAGCCTAGGAGGAGTAAAAGACGAAGACTAGAAACTAGCTTTGGACTTGATTTTATTACTGCTTTTCTTGTTGAAAATGATAACATTGATATGATTAATGTTGACTTTGTGTCTACATTTCTAATTGAAGAGGATCCTAAATCCTATAAGGAAGCAGTAACTTCTGTAGATGCTAGTTTTTGGAAAGAAGCAATTAAAAATGAGTTAGAATCGATTATGTCCAATCATACTTGGGATTTGGTTGATTTGCCTAAAGGTTGTAAACCAATAAGATGCAAATGGGTCTTCAGAAAGAAATTAAGAACTGACGGAACCATTGATAAGTTTAAGGCTAGATTAGTAGCTGTAGGCTACAAGCAAAAGAAAGACGTTGACTTTTTCGATACTTACTCTCCTGTGACTAAAATAGCCACTATTCGCTCCTTGGTCGCTCTGGCTGCTATCCATGGACTTATAGTCCATCAAATGGATGTGAAAACAGCATTTCTGAATGGTGACCTAAAAGAGGAGATCTATGTGGAGCAGCCCGAGGGCTGTGAGGTTGAAGGTCAGGAGACTAAAGTGTGTAGATTGAGAAAGTCATTGTATGGCCTTAAACAAGCTCCTAAACAATGGTATGAAAAGTTTGACCAGACTTTAGTCAGCAATGGTTATATAGTAAATGTATCTGATTCTTGTGTATATTCTAAATTGATTGGACATGAATGCGTGATAATATGCTTATATGTGGATGACATGTTGATTCTTGGCACAAATATGTCTGTGGTCGATGAAACCAAAGTGTTTTTATCTTCTCATTTCGAAATGAAAGATTTAGGAGAAGCTGATGTTATTCTTGGCATTAAAATGAGAAAAACTGAGAATGGCTTTTGTTTGAATCAAACTCACTATGTTGATAAGATTCTAGAAAAATTTGAGTGTCAAGATGACGTGCCTGTGAAAACACCCTATGATCCTAGCATACATTTGAAAAAGAATCTGGGTGCTAGTGTTTCTCAATGTGAATATGCTAAAATCATAGGCAGCGTGATGTTCCTGATGAATTGTACCAGACCTGACATAGCATATGCTGTGAGTAGATTGAGTAGATATACTCACAACCTAGGTAATGATCACTGGACTGCTCTACGCCGTTTACTTAGATACCTTAAAGGTACTAAGGATTGGGGTTTGCATTTCTGTAAATTTCCTGCTGTTCTAGAGGGATTTACGGATGCAAATTGGATTTCTGACAATGATGAAGTCAGTTCTACCAGTGGTTACGTGTTTACCTTGGGAGGAGGAGCTATATCTTGGAAGTCTTCTAAGCAGACTTGCATAGCTCGCTCCACCATGGAGTCAGAGTTTATTGCTCTTGAGTTAGCTGGTCAAGAGGCAGAATGGTTAAGGAACTTGCTGGCCGATGTGCCTTTGTGGAAGAAACCTAGTGTACCGGTTTCCTTGCATTGTGATTCACAGGCAGCTATATGTGTTGCCAAGAACACGGTTTATAATGGTAAGAGAAGACACATTCGTGTTAGACACAGTTGTGTGAGACAACTGTTGAGGAATGGTGTAATCTCTTTAGAGTTTGTTAGATCCGAAAGGAATCTGGCAGATCCTCTAACAAAGGGTCTAACAAGGAGAGTTATCCTTGAATCGTCGAGGGGAATGGGGCTTAAGCCTTTGAGTTGAGGAAGGTATGGTAAATATCATATCCTTGAATCCTCTACACTACATTCTCATTCCTATGGTGCCTTGTAGTGCGTTGTGGAAAGGTTCAACTTTCTACTCTTATAAGTTCATAGCCCTATATTTCGGGTGGTCCTTTTAAAACGGATCTGATGAACTTATTATTGGATTTTAAAAGGTTGAGCGTGATTATGCTCTTAATGGATCCATAACCAGATTTGGTGGTGCTTGTGAGACGCACTTGATGGATTCACCTAGGTGAGTGTGAAGGTGGGCCGCCTTCTATGAAAGATTAAGGCTTTCTTTCTAGAGCACTCATGAGTACCCAAGGTGTGCGCATGGCCATTAAAAGCGCTTGTGTTATTATCGCGGAATTTGCAAATTTAAGGTAAAAACATGTGTTATGAGGGTCTCAATTGAAGTCTGAGTAGTTCAAGACTCGTTCACTCCTCAGATACGATTGTTGCCTCATTTCACTACGTATCAATTCAATCCTCGTGACATTGATACTTAAGTGTTACTCCTTCCTTGTCCAGATCAATCGGGTTTTTCTTCTGTTTGCCATTGGTGGGGGATTGTTGGAGCAATGGCAACCATGTGGGTGTTGTTCCATTGTCCCACATTGGTAGTGAATAAGAGATTTGTTCACTTTTTATTTCCCCTCACTTTTTGGTTGTTTGAATTAAGAGTTTGGGTTGTTTTGTGGGTTGTGGGCTGGATCTTAGATACCACACACACGCGCGCGCGCCGCCGCCCGCCCGTCCGGTCCGGGCTGGGCGTGGGTGTGGTGTGGTCTTTGATCCGATCCGACCCATTTTTTATTCGGTTACGGTTTTACTTATTCAACATTTCGGTTTTTATGGGCTGGTTAGTGGAAGACGTTCCACTTATGCCTCCTACGGTTTTTGCCTATTTAAATGTTTATTTCATTTGTTTAAGTATGACCGAAATATTATTATTGTTTTAGAAGAGCAACCGTCAGCCACTTATTTCGAAACCCTAACCCTAGCGAAACTCTGTGTGGAAAATCCCGATCTTCTGGCATTGATCTTTTGCAAATTCCATTTCTTTTATTCCGAGTGCACGGAATCGAAGAACGTTGTGTAAACCTTGGGGGTGATTCGACGTTGAAGGGATCTGCGCTTTTATCCGGTCGAAAATCACTTCAGGGCAGTGATTCTATCACGGCACAACTCGTTTATCTCGGTTTGGTTTAATTATTTTTTGTTAATTGCTGCGATTATCTCTAATTATTTCTTTCACAATACAGTGTAACAATGTCCATGGGGCTCTGCGGATTCCATGGGGCCTGAATCGGCTCCATCCATGAGGCATCTTCTAACAAGGAATAGGACAGAACTATTATCTATACAACAACACCTATTAAAATTCCGCCCCTATGAAACTACCCCTGCTCAACATCCTAGCCAGAATTTGCATCATATATATGGCATGGAGAACAGTCGGCAAGTATATACAGAAACATAATTCACAGAAAGAAAAAGACCTACCTCGCTAAATAGCACTTGCATAATTTGAGAAAGGAGAAGGTAAGACCCGGAGGAGAAGGCAACTGGTGCAGATTTTCTAGGGAAGCCTCGGTCGTCAGCTGCAGAGGTATTTAATTGCTGCTTTGATAGAAACCACACGGGCATCTTTCTGGGTATATACTCTGCTGTCTCCACTTTGAAGGCTTCCTTCTCATCCACAAAATGTCAACTAAATTATTACTTTTGTGCGTTTTGCATGCGTAGCAGTTGGCCGTTCCCGTATCTGGACGTAGCAATTTATCCTTGCCCGGCGGCATATATAATGACAGATCATGAGGCATCCCAATGTCTAGATCAATCCTTCGTCACAATGCTTCAGTAGCAATGATCAATTAGCCTGTTAACTTTTGATCGCTCTTAACTAACCGTGGAAAATATTAGTCACTCCCTAGCCGCTGGCATTGCAGAACACACCCTTTGACGGCCACTAGGAATAGCATATTGGTACGGCCCCGCTTATAAAAACACCGACGTAAACTTAGAAGAAAG
Source organism: Tamarix austromongolica (assembly GCA_039764185.1). NCBI lineage: Eukaryota > Viridiplantae > Streptophyta > Magnoliopsida > Caryophyllales > Tamaricaceae > Tamarix > Tamarix austromongolica. Next base: position 73,563,707 of record CM077816.1, on the reverse strand, counting down.
GTGAATGGTGGCTTTGATGTAACTACCACTATAGTATTTGGGATTCTGAGAGGAACGACCGCGGCCCTTTTACCTTTCTTCAGAGGCAAACCGCCTGGCATACACAACAAAACGCCGTTGAAATTTAACATGCATAGGCAATCTTTTTACCCATCTCTCTATTAAATTAATTTATTACGGCAGGTCTGTTCCATGCCGACAAAAGTTGATCCGACCCGCCCAACCCGACCCGACCCGAGTGAAACCCGACCCGTTACGACCCGCAAAATTTAGCAACCCGACCCGACAATGACCCGATAATAATCAACCCGACCCGAACCCGACCCGACCCGATCCCAACCCACGATCCGTTATTGACCCGACCCGTAATTGACCCGACCCAATAGTGACCCGACCCGTTATTGACCCGACCCGCTTTGACCCGACCCGAAGCCGACCCGACCCAACGTTGACCCGACCCGATAATCACCCGATCTTACTCAATATTAACCTGATCAGACATCAAAATATATTATAATAATAATAATAATAAATTACATATATTTTATTATTCATTTAAAGCTTTTAAAAAATATAGTATTTTATAAATTGTACTTATTTTTCATAATTTTACCCTAGCCATTATTATTTACTAATGATATCCTAATAAGATATATTATTAATAAATAAAAAATCAAAATAAAAAAGACAAACATCCAGTTATAATCCTATAAAATGATTTTCAAAACGTGTTCATTACATCTACTAATCCATCTATTTGAAGAAACTCTTAATAGAAGAGTATAATAGTATCATTTATTAGTTATCAATTTATCACTTATCACCTACAAAATCCAACAAATAATAACTATACCTCGTATCAAGAGTATCTCACGTTACAACCCTAAATTTAAAGTTTTAGTTATATTTTTTCTTTTAATATTATTAATTTAATTTAAATATAATTTAGTATTCTACGTTCATCAATTTTAAATTTACAATATCTAATTATTTTTGTTAATTATAATATTAATATTTATATTTTATATTATTTAATTTTTAATTTATATGAATATATATATAATAATTAATAATTAATGAAAATATATAAAATTATTATTTAATTTAAATTATGTTTAAAATAACTTATTATATTTTTTTTACTATAATAATAATAATTAATAAAAATATTACAATAAAAATATAAATATAATAATGTTAATAAAATAAATACAACTAGAGAAATTAATAAGATAAATTATATAGAGAAATGAATATGAAAAAAAAGATAGAATAAATGATATAAAAATTATTGGATAAAAAAATAATACTTTTGTAGGTAAATTTTTTTACTGTTAATATTAACCGTGTTATATATATATATATATATATATATATATATATATATATATATATATATATATTCTAACAGTATAAATTAAGCTAAAAATATATTAAAAAGTATCAAAAAATCCACGTACCGCAAGTATGGATCAAGAACTTGAAATTTTTAAGCACACAAAATTTGTGGGTAAATTTTTTTTTCCCATAACTACAATTCTAAATTTAAAGTCCCTAAATTTAAATTTAGAATATATTTTTTTTACACCAGATGCTCTAAATAAATATTAAATTGGTCAAACTATTTTTATTAGTTTTTTTAATTAAAGTATTGGTAAAGTTTATATTTGTGTAAGTTAATACTATATTTGGATCTCTTGAGACTTTAAAAATAAAATTTAGTTTATTCATAACTAAAAATGCTCACATTTATTTTATAAAATTATCTTTTTTTTAAGTAATCAAATATTTTAAGTAATCAATTAAATATAATATATGATAAACATCTAATATTTTTACTTTTAAAGTTTATAAATGTTTAAAGAAATCAAATATAATATAATTAAAACTTATACATATCTTTATTATTTATCTTTGTAAAAATAAAACACATATAATACTCTTATTTCATCTGTCTTTACTAGTGATCTTATGATTGTATATTTGTATTGTATCTAGTATATACAATGTAATAAATGATAATTATACATTGTATATTCTTGTTATGCTCACCTTTATTTTATAAAATTATCTTTTTTAAGTAATCAAATATTTTAAGTAATCAATTAAATATAATATACAATAAACATCTAATATTTTTACATGTAAAATTTATAAATGTTTAAAGCAATCAAGTATAATACTATCAAAACTTATAAATATCTTTATTATTTACCTTTGTAAAAATAAAACACATATAATATTCTTATTTTATCTATCTTTACTAGTGATCTTATGATTGTATATTTGTATTGTATCTAGTATATACAATGTAATAAATGATAATTATACATTGTATATTCTTGTTATGCTCACCTTTATTTTATAAAATTATCTTTTTTAAGTAATCAAGTATTTTAAGTAATCAATTAAATATAATATACAATAAACATCTAATATTTTTACATGTAAAATTTATAAATGTTTAAAGCAATCAAGTATAATACTATCAAAACTTATAAATATCTTTATTATTTACCTTTGTAAAAATAAAACACATATAATATTCTTATTTTATCTATCTTTACTAGTGATCTTATGATTGTATTGTATCTAGTATATACAATGTAATAAATGATAATTATACATTGTTTATTTTTGTTATGCTCACTTTTATTTTATAAAATTATCTTTTTTAAGTAATCAATTAAATATAATATACAATAAACATCTAATATTTTTACATGTAAAATTTATAAATGTTTAAAGCAATCAAATATAATACTATTAAAACTTATAAATATCTTTATTATTTACCTTTGTATAAATAAAACACATATAATACTCTTATTTCATCTATCTTTACTAGTGATCTTATGATTGTATATTTATATTGTATCTAGTATATACAATGTAATAAATGATAATTATACATTGTTTATTCTTGTTATGCTCACTTTTATTTTATAAAATTATCTTTTTTTAAGTAATCAAATATTTTAACTAATTAATTAAATATAATATATTATAAACATCTAATATTTTTACTTTTAAAATTTATAAATGTTTAAAGAAATCAAATACTATTAAACTTATGAATATCTTTATTATTTACCTTTGTAAAAATAAAACACATATAATATTCTTATTTCATTTATCTTTACTAGTAATCTTATAATTGTATTGTATCTAATATTTACAATGTTATAAATGATAATTATACATTATATATTCTTGTTATACTCACCTTTATTTTATAAAATTATCTTTTTTTAAGTAATCAATTAAATATAATATATGATAAACATCTAATATTTTTACATGTAAAATTTATAAATGTTTAAAGCAATCAAATATAATACTATTAAAACTTATAAATATCTTTATTATTTACCTTTGTAAAAATAAAACACATATAATACTCTTTTTTCATTTATCTTTACTAATAATCTTATGATTGTATCTAATATTTACAATGTAGTAAATGATAATTATACATTGTTTATTCTTGTTATGCTCATCTTTATTTTATAAAATTATCTTTTTTTAAGTAATCAAATATTTTAACTAATTAAGTAAATATAATATATTATAGATATCTAATATTTTTACTTTTAAAATTTATAAATATTTTAAGCAATCGAATATAATACTATTAAAACTTATAAATATTTTTATTATTTACCTTTGTAAAAATAAAACACATATAATATTCTTATTTCATTTATCTTTACTAGTAATCTTATTATTGTATCTAATATATACAATGTAATAAATGATAATTAATTATACATTGTATAATCTTGTTTTGATCATCTTTATTTTATAAAATTATCTTTTTTTAAGTAATTAAATATTTTAAGTTATCAAATAAATTATAATCAATGATAAATATCTTTGTTTGATTCAAAGCGCAATATTTTTTATTATTAAAATTTATAAATATATTTACTATTTATTTGTGAAAATAAAGCGCATTTAATATTTTTAATTCTTTTATCTGCAATATTAATCTTATGATTGTCTATCTCTAATATTTATGATTTATGAAATGATAATTACTTAGGCTCGAATATGAGTAAACCCGTCAAAACTCGACCCATTAAGTTAACCCGTAACTAATTGAATTCAACTCGTCAAATTGTATGAAATGAGTCAAATGACCCCACCCATCAATTTAACTCGAAACAACTCGAACATAACTAACCTGTCATATTATATTATTACATGAAAATATGAAATGACCTGAACCGGCCGAAGCCACCTACTTACGTGAACTAGAAAATGACCCGAAACCAACCCGACCCTAGTCACCCTACCACCAGTCAAGTTAACCCAAAATTATCCGAATCCGAGTTTTCTTAACTTGAATAGTCGGACCTAACCCGACCCGACAAATTAGCCCGAAATGATCCGGAACAGAAATGACCCGACCCGACCCGACAATTGACCCGAAATGACCCGCAACCGAAATGACCCGACCCGCACCGACCCGACCCGTTAATGACCCGACCCGACCCGCACCCGACCCGACAAAATGACCCGAAATGACCCGACCCGTTAATGACCCGACCCGACCCGCACCCGACCCGTCAAATTGATTGACCCGAAATGACCCGATCCGTTAGTGACCCGACCCGACCCGCACCCGACCCGCAATAGTCAAATGACCCGCTATGACCCGACCCGTTAATGACCCGACCCGCTATGACCTGACCCGAACCCGACCCGCCCGACCCGTTTGCCACCTCTACATCCTATACATGCCAATCATTACCAATACTATAGACGTTTATAAATATTAGGCTGTTAAAAAAGTTATGGAGCCAAAAATTTGATTCGATAAATTTAATATTTTAGATTTTTAAATTGATTTTAGTGTAAAAGGATATTCAATATTTGGATATTATTTTTTTTAGATTATCTGATCCGAAAAAAATATACGATATTTTGTTGATTATATCAACAATACATCATATTATTGTGTTTTTATAATTTCAAGTTTCAAAATTTTATTTATTTTTATATTTTAAATATTTATAATAATATTTTAATACTTCTTTTAGATAAAATAAGACATTTGTATGAATATAGATATAAATATTAATTTATATACAATCTTTATTTTTAAAAATATTTTAGAAAAAGTTATTAAAATTGATAAAACTGTATTTTTATACTGATATTGGATATATTCAAATTTGGTCCATATCCGGTCGGCATTTTTTAGATATCTGCATCTTAGATATTTGGTCTAAAAAATACAGAATGGATATTCAAAAAAAATATCTAAACGGATACGGATATCCGATTTTACACACCCCTAATAAATATACAAGCCTCGATTACAGCATACACAAGTAGTTTCAAGTTACACAATACCTGATAGATATAAAGTTGGGCATGAAAAAATACAACAAGAAGATAAATGACAGGCAAAGTAAAACTGTATATAAACTACAAAACCTCAAACAAAGTTTACAAAGTAGAACTAAACTAACTAGAACAAAAACTTAGAAATCACAACATCAGAGAAAACATCATAAGCCTCACTCTCTGACTGTGATACTCCATAACTTTAAAGCTTTTGATTTAGTCTTTTGGTGATCATTGCTTAATTTTTTATGGTGATGTAATACCTCATATTTGGGATTGAAATTGTATTATATTTATATTATTTTATTCATTTTAATATTAAGAAAAAAATCTCTTTTAATTTTAAAAGTTTTAAGAAAAAAACTGTTATTTTTAGAATAATTTTGGTAATCTAAAAGTTACTATTTAAAAAATTAGTTATTTTCATGTGTTGAAAATATTTTAAAGATTCTTATATTAGTGGTTGGACTTTTTCTACAACTTTAAAAGCTAATTTAAACCCTTATTTTGTATAGAATAATAAAAGGTAAAATTAGAATTTCATAAATAAATAAAAAAAATTGGGAAAAGAGTGTTTTGAAGAGAGATCATTTTTCTTATTATATATGATAAAACTTTATCTTTTTATTTATTCCTTCGTATATTTAATTAGTATCTACGAATTATCTTAAATAAAATTATATGACTTATATGTCTTCATCTTGCTTGTTCAAATTCGTAGATAAACATACCAACAATCAGAAATTTGGTTATAACACTTTCATGCAATAACGAAATTGGACAATTCTTTTTGTGTTAGAAAGCTAAATTCAATATCTACAATGGTTTTATTTTTAGGATCTCCAATATATAAACATAACTTAGGTTACGTTTGGTATGGGGGTAAAGCAGGCGTAAAAGATACAAGGATAATTATTTCCCTTCTCTTCTATGTTTGGCATGGGGAAAAAAATTTTGGAGTAAAACTATATTGCTAGATGAGGGAAAATTATTTCTCGTCTGTAACCATGGGTAATTCTCTTCTCGTTGGATTTCGTGGTATGGTGGTAGTATATCGTCCGTGAGTGGCTAGTCAAATGATTACAGCTGACTTTTGGGTAATTATTTGAGCTAACTAACTATCTCATATATTGGTAATTTCTGACATGACACGCATGCTTATGTTCATTTTAGTGATTAATCTGAAACATGCGAGAATTTCATATTAATTTCTTAAATTTATTCAAGAGTGGCTAATAAATTTATCTTTAAAAGCTTTTTTTGGCGTAGAAATAAAAAGAAAACAAAAATAATTTTAAATTTTACTTATCTTAAATAACATGTTTGAAATTATAAAAATAATTTTTTTTGAAATATTTATTTCAATCCAAAATATTAGTGGATGCTTTTTTCATTTATTTTATATTTTACATAGACTAATTAAGAGATTTCACTTCTAAATGTATCTTTTTCCTTGTTATTATTCTATAACAAAGAAGCACTTTTAATATTTTAAGTACACTATTTATTATAATTTAACATAACAATGAATAAATAGCGTAAAGAAGAAAAAATTAGAATAAAAATATTAATTTTAATTTGTGTAATAAATAATTGTTTATATCTAATAAAAAAATATTACTAATTTTTCATACGAATGAAGTAAAATAAAATATTATTCTAATATAAGTTATTCCTTTTAAACCAAACATAAGAAAAATATTCCCTTGAATAATTTACCCTTACATACCAAATAAGAAAGGTGGATAAATTTTTTTCCCTTAATCATTATCCTCTTAATCATTCCCCCCTTAACCCATTTACCTCATCCCAAGCATAGCCTTAGTAGAAAATTTCAATCAATGTCGGTGATAATTTACTTGTGAGATTTTATTATATCTTTCTATTATAAAAGCCCACATACACCCATACCAAATCCTAATAGCCAAACCTATATTTTCATTTCTCCTCATGTGTTGTAACTTATGTTCTACATCTCCCACTAATTATATTCATATCTTCAACAAATTCATTAAGATCTTCAATTGATTTATCAAAATATTAAACCATCTTCAAGATTATAGAATCAAGATCTAATTTGTGATATTATTCTTCTTTGTTTGAGTTAAAAGATTAATTATTCTTTCAAGATCATTAACTCTTGAAGTTATTTTAGTGTCATAGAATCATTCTTCTTATATTGTATATGTAATAATTTTACATTTGGAAACATTATTTTATTAAACTTATATACATATATTATATATGCGTAGAATATGATATTTATAAAGTATGAATTTTTATTTATTATATAATTTTTATACCTTATTATGACTATATTTTTATATAATGTCAGCCAAATATACCTATTGGTTAGTATACCAGTTGCAAGTAATATAAGTCACTAAGAGTATCAGACTATTATTACTATTTTCACAGAGATTAAATGTAACACCCTAAAATTTACTACTAATTTTTTTTGTTTTTAAGCAAAAGTATTAAAATAATATAGTAGGTGTTACCGCCACACATAGTACGAGTCTAGTCCATACATTTATTGTACTACGCACAAGGCTAAAACTTTACATCAACTAAATAAAACTTACGGAAATAGATATAAATAGCAAAAGACTTTAATAATTTAGACATAACAATAGAGTATGGAGTACATACCCCAGATAATATAATATAAAAGAGGGGGTTGAAAGAGATAAAAAAGTCTAAAAAAGATATCCAGAATCTAGGGCACATAACATGTGCGACCTCGGATAGAAATAACTCAACACCCCAACCCCAGGGTATAAACCTATATCACTCCGCTTGAGGAACCTCCTTAAAGTCAGCAGGATCATCATCATATACCTGCAACACAACATCTACAAATGTGTAGTATCAGTACATAGCTTGTACTAAGTAACACGACTATCCTAAACAGATAGGATAGTATATGAGGCCCATGTGAAGAAAGCAATAGAGTATATAATAACAAGATGATATCATGCTTACATATATATGTTAATTGAGAACACGAAACTCAAACATCAAGCATATAATAATGTAATATGATTGTATAGGTAGATTGGATCTATTGGTTATTATATTTTATCATCGTGATCACAACTAATTTATTATATTAACTTGAGGACAGAGACTCAAAGAAACCATAACAACTAATTTAGTACTCGAATGGTACTAGTGCTAGTTGGTTCGCCCAGAAACATAACCAGACCACCAAATAATAGGATACGTAGTCACTTAAATATTCATACTCCCTATAGGGTCGAAATATATCAAAACACCTATAGAGTAGAAAAGGGCCTCTTCAGACTTTGTAAGGCACCCAGAATCATAGAATAAAAACACCAAAATGGTACCAAGTGAATACCAAACCTAACTTGGATAGCTACCCCGAGTAGTACAAGTTCCAACTCAAGATCTTTCACTTCAAGTGATTAATGATTTATCAAAGATTTAGGTCAAACAAGAACAAGGCCACAGAACATCAGTTAATCACTTCTTTGAACATAAACCAATTAGTTTATCAAATTCTAATTTTATCTACACACTTAATCGGTAGAGGAATCATGGATCGAACCATTTAAAGAAAAAAGACCCATTAATATGCTATTAAAGTCCAATTGAATATATGAGGCATTAAAGCCTATGGGATATTATTAAGGCATGAAAGCCTAAGGAAGATTGTTAAGGCATTAAAGCCCAAGTTTCATACAATTAAAGGCCCAATATGATTAATTTTCAATGTACATTAAATCCAATTATTTGAGACAAAGATCAATAGCCAATAATTAAGTCAAACGAAGGTTCAATTATAAGGATAAATTAAATAACTAGTCTAAAGACATAATAAATGACTAAAATATCAATAAGGTCAACTAATTTAACTTAATATCAAGAGAGGTGTATTTCATGCTAAAAATTATTACACTTAACCAATTGTTTTCTTAGGATAAAATATAAATAGGACAACAAGATAAAATATTAAAATTCCTCAATGCACCAAAAATGTCTATTTCTCTTCTTTTTTTCTTACTTAATGAATTATTTTAATTAAGGTCTCTAAGTCTACTCATCAATGTCACCTAAGTGTTAGACTTAAACATTTTATATTATTTTATTAATATAATATTCAATTAGGTCTTAAAATTTCTAGAATTTTACACGTAAGAGCCAAAATGCCCTTTTCACAAAAAATAACCTTAAACTTCTAACATTGATAACTTACTCTAAACAACATTAAACCCTAACATATCATATACCAAATTTTATGTAAAAGACTTAATGACGACAATGTGGTGAACTTAAAACTTTCAAAAACAATTTGTATTGCTTAATGTACCCATTGTTGAATATGTCTAAACCTTAAAAAAATGATTTCAACTCTAAATGATCCATAACTCATAACCTAGCTTCTATACACTATTATATATACAATGGAATACTTAGATAAATGTTAAACAACCAAAAATCACATAAAATAACAAGGATGAGAGCTAAACTACTCGAATCTAGGCATATTCATCATAACTATGCTGGAAATTCAACACGACTCTATTGAACATTCATTACTACTTCACTAAATATTCATCACCTTTCTAGCACACATAAAAATATGAAAAAATCACGCAAACCATCTTATCATTAGATTTTCATGCTTATACATATAAGATAGAAATATATACATGTCATACAATATTTTCTAAGATATTATTCAATGCTTATAATTAAAATAAATCTAGCCACACATAAGATAACATATAATTCACCTAGCGCAAAATTCTATTTCTAAAGGTTTGTTTAGTTACTAAAAATCCTAAGCTCCTTAGTGAAGCTAAAATAAGGAATCTAGCAATTCCTTCTCTAAACCCACTTGGTTACCTTCAAGAATATAAGATAAAAGTTTTAGATAAACCAAGAATAATAAATAAGAAAAATGGGAAAAAAAATTAATTGAAATGGAAGAAGTGAAATATAAAAGATTACTCTTGAACATGGTGGCTTGAAAAGCACCACAAAACAACCAGTAACCACAAAGGAATGATATATAAAGGTTTTGAAGGATTAAATGGGAGGAAACCAAGGATAAAAGAAGGGATTGAAGGCACGAAATCTCTACTGTAAAATACTCAACAACTGCAGCAAAAACTCAAAGGTTGCTCGGCAAGGCATATAGGTGAGGAAAAAAGAGAGGGTAAGGGAACGATTTCCTTGGTAAGAAAGGTCTCTAGATGAGGTATAATATGCAAGGAAGAATACCAAACAATAATATGTGGTAAAGCAAGCAAGGCTAATGCATGGTAGATGTTGGAAGTCACAAAAAAAATTAGCTTTGTTGATTTTGTAAAGATGGTTGGGAAGCAAAAGTTTTGTTTTGAATAAGCTTGAAAGAGCTCGACTTCAGGGATTTAAATTATATAGAGTTTTAGTATGCAATGAAAATTTTCCAAAGAAAGAAAAAAAAATAAAGAAATAGAGTAACCAAAGAGAGAGAGAACAAGTTGTTGTAAATTGGAAAGTAATTAACTTTGCACTCTGCTAAAATTCATGATTTTATGTATATTTTGAAATTAGAACACATGATTTGGCAAAAATAGAGAGAGATATGATATGGAGGAGTGTGGATTGAGTTTTCGGTTGGGATTTGGCCTCACTTGAGAGTTAGGATTATGGGTGTATGAGATATATTAGGCTATAGTTGAGTGTGTAAGAGAAATGTTGTAAAATCATGGTTGTGGTACTAGTCGTACCTTTTTGGTTAGGAGAAATATAACCAAGTTAAAAATATAATTTGGTTTGATTAGGAGACAAGTTATGATTGAAATATTAGTTAGAGGATTGGTTACAATTTATTTTGATTAATTAAATTGCAAAAAAAAAAGTCTAATAATGGGCATTTATTGAGAAAAATATCACTTGAATTCTAAAAATCATAAAAGTTTATGAAAATGTTTGGAATAATCTTAAAAACCCAAATATATAAAAATATTGAGTATTGGAGTTATTTTTAAGCTCAACGGATGGAAAACAACCAAAAATGACAAAATAGGTAAGTTATGGAAACACATTTTTCCATAAATACACAAAACAAATATCGAGGGTTTAAATTGTTACGGATTGATATGAAATATATTTAGAAAAATAAATATATAAAAATATTTTATCTCGGAACTCATTTAATGACCAATTGATTAAAAATAACAAAAGCGGCTAAATCGCCTAATCGCATAAACTAATTTTTCCACAATTTGATGATTTGGAAGGAAAGGGTGAAGCATAAATAAATTGAATGGATGGATGAACTAAAAATATTTTTATATCGATCTACAAATTTTGAATGGGTTAAAAAGAGTGAAAACACATGAATCGTAAGAATTGCAATAAATGTGTTTTACGCACACCAGAAAAATAATCGACGAAATGTCTAAAAATTAATATGAATAGAATGAGACTTGATAACAGAATATATATATTTATATACGCAATAATAAGCCACTCACATATGGTAATTAGGATTTGGAAGAACGGGGTATGACATTACTACCCCCTTAAAAGAAACTTCGTCCCCAAAATTAAGGACTTAAAAGATTGGAAAGAATAAAGGTGAACAACCTAAAGTTAGCGACACAAGGGGTACTACCCCCTTAAAAGAGAGTTAATCTATGAACACACCTTCAACAAAAAGCTCTAGGTGTGACTCCTTCATGTCTCTCTCCGTCTTCCATGTGGCCTCCTCAACTCCATAGCGAATCCAAAAAACCTTAACAAGTAAAATCTCAAAAGATCGAGCCACCGTAATTTGGTGTCAAGGATCATCAATGGCTTCTCCTCGTAGATTAAAGAGTCATCAACGTCAATCTCTTCATGCTGGATAACATGTGAGGGATTAGCAACATACTTTAATAACTGTGAAATGTGGAAAACATTATGAACTTGAGCAAACTCCATACGTAATGCTAGACGGTGGGCAACCTCACCCACTCTTTCTAGAATCTCGAATGGACCAATGTATCGTGGGCTAAGCTTGCCTCTCCTTCCACAACCTTAACCTTTTGACAGGTCAAGCATCTCGCCACAAAGTCTTCCACCTCTAGCTTCATGTGAGGCCACCAATAAATCTACCTCAAGCCCTTGTATAGCTTATCCCCTCCGAGGTGGACAAAATAAGGAGTACAATATCCTCCTCCGTAATTAGCCTCCTGAGCTCAACACAACTCTGTGGAACACACCACCTACTTCTATATCAGATGCTACCATCATCATGAATTCTAAAACTATTAGCTCTGCCCATCACAATCTTTCATTGAATACACTCAATCTTGACATTACCGGGCTACCCGAATTGAATCTCATCAAATAAGGAGGGTGTAACCTTCAAGGCACTCATCTCTATCTTTAAATCATCATGACATATGAGCTCAATACCCATGCCTCTCAGCTCCTCTAATAAATAGTAAAAGGCTGCCATCAAACTCAATGAATGGGTTGTCTTCCGACTTAAAGCTTATACAACTACATTGGCCTTACCCTTGTTGTAGGTCAACTCAAGGTCATAGTCCTTAACCCACTCCAATCATCTCCTCTGCCTCATATTCAGCTCTCGCTGAGTGAAAATATATTTTAGTATCTCATGGTCATTACTGAACTTACAATGAACCCCATATAATTAGTGCCTCAAAATCTTCAATACAAAGACTACCGTTGCAAGCTCAAGATCATGTGTCGGGTAATTCTGATCATGATCCTTCAACTTCCATAAGGCATAAGCAACCATTCAGCCATGTTGCATAAGAACACACCTTAAACCATGATTTGAATCATCTTTGTAAACTTCAAATCCATTAGAACTTGAGGGAAAAGTCAAAATCGGTGCGGTAGTAAGAAGATGCTTCAACTCCTGGAATGCCTCATCATAACCGCTATCCCATTGAAATCTTGTTGTCTTCTTTAGTAAATTTGTTAACAGTTGAGCCACCCTTGAAAATTTTTGAACAAAGCGATAATAATACCCAGCTAATCCTAGATAACTCTGAGATTCAGTCATATTAGCAAGTGCCCTCCAATATGAAACAACCCGAACCTTTACTGGATCAACAAAAACCCCACTCGCAGATACCACATGTCCTAAATAGGAAACCTCTTGCATCTAAAACTCACACTTATAGATTTTGGCATAAAGCTTATGCTCTCTAAGAAGTGTTAAAACCATCTTGAGGTGTTATTCACGATTCTCCTTACTTCGAGAGTATATCAGAATATCATTGATAAAGACCACCATGAACTAATCTAGGTACGGTCAAAATATGTGGTTCATCAAATCCATGAAAACTGCAGGTGCATTAGTGAGCCCAAATGGCATCACCATGAACTCATAATGCCCAAATGCTGAAAAGTTATCTTTGGGATATCTATCTCTACTATCCGAAGCCGATGATACCCAAATTTCAAATCAATCTTGGAGAAGATCCTAGCACCACGAAGGTGATCAAACAAATAGTCTAATCCATGGTAGTGGATAATGGCTCTTCACCATCAATTGATTTAACTCGCAATAGTCGATACAGAAATAAAGGTTGTTATCTTTCTTCTTTTCAAACAACATAGGTTCTCGCCAAGGTGATACGCTAGGACGTATATACCCATGCATCATCAACTCCTTCAACTAAGATTTCAACTCCCTCATCTCTATTAGTGACATCTGATAAGGTGCTCTAGATATTGGCTCTACTCCTTGAACTAAGTCAATGGTAAACTCTACCTCCTGGACAGGTGGCATACCTGGTATCTCTTTTAGAAAAATGTTAGGGAAATATCAAGTAACGACGATAATATCCAATGAAGCAACATCAGCATTCAAATCTCAAACACTACACAGGTACATGGGATAACCTTTTTGCACTAACAAACAAAGCTTTAGTGTAGATATGGCCTTCATTGTGGGCTAAGGCTTAAATCTCCAATATGGTACCCTAGCACCTTAAGGTCCCCTAAGTACCACACACTCTTAAGCACAATTTATAATCGTCTGATACTTTCCCAACATGTCCATCCCCACAATGAAATCAAAATCAACCAAATCAAACTATATAAGGTCCATAGAGAAATCTACTATGCCTATGACTAAGGCCACATTAGATATAAGATTACTACAAGCAATATGATCCCCAGATGGCAATGTAACAGTAGAGGAAATACTAGCAGTAGGAGTTATGGTAGCTCTAGCAACAAATCTAGAGGATATGAACAAACATGATTCATCTAAATCAAATAATACATATATAGGTAAATAAAGGGTGGTGAAAGTACCCATAAAAACATCCAACTGGTGTCTCCCTCAATCTGACTCATGACATTCATGCGCCTATCCGAATGTCCACCTCTAAAACCTCTAGAACCTTGCATCTGACCACCACTACCTGGTGGACTAGGATAAGAGTTTTATATTCTCCCCTTAATCTCTTGACTTTGAGTATTAATAGCTAGAGAAACTCTTGAGTGAGGTTATGGAGCTAAATTTTGTCCCGTTTGTGGTATTGGAACACTTTACACTATACCATCAGTGACCCTAAAGCATCGGTGACCCATCTTTCCATAAACCCGACATTGAACTAGATTCCTCAAACAATCCTTCCTGGGATGATCCCTACAACAACAATTGCAGATGAAATGCTTCCTTGGGCCCTGAGCCCTAACATGGCCCTTGGAATGGCCACCAAACTATCCTCTGACACGTTGTTGCACTCTATGGTCTCCTCTATGATACTCGATCTACCTCTTGATTGTAGAGAATGCCCTACTCCTAACTTGAACAACCTTTGCAACCTTAGTCGTCTTATCAAACACTTCAAATAGTTTATGGAAAGTAGAGCTAGAGATCAATTCTTGAATCCTAATGTTCAAAACCATCTCAAACTTATGCAAATTCTTCTCCTCATCCACATCCATCTTTGGTGAAAACATATAAGATCCATAAAGTCTAAGTAACATTGGTCAATAGTGGATGAACCATGATGAAGTGCCATAAAGAAATCATACAACTCTAGCCTAACATAGGTAGGGTAAAAACATGCATGCATCCGTTATAGCATCTTCTCCCAACTCTCTATGGTTGCTCTCGGCACCTACTGACTATGCCACCAATCATCAACATGACCCTTTAGAAAATAGGAAGCAACCTTCCCATTCTTGTCGGGAGGACACTCTTAAGCCTCCAAAATCTTCTCAAATTCTCTTATCCAGCTCTCTAGGGCAAGTGGATCCTTAGTGCCTAAGAATGTTGGCGGTGAGTTCAACTACGTCTTGTGCAACCAATCCTCCATTAGGGTTGGAGTAGGAATATGGATGGGGATATGAAATGGTGGAGGAGGCTATCGTTGATGCATATCTCTCTCCGCCATCGCAATCAAGAGTTCCTCTATGCGGGAATGTCTAGCATTTTGAGCCATCTTGAGCTATAAAATAAAAATTCGCTTAGAGAAAAGTCTAATCCTACTAATGCAAGGGGTTAGTCACATAAATCATATGAAGGCCACTTAATACTACCCATTCTATGTTTCCTCACATAACTAGTCTGAAAATATCAAGGACTTGGATTTTAAAATAGAAGGAAGATGTTAACCTAGATGGAGGATCATTGAAAAACTATATTTTCAAAAAAACATGGTTTTTAAAACCAATGCCCGATACTTACTTATAACACCACAAAATTTACTAATATAAATTTTTATTTTTAAGTGGAAGTATTAATACAATATAGCGGGTGTTACTGCCACACATAGCATGAGTCTAGTCCATACTTTTCTCGTACTACGCGTAAGGCTAAAACTTTATATCAAATAAATCAAAACTTATGGAAATAGATATAAACACCAAAAGACTTTCATAATTTGTACATAATAACAGAGTATGGAGTACATGATCTAGATAATATAATATATAAAAAGAGATAAGGGGGTTAAAATAGATATCTTGAATCTAGGGCACATAACATGTGCAACCTTGAATAGAAATAACTCTATGCCCTAACCCTTGGGCACAAACTCGCAACACTCTAGATGAGGAACCTTCTCAAAGTCAGTAGTATCATCATCATATACCTGTGACACAAAGTCTACAAATGTGTAGTATCAGTACACATCTTATACTAAGTAACACAACTATCCTAAAGAGATAGCATTGTGTATGAGGCCCATGTAAAGAAATCAATAGAGCATATAATAACAGGATGATATCATGCTTACATATATATGTTAATTGAGAACATGAAACTCGACCATCAAGCATAAAATGATGTAATATGACCGTATGGGTAGATGAGATCCATTAGTTATTGTAATTTATCATCGTGATCACAACCAATTTTTTTATAATAAATTAAGGATAAAGACTAAAAGAAACCATAACAACTAATCTACTACTCAGACGATACTAGCCCTAGCTGGCCGGTCCAAAAACGTAACCTAACAACCAAATAATAGGACACTAAGTCACTTAAGTTTGCATACCCCCTAGTGGATCGAAATATATCAAAACAACTATAGAGTAGAAAAGGGCCTCTCCAGATCTTGTAAGGCACCCGAGATCACAATATAAAAACACTAGAATGGTATCAAGTGAATACCAAACCTAACTCAAATAGCCACCCCGAGTAGTACAAGTCCCGACTCAAGATCTTCCACTTTAAGTGATTAAGGTTTTTCAAAGATTTAGGTCAAACAAAAACAAGGTCATAAAAAATCACTTAATCACTTCTTTGAACATAAACCAATCAGTTTATCAAATCTCAATATTATCTACACACTTAATCCATAGAGGAATCAAGGTTCAAACTTTTTAGAGCACAAAGGCCCATTAACATGCCATTAAATTCCAATTGAATATGTGAGGCATTAAAGCCGAGGGAATATTAATAAGGCATGAAAGCCTAAGAAAGATTGCTAAGGCACTAAAGCCCAAGTTTCATGCCATGAAAGGCCCAATATAATAAGTTCTCGATGTACATTAAATCAAATTATTCGAGACAAAGATCAATAGCTAACATTTGAATCAACCAAAGGTTCAATTATAAGGCTAAATTAAATAACTAGTCTAAAGACATAATAAATGACTAAAATGTTGATAAGGTTAACTAATTTCACTTAATACCAAGAGAGGTGTATTTCAAGCTAAAAATTATTACACTTACCCAATTGTTTTCCTAGGATGAAATATAAAAAGGACAACAAGATGAAATATTAAGATTTCTCACTGCACCCAAAATGTCTCTTTCTCTTTTTTATTTTTCTTACTTAATGAATTGTTTTAATTAAGGTCTATAACTCTATTCATCAATGTCATCCAAGTGTTAGAATTTTAAATTTTAAATTATGTTATTAACATAATATTCAATTAGGTCTCAAAATATTCATAATGTTACATGTAAAGCACAAAATTCCCTTATTAACCAAAAATTACCTTAAACTTCTAAAAATGATAACTTACTCTAAACAACATCAAACCCTAACATATTATTTACCAAATTTTATGTAAAAGAGTCAATGATGAAAATTCTGCACTTAAAACTTTCAAAAATAATATATATTACCCATTGTACCCATTGCTAAATATGTCTAAACCTTAAAAAAATCATTTCAACTCTAAATGATTCAAAACTCGTAACCTAAATTCTATAAACTATTATACATATAGTGAAATATTTAGATAAACTTAAAACAACCAAAACTCACATAAAAAACCAGGGATGAGAGATAAACTACTTAGATCTAGGCATATTCATCACGATTATGCAGAAAATTTAGCACGACTCTATTGAACATTCATCACTACTTCACTAAGTATTCATCACCTTTCTTGCAGGCGTAAAAGCATGAAAAAGTCACACAAACCATCTTCTCATTATATTTTAATGCTTATACATATAAGATAGAAACATACACATGCCATACAATATTTTTTAAGATATTATTTCTGTAGACCCCAAAATTCACTGTTCTTTTTTTTTAAACGAAGCACTTAAATTAAAACCCGTGAATTCTAGGGATGTTACCACCACACTTAATACCAGACTGGTTCACTCCAACCGTTTCGGTATCAAGTGCTAAGGCTAAAAAGATTATTTTCAAACTTAAACCGATAGTTCAGAAAATAAATTAAAAATATCATAACATAAAATTCGGAGTATGCATAAGAGTTTATAATCAATAATAAGATAGAAATCAGAGTACGAAATCAAAATTCCTCAGAGGGAATAATCTTACAATCGATAAAAGATTCATCTAAAATACTCAATACAAGGTATTAAATCATAAAAAGGTATATTTGATATACAAAAATAAATAATAGAAGGGAAATAAAATAATGAGAAGAGTGAATATGGCCATCACACTCTCAAACTTTGACCTAACCACAAGCTCAACACTCAGCTCCAACTGATGTCTCACCCACCTGCACAAGTCAAAAGGGCCTACTACTCATGAGAATGAGCAACACCCATGAAAGGGGTGATCAGTACGCTACGTACTGAGTAAGGTAACCATGCAATAAGGCCAACACATAAAATCACATAAACCATGCAGAAGAATAAAAGAGCATAATCATGATATCATAATATCGTATAAACATTTTGGTAGATACATAAAGACCCATTTATAGTCTAGATTAATTATTTAATTAATCTCTGATCAAAACTCATTTCACACCATGTTTTTTTATCAAATCCATACGAGTACAGGAACCTCCCATTATTTTAACCGGTGGCTCGGTCAAATATAAGGCATCATGCCCTAACCACTAGTATAACCAATGGATTAGTCACGTATAGGATAAAACCCTAACCACTATTATAATAGGTGGATTAGTCACGCATAGGGTAAAAATCCTAACCACTATTCTTTACCGGTGGATGGGTTTAGTTCTTGCTCGCATAGTGTTTCACTGTAAGTAATTAGTATCTTTTAGGTGCCTTAACAAAAACTCTGGTTTATATTTATTGAGCTCGGGATCCCCCACTATTATAACCGGTGGGCCGGTCACACATAGGACATCCTATCCTAACCACTATTATAACTGATGGATCGATCATGCATAGGGTAAAAACCCTAACTACTATTGCTAACCGATGGATTAGCTGGACCTGTCTCAATAATCTTTCACTTTGAATGATTAATATCTTAAGTATCTTATTCAGAAGCTTTCACCCTTAGACATGCATGAATCACTCCCTGTATACTTATCCTCCAACTGACCTGTATCATATTATGAGAACCCTACACCTCCTAACTTGTCCAACGGCCTTTTCTTTATACTCAAACTCACACTAGAACTCCAACACTGAAATAGGTAGATCAAGCCCACTACTACACACCTCCAAGTCCACTCCACATCTCACTTTAGAGTTTTATCCTAAAACCCTAATTTTAATGTTTTTGGTCCATCCCACTCCATTTCACACGACCCAAATCATTTTTAAAACTCCACCCATCATAACCTTTAGATCCAACTTTCATCATTACGCCTTACACATCAAGCACACGTGTGGTCACAAAACCCTAGGTAACCACACCAAACCCTAACTTGCCACAACAAGCCTTAGCTTCCTTATATCCATATGTCACCGTTCTATTTCACACATTCCACGTATTATTTTTCCCTACCAATCATGATCATCATTACTTGATCAATTTCATCATTCTCTCATACTCCACATACCATCATTTATTTCTCCTTTTTACCACCTCCTCAAATTAGGGGTTTTCCCCCAAACCCTAGCTTAGTCTCCTATGTACCCTTATATTGCTCCACGTACTATTTTTCATCCAAAGTGTTCAAATAACCAAACAACACTTACATTACCTTCCTCACATCCCAAATCAACTTTCCATACGTAAATTTCATGCCCATGCAAACCTTACACATCCCATGCAACCATTCTAATCTTTCATGCAAAACCCTAAAAATCCCACTTGAGACCCTAAATTTAACCATACAAAACCCTAGATTCTTCTATATAAAACCTTAGATTCCTCCATACAAAACCTTATATTAGTTCTAGTAGGCCTTAATGAGTCCATATGTAACACCTTAAGTGATTTAGATGCTTTCACAACATTTTTAGGTTTATAAGAGACCTTATTTTGTTTTCTTTGTTAACATGTGTCACATAAGTAATCTTTTGAAAAATTCATCTTAGGAAGACCGTACAATAGTTATTTCTTAACATGTTTGTTAAGGTCATGCTACCATGTGTAATTATTTTCTACCACAACCATACATCATGATCTATGGAACTTAAACACATATTATGAAATTTAATTAATTTCACATCAAGCATATAAACATTGTGCATGTATAGACATACAAGTAATATGGATTTATCTACCCTATTTGAAATCATGCAATGTGAATGTGAAAAGTTAACTAGAAACCATTTATCTCAAATTTGAATAATACGTATCAAGTTATGCTTAAGGTCACTAACCAAATAAAATTCATCAATAAAAGGTTTAGAATTGTTGATACAGACATTACCTACTCAAATTATCTTCCCTTTAAAGTTGTTTCCAAAATTGACATTTCCTCCATTGTAGGGTGTCAATTCTAACAAAATTATTTAGTCTCCCATCTTGTTCCTTTATCACAATCTATGTAGGAACCATTTGTAGATTCTTTTTTCACCTTTAATTATACCTATAAACATGAATGACTTAACTTAATCATCCTTTCATCGGGTTCTTAAGGGGATAGTGATCAATCATTGAAGGATGGTTCTTTTAAGCACCCACACCTCCTTAAATTTTACAAATTTAATATTTCTACCATATTTACAAAAAGATGACACATTGCCACCTTTTCTATACACATCACATGTAGTAAGAGAAGGAGAATAAAAATTGATGGGCCTTGAGGCCTTTACAAATAATCTTTTAAGGGTTTGAAATTTAATGATCTTCTTATCACTATAATCTAGACCTTCATAGTACTTTCAATACCATTGAGCACCTAACAACACTTTAATGCCCTCTTCATATTTTATGAAGTTATAGGTTATCTTAACAAATTTGTCACATTTGAATTAAAGATCAATTTTTTTTCTTTTTAGTTGATATATCTTCACCTTATGATGAAGAGAAATAAACTTCTTCATATATGATAAAATTTCATCACATTTCTCTCTAAGCTAAGATTTAAAGTGATACATATGAGATTCAAGAAGAGATTTTTCTTCTAAGAGATTGTAATTTTGATTAGTTAGATGATAATATAGCTATTTCATGTCATCTTTTTTACTTTTTTACTCTATAATTTTCACATAAGGAATCATGTAAGGTTTATAGGAATTCATTATAAGTATAAAGATGGATAGTTTAAACATGGTTGAAAACATGATTGAAATGTTTTAATTACATAAGAACATTTGCATAGGCTACCTAATGAAGAATATTAAATATCAAGCAAACAAGGCCAAAAATAGATAGACTAGTCGAATAGTCCCGTTGTATCAAACCTAAGAATAAAGTAAAACCAACAAAATAATTGGCTGGTTGGTCCCACCAATAAAATTTTCATAGGAAACCAGTCGATGGGTCTAAGTAGAGATTGGATCACTCTATTCACAAGGTTACTAGTTGATGGGTTTGGTAAATTGATCAACTCTTTATAGAAATAAGTCAAACGGTTCATCAAACCAATCAACATCTCTCGCAACTAGTCAATCAATATTTTGAAACTTAGCGATTACTCAAACGACCAGTCGATTAGCCCAACAAGCCAATTGACTAGTTTGGGCAAAACAACACCCAAGCCTATAATGCACTTAACACAACTTTACTCAACTTTACCATATCAATATTAGCATACTTCTAAGTCATAAAACACATAAAAAGGCATACTACAATCATAGAACCACATGAGTACATAGTATAATCAATACTTAATAAGATCATGCTTAAAACAACACAAAATCATACATGATAGCAAATAGCTCAAAACATTTTAACGCACTTAAATGCTAGAATGGAATATGTAAGTGGTTATAAGATTTTTTCACAAAAAAGAAGTTAGTCTGTGGGAATTAGCATCATGGATGTCTTATTCTTTTGATAGGAAGATGCAAGTAGTGGAAGATTCTTAAAGTTGTCAAATTTCCATCAAAATAAAACATAACTTTTTATTGATTAAATTGTTATAATGTACTAAAGGAAAAATCTAAATAGTAAGCTATTTATTTAATAAATATTAATATACATTAATAAATTATAAAAAAATAATAATTCAAGCTTAGTAAAATATTGTTGATCTAAAACTATTAAAATATAATTTTCGTTTACGTTAAGTAATAAGGTCTTGCAAAGATGGAAATAGGAGAAAGGTTTGTTCAAATGCTAATCAAAATCCCAAATATCGAAATTAAATTATATAAATTTTTTTTAAAATAGAATAGTATATTTAACCTACAAAATATTGATAAGGGATGTTTCATATACATTTTGAGTCATAAAAATGACTTTTAATTCTAAAAAAATTTAAAAAGTTGTTGTTTATATGCTATTAAAAAATTTAAAATTGAAATTAATTTATATTTCTTTGAAAATTTAAATGAGCCTTAATTGTTTTTAAGAATCTATTATTCTTGATAAAGAAGGATTAAAAAAAAGTTTGATACATTAAATGGGATTATAAAAGTATGAGAAAAATAAATTTGTAAGAAGGGTTAGCAAAAACCCTAAGTAAAACTTCCGAGGAAATTATTTTTATTTTAATCATCTCAAAAGATATATTTAAAATATATCATAGAAAAAATAATTTTGCCTCCTAAGGATATTATTCTTGAATAAACAATAGTGTTAAAAAGCAAAAGGTATTACAACTTCACATCGGTGCAACTCATACCCTACTTGTTGTAGTTGTTTGACCAACTCAATACATAATCCTCTAAGATAAACTTACCTTATAAGTTTTAGTAGATATTTGGAGATTAGGATCTGATGATATGGGGATGCTCTCTGAAGTAGGATTGTACATTGTACACCTTCCCTATTTCTAATGGTAAATGTCAATATGCCTTTATGTACTATTAAGACCTCACATCTACTCAATTAGGATTCTACAAGCTACTTATAGGGTATATATACATAAGGATTAGATGATCAAAGTGGATTTGGTGGATTAGTTTTTGTTTGTGCTATAGTAGTATTGGTTATCATTTGAGTGCCATATTCAATTTTATGTCATTTGTAGTGTATTTCTTAATGAACTTTTTTTCCTAGATGGCGATATTGTTCCCCTAACAAAATTGTTAAATAACTAGTGTGGTGTGATCTTGATTAAAGTATTATGACCAAATGGTTTAAGTAGTGTGGATTAAGTGTTGTTGGGCCTTAATATGTAGTGTATTGTTATCCATCAAGAATTTATTTGGTTAACATTGCTCAAGCATTGAGTTAAGTATTATTATAATCACTATTATCACATGTAACTATCGACACTATGTGTGATCATAAGTTATCATTTATTATCATGTGGAATTGTGTGTTATCATTTATTATCATATGTGTAACTATGTTATATCTTGTTATTGTATGATTCCTATAATCGCACATGTCATGAGTTATGTTGTCACATGCTTGTCATTTGTATTATGTGAGCACATTATCTCTGAATTTCTATTGTGGTTAACTTTGTATGTTGTCGTATTGATACTACACTTATGTAGGCATTTATGTGTAGGTATATGATGATGGTTAGGTGTTAGTGTTTTTTAATCCAAGGTTAAGAGTTTAGCATATCCAAAGGTTGCATTATCTGGTGACCTTTTTTATTCTATATGTTTGGAATTTTGTGTCCTTTGTATTTACATTTGATCATCATAAGTTATTTTTATTAATATGGTACAAGGATGATCTTACCATTTTAATATCATTTTTTCCATCATGTTCCATTTTTGTTAGTTGCGATCGATCTTACATTGATAAAGTAGGGGAGCTTTAACCAATATATAAGTCTAGTAAACTACTCTTTCTATTGATAATTGTTTTAGAATGAAACCTCACTTGACCTTATATATGGATATGGTTTTAGTTTCTTCTTTATCGGGCTTAACACATGACTCGTTGTAATTCCTACAACACACACACACATGTGTGTGTGTGTGTTCAGAGTTTAGTTTTGAACATAGACTAATTTAAAAGGTTCCTTAGAATCTCAAACAAAAGTTGTTTAAATAATATATTGAAAAGGAAGAATTTACCTAAATAAAAGAGGAAGTTCTCGAAGAAAGGTAATACTCTAATTGGCATGTAAGATATGCACTCCATCAATGCATTGAAAATGAGTAGTTGACTTGATTGAGCAATATCTTCCTAGTGAGGGTAGGCTGATGCTACTTTTGTGTGGGGGGATGAATATTGAGTGTGAAGAAAGTCCCAATATTTATAAATTAAAGGATGTTATACTAGTATATAAGTATAGTGGGATAATATTTCTATAGTTAACCGAGTTTAGGATAGAACCTCACTTGGGTGGATCCTCCTATTACTAATTAGTTTTAGGATAAAACCTTACTCGAGCTTATATATATATATATATATATATATATATATATATATATATGATACTGGTTTCTTCATTATCAAGTGTAGCTTAGGTCTATTTTTAATCCCTACACTTATATATAATTGTTTTCCAAACTTATGCTAAGAGTAGTGATTGTATAACACCCATATATTTGTCTTTACTCTTCCACAAAACAAATTTTTTGAACAAACTTTTAATTAAAATTTTAGGGCATTACATTTAGTTTATACTATGAATAAATGTTTTTTGATTTACTTAACACTCACATATTATGAAATTATGATTGTATGCCACTATGATGATCACCATCATTGTTGTATCGATAGAGTATATGTCATAATGCATGTTTGATTCTTGGCATTATGATGTGGTGGGCTGGAAATTCAAATTAGGCTAACAATTGGTTTGTGTTTAGTGCTTAGAAGTAATCCAAAAATACTATTATTGGATGAAGAACACTTGATATCTTCATTCACACGTAATAATTAGTTGGTTACCCTTATCCTTATATATACTTAGTATACAATAGGCGATAGACACTTAACTTATACTAGATATAGAAGTAGCATCCTTCAATTTTAGTTTTAATTTTTTCTGTAAAACTCATTTAACTAAATATTCAATGTTTCAAGAATAAAATGTTGCAATAGGGCTTTATGAAAACAAAATTGTAAGAATGGATACATAATCCTAGTTCTAGAGTAACAATATATAAATACTAATTTCAAAATTGATTTAAAATTCTTGAAAGATACAAATGAAGTTAGAATGTGTTAACCTCAAAGGTTAAGCAATGTCATTATAATTTTTTTTATGATAATGAATAGATCTTGATATCTAATATGTTTGCTTAAGTGTGCATATTCAAAAAAATCAACACATACAAAAGGAATCAAGACTTGAAGCCAAGCATTTGATATGTCTTAGGTATATTATAAAGAGTTAAGTTGAGAAAATGTCACATTTCAAACAAAAAATCTTTGTTGAAAAAAAAAATACTTGACTTGATTTCATTTTATAAATATTTTAAAAGTATTATCAAAACAAATTGATTGGTTCCGGTAGGAACCAGCCAACAGGTCCTCAGAGTAATTAGCTTGTTCAGTTTAAGCATAGTCACTGGTTATGTTAAAACTCAAATGAATTGACTGATGCATAAAACTGATAGGATGGTTTCCTTGAATGATTGAATTGTTTGGAAACCAATCGACTGGTTCAACAACCAACCAGTCCATGGGTTTCAATATTGTAGAAACCTAGTTCGTCTCTATTAAAACATATTGGCTGGTTTAGGCAAACTGATCAATTGATTGAGAAACCGATCAACTAGTTTGACCAGCCAGTTAATGGATTTTAATCTTACAGAAACCTATTTCGTCTCTATTTATTGACTAGTTCAGGCAAACTAATTGATTGGTTTAGCCAAACCGATTTACTAGTTTAGCTAAACCAATCCATGGGGTTTAGTCTTACAGAAACTCAGCTCATCTCTATTTAAACACATCGATAGACTTAGGCAAATCGATTGACTAATTTAACCAACCAGTCCATGGGTTGGGTTTTAGTCTTGTAGAAACCCAGCTCGTCTCTATTTAAACACATTGATAGGATCAGGCAAATTGATTAACTGATTTGACCAACCGGTCCATGGGTTTCAATCTTGCATAAACCCAATTCTTCTTTGTTTAAAAACATCGACATGTTCAAGCAAACCAATCGACTAGTTTGGCCAACTAATCCATGAGCTTCATTTTTGCAAAAAACAAGCTTCTCTATGCTTAAACATATTGATTGATTTTTGTCAAACCGATCAACTGGTTGACAAACTGATCAACTGGTTTGATAAACCTATCGACTGGTACATAAAACACATTGACTAGTCTCACCATACTAGGACAATGTTCATATGTGTTTTAGGACCAACCATAAACAATGCCAAACCGATCAAATGGTTCACACAACGATAGCTTTCTAGTTTGGTCGAAACATGGACAAACCACTAGTTGCAACGACCCAATCGATTGGCCGTACAACCAACCAACTGGTTTCTCCAGACCGACTGACTAGTCAGCATTAAATGCTCATTTTCTGCCCGTTGGGCAATATAGCTTTATCACAGTTTGTATCTAACATCTATACATGAGGTTAACCCTTATAAATAAGGTCCCTCTACATTTATTATAACCAACTTTTCAAGTCATTGATTGTGTAATGAATCTCTTATACTAAAATCATTCAATTGCTCATTCAAAATTCCAAAATTTTATATTTCTAAGTTTTTACTGAAAATTGTTCTTTGCTCACTTTTCTTAGCTAGAACCGTTCTCAAATTATAATATCATATATTGCATCTAGTTAGATTACATCTCATTCAAAGATCAACACTTTCATATCTTATATTTAGTGAGAATTATTTGTAACTACAACCTCCTCTCAAAAATCAATCAAATGGGTTAGTGAGTATTTATCTATCATTCTTGAGAGATTAAGTCAGTGAGTCTAGAGAAGATAAATAGGTGAAGTTATAAATCATCTCTTGAGAGGATCATTGAGATTGGAAGACTCATAAACTAAGAGAAAAATAATCATCAATAAAACATATCACTATTTAAAAAATCTAAAAGGGAGAACATTTTGGTAGTGGACGTAACCACTCTACATTACGTGTTAAATTTTTATTCAGTCATTATCATTCTATAAAACCCTATTCATCCCCCTCTACGGTATTTTCAGAATGATATTCCTAAAATTCTATTGATAAAAATAATGACATGTAAATATTAAGGTTCGAAAATTTAAGGTATTACAATTTTGGTTGAGAGAATTATGATATACATAATAAATCCCCCCCCCACCCAATTTCTTTAAGAGATGAATGAACATAATAAAAAGGTCGGTCACCTTGGTTAATCCCTCTAAAAGAGGAAAAGATCTAAGTAGAAGAACCCCTAATTACGACTTGGAAGTTGCAACTAATGACATGAAATGTTTGGAGGAGTGTTAACTATTAGCTATTGTAATTAGCTTTTCTACCTTATTTATAAAGTAAATTTACCAAAAGTGGTATAAATCTTGAAAAGTTGTGGTTTAAAAATAGTTTTTAGGCCATAAACCTGAGACTAAATATCCCCATTATATGTGTTTGAGGAATTGATAGGTTTTGGTTATTAATTGTTTCAATAAGTCGGTTTACTTTATTTAATTTAAAGAACATATTTACTAAAAAAGGTATAACTTTCGGTAAATATCTTTTTTGTTTGATTCAATTATTGTATAATTTGTGTAAATATCTTTCTATATTACTAACATAATTTTGATGACGTTGACTATTTTTTCTCTTAAAATATATATGTTATTATCTAAAAATATAATAGGAATATTTATATTAAAGATAAATTTTATAATATTATTTTTGTTATAATAATTATAAATATGTATTAAAATATATTAATAATTAAATTTATAATCAAAATCTGCGATATTTTTTAAGATAGAGGAGGGGGTACTTATTTTTTGTTGAGTGCTTCCATTCACAAATCCAGGACTGCTTTGAAAAGGCCCCGTCAAGTCTTGATAGAAAATTTGTTACCTAAGAGAAATACGGAGATTAGACGGACGTAGGAGGCCTTAATCCCACTTCTCAACTTTCTAGATCACGACGGCGTTGTTTGCAAGCCGTCTTGGTGTTTCGCCGTCTATCTATTTATCTATCTTTTTTTAGTTAGAGATTTTCGTTTGTTGTCTTGTGTTCAACTCAAGCTTTATAAATTTGCTGCTACTGTGAACCCGAAAGGCGAAAGCTGTTTAATCGAGGATAAACACAATTTGCTGCTTCGTTACGGGAAAAAGGGAGAATGGGGAGCAGAAATTACGGAGGGAATCTCAGAAACCCATGCCTTACAATGCACCAGCCATGGGCTTCTCTTCTTGTTTATGGAATTAAGCGAATTGAGGGAAGATCTTGGCCTGCCCCTATTAGAGGTACTTATATACTCGTGCTTTAGTTCCTTTCTTCCAGAAATTTGTAGCCTTTATGTTGTTTTGGTTTTCAGTTGAGTTGTTTGTGTGTGATCAATTAGCCAATGTATGATTGATTGATGTATGCCAATTAGGGGATAAAGAAAGTCCGGACATCTAAAATTGTTAATTTTAGTCTTACAATATTTGAAGAATATGTTTTGGCTGACCAATGGACATGACCATAATGTATGTCTATTGATGTAATTTTGCTGGTCAGCTGACCCTCATATGGTCTGCTAGATTGAGTGAAATTTGAAATTGAGCGGAAATTGAAACATAGTGAACAACGTAACGCAATGTAGTGTGAAAGTTGTTTCAGGGGTATGGACCGCACAAATCTTGTTCCGGAGAATGTGAAGAGCGAGCTGACCTTTTTTGAAGGTCATAGGAGGAGTAGGCGTAAGAAGAGAGGTGCTGATATCAATCTTGTGTTAAAATGTCTGTCAAACAAAACCCTGCGCGATTCCTTTTGGAATAATTACATTTTGCTAAGTGTTGTATATGGAATTGCATGACCGTTTCTGCTAAAAATTGAGCCTGACACTGGGATTGCAATATCTGTCTTTATTCTTGAACTTGGCCTGCACCATGAAAGACCTAACTATATGAGAGAGAGTAGCCAAAAAATACAAGAAGAACGAATCAATGTATCAACAAGTCAAGGAACCAAAAATTGCAAAACATGAACTTTTTTTACTAACTATACAGAATTCAAGAACACTTGTCTTGTGTTTTTGCTCTCCAAGATTATCAATAACATCTTTCTTGATAATCTTACTTGATCAGCTCTTGATTAAGCATTCACCTCTAGGACGCTCCACCCAAACCAGAGACTATATGACTCGCCTAGATCTAGATTTACAAGAGACTCTCTCTCTAGTGTTGTACAAAAGACACTTTTGTATCGGATAATAACCAACAAAAGATTTTGTAACACAAACTCAAACTATGCTTCATAACGTAAGCCATCCATGTTATTCTGTTTCGCACCTAGTTAGCAAGCATTGTACCCTTTGTATGGCAACTCACCTTAGGAAAAATTTGAATCCTCTCATCATGAGTCTTTCAAGCTCTCTGGTATCTTTTACTCTAACCTTGCCTTCTCTGGCAATGATTTCTCATTACAAGGGTTTGAAGATTGAAACCAATCCTTTTGCAATCCTCTTCGCAGCATATTTGTTGATAACATCCAGAATCTATCATCAAGTTCTCTTACCATGCATCTATACTTTGCACCATGAGAACATGACCCAGCTCCTCGTTATCTATCAAAGCTTGGCGAATCCTCCTCCTTCAAGCCTTTCTTGTCATTTGGACACTTCGCCTCGGCATGTTATACTTTTTGTTACCCTTTTTTCTTGGGTCACCAACCTGTATATAAACTAGATCCATTGTTGGATCTGACTTCATTTTTTTTTGGTCCTTGAGAAAAACTAACGTGGTTATTTTTTCTGAAGAAAGCATTTTCTTCTTAATCAGCAAACTTGTCACCATAGAATTATACCATCTCTAAAGGGAAGCCATTGGTAAGGAGCTTTATCATCATCTTTAAAGTACTAATCCTAACTCTTCAATTAGAGATTGACTGATGAGGCTATTGAATACATGCAGATGATCTTGCAAGTTCCTTTCTTCTTCTATCTTGAGCAATAAAATATCTCCTTTTAAAGAACATTTGCTAGCCACCAACCTTAACACATACATCTTTGCTATCTTACCCAATAGCTCTATTAGATTCATCTCTTTAAAAGTTGTGGATCAAGGGTTAACCGAATCATACTTATTGCATGCAGCTTCATTTCATTCTAGATGGCAACATCCACATATGTTGGTTTCTTATCATTCAATGAAATCGCAGTGATGGTATCGGAGCATTGCGAATGATAAATTATATGTCACGATTGTTGCAGTGTGAACTTCTATTTTTATTTCATACCATATGCTCTAATTATTATTGATTCATCATTTAAATGTAAGTATTCAATAAACTAGTGTTCTATATTGTATAAGAAGCGTTTAAATGAGTCATTATATATTAAATTATTTTAATAATCCTAAATTTGCTTGAAATGACCAAAAAAAAGGTATTTAGTAGGATATGTGAAGGTTATAAATAAAAATACTTTATTATAATTAGTTACTTGGTCAAAGATATATATAGAAAATGAATATGAAGAAATTATCATGCATATGTTTTTTCGATAGATCTAAGAATTTTTAATAAATTAGCAATATTTTCTGATTTGTTAGCGATATTTCCTAATTTATCAATGACGTTTCCCATTTATCGGTGCTAAAAATGTAAATTTTTAAAATCTTAATATATTGGTAATTTTACGTTGTGGCTAACCTAAAATCCTATAAATAGGCTCTAGTGAAGATTCTTATTATATTTATTCAAACTCAAAGTGAAGAGTGGTGTGTTATCCAACATTTTTGAGAGAGGTCATTGAGATTGTAGTTTATAAGATTAGAAAGGATAGCTAGGTAAAGTATAAATTATCTCCTAGAGGGTCATTGAGATTGTAGGCTCGTAAAGTAAGAGAAGAGGGAGCATCATCAAACATCCACTCTAAATAAAGAGATATTCAAATCCAAAAGACAATCTTTTGGTAGTGGGTGAAGAGAAACCTTGTAGAATTTCTTAAATCACTATAAATTGTGCGTTTAGTATTTAACATCCTTTTACTTATTTCTCAAAAAATTTTAACTTGGCACTATTATTACAAAATACTCGATTTGTTCCCCTTTAGAGTATCCATACAGGTTTACACAAATCAAGGAACCAAGAATTGCAAAGCTTACCAACATCTTTCAAGAACATTTACTCTGTGTTTTTGATCTCTAAGATTATCAAGAATGTTGTTCTTGATAACTTTACTCAATCAAGAACTCCCGCTCTCAATCAAGATTTTTCTTTTGAAATGCTCCACCGAAGCTAGAGACCAGATCACTCACCTAGACCTAGATTTACTACGGACTCTCCCCTTTCCCTGCTCTATGCTATACAAAAGACTCCCTGATACTGCAGAATCAAACTCAGATGGAAGATTGTGAACCACCACTATCAACTAAAAACATGGACTATGCCATAAAGCACAGAACACCCTTGTTTTTTTATTCAACTACTGTCCTTCATTCTATTGCAGAACTAACACATCCCGTGTTGGCAAACACTGCATTTCTGTGTTTTCTCTAGAGACACGTCTCCTTTTTCATTGTCCAACGCTAAGTTGCTAGTGTAATAGGTGTGAATGCATAAGAGGTATTTAAGTTGTTTCTTCAGAAAAAATGTATGAAGTATGTTGACTCCACCTCCCCCCCCCCAACACACCCCAAATAATGGATTGACTCTTAGTTAAAATATGAGTGTACTGCCTGTATATTGAAAGCTAACTATCGGTTTAACAATCATAATTCTTAAATACTGCTTTAACAATTGCTATAAAAATTGCAAGTAGATGAATCCCAACTGAATTACCTCTAAATACTGCTTTAACAATTTCTATGAGCAAGTAGATGACTCCCAAGTGGATTGGTTAGCAGCTTGAAAGATTCCTTTACCTGACACATACTTTTGATGCTTCCTTATAAGTGACAATGACTGAGGCATCCTATTTGCAACGTCCAGTTGCTATATGCAGTGGCTGCAAGCATATTGATGATGCTGATTGAAGTATTATAAGTTGCACACATCATTAGTTTTCACTAATAGGGATTTGATGTGCACATGTTGAAATCATAAAGTTACCTTAAATCTCCAATACTGCCATATTGGACAGGACTAGGTGCTATATTTGAAAATTAGCTAGTAAACATTTCATGTCACTAAATTTTGTAAATGGAGGTGCATGGATAAGGGAACAGGCAGGCAGTCGAATTGTACGGATATCAAGATTCTTGTTTTAAAGCAAACATGCCGGGTTAGTTATTTACCAAAGCGATCACTTGTCTGCTAATTGCCGCCTCTGTGGGTCAGTTTCTCCTAAATTAATAAATAAACTTAAAGCTCCATTGGTGGTTTATATAAACTAACAATCAAAAGGATTTATCAAACTTTGTTATTATGCTAGCATATCAGATATGGTGCTGAGATTTCATCTGTCCTCTTGATATTCAGATTTTGAAAGATTTACATAGAATGCAGGTTTGCTCAGTCTTGCTCCCTTCTTTGCCTTTTTTGCAATCACCCAGTTTGCTTGTGAAAGAGAATGGATAACAGTTGCATTGGGGAGGAGAGATTATTGAATGTTTATGCTTGAGATAAATAGTTTTGTTTTTCTGAAGGCCGCCTTTGGATCCATGCTGCTAGTAAGATTCCAGATCCAGAAACTATAAAAGCAATGGAGGAATTCTACAGGGAAATTTATGCAGTAAATGGGATAACAGACCTCAAGTTTCCAGAACATTACCCAGTTTCAAGGCTTTTAGGTATCACTCAGATTTGTTGTCATGGAGTTTTGAATATTCTATGTTTCTTCTGAATAATTTTTTTTCCTTTTGGTTTGAAAGGAATTAATGTGTTTGCTTCTGCACATGTTGGTTAGCAATTCTTTGTTCTGACTTAAGTTGATCTGAATGGATGCTAATGTTTCTTGCATCATTATCACTTTGATGGATCATCATCACTGGTCATTTCTCTGCTTCTATCAGAATAAGTATACAAGATCAAGCTTATCTTAGTATAAGTGAAAAGGAAATTAATAACTGGGGGATATGTTTGGCAATATGGGATTCTTCCTTTTCAAACAGAGGGGAGGAAACAATATCTGGAAAGGAATAGTTGTCAAGATGGCTTTTTCATCATTTTAAACTGAAATGAGGATGCCTATGTTGACCTACTGCTATTTCAGTAGCTTTGGACTATTCGATGTTGTTGATCCCCATTATGCATGTTACAAACAGTCTCTACTTGCTGTAGATACTAGTCTGTACTGTTGATCCATTTTGCTGTTTGACCAACAATAATTACTTATTGGCTGTGGATCAGCTTACTTATATATAATTTCTTTGTTATGTACCGAACCTCTGGATCTAGTTATGGGTCCCTGTACACTGAAATCTGGTTGTAGTTTACCAGATTTATGAGTCTGTCTGCCTTTCTTCCCTATTTTTTTACAAATGCAAGTTCTGGGCTCATCTGAGAGAACCCAGCGATCTCCAAGAGTTAAACTCAAGAAATTCTCTAAGATTTTTCATACCTTTCTTATTCCACAAACCAGTACATATATTTGCTGAGAAAATAACTGCTAAATAACTGTTTCTGATTTCCTAATTCCCAGCAGTTATTAATTATTCAAACACAATACTAACCGATAACCACTAACATGTGGCATGACACAACATAACAACACACTACCCTGTGACACAACATAATCTAACAACTTACCCATAATAATCTGCCTTAGAACAAGTGGCAGTATCTAAAATAAACATTAATCACAATTAACTAAATATTTGACTTAATTCTTCCTTCCCCTTCGTTGATATACTTTGTCAAATGGCACTATTTTAGCATTCTGGGCAGGTACCATAACATTCTTCTTCGGCCGTTGCTTAATTTTGCTTAATTCTTACCACTATATCTATTGCTAAGAAGAAAATGAAATTCCATTATCTAAAAGTTGCTCAAGCATGATTCCTTTGCCTGCATATCACAAAGATGACTCCAACCTGTAGGAAAGTAGATGTTCCTGCATTATTATGCACTGTTATTCTGCATCCATTTTTGAGTTGACAGGCATAATATATGTGCTTGAAACGATTGGTTTTCTTTGGTGTTTGTATCTGTTATGCTTTGCTATTTTTGTCTTTTGGTGGCGACAAGATCTGAGAAAGATTCTAACTGCAGGCTGTGTTGATGTGGTTGGATGTGTCAAACTTGAAGAATTGCAATGCTGGGAGGATGTACCTGAAGGGGTAGATGCCAAAGAGCAACATTGTTCCCGCGTTTGCATTTTAGTCTATGTTAACTAAGTAGCGGATGCTGAATAGTTATCTTGGGGATGCAGTGCTGCAAATGTATCTAAAGTATGCTATCTTTTTTGCAGGTAAGACTAGAGGGACAGACTGATTACTGCTGGCTCTGTGAGCAACCACAGGTATATATGTAATAGTGTAATAGTTTTTCCATGGTCAATTGTTATTCTGGTGCAAAATTGTTGATCTAATTTGAAAATTGTTATTGTTTCCATGTAGAAATTAATAATTCCGTTCGAGATGCGAGGATACCAAGGTGTTTACAACCTGGAAAGAAAGGTATAATTGTGCCAATTTGCAAGATATATCTGTGAGGTTAGTTCTGTTAGTGGTGGCTTATTCTTTATTTTGTTGCTTGTAGATATATGAGGGAGCAGTAAGAGGTATCCGTCCAGTTGAAGTTCCGATGCCAGTCAAGTTCCCAGTTCCAGATCCTCAAGATCCCTTCTCACTGAAGCCAGGGACTCTCGCTTCAGTCTCCTGTGTCCCCAAAGCCTCTGAAGTGGAAAAATCACCACGTCTGATTGCTGCCAGTGCTGGTGCACGAGCTGCAGCCTCACAGTTTTCGAAGAAACAAAGGGGACAGCCAAGCTTACTCCTAGAGAAAGATTCTCCTGCTTCCACCAGAACTAGGAGCGTGTCAAAATCTGATACTCAGAAGTTGAGTAATGGAGAAAAGCAGCCGTCTCAGAATGATCCAAAATGAGATTATAAATAGTGCTACAGCTTTCCCAGAGAATATCAAAGTCAGACTAGTTTCCCTGGTAAGCCTATTCCTTCAGCTGCAATTTGAATAATTCAATTATGTGATATTTGTTAACTCTCGCAACTCTAATCCGAATAATCCCTGATGCTTAATCTGATACTCGGCCGTATGTGTATTGCTTGTGTGATATATGCATTGTAATCAATCACATAGGCTTATCATGCATGTCAGATTGTGTTTTGTTCATGATGTGTTACCCTGAGATACAACCCTGAATTATTCTGGGTTGTTCGTTATTGTTCTCATATCATGGTTTCTGGGTTGCAAAACTTTTTTTTAATCCAAAATATGTACGTCTAGAATGAGTTTAGAGTAAGTAGCAATTTTTAATACAATGGATTGAAAAGAATCATTTAACCGCCACTGACCCCTCCCCTCCCACTTGTCTGCGACCGCCATCAAACAATCCCACCACCACCATCCCTATAGTCACCACCAACTACTACAGCCTCCACTACACCATCTCCAGCATCACGCTAGATGATGGGGAGGGGGGAATGGAATTTCAGTTATACTCGTCGTTTTTTATATTAGCGTTTGTAGTATCATCTTCCTTTAATTTATTGTTTTAAATTTTTTATATAGGTATAAATTGTTCGAGTTGCTGTGGTTTATGTTCGTGATTCTGCCCAGCGTTTGTTGAATTGCTAATTTTAGGCCATTGGGCCTTGTACTAAATTTGTAGTTGCTGGAAGAGGCCCATATATATACCTGCTCACTGGGCCATGTATATATTTATTTCTGGGCATGTTTTGTAAGTGGGCTTTTAGTACTTTAGCTGGTCCAAGAGTAGCCTTTTCTAGTCCCATTGTATATTTTTTAGTTTACATATCTGGTATTATCAGGCTTAACTTAGTTGGTGAGACATGGCCTATTGATGCGTTTCGGCCGATGACGACTAGCTTAGCTTGGTTCTACTTAGGGCTGTAAATGAGCTGAGCCAGTTCGGTATTCGGCTTGGTTCGGCTCGTTAAAAGCTCGGTTCGGCTCGTTGTTTAGTTAAACGAGCCTAAAAGTGAGGCTCGCGAGCTCAAACACGAAAAAGCTCGGCTAGGTTCATTTTTTGGCTTTGGCTTGTGAGCTTGGCTCGGCTCGGCTCGTTAAAAGCTCGGTTCGGCTCGTTCGTTTAGTTAAACGAGCCGAGTCCAAACATCATTTTAGGCTCGTTTAGTTAAACGAGCCGAAATCAAGCCTAGGGGTATTCGGCTCGGCTCGGCTCGTTTACAGCCCTAGTTCTACCGTTGGATGCTGCACATTGCTCTCACATAATCACTTATCTTGGAGAAAAAAAAACGCATGGTATTATTTTTTTAAAATGATTATTTTACATCATCACTTATTTTAGGAAAATAAAATTATCCTGTTTTTAAAATAAGTGATTATATGAGATAATTACATTTTATGTAAAATACCAAACAAGGGCGATTTGAGAGTGCCACTATTCTCGGCTTCTTTGAGTTCGTTTCATGCAAGCAAGGTTTGAAATTGATGAGTTTTTGCTTTGCACTCCACCATAGGATTTGTTAGCACCGACATCTCTTATCAAATGGAGCTAGGTGGTAATAGTAGCTGTTTAAATGAATACAAATTGGAAATGGATTCCTAACAATAATGCGCAAGATGATGAAAAATCATTTTACTATTGAGATACCTAATAATAGTTAATAAAAGGCTCAATTATACTTATAGGCCTTCTCTTCTCTTGCGTGGTGATTACTAATAATTAATAATAAAAAACAATAATTACGTGGTGGTTCTTTTCTTGTAGATTGAATTATTTATAATAATAATAATTAATAAAAGGTTGATTAGTCACGAAGCAACAATATCAGAATTCTAATTAGACTTGGTGCTCTTCCTTGTACAGATACTGCTCCCCAAACTCCCCTTGAACCGGAGGTAAGAAAGATAGAGATGGCGTACCTTTTTGTCACTATGAAAGTCACGAGACAAAATGGGATTGTGACCAGTCACTTCACCTCTCCCAAGTTTTCGTGATGTTCTTCCTCTACAAATTACTCCCTCTATTTTCATTTCTATAAAAAAAAATTTAAAAATCCTTTAGTTGAAAATTTTCTTTTAAAACATAAATTTCTTTTAGAAAAGTTCATGTCTAATTTTTCATTTTTAATCTCATTTTCTTCTTTATTCTTCTATATATTAATTGTCATATTATTTCTCAATAACGGGTGTACTTATTAAATTAAATATATATTTACTATCCCTTAAAAATAGTATGTAGATTATTTAAAATATTTCTTTTTAAAAACAGATGGAGTATACAATATGTCCTACCACAAAGTTCTCTTCTTTTATACAGGCCTCGTAATTGATTGAGGAAATGTTTGGGGACTTTAAAGTTTTATTTGGATGTGACATTTTTTAAAGGGTTTTTAAATTATAAGGTTCTGATATTAGAGTAATGATTCACTATACTTCTTTTTTTCTATATAACAAAACTTATTCAGCAAATTATATGATACACATGAGTGTGCCGTGCAAAATGCACCAAGGTGGGTTAAATAATTATTAGCTTGTTTGGAACTACTTATAAAAAATAATTATTTTAGATAATTACTTATTTTAGAATTTTTTTAAACTAAAACTTTTTCAAAATAAGTAGTTATCTTGGATAATTACTTCTAATAAATAGCTCCAAATAAATACTATATTTTTGTAAAAGAAAATGATTTCTAGCACAAGATGAATGTTTAAGAAAATGGGCAATGTGGTACAAAGAGTTCTTAGATGGAAAAGTCATATTTAACATTACATGATAAAGTCGTTTAGGTGAATGTGACATGAAGATCATAATCAATAATAGAATGATCGCCAACATGATATGGGATATATAATTAACTAATGCAAGTACATCATCATTCATACATCTAAACATGTTCTTGTATATGTTTTATACAATTCTTGATGTTCTTGGAGGTGTTTTTTAAGTTACAAACACTTTGAAAGTTTGGCCCTAAATTAAAGAAGCATGCAAAATAGGCATTTTTTGTGCAACCAAACAAAGCCTTGCTGACATGCAAAGATTTGGGCTATGTAAAGAGGGGGAAATAGGCAACTAGGAGTCTAGGACGCGAGGAAACAACCATGCAACGTGGGAAAATCTGCTAGCTAGGTTCGAAAATAATTAACTAGGGTTTCCTAGTGAGTTAAGATTTTATGTAACAAATTGTATCAAATCTTAACTAAGTTTGTTGGAGGTTAAAAGACATGTAATCTAGGATGTAATTAGGTGGTTATGAATTGTAATTACAACTAGATAATAGCTAGGTATAACAACTAGATTTAGGGGAATATTTTCCTTGAATGATGTAAAGTTTTAACTAATTCTCCCCTATTCCCAGCATGTATTGCAGTTGATGGGTTGTTTATTTTCATGGTTTGTGCCTACATATATGGAATAAATATGGCCATTATTGTATGATATGTTGAGTTGAGAAATAAAAGCCTCTTTGTGAGCTCTATTCAAGTTCTATTATTTGTGAATTGAAGTTGTGCATATCCATTCATTTTAGTGAGTTTGGGTTTTTATCTTTGAATATATACTTTGTGAATTTCTTCAAAGTCTTTCCTACCCTTATAAGTCTACTTTGTGTCTTCTTCTTAAGGGATCCTAAGTGATAAAATTTAAATGACTCTTTGTTTGGTAGTTTGAGAGTGTATGCTTGGTGAATTTACTTTCATTCATCTCAACTTTTTCTATCCTTTAGTTTGAGTATTTCATTCTAATTTGAAGAATATATTCATTGGTGGCTACATGTAAGAGTGGGCATGTAAATCCACATCATTACCAATATGTAAAACATAATAACCAAACTATTATATGATAGTCACCAATCCCTAAAGGGATAATATGCTATATGGTACAATAATCACTAAGCTAACAATAAATCATTATCATAAGTATATAATCATCACCCTATGATATGATAACCACCATTATGTTATATGATATAATAAATGCTAATAATAAACCACCTTCATATGTACATAATAAAAAGGCTTTTATAGGATAATCACTACTCAGTGTCATGATAATTACTAAGATAAAGTAGGCAATTATGTGTATGTTAAGCATTATAATTAAAATAATTTTCACTCTATTTAATGATAATCACCAAACTTCTATGTGATATATACTAAGTCGAACACAATAATCACCACATTGTTTTATTTTAGCCAATGATTGCTGCTCGTCCTCCTCCTCCTACTACTCCTCCTCCTCCTATTGCTGCTACTGCTGCTACTGCTACTCCTCCTCCTATTACTACTGCTACTGTTGCTCCTCCTCCTCCGGCTACTACTACTTCTGCTCCTGCTCCTACTACTATTACTGCTATTGTTGCTCCTATTGCTACTGCTCCTCCTACTACTAGTGCTACTGCTACTACTGCTAATATTGCTGCTACTAGTGCTACTGCTACTATGCTACTACCGCTATTGCTCCTGCTGCTACTGCTACTACTTCTACTACTCCTCCTCCTACTACTGCTACTACTAATGCTACTGCTATTACTACTACTGCTGTTGTTGTTACTACTACTACTACTACTACTGTTGCTACTCCTACTAATGATTACTTTATTTTTCAAAAGAAACAACTAAAACTTTATTAGTATGTATAATTTTTAATTTCACCAAAAAGCTATTGGGAAAGTTACTCAGGTTTATTCTCATCTTGTGACATTTACAGAGTTCCTAGCAAACATTACTATCTTGTGACATAATCCACCTGTATTGTTCTACTTTACTTCATTCTATAACAACGCCATTTGTCCTACCTCATATCATCCTTCTGTCATGTTTGTGGAGAGTGGGTAGCAGAGTTAGATTATTACTATATGTAATAGCTCCAAATTTAGTACTTAAAAATTTTGTACAACTGAAGCGATAATTATAAAATAATCAGGTGTTACACCACAATCAACGCAAAGAGAGGTATGATTAATATCTAACCCATGCTAGTTGTAAGGTCAAAACAACTCAGACACAAAGATTAAGCATGGTCATTCCCTAATCTAAGGTCAAGACCAAACCAATAAAAACCAATAAGTGAAATGGAGATATTTTTAAATAAAATGTAAAGGTCTTACAACACTTGAAATCCCCAAAGGGCGTCAAGAGCAAACATAAAACTATACAAAAGACACTGGAGTTAACCCTAACTATCTGACTCGAAATCAAGTTGCCACTGAAACTTGAAAAAAATACTACAACAAATCATTACATAGGCCACTAGAACATTTGTGGCTAATAAGTAAAAATTCTGTGGCTATAATATTTTGCCACATAAATTTTAAGCATCACCTTTTTGTGGCCTATAAGCTCATGACGAAAATACTAGCTATGAAAAAAGTGATTTGGTGGCTTCAATTGATGAAATTCACTACAAGTAATTAGTGACCCATATCTCAATAGCCACAAGTAGTTTCGTAACACATGTTAAAATAGTCATGAGTAGTCCTGTGGTGCAAGTGTTGGTGCTTACGAGTAGTCTTATGGCACACATGTCAATGGCCACGAGTAGTCTCGTGATGTCTATGGCAATGGCCATGAGTAGTATCATGGCACATGTGGTAATAGTCACGAATAGTCTCATGACCTTAGTATTGATAGCCACGAGTAATCATATGGCATGTGTATCAAGGAAAATAATCATTAGTAGTTCTATGATGCATGTATTGATGTTAATACTAATACTAATTATTATTATTATTATTAATCGTCCCATCCTGATATTTTGGGTAGACATCATCTCATTACCAATTGTGATTAGTTATAGCATATTTCCTAAGAAACTTTCTGTGAGGTCAATCATCCTTAAACTACTCCAATTGAAGCATACTTAATTGTGAAGTTCTTTAACAATTAACTTTTCATATGGAATTTACATTTTATTTATATAAATAGTTGTATCAAAATTTTTAATCTATCTCAATTTTACACTGCTTATATTAGGTAGTGCATATACATAGTTTTCAAATGGTCACGCATTTGTTTTTATGATTACATATTTGATTCATAATTAAAATAATATTTTTTCTTATTACTATAGTAATTTTTTTGGTAAGTATAACCATACTATGGTAATTTATATGTTTGTGTGTCTCTATGTGTATATATATTATTTACTATTACATAATTTATATAAATATTTAATTTAGGAAACAAACTAATAATTATTTTATTTTTATTTGTATTCAAATTAGTAAAAAATAAAAGATACAAAATGTACTATAACTATTTTTAAGTGACCTAGTTAATTTTTAATATGGTGTTTACTTTGGCATAAATTATATATATATATATAACTTTTATATATTTTTAAACTATGATCCAAATTAATAATTA
This sequence comes from Tamarix austromongolica, assembly GCA_039764185.1. NCBI lineage: Eukaryota > Viridiplantae > Streptophyta > Magnoliopsida > Caryophyllales > Tamaricaceae > Tamarix > Tamarix austromongolica. The sequence continues at coordinate 73,521,655 of CM077816.1, read as the reverse complement.
GTTAATTTTACTATTTTTTCAAAATAATCAAAATGCTATAATGAAAATGTAATTTATTTTACATTTAAAAAAGGCATAATCAAATTAATTCATACTATTGTCATATTTTTATTTATTTTTGAACTATAGCTAAAAAGATATTGACTTTTTTCGCATAATAATTTTTTTGTACTACATCTAAGATGAGTAAGCCATAAAAATATTTTTTAATTATAAATTTATAGCAAGTAAGCCACAAAAATATCATTTTGTGGTAAATTTGTTGCAAGTTATCTACACAAATATCTTTTCGTAATAGATTCATAATGTGTTAGCCACAAATATCTTTATGTAGCAAATTTTTGGGTAGTTAGTTGTAAAAATATCTTTTTTATAATAAATTTATGATAAGTTGGCCACAAAAATATCTTTTTGTGACAAATGAGCCATTGGAATATCTTTATGTTGCAAATTTGTGATAATTTAGACATTAAAATATAATTTTGTGACCAATCTGTGGCAAGTTAGCCACAACAAAATATCTTTTTATGGACAATTCATGATAAGTTAGCCACAAAATATCTTTCTATGGCAAATTCATGGTGAGTTAGCCATAAAAGTTTTTTTTTTGTGTCAAATTTGTGGCAATTCAGCAACAAAAGTATTTTCTTCCATCTCAAATTTATAACAAGTTAGCCACAAAAGAACTTTCTCATGGCAATTCATGATAAGTTAGCCACAAATTTTTTTCTTGTGATAAATTTGTGATGAGTTTGTTATGAAAATACTTTTCTAAGGAAAATTCATGATCACTTCATCACAAAAATATTTTTTTCATGTAAAATTAGTCATGGATTTATTTTTCTATTGTAAAAAAGTAAATATAACCAATAAATTTTTACTTTTCACGGCCATTTTTAGTAAAACCACAACCTCATATTTGTATAAAAATTTTGGCCATCAACTTTTGCCTCTTGTGGCCATTTAATAAAACCACATTTTACAAACTTTATTACCAGATTTATTTTTAAAGGATATGTGTCTAGAAAAGGCTAAAATAATTAAAACAAACTTATAATATAAAGAAATTTCACATTATGAAAAAAGACGATATTACCCCCAAGCTTGGACATAACATAATACATATATATAACTCTAGCATGTAATTCCATATAAAAAAATTTAGGTACAATTATCGTATCTATAAATTTATATTTCCACCTCTAGAATATTTAATATAAAATAATCACAATTTAATCCTATTTATGCTCTAAAACTCATATGTTATACGTCCAAATCTATCTAAAATATACAAGAAATATTTTAAACTCATTTGTATGTCTAACATAAGAAAATATTCCAATTAACACTAACCCTAGACATACATATTATTCTATCCATAACTTATATATATATATATATATATATATATATATATATATATATATATATATATATATATATATATATATAATATCATATATCCTAATTTTTAAAATAATATCATGGCATACATGAATTATTAGTCATTAACATGGCAAAATATATTATTTCATGTTAGAAAATTTGCATATAAATGTAATATTGCATATTTTTGTTTTTCTGCCAATGTATAAAGTTTTTGATACATCAAATTAATATGATTTTTATTCTAGTTACACAAAAATTCTACCATCTATGTAATATTTCCTTATAATTCTACCATCTTCTAAGTAACTGCAAAATAATTAATACTTGATTCTCCTTCCTAATCCTCTAATAATCTTCCTTTTTTCACCTTCTCCTTAACAAAACCCAATAATATATTATAAGCAAATTTAAAGCAGTGAAGCAATATTATTAATGATTTAATAACAACCAGCACTAATAAAATAATACCTAGATAGAGGGGTGTTTCTACAACCGAAAGGGTTGGCTCTAATGATTCTGCATGCATAGTTGAGGCAACAAGAGCACATGCATAAAGGGGTAGACGAGGAAATACAAGGGGTGGTCTTTTATGAGGGAATCATGTAGCAAATGGTCAGCCCACATGAAGGGCTCACACATGTAAGGTTGGGTATGGAGGGTGGCTTGACACAGCAGACAAAGGAGGACCGGGTTGTGTTGTGATGCTTGCCCGAGTGCATGTTGTTGTTGCTACTCAAGTAAGACAAGTCGACAGGGCTAGGTCAAGTGGAAGGGAAGATATAGAGATGATGGAATTAGCCGAAGAAGGAGGTTAGTGAGATAAAATGACCGATGGTGATGGTGGTTGGTGGCAGTGAGGGAGCTCAATAAGGAGGAGATGGTTGGTGATACAAGCAATGGTGGTAATGGGGAGTGGTTTTTCGATGCTGGTTGAGCAAAGAACTCGATGGGGGGTTTTGTCGGGGTGGAAACACCGATGGAGTAAGGTGATGGGTGAGACAAAGAGGTCGACAATGGTAGACGGTAGTGGTTGCTTGACGATGGAGCTCACAACAAAGGGGATATGAATGAAGCAATAACGGTCAATTGATGACAGCGACCAAGAAGCTCGACAGGAAGGTTTAATGAAGATGCTTGGTTTCTAGGGCAATATGGCACATGTAAAGGTAGGTGGTGGTGGTGGCTCAAAGGTTGTCTTGTTTTTAGTTAGCAATAAGAGGAAAAAATTTAGAAGGGAGCAAAACAAAGTAGTGAGGATGGCTTGGTCAAACGAGAATAAGTAATAGGCTGGAGGAATAGGGGTCACAATAACCAGGAAGGAAAGAAAAAAATGAAGGGGGAACTGGGTGTTTTGGTCGAACGAGGAAGGAGAAAAATAAAATAATAAGATGGAGGTAGGCATCCAAGATAAGAGGTTTTAAATATAGAAATAGAAATATAAGATCTTTTCATACTATAGCCGTTGTAAGAAAGAAGAGAGCCACCATCAGTAGGTTAGTACTAGAGGGTTAGGAGATCTTAGAGCCAACAGGGATCAAGGATGTAATCACGTCTTATTTCAAGGATCTATATGAGAAACCGAATCTCCCATATATTAGTATTTCTATCTACAGGTTCCATAGGTTATCGAGAGAGTAGAGATTGAGGTTGGATATCATTCCTTGTAGAGAGGATGTTTAGAAGGTGGTTTGGTCGTGTGACTAGTTGAAAGCACTTGGTATGACGGATATCATATGGGATTCATTCTAAATATGTGGGATGTAATTGGGGAATATTTCACTGATTCTATCCTAAAGTTCTTCAGCTTGAGCAGATTACCACATGCTCTCAACACCACATTGATTACTTTGATTCCCAAAGTGGAAGAAGTGGAGGAGGTTCATTAATTTAGACCAATCAGGTTAGTGGGGTGCATCTATAATGTGATATCAAAGATTATGGATCATAAATTAAAATAGGTGATCAATGATTTGGTTAGTGATTCTCAGTCAACCTTTATTGAAGGAAGGAGCATTTTGGATGGTGCATTGGTAGCTAACGAGATAATTCAGTGGTCTAAGAAGAGGAGATGATTGAAAGGTGTGATGATTAAATTGGATTTTCAAAAGGCCTATGACAACATCAGATGAGAGTTTGGGGATAGCATTTTAAGTATTATGGGCTTCCATAATGTCTTTAGAGGATGGATCAAGGAGAGCATCATGATTGCTAGTATTTTGGTCCTTATTAATGGTTCCCCTTTAGAACCTTTCAAGATGGGTAGAGGGCTCAAGTAGGGGGGATCCTATATCACCATTTCTATTTGTATCAGTAGTGGAGGCATTTAATTAACTCATTAGAAGAGGCATGGAAAAGGTGTGTTGCAGGGTCTTACAGTGGGAAGAGATAATTGTGAAGTCACCCATCTTTAGTTTGTGGATGATACGATGATTTTTTGTGGGGCATCTTTGGACAACATCATAAAATGGAGACGACTAATGGAATGCTTCTATTTATCAGGGCTTCAGGTTAAATTTGATAAATCTAAACTCATTATTCTGGGTGTGGATGCAAATTTTCATTTGGAGGCGGTAGGAATTATGATTTGTAAGATTGGATCATTACCTATCAGCTACCTTGGTCTTCCACTTTGGGAAAATGCAAGAAAAAAGAAAGTGTGGAAGCTAGTGGTTGAGAAGATAAAGTAGAGATTGGCTGGTTGGAAGGCGAAAGTCCTCTCAAGAGATGGATGACTTGTTTTGATTAAAAGTGTATTGAATAGCTTACCAATGTATTATATGGGTCTTTTTAGAATCCCCAAGGGGTGGTGAAGGATATCATTAGCGTTTAGAGGAATTTCTTCTGGAGTAGTAGTGGAGATAGGAGAATTTTTCCTTTGGTTAAGTAGAATGTGATTCAGAGGCCTAAAGCCTTAGGGGGTTTGGGAGTGGGGGGCCTAGTCATGAGAAATAATGCTTTGTTCTCCAAATGGTAGTGGAGGTTCTATACTGTGGAGGGAGCATCGTGGAAAAGAATTATTTCCTCAATTTACTTGGGTGATCACTTTGGCTTTCTAGAAACTCCGGATGATCAAAGAGGTGGACACCATGGGGGGACATTGTTCAAGTTGGATGCAGGAACCCTAGTCTCGTTTTAGGTGTGAAAGTTGAGCTTAAAGATGGGAAGAGTGTCAGATTCTGGTTCGATGACTAGTTACGGCAAGGAGCATTAAGAAAATTATTCCCTTGACTCTTTATGGTGTTAGGTCAAAAGGATGAAAAGCTAATGGACATGGGTATATGGGAAGGGTAATAGTGGATATGAAACCTCAGGTGGAGGATATGCCTTTTTTTCTGCGAGGAGACTCAAGCAGAGCATTTGAAAACTTTCATCTATAAGTTTCATCTGAGTGAAGGTAGGAAGGACATGGTCAGATGGGTGTTTTATGCTATAGGAGTTTTTTTTTGTGAGATCGTTCTGTTAGGTGTATTATCAGAGAACATCTAGAGCAGATAAGAATCCAAGTATATCAAGCTTAATGTGGAGTAGTGTAGCACCACCGATGATGGTGTTTATGTCTTGGTTTGCGGTTCAATATAGGCTCAACACCAGAGACAGATTGGTCAGGTTGCGAATTGTTGAAGTAAGGGAGGCAAGGTGTCTTTTTTGTGAGTTAGAGGAAGAATTGATCAATCATATCTTTTTGCACTGTATAGTGATAGGAAGGATATGATACGAGGTTTGTGATTGGATTGGTTTTAACTGGGTTCTACCAAAGTCAGTTGATGAGAACGCTCTGGCCTAGCTAGGAGATAGAAGTAAAGGGCTGAGAAAGAAAAATTGGCAAGATGAGAATTGACTTTTGGATAACACTATGTTTGATAATCAAAAAAATTGCACTAGGTGGAATGTATGTCAATCAAGATGAGAATTGACTTTTGGATTAAGCACAGTAGAAAGGAGTTTCCCTACAGAATTGAGGAGGTAGTTCATAATGTGCAAGCTCTTTTGAGAGTAGGTGTGAATTAATCTCTTTAGTGTTTTTCTTTTGTTGCGTAGTTGACGTATGTAGGGATTGGATCTCCTTGGCTTTTCTATACTATCAACTATAAAAATAATAATAAGATGGTTGGCACACAAACTGGAAGGGATGGGGCAAGGAAAGAATAAAATAGGCAACAACATTGGTGATGATGGAACGAGATGGCGCAGAGGGGCCAGGGGAAGGGAAGAAAGAACTAGGCATGGGCATGCTTGGTGACAAGTTAGGTTGCCATAAGGTGCAAGGTTAAGTCATGTTTGGCAGCGGGTTACAACATGGGAAAGAGGATAAATAAATGGGGTTGTTGGTTTGGGTTAGCTGGGTTTCAAATAAGGAGGCTAAGGATTTAGTTTAGTTTAGCACCACCTAGAAAATATTTTTGATAATAGCTTTTAAATATATTCAATAACGGTTGGCAACAATTATTTTTATTAAATCGCTTGTTATTAAAACTTTAATAACGATTATAACCCGTAATAAAAAAACAAAATTTATGCCAAATTTAGTTGAAATACGCTTGTTTTAATGAGAGATATAGTTAAAACCATTATTAAAAAATGATATTTTGTCAACGGTTATTCAATATAACAATTATTAAAATTTGTAGTTTTTTCAACGATTATTCAATATACCATTTTTTAAAAGGCGATTTTGGCAATGATTATTCATTATAACCATTATTAAATGTTGTTTTAATAATAGTTTTCACTAAAACCATTATTAAAATGCAATTATATATATTATACATTTTTTTCTAACTCATATACACAGATGTATGTTCGAATATTTACTAAATCTACAATAAGTAAAATAGTGCCAGTAACTCTGGAAATATAAAAATGAATAAACATACCATAAGTTTGTAGCTCTACACTCCAAACTCAAAGTTCTTAGATCTACAACTCCAAACTCAAAGTTGGTAGCTATGATATAATATACAAAATGACATCCACACTTGCATACATATATACAGGTGCATCTCAGTCTTGCATATATATATAACATATACAAACCTAAAATACATGCACATAGATCTATAATACTGAGTATATGAGTGCACAAATTTGACCCATTCATTTCTAACTTCATCAATTTCATCATCAACGTATTTCTGGCCTTCTGCAAACTCATTGTTAAAAAATTGTAAATTGATATGATTCAATCATTTGGTTATTAATAAATTTCATAGATTAACTAATGAAAAAGTATGGAAAAATAAACATACATAGATTGGATCTATGTTTACAGATTTATTCTTAAGTATGATATTCATTGATCTACAAATATAGTATCCACAATCACTACCATTTTGCTATTGTAGACACTGTAAAATAAATTTAGTTAGCTTGTTGTTCTATTAGATATTAATTGGAATTGAAATAAAATATAAAATGTTAATCTTTCTGCTTACCATTACAAATTTATAATCAAAATTCTTTTGGCCTAGAACACTATTTCCACCTGTCCTCGTAAATATTGTTTGCCGTGCCCTATATAAAAAATAAAGTTGATACACAGTGGTGTAACTTTATATACCTAAAAATTATATAAGAGGATATACGCATTAATAAAGTAATATCAGTAAGAAGTATATTAACAAGTCAATTAAATGTTTCCCTTCAGAACGAAAGATAGTAAAAGGAATAGAATAATTTCAGAGGGAATCAAACCTAATGTTCATTTGCAAGGTCAAGTATGAGGTAAAGCTTGTTATTGTACCCTCGCTTAAGATGCTATCCACTATATAGTCTATGTTTCTACCCTCTCTTATTGTATTACTATTAAATATGTAGTATGGACACACAAACACAGTAGAGGAAAATATCCCTTCTACTGCAACTTGACTAGTAGTCAATCTATGGTTGAAAATAATAAAGCATATTTATTAATAATTGATAACTCATATATTATTATATATATGTAATAGTTCATAAAATCATAAAAATCAATGAAAAGGGATAAAATATATGATATAAAATAATACTTACTTAACATATATGGCCATGCTCATTGTTGACATCCATTCAGACTTGTAAATTTCAATAATAACCTCAGTTGATACCATATACATGGAATTGTTCCTCCCAACGTCCTCAACAGGATAATCAATTATAATTAAATTGCTATTGAGGTAGTTTTAGGGTTTAAAAATAAAACATTGCCAAAGCAGGTGGTGGTCAGTGGGGTTCTTATATTTGTTGGTTCTCATATGAAGATGGGATCTTTCGTGGGGGTGCTAATTTTTCTAAACTAGATTTCTTTAATTTCTTGGTGCTATTTTTTTTTGGCTCCTTCCATTAGTAATTCATTTTCCCTTTGTCTTTGAAGCCTTCTTATTTTCTAATCCCTTAATTCATAGTATTAAATAAAATTCAAGTTTCATATACATATATTAATAAGGTATAAATAATGTGTGTAATATGTTTGGCTTGACATGGATGGAGGATGTCATTACCTCTTCAGTTGTAAGAATAATCTTGTCTATGGGCTGAGGCACGAAGCTTCCATGAGCTTCTAACACTGTAGCTACCTCATCGCCTTCTTTATAGCAAGGTAAGGATGCATCTCCAGCTATTGGAATGTCAATACAAACAGGCCTATAATTTGGGATCAAGATAGACCTATGGACCATTAGCATTTTGATACGATGGGTGATGTATACCCTTTTACCAAAATAATTAAGGGGTCATTATCTGACAAGTTACATTATGCAAACCCTACAATAAAAGTATATCTGTATTGCTAATTATTGAGTTGACACTTGATGCATTATATATATCAATTCATAGTTTCATATGCTTACCTCAGGAAGAGAAGAAAAATGTGTATCAACTTCACAACTGTCTCTAATATTATTTAAATTGGGTATGTGAAATAGATCATGTGTATCTAAATCAGATAGCTTATACCCTTGAGATTTGATGGATGCTAACTCTTTCTTCATTGTGGTCATCTATTAAAATGCCATGATTAATTTTTAGGTTAGGAGAACCCCTTGATCATGGGTGTTCCATGGTCCATGGGATTGACTACAAATGCTTGTTCTTATAAGCTCTAACCCAAGACCCCAATGTATTCTTGGGTATTCTCATTACTTATGATTGATCAAAACCTTTTATGTCATCTAATGTTTTAAGTTCATCATGTAATGTATGAAATTTATAATATATAAATAAGCATAATATCATGATTTATTTTCTCTAAGAAAAATAACTAAGGTTAGGGATAGCCTCAAACTTATAATTCGTTTGGTAGCACTTTGTACATCTTTATTAAGATATCATTCTTTGATCGCTCTAACCTTTTTCATAACATACCAATATTAATGTATGAGGTACATGGATCCTTGTCCTAAGCTAGGAACTATAATATCAAAATACACAATTATATTAGCAATATGATTATAACACTCTCGACATTATAATGTGAACACATTAATCAAATTGTCATACCAACTCTTCTTCTAGGCCTGCATAGCCTTTTCAAGCCATAAAAAGGCGCTAAATATTTCCCTTCGCAATTTCCTTATTTTTGGAACTTTTCTCCTATATTACAACAAAAATATGCATGATCTATTATTTAAATATTAATTAAATATTCTTAATCAAAAAGCTTAACTGTATTTAACAATACCTTAAACTCCTCTGAAAGGCAATATGTAATAAATTAGTCCCAACTTTCTCGATCAATAAAACCATAATGCTTGGGGGGCTTCATGCGTAAAGCACCACCCCTCTTTCTATACATTTTTTTATTTACCAAGTATGCTCTAAATATTCTTAGACGTTCACTATAATATCTAAGAAGCCACTTCTTCCTCACCTCTGGGACGATGAAGAATCTCTGCAAAATAAGACATAAATATGTATATCAATGTCATTATATTGAAATTAGTAACATGTAACATCTAAAAATATGACAATAAAAACATATCATTTACTGTCACTTCTTGTCAAATATGTTCCTTATGATCTTGTGGAACCCACTTCCAATTGTTGTAGGAGATAGGAATACAATTTATGAGTGATGAGTGAAATGTATGTGAGAAACATGTCATCATACTCGCCAATAGAAATATTATACATGTTCTAAATCAAAGGTACTTCTTTCCTTCGTTTCTCATGTCTGTGATGATTCTCATCACAGTAGGTCTCCTCTTCCCTTCTTCATCGCTAGAGTCCCTAACAACAGTGTGCTTTGTTATATCTCTATAGAATTTGAATATATAAATTAGTATGATGTATGCTGTAAATAAATATATAAAAAATAAAGTGTCAAGCAAATAATTCATATGTAGTAATGATATGAAAAACACAATAATCTAATGTGGTAGTGATATGAAAAATACAATAATTTGATGTTTAAATAACAAGCAAACTCCCAAACATGTTACAATATTATTACCCTCATTACCTTCTCATGAGTTCATATTTTGACACATTTTATACCCCTATAATCTTAGTTTTTGGTAGTTTATTTAACTAATATAGGGGAATAATTATTGTTTTATGCTTAAGAGGTAAAAATTGCACAAATATTATTATTTGAGCTAAAATGATATAATTTAAGTAAATTTAGAATTAAATATTATTTATTAATATTTATTGAACTTTATTTACAAGTTTTATTTTCAATAAAAGAAAAAAAACCTTTGGACCAACGGCCAAAGGCCCAAAGGCCTGGAGCAAACAAAACGCAGCCAAACGAGAACGCAAATGGTCAGCCAAAGAAAAGTCAAAGAAGAAAAAGAAAAGAGGCCGGGTGAGGGCTGACGTGGACGGACAACAAAAATTATAAAAAGTAGAAGAGCCGCAGGTCGAGGGAGCAGTGTGCGGCAGAGAGGGGGCGGTCGAGAACCTCAACAGGCTCGAGGCGTGCGACAGAGCCTTTATAGGCTCGGGAGAGGCTCGACAGAGCCTTCAGCACAGGACGACGCTCGGGCACGAGGGAATAGGCCGCACGTCAGGTGAAGGAGGGCGGCACCGAAACTGAAGCCTCCGTGACGCAAGGAACTAGGCAGAGCAACCCACGTCAGCGTCAGCCGGAAAAAGAAAAAGAATATTGCACGGAAATAAAGGCCGAGAAGGAAGAAAAATTAGAGGAAGAGTTAATAGCGGTATAATTTATTTAAGATAAAATTAATTTTTATCTGAATAAATTCTTAAACTTTTATCCAAACTTAAATCCGGTTATTTCTTTCTCTTATTTTTAATTTATATTTTAGATATATATTTCTGTGTAATTAATTCTTTAATTATGGTTGGCTGAATATTTATTGTTAGGGAATAAATTGAAACCCTGGATTAGGATTTAAATTATAGTTTTATTTTCTTTGTTTCGTGAGATTGTTTCTTGACTCTATGTTAATTGCTATTGTTTATATGTATGATTCTGTCAAATATAGTTTATTTGGTGCATGCCTTGTTCTGGTTCCTCATAAGTGACAGTATGAAGGATTATTTGCCTCCTAGGTAGCCATCTAAATATACTAGAAATTATATGTATAAATTGCAGCTAGGTTAGATAACAATTCACCTAATCGTTTTGTGATTCTAACGGAAGTGGTAAAACGTTTCGATACGTGTGGGTCAAGGAAAGAAAATACAGCTAGACATGCTTTTTGTACTAGTTTGGGTACTTAGATTAACAGCCTTCCACTTACACTTAATGCATTAAATCTAGTTAAATATAGGAGCCGCTTGTTGCTGCTATACTGCTAGTATTTAATAGGGTTAATATTGGCGCTTTGTCGTATTAATTAATTAAGGGAAGTAATATAAGGTGTATAGACCTGCTTTTGGTGTGCAACTTGGTCGATCTCTTTCTCATGATTAAAGGATGACTTAGAAATAAATATTATATTACGACCTAATCCAGTGGTGGATTTTTATTTCCCTAACATATTTCTCATATCTGCGGTTTCCCATCGTTTCCCTTTATTTTTATTATTAGTTTATTTTATTTTATTTATTCCTTTTATTATTTTTATTTTTATAATCCCCCATCTGTATTTTTATTTATTTATTTATTTTGTGTTATTTAAGATTTTTATTTTTATTTTTAGTTTTAGTTTCAAGCTAGTTAATTAGAGGTGAGCCCTCTCAATCCCCGGCTAGAACGATTCCCTATTTACCAGTGCTACAATTGACAACAAGAGGGTTTAAATTGCGTGCCGGCTACGGCCACACCACCTTCTTTTCCTTATTTTATTCTTCCCTATGTTTGGATTGGTTTCATAATCTTATATATATATATATATATATATATTACTTCACGATGATCATATCTTACATAGATTTCCTCATCAGTAATATCATTATTATCATCATTCAATGATTGAGCTGCTTGTACTGCTTCGGCACACTCTTTATCCTAATTAACATCATTTTCATTGTCACATTCATCAATAGTTTTTTTCATAGCTAAAACCACAGACCAACTTTTATTATCAGGATTAGTGATAAAAGAAAAAAACTTGTGTTGCTAATGATCCCAAGATGAATGGGTCATGTTTATACCCTACCCTATTGAGATTTACTAATGTGAACCCATCTTCATATCTAACCCGATGACTATTATCAAACTATTTGAACTTGAAAATAGGTACTTTAAACATAGTATAATCTAGTTCCCAAATTTGTTCAATCACATCATAATAATTCACATTTACATATGCTGGATTCTTACTCTTCACACTAGTAATATGCATTGCCTCAGCCACTAAAGTTACTCTATTATTATGCATTGTACTCCTCTCATCTTTTTGTTTCATGTAAAAAGTATATCTATTGATAGCATATCTAGCATATGAGAAGAGTTCATATGGGGACATTTGGGACAACCAATAGACAATTGCAAAAATAGATGTAGGGGAATTTTTGATAAGCAAAATGATGCTATCTCTTATCTAATGTATGAAGGAATAATTATGTTTATCAATTATCCATTGCTTAGTCTTTGATGAATTGTTAATCCTCAAAGAATGTATATGTTCTTCAACTTATGGCTAAAAATTGTCATTGTTATGTAATATATAGAGAATGCAAGGTGCAAGTTTCTTAGTTCTTCGCCAAATTTAGGAAACAAACCATCAATTATCATCCATTATGGAGAGTCAGATGGATATCTCATAATATTGTCATATATCTTCTCATCTGCATGTCATTTCAAGTTCTTCACATCTTGGACATCATTAAACATCTGTCTAAATCTTTGTATTATAGGAAAATACCATAACACCTTTGATGGCACCTTAGTGTTATTGTATTGCGGTGTTTTACATTCTTGATTAGGACAATAATCTAAACATGCAAATTTATTGTAAAATAATATACAATCATTAGGGCATGCATGTATCTTCTCATAACTCATACTCATATATGAAAGAATCTTCTTCAGTTCATAGGTACAATAAGGTAGAACACTATCATCAGAAAGCATTTCTTTCACAAGTATAAATAAATTTGTAAAACTCTTATCACTCCATCTATTACATGCATTTAAGTTGTGTAGCCTTAAAATTTTAGTTAATCTAGTAAACTTCTTACAATCACCATACAAATGTTTTTTTTAGTCACTCAATAACAAGTCAAACTTTTTTGAAGAATCTTAAACACTTTCCTCAACCTTCCGAGTCATCTCCTCTAACAAATCACCCTTAATATTGTCAAATGATCCGCTACTATCCCTCCTACCTTTCTCAATGTTATATTCAGAATTTGTCTCACTATACCATATCCAATAAGTGTAACTTGTATCAATTCCGTAGACAAATAGATGATCTCTCAAATCATTATCATTAACATGTTGAATATAAGCATAGTTCAAATAAGGATAGACTATTATACTAGTGTCCCAAGAATGATATATTACAAACTTGATGATAAATTCAACTCTTTTGTCATATTCTCTAGACAAACAATTTGTAAACATCCATTTTTGATCCATAGCTTTCCAATCTATATATATCCCATGAAAAATGTTATTACAAATCAATTCACTTCTGTAAACTAATTTACATATTGCTCATGCTTAGAAATCATTCATATTTGTATAATGTATCATGTTATTTTGAAGCTATATATATAAATAATTCCAACACATTTCCATATCCCTTACCAATTCATAAATCATTCATGGTTAGAAAGAATTCATATTTCTATTATGTATCATGTTATTCTATTACTATATATACAAACCATCCCAATAAGGGAATAAAAATATATAAATACACAAATCAATCTTACCTAGAAATAGTTCATATGTTTATATATATCAAATATTTATACAAGGGTTATAAATTCAAAAGTAAATACATACTACACGTTTAAAACAAGACCCAAAAACTATGAAAAAACCTAAGGCAATAGCAACAATATATACATCAAAAGGTTGCTACAACCCAAACAACTAACTAAGATCACCCCTAACCATCCTATGAAATTCTTCAATAGCCTTAACTAGGCCAACTAGAACCCGTCACTTTCGGAGTCCACTCATCTCAATATGTCATCTGCTCCCTGAAATCATCAACGGAGAGTTCACTGACAGATACTCTAGGGTAACCTATAACACCCCCATTTTTCACTACCAAAAAATTTCGTTAAAACAAGTTGTCAAAGTAGAAAACACTTAGAAAAAAATGGGGTGTTACCACAATACCTGACATAAGATAGATGTCTGTTGCCTACCCCATATCAAATACAAGACTAAACCAACCAAATATAAAAGTAGCAGAGTGTGCAAATAATAATTTAATTGAAACAATTCTAAAAGTGTTTATATCAGATAGCCCTAATAGGTTTCGATCAAATCATTACAAGTACATGTTAATAAGTACAACATTACAAAACAAGGGTTGGGGGCATGATGCCCAAGATAAAACCATGGTCCTCCATGGACCCCATCAAAACCTTTCGAATGTCTTCGCTTACAAGCCCCGACCCAACTGAGGTTGGCCCTTTACTAGCTATATTTAAAAACCTATACATGGTCCACTAGTCGTGGGAATGAGCATAAGACAGAGCAAATGGACATCAATACGCTACGTATTGAGTAAACCAAGTTGCTCCCTCAATGTATAAAAGTATGTTAATTCATCATTCATGAACATAATTTATGGCATGCATTATGGTAGGACTACATACATATAAGTAATAGTGTATAACACATGCTATCATATATAATATCATCATAGTTAGGAATCAAAAGCACTTTCACATAACCGCTTGCATGAGCAATAGCAGAGAACAATCCAAAAACCCTTATGGTTATTTACCTTATGCAATTCCATTAAGATGTGCCATCCATTTATCCATGTAAAATAAAAGCCAATCAACTCAATTAATATCCCATTCCATAACTAGCCAATCAACTTTAACCATTTGGTTAACCATATCATTACTTCTATCATAGCCAGTTGTCAGCCATTCATTTGGTCATTATTCATAATTATTAACCAGTATTTGCCACCCATATTTTATTATCATCAAGCGATGGATTATGCACCACCCTACGATCTCAAATACCATGGAAGCCTATCTAAAAAGGGCCATAAAGTCTAGGTTGAAGATAATCACCAATTGGACATAAGTCTAGGCCGAAGCTAATTATCACAATAGACATAAGTCCAGGTCGAAGCCAACGAATATAGACATAATTCCAAGTTGAACCCGACCACCTAGGTAAGCAGACCTTTTAGTAATGATATCCCATAATACATCATCGGTGTCTAGAGTAAGTAAGGTATTGGGGCCTCTTAAGATCCCGCTTAGAGGAACCAAAAATGCCTAAAGGCAGACTAACCCCCTATAGATCATCGAGGATTGGGTAACCCAAAACCATACTCAACTTACATTTCTTTTTCTTTACATGTTTAGTATTTTATTCGTAAGTGGGGTGATCATAAAAGGCCCATACAAAGCAAGCAAGTCCACTTTTCATGTTAATCCTTTTCTTTCCATTTTCCCCAACCATATGGGTTTACCAGTTGTCCTTGGCTAATGTTATTCATATCCATCAGTATACTCAATCCCAATCCAAGGTGAGTTTCATTACTCTTTTCTCATTTATCATAAGTGGAATGCCCATTTATTCCCTTTTCCTACTCATCGGGTACACCATAATTCATGATCCATTTTGATCTTTTAATTAAGCCTATAGTGCATGATAAAAATTGTATTTTATCTCATTAATAGCCATGATATAATACCAATCATAATCTCAAAGTATAGCTAAACTTAAAAGAAGTAAATTAAATAAACCACTCAAATCAATCAATCAGTTGCACCAACCAGTTGATCAGTTTGGGTCAACTAGGTGATTAGTTTGACTCAACTAGACCATGCTTGCCTCAAACTAATCAATCGATTTGGGTAAGCAAGTCAGTTGTTCATAGACCAGTTGATTAGTTTTTCCAAACCAGTCGATGGGTTTAATAAGAGAGAAATATCAAGGTCTCTACAGGTATACTAGTCAATGGGTTGGGTCAACCAGTCAACTGTTATAGAAACTAGTCGATCTGTTTGACCTAACCGATCAATTGATTTGCCCTAACACAGCATCAACTCACAAATTTCATGCATATTTTTGCATATAAATTATTTTTAACAACATTTAAACATATATCAACATGATTTAACATATTTTCAACCAAATTATCATGCATTACTCAACATGAAATCATCATAGTCTATTCTACCCATTTTCATGCCTTTTACTCACATCATGTCATTTAAGCATCCAAATCATATATGTAACATAAATTATTCATGCCAACATGTAGAAATCAACTAAAGATAATCACTAACATGAAAGGACACTTACTAAACATTTTACAAATAAGAATCACTTCCATGATGCAGGCTAAATCCCCTTAAAACAAAATTCCTAATCGGTGAAAACTTCAACTCTTAAAACCTTAAAACAAAATAATCTTAAATTCATATTTTATACCAAAATCTTCTCAAATTTTAAGCTTGAAATAGAAGAGAGTAAAACTTACCAATTTGAATCCAAAATAGATAAAAGGGTTAACTGAACTACTCAACCTTTTCCCTAGAATATAACTCTATCTTGCTTAATAATTAAAATAAGAAAGAGCTAGAGACAAGAGTAGAAGAGTGTGAAAAATTATATTTCAAGTGCTCGAAGGGTGGAAAGAAGAGAGGAGAATGCAGAACTGAGAGAAATTCGGTGGCTGAAAGAAAGGTGAAATGTAGGGATGATTGGGAATAATTATAACGCCAATTGAAAGGAAACACTAAGGGTTCAAAAGGCAAATGGAAACCCTACCATTAGCTATTTGAATTTGATCAGAACATATGGATTTTTCTAGGATTTACTGACCTAGTCTCCCAAGCTTAATTGGTGACTTTGGGGAACTCAGGTCAATCAAGCCAGAATTAGTATACATGAATGAAGAAATGAGAGGTCAGCGTAGAAGTAATCTTTCAGCTGCTCAAAATCTTGCTTAAGGTCAAAACAATCGATCTCAGAATTGAGTAGGGGAGAGAGGAGGAAGAAGATAATAGCTGAGGTTATCTTTCTCCCTCATTTTTCTAAATTGACCTCCAAAACAAATCAAGGTAATATTTTGGATTAAATGCATCATAAAAATGTTTAGGAATATCTTAGAAAAAATCAGTATGAGTTGGTAAAGTTTCATTTTTGTACAAGGAATTTTTTAGAAAAAATCTAACTCAAACAATATGACCAGCTTAACAACCTAGTCAACTAGTTTGGGCCGACCAGTCAACTGTTCTATCACCAGTCGATTGATTTTATCGAGAGAACTAAGTTTTCTGAAAAAACAAACTAGTCATTGGGTTTTCCTATAAAACTCAATAATCTTTATTTTCCAACATGATTTCAAATCAAATTTATTCCAAATCAAATCATAATATTGAATTAAAATCAAAGGTCTAAAATTTATTAAAATTTCTCTTTCAACCATTATAAAAAAGTGTGGCTTATTATGTAACTAGGGCAGATACTTGAGAGTAAGCTATGATGAAACCTCTACTCATCATTTATTACCATCAGCTCTGTAGAAATCTAATCAAAATCTCTTGCAAACTCTTCAATCTCAACAAATATCAGGTGTGGTGCATCATTATGGTCAACAAACAAATATGAATAGCTAGGTAATGCCTTTGACCATGAGTTAATATGAGGCAATGTCAAAAATAAATGATATGATCTAAAATGAAATGGATCATAGTATGACCCACTCAAGAACAACTGATAAAGCTCCTCATATAACCATATTACATGACTTTGATTTTGAAAATCTAAATCGAGTGTCATGCTTAAATATTCTAGAGGTATGCACATAATAGGCAATTGTGCCATCTCACTAGTCCATTACCTATAAAAGAGAACAACCAATAAATATATTACTAATATTGTTATCTAACTTTTTAAATTATAAATATATAATACCCCTTCACAATTTTTAATGCAGTATAATCAAATCATGGGCATTGCACTAGCAAAACTAGTTTTTATAATTAATATCAATGAGGTCAATATGTTCATGCATGCATAGACATAAAGAGAGGCAAACACAATGTGCAATCAAAACCTATAACAACACAACAACAAAGGCAAACAAACAGTAACAAACATATATCATAAAACAATAATACACTTAATACCTACTAAATAACATGCATACATATATTTATAATGAAAGGAAAATAAAAAAAAATTATACCTATAACTAATCGAAGGATTCTCAAGGTAGGGAGCTAGGCTATAGTGATGTTGGCTATTGTGATTGTAGGAGCCACAAATGTTGGGAAAGGGTTTTAGGAGAAAAGACAAACGAGACGCACAACCTGGGTAAGAAAGATAGAAAAATGATGATGATGATGATGATGATGATGAGAGGAGAAGGAAACACTCTTTGATGAGAAAGAGAAAGGCACACCAAATGTAGATCGGCTAAACGAGGAGAACTATTAGGAAAAATGAAGTGGAGGATTGAAAGTAAGAGAGAGAAAGAGAGATTTGAACTTTCTATAACAGACGTAAATGAGTGAGAGGGAAATGGAGGGTGTTTAATGTGCTAGTTTTTATAACCATTATCAAAACATGTTTTTAATCATGGTTCCAAAAATAACCGTTATTAAAACTATGCAGTATTTTAGTTTTGTTAATGGTTAATTTAAAATAGTTATAAAAAAATGTTGCCTTAAATTTAATAATGGTTAATGTATGGAGCTGTTATTAATACTTGATCCGCATTTACGCCCATAAATTTTTACATATTTATCAATTATTTTAATCAAATCGTCATTTATATACAGTTATTAATTATCAATTTCGTAGTATTGTAGTTTAGGTTTGAGGATAAAATGATATAAAAAGGTTTAGGTTAAAATTAATTAATTAATAATATCAATAAATTTAAGAGGTTATTACATAATACAAGCAAAATTCCTACCTAATTAATATTTTATTATTACCATTATCATCATCATTATTATTATGATTATTAGTACTATTATTATTATCATCATTTTTTTTAAAGAACTGGAATATTATATCAAAATCATAAGGTACAAATGAAATTGTAGACCCTTCCTATCAAACTAACAAACTTTTCCTTTCTACTAGAATGAAGGAAAATGGATGACATAGTCCAAGAAATCTTATAAGCTACCCCTCCCAAGTCTCAATTTCTATTAGAAAAAAATACAATTATTCCTAGCTTTCCAAATTTCATAAAGAACCACAGTATAAAAACTTGAATAAAATTGGGAAACTCCAGCCTTTCTGTGTCTACTTCTTCCCAAGGAGGTAAAGACCCTATCAATGGAACCATATCTGATTCTGAAACCACCAGTCTTGCCTATAGCAGACCAAACTTTCTTCAATTCAACACACTGACATAAAAGATGCAGCACAGATTCATTTTGGGAGCAAAAACAACACCTCTGATTGATGGAAAGCAGGAAGGTGCTTATATAATTTTTAATGAGTAGCTTGGACTGGGCAACTAGCCATAAAATAAATTTATGTTTGGGAGATGCAAAACTGAACCGTACAAATCTTCTCCAGGCCATCTTAGGTGCAAAAAATCTGATAGAATCATAGACCTCAGCAATAGAATACACTTTGTCACTCTGCCATTGCTAGATAACAGGAAGGACATGTCTGAAAGAAAAAATTTTCTACATTAACCCTGAAGCTGTGCAGGGTAGACTGTAGGAGAAAAAATCATGTCTTTTAATATTATTATTATCGTTGGCGTTGTTATATTTCCTCTAAATATTAATCTACTAGTCGAGATTATTAACATAAAGTTAATAAGTATAGAAATATGTACAATAGCAGGTCATCCAACCTTAGAACAAGTTTATAATTAATTAAAAATAGTAATCAAAATTTAAATTTGGGTGCCTAAATTAGGATTTATATAAACAAGGTATTACACTAGATATTTGATATATACCATATAAATTATTATATTGTTACATAATATGCAATATTGGTGTCATTACCAAGCCTCATAATGTTTAGCTCTTCCTACAACATCATTAATATTGATAACAAAATTAACAATGATATGCAACATCATATACAAATTAAATATAGATGAATTAATTTATGAGTTGAATCAGATCTAGAAGTATATAATTCTAAATTTAATGAACAAATCACAGGGGGTAGACAATCAAGTGGTGACAACAGCAAGATAAGAACCAAAAAGAGATAGGAGATGGGGAGTAACAACAAATGAGATGGTTGATATGGGGAGTGACATACACTTGATGAGAGAATCAATAAAGGTTAATATGTGTGTCTGTGTGTGTGTGTAAATTTCACTATTTTACATTCCAAGTGTATCTTATAGTTTTTTTTCAAGTGTATCATATATAAATTAACTTATTATATAGATTAACAAAGAATAATATGATAAAGATTTTTCTAACGTTCTTGAAACATTTCTAACTCTACTTGTGGCTTCTGACTTCCTTAACTTATACGGATTGACTAAGAGTATTCTAGTTAGTAAGTCAGAGTTAGATAAAGCAACAACCAAAGTTAGTTAAAACTTAAAATTTGTAGGGGCATAAAATTGATTATACACCCAAGTGCATCCCGTAGGATCCACTCAAGATAAAGTGTCAAAAGAATTTTGGTGATTGGACATTATGTTATTTGGGGGGGAGGGTATATTAGTGATCTATGTCTAAAATAACACTAGATAATTTGCATTCATCTTCATTTGTCTTCATATTTTTCTTTATTTGTTTGATTTTTGTTCACTCTCAAATTCATATCATTTATTTGTTTTTCTTATTCTCTTTCTTCTTCATATTTTCCCTTGTGATGTTATCAGTTTTTTGATTTAAAGGGAAATAATCAATTGAGTGATTCATTCGTATGGCATGTCATATGAGGTTTATAGAGGAAATGAATTGAAGAATGTTGAACTGTTGTAAGTTATGATTTAATGGCCATTATAGAGGGAAGTACTTTGGGATCCATGGTAAAAGGAAGGATTTTTATGGACATAGTAGAACCTAATACTTTTACTACTATTGAAGAACATTACATTTAGTGATGATGGTGATTATTGAGGAAATGTATTGAATATTGTTGAAAATGTTGTAAGTTGTGATTTAATGGATTTAGTAGAGGAAAGTAATTCTAAATCCATGTAATAAGGAAGGACTTCAATGGACATGGCAGAACCTAGTATTTTTAATGTTGATTTCCAAAAGATATTTTATTGTGATTATTTTGCATATTTTAGTGATTATTTATGCTTTTATAGTGATTATTTGGAATTTTTGGTGATTATGTCCTGTACTTCTCTTTATGTGATATACTTTGGTGCTATGATACACTTTGTTATCATGCCACTTATTTTTGTGCTTATGAGACTTTTTTGGTGATTATTTATTGTGTTTCACTCTATGTCATATACTTTTGTATTATAATACACATCATGATTATGGAAAATACTTTAATGATTATGTATGCTTTTCGAGTGATTATTTGGCACTTTTGGGTGATTATGTCTTGTACTTTACTATGTGTAATATATTTTGGTGTGCTAATACACTTAATTATTATGGCACATACTTTAGTGATTATACCTATTTTTTGTATCTCTTTTACTTTACTTTATGTGATATTCTTTTGTGTCATCATACAAAGTATATT
The DNA here is from genome assembly GCA_039764185.1 of Tamarix austromongolica. Classification (NCBI taxonomy): domain Eukaryota; kingdom Viridiplantae; phylum Streptophyta; class Magnoliopsida; order Caryophyllales; family Tamaricaceae; genus Tamarix; species Tamarix austromongolica. The sequence continues at coordinate 73,500,066 of CM077816.1, read as the reverse complement.
ATGACACATATTTTAGTGATTATATGGCCTTTTTGGGGATTATTTCATGTAATTTTCTCTATGTGATATACGTTAGTGTTATAATACAAGTTTTGATTATGAGACAATTTAGTGATTATATCTACTTTTCTAGTGATTATTATGACACATAGTTTAGTGATTATGTTTTCTTTTCTAGTGATTATTTAAAACTTTTTTATTATTGTCTCATACTTTGCTACGAGTGAAATAATTTGTAGAGTCATATTAGCAAAATGACTATTTGATTTTTCTAAGGTGATGACGTGGACTAAGAAAGTTATTCTATAAGGTTTGTAGTGATTATATTAGTTTAGGAAAGTGGTTACAAACCTATAAAATATGTTATGGAAGTGATTATTTCAAGTTATAAGGTGATTATATCAACTATCAAAGTGATTATTCCTGGTTATGAAGTGATTGTATGTACTAATGAAGTGTTTATGTTAAAAAGTAGAGTGATTATGAATTATAAGGTTAGCACATGAAATTAGAAACAAAGCAAATCCATATTGTGACTATGAAATCACTTTTATGATATAGCAAGATTTGAAGATGACCATACTATAGGGATTGGTTGTTTGTAATTCTCTCCATCATTATCTTCTCAAGTATCTCCTTTCTCATGATGGCTGCGATATCAATTATTATGGGTTCTACTATTAATATCAATGTTTGAAAGAAGAAAAATGTAATAGAATGATTGAAATTGAACCACAAGCTATAGAAATTATTGGGTTTTATACTATTCAATTTTTTGTATGTTTTACTTGGACTACTAGCTAGCCTGTTAAAATTATAAGTAATTTGTCATTTTCCTTGATTTGTGACATTATATTAGGGTTTATGGTTTAATTTTTGAGTTGATGATTGTTCGCGGTTCAACTTTGAGATAAAGAGAATGAGAGGAACATGTTTTGTGTGGAGAAGTTATGAGGAGGAAAATGCTAGGTAAACTAATGTTTTCTTTTGTCTCATAGTCTCATTTCTCATATGTGTTTGGCCCTATTATAATATGGTGTGTGAGTGAACGTTGCTACTTGCACTCAAGTGTATCGCTAACCCTTTGGTTAGGGGGAGGGCATCACTTCATTTAAGCAAAGAAACCTCTTTAATAATCTCAACCTCTACTTTGCCTCATGTGGCAAAAATTCTAGATTAAAAAATCAATCCACTATAGTAAAAACATTGATTCAATATTTAGTATTTTTTATTTCTTTTTTGTCCAAAATAGTTGAAGCACATATTTGCTCCAATTTTTTATTAGATTATTTGATTTAAAAAAAATATAATTTGTTTTAGTAATATATCATAATATTATGTTTTTAATGTTAAAATTTAAAAAACAATTATTCAAACTTTTATAATAAGAGTTTGATATTATTTGTAGATAAATAAGACACTCATAAATATAAATATAAATATAAATATTATTTGATAAATGGTCTTAATTTGTAGACAACTTTTTATAAAGTTATTAAAATTGATAAAATAGATATATAATATGAATATTAGACATCTCTAATCACCTTTTTAAGACATCGAATAATTTAAATATTTGTTCTAAGTGATATAGTATGGATATATGATTTGATAAAGACAGATATCTAGTTATGAACACCATTAGCCTAAAGTGTGATTGTTTTGTATGGGGTAATAATAGATTATTTCTACCCTTACAGTCCATTTCGATTAAGGTGATCATATGTTACATCAAATTAACTAGGTGAAACTAGGTTAAGTAAATATAGGCAAAAGTTTTAGAACATTATTTGAGTATTTGTTAGGGTAATAGAGGTGAATAAGCAATAGTCAACAGCCACGACATCTTTATGTTTCTTATTCTCCACAAGAAGATCCTCGAATACCACAGATGCAGTGTTATCTTTGTTGGTGGCTAAAAAAGCCTTATATAGTGTCACCCCCTTCTTTTCCTTAGCGAAGAGGTGGCACGAATGGTGCTAGTAGGGTTGCCTTAGTGTCGCCATATATTCTCTAATTAATATTAACTAGTATTACTTGCTTGTGCGATGCATGGGATTATAAGTGATATTCGGGTAGAGTTTGACACCGTGATAATGATTTTTGGAATAGTAAATATGGAAAAATAATATAGAATGTAACAAAATAGTGAAAAAAATATTATGATTATTATAAAGGATAAAATATTGATAAAAAGATGAAATAATAAGATAATACACTATATATAGAAATAACAAATAATTGAATAAGGAAATATATAATTTAGCTAGATATTTTAAGATACTTGCTTGAGACACCATTTCTTATGGATGCACTTTTACTCCCCTTTTTATTGCATATCAAAAAATTTCAGCTCGTTATGATATGTAACCCTGTACATTATAACGTACAACTGATCGTGACTAAATACTGACTTTTTCAATAATGGCCAAAGATTAATTAAATCATTGTTCTTTTACTTTTTCATTGTTCTTTTAATCAACTAACTAAAGATGGAAATCAAATGAATGACATTTATCACTACAGTTTGATTTCAATGAATATATAATCATACACATGAAGAAGTATCATTTAACTATATTAGGAGTATGAAGAGGCTGCAGATTGACCATCTGGTTGAATACTTTATACAAGTAATGATATATTTTATGGTATAATGTAATTAAAGTAACATTTCCAATGTAAATTAATGTATACTATTAAATAATATACTATGAAAAAGAAAAATTAAGAATTGAAGGCCCGCAATGTGTGGTTTATCATGAATTATTGAATAATTAATTTATAAGCAATAACTAATGCAACTGGATGAGAAATGTTGTCTACAAGAAAACTTCATTTTTATATAATTATAGATATTATTTAATTCATATATATATCATGAAGTTAATTTAAATTTATAATTAATAGATTGAAAATTGAGATATCACAAAAGTAAACCAGTGAATCCGTTCTGATACACATACATATTAAAAAAAATAAAAGAAAATAATTCATTATAAATTTTTGGAAATAGTCTTAGGTTTTGGATATTTTTTGGATTTTAGGAATGGGGATGAATTTTGGGAGATGAGGATGATGATTTAACATAGGGGTTGGGCGGAGATAAGAATCTAGTCTTTGTGGGGATCAGGATAAGGAGCCTCCATTAACAAAATTTGGAAAATAAGGTGAGTTTGGAAATTTTTGTGCGTTTCGGGGATAGGGGTAGGGTCTTTATTCCAGTGACATCTTATTTATGACATTGTTAACTTGAAAAACTAAAATATAGAGTGTGTAATTACTTTTTTTTTGGTTAAAATAACTACTTTTTTTATTTGTTATAATTACTTGTAAGGATGGCATACTCATGAGTCATGATCAGCACATGGATGAAAAAATTACCTTTTTTTTTTGTTTTGTGTGTGTGTGTTGTCTAGATAATCACCCAAATTGCAAAACACTTAGGAGTGCAGCGCGTAACTTAGTTTAATAAAAAAAAAGGTACTTATAACACATAACCTAAAAACTAAAAGCGTTCTTTAATGTTATATACATATTTTTTAAAGAAGACTTATTTTATTAATATAGATAACTTTTTTAATTATTTTAAACCTCCACCGTCCGCGGCTACTATCAAGTATTACATACACCATCATGGATGCATGGGGACGACAGTTATTTGCAGTTTCACGTCCTGCAAGCATCCTGGGGCTAGAAGTGAGGTCGGAAATACCTAACTCAACCAGAAACGAAAAACTCAAGGTGAGGTCCTCTCTGGTCAGCTGTGCTTGATGGTGCTGGTTGATTTTTTGTGGGGCCTGCAGATATTTTTTAGTCGGTACTCATGGAGAAGCAGAGCCATAAGAAGGTGATGGGAGAGGGGGGGGGGGTGGTGGGAAGAGGACAGCTGCTGATCTGCGTATCTCGTCAAAAGAAGAAAAGGAGGACTTTTTCACCTAAAAAATCACCCATGTTATTTTACATGAGTAATTATTGTCGGCATAGTGTATTTGGATTAGACATTTTTTTTGGCACATCCATTTTACATTAGACAAGTTTAAATGAGAATTATTTCAAAGGAGTCTTTGTTCCAAAAAAAAAAACATACAAAAACATAAAATACGATTATATATTTTCCCTTCAAACTATTTTACCAAAATTCCCCTAACATTTTTTCTTTTTCAAATAAAAAACCACCATTAAAAATATCTCCTCGAAGGCTGATAATTTTTTTTTTTATATTTCTATATCAAAACTATCACGATCACTTATGGAAAATGAAGAATTGACAGTATATTCTATCTAAGTATCTAGTCACTTAACTTTATATTTATAGATACCTTGTGTGTTTTAATAATTTCATTTACGTAATTTCATATTTTGATTCGGTCACACTTGTGTATCTAAATAGGTATGTAAATAAAATTAGAAAGGTAATTATTTTATCATTTAGGTACTAAACTATAACTAAATTAAAATGCTGCAGCTAGCAAAAATTATTAAAAATACATTGTACTATATATTTCTAACATTTCTATTTATACATCAGGTATTTAAAATTTATTTTTAATTAACCACCTCCCAATTAATACTTGTAGTCTTAGAATGTTGAAATGATAAGATAATTTACTATTACATATTTGATGAAGATGAATCAAAAAATAAAATCAATGAATATATGTTCAATTTTTTATTTTTTGGAATTTTGAGATTTTTTTAAGTTTACAATATTTTATCATTTATATATATATATGTATGCATATTTGATATTTACAAAAGAAAAACTAAAAAAGCATTCAAAAGATTAAGATATTTTCTTTTTATTCAGCAAAAGAAAATATGATATATTTAATGTACAAATAAAATAATAATTATTTAAAAATAAATTAAAAGCCTATGATAACTTGATGAAATTATTTAAAATACATTGTTTTCAAATGAAAATAGATCAAATGTTATACAACTAGTATTTAAGTATAAAAGTTAATGTGTGAATTGATCTTTCCTCCAAATGTTGGGCCCGGCCAATGTGCCGTCCACTTCCAGTGTGAACCAAAGAAATTTAAGGGCACAGTATATGAGGATCACATGCACTCTGTCGTCAATCCTCAATCGATCATTCAATCATATCCTGCTCTTCGCTTTTTCCTCGACAATCTACATGCTAATAGGCGCTAGGTAAATAATTGGGTAAGGTTTGGATACACGTTATTTTATCATTAGTCTGAAAGGAAAGAGACATATTCCTTTACCTTGAAAATATGTAGATAGTAAAAAGAGGCAAAGTCTTTCCCATTAGAACTAAAAAAGAAAATATTAAATTTTATATAAGAGTATCAATCCTAAAAATTACTCTACGATCAATAAATTTAATTGTGGAATTCTTTAGTTATTACTATGGAAACAAGAATGAAGATAGAAATTAAAAATATTAAAAATTAATATTTTTAATTAAAACATATAATTATTTACATTTTAAAAAATGAAGATAATTTATGGAAGCACATTTATCAAATAGAGAAATGGAAAATCAATGGAATTTTTGTGTAGCATAGATTATTTCATTATGTGCTATGCATATTTACAATTGATAAAAATATATGAAAATGCCATAAAGGATCAAGAAAGTTCAACAATACAAAAAATAAGAAATAGAAGAAAATGTAAAAAAATACCTTAAGATTCACAGAATAATCAAATTTAAAAAGAAAATTTAATTTCAAAGATTCACAATTCCATTTTTTTTTTACAATGCAATACTTTCAAAAGGGTCTAATATTCTTTTAAATGTTGTTTTCTAATTTTGAAGTCAAATTATCCTTATAAATTCCAAATTTTGAAAAACATAAAATATTAAAATGAAAAATAATTAAAATTAAGAAATTTCTTAAAGCTTTTGAAAAAAACAGTAAAAATGTCATTAAAAGTTTTGAAAAGTACTCACAAATTTAAACGGTTCAAGAGGTGATAAGAATTATGATTGTTTGAAATATCAAAAACTTAAAATAAATACCAAAAAAATATTCTAAAAATTTAGATAAGTATTTATACATTTGCAAAATTATACAAAAAAGATCTAAAATTTTCAAAATTATATATATAAAGTTTAAAATTTTAAGTAATTCTAAATCATATATAACATTTAAGACATGTTATAGTTTAAAATTCCCTTCAAATTTCAAAAATTCCATAAAATAATTTAGAAGTTCATATAAATGTCTAAAATTAAAAATTCCCTAAGTTATTGCCATAATGTTGAAATAATTAATAGGTTTGTATAGTTCCAAAAGTTTGAAATTTTTAAAAATCATTACAATATTTCTTTTCATAAATTAAATCTATTTAACCATCCCAATTTCTTCTATAATTTTTTCCCCAAAATGACTTACATTTTAAAATAATTTTAATACACATGTTTTAGAAATAGAAAATTTAATTATTAAATTTCAAAATTCAAAGTTCTAAATTCTAAAAGATTATAAGAATTTATAATAGCATTAAAAGATATAAACATTTATTACAACATTGAATGTTCACATTTAGAAAATGTTGATATCCTAAAAGTACCTTTTTATTTATTTATGAAATTTCACTATTTTATACATTCGTATAACTTAGAATATGCTTAAAACTTTATAAGATTATTAAAATATATTATTTTTTAATAGGTGAAAATTTAAAAAAAAATTAGGCACTTTATAAATTTTGGAAATATTATTGAATATTTCTAAGAAAGTTGATGAAATAATAAATTTGAGAATTTTTATAATTTCGAGGAACATTTTAATTTCAACATTATTTTTCTAAATTTAGGTAAAACTTTTGAATTTAAAAAAAAAATTATTATTTCATTTTTTCATAAAAAATTGGAAATTTAAAACTTTTTTCAAAGATGAAAAAAAAAGGATTCCCACTATCTTTAAACATTTTGATATTTTAGAACTTTCTTTTGTAATTATATATAATTTATACAATTTCTTGTATATTATTATTTATTAGTTACCATATAATATGTTTTATAATTTTTTTAAATTATTGTATAAAGTATTTTGACTAGTATTGACATAGCACAAAAAAAAATTTATTGATGAGATTTCTTAAATTTAAAGAGATAAAAATGTTCATTTACTAATGAAAAATAAGAAAAATTAATTATTAATACAAATTGGGAAGTATATGAAACCAATAAATAACCATAATTATTTATTCCTTTATCTTTAGCCAATTAAAAGATATTAATATATAATGGATTGGGACAAGACAATTCATATACCATGCAACCATTTGTATCATTCACACTATGGCAATGATCAACATTTTTTTTAATTTTTTTAAATAAAATATCTTTTATTAGGAATAATATAAAAAAATAAAACCATAATATTTTTGAGAATTTTTTTAATGTGAAGTTGAAGTAACTGAAGATTCTACTATCAAATTAATTAGTAGTATTTACTGCCATCAATATAGAGTTCAAAGCCTATGATTATGGAAGACTTAAATATGAAGTTAAAGTAACTAAAGACTCTACTACTAAATTAATTTGTAGTATTAAAATTAATTGGTAGTATTGACTGCCATCAATAGAGAGTTAAAATTTTTAACTCTCCATCAATTAGTAGTTTTTTTAGGGTCTTCTTTTGAAGACTATATATATATATATATATATATATATATAGTTTATGGCCTTCTCTCATACCATAACTCACAATAGTTGTTAGAGTTCCACACAAATTTTATTTACTATTCCCTTTGATAGTTAAAATAATTGAGAGTGATAGATCTCTACAATCCTCCATTCAATTGAGGATCTCTTGTATTATTTCTCTATATAGTAAAATTATCCTTACTCATCGTCGTCAGTGGACGTATCCCACATTGCGTGAACTACGTAAAATTATATATTCTTTTATTTTTAGCATTATTTCTTTTATAGTTTAAATTAAATTGAACCTACACTTCTCTCCTTGAATCGATCGTGAATTCGCTTCCACACATTACATCTATTTTCCCCTCTTACAAGTGGTATTAGAGCTTTAGGTTCATGATGTCTACTAAATTCGAGATCGAGAAGTTTGATGGCAATATCAGTTTTAGTATCTGGAAGGTCTAGATGAAAGTAGTGGTGACCCATAATGGATTGAAGAAGGCTTTAGATTGTAAATCTAAGAAGCTCGCAACTATGACGGATGAGAAATGGGAGGAATTGGATAAGAATGCGCTATCAACAATCCAATTATCTCTATCTAAGGAGGTCATTCGCGAGATTGTTCACGAGACTACTCCATCTGCCTTATGGCTCAATCTTAAATCACTTTATATGAAAAAAAGTCTAGCGAACAAGTTTCGTCTCAAAGAATGTTTATATACTCTAAGTATGGTTGAAGGTACTCCTATTCAATCCCATCTAGAAAAACTTAATTCAATTTTTATTGATCTTGAGAATCTAGATGTGAAAATTGATGATGAGGATAAATGTATTTTATTGGTCATCTCTTTACCATCTACCTTTAAACACTTCAAAGAAATTATGTTATATGGTGATTCTGATATGGTTACCTTTGAGGATGTTAAATCCAAGTTGCTCTTGAAAGAGAAATTTGATCTTGAAGTTTGTTCTGATGATAAAGTTGAAGGCTTATATGTTAGAGGTAGATCTACTGACCATGGTAGTAAAAATAAGAAAAAATCGCGATATAAATCTAGAGGACGTAATTCTAATGTGACCTGTAGATATTGCAAGAAATTTGGGCTTGAGATTTCTGACTCCACCTTCTCGCTAGTACCTTGCTGATCACCTGTACCATGTGAGGAAATAGTAGATTATTTTCAAGAAGATAGTCATGTATTCTCATTAAAAGTTACATCCCTACTCAGAATAATTTTTTAGAATCGGGACACCAAAACCTATATCCCTTAGACACAGAAGCATAGCCTAGGAAAATTCATTTAATGGCTTTAGGAGCTAATTTACCATGATTAACATGAATATATGTAGGACATCTAAAAACTCTAAGAATAGAGTAATCAACAGGATTACTTGACCATACTTCCTCTAGAATCCTGAAATCAATGGATGTATGTGGAGAGCTATTGATGATGTAACAGACTATCAAAACAGCTTCAACCCAAAACTAACTTTTGTTCTACAATCCAGCAATAAAGAGCATACACCTTGCCCTCTTAAGTAGAGTCTGATTATTTGTACAGAGCTTCTTCACCTTCTTCCTTGTTTTGTTTTCAATAAGAGCTTTCCACTTCCTGAAAGTAGGAAAGGCTTCACTCTTGTGGCATAGAAAATAAACCCAAACTTTCTGGGAGAAGTCATAAATTAGAGCCATCATATAACACCTATCTCTAAAGGAAGGAAACTTAGATGGTCCCCATAAATCAAAATAGATATAATCCAAAATATCCTTAGTACGGTGTTGTAGTAGAGAATCCAAACTTTGTCTTTTTCCCTAAAACGCAATGCTCACAAAACTCTAACTTTCCCGTACCATTACCAAGATGAGCACGCTTGCTCAAAAGATTCATACCTTTCTCACTCATATGGCCAAGACACATGTACCATAATTGAGTGAGGCCTTCATCAGACATAGATGTGGATATAACAGCTAAACCTATAACTATAGAACCCTAAAAGATATAGAGACTGCCATATCTATTGCCCTTCATTAGGATAAGACCACCTTTGGAGACCTTTAGAAATCCACCTTCGTCTGAATACCTGTAACCAAGAGACTCAAGGGTTCCCAAAGAGATCAAATTACACTTTAAATAAGGAATATGCCCAATATTGGGCAATTTCCTAATACATCTATCATAGGCCATGATCTACATACCGCCTATGCTAATAACCTTGCACTAGGCATCATTTCCCATCAAGATAACACCACGATCAATCTGCTCATAAGTGGTGAACAATTCCCTATTGGGAATCATGTGATAGGTACAACCAGAATCTAGAATCCATTCAGATCGGCTTATTTATCATTAAATGTAGCCAACAACACATCACCCTCAAAATCATTTTCAACAACTATATTGGCTTTAGCAGTACTAGAATTTTTCGCTAGTTTTCCTTTTACCCCCTTATCTTTCTTATTTTATAATTTATAGTAGTCAGAAATCTCATGCCCAAATTTCTTACAAGATCTACATGTCATATTGTAATTATATCCCCTAGATTTAGACTGGGACTTTTTTCTTATGTTTACTACCACGATCATTAGATCTACCTATAACAGATAAGCCTTCAGCTTTATTATCAGAATAAACTTCAATATCAAATTTCTCTTTCGAGTGAATTTAACATCCTTAAAGGTAACCATATAAAATTACCATATAACATAATTTCTTTGAAGTGTTTAAAGGTAGATGGTAAAGAGATGACCAATAAAATAGCTTTATCCTCATCATCAATTTTCACATCTAGATTCTCAAGATCAATAATACAAGTAAGTGGTCATAATCATATAAGGTACACAAACCCATCGTAACACATGGAATACAAAGCACATAACACACATAATAGGCCTTAACTATATCTTTACCTAAAACGATGCTGGACTTGGAGCATGCTCCGACACCTCCTTAGGGTTTAAACTTGGTTCACCTATAAGAGGAAAATACTAGGGTTAACTTCTCTCTTACCAATATTATCATTATTTCCTAACTTACCTTTATCATAACCTAGTATTAGGGTTATTAATAATAAAAGTAGCTTTATCAGTAAAAATAAAGGTATTATTCTTAAAATGGTTAATCATGTTATTATTAGTTAAAATAGGTTTAGGTAGTTATATTGGTCCATGATAAGGTATTATTAACATTATTAACAATACTAAAGGTAATAACTTTAATAATAATAATAATAATAATAATAATAATAATAATAATAATAATTTGAATAATAATAATAATGGTACTAGTAATTATAAAATAGTAACAATAATGGTAATAATGATAACAATAATAGTAGTAGTAGTAGTTGTAGTAGTAGTAGTAATAATAATAATAATAATAATAATAATAATAATAATAATAATAATAATAATAGTGATAATGGTAATAATAATAATAATAAGTTGACTAATAATTATAATATTAATACTAGTAACACCAATGTTAATAACAACAACAACAACAACAACAACAACAACAAAAACAACAAAGACAACAACAACAACAACAACAACAACAACAACAACAACAACAACAACAACAACAATAATAATAATAATAATTACATTAATTATACTTAAGGGTTAGGAAGTTTAGGGCACAACTTAGTGGTGGTGGCAGCTAGGAAGTGATGGCAATGGAGGAAGTGGGGGTTGGAGAGGTGGCATTTTAGGCTAGAAGAGGGAGAGTGAGATGGTGGTTGTGGTGGTGGTAGTGGATTCTCTAGGTTAAGAGGGTTGGAGTGATGATGGTAGCGCAGCAAGGCGGTGGCACAGGTGGTGGTTGTTGGGGTGGTCGAGGGTGATGGAGAAGGAGGAAGGGTGAAGGAGAGGGAGAAAGGAATAAAGGAAGGTAGGGGAGGTAGAGGAGGATTTGTTAAGTGGATTGGGTGACAGGGGAGGTGGTGGTTGCGATGGAGAAGGTGGCGCATGGCGGTGAGAGGGGCGTCGATGGGTGCAAAATGGTAGTTTAAGTAGCCAACTTTGCACTGTTGGGGTGGCTCATGCAGGGGGAACTAGGGGTGGTGAGTGGTATAGTTTGGTGGAGGGTAATGCATGGAAGAGTTTTGGTGGTAGTGTTGGGCAATGGCGATGGGGACTGCGTCTGAAGTAATGGTGGTGCAAGGTGGCCTGAATTTTCTATGTAGGGGAAAGAGGGTTGAAGGGGATTGGTTGGGGGTATTTATAGGTCATTGGAGGGAGGATAAGATAAAGGGGGAAGAGAACAAAGGGCAAGTGAGGTAGAGCTTGCCAAGCGACAGTGGCAGACTAGTACAAACCTATGATTTTGCACGGCAGGTTTGGTCAGGGAGGAGAAAAAGGAAAGGGAAGGGGCACGCAAGGGGGAAGGTACAGGTAGGTCGGGGATGAAATTGGCAAGGAAAGGGATAGGGGAGGGAAGGGATGTGGGAGGCCGGTAGTATGGTGGTTGGGTAGGTTGGGCCATGCAGAGTTGTAGGCTCGACTTGTAACACGTGAGAGGGGAGGAAGAAGAAGAGATAGGTGGGCCGGCTGGTCTGGGAAAAAAAGAAAAAAAAAGGGGAAAAGGAGAGGGAACTAGGAAAGTGAGGGGGAGAGGAGAAGAGATGGTGGGCTGGGTCGCATTGGGGGAAAAAGAAAAGAAGGAGGGGAGTTGGGCCACAAGGGGGGCTGGCCCAAACTAGGGAAAAATGGGGAAAAAAAGAAAAGGAGAAAAGAGGAAAAGAGGAAAGAAAAAGGAAAACAGGAAGGAAAAATGGAAAAAGGAAAAATAGGTTTGTTGGGGTATTTAGAATATTTTTATATTTTTTAAATATTTTTAAATATTAAAATTAGTAAAATAATAATTAAATTCCTTTTTATATCAATTTAGGATATTTTAGGTAATTTTTTTTTCTAAATTCTATTTTAATTAGCCAAATACCCTAATCTTTCCTAATTAAATTATTTATTATTTTTCTCTTAATTTTTCCTTAAATACTCCCCTTATTTTAATAAAATAGTTTATTTAATTAATTTTTCTAATAAATCCCTATTTTGAGATAATTTCCTAAATTAGGGGCTTAGGGGTTTTTCATCATCTCCCTAGCTAATGAGACCCTTTAATATCGATACCCCCTAGTACATTATCAGTGTCTAGAGTAGGTAAGGCACCAGGATTTCGAGGATCTTACCCAAAGGCACCAATAAATGCCTAAAGGCAAACTCACCGTGGATAGCTAATTGAGTATCAAGTAACCTAGACCCATATACAATTCAATTTTATTTCGCTTTACGTGATTCGTACATTATTCATGAGATTTAATGATCACACAAGAACCATATAAAGAGCAAGCAAGGCATTCTCATATTTCTTCTATATTACTTCTTTCCATTTTCCAACCATATGTGAGGTTTCCATTTATACTTGTCTAATATTATTCATGCCCATCATACTGTTTATTCAAGCACATGTTATGCTGCATTACTCTTTTCTCAAAGACCATCAAATTTCTTAAGTGGTACACCCATTTAGCCTTTACAATACTTATTGAGTATGTCATGAATCATGATCCATTTAGTCCATTCATTAGGTCATAATCCATAATTAAATATATATTTTACCCTTTTAATAATCATAGGATAATCCCATGCATATCCTCAAAGCATAACCACACCGAAAGGAACCAAATCATATAAACCAATAGAACTAGTCGATCAGTCTGGCCAAACTAGTCGATCAGCTACACCAACTAGTTAATCGGTTTGGGCTAACCAGTCGATCAATTTGACTCAACCAAACCCTACTTTTCCTTAAACCGATAAATCATTTTAGGAAAACAATTTGATTGTTCATAAACCATTCGATGGGTTTAAGCATAGGGTAAGATCAAGGTCTCTACAGGCTTACTAGTCGATGGATTGGGTCAACCGGTTAACTGTTTTAGGAACTAATTGATCAGTTTAACCTAACTAGTTGAATGACTTACCCTACAACAACACCAAAAAACCATTTTCATGCATATCATGCATATAAATCTTTATGATACCACATTAGAACATGTTTTAACATGGAATAACACAGTTTTAGCCTATTTTAATTGCACATCTCAACATTTATAATCACAACCCTTCTTTTCTCAAGATTCATGCTTTTCACTCAAAATGCACCAACTAACCATCAAAATCAGTTCCACAAGCTATATATAACCATGCTAGTAGATATTATCAACTTAAAGAGTTCCATTTCATGCAATATTACTCATAACCCATTTTAGAAATAATAATAACTTACTTGATGTAGGAAAAAATTTCCTTAAACTAGAATTCTTAGCCTATAAAAACCTAAACTTTTAAAACCTTAAAAATAACTAGTTATAACTCAAAAATTTGTGCATAACTTTTATCATTTTGAACTTGAAATAGAAATGAAAGAATGAAAATACCACACCTAAAGGAAAAATAGAGGATACTCAGCTACACCACTCAACATTTTTCTTAAATCTAACTCTTCCTTACTTTATAATTAAAACAAGAGGAGCTAAGGAAATAATCATAAGAATGAAAGGAATTTTATTATAAGGTTCAAAGTGTAGAGGGAGAAAGTGAATACTAGAAGGTTAGGTATTTTCGGTGGCTGAAAGAAAGGTGAACAAAATGAGTGATTAGGGTTATTTATAGCCAACCAATTTTTATGAATCGCAGTGTGGTTAGGAACAAATCAAAAACCCTAATTCTCACCATTTGAATTCAAGTTAAATGGATAGATTTTTTTTAGGATATGTTGATCTATCCTCTAGAGCTCAAATAGTAATTCTAGGAAAATGGAAGTCCATTAGTACAAGAATGTAATTCATAAGAGATGTAATGAAAGGACATCATGGAAGGCATCTCTCAACAGATCATAATCAAGTCTAAGATTAAAGGAATGATCTTAGAAATGTGTAGATGAGGGAGGTGGAAGAAGACAAGGCCGAGGTCATCTTTACCCCTCAATTGTCCCAATCAACCTTCCAGATCAATCCAAGGTAGTAAGTTAGGGCTAAATTCATTATGAAAATGGCTAAGAATCTCTTAAGAACAATTTGGCATAGGTTAACAAAGTTCTATTTTAGTATAAGTAATTTTTCCAAATAATTAAGTTTTAAAAATATGCTGAGCTCGATAAACCAATTGATCGGTTTGGCTTACCAGTTGACTATTCTACAAATTAATCAATCGGTTACCTAATATGTCAAGTAAAAATAATTTGCTTGAATAATGAACCATTCAATCGGTTCAAGGAACCAATCAATTTGTTCACCTAAAAAACTCAAAAAATTTAACTTTCCCACCTTACTTCAAATCATAATATTAAATCAAAATCAAACACACAAATTTACATAACTTCTCATTCAATATTTTCCAAAAATATGGGGTATTACTATGATAGTGACTTAGGTTTGTTTTTTTTTTTTCTGAAAGGTGTTTCATACCGTTTCACCTGTTTAAGTATAGTGGTTAGATGAGTTTTTCCATAAAAGGTATGGGTTAGTTCCATTGGAAAATAACAGTGGTGCAAGCGTGTTGTTATTGAGAGGTGGTTTAGACAATTCCCTCAGTTAAGAATTTTAGAGTCCATGAACTCAACGTATTAAATATATGATTTATGATTATAATTAATGATGGGTATATGGAATTAGTATTATTTTACCTTATGTAATATGCTTGTTTATGCTTCCATGTGTTAAATGTCATGTGTACTTGGGTATGGCTATATTGTTATCTTACATCCTACATAACATAATGATTATCCTTTTGTGGGTGTTGCTTATGCCCATAAGTAGAATACTTGGTTGAGTTTGAGCAGGGCATTGAAGACCTATGATATTGTTTATTATGCTTCACATTCTAAAATTTTTTCCTTGCAATTGATGTGAGAATGGATTGTAAGCCAGACATATGTCAATTACAATGGTAACACTTGTTTTTTTTATGCTTCCTCTTACATAATTTTTTTTAGTTTTAAAATTTGGGTTGTTACACCTAGATTTGTGTTGATATGAAGTGCTACATTTTAGAGGAGGGTCATTGTACTCAGTATTCCATGCACCTAAGAGGGGACAAGTTGTACAAGTATCTCAATCAGATTTATTCGTTTCCTCATTTGAAGTGAGTGTTAGCGAAGTTTGTGTCAAGGTGTCTAATTTGTTAAAAAGTTAAAATAGTGAATTAGAGGTCTACAGGATTGCTCCAACCTTTAGATGTTCTGAGATGGAAGTGGAAATCCATCTATATGGATTTTTTGTGTGGACTATTGGGGAATTGCAGTAGGAGTGATACAAAATAGTTGTTATCAACTAGTTAACTAAATTATCATTTTATTTGGTGATGAAGTTAACCTAGAGCATGGATTATTTATCGATGCTTACATGAGGTTTGTGGTGTTCGAGCATGGTACACCTACTGACATAGTCATTGATTAGGATTTGAGATTTCTGTTGCACTTTTAAAAGAAGTCGTAGGAGGCTATGGGCACAAAGTTGAGGACGAGTACCCCCTTTTACCCTATTATAGGTGGGTAGACTAAGATGATGAATTAGACACTTGAGAATATGCTACAAGCTTTAATTTTGGAATTCTAAGGGATTGAGGAGGATTATCTACATTTTGTAGAATTATCGTACCATAACAATTATCATGCCAGTATAGGGATGACACCCTGTATGACATTAAAAGGATGCAAGTGTTAGACACCCTTATGTTGGAATGACATTAGCAAGACTATTATACTTGGACCCACGTTATTCTAGGAGATAACTAAATAGTTTAGTTGATTCAAGACACAATGAGGGTGGCCTAGAGATGACAGTAGAGATTTATAGATCAGAGGCACCATAGTGATGAATTTGAAACAAAAGGTAGAGTTCTATCGAGGTTCTCACTAAAAAAAAGAAGTGCAAAGGTTTGGTAAGAAGGGAAAATTAAGCCCGAGATATATTGGTCCTTGTGAGATTCTTGTTAAGGTTGGGAAGGTTTCTTATTTCTTGACACTTCCATCAGAGTTAGCCTGAGTTCATAGCATCTTCCATATCTCACTCTTGAAGAATTATGTTATAGATCCTTCCCATGGGATTAGACCTAATGAGATCAAGCTCAATGATTCATTTTCTTATGAGGAAATTCCTATGCATATTCTCGACACTGAGGTATAACGAACCCGTATGAGCTCAATTCCACTAGAGAAGATTCTCTAGAGCTGCTATAGAATAGAAGAGGCGAACTGAGAGACACAGAAACACATGCTCAAGTTGCATCTCAATATTCTTAGCACAAGTGTGTAGGTTTTAAGGTTTTTTCTCTTTTAAGGGGGTAGTAACTAGTAGTATAGTATTGACTCTGGTAGAATTAACCATTGAGATCGCCTTTCCTTACATCATTTTTCTCTCCTTACCCAGCCTTGACTTATTGACTTCGGGGATCAAGTCTCTTGTAAGTGGGTAGTGATGTAATACTTTAATTTTACCTAATCTTAATCTAGAGAAATTAATATCTTAATTGAATTTTAATCTTTATTTTGGGTCATTAATATTTTAACCTAAATATAACCTTGGATGATTTATATTTTAATATTATGTAAATTATCTAATTTAAAATTTTAACTAATTCTAATTCAAACCCTAAACTTATTTTCATTTTTCCCTTTTTCTTCCTCTCCTTTCCAGCATCCATCTTTTTCTTCCTCATTCTTTTCCTACATAATTCTCTTTTCCTAACTAAATTTCTTCAGCCTAGATTCTAACCTAGAGCTACCTATCCTATATTCATCTTCACCACCATCATATCCCACATACCAAGAGACGTGTTTTATTGAAATTAGTGTTATTTCACCCTCTTTTGCTACACCAAGTTTTGTAGCAGCCCATTAGACACTTGCATGACTTGGTTTGCTTCATTTTACTCCAGATTTTACCCTCCTTAGCCTTACATTTTTTTGGCTATATTATTAAGTTCTAATTTTATTTTATTTTTAATTATTAATTATTTTTTTGAAGGTCTTAGTGGAGGCTGGTTAGACTTATATGTGCTTAAAGACCGGAGGCATTTTGTTTTTGTAAGGATATAAGTCGTAGTTAGGGTTTTCTTCTAATTATTAGTTATGATGTTGTTTGCATCATCATAATGTTATTCTTATGTTTATAATATCATTTTTTCAATGTTATGATGTGATAACTTTGTATCATATAATGGAAATTGAGTAAGATGAGAAATCATGTACTCATATAATATTACTACGATAAGTCTTATATAGTAAACCCCAAATGAATTAGTGTGATATACGCTATTGTAATGTGGGTTTGATAAATTAGGGTAAGTGTAAAATGAGTATGGTTACAATTTAAGGTGATATAATAAATTGAGGATTGGAAAGTAACGATATCAGACTCATATGGTTTTTATGGAAAATATGGGTGTTTTGGCATCCTTAAGGGTATTTTGGGTAATATGTATTGAATGTGGAATATTTTTTATTATAATACATGAAAAATTTTAAAATATTTGAATGAACCAAGTCCCATAAAAATGAGAAAATGACTTATATTGAAATTAATAACCCTAGAGGTAGTGTTATTATCGCATGTGTAAGACATTGATTTAAAACTTGACTTTTGAATTTGTTGTTAATATTAGAATTTTAGGAATTTGTATTAAATTTGGTGATTATGCGAGTCTTATGGGAAAAGTTATACCTAACTTGTGAAATTAGAGTTTAGTAGTGAATGTAAATAGTAACTCTTGAGATAGGGTTGCTATTGTATGTGTAAGACATTGAATTTAGACCAATTTTTTTGGGTATGTTGATAATAATAATATTTTAGAAAGGTCTATTAAACTTGGTGGATAAGTGAGAGTATAAAGAGGTCATTCTCGGATCGTGAAATTACAATTTCTTTAGGAAATTATGATCTTCATCCTTAGGGAATATTCTAATCTTCATGTAGTTTTTTTTTACATGTTTATGATAATTATTTTAAGTTTGATTATGTGGCTTGAATATCTATATGTATGTTTTCATAATGATGTTGAGATAAATAACTATGTATAAGGCGTTAATCACTTAAAATGAAATATCATGTGAGTAAGGACAAATGAGTTGAGTCCGTTCCATCAACTTAATAATAGTGGAAAATGTTGAGTTCTTTCCATTAACTAAATAATAGTGGCCACTGGCCAGCCACATATTATCCTATAAGGTATTTTAGTCTATTCCATTGGATTAAAAATAATGGATTCATGAGCTCAATGTAAATAAGAAAAATGAATTGTATTTAATTATTCTCTTGCATCATATCATATTCAAGCTTTTCATTTGATGAGTTCTTTGTGTGATCTTGTATAATTGTACCCTTTATTTGACTATATTGTCATCTTACTCAGTACATAGCATACTTATTATCTTTATCAAGGGTTTTACTCATTCTTATAGGTAGAAGACTCATATTTTTCTATGTAGGTTGATGAGGACCTATTGAATGACTTTACTATTTATGATGCTTGTAGAGGAGTGATTCTTATGTTTTAGGGGTTGGGTGTAGAGTCATATTATCCGGTTATTTGCTTTTGTCTAGATATATTTTTGGACTCTTAGTTCTATGGTGTGCCTTTTGATGGATTTTGATATTGCACTTAGAGTTAACCTTTAAACTCTTTTCCACACAAAAATGACAAAAAAAAAACAAAGAAGCACCAAATTCCCTAGCTTCCAACTATTACTCCTTCTCCATAAAAATACAAAAAAAACTAACAAAATTAGAATCTAACACACAAAATATTCAAGATAATAATAACAATAAAAAAAAGGCCACACCCAACAAGGGGTTGGCACACAAAATAGAGAAGGAGGATGATAACTCTTTAAAATTTCCTAAATCTAACACCATTCTACTTAAACAAATATAATTGAGCTAGATAATGGAATAGAGAAGACAAACTAAGCAAGAAAAATGGATAAAGGAGAGGGGTATGGGTTTCTATTTCTCTTATCTTAAGAAAAAAGATGAAGATCTTCAACACTGAGTAAATCTTCAACCAAAAAGGAAGGAAGAGGAGAGAGCTCACTACACTAAGGGTTAATGAAAGGAGAACAAAGAAAATGAATGGGATAAGGAGGTAAGTAGATATAAAATTTGATAGGGAGAGAAAGGGAGGATAACTTTCTCAATGCTTGAATGAAAAAAGTAATGAGGGGAAGGTATGCTGTGTAAAAGAGAGGGTGAGAGGTAAGATGATATGATTATGGCTAGATTCTTAGTTAAAGGGATTATAAGCAAAAATCTGGTTCAAGGTGTGATGGGTCGGGGAAGGCACCAAATATCAAAGGGAAATACTTCCAAGAGTTTAAAAAATTGAAAATCTATGAAAAATCAACTCTAACCTATACTCAGACAACCCCAGATGCTATTATAATCTATCGCCACACTTATTTGTTTGACCTTAAGGCCCCGATCGATCACCTAACACCAAAATCCTATTTCTACCATTCTAACCTTGTTAAAATAATCCATTTCTACCTTAACCTAAACACATATAATTAACACATTAAACTCACATTTTCCAATTATGGTTTCAATGATCCAATTCACACAACATATTAAGTTTCAATTAATTATGATTTACTAGAAAAAAAGGTATTATATTAGTACCCATCTATATGAACACAAAATCATACAAGACATCATATATATCATGCATGATAGATTCATATACTTTATACACAACACACATGTACTGTAACACCCCCAATTTAGTTTTTTTTTGGTGGAAGCGTTAATTTAAAAATTCATGGGTACTACTACCACACTTATCGTAAGTATGGTTTCCTCACCTTTCTTATACCAAGTGATAAGTCTCAAAACAAGTTAAATAAAAAACAAAGCACCAAAAATAGGATACAATAACATAGATAATATTTTAGGTAAATATAATCTATACATAACAATAATCAACATACAATAAGGGGATTAAGAGTCTAAGAAAATTTATTACAATAAAAACTAGCACCTGAAGGTACAACACTGGTTTTTCTTAACTCTTAGACCCATAAGCCCATTCTAAGAATGTGACCTCTTCTTAAGGACTCCACTTATCCTTACTACTCTTATATGCTTCATGTCACTCCATGACCTTCACATATTTATCTGGAAATGTAGTATCAATATGAATTTTTTATACTAATTAAATCACAATGCCTCATAAGAGATAGCATGCTCACATTTCACATAATCACACAACAATCAAAAACATTCTCAAAGCACAGAACACATCCATGACAACTTACAATATTCATGGGATAATATATATATCATCAATGTCTCATTCTCAACAGCCAATCATACTTAACCATTTTACATCATCTCAAAGTACACAATGGCTATATCAAAGTCCATGACCATGATAGACTAACCAAATCAATTCTAAAAAACCAATGTAGGGTACTAAGGTAACTATTGAACCAATCATTTCCATATAAATTTCAAATATGAAGATAACTATTAAAATGACCCACCAAACCAAGAAGTACACAAAGGCAACTACTAAACCATAACTACAACAATCCATTTATGTTTTAACAAAATAGTTACTTTCATTTTTAATTACTTGAGGGGATATAACCAATTCATTAACATTAAGGTACACCTGATCATATTTGTTTTTAGGTAAAATGTAAATTTATTAAAAAAATTGAGAAGATAGGAACATTCAAACAGATCTTGACCAAAACAGGAGATACCAAAAGGAAAAAAGCTAAGTAATATATAAACTCCTAGATTAGATTATCTATACAATCCATCAAACGAGTGAAACATTTGTAATGTTGGAATCTATTCATCCTTTATACCAAATCAGACATGATTTTCTTCTAGATGGAGTCAGGAGGTTGTGATTCATTTATGAAAATTCTTTTGTTTCTCTCCTTCCAAATGTGATAAATGGTGGAAGCAACTAAGGCACAAATAAATTATTTTCATACCCTTGGACCCCAACCACCTGTAGTTGCCTAGTGAATAATGTCTTGCCAATTAGTAATGTGTTGGTGACATCCTAGCTTGAGTAAAAGAGGCAGCCAAATAGATTTAGCAAATGTGAAATCAAAGAATAAATGAGATTGACTTTCAGCTGCATCATTGCAAAGCACACAATTTTCTTCAATCTGCAAACCATTGGCTTGAAGTTTATCTCGATTTTGGAGGCGGCCCAAGACAGTAAGCCACAAGATAAAATAATGTCTTTTGGGGGAGTAATTAATCCACACGAAAGAGAACCAAGGAACTTTGTCATGGTAGGGTCTAATAATATCATATGCCGTTGAGATAGAAAATTTTCCATGCTGGATAATGTGTGACAAGTTAGGATTTTGGAGACTAATATGAGCTAGTTCCCTAAGTCCCAGTAATTTCTTGAGGATCCATGATGAAGAAGTTCTCACCCCAACCTCCAAAATATCCATCCTTTTAAGATAGTATGCATGATTCCACTTCACCCACATAAGGTCTTTTTTTGCATCTAGATGCCAAATTAATTTACACATTGTAGCCCTATTCCGCCAGAGAATGTTAATAAGGCTTAAGCCCCCTTCTTTTTTAGGTAAGCACACTAAGTCCCAGGCTACTAGAGCATGTTTTGAGACATTAGAACTCCCTGACCATAAGAAGGCACGACATAGAGCATTAATTTATGCGATAACATGAACTGGCAGAGGGAAGACCATGCTCCAATAAGTCTGTAGGCTAAAAAGGACAAACTGAATTAATTGTAGTCTTCCTACATAGCTAAGTAAGGTAGTCTGCCAAGCTCTTATTCTTGAAGTGAATTCGTCAATAAGTTTATGGTAATGCTGCTTAGTAATGTATCTTCCATCAAGGGGAATGCCTAGGTATTTGAAAGGCAAGACCCCTTCAGATGTGTGAAAAGAATGAAAGATTTCATCCTTCAGCCACTGAGAACACCATCCTTAATAATATACATGAATTTTTTTGCATTCATGCTGAGGCCATAGATGTGTTAGAAATGGATGAAAGTGTTGAGAACTGTTAAAAAAGAATCATGTGTACCATTGTAGAATAATAGGAGGTCATCAGCAAACATAAGATTAATGATTTTTAGCTTTTTGCACCTAGGGTGAGGAGAAAAAGAAGGATTGGACCATAATGTTTGGAAGGCACGATTTAGATACTCCATTACTAGGACAAAAAGATAGGGAGAAAGAGGGCCTCCCTGTCTCAAACCTCTTTTGGCTGGAAAAGGAGGACGAAGAACACCATTAAATTTGATGGAGTAGCTAACAGTGGATACATAAGACATGATGGTCTTTACAAAATGGGCTGGGAAATGCAGGCCAACTAGAATCTTTTCAAGGTAATCCCAATGAACAGAGTCATAGGCTTTCTTCATATCTAATTTGACCATGATTCTAGGTGATAAATTTTGCTGATTATAGCCCTTGATGATTTCAGTAGCAAGGAGGATATTATCTGTAATAGAGCTGTCTTTGATAAAATCTGATTGAGCTTCTCCAATCAAAGATGTTAAAATAGGTTGGAGCTTGAGGGTAATAAGAGAAGTTATAATTTTGTAGAGAGTATTACAACAAGAAATAGGACGATAAACACCTGGGGAAGAAGCATTTGGAATTTTGGGGATTTGGTTAAGAGTGGTAACATTCAAACCTCTAAGCATAACACCTGTGGTAAAAAAAAGTTGATATTACCACATAAAGATCTGTACTAATGATATTCCATGTAGCCTTGAAAAAGTGTGAATTATAACTATCAGGGCCAGGGGCTTTGCCATTAGCTAAGGAGAAAACTTCATTCTTCACTTCCTCATAAGTAACAGGTGCTAGTAGTGACAATTGTTGTGTGACTATGACTATAGTTCCTCTGTAGAGAGTACTAGGATCAAGAGGGTAAGAGTTTAAGGAAGCTGAGCCTAGTAAGTGATGGTAGAAGTCTTGGAAGATTGAAAACATTTCTTGCTGACCAGTGTGTTTAACCCCTGTAGATTCAGTCAAGGAATGAATCTAATTCTTTATTTTCCTCCCCTTCACAATGGCATGGAAAAACTTTTTATTATCATCCGCTAAAGTTAGCCATTGAATATGTTCCTTTTGCTTATAGAACATTTCCTCACACTTGGCCAAGTAATTGTATTTATGGAGTAAATGTTGTTCTTGATGGTGAAGAGTATTGTTTGAGAAGTTCTTATTCAGTTTAAGTTGAACTATCTCCAACTCCTGCTTTGCTTGTTGCACTCTTTTACTAATGCCACCAAATCTACTCTTACACCTGATCATATTAGTATGTAAAGACATTACAATACCTTACACTAAAGCCTAATGATACTACAATATATCTGATCATACCAACACA
The DNA here is from genome assembly GCA_039764185.1 of Tamarix austromongolica. Taxonomy (NCBI): domain Eukaryota; kingdom Viridiplantae; phylum Streptophyta; class Magnoliopsida; order Caryophyllales; family Tamaricaceae; genus Tamarix; species Tamarix austromongolica. Next base: position 73,476,032 of record CM077816.1, on the reverse strand, counting down.
CATAGGAAACATAATATCCTCCCACCTAGGTCACCTAATGCTTAAGTATAGATACTTTCTATAGGGTCCGTAAGTCATTTATGGAGTAAACTAGGACCTTACTAGGGTGAACCGACACACTATCGAAACTCAAACTGAGGTGTATACCTCATCTTTAGGGTTGCTACCCCTAAGGAGATACCAATCCCAAACTCAAGGTCTTCCACTTTAAGTGTTAATATTTTTTAAGGTGATCACAAATATCCCCTACAACAGAACAACACCCATTTCCATTCTTTTTATAACAACACCCTCTCTCACTCCTCAAGGGGGAGAAACATCCATGCTTGTTGCAACAAGTATAGAAGAAACAACCATGCTTGCCTTAACAAGGAGGGCTGCACTAGTGCTTATTCACAGAACCAAGGGGGAGGTAGTGTAAGGTAGTAATACTCAACATAGAAGGTTTCACCAATAATATCAAAACAACAAAGGATAAAATTAGGAATTTGGTGCAAATGGAATCTTGGAAGGATAGAGAAGAAGAACATAAACCAAGGGCTTCAGTTTTGGTGCGATACAAGACACAAAATGGAGAGGAAGATTCCCTTATGTAGGCTAGGGGCATGAATGATTGAGCATATAAGGATGAGGGAAACATGGGAGGTAGAGTATGGGGTGAATAGAGGGAAGAGCGGTTAAGAAGACATACACACCGAGGAAAGTGACATATGGAGAAGGCTAAGTAAAATAGGGTAGAGATGTTATTTCAAGTAGTTGAATCGGGGAAAAACATCTAGTAAGTATAATTAGTGTGCCTTAGTAAAACATATATAGGTTAGGGTTTGAACTAGGGTTATAACTAATAACCTAAATTCTATTCAAATTTTATCCTAATTAAATTTATATTAATTATATCATATTAATACACATAATTACAACAAATGTAATGCAACAAATCCTACGATAATTATTTAAACTAATTACACATAATTACTATTTTATAATTATGGTTTCTACAAACAGGGAATTACACGTACAAGGTAATACATCATCATAGTCATTTCTTGCAAAGCCCAACCATAGATCACACACTCTTTTAACAATCACCAAACTCTCGATTCCCATCCTACTCCTAAGTAATCATGACTTCTAAAATATACCACATTATTCACCTCAACCACTCCCCAACCCCAATGCTAATACAAATCATGGAAATCTCTAAAACACCTCTCAAAGACAAGCTCATAAATTAATAAATCAAGACCAAACCCCTTTCCTTTATACCATAGTTCACCATTCAACATCTAACTCAACAAGGTAAAACACCAAATCCATACATGGGTCCGCTAAGAGTATTATCCCATTAGGAATACCCTAGGGTTTTCCTAGAAAAATAAGAATCACCTAAAACTAACTAAAATTATATGCTGCCATCAAAAAATAATATGCCAAGTAATAGTCAAACATTTGAACTAAAAAACACAACTCATAAGCCCAAAATCCAAATTAGATAACCAAGGCCAAGGCTAAGATAACTCCCTAAGTCACAATCCTCACAAGGATAATCTGGGTTTCTAAAATAGATAGAAGATTTAAAACATTTAGGATTAAGAAAACCAGATCTTATATGAGACCTAATTCATAGTAGCCAAAATCTATAATATCATTTGTAAAAATTCTAAATTTAGTACTTAAAAATTTCATTTTAGCACAATCTATTATAAAAAAAAAATATCAGCATTATACCACAACCAACATAGAGAAATTTATGACTAATACCTAACTAGTGCTGGTTTAAAGGCCAAAACAATTGAAACTCAAATATTAGGTGTGGTAAGCACCTAATCCAAGGTTGTGGCAAAACCTAACCGGAGTAGACAAGAGAATAGATTTAAATATGATACACCATGTTTACAAATCTCAGAAGCCCAAAGGTAGGAACAACAAGTATAAAACAAACTACCACCATAATAAGAGATAATGAATAACCCTAACAATACTTTGATCCAACCCTCACAACTACCACTATCAATAAAGTCTGTAAGGTTAATATCACCCATTAAGTAGGCATAAGACCATAAAACATAACCTATCGACATAAAGATAGTAAGTAAACCGCTATACAATATAAAGCATGCAATGGTTAGATGGAACACACAGAAGGTAACATAAGAATCATGAAATCAACACATCAAAGAGTGCATGCAATAACTAAATACCATAATCATATCATACTATAGACCATATACTCATCACATCAACTTAAGTTTATTACATCCATTTCATTAATCCAACTTTACCTAGGATGCCCCATGAAGGGGAAACACCAACCATAATTAAACCCTTTTTCCCATAACTCATAAACATAAGAAGGGAAATACTAAGAAAATTGTTGCCTAATATACCCAAATCAAGTAGTGCATAGCGGAAACTATCAAACCAACATAACAAAACCAAATAGTACACAGAGGAAACTGCCAAACCAACATACCAAAACCAACTAGTGCATAAAGGTTATTGCCAAACCAATATACAAAAACCATCTAATTAAATCACCATACAAGAGTTACTCTTGTTTTAAATCCTCTTAGGGGATATAATCATGACTCAAGGGCACTCACATGCCTCTAATATATTAGCACACAAAGCAACACAATACCTATAAATTTTATAACCTGGAGATGCATCAAGTACCCTAGTCATACTAGTATACCAAGATAGCACAATACCCTCCCGTCCTAGATCAGCTAAGCCTTAAGTGTGCATATTCTGTAGTAAGTCCCAATGAATAATTGAGTATGTTAGAGATTTAGCCATGATGTTTAGACATCTAAAAAAACCATCAAACTAAATAGAGCGCCTCCACTTTATCTATAGGATAACTCTAAAGACGCACAATTCTATTCTTGAGGTATTCCTTTCCAAATATTAGTATTTTGTTTAGTGATCACAAATATCACATATGATAACCAATCCATTGTAATACCACAAATTATAAAAATTAAATCATTCATTACCATGGCTATACATGCTCAAATCTTAACATATTATATATCAAAATTTGAGTACAAGATGCAAGGAAACTAATGGTAAGCTCAAAAATATTAGAGAATGTCTTGGCAAGGATAATGATGTCCTTGACCGAGCCCCCTCACAAACACATACATACTTATTTTACCACAATAAATCCTATTATAACATGCTATCATACATATATGAAAATAAATGGATTAAGCATATTCTAGCATAAAAAATTATATGGTCACATACTTAGAGAAAACATAAAAATTCATGGTGTATATATATTTTTTTATGGAATTATAAGGAAGCATCGATTCCACTAGTAGAATATAGAATGTCCTAAACATGAAATCACATTAATTTCACATCTTTAATAGAAGCATATGGATCACCTCTTTTTTCAAGAAAATAGAGAAAAAATAAGAACAATGAAGCGACAAATGACCTAGCTCCCAACTATTCTTGCCTCTCCTTAAAAACAAACAAAAGACAACAAAATTAGTATCTAACACTTAAAATAATCAAGATAACATCAACATTAATAAAAAAATAAAAATGAAAATATGGCATACCAAGCAAGTGGTTGGGGTATTAAAGAGAGAAGAAGGAGGAGCAGAACACTTCAAAATTTTCTAAATCTACCCACCCTTATACCCAAACAACTATAATGAGGCTAGATAGAGGATTAGTGAAGAAAAATGGATATATGAGAGGGATGTGGGTTTCAATTTTGGTTTCACTTAGATGAATAATAAGGATGAAGATCTTCAACACTTCAATCTCTAACAAAAATGGAGGAGGGAAAAGATAGATAAATGTACCAAGGGTTAAATGAGAGAAGAATAAAGCATATGTATAGCATAAAGAGGGAAAAGGCTCCAAAATTTGATAAGGAGAGAGTGAGAGAGGCTAACTTATTTAACACTTGAATAAAAAAAGTGATGGAGAAGGTATGATGTGTAAGGAAGTGGGGTGAGAGGTAAGGTGAGATGACTATGGCTAGATTCTTAGTTAAAGGGAGGATTGTAAGCAATAATCTGGTTAAAGGTAAGGAGAGTCAAGGAGAGCCCATCAAAAGGGGAGGACTACTACAAGTTAAAATAGATTAAAAATCAACAAATAATCAACTCTTCTTGACACCACGACAACCCTTGGTTGACCATTTCTCGTTTGCTCGAACCCTTTTATGGTGTTGTATTTTACCACTAAGCTTGGTCATCCTTCTAGCACCAAAATCCTATTTCTACCCTTTTAACCTATTTTAACTAATGTATTCCCTCCCTAATCCAAGCACACGTAATTAGTACATCAAACACACATTTTACACCTATGATTTCTTTGATCAAATTTACATAACATATTAAGTTGTGATTATATTCTTAATTAGGGTTTACAGAAAATGAGATATTACACTATTAGTTAGAGTATAAAATGTTGAATAATTTTTGTTACTATGTTGTAAAGTATTTTTTTCTAGTTTTAGCATAGAAAAAACAAAGATGAGTTTTTAATAACAAGATATCTTAAATTTAAAGAGTTTTAAATGTTCATTTATTAATAAAATATTAAGAGTGATTTATTATTAATAAAATTTTAGGAAATATAAGAAATTGAGAAATAACTGTAATTATTTATTCCTTTATCTTTATTGAATCAAAAGATAATAATATATAATGGACCAAAAATAGGACAAATCCTATATCATGTGACCATTCACACCATTTTCACAATGAGGATGATCGACATTTTATTTTTACTTTTTAAATTAAAATATCGTTCATTAGGACTATTAAAAAAATTCACCATAATAGTTATGAAATCTTTCTCAATTAATAGATACCTATATTTATATAGTTTTAACTTAAAAACTAATATGTATGTTTATTTTACAATTGTTGAACATATCTTTCACCATTATTATTTCACCATACATATAAAACAATCTTTCACCATAATTGAATTAATCTTTACTATCATATAGTCAATATTTTGTTATTGGTCATAAATTGATCTTTCGCTATAACTTAAATAGTCTTTTACTAGCTTTGATCTAATCTTCCACCATAAATATAAATAATGTTTTATGATCTATACATTGATATTTCACTATAACTAAACTAATATTTTAACATTGTAGAGTTGATTTTTACCAGAAGATATAGATATAGCGAATGTTTCACTAGGCATAATCTAATCTTTCATTATAATTGATTTGATCTTTCATTGTAATTGAACATATATTTTACCATAATTGAATTGATCTTTTATAAATGCTATATATACTTATCTTTCACTATTTTTATACATATATTTTATTATTATTCTACTAAAATTTAATAATATATTTCAACATTAATCTCATAGTTGTTTACCACCATTATATGTATCTTTTACAATTATTGCACTTATATTTCTTCATTATTCTATTAATAATTTTTATCATTATTATATAAAAATTGGTATTTCATCATTACTTCACACATATTTTACTATTATTTTCCTAAAACTTTACAATTGTTTTACTTAAAATTTATTTCATTATATTTATTATGACTGCTGCAATGATTTACCATAATTTTTTTTGGCAAAATAAAATATTAATATGATATGGATATTTATTTAAAAACAACAGTATTATAATTATTATTATACAGTTATTTTATTTTTTAATCATCCTAATAAAAGATAATTTATTTTTAAATAATTCTACAAAATGCCGACGTTCGCACACTATAGACCGTGTGAACTCGTGTGAACTGAAGATGCGCACACCGAATGTCGGCTCTCCGCCATGAAGCGTGAAAATGGATATCCCTACTTTATTGATGTGTATGTTGCTGGCTCACAACCTCTTTTCGTGTTTCTGTCTAGCTGGTGGTTATCTTGGTGGACCAAGGAGCCGTATTTTTCTGGGCTTACTCTCGTCCTATTTTATTATCCGGGTCAAGTTATACCAAGTGTAACATTTTTGTCACATACTACAAGCGTGGTAAACATGGTTGCTATAATTGAACTTCGCTTGGTAAAACGTTAAAAATAAAAGAGTCATAATTTTAGTGAAAATGGAACAAAGACTAATATGAAATTTATAAACTTTGCGATTGTGTTGGTTTTATTAATTTCTATTTAGCTTTCTACAATCCTATACCAACTCAAAGCAAATGGATTATTATTATTTTGATTATTAAAACAAAATTGGACTTTGCATATGAATATTTATAAAGGCTGTGATTAATTTATATCGATCCTACAATTTAATTAACTTTGCACCAAAGCTTGATACTTATGCAATATTGGGTGATGTGTATAGAGAGAAAAAAGAGGCCACAACCTTAAGGATGGTAATAGGACGGGTAGGTGACGGAAACTCCATCTCTATTTTCTATTCCGATAAAAAAAATCATCCTCGAATATCTCTTGACTTTTATTTTTTTTATCGAAAAATCCTTGACATGATCTCTGCGGGGTTCAAATTTTTATACCTGACTCAATCCTCTATTTATTCTCCATTTTCAATTATTTTTTAACCTTAAAACCCAACTCAAAGTCCGACCTCATTCCTAATACTGTATCTTATTTTTTTACAATATATCTAAAGTTATATTCTATATAAAATATTATATAGAATATTTATAGAATAATATTAAAAAAATTCGGATAGATTTAGAAATGGAGATCCCAAATCCGCCCCCACCCTATCCTCGAAAAAATCTCTAAACCCGAATCTAATTTCCAAGATCTCTTTCCAAACTTGAATCAGAATGAAAATTTTTCGATGGATCCCGAAATTATAGGAAAAATTGCCCATCTCTACACACGATTATATGGAAAGAGCCCAAGCAGAAGACAAACAACATCAAGGCTGCCTAACCTATCCCCATTCAACGGTGCTTGCGCACATTTGTGCACATTTGTCTTGAAGTTAAAAACTGAATCTGAATCAAAATAATTCATGTGGTAGAAGAGCCCCGAATGTAGACCCCCTCCAAAAGTCAATCATGCATTCACTCTGGCCAATTATTTGTGTCATTTGTCTACTTTTCGGAGTTTAGACAAAAAAAAAAAGATTTTAATTAAATTCTGTTTTGGTATCTTTATATTCTGACATAATATTTTATTGAATACTTAAGATTTTAAAGTTGTACTAGATTACCTACATATTTTAGTTTTATTTTATGTGAATACCAAAATGGATACTTTAATCAAATTAGAAATGTGATATATTTTCACTATTGAGTTATTCAAATGAAAATAGATAAACAAGTGAAGGTACAAATTTTTTAAAAAAAAATTATTACATACATACGGTACTTAATTATAAAATATTATGTTAAATGTTAGTATCCTAAATCAAATTAAGCATAAGTTTTAGTTGATTAACTTGGCATTTGACCTAATACCTTGTATTTTTAATAATTTTATTTAGATATATTCATATTTTAATTTAATTTCAAGTACCTCAATTGAGATAAAATAATTATTTTCTTGTAATACCCTAATTTATATAAAAAAGAATTTTAATGAGGAAGTTAAATCAAATGTGAAGCAGTTTCTAACACGTTTTCTACAAGTTCAGCTCTCTTACCTTTCTTATATGAAACACATGGTTAAAATATTCAGACTTAAAATAATAAATTTTATAACACAAATAGGGAATATATATATATAGATCTAAAAAGGAGTGGAACCCTTGAAAAAAGGGACATAGAGAGTAATATCAAAATAAACGAGAAGAGATATGTATCCAGATAAGAAAAAAATATTAACAAGATATACTTGATATTTCTATTCTAACCTCAACCTCTAATACAAACTTTGGAAAATCAACGATGTCTTCACAGACGTCGACCTTCACATAAACTTCTAAAAAAATAGCAACAAGAATAGAATAAGTACGATGATCGTATTGAGTAAACTAAATCTACTAAAAGTCAATAACATGCATTTGCGTAAGACACAGAATACACTAAAACAAAAGAATATAAGAAAACATGCTAATATATACAATATGAAATATTTGATGAAAATCTACTATTCATCATTGTTCATAATATCCTTCACTATTTATCACTATTTATTAGTGTTCATTATTATTTATTACTCTTCATCACAAACCCTTAAAATACACAAACACTTAAAACACGAATTTGAACACTGAAATGGTTTAATCCACACTCATGCATGGTTCACTGATTATTTTGATCCATATTATCTTATCACACAATCCACCAAGTTACATTTTTTCTAAGAGAAAACACACATAATTCGAAGCACTAATGACTAAAACATCAATCCAAAGCCACGGCTAAGGAATTATCTCAAAACTATTGAGGAACACTTTATCTTCAAATATAGATACCCCTATAGGACTTGCAATTTACATATATAGTAGAAAAAAGGCTCGTTACACACTAATGGTTTAGCATAAACACATATATAAATAGGGAGTGCATCCCTTGTAAACCCCACCTCTAAGCTCATCTCAAGGCAACCCACTTAAATCCCAAACTCAGTCTTACATTTGAATTTTTAGAAAATTTCAGATATATTAATGATTACCACTCCAAAATAAGCCTACACACCAATTTCAAAAAAATTTACTATTCATCATATACTATTCATACACCAAATATTATGTAGAAATATGCCAAGAAGTTTAAATTTAAAAACTGAAAAATTTTACTATTACTGGGATTTAGTATTCACATTAAATCATTATTCCCATAAATTTGGTATTTCGAGAGTTATATCAATGGTTAAGTTCAACCATTGACTCTAAAATATCTAATTAAGTCTTTTATGTGCAAAATGACTAAAATGCCCTTAATATAATAATTATGAATAAAATACTAAACTAACTCCTAAAATTTTAACATTAAATACTAAGCACATTTAATCAATAATTATAATTTTAGAACACAAATATTTAAATAAAAATTCATATTTGCACATAAAAAGACTAAAATACCCGTAAACTCTAAAAACACAAAAAATGGCATAAATTTTATTATACGAGGATCTAAATCCTCAAAATTTTCAAAATATTAATTAAACACATTATGAATATATTAGAACACCAATAATGACCGAACTCATAGCCTAGATATTAAATGAACATAATATCCTTTATTCATGCTTAAAATTTAATTTAATCATAACTTTAATTATAATTAACCAAATTAAGACTTTAAATAAATGAAATTGCATATAAAAAACATAAATAATCCACTGGAATCATCATAAATTAATATTAAACACCAAAACATAGAATCATGCTTAAAGGATGAATTGCCCAGAATATGGCAAAAATGCCATTAACAATAACAACAACATATGTAAGCATTCAAAAAAATAAAAACCTATATAAGCTTAGTATAATTTAGTTTACCAAGTCCTTATCTCCAATTTTGAGAAAAAATCAGCTCAAAATCAACCCTTTCCAACCACTTGAAAACCTTGCACCATAATCACCAAAAGCCATCAAAAGACTTAAAAAATGCACAACAAAATAAACAAAAGTAAGAATGAAGGATAAAATGGCTTAAACTTCCTTAAAATAATTTATGAAATTAAGGAAGATCTTAGGAATATTTTCCCTTAGTTTCTTTAATTTTTAACACGTAATTTTTGTAGGAAAAACAATAATGAGCTAAAAATCAAGAATAAAGACGTAAAAAAAAATCAAAACAAATGCCAAACAATGGAGGAATGTCTTGAGGTTGAACGATTATGTTCTTGGAAGGTTAAGTCTTGAAATTATGAGGAAGAAAAGAGATTAGAAGAATTTTTGGTTGAAGTTTAGATATTTAACAACTTAAAGGAACTTTATGCTTGTAATAATAGAAAACAATGAAAAAAGACAGAAAGAAATCAGACCAAGACTGGAACGAAATAATCATGGTTAGAAAAGTAAATTTCAACCTTTATTTTATATACTTTAGGATGATAGGAATTAGTTTTAGATATTTAGGATAGCTTTTGTTTAGAGAAAGTTGACTTTTGGGGGCTAATTAAATCTAAAATTGGCAGAGTTTTTTATTTTATAAAAAAATTCTTCAAATATTTTTTACCCATTTTTCATTCATATTTAGCTTTAATATTCCAAAATATAAGTATCCCTAAAGTTTGGTAAATGTTTGCTGGATAAAAAGCTCATTTCATGATTTAAAACGCGAGTAAGGGTTAAGGAAGGATAGTGAGTATTATTTTTTCCCCATAAATTTTCATTAAAAAATTTAAAAGGACTAGGAGGCTCATAAAAGGCCAATAAATTCAAATATGATCAAATTAGGAAGGTTTGGAAGATTTTTGATGATCAAAATTGGTATAAGAGTCTTACGGGATTTAAAATCTTAAGAAGGGTTAAACACTCGAAATGAAACATTTTAAAAAAGTAACAAGAGAGAAATGAATGATTTTTTTTATTATAAATAATTTATTATTATTATAATAATGATAATAAAATTTTTAAAGTTTGTGGTTTTATAATTTTAGACTCCGGATTTTCATCATGGACTTCAATTACTAATGGTTTGGCTTAGAGGTTCTGTTGTTCGTGTATTAAAGTTTAGCTCGACTCTACCTCGGCATAACATGGCTACCACTAAATAGTCAAGCCATGAATTGTTGTTCAAGTTTTAGACTTTGTGGATAATTAGCTATAACAAAATTAACTAAAGGTCGAGCTAAATGGGTTTCTAGTCATCTTAGAAGCTATGGTAAATGCCTCTTCTGAATAATATATGCTAAGTGTTTGATAAAATGGGTTAGGATTTTCCATTGATATTTAGTTTCTGAGATTCAAGCCTCTTTGGATCTACCGATCCCCATTTTTGGCTTTGAATAAAGGTTAGTGTGGTCGGAGACAATTTGGTATTATTCATGTTGAGAAAATTTTCCCACTTATTTAGGTGGGAAATAACCCCATTGTCAATAACCTACATCAGCCAAATCAATAATAATTTCCTTGGCCAACTAACCAATTATAAAGAAATATAAAATTATATTGCAGGTATAGAGAAAGTGAGAATTTATCGGATGAAGGATTTAGATACTTTTATTGAGTATAAATATTTGGAGAAAATTAAGAGCTTGCACCTACTTTACAAATGGTAAGGAGATGACCATTTATATCCCCAATCATTGTTACTAAAACACTCAATATTGGTTGTCTTATTTATACATCTTTCTACTCATTCTTAGGAAAACATACAAGTTATAACTTGATGATTGATTCTATGAGTTGACCCTTATCAACTTATAGATTGTCATACTAATAACTACCAAATCACTTATATTAAAGAATTTTTTAACTACTCTCTAACATCCTTTCTTAACTCAAGTCTCTTACCAGGTCTATGCCCTTAGGTCTTCCTTACTAACTAATCTCACTAGCACTACAAGAAAAGCTATTTTTGGCAACGGGTTTTAGCCATGACTTAAAATTTTCGTTGCGAAAAAATAATTTTTTGCAACAATATATAACTTTCGTGGCAAAAGCTTGTTGCCGTAAATTCTCCTTTTTTTTTTCAACAATAATATGTCGTTGCTATAAAAAATATTTTTACTGCCATAATAATTGTTCGTTGCAAAAAAATAGATAACTTTTGCAACGATAATTTTGTTGCGAAAAATTGTATTTTGTAACAACCTATCAAGTCGTGACTAAAATTATTACGAGGGTAGAAGGTGTTTCATATACCTTATTTATCGTCATGAGATATTGTTTTTGGTAAAAAAAAAATAATAGTTTTATTTAATAAAAATAATATTAGCCAAAAAAAATAAATTTATAAGAATCATATAGAATATTACACTATTTTTTATCCAATTAAAGTGAATTAAGAAATGAATAAAATTATTTGAAAAGATTATAATAAAATTAACTTTGTTATGTACCAACGAATTTTACTAATTGTTGGAAAAAAATATTTTTAGAAATGTCAATATAACTTTAGCAACGGATGTATTAAATTGTGGCGGAAAATAATTTGATAATTTTCAAACTTTACTAACTTTCGCAACGGAACCGATAAAATGTGGCTAAAAATAATTTTCTAAATTTCAAATTAACTTTTGCAACGGATAAAATCATTACGAAATATTGAGGGAAAAAATAATTTCACCAATTGCAAATTAAGTTTAGCAACGAATTTATGAATTGTGGCAGAAGGATTAAGTTGATAAATTTTAATATATGTTTAGCAACAGATTTATTATACTGTGCTCGAAAATAGTTTTATAAAGTTCAAACTATGCTAATTTTGGCAACGATTCTGATTAGTTGTGCCGAAAAATAATTTACTAAAATTTTCGTTATTTTTTGCAACGGTCAAAACCGTTACCATATATCTTTATTAGGCTAAAAAACATTAAGCTGGACTTTTCGGCGGTAAGAAACGACAAGAAAATTTTCTTAATCGTCCAAACTCTTCTAAATAGCTTCTCGACATACTCTCATGGTTGTTTCTAGTAAGGTCTGTGGCCGAGCATAAACTCTACAGCCAAGCAACGTACACAACCTTGCTTCCTTCCGACATTGCAACGGACGACGACTGGTGGTGTCCGGTGGTGATTCCGACGACGGGCGCTGGGCTTCGAGTACCTTCGACGGCTGCAGACTCTGTCATCCAGCACATCAGGTAAGATGGAGGAAAAAGGGCTTTTTTTGCTACAAAACTGAAGATAATTGACGAGGTTAAGCCTCATTGAAAGCATAATTCCTTGTTTGATATGTTTATCTGATTTATTTGTCTAGTTTCTAATTTAGGTTTAGATTGAATATGCATGAGGACCTGCGGGTTTAGATATACTTCAGTGAATAGATCGGTAATTGTTGGGAACTTGTGGTTTAATAATAGTTTTGTGACTGTGAATCAGATATAGTTGTGAAATGAATATTAATGATGTTTAAGATAGGTAGTTACCATATTAGATTGTAGGAGTTACAATTGTATAATGAGATAGACATATAATGGAAGAATTTGTAAGTTTGGGATTGAATATGCATCGAGTAAAATGTGGTTGTGTTTTGCTTTCTATGTTGTGTTTTGGTCTCTATGTATGCAATTATTTAATCAGCCTATTCTACTATATTATCATCATGCACATTATGAGGAAAAATCCAGGATTGGGGCTATATTATCAAAGTCAGTACATTTGTTTGATCTAGCATGGATGTTATGTGTATGGTGGGGATGTATTTAGTATTTGAGGGGATATTTTTCTCTTCCTGGGTTCTTATGTGTGATGATAGAACCTGCTTGTATTTAGTATTTGAGGGGATATTTTTCTCTTTATACTCAAGGGCTTGTATGACTTAATGACTTAATGTGGTTTACAATGTGGACTTCCATTCAATTCTAAGCTCCAATTGTTTCCAACTTTGATAGATCATTCCTACTTGGTTAAGCTGCTTGGCAATAAAAGGAGACTTGATTGAAGCTAAAGTAGTCCACGAACAGATTTGTTGCATGGTTGAAAGGTAAGAACCTGCTTCTATTTAGTACATTTTTTAGCAACTGGTAAATACTTGCCTACTTGTGTGCAGGAAGGGAAAAATGTTCTGAATGCTATACATTGAGAATATGCAGGTCTGAGAGAGGAATATTGGGTCCAAACAATCAGTAACTACCTAAAATTATCCTTGTGGTTGTGAGGTCAGTTTATTATTTTTCTAATTTAGCTCTTGGTGATTGAATTTATAATTTCTTTTTGTGGAACTTGCTGAGGAGTACAGTAGTATACTATTTTCATACAATAATATTGGCATTATAATACTGATGATGTTTTTAATTTTTAGCATTCTTATAGGCTTCTCTTATCAAAGAAGGCGAACTAGATATATCTATTTTGACAACTACAGGTATTTTTTTCTTTTAGTCCTTATTTTTTTTCACTCATATGATTACTCTATAGTTTTCCATTTGGTTTTGTATAGTTTACATGAAGAAAGTATATATGGAAATTTTTTAAGTTATGATAATTTTTCTATTAATTGCTATTCTTTATATCATCCAAAATTGTTTAACTTTTTATGGAAATAAAAATTAGGTAATGCAAATGGATAAAGATTGGATGAAATTGAATCGAGCGTCGCCTCAATATTTAGAAGGGATTGATGATTTTCTAGATTTTGCTTTTAGCATGTCACATTCAGATGAACAGTTAGAATCTGAAAGAATGATTAGTTGTCCATGTAATAAGTGTGCAAACGTGCATTTCAAAAATAGAACTGAAGTTTGCTTTCATTTGTTGAAAAATGGAATTCTACAAAGCTATGTAGTGTGGGATAACCATGATGAGGTGTTAAATGTCTCGTCATCTGACCATGACACTTCTATTGATCATGATGACATGCTAGAGATGTTAGAAGTTGGTTGTGGTGTGACTGTGATGGATTTTTTTAGAGAATGATGGTAGAAATGAACATAACTTCACTTTGGAAGAACCTACTGGCGAAGCAGCTCGATTCTATCGCCTCTTGAAGGAGTATAAAGAGCATTTGACTTTGGATGGCTCTAGAGTTTCAAAGTTAGGGTATCTTATGAAGTTGCTACATCTTAAATGTATGAACCCTTGTAGTGATACCTCCTTTACTGAAATGTTGAAGCTTCAAAATGGGACATTAGGTTGTAATTTTCCGAATTCCTATGATGAGTGTCGTAGGATCATCCGTGATTTAGGCCTAGATTGTATAAAAATTCATGCATGTCCAAATGATTGCATCATCTATTGGTGTGAACATGTCGATGCACAAGAATGTCCGCAATGCCATACCTCAAGGTGGAAGATAGATGGCAAAAGGGCTCCCCATAAAATTTTACGATATTTTCCTATAAAGCGTAGATTGCAAAGGTTATTAATGGCAGCAGTGACAGCAAAGGATATGCGTTGGCATAAAGAAGATAGGGTTGATGATGGGATAATGCGACATCCAGCAGACTCTCAAGCATGGAAGTCTTTTGATGAGGAGTTTCCATCATTTGCAAAAGATCCTCGTAGTGTGAGACTTGGGTTAGCTGGTTTCCAACCATTTAATAATTTTGGGGGATCATCTCATAGCATTTGGCCAGTCATTTTGGTTCCTTATAATTTACCACCATGGATGTGTATGAAATCTCCTTATCTTATGTTATCTTTGTTGATTGATGGTCCTAATTCACCAGGAATGGATCTTGATGTCTATTTGCAACCCTTGGTAGAAGAGTTGAAAGAATTATGGGAAGTTGGTGCTGACAGATATGATGCCCATGCTAAGCAAAACTTTGTTATGCATGCATCAGTGCTATGGACTATTAGTGATTTTCCAGCTTATGCATACCTGTCTGGTTGGAGCACTAGTGGATTTTTTGATTATCCATGTTGTCATAGGGAATCTAGATTGCGTTCAATAACAGATAAGATATGTTACATGAGGCATAGACATTGGTTGCCAATGGATCATAGATGGAGACAATTACCTAATGCCTTTGACAAAACAAAGGAAAAGGGTACAGTTTCTATCCCATTATCTGGTGATGATGTTTTGAGGCAGTGTAGTCAGTTTATCCAGGTACCATTTGGAAAGACAGGTACAAAGAGGAAGTGGGATGATACAAATAGCTTATATGGTTGGAGGAAGAAGAGCATACTTTTTGAGTTACCTTATTGCACAAGCTAAAATTACGCCATAACTTAGATGTGATGCAAATTGAAAAAAATATTTCTAAGAATATTATAGGGACATTGATGGATATCAAAGATAAGACTAAGGATAACTTGAAGGCTCGATTATATTTAGTGTCCATGGGTATAAGGGAAGATCTTCATCCAGTTGTTGAAGAGGATAGAGTAAGAGTGCCTATAGCATGCTATACATTGAGGGGTGATGAAAAAACAGCATTTTGCGAGATGTTTCAAAAAGTTGAAGACTCCTGATGGATATTGTTCAAATCTCTCCCGTTGTGTGAAAGATAATGGCCGGAAGATCTCCTATATGAAGAGTCATGATCATCACATCTTTATTGAGCAACTTCTTCCTATTGCTATTCGTGGGCTCCTTCCCAAACATGTTTATGAACCATTAATTGAATTGAGTTCCTTCTTTAGGAAATTGTGCTCAAAGAACTTGAGTATGAAGGATTTGGATGCTCTTGAAAGTCAAATCCCTTACACATTGTGTAAATTAGAAATGGTATTTCCACCATCCTTCTTCACTTGTATGGTGCACTTAGTCATTCATTTGGTAGAAGAGGCGAAGATTGCTGGGCCAGTGAGATATTGTTGGATGTATCCAATAGAGAGGTACTTTTTAAATTACAAGTTTTACATTCATTTACTTTTATATTTAAATAACCTAGTTCTGCATTTAACTTTGTATCAAAATTTATGTTATTAGGTATATGCGTACCTTGAAATCCAATGTTCGAAACAAGGCACGCCCTAAAGGATCAATTGCAATGGGTTATTTAGCAAATGAATGCCTTACATTTTTTTCTAGGTATATAGATGACATGACTACTATGTTTAATCGTAGAAGTCGAAATGATGAAGTTGGTAATGATGACAAAAGAAATCAAATAGAAATTTTTAAACGTATTGGGCGTCCATTGGGAAAGCCTATCCTTCAAGAACTTGGGTTCGAGGAGTTTGATCAAGCTCACTTATATGTCCTCCATAATTGTGATGAGCTTCAAGAATTTGTAAAGTAAGTAAATTGTTATTCTAAAATTCATAAGTGTATTTATCATATATGTAGATTAAGGTTATATATGTAAATTCCTAAAACTTTCAATTTTATCTTCCATGCTAGGATGCACAAAGAAGAACTAGTGATTGAAAATCCAAATCCTAGGAATGTAGAGAGGAGACATAAGACTCAATTTGCAGATTGGGTTTATATTCGTGTATGTCATCTCTCCTTAATTTCTATGATGTGATAAAATCTTACCTATGATGTGTAAATGTATTCATATTTCCTTCATTGATTAATAGGTGGAGAAACTATATAATGAAGGATTAGTTGATGAAATTTTGTATCACTTGGTGTGTCGTCCGTTACGCACCGCAAGCCGCTATAGTGGGCTTATTGCTAATGGGTTTAGATTTCATACACTTGATCAAGAAGTAGATAAGAAATGCCAAAATAGCGGTGTTATGGTGCAAGGAGATGGTCATTCAAATGACTTATATTATGGTGTAATAAGAGATGTTTATGAGTTGCAATATTCCGGTGAAAATCATGTTGTTGTTTTAAAGTGTAATTGGTATGACATGCAACATGAAGGTAGAGGATATAAAGTAGATGAATATGGCATAACTAGCATACATAGAGGCTTTTCATTAAAAATAGATGAGCCTTTTGTATTAGAATCACAAGTGGAGTAGGTCTTTTATGTTCAAGATCCAAGACATGATGATTGGAATGTTGTGATTAAGATAGAGCCTCGAGACTTGTATAGCATGCCGGAAGGGGAAGAAGAGCGAGTACTAGATCAAAGTGATGATGAAGTTGTGCAAGAAGGAGAGATTCAGGGTTCTAATTATGTTTTGCAATCCATAAGACATATGGAAAATGTTTCTTTAGCAACTAATCATTTCAAAGTAGAACGAGGAGAAAAAGTTGTCAAATGGGTAACAAGTAAAATGAAGAGCATAAGTCAACAAAGGGAAGGATGTCAGGGGAAGCGAAAGAAGAGAAAGAAGAAAAACTCAGATTTGGATGATTTTATTGTTGCTAATGATGTTGAGGACTAAGATGTGACTATTTTGTAACTTTTTCCTAAGTATTTATTTGTGTGTAGACATTGAATATATAAAATCGTTTATTCCTTTTTTAGTTATTGTATGAAATTTTAATTACTTTTTTCATAGAGTCATGATTCTAGCATATTATAAATGTTTATTTATTTCAAATTTTATGTAGTGTTCTTTGTAATATGAAATCTAATTACTTTGTTTTAGCTTGCACATATGTCAGGGCAAGATCGACCAAAGAATATGGGTAAGAACATTGTAAACGGAGGTGTTGGTGGTCGTAGAGGGCAAGGTATTATTCTTTTACCTAGTTTGGATGTTATTATAATGTATTCTAATTAATTAACAATATTTTTTCTTTCTTCCATGATAAAACTCAACTGACATACAAACACCCACCATCATGAGGAGTGTCTCTAAACTAGCACATCAACATAATTGCAAACACTTGCCACCACCAGGTAATTAAAATGCTACCCAATTTTGAGTTATACTTAAATTTGTAATATGGGATCCTATTATTTTCATAATCTACTTCTTTCTCCATTTGTAGTAGAGTTTTAAACTTAGCTTCACCTTAGTTAGAAGAGTTTTATTCTTGGTGACAGTATACCATACATAGGTTTATGTTATGGTACTTGATCAGAATGTGGCTGCTAAAGTAGTGCCATTTGACAAAGTATATCAATGTGGCTACTTGTTTCATATTTGCTGGGATTTAGGATGTCAGACAAACAGTTATTTAGCAATTATTTTCTCAGCAAATATATGCACTGGTTTGTGGAATAAGAAAGATATGAAAATTCTTATAAAAATATTTAGCAGCCCTTATTTTTTTATTGTAGAGGCCCTATTTAAGATTAATATTAATAAATCTTGAGACAAACTAATAATAATAATATAGAACAAGATTAAATGAGTATTAATTATATTTTTAAAAAAGGGTAAAACTGAAGAAATAACCTAATAATAATTATGCCATTGACAGGGTTCTGAGAGGTTTAGATGAATGTCACCTCACCTCTACTAGCTAGTGAGCTAGGAAGCAGGCCATTTCAGCCACATTATACATTATGAAATAACCTAATAAATGAATGTATGTCCTCTGAAAGTAGTATAGGCTGACTTTGTCAAATTTGAGTTTTATTCTTAGGGAATGGAATTTTTGATTATTGGCTATTTGGTTTTCCACACAACAATATGAGAAGTTGGAAAGAATATCTTTGGCAATTTATTTTCTTCCTATGGAATTTTCCAAGAACCAGACAGGGCTCAAGTGTTCTTTCTGTTTTTTCTACAAACATATGTAGTGTTCTCTATGGATGTTTCTCTTCATCATCAGCTACCTCTAGATCATTCACTTCTACTGGTGTATCATCACTAACACTGTCAATTATAGTTCTGATCTAGTAGTGCTAACACTGCTACTGTCCTAGTCCCACATTTCTGATTCTTTTACAATCACATCTCTGCTGAATTCAATCTTATTAGATTGTAGATTATACAGTTTATAGGCTCCAGTAGGGTGATATCCTACTAGAATCACCCAAAAAAGCGAGCACAATAAGTAAAGAAAAAACATTCACATCATTATCAAGTTAAAGCTGAAGTACTAATTAAAAAATGACAAGGGCAGACCTGCGTTATATAAACCATGTCTGATGTAAGAGAAAGCCATTCAAGCTTCAGTTGAGATATGTATGCCTGCAGCAAAACATTTATCTTTGCACTAGGCTCCTCCAAGCTTTCCTTAATAGGGATTGTAAAACGTTCTAGAAGTTTAGCAAATTACATCTTCTCATCTTGCCTCATAGTAACATATTTGAATTCTTCACTTAGGGAAAACAACCGACAAAGCTCAATATCACCCATCATTGGCTTTAAGTGCTCATTATAAGTGGATATAGTTCCATGTGTTATGTAGTAGTAACTTGTAATACGACCCAAGTCCATCACTTGGAAATACCCACTCTTTCTATCGTACTTAACCAAATTGTTTTTGTCTAAAATAGTTGCAGTTGAATGAACCTGAAAGAATACAACCCCCAAATAAGCTTGAGCTAGACAAGAAAGATTTAACATTTCAATTCATAATATCCCAAAATCAACAAATGACATAATAGCACTTCAAGAAAAGCAACAAAAGTAAATGATGGTGTAACAGAAAACAATAGTGTCCAAGTCAGTGCTCGGCAACACCAAAGTGATTTCAACACTCTATAGCAATCAAAGAAACCAAAACACAAAATGAATATATGAGACCCACAACATACTGCAACAGATAAGAACCAGACCGAGAGTTGGAATAGTGTCATCAGTAATGTTAACAATAACAATGAGGAAGTTTATTGACTGTCATACATCCACAACATTTATTGACTGTCACTAGCAGCAACTGTAGGAATCCCTAGCACAATATTTTCAGACCTTAAGTGACCTAAACTTCTGTAATTTAGGTGTCCATATCTCTTGTGCCATAGGGCGCTTTCCCTAGTAATCCTCCATTGAGAAAGTATTGGCAATTTGAGGAACCTAATTGAGGTCTGAAAGAGGCATTACTATATAGTCTAACAAGTATAGTAGAAAATGGCAGGGAGGAGAGTGAGGGCAGACTACTAACTGTTAACTGTTAAGAGTTATGATTTGCCAGTGGTATTGTTATGGTTGCCAGCCGCCAGCATAACGAATTGAGATAAATTGAGCAAATGAATTTTGGATAGATGCCATGTGAAAAAGAACATTTGCAAAAAATTTCCTATAAAACACAGTACTATATGTATGTAGTACAGATAAATCCTCACAAGTCTCATCCAGTATACATGGACAATGGAGGCCAAAAACTCTATATCCTTGAACATTGTGAGAGACTTTTAGTTGGAGTTGGCTCATTGGTGAGCTAACCCTCACAAGTGTTGGCCCACATGTGACTGTTATGCATGGAACCAAAATTCAAGTGAGAGAGCTCATGTTAGCAAAGAATATGCTTCCATCACAGTCTGCATGCTCCCTAGTCCATTTTACTAGCAGTTACAATATACTTCTATTCTTACTAGTAAAGAAAATTCTAAATTTCCATATTGGCATACTCTAAAGATCCAATGCTAATTTATTGTATCTTATGTGAGTTTTCTTTTCCAAAAAATTATTGTATTTAAATGTGTGTTTTGTCCCATGCACTAACTCCAAGCTTTAGACTAAAGACACTCACACTCTCCAAACCCTGCCATTAGCATGATTCTTACTGGATTGTTGTTGTTGTTGTGTGTGTTTTAATGAATATTTACTGAAACCAACAATGGAGTAAACTCTGTCCTTAGCATGATTCTCCAACCTTTATATTGAGTAAAGTCTGTCAATTCCTTTCAGTAAACCAACAATGGAGATCTTCCATGCTTATCTTAGGCTGTAGATTATAGTTAAAGTAGTTCTTATTATTACCCACAAATTGTATCAATATATTGTATATCAACAGCTTATGCAACTGAATCAACTCCGTCATTTATCTATATGGTATCAAGAGCTCAGTTTTTGATCCAATTATATTTTTTTTCAGCTTCTTGCTACCTTCCTCTCTCATCTAATGGCCAGCAATAATACCATTCCTAATGATGCCGATCCAAGGTCCCCATTAATCATTGTTTCTCTTCCAAGTATAATCAAACTCAACTTTTATCACTGATTTTGTGAATTCTATCAAGGCTTGCACTGATCAATTGGCTCTCTTAGGCCATTCTATGAAACTTGAAGATATTACTAACAAGGTTCTTGAAAGTTTAGACTCCAATTACCAGGAAATAATTGAAGTTTTCAATGCAAGAGATGATCCCATCTCCTTTCCTGGTCTTATGGAAAAATTAATTCTACGAGAGCTTGTCATCAAGTCCCAAGCAATCCTAAGCTCCATGCCTGCCACTTCCCATGCCACAACCACCCAGCCACATTAGTACCAACCCACCTACACCCACAACCCTTCATCCTCAAAATCGAACCAGCCTTCAAAACCTCCAAACCAAAATACCAACCAACCTTCTGCAATAGATAACTATACAAGTTCTGGTGTGTAGAAGAAAAAAAAACTCACCTTTAACTCCATTGTGCAGAATCTGAAAGTATGATTGGTCTGAAAGAGAGGGAATGAGGGAAGATTGGTGTGAATAACATGCAAGGAACATTTGGATGCACCTAGATTTAGTTATATGTTAGATATATCATTTGTATTCTTTTCTTTATTTTTCTTTCCTTCTCATTCTCCTTTCCTTCTTACTTTTCTCAAATCAAACACAACATAATGCTGGTATATCAAACACCCACAAAAAAAAAGTAAAAGTAATAATAATAAGATAGAATATAAAAATAGATAATCAATGCCTAATCCTAGATTATTTTTTCTTTTCTGCAAAACATAACACTGAACAGAGTAGTTCTGCTCATGTCAATGCATAATCTGCTCCTTTCTCTATTTTTAGCAGAGTTACTGAGAGTACTGAGAGTATATTTTCTATTTCTGTAAGCATGCTGATGAAGTGATGAGTTATTGAGAGTGCTATCATAGTGAGAGTATATTAGAGGTAAGGACAGAGAGTAGGAGATAGGAAGAAATTGGATTGTATAGGGAGGAACCAGATCTATTTTTCTTTGAAATCTCAATGCTCAGCACTCTCTTCCTCCTATTTTTCTGATCTATTTTATTGTTTTAGCTTTGAGTGCATTTGTGGTGTAATTCCCATCATCAGTTTAATTGCTTAATATGACCAGCAAAGAAAGTTATGACATTGTAAATTTTGGCTAATATAACAAATAGAACATACAAGATAATAATTGAAGTTGTCAATGCAATTAATTTCTTCACAATCCTTGTTACAAATTTTAAATTTACAGACCAAATTCAAGTTTTCAAACCCTTTCAAATTGTAACTTGTGAAACCGCAATATATAATTGGTCATGAGTGAAACGACTTTGTTTAACAGAAATTATATTGAGCAAACTTAAAAGGCAGCCTAGAATTAGATGGCCTTGGTTATATTTTCACTGATTCTTATGCTGAAATTAAAGTTCCACTGCAGTCCTATAAACAAAACATAATGATAGAAGCTAGACTCAGCTTCTCTAAGAAGGGAAGTAATAAGAGTTATGGGCTGTTAATAAAATAACAAGTCAAGGAATGGCTTGTAGACCAGCAAGTACTTCAGTAAAATTTATGGGCTGTTATTGGTTCAGTAAAATATGAAGAAAGTTCACAGCAAAATATAAACTACCCTGTTCTCTGATTCTTATCTGGAATTTTCCAGTTCATAAAGTGTGGCACTAGCAGACCAAAGACTATCTGATTTATACAACCATGCTTATATTTGTATTTGGATATGGAAGAGGTAATTTTAGATGGTTCTTTTTTATGCTTAATCCTACTTATTACATGGTTCACTTCTGCCCATTTGATAATTGTTTAACTCTACTAGCTATGGTGAATTTAAATGTACCTTTTTTTTTATCAATGACTTTGTTCATAATGAAGGTAAGTGCATAGGAGATGGAAAAGATGGCAGTGCGAGAAGTAAGAAGAAGTTAAAGTTTGTTTCCAATAGATCCCAATAGAGTATACCTCAACGCAATCAAGTGGAAGAAGTTAATTGTCTTGAAGGTGAACTTAATATGGATGTTCTGGATGTTGTTGGTTCTAATAATCATAGTCCTGGTCAAGAAGAAAATCAAAATATTGATTTAACTATTATGCCTTCGAATGAGCCAGGTAAATTCTCCATACATACTTAAAATCACAAATGTATGTGTTATGGCCTATCAATTTGCTTGTAACTCTATTTTATTGGTTCTATGATATGTTTATATGACTAATAAGGTGGAAGCAAAAGGAATGCAACACGAAAGTTTGTTGATAGAGTTGAGATGACGTTGACGGTGCATGAGGTTGCTAATCCAATGCCAAGAGAAACATATGAATCTAACAATACTCTACCTCGAATAAGAACTCAATATATACATGAAAATATATCTACAAGAAATGTGACCTCGGAAAATGACGGCAATAGTAGTCAAGGTACAGTAATTTTTATTAATCATGTTTGTATATACATTTTCTATTCTTTTAAACTCCTATGATGTATAGATTGGCTAAGCGTTGATTTTATTATCTTATTTTTATTTTTGTAATAGCATCAACTTCTAATGTTAAAAGGAAAAGGGGGCAGAGAGGTAAATATAAATCTTATGTGATCGAGAATAAGACATTAGGTGGTACTGCAAAGCTAGTCGTTGATATACCTGACTATGTTCTCTAAGCCGTTGGAGAAAATGCCAGAAATTAATAAATTTTTGTGGCCATATTGTGCGGACCAAAGTCCTCATGGATGCATCACCTTGGATTCAGGTAGTAGCTAAACACGGTGATGCAATGTGGTTGCTTATCAAGGTATATATATATATATATATATATATGCATTATTTTCCTTTTATAAATCCTAATCTATGATCCTTAACCAACTAATTATTTTTTTGTGACATTATAGAACAAGTTCAGCATAATGGATAATAATCAACTACCCAAATTAAAAGCGTTTGTGTTGTTTGCAATGCAACGCTTATATCGGTATTAGAAAGCTCGCTTGCATTCTTACTACAAAGAATGTGGGGATACACATGAGGAACGTTTGGAAAATCCACCTACTGATTTTGATCCAAAAAATTGGATAAAATGTTGTGAAACTTTTAATTCTCATAAATTCAAGGTAATTCTTTCCTTTATTGATAAGTTTTCTGCCTTACATGTTTGTGTATTAGATATGAATTATTTATCTTCATTTCTTTTATTCTTAAATTGTATAAAATGAGTGAACAAAACAGAAAGAATCGAAAGTCAGATAAATGGTGCCAACACACCACAGGAAACTTATCTTTTCCAGAAGTGGAAACTATCATGGTAAGAATATCAAATAGTTATATTCAGTATATTTATTCATCTTCATGGATAAAATGACTAAGTAATGTGTCCTCACAGACAAAGAAGAATGGTGATGTCAAGCCAAGTGCTGATGTGATTTGGCTTGCTGAACACACGCGAACAAATGATCAAGGAGTATTAGAGTGGGTTAATGATGGACGCTCTAAGAAAATTCATGTAAATTATTCTTATACTTGTATTAGTATATATATTAGTATATGTTAGTTCGTACAAAGAATTGATTATAACAACTATGAATCTATACATATGTAAAATGTTGTTGTGTTTATTGTAGGGAGACCTTCACCATCTTGTGACTAAAAAGGATAAAGAAGGAGCCCCTCAAACACAGGAAGAGATGTTACTTCATGTTTTGGGCCTAAAGTCTGGATACACAAGGGGGAAAGGTAGTGGCTATGGCAGCTCGCTCAAATCAAGGATTCAAGAAGAAGAACAACAAAAAATCATACAACAACAAAGTAAGATAGATGAGCAAAAATTCAAGATAGATGAGCAACAAAATAAGATATGTAGTCTACAAAGTCAAATAGACGAGCTTAAAGAGAAACAAGATCAATCTATGGCCGCTTTTGAGAAGAGGATGTTAGAAATGAGTCAAATGATGGCTACCAATATTATCAGGTAAATTATAATTTCTAGAGTAATCCAACTTTGTATTTATTTCATGATATGGGCTACTTTGCATTATAGTATTACTTATATCAATGCAACACATATACCGGTATCGAGAAACCCTTTAACTTATCCACATATAGCTGGCATATGTAATCACCAAAATCAATCGGAAAAAATAATTATCAAACATGACTATCTATCTATATTTTTGTCTCTTATAGTGATATATATATATATATATATATATATATATATATATACATACACACACACACACATATACATATGTATATATATTTGTATCTACGTGTGTGTATATATATATGTATACATTTATAGACATACGTAGATATACGTATACATATATAGACGGACCCATATATACGTCTACATATATAGACGTACACATATTTATGTCTACATATATAGACGTACACATATTTACGTCTATATATATGTATGTATGTACGCACGAGACATGTATTAATCTTGTTATTTATTCAGGTGCAGGAATACACTTGAGGATGATGGTGATGCTTTTCATGGTGGTGTTGACGATGATTATTAATTTATTTGTGGATAGATGACTTTTGTTATTAGTTGTGCGTAGATTTGATTAAGATTGCGTTCTTAGATTTCGAAGTATTTTTGTTGTCCTTTTTACCAAAAAACACTTTACAAGAGTGTTTTGCCGAAAACTCTTGGTGTTATTATGGTGATGTCATATTGGATGTTTAGTTTCTGTTTTTGACAATTGTTTCAAATAATTATACAATTAATGTATGATGCATTTCATATTAATGATGAAATGAATTTACTATATATTGACAATTATATTTGATTAATATATGTATGTGAATGTGATATGTTAGAAAGTGATAATTTATTTAATATATAGCATTGCAGAAATTTCTTTATTTGGAAACAAAGAAATTGTTGCCAAAAATAATAGTGGATGAAATTATTTCATTAGCAACAGAAATCTTGTTGCAAAAAATAAAGTACATTATTGGCAACAGAAATGTTGTTACAAAAAATATCTTACATTATTGGAAAAAAAAACAACCACACAAATATAGCACATTATTCGCAACAGAAATGTTATTACAAAAAATATCATACATTATTGGCAACAGAACAACCGTTGCAAAAAATATCTTACATTATTGCCAAAAAAACAACTACAAAAATATAGCACATTATTCGCAACAGAAATATTGTTATAAAAATATCTTAGATTATTGGCAACAAAACAACCGTTGCAAAAAATAGCATATTATTCGCAACAGGAACGTTGTTGCTAAAAATATCGTACATTATTGGTAACAATCAATCTGTTGAAAAATATAACATATTATTTGCAACAACAATTTCGTTGCAAAAAATATATCTTATTCGCAACAAGTTTATCGTTGCGAAATATAATTATGCTCCAACATCTGTCAATCATTTAAGACAACAAAATACTATTTTTAGCCACAAGTTTATTGTTGCGAAAATAACTATTTTTGGCAACGGAAAAAATTCGTGGCAAAAACCTTTAGTTACGATATCATATGCAACGACAATTTTTCGTTACCAAAAATATTATATCGTTGGCAATTATATATTTGGCAATGACATATTCCGTTGCCAAAAATAGCTTTTCTTGTAGTGTAGCTAGCGTTTGGCTAATGACCTTCTTTTAGCAGATAACCATTTGCTGGCTTACGTTCTTTATCCTCCTATTGAGGTACCTTGACTATTCCTTGCACTGTGCATGACATCTTTTGTTTGGCATTTTAGTGTCTCAGTCTTCACCTTTTCTTAGTTGTGATTGCTATATTAATATCTCAAGCCTTGGCTCATATGGCAAAATGCTTTATCAACTTTTGTGACGGCTCAATCATGCATCATCTTTATGCATATTGACCTCGGGTCATCTCCTGGTGTTGATCCAGATCTCAGTTATCTAGCTCGACCATGATTTTTAGCTAGTGTTCGCATCTTAGCTAAACATAGATTCATCATTAGTTGTGCCTCAACTTAGATATTTTTTTCCTCAGTTCAACTAAACGCCGGTCACCTGCATCAACCACTAATTTCAACAATGCATAAACATCTTAGTTCGATATAAAAATCATAATCTACCATGCCTCGGTTTGGTTTTATTTTGCCTATATTCATTCACTACATCATGCCTTAGGTCTTATTTTGAGTTGTCATTAGCCTCATGCTTTTCTTTAGCACCAGCTTTATACTTAGTAATCAGTTCATGGGTCTTGGTAGTCATCCACCCCTCTTCAACCCCTAGATATGCCCACTCCCTCACCTAATATATATGTCATTTGGTGTCTTAGCATTAGACTAAGCCTAACCAATCCATGATTCTTATTTTTTACTTCCTATTATCCACATTCCTTCCAACCAAAGCCACAAAAACAAAAAAGAAAAAAAAAGACTAGGCCTCAAAACCTCAGGTCTTCTAGTCCCAAATCTACTCAATCTCTTGAAATTTGCCTTAGCATTCTCATCCAACCCAACACATTTCTTAACCTAGAAACATTTTAGAATAATCCTCCAGATTTTAGGCATACCAATAGTATTCTTCGATAATGATATGCCAACTTGTCCTCCTCCGCATTTGACATTCTAGATAAATCCCCTTTTATATATAATTATGTTTATATAATTTTGTTGATGCTACTTTTGTTTCTAGAAAATATCCAGTCTCACTTCCAAGTTCTACTTAAAAATTTAAAAATAAAATCCCCTTGGATTATAATGCATTATTTAGTCAATACCTGGACACAAATTTTGGAATTTAACCATTTTACTTTTAGGCCTACCTTATTCACATGTATTGCGCATATGAATTCTTATGAAATTTTGATGGAATATTTTTATTAAATCATACAAAACAATGAATGGTACATCTTTTGTTTGATGAAATGAATTGCATATATAGTTGTCTTTGGTAAATCAATATTGTGGGGAAATGATATACATAATGAGAATGAACCATTCTTGCAAGGCATAGCTTGAGTAACATTAAATTAAAAATAATTAGTATATGTAATAATAAGCTTGAATCTTACTTATCTGAAATAAATTTGTATGGTGCTCATATGTATTGGAATTAATATGAGAAATATGTGTTTGATCCAATATATAAGTTAATGGTTGCACCTATATCTTTTGGAATTAGTTTGCTATATGTGTTTTCTTATTCTTGCGTATGCTTGCTTATGAATGAAAACTCACTATTTCCATCATGTTAGATGATCATGTTCTAGAATATAGCAACTCTTAACAACACGGCTTTGAATCATGGTCAGAGATGAGGTAACTCAATCCATGTATTACATTAAATATTTCCTAGCTCTTTTATGAATAATGATGCCAGGTGTCACACAAGTTGTCATATAGTCTTATTACATACATGTCTGACCAATTCTCATTGGTACAAACAATAGATATTGTAATAAACAATATATATCAATATGACATTCCTCATATAATTATAATTAATTTTAAATTGACTTGAGTTTGTTTCTTCATGCATATGCTTGGCTCGACACTTTATATGTTCTATTAGTATTAGGTGGAGATGTTTGTTATTACACACTAATATTCAATATTCTACTTTGATTACATGTTCTAATAACCTCATTTCGCATTACTATTAACCAATTTTAGTTAATAACTATGTGCACACTATAAAGATAAGATAATTTCTTGCTTCTTTGAACTAATATTTGTATTCATCATATTTTATGTTGTCTAATGAAATAACATTTCTTGATAGATTTGTGAAAGCTTATATTCTAAAAGCTTACTCCTATATGCCTCAAAGAGGCACACCTATTTGCCTATTAACCTCCCTAACATATTGAAAAGACATCATGGCAGATATAAAAATGGAGGCACTTAGAGGTTGATGCACTTAATGTAATACTTCGTTCGAAAATCCTTCAAAATATATTTTGAAAAATTATGTTGATATAAAATAAATTAGTTTTGTTTTTAAAAAGGGCTTGAAATTCTAATACAATTGTGAATCTAGGCATCGACTGGTTTTCCCAAACTGGTTGATTGGTTGTTCTACGATTTCAAATCCTCTTTCAATTTTTGTTTGGAATATATTTCTATTGTTTATGTAAACTACTAACTAGAATGTATTTGTGCTAAGAAACGCATTCTAGTGTCTAGAGTTTATTTTTACATTATTATATTATCCTATGATTTTTATTTAGCTAAAAATTTTCAAAAGCACCTTTGAGGTATTCTCACCTTCTCTTAGTCCCCTCACATTCCTCTCTCTTCTGGGAGCCATAGCTGCGTGCAGATCCTTCTACATCTCTTCTAACTTACCTATGCCCTACCATTCATATTATTTCATTCTATATCCCTCACTCTTAATATACACCCTCTTATACTTTGGTCCCCCCCACCCAACCAAAGACAACTCACCCCCTCTATCTTCCTTTGATATGTCAAACCACTCTTCTTCACACCCTTATGACTAATTATTTTTAACACTCTCTACCTGGATTTACTCTCCTTCTCCCTTTCTCTTTGGTAACTTTTGCTAAGTGTTGAGATATTTTTCATTTTTCTCCCTGTTTCTTATTTGTTGGAAAAAAAATAAAGGCCTACCTTTTGCCTTTATATCTTTTGGTCCCTTACATGGTCTAGAGAGGTACTCTTCTACTATAATGGTGTCTCGATATATTTTGTCCCTATAGAGGGTACACATAGTTAAGTGATTAGGTGTCCTATTATTTGGTAGTCAT
Organism: Tamarix austromongolica; assembly: GCA_039764185.1. Lineage (NCBI taxonomy): Eukaryota > Viridiplantae > Streptophyta > Magnoliopsida > Caryophyllales > Tamaricaceae > Tamarix > Tamarix austromongolica. Next base: position 73,445,929 of record CM077816.1, on the reverse strand, counting down.
GTAACGTTTCTAGACTAGGCAACTAAGGTAAGTACAATTCATGTAATAGATTATCGGTTATGATTTCATTGAGTCTCTATTCTTAAGTCACTTTAAGTTATTGCCTATGACCATGATTATGAAATATAGCTATTAATGATTCCCATCCATTCATACATTCATATTACATTATATTTTGCTTGATGATTGAGTTTTCTTCTTCTCAATTGACATCTGTACGTAGGCATGTTATATCTTGTTATCATTTGTTCTATTACTTTCTTCACATGTGCCTTATGCATAAAATTATCTCTTTAGAATAGTTTTGGTACTTGGTATGAGATGTAACTAATACTACACCTTTTTTATTTTGTGTCACAGGTATTGGATTATGATGTTGTTGGCTTTGAGGTGGTCCCTCTGTTAGAGTGATTCTAGAGGTCCTTGCTTGCATTAAAGATTTAGAATAGAGTGTTTAAGAATATATTTGAGGCTTCTGAGTGTCTACCCTATACAAGGGTGAAGTTAAGCTATATATTTCCTGAAGGGTTATATGAATGATCAGTGGCATAGTCAAATAGTGTTGTGAGCACCCATATAGACATGGGAGTAGATGTCATACTGGATGCAAGCAAATTTTTACCCTACCTATATTAGATTAGAGTACGATTACTTTATGACACTTCACCAATGTTATTCCATTATTAAGTAATAGTATTTTGAGTTTATGGATCTTATTGATTTCACATCATAGATGGATGTGGACAAGGACAATAAGATGCATAAGCTCCAGATGGGTTTGGAAACCCATATATAGGAGTTGATATTGAATTCTACCTTTCATAAACTCTTTCACATGTGTTGATAAGGCTACTAAGTTCAAAAAGGTTTTTGAGATTAGGACTAGGGAGGCCTTTATGAGCAAGAGGAAACCTGATTCTCATGTAGGATACCATTGGGTGTAGTAGTGCATTGTACCCTAATTTGGTGGTCATTCTATGGATCAGGTTATGGCTTAGGATCTGAGGAGGTATTTCATCTGCAACCATAGTGTTAAGGATCATCAAGGGAAGAAATACTTACGGACTTTGGTGTATTTCTAGGATTGTGGTAGGATGGTTCAAAAATAGTTTGATTTCTCTAAGGTAAATGATAGTTTAGTAGTGTAGCGATACCACAAGGGATACCAACTTTGCTCCATAGTCTCAATAGAGAGCTTCTCTAGTCGCTAGTATTCAAATTCAGGAGAGCAAGGGGAGAGTACAAGGCTCTTAACCTATGCTTCCAATTAGAGGTAGTCAGATGTGGGGTTATAGAGGTTTGAAGGAGGGTTTTTAGGTTAGGACCTGAATATCATGAGTCAGGCCAAGACAAATCTCTAGTTGAACATCAATATGGGTACCTTCACCTTTATTTCTTTACCTTGATATATATTGTTTGATTCTTATGTGTTATGTTCATTAATATCTTCTAGATTTGTTCTAGAGCTGCCATGACTTCTACTATTAGTATTTCTCTATCATTGCATTTCCATCAAGGGACTATGTTACTTGTAGCATTCTTCATTCTAATGTGACCTTAGTCAAATGTGAGGTAGATTTCTCCATTAACCTTATAGAGTTGGATTTGGCTAATTTTTATTTCATCATGGGGATGGTCATGTTAGGGAAGTACAGAATGGTTATTGACTATGCTTAGTAGTGTGTGGTACTTAAGGGACCTCAAGATAGTAAGGGATCTTGTTGGATATGTAAGACTAGCCTATGATGAAGGTTGTATCAATACTAATTTTTTGTTCCTTCATGCGGAAGGGTTATCCAATGCACATATGTAGTGTTAGAGATCTAAATTTTGGTGTTGCTCTATTGAATTATATTATTAGTACTCAATACTTCCTCAACATTTTTATAGAGGAGATATTGGCTATGCCATCGTCTTATGAGGTATAGTTCACTATTGACTTGGTTCTAGGAGCAAAGTTAATATTTAGAGTGCCTTACCAGATGATATTAGCAGATATGAAGGAGTTAAAATGTTACTTAGAGGATTTGATAGCTATGGTTATATAAGTCCTAGCATAATGCCTTAGGAAGCACTAATCTTGTTTATGTAGAAGAGCCATTGTAACCTTCATTTGTGTATTGACTATCATAGGTTGAACCATTTGACAATGAAGTACCATTATCCTTTAATATAGATAAATGACTTGTTCAATAAATTTTTTGGGGTTAGAGTCTTCTCAAATATTAGTTTGAGGTTTGGGTACCATCAACTTCAGATAATAGGGGAAAATATTCGAAAGATAACCTTTTGTTTGTCTATTTGGGCTCACAAATGCTCCTATAGTTTTCATAGATTTCATGAATTGCATAATTTATTCCAATTGTACTTGGATTAGTTCATAGTGTTCTTCATCAATGATATTCTAATATTTTTCACTAAGTAAGGAGACTCACGAGCATCACTTGAGGATGGTTTTTAACAATCCTTAAGGGGAATTAGATTTATGCCAGACTCTGTAAGTGTGAGTTCTGGTTGCAAGAGGTTACCTTCTTAGGGCTTGTGGTGTTTTCAAGTGGTGTTTCTATTGATCAATGAAATATCAAGACTATTTTAGAGTGGAGAGAACTTACTAATGTGATCAAGGTCCATAAATTTTCTAGTTTTGGTTAGATATTGCCATCACTTCTATTAGGACATTTCAAGGGTGGTTTGATACTTAAAAAATATGTTAAAGAAGATGATAAGTTTCTATTAGGATAGTGATTGTGAGGAGGCATTTGAGGAGTTGAAGTTTATCTCACTGCCACACCAACTTTGACTTTTCTCTTTGTTTATGATAGATTCAATGTTTATAATAATGCTTGGAAGCATGATTTGGGTTTATTCTTATATAATATGGCTGAGTGGTTGCTTATGCCTCATGCTTATTGAAGTATCATGAGCATAATTACCTAACATAATATCTTAACCTTTTAGTGATAGTCTTTGTAATGTAGATTTGGAGGCACTAAATAAATGGGATCCAATACAAGTTCTATATTAACCATAGGAGTCTAAAGTATGTCTTCACTTAGTGAGAGTTAAAAATAAAGTAGATGAGATGGCTAGAGTTAGTTAAGGATCATGACCTTGAGGTAACCTACTATAACGGTAAGGTCAATGTAGCTATTGATGCTTTAACTCAAAAACATGACCCATTTGTTGAGGTAGATGGCATTTGTATGACATTTTCTAGGTTATTTAAGAGACATATGTGTTCAGCAAATATTGCATGAGGATTTAGAGATACACTTGAGTGCCTTAAAAATTATGCTTTCCTTTTTTGATAAGATTTGAATAGCATAGTTTGGGGGTGTTAAACTTAAGTGCATTCAATTGGTGATATAAAAGGGTAAAGCTAATGGATTCCATATTCATGATGGTGTTAACATTTGATATAGTGGTATATGGTGTGTTCTCTAGAGCTGTGATATGCTCAAGTAGCAGATTATGGAGGTAGATCTTTATAACCTTTATTTCATTCACTCTAGATAAGATATATTGCATAAGGACTTTCAACACATACATTAGCGGTCTTGCATGAAGTACGAAGTTGCGTACTTCATGGAAAGATGCTTGATTTGCTAGAAGTTTAAAAATAAGCATTATAGGCTAGAAGTACTACTTCAAACTTTAGAGGTTCCTCGATGGAAGTGAGACTCCATCTCCGTGGATTTCATGTTAAGGTTGCCAAGGACTCATAGTGATTGTGCTATGATATGAGTTATTATGAATAGATTAATGAAGTTGTTAGTGTTTGAGCTAATGAAAGCAACTTAGATTATGAACCAACTAGCTAGGCTATACATGAGGTCCATGGCGAGGTACCATGATGTCCTTTTATCATATTCTCCAATAATTTCACAAGGTTCTTATCACATATCTAAGGGAATTTATAAGAGGTTATGGGCACGAAGTTGAAGATGAGTACTTCTTTTCACCCACCTTTTGATGGTAACACTGAGCTTATTATACAAATATTGGAGGATATGTTAGTGTCATACACACTTTATTTTCAAAGAAGTTAGGAAGATCATTTAGATATGATTAAGTCCTTATAAAATAATAGTTATGATGCAAGTATAAGGATGGGGTTGTTCTACGCCTTGTATGGATGTAAGTTACAGAGTCCCCTATGTTGGAGTGAAATTAGTGGGACTATAGAGTTGGGACTAGATCTAACTAAAGAGACTAGTTGACACATCCAATTTATTTGGAACTGGATGAGAGCAATGTAAGGTAAAAAAAGTAATTACATTGACTCTATGCAAAGGCAAGAAGGGTATGATGTGCATGACAAGATTTGGTTGAGGGTCTTACCCAACAAGATTTTTTAGAGGTTTGATAGAACATGTAAGCTTAGCCAATGGTACATTTTTTCATTTGATATTCTAGAGAGAGTGGGTGAGGTTGCATACGATCTAGTGTTGCCATTGGAGTTAGATCGAGTTCACAACTACTTTAATATTTCACAGTTGTAGAAATACCTTTCTAATGTATCACACATTACTTGGCATGAGGATATTGAGCTCAATGACTCATTGTTGTATGAAGAGAGAACACAAAGGATCCTTTACACTAATACTTGTCTAGCTCGGTCAAGAGAGGTTTCACTTGTAAGGTTTTGTGGAGTTTCCATGGTGATAAGGAAGTTACTTTAAAGATAGAGAGAGGCATGAAGGTATCTCACTTAGAGCTCTTTGTTGAATGTGTGCTCTTAGACTAACTTACTTTCAAGGGGGTAGTACCCCTTGTGTCCTTTACCTTTGGTCAATCACCTTTACTCCTTTAATACCCTTTGTTCCCTTTAACTTTAGTAACAAAGTCTCTTTTATGAGGGTATAAATGTAACACATTATCTCTAAACCCCAATTATCCTATCTAACTAGGAATCTTTAATCACTCTTTAATATTATATACATATCCATTTAATCAATTCACTCAAAATTCATTTATTTCTTCCAAATTGTCAAATCACATAAAAAACCATTTACATGATTAGATGGTTTTATTATTTTCTCACTCATTTATATTCATTTAAGGTTCAACCAACTCCATTTCCCCAAAATTTTACATATTTGGGTTCCTAAACTTATTCCACACCTTTTAACATTTTTCATAATTTTTGAGATTCATTTACTATTTTTCCTAATAAATTCCTATTTTCTAGTCTTTATACCTATTTAACTATTATAAAATCGTTAAATGCTGATTTACTTCTCTTCTAGTTAGAATGTATCCCTCAAATGGTGGACAATCATATATGAAATCTTGGATGGTAGCAATCAGCTAAAATACTCCCATAATTAAACCACACTCAAAACCTATCAACCCTTTTACAATTCCTTCCCTCTCTTAACTTTCATCGGCTTGACCAAGAAATCCCCACTCCCTTTTTGTATTCAACATATCTAGCTAAGAGAGTACATGTGTTCCCTATTGCCTTTCATTATTACACCAACAATTTTCCTAAGTTTTTAGCCTAAATCCATTATCTTTCTCCCACTCTACTACTGTTGTGATCCTTTTTTTATGACCCATTACCCCCTTTCTTTTCATTCCCTTCTGACACAAGAAAATACCCGACAAATCTACACAAGTATCTTCATTTCATGCTAACAAAATAATATGCTTTACACCTTTATTTTAAGCTCCTCTTCACCTTATGTTACTACTATAGTGGTTAGAGTTTTTAGCTCAATTTCCCATTTTTTCTTTTCCAAAGTTAGACTCCAATAGCCTCCTAATCTATCTTCACAATAATCCCATTTCAATGCACACTTTTTCCTTATGTTAATCATTTTCTTCATTTTCTAATTCTCTTCTTTCTTCTGTAGGTTGTCACTGCTACTAGCTATTGCCCATTGTGCCTATGTGGCCCTATTTTCTCCTCTCCATTTATGTTGTAGGACTATCTCCACACAAACCTTTTTGTTCCTCCTTTTTCCTTGTTGTTAGTGGCGTCAAATCCTTTTGTTCTCTTTCACTTTTTTTGGCTCAGTTTGGACTCCTTTAGGATGGTATATTCTAGCTCCTCAATCCTCATATTTTACTTGTTATTCCTATCCTCCTTCATACTCAATTTCACTTTCTTCTTTTCTTTTTTCCATATTTTTAATATTTGATTATCTAACTATTTTATCTTATATTTTTAGGGAGGTAACCAAGAGGCTCACAAGGTGGTGATTATCTTGGTTTTTCCTTACATAGGAAATTAGGATCTTGGTACCTAAACTAACCTTTAGAAGTAGTACTATGTTCTAGGTGTTTAATATGTTCATATATATATATATGTTGATATTTATATGTTATATACAAAGAAATGCATTTAAGTCTCAAACATGAGATTTAAGCATGATATTTTATGTATAATAATATGTATGTATGCATGTTGAAATTATGAATTTGGATGAAGAATGGTAGGAATATTTTGTTGTAGCTCTTAGCGTCATTATGTTGAGCATGATTTTGATTGTCGTAATTTTATTTAAGAGTGATCATATGTGTATAATGATATTCTTATAATTTTACAAATTTTAGTTGAAACTTACCATGTTAGCATATGTATGGAAGCTCGGGTATGATTTTTTTTTTTCATTTGGAGTGGATATGGATTTTAGGGTTTCTACGGTTATATTCAGCTAGGGGTATTTTGGTAATTTTAGATGGGTTTAGTGTGTTTTGAGGATAGCATTTTTTTTCTCATTAGATCTTTTAAATATAATTTGATATATCATATGTTTTGGTTTAGAGTTGTTTAGAGTAAGTTATGAATTTTAGAAGTATTAAGATGATCTCATGTACATTAAATAAGGAAATTTTAGAATATATTGAAAATTAGGTTAAAAAAACTAACTAAAATGGATAAGTGTGACCATTGGGTAGTATTTGATGAGTGGATTTAGTGACCTTAATTAAAATGTTTAGTTAAGCTAATAAAGGATGGTTAGGTACATAGGAGTAATCTTAATAATTTAAACATAATATCCTTATTTAATATTTCATCCTAAGAAAATAATTGTTTAAGTGTAGGCCTTTTAGCATTAAATATATCTCTCTTCATCCTTGAATAAGTTAATTGAATTGTTCTATTGATGTTGGCCTTATATGAGATTCCAAGAGTATTTTGTGACCATTGTCTTGAATAAACAAAGTTAGTAAGTGTTGAGATCTAAACTAATTGGCTTTTCATTTCATGAAACCTAGGCTTTAATGCCTTGATAATCTTGTTTGGGCTTTAATTCCTTGTTTGTTAAATTGGGCCTTAATGGCATGTTAATGAGCATCTATGCTCTAAATGGTTTGGGCCTTGGTTCCTAGAATCACTTAAAGTTACAAAAAGTATCATAATTTAATAAAATAATTGGTTTATGTTCATAGAATTGATGAGGTGATATTCAATGAGTTGTGGATCTTATTTGATCTAAATTCCTAATGAAACATTAATTGCTTAAAGTGAAAAATCTTGAGTTAGACTTATGTCACTCAAGATAGTTATATGAGTTAGGTTTGGTAGTCACTTGGTACTATTCATGTGTTTTTCTCTTTTGTGATCTTGGGTATCTTACGAGGTTTGACGATGCCCTTTTCTACTTTATGGATGTACCAATAAATTTTGGTCCTATAGGAAATATTCATACTTAAGTGACTAGGTATCCTATTATTTGATGGTCAGGATACATTTTGAGGTGATTTTGCTAGGGTTCGTATCATTTATGTATTGTTATAGTGGTTATGATTTCTCTAAGGCTCCACTTTCAAGTTATTAGTTATGACCACAATAATAAAATTTAAAAATCAATGGATCCCCCTATTCATACATTCCTATTACATTTTATTTTGCTTAACGGTTAAATTTTCTTCTTCTTTTCAATTAAGTTCTATACGTAATCATGTTATTATCTTGTTATCACATATTCTATTACATTCTTCACATTAGCCTTGTGCGTAATGCTATCTCTTTAGGATAATTGTGTTACTCAATACAAGATGCAAACTAATACTACACTTTTGTAGATTTTATGCCATAAGTATTTGATGATGATCATGCTAACTTTGAAAAGGTCCCTCAAGGTTAGGGAGAAATGTTATTGCTATCAGGGTTGCATGTATTGTGTGCTCTAGATTTCAGATATCTTGTTTAGACTCTTCACTCCATTTGTTATTTTCTCTCTATTTCTTTATATTATTATCTGGATTATGTACTCAGTGTTCCATGCTTAAATTTAATTTATAAAAGTTATATATTATTTCTCTCTAGTTTTCGTAAGTTTAATTGTCATAATTGTTTTAAGCCTTGCATTTAGTATGAAAAAGGTATAAACTAGACTTGTGCTATATGTGGTAGTAACACTCGTTAAATTGTGATAATGATTTATATTTAAAAAAGGTAATTTTATTAGGAGTAAATTATGATAATGTTTTAGCTGTTTCAGAGGCTAAAATGAATAGTTTTATTAGAATCTTTAAGTATTTTTATAAAATACTATAATAGTTTTATGAAACTACAATAATAGTTTATAATAGTTTGAAGAAACTATTGTAATAGTTTAAAGAAACTACTATAATTCTTTCACAAAACTACTCTTATTGTTTCACGAAACTACTTCAATTATTTCATGAAACTACCATAATTATTCCGTGAAATTACCATGATTGTTTAATAAAATTACTTCCATAGTTTTGTGAAATTATAATTATTACTTTATGAAACTACCCTAATTGTTTATTGAAACTAGTTGTCCTTAGTTCTCATTATAACTAGTGGTTCTCGCTAAATAGGTAATTTATAATATACACCTAAAGTACTTTGCATTATACTTCTAATAGGATACGAGGTAAAATTTTGTAATTATATGCAATTAAATGACATTATCTTGATTTTTTTAATTATAGGTAAACCATCTTCTTCCTCTATCAACCATCATCTTCTTCCTTCACTCAACTTTTTTTGTTTGATCATTGATTGCATCCTTCCTATAATGAAAACTACTTTATCAAATGACTAAATGACTTAGTTAGACTATTAGACATAGAAAAATGATTCTCCTCCTTTGATATCCTTGCTGCCTCTTTTTCATAGGGAAGATGACTATAAAAGAAATGGTTGAGGATAGAATTAAGAGTCTTGTGGTGTCTAAAATGGAAGTGTAAATTGTTAATCAATGAAATATTATAATAGTGCATGATATGTCATCACACCTTCCTAATCCTAATAATTTAGGTATGCTCAATATATAGGTTTGTTGAATTAATCATTTATGTTTAGGCAAGGAAAGGATCATTCGCTTCATCACACTAAACATATAGATTTATTATGTTGACTATTTAGGTTTAGAAAATAAAACACATAGGTTCAACAACGAACTTAATTTTACTTAGCAAAGAGTAGTGGTATGTTTCATTATAAAAATTAAACATATGTACTAAAAGAGGGTTTTACGTAGCTTCATTATAAGATTCTAGGATGTTCAATAATCTTACACTATATATGTCAGTGTGTGTGTGTGTTAATGGACGTATGTGTTATCACATGTGTTTCCTTTACTATGTTAGGTTCATTATACTAAACTAACAGGTTCATAATGTTAACCATTTAGATTAGGTAATAAAACATATACAATACATAAATTCGTTATACTTAGTAAATAATATTGGTATGTTTCATTATAAAAACTAAACATGCATGTTTAGAGACTAATATACATAGGTTATAATACTTAGATCACTTTAATGATGAATTTAATGTTATAATAATTTTTTCTAATATTATTATGTACATTGTACAAATCGAATTTGATAGAATGGAAATTACAATTATAGAGAATTTTTGGAATTTCATTGATGTTGGTTAAGAAAATAATTCTTAAATTCAAGTACCTTATTTTGCAATAACATTTATACCTATTTAAAGATGTTTTTCATGTTATAATATATTTCTATAACACTATTACACATATACTACAAATCAAATTTGATAAAACGATAATCTGAATCTTAAAGAATTTTTGGAATTTCATTAAAGTTGGCCTCACTATGATGCCTCCATTTTTTACTACAAAAAAAATTCATTTTAAAATATAGTGAAAGTGGAAAATACTAATCACACTTAGAAAAAAATGGGGTACTAAAATTGTATTTAACGTAGGATAGAAGCCAACCATCCATTCCATGTTAGATACAAGGTTGAAATACCGAACCAACCAAAACTAAAGTAGAGTGCGCAAGAACAAGATAGTTTAATATCTAAAGAAAGTGTTTACACCACATAATTGTGAGTGTCCCCAACATAGTCAAATATATGGAGATATATTAATTAAAAATATAGGGATATTATGGTAGAAAAAAAGTGAGGGAATGACCCTAAAACCATGGGCCATCATATACTACTCAAAACTTCCAAATGTCTATACTTTGAAGCCCTAAACCTAAGATGAGGTAGGCCCAATACTGGTTGTACCGAAAAACCTATACATGACCTTCTACTTATGGGAATGAGTAGTTAAATGAGAAAATGGGCACATCCGTATGCTACATACTAAGTAAGCTAAGTTACCTCCTCAAGGGAATTCACAAGCATACAAGGTTTTATCATATTATGAAAATCATACTTAACATGAGTCATGTCTAGGCACTATAATTAAGTGTACCTACATTATTATGATTAGGTAATGCATCAGGATTTAATACCATGTACAACTCAAAAGCAGGAGAATGTGTATGATTGAGTTCTTGTATTTTTCAAAATGTGTATAAAAGCATGTCACATATCTATTTATCAAGTACTTATTTATTTATAGTTGCATGTCTGAGTTGAGCATGACTCTTGGTGTTATACATGATATCATAGAGCTTGATAGTGGACTTGGCCATTTAGGCCATTTGGGAGAACTTTAGCCAATGTTGAGATGCTATAGTTTATATGAATTATAAGCATGATTTGATGCAATTAGAATGTTAGCATACATTTTATTGGATTTTTGTTGGTTTAAGATCATTTTAAGATTATATAGATACATTAAGATTTATCTATATATGAATTGCATGGTTATGTTTGTGCTTTTCCCCAACAAACCAACCAACTATAATAGATAAAACTGTTGAATTTGGCCACCAATCAAATGGTTAATTTGAAATTTTGTATGGTTTGACTTTGACTTGTACTAGTTAACTAGTTAAAGGTCAAATGAGTTAATTAGTTCATCAATCGACATGTTACCACAAGCTAGTTAATTGATTTATTTTTCCCTCTATTTGCATGTTGTTGTTGCTCCCAAACTAATCAATTTTTTCCCAAGACTAGTTAAATCGTCCTCTAGGACACATTTGTTAATTTTCTTTTGGCTGACCCTAGGACACTATGGTTTGTGATGTGTGGTAAAATGTGTGGTTTTAGAAATATCTTATTTTATGTATTTTTATGACGACATAAAAAATAGTAGGGTACTAGGATAAGGATGGGTGATATCTAAACTAAGTGACATGAATGAAAAAATATATATAAAGTAATTATTTAAACTAGCATAAAAAATCTCACACAAATAAATCGCAAAGGATATTTAATTAAAACCATAAATAGTAGACTTAAGTAGATAACTCTTCTATTAACTCTTATAGAATTAATAAAGAGGATTTTTTAATTTATGACTCATATAGAATTTATATACTGAGAGAAATCTCAAAAAGATAGCACATTTATTAAAACTCAAATTTCACCATGAGAAAAGAATGTGAGTTTACATCGGATATTTATATAATAAAAGGCACCTCCTGATGTAAGATCTACTCTAATAAGATAAGCTAAATTTAAATAAGTTAAACGAAGAAAACCCCATATTAATTTAAGATAATAACAATTAAATCCTAAAAAAATCTTAGTAAGATAAAACAAATCATAAGTTAAACAAATCATAACTTCTTAATTATTGAGCAAACTAATTACTTACTTAATACCTTAACAACCACGTTAAGTAAGTTATTAAAACCCTAATTAATAATTTGAGAAGATAATTTCATCCATATCATGCTAATCATGCTACATATTATCCCTTTACTCATACAAATTTAGCTTGACCTACTTATGGTAAATAAATTTGTACAAATTTAGCTTGATCTACTTATGGTAAACATTCTACTTATGATTTTCTATTACTACCCATCTACATGAACACAAAATCATACAAGACATCAAATATATCGTGCATGATAGATTCATATACTATATATGCAACACACATGTAACGTAACGCCCCCAATTTACTATTTAAAAATCTTGTTTTGTGGAAGTGCTAATTTAAAAATTAGTGGGTGCTACTACCATACTTATCATAAGTATGGTTTCCTCACCTTTCTTATCCCAAGTGCTAAGTCTCAAAACAAGTTAGATAAAAAAAAACAAAACACCAAAAATATGATACAATAACATAGATACATTTTAGGTAAATATAATCTATATATAATAATAATCAACATACAATAAGAGACATAAGAGTCCAAAAGAAAATTGATTACAATTAAAACTAGCACTCAAAGGTACATCACCTGTTTTTCCTAATTCTTAGACCCATAAGCCTATTCCTAAAATAGGACATCTTCTTAAGGGCTCCACTTATTCTTGTTGCTCTTATATGCTTCATGCTACTCCATGACCTTCACATATTCATCTAGAAATGTAGTATTTGTATGGCTTTTTTTTTTACTAATTAAATCATAATTCCTTATAAGAGATTACATGCTCACATTACACATAATCACACAACAATCCAAAAAATTCTCAAAGCACAAAACAACTGCCATGATAACTTACAATAATCTTACGATAATATATATATAACATTAAAGTCTCATGATCAGTAGCCAAACATACTTAACCATTTCACATCATCTTAAAGTATACAATGGTCATATCAAATTTCATGACCATGATAGACTAACCAAATTAATTCTAAAAACCAAAGTAGGGCACTAAGGTAACTACTGAACTAATAAATTTCTAATACCAAGGGTAGGACACCAAGACAACTATTGAAATGACCCATCAAAAAAAGCAGTACACATAGGCAACTACTAAACCATAACGAAAACAATCCATTTATGTTTTAACAAAATCGTTAATTTCATTTTTAATTACTTGAGGGGATATAACCAACTTGTGGACATTGAGGTACACTTGATCATATTAGTACATGAAGGCATTACAATACCCTTACACTAAAACCTAGGGATATTATGGTACATTTGATCATACTAGCGCACATAGGAAATATAATATCCTCCCACCAATGCCATTTATTTCTTAAGTATAAATACCTTTTATAGGATCCATAAGTCATCTATTGAGTAGAATAAGGCCTTAACAAGGCATAACAACACACTAGTGAAACTCAAACTGAGGTCTATACCTCATCCTTAGGGTCACTACTCCTAAGGAGCTACCAATCCCAAATTTAAGGTATTCCATTTTAAGTATTAATGTTTTTTGTAGTAATCACAAATATCACATACTCCACAATAACACCCATTTCCATACTTAACAATTTTTCATTTATTTCTAATTATTATGGTGAAACCTAAGGTCATCTGACCATGTCAAAGCCAAAGTCAACACTGATGTCAACTTATAAAATGTCTAAGGCCATCCTATATCTAACTATTTATATTAGGTGCATTAGGTAAAAAATAACTAAAATATCCTCAAAATCCTAACTCCACCATTATTACCTAATTTCGTACCAAACAGTATCATCATGAGAATTTGTCATGAAAAGACTAAAAGACAATAATTTATAATATTTTAGCATGTAGGTAAATTCTAATACTTAGTGATTGGCTATATTTTCTATTATCGATGCATTTATCAACTTACGTGTACAAACCATAATCATGCGTTTCTAATGTGGCATATATTCCATGAAATAAATGCATACATTTTTATATCATGTAATGACATTTAATACGACAATTGACATCATGGTACATGTAATGAAGAGTTTTTAACTTACAGCATGCAAATAACAATTATCATATTTTAACCCTAATCATGTGTGCATGCTATTCACTTCAACCCTAGTTATACCTGAAATGATATGGAACTGTTTAAAAAATTACACATGCATATATCTCATAATTAATGGTAAGTCAAACATACATACTAACTATTTAAGGACATATTTTCATCTTATCATATATTTTATAAACTTGCATAATATGAAATCCTATCATGATTTTAGATCTAAACAATCTATCATTCTCATATACAAAATCTATCATCTCATGAGACAATATATGTACCTAAATCAAAGCTACATAAAAGTACAAAAGATAATCTTCTCCACAATACTTCAAGGGTTACCTAAGAAATTAGCTCCCAACAACTTATATATTAGCAACTAATATAACACAACAATAACCAATATTAACTAAATCAACTTGGGAAGAGGTTATAGAAAAACCGAGGCAAAGGAAGCTATGCACGAAAACAATGGAGAAACAATGACACAAAGTCACTAGGGGAAGGGACAATGACACTCTCTCACTCTATAAAGCGGAGAAACATCCATGCTTGCTACAATAATGAGGGGAGAAACAACCTGCTAACCTTAACAAGAAGGGATGCATTAGTGATTGTTCACACAACCAAGGGGGAGGTAGCGTGAGGTAGTAATACTCAACATAGAAGGTTTCACCAATAATAGTAAACAAAAAAGGAGAAAATTAGGGATTTGTTGCAAATGGAATCTTAGAAGGATAGAGAAGAAGAACATAGATCAAGGGATTTATTTGGTGGGATTCAAGACACAAAATAGAGAGGAAGGAGACTTTATATAGGCTAGGGGCATGAATGAATGAGCATATAAGGATAAGGGAAACATGGGAGGAAGAGTATGGGTTGAATAGGGGAAGATCAGCTAAGAAGAAATACACACCGAGGGAAGTGGGATATGGAGAAGGCTAAATAAAATAGGGTAGGGATACTATTTAAAATAGTTGAATTGGGGAAAAACATCTAGTTAGTATAGTTAGTGTTCCTCAGTAAAACATATATAGGTTAGCGTTTGAACTATAACTAATAATCCAAACTTTGTCCAAATTTTATCCTAATTAAATTTATATCAAATATGTCATATTAATACACATAATAACAACACATTTAATGTAACAAATCCTAAAATAATTATTATAACTAATTACACATAATTATCAGTTTATAATTAGGGTTTCTACAAACAATGAATTATATGTATAAGGTAATACATCATCATAATACTTTCTTGTGAAGCCCAACCACAGACTACACAAAACACTCTCTGAACATTCACTACACTCTCGATTCCCATCCTACTCCTAAGTAATCATGAATTCCAAAATAGATCCCCTTAGTTACCTCAACCACTCCCCAACCCCAATACTAATACAAATCATGAAAATCTCTAAAACACCTCTCGGTTAAATATAAGCGCATACATCACTAAATTAGGATCAAACCCCTTTTCCTATATACCATAACTCACCATTCAACATCTAACTCAACAAGGTAAAACACCAAATCCAAACTTGGGTCCACTAGGAGTATTATCTTGTTAGGAATACCCTAGAGTTTTCCTAAAGGAATAAGAATCACCCAAAGCTGATTAAAATCAAATGCTGCCACCCAAAAATAATATACCAAGTAATACTCAAATAATGGAACTGACAAACATAATTCATAAGCCCAAAATCCAAATTATATAATGAAGACCAAGGCTAAGACAACTCCCCAAGTCACAATCCTCATAAGGCTAATATAGGCTTCTAAAATAGATAGAAGACTTAAAACATTTAGGATCAAGAAAACCAAATCTTATATGAGACCATATTTATAATGGCCAAAATATCTAATATCAATTATAACAATTCTTAATTTATTACTTACAAATTTCATTTTAGCAGAATCTAGTATAAAAAATATAAGCGTTATGCCACAACCAACATAGAGAAATATATGAATACTACCTAATTTGTGATGGTTTAAAGGCCAAAACAACATAAACTCAAAGATTATGTGTGGTAAGAACCTAATCCAAGGTTATGGGATAACCCAATAGGAGAGGAAGGGAGAATAGATTTAAATATGATACAATATCTTTACAAATCTTAGAAGTAAAAAAGTAGGAACAACAAGAACAAAACAAACTACCATCATCATAAGAGATACCGGATAACCCTAACAATATATACTCTAATCCAACCCTAACAACTACCACTATCAATAGAGCCTACAAGGTTAAGATTACCCATTAAATAGGCATAATACCATAAAACATAACCCATTAGCAGAACAATATCGAGTAAACCACTGCACAATATAAAGCATGCAATGGTCGGATGGAACACATAGAAGGTAACATAAAAATCATGAGATCAACACATCAAAGAGTACATGCAATAACTAACTACCATAATCATGCTAGGAATCATATCATACTATAGACCACATATTCATCACATCAACTTAACTTTATTACATCCATTTTATTAATCCAATTTTACTAAGGGTGCCCCATGGAGGGGAAACACCAACCATAATTAAACCCTTTTTCCCATACCAACTTCTATATCACTCTTAAACATAAGAAGGGAAACACTAAGATAATTACTAGCCAACATACCCAAATCAAGTAGTGCATGGAGGAAACTACCAAACCAACATACCAAAACCAAGTAGTGCACAAAGGCAATTGCTAAACCAATATACCAAAACCATCTAATTAAATCACCATACAAAAGTTACTTCTATTTTAAATTCCCTTGGGGGATATAATTATGACTCAAGGGCACTCACATGCCTCTATTATATTGGCACACGAAGCAACACAATACCTATAAATTTTATAACCTGGAGATGCATCAAGTACCCTAGTCATACTGGTATACCAAGATAGCACAATACCCTCCCGTCCTAAAACAGCTAAGCCTTAAGTGTGCATATCCCGTAGGAAGTCCTAATGACTAATTGAGTATGTTAGAGCTTTAGCCATGATTTTTAGACATCTAAAAAATCCATCAAACTAAATAGAGAGCCTCCACTTTGTCTATAGGATAACTCTAAAGACCCACAATTCTATTCTTGAGGTATTCCACTCTAAATATTAGTATTTTGTTTAGTGATCACAAATATCACATATGATAACCAATCCATTGTAATACCACAAATTAAATAGAGTGTTATATGGATTAATATGGCTACTTCTATCAAAATAGTACATCATCCTTTTGGTGATTCAATCCTACTACCTCCATAGTTAAATGTGCTTGATGTGGAGAAATTTTTAGGATAGGTGGATCTCCTTGGATGTTTTAAAATTTTTATGAAAATTTTTGGGAATTGCGTGAGTGAGGAAAAAGTTCGCTGAAGGGACTCATGTTTATCCATGGGGCCGGATGATCAATGCGAAAGCACTCTAAGGTAGCCTTCGTATGGTAGTATCGACTCGAGGTATTACAAATGGTATCAGAGTAAAACCGTGATTGTGAGCTGAACTTGGTAGATCCAATAAGCTACCTAGAGGGATGATTCTTAGGATTAAACTATATTGAGGTAGTTAGTGGTTGAGGTGTAATGAGAATGTTGTGCTCTTTAAGCAGGGGTTATTGTAATACCCCAAATTGAGTAGAGTATAATAAGGATGGATGTGAATACTTATATCAACATGGTATACCATCCTTTTGGTAATTCCATCTTAAGAACTCTACAATTAAGTGTGCTTTCCATGGAGAAATATTTAGGAGGGGAAGTTTTGAAAATTTTTAGAAAATTTATTAGGAATTGCATGAGTGAGGATAAAGTATGCTAAAATGATTCATCTAGTTAATTTGAAATTGCTTTAAGGTAGCCCTCGCGTGGTCATATTAACTCGGGGTGTTACATCCATACTTAAGCATTTTCCCTTATTATTAATCGTTCAAGTTAACCTTAAGTTCAAAAATCTAAGAAAAAGACAAAATTAAAATCAACATGAGAATCCACATAGGCCATCCTAGTCAAACTATTCACACATAGCCAAATCTTAGTCATAACTGACCTAAACGTCCTTAATATTTAATTATGTCCATTTAAATATTTTAACATTAATGTTATTATTGCTAACAATTTTTCATGAAAAAGGCATTCAATCAACACACTTTATCATGAAAGTAAATTTTAGGATGCTATAAAAGATAAAATTTCTTCGATACACAAATGAATCATACAATCAAGTAAATATAAAACATGCATATATGGCATACCACAAATCACATTCTTATCATACTTAATATAATGCATTCTTGTCATACATGTTTTACAATTTCATGTTCCATTTGAAAAGACTAAATTACCCTAAGAACTTATAAAACTTAAATCATTCATGCTCAAATCTCAACATATCATGTATCAAACTTTGAGCGATAAGGATAATGATGTCCTTGACTGAGCCCCCTTACAAACACAAGCATAATTATTTTACCACAACCAATCCTATTATAGCATGGTATCATACAAATATGAAAATAAATTAATTAAGTATATTCTTACATAAAAAAACTATATGGTCACATACTTAGAGAAAACATAAAAATTCATGGTGTGTATATATTTTTAATGGAATTACAAGCAAGCATCTAGTCCACTAGTAGAATATAAAATATCCTAAACATGACATCACATAATTTTCACATCTTTAATAGAAGTATATGGATCACCTCTTTTCCAAGAAAATATACAAAAAAATAAGAATAAGGAGGCACTAAATGCCCTAGCTCACAACTATTCTTCTTTCTCCTTAGAAACACGCAAAAAGAAACAAAATTAGTATATAACACATAAAATAATCAAGATAACATCAAAATTAATACAAATAAAATAAAAATGAAAATATTCCATACCAAACAAGTGGTTGGGGGTACTAAAGAGAGAAGAAGGAGGAGCATAACACTTCAAAATTTTCTAAATCTAACACCCTTATACTCAAACAACTTTAATGGGTCTAGATAGAGGATTAGTGAAGAAAAATTGAGAAAGAAAAATAGATAAATGAGAGGGTTGTGGTTTTCGATTTTTGTTTCTCTTAGATGAAGATCTTCAACACTTCAATCTCAAATAAAAATGGAGGAGAGAAGAGAGAGAGATAAATGTACCAAGGGTTAAATGAAAGGAGAATAAAGCATATGTATAGTATAAGGAGGGAAGAGGCTCCAAAATTTGATAAGGAGAGAGTGACAGAGGCTAACTTATATAACACTTTAATGAAAAAAGTGATGGAGAAGGTATGGTGTGTAAAAAAGTGGGGTGAGAGGTAAGGTGAGATGACTATGGCTAAATTCTTGGTTAAAGGGAGGAGTGCAAGCAACAATATGGTCAAAGGTAAGGGGAGATCAAGGAAAGCCCATTAAAAGAGGAGGACTACCAAAAGTCAAAATAGATTGAAAATCTACAAATAATTAACTCTTATTGACACCACGACAACCCTTGGTTGACCATCGCTCATTTTCCCGAATCCTTTTATGATGTTGTATTTTACAGCTAAGCTTGGTCATCCTCCTAGCACCAAAATCCTATTTCTACCTTTTTAACCTAGTTTAACTAATGCATTCCCTCCCTAATCCAAGCACACATAATTAATGCATCAAACATATGTTTTCCACCTATAATTTCTTTGTTTAAATTCACATAACATATTAAGTTGCAATTATGTTCTTAATTACAGTTTATGAAAAATAAGATATTACACTGTTAGTTAGAGTATAAAATATTGAGTAATTTCTTTTACTATGTTATAAAGTATTTTGTCTAGTATTAGCATAGGAAAAACAAAGATGAGTTTTTAATAACAAGATATCTTAAATTTAAAGAGTTTAAAATGTTCATTTATTAATGAAATAGTAAGAGTGAATAATAATTAATAAAATTTGGAAAATATAAGAAAATGAAAAATAACCATAATTATTTATTCCTTTATCTTCTGTGAATCAAAAGACAATAATAAATAATGGATCAAAATTAGATAATTCCTATATTATGTGACCATTCACACCATTTTCACTATGAGGATGATCAACATTGTATTTTTACTTTTTAAATTAAAATATCTTTCATTAGGACTGTTAAAAAAAATTCACCATAATATTTATGAGATCTTTCTCAATAAATAGATACCTATATTCATATACATTGAACTTAAAAAATATTTTGTATATTTATTTAACAATTGTTGAGCATATCTTTCGCCATACATATAAAAAAATCTTTCACCATAATTGAACTAATATTTACTATCATATAGTCAATATTTTATTATTCATAAATTGATCTTTCACTATAACTTAAATATTTTTTTTACTAGAATTGATCTAATCTTCCACCATAAAATATAAATAATATTTCACTATAATTAAACTAATATTTTATTACTGTTGAGCTGATTTTCACCACAAAATATAGTCAATATTTCACCATGTATAAATTAACTTTCATTATAATTAATTTGATCGTTCATTATAATTGAACTAATATTTCACCTTAATTGAATTGATCTTTCATAAATGCTATACCTATCTTTCACTGTTTTTATACATATCTTTTGCCATTATTCTACTAAAATTTAATGATAGTTTTCAACATTATTCTCATATATATTTTTTTACCACTATTATATATATCTTTCACAATTATTGTATTTATATTTCACTATTATTGTACTCATCTTTTACTGTTATTTTACAAATTTTTCTTCATTATTCTACTAATACTTTTTTATCATTATTATACAAAAATTAATATTTCATCATTACTGCACACACATTTCACTATTATTTTCCTAAAATTTTACAATTATTTTTACCCAAAATTTATTTCATCTTCACTATGACCGTGGCAATATTTTACCATATTTTTTTTTGGTGAAAAGAAGATTAATAGGGATACCTATTTGAAAATAAAAGTACTATAATTATTATCATACAGTTAGTTTATTTTTCTAATCATCCTAATCAAAGATAATTTAATTTTTAAATAATTCTACGAAATGCCGACGTTCGCACATTATAGACCGTGTGAACCGAAGATGCGTACACCGAATGTCGGCTATCCGCCATGGCCCATGATGCGTGAAGATGGATTATCCCTACTCTATTGATGTTTACGTTGCTGGCTCACAACCTCATTTCGTGTTTCTGTCTAGCTGGCGGTTATCTTGGTGGACCAAGGAGCCGTATTTTTCTGGGCTCACTCTCGTCCTATTTTATTATCCGAGCCAAGTTACACCAACTGTAACATTTTTGTCACATACTACAAACGTGGTAAACATGGTTGCTATAATTGAACTTCGCTTGGTAAAATGCCTAAATGAAAGAGCCATAATTTTAGTGAAAAGGTAACAATGGCTAATATAAAGTTTATAAACTTTGCGATTGTGTTGGTTTTATTAATTCCTGCTTAGCTTTCTACAATCCTATACTGACTCAAAGGAAATGGATGAATTTTTTTTATTATTAAAAAAAATTGGACTTTGCATATGAATATATATAAACATAATGAAAGGCTGTGATTAATTTATATCAATCCTACAATTTAATTAATTGTCCACCAAAGCTTGGTACTTATGCAACTTTGGGTGATGTGCGTGGAGAGAAAAAAGAGGCCACACGCTTAAGAATAGTAATGTGGCAGGTCGGAGACAGGGATTCCATCCCCATTTGGGAACCTGTCTTGATCTCTATTTTTTTTTGACCGGAGAATCTCTAATCCGATTCCCGTGGAAATTAAAATTTCATACTCAACCCGATTTTTAAAATATTCTCTATCCCCAATCATTCTCTGACCATAAATTCCTACTCAATATCTGAAGTCCAACCCCATCCCCAATACCGGATCTTATTTTTTTTTACAATATGTCTAAATTTATATTTTATATGAAATATTATACATAATAGATATAAAATAATATAACAAAATTTAGGGAAGGTTTAGGGATAGGGACCCCAAACCCGTCCTTAAAAAAATCCCTGATAAGAATTTTTGAACCTTAATTAGATTCCCAAAATTTCTCTCTGAACTTTAATCCAAACGAAAAATCCTTGACAAACCTAAAAACTATAGAAAAAATTACTATCTCTACACACACGCTTACATGAAAAGAGCCTAACAAGAAGACGGAAAACATCAAGGCTGCCCAACCTATCCCCATTCAATGGTGCTTGTGCACATTTGTCTTGAAGTTAAAAAGTTAAGTTGAATCAAAATAATTCATGTGGTAGAAGAGCCCCGAATGTAGACCCCCTCCAAAAGTCAATCATGCATTCACTCTGGCCAATCATTTGTGTCATTTGTCTACTTTTCGGAGTTTAGACCAAAAAAAAAGATTTTAATTAAATTCTATTTTGGTATCTTTATATTCTGACATAATATTTTATTGAATACTTAAGATTTTAAAGTTGTACTAGATTACCTACATATTTTAGTTTTATTTTATGTGAATACCAAAATGGATACTTTAATCAAATTAGAAATGTGATATATTTTCACTATTGAGTTATTCAAATGAAAATAGATAAACAAGTGAAGGTACAAATTATTTTTTTTAAAATTATTACATACATACGGTACTTAATTATAAAATATTATGTCAAATGTTAGTATCCTAAATCAAATTAAGCATAAGTTTTAGTTGATTAACTTGGCATTTGACCTAATACCTTGTATTTTTAATAATTTTATTTAGATATATTCATATTTTAATTTAATTTCAAGTACCTCAATTGAGATAAAATAATTATTTTCTTATTCCACTTAGATACCCTTTTAGGTATTCAAACAAAATTAAAATGAAATATGAAGATGCTTAAGTGAAAATTTAAAAAATGTGATATATTTATAAAATATTATATCAAATATTGTTGAAGTAACTGACTAGTATTTTTCCTACTTATTTTTATATATCTAGCTAATTAACTAATAAATTAAGGATATGCTCACGTGGCAAAAGGCTTTTCATCACCTATAAAAACGCACTAGAGGTTTGATGTTTTTGTATCACCAAAACAACACAAGGCATCTTAGTTGCATCCAATATGCCTACTACTAAGTATGTGTTTTTAGCCTTGCTCCTTTTGGTAGCAACTCTCACTACTCTCTCTTCGGCTGAAAATGTTAAGAAACTGCCACCCAACAGAAGACTCCTTACAGAAGATGTAGAGGATATGAAGAGGCCTCCACCAAAGAAAAAACCTCCACCAAAAGATGAAGTGGTGGCTGAGGATCTCAAGAAGCCACCACCCAAGAAAAAGCCTCCTACAGAAGATGAAGTGGTGGCTGAGGATCTTAAGAAGCCACCACCCAAGAAAAAGCCTCCTACAGAAGATGAAGTGGTGGCTGAGGATCTCAAGAAGTCACCACCCAAAAAAAAGCCTCCTACAAAAGATGAAGTGGTGACTGAGGATCTTAAGAAGCCACCACCCAAGAAAAAGCCTCCTACAAAAGATGAAATGGTGGCTGAGGATCTCAAGAAGCCACCACCCAAGAAAAAGCCTCCTACAAAGGATGAAGTAGTAGTTGAGGATCTCAAAAAACTACCACCCAAAAAGAAGCCCCCTACAGAAGAAGAGGTGGCTAAGAGTGCTAATAAAGAAGCCACCTACCGAGTCGGTTGAGCCTTTGAAGAAGTCACCCACTAGAAGCGGCCTCCCACCGAGGAAAAAGATATGTATGACCGAGTATCTTCAGAAGCCTTGCAAGAAAATATTCCGCTTAAGCTTCCAGTCAGTAACTAAGTGGATATAATATAAGAACATGATATCCTAGTAAGGGTATCTTCAATAATAAAAACTAGCATACGCTATTAGTTGATTTCGCATGTACTCAGCAGACGTAATTCAGTTGTAATAAAATAAACCTTATCACCCTTATTTGTCGACGTTATAAAATGCATGTTATTAATTATTTTTCGTATCTAGTTTGTGATATGACGAAATGGATTCAAAGTGAGTAATACTTCCTCAATCATGGACTTTTTTTACCGTTAATTTCTTGCATAAAAGGCACGGAATACCAAGAAGAAAGTGCATACATTTGTTCAAGTCAGAACATGGCCTTCACAGATAGGAAGCACATTGTAGGGACCCATATCAAACAATCACAATTGCGGCTAAAGTTTTAGATGAAAAAGATACCCTTTCTCATCACACCGGAACATATCTTTCCAACGCTTGCCTCGCCGCAATCACCAAACCTGTCGCCATCCCCACGTTCCAATCCTGGCATTCAACCACCAAATAACTCGGGCTCAGTGCCCCATTTCCAAACCAACAGGACCAAACACATTTGGCATCCGATTAACTAGAAACTTCGCTGGGTCTCCAGGTTCCAAACATACAATTAAATATCGGTTCCGATATGCAATATCGGCCGATATTTATCGGATTTTGGGTCAGTCAATACACGAAATTGGCGATACGCGATGGATTTAGAATTTCACATATTTATCCGCGATATATCAGTTATCGACCGATATTCTACCGATATTTACCGATATTTGCCGATATTTACTGATATTTGCTAATATTTATTGTGAAAAAAAAAAAAATCACGCCGCGGCATATAAAATATCATTCGCGACGCTCCGATACCGCAATACCGTGACCGCAACCGCAATCGCGACCGCGACCGCGATTTTATTGCTTGGTTCCAAAGCCTTGATGTCATCGGCGAAGCCCCTGGAAGCACCGATAGAAGCTCTAGCGCGGTAACCAAAGCTGGTGTAGTAGGTAAGATTTTTCACCCCTTGAGCGACGTTGTCTTGGAAGGCGCATTTAGATTGGATTTGTAGTTGCTAGGTGTTTGGCATAGGAACCGGAAGGACTTTATCAGTTTTACTCTTGGTCTCCGTTTTGATCTTGATTTTTAGCCTCAACAAGTTCTGATTTCGATTTCTAGCCTCGACTTTAAATGTAAGCTTTACTGCCTTGGTCTCAATTTTAGTTACGGTTTGGTTCCAAATTTCTGCCTTACGAATGTATTTTTCACATCAATAAGTTTGTTTGTCGGGTAAATTTTGGCCTTGATAAATTTCATAATCGACGCAGGACATCATGAATATTTGTAACAACCCAATTTTTTTTTCAATTGCCGTTGCTAACTGAAATGCACAGGTGTTACTGTCACGTTTCCTCCAAATCCGACTTCCTTATCTTTTTTATACGAAACACAAGGTTAAGATATTCAAACATAAAATAACATAAGTTTATAACATATATATATATGTATATATATATATATATATATATATATATATATAGATAGATAGATAGATAGATAGATAGATAGATAGATAGATAGATAGATAGATAGAGAGAGAGAGAGAGAGAGAAATTCAACAGAGATATAAAAAGGAAAAAGAAGATAAAAAGAGTGATATTAAAATAAGTAAGTAAAATATCCGTATTTAGATAATAAAATAACACCGATAAGGTGTAACCGAAGACCCTTATTCTAACCTCAATCCCTCATGCAAAATTACCAACATCAGCCTCCACTAAAACATCTAAAAAAATTAGCAATAAGAATGGAATACATACGACGAGCATATTGAGTAAACTAAATCTACTAAAAGTAGATAACATGTATTCACATAAGACATATAGAACAAGCTAAAGCGAAAGAATACAAGAAAATCTATTAATACGTATAATATGAAATAATTAATGAAAATCAATTATTCATCATTGTTCATGCTATCCATCACTGTTTATTACTATTCATTACAAGCTCTCACATCACACAAACAGTTAAAATACGAATTTGAATACTAAAATGATTTAATCCACACACATATGAGGTCCATTGATTATTCTAATCCATATTAGTTTATTACACAATCTACCAGGTCACATTTTATCTGAAAAGGAATAATACTAAAGTCGAAGCACTAACGGTTAAGACATCAATATAAAGTTTTACTGCTAAAAAAGCATCCCAAAACCATTAATGAACACTCTCTTCTTAAGTATCAATATCCCTATAGGACCTATAGGTTACATATATAGTAGAAAGAATTCTCGCTATATATTAACGGTGTAGTATAACCACATATATAAATAGGGAGTACATCCCCCATAAACCCTACCTCAAATGTCATCTTAAGACTACTTGCCTAACTCCCAAACTCAGTCTTACACTTGAATTTTTATACAATTTCAGATATATTAATAATTACCACTCCAAAATAAGCTCACACACCAATTTCAAAAAAAATTACTATTCATCAAACACTATCTACATACTAAATATTCCATAAAAATATGCTAAGAAGATTAAATTTAAAAATCAAGTAATTTTACTATTACCAAAATTTACTATTCACATCAAATCACTATTCCCATCAATTTACTATTTCGAGAGTCACATCAATGGTTACGTTCAACCATTGACTCTAAAATATCTAATTAAGTCCTTTAGGTACAAAATAACTAAAATACCCTTAATATAATAATTACGAATAAAATAGTAAACTAACTCCTAAAATTATAATATTAAATACTAAGCACATTTAATCAATAATTAGCATTTTAGAACACAAAAGTTTAAATACAAAAGTCATATTTGCAAGTAAAAAGACCAAAATTCCCATAAACCCTAAAAACCCAAAAAATGGCTTAATATTTATTATATAAGGACCTGAATCCTCAAACATTTCAAAATATTCATTAAGCACATCATGAATATATTGGAAAAGCAAGAACAACCAATCTCATAGTCTAGATGTTAAATGACCGATATACCATTTATTCATGCTTGAAACTTAATTTAATCACAACTTAAATTATACTAAACCAAATGAAGATTTTAAATATATGAAATTACATCTAAACAACATAAATAATCAATTTTAATCATAAAAAAATTAATATCAAACACCAAAACACAGAATCATGCTTATAGAATGAATTACCCAAAATATGGTAAAAATGTCAGTAACAAAAACAACATCTTTAAGTAATCTAACACATAAAAACCTATATAATATTGGTATAATTTAGTTTACCGATTCCTTATCTCAAATATTTAGCAAAAATAAGCTCAAAATCAACCTTTTCCAACCACTTGAAAACCTTGCACTAAAATCAACAAAAACCATCAAAAGACTTAAAAAATATAAAACAAAATAAACAAAATAAACAATCAAGGATAAAATGGATTAACCTTTCTTTTAATGTTTTATGAAATTATGGAAGAGCTTAGGAGTAATTTCCTTCAATTTCATTAATTTTTAACACCTATTGTTTTTAGGAAAAACAATAAAGAGCTAAAAATTAAGAATAACAAAGTAGAAAAAAAAATCAAAACAAATGCCAAACAATAGAGGAATGGCTTAAGGTTGAAGGATTCTATTCTTGGAAGGTTAAATCATGAATTTATGAAGAACAAAATATATTTGAAGAAGTTTTGGTTAAATTTTAGATATTTAACAACTTAAAGGAACTTTATGCTTATAATAATAGAAAATAAAAAAAAAGAGAGAAAGAAATCAGACCAAGATTGGAACAAAATACTTGTGATCAGAAAAATAAATTTCAACCTTTATTTTAGATATTTTAGGAAGATAGGATTAGTTTTAGATATTTAGGATAAGTTTCATTTAATTGAGTTTCGGGGGCTAATTATGTCTAAAATTGGCAGATTTTTTTTTTCAAAATTATAAAAATTTTAGAACCCATTTTAATTCACATTTAGCTTAAATATGTCAAAATATAAGTATTCCTAAAGTTTCGTAAATTTTCGCTCGCTAAAACACTCATTTCATAATTTAAAATGCTAATAAGGTTTAAGAAAGAATGGTGAATAGTATCTTTTTTTTTTCTAGAAATCTCCATTAATAATCTTAAAAAGGAGTAGGAAGATCAGAAAAAGTCAAGAAACTTAAATATGATCAAATTAGAAAGGTTTGGAAGAAGTTTGATGGCCAAAAATGATACAAAAGTCTTATGGAATTCACAATCATAAGAAAGGTTAAACACTCAAAACGAAACATTTTAAAAAAGTAATGAGAGATAAAGGAATAAAAAAAATTATTATTACAAATAAATTTTCATAATTATAATAATAAACACATTTTAAAAATTTTAGGGTATTATAATTCTAGACTTAGTACCTCGGATTCTCATCAAGAAATTCATTTACTGACACCTTTAGCTTAAAGGTTATGCTATTCGTGTATTAGAGTTTAGCTTGACTCTGGCTTGGTATAACATGGTTATTACTAATAGTCAAGCCATAAATTTTTATTCGGGTTTTAGAATTTGTAGATAATTAGCCATAACAAAATTAACCAAAGGTCGAGCTATATGGGTTTCTAGACACTTTACAAGCTATGGTAAAGGCCTCTTCTGAATAATATATGCTAGGTGTTTAATAAAATGGGTCAGGATTTTCCGTCGGGATTATTGTCTCAGATTCAAGCCTCTTTGGATCTACCAATCCCCATTTGTGAATTTTAATGAGGATTAGTGTGGTTGGAGGCAATTTGGTGAGAAAAAATTCCTCGTCTAGGTGGCCAATAGCCCCATCGGCAATAACCCACATCAACCAACTCAATAATAATCTCCTTGGCCAGTTACACAATCATAATGAAATATAAACTTATATTGCAAGTATAGAGAAACTGAGAATTTATCGGAGGAAGGATTTAGAATCTTTTATTGAGTATGAAGATTTGGAGAAAATTGAGAGCTTGTTCCTACTTTACAAATGGTAAGGAGATGGTCCTTTATATCCTTCATCATTATTACTAGAGAATCTAACTATAATTGGTTCTCTGATTTATACATCTTTCTACCAATTCCTAGGGAAACATACGAGTTATAATTTGATTATTGACTGAATGAGTTGACCCATGTCAATTGATAGACTGCCATGTTTATAACTACCAAATCACTTATATTAAAGAATATTTTAACTACTCTCTAATGTCCTTCTTCGCTGGTCTCGATCATTAGGTCATCCTTGTTAACTAATCCCATTAGTTGGCCTTTGGCAGTCGCTATTCGGCCGATGACCATTTTTTGGTCGATAGCCTTTTGCTAGCTTACGTTCTTTATCCTCTTATTGAGGTGCCTTGACAATTCCTTCCAGTGGGCATGAAACCATTTGTTTAATTGGCGTTTTAGTGTCCC
Organism: Tamarix austromongolica; assembly: GCA_039764185.1. Taxonomy (NCBI): domain Eukaryota; kingdom Viridiplantae; phylum Streptophyta; class Magnoliopsida; order Caryophyllales; family Tamaricaceae; genus Tamarix; species Tamarix austromongolica. The sequence continues at coordinate 73,416,730 of CM077816.1, read as the reverse complement.
GGTCTTCACTTTGTCTTGGACATGATTGCCATATTAATATCTCTTGCCTTGGCTTATATGGAAAAATGCTTTATCAACTTAATTTTGTGATGCCTCAGCCATGGATCATCTTCATATAGATTGACTTTGGATCATCTCCTAGTGTTGATCTTGATATGAATTGTCTTGCCTAACCATGATTTTTAGCTAGCATTGGCATCTTTGCTTAACCCAAAATCATCGTTAGTTGCATTAACCTTAGTTGTGCCTCAACTTGGATCTTTTTTTCCTTGGTCTAACTTAACACCGGTCACTTGCATCAGTCACTGCCTTCAACTATGCATTGACATCTTAGTTCTATATAACAATCATCATCTATTATGCCTTGATTTGGATTTCTTTTGCCTCTATTCATCCACTTCATCAAGCCTTAGGTCTTCTTTTGAGTTGGCATTGGCCTCAAGGTTTCCTTGGGTGCCATCTTTGTATTTGCAATAATAAGCTTGAATCTTGTTTATCTGAATTAAATTTGTACGGCGCTCACATGTCTTGGAATTAATATGAGAATTATACGTTTGTTCCAATATATGTTTTGATGGTTGAACCTTTATCTTTTGGAATTAGTTTGCTATATGTGTTTTCTTATTTGTGCATATGCATGCTTATGAATGAGAACTCACTATTTCCATCAGGTTAGATGATCCTGTTCTAGAATATAGCAACTCCTAACAGCACGGCTTTGAATCATGGTCAAAGATGAGATAGCTCACTTAAATCTCTCCTAGTTCTTTTATGAATAATGATACCAGGTGTTGTATAGGTTGTCATATGGTCTTATTACATACATGTCTGACCTATGCTCATAGGTACGAAACATAGATATTGTAATACACAGTATATATCGATATGACACTCGTATCATAACTATTGTTGATTTTAAATTGACACGAGTTTGTTTCTTCATGCATGTACTTAGCTCGACACGCGTGTAGCATGAAGCTTTTATCCGTATCGTGCACTTTGTATGTTCGATTAGCATTGGGTGGATATGTTTATTATTACACACTAATATTCAATATTCTACTCTGATTACATTTCCGAATAACCTCATTTCGCATTACTATTAACCAATTTTAATTTATAATTATGTGCACGCTACAAGGATGAGATAATGTTATGCCTCTTCGTTATCCCTCTTCGAACCAATATTTTTATTCATAATACTTTTTATGTTGTCTAATGAAATAATGTCTCTAATAGCTTTGTGAAAGCTTAGATTCTGAAAGCTACTCCTAGATGCCTCGAAGAGGCACACCTGTTAACTTTTCAACCTTGCCAACATATTGAAAAGACACCATGGTAGAAATATAAAGCTAAAGTTGTCAAAGGGGAAAAAAAATCTAAGCACTTAGAGGATGATGTATTCGGGTAATACTCTTCAAAAATCTTTCAAAATATATTTTAAAAAATTATATTAATATAAAATAAATTAGTTTTGGTTTTAAAAAATGCTTGAAATTCTATTACAAATGTGAATTCTAGGCGTCGATTGATTTGCCTAAACCGATTGATTGGTTGTTCTACGATATCAAATTTTCTTCTTATTTTAGTTTGTAATCTATTTCTATTGTTTATGCAATCTTCTAATTAGAATCTATTTGTGATAAGAATCATATTATTGTATTTTGAGATTAATTTTACATTATATGTATATCATTCTATGATTTTTTTTAGCAAAAAATTTTTAAAAGCACTTTTGAGGTATGCTCACCTTCTCTTAGTCTCCCTACTTTCTTCTCTCTTTTGGTAGCCATGGTTGCGTGCAGATACTTCTACATCTCCTTTGACTCTCCTATGCCCTGCCATTCATATGATTTTATTCCATATCCCTTACTCTTAATATACATCCTCTTATACGTTGGTCCCCTATACTCAACCAAAATCAACTCACCCCTTCTCTCTTCCTTGTATATGTCAACCCATCTCTTCTACACACCCCAATGATTGATTCATTTTAACACTGTATCTGCATTTACTCTCCTTCTTTCTTTCTCTTGGGTAACTTTTGCTTAGTGTTGAGATATTCTTCATTTTCTCCCTACCTCTTATCTTCTCATATTTTGGTCCCTTACATGGTCTAGAGAGGCACTCTTCTACTCTATGGGTGTCTTGATATATTTTGTCTTTGTAGAGGGTATGCATACTTACTATTATTTGGTAGTTATGTAATGTTTCTAGGCTAGGAAACTAAGGCTAGTATAGTTCTTGTAATAGATTGTCAGCTATAAATTCATTGAGTCTCTATTCTCAAGTTAATTTAAGGTATTGCCTATGACCATGATAATGAAATATAATTGTTAGTGATTCCCATCCATTCATGCATTCATATTACATTATAGTTTGCTAGATGATTGAGTTTTTTTTTTCTTCTCAATTGACATCTATATGTAGGCATGTTATATCTTGTTATCGTATGCTCTATTGCTTTCTTCACCTGTGCCATATGCATAACACTATCTCCTTGGAATATTTATGCTATTTAGTACGAGATGAACTAATACTATACTTTTTTTGATGTTGTGTCACAGATATTTGATGATGATCTTGCTGACTTTGAGGTGGTTCCTCAATAAGATTGATTATAGAGGTCCCTTAGGGTTAGGGCATAGAGAAAGCTATTCGGGGTCACACATATTGTTTTTCCTAGATTTTAGATATCTCTTTTGGACTCTTCATACCTTTTATTACCCTCTATTTATTTTTATGTACTATTTGTACTCAAGCATGTACTCTTTATTATATTTGTAAATTTAATTTGTTAAAGTTGACGTCCCTTGTTTCAATATATTTTAATATGTTTTGTTTTAATTATCACAAATATTATAAGCCTTTCATTTCATAAGAGAAGGGTATAGATTGGACTTATGCCAAGTATTATAGTAAAAATCATTAAATTTTGCTAATGCTTCCACTAATTTTTTTTTTCAATTGTAAATTTTGAAATGTTGCAAGTTAGTATCAAAGCCTTATTTCTAAAAATCATGTTTTGTTTTTGAAAATATGATTTTCTATGATCCTCTATTTGGGCTAGATATGTGAGAAACTGTTAAACGAGTAGTGTTATGTGGCCTTTGTATGTTTTATGTAACTAACTTGTTGTATTTGTAAGATTAGACTTTTGCCTTACTAATTTTCTATTTATAGTTCATGATGGCTCAAAAAGCTTAATTTGCACACATAAAGGATCTCCTTGTTTTCATGGTAGAGAAGTATATGCATCAACATTTGTCTCCACCGCCTTTTCAAATTCCTATCCACACCATCTTCACATGAGGACAGGTTGCGCAAGACATAGTCACACTCCTAATTAGCATTCTTAGGCATCGAGTACCTACTTGCCTTAAAGAGCTAGATTCTAGTGTTTGAGAAGATCTTTGAGGCTTTTGAGTGTCCACCCTATAAGAGGGTGAATTTAGCCATATATTTCTTAAAGGATTATGAGGAAAATTTGTGGCATAGTCAGATAGTGTTGTGAGCACCCATATAATCATGGGAGCAAATGTTATAGTGGACGTGAGCACATTTTTATCCTACCTATGTTAGAATAAAGTTGCACGACCGCTTTATGGAACTTCACCAGTGATATTCCACTATTAAGTAATATTATTTTGAGTTTATGGATCTTTTCAATTTCATACCATAAATAGATGTTGATGAGGAGAAGAAGATGTATAGGTTCCAGATGGGTTTGGAAACCCATATCTAGGAGTTAATCTTGAGTTCTACCTTCCATACACTCTTTGACATATGTTGATAAGGCAACTAAGGTCGTAAGTGTTTTTGAGATTAGGACTAAGGAGTCCTTTATGAACAAGAGGAAACCCGATTCTCTTGGATGATACCATAGGGTGTAGTAGTGCATCAGGGACCAATTTCATGGTCATTCTAGGGATTCGGTTAAGGCCTAGGGCCTGAGAAGGTATTTCATCTAGAACCATAGTGTTATGGATCATCTAGGGAAGGAGTACTTAGGGAGTTTAGTGTAGCTCTAGGCTTGTGGTAGGATAGGTCACACATAGTTTGATTGCTTCAAGGTAACTGATGGTTTAGTAAAGAGAATAGTGATGCCACAAGGGAGATCAACTTTGCTCCACAATCTTAGTTGAGAGCTTCTCCAATTGCTAGTATTCAAAGTTAGGAGAGCAAGGGGAGAGTATAAGACTCTGACCTATGATTCCAAGTAGAGGTGGTTAGATGTAGGGTTATGGAGGTTTTAGAAGAGGGTATTTAGGTAAGAACCTGAATGTTATGAGTTAGGCTAAGACAAACCGGTAGTTGAACATCATTATGGGTACCTTTACAATTCTTTCTTTATCTTGATATATATATTGTTTGATTCTTATGTGTCATGTTCATTCATATCTACAAGATTTTTTGCTAGAGCTCCCATGACTTCTACTACTAGTATTTCTCTATTGTTGCATTGCCATCTAAGGGTTATGTTACTTGTTGTATTTTTCATGCTAATGTGACCTTAATCATATGCGAGGTAGATTTCCCCATTGACCCTATAGAGTTAGATTTGGCTAATATTTATTTCATCATGGGGATATGCATGTTGGGAAAGTACTGGATGATTATAGATTGTGTTTAGTAGTGTGTGGTACTTAAGAGACCTCAAGGTAGTATGGGCTCTTGTCATATATATAAGACTAGCCTATGATGAAGGTTATATCAATACTAATGTTTTGTTCCTTCATGTAGAAGGGTTATCTAATGCACATGTAGTGTTGGAGATATAAATGTTGGTGTTGCTATATTGAATTATATTATTGGTACTCAAGACCTCCTCGACATTTTTATAGTAGAGATACTAGCTATGACACCTTCTTAGAAGGTATAGTTCGTTATTGACTTGGTTTAGGAGCATAGATAATATCTAGAGTGCCTTACAAGATGACATTGGTAGATATGCAAGAGTTGAAGTGTTAGTTAGAGGATTTGATGGTTAGGGTCATATAAGTCCTAGCATAATGCCTTAGGGAGCACTAATCTTGTTTATGTAGAAGAGCTATAGTAACCTTTATATGTATAGGTTGAACCACTTGACAATGAAGTACTATTATTGTTTATCGTAGATAAATGACTTGTTTAATAAATTTTATGGGGTTAAAGTCTTCTCAAATATTGGTTTGAGGTTTGGGTACCATCAACTTTAGATAATAGGGTAAAACATTTCGAAAACAACTTTTTATTCGTGGTACGAACATTATGAGTTTATAGTGATGTCATTTGGGCTCACTAATGCACCTATAATTTTCATAGATTTCATGAAATGCATATTCCATTCCAATCTTACCTATATTAGTTCATGGTGTTCTTCATTGATGATAATCTATTATTTTTCACTAATTAAGAAGAAACATGAGCATCACTTAAGAATGACTTTTAACAATCCTTAGGGAGAATATGATTTATGCCAAACTCTCTAAGTGTGAGCATTGGTTGCAGAAGGTTACCTTCTTAGGGTTTGTGGCATCTGCAAGTGATGTTTCAATTGATCCTTCAAAGTTTGGGACTATTTCAGAATGGAGAGCACCTACTGATGTGACTAAGGTCCATAATTTTCTCAGGTTGGTTAGATATTACCATCACTTCTATTAGTACGTTTCAAGGGTGGTTTGATGGTTGATAAATATGTTAAAAAAGGTGATAAGATTTCATTAGGATAGTGATTGTGAGGAGGCATTCCAAGAGTTTAAATTTTGTCTCAAAACCACATCTATTTTGACTTTGCCCTTTGTTTACGATGGATTCAATGTTTATAATAGTGCTTGGAAGCATGATTTAGGTCTATTTTTATATGGTATGGCTAAGTGGTTGCTTATGCCTCACACTACTTGAGGAATCACGAGCATAATTACCTATCACAAGATCTTAACCTTGCATTGATAGTCTTTGTATTGTAGAGTTGGAGGCACTAATTAAATGGGGTCTAATGCAAGTTCTATATCAACCATAGGAGTCTAAAGTATGTCTTCACTCAGTGAGTTTATTTATATGAGATGGCTAGAGCTAGTTAAGGATCATGACCGTGAGTTGACCTACCATAAGGGTAAGGTTAATGTAACTATTGATGCTTTAACTCAAAAATATGACCTGTTTATTGAGGTAGATGGTGGTTGTATGCCATTTGCTAGGTGATTTAATACACATAGGTGTTGAGCTAATATTGCATGGGGATTTGGAGATATAGTTGAGTTCCTTGATGATTATGCTTTCCTTTTTTGACGAGATTTGAATATCATCATTTGGGGATGTTAAACTTAAATGCATTCAATTGGTGATACTGAAGGGTAAAGCTGATGCATTCTAGATTCACAATGGTGTCAACATTTGAAATAGAGGTATATGTTGTGTTCTCTAGAGCTGTGATGAGCTTATGTAGCATATTATGGAGGTAGGTCTTTGTACCTTTTATTTCACTTACTATGGATGAGATCAATTATACAAAGACTTTCAACAAGTATATTAGTGGCCTTATATGAAGTATGATGTTGAGTACTTCAAGGTAAGATGCTTGACTTGCTAGAAGGTTATGACTAATAACTAGAGGTTAGAAGTACTAGTTCAAACTTTAGAGGTTTTCTGATGGATGTGATGCTCCATCTCTATGGATTTCATGTTAAGGTTGCCAAGGACTCATAGTGATTGTGATATGATATGAGTTATTGTGGTTAGATTAACAAAGTTGGTAGTGTTTGAGCCAATGAAGGCAACTTAGATTATGAATCAACTAGCTAGGCTATATATGAGGTACGTGGTGAGGTACCATGATGTCCTTTTTGTCATATTCTTTGATAGAGATACAAGGCTCTTATCATACTTCTAGGGAAATTTATAGGAGGCTATGGGTACAAAGTTGAAGATGATTACTGCTTTTCACGCACATTTTGGTAGTAACATCGAGTTTATGATACAAATATTGGAGGATATGTCAATGTCCTACACACTTGATTTTCAAAGTAGTAATGAAGATCACTTGGATATTATTGAGTCCCTATACAATAATAGTTATGATGTTAGCATTAGGGTGAGGTTGTTCTAGGCCTTGTATGTATGTAAGTGACATAGTCCCCTATGTTGGAGTGAAATTTGTGGGACTATAGAGTTGGGACCGTATTTGATTGAGGAGAGCACTTAATATATCCAATTTATTTGGAATTGGATGAGAGAAATGTAAAATAAACATAGGAGTTACGTTGACTAGATGCGAAAGTCAGAAGGGTATGAGGTGGTTGACTAAATTTTGTTGAGGGTCTCACCTAATAAGAGTTTTCAATGGTTCGATTGGAAATTCAAGCTTAGAAAATGGTACATTTTTTCATTTGAGATTGTAGAGAGAGTGGGTGAGGTTGCATACCATCTAGTGTTGCCAGTGGAGTTAGCTCGGGTTTATAACTACTTCAATATTTCATAGTTGTAGAAGTACCTTGCTAATCCATCACATGCTATTTTGCATGAGGATATTGATTTCAGTGACTCATTGTTATACGAGAAGATACAACAAAGGATACTTGACACTAAGACTTGGCTAGCATGGTAAGGGTTGTTTCACTTGTAAAGGTTCTATGGAGTTTCCATGGTGACAAGGAAGTCACTTTAAAGATGGATAGAGACATGAAGGTATCTCACTTAGAGCTCTTTGTTGAATGTGTCCTCTTAGACTAACTTACTTTCAAGGGGTTAGTACCCTTTGTGTCCTTAACCTTTGGTCGATCACCTTTACTCCTTTAATTCCCTTTATTCCCTTTGAATTTAGAGATAAAGCCTCTTTTATAAGGGTATTAATGTAATAAAATGATCCCTAAACCCTAATTATCCTATGTAAATAGGACTCTTTAATCACTCCTTAATATTATAAACATATTCATTTAATCCATTCACTTTAAATTCATTTGTTTCTTCCAAATTGTTAAATCACATAAAAAACCACTAACATGATTAGGTGGTTTTATATATTCTCACTCATTTATATTCATTTGAGGTTCAACCAACTCCATTTCCCAAAAAAATTATGTATTTTGATTCCTACACTTATTCCACACCGTTTAATCTTTTTTTGTAATTTTTGAGATTTATTTACTATTTTTCCTAATAAATTCCTATTTTCTAGCCTTTATATCTATTTAAATATCCCAAAAATTGTTAAATGCTGATCCTATCCCTCTTCTAGTTGGCTTGTGACCCTCAAATGGTGGACAATCATATATGATATCTTAGATGGTAGGAAATAGCTAAAAATTCTCCCATAATTAAATCACACTCAAAACCTACCAACCCTCTTACAATTCCTTCCCTCTTTTAACTTTTATTGGAGCATTCCCCGCTCCCTTTTTGTATTCAATATATGAGAATAGGGGAGTACATTCATTCCCTATTGCCTTTCATTATTGCATCAACAATTTTCCTAAGTGTTTAGCCTAAATCCATTATCTTTCTCTCACTCTACTACTATTGTGATTATTTCTTAACAACCTATTTCCCCTTTCTTTTCATTCCCTTTTGACAAAAGAAAATGCCTTACAAATATACACATGTATCCTCATTTCATGATAACAAAATAACATGCTTTACAACTTTATCTTGTGCTCCTCTTAACCTCGTGTTACTGCTATAGTGGTTAGAGTTTTTAGCTCATTTTCCCATTTTTTCTTTGCCAAACTTAGACTATAGTAACCTCCTAATTTACCTTTGTAATAATCATATTTCCATGCACACATTTTCCTTATGTTAAACATTCTCTTCATTTTCCATTTCTCTTCTTTCTTCTATAGCTTGGCGCTGCTACTAGCTACTACCCATAGTGCTTATGTGGCCATATTTTCTCCTCTCAATTTATGGTACACAACTAGCCCTACACAAACCTTTTCGTTCCACCTTTCCCCTTATTGTCAGTGGCATCAAATATTTTTATTTTCTTTCACTTTTTTCTTTTTTCTTTTGGCTCAATTTAGAATCCTTTAGGCTGGCAGTTTCTAGCTCCTCAATCCTTATATTTTACTTGTTATTCCTATCCTCATTTATACTCCATTTCACTTCCTTATTTTCCTTTTCCATATTTTTCAATCTTTGATTATCTAACTCTTTTGTCTTAGATTTTTTGGAAGGTGATCAAGAGGCTCACAAGGTGATGATTAGCATGGTTTTTCTTTACTTAGGAAATTAAGATCTTGGTACCTAAAGTAACCTTTAGAAGTAGTACTATGTTCTAGGTGTTTAATATGTTAGTATATATATGTTGATATTTATATGTTATATACAAAGAAATGCATTAGTTTTAAACATGAGATTTAAGCATGATATTATATGTATAACAATATGTATATAAGCATGTTGAAATTATGAATTTGGATGAAGAATGTTAGGAATTTTTTATTATCGCTCTTGGCCTCATTATGTTGGGCATGATTATGATTGTCTAAATTTTATTTAAGAGTGATAATATGTTTATAATGATATGCTTGTGATTTTATACATTTTATTTGAAACTTACCATGTTAGCATATGTATGGAAGCTAGGGTATGCTTTTTTTCTTCATTTAGAGTGGATACGGATTTTAGAGTTTTTGCGGTTATATTTGGCTAGGAGTATTTTGATGATTTTAGATGCGTTTAGTGTGTTTTGAGGATATCATTTTGTTCATTGGGTCTTTTAAATATAATTTGATATATAATATGTTTTGGTTGAGAGTTGTTTAGAATAAGTTGTGAATTTTAGATGTTTTAAGGTGATCTCATGTACATTAAATATGTACATTTTAGGTTTTATTAAAAATTAGGTTAAGAAAATATGTTAAAATGGATAAATGTGACATTTAGGTGGTATTTGATGAGTGGTTTTAGATATCTTAATTAAAATGGTTAATTAAGCTAATAAAGGATGGTTAAGTACATAGGAGTAACCTTAATATTTGAAACATAATTTCATTATTTAAAGTTTTATCCTAAGAAAATAATTGTTAAGTGTAGGCCTTTTAGCATTAATTATATCTCCCTTAATCCTTGAATAAGTTAGTTTAATTGTTCTATTGATATTGGCCTTATGTGAGAATCCTAGAGTACTCTATGACCATTATCTTAAATAAATGAAGTTAATAAGTGTTGAGATCTAAAATCATTGGCTTTTCATTTCATGAAACTTAGGATTTAATTCCTTGATAATCATGCTTGGGCTTTAATGCCTCATTTGTTAAATTGGGCCTTAATGGTATTTTAATGGGCATTTGTGCTCTAAATGGTTCAAGCCTTGGTTCCTCTATGGATCAAGGTCACAAAAAGTATCATAACTCAATAAAATAATTGTTTTATGTTCACAGAAGTGATGAAGTGATCTTTAATCATTCATGGTTCTTGTTTGATATAAATTCTTAATTAAACATTAACTGCTTACAGTGAAGAATCTTTAGTTGGACTTATATCACTCAAGGTAGTTATATGAGTTAGGTTTGGTAGTCACTTGGTATAATTCATGTGTTTTTCTCTTTTGTGATCTTGGGTATCTTACGAGGTCTAACGATGCCCTTTTAAACTTTATATTTGTATAGATATATTGTGGCCCTATTGGGAATATTTATACTTAAGTGATTAAGTGTCCTATTATTTGATTGTTAGGTTACACTTTTAGGTGGTTTTGCTAGGGCTAGTATTGTTTATGTATTGTTTTAGTGATTATGATTTCCTTAAGGCTCCACTTTCAAGTTATTAGTTATTAGTTGTGACCACGATAATGAAATATGAAAATTAATGGATCCCCCTACTCATACATTCTTATTACATTATACTTTACTTGATGGTTAAGTTTTCTTCTTCCTTTTAATTGTTATCTATATGTAATGATGTTATTATCTTGTTATCGCATATTCTATTACTTTCTTCACATTGGCCTTGTGCATAATGCTATATCTTTATGATAATTGTGTTATTCAATATAAGATGCGTATTGATACTAGACTTTTGTAGATGTTGTGTCATAAGTACTTGATGATGATCATGCTAACTTTGAAGAGTTCCCCTAAGATTAGGGTGTAGAGTTATTGCTATTAGGGTCATATTTGTGGTGTGCTCTAGATTATGGATATTCCTTTTGGACTCTTCTCTCCTTTTGTTGATTTCCCTCTATTTCTTTATATTATTATCTGGATAACGTACTAAGTGTTCTCTGCTTAAATTTAATTTATTAAAGTCTTATATTATGCCTATCTATTTTTTGTAAGTTTTTTTAGTCATTACAATTGTTTTAAGCCTTGCATTTAGTATGAAAAGGGTATAAAATGGACATGTGTTATGTGTGGCATTAACACTCGTTAAATTGTGATAATGATTTAGATTTTAAAAATGTAATTTTATTAGTAGTAAATTATGATAAAGCTCTAGATGTTTCATTAATTAAAATGAGTAGTTTTATTAGAATCTTTAAGTATTTTTATAAACTACTATAATAGTTTTATAAAGCTAGAATAATAGTTTTGTGAAGCTACTATAATATATTTGTAAAACCATTGTAATAGTTCTGTGAATATACCATAATAGTTTTTTGAAGCCATCGTAATAATTAGATGAAACTACTATAATAGTTTGAAGGAACTAGTTTGAGAAACTGCTATAATTATTTCATGAAACTACTCATATTGTTTCATGAAATCACTTTAATTATTTCATGAAACTACCAAAATTATTTCATAAAATAACATGATTGCTAATAAAATTACTTACATGGTTTTATGAAACTACAATTATTATTTTATGAAACTATCCTAATTGTTTATTGAAAAAAGTGGTCCTTAGTTCTCATTGGAGCTAGTGGGTCTCACTAAAGAGGTAATTTATAATGTGCACCAAAAATAATTTGCAATATGCTCAGAGTAGGACACAAGGTAAATTTTTGTAATTATATGATAATAAATGACATTATCTTGATTTTTTTTAATTATAGGTAAACCATCTTCATCCTCTATCAACCATCATCCTCCTTCTTCAATCGACTTTTGTTGTTTGATCATTAGTTGCATCCTTCATATAATGAAAACTACTTTATCAACCAACTTAGGTATCGTTTGGTATTACTTATTATTAATAATTACTTTTAGATAAAAACTAATTTTATAAGTCTACTTTTAAAAAAGTACTTTTATAAGTAAAATATATGTTTGTTTTTAATTTTATTGTATAAGTAATTAATACCAAAAAAACTACTTATTATACCTTATTAGTATTTAGTTTTTATTTTTTTTTATAAATTTACTTTTTATTTTTCATATTTAATTTTTATCTTTCTATTTATATCTTTTGACTGGGAATTATTAAAATGGTGATTTTGTCCAAGATATGTTGACCTATCCTCTAAAGATCAAATGGTGATTCTAGAGAAGTGCAGATCGATTGGTCTAAAAATACCAAACAAAAGAAGGGAAATGGAAGGTCAATATGGAAGGAATCTCCTAACTAAGTAGAATTGAGTCTAAAATCTAAGAAATGATTCTAGAAGTGTGTAGGGGACAGAGGTGGAAGAAAATAAATTTAAGGTCATCTCCCTCTTAATTATCCAAACAAACATCTCATATCAATTTGAAGTAGTATTTTTGTGCCAAATGCATCCTAAGAAATGTTAAGAATCTTTAGGAACAATTTGGATTGAGGTTATCAAGGTTCCATTTTGGTATAATAGATTTTCCTAAAGAATTGAGTTTCAAATTTGTACTTAATTTGAGAAACTAGTCGATTGGTTTGGCCTACCAGTCGACTGTTCTACAGACTAGTCGATCGGTTCCCCAACAACTTGATTGGTTTGGTTGAGCAAAAGGCATTTAGCTAAAATGACGAACTAGTCAATCAGCCGGCCTAAAAAACCAAGTTATAAAACTTTTATAACTTAAACCAAATCAAACCTTTTCGAAAACTTAATTATAGTTCCAAATCAAGATTGAACATCAACGAGTGACATAATTTCTCATTCAATGAATTTAAAAAAAGACAGGGTATTACACTTGCAACTAGCTTTAGAGATGGAAAGAATTATTAAATTCAAGTACCTTATTTTGGGATAAAATTTGGATCAATTTAATGATGATTTTAATGTTGTTTTTTTTTTCTAATATTATTACACACATATTACATGACAAACTTGATATAACAAATATCAAAATCATATAGATTTTTTTTAAAAATTTGCTAAAGTTTGTTTTATAGCCAACTTTAGCTCTGGGATAAATTCTCATGTTCATTATGGAAAATGGTCATATTTGGCACATAAAACACATTGGTTCACGATATGATTTATTTCATTAGCTTTATTAGATTAGATTGTTAACATGAGGCTTCATGACATAAAACACAATTGTTCTATATGTTGACTATTTTCGTTCATGTAATAAAACATGTAGGGTCAACAGAGGAATTGGTTTTTCTCAACAAAGAATAGTGATATGTTTCATTATAAAAACAAAATATACATATTTAGGGAGTATTATAAATAGGTTCATTAGAATATTCTACATGTTCATTAACACTAAACTATGTATATGTTTAGCATGGTAATGCACATAAATGTTATCACACATACTTATTTCATTATATTAGGTCCATCAAACTAAACTGGTTGATTCATTATTTTAATTTATTGGGTTCAGGAAATAAAATGTACAAGTTCAAAAAAGAATTTAGTTATACGTATCAAAAAATATTGGCATGTTTCATTATCAAAAACTTAATATATGTTATCAAATAACACTATATGTAGCTTATAATATATAGATCAATTTAATAATGATTCTATTTTTATAATAATTTTTCATAATGTAATTGAATGTATAACACAAACACAAATTGGTAAAACAAAAATGAAAATCCTAGAGGATGTTTGAAATTTCAGCGAAATCGGTCTCATGACAAACTTTAGTTTTCAAAAATAGTTCTTAAATTCAAGCACATTTTCTTATAATAAAATTTAGATTAATTTAATTATTTTTTTAATTTTATCATATTTTTTTATTGTTATTAAGACATAAATATTATAAATTATTTTTTGATATAGTAGACATTAGAACCCTATAGAATTTTCGAAATTTTGTTGAAGCAGGCCTTGTAGTTATCTTTATTTTTTTAAAGAAAGGTTTCTAAAATTTAATTACCTTATTTTGGGACAAATTTCAGATTGTATTAATGATAATTTTAATGTTATAATATTGTTCCCTTATTCTATTACACACATATTACAAACTAAACCCGATTAAATGGAAATCAAAATCTTAGAGATTTTTTGAAATTTTGTTGAAGTTGAGTGATATGCCTATTACAAAAAAAAATTCTATTAGTAGAAGGTAAAAGAGCCTAGGTTCACAACATCAAATACTTTGGTTCATTACATAAAATGGTCATATTCAGCACATAAAACATATTGGTTCACCATATAATTTGTTTTACAAACTTTATATTACACATAACTTTCATGATCATAATACACATATGTTCATCACACCAAAAGTTTCCGGTTCATGATATAATGTTGAAAATGTATACATATTAATAATTATATAATTATAAAACTATGATGCAATGTCTATAAATAAACATTATAAATTTAAAATATTTACCTTGTTTTCATCATATTTGTTGAAAATGTTCGTAATAAAAAGTTATAAAATTGATCCCGTATACATAAATAAAATTTAAAAATTATAAAAATAGCATCATATATCTTAGTAAATTTTATAAAATTATCAAACTTTCCCTAGTCTCCTAAGTTACTTGTAGTTTTTTCGACCACCTATTGTGTGTAATTTTCACCACTTACTATGGGTATTTTTTCACTTAAAATATAAATATCTAATATTTATAAAAATACTAATTTTTTTTCTAGCACTCAAATATTATAGTTTTCTTAGAGATTTATAGTAGTTTCTTTCATCTACTAGAAGTTGTTTTTACCACATATTTTGGACAATTTCCTAATTTAGAATATGAATGCCTAATGTTTACAAAAAGTGTCACAATTTTTATTTCTAGCAATCAAATAATATGGTTTTTTGAGAGAATTATAGTATTTTACTCCACTCACAGAGAGTAGTTTTTACCATCCATTGTAGGTAATTTTTAAATTTGAAACATAAATATACTCTATTTTCAAAAAAAAAATGTTACCCTTTTTTCCCCTTATACTCAGATATTATAGTTTCTTGAGCCGCTTACAATTATTTTCTTTACCTACTGTGAGTATTTTCCACCATCTAATGTGGTTAGTTTCTTCAACTAAAAGTTTTATATCTCAGTTCTTACTAAGTGAGCTAGTTCTTATTAGATATTTCCCTTATGTGTATATATGTATGTATGTATGCATGCATGCATGTTTGTATGTATAAACCTATGGAAATATGTACGTATACATGTATACATTGATTTTTGATATAATTTAGACTTATTGTTTTTGTGGAGTGTGAGCGTGTTGCGATTGCTAATTTTGTATGTATTATGAAATAATAATTATGTATATAATTTTTATGGATATATGATGGGCATGGTATAATATTATGCTTATATATATTTTGTTGAAGTATTTTTTTGTTGATTGGAGTATGATATTGGTACCAATTTATTGTAAAACATTAATGATATTTTTTGTTCTCTTGGTTTATGTAATTTTATTTAGGTAGTTGTTCTTTATTCTGTGGATATTTGTTATGTTGTATATGTATTCTACTAGGTTAAATTTATTAACTAATTGCTAATATTAGTTATGAAAATAATTTATTATTAATTTGGTATTATTAAATAAATTATAAAATAATTAATTCTTAATACACTTTTTGTTACTTTAATATTATAAAGTACTAATATTCTATTTTATTGTGTAGCAATACCCATACCCAAAGGAGTGGAGGAGGAACAAAAATTGATAAATAGTGTGTAGAGTTCTCTTGGAATTATTTTAGAACAATCTCATCAACAACCTTGAAATGAAGATGATGATGAGAAATTAGATTAGATTAGATTTCTTTTGAACATTTAAAGCATTTGGTAGACATTAGATTTATATGAAGCTTGACTATGTTTTGTTTTTTTATTTGTAATATGAACTTTTATATTTATATGTTTATAGCTAAAAAATATATATTAAAATAATATTTGAGAGTTAATAGAGATAATACAAATAATAAAGGCTCATCACTATAAAGAGAATCACCAGCGATATGTCAACACTAATAATTTCAAATTTTCAACACCTGACACCTGTCACGACTATAAGTATTTCTAGAAATAACTTATCTCCATTAGAAAGTTAATAATACCAAAACTTTTGTAACCCTAATTTTTTGGATTATATTCCTATGCTTATGAATTAGTATTTCCCTTCACATGTGTTTTATTGTGGGTTGGTTAGGGTTGCCTTAGTGTTTTATTTTTGGTTTCAATTTACTAGTGTCACTAGTAAATTTTTTCTTAGGTACTAGCCAATTGGTTGTTGCTTGTTTTATTTTTGGGTCTCTAGTGATACCACTTAACTAATTTGATAGGACCAACCAATAGGTCTAATTATTTACTAGTTTCAACCCACTAGGTGTTTGATTTTTCTAGGTTTTAATTTTGTGATTATGATTTTGCTTCCAAATCTTAACAAATCCTTACCTAATTTTCTATTCTTGTTGCATCCTTATTTTTAATCATATTTTTGAGTTATATGGTTATTCTCTTGACTTGTGGAACCTTGTTTACCAAAAATTCACCGAAATCCCCTAAAAGGTACTTTTTATTATGTTTAGCACTTTTTAATCTTTTCCCTTCCTATCTTCTATATCCCCAAGCTTGTACAAAGAATTTTGGCTAGTGAGATATTTTCCCTCATAATTTTCCTTAGACTAATTCAACCCCTTAGCCTTAACCCCCCACTCATAATTTTCTTTCTCCACTCCAGTAACTTGACCCTAGCTTTCCTCCCAATGATTTGTAGATTTTGACCACTTTTTTACTTTCGTATGCCTTTTCTTTGCTTGATTTTCATAATTCTTGCAACCCTTTAGCATTTCCATTTCTTTGATCCTATCTCACCCCTCTTTTGTTAGCTTTGTTCTGTGATCATCAATCTTTGTCTTTGCAACCATTAATTGAGCCCTCTTATTCTCTTCTTCATCTTATTTCTTTACTTCCGTTCACTAAATCTTCATATCTAGCCTCACTCTATTTTTAATTAAGTAAAATAGGTTTAATTTATAGATAAAGTTTGAAGGTTGTCTCCTTATTTATTTTTTCTTTTTTACTCTTAGTTTTTGGGCTAGTATTCTCTTTCTCTCTTTTAGGATTTCTAATGTTTCTTTGTTATTTCATTATTGTTCTTTTGTTCCCCTTATATGTGTCATTCTTATAATTTGAGGGTAATCGAAGAGTATGTTAAGGTTTCCTTGGAAAGGTATTTTTGTGTGTCTTTTCTTGGACATTGTATCTAGGTAAAACTTAACTCCTAAGATAGTATAATTTATATGGCAGCATGCTAATCTCTTACTCTTAGTAAGAATGGTAGGTTTTATTGTTGTTCAATCATGATTTGGTGTGAATATGTTCAAGAGCGTGAGAATGTGTATGAATGAGTTTTTGTATATTTCAAAATGTATATGGAAGCATGTCGCATACATATTTATGAAGTACTTATTTATTTATAGTTGCATGTGTGAGTTGAGAATGACCCTTGGTGTTATACATGATATCATAGAGCTTGATAGTGTGTTTGGCCATTTAATCCATTTGAGAGAACTTTAGCCAATGTTGATGTTTTATAGTTAATATGAATTCTAAGCATGATTTGACGCAATTAGCATGTTAGCATACATTTTATTGGGTTTTTGATGATTTAAGAGCATGCTAGGATTGTATAGATACATTAAGATTTATCTATGTATGAATTGTATAGGTGTGTAAGTGTTTTCCCCAATAAACCAAACAACTATAATAGGTAAAACTATGAAACTTGGCCAGTAGTTGAATGGTTAATTTTACATTTTGTTATGTTTGGATTTGAGTTCTACTAGTTAACTAGTTAGCGGTGAAACGAGCCAATTAGTTCATCAATCGACCTATTAGCACAAACTAGTTATATGAATTTTTTGTTTTCCTCTATTTGCATGTTGTTGTTGCTCCTAAACTAGTCAATTTATTTCCAGGGCTAGTTGATTGGTCCTCTAAGACACATTTGTTACTTTTCTTCTGGTTGACCCTGGGACACTAAGGTTTGTGCTGTGTTGTAGTATGGGTGGTTTTAGAAATATCTTATTTTTATGTGTTTTTATGATGATAGAAAAATAGTAGGGTACTAGGGTAAGGATGGGTGATATCTAAACTAAGAGGTATGAATGAAAAAAATACATAAAGTAATTATTTAAACTAGCATAAAAAATCCCACACAAATATATCTCAAAAGATATTTAATTAAAACAATAAATAGTAGACTTAAGTAGATAAATCTTTTGTTAACTTATATAGAATTAATTAAGAGCAGTTTTTAATTTATGAATCATATAGAATTGATATAAAAACATTTTTTATTATTATTAAAACTCAAATTTCACCATGAGAAAAGAATATGACTTTACATGGGATATTTATATAATAAAAGCCACCTCCTTATGTAACATCTACACTAATAAGGTAAAATAAGAAAACCGCATATTGATTTTAAGATAATAACAATTAAATCCAAACAAAATCTTCGTAAGATAAAACAAATCATAAGTTAAAAGATAAATCCTACCCAGCTTGTTAATGATTAAGTAAACCAATTAACTACTTAATACCTTAACAACCATATTAACTAAGCAATGAAAAAACTATTTAAAAATTTGAAAAGATTATGTCATATATATCATGCTAATCACACCACATATTATCCCTTTACTCATTCAAATTCAGCTAGACCTACTTATGGTAAATAAATTTGTGTAGAAAATTCAAATTTGAGATCTAAAAGATGTGTTGGGTTCATAATTCAATAATATTTCCAATAACAGTGATATTTTGGGTAAATATTGTTCTTAACAATTTAACCACTTCTTCTTTTCAACATGATTAATAAGTTAAGCTTTAAAGTCTTGGATTGTAGATGCATCTTGAGTAGGGATATGAAAGAAGAAACACATAAAGTAACTTATTCTAACGAGTTTTAAAAACCTTAAATATATCACTTTCAAATGATCTCTAATAAAGAATACACATGCTAAATTCACTAGATAACTCTTATTAACTCATATAAACTTAATAAGTGTGAAAAATATAATGGCGTTAATATTATGCTTGTTGCTTCACATATTACTCATTTGTGCATACAAATTTATCTTGACATATTTATGATAAAAATATGCACAATTTTTATATAAAACTTTGATTTGCGATCTAAATGATGTGTTGGATTCCTAATGCAATAAACTTTCCAATGAAATCTATAATATACGATATTTTTCTTTTTAGAATTTGACTCTTTCTCTTTTCCAATGTGATTCATAAGTAATTCTTTGAAGTATGGTAATGTGACTACATCACCTTAACCTTGAATTATATTTTGGTCATATATGTATCTCTTATTTATTTGGCATTTTTTAATATTAATTGGAGCTTTAATTAAAACTTTATAGTTAATTTAATGTTAAAATTGAATAATTGAAAAAAAGAAGGTTGGAATATGATTGATTTGATTTGAATTAGTTAATCATTTGGAATATGGCATGATGCCAAACTTTAGGCCTAAATGGCTTGAGTTGTAGTGACTCTTGAGTTCCTTTTGATATAATTAGATGTTTTGTTTGTTGATATATGAGCCTTAGTGGTTAAAGTGGTTTCAATTTGATAGATTTGTTGTTATGAACCCTCATGTCCTTGAGGAATAACAATATTGACTTGAATTAATTACTAATTAGTTAAAGTGAATGACTTGAGTTTCATAAAGGATCCTATGCCTCCATGGTCCCCTAAGTGTATAGTTGGACCTTTGGGTGAAAAAGATTATTTCTTCTCATTTGGATTCACAAGCCCTATATGACATATGCATACTTAATGACTTGACTATTGAGGTATGTATACCCAACTTAGGCCATGTGACTTTTTTTTTACTTGATATTAGAAATTTAGTGGTTTGGTTTACTAATTTGTTGATCTATCTCTATTGATCATTAATTTAGTTTATAGGATTGAATTTTTCTTAATATTTGAGTTCACTTTAGTTGAATTGGATTCAAAAACCTTTGTGATACATCTTGAATAATTAGATTAGGGTTTATATGATAAGAGTTGGAATGTTAGGTGTAACTAATAAACATTAGTTTGATTTGTGGAATATCTATGATCAATATGTTGATATTTTAATGTTGTTGTACGGTTGGATTAATATCACATGTGGAATACAGAGTCATGGTTTTCTTAATTGTTGTTATTGTATCTAAAGGTATGCTCATTGAATGACTCTCATATTTATTTGATTGATTGTAATGTGAGTATGCTACCTCTTGAAAGGTGTTGTGATTTACTTAGTTTAAGAATGTTTTATTCATACTACATTTTCAAGTGGTGTTTTTTTATTCTTTATGGTAAATTTATATTGGGTCAAATTGTTTAGGTTTATTCATTAAAGATCATTCTACTCATGTTTGGTGTTTTCAAATGCTGGAAGACCTAGCTAGAGAAGCATATTGAGAGATAAGTGTCTTTAGATGGATAATGATCTTGAGTTTGTTGAGTAGATTTTCACTAAGTTTTTCCATGAACATGGGATAATGAGGCACCACACTTGTGTTGGGAAACCATAGTAAAATAGGATTCCTAAGTGAATGAACAAGACCCTATTGGAGAAGGCTCATTGTATGTTATCATAGGCTTAACTAGGTAGGGAGTTTTAAGTTGAGGCAGTTCACATGGCAACAAACTTGGTGAATTGAGCATCCAAGTAGTCTATTAAGTTAAAGAAGCTTGAGGTATTGTGGTTTAGTAAGCTAGCTAATTACTTTATTTTCACATCTTTTGTTGCCATACATATGTTTATGTGAATGATAGGAAACATGAGCCGAGAGCTAAGAAGCGTGTGTTTCTTGAATAGGGATGTAAATGGGGTTGATTTTACCCAAAACCTAATTGGTTTTCTCTAATGAAAAATTAAATGTATATGGATAAACAGATATCTAAATGGTTATGGAGAATGTAAGAAAATATAGAAATGGTATGGGTAACGAGTATCCATATCTGAACCTATATTGATACATGTATCCATATCTATTCATATTCATCCAATATGAAAATACCCTTTTACCCTTGATTTCAAAATGAATATAGCATAATATTAAGGTTAAAATTGTTATTTTGGTTAACCCCAAATGGGTTTATTCATTTGATAATGGATTTTACTATTAGATAATATCCATTAATGGGTAACCAAGTTATTTACCGGGTAACGGATATTTAATGGATGTGGATATGGATGTGTTAGTAGAAACCCATTTGGGTACAAATATAGATTTGAGTACAGATTTTCTTATTAGGTATAGATATAGTTATGGGCATACCTTCCCCATTTACATCCCTATTCTTGGCTATACATTCAAAGTATAGGGGGATAGGTTATGGGACTAGCTGCATCCATGTTTTTGATTAGTAGGGATATTGCATTCAAGGAATTTTTGTTCCTCTAGAACAGTGAGTCTAGTGATGGTGTTTATACGGAGGTGGAATAGGAGAGTGCTTTGGGCTAGGTGGAGTTTGAAGTTGGATATGATAACAAAGACCCTTATGATAAACCCGCCATCTCTGAAGTAGGTGAATCCAAGTAGTAGGTGGAGCAAAATGGCATTGCTCTCGGCAGAGAATAGAGTATTGTTAAGCCTTCTAGCAGTTATGGTTTTGAGAAGTTGGCTAGCTATACCTTGTCTAGGGTAGAGATAATTTTTTATGTGTTTATGCTAGTGTCATACTCAAAGGCTATGGTGAGTTCAGACTTTGCTCAATAGTGTGTTGCCATGGAGAAGGAGATGTAGTATTTATTAAAGAATCAGACATGGAAACTAGTAAAGGCACCGAGGAGGAGTAAAATAGTTAAGTACAAGTGGAAGTATATGTTCAACCAGGGAGTCCTAGGAGCTGAGAGATTAAAGTACAAGGCTCAAAGAGTTAAATGCAGGTTCAATCAGATTCAAGTCATGGAATATAACAAGGTATTTTATCATGTTGCTAGGCATACTTCCATTAGTACCTTACTTACTCTTGTGGCTATGCATGAATTATAGTTGGAATAGTTGGACGTTAAAACTCCATTCCTACATGGTGATCTCGAAGAGGATATTTACATGCATTGGCCTAATAGGTTTGTTGTTGAGGAAATGTGTGACCATGGGTGCCTGTTGATGCAATAATTGAATGGTTTGGATTAGTCTCCTAAATAGTGGTATAAATGGTTTGATAAGTTTATGCTTGGGCATGGTTTGTGAACGAGTGAGTATCATAGGGGTGTGTACTTGAAGGAGATGAATGGTGGCTTACTTGTGTATATTTTGATGTATGTTGATGACATGTTTGTGGTAGAAAAGGATGTGTATTATGTTGGTAGGGTGAAAATAATGCTCAAGAGTGAGTTTGAGATGAAGGATCTCAGATATGTGAAGAGAATATGTTGGCATGGAGACCATATGAGACCTTGAGTGGAAGAACTTGAACTTGTCACAAGTGAACTATATAAAGAAGGTGCTTGAGAGGTTTCATATGATGAAAGCCAAGTTGGTGAGCAATCTATTGGCTACTCACTTTAGGTTGTCAACTTTAGATTTCCCTAAATCTAAAGACGAAGAGAAGTTCATGGCTATTCAAATGTTATTGGTTGAATCATGTATACAATGTTGTGCACTTGTCATGATATTTCTCAAGATGTTATTTTTGCATGTCAATATATGACAAACATGGGAAAGTTCACTAGTATGAAGTGATGCGGATCATAAGGTACTTGAAGGTACAACATCAAATTATTTGGAGTACAAGAGATCAACTGATCCTTTGGTTGGATTCATGGACTCTAATTATGGTGGGTACTTCAATAATTGGAGGCCTACTACTAGATATAATTTTTGTATTAGTGGATCAGCTATCAGCTTGAGGTCTTACTTGTAGGAGGTGATGGCCTTATCCACTATTAAGATGAAGTATATGGCTAGGACTGAGGCTTTTTGGGATGTTGTATGGCATGGTGGATTATTATGTGAGATAGGATTTGGTCATGGTACTCCAATCTTTCAGAGTGATATCCATGGTCCTATCTATCCTATAAAGAGTTATAATTCTTTCCACCATTAAACAAAGTACATTAACATTAGGTATCACTTTATCTAAGGTACTATTGCTGCTAGTAAATTTATGTTGGAGAAAGTTGGTACTTTAGAGAATCTAACTCATATGCTATTGAAGCTACTGACTCTAGGCAAGTTCAAGTGCTTCTTGGACTTTGTTGGTATTCATAGGCCATGAGGTCCTTTGGAGGGCCAGGAGTTTTACAAAGGTCTTACCATGCCATGCCCAACAAATATTTTATCAAGGTGGAGAATTGTGTGCTTTGAATCCCCCATCAACTCCCCTTTCTTGCTCTCATGGGTTGGGTTGAAAATCTTGCCTTGCCTAATTTACCTCACTCCCCATCTCCCTCTCTACATGTATGTATTTGTATGTGTATATATATAGACACACACACAATCTCTCTCTCATATACTTAGCAAATTAAATTCCCCTAAAAACCTCCCTTCATCCCTCTATTTTATGTCGAAATATAACACGACCAAATAGAAGCCCTTCCTCTTTTTTACTGTGGCTAAAAACACCAAAACAGCCATCGCCATCATTCCTACCCCTTGCGCACTAGCCATTTCTACCATACCCTTAGCTCTTACTTCTACAAAAAACTCCAAAGCTATCCCCACTAACAACGACCAAAATAATTGAACTTCTCGATTTTCTTCACCACCCACCACCTTTAGCTCTTTTTTCCATTCATCACCTTTGAGCATCATTGCTCCATGGTGTAGCTATCTCCTACTCTAGCTAAAACAACTATTGCATAACCCTTAGAAATGACACAAACTATTGTTTCTTCCTCCAACCCTTCAATCATTTCCACTAAAGCCACCCCCATTTCTCTTCAACACCATCCACCAAAATAACCCCCAACCAATGGTCTTCTCCACCATTGATACCCCCAACTATAATACCCTAAGTTTTATCCAACCCTAATTTTTAATAATTAATATCATAATCTAATTCTAATCTTAGAAATTCTATTATTCTATTTTTACCCCAACCTAAAATATATTAACTTAGATTATTTAACCTAAATATAAAGCTAAACCTTTTCCCTATTCTCATTTACCTATTTTTATTTTTCTTTCTTCGCCCCACTTACCAGTCTAAAGTTTCCCCCTCTTTGTTTCCTTTCCCTTACATACAAATCTCCCTTGCTAGAGCATAGCCTTACCTTTACCACGTTCAATCTAATCACATGACCAACCAACTTCGCTTATGCTTTGTGCATGATTGATCTTACTATCTATCTGATAATCTCACCCTCTCCTCTTGAGCATGTGTATATATACACATACTAAGCCACTCTTTCTTTCCTTACTTACTACTTATTGAAACCAACACCATCTTCTTACTTCGTCTACTTACTACTATGAAATCAACCACAAGAATCTACCTCTAGTAATTCCAACCAAATCACCCTACTCCCTTTTGGTAACCCTTGACAAGGTTCACTCATAGCCACCAGTGAAAACCACTGCTGCAACCTCCTCACCTTCTGTAGTTTTAATGGCAACTCACACCTCTTCTTCTGTTACCTTGACATCAGCCATCTTTTCATTTTCCTTCACCTTGCTCTAGCAACTTCAACAATAGTGCAACACCCCCTTTTGTAGCCTTGATTGAAGAAAACATTTCCCTTTTGGTAGCCACAACTGTAACCTCCTTTTCACCTTTTGACAACTTACACCATACCATACACTCCATCACACACCCCAAAAGCTGTAACCAAGCTCTACCTTACTTCAACAAAAATGATATGTGCCCACCTTCCTCCTGTAGCCTAGTCCACTATTATCTCCTCTCTATCTTTGGCTCCTTGGGACATTGATCAGCCCATATCAATGATAACTTGTGCTATTTCTATCACACTTGGCTCGGTATAACTTGTTATCCCTCTTATCTTTAGTTGTGCGAGTTTTTTGGTTTGTTTAGATTTTTTCTCCTTTATTTCACACTTAATTTTTCCTTAAAGTTTCTTATCTATATGATTTAATCCTAATGATCTTTTATAATGATTTCTTAGGTGATCTTTTCAAGGTTTCAGAAGAGATCGATTAGGATTTGTATGCTTAGAGATTGAAGCTATTTTTAGTAAGGATACTTGTTGTTGTCTAAGGTTTTGATTGCTAAGTGTTATGCATGTTTTTTTATCATACTATGTTAATGTTATCATGTGAATTAATATATGTATTTAATTCTATGCCATGCATTTGATATCATATAATAGAAAATGAGTAAGTAAATATTATGTTGTATTGTTATTTTATGTTGAAAAACATTCGGTGTGAAGTATGATGGCATTATTGGTTTATTAGTGATGTGATAAATTTGAAATGAGTTTGATAATGTCAATGGAGAAAAATTTGGATTTGAGGATAATGTTACCAATCATATAAGATTTGCATAAAATAAGGGTTTTTATTATTCATAAGGGCATTCTGGTGAACATGGGTTAAATATCAGAACCATGGTGTTTTAAGGTGCTATAACCTCCAAAATATGTTAAGGAATTTATATGAAGTGCTTAGAGTAGTTGTGAATGACCCAAGTTTAATACAGTATGAAAAATAGTTGATTTAGGAATAGTAACCCCAAAATGAGAAGGCTATTATCACATACATGAAACAATAGAGTTAGATCAGAAAATCCAAATATGTTCTTAATATTAGTATTTTGGTGATGTATATTAAATTTGGTTATTATTTGAGACCTATAGTAAAAGTTATGAAAGATTTGTGAAATTAAGGTTTATAAGCCTGAGAATAGTAACTTTTAAGGAAGAGTTATTATCACATTTTTGAGAACATAGAGTTATGGCTTGAAATTTGAGTATGTTGATAATGATAATATTTGAGGAGCAGGTACTAAGTTTGGTGGTTAAAAGAGTAACAGGAGAAAAGTTTCATTGTGTTTTATTTTCAAAAATTTATCTTTCAAATGATCATTTATCTAACTTTATTGGTGTATTTAACCTTTTTAGATAAATAAATACTTCAATAATTTTGATTAACTTATGAGGAATTAAGAATGAGTAGCCTAATTAGCCTTTAAATGTGATTATGTGCAATGTATGCAAGTAATCTAGGAATATTTATCCTAATGTACTTTCTATCATGTAGCTAGCATGCCATGGCCCTTAATGATTTCGTTGGTCATTTAGAGGAGACTTTTGAGGCATTCATCAAATTTGTTGGGCATTCACCGGCATTGCCTTAGCCACAACCACAACCACCACCTCCACATTACCCATATAAGGGTATTAGAGAGGATTGGCTTTGGAGGGTTACTTGACGTCACTTGTAGATCTATGCTAGTGATAAAGACTTGATAATCTTGGAGGGATGAATTCAAGATATGGATAGGTGTTACGAGGCAGTCAATTATCCACCTAGTCCTTGGGACTCATCAAATGGTCCAGGTGTATTATGTTAGGATCGTTGTTAATTGTTATTCTTCTTTCGTAATTTTTATGCTAATACCTCCATCTATTTAAAACAATTAAATTATGAATTCAACCATGTTTAACCTAGAATTAAGAATAATCATAATGATTATATTTGGCCTTAAATTGGTTAAGTTTAGTGTCATCTCTAAACACCCAATCGGTGTTTTTTATGCCTTGAGATGTGTTTGGTGTTATCACTGGGAAACACCCAATTTGGATAAGCATGAAATTTATTTGTGTTTGATGTTATAACTTGGAAATAGCCAATTGGTTATGTATGGCATTAATATGTGATTTGTGATATCACTTGTTAATTAATAATATGGAATAAGATTTCATGTGAGCCTTTTCCTCTGACTCTTGAGGTAGCCAACTAGGAGTTTGTGAATGAGTTACCATGTGGTTTATATTTTCACTGAGTACCTATTTTCCTCTCTATTGGGTTTTGTTTGGGAGAGGGTTTTTGAATATCTTTGAGGGTAGGATTATACTATGGTAGGTCAACATGGCATCGGTGTCCAGTTTGGGTAGGTGAGGTATCCTAGTATAAGCCTCTTGACACTTTGTATTGTCCATTACATAGGTAGGTGTGTCATCCTAACTTCTTAGATTTTACAGTAGAGGAATTCAAGGTGTGGTGGGTGAGGTATCTAGTACAAGTTCCTTTGATGTAATTCAACCATGTGTGGTGGGTGTGGTATCTCTATTTGTGTTATCCCTCATTGCAGGTGCACTTGATGTATGGTGGGTGTGGTATCTCTAGAGTAAAGACCCTTCGATGTTTCCCGATCCTTTTGTGGTGTTTTTGGTATCCCATTGTGTTTGCATGAGTCTGTGACTTTTATTCATGGTGGAGAAATTGGTTTGGTCAAATGAATTATCTTAATAACTAGGAATTATATGATCACTAAAGGAAGATTTATAATTTGGTTTACATTGTATTATTGTGATACATTTACCGTATTACTATTCTTTTATGATCTCCATGTTAGTAAGCCTTGTTTTATTATTACCATGAGCCTTAATGTTAATTTATATTGGTATTCTTATTACCATGCTATTATATGACTTTAAGGTATTACATGAGCCTTACCATATTTTAGGAAGTCCATTTTATCAGTACTTCACTATACTAATATTGCACTTATATGGTCACTATAATGATCCAGCTTCTAGTATGGGAGGAAGAGCATGATTTACAGGGATATGATTCTCACTTAGAGTATCCTGAGGATGATGGCATAGGCTAGAAGTTAGCCATTACTTGGGGGTTGGAGATTTATATTTTACGCTTAAGAGTTACGCTAACTTGCTAGAGGTGATTTCCCATTGTGTTGGGAATTTTTTGTTTTTTCAGTTATTCAAACTCTTGACTTGATTCTTGTATTTGGATTTTAAAAACTCCAATATTCCTTCCTATCTATATTATTTTTATCATCTTTGTTATCATTAGTATTGTTGTAATATTATTATGAGCATGTATAATTTTGTTCATTGTTTCATTTTTCCTAGTATCATGCATGGGTTGGGAGATGAACGCACCTCTATCATGGTTGACATGTTGGTAATGTTCTTGATTTTTTTCTTTTCAAACTCTTTCTCATTATCTTCAAAATGAAATTTTGGGGTATTATAGGATATGTTGGGAGTAGTGTTAGAGGACCTGATGGTGCTAGGATCTCCTGTAGGAGATGGATGCTTAAGCCAATGAAGAAGGTTGTATCTACCCATACATTGTATGCATTTATGTAGAGAGGTTACCCCTTGTATTTATGTGAAGTTCAAGGGTTAAATAAGGATGTGTCGGAGTTAGATGATATTTCGGTTGCTTAAGAGTTTCCTAATGTGTTTTTGGAGGAAATATTGGGTATTTGGCTGGTACATGAGATAAACTTTTCCCTTAAGCTAGTATCGAGGGTAGAGCTACTATTGAAGGCACCTTCTCAGATAGCGTAGGATTTGAAGATTTAGTTGGATCATCTATTAGCTCTTGGGTACATCCGCTCGAGAGTGTCTCTATGGGGAGAAGTAGTTCTATTTATGAAGAAGAAGGATGGGAGTCTTTGCTTATGCATAGACCATCGGGGTTTGAACCTATTGACCATAAATAACCAATATCCACTTCCAAGGATTGATGACTTATTCAATCAACTTTGGGGGTGCTTCAATTTTCTTGAAGATTGACATGAGGTTGGGTTATCATCAGCTCCGCATTGCTAAGGCAGACACATTTAAGACACTATGAGTTTACGGTGAGGTTTTTTGGGTTCACATATTTGCTTGTCATATTTATGGATTTTACGATGATAATTTTTTGGCTATTCCTTGATCAATTGGTGTTGGTTTTGATAGATGATATTTTGGTATACACTTGAAGGGGAGAGGAGCATAGCCAACATCTTAATAATATACTATCACTCCTTGGAGAGCAGATGATGTACGACAAACTCTCTAAGTGCTAGTTTAGGCTTTGGGAGGTTACATTTTTAGGACATGTGGTGTTGGCATGAGTATTCACCAGCAATCAGGTGAAGATTTATGCAGTGATTAAGTGGAAGACACACACTAGAGTTACCAAGGTTTATAGTTTCTTAGGCTTAGCTGCGTAGTGCAAACATTTTGTTCAGGATGCCTCGAAGGTAGCTCATCCATTAATGAATTTTTGAAGATGATAACTAGGTTGTAGTGGGATGATGCATGTGAGGAATCATTTCTAGAGTTGAAGTGACGTCTAACTAAAACACCAATTTTTACTCTACCATTAGGATTATATGGTTTTGAGGTCTACAATGACGCATCAATGCACATTCTTAGCTATATATTGATGCGGTATGGTATGGTTGTGACTTACACTTCTTGTTAGTTGAAGCAGCATGAGTAAAAGTACACGATGCATGACTTAGAGTTGGCAATAGTCGTCTTTGTCCTAAAGATTTGAAGTCATTATCTATATGGAACTCATTGAGATTTTTCATCGATCTTAAGAGCCTCAAGTATTTACTCACTCAGAAGGAGTTGAATATGAGGCAAAGGAGATGGTTAAAGCTGGTGAAGGTCAATGATATTAGGTTTTCCCAATGTAGTCGGAGATGCCTTGTGTAGGAAGATATCAAACTCCTTTAGTGCTTTTGTTATGTCTAATTAGATGCTTGAAGAGATTTGTGAGGAAGGGATAGAGTTGTTCTAGCATGGTGATTTGGAGATCTAGATGAGCAAAATTACTGACAGTGTTTGATGAGATTTGAGTGGGACAAACTGAGGATACTAAGCTTGAAAGGATTTGGTAGAAGATATAGGATAAATGAGTTGAGGATTTCCAAATCCATGAGGATGGTAGCATTCTTTATAAGGGTTGTTGGTGTGAGTTTAAGAGTTACATTGATCTAAAGCACAAGATTTTAGAGGAAGGTCAAAGTTGTACAAACGCCACAAGAGGATCTACTAGTGACCTTGTATGTTGTAAGAGGTAGGAAGTTCATGTTGAAGTGTGTGATAAGTAAGAAGATCAAGATTGAGCATTATAGGATTATAGGGTTAATCCAACCTTTAGATGTTCCAAGGTGGAAGTGGGACTCCATCTCACTAGATTTTGTGTGTTGGCTATTGAGGACTCATAGTGTGTACCATATAATCTTAGTTGTTGTCAATTTGTAGGCTAAGTTAGTAGCATTTATGCCAATGAATTTGAATTGGAGTATGGATATATTGGTTGATGTGTATATGAGGTTTGTGGTGAGTAGACATAGTACCCCTATCAATCTAGTCTAAGATCGGGATTCTAGATTCCATTTTACACTTTTAAGGGAAGTTATAGGAGGTTATGGAAACTAGATTGAGGATGACTACAATCTTCCACACAAAAATAGATAGGTTGACTAAGAGGATGATTCAAACACTCTAGGATTTGCTATAGTCTTGCATTTTGAACTCTCAAGGAAATTGGAAGGAGCATTTATGTTTGGTTGAGCTCTCATATGATAACCATTATCATGCTAGCATAAGGATGCCACCCTATAAGGGTATAGATGTAAGTGCCAGACACTTTTATGTTTGATTGAGAGGGAGATTGTGACACATTGACTGGAGATGATTGAGGAGATGACTTAGTAGATTTAGTTAATCCACAATAGGGTGAGAGCATCTTAGAATCACTAGAATATCTATGTAGAGTAAAGGCAGCGTAGTCATGGATTGAGCTAGGGGATAGAGTTCTATTGAGGGTTTCTCCCACCAAGGGGGTGTAGAGATTTGATAGGAAGGGTATGTTGAGCCTAAGATATATTATTCCTTATCATTTTCTTGATAGGGTAAGTTCATAACGTGTTCCACACCTAAATGCTGAGGAAGTACGTTGGAGATTCTTCCCACATGTTAAGATCTAATGAGACCAAACTTAACATTTCATTCTTGACAATAAGGTGCACTATACCTTTATGAGCTAAATTCCACTTATGAATATTCTTTGGAGGCGCCTTGAAGTAAAGAGGTGAGCTAAGAGACAGAGAAATGCATGCTCGAGACACATCCAAAGCTTTTAAGTAGAGGTGTGTTATGTTCTCTCTCATTTAAGGTTGTAGTCCCCACTAGTGTTGTGTCAACTCCTATAGAGTTAACTACCAATATCATCTTTCCTCATGTTCCTATTCTCTTGTTCCCCAACCTTGAATTATTAACTTTGGAAACAAAGTCTCTTTTAAGAAGGTAGTGATGCAATACCCCAAATTTTTATATAATCTTAATTATAAGTAATTAATATCCTAATCTAATTCTAATCTCAAGAAATTAATTTTTTTACCTTACCCTAATTTCCTAATCATAAATCATAATATTTTTTTAGGCTTATTCATTTTTTTAACCTAAACCTAACCCCTAATGATCGATAATTAATTTGTCTTAAATATCCTAACCTGAATTATTTTAATCTAATTCAAATTCTAAACCCAAACATAATATCTTCCTCTTACACCTTTTTCTTTTTTCTTTCCTTCATGTCAAACATTCTTTTTCTTTCTTCATCCTCTTCTTCCAACATAAAACATTCCCCCAACCATATCATATCTACCTTGCCGTCTCTGTACATCCCCGACCAACACTCCACCTTCATATTTTCCCATCAACTCCCCTATCCTATGCTCATGGGTTGGGTTGAATAACATTCCTTGCTTTATTGTGCCTCATTTCCCATCCTTCTCTCTACATGCATGTATATGAATATATATACTCATAAACTTAGCACATCAAATGCCCCCAATAACCTCTCTTACACTCTTATTTTTTGTCAAATGATAGCACTGCCAACTAGAAGCCCTTCCTCATTCTATTTGTCACCAAAAATATCACCACATAAAGCAACGACCATCAAAAATATTATATCCCCTTGTCTAATGACCATTTCCACCATACCCTTACCTCTAGCTTTGACCAAAACAGCTGATGTTATTGCTACCAACATCAGCTAAAAGAATTGAACCTCCCTATTTACTTAACCACCCAACTCCTTAAGCTCTTTCTTCCATTACTCCCTTTGACCATTAGTGCTCCACGTCATAGCTACCCCTTTCCACTGGCCAAAACCACCATTGCACACCCTTTAGCATTCGCATAAACTATTTTTGCTACCCCTAACCCTTTGACCAATTCCACCAAAGTCCCCCATTACCCTTTGGCACCTTCCACCGAAACCACGCCCCAACCAACGGCCTTCTACATTATTTCTACCCCAACTCTTTGGACCTCCTTGCCATTGTAGATCCCCTAGCAATGGATGTAGTTATCATTGCTACCCCTTTGGCTTCAACACTTGTTGTTGTTCCCCCTTCCTTTGTTGTGCACAATTTTACCGAGAAACTTCAAGCTTTGGAATTTTAGTTTTGCCCCAATATTTTACTCTATGTTTCCTTATCCTTTCCCTAGATTTATTCCTAAGTTCTAATTGTGTTGTATAGTGGTGCCTCATGTGTTTTTTTGGAGGTTTCAGATGACGCAAGATAGTATATAAGTTGTTAGAGTCTTTTATATTTTTTGTAAGGATACAAGTCATAATAAGGTTTTATTGCTAAATGTTTTTATGATTGACTGTATTATAATGTTTTATTATATTTTTAAATTCATGCTATTAGTGTTATGATATGATAATGTGGGTTATATGGTGGAAAGAGAGTAAGAATGAGGAAATGTATGCTTATACAATAATTCTTAGGTTGTAAACCCTAAATGAATAAGCATGATATATATTATTGTAATGTGGATTTGATAAGTTATGGTAAGTGGGAAATGTTTATGCTAACGTGTATAGTGATATAATAAGCTAAAGATTGGGAAATAAATGACATCGGACATGAAATAAGAGTGTTTGGCTATTATTAGGGGCATTTTTATTATTATGGGTTTGATATAGAAAGTTTTGTATTTTAATATGTTAGATGGTTTAAAATATTCAACAAATATCATGAGAAAAGGTTTGGAGTAATTGTGAATGGCATAAGTCTTAAAAAAAATGGCTTAAATTAGGAATAGTTATCCTAAGAGCAATTTTAATATCATATGTGTAAAATATAGTATTTAGACCATGATTTCCAGATATGTTAATAATCTTAGAATTTTAGGAATATATATTGAATTTGGTTTTTATGTGAACCTTTTGTGGAAATTTTTTACTTAGTTGGGAAATTAGGATTTTGTAATTATCAAGAATTGTAACTCTTGAGATAGGGTCATTATCATATATGTAAAATGTTGGAGTTAGACCTTGATTTTTGGCTATGTATATAATAATAATATTATAGGAAGATGTGCTAAGTTTATTACATAAATGAACAATATGGGATATGTTATGACTAAAATGTTAAATTTAGGTTTCTTATGAGGATTATGGAGCTATTCTTTGAGAACATCCTTGATAACAATGTTGTCGTGCTTTACTTGTTTTAATTATGTGTTTTGTATATCACACCAATTATGAACAAGATATTAATCATTTAATGTGAAGGATCTTATGATATAGTACCGGATGTACCTATCTATTTCATTAGATGAGAATAGTAGCAAGGAACATTTTTCCCTAGGAGAGTATATTATTGATACCGTTCCACCATTTGCGAAATGCCCCGAAAATTTCTAATTTTATAAACTACATTTAAATGATATTTATTATAAAAATTATTTTAATAAATTATTTTTAAATTGAATTAATTAGGGCAAATCAAGAAGAAATTTATAAGTATTTTTATTAGAAGAGAATTTAGGTATTTTAGGTAATTAAGCATTTTATTTTGAAAATTAATTAAATAAATTATTTTATTTAAAATAAGAAGGAGAAAATATTTTCAAATTAATATTAATTTTATAAATAATTTAATTGGAGAAAATTAGAGTGATTTACTAATTAAAATAGAATTTATCGAAAATCTTTTAAAAATCCTAATTTAGCCTAAAAAGGGATTTTAAAATATTAATTTATTTAAATATTATTATTTTTAAATAACCCAAATATCCTAATTAATTTAATTAAGCCAACCCACTATTTTTCTTTTTCCCTTTCCCTTTTTTCCTTTTCTTTCTTTTTTTTCTTTCTTCTTCTTTTCTTTTTCTTTTTCTTCTTCTCCCCGAACTGGGCCAGTTCGCGGCCCAGTTTCCCTTCTTCCTTTCCCACGACCCAGCCCACGCGGCGTTGCCCTTCTTCCGCCCCTCGACGCGCTGCGTTTCTTTCCTTTTCTTCTCGAAATGCGTCGCTTCATTTAAACGCACCCTCTTAGCCCAGCCGACCGCCCGATCTCCTTCTTTTTCTTTCTTTTCTTTCCTCCCGAACCGCCCGGTTCCCTACCTCCTTCTTCCTCCAGCTTTCGATATTGCCTTCGCCGTCGACTGCAACTCGCCACTGCCATTGCCCTGGTTTTTTGCCGGCGATCTTGCCCGATTCAACCGGCCGTTTTTCTTCCCTTATCTTCCCCTGATTCAGTGATCACACAGACCCATCCACCTCCCTTTTCTCGCGCATTCCTTCCCTTTTTCCTTACGCATATCCCTTGCCCCCTGTTGACTCCTACCGGCCAACCTCGCCCCCGTTGACCCTAACCCCACTTTCCTTACTCCCTATACGATCCACAGAACCCAAGCCTCCCTTCTAACCCTATAAATACCTCCCATAATGGCCCTGCATCGAGCCTTTGATTTTTACCCAGAAATCATCCCTTGTCGCTGCCTCGTCCGCCTCCTCCGGCCAACTTCGCCGCCATCACTGGCCACCAAAATCTTTCTTGAACCTTCCTCTAGCTAACCAAACCTCCTTCACCCTTCGATTATTCCTTCACAAGCAGACCCAGCTGTGCAAAATTGTCTTCCCAAACAGCCCTTTCTTCCACCTCCGCCACCCTTTGTGCTGCCCTTAGCCACCTCTTTCGTCGTTTCTGCCTCTTCTTTCACCTCCAAAATCTTCTGCAGACCCTCCTCTATCTCCCCATACCTTTATTTTCCTCTTTCTCCCTCTCCTCCTCTCTCTTTCTCCTTCTCCTCCATTCGGCCACCACCTGCCGCCGCCATGCGCCGCCACCTATGGCTGCGCCGCCACCATCATTCTGTCCCTCTCCTTCTAGGCAACTCAAAACACCCCAGCTCCCACCTCCATTCTCCCTATCTTATTCCCAGCATGCAACTTTCCCCTCTTTCTTTTCTTTTTCTGGCCACCTCCGCCGCCGCCATGAAGCACCGCCACCATGAAACACCGCTGGTGCCACCTATCGCCACCAGCCTATGGTTGAACCCTAGACCTTCTCAGCTATTTTCCCTATTTTTATAACCCTTAAATTATTTTATTTCAATTATTTGCATATAAATACTATTATTTTTATTCTTAATATTTATATTTTTAATATGCATTATTATTATTATTATTATTAGTATTAATGTTTTTATTATTATTTATGTTGAGGGCTGAAGCCTATTGTATTTTAATTCGATTTTATTATTATTCTTCTTATTATTTCTATATTTACTATTATTAATATTAAAATGTTATAAGTATTATTATTATTATTATTATTATTATTATTATTATTATTATTCCTATTTTGAATTTCCATTATTATTCCATTATTATTAATACAAATATTTTAACATTATTTTTGCTAATAATGTATTATTATTATTATTATTATTTCATCACTATTATTATTACTAAATTTGGTTATTTAATTTACTAATATTATTATTATTAGTATTATTTTAGTAAAAGGGATGAATCCCTTATTTTACTATGTTTTTGAGTGATGTCCTTCTTATTATTATTGTTACTATTTTTATTAACATTATTATTATTATTATTGATATTATTTTTGGTATTTTTTCTATTATTATCTTAATATTTTAACAAAGCCTAGTCTTATATTAAGTTAGTTTTTAATAGTATTTTGATAGGAGGGAGTCTAATTTTAGCTTTTCCCTCATAATAGGTGAGACCAGTCAAAGTCCTAAGGAGGCATAGGAGCGTGCTCCAAGACCGGTGTCGTTTTAGGTAAGGGTGTTGCTAAGGTCATTGTGTGCTTATGTGCATTATGTGCTTCACATGCTATGTATTCTATATTTATTATTATTAATTATTTTATATGTGGTATGACATGGAGTTGAAGTATGTTTTTGTATGGCATGTGTACTATATGTATGTGACGATATGTGTTGTGACCCTATAAGACATGCATGTGAGGATGTTGATGTGGTTGTGTGGGGGAAAAGATGAAAAAGGAGAATGGGGAAAGAGGTTGACTAAGGGAAGTGAGTTGACCTAATTTTATGGTTTTATAAGGAATAATCTAATGTATGGTTTTATGTGGAAGAATCGAATTTATGGTGTGTTTGGGAGAATTTAATTTATGATGTTAATTGGGAGAATCTAATTTATGATGTTATATGGGAGAATCGAATTTATGGTTTATTTGGGAGAATTTAATTTATGATGTTATTTGGGAGAATTTAATTTATGATTTGATTGGGACAATCTAATTTATGATTTGTTTGGGGGAATCCAATTTATAGTTTTGCTTGGGAGATTCTAATTTGTGATTTTATGTGGGAGGATCTAACTTATGGTCTTGTATGGGAAAATCTAACTTGTGGTTATGAATGGGAGAATCTAATTAATTGTAAGGTAAGGACGAATCTTTGGGTTTTATATGGTTTGAGTTTAGGTTTGGTATGGGTGAATCTTTGGTTTTGTGTGGATTGAATTTAGGGTTTTGTATGACGCAATCATGGTTTATATGGTGGAATTTATGGTTGTGTGGTGGTATTAGGGTTTGCATGATGTTATTAAGGTTGTATGGTGGTATTAGGGTTTACATGGTGGCATTGATGGTTGAATGGCGGTATTAGGGTTTGCATGGTTGAATTTAGGGTTTCACATGGAATTTTAGGGTTTGCATGAAAAAGGTTCGAAGGTTTGCATGGGGAGATTAATGTCTGCATAGGTATAAAATTTACGTGTGGAAAGTTAATTTGGGATATAAGGAAGGTAATGTAAGTGTTGTTTGGGTGTTTGAGCACTTGGGATGAAAAATAGCACGTGGAGCAAATTAAGGGTACGGAGGAGACTGAATTAGGGTTTGGAATGATTAACTATGGGTTGTTGTGGTTAATTAGGGTTTGGTGTGGCTGATTAGGGTTTTTGGGTTATCATATGTATGTGGTGATTAAAGTGTAAGTATGATGATGAATATGGAATTTATGATTTATGATTCGTGCATGTCCATGGTGAAAGCCTTTGAATAAGATACTTAAGACACTAATCATTTAAAGTGGAAGATTATTGAGCCGGGTCCAGACCGATCCACCGGTCAGAAATAGTGGTTAGGACATGATGTCCTATGTGTAACCGATCCACCGTTAATAATAGTGGTCAGGCTTTGTACCTGTGCGTTTCCGACCCACCAGCAATAATAGTGGGGTGACTCGAGCTCAATAAAAACAAACCAGAGTTACAAACGCTTAAAAGATATTAATTACTTATAGTGGAACACTATGTGAGTAGAAACTAGACCGATCCACCGGTCAGGAATAGTGGTGTGGACTTTGTCCCGCAAGTGACCGGCCCACCAGCAATAATAGTGTGGTGTTCCTGTACTTACATGGATTTGATAAAAGGCATGGTGTGTATCGACTTTTGATAAAAAGATTAATTAAGTGATTTATCCAGATTATTCATGGGCCTTTGTACTTTTACCTGGTTGATCATATGCATTTGTAATTGTATT
Source organism: Tamarix austromongolica (assembly GCA_039764185.1). Classification (NCBI taxonomy): domain Eukaryota; kingdom Viridiplantae; phylum Streptophyta; class Magnoliopsida; order Caryophyllales; family Tamaricaceae; genus Tamarix; species Tamarix austromongolica. The sequence continues at coordinate 73,378,708 of CM077816.1, read as the reverse complement.
CTTCTATTTTTCTACATGGGTTATGTGCTTATGTGTTGGCCTTAGTGCTCGGTTACCTTTCTCAGTACGTAGCGTACTGATCACCCTTTTCATGGGTGCTGCTCATTCCCACGAGTAGTGTGCCCTTCTGACTTGTGCAGGTGGGCGAGGCATCAGTTGGAGCTGAGTGTTGAGCATGTTTGGCTCAAGGTTCGAGAGTGTTGTGGCTGTATTTATTCTTTATGCTATTTAATTTCTTTTGTTATTTCTTTGGTATAGTGTTTACCATTTTATGATTCATTACTCGATTGAGTATTTTAATTAACCTTTTATCGGTTGTAAGTTTAATTCTCTTTTGGAAATGAATTACAATTCTTTATGCGTACTTTAATTTTTATTTTACAATCATTTAATGCTTATTTGAAATTTGGATTGTATTGATTTATAATTGATTATTTCTTTTCTTTAGCCTTAGCACTTGGTACTGGAACGGTCGGAGAGAACCGGTTTGGTACTAAGTGTGGCGGTAACATCTCCAAAATTCACGGGTTTTAAATTAAGTATTTTAATTACTTCCGCTTTAAAAAAAAGTAGTGAATTTTTGGGCGTTACAATTTGAGAATAGTGGCCAGGAGAATATTGCATTAGGATTGTATATTATAGGCACTGCTCAATTATTTGAGAATATTAGAGTCCATGAACTCAATTTAAAATAAATAATTAGATTAATAATAATTAATGATAAGATATTAATTACTTAAAGTGAAAGACCATGTGAGTGCGGAATGATTGTATTTGTCTGTTCTATCAGGACAAGAATGGTGGTGGGAGAGCTTTAGCCATGGGTTGTATATTTTGATGCCATTCCATTAGTTGATAATAGTATCCAAGGGCATCTTACTCTAGGTTTGTCCATTATTGATACCGTTCTACTATTTGAGAATAGTAGCTAATAGAATTTTTCCTTGTGGTTGTATATTATTGGAACTATTCAATCGGTTGAGAATAATGCAATCCCTAAAAATTTAAAATAAATCATTAGATTGATTATAATCATTCATAAGATAGTAATTCCTTATAGTGAAAGACCATGTGAATGGGAACAAGTGTACCTATCCGTTCTAGTGGGATGAGAGTGGTGGCTAGGAGTGCTTTGGCCATGGGTTGTATATTATCATTGCCATTCCATTGGTTGAGAAGAGTATCCATGAGAATCTTACTCTAGGTTTGTATATTATTGATATCATTCTACTAGTTGAGAATAGTTTGGTCTCTAAACTCAACATAAATAAAATTAGATCAAGGTTATACCTTCTAATAGAGTTATAAATTAGTGTTATCTTAAATATTATATTATTTAGTTCGCTCATTCTTCTAAATGGTTTATGAATCTATACCCTTCTCGATTATATTGTTACCTTATTCAGTATGTAACATATTGATATTCCTTTTCATGGGTGTTGCTCATTCCCTCATATACAAACAACTCCAAAGCTTTGTGCAGGTCATGTGGACTAATTGGATGATTTTATAGCTTATGATACTCTATATGTTGAGGAGTGATATTTAGTATCGGGTTTGGGCATAGGATCATGTTGTCCAAATATTAGTTTTACCTTGATACCTTTTTAGACTCTTAGCTCCATGGTATCCCTTCAAGTATATTTACATTTTTTACTTGGAGTTAATCTCCATGACATATTTATGTTTATGAAGCTTCTCTTATTTTCTATTTATCATATTTTAAATTCTTATTATTTTTACATATAATTGACATAAGGATGGTATGGTAAGCTATAATATTGTCAATTATGGTGATAACACCCAATTATTTTGGTATTGTGCTTCTGCTAAAAAACAAATAGTACTATATTTTTGGGTGTTACAATAACTTTCTATGATATAAGAGTTGAAACACACTTGGATAAGGCTAGGTTAGCTAAGATTATTGCTTCTCCCATGGTAGAGGTTGAGGCCACCTATGAGGAGTGGTTGAGAAGAATTTGGACCAATTATCTCCATGCACTCTTGTGGCATACACACTTTGTTGGAGGATTGGCATGATAAGAAGGAAATATCATCACTCCTTCCTTAGGAGAAGAGGATACTTCATTACTTTATATGTAGCATCCTATTTCCTCAAGGAAGATTTGGAGCAAACTAGATGAACAAGGATTACTATGCCTTGGATACACTTTTGGATAAGCAAACCATGTACTTGTTTGGAGATATCTTAAGGTACATGATTCACATCAACCACCACTACAAAATAAGCATTATCTACAAATCTCTAACTATTAAGGATCTTTAAGCATATTAAAGTACCATAATTATTTATTCCTTTATCTTCTGTGAATCAAAAGACAATAATATATAATGGATCAAAAATTAGATAATTCCTATATTATGTGACCATTCACACCATTTTCACTATGAGGATGATAAACATTGTATTTTTACTTTTTAAATTAAAATATCTTTCGCTAGGACTAATAAAAAAATTCACCACAATATTTATGAGATCTTTCTCAATAAATAGATACCTATATTCATATACATTTAACTTAAAAACTATTTTGTATATTTATTTCACAATTGTTGAGCATATCTTTCACCATTGTTGTTTCACCATACATATAAAACAATCTTTTACCATAATTGAACTAATATTTACTATCATATAGTCAATATTTTATTATTCATAAATTGATCTTTCACTATAACTTAAATATTTTTTTACTAGCATTGATCTAGTCTTCCACCATAAAATATAAATAATATTTCACCATAATTAAACTAATAATTTATTATTGTTGAGCTGATTTTCACCGCAAGATATAGTCAATATTTCACCACGCATAAATTAACTTTCATTATAATTAATTTGATCGTTCATTATAATGGAACTAATATTTCACCTTAATTTAATTGATCTTTCATAAATGCCATACTTATCTTTCACTATTTTTATACATATCTTTTGCCATTATTCTACTAAAATTTAATGATAGTTTTCAACAATATTCTCATATATATTTTTTACCACCTTTATATGTATCTTTCACAATTATTGTATTTATATTTCACTATTATTGTACTCATCTTTTACTGTTATTTTACATATTTTTCTACTAATATTTTTTATCATTATTATACAAAAATTGATATTTCATCATTACTGCACACACTTTCACTATCAATTATTTTTACCCAAAATTTATTTCATCTTCACTATGACCGTGGCAATATTTTACCATAATTTTTTTTTGTGAAAAGAAGATTAATATGGATACCTTTTTAAAAATAAAAGTATTATAATTATTATCATACAGTTAGTTTATTTTTCTAATCATCCTAATCAAAGATAATTTATTTTTAAAGAATTCTACGAAATGCCGACGTTCGCCCATTATAGACCGTGTGAACCGAAGATGCGTACACCGAATGTCGGCTATCCGCCATGATGCGTGAAGATGGATTATCCCTACTCTATTGATGTTAACGTTGCTGGCTCACAACCTCATTTCGTGTTTCTGTCTAGCTGGTGGTTATCTTGGTGGACCAAGGAGCCGTATTTTTCTGGGCTCACTCTCGTCCTATTTTATGATCCGAGCCAAGTTACACCAACTGTAACATTTTTGTCACATACTACAAACGTGGTAAACATGGTTGCTATAATTGAACTTCGCTTGGTAAAATGCCTAAATGAAAGAGCCATAATTTTAGTGAAAAGGTAACAAAGGCTAATATAAAGTTTATAAACTTTGCGATTGTGTTGGTTTTATTAATTCCTGCTTAGCTTTCTACAATCCTATAATGACTCAAAGGAAATGGATGATTTTTTTTATTATTAAAAAAAATTGGACTTCGCATATGAATATTTATAAACATAATGAAAGGCTGTGATTAATTTATATCGATCTTACAATTTAATTAATTTTGCACCAAAGCTTGGTACTTATGCAACTTTGGGTGATGTGCGTGGAGAGAAAAAAGAGGCCACACACTTAAGAATAGTAATGTGGCAGGTCGGAGACGGGGATTCCATCCCCATTTGAAAACCTGTCTTGATCTCTATTTTTTCACCGGAGAATCTCTAATCCGATTCCCGTGGAAATTAAAATTTCATACTCAACCCGATTTTCGAACTATTCTCTATCCCCAATCATTCTCTGACCATAAAACCCTACTCGATATCCGAAGTCTAACCCCATCCCCAATACCGGATCTTTTTTTTTTTTCATTTTTTTTACAATATATCTAAATTTATATTTTGTATGAAATATTATACATAATAGATATAGAATAATATAACAAAATTTAGGGAGGGTTCGGGGATATGGACCCCAAACCCGTCCTCAAAAAAATCCTCGATAAGAATTTCTGAACCTTAACTAGATTCCCGAAATTTCTCTCTGAACTTTAATCCAAACGAAAAAATCCTTAACAGACCTAAAAACTATAGAAAAAATTACCATATCTACACATGAAAAAAGCCTAAGCAAAAGACGGAAAACATCAAGGCTGGCCAACCTATCCCCATTCAATGGTGCTTGTGCACATTTGTCTTGAAGTTAAAAACTGAAGTTGAATCAAAATAATTCATGTGGTAGAAGAGCCTCGAATGTAGACCCCCTCCAAAAGTCAATCATGCATTTACTCTGGCCAATTATTTGTGTTATTTGTCTACTTTTTGGAGTTTACACCCAAAAAAAAGATTTTTTAATAAATTCTATTTTGGTATCTTTATATTCTGACATAATATTTTATCGAATACTTAAGCTTTTAAAGTTTTACTTGATTACCTACATATTTTAGTTTTATTTTATGTGAATACCAAAATGGATACTTTAATCAAATTAGAAATGTGATATATTTTCACTATTGAGTTATTCAAGTGAAAATAGATAAACAAGTGAAGGTACAAAATTAAAAAAAAAATTATTAGATACATAGGGTACTTAATTATAAAATATTATGTTAAATGTTAGTATCCTAAATGAATTAAGCATAAGTTTTAGTTGATTAACTTGACATTTGACCTAATACCTTGTATTTTTAATAATTTTATTTAGATATATTCATATTTTAATTTAATTTCAAGTACCTCAATTGAGATAAAATAATTATTTTCTTATTCCACTTAGATACCCTTTTAGGTATTCAAACAAAATTAAAATGAAATATGAAGATGCTTAAGTGAAAATTTAAAAAACGTGATATATTTATAAAATATTATATCAGATAATGTTGAAGTAACTGACTAATATTTTTCCTACTTATTTTTATATATCTACAGATAATGTTGAAGTAACTGACTAATATTTTTCCTACTTATTTTTATATATCTAGCTAATTAACTAATAAACTAAGGACATGCTCACGTGGCAAAAGGTTTTTCATCGCTTATAAAAGCGCACTAGAGGTTTGATGTTTTTGTATCACCAAAACAACACAGAGGCATCTTACTTGCATTCAATATGCCTACTACTAAGTACGTGTTTCTAGCCTTGCTCCTTTTGGTAGCAACTCTCACTACTCTCTCTTCAGGCGAAAATGTTAAGAAACTGCCACCCAACAGAAGACTCCTTACAGAAGATGTAGAGGATATGAAGAGGCCTCCACCAAAGAAAAAACCTCCACCAAAAGATGAAGTGGTGGCTGAGGATCTCAAGAAGCCACCACCCAAGAAAAAGCCTCCTACAAAAGATGAAGTGGTGGCTGAGGATCTCAAGAAGCCACCACCCAAGAAAAAGCCTCCTACAGAAGATGAAGTGGTGGCTTTGGCTGAGGATCTCAAGAAGCCACCACCCAAGAAAAAGCCTCCTACAGAAGATGAAGTGGTGGCTGAGGATCTCAAGAAGCCACCACCCAAAAAAAAGCCTCCTACAGAAGATGAAGTGGTGACTGAGGATCTTAATAAGCCACCACCCAAGAAAAAGCCTCCACCCAAGAAAAAGCCTCCTACAGAAGATGAAGTGGTGGCTGAGGATCTCAAGAAGCCACCACCCAAGAAAAAGCCTCCTACAAAGGATGAAGTGGTAGCTGAGGATCTCAAGAAACTACCATCCAAAAAGAAGCCCCCTACAGAAGAAGAGGTGGCTAAGAGTGTTAATAAAAAAGCCACCTACCGAGTCGGTTGAGCCTTTGAAGAAGTCACCCCACTAGAAGTGGCCTCCCACAGAGAAAAAAGATATGTATGATTGAGTATCTTCAGAAGCCTTGCTAGAAAATATTCCGCTTAAGCTTCCTGTCATTAACTAAGTGGACATAACATAAGAACATGATATCCTAGTAAGGGTGTCTTCAATAATAAGAACCGGTATACACTATTAGTTGATTTCGCATATATTCAGTAGACGTAATCAAGTTGTAATAAAATAAACCTTATCACCCTTGTTTGTTGATGTTATAAAATGCATGTTATTAATTATTTTCCTGTCTAGTTTGTGATATGACGAAATGGATTCCAAGTGAGTAATACTTCCTTAATCAGGGACTTTTTTACCGTTAATTTCTTGCATAAAAGGCACGGAATACCAAGAAGAAAGTGCGTACATTTGTTCAAGTCCGAACATGGCCTTCCCAGATAGGAAGCACATTGAAGGGACCCGTATCAAACAATCACAATTGCGGCTAAAGTTTTAGATGAAAAAGATACCCTTTCTCATCACACCGGAACATATCTTTCCAACGCTTGCCTCGCCGCAATCACCAAGCCAGTCGCCATCCCACGTTTCAATCCAGGCATTCAACCACCAAATAACTCGGGCTCAATGCCCCATTTCTAAACCAACAGGACCAAACACATTTGGGATCCGATTAACTAGAAACTTCACTGAGTCTCCAGGTTCCAAAGCCTTGATGCCATCGGCGAAGCCCCTGGAGGCACCGATAGAAGCTCTAGCGCGGTAACCAAAGCTGGTGTAGTAGGTAAGATTTTTCACCCGTTGAACGACGTTGTCTTGGAAGACGCATTCAGATTGGATTTGTAGTAGCTAGGTGTTTTGCATAGGAACCGGAAGGACTTTATCAGTTTTACTCTTGGTCTCCGATCTAATCTAGATTTTTAGCCTCAATAAGTTCTGATCTCGATTTCTAGCCTCGAAGTTAAATCTAAGCTTTACTGCCTTGGTCTCAATTTTAGTTACGGTTTGGTTCCAAATTTCTGCCTTACGAATGTATTTTTCACATCAATCAGTTTGTTTGTCGGGTAAATTTTGGCCTCAATAAATTTCATAATCGACGCCAGGACATCATGAATAATTTTGACAACCCAATTTTTTTTATTTTTTTTTATAGCCGATGTTAACTGAAATGCACAGGTGTTACTATCATGTTTCTTGTTACTGTCATGTTTCCTACAAGTCCGACTTTCTTATCTTTCTTATACGAAACACAAGGTTAAGACATTTAAATATAAAATAATATAAGTTTATAACATAAATAGAGAAAGATATATATATATATATATATATATAGAGAGAGAGAGAGAGAGAGAAATTCAACAGAGATATAAAAAGGAAAAAGAAGATACAAAGAGTGATATTAAAATAAGGGAATAGAATATCCATATTTAGATAATAAAATAACACCGATAAGGTGTAACCGAAGACCCTTATTCTAACCTCAATCTCTCATGCAAAATCACCGACATCAACCTCCACTAAAACATCTAAAAAAAGTAGCAATAAGAATGGAATAAGTATGACGAGCATATTGAGTAAACTAAATCTACTAAACGTAGATAACATACATTCACGTAAGATATATAGAACAAGTTAAAGCGAAAGAACACAAGAAAATCTACTAATACATATAATATGGAATAATTAATGAAAATCAACTATCCATCATTGTTCATGCTATCCATCACTTTTTATTACTATTCATTACAAGCCCGCACATCACACAAACAGTTAGAATATAAATTTGAATATTGAAATGATTTAATCCACACACATGTGAGGTCCATTGATTATTCTAATCCATATTAGGTTATTACACAATCTATCAGGTCACATTTTATCTGAGAAGGAATAATACTAAAGTCGAAGTACTAGTGGTTAAGACATCAATATAAAGTTCTATGGCTAAGAAAGCATCCCAAAACCATTAATGAATACTCTCTTCTTAAGTATCAATATCCCCATAGGACCCATAGGTTACATATATAGTAGAAAGAAGTCCCGCTATATACTAACGGTGTAGTACAACCACATATATAAATAGGGAGTACATCCCCCATAAATCCTACCTCAAATGTCATCCTAAAACTATTTGTCTAACTCCCAAACTCAATCTTACACTTGAATTTTTATAAAATTTTAGATATATTAACCATTACCACTCCAAAATAACCTCACACACCAATTTAAAAAAATTACTATTCATCAAACACTATTTATATACTAAATATTCCTTAGAAATATGTTAAGAAGATTAAATTTAAAAATTGAGAAATTTTACTATTAGCAAAATTTACTATTCACATCAAATCACTATTCCCATCAATTTACTATTTCGAGAGTCATATCAATGGTTACATTCAACCATTGACTCTAAAATATCTGATTAAGTCCTTTAGGTACAAAATAGCTAAAATGCCATTAATATAATAATTATGAATAAAATAGTAAACTAACTCCTAAAATTATAATATTAAATACTAAGCACATTTAATCAATAATTAGCATTTTAGAAAACAAAACTTTAAATACAAAAAATCATATTTGCAAGTAAAAAGACCAAAATGCCCATAAACCCTAAAACCCTAAAAAATGGCATAACATTTATTATATGAGGACTTGAAGCCTCAAACTTTTCAAGATATTCATTAAACAGATCATAAATATATTAGAAAAGCAATAACAACCAATCTCATAGCCTAGATATTAAATGACCAAAATACCATTTATTCATGCTTAAAACTTAATTTAATCATAACTTTAATTATACTAAACCAAATGAAGATTTTAAATATATGAAATTAAATCTAAACAACATAAATAATCCATTTTAATCATAAAAAATTAATATCAAACACCAAAACACAGAATCATGCTTATAGAATGAATTGCCCAAAATATGGTAAAAATGTCATTAACAAAATCAACATCTTTAAGTAATATAACACATAAAAACCTATATAATATTGGTGTAATTTAGTTTACTGAGTCCTTATCTCAAATATTTAGCAAAAATCAGCTCAAAATCAACCTTTTCCAACCACTTGAAAACGTTGCAATACAATAAACAAAAACCATCAAAAGACTTAAAAAATATAAAACAAAATAAACAAAAGAAACAATAAAGGATAAAATGGATTAACCTTCCTTTTAATGCTTTATGAAATTTTGGAAGAGCTTAGGAGTAATTTCCTTCAATTTCATTAATTTTTAACACTTTTTTGTTTTTAGAGCTAAAAATCAAGAATAACGAAGTAGAAAAAATCAAAACAAATGCCAAACAATAGAGGAATGGCTTAATGTTGAAGGATTATGTTCTTGGAAGGTTAAATCACGATTTTATGAAGAAAAAAAAAGATTTGAAGAAGTTTTGGTTAAATTTTAGATATTTAACAACTTAAAGGAACTTTATGCTTATAATAATAGAAAATAATAAAAAAAGAGAGAAAGAAATCAGACCAAGATTGGAAAAAAATACTTATGATCAGAAAAATAAATTTAAACCTTTATTTTTGATATTTTAGGAATATAGGAATTAGTTTTATATATTTAGGATAAGTTTCGTTTAGAGAAAGTTGAGTTTCTGGGGCTAATTATGTCTAAAATTGGCGACGTTTTTCTAAAAATTATAAAAATTTTAGAACCCAATTTAATTCAAATTTAGCTTAAATATGTCAAAATATAAGTATTCCTAAATTTTTTAAAATTTGCGCTGGCTAAAACGCTCATTTTAGGATTTAAAATGCTAATAAGGTTTAAGAAAGGATGGTGAATAGTCTTTTTATTTTCCTAGAAATCTCCATTAATAATTTTAAAAAGGATTAGGAGGATAAAAAAAAGTCAAGAAATTTAAATATTATCAAATTAGAAAGGTTTGGAAGAAGTTTAATGGCCAAAAGTGATACAAAAGTCTTACGGGACTCAAAATCATAAGAAAAGTTGAACACTCAAAACGAAACATTTTAAAAAAGTAACAAGAGACAAAGGAATAAAAAAAATATTATTACAAATAATTTTTCATATTTATCGTAATAAACACATTTTAAAAATTTTAGGGTATTACAATTCTAGACTCAATACCTGGAATTCTCATCATGAACTTCAGTTATTGACACCATCGGCTTAAAGGTTCTATTGTTCGTGTATTAGAGTTTAGCTTGACTCTGGCTTGGCATAACATTGTTACTACTAAATAGTCAAGCCATGAATTTTTGTCTAGGTTTTAGAATTTGTAGATAATTAGTCATAACAAAATTAACCAAAGGTCGAGCTATATGGGTTTCTAGTCACCTTACAAGCTATGGTAAAGGCCTCTTCTGAATAATATATGCTAGGTGTTTGATAAAATGGGTCAGGATTTTTCGTCGGGATTATTGTCTCAGATTCAAGCCTCTTTGGGTCTACCAATCCCCATTTGTGAATTTTAATGAGGATTAGTGTGGTTGGAGGCAATTTGGTGAGAAAAATTTCCTCGTCTAGGTGGGCAATAGCCCCATCGACAATAACCCACATCAACCAACTCAATAATAATCTCCTTGGCCAGTTACACAATAATAATGAAATATAAAATTATATTGCAATTATAGAGAAACTGAGAATTTATTGGAGGAAGGATTTAGATTCTTTTATTGAGTATGAAGATTTGGAGAAAATTGAGAGCTCGTCCCTACTTTACAAATGGTAAGAAGATGATCTTTTATATCCTCCATCATTATTATTGAAGCATCCAACTATAATTGATTGTTTGATTTATACATCTTTCTACCAATTCTTAGGGAAACATAAGAGTTATAATTTGATTATTGACTCTATGAGTTGAACCATGCCAACTTATAGACTGCCATGTTTATAACTACCAAATCACATATATTAAAAAATATTTTAACTACTCTCTAATGTCCTTCTTCGCTGGTCTCAATCATTAGGTCGTCCTTGTTAACTAGTCTCATTAGTTGGCCTTCGGCTGACGCTATTTGGCCGATGACCGCTTTTTGGTCAATAGCCTTTTGCTAGCTTATGTTCTTTATCCTCCTATTGAGGTGCCTTGACAATTCCTTACAGTGGGCATGAAATATTTTGTTTGGCGTTTTAGTGTCCCGGTCTTCACCTTGTCTTGGGCATGATTGCCATATTAATATCTCTTGCCTTGGCTCATATGACAAAATGCTTTATCAAATATTGTGATGCCTTAGCCATGGATCATCTTCATGTAGATTGACTTTAGATCATCTCCTAGTGTTGATCTTGATATCAATTATCTTGCCTAACCATGATTTTTAGCCAGCATTGGCATCTTTGTTTAACCCAAAATCATTGTTAGTTGCATTAACCTTAGTTGTGCCTCAACTTGGATCTTTTTTTTTTCCTTGGTCTAACTTAACATTGGTCACTTGCATCAGTCACTGCCTTCAACTATGCATTGACATCTTAGTTCTATATAACAATCATCATCTATTATGCCTCGATTTGGATTTCTTTTGCCTCTATTCATCCACTTCATCAAGCCTTAGGTCTTCTTTTGAGTTGGCATTGGCCTCAAGGTTTCCTTGGGTGCCAGCTTTGTACTTAGTAATCAGTTCATGGCTATTTGTAGTCATCAACCCCTCTTCAGCCCCTAGATGTGCCCACTCCCTCACCTGATATATATGTCATTTGGCGTCTTAGCATTAGACTAAGCCGGACCAATCCATGGTTCTTATTTCTTGGCCACCTATTATACATGTTCCCTCCAAACTTAGCCACAAAAAAAAAAAAAAAAAAAAGACTAGGCCTCAAAACCGCAGTTCTTCTAGTCCCAACTCTACTCAATCTCTTGAAGTTTGCCTTGGCATCGTCGGCCAGGCCGACATATTTCTTGACCCAGCAACATATTGGAGGAATCCTCCAGAATCTAGAGATAACAATAATTCAACAATGATATGCCAATTTGTCCTCCTCCGCATTCGACATTCTAGATAATTCCCCTTTGACAAATAATATGTTTATTTAATTTTGCTGATGCTACTTTTGCTTCTAGAAAATATCCGGTTTCACTTCCGAGTTGTGCTTCAAAATTTAAAATTGAAATCCCCTTGGATCATAGTGCACTATTTAGCGGATATCTGGACATCAATTTTGGAATTTGACCATTTTGCTTTTAGGCCTCCCCTGTTCACATGTATTGTACGTCTGAATTCATACGAAATATTCGTAGAATATTGTGCTCGAATCAGACAAAATAACGAAAGGTACACCGATTGTTTGATGAAATGACTCGCATGTACAGTTAGTTGGTTTTGGTAGAAAAAAAAAAAGAAAATGTGGGGAAATGATACACGTAACGAGAATGAACCGTTCTTGCATGGCATAGTTTGAGTAAGATAAAATTAAAAATAATTGGTATTTGCAATAATAAGCTTGAATCTTGTTTATCTGAATTAAATGTGTACGGCGCTCACATGTCTTGGAATTAGTATGAGAATTATACGTTTGTTTGTTCCAATATATGCGTTGATGGTTGCACCTATATCTTTGCTATATGTATTTTCTTATTCCTGCATATGCTTGCTTGCGAATGATAACTCACTATTTCTAGAAAGTAGCAACTCCTAACAACACGGCTTTGAATCATGGTAAGAGATGAGACAACTCACTCCATGTGTTATGTTAAATCTCTCCTAGTTCTTCTATGAATAATGATGCCAGGTGTCGTACAAGCTGTCATATGGTCTTACTTCATACATGTCTGATCTATGCTCATAGCTAGGTACAAACAATATATATCGACATGACACTCCTATCATAATTATCGTTGATTTTAAATTGACATGAGTTTGTTTCTTCATGCATCTACTTGGCTCGACACAAGTGTAGCACGAAGCTTTAATCCGTATCGTGCACTTTGTATGTTCGATTAGCATTAGGTGGAGATGTTTGTTATTACACACTAATATTCAATATTCTACTCTGATTACATCTCCGAATAACCTCATTTCGCATTACTATGAACCAATTTTAATTTATAATTATGTGCACGCTACAAGGATGAGATAATGTTATGCCTCTTTGAACCAATATTTTTATTCATCATACTTTTTATGTTGTCTAATGAAATAATGTCTCTTATAGCTTTGTGAAAGCTTAGATTCTTAAAGCTACTCCTAGATGCCTCGAAGAGGCACACCTGTTAACTTTTCAACCTCGCCAACATATTGAAAGGATACCATGGTAGAATTATAAAGCTAAAGTTGTCAAAGGGGAAAAAAAATCTAAGCACTTAGAGGATGATGTATTCAGTAAATACTCTCTTCGAAAATCTTTCAAAATGTATTTTAAAATATTATGTTGATACAAAATAAATTAGTTTTGGTTTTAAAAAACATACTTGAAATTCTATTACAAATTTGAATTCTAGGTGTTGACTAATTTTTCCAAATCGATTGATTGGTTGTTCTACGATATCAAATTCTCTTATGATTTTGGTTTGTAATCTATTTCTGTTGTTTATTTAACCTTCTAATTAGAATCTATTTGTGCTAAGAATCATATTATCATATTTTGAGATTATTTTTGCATTATATATATCATTCTATGATATTTTTTTAGCGAAAAATTTTTAAAAGCACTCTTGAGGTATGCTCACCTTCTCTCAGTCTCCTCACTTTCTTCTCTCTTTTGGTAGCCATGGTTGCGTGCAGATCCTTCTACATCTCCTTTGACTCGCCTATGCCCTGCCATTCATATGATTTTATTCCATATCCCTCACTCTTAATATACATCCTCTTATACGTTGGTCCCCCACACTCAACCAAAATCAACTCACCCCCTCTCTCTTCCTTTTATATGTCAACCCATCTCTTCTTCACACCCTAATGGCTAATTTATTTTAACACTCTCTATCTGCATTTACTCTCCTTCTTTCTTTCTCTTAGGTAACTTTTGCTTAGTGTTGAGATATTCTTCATTTTCTCCCTACCTCTTATCTTCTCATATTTTGGTCCCTTACATGGTCTAGAGAGGCACTCTTCTACTCTATGGGCGTCTCGATATATTTTGTCTTTGCAGAGGGTATGCATACTTAAGTGATTAGGTGTACTATTATTTGGTAGTTATGTAATGTTTCTAGGATTGGCAACTAAGGCTAGTACAGTTCTTGTAATAGATTATCGGCTATAAATTCATTGAGTCTCTATTCTCAAGTTAATTTAAGGTATTGCCTATGACCATGATAATGAAATATAACTGTTGGTGATTCCCATCCATTCATGCATTCATATTACATTATAGTTTGCTTGATGATTGATTTTTTTTCTTCCCTATTGAAATCTATATGTAGGCATGTTATATCTTGTTATCGTATGCTCTATTGCTTTCTTCACATGTGCCATATGCATAACACTATCTCCTTAGAATATTTATGCTATTTAGTACGAGATGAACTGATACTATACTTTTTTTGATGTTGTGTCACAGATATTTGATGATGATCTTGCTGACTTTGAGGTGGTCCCTCAATCAGATTGATTATAGAGGTCCCTTAGGGTTAGGGCATAGAGAAAGCTATTCGGGGTCACACATATTGTTTTTCCTAGATTTTAGATATCTCTTTTGGACTTTTCATACCTTGTATGACCCTCTGTTTATTTTTATGTACTATTTTGTACTCAAGTATGTACTCTATATTATATTTTTTAAATTTAATTAGTTAAAGTTGTCCCTTGTTTCAATATATTTTAATATGATTTATTTTAATTATCACAAATATTATAAGCCTTTCATTTCATAAGAGAAAGGTATAGATTGGACTTATGCCAAGTATTATAGTAAAAATCATTAAATTTTGCTAATGCTTCCACCAATTTTTTTTTTCAGTTATAAATTTTGAAGTGTTGCAAGTTAGTATCAAAGCCTTATTTCTAAAAATCATGTTTTGTTTTTGAAAATATGATTTTCTATGATCCTCTATTTGGGCTAGATATGTGAGAAACTGTTAAACGAGTAGTATTATGTGGCCTTTGTATGTTTTATGTAACTAACTTGTTGTATTTGTAAGATTGGACTTTTGCCTTACAAATTTTCTATTTATAGCTCATGATGGCTCAAAAAGCTTAATTTGCACATATAAAGGATCTCCTTGTTTTCATGGTAGAGAAGTATATGCATCAACATTTGTCTCCACCACCTTTTCAAATTACTATCCGCACCATCTTCACATGAGGACAAGTTGTGCAAGACATAGTCACACTCCTAATTAGCATTCTTAGGCATCGAGTACCTACTTGCCTTAGAGAGCTAGATTATAGTGTTTGAGAAGATCTTTGAGGCTTTTGAGTGTCCACCCTATAAGAGGGTGAATTTAGCCATACATTTCTTAAAGGATTATGAGGACAATTTGTGGCATAGTCAGATAGTGTTGTGAGCACCTATATAATCATGGGAGCAAATGTTGTAGTGGATATGAGCACATTTTTACCCTACCTATGTTAGACTAGAGTTTCACGACCGCTTTATGGAACTTCACTAGTGATATTCCACTATTAAGTAATATTATTTTGAGTTTATGGATCTTTTCAATTTCATACCATAAATAGATGTTGATGAGGAGAAGAAGATGTATAAGTTCCAGATGGGTTTGAAAACCCATATCTAGGAGTTAATCTTGAGTTCTACCTTCCATACACTCTTTGACATATGTTGATAAGGCAACTAAGGTCATAAGGGTTTTTGAGATTAGGACTAGGGAGTCCTTTATGAACAAGAGGAAACGCGATTCTCATGGATGATACCATAGGGTGTATTAGTGCATCAGCGCCCAATTTCATGGTCATTCTAGGGATTCGGTTAAGGCCTAGGGTCGAGAAGGTAGTTCATCTACAACCATAGTGTTATGGATCATCTAAGGAAGGAGTACTTAGGGAGTTTAGTGTAGTTCTAGGCTTGCGGTAGGATGGGTCACAAATAGTTTGATTGCTTCAAGGTAACTGATGGTTTAGTAAAGAGAATAGTGATGCCACAAGGGAGATCAACTTTGCTCCACAATCTTAGTTGAGAGCTTCTCCAATTGCTAGTATTCAAAGTTAAGAGAGCAAGGGGAGAGTATAAGACTCTCACCTATGATTCCAAGTAAAGGTGGTCAGATGTAGGGTTATGGAGGCTTTAGAAGAGGGTATTTAGGTAAGAACCTGAATGTCATGAGCTAAGCTAAGACAAACCGGTAGTTGAACATCATTATGGGTACCTTTACAATTATTTCTTTATCTTGATATATATATATTGTTTGATTCTTATATGTCATGTTCATTCATATCTTCAAGATTTTGTGCTAGAGCTCCCATGACTTCTACTACTAGTATTTCTCTATTGTTGCATTGCCATCTGAGGGTTATGTTACTTGTAGTATTTTTCATTCTAATGTGACCTTAATCATATGTGAGGTAGATTTCCCCATTGACCCTATAGAGTTAGATTTGGCTAATTTTGATTTCATCATGGGGACATGCATGTTGGGAAAGTATCAGATGATTATAGATTGTGTTTAGTAGTGTGTGGTACTTAAGAGACCTCAAGGTAGTATGGGCTCTTGTCATATATATAAGACTAGCCTATGATGAAGATTATATCAATAATAATGTTTTGTTCCTTCATGTAGAAGGGTTATCCAATGCACATGTAGTGTTGGAGATCTAAATGTTGGTGTTGCTATATTGAATTATATTATTGGTACTCAAGACTTCCTCAACATTTTTATAGAAGAGATACTAGCTATGACACCTTCTTAGAAGGTATAGTTTGTTATTTACTTGGTTTAGGAGTAGGGATAATATCTAGAGTGCCTTACTAGATGACATTGGTAGATATGTGAGAGTTGAAGTGTTAGTTAGAAGATTTTATTGTTAGGGTTATATAACTCCTAGCATAATGCCTTAGGGAGCACTAATCTTGTTTATGAAGAAGAGCTATAGTAACCTTTATTTGTATAGGTTGAACCACTTGACAATGAAGTACTATTATCGTTTATCGTAGATAAATGACTTGTTCAATAAATTTTATGGGGTTAAAGTCTTCTCAAATATTGGTTTGAGGTTTGGTACCATCAACTTTGGATAATAGGGTAAAACATTTCGAAGACAACTTTTTATTCGTGGTACGAACATTATGAGTTTATAGTGATGTCATTTGGGCTCACTAATGCACCTATAATTTTCATAGATTTCATGAAATGCATATTCCATTCCAATCTTACCTGGATTAGTTCATGGTGTTCTTCATTGATGATATTCTAATATTTTTCACTAATTAAGAAGAATCATGAGCATCACTTGATGATGATTTTTAACAATCCTTAGGGAGAATATGATTTATGCCAAACTCTCTAAGTGTGAGATTTGGTTGCATAAGGTTACCTTCTTAGGGCTTGTGGCATCTGCAAGTGGTGTTTCAATTGATCCTTCAAAGATTGGGATTATTTCAGAATGGATAGCACCTACCAATGTAACTAAGGTCCATAATTTTCTTAGGTTGGTTAGATATTACCATCACTTCTATTAGTACGTTTCAAGTGGTTTGATAGTTGATAAATATGTTAAAAATGGTGATAAGATTTCATTAGGATAGTTATTGTGAGGAGGAATTCCAAGAGTTTAAATTTTGTCTCAAAACCACATCTATTTTGACTTTGCCCTTTGTTTACGATGGATTCGATGTTTACAATAATGCTTGGAAGCATGATTTAGGTCTATTTTTATATAGTATGGCTAAGTGGTTGCTTATGCCTCACACTACTTGAGGAATCACGAGCATAATTACCTAACACAAGATCTTAACCTTGCATTGATAATCTTTGTATTGTAGAGTTGGAGGCACTAATTAAATGGGGTCTAATGCAAGTTCTATATCAACCATAGGAGTCTAAAGTATGTCTTCACTCAGTGAGTTTATTTATATGAGATGGCTAGAGCTAGTTAAGGATCATGACCGTGAGTTGACCTACCAGAAGGGTAAGGTTAATGTAACTATTGATGCTTTAACTCAAAAATATGACCCATTTATTGAGGTAGATGGTGGTTGTATTCCATTTTCTAGGTGATTTAAGACACATAGGTGTTGAGCTACTATTTCATGGGGATTGGAGATACAGTTGAGTACCTTGACGATTATGCTTTCCTTTTTTGGTGAGATTTGAATATCATCGTTTGGGGATGTTAAACTTAAATGCATTCAATTGGTGATACAGAAGGGTAAAGCTGATGCATTCTAGATTCACAATGGTGTCAACATTTGATATAGAGGTATATGGTGTGTTCTCTAGAGCTGTGATGAGCTTAAGTAGCATATTATGGAGGTAGGTCTTTGTACCTTTTATTTAATTTATTATGGATAAGATCAATTATACAAAGACTTTCAACAAGTATATTAGTGGCCTTATATGAAGTATGATGTTGAGTACTTCAAGGTAAGATTCTTGACTTGGTAGAAGGTTAAGACTAATAACTAGAGGTTAGAAGTACTAGTTCAAACTTTAGAGGTTCCCTGATGGAAGTGATACTCCATCTCCATAGATTTCATGTTAAGGTTGCCAAGGACTTATAGTGATTGTGATATGATATGAGTTATTGTGGTTAGATTAATGAAGTTGGAAGTGTTTGAGCCAATGAAGGCAACTTAGATTATGAATCAACTAGCTAGGCTATATATGAGGTACGTGGTGAGGTACCATGATGTTCTTTTCGTCATATTCTTTGACAGAGATACAAGGCTCTTATCATACTTCTAGGGAAATTTATAGGAGGCTATGGGTACAAAGTTGAAGATGATTACTGCTTTTCATCCACATTTTGATAGTAACATCAAGCTTATGATACAAATATTGGAGGATATGTCAATGTCCTACACACTTGATTTTCAAAGTAGTAATGAAGATCACTTGGATATTATTGAGTCCCTATACAATAATAATTATGATGTGAGCATTAGGATGAGGTTGTTCGAGGCCTTGTATGAATGTAAGTGACAGAGTCCCCTATGTTGGAGTAACATTGGTGGGACTATATAGTTGGGACCGTATTTGATTGAGGAGACCACTTAATATATCCAATTTATTTGGAATTGGATGAGAGAAATGTAAAATAAACATAGGAGTTACGTTGACTAGATGCAAAAGTCAGAAGGGTATGAGGTGGTTGACTGAATTTTGTTGAGGGTCTCACCCAATAAGAGTTTTCAATGGTTCGATAGGAAATGCAAGCTTAGAAAATGGTACATATTTTAATCTGAGATTATAGAGAGAGTGGGTGAGGTTGCATACTGTAACACCCCCAAAATTCACTACTAAAAAATTTCATTTAATTAAAAGAAACTTTGCGGAAGCAATTAATAATCAGTGAACTTTGGGAGTATTACCGCCACACTTAGTACCAGATCGGTTCACTCATACCGTTCCAGTACCAAGTGCTAAGGCTAAAAGAGTAAAATATTATTTTATGAGAAACTTAAACACGTAAGAATCAGAGAAGTGCAGTAAACACTTTATAAGAGAAAGATTCAACACTGGTGGTTACAAAATAACAAATACATCGAATTTAAAAGAGACAAGTAAAACCCTACAATTTCCGGACAGTACCTTACGCTCTTTCCCGAGAGCCCACTTGAATAGCACCTGAATACAACCTGCAAGGGGTACTGCCCATTGAATAGGCAGGGGCCCCACGAAGGGAACCCTTCAGTACTACGGTACTGAGTAACCCTTTAAAAACGCACTTAAATACAAGCACGCAATGCCACACATGATACTACATACGTACACAATGAAAGGTAATTACTTAAGATCCACAGTCATACAACCACATACTTAATGAATCAATAATTATTAGTAGGCCATAGCAAACGATCGCTACATCTGGGCCTTAAGCCCTTATTCCCTCATTATCAATCATCTCAATGATTAGTATTTTCCATAATTCATTCACAACCAAATCAAATTTAATTGAGCTCGGGACCCCTACTATTATGGCCGGTGGATCGGAATACATATATATATATATATATATATATATCATCCAGGGTAAAAACATCCTGGGCCACCATTATATCTGGTGGATCGATACTCATCATATAAATCAACTGGTCCCGGCTCGTTAATCTTTCACTTTAACAATTAATATTTTCCCTTTTTATTCAGCACAACAATTCCATTTATTTGCCTCGATAGGGAGATCAAGAACCCGGGACACAAAGGTACACCGATCGCACTGGTGTGTAAAAGCAACTCAGTACCCTTCAACTAGTAACCCAAGGACGCAAAGGTACCCTGGTCGTACTGGTGCATAAAGATAACTCAGTACCCTACTGACAAGGACACCTAATCCTTAAGTATGCATACCCCCTAACTAGGTCTGTAAAGCTAGATAGAGTAGATATAGGGCCTGGCTGGGGCACAAAGGCACACCAGCAAATACCAAATAATCGTGGGCTAAACCACGTCTTTAGGGTAGCGACCCCTAAAGAGCCACCATTCCCGATCTCGAGGTCTTTCGCTTTAAGTATTAGTGTCTTAATTAATGGTGATCACAAAAGCACAACAATAAGATAATTATCCACTTTTAATTGTTCGAACATCATTAAACATTTCTTATTCAAATGGTTGTCCAAGGTAACATGAAAGAATCATTAAGGCCACCCTAAACTCATCTAATTTCTGAATTAGAACTCGTTCTCGTGATACTTACTAATCATCAAATATTTTTACCGCATTAATCAGCGTTATTAGAGTCATATTACGAATTCCACAATCACAACGATATATATTAGATACAAACTACTCATTTACCCCTTACTTATAAAAATTATTAAGCCATCCCTTCCTTACTTGAAAATTTTCCATATTACCCTCCTTGTTACAAATTACCAAGTTACCTCTTATTCGATTTAGACTACCAAGTTATTACTCATATTTATTAGGTCACTAATCCCCCTTAATAATTATTACACTTAATATACTTTCCATTTAATTGGTTAGATGAACACTTTTCCCTTTTTCCTTTATTATAATTATTAAATTATCCTTGAGTTGGTCAAATTACCAAATTACCCTTCTTCCTTATCCTAATTACCAAATTAACCATTTATTTAGTTAATTGCCAAAATTTTGTCCTCTATTATTAATGACCAACTACCCTTCTCCATTATCATAATTACCAAATTACCCTTGGTTAGTTAAATTACCAATTTACGCCTCACATTTATCACATTTATCATATTTATCATATTTACCATTTTACCCTTCTCTAGTATTATAATGACCAATTTACTCCTTTCCAATTTCCACTTTTACCCCTTTGATTTACACAATTACCGTTTTACCCCTTTACCTTCAAATTCACCATTTTACCCCCTTAACTCCCAAAAATTACCATATTGCCCTTTTACTTATAAAGTTTCCAATTATGCTTAATTGTGAGATTACTATATTACCCCCCTTTTTTTCTTAATTTTCAAATTACCATTCTACCCTTTTATCACAAATTACCATTTTATCCTTTATTCACAAAATTACTATTTTGCCCTTTAATTACAAAAAATTACAATTTTACCCCTTCTATCGTAAAATTATCATTTTGCCCTCTCCTTACAAAATTACCGATTTTCCCTTGTGTTACAAAATTACCAAATTGCCCCCCCTTTGATACAAAATTACTATTTTAACCTTTATTCACCAAGTTACGATTTTACCTCCCCTTACTTCCAAAATTACCATTTTCTCCTTTTATCAACCAACTTACCATTTACCCTTACCTCCAAAATTACCAAAATACCCCTTTTAATAAAGCATTACCTTTTTACCCTAAGTACACCACTTATATTGAATTATTATTATTACTACATAAAATATTAGTATAAATGCATCATCCACCACTTTTAAAGTTAATGCAATACTCATTAACACCCATATATAAATTAGGCCATATTCTTGTACAATATACATTAATAAAATCCCCTAAGGCTCATAAAATATTAAATATATATTAAATATTACAACAGCGTAAAACAACATGGATAATACATAACATTTTCCTTAACAACCAAATCATTGCCTTATTAATATTTCCATAGATAAAAACAATCTATCATGCTTCCTTTTCATCAATCAACACAAGCACCACATATTAAATACTAAACAAACTATATCAATTATAATACACATTAAAAATGCCTAATGTGCTAACATGCATTAATCCATGCATTTAAGCGGGATTTAACGATTACCTCGATTCCCGCCAAAAACAGACCTCACCGATATTCCGGTTTAAGGTTTAAGATTCAATTATCAAAACCAACACCTAA
Source organism: Tamarix austromongolica (assembly GCA_039764185.1). Lineage (NCBI taxonomy): Eukaryota > Viridiplantae > Streptophyta > Magnoliopsida > Caryophyllales > Tamaricaceae > Tamarix > Tamarix austromongolica. The sequence goes on along the minus strand of CM077816.1, from coordinate 73,356,224 downwards.
AAATAATATCAAGGTTTATTATGTTAGAAATCATAAAAAAATCAAGACATAAGGCTTTATAACAATTAATAGGATAATTAACTTAAAATATAATTATACCTTAAAATTAATGAACAAATAGATTAAGAAGTCCAAAAACTCATGCTGCTAATGCAGCATGAGCTGCATGAAAATTTATGGGGAGGAGGGCTCGAAGGTGGTGGAGATAGGGAAAATGGGTATTTTCGGGTTGGTGGTTTGGGGCTAAGGAAAGGGCATTGTGGGGAAGGATTTGAGGCAAGGTAATGGTGCAGAAGTGGAGAGGGGATGTAGGTGATGGTCGGGGAAGGATTAACGGCGGCTAAGGGTGGTGGAGGCGGCGGCAGAAAGGCTGCGAAGGTGGCGGTCAAAATGGGGTGTCAAGGTGGGGGCTGGTGAGGAAGGAAAAGTGAGGGGAAAAAAAAGGGCTTGCAGGTGGTGTCTTCGGCCAAAGGAGCATTGGGGTTGGTAGAGGGGGTTTCAGGGATTATTTTGGTGGCTCAGGTGGCAGCATAGGAGGCGGAACAGTGGCGGATCGGGGCTGCGCAGGGTGGTTGCCGAGAAGGGATGGAAGGGGAGAGAAAAGAAAGAGAGAAGGAAGAATGGGCTGCGAGGTGGCTCGATGGGGACTGTGATGGTTCGAGGGTGAGGCAGAGGGTGGCAGGAGGTGGTGTAGGTGGTGGTTGAGGCGGCGGAAGCGGCGACGGCGAAGCAAAAACAGGGGGAGAGAAGAGAGGAGAAGAAAGGGAGAAAAGGAGAGGCTCGGGGGCATGGGGAGGCTCGAAAAAATGCAGAAAGGGAAGGGAAGGAGGAATAAATAGAAGAGGAAGAGAAGGGAAGGGATAGGACGGCTCGAGGGGTGTCGGTATGGTGGTAGGGGAATGGGGTTGCAGGGAGAGGGAGAAGAAGAGGGGCGGTAGGGAGAGGGAGAAGAGAGGGAGACAAGGGTGGTGGGACCGGTATGGATGGAAAAAGACGAGAATGAGAGGGAGGGAGACAGGGAAGGTCAACGGGGGAGAGGGAGCTGCAAGTCGGCCGGAAAAAATCTCGCCGGTGATGGAGGAAGAAGACGAAGGGAAGAAGAAAGGGAGTCGGGCTGGTGCTGGGCGCGAGCGAGACGGGTGGACCGGCTGAAGGAAGAAAAAAAAGAAGCAGACCGGTCGAGGAAGAAAGAAAAGAAAGGAGGAGGGGGCGGCTAACTCGACGCAGGAGAAGGCAGGGAACTGGGCCTGCGGCCCAGTGCGTAGGGGGGAAAGGGCAGGCCGGCGGGTCGGCGGCCCAAGGAAGGAGAAAGAAAAAGAAAGAAAAGGGAAAAGGAGGAAGAAGGGAAAAAGAAAAAGGAAGATTGGTTTTAATTAAAATAATTTAATTTATAAATAATAATTTACAATATTTTTGGATAATAAATTTATTTAACAATTTAATTAAAATATAAGGGTTCAAAAGGATAATTTTAGTAAAATAATAATTTGGAAAATTGTTTAAATAACAAGAGTATGAAAAAAATAAGAAAATATTTATGTTAAAATATTTATACCAAATTTCATACACTCAAAAATTCATAAAATAATTAAATTAAAAATATTTAAAAGCTAATTTATCTAAAATAAAATTTATTTATTAAAATATAAGGTTTTAAAAATTCGGGGGATTACACATACCATCTATTGTTGCCATTGGAGTTAGCTCGGGTTTACAACTACTTCAATATTTCATAGTTGCAGAAGTACCTTGCTAATCCATCGCATGTTATTTCACATGAGGATATTGATTTTGGTGACTCATTGTTATACAAGAAGAGACAACAAAGGATCCTTGACACTAAGACTTGGCTAGTGTGGTTAAGGGTTGTTTCACTCGTAAAGGTTCTATGGAGTTTCCATGGTGACAAGGAATTCACTTTAAAGATGGATAGAGACATGAAGGTATCTCACTTAGTGCTCTTTGTTGAATGTGTCCTCTTAGATTAACTTACTTTCAAGAGGTTAGTACCCTTTGTGTCCTTAACCTTTGGTCGATCACTTTTACTCCTTCAATTCCCTTTATTCCCTTTGACTTTGGAGATAAAGCCTCTTTTTAAAGGTATTAATGTAATAAAATGATCCCTAAACCCTAATTATCCTATGTAACTAGGACTCTTTAATCACTCATTAATATTATAAACATATTCATTTAATCCATTCACTTTAAATTCATTTGTTTCTTCCAAATTGTTAAATCACATAAAAAACCATTTACATGATTAGGTGGTTTTATATATTCTCACTCATTTATATTCATTTGAGGTTCAAACAACTCCATTTCCCAAAAAAATTATATATTTTGATTCCTACACTTATTCCACACCTTTTCATATTTTTCGTAATTTTTGAGATTTATTTACTAATTTTCCTAATTTATTCCTATTTTCTAGCCTTTATATCTATTTAACTATCCCAAAAATTTTTAAATGCTGATCCTATCCCTTTTTTAGTTGGCTCATGACCCTCAAATGGTGGACAATCATATATGATATCTTAGATGGTAGGAAATAGCTAAAAATTCTCCCATAATTAAATCACACTCAAAACCTACCAACCCTCTTACAATTCCTTCCCTCTTTTAACTTTCATTGACTTGAGAGAGCATTCCCCACTCCCTTTTTGTATTCAATATATCAGACTAGGGGAGTGCATTTGTTCCCTATTGCCTTTCATTATTGCACCAACAATTTTCCTAAGTGTTTAGCCTAAATCCATTATCTTTCTCCCACTCCACTACTATTGTGATTATTTCTTTACAACCTATTTCCCATTTCTTTTCATTGCCTTTTGACACAAGAAGATACCTTACAAATATACACATGTATCCTCATTTCATGATAACAAAATAACATGCTTTACACCTTTATCTTGTGCTCCTCTTAACCTCGTGTTACTACTATAGTGGTTAAGAGTTTTTAGCTCATTTTCCCATTTTTTCTTTGCCAAACTTAGACTATAGTAACCTCCTAATTTATCTTTGTAATAATCATATTTCCATGCACACCTTTTCCTTATGTTAAACATTCTCTTCATTTTCCATTTCTCTTCTTTCTTCTGTAGGTTGGCACAACTACTAGCTACTACCTATAGTGCTTATGTGGCCATATTTTCTCCTCTCAATTTATGGTACACAACTATCCACACACAAACCTTTTTGTTCCACCTTTCCCCTTATTGTTAGTGGCATCAGATCTTTTTATTTTCTTTCACTTTTTTCTTTTTTCATTTGACTCAGTTTAGACTCCTTTAGGCTGGCAGTTTCTAGCTCCTCAATCCTTATATTTTACTTGTTATTCCTATCCTCATTCATAATCCATTTCACTTCCTTATTTTCCTTTTCCATATTTTTCAATCTTTGATTATCTAACTCTTTTGTCTTAGATTTTTTGGAAGGCGATCAAAAGGCTCACAAGGTGATGATTAGCATGGTTTTTCTTTACTTAGGAAATTAAGATCTTGGTACATAAAGTATCTTTAGAAGTAGTACTATGTTCTAGGTGTTTAATATGTTGATATTTATTTTTTATATACAAAGAGATGCATTAGTTTTAAACATGAGATTTAAGCATGATATTATATGTATAACAATATGTATATAAGCATGTTGAAATTATGAATTTGGATGAAGAATGGTAGGAATTGTTTATTATGGCTCTTGGCCTCATTATTTTGAGCATGATTATGATTGTCTAAATTTTATTTAAGAGTGATAATATGTTTATAATGATATGCTTATGATTTTATACATTTTATTTGAAACTTACCATGTTAGCATATGTATGGAAGCTAGGGTATGCTTTTTTTTCTTCATTTGGAGTGGATATGGATTTTAGAGTTTTTGCGGTTATATTTGGCTAGGGGTATTTTGATGATTTTAGATGAGTTTAGTGTGTTTCATTTTGTTCATTGGGTCTTTTAAATATAATTTGATATATAATATTTTTTATTTGAGAGTTGTTTAGAATAAGTTATGAATTTTAGATGTTTTAAGGTGATCTTATGTACATTAAATATGTAAATTTTAGGTTCTATTAAAAATTAGGTTAAGAAAATATGTTAAAATGGATAAGTGTGACATTTAGGTGGTATTTGATGAGTGGATTTAGATATATTAATTAAAATGGTTAATTAATCTAATAAAGGATGGTTGGGTACATAGGAGTAACCTTAATATTTGAAACATGATTTCGTTATTTAATGTTTCATACTAAGAAAATAATTGTTAAGTGTAGGCCTTTTAGCATTAATTATATCTCCCTTAATCCTTGAATAAGTTAGTTTAATTGTTCTATTGATATTGGCCTTATATGAGAATCCTAGAGTACTCTGTGACCATTGTCTTAAATAAATGAAATTAATAAGTGCTGAGATCTAAAATCATTAGCTTTTCATTTCATAAAACTTGGGCTTTAATACCTTGATAATCTTGCTTGGGCTTTAATGCCTCATTTGTTAAATTAGGCCTTAATGGTATGTTAATGGGCATTTGTGCTCTAAATGGTTTGGGCCTTGGTTCCTCTATGGATTAAGGCCACAAAAAGTATCATAACTCAATAAAATAATTGTTTTATGTTCATAGAAGCGATGAAGTGATCTTTAATGATTCATGGTTCTTGTTTGATATAAATTCTTAATTAAACATTAACTACTTAAAGTGAAGAATCTTTAGTTGGACTTGTATCACTCAAGGTAGTTATATGAGTTAGGTTTGGTAGTCACTTAGTATAATTCATGTTTTTTTCTCTTTTGTGATTTTGGGTATCTTATGAGGTTTGACGATGCCCTTTTAAACTTTATATTTCTAAGGATATATTTTGGCCCTATAGGGAATATTTATACTTAAGTGATTAGGTGTCCTATTATTTGGTTGTTAGGTTACACTTTTAGGTGGTTTTGCTAGGGCTAGTATTGTTTATGTATCGTTTTAGTGATTATGATTTCCCTACGGCTCCACTTTCAAGTTATTAGTTATTAGTTGTGACTACAATAATGAAATATGAAAATTAATGGACCCCCTACTCATACATTCTTATTACATTATACTTTACTTGATGGTTAAGTTTTCTTCTTCCTTTTAATTGTTATTTATATGTAATGATGTTATTATCACTACTACAAACACGGAAAATAATAACGGGACATTAATAACGGTAGTTCGAAAACCGTTGTCAAACGCGTGAAAATTAATCGGCGGAAAGTTTTGATAACGGTTCTAGTTAAAAACCGTTATTAAAATGGCAACGTTAAAATTTGGACGGATGTTTTAATAACGGTTTTATATAAACCGTTGTTAAAAGAGGATTTAATAACGGTTCATATTAGAACCGTTGTCAAAAGTCAGAAGCTTTTAATGACGGTTCCTGGAAGAACCATTATTAAAATATGTTTTAATAACAGTTCTCTCAGGAACCGTTATTAAAACCCGAAAATTAAACTTTTATTTCGCTCGGTTCTGTTTCGTGCCAAAATTTTCAGACTCTCTGCACTTTCGTTCTCTTTCTCTCCTTCCTTCTCCTTGCAAACCCTCGCACCGCCACACCGTGCACCACCAGCTCGCACCACCAGGCTCCTCTCAAGTAAAGGAAACCTTTACACCGCCAACTCTCCACCACACCTCTGCCATTGTTCCAAAGCTAGCTGGCACTTGCACCTTCATCCTCCGTCGTGTTTGAAGCCCTTGCCTCTCTCAACATTCTCACCGTCATGTTTGTAGCTAGCTCACTTTACGTATGTGTTTGTTCTTCCTCTCGTAAATTTTTATCTACTTATATAAATGCATGTCGCCAGGGTTTCGTTCGAAAATGTGTTGTTAAATGTGTTGGCTGAAAATTTTGTTGTTTGTTGTTGAATTTGTTGCGTTATTATTATATATTAACAAATGCATGTGTTGGCCGAGACCTTTACATATTATTGTTGTATTTGTTTGTATGGAGAATATAGATTCAACATTATTTAGAGCAACAACCATAATAAACAAAAGAGAAGACATTATTGAGGTTATTTAGAGCTAGATTCAACTGTAAACTTTGGAGGGTCATAACTTTTTCATGGGACCTCAGATTTAGGTGATCTAGGAGGCTATTTTGGGTATATTTTCGAGATCTATAACATGGAAAATTGGCAGAGCCAGTTTGGGAAATATCGGAGCCCAAAAAGGGCCATTTTGGCCTCTAAATTGAGGTTTTTTTGTTACATACAAGTGATATAACCTTTTTAGGGCCTTTTTTACAAATTGAATCTTTAATATAGACTATCCTGAAAACCTTTTTCAGATTCTAGGGTATGATGGTGTTATATAACCTCTTGATTAAAGTGGTAATACATGTTGCCTACCTTTGTATTATTTTGTATGTAGGGTAATACATGTTTTCGGTTATTGTTTATCTCTTTATCCTCTATTGTAATTATGGATGAGATAAGAGCTTTAGGTACCTCCAAAATTGAAGATCTTCGAGACAAAGGAACTTAGATGATGATGATGATGATGAAATTGAAGTTTTTAAGGGTTCAAGTGAAGAAGACGAGCAATGGATCTTATAGTCTAGAATAGATTGGTCAACATAGATCCAAGCCATGTATGTTTGCTTTTCCATATTTTTCTATTAATGAATCATGGCATACCTAATGGCTAACTGTATATTAATTGAAACATGGGTGTTGTAGTTTTTCACCGATGACTATGCACGAGGCCAGCAATATAATGTTGATGAAATTGATGAAGTTAGAGATCAATGGGCCAAGCAAGAGCACTCATTCATTCGGTATTAGGTTTGTATTCTACATGCATTTTTAGGTTTGTATTTCGTCTACCAGCCTAGATCTGTGAACTCTTTACTTTGGGGTGTAGAGCTACCAAGTTGTGGTATGCCCACTAATTTTATTGCTAAGTATAGTTGGTGTATTGAGACATACATACCAATTATAGATTGATTGAAATAATGGTGTGATTGCAGATTTGGTATGAATTGATGTTGTTTTACATTGCAGATTTGGTATGAATTGATGTTGTTTTACATTGCAGATTTGGTATGAATTGATGTTGTTTTACATTGCAGATTTGGTAATTGTTTTAACATACAACTGTGTATGTGGGCAGGAACAAAACTGAAAAAAAAATGAAGTTTTAATAACGGTTCTTATAAAAACCGTTATTAAAACCTTGTTTTAATAACGGTTTTGATGAAAACCATTATTAAAATGTAGGTTTTCATAATGGTTCTTCTAAAACCGTTATTAAAACTCCAGTTTTTAATAACAGTTTTTCATAAGAACCGTTATTAAAACTCCAGTTTTTAATAACAGTTTTTCATAAGAACCGTTATTAAAACCTACGTTTTAATAACGGTTTTTAAGTAAAAACCGTTATTAAATATGAAGTTTACGCACATGCTCGCGGGTTTTTGTGTATTTTTCATGATGGTTATGAACCGTTATTAAAGATTTAATAACGGGCGATTCAATAACGGTTTTCAACCGTTATTAAAACTATAAAATAACCGTTATTAAAACCCCTTTCCGTGGTAGTGTATCTTGTTATCGCATATTCTATTACTTTCTTCACATTAGCCTTGTGCATAATGCTATATCTTTATGATAATTTTGTTATTCAATATAAGATGCGTATTGATACTAGACTTTTATAGATGTTGTGTCATAAGTACTTGATGATGATCATGCTAACTTTGAAGAGGTCTCCTAAGATTAGGGTGTAGAGTTATTACTATTAGGGTCATATGTGTGGGGTGCTCTAGATTATGGATATTGCTTTTGGAATCTTCTCTCCTTTTGTTGATTTCCCTCTATTTCTTTATATTATTATTTGGATAATATACTTAGTGTTTTGTGCTTACATTTAATTTATTAAAGTCTTATATTATGCCTATCTATTTTTTGTAAGTTTTTGTTTAGTCATTACAATTGTTTTAAGCCTTGTATTTAGTATGAAAACGGTATAAAATGGACATGTGTTATGTGTGGCATTAACACTCATTAAATTGTGACAATGATTTAGATTTTAAAAATGCAATTTTATTAGTAGTAAATTATGATAAAGCTTTAGATGTTTCATAAACTAAAATGAGTAGATTTATTAGACTATTTAAGTATTTTTATAAACTACTATAAAAGTTTTATAAAGCTAGAATAATAGTTTTGTGAAGCTACTATAATATATTTATAAAACCATTGTAATAGTTTTGTGAATATACCATAATAGTTTTTTGAAGCCATCGTAATAATTCGATGAAACTACTATAATAGTTTGAAGGAACTAGTGTAATAGTTTATAATAGTTTAAAGAAACTACTATAATAATTTCATGAAACTACTCTTATTGTTTCATGAAACCACTTTAGTTATTTCATGAAACTACCAAAATTATTTCATAAAATAACATGGTTGCTAATAAAATTACTTACATGGCTTTATGAAACTACAATTATTATTTTATGAAACTACCCTAATTGTTTATTGAAACAAGTGGTCCTTAGTTCTTATTGGAGCTAGTGGGTCTCCCTAAATAGGTAATTTATAATGTACACCAAAAATAGTTTGCAATAGGTTCATAGTAGGACACGAGGTAAATTTTTGTAATTATATGATAATAAATGACATTATCTTGATTTTTTTAATTATAGGTAAACCATCTTCATCCTCTATCAGCCATCATCCTCCTCCTTCACTCGACTTTTGTTGTTTGATCATTAGTTGCATCCTTCATATAATGAAAACTACTTTATCAGACAACTTAGGTATCATTTGGTATTACTTATTATTAATAATTATTCTTAGATAAAAACTACTTTTATAAATCTACTTTTATAAGTAAAATATATGTTTATTTTTACTTTTATTGTATAAATATTTAATACCAAAAAACTACTTATTATATCTTATTAGTATTTAGTTTTATTTTTCTATAAATTTACTTTTTATTTTTCATCTTTAATTTTTATCTTTCAATTTATATCTCTTGATAATAGTTATTATGTAAATTATATAATATTAAATATTAAAAATCATATAAAATATTACAAAGTAGTGGCCAAGATGGGACTAGCATGCAACATCAAATGCTTCGACGCTAGCATGCATCCATGATATCAATTGTAAATAAAAGAGTAGTGTGGGTAGTGTGCATTAATGTGACTCGTGAAGCAGATTACTATTTTTATTCTTGTTAGCTACTGCCTGGTCTTTCTTTTTTTTATTTTTTTTATTTTTATGTGCTATCAAGAGAAAAACACCGGTAAGTTCAGTGCTCTACCACATAAGCGAGGAGGGGAAATAATTTTTTTTTTAAAAAAATACCGTACCGCATGATTTTGGATAAGAATTTTTAAAAGTAGGTAAAATTTACTTATAGATTATTACTTTTAGAAAATAATTTTTACTAATCACTTTTTTATAATTACTTATTAGAAATAAAACCAAACACTTATAATAATTTATAATTAATTATCTAAAAACTACTTTTTCTAAGTAAAACCAAACAAGCTGTTAATGACTTAATCAGACTATTATACATAGACAGATGATTCTCCTCCTCTCAGATCCTTTCTTATTGTAACAAATAGATGCATATCATAAGTGTGTTCATAAACAAATCAAAAACCCTAATTATTATAGCTTGAATTTAAGTTGAATGGGAAGATTTTGTCCAAGATATGCTGACCTATCCTCTAAAGATAAAATGGTGATTCCAGAGAAAAGCAGATCGATTGGTCTAAAAATACCAAACAAAAGAAAGGAAATGGAAGGTCAATATGGAAGGAATCTCCTAACTAAGTAGAATTGAGTCTAAAATCTAAGAAATGATTCTAGAAGTGTGTAGGGGACAGAGGTGGAAGAAAATAAATTTAAAGGTCATCTCCCTCTTAATTATCCAAACAAACTTCTCATATCAATTTGAGGTAGTATTTTTGAGCCAAATGCATCATAAGAAAGGTTAAGAATCTTTAGGAACAATTTGAATTGAGGTTATCAAGGTTCCATTTTGGTATAATAGATTTTCCTACAGAATTGAGTTTCAAAAATGTACTTAACTTGACAAACTAGTGGATTGGTTTGACCTACCAGTCAACTGTTCTACAGACTAGTCGATCGGTTCCCCAACAACTTGATTGGTTTGGTTGAGCAATAGGCATTTAGCTAAAATGACGAACCAATCGATCAGCCTGCCTAAAAAACCAAGTTATAGAACTTTTATAACTTAAACCAAATCAAACCTTTTTCAAAACTTAATTATAGTTCCAAATCAAGATCGAACATCGAGTGGCATAATTTCTGATTCAATGAATTTAAAAAAAGACAGGGTATTACACTCGCAACTAGATTTAGAGATGGAAAGAATTATTAAATTCAAGTACCTTATTTTGGGATAAAATTTGGATCAATTTAATGATGATTTTAATGTTGATTTTTTTTTAATATTATTACACACATATTACAAGCCAAACTTGATAGAAAAAATATCAAAATCATATAGATTTTTTTTAAAAAAAATTGCTAAATTTGGTTTTATAGCCAACTTTAGCTCTGGTATAAATTCTCATGTTCATTATGGAAAATGGTCATATTTGGCACATAAAACACATTGGTTCACCATATAATTTATTTCATTAACTTTATTTGATTAGATTGTTAACATGAGGCTTCATGACATAAAACACAATTGTTCTATATGTTGACTATTTTAGTTCATGTAATAAAACATGTAGGGTCAACAAAGGACTTGGTTTTGCTTAGCAAATAATAGTGATATGTTTCATTATAAAAGAAAAATATACATATTCAGGGAGTACTATAAATAGATTCATTAGAATAATCTACATGTTCATTAACACTAAACTATGTATATGTTTAGCATGGTAATGCACATAAATGTTATCACACATAATTATTTCATTATATTAGGTCCATCAAACTAAACTGGTTGATTCATTATTTTAATTTCTTGGGTTCAGGAAATAAAATGTACAAGTTCAACAAAGAATTTAGTTATACGTATCAAAAAATATTGGCATGTTTCATTATCAAAAACTTAATATATGTTATCAAATAACACTCTATGTAGCTTATAATATATAGATCAATTTAATAATGATTTTATTTTTATAATAATTTTTCATAATGCAATTAAATGTATAACACAAACAAAAATTGGTAGAACAAAAATCAAAATCCTAGAGGATGTTTGAAATTTCAGCGAAATTGGTCTCATGACCAACTTTAGTTTTCAAAAATAGTTCTTAAATTCAAGTACATTTTCTTATAATAAAATTTAGATTAATTTAATAATTTTTTTTATTTTATCATATTTTTTTATTGTTAGTAAGACATAAATATTATAAATTGTTTTTTGATATAGTAGACATTAGAACCCTATAGAGTTTTTGAAATTTTGTTGAAGTGGGCCTTGTAATTATCTTTATTTTTGTAAAGAAAGGTTTTTGAAATTTAAGTACCTTATTTTGGGATAAATTTCAGATTATATTAATGATAATTTTAATATTATAATATTTTTCCCTTATTCTATGACACACATATTACAAACTAAACCCGATTAAATGGAAATCAAAATCTTAAAGATTTTTTGAAATTTTGTTGAAGTTGAGTAATATGCCTATTAAAAAAAATTCTATTTGTAGAAGGTAAAAGTTCCTAGGTTCACCACATCAAATACTTTGGTTCGTTACATAAAATGGTCATATTCAGCACATAAAACATATTGGTTCACCACATAATTTATTTTACAAACTTTATATTACACATAACATTCATGTTCATAATACACATGTTCATCACAACAAAATTTTCCGGTTCATGATATAATGTTGAAAATTTATACATATTAATAATTATATAATTATATAACTATGATGCTATGTCTATAAATAAACATTATAAAATTAAAATATTTACCTTGATTTCATCATATTTTTTGAAAATGTTCGTAATAAAAATTTATAAAATTGACCCCGTATACATAAATAAAATTTATAAATTATAAAAATAGCCTCATATATCTTAGTAAATTTTATAAAATTATCAAACTTTCCCTAGTCACCTGAGTTAATTATAGTTTTTTCCACCACCTATTGTGTGTAATTTTCAACACTTACTATGGGTATTTTTTTCACTTAAAATATAAATATCTAATATTTATAAAAATACCAAATTTTTTTCTAGCACTCAAATATTATAGTTTTCTTAGAGATTTATAGTAGTTTCTTTCATCCACTAGAGGTAGTTTTTACCACATATTTTGGACAATTTCCTAATTTAAAATATGAATGCCTAATGTTTAGAAAAATGTCACAATTTTTCTTTCTAGCAATCAAATAATATGGTTTTTTGAGAGAACTATAGTATTTTACTCCGCCCACAGAGAGTAGTTTTTACCATCTAGTGTATGTAATTTCTAAATTTGAAACATAAATATACTCTATTTTGAAAAAAAATGTTACCCTTTTTTTTCCCCTTATACTAAGATATTATAGTTTCTTGAACCACTTAAAATAATTTTCTCTACCTACTATGAGTATTTTCCACCATCTAATGTGGTTAGTTTCTTCAACTAAGAGTTTTGTATCTCAGTTCTTACTATGTGAGCTAGCTCTTATTGGATATTTCCCTTATATGTATATATGTATGTATGTATGTATGTATGCATGCATGTTTGTATGTATGAACCTATGGAAATATGTATGTATACATGTATACATTGATTTTTGATATAATTTAGAATTATTGTTTTTGTGGAGTGTAAGCATGTTGCGATTGCTAATTTTGTATGTATTACGAAATAATAATTATGTATATAATTTTGATGGATAAATGATGGGCATAGTATAATATTATGCTTATATATATATTTTGTTGTAGTAGTTTTTGTTTATTGGAGTATGATATTGTTACCGATTTATTGTAAAACATTTATGATAATTTTTGTTCTCTTAGTTTATGTAATTTTATTTAGGTAGTTGTTCTTCATTTTGTGGATATTTGTTATGTTGTATATGTATTCTACTAGGTTAAATTTAGTAACTAATTGCTAATATTAGTTATGAAAATAATTTGGTATTATTAATTTGGTATTATTAAATAAATTATAAAATAATCAATTCTTAATACACTTTTTGTTACGTTAATATTAGCAAGTACTAATATTCTATTTTATTGTGTAGCAATACCCATACCCAAAGGAGTGGATGAGGAACAAAAATTGATAAATAGTGTGTAGAGGTATCTTGGAATTGTTTCAGAACAATCTCATCAACAACCTTGAAATGAAGATGATGATGAAAAATCAGATTAGATTAGATTTCTTTTGAACATTTAAAACATTTGGTAGACATTAGATTTGTATGAATCATGACTATGTTTTGTTTTTTTATTTTTAATATGAACTTTTATATTTATATGTTCATAGCTAAAAAATATATATTAAAATAATATTTTGAGAGTTAATAGAGAAAATACAAATTATAAAGGCTCATCACTATAAGGAGAATCGCTGCTGATATGTCAACACTAATAATTTCAAAGTATTAGAAAAACAAATTTTCAACACCTGTCACAACTATAAGTATTTCTAGAAATAACTTATCTCCATTAGAAAGTTAATAATACAAAAATTTTGCAACCCTAATTTTTTGGATTATATTCCTGTGCTTATGAATTAATCTTTCCCTTCACATGTGTTTTATTGTGGGTTGGTTAGGGTTTCCTTAGTGTTTTATTTTTGGTTTCAATTTGCTAGTTTCACTTGTCAATTTTTTCTTAGGTAATAGTCAATTGGTTGTTGCTTGTTTTATTTTTGGGTCTCTAGTGATACCACTTAACTAATTTGATAGGACCAACCAATAGGTCTAATTGTTTTCTAGTTTCGGCCCACTAGGTGTTTGATTTTTCTAGGTTTTATTTTTGTGAATATGATTTTGCTTCCAAATCTTAACAAATCCTTACCTAACTTTTTATTCTTGTTGCATCCTTATTTGTAATCATATTTTTGAGTTATATGGTTATTCTCTTGACTTGTGGAACCCTGTTTACCAAAAATTCACCGAAATCCCCTAAAAGGTACTTTTTATTATGTTTAGCACTTTTTAATCTTTTCCCTTCCTATCTTCTATATCCCCAAGCTTGTACAATGAATTGTGGCTACTGAGATCTTGCCCCTCATTATTTTCCTTAGACTCATTCAACCCCTTAACCTCAACCCCCCACTCATACTTTTCTTTCTCCACTCTAGTAACTTGACCCAAGCTTTCCTCCCAATGATTTGTAAATTTTGACCACTTTTTTACTCTCTTATGCCTTTTCTTTGCTTGATTTTCATAATTCTTGCAACATTTTAGCATTTCCATTTATTTGATCCTATCTCATCCCTCTTTTGTTAGCTTTGTTCTGTGATCATCAATCTTTGTCTTTGCAACCATTAATTGAGCCCTCTTATTCTCTTCTTCATCTTTTTTCTTTACTTCCGTTCACTAATTCGTCATATCTAGCCTCACTCTATTTTTGAGTAAGTAAAATAGGTTTAATTTGCAGATAAGGTTTGAAGGTTGTCTCCTTATTTTTTTTTCCTTTTTTTTACTCTTAGTTTTTGGGCTAGTATTCTCTTTCTCTCTTGTAGGATTTCTAATGTTTCTTTTTTATTTCATTACTGTTCTTTTGTTCCCCTTATATGTGTTATTCTTATAATTTGAGGGTAATCTAAGAGTATGTTAAGGTTTCCTTGGAAAGGTATTTTTGTATGTTTTTTCTTGGACATTGTATCTATAACACCCCCAAAATGTACACATTTTAAAAAAAAAATGCAATACTTATAAATTAAAACCGTAAATTTCTAGGGATGTTACCACCACACTTAGTACCAGACTGGTTCACTTCTACCGTTCCGGTACTAAGTACTAAGGCTAAGAAAATACTATTAATAATGCCATAAAAATCCAAATTTATAAAAACGAGAATCATAGTACGTATAAGTCTTACATAATTTGAAATACTAGCTATTGTTTTTCCAGATAATAACTAAACAACATTAGTAAAATTATTTCTGCAACTCAAACATAATAAAAATAACATGAGTCATAAATTAAAAAGGAAAATGGCTACGTCACTCTAGAAATTGATGCAGCCCAACTATCACTCCGCCCTTCTTGATGTCCCGTGGATATCAATAGCATTAAAGTAAGTGTCTCCTACCTACAACATATCAGACGGGCATTTTACTCATGGAAATGAGCAGCACCCATGAAACGGGTGATCAGTACGCTACGTACTGAGTAAAGTAACCGAGTACTTTGGCTGGCATATAACACATTAAATCATGCAGGATAATAATCACATACAATTACAACCCACACATATGATACATAAAAGTATAAAGTGAAATCCATAGCCTATAATCAACAAGTCCACACATAAGGCCCAAAAAGGTCTAGATTATTATTTAATCTTTCTTTCTTCATAAATCGACACACACCATGCCTTTTATCAAATCCATGCGGAAACAGGAACACCCCACTATTATAACCGGTGGGCCGGTCACACATAGAGCATCATGCCCTAACCACTATTATTATCGGTGGATCAGTCACATATAGGGTAAAACCCTAACCACTATTCTTGACTGGTGGATCGGTCTTAACACAACTCAATAATCTTTCACTTTAAGAGATTAGTGTCTTAAATATTTTATTCATAAATCATTGCCATTCACAAACATTTGCCCATACATGCATGACTAACTCCATGCAACCCTAACTCCCATGCAAACCCTAACTCCACGTAAACCACACTTCCATGCAAACCCTAACTCCACGTAAACCATACTTCCATGCAAACCCTATCTCCCATGCAAACCCTAACTCTACATAGACATGCTTCCATTCAAACCCTAATCCACATGCAAACCCTAGCTTTACGTAGACCACACTTCCATGCAAACCCTAGCTCCCATGAAAACCCTAACTCCTCGTAGACATGCTTCCATTCAAACCCTAATCCACATGCAAACCCTAGCTTCACATACACTTCCATGCAAACCCTAGTTCATATGCAAACCCTAGCTTCACGTAGACCACACTTCCATGCAAACCCTAATTCATATGCAAACCGTAGCTCCACGTATACCACGCTTCCATGCAAACCCTAATTCATATGCAAACCTTAGCTCCATGTAGACATGCTTCCATGAAAACCCTAACATTATGTGCAAACCCTAGCTCCACCTAGACATGCTTCCATGCAAACTCTAATATCATGCCATTTCATGCAAATCCTAACACCATGCAATTTCATGCAAAACCCTAACACCACATTGTTACACTCCCCATCATTATTTTACAACCCTAACATGCATATCTTAAGGCCACATTATACAATAATAATAACGTAAATATACACATAATTCTCATGCCACAATTTATTCATACCAACATACTTCAACTCCACTTTACAACACATATGAAATAATTAATAATGATAAACATATAATACATGGCATATGAAGCACATAATGCATATAAACACACAAATGGTCTTAGTAACACCCTTACCTAAAATGTCACAGGTCTTGGTGCACGCTTCTATTCCACTTGAGGGATTTGACCAGGTTCACCTATTATATAAAAATATACTATAATTAGGCTCCCTCCTAAAATTTTATTATTCCCTTACTTATTCTAAGACTTGGTTTTTAATTAAAAAAATATCACACAACAATTAACTATACAAAATATTACTTAAAAATATAAATAAATTACTATTTTCATTTGAAATGAGTGGTGATATAAGGGTTTCTACCCTTCACCAAAATAGTATTAGTAATGGTAATAATAATAATAATAAAAGTAAAATATTAATAATAATATTCTTATTAGTAAAATATTAATATTAATAATAATATAAATCTTAAAATTACAAGGTGGCTTTCGAAACCACCCCATTTAATAATAATACTATTCAATAATGGTAATAATGATATTAATACTATATATATATTTATAATATGAAAGTTAATAAAGATAATAATAATAATAATAATAATAATAATAATAATAATAATAATAATAATAATAATATAATTAGTAATAATGTTAATAATAGTAATAAAAAGCAAGGGTGCGAGAACTAAATAAAATTTTAGGTTTCTACCCCTCCTGAAATAATTACAATATTAAATAAATAATTACACTAATAATAATAATATTAATAATAATAGTACACATGTAATAATTCCATTAAATAACTAAAATTTGAGAATAATAATTTATCTAACTCAAGAATACTCCCAAACCTGTCAAAAAAAATTAGCAATTAGGTTACAGTTGATAACAACAACAATAATAATAATTATAATAATAATAATTAAAATAGAAATAACATTAAAAATTAGGATATAAGCAGAATAATTTTCAAAAAATCAAAGGGAAAGGTTAAGAAGGTCTTGGGTTTCACCTTGAGTTGGCGGAGATGGGTGGCACCGGTGGTGGTGTCCGAAGGTGGCTGGAAAAGTGATCTAAAAGGGGCAAAATGAAGAAAAAGAGGGAAGAGGGAATGAGAAAAAGAAAAGAAGTTTATGGGTCGGTGGAGGAGAATTAACAGGAGTTTTTGAGTGGTTTAGAGGGTGGTAGAAGCGGTAGATGTGGTGGTGGGCGGTGGTTTAAGGTTTTGGGGTAAAAATTCTAGCGAGAGGAGCAGGGGACTTTGCATGGCTATGGTGGCCTGTGTGAGGAGAATCGAAGGATGTGGATGTTTTAGTTAGCTAGAGGGCGTTGTAGGGAAGAGTTTGGGAGGTAGAGACGGTGGTGAGGTTGGCTAACGGTGGATAAAAATGTGTCTAAAGTGGTGATGGTGCACAGACTTACACTTAGGGTTTTGGGAAAAAGAAAGCTCGATTTCAGACCATGTGAGGGGTATTTATAATGGTAGAGGGTCGGCTCGCATTTTGGAGGTTACTAGGAGGTCAAAGCTAGTGAGGAATGGGGTAGTTATGGTGTTGATTGGTCAGCACGATTTCAAATCGTGCCTGACCTTCGTAGGGGAAAATGGGGGAAAATGTAGAGAAGAAAAGGGTAGTGGTGCAGTTCAAATTGGAGTGCGCATCGAGGGAAAGAGAATGGGCGGGAGAAAGGCCGGTCACGACACATGTGGCCGGCGGTGCCATTTTTGGGGGAGGGAAGTTGCAGGTTCGACAATGGCGGGGAAAGGAGGAAGAAGGAAGGAGGCGAGCTAGCGGTCGGGGGAGAAAGAAGGAAAAGAAAAAGAAAGAGGGAAACGGGCCGGTTCGGCTGGTATGTAAGGCGTTTAATCAAACGTGGCATTTGAGTGGAAGAAGGAGTCAAAACGCGGTGCAACGAGGGTGGGATGTAGGACGATCATGCGGGCCGGGCGCGCTGAAAAGAGAAAAGGGGACTGGGCCACTGGGTTGTCCCAATTTGGGGAAAGAAAAAGAAAAAGAAAAAGAAAAAAAGAAGAAGGAAAAGAAAGAAAAAGAAATAAAAAGGAAGAAAGAAAAGGAAAAAGGAAAAAAGGAGAAGAGAAAAATTGGAAGGTGGGGTTAACTAAATTAATTAAAATATTTGAGATATTTAAAAATAATATTATTTAAATAAAATAATATTTAAAACCCTTTTAGGCTAAATTTGGATTTTTAAAAGATTTTTCATAAATTCCATTTCAATTAGCAAATCACTATAATTTTCTTCAATTAAATTATTTATAAAATTAATATTAATTTAAAACTATTTTTTTTCCTTAATTTAAATAAAATAATTTATTTAAATAAATTTCCAAATTAAAATCTGTAATTAGTTAAAATGCCCAAATTTTCTCTAATTAAAATATTTATAAAATTTCTTATTGATTTGCCCTAATTAATTCCCTTTTATTTTATTAAAAATGACTTATTTAATTAATTTTCATAATAAAATCTTATTCAATAATAAATAAAAAAATTATAATTTTCTGGGCATTTTAGTATCTTGGTAAAACTTAACTCCTAAGATAGTATAATTTATATGGGAGCATGCTAATATCTTACTCTTAGTAAGAATGGTAGGTTTTATTGTTGTTGAATCATGATTTGGTTTGAATATGTTCAAGAGCAGGAGACTGTGTATGAATGAGGTTTTCTATATTTCAAAATGTATATGGAAGCATGTCGCATACATATTTATGATGTACTTATTTATTTATAGTTGCATGTGTGAGTTGAGAATGACCCTTGGTGTTATACATGATATCATAGAGCTTGATAGTGTGTTTGGCCATTTAATACATTTGAGAGAACTTTAGCCAATGTTGAGGTTTTATAGTCAATATGAATTCTAAGCATGATTTGACGCAATTAGCATGTTAGCATACATTTTATTGGATTTTTGATGATTTAAGAGCATGCTAGGATTGTATAGATACGTTAAGATTTATCTATGTATGAATTGTATAGTTGTGTAAATGTTTTCCCCAATAAACCAAACAAATATAATAGGTAAAACTATGAAACTTGGTCACTAGTTGAATGGTTAATTTTACATTTTGTATGGTTTGGATTTGAGTTCTACTAGTTAACTAGTTAGCATTAAAACGAGCTAATTAGTTCATCAATTAACCTATTAGCACAAACTAGTTATATGATTTGTTTGTTTTCCCCTATTTGCATATTGTTGTTGCTCCTAAACTAGTCAATTTATTTCCAAGGCTAGTTGATTGGTTCTCTAAGACACATTTGTTACTTTTCTTCTAGTTGATCCTAGGACACTAAGGTTTGTGATGTGTTATAGTATGGGTGGTTTTAGAAATATCTTATTTTTATGTGTTTTTATGATGATAGAAAAATAGTAGGGTACTAGGGTAAGGATGGGTGATATCTAAACTAAGAGGAATGAATGAAAAAAATACATAAAGTAATTATTTAAACTAGTATAAAAAATCCCACACAAATATATCTCAAAATATATTTAATTAAAACCATAAATAGTAGACTTAACTAGATAAATCTTCTGTTAACTTATATAGAATCAATTAAGAGGATTTTTTAATTTATGAATCATATAGAATTGATCTAAAAAGAGAGATCTCATAAAGATAACACATTATTATTATTATTATTATTAAAAATCAAATTTCACCATGAGAAAAGAATATAAGTTTACATTGGATATTTATATAATAAAAGCCACATCCTTATGTAACATCTACACTAATAAGATAAACTAACTTTAAATAAGATAAAATAAGCAAACCGCATATTGATTTTAAGATAATAACAATTAAATCCTAACAAAATCTTAGTAAGATAAAACAAATCATAAGTTAAAAGATAAATCCTACCTAGCTTATTAATGATTAAGTAAACCAATTAACTACTTAATACCTTAACAACCATATTAACTAAGCAATGAAAAAACTAATTAAAAATTTGAAAAGATAATGTCATATATATCATGCTAATCACACAACATATTATCCCTTTACTCATCCAAATTCAGCTTGACATACTTATGGTAAATAAATTTGTGTAGATAATTCAAATTTGAGATCTAAAAGATGCGTTGGATTCATATTTCAATAATATTTCCAATGGTAGTGATATTTTGGGTAAATATTTTTCTTAACAACTTAACCACTTATTCTTTTCAACATGATTAATAAGTCAGGCTTTAAAGTGTTGGATTGCAGATGCATCTTGAGTAGGGATATGAAAGAAGAAACACATAAAGTAACTTATTCTAACGAGTTTTAAAAGTCATAAACATATAACTTTTAAATGATCTTTAATAAAGAATACATGGGCTAAATTCACTAGATAACTCTTATTAACTCATACAAACTTAATAAATGTGAAAATATAATGGTGTTAATATCATGCTTGTCATTTCACATATTACTCATTTGTGCATACAAATTTATCCTGACATATTTATGATAAAAATATGCACAACTTTTTATATAAAACTTTGATTTGAGATCCAAATGTTGTGTTGGATTCCTAATGCAATAAACTTTCTAATGAAATCTATAATATAGGGTATTTTTCTTTTTAGAATTTGACTCTTTCTCTTTTCTAATGTGATTCATAAGTAATTATTTGAAGTATTGTAATGTGACTACATCACCTTAACCTTGGATTATATTTTGGTCATATATGTATCTCTTATTCATTTGGAAATTTTCAATATTAGTTGGATCTTTAATTAAACCTTGATAGTTAATTTAATGTTAAAATTGAATAATTGAAAAAAAGAAGGTTGGAATATGATTGATTTGATTTGAATTAGTTAATCATTTGGAATATGGCATGATGCCAAACTTTAGGCCTAAATGGCTTGAGTTGTAGTAACTCTTGAGTTCCTTTTGATATAATTAGATGTTTTGTTTGTTGATGATCCTTAGTGGTTAAAGTGGTTTCAATTTGATTGATTTGTTGTTATGAACCCTCATGTCCTTGAGGAATAACAATATTGACTTGAATTAATTACTAATTAGTTAAAGTGAGTGACTTGAGTTTCATAAAGGATTCTGTGCCTCGGTGGGCCACTAAGTGTATAGTTGGACCTATATTTCTTCTCATTTGGATTCAGAAGCCCTATATGACATATGCATACTTAATGACTTGACTATTGAGGTATGTATACCCGACTTAGGTCATGTGGCTTTTTTTTACTTGATATTAGAAATTTAGTGGTTTGGTTTACTAATTTGTCAAGTTATCTCTATTGATCATTAATTTAGTTTATGGGATTGAATTTTGCTTAATATTTGAATTCACTTTAGTTGAATTGGATTCGAAAACCTTCGTGATACCTCTTGAATAATTAGATTAGGGTTTATATGATAAGAGTTGGAATGTTAGGTGTAATTAATAAACATTATTTTGATTTGTGGAATATCTATGATCAATATGTTGATATTTCAATGTTATTGTACAGTTGGATTAATATCACATGTGGAATACAGAGTTATGGTTTTCTTAATTGTTTTTATTGTATGTGAAGGTATGCTCATTGCATGACTCTCATATTTTTTTGATTGATTGTAATATGAGCATGCTACCTCTTGAAAGGTGTTGTGATTTACTTAGTTTAAGAATGTTTTATTCATACTACATTTTCAAGTGGTGTTTTTTTATTCTTTATAGTAAATTTAGATTGGGTCAAATTGTTTAGGTTTATTCATTATAGATCATTCTACTCGTGTTTGGTGTTTTCAAATGCTAGAAGACCTAGCTAGAGGAGCATATTGAGAGATAAGTGTCTTTTGATGGATAATGTTCTTGAGTTTGTTGAGTAAATTTTCACTAAGTTTTTCCATGAACATGGGATAATGAGTTACCACACTTATGTTGGGGAATCCATAGTAAAATAGGACTCCTAAGTGAATGAACAAGACCCTATTGGAGAAGGCTCATTGTATGTTATCATAGGCTTAGCTAGGTAGGGAGTTTTAAGTTGAGACAGTTCATATGGCAACCAACTTGGTGAACTGAGCATCCAACTAGTCCATTAAGTTAAAGAATCTTGAGGTGTTGTGGTTTATTAAGTTAGCTAATTACTCTATTTTCACATCTTTTGTTGCCATACATATGTTTATGTGAATGATAGGAAACTTGAGCCGAGGGCTAAAAAGTGTGTGTTTCTTGACTAGGGATGTAAATGGGGTTGATTTTACCCAAAACCTAATTGGTTTTCTCTACTGAAAACTTAAATGTATATGGATAAACAGATATCAAAATGGTTATGGAGGATGTAAGAAAATATAGAAATGGTATGGGTAATGAGTATCCATATCCAAACCTATATCGATACATGTATCCATATCTATTCGTATTCATCCAATATGAAAATACCATTTTACCCTTGATTTCAAAATGAATATAGCATAATATTAAGGTTAAAATTGTTATTTTGCTTAACCCCAAATGGGTTTTTTCATTTGATAATGGATTTTACTATTAGATAATGTCCATTAATGGGTAACCAAGTTATACACCGAGTAAAGGAAATTCAATGGATGTGGATATGGATGTGTTAGTAGAAACCCATTTAGGTATGAATACAGATTTGATTATAGATTTTCTTATTAGGTATAGATATAGGTATGGGCATACCTTCCCCATTTACATCCCTATTCTTGGCTATACATTCAAAGTATAGGGGCATAGGTTATGGGACCAGGTGCATCCATGTTTTTGATTAGTAGGGATATTACATTCAAGGAATTTTTGTTCCTCTAGAATAGTGAGTCTAGTGATGGTGTTTCTAAGGAGGTGGAATAGGAGAGTGCTTTGGGCCAGGTGGAGGTTGAAGTTGGATCTGATAAGAAAGACCCTTATGATAAACTCGCCATCTCTGAAGTAGGTGAATCCAAGTAGTAGGTGGAGCAAAATGGCATTGCTCTCAGCAGAGAATAGAGTATTGTTAAGCCTTTTAGCAAGTATGGTTTTGGGAATTTGGCTAGCTATAACTTGTCTAGTGTAGAGATAATTTTTTATGTGTTTGAGCTAGTGTCATACTTGAAGGCTATGGTGAGTTCTGACTCTACTCAACAATGTACTACCATGGAGAAGGAGATGTATTATTTATTAAAGAATTAGACATGGGAACTGGTAAAGGCACCGAGGAGGAGTAAAATAGTTAAGTACAAGTGGAAGTATATGTTCAACTAGGGAGTCCTAGGAGTTGAGAGATTGAAGTACAAGGCTTAAAGAGTTAAATGCAGGTTCAATCAGATTCAAGTCATGGAATATAAAAAGGTATTTTATCATGTTGCTAGGCATACTTCCATTAGTATCTTACTTACTCTTGTGACTATGCATGATTTATAGTTGGAATAGCTGGACATTAAAATTCCATTCCTACATGGTGATATCAAAGAGGATATTTACATGCATTATCCTAATAGGTTTATTGTTGAGGAGATGTGGGACCATGGGTGCCTGTTGATGCGATAATTGAATGGTTTGGATTAGTCTCCTACATAGTGGTAAAATTGGTTTGATAAGTTTATGCTTGGGCATGGTTTGTGAACGAGTGAGTATCATAGGGGTGTGTACTTGAAGGAGATGAATGGTGGCTTACTTGTGTATATTTTTATATATGTTGATGACATGTTTATGGTAGAAAAGGATGTGTATTATGTTGGTAAGGTGAAAACAATGCTCAAGAGTGAGTTTGAGATGAAGGATCTCAGATATGCGAAGAGAATATGTTGGTATGGAGACCATATGAGACCTTGAGTGGAAGAACTTGAACTTGTCATAAGTGAACTATGTAAAGAAGGTGCTTGAGAGGTTTCATATGCTGGAAGCCAAGTTGGTGAGCAATCTATTGGCTACTCACTTTAGGTTGTCAACTTTAGATTTCCCTAAATCTAAAGAGGAAGAGAAATTCATGGCTATTCAAATGTTATTGGTTGAATCATGTATACATTGTTGTGCACCTATCATGATATTGCTGAAGATGTTAGGTTTTCATGTCAATATATGACAAACATGGGAAAGTTCACTAGTATGAAGTGATGCATATCATAAGGTACTTGAAGGTACAACATCAAATTATTTGGAGTACAAGAGATCAACTGATCCTTTGGTTGGGTTCATGGACTCTAATTATGGTGGGTACTTCAATAATTGGAGGCCTAATACTGGATATAATTTTTATATTGGTGGATCAGTTATCATCTTGAGGTCTTACTTGTAGGAGGTGATGGTCTTATCCAATATTAAGGTGAAGTATATGGCTAGGACTAAGGCTTTTTGGGATGTTGTATGGCATGGTGGATTATTAAGTGAGATAGGATTTGGTCATGGTACTCCAATCATTCAAAGTGATATCCATGGTCCTATCTATCCAGCAAAGAATTATAATTCTTTCCACCATTAAACAAAGTACATTAACATTAGGTATCACTTTATCTAAGGTACTGTATCTGCTAGTAAATATATATTGGAGAAAGTTGGTACTTTAGAGAATCTAACCGATATGCTATTGAAGCTACTAACTATAGGCAAGTTCAACCCCATACTTTAATATAGACCATTTCTTCTCTAAGATTGGTGAAACTTCCAACATGCCAACCTATACCATTTTTAGTATTTTAGAAGCCAAGGATTTGAGAATTTACAATCTTGTTTTCTATTATTTACAACACCTTTTAGCCTGTATTATTTTTGGAAGGGGGGATGGTACTGGTGTAGTTTGGACCACAAAGCTTTTTTTATCAACTCCATGTTATATCGTACACAAATTGGCATAGCTTACTTCCTAGCTAAGCTATTTAGGTGGGTAAGTAATTCCAAACATAGAGAAGTTATCATTAGTGGTTTGATTACCACTATTTGCATCAGCTAGGGGCTTGTCATACTTGACAACGAGCCCATTGAAGCTATGAACACACACATCAACATTGAAAAGTGTCATTTAGTGCATTTAATTGAGTGTATAAATGATGTGTGGCATCTTAAGGCCATGTAAACTTTTCGTTACTAAATCCTGATAAGACCAATCCTTTAGATCGCAAGACTTAGAAAGTCTCAAATGAAGATGTTTGGCATGATTATTCTTGTGTTATAGAAGATTCAAATGAATGTGGAAGGTTTATGGATCAAATGCTACGATAAAGATGGATGAAAGAAGATATTCAAGCCAGAATTGATAAAGAATTCAATCTTTGAATGCCATCCTATCTAAGATAATTCAAATTATTCTTAGTTAGGATTATTCAATTAAAAGAGAGAGGAATAACCAATTGTAATACTTGCATTAGATTTAAAATGACTCAACCATATGTGATAATGTATCAACACCCATACCATATATATAAAGTCTTACATTGCTAACTAGCACACTAATATAGCCATATGACGCACAGACGGCTAACTAGCACAAAAACTAGGGTTACCAATGTAACTATACCCTATATAATACATGACTCAACAAATACTATTACAAATAAAGAAAGCTAATTAGTATATAAAAACAACTAAAAAGAATCCTAAATCAAAACAATGATGCTGACTAGAATGTTGACTCAGTTTCTTGACTTATGGAGTTAACTTTCATGTATAATATCTCCCTTTGTAATACATTGTAACATAGGAAATATTATGTATGTTGAAATCATAAGTGATTAAATCTTCTTCTTGTAAATATGTTACATGCTTATATGAATGACTTAAAGTAAACCCATCAACGTTATTCACATTATTAATATCATTATCATAGATATATATTGTGATTGGTTCCATAATCAAGTATGATAAATCTTGATCATCTTGAGGATCTGTGGATGCACCTAAATCAATGTTGATCATACTTGTATCACCATAGAGAAATCTAGCCCTCGTGCTTGTGAACAAACAACACCTCCTTCGCTTCCTCATCATCACTCACATGTTAGTTCAGCTTCCTATATCCCTAGTTGGCATCTCTAGTTTCAAACTCATGTTAACTCAAAATATCAAGATGTATTATCTCAAGTGACTATCCATAGGACAGAATAATATCAAATGATTGAGATGATGAAAAATCTTTATGAGTTTTAGCTTGGGTTAAAGTATACCCCACCTCCTCCACCTCTATAAATTCCTTCTTATTCCATTATTTTGTTGTTTGGATAGTTCATTATGGATAATACACAATCCATGTAGGGGGTAATGCACTTTGTTTGGTTTGTTTATTGTGACTTGTTTTCGGTGTGTTTGAATTGCTTTCTATATATGTGGTTTATTAAAAATTATTTGTGCATATTTCCTTTTTTGAAAAACACTTTATAAATATGAAGTGATAAATGAGGTTTATGTATTCATTGGGTAATAAGGGTAAAGGGACTAATTATTTGATAAATGCATTTTCAAATTTTTAATGAACCAATTTCATCACCACTTGGCAAACTATAAAAACAAAAATCAAGATTATGATATTGGTGAAGGAAATAAAGTTAGAATGATTAGTCATCAACCAATTCATTGATTGAAATTGAGATGAAATGAGATTTAAAATTGGTAGATGTAATTTTGTGAGTATTTGAGCCTATTTGTTAGATGCATTGATTATCCAAAATTATTTTTATGTGTGTATTCTCTAATGGTATGTAAAAATAGAATTTGTTATTAGTTCTCTTCAAGATCGTATAGAAATTTAGGATATTCAAAAATGATAAAGGTATTTATCTTTCTTTTCAAGATAGGAACCAAATGGCGTAGCTTTGAAATTGATTTCCATTGCATGACCCCTTTTAGCATTAAACCTTCTTCCATTGATATAACCTACGTTAGGAACAATTATCTATGCATATTTTCCTTCCTACTCTATAGCTAGTGGGGTAATAGTTTTTGAAGGAGAATTTTTTTTTTGCTAATATAGGGAAATCTAATCATGGGGATATTGGTGTTATGGAAACAATAAATGGAGCACTTAACAATTTAAAAAGATATAAATTTCCATGTTTATACTATTTTAAATTCCATTAAATAAAGAGTCATGTATTTTATTTGAAACTTGATTTAAAAAATAGGTTTACCTTATAATAGGTTTGTTCTATTTAAAGGGGGAGGTGAATGAACGGAAAAGAGGAAGTGTTTTGGAAAAAAATATTTTTCCTCTAGTTCACAGAGTTTAGCCACAATCCCAAACTTACCCTACCTTAGAAGTCTAACCCCATTACAACCAAATTTAATACGTCTTGATTGTTATATACTCTAATTCTTTAAAGCGTTGGCGAAATGAGAGTAATGTTAAACATATGGGTGATCATAATCATTTGGAGAAACTTGAGATTAAATATATTTCACCCTAGACACATGTGAGTGAGTGGTTAGACATGCAAAAATTGAGAATCTACAACTTAATTTTCATTAATCTTAATCTAACTTTAAATGATGAGATGCTATTTATACTTAGTATCCTTCCCTAACTACTTGAGATTATGATAGAACTATTGATTTGATATGTTAAATGAGTGATCTAAACAAATTTTGAATGTTTATCTTTTGTGATTTTTACAAATGTTTTGAGTCCTACTACATTGTTAACCTTAATGAATGAATAAATCCAATCTTACAATTCATGTTGATCTGATCTTATTTTAATTATTCATCTTTATGTTTTTTTGGTAGATGATATAATGTTGTTTCTTAGAGACAAGCAACAATCTAAGCATAGGGGTATTTGATGTATGATATTTATATGCTATTATTTTCTACAAATATGTCATTTATTCTCAATTTTTTATTATTATATTTGATCTTTTCTCAAGTTTTTCTCTATTGGATAGATTCTTTAGGAAAAGATAAAAATAAATAAATTCAAAGGAGAAATTAAAGGGAAAAGGAAAATAACCAAGGAACAAATCAAGAGAGCATGGAATAAATGGGAAAAAAGAGTAAAAATGGATAACAACATCGAAGGAGATATCGTGTTGAAGTTTTAAGGAGAGAAAGCAAAAGAAGAAGAAACATTAGGGGTGTTTTTCCATCAAAATCAAAAATCTTAGTTCTCAAATTTCAACAGGTTAAGGGAAAAGAACATGGTACCCCCATGTTTTACAAACATGGACCGTGTGTCTTTAAAATTATGTAACTACTCACACGAGTTTTTCCCTAATATATGTTCTTGTCTCCATCTATTAAAACCTTATGTTTTTTTTTTCAAAAAAAAATCCCTCTTTCTTTCTTTATAGTAGATATATTTCATCATTTCAATTCTATTGATTATTATCTATTGGGATCGAACGTACTATTGGTGTCCTACGATTTAATTCGATTAGTTTTTTAGCTTTCATTTCTGAATTATGAAAGGTTAATTTGAGTTTGAATGTAAGTATATTTTGTATGCTCCATCATTATTCTTTTGACCTTTATGAATTGTTTGTTGTTGTGTTGTTAATCATTGATAGTAATCATGAAGTATTAAAATAGATTTTGTGTTGTTATGAATTTGAGGGTGGTGGCATAAATTAATAGAGGAGAGAAGGAATCATTGACGAGATTAGGATTTCAAATATGAAATGCAACTTTAAATTATGATTCTTCGTGATATCTAATTGATTTAAGAGATAGAACTTAACTATTTTGTATCATATATTATGAGTTTGAACTAATTAGATTGATATTATGATTATTCTAAACAATAATCAAAGCTAGGATTATGGAATTACTAAGTATTTGCTAATTATCATCACTGGAGTATCAAAAGGTTAATCATTAATCTTATCTATTAATTCATACATTTGATAAATCTGAGCTTGTGTGATTATGGTTGTAGTCGATCCCTTTGTATTTGTAATGTTGCCATTAATTGAATCTAGTTTTTTTAACCTAGATTATCAATTTTTTGGATGATAAACTGAGAGCTTAATCAATTTATTTGAATTCAAGGAAAGTAAGGAAATGAATTATTATGAGTTTACATAGGTTAAGATTAGAGAAATTAGAATAAATATTTTCTAGATAATTATTTAATACTCTAAATCCATAATTGATTTTCTATCATCCTTATTCATTCATTAGTGAGTAAGCATTTTATTAGTTATCAATAGTATAGAATTTAGCAATAAAAATCAATGTTATTAAACAACTAGGGTTTTGGCATTAATCACATAATTCATGATTATAAACCATTCTCTATGGGTTAGGCTCCTACTTTCCATTTACTGTGTATTTGAGATTAGGATTGAATTATTAAATTTGTTGTATGTAAGATACTACATCAAAGATTCTACCATAAATGTTGAGCAAGAGTGGCATTGCATAAAAATTTAAGAAAGAGGCCTACCTTTCTTTGAATAATAACTTTTTTATGGTAAACTCTAAACTAGAATGCCTAACTCACTTGAAAGTGACACATTTGATTAAAAATTTTCACTCTAATGACTAGAGTAGAATAGTGTACACATTTTGAGGGGATAGTTTTTGTTTCTTTCAATCGAATCCATCTATGATTTTGCATTATTACCGGATATACCTCGAAGAGAACATAATATGGATTGTGCATTTAATTGATCTGATAATTGTTCACTATTCATATTGATTCATTTATGTCTAATTTCTAATTTGGTATACTCGCATATGCATGTGGTATAATTCTTGGATCATGAGATTGTTTGAAAATGATGTCAACATTGTTTTTTCCTCACAAATTTATGTTTCACTCAGTTTGATCTTTTTGATTTCATCAATATCTAACAACTAGTTAAATATGTACATATTTGTGACAACTTGAGAATGTAAGATATTTGTTTTGATTACTCGTTACATCATGATTATTATGTAACCATCTCTCAATATAAGTAGTATGCAACAAACTATCATAAACCTTGCACTTATTCCTTCTTGAGCTATTATGAAATAAAAATCATGATAAGATATTTAATATAAATAATATATTATGCATAAACGGATAGATTTTCCTTAAAATGACTTACTCTTGATTATAGTGAGAAATTTCCTTGCAATTGTGAATATTACAAGTAATTTTTACTTGATGCATACACTTCTCACGACTTGCTTGATCATCCTAGAAAAATACATTTGGTATTTGAAAAATCATTTGTTTTTTGCTCTTTATTCATCATATCTATTTGACACCTGTTTTGAATTGATAAAATTTGATGATTCTTCCATTATTATGTATCAACTCATTAAGAATTTGTATTCCACTGAAAAGGAATATGAAGGGTTGAAAATTTTCATATTTTGTTGACTTTCTATATACATGCTAACCCATGAATTCGTTCTCATTTCTACTTGACTTGATATGCTTGTTTAAGTTCATATATGTGAACAAACCATTTATATTCTGTATGAGCATACATCATACTCTTACTAAAATATGATCTCTCCTATAAACTACCTTATTTTCATTGAAAATTTGAAATCCTTCAAAGTGCATTTGTTGGGTCACTACTTTCTTCTTGACAACATCTTCTCCTTCCTTCTCTTTCTTTGTTTTACGTTGTGTAGGACTTCATGAGTGGATTTGTGATTAATGCTTATGTATTTTAATTACCACTGAAGTTTCAATGTTAATTCTTGATTATAATAATTTAAATTACATTCCATTCATAAAATATTGTATAAAATGGGACAGGATATGTTTCACTAGCTAGCTCAACATATAAGAATTCAATATCTGTCAACTTTTGTTGATTAAATTCTTATACTTGATACACCGAGATGATGCTTAATGTTTTAACATCTTTAAACTTGTATTGAGTCACCAATTTTTTGACAACTTGGCTTCTACATGGGTGTTTGATCATGTTCCTCTTTCCCTTCCCTCCTTCTACATTCATTACTATCAAAAGGAAATAACTGATATAAGATGGGTGTAATAGGGAGTTAAGACTTTTATTTGCTTTAGGAAACCATTGAAAAGAAGATATATGACTAAAATAAGCATGATATCATCATCTCATCACATCACATTAAGTGTTTGACTCAAGTTTTTGCATAACCATGTGTAACACTAAATGATTCATCTATTTTTTGGGTTGTAAATGCAACTTTAATATTCCTTTTCATATCATTTATGTTGCTTAAGTATACATAAATCATTGTTGATATGTGCTTTGATAAGTATACATATCATTTTATGTTTTTCTCATGTTATTAATTCCTGATTAATGGTGTGCCCTTATATGATTTGATTGTAGAACTTTCTCTAATGATGATGCAATACCATCTCACTCTTCTTTTAATTAATGTTAAGTGCTAGCATACTTGGAGATGGAATCAATTATTCTTCAGAATCCTAATTATACAAATGGTTTCTTAAGTGATTATTGTTGGTATTTTGTATGTTTATAAGAAGAAGAATTCATTAAATATATCTAGTGTACAAGATAAGAGTTACAGAGTGACATAGATGATAAAGCTTGTTTTCATAATTAATGCATGTGTTACATGGCCATATTTTGGTTTAGCTTTGTTATTTTAGGTTCACTTTATAATATTTTTTTATCTTGTACTTTTAGATGCTAGAAATGATGCTTAGTATGTAAGTATAGGATTTATTTGTATGTTTTACGTTTGCTAAGTAGTATAACTTATTCGGTTAGGTTAAGTAATCTTAGATGTTATTATAGTGTTATGGACTAACCATTAATCATTCGTCATAGCTATATTAGTGAGAACATAATACTAATATAAATTAGTAATGGATGGGCATACAAACCCTTATATATGTGTACTCATTGCCTATTGTACATAATTAATAAAAACTTGATTGAAGTCGTAAGAATATTTAAAATTTTGTTTTCTTCTCCAAGTGAGATTATCTTAAGAGTTGAAGTTTCTCTAGAGAGAAAATTGTGTGATTTATCCATAGAATTAGTGTGGTGTTGACACTAATCTAGTATAAAACATCATCAAAACCCTATCATTCAAACTAAGAAATATCTTCGACAACATATATAAACATAAGATAGGATCAAACCGAGTGTGTGTTTGATTTCAACAACAAAATCCGAATCATTTTTTGTTATAAAAAATAATTTGGCTTTTTATCTTGAATTTCCAACCTTTGAAGCAACTTACACCCCCCACATCAAAGACACCAAGTGCTCCTAACCAACTAATACAACTAGGTTCTCTTGATTGAATTCATCGAGTCCTTGATTGCAATTCTCGGAATTTTGTATGTGTAATTGCATTTATATTTGAATTCATGTTATGATAAATTAGTTGAGATGTTTA
This sequence comes from Tamarix austromongolica, assembly GCA_039764185.1. NCBI lineage: Eukaryota > Viridiplantae > Streptophyta > Magnoliopsida > Caryophyllales > Tamaricaceae > Tamarix > Tamarix austromongolica. The sequence goes on along the minus strand of CM077816.1, from coordinate 73,323,482 downwards.
ATTCTTTGATACTATATAATGTTTGAAAGAAAACCATTCAAACGTATATGGATGTATAATTATATGCATGGAATTGACTAATTGAACATGGCTTGGGTTTATGATAGTTTGAACCATTTCTAGTAGATTGTTTTGAATGTGATTTCATATAGAAATGGTTTGATCACTATCAAGACATGAAATATTTGTGTTGATTGTGTGGCTTCGACTTGTTATACCTTAATCTCTAATTACTTCAAAATTTGGATGGTTTATTTTATAATTTTACTATGTGTATTGCATGTAGATTACTTTGTAAATATTGTTTTAAGAAATACTCCATGATATGTTATAAAGAATACTCAAGAATGATGAAGTTTTGCACCATGTAATATACTAAAAACACCTAATAAGAATATACTTAATTCTTATATACAAAAAATTTATTATTTAGTTTTACCCAAACCCCTAAGGACACTATTTGTTGTATGAGTTGTGTTTGTATTGAGTCAATATAACTAGAGGAGGAAGAATATTTTCAAGTTCTTTTTAAGGTAATACAAAAGCTCTAAACCAATCTAAATGCAACCAATGCTCAACTTAAACAACTTCTTCCCATATAAACTCAATACTAAAGGATGGAGTCTCGATTTGTAGAGTAGATTCTATCTATTATGTGTAAGAACAAGGAAGATTCCATAAAGACCCAATAGGAAGTGTGATAGGACAAACTACAATATCCCATCCTAAGATGCTTCAAAATGTGTTAGAAATTATTTTGGTATAAAATACATTAGTTTTTGTTTTAAAATGGGCTTGAAATTTTAATAAAAATTTAAATTGCAGGCATAATGATCCAGTAATTTGCCTAATTAATTGACTTGTACGCTAATTTTCTTTCTTGAAAAGCCTGTTGATTGGTTTGCCTAAACCAATCAATTACTTATTTTATGATTTTCTATCTAATTTTTATTTTTGATTCGAATCCCTTTCTAATGTTTATAAAACTTCGAATAAGAATCTATTTGTGCTAATAAGCATGTTTCAGTGCTTTAGAATTATTTTCACATTATTTATATCATTTTATGATTTTATTTGGATAATTTATTGCTCATCTATTGTTCTTACTCTTTTCTGCTATTTCTTGGTTGAAAATTTTCTTAAGTGAGAGCATTCCTTCATTCTTCCCTTTATCCTTTCTACAAAGGAAATACAGAGGCTTTCTCTTATTTCCTTCCTTCTTTGGTAGGGCATTATCTCCCCTTTCTTCTTATCATATTGCTTTAGTTCTATCTTGTTTGACTTAAGTAAGGAAGGATTAAGGTCTAGCAAAGGTTGGAGATTTCAACTTCATTTTCCTAGGCATACTATTTCTAAGAAAAGGTTTGATTGTGTGTTGTTCTCTTTTTCTTCTTCTAAATCTTTCTTTACTTTTATGGAGTTTTGGAAGGGAGTTTTTAATGGTTTTGACTATGATTCTTTTAGGAATCACGGTCCTTCTAGATAGCCATCATGTAGGAGTTTTATGCTAGAAGAATTGCTTTAGCGTCAGACATTCTTATCTTGAATATGAATGAGGTTCTCTTGCTTATTGAGATCCTATATTCTTAGTGCATTTTGCATGAGCATGATCTAAATGTATTCTAGAATTTGAGCATGTGGTATAATATCTTCCTAAATTTAAGTATTGTTAAGTTTCTCTGATTTTATGAATGAATTGGTAGTCTAAGCTTGATCCATTTAAATGCTTAATATATCATGAATGTATATGATTATATGTGTGCAATAGGTATTTTTGTGTTTTTTATGACATAGAAGCATGCTAGGATTAATATGGTAAATTTTGGTAAATTTTGGGTGTCTGCATTCCAAGTCTAGGTTATGTGTACCTAGACCAGTCGATCCATTCGTTGAACTCATCCACTCGTTGTGTGAGTAGTTGCACGGTTTGGAAATTTTGATTGGTTGGTCATAAGATCATTATATTAGTTTGGAAAACCAATCGATTGGTTTATATAAATAGTTGATCAATTCACCAAACCCATCTACTAGTTACCCTACAACTAGAGTGGTCTAGTCTCTGCTTAGGGCCATTAACCGGCTGGCTCAAAACTATCTATGGGTTCCTATGAACAATTGATCAATGAAACCAACCATTTGAATGGTTCACTAGTGTTATTTTGGTTTTAGTATGGCAGTATGCCGCATGGTTTGATTGTTAATTACTAATACTATTTTGGATCTCTGGTGTTAATACCTCCATGTGTTAACAATATTTAAATTATGATTTCAACCATGATTAACATAGATTTAATAAGAATTGTAATGATGATAATTGGAATTGGATTGGTTAAGTTTGGTGTCATATCTAAGCACCCATTTGCTAGCTTTTATACCTTGTGTTGTATTTGGTGTAATCTCTTGGAAACACCTAATTTTGTTAAATTTGGAATTTAATTGTGTTTACTGTAATAAATTGGAAACAATTAATTCAATTTTTGTGGATTTATATGTGATTTGTTATATCACTTAAAATTCTATAATACCGAAATAAGATGTCGTTTAAGCATTTTTCTCCGATTCTTAGAGTAGCTGACTTGGAATTAGTGCATTGTTTTCCCTATGATATATATGCTTCACTTAGTACTTATGATCTTCTCTACTGAGTTGCAGTCAAGAGGGGGTATGCACATATTTTTGAGGTATAGGATTATACTATGGTATGCTAACATTGCTTTGACGTCTAGTTCGAGGAGGTGAGACATCCCATGTATAATCCCCTTGGCACTTCGTATTGTCCATTTCTTAAGTGGGTGTGGTATCCCAACTTTTAAGCCTCGCGATAGAGGCATTCAAGATGTGGTGTGTGAGGTATCCAAGTATAAGTCCCCTTGTCATACTTGAACCATGTGTGGTGGGTGTGGTATCCGAGTTTTTGTTATCCCTAGCAACAGGTGCACTCATTGAGTGGTGGGTGTGGTTTCCCCATAGAAAATTTCATTAGATGTATCCTGACTTCATGTGGCATCGCATTATACTTATTTGCTGCCATGGCATTTGTTCATGGTGAAGAACTAAGTGCTATTGAATGAACTATCCTAATAATTAGAAATTATGTAGTTACTAAAGGAAGAAGTATAATAGGGTTTACATTATGTGGAATGTGCAGCATTTCCCATATGAATTATTCCTTCATGATTTCCATGTATGTATGACTTGTTGTGTTACTATCATGAGCCCAACTGTAAATTATATATGTATGCTTATCACCGTGCTACTATATGACTTTAATGTGCTACATGAGCCTTACCATGTTTAGATAGTAAGTTTTAGTAGTACTTATTACACTAATACTAAACTTGTGTGGTAACTTTAATGTTACGGCTTTTGGTATAGGGAGGATAGGACTATTTGCATAGGTACAACTCTCTGTTAGAGTATGTTATGGGTGATGATGTGGGTCCATATCTGGCCATTTCTTTGGGTTGGAGATTTATGTTTATGCTATGAGTGAGGCTAACTAGATATGGGTATTTTTCCTACTATGTTGGGATACTTTTGTCCTTCTAGTTATTTAAACTCTTGGCATTGATTTTTAGTATTTAGATTTGTAAACTCTCATATTCCTTTTATCTATATTATTGCTCTCAATTTAATCATCGCGTCATATATTAATCTTATGAGCAAGAATCTTTTCGTTCATTGTTGCATTTTACCTTACATCAAACATAGGATAGGTGATAACCACACCTTTCTCATTGTTGATGTGGTGGTAACATTCCCTGATTTGGCTTTTCAAATATTTTTGCATTGTATTTGAAAATAAAATTTCTTGCCAAAAATTAGGGGTGTCAAACAAACTAATCTACTAAGAAGGAGACATCTAAACTCATGTGTGGGCAATGGAGTAGAATCTCAAGGATGTGGGAGTCACCAAACTATTATACCCTATCCTAAAATTCTTAATTTTTTTAAAAAATTATTTAATATAAATTAACTTGTTTTGATTTTGGAAAGGAATTGGAATTGGGTGAAAATGGGGAATTTTTTTTATATAACTCGACTGGTTTCTCAAATTGATTGATTGGTAAATCCAATGACCATCATTTTTATTTCCCACAGAACAAGTTAATGGGTTTCAAAAACCGATCAACTGGTTAGGCTATGATTCAAGAATCTTTTTCTATTTTGCATTGATTCTCTATCTAATATTTATGAAATCTTCTAATTAGATCCTCTTCGTGCTAATTAGCATATGTTTATGCTTTGGGATTATTTTCACATTATCTAGATCATTCTATAATTTTATTTAGCTAAAAATCTCTCGAAAACTCTTTTAAGGTACATTTCCTCACCTACCACTTCTTCTCTCTCCTTTGACTTTCTCCTTCTCTACTCTATCTCATACCAAAACTTTTTCGTTGTTGTTAATTTGTCTTGTTCTAGTTTTCTAAGCATCACCCTTCCCACCCCCATGCTTCATCAATTAGTCTTCTTACACCATTTTACCCTAATACACCTCTCCATCCTTATAAGTCAACTCCTTATTCTCTCATTTTCTTCCTTTTTGGTCGATCATTAGACCCCTCAGGCCTTGCTCATTTGATTTCCATTGCCTTTTAACACACTCATTAAAGTCTCTTTACTCGGTGCCCTTTCTCTCATCTTCCCTTGAAATATTTTGATAAGTGTGGAGAACCTTTTTTTTTCTCTCATTTCCTTTTCTTATTCCAATAGAAAACTAGGCCCTTTCCCAATATTTTTTGATTTGGATTTGATTTTCCCTTCTTCTTAATATTTACATCATTCCCTCTTTATTTCTTATCGATAATTGAGGATTAAAGCTTAGAGATCGTTCAAGATTACATGCTCTTTGTTACTCTTGGCTATCTTTCTTGTGGCTTAAGGTTCAGAATTTATACCTACATCTATCCTTCTTCTCTTATTTCCTTGCTAAATAAATTTAAAAGTAATTGTTCCAAATTTTTTTATTCTTGATTTTCATAGATAATCAAGGATCTTGTAGCGAGCCATCAAGCTAAAAATTTGCTTTGAGGTAAGACAGATCTCTATTTTATGATGAGATTTGATTTTCATGTTCGTACTAGTTGATATCTATAAATTTTTAGCATGTTCCTATGGAAGGCATGAGTTATTATACATATAATTGGCATAGCATGTTCATCTAACTCCATGAGTTGAGCTTTCAATGTTTGCATCACCTATTTCATCAATTTTAGTAGCATATGGCCATTACTACCTTTGTGGTGAATCTAGGATATGTGTGTATGATTGATGTAGACATGATTTTATGAGCATGGTTTAAATGTTGACATAGTTCTCACTAATTCTTCCTTGCCATTGAGTATGTGAGTATGCTTGAATTTTTTTTTGGCTCAAACATAAATTTGATGAATTAAGCTTGAAAGTGTGGTGATAATTGATTGATGACTATGTATAGGCTGCATTTATGTTATTAGTACAACTACCATGAGTAGGATAAGATTTATGCAATGTTTACCATGATTTAGGCATTTTTGGCCTTGGCATGAAGGGTGTGAATGTAGTATGAGGTTGGGTCTTTAATTCAATCTTGGATGACAATTAGATATTCGGTGTCTTTAACATGTTTTCACATAAGTTTGGTAGTATATAACCTATTTATATTGCTTTTTTGAATATGGGGTTGATGATAACATGATTTATATATCATTTTATCCATTTTGATTAATTAAGGCATAAAGTTTGATTTTTGTTGTATGCAAGCATGAATTGAAATGTTGAGCATGATCCTATAGATTATCATTTTCTACCATGTATCATGTGATTCTATGTCTAGATTATGTCTTTTTATTTTATTTTATTTTATGACATAGAATCATGCTAACATTAATATAGTAAATTTGGGTGACATAGAATCATGCTATTTTTTCCTTGACAAATTGATTGGTTCAATGGACTAATCAACTGGTTGTGTTAATAATAGCTCAGTTTGGAATTTTTGATTGGCTAGTTATGAGATTAGCTGATTGGTTTGATAAACTAGTCAACTGAATCTTATGACTAGTTGATCAATTTTTAAACACACATTGATTGATTGGTTTTTAACTAGAGTGGTATAATCTCTACTTAAACCCGTCGATTAGTTTGATTATGCCCATCGACCAACATGTTCGAACCCATCAACTCTTTCCTACGAGTAGTCGAGAAATTTGTTAAACCTATTGTGAGCTTGTGACTCGTATTTGGTGTGTAGAATAGCTTGGATTGGTGTGTGAAGTGTTTCGGAGAAATTTGAAGTAGAACTGTGAGCTATTCTGGAAAGATGTGAATATTTTATATTGAAGAAATTAGAATTTGGAAATGTGCTAAACATGAACGTTGTAGATCTTTCTGTTAGCTTTCCAACGCATCAAGAATTAGCTCGATCGGAGGTCCGATGAAGAAGTTGTGGCTGAAATACTGAAGATTGTCAAAGCTGGAAATAAACACGGGGGGCCCGTGTTTTGGAAACACGATCCGTGTTTTTCCATCAGGAAAATGTGTTCCGTTTCCGTGAGAGGCCGAGAGATAGAAAATAAACACGGGGGTACCGTGTTTATTAATACGGTCCGTGTTTTTTGGGTTTTTCGCTCCGCCTCGTTTTTCGCTAATGACAGTCTCGTATAGTATAAATACCATGCGATTAGAACCCTAATCGAAGAGCAAACGCCGTCTTCTTCTCCTATTGAGTTATATTGTAATTCCTTGATGAATTGAGTGATTTATGTGAGAATTTCTTTGATTCTTTGTAATCACAATTACTTCACATCAATAAGATCATCTGTTTCCCCAATCTGTGTTCTTGAGTGTTATTCTCTTCTCAATTCTTGTGTGTTCTAATTGATTCTAATTAGATCTTATTTTTCCGAATTGGTATCGATCCACAACAAATTGGTATCAAAGCGTTGGGTTCGTATTCGGGATGTCTACAAGATTTGATATAGAGAAGTTTGATCGGTCTGTGAACTTCGGCTTATGGAAGTTGAAGATGAAGGCGATCCTGATTCAGAATGGATTGGAGAAGGCGTTACTCGGGATATCAAAGAAGCCCGATTCGATGACAGATGAGAAATTTGAGGAGATAGATCAAAAGGCCCTTTCCACCATACAGTTGTGTTTGTCTAATGAGGTCTTGCGTGAGGTGGCTAAAGAAACAACGACGGCATCCTTATTGCTCAAGCTGGAGTCTCTATACATGACGAAGTCGGTGACGAATCGTCTGTTATTGAAGAGCAAGTTGCATGAGTTAAAATTAGGTAAGGGACAATCCCTAAAATCTCATCTTGATGAATTTGACTCTATAATTATGGATCTGAGGAATATAGATGTTAAATTGGATGATGAAGATCTTGCTATTACATTGTTGTGTTCTTTGCCTGTTGATTACAAACATTTTCGTGAGACCATACTGTATGGGAAGGATGATGAGTTGGTTCTTGATGATGTCAAGACTGCCCTGCTACAACGGGAACTGATTGAGAATCAGTTGACTGGAGGTGGTTCTAGTGACTCACATAGTGAGGGACTTGTAGCTAGGGGCAGAACTCAGGAACGGGGTTCTGGTGATAAGAAGAAGAAGTATAGGTCGAAGTCGAGGAATAATAGATCCAAGAATGTCATGTGCTATGGATGTCACAAGAAGGGTCATATCAAGAAGTTTTGTCCTAATAGGATATCTGGAGATAAACTTGGTGAATCATCTGGCACAAAGGATGATGCTGCTATAGCTCAATATGATAGTGATGGTAGTGTGTTGACTGTCACTGATAGTCAGACCAAGATTATGGACAGGTGGATCTTGGACTCTGGATGCTCTTACCATATTTGTCCCAACAGGAACTGGTTCCAGACTTACGAGACGACTCGAGGTGGAGTAGTTCTGATGGGTAATGATGCTGCATGCAAAGTTGCTGGGATTGGGACAGTAAAGGTGAAGATGCATGATGGTGTGGTCAGAACACTGTCTAATGTTCGACATGTCCCTGAGATGACCAAGAACTTGATTTCATTGAGTTCTTTGGATTGTAATGGATATCGTTGTGTGATCGAGGATGGCACGATGAGGATTACTAGAGGGGCTCTTGTTGCATTGAAAGGCAAGAGGATCGGGACACTGTATGAGCTTGTTGGTTCCACTGTTGAGGGAGCAGCTGCGGTAACATCATCGAGTATGTCTGACTCGGATGTTACTAGACTTTGGCATATGCGACTTGGACACATGAGTGTCAAAGGCTTGACTGAACTCTCCAAGAGAGGGTTGTTGGATGGAAAGAGTACAGGTACTATGGATTTCTGTGAGCACTGTGTGTTTGGCAAGCATAAACGGGTTAGTTTTTCAAAGGCTACACATAGTACAAAGGGGCCTCTGGATTATGTTCACTCTGACTTGTGGGGTCCTGCAAGGGTGGTTTCCAAGGGTGGTTCGCGATACCTACTGACATTTATTGATGACTTCTCTAGGAAGGTATGGACTTATTTTATTAAAAATAAGAATGATGTCTTTGAAGTTTTCAAGCATTGGAAGACTTTATTAGAGAAGCAGACCGGGAGACAAGTGAAGTGTCTCAGGACAGATAATGGCCTTGAGTTTGTGGAACGTAGTTTCACTGAGTACTGTGAGGACCATGGTATTGCTAGGCATCGTACTTGTGTTGGCAGACCACAACAAAATGGGGTTGCTGAGAGGATGAATAGAACCCTATTAGAGAAGGCTCGATGTATGTTGTCACAAGCTGGATTAGGCAAGGAGTTTTGGGCTGAGGCAATTCACATGGCGGTATTCCTGGTGAATAGGTCACCCAACCGTTCTATTGATTTGAAGACACCTGAGGAGGTATGGTCTGGCAAACCAGCTGATTATTCTGATTTGCATATTTTTGGATGTCCTGCCTATGCTTATGTGAATGATGGGAAGCTCGAGCTTAGAGCTAAGAAGTGCATCTTTCTTGGCTATACATCCGGTGTGAAGGGGTACAGGTTATGGGATCCAGCTGCATCAAAGTTTTTGACAAGCAGGGATGTTACCTTCAATGAGTCCATATTCCTCCAAAAGTCTGAGTCTTCTTCTGATAGATTATCTGAAGAGGTGGAGCAGAAGAATCTGCATGGTGTTATGGATAAGGTGGAGGTAGAGGTTGATTTGGATCAGTCAGACCCTTCTAGTATGAGACCCACTATTCCTGAAGTGGGTGGATCCAGGCAGCAGGTGGAGCAAAGGGGCGTTGCTCCCGGTAGACCACGGAGGGTTGTGAAGCCTCCTGTGAGGTATGGCTTTGAGGAGTTAGCAGGTTATGCTTTGGCTAGTGCTGAGATTGTAGTTGATGTACAGGAGCCAGTATCATACTCAGATGCCATTATTAGTGCTGATTCTGATCAGTGGTGTGCTGCTATGGAGGAGGAGATGCAATCTCTATGGAAGAATCAAACATGGGAACTTGTGAAGGCACCCAGGAAGAAGAAAATAGTTGACTGCAAGTGGGTGTACAAGTTCAAACAGGGAATTTCAGGTGTTGAGGGACCGAGGTACAAGGCTCGTTTAGTTGTACGTGGGTTTAGTCAGATACCTGGTGTAGACTATAACGAGGTATTTTCCCCTGTTGTCAGGTATACTTCTATTCGTACTTTGCTTGCGCTTGTGGCTATGCAGGATATGGAGTTATAGCAATTGGATGTCAAAACAGCTTTTCTGCATGGTGAGCTCGAGGAGGAGATCTATATGCGCCAACCAGATGGCTTTGTTGTTGAAGGCAAGCAGGATCATGTGTGCTTATTGAAGAAGTCACTATATGGTCTGAAGCAGTCGCCTAGACAATGGTATAAGAGGTTTGATCAGTTTATGATTGAGCATGGGTTCTCCAGGAGTGAGTACGATGGATGTGTATACTTGAAGCAGGTTGGTGATGGTTCTCTGGTGTATCTTTTGTTGTATGTCGATGACATGCTTGTTGCAGCAAAAGATCTGTCTGAAGTTAACAAGGTGAAAACAATGGTGAAGACTGAGTTTGAGATGAAGGATATGGGAGCTGCGAAGAAGATCCTTGGCATGGAGATCATTCGAGACCGCAGACAGAAGCGTCTTTACTTGTCACAAGAGCAATATGTGAACAAGGTGTTGGAGAGGTTTCATATGATTGATGCCAAGCCGGTTAGTACTCCTTTGGCTACTCACTTCAGATTGTCTGCTTTAGATTGCCCCAAATCTAAAGATGAGGAGGAGTTTATGGCCACAGTTCCCTACTCTAATGCTGTGGGATGCATAATGTACGCTATGGTTTGTACCAGGCCGGATATTGCTCAAGCTGTGAGTGTTGTGAGCAGATATATGGCGAATCCTGGGAAGGCTCACTGGCAAGCAGTGAAGTGGATTCTGAGGTACTTGAAGGGTACTGCATCATCTTGTTTGGAGTATGGGAGGTCAACTAATGCGTTGACTGGGTTCGTTGACTCTGATTATGGAGGAGATCTTGATAATAGGAGATCCACTGGAGGTTATGTGTTTTGTCTTGGTGGTTCGGCAATTAGCTGGAGGTCATCTTTGCAAGATGTGACTGCGTTGTCCACTACTGAGGCTGAGCATATGGCTATGACGGAAGCTTTTCAAGAAGCTTCGTGGCTAGGTGGTTTCGTTCGTGAGCTTGGATTTGGTCATGGTGCTCCCGTTGTTCGTAGCGATAGCCAGAGTGCTATTTGTTTGGCAAAGAATCAGAATTCTTTCCATCGTCGGACGAAGCACATTGATATCAGGTACCACTTCATCCGAGGTACTATTGCTGCAGGCAAGGTTGTGTTGGAGAAGGTGGCTACTGCTGAGAATCCAGCAGATATGCTAACGAAGCCATTGACAGTGAGCAAGTTCGAGCATTGCTCGGACTTGGTTGGTGTTTGTGTACCATGAGTGCCTTTTGGGGCCCAGGGGTTTTTACAGATGGTCTTTTATGTTCCTGGTGCTAGCTACTTTAAATACGTCGTCAAGGTGGAGAATTGTGAGCTTGTGACTCGTATTTGGTGTGTAGAATAGCTTGGATTGGTGTGTGAAGTGTTTCGGAGAAATTTGAAGTAGAACTATGAGCTGTTCTGGAAAGATGTGAATATTTTACATTGAAGAAATTAGAATTTGGAAATGTGATAAACATGAAAGTTGTAGATCTTTCTGTTAGCTTTCCAACGCATCAAGAATCAGCTCAATCGGAGGTCCGATGAAGAAGTTGTGGCTGAAATACTGAAGATTATCAAAGCTGGAAATAAACACGGGGGGCCCGTGTTTTGGAAACACGATCCGTGTTTTGGAAACACGATCCATGTTTTTCCATCAGGAAAATGTGTTCCGTTTCCGTGAGAGGCCGAGAGATAGAAAATAAACACGGGGGTACCGTGTTTATTAATACGGTCCGTGTTTTTTGGGTTTTTTGCTCCGCCTCGTTTTTCGCTAATGACAGTCTCGTATAGTATAAATACCATGCGATTAGAACCCTAATCGAAGAGCTAACGCCGTCTTCTTCTCCTATTGAGTTCTATTGTAATTCCTTGATGAATTGAGTGATTTATGTGAGAATTTCTTTGATTCTTTGTAATCACAATTACTTCACATCAATAAGATCATCTGTTTCCCCAATCTGTGTTCTTGAGTGTTATTCTCTTCTCAATTCTTGTGTGTTCTAATTGATTCTAATTAGATCTTATTTTTCCGAATTGGTATCGATCCACAACACCTATCGACTTGTTGCCTTTTGACCACAGTGGTCTTTTCTATACTTAAACCCATCTTTTGGTTGATATGATGAAATGATAAATTTTCCAAACCAATCAACTGTTTAACTTGTGACCAAAGTGGTCTGATCTCTACTTGAACCAATACACTGATTTTTACATCCCATCAACTGGTTCCTGAGGATTTGATTAGTTTGCCAAACCTATAAACTAGTTTCCTTGTGACCAGACTGGTTTGGCCTCTCTTTAGACCCATTAACTAATTTGGTCCAACCCATCAACTGGTTTCCTATAATCAATAGATCGGTGGGACAAACTAATCGGATGGTTCACGAGTTTTATTTTGTGTTCGGATCAGGTATGATAAGACTAGTCGATAGGTCCAATGCACCGATCAACTAGTCTGCCTAAATTTCACCATGTTTGATTGTAAATTATTCTTCTTCTTTTAGGCCTTCAATATTAATATTTCAATGTAATAACAACAATTTAATCATAATTTCAATCATTCTTAACATGAATGTTACATGGATCAAGACAATAATATTGAGGTTCCTTGAGTGGATAAGTTTGGTTTTACCTCTAAACAACCAAGTAGTGGTGTGTATGCCTTGTGTTGTGTTTGGTATTATTACTTGGTAATATCTATTTGGTTGTTAGTGGAATTACACATGTGAATTGTGATATCACTTGGTAATTTATAATAATGGAACAAAGAAAGATATGTAGTTGATTGTGTAGGTTGTGGCCTTAGGTAGTTATCAGTGTTAATATTTGGCAACACTTAATTAGATTGCTATGGAATTTTGTTGTGAATTATGAAATCATAAATTAATTATAAAATGGGAATAAGATTTTTTTCAAGCCTTCTTCTCCAACTCTTTTCTCGGTTACTACAGGTTAATAGTCTAGTTGCATTGTGCTATTTACCTTATTTTCACTCAATATCTTTCTTGTACTACTAGGTTGTGACTTGTGTCCCAAAGTAGGAATAATACTTGGGCAGAACATTATGGCATTGGTGCTTGCATAGAGGGTACATTATGAATGGTGGGGTTTCATCCCCTTTCACTTAGTATCACACCTAACCAAGGTGTTTTCAAAGGACTCACCACACATGCTAATAAAAAGGGCAATGAATCGATTAGTATGAACCGGTGACCATGTAAGCCACCGCAAGCACTATGGATTAGGGCACATCCAAAGTCTTCTTCTTGTTATCCTCAGACATGTCTTTCATTGGAATATGCATAACATATACACATAATAAAAGAACAACTTGTGAAGGATCATATACTAATTTCTAAGCCCACCAAGGAGACCACATCTCTTTAGCAACAATATCATGATACCACAAGATAGAATCAACACACAAAATAACCATAGAATCTAACACTAGCTCCAACACACCAGTACTACTATCCATAGTATATAACACATAACCAACTTAGCCTAGAGAAATGTCCACTTGCTCTACCTAGTGCTCAGATTGCTCCTCGCTAAAAAAATCTATATCATCTAGATCAACAATAACCTCCACCCTATCTGGAGCACCTAGAGAACTCTCTTACTTCACCAGCAGAGCCACAAAAGGTAACATATCTAGATATAACTAGCTCACAAAACAAGGACCTTCCCTAATCATGACAATGGAACTCTTGTGTTCCAGTCACATTAACCCATGATTGGAAACATTTGAGTCACACACTCTTAATTTCACCCAACTATACCCTCAATATTTGTACCAAAAATCTTATATAATTTCCCAAAATTCTTGCCAATAATTACCACCAAAGGTTCTTTAGCAACTTTCAATATGCCATTCTTAGTATCCCACCTACAGCCTTTGTTATTCAAGTAACATGGTGAAATAAAGATCTTGATCATGTTAGGAACATGACAAGCACTAGACACTATGCTAACCACACTATTATGTATCCTTATCCCTCACAGTCCCAATCCTAACAAATCTATATGAAGCACTATTTCCTAAGACAACTCCACCTCGTAAAGTGTTATATGTCTGGAACTAGCTTTTGTTGAGACAAACATGGTAGTAGCATTCAGAAGCTAGAATCCACCTATTAGTCATTATAGTATGTCCATTTGTGGTAGTTCATACATAACCACCACCATCTCCCCAATCTATGCCATTGTCGCCCTCATCATTAGTATCTATTAGTTTCCTATTGTGATAGGATTTCCTAATATGGCCTTTCATGTGCAAAGATGACAGAAAAAAAAAATTTGAACATGTTCATCCTTGATTTTGACATATTATTATCACTAGATCCCCTTGCTAGAAGTCCCACACCATGTCATTCACCTTGATATCCTCTAGTGAATTGATTCTCAATCAATTAAAATTATAGCAAGCCATTCTTGACATCTACAAGAATTAATTTATTATTCCCATATAATATAATCTCACAAAAATGTTTATAAGCAATAGGTAAAGAACAAAATAATATAGGTGGCAATCAGGTTGGGAGGGTTTGGTTTAGGTCGAGCCATAGCGGGTCGGGTTGTTTGTGGGTCATTTTCTTTATTGGCTGGTTGTGGATCGGGTTGGGTTATTTCAAATTTCTTAATTGTTTGGGTCAGGTCGGGTTTTGGTTCGGGTTTGGGTCATTGTAGATATAGGTTATATTAGGTTAATTTACCTAGTCAGGGCGGGTTTGGATTGATATAGTTCGGGTTCAAGTCGGGTTAGTTTTAGATTATTTCGGGTTAACTTGTTAGGTTGGGTCAGGACAATGGATGTAAATGGAGCGGATTTTATCCAAAATACTTTGGGTTTTATTCCTTAGATACTTAAAGGGATATCGAGGATAGAAGAAAAAAAATACTCATTGGATAAAATTATGGGATATCCATATCCATACCTATACCCATACCTGTATCCATAACCGTACCCATTTATCCGATATATAATTACCCTTTTCCCCTTAGTTATAAAATAAATATAGTATAAATTAAGGTTGAAATTGTCATTTAGCTTAACTCTAAATGGGTTTATCCATTAGGTAATTGATTTATCCTCTGGATAATATTAGTTAACGGATAAATAGACTATTCATTAGGTAACAAATATCTAACGAATAAGGATATGGATGTATAAGTGGATACCAGTTTAGGTGTAGGTACGATTTTGGGTATGAGTATGGATACGAGTATAGGCATACCCACACTGAACCTACCCTATTTACATCTTGAGTAAAGATTAGGCTAAGCAACCCTATCTTCGGGTGATTTTGTGTTTGAGTTAATTTGATGGGCTGAGTTTGAATTAACTTGATGAATAAGATATTTTTAGGATTTGATGGGTCAAGTTAGGTTCGGACCAAGCTAATCCTAGATTATATCACTTTAGATTTGGGTCAAATCGGACATTGACCACCAAAATTAATCTAAATCCTTAATCTCGTAAGCAAACATTAAGTTTAACTTCAAGGAAGCATGTGATTAATAATGTGTTATTAATTGTTATTTTTTATTATGGCTTTATAATGCTGTGTTTTATGGAAAAAATGGGTAAAATGAGAATATCATTGGTGTATAAGTAAATTCACAATCAAAGTAAGAAAAATAAATAAAATTTAAGCAATAATATATTTTTAAAAGCCATAAATAAATAATAGGACATGTGTATTTTTTTATTATCAAAACTAATTAATATCAGTTTTTTTTTGTTGAGTTGGGTTGGGTTCGATTGATGGCAGATTGTGTTGATAACAGGTTGGATTGGTGGTGGGTCGGGTTGATGTTAGGTCATAAGTTAGATTCGGGTCGGGTTTAGGTCAGGTTGGGTAACTTATATACGAGTCAGCATCAGGTTTGGTCAGGTTGATGAATTTAGTGGGTTATGTTGGATCGAGTTTTGTGCGGGTCGAGTCAGGTTAGGCCGATTGGGTCAAATTTTTTTAGCTCCACAAAACAACATAATAGTTAGATCATCATCATTCAATTTAACATCTATATGTGTAAAATCCATAACTGTAGAGTTATTTGCATCAAGATGAGATTTTAAAGACTGTCCCTCACCGAATTTCAATTCATGAAGCCGAATCTTCAAGAATAGACAATGTGCCATAGATCTCGTTATATACTAGGATTCCACCTTCAACCACAAGAATATAACAGTTATCTCTTTGGCCACATCTAGCAAAACCTCATTTGATAAACATAATCATATAGTGGACACAACCTTCAAATCAATATCCTCAAACTTCTTATCAAAAATCTTTTCTAGCTTTTCTACTTTCCTGGATAATGCCTTTCTCCAATCCATTCTGAATAAGAAGTGCCCTCATCTTCAATTCCTATAACTCAAAATAGATAGAACGATAAAATCTCTATGTTTCAAATCATGTAAATGCAATCCCGATACAATTCAATCACACAACAAAGCTTTGATACCAATATTAAGGAAATAATTCAAATTTGGTGAATTATTTCCCTATAATTAACTAGAAAATGGCTATGAGAAAGTAATAACACCAAAAACAAAACAAGGCATACAAGTGACCACTTGGGTATCTAGAGGCGACACTAATATTATCCACTCAGCCACCATAATATAATCATTGTTATTCGTGTTAAATTTATGTTAAGCATGATTGAAATCATGGTTAAAATTTTATAATTACATGGAGAAATTAACATAGAATGAAAAAAAGGAAGAATAATAAGTATCAAGCAAGCATAGCAAAAGACACACGGATCACTTGATCTGTCCCTTGGACCTGTTGGATGATGTAGGATATCAAACTTGAAAAAAATGTAAAACTAGTAAACTAGTTGACTGGTCTGGTCATGCCAGACTTAAACAGAAAATAAAACCATAGAGCCAGTCAATAGGTCTATCCCACTGATCAACTAGTCATAGAAAACTAATTAATGGGTTTGATCTAATTATTTGAACAGTCTAAGTAGAGACTAGAGAACTCTATTCACAAGGAAACTAGTTGATGGGTTTGGTCAATCAATCGATTACTCATGGGAACTAGTTGTTGGATTCTACTAAACCGTTCAATGGGTTTAAGCATACACTAGACCACTTTGGTAACAAGGTAACCAATCAATGAGCTTGGAAAACCGAAGGAATATTCATAGGAACAAGTTGATGGGTTTAACCAAATTGATTGATGGTTTAGGTAGAGATCAGACCACTCTTGTCACAACAACAAGTTTTTGGGTTTGGAAAACCGATAGACTAATTATAAGAACCAGTAGATGGGTTTAACCAAATAATTCAATGGCTTTAAGTAGAGACCAAACCACTATGGACACAAGGCAATTAGTCAATGGGTTTGGGAAACCACTTGACTGCTCATAGGAGCCAGTTGACTGATTCATCAAACTACTCGATTGATCTTGCATCTAACTAATCAAAAAACCAAAGTGAGTGACTGCTTACGCAACTAGTTGATTGGTCCATTGGATTTATTGATTAGTTTGAGAGAAAAAAAATCTAAACTTGCTATCCACACATTTAAATTCACCTTCTATGTCATAAAACATATAAAATACATACTCAACCCACAGAAACACATGGTATGTGGTAGAGATTGATAATCTGTAGGATTATGCCTAGAATTATAGTTCATGCTTGAATATAACAAAAATAGCAATTCATTCCTCAATTCATTAATACGGATAAAATAACATATAAATAATGCTAACATCAATCTCATACTCAAATAAATAAGATAAATAGGTTTTATACTACCAAGGTCATATGAAAAGATGCTGAAGACACCGAATATCCGGATCACCCTCCATGACTGAATTAAAGGCTTA
Source organism: Tamarix austromongolica (assembly GCA_039764185.1). Taxonomy (NCBI): domain Eukaryota; kingdom Viridiplantae; phylum Streptophyta; class Magnoliopsida; order Caryophyllales; family Tamaricaceae; genus Tamarix; species Tamarix austromongolica. The sequence continues at coordinate 73,305,953 of CM077816.1, read as the reverse complement.
ATCTCATACTATACTCATAGCCTTCATGCCAATTCCCAAAATGACTAAATCATGCTAAATATTGCATAAATCACATTCTCCTCATGCTACTAGTGGTAATAACATAAATACATCCTAAACATACTCATCAATCAACTATCACCACAGTTTCATGCTTAAGTCATCAAATTTATGCTTTGAGCCAAAATAATAAGAACATATATACATACTTAATTCCAATGAAGAATCGAGGACAAACACATCCACATTTATATCAAGATCATAAAATCATGTATACATTAACCGTACACACATATCCTAGATTCACCACAAAGGTCCTCATAACCACATGCTACTAAAATTGATCAAACAGGTGATACATTGATAGAAAGCTAAAGTCAAGGAATTATATGAGCATGTATAAGCATGTTTGATACATAGAACCTCCTTAATTTACTTACTAAGCCAAAATTCAAATATAAACACATGATCTACACGTATGGATAAAGATCCATATAGTGCCACATCTCATGCTCACATCCTTCCATATTCAGGATACATATTTTGATAAATTATATACCTAGCAACTTATGGTTTTCTATAAGAACATGTTGAAAAATAAGAGATATCAATTAATACAAAGAAGAAAACCAAACCTCATCATAAAATATAGAATTATATTACATTGATATACAAATTCTAGAAAAGAGAAAATAATGCTAACTATATGGCTCGCCATATGATTTTTGATTATCTAATGAAATCAATAATCAAAAAATAAGCAAAAAGATACTTTATAATTGATTTAAACAATAAAATAAGTGAAGAAGGATAGAGGTATAAATTCTCAAACATAACCCTCGTGATAGATAGGCAGGATTAACAAAGAGGGAGATATCTTCAACTATCTATAAACTTTCATCCTCTTTTATCTATAGAAAACAAAGAAGAACTAAAGTAAAGATTAAGAAGAAGGAAAAATTGAATAAAAAAATATGGAGTAAGGGCCTCGGCTCTCTTTTGGAACAAGAAAACTTAATGACGGAAAATAGGTTCTGCACAGTTAACAAAATATGCTAAGGGAAGAAGAGAGATAGGGGCAAAGTAAAGAGACTTTAATGAATGTTTTAAGTAAAAAGAGAATTCAAACGAGGAAGGCTATACGGGGTCTATTGGCCAACCATAAAGGAAGGAAGAAATATAATATAGTATGTTCGCTTGCACAAGTGGAGTACTATGTTGGGTAAAATGGTGTAAGAAGAGTAATTGATAAAGCATAGGGTGGGAAAGAAGTAAATAAAAATCACAAAATGATAAACAAATAATAGGGAAAGGGGTTCTACATAAGGAAAAAGAGAGAAGATGAATGTAGAAGGTGAGAGGAGAATTGGTAGGTGAGGGAAAGAACCTAAATAGTGCTTTTAGGAGATTTTAGCTAAATAAAATCATATGATGATATAGATAACATGAATATAATTCCAAAGCATAAAAATATGCTAATTAGAACTAAGATACTCTACTCAGAAGTTTTCATAAATATTTTAAAGAGAATTGAAGAAAAATAGAAAATGATTATGGAATCATAGCCTAGCCAATTGATCGGGTTAGGAAAACCAGTCGATCTGTTCTATGGGTATTGAAAATGATGGTGGTTGGATGTACTAGCCAAATTGATGAGAAAATAGCCAACTTTTATCTTTGAAATTCCACATTTTCACTTAATTCTAAGCCCTTTCCAAAATCTAAACCAATGTATTTCACATTAACGTAATTTACAACATAATTTTGATGAATTTTAGAATGGGGTATTATAACACTACTGTACCACCCCATCCTCATAATTATGTTCAATGAGAAATTATACCATTTATTTATGTTTGATTTTGATTTTGAACTATGATTAGGTTTGAGGTAAAGTTTGATTTGAAATGAGGTTGGAAAAACTAAATTAAGTTTACAGGCAGACCAATCGACTAGTTGTATGAACTGATAGATTAGTTCATTGTTTTATGTAAATGGTTTTTACTTGACCAAATTAATTAATTTTTTGAGAACCCGATAAATTGGGTTATTGAATATTCGATTGTTAACCCAAACCAATAAACTGGTATGTTGAGCTAAGTACACGTTCAAAACTTAATTTTAAAAAAATTCTTATGTTAAAATGAAACCCTGATAAAACCATTATAAATTTTTCCTATAAGATTTTTAACCTTTCTCATGATGCATTTGGCATAAAATACTACCTTTTATTGATCTATGGTGTCAATTTAGAGAATTGAGGGGGAAAATAATCTCAACTTGTCTTCTTCGACCTTTTTCCTCTACTCACTTTGGGATCATTACTTTGATTTCTCAATTGATACTACTTAGTTGGGAGATTCCTTCCCTGCTAACCTTCTATTTTCCCTCTTGCGCTTTTCATTTCTAGACTAATAAACCTACACTTCCCTAGACTAGTTATTTAAGCTCTAGACAATAGGTCAACATATCTTAAACAAAATCTACCTATTCAAATCAACTTTGAATGGTAAGAATTAGGATTTTTAACCTATTCTTGGACAAACTTCTTATTTGTATCAATTTGTTGGCTATAAATAGCCCTAATTACCCTTTTATTTACCTTTCTTTTAGCCACTAAAAATACTTTTGCTCTCTAGCAATCTCCTTCTTCCTCTTCACTTCGAGCCTTACATTAAAATTATTTTTCTCTTTTGATCATTTTTCTAGCTCCCTCTTTTTTTAATTGTCAAAAAAAAAGTTAAATTTAGGAGAAATTTGAGTAGTTCAGTAGAATCTTTCTTTGATTTTCATTAGGTGTGGTATGTTCATTTTTTCCTTTTCTTTAAGTTTGGATTTAGAAAATTTAGTCAATGATTTCTCATTTGAGGAAAGTTTTTCTTATATCAAGTAAGACATTCTTATGTATGAAATGTGTTCTGATTAAGATTATATGTTTTGGAATTGTTAAAATTTGATGTTATATGTTAGTAGGAGTATATAGCCTTTTAGAATTAGTATTGAAAGGTTAGACTATGAAACTTGAGATAAATGCTTGAATTTTAAGGGAAAATTGGGTTGTGATGTTTAGTGGTTAAATATACAACTATTGTAATCTAGGAATATGTCATGTGAAGTTATCTCATGTTTTGATTTGGTATGATGAATAATTATAAGAATGATCTGCATGAAAATGCCTATTTTGTGCTATTTGAGGACAAACTGATCGGCTTGTTATGTTCAACTAATCAACTAGTTCCTATAACAGCTGATTAGTGTACCTAAGCAATCTAGTGGTAGGCTCATAAGGACCTTGGCCTTGCCCTATACTTAAACCCATCAACTTGTTGGGAATAATCAATCAACTAGTATTTGATTAGTCAACTAGTCTATCCAAACCGATCAATTGATTTAAGGGAGCCTTGGATTTAGTCGAGCCAACCCAATTTTTCGGTTGACCTAAACTAATCAATTGGTTGAGCCAGACTAATTGACTGGTTTGGTTGGTTTATGTTATTTTGCTTTCTAAACTTGGCTTGTGTCGTTTATAATCTTCGCTTGCATTAGATCGTTTATAATCTCATTTGTAGGTCTATTTATAAAGCTCACTTATATTTTTGTTTATAAGCAAGAATTTGAAAGACTTGTATAAAATTTATTTGATAAATAAGTTAAATGAGTTTTTAGGTAAATGAATTGAATTTAAGCCTTAGTTTTAGACTCATTTAATAAATGAGTCGAGTTCGAACTATAGTAAAGTTGTTTGCTTGCAAGTCGACTAGTTGGTTTATGTTATTTTGCTTTCTAAACTTAGATATGCTTTGAGATTGTGCATGTGATTGATATATGACTATTTAATGGGTAACATACATATGTTTCCATGGATCAATGACCTAATTAATGGATTTAATGAACCATGATTCATGACATGCTAAATGGGTGTTTTTAAGGCTTTAATGGGTAAACCACAATAAAATGTGATAGATTTAAGAAAAGGAAAATGAAATACAAACTATTTTTTAGATGGATCAATATAATGGATGTGGTTAATATTGAGTAAGAAAAATGGAAATCCCACACATGACTGGGAATGGAAAAGGTTAATATGGAAGAAATATATGAATGTTTAGGTAACTTATTATATAGGCTTTTTGTGATCACTTAATCTCAAGAATAATGTACTAATTATATAAAGCAAAAGATAATTGAGTTGTGTATAGGTCTAGTTTACACGATCCTTGATTAGCTATCAGGGGTTAGTTTGTCTTCATGCATTTCTTGGTGCCTTCCAAATTTACCTTAGGGTGGGATCCTTGTATATTCTTGTGCCTTACCTACTCTAGACACCAATGATGTACTAGGGTTTATTGACACTAAAGGGTCTAGTTATGTAGGTGGTTGGCTTTGGCCTAGACTTATGTTCATTATGGTTAGCTTTGGCCTGGACTTATATCCTTTGCTAATTACTTAGCTTCAACCTAATTTTATATCCATTATGATTATTAGCTTTGGTCTAGAATATATATCCATTATGGTGATGCACGCTCCATCGTTCGATGATAATGATTAAAACACTACTGCTAAAATAGGAAATAATGACCGCACATTAATAACAGTATTTTTGAAATCATTGCCAAATGCATGAAAACTAATTTATGAGATCATTGAGGAAGTTTTTCTAACTATTATAGGTTAAAACCGTTATTAAAACCTCAAACCTAATATTACACATGGATGTTTTAGTTATGATACTTATACAAATTGTTATTAAAAGTTGTTTTTATTAATGATTCTTGCGAGCACCATTATTAAAAGGACCTTCGTAAGAAAATTTAGGACGGAAGATTTAATAACCGTTCTTGTAAGAACCGTTATTAGAAGATGTTTTAATAAGTGTTCTCAAAAGAACTATTATTAAAACCTCAATCTTCAACCTCTTATTTTAGTTTAGTTTTTTTTTGTGCCAAAAATTTTATACGATCTCGTTTATTCAACACCTTCCTTGTCTTACTCGTTCCCTTACGAACACTTGCACCACCACACTGTGCACCACCACTCCTCTACACTTCAACTTTGGGTAACCACCACTTGTTCTCTTTTGCACTTCTCAACTCTGGGCAACCACTCATTCTCTTGCACCACCACACCACTACCATTCTTGGCATTGCATGTCCTATAATTCTAGTGCACCTCTCAAGCATTTGGTCCATCTTGCTCTATTGTTTTCTTAGGCGGTCACTGCCGTCCTCTTACTCGCCACCGGTCCTCTTACACATTGCTGCTCCTCCTACGTATGGTTTATTCTTAGCTTATTCTCCCATTATATATATATATATATATATATGCATGCATGTTGATGCAGGTTGCAGTGTTTGTTATTAAAAAAGTTTTTTTTTGTTGAATAGAATGGTGAAAAATGTTGTTTTTTGTTGTTGAATTTGTGAGTTTCATTAACAAACATAAATGTGTTGGCCAACCTTATATATATATATATAGTGTTGTAGTGGTTAATCACCATGAGAAATAAAATACTAAAAAATATTAGTAATATCCCTCATTAAAACTATATATATATATATGTATATATATATATTTTCATTAATAAGTATAAGATACTAGGATGCTAGGAAATTCCTTACAATTAAATAAAAAATTTAATTAGAGTTACATGTTAATACTTTTTTTATAATGAGGATTAAATAAACATGGAAAATAATGAAGAAATGAAAGTGAATAACTAAATTAGTGAAAATAACTGTGTATAATAATAATAATAATAATATAGGATTTATTAGGGTTTAATTATAGTTAGCTAGGTTTAGGATTAGGGTTTATTAGGTTTAGGGTTAGTTTTTATTATAATTTATTATGGTTAGGGTTAAGATTAGTGTTAGGGTTAGGGTTTAGTGCCTATTATACTAAATATGATAATTAATATGTTCTATTATAACAAACTATTATATTCATTATTCTTAACTAAAATTTTAATAATATCATATAATTATGTTAACCTATATATATATTATATTATTAATATATACTTGATTTTACTATGCCGAGCTTGCATGATTAGATGATAGCTTGTTTGTTAAATATATAAGTCAAGATTATGTCCTTATTTTAAATATGTCAAGTATAATAAGAAGAAGTTTGATGCAACTTAACCCATTGACAAATCTAGTGTGAGTAAATGAAAGGACAAGTTCAGTAATTTATCTTTTCTTGATATTGAAAGACACATATATATAAATAGAGAAATAAATAAATATCAGTTTAAGATTATAAGTTTTTTGATGAGTATCATATGTGGATATGTTGTTAGCTTTACATTGCTAGTTAAGATATGGTATAATATATTTATGATTTATTAAGCTAGTTGAATAGTTTACATATTTTAATTTATATCCTTTGAAGAAAACCTTGATGATAAGATTTAGTGATTTTTCTCATTTATAGGTAGTGAGATGTCACGCAATGCTATGGCATAGCCTCCACCATGTCTATACATGATGCCTACTGCTGATTTATAAACTCATGTCATACGGTTATACAATGGGCTAGGTCAATTGTTTGTGAGTGACATGTCGTATGACCCACTTCATTTTAGATCGTATCACCTACTCTTAACCATGCCTTAGACGGGGTCATGGTTGTTAGGTAAATCTACTTTTTTGCATTAGTTTATCCACCATATTGATGCACCACACCTAAGATTTATTGAGGGTGAGGTGTTTGCCAAGGAGTATGATCGGATGTCTATAGAGTTGATAGTGATTGATGAATAATGGAGGTTTCATCATAACCTATCTTTGAATATCTACTTTATTAAACCTAGAGTATCCATGAGTAGACTCTCTGTTAATGATGCGAGGAAACAGATGACATATCGATATGAATGGACTTTAAGAGTGATAGTTATTAGTTAGGCTTATCAAGGCTGATTTAGTATGATGGTTATGTGTTTTTCTTAGTTAGGTGTTTAGCCTTTAGCAATGTTTGATGTATATAGTACTACTATTGCTTTAACCCTATAGTATGTATATCATTTGTAATTTGAACCATTATATAAAATTTTGCTATATATATATAAATATATATATGAAATCTTTCTAAGTATGAGCAACTTGTGTATTGATACCTTTTTGGAAACATGTTGGAATGATTTGTATGTATGTAGATATGTATGTATGTATGTATGTATGTATGTATGTATATATATACTGAATAGCATGATACATTTGAGATTAATTATTTCTAAGCCTCAGTGGTTTGTGAATTATTAAAATCAAAATTGAATTGATTTTTAATAATTACTTTTTCATGGGATACATCTAGATTGAAACACTATGGATTGGGAATGGTTGTCTGCAAATCATTTGTGTAGAGAATATAACAAAGGAGTGGAGTTTTTCATCAAATTTGTAGTTAAACACGCTCGGGACTCTAGTAGAATAGCATTTCAATGCTAATGATTTGAGAGATTATTTCTTTGTGTATGGAATTTATACAAGTTACACTTTTTGGATATGGTATGGTGAGACAGAGACTAAATATGATAATGAGGAAGTTAGGAGGGAAATTAGTGGATCATCATTTGAGAACTATGATGGAATTTCATTAGAGGAGTTGACTTGAAAGGTTGAGGAAAGTGTTTGGGATTGTCCAAAAATGTTCAAGAAGTTATTGAGTTACTTGGAGAAACCTTTATATGGTGATTGTAAGACATTTACTTGATTATCCACTACTTTAAGGTTGTACAACTTAAAACAATGTAACAGATGGAGTGATAAGAGCTTCATAGAATTATTGACACTTGTAATGGCTATGCTTCCTAATGATAACATTCTACCCAATCATACCTATGAAGTGAAGAAGATCCTTTCCTCTATGGGCATGAGTTATGAGAAGATACATGAATACCATAATAATTATATTTTACTTCACAATGAGAATGCATATTTGGATAGTTGTCCTAATCATGAATACAAAGCACCACGATGCAAGAATAATAAGGTGCCAGCTAAGATGTTAAGGTATTTTTCTATAATACCAAGATTCCAGCAGATGTTTAATGATATTGAAGATGCTAAGAACTTGAGATGGTATGCTGATGGGAATATAGATGATGGGCTTCTTAGGAATCCATCTTACATGGCTTGTTCCTTGAATTTGGTAATGAAGAAAGAAACATACATCTTACACTTTCTGTAGATGGAATGAATCCATACAATATTTGGCTTGTGATTTTTGTTATATAAAATCTACCTCCGTGGCTCTATATGAAATACAAGTATATGATACTATCTTTACACATCTCTAAGCCAAACCAACTGAGGAATGATATTGATGTTTATTTGACACCTTTGATTGATGATTTAAAGTTATTATGGGACATAGTCGTTAATGTATTTGATGCATATAGAGAAAAAATTTCACTTTGAGAGCAATGTTATTCTAAACTATAAATATTTTTCTAGCGTATGGAAACTTGTCAAGTTATAGTGTGGAAGCCATTATCCATGCCTAATATGTGAGGAGAATACTTCATTTTTTTAGCTAACACATGGCCACAAGACTATCTTTCTTAGGCATAATAGATTTTTACCAAAGAGTTATCATTATTATGGGTAAACGAAAACTCTTAACTGATTTTGAGAAGAAGGGCAGACACTAATCCATTTGACAGGGCAACAAGTAGATTTGAACATGAAACATTTGAGTGTCAAGTTTTGGAAAAAGAATAAAGATAAGCCTCCATCAGTTGGGTGGAAAAAGAGGTCTATATTTGTTGACCCTCCTTATTGGGAATCTATGTATGTGAGACATGTCCTTGATGTGATGCATATCAAGAAAAATATATGTGACAGTCTCGTTGGTAAGTCCACGAAAGACTAAAGATGGCATCAATGCTTAAATGGATATGGAAGAAATGGATATTAGATAGGAACTGACACTGTGAGATAATGGAATAAGAACATCTTTTCCACCAACATGTCATACACTCTCTAGAAAAGAGAAAATTTTATTTTGTGAATTCTTTAACAGGGTCAAGTTTCCTAAAGTTTATTCTTCAAATTTCAGAAGGCTTGTGTCAATGAAAGATTTAAAACAAATTAACTTGAACTCTCATGATTACCATATTTTGATGCAACACTTGTTGCTGATAGCGATACATGGAATTTTATCAAAGCGTGCTCAAATTACTATCATGAGAAATTAATGGTTCTTTAATGCCATCTACTCCAAATTCGTACATCCTAATAGTATGATTCCTTGCAAAAAGGAATTGTGATTACTTTATGCCAAATTGAAATGTACTTTCCGCTATCATTATTTGACATTATGGTACATATAACGATTTATTTAGTTTATGAGATAAAAATGCTAGGACTTGTTCATGGGCACTAGTTGTACCCCTTTAAACAGTTTATGAAGTTCTTAAAGGTTATGTTGAAGAGTTGATATCATCCAGACGGACACATTGTTGAGAGTTATCTTGTAGAAGAGGCAACTGAATTTTACCCAAATTACCTGTTAAATGTTGAAGCTCTTGGTATTCCTAATCCTCAACATGCAAGAAAAAATTGAAGGGAAGGATGTTTGGGGAAAATAGTTTGGGCTTGTAGACCCTGGCATGTTCCATTAAGCACATCTATATGTATTACACAACAGTTATGATGTTTAGCTGTAAATTGAAGAACATATTCTTTCTTTATGGATTGAAAATATATTAAAGATTGAGAAATGGATAATTGATAAACATAATATTTTGTTTATTAATTTTCTTCGAGATCGCATCATTCCACTCATCAGAGATTCCCTAACTTCAATTTCTAATATCATGCATTGGTTGTCTTAAAAACCTCATTAAGAAGTCCTTTCATCTTCTAGTTATGTGATTAACAGTTATAGTTTTTATACAAAACAAAAAGATGATAAGAGTACAATGTTGAAAAGTAAGATGAATTTAGTAATTGAGGTAATGCATGTTGCTAGTGTAAAGGACAATAATCTAACTTTTGTGGATATGAATTATTATGGTGTGGTTGAATAGATATGGAGTTAGATTACATTGTATTTAAAGTCCTTGTATTCAGCTACATATGGGTTGATAATAGCTATGGGGTTAGATATGAAGATGGATTTACATTAGTAGATCTTAATTGGGAGGGCATAAACAAAACCCATTCATCTTGGAATTATAAGTAATACAAGTATTCTTTGTCACCGATCTTGCTAATGACAGATTGTCTGTGGTATTCTCTACAAAGAAAAAATGCTAATAAATGTGATGATGAAAATGATGTTAATTGGGATAAAGATTGTCTTAGTTGTGCAAGAAACTTAATCATTGAATGATGATAACAATAAAATTAATGAGGAGGAAATATATGTAAGAGATGATCATCATGAAGTAATATATGTATTAGATCCTGAAACAATTCAGAAATAAGGAAAAAAAAGAAGGAAAAGAATACGACAAGGGTAATAATATTGTAACATATGATGTGTGATTGTTTTTGTAAATGCATATTTCTACCTTCCTCATTGAATATGTATTGTATCAAAAAATAATTTAGGGGTACATGATGGACCATATATAACATTATAACATAACTTATTTATTGATATTTTATAGAGATATGGTCAATAAAAAAGCTAATAGGGACATTAGTAATGAATAACGGAAGAGAAGACCTACTATTTTGAGAATTATCACTGATACGGAATAGTGGAGAAAAAGTCAAGTTCGGATGGAATACTTACAATCTTCCCATTAGCCCTTATACAGACATGTTTATGACTTACATTTTATTCGTCGTGCATAACCATGTTCCTATTTCTTATAATAATTGGAAGTAGGTATCAAAGAGTCATAAGGAACATATTTAGCAGGAAGTCACAGTAAATATGCTATTTCGTTTAATCATATTTGTATCTTAAATGTTATTAATTTCAATACATTAACATTGGGGTACATATATATATATAAATGTATTATTATACAGAGAGTCTTCAATGTCCGAGAGACTAGGAAGAAATGGCTTCTTAGACATTATGGTGAGCGTCTAAGAACATTTAGGGCATACTTCGCTAGTAGAAAATTATACGGAAAGAGGGATGACTCTCTGCACTAGAACCCACACAAACATTATAGTTTCGTAGATCAAGAAAGTTGGAACCATATTATTGCATATTATCTTTCGAAGGATTTTAAGGTATTTGTTAGATAACAATTGAACTTTTTGACTAAGAATATTTCATTGATATTTAAATAGCCATGTGCTTATATTTTGGCTTGTAAAATAATAATAAAAAGTGTCAAAAGTAAAGAGATTGCTAAGTAAAATAAATACCAGCATAATATGGCCTGCAAAGGCTATGCTGTCCTTGAAGAGGAGTTGGTTTGGTTCTTTGATTTATCTATTTACATGTAAAAGTCAAATGTTATAATAATATTATTAATTTATGTTTAATTTTTGATTCACAGATCATAGCTCAAGACTTGGATCCATGTATCTCGTCCATCAATATTGGTACATTAAAGGAGATGGCTAGAGGAAAAAAAGATGGATATCTTAATGAAGATGTAGATGTTGCTACCAAAAAAATTGTAAGTTTGTAGATATCCAAAACCCTACTTAGTTTACTTTTAGAAAACTATTATATTTTTTTCATTCTTATAAGCTAAATTCAAATATATTACATATATTATAGGAGGAACTTGAAATGTTAGATTATGGAGAGGGGTTGGACTGATATAACATTGTATCCCAAGCTATAAGAATTATAGAATACCTCGAAAGACACATGGGTCTTGGATTAGGTGTTATAAGAACAAGCATGTGTGGTCGATCTTGTGGTTCTCGCAGCACTAATGAGCAAGTGGCTATCCTCAAGGGTATAAGCCATCCGATTAAGTTGACCATGACCAGCTTCACTTGCCGAATATAAATAGCACTAGAGACAGTTGCAAAGCTTATGCACGTCTTTCTTCTCTTCCTGAGGTAAGGATTACAAACTATGAATCTTTATTAAACATATTCATTATCATAAATAATTAATAATGTGTAATATTTTATTTCAAGGTTTGCATAAATGTGACTTGTTAGCGAATAACCTTTCAACTCTATTTGCAAAAGGAAGGGTACACATTAGTTATAGTACCCAAACGCAAACAGTCTATGGGTATTACTTGACCCTAAATATAGGGCCAGTAAATATTGACACTCCAATCATTGGTAGTGCACCCTTACCTTATTATAAAGAAGGCGATGAGGTAGCCATAGTGCTAGAAGTTCATGAAAGCTTTGTGCCTTGACCTATTGATGAGATACATCTTACTACTAAAGAGGTAATGACATTCGACATCATTATTAGACCTTATTTGCTACTTACATTCTTTATACCTTTTTCGTATATATATGCTCAATACATATTTCATTTATTATTATGAATTAAGGAATCCAAAATGAGGAATGCTCCTGGGAGTAAAATAAAGAGAGGTACTAGCAAAATGAGCAACACAAAAGAGGGTGCCGCTAAAGGAAAGAGAGCTAAATCAAAAAAATCAATTTCCCCACAAAAGATTCCATCTTCAAAGAAGAACCAACCCCGGACAACACTGGTTTAAATATATTTCTATGCCCAAAACTACATCAATGACAATTATATTTTCATTAATTGTCATCATGAGTATATTGGGAGGGACGATTCTACTTATATTGTATCAACATTTGAAATAATTGAAATTTGTAATCAAGAATGAATGTCAACCATGAGTGTTTCCGTATATGTTATATATGTATTATTTAATATTTTACTTTTTAGTACTTCTTGTTGCATTGGAATTCTTATGACCTCTTATATAAGTTATCAGTTATTAACAAATATGCATTGTTATCATCATCCATAAATTGATAGCTTGTCACACTGGGGTAGAGGAAATGTTGTCCTTTATTATGTTTGGGTGCTCATACTACATAGCTTATGGTACTACAATAATAGAGGATAGGCACATAAACTATTTAGTGGATCGTATTTCTATTGAGGGATACCACAAGATTTATCTCATTCCTCACCTGGAAAATAAATATTGGATTTTGTATGGCATCCGACCTAATTGTAATAGTGTCTATGTGTTTGATTTCCTTCAAACATATGACGTGCCTTTTTACATCGCTTGTTGTGGTAGGAAAGAATTTATTGACATATTAGTATACTTTTAACTTCTTACTTCATTAGCTTATTTATGCACATATTCTACTTTAATTATTTTAGGTATATATAGTTATATTATTGTGTATCCAACTCTATTTATTAGAGAAATATGAACGACGCATTAGAGGAGAGGTGGGAATGATGTCCTAGACCCAAAGAGTCTTGAATATAATCCTGTAATGGTAAGTAGGAAGATAAATATTTTGTATTTTATTTTAATTCAAATTAATATCTAATTGTTAGAGAGGTAATTGAATTCATTTGATTGTGTCCAAAGTAGTAGGACAACGATGATTGTGGATACTATGTATATAGAGTAATGGATATGATCATCTTAAATAGATTAGTCAACATAGATCCAAGCCATGTATGTTTGCTTTTCCATAATTTTCCATTCTTAAATGATGACATATATATTTGGTATTTAACTTAAGTACAAACTGAATAATTGAAACTTATGAATTTGTAGTTTTTCACTGGTGGTTATGCATGAAGACAGAAATACAATGATGATGAAATTGATGAAGTTATAGACCAATAGGCTAAGTACCTGCCCTCATAAATTAGGTATTAGACACACAGATTCTACATGCATGTTTAGGTTTGTATTTCATCTACATCTTTTGGTCATCTAGGCTATGACCTATGGAATTTTGACTTTGGAATGTAGAGCTACCAAGTAGTGGCACACCTACTCGTTTTGATTCTTGGGTATACCTAGTGTGTCAAGACATACCAATTATAGATTGATTGAAAATATGTAGTATCATTTGGGAGGAAGACATGCATGTATATATGAATTGATGTTGTTTTACAGTGCAGATTTGCTAAATATTTGAACATACAACTATGTATATGGGCTAGAACAAAACAACAAGAATAAAAAAAAAACAAATAAGTTTTAATAATGGTTCTTACTTATAGCAGTCATTATATGATTTTTTTAATAATGGTTTCAAGTAAGAACCTTTATTAAAACCAATTTTAATAATATCTATAAATAAAAATCATTATTAAAATTTCACATTTAATCTAAATTAGTGTTTAATAAATGTGTAATCAATAATTAATACCCTAAATAGAATGTCTTTTAATAATAATTTTAACTCAAAACTATTATTAAAAGATCCATTTAATACCTATTTAATATGTATAAGGGCTTAATAAATTCATAATCAATGATTAAAACCCTAATTTATTAATATTTTAACAATGGTTTTTGGATAAACCATTGTTAAGCTATTGTTTTTAACAGCAGTTCTGATCTACAACCCGTTATTAAATATCAATTTTACACTAATTTTTTCCATTTTTTATATTTTTTATGACGGTTATGAATTGTTATTAAAGTTTTAAGAACGAGTAATTCAATAACCATTTAATATCATTATTGAAATCATAAAATAACCATTATTAAAACCCCTTTCTAGGGTAGTGAAAGTTTGAATGAATAATCAGACCGAATACTTAGATAATGATTTGAATTAGTAATTGGATAATGATTGGAATGAGCGATTAGATGGTAACTTGGATAAGTATGTGGATAATAAATTGAATAAAAATTTTGATGAGAATAAAACAAGGATGTTGTAGAATTATAAGATAAGTGAAAAGGAATGGAAAAGAGAATTATTTTTTGTAGATGAATAACCTAATTGATTAGGCAAATTAGAAAATAAACCCTAGTCATCATTTGGATAACCTTCTTAGTATGTGTGTTTGAATATCTATGATATGGTACTATGAAGACAAGCATGATGCATCCAGAGTTATCTGAATTGTGCATGGTGTTAAACTAGGATGCTTTACCTGACCATGATGGTGTAGGTACACATAATTACATGCCATTTGCATGAATTATGTTAAGTATGAACTCCATGATATGATAGAACCTTGTATACTCATGAAATCTGTTGAGAAGGTAACTTGGCTTACTCAATATGTAGCATACTGATGTGCCAGATTGCTCTATCACCTGTTCATTGCCAAGAGTAGAGGGTTATGGGTAGGTTTTTTGGGATGGATAAAAGTAGGCCTACCTCATTTTGGGTTTGGGTCTTGAGAGCTTGGATATCCTGAAGTCTTTGTGCGGTCTGTGATGAACCATATTTTTGGGTCCACACCATAATTTGTTTTCTATCATAATAGCCTTGTATTCTTAGTTAATCTATCTCCCTATATTTGACGTTGTTAAGAACTTTCAAGGTCTTTTGGTGTAAATTCTTTCTTTAAATATTTATATATCTTGTTCTTACACCCTCTACTTTAGTTTGGATGGTTTGGTTTTCATTCTAGTATCTAATATGAGATGAGTAGCGGACGTCTATCTTGTGTTAGGTATGTCAGTAGCACAAAATTTTTCCTAAGTATGGTTACTATTTTTTTCTTCTGCACTATTTAAAAATAATTTGGTAGTAAAAATGGGGGTGTTACCACTACCCCTATAAAAAAAATTCATCCTCAAAGTCTATAAAACAATACCTCACTCTAAGCTTAAAAACTTTTCAATACCCGAAGCCACCAAGTAAAAAAAAAATTAACACAAAACACTCAAATTAAGTAATGGGGTAGTACCCCCCCTCAAAACAGAACACACTAAGATAAGGAAGAGATTGAATAGGGGTCAGCAATAATCTGAAGGTTTATAAATATCAAGAAAGAAGATTGACATCATGCGCCATGAGATCTGTCTTAGACTTACCCAACTTTGCAACTTATGACTGGGTATCGGGCCTTCAAGCATTACCTTTTGCAAGAGTACACTCATACCATCTATGCCTCTCCTTCCACATCTATGGCACTGAACCTTACCACTTGAATAATCAACCCTTGGATGGTCCTCACCGTACCATGAAGAAAAGGGTAAGAGAAAGGCAATTGTTGAGCAGCTCATAGAAATTTTTTATTCCAAAATGAAGGTAAAATATTAATCTAAACTTTTTGGTAGTTCACATTATGAATTAAAAACTTATCAACCTCACATCTCATTTCCCTAAAGTTTGAAACAATAGAAATTGGATAAATACTCTTCTAAGTTTATTGAAATTTTTAAGAAATTACATATAAATATTCCATTTGTCGATGCTATAACACAAATGCTTGGTTATGCTAAATTTTTGAAGGAAATTTTAGCTAATAAAAGGATTATGAGATGGTTAGAATTAATAACTTAAAGGATCTAGGGAGTTTTACAATTCATTATAATATCAATAGCTAATATTTTGATATTATTTTAGCATTCTTGATGCAAGCATTAACCTCATGCCTTTTCCATTTTTAAGAAGCTTGGATTTGGTGAACCAAAGGGCACAACCATATCTCTCCAACAAGAAAATAAATCAATCAATTTTCCTAGTGGTATCATTGAAGATGTACTGGCAAAAGTTGACAAGCTTATATTTCCTATGGATTTTTTCATTCTAGAGATTGAGGAGGACCATGAGGTACATCTAATTTTAGGGTGACCATTTTTTGCCACAAGTAGAGCTCTTACTGATGTTCATGAGGGCAAAATAATTTTGAGCTTTAATGATGAAAACACTATTTTTAATATATTTAACAACATGGAATACCCTCATAAAGAAGATACTTGTATATGCATTGATGCTATTGATGAGTGTGTTAATGAGTATTTTTAGGTGGACAGATTAGATGACCCATTAGAATCATGTCTCATGAATGGAATTGATGAGCATGAGGAAAATGAAAGCCTTACGGAAGTAGTTCATTATTTAGAGGCACCACCTTCATATCCCATATTTTCAAGAATGATGAGATAAAAAAAATTGAAACCCTCCATCCAAGAGCATCCTCATCTTAAGCTCCAACCACTTCCCTCTCATTTAATATATATGCTTTTAGATGGTTCTACTTCTCTTCTAGTGATTATTTCCTCTTTATTGAGCAAGTTGATGGAAGAGAAGCTAGTGAGGGTGTTGAAGGAGTACAAAAGATTTTTGGGTGGACTATTGTAGACTTAAAAGGAATCAGTCTATCAATATGCATGGATAAAATCCTAATTGAGGACAGTTGTAAGCCACTCAACGCTAACTTAATCCCACAATATAAGAAGTGGTGATAAAATAACTTGAAGCAACTGTAGTTTATCTTATATCTTATAGTGTGTGGGTTAGTCTGATGCAGGTCGTACCTGAAAAAAGAGTTGTTACTATTCTTCCTAATGACAATAATGAATTGATCCATACGCATACTGTAATAGGCTGGTGTGTTTGTATGGATTATAGATGAGTGAATGATGCCACTTGAAAATATCATTATCATCTTCTCTTTATTGATTAGATGATAGAAAGACTAGTACACCACAAATTCTATAGTTTCCTAGATGGGTATTCAAGCTACATTTAAATCCCTATTACACTAGAGGATCAAGAAAAAAATAACTATCGAGTGACCTTATGGTACTTTTTTCATACAGGAGAATGTGTTTCAGATTGTGCAATGCTCAGGCTACTTATCAGAGATGTGTGATGGCAATTTTTCATGATTTAGTGGAGGAATTGATGAAAATTTTTAATGGATGACTTTTCTACGTTTGAATGTTCTTTTGATGCATGCATAAATAACTTCAAAAATGTGTTCAAAAGATGTGAAGCCATAAATTTAATCCTTAATTGAAAAAAATTCCATTTCATAATCCAAGAATGTATTGCTCTTAATCGAAACATCTCTAAAAAGAAATTAAGTTGATCAGGCCAAAATTGACTTAAGTGAAAAAATTCCCCCTCCATCTACTTTTAATGGTGTGAGGAGTTTTTTGGGGCTTTCTAGATTTTATTGAAGGTTCAATAAATAAATCTAAAAAATATCCAAGCTCCTATGTTAGCTACTTGTTAAATATTTTACTTACATTTTTCTACGAGTGCTTGCATGCAGTTAATATCTTAAAAGAAAAGTAGATTAGCGCACCTATTATGGCATTTCCTTATTGGAGTTTTCACTTTCAATGAATGTGTGATGCTAGTGATTTTTCTATTAGTGTTCTGGTGGATGAAAGGAAATATTAAAATTTTTCATACCATTCACTATGCTAATAGATCTCTAAATTCTACATAACACAATTCTGCTACTACCAAAAAAGAATTGTTGGTTGTAGTGCTTATGTTTGATAAATTTCGTTTTTACTTGTCGTCCAATAAATTTATTTCTTACACCAACCACTCCACTTTAAAGTATCTTTTTTGTCTAAAAGGATGCTAAGGCTAGGATAATATGATTTATATTGCTAGTCTATGATTTTAACTTGGGAATAAAAGACAAAATAGGGGTGAGGATAATGTTGTAGATCATCTCTCGCGATTTACCCAATTTGTCAAAAAGGAGCAAACCAATTAAAGAAATGAATAATTTTAGATAAGCATCTTTAAAATATTCAAATCACATCTACTCCATGGTATGCTTATATAGCCAATTTTTGGCGAGTAACATCTTACCTACTTATCTTTCATATTACCAAAGAAGCAAGTTTCTTTCTAAGATAAAGTATTATTTTTGGAATCATTAGTGCCTATTTAGAATTTTTACTAATCAAGTAATTTAGAGTGTGTGAATGATGAGGAGATTTGTTTCATCTTAGAGCATTATCATAGTAGGGAGGTTAGAGGTCATTTTTGAACAACTAGGACTGCAACTAAGATTTTACAATGTGACTTTTGTTGGCTTAATATTTTTAAGGATTATCATGCCTTTGTTTATGCTTGTGATAGGTGTCAAAGAACTTGGAATATATCCTAGAAACATGAATTTCCTTTAACTAATATCATGGTTTGTGAGTTTTATGATGTTTCAGGTATAGACGTCATGCGATCATTCCCTTGTTATTTTAGTAATGAGTATATCATTGTTGATGTGTACCATGTGTGCAAGTGGGTAGAAGCTATGACACTTCCCACAAATTAAGATAATGTGGTTTTCAAATTCTTGAAATGAAATATTTTTACATGATTTGGAACATCTAGATCTACCATTAGAGATGTAGGGAAGAATTTTTACAATCAACTATTTCAACCCCACCTATGAAAGTATGGTTTATGCATAAACTGGTTACTCCCTATCATCCTTAGAGAAGTGGTCAAGTTAAATTAACCAATAAGGATATTAAATGGATTTTGGATAAAACCATAAGTGTACCTCAAAAACATTGGTCTATCAAGTTAGATGGCATACTTTGGATTTATGGAACAACTTATAAATCTCCAATTAGAATATCCCTTTACAATTTTGTGTATGGGAAGGAATGCCATATCCCAGTTGAACTTGAACATAAAATATATTGGGCATTAAGTTTTATGAATTTTAATTTGAATGATGCAAGACACTATAGGAAACTTTAGTTGAATGAAAATGAACAAGTTTCTTTTTCACACATATGAGAGTTCAAAGCTTTAAAAAGATTGAACCAAGAAGTTACATGCTATGAATAATTCAAATTGTGAGTTCTTCAAAGTACAATAAGTGCTTCTTATTAATTCTAGGTTGAGGCTTTTTCAAGGAAAGCTGAAATCCTAATGATCCAACCCATTCTCACTCACAAACGTATATCCCTCTAATGGGGTGAAAACTTAGCATCCTGAAAAAGGAATGTCCATGGTTAATGATCAATGATTGAATCCATATAATGGTCATAATGTTGAACAAGTCAAGATAGTCATTTTTTTGATAGAAAAAATTAAAAAGGAGGGAGTGAAGCTAACAACTTTAAACAAGCATTTTTTTTGGAAGGCAACTCAATTTTATGCTTCCATTTAGTTGTCATAGCTCATATTAACTCATAGATTTTTTATGTGTTTATATTATTTTTGGTGATGAAGTCTCAATGAGAATTACATGGGTTCCAAAGAATATAGAAAAATGAAGGAGAAAAATGAAAATGAAACAAATTCTATGCATTCAGGTGTTGGGGGATTTTGGGTGCGAATTTGTTTCTAAGTGCTAAGCACAATATTGGAAAAGAGGGGATGAAACTTTTCTAAGTGTAACAAAAAAATTTCAAAAGTTAAGGCACAACATGACTAGGACATGTTGATTGAAACGGTCGAGTCACTAAATGAGTGAAAATTCTGCTAAAAGTTAAGGCTAGACACTACCCAAGCATATTGATTAACACGGCTGTGTCGATGGATTTTTGAAAATTTGCTAAAAGTCAACGCTCGACACAGCTTAGGGATATTGATTAATATGGTCGTGTCACTGTATGAGTTAAAATTTTTCTAGAAAGTCAAGAGTCAACACAAGAAAAGCATTGATTGACATTGCCTTGTCGATAAAGCAATAAAAAAATGGGTCAAGGGGGAACCAAATGGGGTACCCATGTCAATTGACACACCTGTAATGACGCCCAAAATTTGGTATCTGTGTTTTTTATATAATGCACGACTTCCCTTTTATAACTCCCCTTCTCCATAATCCTCCTTCCATTCACCCACCTTCTTTTTCAACCTCAATAGGCACCAACACACATAAATCCTCCCTCTTCCTTTGTTTAGTTCATAATTTTTTTCCCATTATATTTCTCCCTTCTCATCAATTTTGTCTTTGGATTTTATTTATTCTTTCCAATTGATGCAATTATCTATGTTTAAGATGTTGAGCTTAATGAAATCCATGATTGGCTAATTGATCTATGCTGAGGTGAAGGGAAATTCCCTAATCCGAATGTGTTGAGAATCAAAAACCTGCCCAATCTAATTCCTTGTCATATGTGTTGTGGTAATGATTTAATTGGAATAATAGAGAAAATTGATCATATTTCTACTATCATTTAGAGAAACCCAGCGAGATTCGAGAGATGAGTCAGAGTAGGCTCCAATAGTATAAATAGAAATCAAACCACAAAGTTGAGAGACGTTGGTTGACTTCTACAACTAAAAAAAAAGGGAATATGGTACATGTTAACGCATTGCCTATTTTTGCATTCATACTAGAGATAGATGAGTCTTAACAAACAATAGGGTGCAGTGGCTCGAGAGAGCATTACAATACGTACTTTGGTTGGCATTCATGACAAACTATTTTGATTTGGTATTTGGGGTAAATATTTTATTACGTTTGGGTTGAGGGGATTGACAAGAACCTTAGCATTTTCTTTAACTGAATTTCACTTGTTTGTGTATTATAGTTGGATTTAGTTTGTACATTTTATTTTTATTTTTAGAAATCATATGCCCCTATCGTTAGTCTAGATGTAGGAGATCTTTTTACTATCCCATTTCTCACTTCCTTGTCTTTGTAGGATCGACCTTGCATGCCACTTCAACACCGTGCACTTGCAGTTAGAAGTCATAAAGTTTTTAGCATGCATGGTGTTGAAGTAGCATGAAAGGTCGATCCCATAGCGACTAGAAAGTGAGCAATGGGATAGTGAAAAGATCTCCTATGTCTAGACTAATGATAGGGGCAAATGATATCTAAAAATAAAAATAAACCCTAGATCTCTATTTAGTGCTCTCAAATCCGTCTTCTTTTTATTCCATCCGTTTCTCCTCTAAAATGAATGAAAAATATGTTTATATAGATGTAACTACCCATCAACACGGCCGTTTCAATTCTTCAGCTTTGCGCATGTTTCGTATTCTAGCCATAACTTCTACGTTTCACTTTGGATTGAGCTAATTTTTTATGATTTGGAAATCTAACAAAAATATCTACAACTTTCATATTCAATATTTTTCCAAATTTATATTGCATCATGTTTGTATTTTTAAGTCTTTATTCCTTTTTATACTTTGAGCTCTTACATTTTCTTCTATTTTGTTCCAGCTATTGCGTTTTAGCTCCTTTTGATCCCATATTCTTGAAATACCTAAAAAATATGATTAAGAGAAGTAAACAAGAACAAGTGGGCTAAATTATGAAAAAAATCATGATATAATCACATTAAATCTTCATGTTAAAGTCCATATGATTGACATAATTCATGCCTATCAACTCCTCCATGCTTAACTTATTGCTTGTTCTCAAGCAACCAACACATATAAAAGCACATAGTAGAAGTGATAGTTAAAATTGAGATCCCTTTCTCAGTAAAGATTGTTCAAACACTCACATCACACCAAATGAAATCAACTCATCAAGACCCCAAAATTCATCAAAATGTAAAACATAATTTTCAAAAATATTATTCATGTTGCATACTTAGGGAAGAAGTGGAAATGTATTGTTGAGTTCTCAAGTCAAAATCATGCAAAGAGGATCATGTAAGGATAACATGTTACGTGGGTTGCAGGTAGCCATCAGCTAAACTCGTACAAGACTCAAGTTTCAAACTAGTAACCTCACTTTAGGTATTGGGACACTCCTCTCTCATTTTTATTTATAAGAATTTTTTTTTTGAAGTTTCACTCAAGTCCTTGCACTCATGAACATGATCACCCATATGCTTGCAATGTTTTAGTTGCTACAAGTCTAGAACCTGTGAGGTGTGATCACTAATAGTTTATTTATAAAGAGGTCTTATTAAGGTTGCAATGGGTCAAAGGTAAGAAAGTTAAGATATTGTTTTCTTTTCTTTTTGGGCTACAAGTCTAGAACTAGTGAGGTGTGATCACTAATAGTTACACAAGTCTCTTTCACCTTTTTCAATATATTTTTTCCTCTTTCTTTTCTTCCACTTTTTTTAATAGTCTCAATGTCTTCAATATGGGGGAAAAAAACAAACCCAAATTTCTTTTTCTTTTTTTTTCCTTTTTTTTTCTTTTTTTTACACCATGATCATTCACCTTTTCATACCTCCCCCCATGCTTAAGATACACCATACTCATACTTTTTTTTTTTCAATATACTCACCACCCCACTAGCTCTAGAATAAGATAGAGGTACATGGATAAAGGTTACAAGTACGGTTAGATCAACAAAATAACCCAAAAGCTCAAAAGGGTCAGCAAAGGATAAAATGTCATGGTTAGGCTATTTGGCTAATATAGCTTTTATAAGAAAAGGAAGTGTGCCTCTATCATCTTAATGCGTATCATAAGTCATATGTAATTTAAAAGGAAATCATTGCAAGTTCTTGTTTCACAAGCCATGGTGGGACATTACACACAAGAAAAATATTAAGACTGCTTTTTGACGAATCAGTCTTTTTGTCTCAAAATCTCACAAGGTCCAAACAAAAATGTCAATTCTAATCCTTTAAATCATAGAACAAGTCACCACATTAGTTACACTACAATGGACCACAAAAAAGTCTTAATGCATATATGACCTTCAATTTCACCAACATAATTACACTCGTCCCTTAAAAATGCAACCAAAACTTTTAAGCAAAAAAAGAATCACAATCATTTTCAAGAAAATGTTAAGGGGTCTCAACAAGTCAACTTAACTTACTATGACCTCATGTTAAACAGCCTTCTATTATCATCATTAAAAGATCATTTCCCACTTTTATATTTTTTTTTCAAAATTTTCATTTTTTTTAATTTAATTATTTTTAAACATAAGAAATGCATAATTATAAATATAATGCAAAAAACATAAGCAAAGGAAAATGTAGCCCTATAGTATCTCCCCTACTTATAATTCACATTATCCCCAATGTGTTGTCAAGGTAAAAGGGAAGAGAGTAACTCACTGACCATGTTTACTTAGTGGATGGGTGTGCAACACCGGTAGAATGTCCCTCACCAGTTCTAGAGCCATGAGTAATTTACAAGTGTGGTTGGGAAATCAAAAGCCCTAAAATCTCCCAACAATTCAAAACTTAGATTTTTATCACTTCTTCATTTTTCTTCTTCCTATCTGTGACTTAGTATGAGCTACAAAAAAACAAAAGCGAAGAAGAAAAAACTAAGTAAATGAAATCATAAACTTGGGTTGCCTCCCAATAAGCACTTGTTTAAAGTCAATAGCTCGACTGCTTCCTGTCTAATTTTTGTTTGTCAAGATAATAACGGTCTTAAGTTGTTCAATACCACCACCATTATATGGTTTTAATCGTTGACCAATAACCATGAATGTTCCTTTTTTAGGATGTGAAATTTCCACCACACCAGAGGGATATAAGTTTGCAACCAAGAATGAGCTGGGCCATCTAGATTTCAACTTTCCAGGGAAAAGCCTCAACCTAGAATTAAAGAGAAGCACTTGTTGTCCCTTGAAAAAATCATGCTTTGAAATATGCTTATCATGTAACTTCTTGGTATGTTATTTTTAAAGCTTTGCATTCTCATATGCATCAAAGCGAAACTCGTTCATTTCGCTCAATTGAAGTTTCCTATGGTCACTGGCATCACTCAAATTAAAATTTAGAAATTTTAGTGCCCAATATGCTTTATGTTCACATTCGACCGAGAGATGGCATGCCTTCCTATATACCAAACGGTAGGAGGACATGCCAATTGGAGTTTTGTATGTTGTTCTATAAGCCCAAATTGCGTCATCTAATTTGATAGACCAATCTTTTCGTGTTACACTTACAGTTTTCTCTAAAATGTGTTTAATATCCCTATTGGTTACTTTGGCTTGACCACTTGTCTGAGGATGGTAGGGAGTTGCCACTTTATGCTTGACTCCATACTTAGCTAAGAGGGATTGAAGTTGTTGATTGCAAAAATGCTTCCCTCCATCACTAATGATAGCTCTAGGTGTGCCAAATTGTGTGAAAATATTTCATTTCAAGAATTTAACAACCACCTTAGCATCATTCTTGGGAAGTGCCACAACTTGTACCCATTTGGACACATAATCCACAGCTATAAGGATATATCCATTACCAAAAGAATAAGGGAACAATCCCATGAATTCTATACCCCAAACGTCAAACAACTCACAAACCATGATATTAGTTAAGGGTAATTCATGTTTTCGGGATATATTCCCAGTCCTTTGACACCTATCACAAGCAAAAAAAAGGTGTGAGCATCCTTAAAAATATTAGGCTAATAAAAGCCACATTGTAAAATCTTAACCGCAATCCTAGTTGGTCCAAAGTGACCTCCAACCTCCCTACTATGATAATGTTCTAGGATGGAATAAATCTCTTCATCATTCACACACTTCTGAATTACTTGATCAGCACAAGTTCTAAATAGGTACGGATCATCCCAAAAATAATACTTCACCTCAGAAAGAAACTTCCTCCTTTGGTGATATGAAAGATGAGTGGGTAAGATGTTACCTACCAAGAAATTGGCTATATCATCATACCATGGAGTAGGTGTGATTTGAACTTTGTAAAGGCTCTCATTTGGAAATTCTTCATTGATGGAATTAGTTGACTCTTCTATGACGGATTGAGGAAGTCATGAGAGATGATCTACGACACTATTCTCACTCCCATTTGTATCTTTAATCCCCAGGTCAAACTCTTGGAGTAGCAATATCCATCTTATTATCCTAGCCTTAGCATCCTTCTTAGCAAACGAATACTTTAATGCAAAGTGGTCAGTGTAAACAATGACTTTATTCAACAAAAATAAGAACGAAACTTATCAAATGCAAATACTATGGCCAACAATTCTTTTTCAGTAGTAGCATAATTTAGCATTTGATAAGTGAAAGATGACGTGTGATGGATTGAGGTACATAGAGTCCATTCTACCAAATTATAATAGTGGGTCATATATGTTTTTTCATATAGGTTCATCAATCTGTTCCACTAAACTAAGAATAGTGAGGGTTGAACTCAACGTGCATAGGAATATGATTATGAGAAAATTAAAAAAAATATTAAGGCATTAACAACTTAAAGTAGAAGATTATGTTAGTCAAAACTTAGGTGTTATTTATGTTCCATTGGATGTTAATAGTGGCTTTAGTGTATTATGTGCTAAGAGGGGCTTTAGACTGTTCCATTAGTTTAAAAATAGTGGTTTGGAGCATTTTTTCCTAGTTTATGTTGGGTTTATTGCACTAAACATTAATAGTTACTTAGGTGTGCTTTTTCCTAATAGGTGCTTCAATTTGTTCAACCTGATTGATAATAATAGGCTCCCTAAAATCAACTTATATAAAATAATAGATTATTTTATATCTAATCACAAGTTCTTGAATTGGTATTTACCTTAATTTATTTTACGCTAACACACATGCATTTTTGTTTCCTTTTTTACCCTTACTTCAGTTTTATTGTTACCTTACTGAATATGTAGCGTACTGATCATCCTTTTCATAAATATTGCCCATTTCCAAAATAAGAGGGCTTAGACATTTTTTGTAGGTCGATGAGGCCCCATTGGATGCTTTATGTGTAGAGGAGCTACTCTTTTATAATAAGGTTAGGCATAGAGTCATGTTATTCGATTACTCACTTTTGGTCCAGATACCTTTTGAGACTCTTAATTCCTGATGTATCCCCCTTTATGTATTTGATATTATACTCAGAGTTAACCTCAAAATTCATATTTAATTTTTTGAAGGTTCTCTCATTTTCTATTTATCATATTTTATGTTCTAATTTATTAGCTTTATAATTGATGTAAGAATGAAATGATAAGCTTGACTTATATCGATTAAGGTGGCCAAACTCGACAATTTGATATTACATTTCTACTAAAATGAAAATTTTTAGAAGTAAATTTTGGGGTATTACTAGTTGGTATCAAAGATTTAGTTTTGATCACTATCTTTTATTTTCAAATAAATCAGTTTTCAAATTATCCCTTATCTAATTTTATTATTCTATTTCATGGTTAGAACAACATGATTTGTTTTAAACCCAAACCAAATTTCAAGGAATCAAGAATAGGTAGCCCAGAAGGCCTTTGAATAATATGTGCTAATAATCTAGGAATATTTATCTTAACATGTTTTTATCTTATAACACTTAATGGTTGTGTTGATTGTTTGGAATAGACTTTTGAGGCCTTCGTCTAGTTCATCTTGCATCCACCAATGAAACCTCAGCCTCAACCACCACCTTCTCTTCCACATAACTCATTAGAGGCTATTAAAGAGGGCTGGATTTGGAGGCTTATAGGATAACAACCTTCTTAAATCAAAATTTCACTTTAGAGAAGGGTGGATATGTTAATAAATATTATTTCAAGCCTTAGAATACATTATAGGATCTTCAAAGGCATATTTCTTATTAAAGAAATAGTAAAAAAAAAATCAAAGATTTCAATCGTCCTAGATTCTACATGGAAGATTGTAAGTTAAACAAGTTAAATAAAGTCATTTTAAGGGAAAGTTCATTTAACAAGGGATGAATGATCGAAGAGAATTGATGGGTTCTTCAAAATTGTCATTCTTGGAATATTATTCATTTCATCTTAAAGTTCTTTGAAGTCATCAACATGATGAAGACATTTTCTTGAAATAATCTTGAAGGATGTGTGACTTTCTTAAAAGTTGAATATCACATATAAAAAACATATGAATGATAAATATATTCAATTATATAGAAGCTCAAGGATCCAATTTACATGTAAAAAAGAATACAAAATGACTAGGTCAATTTCAGTTATGGTTATTGGGAAATTAGAGTTATTATATTAATAACATAACAATGCATTTTATTAATTCTTGTGACCAATGAAAATCTTAATTGGAATTTAATAATTAACCATTTAGGATTGTTTTTAGTTATTTAGAGCCATATGACACAATTTTACATGTTAGTTGATTTTTTTAGGATATTTTTGGCCAATATCATAAAATAAACCTATAAATTTGTAAGAACCGAAGGCATGATTAGTTATTTGTGTCCCCTCCTATATAAAGGCCTTACCTATGCTATGTATTTTCAAAGTTGTGTGCTGAATTGAGAATTAATATAAGTTTCTCTTTTAATGAGTACTTACAATCAATCATTTTGGTGAAAATAATTTTATCACCTTTGAAGTTTACTTTGTGTACTCTTTAGAAGATCCCTACTAGTGAGACTCAAATTTTGTGATTCTTATTAGCATTCTTTTGTTTTTCATCTTTGTGAGACACTCAAAGTTAGTTTTCTTGCTTTTTCTACCATAACCAAATGATCTCTCATCCCGTTATTCATATTTTTGAGTTTTTCATCCCACCTTCCATTTCCTCTCATTTCAATTTTCATCATCCATCCTTATAACTATACTAATCACAAATGGTCTATAGAAATCCACATCACAATGGATAGTTGATGTAGATAACCCTTAGTGGTTAAGATGGTTTAGTTTTTCTTATTTATCTTGTGTTATTTCTTAGTATCTTTTGAGGAATAATGATATTGAAATTGAATAAGAGTGGTGTGGATCAAAGGGAGGGAAGCATTGATCGAAAGACTTCTTTGATTCAGCCTCCAGCAGAGTTGAAGTTAATGAAGAATAAGGCTTGACTTAAGTAGGTTTTTAAGCTAAGAATACAAGACTTCAATATGATACTTTGAATGGTAGAATAACTTTGAATGTCGATACACATTCAAAGGTTCTAAAGCGGAAAATACCCCGAGCACTTCCTATCTAGACTTGATCTCCAAAAGAAAGAAATGCAAGTGTTAAACTTGTGATTTTATTTCAAATGATCTCAACCTATGTCCTTGTACAATGGCATAGGTATATATAGGAGATAAGCTGACTTAAGGGTAGTAAACCAGCCAGTTTTTCCTCCTTAATCCAAGATAGATTTAGCCAACCTGAATTAAGTTTATATAATACCTAATCCTAGTCATAATATCATCATTTAAATGATTATAATGACAAACATTATATTAATGATATAATACCTATCTTACATGAAATATATTTTAGGGTTTACAACAAGTCTAATATAACTAATGAGATCACCAAATATATCTTGTTTTATTGTCATCCCATGTATGTCATAGATTTTCATGCTTTGAATGCATTGTACACTTTAAGTATATTCTTGTATGTTGATTTCTTCACCTTGCAAATATGTAACATACCTGCAAGAACATCTTGAAGTATTTTCAATATCAAGGATAGAAATATTATCAATAACATTTAAAATAATCAGCTCCATCATTAGAAATGCTAATTATTTATTATTTTGAGAATCACTAGATGCACTAAATGCACCTACATCAAAGAGATTAGTCATTTAAAGTGAAATACTTGATTTTAGAAATACATTTTTTGCCAATATAGGCTACCAAGTGTATAGTTGGACCTTTAGGTCAAATGAGCTCATTTCTTCTCATAGGTATTTTCAAACCCTATAGGGGTACACAACTTGAGGACTTGAGTGATGAGGTGTGTATACAAGAGTTAGGTCATGTGACTTCTTTAACATGATGACGGAAATTTAATTATTTGATATTTATATATGCCCTTATATCATGTGACCCCTTTAATGTGATATCAATAAGTAAGTGGAATAATTGTTGATTAATCCCGAATAATATTTGCATTGGATTATGGGATTGTATTCTTATTAAGAAGTAAAATTTTGATTGATTTGAAGTTAGTCTAGATGAATCACCAATTTCCATCCTTATTAATGTGAATTATGGTTTACCTAGGTAGTTATTGATTAGTGAAACTTATTTTTATTTGGACATTTTTTAGTATGCTTGGTTGTTATTGTACGTTAAGTTAAAATATTAGGATTATTATCAAATGTTATGATCACTTGTTATTATATGCTTTATGAGTGATTTTTTTATTGTATGATTAAGTGTTATGTGAGCATAGTACCCTGAGGAGGTATTGTGATTTACTTAGTACGAAGAAGTCATATTAATACTATAGTATTTCAAATGATTATGTGTCCACTATACAATGGTTAAAGGAGTTTAAGGGGTATTTTCCTAATTGGCCCTCTTTCCCCCACATTGTGTTGGATCTAGATTAAAGAATTAGGGAAAACTAGTGGTGCGCCTTTGGGCACTAGTTTCATTGTCATTGTTGTTTTGGAAAGCTATGTCCTCAATGGTATTGCTCAGTAGCATTTGTTATACGAGGGTTGTAATATTAGTAACTCCTTATGTATATCATTATATCTTCTTTACACTATTTTATTAGTTGAATTTGAATTTGTTTAGTTTTACACATGACATTAAAAAGTTAAGGAAATTATAATTATATTAAGTGTTGTGGAAATACCAACTATTTTGTGATTATACTTTCACGTCAAAATAAAAAAAAATTAACTAGTAAAATTTTGGGTGTTAGACTTTAGTAACCATGTAAATATTTTCTTCACCTTATACACATGACCATTAATAATCCATTTTTGTTGTGTGTATGGTAAGATAATTTAAATGGATTATACTATCATGAAAGGCATTTCAACCAAATTTAATCAACAATTAAACAAATATACAATCCCAAAGTCCTTAATTTTGTTGTGAAGTCCCTTAATTACATTATGTACTCTCAAGAACCCTTAACAATGATGATATTTATGTGATTTATTTTCTCCCATTTCTCATGAATATCTATCTCCATGGAATAATCTCATGTTACAGAATGCGGTTATCTTACTTGATCATCTCATCCAAATCAAAATAGCACAATTATAAAAGCATCTATATATACATATATCTTCATGTACACTTGTAAAACCCTGTAGTTATCCAATTACAACTCGAGGATTGGAGCATATATATAAGATATAGAAGTTACAAAAGATAAAGCTTGAAATTTGAATTAACATATACATGCTTATGTTCAACATGAAGTCAAGTCACAAAATCATGTTTCATTAAATTAAATCATGCAAATAAATAAAAAAACATCAATAAATGACATTAAAATTTTCCTTTAGGGTTAGAACTTAACTTTAATAGATTCATGCATCTATATATTAAAACTATTAAGTTATCACATAATCCTCAATACTTGTGGGTAAGTTGAGAATAATGACCTAATATTTTAATCTAATGTATTTTGCTTACATAATGAGTTGTACTATGGGACTACAACCATTGTATATATGTAATATATCAAAATTACTATCTTGTAATCAAGATGTGATTTAAGAAAATAGATTAATGTATAATTATAAATGATTTGGATTATCGTAGTTAAGTCCCAACCTCTTAAATCACACTAACCACACATGATACAAAATTCTAGGTAATCAAAACTTCTCCAAAATTGGCCTTAATGTGCATAAGAATATAGAAAGAATAACATCTAAATGGAATAAATATTAATATGAGTTGTCAATGTTGGGCTACATGAACAATTTGAGGAAACATAGTGCACCTATGTTAAAAATTACACCCCACGTTTTCCCACACCAAAAAAATAAAATATTATGAAGAAAAGTAGAGGAAAAATAACCCTCACATATTAATAAACATGATCCACGTCTTCTATGCAAAAACCAACCTTGGGGAGTAGAAGAAAACAATTAATATGTTAAGAAACTTAACCCATGTTTCTTTTGAGACCTAAGATTTCTTGAAATTTTTCTCAAAATGAATAATCAACTACAAATATAACTAATCATGTATTTTCAATATAATGAAGACATATGTCTGTAAGTCTTTAATACCAAACATTAAATGAAATTGAGGCATGAAACATGTAAACAACACAACTACAACATGAATTCATGCACAAAACCATTATATTTAATGAAAAATCCAAGAAGCATGAAGTTAACACTAAATAATGACTTAAAATGTTAAATAACATTATATAGAATGTAGATGGCACATATCTAGCAATTGAATAGATTGACCATAGTTTAAAGTAAAAAAAATAATGACTATAACTCCAATTGATTAGTTCTAACCTTTTTTTATGTAACCCGATGTTGCATGTTTCTTGACAAGGAATAAGAATACAAACCTATTGATTAATATCTTTCTTGAATTTCAAGAATTTTACAAGAGATTCTAAGCTTTATTATCTCTATTTCAATGTACATTAGCAAGTATATATACATAAGAGAGGAAGAGATGAAATGAATCATTCATTGCAAAATTTGATCGAGTGCACTAATGATCTTAATTGTTTTAATTTTGAAAGGATGAGAGGTTTTAAAAAAAATCAATATAGGTCTCACCTTTGAAACACTTAAAAATTATGATCAAAATCAATTAGGGACAATTCTTCCCTCTATTTCACTTCATAAATTTACCACACATATGTTTCTCTCTCCTCTCTCTCTCTCTCTCTCTCTCACACACACACACACACAAACACACACACATAAACACACACACACACACCCACACCCGCACACTCATATATACCCTATGATTATTTCTACTAGGAAAAAAAAGGGGATATATAGGCTAAATTACTAACCTAATATAATATTAAATAAACTTTATGGTCATACTTTATATCTAATTTCATATAGAATACATCTTAGGGTTAATATATAAAACACTTTATATTTAAAATAAATAGTAATAATTTCATAAAAGTAAAATATATGAAGTCTAAAAAATGCTTAAAATTTATTTATGTAAGAGCCTTTGTCATCATGTATGTTGGATTATCAAAAGTAGCAATATTCTCTATTACCTCATCACCACATGTTACATCATCATGGATAAAATGCATCCTGACATCAATGCTCTTTATTCTTTCACGATACATCTAGGTCCTAGTTAATTAAATTGTGTTAAAGCTATCATAAAACATAATGCAATCCTTTGGATGTATACTAAGATCATGAAGTATACCTTTTAACCATGTAACTTCTTTCACGAATTCTATAGTTTCTATATGTTTGTTTTCTATTATTGATGAGGCAACATTAGTTGATAAAGTAGTAGTCTAGCAAATAGTACTACCTCCAAGGGTGAAAATATAACTAGTCAAAGACTTATGAGTCAAAGTATCCAATAACATGACTAGTAACTTTCATTTTTCCTCTTCTATAGACTAGACATATATTTTTTAAACCTCTGAAATATTTGAAAAGCCAATTCATGATTTTCTAATGAGCCTTCCTAAAGTTATACATCTAATGACTAACAACACTCATTGTGTATGTAATATCTATTCTAGTATATAATATAGTGTACATTAGACTTCCAACTACACATGAGTAAGGCACACTAGTCCTAAATTCTTCCCTTCCTTTATCTATGGTAATAATTATACAAATAACTTGGAATGAGCAAGATAAGAAGTACTAACTAGCTTTGCAACATCCATTCTTAATCTCTCTAGAACTTTCTCCATGACTTGCTTTTGAGATAAGCAAACCTATCAAGCTTTTTGATCTTGCATGATATCATATATCGAGAACCCTCTTTACATGACCCAAATATTTCATCTCAAACTCACTACTTATTTATGACTTCACATTGTTCATCTAAATTAAATTCTTAAAAATAATTAGTGTACCATCAAAATATAATAGAACATAAAATAATCCATCAAAGATTTTTCTATATTAGACACAACTATCATACTCACTCCATGTATACCCAATACTAGTGATGAACACGCAAAAATGTTTATATTACTATCTTGGTGACAACTTGAAGTAATACCTAAATTTATTAAGGAAATAAACATAGATTTCTTTTCCAAGTATAACAAATCCTTTTAATTGTTGTATATAGATCATTCCCTCCAAATCATTATAGAAATGTTATCTTTATGTCTAGTTTTATAATTCCAATTCATGAAAAATCACCAAGGAAAAGAGCACACATATAGAGTTATGAATTATCACCTGAGAGAAAATTTTATGAAAGTCAATACCTTCTCTTTAAGTAAAGCCCATTACTACCTTTAACATCATTTTATCTTTCTTCTTCAATATCTATTTGTAACCTATGATATTCTAATCAAATGGGTTCTCAACGAGCTCCCAACTCTTATTCTCATGGAGGGATTCAAGCTCTTCATTATTACAGTTAACCAACATGATGTTTCATCACAAGTAACTACCATTATTGCATTATTGTTTGTCTTCTTGGTCTATCTTTAGTTAAGGTATACCTAAATATTATTGATTTAATATCTTTATATTTCTCCTTAGTGTATTTGACACTATTATTTATTACAACCTCCACCTTTTGGCTAGTAGCATTAACCTTGATTCAATACATGTATAGAAATTAAAATAGTCGGTAGGTTATAGATGGCTTTTTAGGAAGGACAATTGTGTATTACTTGTCAAGTAAAAATAGTTAAGATGGAAAAATAAAGGGTAATCGATGAGGGTATATATGATAGTTTTAAAGTAAAAAAAATCTATATTATTTATTTAAAAGATAGGTTATTAGGAAGGGTATAAATAGTGGTTTAAACAACTAGTTTTTTATATCATAGTATAAAATGTTAATAATTTTTTAAGGGTATAAACAACAGTTATTTTCTACAACCACCATCTATACTTATATTTAATTAATTTTTTTTTTCAATTTCATTCTTCACTTTTGACCTATAATGAACTTTTTACTCTTTACAATGGCATAATAACACATAGAGTTCTATAACATGGATGACTTCATCTAAAAAGATTTCCACCATTGTTGATATCTCCACTTTCTCCTTCTTCTTCTCCACTTATTACATCTACCTTCTCCTTCTTCCCTTTTTTTCATCATTCTTCCCTTATAAGTGTGTATTTTTCATCTTCTCTCTTCTTAATCCTCACATAATATTACCAATTTTTCCATGCTATTAATTCATAGAAACTGAATGAGCTTCCTCAATTTTGCTATGTTATATGTTTATATATAATTAAAAATTATTTGGTATCAAAGTTGTAATTGTTAGTATAATGTATGTGTAAGGTTTTTTACTACTATCCATATATTAGCCTTTATTTTATATAAATTTTGTTTGGATATCTTTGTTGTTGTTGCTCCTAAATTATTTTTCACAAATTAAATTATAATATATGATATAATGGATCATGCATGGGTATACTTTAGAATGTTATCTAGTGAGTATATAGATGGCATTCATGACTTCTTAAGACTTCATGTTGAAGATCATTTGTAAATATATTGCTCAGGAAATATTGAGGCATTTGTGAAAGGAAATCACTACACTAAAGTTATTATTTTTTAACAAATTTATAGTTTCAAATATTTTATCTGTTGGTGAAAACTAACCAATATAAATAAATTTTGGTTGGTGTTAGATGGAAAAAGTAGGGATGTATTTCCCGCAAAATATTTTTACAATCATGTGTGTATATATATGGGAATGAATATTTTATGACATATAAATCTTTTAATAATAAATAAATATGTGCCAAAAATAATTTAAATGGGTGCCAAAACTTTTTCATTCCCACCAAAATATAAAAATTGACATTACTATCCATTCAAATAATATTTGGTAGTTATTTATATTTAAGGAAAAAATTAATTAAACTAAAAATATAAAATACCAACTCACTAGTCACTTACCTAATCAATCCATGCTTTATTCCATTTTTATTGTTTTGTTGTGTTGTAGTTTTCATAATGATGGTGATATGTAGCTTTTTCACTTTTTTAACAAGTATGTGTTATTCCTCTAATTCTTGTCCTTATAATTTATTTTGTCAATAAATTGATTTTGGAGCTCAATCTATTTCTATTTTTTTGTTCTTGTGTTAGGGTTCACAATGATGATCACTAGAAGCTCAAGCATGCCTTCAATTATTGATCATCATCAAATGTTTTCTTGTTCCTCTATTTCTCTATCTTTTAAGTATCATCTGTCATCTTATTTTCCTTTATCTATGCTAGATTAGGTTTTTTTTTATGCTGAGTGTCAATATTTTATGCTACTAAAACTTTTGTTCAACTGGTTTATCCCCTCTCATTATAACTCTCACTATATTCACTACTATAGCTACTCCGATGTAAGTTCTTCAATCTTTAGCTTTGTTTATAGATTTATGTAATTTATATTTATTATTTGCTTGATGAGGGAATCAATGCCATGAGTTGATATGGGAATACTTGACCATAATGGAATTATAGTAAAAAAATTATTTAAAATAACCTAATCCTTGTCATTTCTAATACATGATTCGTGAACTCCTATACTCAATTTCATGTGGTGTTCACATGCACATGTACTTTAGAAGTTTACATTAATGTCCTTTAGATCTTAAATATATTTCATCTTCATTAAGATGAAAAGAGATTCCCACATCATTTTATCCAATTCTCACCCAATGTATATATCCAAATCATATTTTAGAAAATCATTCATGTGAAGATTTAGTCTCCCTTTTTGATTTTTACCTTACTATAATGAATTTAGGTAGTGTGGAAGAGTAACATCATATCTTTTATGAAATTGCGATGATTTAAGAAAGATAATATATCTACTCATCAAGATTACAATGAGTCAAAAGTGAAAGCATGACATAGCAGAGATGCTTATAGGTAAGCATTTTTTAGTCTAAAATTGTGGTTTATATTCAACTTAGGCGTCAAAAGTTCTAATGTTGCTGATTGCTAAAAGCTTTTTTAGACATAGTATTGGAATACTATGTTGGTCCTCTAAGGTAAACTAATCATAGCCTTTTCTTTTAAAAGTAATAGAACAATAGGTTTTCAGTTTGATCCAAAGTAAAAAACAAAATCAGGAACTTTTAAAATGCTTGAGAATAACCTTTTCCAAAAGATTAGATTGAATCATATGCGTGCAATGTAGATTTTATTAAGAATCTTTATAGAACTTCCTTTATGGGATTCTATGTACAACCTTCAGGGACCACAAAATTTGATTTTGATGTTGGAGATGTGTGCCCCTCACATTTTTGGTATCCAAGTTCATAAATTAATACGTAACCACATACCTATCAACTCAAATTAGGAAATCAACACAATTTTTATTTTTGTGTATGTATAATAATTTGAAAGTATTAAAAGTGAAGAAAAATATGAATTATAAATCCAAATAAAAAGATGAATGAATTGTTACTAAATTTATTTATGTAGTTGAGACTGAATTATTAGTCACTTAAAATAGGTGTCTTATGACAATTAAATCCATTGCTATCTTTTTTTTACATGAAGAAGAAATTTTCCTTTCTCTTAAATTTCCCTCTTTTACCCCCTCATTATAGCTATGAATGAGAAGGAAAGAAAATATATTTAAATATATATCATAGCTACGTGTTATCTTTTTTCCCTTTTCTTTCCAAGGGTTAAGAAAGTAGAATGTATGCATTCACGAAACAACCAATATGCCTTTTAAATAGTATAATTGTATATCTCATCATCTATGATAATATTAATAAAAGAAATTATGATTTTCATTCACCTTTTTTTCTTTTTAATTGTAGGCCTTTCATCCTTATCCACAAAACTATTCTTAGTATATGTAGGTGTATTCCATGGTAACATTTGTCTATTGTTGCATTCATTTAATTCATCATTCATTACATCAATGTAACAATTTCTCTTAGTAATTTTGGAACCAATATATATAGTATAACATAATGTTATGGAATATTAAATAATGGTAGTTGCAAGGATTTGTTTTGATAAAAAATAAAATTGGTGGGCTAAAGAAACAAACCAAGTTAAGAGCATAATTGAACATATGTGTGATATGGGTTATATGGATATTGAGTAATTCTTAATTCTTAGATACGGTATCTATTTCTATTCTTAAAACTAAGCTTCTTGCTTTTTCTAAGTGATGGTTATTTGTAAATAAGTTGGTGGACTTCTCTTGGAAAAAATAGTAAAATAGTTTAGATTGTTATGTTATGTTTAATTCTGACTCTTAATTTCCCATGCTTTACAAAAAAATAGAAAAATCTAAACAAAGTGAACAAAGAATGAGAAGAATATTAATCAACTAAGTCTATGAATTATTTTATTAGAACCTTTCATTTTCGAAGCTACTGTTCCCTTACTTGATACACTTTAAAATCTTGGTTTTTTTCTATTGGTAAATATGATTTTACTATATCCACCAACAGTATTGAACTTGGCTCTATTTTCATTAGGATTGTTGAAGTAACATAAAAGTGTGGACATGTTTTAAAGCAAAGTATTGTTTTTGTAAGTTTCATGATATTGGTATCAACTTACCCTTCCTTAATAATTCGTGAATGGTGAATTTTGTTGCTATAAATGCTTATGTTCACAAGGAATGTTATGGAATTATTCATAAGATAATGCCTATATTTATGGAAGTAGAGAGGAAGCTTGGAAATGTACTCATATACAGAATTTGTTTTTCTTTTATTAATATCAATTCAATTGTATAAGAATTAAAAACTAGATCATTGATGTATATGAGAACCCTTTTTTTGGAGTTTTATAATGAAATCATTTTTATCTTAGAAGAGACATATGTTTTAGTTAATTCAAATAATTTAACTAAGTTACTATATTATGTTAAATGGAAGTTTTAATGAGCATGTTGATAATATGAGAACTCCAACTTAATTGTGATTTGTTTACTTTAATTTTTTTTTAAATATTTTTAGGATAGGCTTTCCTTAATTTTTTTTATTCTAGATTATTGTATTATTATACTACCACATTGTTTTTAATCATATTGTAGCAGGAACAATTCATTTGATATAAAAAAAAGAAAAGAAAAATGTCCTTAGACTTTCAAGGTATGTTATGAGCTAGGAATCAAATATTTTTTTTATCAATGGGACATTCACTAGTTCCAAAGTGTGATATGCTAAACTCATTCATTTTTCTATTATACTATGTATCTAAACAAGCAAATAATTTAGCAAAAATACTAATCATACATTTCTCCTCTTAAATCTCATTATCCCCACCACTTATTATCCAACTACTTCTTCCATCATCCCAATATAATGCTATTAGCATCTTAGGTACTAATTTAGTTTAAAAGAAAAAAAATTGGTAAGTGCATTCTTTATATTTCAACACCACTTAAATTTCCATCTAAACATTTTCCAGTGGGACACATATATTTAGGGTTATTTTGAAATAAGAGAAAGCCTCACAATTTTTTTTTTGCTTTCCTATGTTACTCTTAGCTTTTGATATATAGTTTATTTTATTTCTCATTTTATAATTTTTTGGTGGGTTCTCTAATAAATTTATATTATCTTATGATTAGGGATTCTATAGGCACTTATGATACTTAATTATAAAAAAATTTTCATCTTAACTTGTACATCACAGAAAAATGGTTCATCCCTTAACTATAGTATTTGTGTATATCTATTTAAAAATAATTCAAGTCACTTAATTTTATTTTAGTATCTCTTTCAATGCTCGAGATGTGTGTTATATGATTATTAATTTTAGTGGTTATTATTCCTCGATAGGCTATATTTATGACTAATATTGAAATTTGATACCAGATTCTATTTTTTATTGTTATTGTGGTCATGAAAAATATTTTATAGTATCTTTGGATCATTTAAATTCTCAAAATAACTCTATAGATCCTTTGATCATTTTGTAGTGTATTTATTCCTAAGAAAGATTTCATTTTGAATTACATATGTTATTATTTGAGCTTACAATGGTGGATGAATAAGATAGTGGAAATCAACTGAGAGTCTAGGGTTGAAGATAATGTGTTTCCTACTTTTTTTATCTCCTTTCTTTGAAAAAACTAAGGTAGCATGTTTGTGATTTAAGGATCTTATCCAGAAGGCCCTAATGTCGTAGTCTATGAATTGTCCCAAGAATCTTGTGAATAAGTCATGTGAATATGGGTGCTCCCTTATTACTTGATGGTTGCTAATATTGATATTATATCTTAGGTACGAATCAGTGTCCCTTATATACATCTCTATATGCTATTATTGTAGGATATTGTGCATATTAACCAAGGTGCTAGTAAGATTGTGTATTGGATGCCAGCCTCACCATGGAAGCTGGGGCTAAAACCTTTAAGAGCATGAAAATAGGCTTAGCTAGAGCCATGATTTGCTTTCTTTTATTACATGAAACATCAAACACATGGAAATCATGTTTCATTATGTGCTTGAGATTGTTTTTCCTACATTAGTCTCACTAAATAATATAATTTGTTTATATATTTTGAATTCATTAGTGGTTCTTTTTCTTTCTTTCTTTTGTTTATAAGGGTTGAATGTGAATGGTGAAGATAAATAAAAAGAGGTAGAAGATGATATAGATAAAGAAGGAAATGGTGTTTACGATTATAATTTAATTTAGGTTTAACCTTTCCATTTTATCTTCTAACTTTTGATTTTATTTAGCGTTTTGTAATGTCCATTTTTTACTTTGTGCAAAAACAAGTTTGGTATTAGGGATCCAATTTCCATTTGTTCCTATTTGATGATTAACATCTATCTATCTATCTATCTATATATATATATATATATATCTTGTAACACCCTCATTTTGAGCACTTAATTTTTTTTCTAAAAAGAGTTGATTACGGAAGCTAAACTAATAAAAACATAGGGTATTACCACCACACTTAATATAAGTCAGGTTCCTCTACCTTTCTTACATTAAATGTTAAGGATAAAACTTTTTATCCCCTTAAATTAAGAATAATAATTGATAAAAATAAGAGAAAGGTTTCATTTCAATATTAAATTGTTTTGATAACAAAAGATTAAACAAAAGAGTTACAATTGATAAGGGAAAGAAATACATAAGGTGACATAAGAGTCCAAAAGATGCTGAAATGAACATCAGATAATCCTAACTCTCAAACCCTACAAAAATCCATCAAGTTGTACCCTCAAATTACTCCTGCAAGGTAAAGACTACCCATTGAATAGGCAGGGGACCATAAAATGAAACCCATCAGTACAATGGTACTGAGTAAACTAATATACAATACTAAGCATGCAGATATCATATAGAGCACGTAGAAGGTAACACAAAGTATCCTATTATAATATGTTAAATAGTACATACCATAGCTAAGTTCCATATTCATACCATAACTCATACCATATCATATGCCACATGTCCATCACATCAAACTTAACCATATTACAACTATTTCAATAATCTAATTATACCGAGGGTGTCCCACAGAAAGGAAAACACCAAACCATAATTAAGCCCTTCTACAATAACCACATCTATTCCACTTATAATATGACAAGGAAAGCATTGAGACAATTACCAACCAATACAAATGCAAATATCAAACCAACACACCAAAAC
Organism: Tamarix austromongolica; assembly: GCA_039764185.1. Taxonomy (NCBI): domain Eukaryota; kingdom Viridiplantae; phylum Streptophyta; class Magnoliopsida; order Caryophyllales; family Tamaricaceae; genus Tamarix; species Tamarix austromongolica. The sequence continues at coordinate 73,264,819 of CM077816.1, read as the reverse complement.
CAAGTAGTGCACGGAGGCAACTACCAATTTGACAAATCACAATGATCCATTTAAATCCTTATACAATAATTATTTCTATTTTAATTACTTGATGGGGTACAATAATAATCCGGAGACATAAGTACACCGGTCATACAAGCACACTAAAGCAACACAGTATCCTCCCAACTTGTAACTTAGAGGCATACAAGTACTTCAGTCATACTGGTGCAATAAAGCAACACAATATTTTTCCATCCTAGAACACCTAATCCTTAAGTATCGATACTCCCTATAGGGCCCGTAGGTTACCTATAGAGTATACTAGGGCCTTAGCCGAAATGTCGAGGCATTCGACAAAACCACCAAACCAAATCGGTAGCTAACCCTAAAGAGCAATCATTCCCAAATATCGATATCTTCCACTTTAAATATTAATATCTTATTGAGGTGATCATAAAATATTACATAATGCATAACGATTTCAATTTCATACTTAACCATTTTTCTTTCATTTCCAATTATTCAAGTCGACCATAAGGTCAACAATCCAAACCAAAATCAAAGTTAACTCTAAGGTCAACCTAGGAATCCATTAAGGTCATCGTAGTCCAATTATTCACACTTCTAGGCATAATAAGTCATAAATGACCAAAATGCCCTTGTATGTTCTTTACCCAATAATTTTCCACTTTAATACCAATTGTTATTAGAATTAAGCGAAATTCATGCTGTGACTAAATAACATTAAAATATGAACATTAATATAAAATTTCAATTCTAGAAATTTTCAGGAGTGACAGAAATTCCATTTAGCCCCTAAAACATAATTAAGCTCGTTTAGCACATAAAACAGTAATCATGCATAATTATTTTAATGCAAACAACCCTATTTTAATATGTTATCATACATATATTTAACATACACAAAATTAGCATACCCTTGAATAAAAAAAATACATGGTCACACACTTAGAGAAATTAATAACAATACATGGTGCATGCATAATTTTTTTTATGAGATTACAAGAAAGAATAAATTACACTTAAGCATAACATAAAAAACTCCAAACATGCTATCACATGATTTTCATAAATTTAGTAGGAGCATATGGGTTACCTATTTCCAAGCACAGATAGAAAAATAACATAAAGAACCTCCAAAAGAATATCAACGCCTTCGAAAGATGGAAACATAAGAGGAGAAGACAAAAGATGACAACTTCACCATTTAACCGAAAATATAACCTTCTTTATTTATTTAAAAATAAATAAAGGCTAGATATAAGGAAATGTAGAAGTGAAAACAAGATAATAAGGATAAAAAAAGGAGGGTGAGTATTGGTTAGAAGCTCAACAAAGCTTAAGAACACTTAGTAAAAATAACCAAAATGAAGAGAAAGGTGGGATTAGCCAAGAGGAGGAAATGAGAGAAATGATGAATAAAAACAAAGACAGAAAAATGGGGTATGGAGGAACCAAAAATTTGCAACCACAAGAGGGGGGAGAGGTAGCTTGTTCAACACTTGAGTGATAAAGGATAAGGTGGTTGAGTATATAAGGTGGTGGAGTGTATTTAGGTTTAATAAAGTTATGAAAACCAATCAATAAACCAAGTTATGGGGAAGGTGATGGTGTGTAGGTCCAAGGTCAAATTTAAGCATAGGGAATGCAAGTGAAGAAGGTTGAGTGCAAAAAAAGTCAAAGTGACACAACTAGCATATGTAGAAAGTGTATAAAAGTAACATTGGCTCAAAATTTAGTTGAATGAATAAGACAGCGGTCAAATTTATACAAATTATGATCACAGAAGTGTAGGGAAGTAATTTTGTGCATGAACAGTAATTTTAGGATTTATAGATTATTTTTAGTGATGGAAAGATCAATAAAGAGGATAAAATTAATAAAAATAGCAAAAAAGGTCATAATTTACAAAAATTTCTTAAAATTCTTAAAATAATATTTTTAAACTCACATGTAAAATTTGATGAATTTAAAATAAGATTTGATATAAAAATATTGAAAGGACAGTTAATTAACAAGCTTACAATGTAATTACTAACATAAATACCAAAACTATTTCTAAAATCACGAAACTTTTCAAATCATCTTATTTATTCATTTAAAATCTAAATATAATTTTTCATAATTTTGAACACACATATGATACAATATTTATCTAGCATACCTTAATTATTTATTTTGCATATAAAATTCAAAGGGGATAACAAGAACAAATAAAATTAAACCAAAATTTCTAAATTTATATTTAAATGCATTTAGGACCTAAATAAAATTTTATAAGAATATTTTACAAGGTTTAACTTAATTTCACATATAAAAATAGTATTTTATAAGTAAAGTGCGTCTAGCCACAAAATTATAATTACTATAGAATCACCTAAAATAATCTTGAGGCTATAAAATATTCTACAAAAATTTATGTAATTAAGTACACATAATTAGAACTAGTTAAAAATGGGTTATTATATATATATACTATCAAACACATAGAAGGGATATTTTTTGTGAATAATGGGATAAATTGTAAAGCCATATGAATGTGTCTATTATTTTTATGTATATGAGGGTGTAATTCTTTTATGTATGCAAGTAGGGATATGATTTGGAAAGGATATTATAAATGTGTAGTGTATAAGTTTAGAAAATATGATATTGATAGAATTTATAATATCTATTAACATAGCTATAATAAATTAATATTGCAAACAAATATTAGGTGTTGACATTATAATTACCAAAAAATATAGTATTGTTGAAGTAATTTTAATAATGGATATGTGTGTGTGTGTGTTCGTATTATTAACACCAACATGTAACATGTGTAAGAATATGTTTTGCTAATAGATAAGTTTTGTTGGGAATAAGTTTTACTAATAGATCATCATTGATAATAGTAATCTATTATAAATATATATATATATATATATATTGGTGTTATTAACTTTTTCCAAAGGATAATTTATTTTTGCTAATAATACTTTTATTGATAGAGTTTTGCCGACTTATGTTATGGATAAATATCTATTGGTACAAAATTTTACCAATAGATAGATGATTTTTTCCAATGAATAAGCTACATTTGATATAAATCAAATTTCTTATAGTAAATGGATCAATGAAATATAAAATCATCCTAGTCCCTATAGATTTATTTGAAATTACACTAATCTGATATGACATAGATAGTCAACTATTTTTTAGGTTAGTTATGTTAACCATAATAGTTTTGAAAATTATAACTCTACTTCCATGAATAAAAGTGACAAATAATTTAAAAGAAAAGTTTAGAAACTATATGGAAAATTTTGAGATGTTAGTCAATAATTTTGATACACCCTTTTATAATGGTTGTACTATATTTACAAGATTATTGGTTATATTATGACTATATAACCTAAGGTCCTAATGGATAGAGTGATAAAAGCTTTAATTCTCTTATCAAATTGTTAAAAGAGATGTTTTTAGAGGATAATGCACTTATTCCTAGGGCATATGAAGTAAAGGAGATTCTTTGTTGTATTTGTTGAAATTTTAAAAAACTTTCATATTTATCCAAATGATTACATTATGTATTGAAATGAATATGTGTCATTGGATAGATACCCTAAATGTAAAATTCCAATATTCATGAAGTTTAAGGTTCCTAATATAGTTTTGTGGTACTTTTCAATTATATCAAGATTCTAGTGCATGTTTAGTAATGACAAAAATGTGAAGAACCTTATGTGATATGTGATTAGAAAATTGTTTGATAGAAATCTTGGATATCCAAATAATTCTCCTCAATTGGAGATGATTGATACTAAACTCCTTAAATTTGGTCATGATGCTATAAATTTAAATATTACACTTTGTTATGATGGAATGAACAATTTCAATGGGAATAAAAACTACAATTTATGGATACCTATTTGAGTAATACATAATATCATTCCTTTCCTATGCAGGAAATATAAATAGATGATATTGAGTCTAAATCATTCTTATAAAGATGACAAAAATCTATTATATTTTGGAACATTATCATAGTTGGGAAGTTGGTGGTCACTAGTTTGTTTACCTTAGAAATAAGGTGGTCTCAGGTTAGTTCATCTTAAAGCCTAAAATATTACTTGCCTAGCAAAGCATTTATGGAGACTAATGGATAAAAAGAAAGCTTATGGGTGAGGTACATTAGATTTGTTCATACCTAAAGTGTCACTTCAATATTAAATTCTTCTTAGATGTTCAAGATTATTTTAAAGGCCAGAGAACTAGAGATGGAAATACATCATTTCAACCATAATATTAAGATTTCATTGGGAAAATTCTATTCAGTTGTTAAAGTGAAGGCATATTCTGTTGCATATTATAAGTTAGTTTGGTGTCATTCTAGATTTCCAAGGTAAAGGCCGACTTTGTGGATGGATTTCCATAATAGTATGAATGTTAAATCCATATTGAAGATTTGGCATATGGTAGACTTATCACCTATTTAGTAGCTATACAGATTTGAAGGAAGATTTGGAACGGGATTCTATTACCCTATTATTTTTCTACCTGGTAAATGTGTCTTAGGTGGAAGATTAGAAATACCAAAAATGATACAAGTAGGATAAGGGTGCAGAGGATTATCTTCACTACAACTTTGTCCAAGATCTGTTATAGTAAGAATATAGTTGTGTTTCAGAAAAAATAGTGTATGCCAATTTTTTTGATCAAGCATATCATCCAAGACACATTCATTGGGTATGTTAGGAGTCAGGATGGGAAGCTATTATAACACTTAAGTACTTTAGATCATTGGAAGTTTAGATTTTTGCTATATGTGCTTTCTTTTATAGGCTAAATGGGTGTTTTCCTTTGATGGTTTATATATTCTTGATGTAAGTATTTCTATTTTGGTAATGAAAAGTTAATTAATTACCAAAAAAGAAGAAGTTGGAGGTAACTTTAGAACCACTAGTACCACATCGAAGATGTTACAATGTGACTTTTATTAGCCTACCATCTTTAAGAATGTTTATGAATTTGTTTGTAAATGTGATAGATGCTAAATGGAAGGGAGGAAATTCCCTCAACTAATGTCATGGTTTGTGAATTGTTTGATATTTGAGGCATAGATTTCATAGGGCCTTTCCCTTATTCCTATGAAAATGAATACATCCTAAATATTTTAAACTATATGTCCAAAAGGATGGAAGCTTTCTACAAATGATCCTAATGTGGTGGTCAAGTTCTCAAAAAAGAACATATTTCCACATTTTATCACATCTAGAGAAATAATTAGCATTGTAGGGATATACTTTCGCAATAGGTATTTCTAAACCCTCCTAGGAAAATATGGTGTCGGTCATAAAGTAGTCACTTCCTACCATCCTCAAACTTGTGGCCAAGTTGAAGTATCAAATTAAGAGTTGAAGTGGATCTTAGAGAAAACTGTGATAGTATTTAGAAAATATTGGTCTGTAAAACTAAATGATGTAGCATAGGCTTATTGAAATGCATATAAAACTATAATCAACATGTCTCCTTCTAGGTTAGTCTATGGGAAAACATGACATCTCTCCATTGAACTTGAACATAAATCTTATTGGGAATTAAAACTTCTAGCTTATTTTTTGAGTGATGTGCGTACATGGAGATAGTTATAGGTGAATTAACTAGACAAATTTTGTCTTGTAGCATAAGAGAATAGTAAGCTCTATATAAAATTCACAAAAAATTTACATGGGTGTATGTTCTTTGAAGGTTTGACAATTCCTCTATAATTCTAGGTTGTCCCTCTTTCATTGGAAGATAAAGTTAAGAACAATGGGTCCACTCATTATCACCAAGTTGCATCCATTTGGTGCAAGTGAAGTTGCACATCTAGAAAAATATACGCATGTTGAAGCCATACAATGGTTGTTGTGTCGTAGAGCATAAGTTCATTGGCTTTTTTAATGAAAGTATTTGACATGAAGGAGTCAAGAAAATGAATTTGAACAAGCACTTCTCAAGATGCAACTGAAGTTTAAGACTTTATTATTATTATAATTATTATAATTATTATTATTATTATTATTATTATTATTATGATTATTATTATTATTATTATCATCATTATTATCGATCTCATTTTATTTTTTATGTCATTTCTATTTGATTTCTTTCATTTAATTATAATTTGTATAATTAGACTTTTATAAATTTGGGACCTTATTCATGGATGATTATTTATGTTTTTAAGTGTAGTAGGTGTATCATGAATGATTCCAAGGTGTCAAAGAGCAAGAGAAGATGAAAATATTAAAAAGAAAATTGGATGAAATACAAGATTTTGGTGTACAATAGCACTCCCATAAAGAGCAAGAAGTAAAAATTAGTGGGAAAGTCGAAGCAAAAACCATCAAGGCATGTTAAATAACATGAACATGAAAAAATGTTGGATCAAATTTGTAAGAAACAAAACCAAAGAGTGTATGATAATCTAATTGTTTTCATAATTGGGTAAAATATGTGTTTAGGGGGAATGACATGGGTTTGACTCTGCAGTTCAACCTAGCCATGTTTCTCCCTAACACTAGCAATATCCTCTCTTTTTTTATTGACATGACCTTACTTCCTTCAATACCTCAATACTCTTTCATGTTAAAACACCCAAACCCCTAAATATCCCTCCTTCAAGTTTTAATCCTCAATTAATCCTTCAATCTAGCACTCTCTACTACACAAATCCTTCGTTTTCATCCCATTTTCCCTCTTATTCCTCAATTCTCTCCCTTATTTGACCATTTTCACTTTCTTCCATTTTTTTTCCAATTGTAAATCTTAGTTTCTTCATTCCATCTTTAGCTATCCAATTTAGGTTGCATTAAAGCTTAACACTAACTATTATTTGAATTGAATTATAATTTCTCTATTTCCTCATATCTTGAAGCTACATTAAAGATTACAAAATTAGGGGCATGGTTTGCTCAAGTAAATTTAATTACTACTATATTAATCCCATGGCATCAAAGAGGTAAAAAAAATTTGAATAATTTTTTTTAGTGATGAGCCAACTTATGCTATTAGAGGTATAATCTGCATGGTATAATATTTTTTTATGATGACCAAGAGTTTTACTATCAAACACTTATCTCCTATGATATTACTAGAAATAGTTTCATTACTGATTATATGTTAAAATTATTCGGGTTGTATGAAGGTATGTATAAATTGTTGAATATTATTTGTTGTGGAAATTTTATTTTAATGCACTCTCCTACATATGTGGAGATGATATCAAAATTGTGGAGTATGATTATTATGCTAGCTAATAAACTTTATTTGGGTTTCTTTGGTCTATTTTATTTTAATTCACTTAAGAAAACACAGATAAAGATATGTCTCAATTACTTGAGTTATTATGCTTAAAGATGGGGGTCTATGAATGGTTCCATTTAATTAGACAGTATGACAAGGAAATGAATTTTAAAGAAAGATTAAAACAAAGCCACTAAAATCTATAAAAGGTTCAAGTTTTTTTTTGAGCCATCAAGAGTTGATGTTTCACATAAATAGATCATCATTTTTAGATATGCTAAATATCTTATTAAAAGTACTAATTTTGGCAGGGGTAATATTATTCGTGTCTATCAAGAGATCAAATTATTTTCTTACGATGTATGTTCAATCATGAACTAGTGGATACAAGAATATTTATGGCTACATAGCTAGAAAAAACATGACTTTTAATTAGGGACAATGTGATAGGTGGCATAATTAGTATCATTGTTGCACAACTTGAGTCTGACCTTTACCTATTAGAGATTGAGTCACCATGTCTCAAATTTGATATTGAGTCTTGCATGGTAATTTGATTGCTGAATAAGGTGACTAAAAAGTATTAGTTAGTAATATGTGAGGTGTGTATCATTACAGTGCTTAATATAACCCACACCATCATTACTAATAGGCATAATCCAAAGCCAGCACTAATAGATTAAAATATGCCAAATCGGCCTTCAGATCCCCATATTCCTTTAGCCTACCCAAATCTTGGAATCTCAAACTCATAGGCTCCAACATTGCTAGATTTTTTATACCTAACAGACTACATGTGATGCAAAGGTATTCCAAGATTTTGAAGATTCACTTATGAATCATGATAGAAGGAAGCAAGGGTGAAATTTGAAGATAATTATTTACCCTACAATATAGATATCATTGGAAATCTTATTAAATCAGGAGTCTAACATATCTTTTGGAATTCAAATCTGAGTTATTTACACAAAGTTATAACTATTTTACCATATGTGTGTCAAGCTGAATGTTTACACTAGAATAGATAAAGGGTTATAATTGGCATTATGGATGCCATTATATTTTCATATTTATTAGTTAGGTTGTTATTTACTTATTTGATAATTATGTTAGAATATATGTTAGTCAATTTACTTCCTTAATCATTAAGAAAGTAGATAAGGTTTATCATTTATCTTATGATGTATTTTATCTATTTATAATTTTGTTAGGATTTAATTATTATTATCATAGGATTAAGTGGGTTACTATTCACGTGAATAGTGATTTCATTAGTGTTTATCTTATTTAGATTTAGCTTATTTTATTATTGAGGAGGTGAATATTATCCTATAAATATTCCATGTAAACTCATTATTTGAAGAGGATAGTTGAGTTGAATTATTAAGTTAAGTTTTTTCTCATTGAAACCCTTTATGAGTTTCCTTGTTCTATATTTACATCATCTGTATAAATTATAAAATAGATCTATCTCTAAATTATCTTATCTATGTAGTTGATGATTTAGAAACTCTCTGTACCTTTCTTGTGTGAATTTGTATAAAGTTATCAAGAACAGGTTAATATGTGTTTCTTCATTATAAATCCTTTATGAGTTATTTCTATGAGGCATTTAAAGCTAGTTTGAATAATTATTTTTTTTTATCCTTCATCCATATATTTTGTTTAGAATTCATCATTCGTTTATCATTATTAAATTTCATAAAATAGGAAATTTTAAAAACCATCCATTCCACAACATATCAAATTGGTATCAGAGCTCAGTTTTGAAGATCTTCTAAGAAATTCAACGATCCAAGAGGTAAATTGATTCAATATTCAATATTTAACTCAAGGTTTAGAAAGAATGATTCAAGAGAAAATTTGAGGAAAAATTTTCTCAACAATGAGAGAATGATGCAAAAATATTCTAAGATTTTGAAGATTGATTTATGAATCATGATAGAAGGAAGCAAGGGTGAAATTTGAATATAATTATTTACCCTAAAATATGGATATCATTGGAAATATTATTAAATCAGGAGTCCAACACATTTTTCGGCACTCAAATCTGAGTTTTTTGCACACAGCTGTGACTGTTTTACCATGTGTGTCAAGCTAATTTTTTTATATGGGAATAGTTAAAGGGTCATAATTGACATTATGGTTATGGATGCCATTATTTTTTCATATTTATTAGATAGGTTGTTATTTACTTATTTGATAATTATGTAATGATATTTGTTACTTAATTTATTTCCTTAATCATTAAAAAAGTAGATTGGGTTTATCTTTTATCTTATGATGTATTTTACCTTTTTATGATTTTGTTAGGAATTAATTATTATTATCATAGGATTAAGTGGTTACTATTCAAGTGAATAGTGATTTCATTAGTATTTATCTTATTTAGATTTACTTTATTTTATTATTACGGAGGTGAATATTATCCTATAAATATTCCATGCAAACTCATTATTTGAGAAGGATAGTTGAGTTGAGTTATTAAATTGAGTTTTTTTCTCATTGAAACCTTGTGTGAGTTTCTTTGTCTATTATTTCTCCTTAAAAATCCCGCAAGATTCCATGATCTCTTAAGTTAGTTGATCTTCAATCATATTTATTCATATTCTATGAATATCTTCATTAATATCTTGATAAATCTCATCAAGATTCTATCTTTCTTTGATATCTCCCACTTTCTCTACTCAAAACCTTTCTCATAATTTGGATCCCACTAATGCCTTCTTAGATAACTACCTGCTATACAAACATAAATACAAAGGTTAGAGTCTATTTTAGCCAAACAAGATTCGGTCCAAAATGCCCAAGAAAATTGAGAATTCTATAGGGATAAGTTTGGGAGTGCTATGAAGTCAAACAATCAAATTAAAGGAAAATATTTGAATTCAAGAATACACCATAAATAAGAGATTATAGGGAGTAGAAGTAATAGGAAGCTCCATGACCATCAACCTATACATCATCAAAAGGAGGATAAGGGCGTTAAGCTTGATATTTCCAACTTTGGTGGAAGCTTGATGTAGACTCATTTCTTGAGGGCTTTAATGAATTGGAGTCTATCTTTGAGTTTAAGGATAATCAAGATAAAAAAAAAAGTGCAAATTAGTAACTCTTATGTTTAAGAAGTTTACTAGAATATGGTATGATAATCTAAAGAGGACTAGGGAATGGGATAGTAAATCAAATATTATATCTTGGGAGAAACTTAATAAACATCTAAGGAAGATAGTTATCCCTAAAGAGTATCAACAAGATAACTATACTAAATTAACGATTCTTAGGCAGAGACTACTAAGTGTCAACGAGTATGTTAGGGAATTCAAGAGGTTGGAACTAGTATGTAATATCCATGAAAGGAAGGAAAAAACTTGTGCTAGATTCTTAAGAGGCCTTAACATGATGATTTGAGACAAGGTAGAAAATTGTCTTTATCATTCTTTTGCTGAGATGATTAAACTTTCCTTAAGATTTGAAAATCAAATTAAATCCACTAAACCTCATACTAAACAAAGTAATCCAGCCACCAAGTACTTCTCAAGTAGCCAAACAAAAAATTTTGGAGCGATTACTTCAACTTCTACCAATCTTGATAAGAAACTAGGAATTACTAGAGAGGAGAAAGGAAAAAATAAAGTGAATGAAGTCTCTAATAGGTAATGTTTCAAAGGTTGAGGGTTTGACCACTTTACTCATGAATGTCTTAATCAAAGGATATTATTAATCCAAGAGATTGAAGCCACAGAGACAAGTGTAGAGCATCCTAAATTTGATCCTTTTGAGGAAGCTTTTAGTGAATCCGAGGAAGAAGAGAGTGCTTGTTATGTCTTAGAGAGAGTACTTCAAGCACAAAACTGAGCAACCTACTCAGAGGGAGAAGATGTTTAAAACAAATGGGAGAGTAGGAGATATAGTTTATCTTATTATCATTGATAATGGATCTTACGCCAATGTAGCTAATAAGAGGATGGTTAAGGATTTGGTGTTGAAAACTACACCATATCCAAATACTTATTCTCTTCTATGGTTGAATAAGGACAAGGGAGTTGAGGTAATAAAATAAACCCTAGTATCATTCGAAATTGGTAACTACCATGATAAGGTGCTATGTGATGTTTTACCTATGAATTCATGTGGAATATTATTATGCACACAATGGCAGTATGCTAGAAATGTTATTCATAATAGTATTACTAATGAATATCTAGTTGAGAAGGATAAAAAGAAGTATATACTTAAACCTTCTAAAAATGATAGAGAGAGCATAGTCGATATTAACAAGAGTTTATTATTGCAAGAAAAGGCTATGGTCAAATTTATTCAAGAAGAAGAGCATTGTTATGTTGTGTTCATGAAAGAATCTCTCAAGGGGAGAGAGATAATGCCAATACTCAATTAGATAAACTCCTTAATGAGTATCACGATATTTTTCCTAATGAATTACCACTTGGATTTCCACCTAAGAGAGGAATAAATGTAATCCAAAGGAGGCTAAAGAGTTAGAAAAATAAATACAGGAGCTCGTAAAGTAAGGCTATGTGAGGGAAATCCTAAGTCCATGTCGTGTGCCTACATTACTAGTCCCTAAAAAGGATGGTACACGGTGCATGTGCATCGACTCAATGGCTGTTAATAATATCACTATCAAATATTAGTTTTTGATGCTAAGATTAGATGATATACTAGATAAGTTATATAGGGCACAAGTATTCTCTAAGATTGATTTGAGAAGTGGATATCATCATATGAGGACAAGAGAGGGGGAGGATTGGAAAACTGCATTCAAAACTAAGTATGGTGTTTATGAGTGGATGGTGATGCCTTTTACCTTATGTAATATACTAAGCTTGTTCATAACACTAACAAATGAATTTCTTAGACTTTTCTAAGCGTTTACATCATAGTGTACTTAAATGATATACTTGTGTACAGTCAAAGCAAACATGACCACCTAATTCATCTAAGGAAATTGTTTGTTAAACTGAGGGAGACTAAACTCTATCGAAAAATGGAAAAGTGTGACTTTATGCTTTCAATTATAGTTTTCCTCAGGTACATAGTGAGTAGTGAAGGTATTAAAGTTGATCCCACTAAAATTGAGGCTATTAAGGATTGGCGAACACTTAAGGATATTCATGAAGTGAGGAGTTTTCATGGTTTGGCAAGTTTCTATAGGAGATTCATTCAGGATTTTTCTACTATTGTTGCACTGATAACCTAACTCATGAAAAAAGGTGAGTTTAATTGTAGTGATGATGCAACTAAGGCTTTCCAAACTTTGAAGAATAACCTATGTAATGCACTAGTACTAGCTTTACCAGACTTTGAGAAATTATTTGAAGTTACTTGTGATGCAAGTGGGGTATGGATAGGAGGTGTAATATCACAGGAAAAATGAGCTATCGTATTTTTTAGTGAGAAATTAAATGGAGGAAGGCTGGATTATTCCATGTATGATAGAGTTCTCTACCACAATACGAAGTATAGAAACATGGAATCATTACCTATGAAGTAAACCATTTGTTTTGTATTTGAACTATGAGAATTTGAAATATTTCTATGGGCAAAAGAAAATTAGTCGAGCATCTATAATATGTGCAAAAAGAATGGTAGTTTTGGTAACTATTTACTACAAGCTATCTATCTCTTTAAACTTAAGAATTTGTGTATAACTCATTCTAGTGTAGGTGATTTACTTGTTAAATAAGTACATGAGGGAGGTATAGCTTGTCATTTTAGAGTTCATAAAACTATGTAAATACTACAATAAATCTTCTACTAGCCACGAATGATAAAACTAGTACAATCAATTGTAGGAAGATACATAACTTGTCAAAAAATTAAAAGTTTCTTCCAATAAAGGTTTGTATACTCCTTTGCCTATACCTAATCAACCTTGGAAAAGTGTTAGCTTGGATTTTATATTAGGATTACTAAGGACGCAAAAGGGAAAAAGATTCTAATATTGTGGTAGTAGATAAAATTTCAAAAATGGTACATTTTATAGTTTGTAACAAGATTGACAATGCAACAAACGTAGTAGACTTATATTCCTAATAAATAGTAACGTTACATGGAGTTCTTAAAAGTATATTATTGGATAGGGATGTAACATTCTTAAGCTATGTTTAGAAGAAACTTTGGCACATGCTAGATACTCAGTTGTTGTTTGGTACTTCTCATCATCCACAAATGGATGGTCAAACCGAAGTGACTAATAGAACTCTAGGTACTCTGCTACGAGGGTTGGTGAATAAGTGTACCAAATATTGGGATATAAATCTTTCGCATGCTGAGGTTTCATACAATAGGAGTGCTTCTAGGACAGCTCAAACAAGTCCTTTTAAGATTGTCTATGGGTTTAATCCATATCTACCCATTGATATGTTGTCATTTAAGAAAGGAGATTTATAGAATTAAGATGTCAAAGAGAATACCAAATTGTTTGAAAAACTTCACCAACAAATTAAGAATAACATTGAAAAATTAAATGCTAAATACAAAGCTCAAGTCAATAAAAATATAATTCAACAGGTGTTTAAACAGGGAGCTTTGGTATGGCTTCATTTGTGAAAAAAGAGATTTCCAAACACCAAGAGCTGATCGTCCATTAAAAATCTTAATAAAATTTGGAAATAACACATATGAACTTGAATTACCTAAATATTATGGAGGATTATCTAGGAATTTCAACATTATTAACTTATCTCTTATTATAGTGATGCTAATTTGAGAGCAAAATCTTCTTCACAAGGGGAGAATGGTGTAGAAGCACCTCTATAACACTCTCAATATTCTTCTTTAAATGATGAAGAACAAGAATAATTAGCATACTTGGAGGTGGAACCAATTGTGCTTGAAAATTCTTATACTTCTAATGTTTTGTCAAGTAATTCTTGCAAGTATTGTACATGTTTGTAAGAAATGCATAAACTTCATGTTGATTGAAGATATTTTGTGTACAAGGCAATGACAATAGATTACAAGGACTACAAAGTTCAAGGAAAAACAAGGCTACAAAGCTATAAAGTTTAATTACATATGATTGTATCTATGTATTACATTATTAAGTTGTGTAGCTTTCTTATTTTTGTTGTATACTTGGTAATACTTGTAAATTATCATTATAACCTTTAATATATGTAATCGTTCATACCTTAAGAGGTTTATTTCATTAATAAGGCAGATTAATCGTTCATACTTGTAAATTATCATTATAACCTTTAATATATGTAATCGTTTAATTACTTATTTTTGTTGTGGGCTTATTGATGAAAGGGCATATAAAGTTGCATGCATATATATACCTTGTACTCAAAGGATTTCAACACATTCCAATTTAAATGAAAAGAGTTCATTTGAGACTTAGAGAGAGTGATGGAAACCTATTAGGGTTTCAATAAAGGATCGAAAGATTAATCGAGCGCAATGTTCGATTCGCCGGTACAGCCTAAGGAACAATTCCAAAGGAAGACCAAAGATTCAGAGGCAAAATTTATACAACGGCAACTGAAATTTGAAAGTGAATGATTAAGATCGATCAAGGTGAGAGCGAGAGCAGAATCAGAGAAGACGAGCGAACCATAGAATCGCCGAGAGAGAGAGAAAAGAAATCGCGAGAAGGCTCGAGAATTAACCAAGTATTATTCTGTCAATCGTTCCCGTATTACATGTATTCGGCTATATATATATGTACATAACAGACCGTATACATCGAAAAATACAATACAGACTACGGATACAAGGCCTGAAGAACGAAGGTTTAATATTTTGGGCCACAATAAGTCGACCAGCCCATATCAACCCAACATAAGAAAATGTCCCAAATACAATTAAGTTTAAGTCTTAATTTCCCATCAGCTAAAATAATACTTTAGCTAATCATGGCTATTAAGGATTGATTAATCCACAATCCATCTAGTCCAAAATTAAGGACCGGGTGGCGGATTATATATGTTTCTTTCATAGAGAAATAGTAGATTTCTCATTAGAAGGAGTTAGATCTTAGGATAGATCTAATTCATCCTATCAAACATTCAAGACAATATCAATTACAAGTGGCAAATCGATTTGGATGATGCAATTTTAGCTTTGCAATCCTTCAAAATAAAGATCTTGAATTTTGTAGAAGATTGTTGAAGATAATCTTCCACATCACATAGGCTTCCACTACTTACACCAATCTCCCGCATAGCCTGAGCTCTTCAACTTTCTTTGGTTTTTCTCCATTTGCACCATCATTTTCTTATTTTTTTCCTCGATTAATTTACCTAAATTCTAACCTTATGATATCCTTTCATTTTAAGTTATTTTTTCTCTTCTCAGAGGAGGATCCTTACGTTATATGTGCATAGAGACCGGTAACATTTTTTGGTAATGATACATAACATAGATAGAGCTTTGTGTACAATGTGTATATTTGTATGATATCTCATGTTTTCTATTTTCACATGGATGATGTTATTATGATAATTTTGTTGCATGAAATGTTTTATTATATGATGAAAAAGTGAGAAAAATGCGAAAGCATGTGATTATGTATTCTATTGGTTAAGTCAAGTTATGTATGTAAAGAAGATTGGCATGAATCGTTTATCTGAATTGGGCTATTATGTTTGAGACATATATGCATATACATATAATTTTAGTTAGTTATTTTCATGAAGAAATGTGTTGGAGGCTAAAAACCATTCATCTTGGGACTGATAGTGCTTTTGTGAGAAAATAGGCATTTTGTCTATCTTAAGGGTAATTTGGTCAATATGAGCTAAACAAGGTATTTATGGTATTTAAATATTTTAAGTGGTTTAAAATATGCTAAGTATACCTAGGGGAATATTTGGAGTAATTATCAATGACCTAAGTCACATGGAAAGAGAAAATAGCTTAAATTAAGGGAAGTAGTCCTAGAGGCTGATCTTTATCACATGTGTAAAATATTTTTGTTGAACCTAGATTTTCAAATATGATGTTAATAATAATATTTTAGTAATTTACATTAAATTTGGTGGTTATATGATAGTATAAGAAAATTTAGGCCGAATTTGTGAAATTAGGGCATTATAAGTTATAAGGAATAACAATCCTAGAGGTAGGTTGTATCGCATGTGTAACACATTGGAGTTAGACCTTTGATTTTGTGGTATCTTTTCAATAATAATATCCTAGGAATATGTATAAAACTTAGTGGTAAAATCAGCATTATTGGATAAGCCATGGTCACTTTGTGGAATTAGGATTTTCTTAGGAGAAATGCGGTGTTTTCTTAGGGGATGTCCCGGTCCTTGTGTGCTTGCATTTATTATGTTTTGAATATTATTTTATGTATAATTTGTGTATCCTAACTATCTACAAGATTATTTAATTTTATGAGCTTGAGGTAAATAACCAAGGTTCTAATGAGACATTAATAGCTAAAGTGAAAGAGCATATGAGTCAGGACAAGTTATACATGCCAGCTCCATCATGTAAGAATAGTGGGGGTCCCTAATATTAATGAGAAATAAAAAATTGGAATGATTAAAATCATTGATAAGATATTAATATTAAAAGTGAGAGAGCATGTGAGTTAGGGCATGTTTTACATGTTCATTCCGCCGGACGAGAATAGTGGGTATAAGCTTTTTGCTCTAGGGTTCTACCTATCTATTCCACCATATAAGAATAGTGCCTAGGAGTGTTTCACTGTGGGGTTATATATTATTGTTAATTTCCCCCCAGTTAAAATAGTGGGGTTCCTAAAATTAACATAAATAAGAATAAGGATTGTGATTATATCTATAAAGAGTTTTGAATCGGTCCTTTACTCCTATCATATTATGTTAATCTATATATAGGCATATTATTCTATGTGACCTTAAATAATTTTTGTAACCTTGTTATAATTTTATTTTTAACTTAATCAATACATAGCAAAATTATCATCTTTTTTTATGGGAGATGCTCATTCTTACGAGCAGATCTACCTTATTTTGTAGGTAATTGTTTATTTCTACTTTTAATGTCCTTTCCTTCTTTGAGTGAATAATTGAAATTATATAGGGTATGGTTATTTGGATATCTCTATCTCTGTATGGATTCTTACTCCTCTTTTTTAATTATACATATTCCCTTATCTATATTTTCTATCATGTATCATGGTGGATTCAAGTTCTTTCTACAATGGATTCCTAGGTTTGAGGTTACCTTTGCCTTGACCGAGATATAAACTAAGTATATGGGGTGTCTATTCTATGTTGGATGTAGCATAACACCCTTACATTTTGTATTTTAGCTTCCACAAGTAACCCTTTAAAAAAATTATGTCCTAAAAATGGGGGTATCACATGTTTTGTGAAGGTTTATCACACAATAATGTTGGAGAAACATTTGATGTTATTAAAGAAATGAAAACTTTTTGCCAGAAAATGGCGAAGCTTTAATAAGGATGATCCAAAGTGATGCTAATAATGAAGAAAGGTAGTTGGGGAGTGTTCGTATGAGATGCAAAGTAGAATTGGAGGGGTATTTATAGAAGCTACAACAAGTACCGAGGAACCTTGGGGAGCATCTAGCACAAGTCAATGGCGTGAGAAACATTTGCCCCAGGTAATAATTGACGATGGCGTATGGCCACTAAAGATGTTAGGTACGAGAAAAGTTTAGTTATTATGATACACAAAAGAAAGAAAAAATGGTTTGAGGAAAAGAAAAAAAAGAGGAAAAAGAAAATTTGAGGAAGAAAATTTTAGGTTTCAAGTTTAAATTTTGGAAAAATTAATTAAGGAAAGATAAAAATATTAATCATACAAGATTAGGGTCAAGTTAAAATATTAATTACCTTGAATTAGTTTTATATTAAATTTGGGGTATTATAGGGGTAGATTCATTGGGTGTTTTTCGGAGATTTCACATCATTGTCTAGGGTCATCGATCTTAAATTAGCTATTGTCATTGCTTCCATTTTGTGTGTTTCTTGTTGTCGTTGTTGCTACTTCTCCTGGTTGTTGCGCTAAAGAATGGAGGTCAATGGTGGTGGAGCTGTGGTGTGGCGGTGTGGTGGTTTGGCCGAATATTAAAGATAGAGAGGGAGTAGGAAAGGAGGGAAAGGAGAAAGGAAGGAGGGGTTCAATGTTTCAAGTTTCAAGCCTTGGAAATAAATAGAAAGGAAGAGAGATAGATAGATAGAGAGAGAGAGAGAGAGAGAGAGAGAGAGAGAATAGAAAAAAAATGAACAAGGTGAGGTTGGTCAATGGTTTTTTTTTATAACAAAATATCTAAATATAAAGTAATTAAAAGAACTTTTCAATTAAGGTAAATTTAAACTAAAATACTCATAGAAATCTATAAATAGATTTTAAGAGAAAAATCAGGACATAATTGATAAAACTTTTATTTAAAATCATTCATAACACTAATTAAAAATAGAAACATCATTCCAAAATAATATTAAAAGTACAAAAACGAAATATTTTTATTAAACTTTTAGTGACTTTAATTAATTTATATTTTTCTAAAAATTCCTTATAAAGTAATATTCAAAAAAGAAAAAATTTATTTTTAGAAGGCAAATCAAGAATAAATTAAGGAAATATTTTTATTAAGTTAAAAAAATTTAAGATCTATATGACCTCATAAAAAAATTCAAATATAGAAATATTTTCTTCAAATAAAAAATATTAAAATAATTTTACTATTATAATGTGATTTTATAATTTTAAATAAATTATTTTTATCATAAAATATAATCTTAAAATAGAACCATAATCACACGATGAAGTTATATTAGAAAATGAATTTAAAATATTAAAATCAAAACATACCAAAGAAATGAAAATATATTTTAAATGGATATCAAATCAAGTGAATTTAATAAAATCTTAGGCATTAATAAATTTATCTACATTTATTTTCAATGACAAACAATTAAATATGTTTCAACATAAATTTAAAACTATAAAAATTCCATAAAATGAAGTGAAACTTTAACATGGATATCAAGAATCAAGATTTAAATAAAAAACAATTAAAATAAAATGAGAGGTTGAAACTCATAAATCAGTACTGATATTTTCTATAAATTAGGAATTTTAGATGCAGGGTGTTATTCTCTCTCTCTCTCTCTCTCCCTCTCTCTCTCTCTCTCTCTATATATATATATATATATAGATAAATTTTACAAAGGTGAGCTCCCCTTGCTATCCCTATGTACTTTTCAAAATAATTTTTTTATAAAAATATTAAGATAAAAATTGTGGCGCTATAAAAAGGTAAATATCTTGAATTATATTTTTTTTAGTTTTTTTGTTGCATAATATAATAGATATATCATATAGGATAAATTGATTATGGTATTATACCATACGAATATATGTATTTGTTTGGTGGGTCTACATTATTCTATTAGTATATGAGTATTTACTAGAACTGAGTTTTAACTCTTAAGACTCTTGATCATCACTATAATCTATGATAAATTCACCAAAGAGTTAGATTGATGAATTCCAACCTTTAACAACTGATGAGGTCTACAATAGAAACTTGTGGTTGGAACTACTATCATTCTCTCCTTTCCTATAGGTTGTGTGGTCAAATGAACACGGATAAGAGATGCCAAGTTTTTGACTAAATGGATGTTTTAAAATAAC
Source organism: Tamarix austromongolica (assembly GCA_039764185.1). NCBI lineage: Eukaryota > Viridiplantae > Streptophyta > Magnoliopsida > Caryophyllales > Tamaricaceae > Tamarix > Tamarix austromongolica. The sequence goes on along the minus strand of CM077816.1, from coordinate 73,244,921 downwards.
CACATCCATTTAGGACAAAAAATGGGGAGTAAATTTATTTATTTAAGACATAATGTTGAGTAAATTGTCTTCATTATCTTTAATATATAAGGGCTTTCTCTTTGTCTTCTACACTCCTATGGAAAGCTATAACTAAACAAAATAAAATGAACCATAGAAGGTGGTGTTTAAGATGGAAATAGAAGAGATTTTTGTGAGCAATAATAGTATTTATCATAAATATAAGCGGGTGCACATAACATTCTAACTTTCTACTTCCATCAATAATAAATTTATGAAAAAATTTGTGAAAGGCTATGATGGTCAACGAAATTTAAAACTTGTCATCATATTTCCTCTTTTATGTTGAAAAGTTCTTAAATAATTGTGGATAAACCATGTACGGTTATTAGATTTGATGTTCGAACTACCTAGTTGTTGCCCATTTTTGAGATATAAGACAACAATCAATCCCCATTGTATGTTAATTGAATATGGTGAATATATGTCTCATCTTATCAAAATAATATTCTTTTTTGAATATTTTCTGATAATTTATAATTAAAAATATATAAATTAATAAAAATTAATGAACGTGAGTTCAAATTTACCATAGATCATGAATCTACACTTAATTGTAATATACTTTCATTAGTTAGAAACAAAATTTACTTTTGGGACAAACTCACAAAAATAATCCTTGTAACTAAACCTTTTTTTTCTTTGACAAGCATGACCTTAGGGGGAACTAAACTAGTTTGTACGCTAGAAAAAAGAAGAGTAGAAAGGGTAAAGCCTTATTCATACTTTGGACAAATTGGTGAGTAATTATGAAAGTTATTCAAATCATATATTCTTCATTAATATTATATGAATACAATCACCATACTAAAACAATTACATATAATGAAGGAATGATGCATCAGGGAAGTGTAGTCTAGTGAATGAGAGATTTTATGGCCGGTAGATATGAATGTGAATGATGAACACTAAAATACTATCGATTGTTGTGGATCAATACCAATTCGGAAAATAAGATCTAATTAGAATCAATTAGAACATACAATAATTGAGAAGAGAAGAACACTCAAGACCACAGATTAGGAAAACTGATGATCTTATTGATGTGAAGTAATTGTGATTACAAAGAATCAAAGAAATTCTCACATAAATAACTCAATTCATCAAGGAATTACAAGAGAACTCAATAGGAGAAGAAGATGGCGCTCTCTATTTTTAATTAGGGTTCTAATCGCATGGTATTGATACTATATGAAACTATCATTAGCGAAAACCGAGGCAGAGCAAAAAAACAAAAAAACACGGACCGTGTTTATTTTATATCTCTTGGCCTCTCACAAAAACAGGACACATTTTCCTGATGGAAAAACACGGATCATGTTCCACGACCATAGACCCCCCATGTTTCTTTCCAACTTTGACAGTCTTTAGTATTTCTGCCGCAACTTCTTCATCTGACCTCCGATTGAGCTGATTCTTGATGCGTTGAAAAACTAACAGAAAGATCTACAATTTTAATGTTCAATACATTTCCAAATTCTCATTTATTCAAGGTAACATGTTCACATCTTTCTAGAACAACTCACAGTTCTACTCCAAATTCCTTCGAAACACTTCACACACCAATCCAAGCTATTCTACACACCAAATACGAGTCACAAGCTCAAAATTCTCCACCTTGACGATATATATAAAGTAGCTAGCACCAAGAATACAAAAGACCATCTATAAAAACCCCTGCACCCCAAAAGGCCCTCATGGTACACAAACACCAACCAAGTCCGAGCAATGCTCAAACTTACTAACTATCAATGGCTTCGTTAGCATATCTGCTGGATTCTCGACAATAGCCACCTTCTCCAACACAACATTTCCTACAACAATAGTACCTCGGATGAAGTGGTACCTATTATCAATGTACTTCATCTGACGATGGAAATAATTTTGATTCTTTGCCAAATAGATAGCACTTTGACTATCGCTACGAACAACGGGAGCACCATGACCAAATCCAAGCTCACTAACGAAACCACCAAGCCACAAAGCTTTCTGAAAAGTCTCAATCATAGCCATATACTCAGCCTCAGTAGTGGACAATGCAATCACATCTTGGAAAGATGACCTCCAGCTAATTGCCGAACCACCAAGATAAAACACATAACCTCTAGTAGATCTCTTATTATCAAGATCTCCACCATAATTAGAGTCAACGAACCTATTCAGCGCATCAATTGACCTCCCATACAACAAACAAGATGATTTAGTACCCTTCAAGTACCTTAGAATCCACTTTGCCACTTGTCAGTGAGCCTTCCCAAGATTCCCCATATATCTGCTCACAACACTCACAGCTTGAGCAATATCCGGCCTAGTATAAATCATAGCGTACATCATGCATCCCACAGCATTAGAGTAGGAAATTGTGGCCATAAACGCCTCCTCATATTTAGATTTGGGGCAATCCAAAGTAGATAATTTGAAGTGAGTAGCCAAGGGAGTACTAACCGGCTTGGCATCAATCATATGAAACCTCTCCAATACCTTGTTCACATACTACTCTTGTGACAAGTAAAGACGCTTCTGTCTGCGGTCTCGAATGATCTCTATGCCAAGGATCTTCTTCGCAGCTCCCATATCCTTCATCTCAAACTTAGTCTTCAGCATTATTTTTACCTTGTTAACTTTAGACAGATCTTTTCCTACAACAAGCATGTCATCGACATACAACAAAAGATACACTAGAGAACCATTACCAACCTGCTTCAAGTATACACATCCATCGTAGTCACTCTTGGAGAACCCATGCTCAATCATAAACTAATCAAACCTCTTGTACCATTGTCTAAGCGACTACTTTAGACCATATAGTGATTTTTTCAATAATCACATATGATCCTGCTTGCCTTCAACAATAAAGCCATTTAGTTGGCGCATATAGATCTCCTCCTGGAGCTCACCATGCAGAAAAGCTATTTTAACATCCAATTACTCTAATTCCATATCCTGCATTGCCACAAGCACAAGCAAAGTACGAATAGAAGTATGCCTGACAACAGGGGAAAATACCTCGTTATAGTCTACACCAGGTATCTAACTAAACCGACGTGTAACTAAACGAGCCTTGTACCTCGGTCCCTCAATACTTGGAATTCCCTATTTAAACTTGTACACCCACTTGCAATCAACTATTTTCTTCTTCCTGGGTGCCTTTACAAGTTCCCATGTCTGATTCTTCCATAGAGATTGCATCTCCTCCTCTATAGCAGCACACCACTTAGCAAAATCAGTACTAACAATGGCATATGAGTATAACACTGGTTCCTATACATCAACTACAGTCTCAGCACTAGCCAAAGCATAACCTACTAACTCCTCAAAGCCATGCCTCATAGGAGGCTTCATAACCCTCCATGGTCTACCAGGAGTGGTGCCCAATTGCTCCACCTGCTGCCTAGATCCACCCACTTCAGGAATAGTGGGTCTCATACTAAAAGAGTCTAACTGATCCAAATCAACCTCTACCTCAACCTTATCTGTAACACCATGCAGATTCTTTTGCTCCACCTCTTCAAACAATCTATTAGAAGAAGACTCGGTCTTTTGGAGGAATACAGACTCATTGAAGGTAACATCCCTGCTAGTCAAAAACTTAGATGTAGCTAGGTCCCATAACCTGTACCCCTTCACACTGGATTTATAGCCAAGAAAGATGCACTTCTTGGCTCTAGGCTTGAGCTTCCCATCATTCACATAAGCATAGGCAGGACATTTAAAAACATGCAAATCAGAATAATCAGCTAGTTTGCCAGACCATACCTCCTCAAGTGTCTTCAAATTAATGGAACAATTGGGTAACCTGTTCACCAAGAATGCCGCCATATCGATTGCCTCAGCCCAAAACTCCTTGCCTAATCTAGCTTGTGACAACATACATCGAGCCTTCTCTAATAGGGTCTTATTCATCCTCTCAGCAACCTCATTCTGCAATGTTCTTCCAACACAAGTGTGATACCTAGCAATACCATGGTCCTCAAAGTACTCAGTGAAACTACTCTCTACAAACTCAAGGCTATTATCTGTCCTAAGACACCTCACTTGTCTCCCAGTCTGCTTCTCTAGTTAAGTCTTCCAACGCTTGAAAACTTCAAAAACGTCATTCTTATTTTTAATAAAATAAGTCCATACCTTCCTAGAGAAGTCATCAATAAATGTCAGTAGGTATCATGAACCACCCTTGGAAACCACACTTGTAAGACCCCACAAATCAGAATGAACATAATCTAGAGGCCCATTTATACTATATGTAGCCTTTGAAAAACTAACCCGCTTTTGCTTGCCAAACACACAGTGCTCACAGAAATCCATAGTACGTGTACTTTTCCCATCCAGTAACGCTCTGTTGGAGAGTTCAGTCAAGCCTTTGACACTCATGTGTCCTAGTCGCATACGCCAAAGTCTAGTAACATCCAAGTCAGATATACTCGATGACGTTACCGCAGCTTCTCCCTCAACAGTGGAATCAACAAGCTCATACAGTGTCTTGATCCTCTTTCCTTTCATCGCAACAAGAGCCCCTCTAGTAATCCTCAACGTGCCATCCTCGATCACACAACGATATCCATTACAATCCGAAGAACTCAATGAAATCAAGTTCTTGGTCATCTTAGGGACATGTCAAACATTAGACAGTGTTCTGACCACTCCATCATGCATCTTCACCTTCACTGCCCCAATCCCAACAACTTTGCATGCACCATCATTACCCATTAGAACTACTCCACCTCGAGTCGTCTCGTAAGTCTAGAACCAGTTTTTGTTGGGACAAATATGGTAAGAGCATCCAGAGTCCAAGATCCACCCATCCATAATGTTGGTCTGACTATTAGTGACAGTCAACACATCACCATCACTATCATATAGAGCTATAGCAGCATCATCCTTTATGCCATATGATTCACCAGGTTTATCTCTAGATATCCTATTAGGACAAAACTTCTTGATATGATCCTTCTTGTGACATCATAGCACATGAAATTCTTGGATGTATTATTCCTCAACTTCAACCTATACTTCTTCTTATTACCACAATCCTGTTCCTGATTTATGCCCCTAGCTACAAGTCCCTCACTATATGAGTCACTAGAACTACCTCCAGTTAAATGATTCTTAATCAATTCACATTGTAGCAAGGCAGTCTTGACATCATCAAGAATCAACTCATCATCCTTACCATACAGTATAGTCTCACGAAAATATTTATTATCAGCAGGAAAAGAACACAACAATGTAATAGTAAGATCTTCATCCTCCAATTTGACATCTATATTCCTCAGATCCATAATTATAGAGTCAAATTTATCAAGATGAGATTTTTGAGATTATCCCTTACCTAATTTTAACTCATGCAACTTGCTTTTCACTAATAGACAATTCGTCACCAACTTGGTCATGTATAGAGACTCTAGCATGAGCCATAAGGATGATGTAGTCGTTTCTTTAGCCACCTCACGCAAGACCTCATTAGACAAACACAACTATATGGTGGAAGGGCCTTTTGATCTATCTCCTTGAATTTCTCATCTGTCATTGAATCAGGCTTCTTTGATTTCCTGAGTAATGCCTTCTCCAATCCATTTTGAATCAGGATCGCCTTCATCTTCAACTTCTATAAGCTGAAGTTCATAGATCGATTAAACTTCTCTATATCAACTCTTTTAGAAATCCCAAATACAAACTCTACACTCTAATACCAATTTGTTGTGGATCGATACCAATTCAGAAAAATAAGATCAAATTAGAATCAATTAGAACACATAAGAATTGAGAAGAGAAGAACACTCAATAACACAGATTGGGGAAATAGATGATATTATTGATGTGAAGTAATTGTGATTAAAACGAATCAAAGAAATTCTCACATAAATCACTCAATTCATCAACGAATTACAAGAGAACTCAATAGGAGAAGAAGATGGCGCTTTCTTTTTTAATTAGGGTTCTAATCGCATGGTATTTATACTATACGAAACTATCATTAACGAAAACCGAGGCAGAGTGAAAAAACTAAAAAATAAGGTGCCACCATGTTTATTTTCTATCTCTCGGACTCTCATGAAAATAGGACACATTTTCTTGATGGAAAAACAAGGATCATGTTTCACGAACACGGGCCCCCAGTGTTTCTTTCCAGCTTTAATAGTCTTTAGTATTTCTGCCACAACTTCTTCATTTGACCTTCGATTTAGCTGATTTTTGATGAGTTAGAAAGCTAAAAGAACGATCTACAACTTTTATGTTCAACACATTTCCAAATTCCAATTTCTTCAAGGTAAAATATTCACATCTTTTTAAAATAGCTCATAGTTCTACTCTAAATTCCTCCAAAACACTTCACACACCAATCCAAGCAATTCTACATACCAAATACGAGTCATAAGCTCACATCAATTAAATTCAATTAGAGAATAATCAAGATTTTTCTAAATTATCACTCACAACTCTCAATTGACAAATTAACCCTCTTAATTAATTTTGTGTTAGTTAACACAATAGTTATCTAGTGAAGCCCACTCTATATAATTTCATTCGAGATCTTTCAAGATTAATCTATGTGCTTTCAAAGTGAGCTTGAAAAAATTACTTTGTGTGCTTCTTCATTCGTATACCTTCCAAATATTGGTTCATCAATAACTTTTAATCCAAGCCCTACCAATGAGTGTTATTAACATCATTATTTGTCCACAAGTTTGTCATTCACCAAACCATCGATTATGCCACACATCAATGAACATACAATGGAAGGACTTGTGAGATTTATTTTTCAAAAAAGTAGAGGATGACAAGCGGTATTTATAATCTAAAATGTAGCACTAAGTTTTTGAAACGAAATAAATCATTAATTAATCTTTGAATGCTCAATTTCAATAAGATGCATTATGCCACTACAATTTCTCTAAGCTTGCTATGTTATTTGATGGTTATAAGGGTGGTTATTATTCGCACTGATAGATATACAACATTAATTCTCCTATAAATATGCAAGGGTAATGCTATATCATAAATAAATAAATCAAAGTAAATTATTGTTGTGTATAAGACGGAAATGTTGCACTTGTTGGACCGGGACCCCCTTATATCCTGTTGATGTACCATATTTCTACATTATTAATACCAATTTTGGGATGTCAATTCCATTTTTGTAATAGATTATTCTTACCTCATGTTGAAAATCTACTAGTCAATTTTGCTTGGGGTGAATTAACCGATTCATCTCCATTCGCCCCATTTGGATATAAAAATAAAAAGTTCACCCAAGTTAGGATTTCCCAAAAGGATCGAAAGATTAATCGAGCGCAATGTTCAATTCGCCGGTTCAGCCTAAGGAACAACTCCAAAGGAAGACCAAAAGATTCAGAGGCACAGTTTGTACAACGGCAACTGAAATTTGAAGAGTGAATGATCTAGATCGATCAAAGGTGAGAGAGAGCAGATTCAGAAGAACGAGCGAGCGAGAGAGGAATCGAGAACTCGGCCAGAAATTCAATCAAAATAATCGTTGTTCCTGTTATAATTTTTGACCCAGCTATATATAGGCGTATTACAGACCGTATGTCGACATACAAAAATACACAATACAGACCTTATAATACAAACTATACGGACAACGGAAAGGTCGAATGGCCTGCTTGCTTTGGGCCACAAAATAGTCAATCAGCCCAATCAAATCCCACAATAAAAAATGTCCCAAATACAATTAAGTTTAGGACTAATTCCCATCAGCTAAAACTACACTTTAGCTAATCATGGCTATTAAGGATTGATTAATCCACAATCCATCTAGTCCAAATTAAGGACCGGGTGGCGGATTATACAACCAACCTAATTTCCATTAGCCAATTTCGACCGGCGAATGAATCATATGGGATTACAATTTATTAACAAAAATTTACATAATCTGCACACTTCAAATACATAATCTGAACATCCCAGAAACTGCATCCAAAGTTCCACAAAATCCATATGTTGCATTACACTCCTATTTATGCACCAAATAAGACAAACAATTATAAGTAAATAATTCACAACAATTTTTGAAATTAATTAAATATAAATTCTTAAGATTCACATCATTCCCCACTTCTTGGAAAGGTTTCACCTCTGAAACCTGAATAAGTCCTAGAAATGGACTAAGATCAGCCACATTAAAAGAGTTACTCACATTCCCAAATTTAACAGGTAAATAAATTTTATAAGCATTATCATTAATTTTCTCTAATACAGTAAATGGTCCATCTCCTCTAGAGTCCAACTTTGACTTTCTAAATTTTGGAAACCTTTCTTTCCTAAGGTGAACCAAGACTAAATCTCCAAGTTTAAAAATCATTTTTCTCCTTCTTTTATTAGCATGTTCAGCCATTTGTTGCACCTTTTTGCTAATCTGTTGGCTTACAGTTTCATGTAATCTTTTCATATTATCAGCTCTAGATTCAGCATCAAAATTTTGTAATTCAGCATGAGGTAAAGGACTCAAATCTAAAGGAGTTAATGGATTAAAACCATACACAATCTCAAATGGAGTTTTGTTAGTTGTAGAATGTAAAGTCCTATTATAAGCAAATTCCACTTGAGGTAAAACATATTCCCATTGTTTAAGATTCTTTCCAAGGACAGCTCTTAACATGTTTCCTAATGTTCTATTTACTACCTCAGTTTGTCCATCAGTTTGAGGGTGACAAGTTGTAGAAAACAATAACTTAGTTCCTAATTTTCCCCACAAAACCTTCCAAAAATGACTTAAAAACTTAACATCTCTGTCTGAAATTATAGTCTTAGGAATTCCATGTAATTTAACCACATTAGAAAAACATAATTCAGCCACTGCTACAGCATCATTTGTTTTATTACAAGGTATAAAATGAGCCATTTTACTGAACCTATCTACTACAACCATTATTGAATCTTTAGCTCTATTAGTCCTAGGTAATCCTAAAACAAAGTCCAAAGATACATCAACCCAAGGATGGTTAGAGACAGGTAAGGGAGTATATAAACCAAAAGGTTTTGAAGTAGTTTTTGCCTGCCTACAATTAATACAATTGACACAATGTTTTAAAACATCCTTTTTCATGTGTGGCCAGTAAAAATGTTCAATTAAAACATCTAGAGTTTTCTGAGATCCTAGATGTGCCATTAACCCACCACTATGGGCTTCTTGAATTAATAACCCTCTATAAGAGCATGCAGGAATACACAACCTATTTTCCCTAAACAAATATCCTTCATTAATAAAATACTTTCCTTTTGAGGAAACTTCACACCTTTTATAGATTTCTTTAAAATCAGTATCTTCTAAGTATAATAGTTTAATACTGGAAAAACCTAATAAAATAGTATCAGCAGCATTTAATAAAGCATATCTCCTAGATAAAGCATCTGCAACTATATTATCACTACCTTTTTTATATTTAATTATGTAAGGAAAACTCTCAATGAATTCTATCCATCTACCTTGTCTTCTATTTAATTTTGATTGACTTTTTAAATACTTAATAGCTTCCTGATCAGTATTAATTACAAATTCTCTATGCCACAAATAATGTTGCCACACTTCCAAAGCCCTTACTAAAGCATACAGTTCTTTTTCATAAGTAGAATAATTCAAAGTACTACCATTTAATTTTTCACTAAAATAAGCTATTGGTTTTCCCTCTTAAGAAAGTACAGCCCCTATTCCTAACTCTAAAGCATCACAATCTAATTCAAACATCTTTTCAAAGTCAGGAAGACTCAACACAGGTGCTTGGGTTAATTTAGTCTTAAGTGTCTCAAAAGATTGTTGTTGTTCTAATCCCCAAGTGAACCCACTATCCTTCTTTGTTATGGCAGTCAAGGGAGCAGCTATAGTACTAAAGTTTCTCACAAATCTCCTGTAAAAGGAACACAGTCCATGAAAACTTCTTACTTCAGTTACACTCTTTGGTACAGGCCATTCCTGAATAGCTCTAACCTTTTCTTCATCTACAAATACACCCTCTTTTCCTACCACAAATCCTAAGAAAACCACACTTTCCAAACAAAATCTAGACTTAACTAAATTAGCATAAAGTTGTTCTGTTTTAAACACATTCAAAATAATCCTCAAGTGTTTCATGTGTTCCTCTAAAGATTTACTATATATAAGTATGTCATCAAAATAAACAACCACAAATTTCCCAATAAATTCCCTCAACACATAGTTCATAAATCTCATAAAAGTACTAGGAGCATTTGACAACCCAAAAGGCATCACTAACCATTCATATAATCCAAAATTAGTCTTAAAAGCTGTCTTCCACTCATCTCCTGGTTTCATTCTAATTTGATGATACCCACTTTTTAAATCTATTTTAGAAAATATAACAGCACCATGCAATTGATCCAACATTTCATCCAGCCTAGGAATTGGATATCTATACTTAATAGTTATCTTATTCACTGCCCTGCTATCCACACACATTCTCCAACTACCATCCTTCTTAGGTACTAATAACACTGGTACTGCACAAGGACTCATAGACTCCTTAATATATCCTTTACTTAACAGTTCAGAGACCTGTCTTTTTAATTCCTTAACCTCTTCAGGATTAGCTCTATAAGTAGGTCTGTTTGGTATAACAGCTCCTGGAATAAAATCTATTTGATGTTCTATTCCCCTTAATGGAGGTAATCCACTAGGAATGTCCTCAGGAAACAACTCACGATATTCTTCCAATAATTGTTTCACTGTACTAGGTAATTCTTCAATTATTCCTCTCTGACACTCATAACAGTCCTTAAAAATCATCAAGTACACATTGGCATTTCTTTTTATTGCCTTTCCTACATCCTTACCTTTAGCATAAAATCCAAAATTTCCTTTCATGTCCTTTGAACTAAGATCATTCTCCAAATTAGGCTTAGATAACTCCTTATAATCAGATTTAATTTTAGTTTGATCCTCAAATATTTCTTTTGGAGTCATAGGTGCTAAGACAATCTTCTTATCATCCTTCTGTACTGTATACCTATTTTTATAACCATCATGTATTACTCTCCTATCATATTGCCAAGGTCTACCTAACAACAGGTGAGTAGCATGCATAGGAACTATGTCACATAAAACAGAATCTTCATATTTTCCTAGTTTTAAATTCACTAAAACTTGTGGACTAACTTTAACGTCTCCCAATTCATTAAGCCACTGTAATCTATATGGTTTTGGATGGTTAGTAGTGGTTAATCCTAATTTAGACACTAACAGGGTACTAGCAGCGTTAATACAACTACCACTATCTATGGCCATGTTAAAGCACTTATCATTAATTAAACATCGGGTATGGAATATATTTTCTCTCTGTATAGCATTAGAATCGGGTAATTTATTACTATTTAAAGCCCTTCGAACCACAAAAAGATCCCTACTCACTGGTAATTCTACTTCTTCTTCTAGGTCACTATCATCCTCTCTAACTATATTGACCCCTTCCTCTTCTTCTTCAGATTCAGATTCTATATCTCCAGACTCTCTAATTAAAATGTTTCTCTTGTTTGGACATTCAGAAGCTATATGTCCTAAGCCTCCACATCTAAAACATTTAATATCCCTAGTCCTATTTGATCCATTTACAGGATTTGTCATCACATTCTTACCCTTTTCAAACTTCTGTCCTACCTTAGCTTCATTGTTTCTACCCTTAAATTCAACCTTACTATTATTCTTCCAATTTCCAGAAGTATTTCCCCCAAAATTTCTTCTTACTGTAGTCTTAAACCCAATCCCAGGGGGTTTATATTGCCTAGATTTCCTTAATTGAATCTCTATCTTAGTAGCTATATTCACCATTTCATTCAAGGTTCCACAAGGATACAGTTCTACTTTATCAGCTATCTCTGAATTTAGTCCACTCAGAAACCTAGCCATGGTAGCATCATCATCCTCAATAACTCCTGTCTTAATAATCAAAACTTCTAGTTCCTTATAATAATCATCCACTGTCCTCACTCCTTGACTAATAGTTTGCAACCTCTTATGCAATTCCCTATAATAGTAACTTGGTACAAATCTCTTTCTCATTAAGGTTTTGAATTCTACCCAAGTCTGTATAGGTGGTTCCCCACACCTTCGTCTAGTTAACACCAAATTATGATACCAAGAGGACGCATACTCAGTAAATTCTACTACAGCCACCTTAATTTTCTTTTCTTCAGAGTAATTATGACACTCAAATACTAGTTCTATTTTCCTTTCCCATTCAAAATAATAATCAGGGTCATTCTTGCCATTAAACCCTGGTATACTAAGCTTAAGATTATTTAAATTTCTATCAATGAACTCTAATTCCCTATCTTGCCTATTGTTCTGTCTAGGCATCCTATCACTATTATGAGATACTTGGTCTTCTAACTCCTCTAGATTAGGTATGGGTGGAATTCTAATCCTAGGATCCATTGGAGCTCTTCCTAAAACTCCTACCTGATTAGTTTCAACTCTGTTATGTTGCAACACATTGATCCTTACCTCATGTTCCCCTAGTCTTTGTTCTAGGTTAGCAGATAAAACAGCAAATTGTGCAGTCATTTGTTCTTGAAAAGTTCTAAGGGTTTCTAAAAGATCATTACTAGACACCGATTGATTAACAGACTGACCATTGTTAGACATAATGAAATTTTTAGATTTAAATAACTAACCCCGCAGTAATTAATCAACAGAAACAACTTATTCAAGAATTTCAGACAAACAGAACACACAGTATAATCTCAAGAAGTATCACAGTATCAAAGATTAACAGAAATAGCAATAGTAAAGCTTACTCAGACTTATTCAATGTTTATAATAATTCGACAATAATAACTAAGTAAAAGGGAACGATATTACCACGTCTACTTAAGCAATTAATTCACTTATCTAGGGTACCCCTCTTCTTGGAGGTCTATCCCCCTTTCTTGAAACCAAATGGTTCGCCGGTTATGTTACCTGTATACTTATTAACAAACAAGTAATTTGCGAAGAAATTGGAAATTAAGTATAGCAGATAGTAGTATTAGACAAGAAAAATTACGAATCGAGGTTACCAACAACAATTTGTCGCACTGTCAGTCAAGATTCAAGTTCTTGACCAAACCCTAGGTCGATTAGGGTTTCTCTTCAGACTTTCGAAACAACGGACCAAAACACTTTAATCGCCAGTTTTAGAACGACGAGAATCGAAAAATTCTTCGTCGCTATAAACCCTAAAATTTCACACCTCAAGATAGGGTTAGCGAAATACAGAAATCGACTAAAAAATGGAAGAAAACATAATCAGTAACAAAGAAACTACGAGCACTCTAATAATCGAGGCTCTGATACCAAATGATGGAAACCTGTTAGGGTTTCCCGAAAGGATCGAAAGATTAATCGAGCGGAATGTTCGATTCGCCGGTTCAGCCTAAGGAACAACTCCAAAGGAAGACCAAAAGATTCAGAGGCACAGTTTGTACAACGGCAACTGAAATTTGAAGAGTGAATGATCTAGATCGATCAAAGGTGAGAGAGAGCAGATTCAGAAGAACGAGCGAGCGAGAGAATCGCAGAGAGAGAGAGAGAGAGAGAGAAAAGTTGCAAGAGAGGAATCGAGAACTCAGCCAGAAATTCAATCAAAATAATCGTCGTTCCTGTTATAATTTTTGACCCAGCTATATATAGGCGTATTACAGACCATATGTCGACGTACAAAAATACACAATACAGACCTTATAATACAAGCTATATGGACAACGGAAAGGCCGAATGGCCTGCTTGCTTTGGGCCACAAAATAGTCAATCAGCCCAATCGAATCCCACAATAAAAAATGTCTCAAATACAATTAAGTTTAGGACTAATTCCCATCAGCTAAAACTACACTTTAGCTAATCATGGCTATTAAGGATTGATTAATCCACAATCCATCTAGTCCAAATTAAGGACCGGGTGGCGGATTATACAACCAACCTAATTTCCATTAGCCAATTTCGACCGGCGAATACATCATATGGGATTACAATTTATTAACAAAAATTTACATAATCTGCACACTTCAAATACATAATCTGCACATCCCAGCAACTGCATCCAAAGTTCCACAGAATCCATATGCTGCATTACACTCCTATTTATGCACCAAATAAGACAAACAATTATAAGTAAATAATTCACAGCAATTTTCGAAATTAATTAAATATAAATTCTTAAGATTCACATCAGTTGACTTCGCCAATAAAGAATAATTAGTTACTTTAAAATTTTAGTTAATTTTAATGAAAAAATGTGGGTCTAAATAATCAGAAAATGTAGATTCCCAAAAGAGAAAAGGAAGTTTGTGTTGATTGACAAATGTGATATACTTAAGAGTATTTTTTTTGTTTAAGACTTATGCTCCAACAACAGGGATTTTAAAAAAAAAATACTATTAATTTTTTTAAATATATTAAAACAAATGACAACAATAACTAACATTCAATAACTACCAAATCTTCAAACATTTAATTTTATTTCATTCAATATCTTCTCTCCTCTAAAATATAAGAAGATAAATCTTATATTAATTATCCGTATTCTATATTATTCCAGACACATAGATTCTCTTCCTTTATTTTTTCATGCGCCCGCTTTCCCCCTCTGATTCTCCGTAGCAGACGGATAATATTTACCGTTTAAGCAATAATAAACAGGACCTCAGGTCTCTATCGCACAGAATTCATTCGTACTGTAATTAGATGCCGCGATGTCAATCATCCAATAATTAATTAAGCTAGGCGCATGGCGTGTGTGGTAATGTGAGAACTCCTTCCTTTCAATAATTCATAATTCCTCCCCCCCCCCCCCCCCCTTCCTTCCTGACCAGACAATCGAGATGGATATATTATGATTCCTCTCATTCCTAAAATGTGGGGCAGACAGTGGATTTTATAGGGGTGGGGAATCATTTAGATATTTCAATATTTAATCTAGTATTTTATTTCATTTTAAATATCTCGTATTTTTTATAGATATTTTTATATTTAAATTTATATTCACTTAAACACCTAAATAGATAATTACGTAGTTAGATACCTAAATGAAATTCAATTTAAATGTTAAAGTACTTACATAGAAATTTAAAAAATCTATTAAATTAAATATTGTGATATTTAAATAAAACTTACTTAAAAAGTTAGAATATCTTGCTGTAGTAGCTTGGGTATCATGTATAATAGGTTTCGTATTCATCTTTAAAGCATTCTACTTTAAGCTACTTTAAGGCATCCTACTTTAATCAAAAAGGAAAAAAATCCTATCAGATTCCATTATCCATGCTTGTTATTCGTTTAATCTAGAAATGTAATTATATATTTATCCTTGTACTTTTATAATAATATTACAAATAACAAGTTTGCACTCTCGTAAAATACAAAAACTATAACGCGTCCAATTTATTTGTTTAAAAATTTTATTTAGTAGAAGCGTTAATTATCAAATTAATTGGTGTTACTATTATATTTAGCATAAGTTCAGCTTCCTCGCTTTTTTATGCCAGGTGTTATAGTTAAAACAAACCATAACAAAGGTGAATTAGTAGAAATGGAATATCACATAGATAAAAGTTATGGATAAATAATATCAGTACAACAAGATGACCAAAATACTGTAAGGGACATAAGAGTCTAAAAAAAAATTCAATCATAACAAAAAACTAGCACCCTTAGGTATGATAATGGTTTACCCTAACTCTTAGATTCAAAGGTCCACACTAAAAAAGATACTTATTCCTAAAGGCTCTACTTATCATTCCCACTCTTATACGCTTTAGGTCACTCCATGGTTTTCATATAACTATCTATAAAAGTAGTATCAATACAACTTCCTCATACTAAGTAAATGATAATATACTCCCCCAAAAATTTAGAAAATCTATAATTCAATAAATAGCTTTTATTTAAAATAAATTAGCTTTTAAAATTATATATTTTAATTATTGTATGGATTTTGATTATATAAAACTAGATAGGAATATTTAATAAATTAAAATAAATATTTTATTAATTTATCGTACTCATTTTATTTAAATAATTTTTCAAACCAATATTTTATTAAAATTATCCTTTTAAAGCCAATATATTTAATTTTATTAAATTAAATTATTAAATAAATTTATTATTAAAAATATTAAATCCTATTATTTTATAAATTAAATTATTTTAATTTATTCCATTTCTTTTATTATTTTCCTTTTTCTCCTTTTTCCTCCTTTCTTCTTTTTTTTTCTCATCCTTTGGGCCGCCGCACTCGGCCTGCTTCCTCTCCCCTGTGCATTGGGCCTTAGCCCATCTCTCCCTCCCCCTTCCTTCCTTCTTCCCCCACGCACGACGCAGCACAGCCCAGCCCATCCCTCTCTTTGTTTCCAAACTGGACCGGCCGGCCTACCCCTCTTTCCTGCGTCGGTCCATCCGCTCACCCCGCCCCTTCTTCTTCCCTCTTCTTCTACCTTCTGCCCCGATCTGCTCCCATCGTCCATACACGAACCATGCCCTACGATTGCCACGCCGACCTGCTGCCACCGACAACTCTCCCTCTCTTTCTCTCTCTCTCTCTCTCCCCCATCACTTTCTTCCCTTTTCAGACCTCAACCATCCTTGTACCACAGCCTGCGTGCCCCTCTTCTTTTCCCTCTTCTCCCTTTCCCTCTCCGTGCCAACCGACCACCCCTGCCACCCTACTGCAGCCCCGACCGGCCACCTACTCCCCCTGCCTCTCCCTGTTCTTGTTCATACCCTCACAAGCCCTTCATTCCCCATAAGTTCGAGCCATCTTCTCCTTCCCCGAGCTCCTTCTCTCATATTCTCCTCCTCCCATTTTTCCCCCGGTTTTTGCACACTGCCACCAACCGCCGCTCCAACCACCTCACCAAGCCCCTACGCCACCCACAGCCACCCTATACCTCAGCCCTACACCACCACGAGACCACCCAAGCCACCCTCGAGCCCCTATAGCTCCTCCCTTCTCCACCTCTTCTTTTTCTCCCCACTTTTCTCCCTTATCGCCAAGCCACCTGCAACTGCTCCGTTCGGCCACCTCTGTCGCTACCCAAACCACCAATCCACACCCTGCAACCTCCTCTACCACCCCATACCTTACTTTCCCGAAAATAGCCCCTGCACCCCTCCATTTTCCCCCTCTCTTTTTCTTCCTTCTCAGCCATGCCTAGCCCGACAGCCATCTTCGTCGCCTTGCTGCCGCTGCCTCCGCCGCCCTCTGTCGTCATGAAACCATCTTTAGCCTCCACCTATACCCCCTCTTCACTTCTGCATCCTTACCTTGCCTCCAATCCTCCCCCATCTACCTCCTTCTCTAGCCTAAAGTCCCTAAACCGAGCCATCTCTCCTCCGTTCTACCTCATTACCTTTGAAAATTTTCTTCCCCCCTTAATCTGCATGTGGCTCACATTTTTCATGCAGCGTGAGCTCCACATTGATTTGGAATTTGTTTGTCTAAATTTGGAGGTATATTAATAGTTAATTAAGGTGTATTATTATTAAATAAATTTTTATAAAGTTTTATCCTTTTTAATTTCCTACTTCTAATATAATACTTATTGATATTATTTTTAGGTGTTGAGTTGCTAATTAAGCTTTGAATCTTTAACCGGGATATAGGTAAGGTTCGATTTTTGCGGGATTAAGGTAATCGTTAAACCCCACTTAAACTCATGGAAAAACGTATGCTAGCACATTAGGGATTTTAGTATGATTTTATGCATGTTATGTGTTGCCTAGTATGATATATGTGGTTGCTTATATTGATTGATAAAATAAAAAAAAAAGTATGATAGCTTTTGTGCCATGTGTAGAGATGATACTTAAGGAAAGAGTTTGATTATTGATGGAAATGTTAAATGCTTGTCTATGATGTATTATGTCATTGATGCATGAATAATATTATTATGAGCCTAAGGATATTTTAGTAATATGCCTATGTAAGTATGTGATCTAAAATATGTAGTTGCTAATGAGTATTATGTTGAATAATGACAAGTTGGTGGAGTTAAATGATAAGAATGAAGTGCTAATATTAGTATTTTATTTAGTGGTAGTAAATTCATAAAAGTGGTGTAGTAAAGGGGTTAAGTGGAAATTTTATAAGTGAAAAGGATATTTTGGAAATTTTGTAGTAAAGGGGTATTTTGGTAATGTTGAAAGAAAAAGGTAAAACGATGATTTTGTAAGCAAACGGGTATTTTGGTGATTTCAAAAGAAAGGGGTGAAATGATAATTTTATAAGTAAAAGGATAAATTGTAAGATGTAAGAAAAATGGGTATTATGGTCATTTTTGAGGCAAAAGGGCAATATGGTAATTTTATGATTAAATGACAAAATGAAAATTTTATAAGTAAGGGGTATTATGGTAATTTTTGGAAAAAAGGGTAAAGTGGTAATTTTGGAGTCAAAGGGCAATATAGTAATTTTATAAGTAAGTGGTAAGAATGGTAATTTTGGAAGTAAGGGGTAAAATAGTAATTTTAGATGAAGGAGGGTATTATGGTAATTTGCAAGCAAAAGGGTAATATGGTAAAATTAGATGTAAAGGGTAAAATGGTAATTTTCATAAATAAAAGGATATTATGGTAATTTGGAAGTAAGGAGTAGAAGGATAATTTTGTAAATAAAAGGGTATTTATGGCAAACTTGGGAGAAAGAGGTAACTTGGTAATTATAAAAATGACGAAGGGTAATTTGATAATTAAATTACGATTATAGAAGGACAATATAATATTTATAAAAATGGAGAAGGGTAAATTGGTAATTATAATTATGGAGAAGTGTAATCTAAATAATGGAGAAGAGTAAATTAATAATTATAATTATGGAGAAGGATAAAATGGTAATTATAATAATTGAGAAGGGTAGAATGGTAATTATGACAATGGAAAAGGGTAATTTGGTAGTTTAACCAACTAAGGGGCAATTCGGTAATTATGATAATGGAGAAGGGCAATTTGGTAATTTAATCGACTAAAGGGTGAGTTAGTAATTATTTAACCTACTAAAAGGGCAAATTGGTAATCATGATAACAAAGATGGGTAATTTGGTAATTTATCCAACTAAAGGGCAATAGGGTAATTTGTCAAGTAAGGAAGGAATGACTTAGCAATTATATAAGTAAGGGGTAAATAAGTAATTTGTACCTAACATGTCGTTGTGATTGTGGAATTTCATAATATGATTCAAATAATGTTGATTAGCAAGGTAAGAGTATTTAATAACTAGTAAGTATCACGAGAACAAATCCTAATTCGGAATTAGATGAGATTACGATGGCCTTAATAACTTCTCTTTATTATCTTGGATAACCACCTAAATAAGAAACGACTAATGATATCAGAACGATTGAAAGTGAATAAGTATCTGATTGTTGTGCTTTTCGTGATCACTTTAATTAAGACACTAATACTTAAAGTGAAAGACCTCGAGATCGGGAATGGTGACTCTTTAGGGGTCGATTTCCTAAAGACGTGGTTTAGTCCACGATTATTCTGGTATTTGCTGGTGTGCCTTTGTGCCCCAGCCAGGCCCTATATCTTACTCTATCTGGCTCTACGGACCTAGTTAGGGGGTATGCATACTTATGGATTAGGTGTCCTTGTCAGTAGGGTACTGAGTAGCTTTATGCACTAGTACGACCAGGGTACCTTTACGTCCCTGGGTTTGTGGTTGAAGGGTACTGAGTAGCTTGTATGCACCGGTACGACCGGTGTACCTTTGTGTCCCGGGTTCTTGATCTCTTGCCAAGGCAAATAAATATAATTGTTGTGCTGATTAAAGAAAGGAAAAACACTAATTACCAAAGTGAAAGATTAATGAGCCGGGCCCAGTTGACTTATGATATTGAGTACCGATCCACCGGATATAATAGTGGCCTAGGAGCGTTTTGCCCTGGATAATGATTATATGTATACTAGTCCACCGGCGAAAATAGTGGGGGTCCTGATCTTAATAAAACAAGTATTGGATGTGAATAAATTATGGAAAGATATTAATCACTTATAGTGGAACACCTTGTGAGTCGGGGCCAGACCGGTCCCGGTGAATAATAGTGGCAAGGAGCGTTCTGCCCTAGAGACCGATCCACCGGCAATAATAGTGGTTAGGAGCGTTCTGCCCTATATGTATTCCGGTCCACCGGCTATAATAGTGGGGTTCTCACACTCACTTGGATATAACCAAAGAGATGATTGAATAATGATGGACTAATGTCTTAAGGCCCAAAAGTATCGATCGTACCTTATAACTTGTTAATATGTGGCAACCTTGTTATATATATGATTGTTATGTATGCACCTCTCATTGCATATGTCTTTAACTTGCATTATGTGTTGCATTGCGGGCCTTTTTTTAAGTGTGGTATTAAAGGGTTACTCAGTACTATAGTACTAAAGGGTTCCCTTCGTGCGGCCCCTGCCTATTCAATGGGCAGTGCCCCTTGCAGATCTTTTCAGGTGCTACTCAAGTAGGCTACGGGAAAGAGAGTAAGGAATTATCCGGAACCATTTAGGGTTTTCTCCTTCTCTTTTAAATTCTTGGTTTTAATGTTAATGCTGTAAATATAACCACCACTGGTGGATTTTGTTCTTGTAAATGATTTGATACGCTACTCTGATTTAAGTATATTGAATCTCTTGTAGATTGTATTTCATTTTCTTTAGCCTTAGCACTTGGTACTAGAATGGTATAAGTGAACCGGTCTGGTACTAAGTGTGGCGGTAATATCCCCAAAATTCACAGTTTGTTATTTTGCTTCCGCTATCTTTTAATAAAACAAAATTTTTCAGTGGTGAATTTTGGGGGTGTTACAGATAATACCTCACAAGAGACAACATATCCACATTTCACATAGTCACAAAGAATCCAAAAAGCATATTTGAACACAAATCATGTACCATATCCACAAGAAATATTCATGAAACAACGTATATAACACATCTAACCTCAAGCTCAACAATAAAACATGCTAGTTAACTTCTCATCATTTCCAGGTTCATAGACATATTTGATTAGTTAAATAGATTTCAAATAGTATGGTAGGACACTAAGGCAATTCCCAAACCAACAATCCAAAACAATAACAAGGTAGGACACTAAGGCGTTTAACGAGCTAACAATCCAAAACAATATTAGGGTATGGCACTAATCTATGGTGTTGCATGAGAGAATTGAATCTATGAATTTTGTATGGGAGAATCTAGGGTTTTGCATGGGAGAATCTAGGGTTTACATGGGAATTTTGGGTTTTGCATGAGAAAGTTTGAAGGTTTTCATGGGAAGGTCGGCGTCTGCATGGGAGTAAAGTTTACGTATGAAAAGTTGACTTGGGATATAAGGAAGGAAATGGAAGAGTTTTTGGAGTGTTTGGAGGCTTTGGGTGAAAAATAGTACATTGGACAGTATAAGGGTACATAAGAAGTTGAGCTAGGGTTTGGGGAAAAACCCTAACTTGAGTACGTGGTAAAAAGGAGAAATAAATAAGGGTGAGTGGAATACTAGAGGATGATGTAAATGATCAAGTAAGGATGAGTATGATTGGTAGGGAAAAATAACAAATGGAATATGAGAAATGGAAAAGTGACATGTGGACACGAGGAAGCTAGGGTTTGGTGCGGTAACCTAGGGTTTTGTGACCACACGTGTTCTTAAGGAGTAAGGCATCATGATGAGGGTTGAATCTAAGAATTTTGAAGTCTATGGTGTTAAAATAATGTAGGTCATGTGAAGTGGAGTAGGATAGACCACATACATCTAAATTAGGGTTTCGGGATAAAACCCTAGAGTGAGGTGTTGAGTGGACTTAGAAGAGTAAGGTAGTGGGCCCTAACCTATATACTTAAGAGTTGGACTTCTAGTATGATATAAGATATGGAGTAAAGGATGTTGGGGCAAGTTAGGAGGTGTAGGAGTATGATGATATGCATCGGGTCCATTGGAGGATAGGCATAGGGAAAGTAAGTCATGCATGTCTAGGGTGAAAGCTTCTAAATAAGATACTATAAAACATTAATCATGTAAAATGAAACATTATTGAGCTAGGTTCCACTAATCCACTGGCAATAAATAGTGGTTAGGGCATTTCGTCATATGCATGACGAATCCACCTGCTATAATAGTGGTTAGGGTATGTTACTCTATGTGTGACCGATCCACCAACTATAATAGTGGCAGGTCCCGAGCTCAATAAACCAAACCCTGAGTTTGTTAAGAGATATAAAAGACACTACGTACTTATAGTAGAACCATATGTGAGCCAAGGCCAACTGATCCATCAATAAGAAATAGTGGTTAGGGTGTCCCGTCCTATATGTGGCCGATCCACTGGCTAATAATAGTGGTCAGGTGCATTATGCCCGTGTGTCTCCGCTCCACCGGCTATAATAGTGGGGCTTTCAGTACTCACATGGATTTGATAAAGAGTATGGTGAAATGATTATCCGTAAGAGATTAATTAATTAATTAATCCGGACTATAAATGGGCCTTTATGTTTCACTTGAATGCTCGTATGCTATTATGTTATCATGTTGACTATATGCTGTTTTTATTATTTTGCTTGGTTTTATATGCTTCTATGTGTTAGCCTTAGTACACGGTTACCTTCTCATTACATAGTGCACTGATCACCCTTTTTATGGGTGCTGCTCATTCCCACGATCAGATGACCCTTTTGACTTTGTGCAAGTGGGCAATGCATATTTTGATGCCTTCGATGTCCATGAGGCATCAAGCGGGGTTGAGTGTTGATCATAAGCTTGGTTCAATAATCAGAGGTACGTTGCCCGAGTCTCTCTTTATTTCATTATGTTTCTTTATGTTAATTATTTTTCTATATTGGATTTTTCCAAAATCAAACATTATTGTTTGTAGACATTATTCCCTTCGAGGAATTTTGACTTCATACTTTGAGATATATAACTTTTTAAGCGTACATAAATTTCTATGCTATGATTCTTCTAGTTTTTCTTTTTATGAACTCTCGGTTTGAGTATTAAATTTAGTTTATTGATAATTCCTTTAGCCTTAGCACTTGGTATTGGAACGGTAGGAGTGAACCGATCTGGTACTAAGTGTGGCGGTAACATCCCTAAAATTCACAAGTTTTGATTTAATTTATTTGCTTCCATTTTTTTTTAAATAGTGAATTTTGGGGTGTTACATTAGAAATGGTTGCCTTCTAGGACGAGATACCCTAGAGACTAGATGTAGCCCTTGTTAACTTTGGTTCTTTGGTGTCTTGATGAACCTTAGTAAAACACTACTTTACTCTATAGGTGTCTTACAATCCTGATAAGGGTTATTAATACTTAATGATTAGGTAAACGAGGTTGAAGGATATTTTTGGCCTTTGTGAGCCAATATAACTAGGTGTACTACTATGTCGCTAGGTTCTAGGGTAAGGGCATTGTGTCGTCTTCGGGTACTAGTATAAGCAGGTGTACCTAACTATACCCAGGATGATTGTATCCCCTTAAGTAATTAAAAATGGGATTGACTATTATTTATGAATATAAAAAAAAGGATTTGATTTAGATTTGTTGGTTTGGTTGTTGTCTTAGTGCCTTAGCTTTAGTAATTGGAATTTTTTTAGATTGTGAAGTTGGTAGTTACCTTAATGCCCTACCTTAATGTTTGGAATTGATTTAGCTACTTAGATATGGATAATGTATTAATCATGATGATGTGAAGTGACTTTATGATAGAATGCTAAGAATGAGACTGTGATGTCTTATTCATTATCCTATGATTATTATATATTGTTATGTCTTGTGTTTTTACCATAAACATGATTTTTTTAATATTGTGTGATTATGTTCAATGTGGGTATGCTATCTATTTGTGAGGTATTATAATTTACTCTGTATGGAAAATTCATACTGATACTAAATTTATAGATAACTATATGAAGAGCATGGATTGATTTGAGGCTTACAGTAGAAGATAAATGGATCTCTTAGAAAGAGGTAATGTTCTCATAATAGGTTTTAGGGTTAAAGAGCTAGGGAAAATGGGACTTATGATAATTATGGCAATAACACCCCGTAATTTGGTAGTTAACACTTTTGCAAAATAAAATTTTTTAGTAAAAATGGGGGTCTTACATAAACCCTAGACTACGACTAGTATCCTTAAAGAAAAAGGCTCTAGCCTCCATACACATATATCCCATTCCACTTTCTTTTAAACTTTTGGTAAATAACATAAGTCACAGATAACAAAACACTATAAGGATTTAATAATATAATTAGGGAAAAGCTACAAGAATGGTGGGTGAAAATTGGAGGAAAATCGAACCAAATTAATGCGAGTGTTTTGGGAAATCATTACGCAACAAATGAGGATGGATGACAATAAGTGCTAAATCCAAGGAGGAAGCAATGGAATAATTTGTCATTATTAGGTCATAAGGAATAGTCTAAGGGCCCAAAGGGGGGTCATTACTGTGGTGGAAATGACTTAAAGAAGGTGGGGTGCTTAGTAGTCAGTGTTGAGGGAATGGAGGGAGTAATGACAATTTATATTGTTGCTAAGGAGTGAAGAGCAGTAGAGGAGGTCAAAGAAAGGTGGTGGCATGTAGTGAATTCAGCCAAATAGAGGGGCTGGGAACGACAACTTTAAGTGGTGGTAGAAGGGTAAGAATGGCAAAGTTTGCTATAGCTAAGGGGTTGGTTTAGTTTAGGTTTATTGCTACTAAGGGGATAGGAGGAAAATAGAGGTTTACGGTGATGGTTGCTGGTGAAGGGTGTGTTGTTATGAGTTTTGTGGTGGTATGAGTAAGGGAATAGTGAAAGATTCCAGTGCTGGGTGAGAGGGAATGACAAAGCCTATAGGTATAGGTATTGGTTGGCTATATTAGTAACGATGAGGAGAAGAGAACAGAGGAGAGTAAGGCTATGATGGTTGCATAATTTTTTGATTAAAAATAGAGGAAGGAAGATGGAGGTCAAAGGCATTAAATGTGTTGTATGTATATACGCATGCATGACTTGAGAAGAGATGAGGTAGGTGAACATCGGGTAAGATTTCAATAGGACCCATCAGCATAGGGTATGGTTGATGAGGTAGGGTGTAGGTGATGAGGACATGGAATGTTTAGGATAGTGAAGAAATCAAATGCAAGAAGAGAAGGAAGCAAGAGAAGGAAAAGAAATTAGGTAGGGGAAAAGGAAAAGGGGAAAGGAAAGGTGGAAAGGAGGAAGAAGAAAGAGGAAGGAGAATTAAGTTTAGAGTTAGGATTTTAGAAATTTTAGATTAAGGTAAAATTGTGGTTTAGGTTTTGGTTAAAATATAGATTAGTTGGAATAAATTCTAAGATTAGATTAAGGTTTAGGGTTATAAAATTAGAGTGATGTAAAAATATTAATTTTTTGAGATGAGAATTAGATTAAGATATTAATTACTCAGGATTTGATTTAGCTAAAATTTGAGTTATTACAATTTTAGATTAAGATAAACATGTTTCTTTTTGCCCATTCCACCCAAATGGTCCTTTTGGGTTGTAGAGAGGTTCTTTTAGGTTGATTTAATCAATGTAATTTTAAGCTAAGTTTAGTGTAACCTATAAATACTTAGGTTCTAATTTAGTGTAACCTAGAGCCTCATAAATTAATGTATAGAGGAATTTATGAGAGTCTATTGTGTGATCTTTAAATCACTAAGGTTTATTGTAAGCCAAAAACACTTATTAAGGATTTAGGGTAAACTAAGAAATAGCTCCATCTTCGTGTGGTGCTAAACACATCGGTCTGTGGACTTTTATCTTATCTTCATGCAACATTAGGCACGTGAGTCTACAAACTTTTATATCATCTTCATTTAACTCTAAACACACAATAACCATGCTTTCGAGCATTTTTTTCCCTAACCTAGATGGCCACAAGTTAGAGCATTGTTTCCTACTTGAGATGGATTGGTTATTCGAATGGTCACGTAGTAATATATTGTTTCCTACGTCGAGATGACCAATGTGTAATGTGAGAATGCCTAACCATGTTGTGTAGGGTTGAGCATTCTCCTACGAGTATGTTCCATGTTGTGATTAGGCCAAGCACTCCCCTAAGGGCCTATTTGAGGTTTAACATTCCCCTAAGAGCCAATTTAGGGGATAAACAACCTCTTAGATTTGTTTAGGAAGTGTTAGTTGCTTATATGAAATCATTTGCTTAAAATATCTTAAATAACATTGTCTTTGGGATATAGAGTACTTTGTGATTACATGAGTTTTATTTTAAGTGATCATTATAGCTATACTTTACTAAGTATTTAAATATATTGATGCACTTTTTGGCATTAGAATGAGCTTGGCATATGAAGGGGAGCAACTAGCCTTCTTTTATAGGCTATTATTGTAGAGTCCTATATAAGGGAACATCGTTTGACCTTGTGTAGGCTACCGCATTCATTTTTCTCTATGTCTTCCTTCTATTTTTTTTTTCTATGATTTAAGTGTAAAATTTATTATGTAATGCTTCTCCATTTATACTTTAAACCATTTCATTTAAAAGGTTCTTCGTCCGTACTCTAATCCCGTGTTAAGTGTGGCTTATATTAGCCTCTAATTAAGTGCCAACAATACCTAACTCTTTGGGGTATAAAAGTTCTTTTATCCTTACACCTAGCATGAAGTAGATATTTTTTATACTTTCTTTATGGTGGATGCAATAATAGCATCCCCATTTTCATTGCAGCTTCTACAAACTCTTTATAAAAATAATAAAATTTTCTAGTTGTGAAAATAAGAGTGTTGCTCACGATATTTACTAGTTCTTGTTGTCATAGTTGCATACACCTAATTGATGTGGTAGCGTATTTTTTTTTCATTGAAGTTGAGATAAGTGGGATAGTGATTCAATAATTTTAGTGATTATGGTAGTGATTAGGGTGATTATGTTAATTATTTAGGTGATTGTGTCCATAACTTTGATGATTCTATGATGCATTCAATTGTGCTTGCAAATGGTGTGAATTTTGATTCCAATTTATTTTTTTAATTAGCATATCTTTAATTTATAGTATTATATAAATAAGAAAAACTTGATCATAATGACTGTGATATTTTTTATGGAAAAAAATATCTTTTCATCTTACCACTATTGTACGAACATTTCACCATTTTCCATGATAACTACATGATCTATTATAGTGATTATGTTGACTAATATGGTGATTATATAAATCTATTTAGTGGTTATGTCTACCACTATGTGACATCCATTTCTATAGGGATTATATATGATATTGTAGTTCTTATATATATTTTTAACGTGATTATGTTCATTATTGTGCGTATTATGTATATTTTTATAGTGATTGTATTTGTTACAAAAATTACATGAAAAAGGGATTTTTTCCAATGAAAGGATTATGAATGACCAAGAGTTTCCTATTAAAATAGGAAACACAATCCAAAATTATTATCATTTTTGAAGGAAAATGGGAGAGAAGGTTATCGTCTAGAAAATATTTAGCAGGAATAATTTCCTCCATAAATTATACTTGGAAGGGGGAAAGAATGGGTAATAGAATTAGTGATAATAAAGTCATCCAAAATAATAGGTGTTAGGATGAAATATTAGGTGGAGAAATTGGTGGAATAAATTGCATCAAAATAAATTCAGTCATGCTGAACTTTTTCATGTGACATGTGATCCAAAATTCTCCAGAATTCATCTAAAAAAGGCCACATGCTATGCATGCATTCAAATTCCAATATTAAAACCTTTAGCACCTCTTCCCTTCCCGTTGTTGTTCCCTTACTTCTTTCTTTCTTCTCTCCCTCTTATTTTGATGGTAAACTTTAGCTTGATGAGGTAAAATCTTTGTGTTTTCTAGCATTTTTTATTTGACTCTAGCTAGTCTAACTTCTATTGTTCTTATATTTTCTTAACTTTTTATTTTCGTAGTTTTTTTTTCTCAATCACCTCTATAGTTGCTGCCACCTTTGGTGATCTGCCACCATTTATCAAGCTTGGTTTTGTTTAGTTTTAGTCAAAGTTTATGTTTGTTATGATTAATCTATTTGTTATATTTGATGATTTCTTTAATTTCTTTGTAACTTGAACCTCTAGCCACAATTTCCCACCACCTCTTTCTCTGACGACCACTATTATTGCCTACTACTATATAGTGTGAGTTTTTTTTTCTTGTTATTTTTGTATATATATATATAAATTGAGTGATGGTTTTTGTTAATAGCCAACTCTATTCCCACTAAAGACAAAAGAGTATTTAAAGGTATTTGGATTTATTCCCATAAAAACATAAACATTTTTTGAATTTCCAGTAAAGATACAAATGCTTAAATTTTATTTTCATTAGGGCATAAACATTTTAATAATGAAAAATTGAAGGTAAAAATGCTTAATTTTTGTTCCAAATAAGACACACACATTTTGACTTATTCTTAGCAAAGCATTAATAAAAATGACTAGAATTACCTAAAATTTAAAGTTTCTAAAACATTATATCTAAAATTCCTATAAAGGCACACACTTTTATATTTTTATAGGAACAAACTTAAAACATGTTTACCTTTAAACATACTTTTTTTTATTAGGAAACATGATTTCAATTTTATAGCATGCATATCATACGTTCGGATGCAACTTGCAAGGTGCTCCTAGTATGGGAAATAGTACACACACACACAAACAGATATATACATATATACATATATATATAATAAGTGTAATACTAATTTAGTTATTTTATTTTTAAATTAATAATTATAAATATAATTATGTTATTTCATTATAATAATTTTAATTTTAGAAAAAGTTATAATTATTGATATTATTATTAATATCATTATTATAATAAATGTAATAATAAAACATCAATCCAAATTAAAATAAACATCAATCCAAAGAAACAAAAAACATATTAAGCAAAGCTTAAATAAACACCAAGGTAAAGAATTAAACATATCAAAAATAGTTTAAACAAACATTAACCTGAAAAAGAAATATTATCGAACAAAACATACTTGAAGAGTATGTTATGAGATATTTTTCTACTTAAATATTATTAATTTGTACTCTCACTATACTTTACACAATATACTTGGTATATAATAGAATCTGCATCAATTCCGCAACCACAAGACTAACCGAATATGAGATTTGAAATTGATATTCATTTTTGCACTGCAAGATGTGTCCATTTACTGCCTATGTAAGGGCTGCCATGGTTATTAACTTCCTCATGCAATCCACTATCCACATTACACTTAACGAATTCTACTAGGGGAGGTAACTATCTATTAAGTTGGTTGCATTTGCCTTGGCGTTCAACCTTTATTTCCGCCATCTTATTTGAGTCTACTTCCAGTGAGCTTTAGTTGTAGTATTTCTTTGTTGAATATATCATAGTGTACATGTTCAACATAACGATAGATTAATAAATAGTAAGCAGAAAAAAAAAAACATCAACATAACATTCAACAGAGTTGTCTGAATAAAGCACGATTATGTTGTTTGGACGCACAAAGATACTAGGATCTTCATCGTGCGTTCTTTTTGTCTGGTGCACTATCAGTCTTTCTCCAAGGACAAGTAGAGTACTAGCCCAACCAATATAATGTGGAGAAATTTAGCGCCTCCAAGGTTTAAGCTCACAATATAGTTTTGCGGTTCAACATAAGCTCAATACTAATGAAAGGCTAGCTAGATTGCAAATCATCGATATATGTGATGCCGTTTATCCTTTCTACAACTCAAAGCAAGAGATGATCAATCACCTTTTTTTTGCATTGTTCTATGACAAGGAATGTCTGGTATGAGATTTATGATTGGGTTGGCTACCTCTGGGTGATCCCAAAGTCAGTTGAAGACAATGCTACTTCGTGGCTAGGAGCTTTCAGGAAGGGTCTGAGGGGGGAGATTTGTCAAGCCGCCTTCTTTACTAATATAGGCACCATTTGGGAGTTGAGGAATATAAGAGTTTTTGATAAGATTGATGTGTGCAGTGAATGGATGCTTATACTTATAAAGATGAGAATTAGTTTCTAAATTAAAAATGGTAGAAAGGAGTTTCCTTATAGATCAAAGGAGGTGGTCCACAATGTCCAAGCCTTGTTGAGTTAGGAGGTTTTCCTTTGTTTCGGGTGGCTTTTGTATGTATTGTTTTTAGTGCTTTTGTGCACTACTAATTATCAAAAAAACATCATTTTGGGGAGATACCTTTTTTAGGTAGTGTTGAATAGATTGATCGGCTACTATGTTCTAAACATGCTAAAATACCATGAGCTAGAAAACTCGGATCGACACAATTCGCTGCCCTATCATGAATAATGTTATTTTTTCAATATTCCGAAAAAATAGTTAGGAATGTTAGGACGTAGAAAATCCAAGTGACTATATATGTTTGTCCTCACATAGGGCTGCTGGTAAAATTTATTCAAGGATACTCATAGTTTTCTTAATTAAATCCACTAACCTACATTATTTATACACTACTTTTTTTTATACGTAGAATTGTATATTAATAATAAAGATTTTGCCTTACAATCATTATCATATACCGCATCCTTCCTTTCCTTTCTAGAAAGAATTTGAAAGGGCGTTATTCATTTGCCAACACAAAATTAAGGATTATCAAAATAGGCAGTTGGCCAACCACCCTAACATAGAACATGCAGGAACATATCTACCCTACTTAGCCTAGGATTTGCTAAGGTTGTTATGTTTGTAAATGGTTTAGGTGGGCTCTTGAGTTTTTGATGTAGGTTTACGTTATTCTTTTGGAAGTAATAGAAGTTTACTTACCAAAAAAACATATACACCCTACTTCCTCAAAGTATTGAAGATACCTAGCATCTGCAAATAAACTCCTCTCAACATAGCCACTAGAGAAAAAGGGAAACATAATTCGAGATGCCAACATCGGCTACTGCCAGAGTCAAAAAGATTAACATTCCAAACCCATTTTCGCACATGAGGTAGGCCTTTCTTCATCTAACCACAAAACAGAAAAATAAAAATAAAAATCCATCTCAGAACAAAAGGAGTCTATTCATGAGTATCAATTTACCGCATGACCTCAACTGCCATCGTTGTGTCCCACCCCCAAGACTGAAACATCACTTCAGCTGCTAGGAGCATCCTGCACATGCTCTATCCAAGGGTGCTTTAATGTTGAAAAGCATGTCATTTCTTTTTTCCAACCTCATTTCCCAGAGACTCCATACCAGCCCATAAGGACCTTCGAACATTTATCTGCAAAGACAGTATTTTGATTTTTTATATTTTTTAGAACCAAACGGTGAAATCAGGAAGAAAAGAAAAGAAAGAAAAAAGAAAAAGAAAAAAGCGACAAGCTCCCTGCAAAAACACCAACTAGGAGCATATTGTAGCTACTCCAGCATATAGGCGTCAAAATACACCAAAAGAAAACTAACACAACCAGCTTGAGACATAATCAACAGCACTTTTAGATCACCAGCGGTCCCCTCAAGTCCGTCATATTGTTGCCAATCCTACTAAAAACACTCCAGCAACATAATAGGCTTAGACGCAGTGAGCATCGAGCCACTCGTGTTTCTCTTCCTCGATCAACGTCACTAGCCGTTTGTGTGCGCATCCTACGGAATCTTATTGTGTTCTGTGTTGCTAATTTTCTCTGCAGTCTCTTCTTAATCTTTAACTTGATTTTTCTATTTTTTCTTCGGTTCATGTGCAGCTTTCACACATGCCACGAGGCATGGTCTTCAAATCTAGGAGGAATCGAAGGTCCCGTCACCAATATTGAGACAAAGGTCACTACCTAACCGAGCCCCTGAATAAGTTTTTGGGTAAGCTTCTCGGCGAAGGTAGTCACCAGATGTCTCATTTAGGGGCACTTGATTGTCATTTGAACTTTCCTGCATGCTGTACATCCACATTTGTCTCCTCTTGTGCCTTTACTAAATACTGTTCTAGTGCATGTGGATCCTCTGCCGTCATCTCCTTAGGAACTTGCCCGTCAGGAAGCAGAACATTTCCCTCTTAGAGTCAGGTATACAGGAGATCGCATTTGAGAACGATAACCTTTCCATACATTGACTACCCCACCTGCTCCGAGGCTTCCCTGTTGAGGTTTAAGAAGAGCCCATCATAATGATTGTCTGCTACTAATGTGGCATCCGTACTCTGCTTCTACAGACCTTTCTTCTTCCTCCTCACTTGAATGTTCATCTTTGGTTGTGACGTTGACAAAAGGTTGTACATTTAAATTTAAAAATCAATATTTAAAGATATAAATATTTACCATTTATTTTTAGGAAGGCCTAAAGGATCTAAAACTTTATTAAAAGTATAAACTTTTATAATTTATTCTCATTAAGAAAATTGTTTTAAAAAAATTAAGTTTGACTCTTCAGTAATTTTAATTATTTTTATTTATATCATAATGAAAGCAATGTCTAAATATTTATATCTTTATAAAAATAATTTAAAATATTTATATTTTAATAGAAAAAAATTCCAATCAATCCTATCTATACGGGAAACTAAAAATATTTATATTTCTGTGGGAACAAACACAAAACACTTATCTCTTAAATATATTTTCGTTAATTATAATACAATAATACCTTTTTTTTGTTCTTTAGTAATTTGTCATGATTACATTGTCAAAGTCATCCTTAATAAAAAAAAATTTAAAGTATACAAATTAGGGTTTATTTAAATTCACTTATTGTGGATATTTATCTAAGATAACTACTTATTTTTAAAAAAATTCAAGCTAAAAAGGTTTTAACATAAATAATTATCTTAAAAAGTTATTAAAATAACTACAAACAATATGCTATAATTATAGTTGTTCAATAAAAGAGAGTGATGTAAAGCATTTTCTTTTTCTTTTCTCAAATTGTCTGCCATATATAAAAAAATCATATAATATGCAAAATCTGTGCCCCAAAAGTTTAAAACGATTATATAATAGATTAAAATTCTTCTAAGAAAAAGTATATTAGAGAGTGCTTTAGGATCCAAATGCACCAAACAAGCCTTAAAGCCACGACGGCAAAGAGTATTGACTACAAAAAGAATAAAATTTACAGTAAAGTATGTCCATTTGATTAGACTCCCTTTTAGTCGGAGTGAAGCTTTATTTGATTTCACCAATTTCGAGCTCTTTATCTCACCTTTTTAATCCAAAATAATTCTAAATAAATAAATACAAGTTAACATAAGAGCCGTTGAATTTGTTATCCTTTTGTAATTCATGAATATATTTTTTTTCATTTTTTTACTTAACTCAACTAGTCCTATTCCTCAAATACCGTTAGTTTTTGGATTTATAAGGAGCTCCTAAAGATAAGTATAAATATTTTTAGTTATATTATAATAAACTACATCTCTAGCAGATGAGTTTAATATGGTAATAAATGTTAGCTATTGGATATCATAGATCCTAAGTTTAAAGATCTATTTTCTTCTTTTGGTATTATAACACATTTATGGTATCATTAATTATATAATAATTTATACTTGCTTTCATTGACCCCTTATAAATAATAATAATAATAATAATAATAATAATAATAATAATAATAATAATAATAATAATAATAATAATAATAATAATAATAAACTACATCTCTTGGGCAATAATGTGTTGCCCAACATAAGACCATCTATGCTATGAAAATATGAATATAGGATTGTTCTACTTGTTTCTAAGATCAAGAACATTGGTAGTTTGCTTAGAGAAATATGGAGTAGATAAACATTTAATTGTAATAGAATTGATAAGTTTAAATGGGAAGAAGCTTGAATGGGTATGGATGCTTTGGAATAAAAGAAAATGGGAGAAGAAATCTTAGTGCTGTCAAATGAGAAGAAGTTGAAAGAAATGATAGACCATTATGTTGTTTTCAACCAAAAGGCATCAAAATAATGTTTTTTCGGGGCTATTTGTAACAATGTTTTTTTAATAATAATAATAATAAATAAATAAATAATAAAAAAGAGGAGTAGACAATAATGTTTCAACACCTTACACATGTCAACCTATGATTTGCCTAGCTAATTTCGGATAAAAAAAATTGTATATCCATTTTCTACTAATTTTTTTCCTTTAAAAAAATAAATATTTTTTTCTATAAATAGAGTGTTAGTTTACTTCATTTGCCTATGAGATAAGCTTTCTACAAATATTTATAATTCTACTCCATATTCTCTCTCCTCTCTTCAAATTTTATTATTTTAATATAATATCTCATTTTTAGAAATTTAAACCATAAAGTGATAATTATGTGTAATTAGCTATAATAGTCAATTTAGGAGGTTACATATTAAAAGTATTATTATTATGTGTATTATTATAACACACTATATATAAATTAATTAGGGTAAAATTTGGGATAAAAATGGGGCTATTGAATTTAATTATATTTTTTACCCTAACCTAAACCTAATTTTACACCCACATAATTTCATTTTTCATTTCTCCTTCTTTTATTTCTTTTCCTTTTTATTATCCACTTACCCGATCTATTTTCCTCATCCTCACCATCACCCCTACACATGCTTTCACTATGCCCCATACTCCATTAGCTACACTTTACCCCCATCAACTTCTACCTTCTAAGCATAGGTGTTGGCTTTCTGACCATGCTTTGCCTAATCTCTCCCTCTATACATGTGTGTGTGTGTAACACATTAATGCTCGAATAACCTCCTTCTCTCTCTATTTTTTTCTATCAAATTTCACCACCCAAATAAAGGACCTTCCTCCTTCTTTCCATCCTCCTCACCGTTGCCAAGTAGCCCCCCAAACCCTACCTTCGACAACCCTCACCAAAGCACCACCCCCACCATTAGTGATCCACACCAAAACTCCCCCATAACCACTAGCCAAACTCCCTGCAGCCCTCTATTTTTTCTCTTTCCCTTTTGCACCAACAACTTTAGCCATTTGCTACCCCCATCCACTAGCACAAACAGTCTTTCTCTAGGCCATTCCTTTGATAAAAGTCATGACAACACCCCACCTTCACACATCAACATCCACAAAAGCTACCACCTGTCCTTCAACCATTCCTACTAATCCCTCACCCCTTTGCTCCCGTAAAATCAACTATAACCCCACTACAACACTATCCTCTATTGCACTTATTTGTCTTCGGTGAAAACCACTACACATCAACCTCTATCTCTAGCTAAAGTTGCCACACATTTCCCCTAGCTTTAGTAGTTAGTTTCCACTACACCTCAGCCTTACTCTTTGGCCCTTTTAGTTGAAGCTTTCCCATTCTTCCTTGGCTCCTCCACCATTGCTCACCTCCTATTATTTCCATTATTCCTTGCTCACTCCTCATGTGCCTTGTTCCTTTTTGCAGTCTTGCCTTAAGGGCTTTCCCTTTCAAATATTTTCTAACCCTCTCCTCCATTTTAGTGTTAAGTAACTCTTAGTTATTGATGTATTGTATTATATGCTAATATATGTGTGTGTTGATATAGTGGTTTTGAAAAGGTTAAGTGGAGACTAAGCTTGGGTGGGTCTTTATTTAGATTCTTGCTTGGATA
This sequence comes from Tamarix austromongolica, assembly GCA_039764185.1. Lineage (NCBI taxonomy): Eukaryota > Viridiplantae > Streptophyta > Magnoliopsida > Caryophyllales > Tamaricaceae > Tamarix > Tamarix austromongolica. The sequence continues at coordinate 73,209,356 of CM077816.1, read as the reverse complement.
AGAGGTAAACTACGCCCTTCTACTAAGATGCGAAATCATATGGCAACACATAAAAGTCATTATGTGTTAGGGTATGATTTATACATGCATTTTGAATGGTTGTATGTGTGTGTGTGTGTGTTTCACACATGGAAGTTATACATTATGTATGTAAGTATGATGAATTGGCATGAAATATGAAAGTATAATAAGAAATAATTAACATGTATCCACTTTATCATATACACATGTGTAGTTTATTAAATGATTAATGTATGCATGTCTAGGGTTTTAATAAGTGTAACCTTGTTAAGTTATGAGGTAATTTCCATGATAAGTGCTCCATGAATATCATTTCAAGGTTGTTAGGGTTGATATTATAAAAGTATGCACACATGATTAGGGTTAGGATATGATAATTACTATTTGTATGATCTAGGGTTAGGAATACCTCATCAAATGCATCAAGATCTTAATTTCCCTATTAAATGTTATAAATATGTATATATGTGTTACATGGAACATGTGATAAATTAGAAACATATGATTAGGGTTTGTGGATGTAACTTATTAAATGCATGAAAAGTAAAAAAAAAATACAATTAATCATTGGATCGTAAAGATTACCTACATGATAAAATAATGTGAAGCATTGCCTTTTAGTCTTTGATGAAAAATTACTCATAATGATGATGTGTGGTACAGAACTAAAGAAAATGGTTAATTAGGGTTTTAAGGGAATTTTGGTTAATTTTGACCTAACATATTGTTGCTAAAAAAAATTGGACATAGGATAGCCTTATACTTTTGATAGGTTGACCTTGGTGTTGACTTTGAATTTAACATAGATTGACGACCTTAGGATTTACCTTAATAAATGGAAATAAAGAAAATTAAATAATTATAGAAATGAAAATAATTGTCCAATATATGATCACCTTATAAAAATATGAATGCCTAAATTTGAATACCTTAAGTTCAAGAATAGTTGCTCTCTGGCGGTAACTACCCTAGAGACAAGGTAGGAGTTCTCAAGTTGTTTCATTTACTAATTTGTCGTTGCGCACAACTAAGGCCCTAGTCTACTCTATAGGTGACCTACGATCCTCATAGAGGTATTAAACTTAAGAATTAGGTTTCCTATGTTGAGAGGGTGTTGTGTTGCTTTGTGTACCAGTATGACCAGAGTATTGTTATGCCTTTGAGTTAGATGGTTTGATGATATTGTGTTGCCTTGTACGTCAGTATGACCAGTATGCTTTTATGCCTCTGATTTATTATTATATCCCACTCAAGTGATTAAAAATTGAATTAAATTACTTGTAAAAATGTAATGGATTTGTTCTAGGTTGTTTGTTTGGTAGCTTCCTTTGTGCGCAACCCGATTTTGGTATGTTCCTTGGTATTTGCCTATGTGCCCTACCTTTGTATCTATAATTTATTTGGATGAGTTAATCTAATAGTTGGCTTAGTGCTATACTACAAATTTGGAATTGATATGGATTATTGCTTTAGTAGTTGGCGCAATGCCCTACCTCGATATTTGGGTTTCTTTTAACTATATTGGTTGTGGTTATTTTATAATCGCATGATTTCTATAATGTATCTATGCTATGTTTATATATATATATATATATGTCCCATGTGGGTTGCATGTTAGTGTTGTATAATGGTTTAATCAGTACTATAGTACTGATAGGTTCCATTTGTGATCCATTTCCTATTCAATGGGTATTGTTTGACTTACAAGAATATTTTGAGGGATCAGCTTGATGGTTTCTATTAGAGGTTTGAGAGTTAAAACTATTTGGTGCTCGGCCTAACATTTTTTGATCTGGATATTCCTTAGACTCTCAAGTCCCTTGCTATTTCTACTTTTATCATATTAAAATAGATTTTTTCTGATTCTTTTGTATTTATCACAACAATATAATTTGTAATGAAATCCCTATTTTGTTCTTATCTTCTAAATGTTAGTTACGTACAATAACGTTTTATCCTTTACACTTCGTATAATAATGGTAGAGGATGTCAGACTTATATTGAGTGTAGCAGTAACACCCATTATTTCATGTAATTAATGGTTCTGTAAAAATTTTTAAAAATAGTAGTAAATTATGGGGTGTTACAATTAACCATTAAATTTATTATTAAATTAACCTCTTTAATTATTAATATTGGGTCTTTAATTACTATATTATTATTTAGATAGATAGATATTATTGTTGTTGCTGTTGTCGTTGTTTTAATTATCATTATTCATTTTTTATTCATTAGTATTTTCTCTAATTTTAGGTTAATTACTTTATCAATGACTTTTTCTTTACGTTTATTCTCTCATAAAAATAAAACCTTTCAAAACTAAGAAAACTCTTATCCATGTATACCAAACAAACTGTCTGCTTATCAAATTCCTCACCCCAACTTTACAAAATTGACCATCAACTTACCATAACATTCGTGAAATGCAAAGTCAGCCTATGCCACCACAATTCTAACATTTTAGAATATTAGAGTGCCTTCAAATTTTGAAGCCTTTATAGTTTAACATCACACCTATAACTGAATACTATTACACATTCAAATTTAACCCCCCTTTTTAATAGAACCATCACATTTCAACCAGGGATATTTTCCAATGAGAGTTCTAGAAAATTCTTCAACAAAATATATTGTAGGTAACCGATCACCATTAAAATTATTCCTTTACAGCTAGAACTATATAATGATAAATAGGCATGTGTTGAGGATGATTTAACTGATGAATTAACTCTTCAAAGTGGAAAATTATCAAAATTCTGTAAAACTGGTGCCCCTCTGTGCAAATCTTTGAAAAATATAACTACTTACAATTATTTAAAAAATCAAATATAATTAAATCAAATTTCATGTTTTTTATTCGACAAAAAAAATGGTTATGCTCCTCTAAAGTAGCAACCATTATTTTTTTGTCAAAGAAATATTTAGATTAGCTATCTCCTTAATGTCGAGACTTGAACTTGTATCTAGAAAAAATAATTTGGGTCAAATCTTCACCTTATAGGACCTAACTACAAGCACTAAAAAGTATAGTAAATCATGAAAAGAAAAAAAAAAAAAGAGGAAGTAGTAATCTTTATTATTAACCCCTTAAATAATACAAGAATATTGAACGTCACTCACAATATTTTTCTCCCACCAAATTTACAAGACACCGGTGAATTGGCATCTTGTAACCATGGGTAAATTGAGGGTAAAACGGTAATTTAATCTGCCATTATACTGAGCACGGTAAAAACCTTTTACAGTGGTAGGAGAAAACTCCATCATATAAGTTTGATATGGTAGGCGATTGGTCGAAATATTTAACTTTGAATGACAGTAAACAACGACAATGATTGACATTTATTTGTCTTTATAAGATTAACTACTACGAAAGTTTTAAACTGCTATTTCATTTTGCCGTAAAACTGCGGCTAACTCTATCACTCACTCCATTTTAGGATTAGTAATTTAGGACGGACAACTACATTAATTGCCGCCGAGGCTATATTTTTTTTATTAAAAAAATTCTATTATATACATCCCAGCTATTACGGATACCTACAGTGTATAAATATACAAACTTTAATGCTTCGAACCATATTAAGCTTACAAAAATTATGAAATATCACAAACATTAATACCTGGGGTGTTTTACAATTGACAGCAATTACGATAAGACAAACACAAAATCTAACTACTATTCACCAGCAAAATAACGAAGAAAAACAAAAGACAAATGAATATTTTCCAACTTTGCTATTTCAAAATTATTGTATAAGATGCATGTATATGTCGACAAATGGCCAGTAATTGATTTACATTTTATTAAATAAAAATCAATAATTCAAGCAATCTAGATGTTGTAGTATTGAGGTAAAACATTTTTCTTTCTTTACTCCAATATACAAATATTTATTTAAGATGATTACACTTATAAAGCATACAAATTTTGCTTACATTATATTTCAAATAATCTTTATGTGCTCTAATGACACATCCATATAAAGCATATCATGCTCTTAATTATTTCCTTATCAAAAATACAACAATTATAAGTTTATGAAATTATATAAAATTATAATTACCAAAATTTAATAACTATTAAACAATACTTACATGCATATATTGTGCAGCATTTTGTTTATATTTCTCTCAAGCTCATTGTCTACCCCCTTTCATGTACCAAAATTATTTTAAGTAAGAAAGAAACATTCGTCATGATCATCTCGTATGCATATGTTATAGATTTCATGGTCATCAAGATTGGAAGAAGATGGTTAATCAAGGGACAAAATATATTTCTCTATACAAATTATCTTGGTCATTATCAAAATTCCAACTCTTTGATCAATATAATAAACCACTTTTTATTTGGTGGATAAGTAATATAAAATACTTGATTTGCTTGTAATGCATATATGAATGGGATATAATTATGGTTAACTCTATTAAGATTAACTTAGGGGAACCTATATCTTTTGTTGACACATGTTGCTAAATGTCAAATCAATTTCATTGACAAACAAGAACCCTAAAGAGGAATAATTCAATTCCCCTATATTTTTAATGACCTCACAGTATGATAATTTTTTATATTTTTTACTCTTGAACTAGAAAGATGCAACACTTATATTACCAATGATATACAACTATTTTGCATTCTATTATTTTATATCAAAGGCCTTTTATGTTGAAATTATATGCATTTAATAAATAAAATTCTAGCATAAAGCATGAAGTGAAAGGCCTCTTAATAAACCAGACAATATGACAAATGATGATATATTATCACCCCTTAAAATCTCCTCAACCCCATGGTTAAATGAGACATTTTATTGATCTAATATCCATTTTTCTCTTTTAAATGGATATAAAGACCTCAACATATCCATGTGTTCTCTTATATAAGATTCAACATCATCTTTATGATATGCATAAAATTAGCCTTTCCGAGTAATTTAGAATCCTAAATAGTGACCACACAACATCCTATACCCTCATACTTTCAAGGGTTATACTACTTCTAAGTCTTGGAGTATCTATGGCAGAAGTTTTGAATATGGACTCTTAATAAAATTCAGTTATTTCCCTTACAAGACAAGCTTTAGTTGTGCACCCTTTTTGCTTAATATGATTCTTTGCATACCCTTTTAAGTACTTTATCATACACACAAAGGGAGATAACCATTTACTATGAACTATGGCACATAATTTGACCCCCTTATCTAAATGAACTATGATGATAAAGAATGATGGTGGAAATTTTATATCAATCTGACATATTATAACAAGTTGTCATGGCATAGAGCCAAACCAATTGATATCAATAACATTACCACACACATTCTAAAGGATAAGATAAAATATAGGCATTACAAACTTGGTCAAACATAATAAAATGTATAACCAATTATAGCAAATTGAGAAGTAAAACATGATGATCTTAAGATTTTTTACCCACTAATTTTAAGTCTTTTAAACAAAAATAAGGCTTGATATTTTTTATGTATACCCATCTATAAATTGAAAACCAATTAATGACTAATAAAAATAATTTTTCTTCTTTTGGAAAAAGTATAACATGCATGTAGGATGTAGAAGTGTTTGGTCTTTCATATAATTTGTTGTAATTTTTTTTTCTAATACCCATGTGAACCAAACTTTTCCTAGCATTTTTTTCATCATTTATCTTAAAAGGAACATGTTGAGTTTCTTTGTTTTGATTCTAAAAATAATTAAGTTCTCTACTTCTATAATTAATGGTTTTACATGTTAGAAATTTATAGAGTTATGCATATTGAAGGCCTGAGATAAATAAGTGAGTTGGGGAACTAGAAAAGTGTGAAGATCTTGAAGCTTGGAAGAGGCTTTAAGTTTTAAGTATTTGTGTAAGGTATTGAAGTAATATTAAGGACTCATACAACACTAAATAAATGGAGAAGTTTCCCAAATTGTTTTTGAGCTTTGAAATTTTGGAGGAAACTTGGGATGAGTTTCATTTTGAGTTCCATATCTACTTTTAACAAAAGTACTCCAAAAAACAAGGAGATTGTTTTTCACCACGTATTTTTTCTCAACAATTAGTAGAGATAATACTAGTAATAAAGTTTGAACAATAAGGTGTTTTTACTACCTACACAAGAGGTAAATAGGTAAAGTCTTCCTTTAAGCTAAATGTTGTGGAAACTAACTGTCAACCGCTAAAGCATTCATATGTATTTATGTAGGCCCATGAGAATTGCTAGCTGAGGAGGAAGTAGGTATATGCTTGTAATTATGGATAACTTTTCAATATTCACTTGGATTCTATTTATATCCTCCAAGGAAGGAACTTTTTATGAGTTTATAGATATTGTTAAAAGGAGACAAAAGCAAACTAACTTACAACTTAAGATTTTTATATCTGATCATAGAAATGAGTTTGATAATTGTAAAATCATTGAGTGTTGGAGAACAAATGGGGTTTAACATAACTTCTCAAATCCTATAAGGCTATAACAAAATAGAGTGTTTGAATGAAAGAACATGACTTTGAGAGAAATTACAAGAACTATTTTACTTTCCAATGCTCTACTCATGAAATTTTAGGTAGAGGTTGTGAACACTCCTTGCTACATATTGAATAAAACCTTGATCAAACTAATGCCTAATAATATTCCTTATGAGTTGTTTAGGGGAAGGAAACTAAAGATTAAACACTTGAGAATTTTTGTGTGCAAACGTTTTATGCCAAATAATAGAAAAGAAATACTTGATAAATTTTCTTGTAAGGAGTAGTGAAGAAGTTTTCCTAGGTTATTTTACTCACAACAAAGCTTATAAAGTCTGCAATAAAATAACAGTGTACATAAAGGAAAGTGTTCATATAGTATTTGATGAGTCCAACAACTTGAGTTCTGTATATGATTATGAATTTGACATAGGAATGATAAAAGGAATATCAAGTTAGGGGGGATAGTAGATAATCTTTGAAGGAACTAAAATAATAATAGAAATATATCCACTAGACCTTATAGAGCAATAGAATGGTCAAAGAACTAATGCATCTACAACTCAAGGTTAAGGTTCTCAAAGACTAAGGAATGAAAATCCTCATGATGTCTAAATTAGGAAATTCAAAATAGATTTTCACTTTATAATTATTATGTAAATTTTAGCTTCCTCTTCACTATTGAGCCTCACAATTATGTTGTAGCTCTGATAGATGAAATTTTAGTTTATTTGTATTCAAGAAATGCTAAATAAATGTAAGAGAAGAAAAGAGAGGCATCTAGTTCCCAGATAAAAAGACTAATCAGTGATTGGAACCAAATGGGTATTTGAAAACAAACTAGATGATTCTAGAAAAATCATAAGGAACAAAGCAAAATTGGTGGTACAAAGATATAGTTTGGAAAAAGGAATGGAATATGATGAAACCTTTTCCACAATATCCATGATTGAAGCCATTAGAATGCTAGTGGCATATGCAACACACCAGAATTTCAAGCTATAACAAACAGACATAAAGAGTGCATTTATGAATGACTACCTAAAGGAGCGTGTTTATGTAGAACAACCATCAAGATGTGAAGGTGTTGATATTCCTCACTACGTTTACAAACAAAATAATTCCCTATATGTATTGAGGTAAGAACCCCCAAGCTTAGTATAAGAGACTGTCAAAATTTTTGATATATAACAAGTTTGTAAGTAGTCAAAGGACAAGATACTATTCCTTAGGATAGAAGGAACTGATTTGCTAATAGAAATCTATATTAATGATATCATATTTTGCAATTAACAATGTTTTCTATGATGAGTTTGCAGATATAATGAAAATTGAATTTGAGATGAGCATGAAATCTCTTCCTAGAGCTACCAATCAAGCAAACAAAAGAAGAAACTATGATAAACTAATAGAAGTGACCAAAGGAACTAATCAAGAAATATGTCTTGGATAGTGACAAAATCTATGACACTTGAATCCCATCCAATGTCAAACTACATAGGAATAAATAAAAAAGGAAAAAGATGTGGAAGAAATGGCCTATAGAGGTATGATTTATTCATCATTATATCTTATTGCCATTGGACATGACACAATGCTTAATGTTTGTTTGTGTACAAGGTTTAGGTAATGGTTGATATCTTGGTCCTCCAAGAAACAAAACTCAGTTGCACTATCAACTATTGAATCTTTATATGTTTAACCTACCATGTGTTGTGTTGAGTTACTATGGATTAAGTAATAATCGCATGATTATAGTGTTTAGGTAAACTTTATTCCAATCATGTGTGATAATAATTTTTGTTATTAACATTGTGAAAAAATTGATGTAAAAATCAAGGACAAATGACATATATATTTGGTTTCATTTCTTAAGAGATAATGTTGGAAAGGAATTAATTGAAAATTGTTTTTTATGATACTAAAGTTCAAATTGATTGTACTTTAGCTAAGCCTTTGTGATGAAACCTGGACGGGTTTCACATATATTTCGCCGGATCGCAAATTAAATCGAACGCGGGGTTCAATTCACTAAGATGATTTTTCTCCAAAGGAAGATTAGAAAACTCAGAGCGCAGTTGAATCAATGGCTACTGAACTTGTAGAACAGAAAAGATCAAGAAGCAGATCAAGAAGAGATCGGGAAGAAGAAGAAGAAGTTGCGAACGAGGAGATCACGAGAGAGAAGTCAAGAGAGAGAGAGAGAGTTCCATAAAATGTAATCACAAATGTATTCGACCAAAAGTGTCCTCTACAACCGGTGTATACGCCCTTTATATGTCGTACATTACAAGAGAAAGAAATACAACGTATACGATCACTGGCCTACATTTTCCCATACAAATCAGCCCAAGGATCAGCCGAGACATACACACATGGATCGAGGGGTTGGACAAAGAAACAACCCATTCTTACAAAATAATTACAATGAATAATAATCCAGGTTTATGGATTTACAAATAATTTCCATCAACTAAAATATATAATAGTTAATCATGGTTACCAAGGGTTGAGTAATCCACATTCCAACTAACCCAATAAATATGGGTCGGGTGGTAGATTACACATCCAGCTTAAATCCCACTAGCCAAATATGCCAGTGAATGCATCACATGGGATTTTTTCTACAAATTAATACAACACAATTTCTATAACAAATCCCAGCAGCAGCTACAACAATCTCCTTAATCCATTCCCATGTTTTGAATTAATTTCCTGAACAATCACACAATAAGAAAACAAATTATAGGTACAACATAATCTATAACAATTAATAGAATTATTTAAATATAAATTTTGGAGATATATATTACTTTGAGTTGAGATAGATTCAAGAATCTCATATTAGAACAGGGGATGATTAATATTCATTAATGAGGCTAAGTTCCTTTGAAAACCAATAACAATCTAGAGAAGGTATGCCTTATAATGTTTGTGCATCTTTATGATTTAAGTCGATATAAAGCCTCATAACAACATAAGATGTGGATATAAAAAATAAGCTTATGTGACTTGTTCATTATGCATAATATTTTTGTTAGGAAAACTGGTATCCATACTAAGAGTATTGAAGTGAGAAACAAAGAAGAGTTTCCAAATTACTTATAACTCTAATTTTTAAAATTCTTTTTAGCGTTATTGTTCAACTGTAAGCACACATTGCTATTATAAAATTTATGAGTTCATGATAGTTTTTCCATAATTTTTTGATACAATAATCAATCCTATTGATTAATTATCATTTTTCATTAGCCATATATCTTATTTTAGTTTCCCTCCATGCATCCATTCATTCTTGCAGCAACATTTCTTACATATAAACTTCTCAACCTAACTAGATGAATCTCTCATAATAATCGTCTTTATACTCTTCTCTTCAAACCAAATGGCTATCCAAACCTTACATAAATGATATGCTAAAACCACTAAACCAAAGGTTTAAGAAACTATAATGAAATAATCAAATAAAACCACAAAAGTTGTTAGTAATGTAGCTCGCAGATCCTCTAGGTTGTGAGGAACTGCTATAGAAGAATTCTTGAAATTAAAGATTATGAGAAGAAATATTGATGATGTAGTTCATAATGAAGAAAAGGGTTCCTTAGAGTAGAGTAAGTTGGGACCTAGTGTGGCTTTAGAAAAGATAGAGAAGGTGCAGAAGAAAAACAAAGAGGAAAAAAAACAAAAAGGAAAAATGATAAATAAGAGACAGAGAGGATAGAAAAGGAGTAAGCAAATGAGAAGAGTAGGAGGTTGATAATAAAAAATTTGATGTAAAGGATGTTGAGTTTCAAGGGGGAAAGTTAGGTAAAAAAATGTTTCCCCTATTTTATAATAAGCATATAGTGAAATAAGAAGAAAGGCTAGGTTTCTAGATAGAACCAAAAGAAAAGGAAGTGTTAAAGGTTGTGGAACAGACAACAAAGGATGAAGAAACTATAAAAAAATTGGTGTTTGATATGGATGAGGAAAGTCAATATAAAGGAACTGAGAATGAAGGATCCTTATAGGAGGATGAGAAAAGGGATGATGTTACAGAAGAGGAAGAAACCTATGAAGGAATTGGCTCTATTGATAAGTTAGAGGAAGAAAGTGAAAGTAGTGAATCAAACAATGAGTCCAAATCTGAAGAATCAAAGGATGATGAGTCTACCAAAAATAGTGAAGAGGTAAGTGTGTCTATGGGAAAGAAGGAAATTCTTGAGAATCTAGTGAAGGCTAGATACTCCAAGAAAGAATGTATGATAATGATGAAGGAACTAAAGAAATAGGTAGAGTGACCCAAGGAGGAGCTATCATATAAGGAAGTTGACATTAAGATGGTGGAAAGAGATCTATCTTAGGGAAACATCACTATAAATAAAAAAAAATATTTTCAATATATTAGATATCCTTCCATGCCTTCTATCTATATGAGGTGATTTGCAAATAGAACTAGGAAGTTCTTGACTACTTGGACTTCTAGTGCCCTAAGAGATGTTGTCTATTTTGACTCTAAGCTTATATGGAAAAAAGGAGTGGTTTAATATGAAATGAATGGAGCCACCATCAAGTTCATGATAAAGGACGAGGGAGTAATCTTGGATGTGCCAAGTAAAGTACTTTGTAACATAGTGAAAAGTAAGTGGTCAACGATCATAGGAATTGATCTATTGGAGATAACTAGAATGTTCTAATTCAAGAGAACAAAGAAGGCAACAAAGAAACTAAATAATGAGGAATTAAGTCCTCTACATATAGTTATACACCTTATTGCCTATTGTAAAATACTTAATGCAGTTCAAATATACCTATTGACAAGTATACCGATCGCAAGTAATACAAGGTACTAAGAGTATTGGATTATTATTTCCACAAAGATAAAATAATAACACAATAAATCTAATCACTCTAATAAGGCTTAGGCGATCAAAATCAAATAAATAGATAACTAATTCTAAGCTAAGAATATTAGATCAAACTAAATTAAGCTAAAACATAATCAAATAAAATCTAATAAAGATAAATTAATTAATAAAAAATACGAAAAAATTAGATCTACTACTGTCTAATTATAATGGCCAATTAATCAATTACCATATCTTTTCAATTTCTAGCTATGTGTCAACGGGAATATTTAATCTTAAGTTATGTAGTCTTATTGCTAATTATTAGTTATACTATCTCTAGTCAAAGAATTTAAATAAAAATTAATGCTTCAATTCAATTACTTATTTATCCTCATTATTGTTGTAAAAATGATATAATTATTCTCATAATCCATTCAATTTTTTATTAATGCTATTAGACATAAAGTGAAGAATGAACTCTCGCTTTCAACTCAACTTGTTAAATGCTAATAAAAGGTGATTAGTCTATTGATTAGGCATAATGTCGAACAATACAATAAAACACATAAAGTTGCTTATTAACCGAGCAATCTATTGATCTATCAATATAAAGAATAAGATTTTACCATATTCTTGTTAAAATGAAATTAGAACAAGTTATTAATAAAATAAAAATAATTAAATTTATTAAAGAATATAAATTATATTTAAAATATTAAACCCTAGAAAATTAGAATATAAAATTCTAACCCTTTAGATCTAAAATCGAACAAAAAAATAGCAATGAAAAAATAGTTGGTGGTCCATTTGGACCAAAATAATTAAAGTTGGTCAATTTTTTTGATATTTAGTCTTTTTTTTTATCCCAATATACATGTACATATAGATAATATTATCTGTATATTTATATATAATTAGGTGTATATATTAGTATAATTATATATACATAATATTTTATATTTATAACTAAATACTTTAGGATTATTTTAATTTTTAATTAATTAATTTTATCTGAATGGACTATAACTTTTTTTTTTTCAAATAGTAATGTATGGATGGCCGGCGGCGCTCGAAATTTTCTTTCGCTAGGCCTCCTCTGCTGCTGTCTTGTGTCATGTCTCGTTTCCCAAATTTTCTCTCTAAAATTGACTGCATGTGCCGTCTTCCTCCTGCCATCTGTGCCATCTCTATTCTTTGCCTTTTTCTTCTCACCCCTTTATTCCCTCTTAGCTTTTTCTATACACCCTCTCCGGCACTTTTTCCTTTCTTTTCCTTCCAGCCCTTCCAACTTTTTTCACTCTCTCGGCACTAAGCATCTTTCTGTCGTCATCAATATGATAAATATATTTACCTTACTTCTATTCATTTCTTTTTCTATTTTTTTTCATATTCTAACGTCACGTTAGTCACGTGCATGCGATTTTATTTCTTTTTCTTCCTTCTTCTTATTTTTTTACACCAAGCACATATTTATATCAAATAGTAGCTACAACATAAGATTAATTAGCTATTAATTATCTTCCTAAAATTATTCCAATCAACTCTTCCATTTAGAATATATTTTTAGCTGAAAGTCTAGCTTAAAATTGTACACATATCTAATCAGATATAGCAAAATAAGTAATAATAAAAATTATAGATCTCGATTTTATCTTTAGACCAAAATTTGAACTATCTAAATCTTAGTTTGTATGTGAAAATTATAGTCAAAATATGGCAAGTTATAAAAATCATAGAAAAATCAACTTCAAGCTTTAAATTGATTAAATACATGAGATTATTAAAAATTAAGCAAATAAATAAAAATAATATAAAAAATATTAGATATTATTCAAATGAATAACCAAAAACTTAAAGTAAAAGGGTATAAAATAACTAAAAATATGTGCTTATTAGCACCCCCACACTTAGCTTTTTACTTGGCCTCGAGCAAGACATGAATCTAAAAAAAAAACTTAAGAGTATAACTAAATATGCACTTGTGTAAGTCTTATGATCGTACTTAGCATATGCAAAAAATCCTTTAAACCCCTAGATTATCCTTAGAGGACAAGTAAGATCTCATAAAGGTTTCACATATGATATACCCATAAAATTACAAAAAAGTTATGTAAAAATGACAAACAAACTTCTAACACCCTTAAATAATGTTATCTCGAAATATGTTATTTTTATAACACCAAGATTAGAACTCGATCAACATTTAGCACAAAAAAAATTTTAAGGGTTAATATTATTTGTGATATCATTGAGCATTTGAAGAAAGAGTCGTTAATTATAACTGTGAGTTTTGATTGGGTATTTGAAGCATAACATAACGTTGTGTTGGTTTGTGTAGGTGTTAGAGAAGTTTAAGTTTAGAATGTGAATTATGTGAGAAATACGGGAGTCCTATGTTTATTAACACGGGCCATGTTTCTCATTGAAAAATATGATATGTTTTTTGGAAAACAATTGAGAGTAAAAAAATAAACACAGGGGGCCCGTATTTCCTAAACATGATATATGATGAAACCCTAGTTGTAAGTTGTGCAACCCAACTTCTTCTTCTTCTCCATAGAATTCTCTATGACACGAGAATTATATATTTATGTAATTAATTAATTAATTAGCTTAATCATCTTATAATTACACAAGATCACAAATAAAGATCTCTACTTTTTCCTTAATTGTTCTGTTTTGTGATTAAATCCTCTATTGTTCATAATTTTATTAATTCTTATTTAGTTTGGATTCTTTTCAATCCATGCTATTTCGCAATAATTTAGTATCAAAGCTACATTGTTGAAGAGATCTCAATATTGAGATGGGTACAAATTCGATATTGAGAAGTTTAATCAATCTGTAAATTTTGGATTATGAAAATTAAAGATATGTGTTGACGACCACTGATAGATGGAACATGATCAGTGATAGATGGATCTTAGATTGTAGATGATCTTACCATATATGTCCCAACTAGAGGTGTTTTCAAAAATTTGAGGTAGCTTAGGGTGGAGTTGTCTTGATGGACAACAATGCTACTTGCAAAGTTTCTAGGATTGGGACTGTGAAGGTGAGGATGCATGACAGTGTAGTGAAGACACTGTATAATGTGAGACATGTCCCAGAGATGACCAAGAACCTTATCTCTTTGAATTCCTTTGATTGTAATAGATAACTTTGTATTATTGAGGATGGTATCCTAAGAGTTACAAAATGAACACAGTTGGCAATGAAGGGGAAGTGGGTCGAGACATTGTATGAGTTGGTGTGTTATAATATTATGGGGAAAGATGCTATGACATTGCCGAGGTTGTCAAACTCAGATGTTACAATACTTTGGCATATAAGACTGGGCTAACTGAGCTCTCTAAGAGGGGCTTCTGAATGGATATAGTACATGTATTATAGACTTCTATGAGAACTATGTGTTTGGAAAGAAGAAGAGGGTTAGCTTTTCAATAGCTAAGAAAATTACTAGAAGGAATTTTAAGTATATCCATTCAAATTTATAGGGTCTAGGGAGAGTGATCTCCAAAGGTAGTCTACTATACTTGCTCATATTAATTGATGACATCTCTAAAAAGGTATGGGTTTGTTTTCTAAAGCATAAGAATGATGGGGTTGGTGTTTTGAAACACTAAAAGAACTTGCTTGAGAAGCATACTAAGAAGAAGGTTCAGTGTCCGAGGACATATAATATATTTGAGTTTATTAAGTAGATTTTCACTAATTTCTACCAAGACTATAGGATATTGGGACACTACAATTGTATTGAAAGACCATAGTAGAATGGGGTTATTGAGTAGATGAACAAAACTCTATTAGAGAAGGCTTGATATATGTTATCACAAGGAGGACAAGGTAGAGATTTTTGGGGTGAGGTGGTTCACATGACAGCATATCTGGTGAACTAGTCACCAAATTAGTCCGTCAATTTAAAGACACATGAGGGTTTATGGTCTGATAAGCTAGCTAATTACACCGATTTGCATGTCTTTGGTTTTCTTGCTTATGTTTACGTGAATAATGGTAAAATTAAGTTTAGAACCAAGAAATGTATCTTTCTTGGCTTTAAATGCTAAGTGAAGGGGTATAGGTTATATGACCTAGCTACATTCAAGTTCTTGACTATCAAGGATGTTACCTTTAATGAGTTCTTGTTCCTCCAATAGACAGAGTCTTGTGATGGTGTCTCTAAGAAGTTGTAGTAGGATTATGATTCAAACTAGGTGGAGGTTGAGGTTGAGTTAGATGGAAAATAACCTTATGAAAGACCCACTATTCCTGAAGTGGGGGGATCTATACAATAGGGGAGCAAAGGAGAATTTCTCTAGGCAAAGGATGAAGGATTGTTAAGCCTCCAGTTAGGTACAATTATGAAGAATTGGTTGGATATGCTTTATGTATTATAGAGATTATTGTTGATGTGCATGAGTCAACATAGTTATTAGAGGCTATTGAGAGTACTTTTTTTTCTAAGTGGTGTGTTGCTATGGAGGAGGATATGGAGTCCTTATTAAAGAATAAGATATGAGAACTTATGAAGGCACTTAGGAAGGAAAAAATTGTTAATTGCAAGTGGGTGTACAAGTTCAAATAGAGAGTTCTAGGGGTCAAGAAACTGAGGTACAATGCTCATTTAGTTTCATGTCGATTTAGTCAGATTCCTAGCGTAGACTATAATGCAACATTTTTTCCTATGGTTAGATATACTTCTCTTCATACTTTGCTTATGCCTGTGGCTATGCATGATTTGAGTTGGATTAGTTGGATATTAAAATTATAATTTTACATGGTGAAATTTAAAAGGAGACTTATGTGTGATAGCTTGATGGGTTTATGGTTAAGGGGATGCATGATCATGTGTGCCTGTTGAAGATATTACCGCATGGCCTGAAGTAGTTTCCTAGGTAGTGGTATAAATGATTTGATAAGTTTATTCTTTATCATGCTTTCTTCGAGAGTGAGTATGATGGATGTATATACTTGAAGGAGATGGCGGGTGACTCTTTTGTGTATCTTTTGCTATATGTTGATGACATGCTTGTGACACCAAAAGATATGTTTGATGTTGATAAGGTGAAGACAATGCTGAAGTGTGAGTGTATGATGAAGGATCTTGGAGCTGCAAAGATGATCCTTAGTATTGAAATCATTAGAAACCATGAGCAGAAGATTTTATACTTGTCACAAGAGTCCTATGTGGACAAGGTGTTGAAGAGATTTCATATGATGGATGCCAAGATGGTGAGCACTCTATTGACTACTCACTTCAAATTTTTTACTTTGTATTGTCCCAAATCTAAAGAGGAAGAGGATTTGATGGCAATTGTTCCATATCCGAATGTTTTTGGTTGCATCATGTATGCCATGGTGTATACCCAGCGTGATATGACTCAAGTTTTAGTGTTGTGGCTTGATATATGGTGAATCTAGGAAAGGCTCACTCGCAATTAATGAAGTGTATCCTTAGGTAATTGAAGGGAAAGACATAAGCTTGTATTAAGTATGGGAGATCATGTGATTCGCTGGTTGGGTTCATGGATTCTAATTATAGTGGAGACCTTGATAAAAGGAGATCCACCAGTGGATATGTTTTATGTCTTGGTGGTTCAGCTATTAGCTGGAGGTCTTCCGTATAGAGGATGACTTCCTTATCCGCTACTGATGTAGATTATATAGCTATGATAATGGCTTTTCAAGAAGCCTTATGGGCTGATGTTTTAGTATGAGAGTTGGGGTATGGTATTTCGTGCGTCGATGGCTTTTTTTCGTGTGGTCTGCCTGTTGCTCCTAATGGCTCTCTCCTTGGTTTTTCTGTCCTCCTATTCGTCTTCAGCTACTGATTTTTGTTCTTCTCTCTCTCTTTTTTTTCATTTCGTGTGGCTGACTACCTTCTGTCCAAGTTAGCCCTTCATCCTTTTCTCCCATCCTTCTATCCCACGTGTGCCCTTGCTTTTCTCTTCTTCGTTTATTTTTTTCGACTGACTCAACTCTCCCGGTCTCACCTAGCTTCTTTTGTGCGACCTATTTCTTGTTTTTCGGCCTTTAGCCTTTGGGTCATTGGTCTAAAGGTCCGATTCCTTTTTTTTTAATTTTCTTCTATTAAAAAACAATAACTACAAAAAAAATTCAATAAAATTATTATACTCTAAATTTATTTAATTTATATAGTTTTAGCTTAAATAATAATATTTATGTAATTATTACTACTTAAGCATAAAATCAAAATTATTCACCTATATTACTTAAATTAAATACTAAAAACTAAGATTATAAGGGTATAAAATATGTCAAAATAAGAACTTATCCATCTTTGTTGAATGTTTCCATGCTTCAATGTGAGTTGTTTTTTTGTTATTTGAGCAAAAATATTTTATATAAAAAAGAGAAAGGATTTTTCATAGTAGTTGAAGATAGCATAGAGAACTTAAATAGTAGATAAATGATTTTAAGGAATTATAGAATTTTGATATACAAGTTGTGCTAAAATTGCTATATTTTTTTGGAAATGCTATTATTAAGTTTCTTCTAAGATTTTCTTTATTATCATCTTATATTTTGAGTTTTAATTTGATTATTGATCACCGAGAGGGAACACCTTTGGCAAACACGATTTTTTGAGTTTGTGCATACCGTTAATAAGGTGAGTTAACATCTAGAGTTGGAACTGTGGTCTGAGTTACAGTTAAGTTGATGAGTGTTTGAGAGTCCGTGCACGAAAATACTTGAACTATCTATTCCTACTTATTGTAAGAAATAATATGTGTAGTTAAGATTGTGGATATATACTCTTTGAGAAAGGATTATTTATTAAGTATAGGAACTACATAATATTTCATGTTACTCTCTTTTATTTTTTTTCGTGTATGGAATCGTTACTCTCAACATAGGGGGCTGAATATTTCAAAATCTATTTCAGATATAGTTATCTAAGGAGAAACTAAGCATTGGGTTTCTTCATCTTAAATAGGAAACTAAAAGTTGCATCTTATGATTTTAGTTGGATTTGAAAACGTTTGAATACATAATTCACCCCCCTCTTGATTATTTTTCCATATTATTTTGTTGCTACAAATCTAATAGAATATTTGGACATGTGCTAATAAAACTATCAAATATTTTCTTCTCAATATTCATGGAGTCAAGATAATTTCAAACAGAAAAAAGTTTTCTAATATAGAATGTTGAATAATATCAACCTCTTATTCCAACCACTAGAAGGAATTGCTTTGCCATTATTTTTACTAAAAGTTAAATTAAAGCTCCACACTTTTCAAACACTTGTTCACCCCTTAAAGGCATAAGAGGTAATGACTCTTTAGAATAATCATCATAAGCCTTTTGATGGCTATGATAATTATGATTAGTAGGAAATAATTTAAGCTGTTCGAGATAATTAGTCTTATTGCTACGTTTCAAGTAATAGAAGTTTTTTTCTCCTCACATAAATGGCATGTATAATGTGCATGCACACTATATTTTGAAAAAAATTACCATAAGGTGAAAATCATTTTGCATGCAAAAAAGCATTTCCCCTGGTTGAAATTCTCTTAGCAATATGAATCAAATACTCTAACCCATGACCTCATATAACCTTCAAATCATCAATAAGGGTGCTAAATAAATATCTAAATCATAGCTTAGCTTATCATGTCAATAAATTATCAAGGATAACATCAATTACTTACGCTTCATGCATAAAAATGTAAATGATTATATATTACCAAAATCATTGACCATAATCTATGGTTGATATACCCACTAAAAGGACTCATTTATTAAATAGTTCAAGGTATAGGTTCCTTGACTTATGGCTAAAATATAAGAACATTTTATTAAAATCCTTTCACAAAAGAGAGCCCTCTAGATGTTTGCATCATAATAATCATATGCTAGTTCATGTTCTTCATTTTTTCAAGCTTATAAAATAAATGTTAAATTCCAGGTATAAATGAAAAATATGATAACATATTTGATAAAACACTAGTTTTCTTATATCGTGGCACTTGGCATTTAGAGCAATTGTCTGGTGAAAATTTTTCATTTTGATACAAGTTAAAATCATTATGGCATAATTTTTTTTTAATAGAGAAAAAACCTTCTTAGCCATGTACTTGTGATGAAGAAGAACATTGTACTTTAGAAGTATTTCTTTCAATATTTCAACTAATAAAGAAATTTCCTATCACCTAATTTATTACGTGCTTCAAATTTGTATAATCTTATCATATTGATAACCTTGTGGAATTTGTAAACCTATCATACAAGGATGTCTATAAATCTACTGCAAACCTTTCAAACATATCAAATAAAATCCATAAAAAAATTCTTCCACTAAATTTGTTGTGTTTTCAAATTATTGAGCATAAAATATATATATTTTTCATATGTTGATTCCTTTATTTTGATTATCACATAAAGATGAGTTCCTTTTCTATTCTATGCATTGATGTATTACAAGTCTGAAGATGTTGGAAGGAAAGATTTAGATGGAATGGTGTACATAATGTGGAACTATTAATATATGAATATTCTAAAGCTTGAAGGAGTATCTTGGCTAAGTGCGTTTATGTAAGATAGTAAGTTTCTAATTGACGTAACTTAAGAATCACAAGCCAATTTTTTTTTGAAAGAGTTTGTTAATTATATTTAAAAATGTAGCTCTGCTTGAGTTTCATGTAGAGTTTCTTTGCAATAGTAGGTGAAGTCTAATTAATTAGGAAAGGATTTTGACAAGAGGAAAATTGATTTATCTGAAACCTTTTATTAACATATCATAAGTATTTATCCTATCTTAGTTCTATACTATTTAGCATGATTTTTACTTGACAAATTCTGTAAAAACCATATTAGTAAATCAAGCATCTTTATCTCCTTAAAATATGTTTTGAGTTGCTTGGTTTACTAATTTTATTGAGCTTATTATATTCTTTCCACCTATTATTATTTTACTCTTTACACAAAATTATAACCTAATATTTCACTGAATAATTTCATAATTAACTTAAAAAAAATTCAAGGCATACTTTTCTAATATTATCATGTGATCTTACCAAAAGATATAAGGTACACATTTCAAGTTTTCACATGTTTAACTTGAGCCATACATTTTATGTTTAATATATAAATCTAAGAGTGGTTTTAAAGAGAACAAAATTTGTGAAAGCATTATTCTTAAGAAAAATAGGAGAAAGAATAGTCTTAACACCCCAAAAATTAGGCCTAAAAATTTTGAAGATTCAAATGGTTGATGATGATTTGATAGTATTTAATCTTGTTCTGGAAATGCATTTTGGATTTGATTTGCAAAGGATTTGTAAAAAGTTTAGAAAATAAAGGGAAAAATGGTTTTTTTAGCACACTTGTCAACTAGGTGCTTGAACAAATCGAAGAGATCATTTTCAGCTTAGTTTTGGTTTAAGGTTACTAGTTGAAGAAAATCAATTAACTACCTTGCCTCACTTGAGAAAATTTTGAACTTGATTTCAGATGAGAAATTTTACTCTAATAATTTTAAAACTTAGTAATTAGGCTCCAAAATGTTTCTAAATCATTTTTAGTGATTTTTTGATCATGAATCGAAGTTATTTCCATACCTAATATGGATTTAGGAATAATAATTAACAAAAAAGTGGATGATACATCACCTTTATTGTCTCCTTCTTCTCTTTTTCATTTTGAATGCCTAAATGGACAATTTTTGTTCTTGAAAATCTTTACAACATTTTATTCTTGTTTCCTATGTCTTTTTGTCCCTTTTCCCTTCTTGTGTGGAATTTTTTTATGCACATTACCCTAAGATATTTCACATATTACCATTTGAACCATAAGGGACCTACTTTAATAAGGAATTCATCTAAAGATGCATGAATTTGAGCAAAAGGATAAGAGTTTTGGTGTTATATACTCCTGCCCTTCCTTTTCCATTAGGTGATGGTGATATTAGCAACCCTAACCTCTATCTTTCCATATTTTCTCTTGACTAGAGAGAGTGACTATTTTTCCCTCTTTTTTACGTTCACCCATTTTATTTTTTGTGTTCTCTATTGTTCACCTTATAGACCTTTTCTAATCCTTCCTTCATTTGTTTCTTGTTTTAATCTTAAGTAAGATAAGGTTAGATTTAGGAAAAGGTTGAGGATTGAATTCTTTCCTTGCTTTTCATTTTGGTAAGGTTAAATCTTCGAATTTTTTATGATCTTTTTTTTTTGGTTTCATATGATTTTAAAGATTTTATTTAGTTGTAATATCTTCTTTTAAGGCATTCAAGTTTTGGAAATTTTCAACAAGGGGTTTCCTTACTTGGTGTGATTTTGCTAAGCTTCACTAGGTAAGGCAATCTTACCTAGTGGTGTGCAATGAATGAGTGTGTGGGTTGGTGTAGGTATGGATCTTTATTTTGTGCATTCTTACATGATAGTAGTAGCAACATGGTGGATCATGCGTTGAATTGTGTTATTTTGAAAAAAAAATATGAGTTTTATGCATATATCATGATGATTATTTGGAAATGAAACATGATTTGGTAGTTGAGCATGTTTAATTTTAATTTTTTTCAATTTCAAATGATATGGATGTGATACAGTTTGTATTTAAGGTCTAATTCAACTAGGAAATTTCATGTGTAGACTATAGTGTAAGGATTGATTTAGTGGTTCAGCTGAGTCGATATACTAGTCTCTAGAATAGTCAAACAATTAATCCAACCCATCAATGGGTATGCCTATAGCACTATTGTTTTTGTTATTAGCTTGAACCTATCAACTGGTTTGGCTAAACCAATAGAGATATTTGTATAATAGTTGATTGGTTAGGTAAATAGATCGATAGGAATCCCGAGGTTTGGTAGTGCTAAAACTATTGACTTATCTATATAATCGATCAAATAGTTTTATGCATAATGCTTTATTTGATTACTCTCATCCTTTTAAAGGTTTGAAACTTGATATTATGATATGATATGATGCTTGGATGATGGAAATCCACTTCTTGGTAATAATTAATTAACTCAATTAATGGATTAAATTGGTTAAGTATTGGCAACATCACTACTAACTTCCCTTGATGGGTTATTATTTTTGAATAATTATGTGGTTATGGTTGATATGGTATGTTATATGGGATTTTTTGGTTATATATCTTAGTAAGTAAACTACCAATCAATTAAAGTGGAAGAGCACAGAATATACCATAGGGCTAGATTATCCGATCCTTGATTAGCTATTGAGGGCTAGTCTGCCTTTAGTCATTTATGATATTTGCCTTTGGGTGGGATCCTAGTTGATCGTAGTGTATTTCCTACTCTAGATACTAATGATGTACTAAAGGGTTTGGTAGTTTTGGTGATTTATTTGGCTTTAGTCAAACTTTATGTCTATTGGTGGCTTTCTAGGCTTCGACAGAACTTATGCCCTTTCGTTATTTATTTGACTACTATAGGTATTTATAGAACATGAGGGATGATCCAACCCATTGATCAAATAAAGAGTCATAAGTGAATAAATTAATGTTTATATAACATTGTGACCCTAATCTTAGGAATGGATAAGTGGAATAGATCTTAGATTTTACCTAGTAGCATGCACCCTTAGGTTGTCACTTCACATGATTATATGTTGGTATCCATGATTCCTGAATTTTTGAGAAACATGCATGATATTTCTATGAATTCCATGTTTATCATTGAGTATGATCATCCACTTCCATATGCATTAATAGAGTACTATATTGACAACACCATGTTAGTAAATCATGTGATCAAGCATATCATTGCATAAGTATGGAGATTTGTGCTATTATGACCTTACATACATCATAAAATCACATAATTAGGTAACTTTCTCACTCAACACGTAGCATACTATTGTGCACATTTAACTGATCACCTACTCAATGCCATGAGCATAGGACCCTGTGTAAGTGACTGAGAGTGGCCAATATTAGGGCTATTTATGTGTTGGGATCAGACAAGCAAGTGTGGATGTCCCTTTGGTCACTTTTTTTGGCTGTGAAAGATCTAAATTCTCTATTTTTGCCCTATTTTTTTAACACCTTCTTTACATATTTGAGTTTGGACCTGATATAATCTTAATTTGTAGGTAGAAAATCTTTAATCTCTTATGATAGTTATTTTGTGCACTCTATCCCTTTTGTTTTTATTTGATCTTATACTTAGCATTATATCTAATATGGGACAAATTGTTGGACTTTTATCCAATTTCAGGTGCAGCAGTAACACCCCTTTTTTCTTAGGACTCTTTTTGTGTTTCTATTTTTACAAATATTTTAAAAATAAATTTTTTTGGTAGTGAAAAAATGGGGGTGTCATAATAGGTTTTTTGTGGTGATATTTCAAGGTGAACTATTTTTGAAAAAAACACTAATTATATAGTTTTGTTGTTACTTCTGTTGCTATGTTTCTTCATAATTTTCTTAAATTTGATCTTATTAAGTTGTAATATTACTAATCACATAGTTGATATCATCTTTGTAATTTTAAAAGTTTAAGCTTGTGCGTAGGGCCTTCAATTTAAGATGAGGTTGTCACCTTGAGTTTGGTGTGTGTTAACAATCAAAATTTGGATTGTGTGAGTTTGATTATTATGTAATATTGTGTGGATGCATGTTATTTAAGAGAAAAGTATGAGAAGTTAAAGGGATATAACTAGGGTGTGGAGGCATGTTATTTAAGATAAAAGAATCTCTAAAGTAAATAAATCATGTAATATTGTGTATTAATTTATTTGCTTCTTTATATTCATAAGAAACCATAGAGGGAACTCCACACATAATACAATCAAACATATTCAAAATAGGGGACTTACACATACAAAATATCACTTGAGTATTTCCAACAAGTTCATAGATTGAGTTTACTCCATCTAACTAGGGATTTTTAATTTGTATCTCTATTTGTGTTTGAAAACTTGAAATTTTCAATAATCAATTCAAACCCCTCTTCTTGATTATTTTTGTGGTAAATCTGTTGAACTAAGTATTACAACTGTGATCATAGTCGGCACTGTCAAAGAGAAGAAGATGAGCTAACCAGATGGTATGCAAGAGGGGCACTCAATAGTGAGATGACCCATAGTCCATGGGTAGTACTATAGTTTGTGGAAAATTATTATGGAGGTCTTCCAACAATATAAATACTTCTAGGTATGGAAAATGGTGGAACTTGGTCCCTACAATATTGAGACAAAAAGAGATGATAAGACTATCAAAAAGGATAAAAAAAATATTACACTAAAGAAAACTTCAAGAAATTGGAGAAGAATGATTGTGCCATGAATATCCTTCAATGTTCACATGGCCTAGATTCTTATTGTATTCATTCAAATTCATCAACTCAAATACAAGTAAATAGTGTCTTGTTGTCTAGCATTCTAGAAAGGGGTCATTGAGATTATAGCTTTGTAAACCTACACAAGATAACTAGGTGAAAAGTAAATTATCTCCTTATGGATCATTGAAATTATTGACTCATAAACCTAAAAGAATTATACTTATCAATAAACGATAAAAGGAATATTTCAAAACCCAAAATGAAAGACCTTTTTGTAGTCAACATGGAGGCAAATTGTGCCCTTCAATCACTATAAATTATTATACAAATTTTTAGTTTCTCATAATCTTTCATTCTATCATATTTTCCCCTCTAGGTTGTTTTTAATTTGTCTCCAAGTAAGGTAGCTTGTAACGAATCTAAGAATCTAAGCTCAAAGATAAAAAAAAAAAAGGTACAATGGATATAACTAGGATGTATGAATGAGTCTCCATCACAAGCTTCCATTGTTAAATGTTGAAAAGTTTATTTATTTCAAAAATAAGATGATTTACTTCTTAAATTTATTTCAAAAAAGTTTATTTAGTTCAACATGTGGCCAATCATCACTCATGGTGATGTGTGTGGGAGGATGTAATTCTCAAATTTGTGATATTATGGCTCGATTATGTTGGCATAAGTTAGAAGAAGGTTTGGTGATGGTGAATTAGGGTTAAAGTGTTCGAATAGGATGGAAGGATGATGGTGATTATTTGAATAAGATGATGTTAATTCAGTGATGATAGTTAACTAATGATGATGGTTCGAATAAGATGGATTAATTATGATGTTGATTCAATAATGATGTATTGGTGATGAAGGTGATTTGAATGTTAGGGTTTGATGGAAGATGATGTCGTGGGTTAGGGTTAGGGTTTAACTTTAAATCTTAGGGTTAGGGTTTGAATGATGGGATTAGGGTTTTGAATGCCAAACCAGTTTACGGTTTCAATTAGCTTTTATTTTAGGTGATATTTAGATGATAATGATGGCTAGAAAAATGTGGATTATGGAGAATAGAAAGGATAAGACTTAATCTTTAGTTCACATAGACAAAGAGATTAAGATTTTCAAGATTAATCATTCACACATATTTGATTAACTTAAATTGAACTCACACATAATTGAATCTACATTCAACTTCAATTTTTTCATCTACGTCTATGTAATTTTAACTTCAATGGCTTATATAGCCAACCTACCATTTAGCTAAAAAGCATAATTCAAAAAGATATTATGCTACATTATGCTAAATTTATACTCTAGCTAATACCGACCCTACTACTTAATTAATTAACTAGATAAATCAATAATTTCACATGACCAAGCTGCATATTTCCTCCCCATGCACGTGGCCATGAATTCCATGCATGCCATGCACATGCACGTAAACGTCTAGTACCTTGTATGGTACGTTTCTAGCAACATAACCATCAATTTGTCTTCAATTTTGTGCAAGATCCTTTCCAATTGAAGAATAAATGGTTCTATAACTATGAAAGCCAATTCTTGAATGTTTACTCCTGCATCACATGGTCCCATGAAGATCGCTAAGATTGTAGATGGTAAAGGATTCATAAAATTGAAGATGAGATGACTAAAAGAGAGAAAAAGAAGCCCATATTCAATGATAGAGCTATCATAATACTTCATTGTAGTCTTAGAGAAAGAGAATAGCACCAGATCCAATTGTGTACCACAACTAAAGACATATGGGATACACTTGTGATTACCCATGAAGGCACTACACAAGTAAAAGGTTCAAGAATATCTCTTTACATAAAAGAGAATGAATTGTTTAATGGAGCTAAGTGAGTCTATTGGTGAATTAAAAAATAGATTCATAGCCATTGTAAATGACTTGAAAGATTTTGGAAAATTAATATCAAATGAAGAGCAAGTGAGATAGATTCTTCAATCTCTCTCAAAAGATTGGAGGCCAAAAGTAACTATAATTGAAAAAGAAAAGGATCTTACCAAAATGACACTTGATGAGATTCTTGGAAAATTGTTGGGGGAATAAGTCCAATATTGAAATGAAGAAAACAATGACGATCATTACACTGAAGCCTCATAGTATGAAAAATTCCTTAAGATAACCTATACCCTCACTAAAGGAGAATAAGTCTTGAATAAGTTTCTTAGGTGTCATATATATATACATATAAGCATGAATATCTTGATTATCGACACGAGAGATTTATGAAACATAGAACTCACCAATGTTTATTTGTAAAAGCCTTTAAGGTTCCATACTCATTATTTTCTATGAATATGAAAATTATGCTCATATTGATTCATATTACAGAAATTATAAGTCCCAGGAGGTATGGGTGCCAAGAAAACTATCCTTTAAAGACATGTCACTAACCCCCGAACCCAATAAAAGTTGAGTACCTAGAGCACATGGTAGATTTCTTATATGTAAGGGAAAAGAAGAAGGGGAGGAAAAAAATTATTAGTAAATGGAAATACAAAGCTCACACCATACTTCTTGGTATACTAGAAAAATGTTTGCTCAATAATGTTTGATTCTCACCCATCACAATCTTAGATTTTTTTTGGATGATTAACTACCATTTTGGTTTCTTGAGTATTTTTTAACTCATTAAAAAATTTGTACCTTATTGCTATAAATATCACAACTATGAAGTCTCATGAGCTTTAGTATTATAATATTTGAGTTATCCGTATGAATCTTGTACTCCTAGCTCTGATTTTCAAGCCCATGTGATTTGAGACAGTGGTATCTTGGTAATTCTCTATGTAATATTGCTCTTATTATTTCTTTATTTATAACTTTAGGGAGATCATACTTCTTAATAATTTGTGATTAAAGCTTAAGCATGACCCAAAGGGGGAGATAGATCATATATATTTCACATATGTTATTCCTTAATAATATTAGGTATGACTAATCTCCATATTTTTTAATTGAGAATGTGCATATTTTTAATGGATTTTTCACTCCTTATGAACTTATCTTTTTTATTAGAGATATAATTTGTTAAATCCCTTTCCTTTCGGTGATGAGAAAAGTGGGAGAAAAGGTAAAACAATGCTATGTGCTGACTTATTTAATAATTACATATCCATTTGTATGATACTTTTGTGATTTTATAGCAAAATGAAAAATATATGACTCATATGATTTAAGGAAATGTATTGATTTTCACTTTCATATTTTGATGCATTATCTCTCATAATATTATAATATTTTTATATTGCCATCATGAAAAAATGGGAGATTGTTGAATTCTTAAGTCAACCAACCTTTGCTTTAATGATAACAAACTAAATTATGAGTTTTACTTATCTTGGTAAGTGTTCGTGTAAGACTCCAAATTTTATAGATGAAATTTGTTTTTACAGTGGAATCGTATAATGAAAATACTGGGTGTTTCAGTTGTAATTTATGCAAACCTGGTTTACCATACCATCTTTACATCAATTACAAGACTAAAACCATTAAGAGTAAAATAAATTATTTAGACATGAGAGAAGTTTATGAATACAAATGTCAATTTGGACTTAACTCTGGGATACAATAATAAAAAACTACATGAAGGGATACCATAGATTGAAGAGTCCAAATTCTATCTGAATAAGAACATCATCTAAATAATATTAATAGTATATCATAGAATTAAAAATCACATATTAATTCACATAATATCAATAACATGGTATAACACAAAAATAGGGATGACAATTTTCCCCGCGGGTTCGGGGCCCATCGGGGATTCCCCGTTCGGGTTCGGGGAGAGAATTCAAGGATCGGGTTCGGGTTCGGGGATTCTTAACGGGGATTTTTTTGGGGACGGGGTGGGGACGGGTTCGGGGTCCCCATCCCCAAACCCGCCCTGAAATTTATATATATATATATATATATATAATATAATTTTTTTATAGAATATAAATTAAAAATATAATATAAAAAAATAGTTTGAGGATTGGGGATCGGGTATAAAGTCGGGTTTCGGGGATCGGGTCGGGTTTTATAAACGGGGAATAAATCGGGGATTAAAAATAGATTGGGGATCGGGACGGGTATGGGGACTTGATCCCCACGGGGATCGGGTCGGGAATCCCTGATAAAAAAAATATCGGGGATCGGGTCGGGTTCGGGGATTATTTTCCTTATCGGATTTGGGGATGGGGATGGAGTCCCCGTCCCCGTCCCCGGCCCGCCCCATTGCCATCCCTACACAAAAACTTTCAAAACACTTAGTAATAAAAAACCATAGACTACAACATGTATCTTTACAAAAATGACTTTGGTCTCTAGGCACGCTACTCTAATTCCACCTCCTCTAGAACCATGGAAAAATACCAACTAAATCATAATAAGCTACCATTAGGTTTAAACCAAATTAATGAAATTTTAAGGAAATGGAAGAGTAAAATGATGGAGGATTAAACTAAGACAAACTAATTTAAGAGACCTAGCACAAACAAAGTAGGAGGAGCGGTAAAGCGGCGAGCGATGACATGGTGGTAGCAATGACACAAGATACAATTTCTATGGGGGATGCAATGGTAAATGTGGCTGCAAAAAAGGAAAGGAAAAGAAAGGAAGGTGGCTACAAGGTGTTTGGCCAAAGAATGGAGGGGTGAACTAGCTATTTTAACTAGTGGTTGGGGGTGATGTTTTACAAGAAGGGAAAAACGGGAGGGGTAGGAAATGGTGATAATGGCCGAAAGTGGTGGGGTGATTTTGTGGTGATGATTTTCGATTGTGGGCTGGGTGTCTTCGGTGCAAATGGCCAAAGATAGGGGTAGGAAATGGTGAGGTTAGATGATGGTAGTGGGGGAGAAATAACAATGGTTGATGGTAATGGCGTTGGTGTCTTAGTTTCATTCACCGATGGTGGGATTTTAGGTCTCCTTTTGTGATGGTAAGGAGTAGCTAAAGGAGGAATAATGTGGTGCTATTTCTATAGAAAATCAACCCCAATCCACAATGTAGGGGCTGCAAATTGATAGGCTAATTCGGTAGGGAATGACTTAGAAGGGGGAAGGGAGGTAGTGAAGGCTGCCAAGCATTATCTGTGGATAATGTTTCATGTAGGAAGAAAGGCAAAAAGGAAATGGAGAGGGAGAATGTCAATTGAAGAGAGAAAATAGAAAGAAGAAAAAGGGAAAATGGGGAAAATAGGGAAAAGAACAAGAGAGAATTAAGGTATTTAGTTTTTAATTAGAATAAGATTAATATAATTTAGGTTGGGATATTAGGATTGATTAATTAAATGATCATTTGAGATTTTGTTAAGGTTATAAAAGATATTAATAACCCAAAATAAAAATTATGTTTAGGTTATGATTTAGAATTTGGGAGTTAGGGTAAGATAGAAAAATAAATTATTCGAGGTTAGAAATAGGTTACAATATTAACTACTCGAGATTAAGCTTAGCTAAATTTTGAGGTATTAGATTACTACCACCCATAGTTAAAAGTCAAGGGTGGGGAAGAAGAGAAAAAAGGATGTAAGGATGGTGATCTGAGTGGTTAAATCTACTTAAGTTGCTACCATATTACTGGGGACTACCCCCTTAAAAGAGAGAGAACCCAAAACCTAACACACGTGAGCCGAAGAGCTCATGGTGCAACTCATGCATATCTTTCTTGATCTTCCATATTGCTTCTTCTACTTCGTGCCAGTTCAAAAAAACCTTTACAAGTGGAGCTGAACTAGTTTGGGTTTGTTGAATCTTGGAATCAAGAATATGCAAATGCCTTTCCTCATAGGACAAATAGTCATCAAGCTCAACCTCATTTGATCTGGTCACGTGGGATGGATCTATGACATAGTTCCTCATATGGGATATTTGAAAGATGCTATGGAATTGGACCAACTTTGGTTGAAGTGTTAGGCAATATGCAACCTCACTAACCCTATCAAGAATCTCATATAGAATAATATACCTCAGGCTCGGGCTACCCTTGCAACCAAACCTCAACACTCCCTTTGTAGGTGAGATCCTCAACAAAACTCTATCCCCCAACTCAAATTTGTCACTAAAACGCTTTTAATCCATGTAACTTTTCTAGAAACCCTGAGATACTCTCATCTTATCATGGATCATCCAAACCTACAAAGTTGTTTCCTCAATCATCTCTAGTCCAAGAATCACAGTCTCACTAATGTTGCTCTAACACAAGGGTATATGGTATAATGTCCAAACAGTACTTCAAAGGTGACATCCCTGTACTAGCATAATAATTGTTGTTATACGAAAACTCAACCAAATATAGACGCTCCTCTAAAAAACCCATAAATCTAAAACACAAGCTCGTAGCATATCTTCAAGTGTTTAAATAGTCATCTCAGTCTTCCCATCTGTAGCTAGGTGGAAGGCGGTCAATCAAATACTATGTCTATAGGTATACCATGCCTACTCACTACAAATCTCATTTATGCATTAGTCAGTTGATCCATACTCCAAGTCAACTTCATTGACATACATATTGCTTATTTGGTCGACCTTCAATGATAAACTTGATCTTGTCACACCCACTGCAAGTCTTCAATAGCCCACTCATAAAATCATAGAGATGGATTCCCACTTCCATCCTAAAACGCCTAAGGGATAAACAAATCCCGTAGGTCTCAGGTGGTCAATCTTGACCTTCTGGTAGGTCAAACACCTCAACACAATCTCTGCAACCTTTCTATTCATATGAGGCAACTAATAGATCCCCTTGAGGTCTTTATACATCTTATCCTTTCCTTAATGGTTGGAATACATGCTATAACAAAATTCCTCTAAAATTAGGTGCTTTAGATCAATGCAAGTTTGAGGCATGCACCAATGACCTCTGAATTGAATGCTTCCATCCTTATATATATAAATTCCCTCAGCTTGACCATCCTAAATTTTTTGTCATATCCTCTCAAGCATAACATCCACAGGTTATTCCACTAGAATCTCATAAAAAACCATCAACGCAATCATTAAATCACACATCCGAACCTTGAGGTTACCATGCTAGATCACATCTATTCCCATCTCACTAATCTCTTCTAACAACTTATTAGTCACCACAAAAGCACTCAAGGAATGTGTCATCTTCCTACTCAAAGCACCTACTATGGTGTTAGCTATACCCTCATGGTAGGTCCACTCAATATCATAGTCCTTCACCAACTCTAAGCATCTCCTCTACCTCATATTCAACTCCTTCTAAGTGAATATATACTTGAGGCTCTTATGGTTGATGAATAATCTAAACTAAATCCCACGTAGATGGTGCCTCCAAATTTTTAGTAAAAAATAATGACTGGCAACTCTAAATTATGTGTTGGGTAGTTCTGCTCATGCATCCTCAGCTAAAGAAAGTATAGTCCACTACCTTACCATGCTTCATCAAAACACAACCTATATTGTACTTTGATACATCACTGTAGACCTTAAACCCATCCGAACCTGATGGTAGAGTCAAAATTGATGTTCAAATCAACCATCACTTCAACTCTTGAAATACTCAACCATCACTTCAACTCTTAAAATACTCCCTCACTTATATCATCTTGATGGAATCCAGTTTTCTTATTCAGAAGGTTAGTCAAGAGATAAGATACCTTCAAGAAGTCCCAAACAAAGTGTTTGTAGTACCTGGACAAACTCACACTTGGAGAGTTTGGCATACAACTTATGTGTTCTAAGGAGGGACAATATCATACATAGGTGTTGCTTATACTCCTCTCTACCCTGAGAGTAAACAAAATATCATATATAAAAACAATCATAAATTGATAGAGGAATGGAAAAAAAAATCTTCATCATCAAATCCGTAAAGATGATAGGCGCATTGGTGAGTGAAAAAGCATCACCGTGAACTCATAGTGCCGGTACCATGTGTTAAGGTTATCTTCATGATGTCTGCCTTGGCAATGGGTAATTGATGATATCCCGACCTAATTCAATCTTCAAAAAGATTAGAGATCCCTAAAGCTCTTCAAATAAATTTTCAATCCTTAGAAGTGGATAATGGTTTTTCACCATTAGCTTATTCAAACCCTGATAATTGATGCATAGATGAAGGATCATGTTCTTCTTCTTCATAAACAGAGCTAGTGGTCTACATGGAGATACACTAGGATGAATGTATTTGTGGGCTAATACCTCCTTTGAAAATATGCCAAGAAACTCGCGGGCAACCAAAATATCCTCTAAAGCTGTTACTTCCTTGTTAAGCTCCTAAACTCTGTACAAATACATGGGGGTAACCCCTCCGCACCAATGAATATATTGTGTGGGTAGATATGCCATTCATCATAGTTCTAGGCCTAAATCTCTAATAAGAGAACCTATCACCTAGAGGTCCCCACAGAACAACTCGCTCCTATAAATAATCCATCACTAACTTGTATCTCCCCAACATACCCATCTTAACAAAGTTTACTAGGAAGTCTACCCTACCTATCTCTAAGGCCATGTTTGAGTAGTGCCTAGTACAATCTAATATATCCTTAGCAGGTAACGTCATAGAAATAAATATAGTAGAAGATGGAGATAAAGCATCTCTAACAATAAACAAAGAAGACACAAATGATAGAGATGCCCCTAAATCAAACAACACATAAGTTGATAAAAAAAAAAGGATGGAGAACTTACCATTGACCATGATATGAGCTTACTTTTGTGGATTAAAGGACCCTATAACTATCCTTTTGTGTATGATTATTGTTGCCTTTGGAAGTCATAGGGTGTGTTCTTTTGCATGACTTGCATGAACTTCATTTGAAAGGATTCTGAATATCTTATGAAATAATAGTGTTACTTTTGCTCTCATGTCAACTCCCAGACTTGGATGCCTTTACTCACTCAGTTGTAAAGCATATGCAAGTGCGGTATGAGGGGAAGTCACAACTCAGTAGAGTCAAGCAACATTTATACCCTACCAAGACTACTAAGGTACTCCCAACAGAATTTGGTATCCTCATCATAATCAACTACATACTTTGCTGTCAACGAGAATAACCAAATCCCTAGTTTTGGTTGTATTCATTAGGGGACCATTGGAGGGTGAAACCACCTAAAGAAGCACTAATGAACACCTGCCCCAATTTGCATTTGTCGCATCTTATAAAAACCCATTGGTTTAGAGAAATGAGCAGTGAAGGAGGAAAATTGAGAATTAGAAATCGAGAGTAGAAGAGAGAAATTCTGAGGGAGAAGAGTGCCAACAAGCTACATTGAGTGAGGAAGAAGACGAATGAGAGATTAGGTTGGATAGGGGTTGGATTATCATGATCTACCCATTCCCTTCTCTTATTCATCTTCAATATTTACTTTTCATTATCTTGATGAATTTTAACATGAGATGAATTTCTCTAGTGGGGGAGAATTGATTGATCCTTTTGGTGTAATCTGTGACAGTGTAGTTAAATTTATTTTATTTGATCTTTCATTTCGTTGAGCATTCATTTCGTTGAAGTGTTGAGTGTCGACTGCATTAGGCACTCGCATGAATTCAGCATCAACTGTCATAGTAAACAGAACTAACGATGTTGAATGGTGACGAGCTTAACACTAAAAAGTGATGTATCCTTGCCATTAATCCTTCAAAGCTCATTGTGTGACATTGTCATGGCCCACATACTGTGATGGAGATGGCCTGAGAGTATACTTCACCACTAAATGAAGTCTAGTGAGTCTAGAAGGATTAATATCATATGATCTTGACAAGATAAAAACTGTAATAGGATACATACATTTGGTGATAAGTGATCTCCCTCCCATGACTCTATCTCTTAATTTTTCTTCTTATCTATCTCTTGCTAGTATTGTTAAACACGTAGTGCTCATTTAACTCTTACCACTTTTAATATTTCCATCACTCAACCAATATTTCATAGTATAGTTTAATTATATAATAAACTTAACTCTAGTAATGTGCATTTCACTGGATCCATGAGGGAATGATACTCACTCATCTCTTTATTACTTGGATCGACTGTGTATACTTGCAAGATTGTGTTGTGCTGCATTTATTTCATTACACTATCAAGCATTGTTGATATGAGAACACACCAGACCACATCCAACTGTTGATCAATTTTTTATTAACTAATGACATTTAGGCACTTGATTGGTTGTCTTCCCTGGTATCCTTCTCAATACCCTTTAGAACCCTAGGTCTATCCTTCTCCTTAAGGAAATGGACAAGGCCCCTAGGTCTCCCCTTAGCCTCCTTAAGCTGACAACTAGATAGGGAAGACGTCCTCTACCACAACTGCTATTGTGGCTTGAGATTGCAACTGATTGGGTACCCCTTATCCATTATCCAAATCCGATAAGAAAACCTATACCCATATCCACATCCAAACCTCACAGGTATTTTTTTTCTCTCATCCATATCCATATCTATATCCGTTTATCCATATTCGTTTAGATATCCATCGGGTTTTGGGAAAAACCCATTAAGTATAAAGTAAAAATTATCTAATGTTAGAATTATATGCTTAGATTATTAAAATTTAATCATATATTGACTTTTAGCCATAGAAAATATACTTAAGGTTACATAAATGAAAGTAAAAAATTAATTTTATATCGGATAAATGGATACGGGTATGAGTACAGATTTGAGGATCCCTTGCCCATATCCATACCCAAATCCGGCGGATATTTCTCCCCTTCCTCCATACCTGTATCCGTATCCATATCCATTTATACAACCAACGAATAAAACTCGTCGGATTTTGACTAAAACTCATCTGATTGCCATCCCTAATTATGGCTAGTAGGCCCACTGCTGGTATGCATGTTGTTGCAATATTAGTGGTCCCTACTACTAGTATTGAACCTGCTGATGTTGGCATCAAAATATTGGTGTCCCATCTGACCATATAACCTACATTTAACATGAGCGCCCCGAGACTCTTTCCCTAGATCATCCCGTCTAAAGAATTAACACATGAAGCACCTCAACTAACTAAAAAATCTTCCCTGCATGCCCGTCTGATTCTTGTGTTGCAACTAGCCTCCCTCCCTATTAAAACCCTAGAGGTACGCCTCTCTATAGTTGGATTTTGCCTCTAGAATCTTATGTCTTTGGATTCCTCTTTCCCAAAATGGAAGCCTACTCTTGAATTAGTGTAGCAACGATAAATGCCCTCTTACATAATGTGGCCGTATTGAAAAGTGGTGACACCCATCATTCTACTGATGCAAAAATGGAGTCCCTCCTCAAACTGATAGACCACCTTTGACTCATCGACAATAGTCCTTGGCACCAATATAAATAGCTCCATGAATTGGATATGGTATTCTCTCACTATCATGCTTCCCTATTCTAGTTGTATAAACTCTTTCAACTTATCCCTCTTAAAGCTCTCAAAGTAAATCTCAGCATGAATCACTACCTTGAAGTTTTTATTAGACATCAGTGGTCCTCCTAGCACACAATGACCTACACACCAGGTTTCGGTGACCCCTTGTAAGAAGAAAGATATAATTCTTTCTTTTTGAGTAGGTGGGTAGTCAACTACCTTATGCGTCCTATCTATTTTCTGAATCCATTCCTCTAGGATGATTAGGTCCTCTTCACCTGCATAGGTCAGCGGATGATATACCATAACCCTATAAAGTTAATATTCTCCAATACTCTCATATAAGTAATGTGGAGATGATGGTAATGGCTAAGGCAAGCGTTAGAAAAACTCAATGAGTGCCTCTAATTTCTCCTCTAAATGACCAACGTAGTCGTTAAATGGCCTGATGAATTATTTGCAAAATAGGAGACACTTTTGGGGGAAAAAAGTCCTATCTTATTAACATATAATATGCACAATCACACTCAAGGACCACCTAAGCTACCCATTCTCAATTCCTCAAATGTTAATCTAGGTTTTTGAATAATCAAGTTTTTATAAAATGTGAAATAGATTGATGAAATTAGATGTGGGATCGTTTGAAGTTGGAATTCTGAAAAATAAAGCACAGTAATCTAAACCAAATCTTTGATACAACCTTATAACATCCCAAAATTTACCAATGAAAATTTTTTGTTTTACAGCGGAAGCATATAATTAAAATATCAGGTTTTACCACCGTAATTGACATAATTATGGTTTATGATACCATACTTACATTAATCAAAAGTCTAAAACCATTAAGAGTAAAACAAATTACTTAGAAATTAGAGAAGCTTTATAAATAAAAATCTAAGTTTGGAGATTAACTCTAGGATAAAAACACAAAATACAATAATATAGGATACCAATCCAAAAGTTATATGGATAAAAATATCATTTAGATAACATTACTTATCACCCAAACACCCTATATAAGAAAAGTCACCCTTCCCCACATAATGCTTCAAAGGCATCAAAATCATCCAATTGGTCCTCCTCATAGAATTGCACAAAAGCACAGGGTCCTTTACTCGTGGAAATGAGCAAAACCAATAAAAAGGATGGTCAACACACTACATACTAAGTAAGGTAACAATATTATCGAATCAGGGATATAGTTAGATACATACATTAATAGGAGATGATAAGTGCATGTACAAAAACAGATAAAGTATCACAAGGTAAGTACTAATACAGACATCTTTATTAGATATAATTATTTTTATTTTTTATTTACGTTGGGTTTAGGGAATACCTACTCTTAAACTAGTACAATGGTTTAAATCATCTCTCAGGGACAACACACCTAAGACAATATTATTTTCTAGTGGAACAAACCCAAAACCTATCAGGGGAAAATACTCCTGAGCCATTATTCTTAAAATGGTGGAACAGTCAGAAGCACCTTTAAAGGATAACACACCAAAGCCACTATTATTGTTTGGTGGAATGGACCCATAAACACCTTAGTCCTAAATTGTGTATTGTTACACTTTAAATAATTAATATTTTATATATTAGGTTACTTATCTCAAATCATATTCTTATTCACGATGAGTATAGGGCCCCACTATTCTTAATTAGGAATAATGGACTAAAGAACCTCTTATGGATAATACACCTAAGTTAATATTATCGTTCGTTGGAACAAACTCATAAACACCTCTCGAGGAAAAACTTTCCAAAGCGACTATTATTAAACAAATTAAATGGTTTGAAATAACTCTTAGGGACAACACACCTAAGCCACAATTATTGTCATATGGAATATACCAATAAACACCTTGGCCCGACTCACGTGATATTTCACTTTACATGAAAATGATGATTGATTTGAAAAGTGCTTTACATGTTTAAAATAGGTAAGGTACATCACGAGATCATAAAGCCACTCTTTAGGGCTAAGACCCTTATATTTTTCCTAAGAACCCTAATTTCACACTTTTATGATAACTCTTCTTCTATTACTCTTTTAAAAACCAAACTTAGTACCACTTTATAAATTACTATTATCAACATACTAGAATATCAAGGCCTAAATATAAGGTCTTGTAGGTGTGAAAAAAACCCCATCTCAGTAGTTACTATTTTCGAAGCTTATAAACCCTAATTTCACAAACCCATCATAACTTTTTTTGTAGGGCTCAAACAATCACTAGATTTCATAAGAATTCCTAGAATAATAATATTAACAACATGTTTAGACTTTGTCATCTAAATCTACCATCTCACACATTTAGTAATGGCCTTCTCATTTTAGAGGTACTATTCTCAAATCAAACCATTTTTATATTTTATCAAACTTAGGTCATTCACAAATTTTATAAAAAAAATTAATATAAATTTTGTAGCATAATTTAGATGATATAACACCTTAAAATTTTGTGTTTCTCATATTTAACCCACGTTGACAAAAATCCCCTTATAAGTAATAAAACCCTTATTTCATGCAAATCTTATATGTTTGGTGACATTATCACCAAATCCTCCATTTATCTCCATTTAATTTATTATACTCATTTCATGCTCATCATACCTGACTTAATAAATCCATGATACAACCATAGTTCATATCAAGGGTTTTTCCACAAAAAATAACAATGCCGCTAATCGTTACCTACTCATTTTCTATCATGCAATGTCAACAACATATCATATATTAATTCACATAATAAAAATAACATGGTATAACATAAAAACATTAATAACACTTATAAATCAAAAACCTTAGACTATGACAAGTATCCTTATAAAAATGGCTCTAATCTCTATGCTCATTTCTCTTATCTTACCTCTTATGGAACCTTGGGAAAATCACCAAATAAATCATAATAAAACACCATTAGGATTAAATGACATAAGTAATGAAATGTTGAGTACATGGAATGGTGAAATAATGGAGGATTAAACAAATACAAACCACTTTAGGGAACCTAGCACAAATAAGGGAGGGAGAGCGGTAAAGTGGTGAGCGATGTGAAGGTGGTAGCAATGGAAAAAGTTTCCATTTCTATAGGGAATACAACGGTGAATGTGTATGTAGAAAAGAAAAAAAAAGAAAGGAAGATGGATGTGGGGTGCTTGGCTAAAGGTGGAGGGGTGCATCGGTTGTTTAAGCCAAAAGTGGGGAGTGATGTTCTATAAGAGTGGCTAAAGGGCAGGGGTAGGAAATGGTGATAATCATTGAAGGTGGTGGGGGTGATGTTGTGGTGATGATTCTTGAATGTGGGCTATATGACTTTAGTGAAAATGGCAGAAGTTAGGGTTGGTAAATGGTGAGATTGGCCAGTGGTGGTGTTGGTGTCTCAATCGGGATCTCTAGTGGTGGATTTTTGGGGCTTATTTGGTGATGGAAAGGAGGAGGTGAAAGAGGAAGGAGTTGGTTCCATTTTTGCTCAAATACGAAGGGGAGGAAAGAGACGTGGTTGGGGTATTTATTGTTGTACATATATGCACATGCAAAGAGATGAGAAGGGAGGGGTGTAGTAGCTGAAAGAAAATTAAACCCAAACCAGGATCGTAGAGGCAAGGAATTAATAGGCTGATGAGGATAGGGGATGGCTTGGTAGGTGGTAAGGAGGTTATGGGGTTTGCTCAGAATTATCTGTGGACATTGTTTCACACAAGAAGAAGGGGAAAAATAAAAAGGAGAGGGAGAAAATTAGTCAACGGAAGAAAAGAGAAAGAAGAGAAAAGGGAAGACAGGAAAAGAAAAGGAGAGAATTAATATATTTGGATTTTAATTAGGATAAGATTAATATAATATATGTTAGGATATTTGGACAGATTAGTTAAGTAGTCATCTAGGATTAGGTTTAGTTTAGAAAATGTATTAATATCCCAAAATAAAATTAGTTTTAGGCTAAGATTTAGAATTTAGGAGTTAGGATAATATAGAAAAATAAATTTTTTGATGTTATAATTGGTTACAATATTAATTAATCAGGATTGGGTTTAGCAAAGTTTTGGATTATTATAGTCCATGTATATCATAACAAAACTAGAAGTATTCAACATTTAACTAAGTCAATGAGTGCTAAATATATATAGTTTACAAATCATATCCGACACACAAGCAAAAGAGCAAAACAACAATAAAAACAAAAACAACAGCAGCAGCAGCAGCAACAACAACAACAACAACAATAATAATAAGACTCAAGATTAAAGTAATTCAATTTCATATTTCTAATACACAAAACATGAAATAATAAGCAAGTATGCTCAAGAAACCAAGACTTAAGCTTCAAGGACTATGTTATGGTCTTAGATTTTATGTATATATAATTTACATGTATATCACTTTGATTTTTTTAATGATTTGATATTTCTAATCCTTTTCAAAAATCATCTTTAAAGATCTTAAATTAATTTTATACATCAAAAACATATTTCAAGTATTTGCATAAAAGGTTATCGATAATATATTTTATCTTAATCCATTTTGCATATGATCTAGCTTGCAAAATTTTCTATAATTACTTAATAGACATTATTTTTTGGTGAATAATATCTCTTTCAAAATCTTAATATTCCTACTTGATAGGGGGGGAAAGGATGGAGCTCAATTTCTATCTTTATAACTCAAATTATGATATTTTTTGTAAAGATGTGTAGTGTTGAAAATTGGATAACCAATCACCTATTTTAAAAATCCATCAATTGGTTTCCATATAGATTGACAAGTTTGAAAACTAATTGATTGGCTTACTCTCCTAAAACATGTATTTTATCATCGACTTCAGCACATTGTTTGGCAAGTCAATCTTATAGATTGGTCTTGAATACCAATCAACTAGTTTATAAAACCTATCAACTAGTTTGGGTGTTTCTAATATTTTATACTTGTTAGAATTTGATTCGAATACTTTTTACATCCAATGACTAGTGTTGAATTCTTTTATCTTTTAAAACTATAAATAAGAGTTGTTAAGATTCAACACATGTTAATCAAGCTATCACAACTCTTCTAAAATTATCATTTTTACATTATACAAATAATCAAAGAGAGTTTTTATTTTACATTTTCAAATCCAAACCAAACTTCTATAGTGCTTAAAATTTTAATATATTCAAAAAATTTTATCATACACTTGTAAGTATTATTTATAAAGGTAGATAAAAATCTTCACTAGTGATTCCTCACTTTTGTATGCTATTCAGTAAAGATTATCATTGTATTCATTCAAACTCATCATTTCAAACACAAATGAAGAATGGTGTGTTATCTAGTATTCTTCAAAAAGGTCATTGAGATTGTAGTATCATAAACCTACAGATAATAACTAGACAAAGTGTAAATCATGCTTTAGAGGTTCATTGATATTATAAGCTCATAAACCTAG
The DNA here is from genome assembly GCA_039764185.1 of Tamarix austromongolica. Taxonomy (NCBI): domain Eukaryota; kingdom Viridiplantae; phylum Streptophyta; class Magnoliopsida; order Caryophyllales; family Tamaricaceae; genus Tamarix; species Tamarix austromongolica. The sequence continues at coordinate 73,168,011 of CM077816.1, read as the reverse complement.
AAGCGTGATAATCATTAACACATAATAAAGAAAGATTTTAAAATCTAAAAGAAAATATTTTTTGGTAGTGGATGTAGAGGTGCATTGGGCCTTTAAACAACTATAAATCATTATGTAATTTTTTAAGTTTTCATTATCTTTTATTTTTCCCTATTCAGCTCCCGTTAGGGTATTTCCATATACTATAGTAGTGAAATATTTGTCAGACTCGGGTCGCCCATGTATCTTATTGACATAGCACATTTCTATACCAATAAGAATCCTATGTTTGATAATCTCTCTTGATTAAGAGCTTTCCATTCAGTATAGATTTTCTCTTTGTAGAACTATCTACTTGGACTTGAGCCTAGACCACTTTACCTTATCTAGATTAAAATGAGTTACTCACACTATAGAATATATATATATATATATATAAAAGATTACATACGAATCAAAATCTAAACAGCCATGGAAGAGAAAGGACAAAAATGTCTATGTAAATAAACAAGGGCCCCTTTGTTTCTCTCTTTTTCACCTACGACTATCATTCCACTATAGAGTAGCATGCCTCTAAAAGAAAAATGCAACTATTTGTGTTTCCCTCGGAGTTGCTTCCTCTCCTTTATTGCCCACATTCTATCACTTTAACCTTTGTTTATAAGGCTTGATTCCAATAAGTTCTAATTTTCATTTCAAACCCCATAAAAGGATGGTTTTTCATAATTATAATAAAAAATGTCATTAATGTTGAAAAAATGGGTAACATTACACATTTTTATTAATACCATGATCTAGATTGCAGGCTAACTTATAATTATAATCATAAAAGTAATCAAAGAATCTATATAACATATAACGAGAATCTCAAATCAATAAAATTGCAATAGTTTTTGTTGGTAAGATAGTAGAATTAATCCGATGTAGAATTAGTAACATACTCTACGAGGGGATTACATTTATTTTGAACTATATATATATATATATGGGGAGTCAAAAGAAACGAACTATAGAGAGCGAAAAAGATAATAAACTAGGAGAAAAAACTCATAAGAGTGCCTGCACATTATGGACCACCTCGTCGATTTTATATATAAAATCCTCTCAACTATTTTTGATCCAGAACCTGATCCTCATTATAACTAGCGCATTTATCCATCGAACGCAAACTTATTGATTCTTGAACACTATCTTGTTTCTATATTCCTAAATAACTCCTATTATTGAAAAAAACATAGTGTTCCAAAGTTTCTCTCTAAGGCCCCTCCTTCTACCTCCAAGCCAAACAAGAGCATTATCAATGGTAAATCTCAGAATTACCCAAGTATATCCTATTTAGCCACAAACTCCATACCAGATCCTACCCATCATTTTATAGTGAAGGAACACGTGGTGAGCTAAGAACGCGCCTCACGCGCGCGACCCAATTCCATCACCTGCGATGGGAAAGAATCGACGGAAATATACCAAGCCTGCCGACACTGTATCTGCCGGAAAGGAATTGCCGACTTCTGACATCATTGAAGATCAGATCAGTCCTACTCGGAAACTTAATTTGGATACGCCAGAGGATTCCTCTCGGGGTTTGTTGAATGGGGAGAAAAGGAGTATCAAACCGAATGCTACTTCTATTGATGCATTGATGGGAGTGAATACGCCCACGTAGATTGATGATCCTTTTTCGATAGGGTTAAACCGTTTCAATATTGATCTAGATGCGAAGAATGACAATTCAGCTGTAAATAACCCTACCGATAGCTGGAAGGATATTTTGCTTAAAAATCAAAAGGAGGAGGGTGTTATGAGTCTGAAGTATGCTCCTCCGGTGATTGTAAATGGTGAAGCAAGAGCACAATTAGTTTTAGAGGAAATTGAAGCTAAGGAAAAAAGATGGGTGTATACTATAGTGGGTATGGTTGCTGGTTTTCAACCAACCCATCCTCAAATGGTGAAATATGTTAAAGAAAACTGGACGAAAATTTCTAGTACTCCTCAAGTGTTTCTGCATGAACAAGGGTATTTTTTATTTCGATTTGATAATGAATCTGACTTCCTATCCATCTTAAGAACGCCTACCGGAGTTTTGGAGTTCGGCCTTTGCTCATCAAAAGATGGAATCCAAATGAACCTTTAGACAATGTCAAATGGAGGAAAATGCCTCTCTAGATTACATTGCTTGGTCTTCCTGTGACCCATTGGTCTGCTGATTCATTAAGCCGTATAGGAAGCTGTATTGGAATTCTATTATGTGCAAATATGGTTACAGCCACTAGAGCACGTGTATCTTATCCTCGACTGCTAGTGGAGGTGGATGTTAGCCTTCCTGTTATTGATCAGATACAGATTGCTCTGCCGAATGGCATAGTAAGAAAACAGAAGGTTGATTATGACTAGAGACCAAGGTATTGTCCAAAATGTGATCGGGTGGGGCATGATGAGAATGTTCACCTACAAAAACCTCTACTAGGGAAAGAAAAACCCTTCCAACAAGTATGGCAAGTTAAAAAGTCTGATCCACAACAGATTAACAAACCAGTACCAGGTCAGGAGAGGGGTTTTGATCTTCCTCTGAATGTAACTCCAAAGATGCAGAATAGGACATTGGACTATGTTGCTAGGTTAGAGCCAATTTCTTTCAGAAAGGAGCATGAGCTAATAAATGTGCTGGACCCTGTAAATGCAAATGATATATTGGAAGTAACTGCAAAGGGGAGTTTAGCTAAATTACCCTTGGTGACCTTATGATATATATTTCCTATTATTTGTTCCCAAGCCCTCTAACACTTCTAAGTCCCCTCGCAGCTATTTTGATATGGATTAATACTGTATATAAATTATTAATAATGATATTTTTTACTCATTGCTCAATATTAATTTCTTCAAATTATTTTTCGTAGGTCCGATGGGGATTCAAGCTAATCATTTTGAGAGACCTCCCAAGACCGTGCCGCTAGTGGAATTCACACTGAATAGTTATTGATGTTATTCTCAGTGATGTACGATTTTGCAGAAATGGGCTAAGTATGTGTGAGGTCCCACCAATCGACAAAGCCACGTAAAAATTGGACGTTAATAAAGTTTTCAGGTGAACGACCGATAAAAAGGCAAAATTATAACAGAAAGTTATCCTGCTAGCATAAAACTATCAAAGTTTATGGTATCACTGGTTTGTTAATTTCTATTTGCTTTATTAGAATCCTTGTTCGTTTTCTTTTGTACTAGCCATTGGTGCAATTATTTATTTATTTATTCATTCTTTTTTATTACAAAACACACGATAGCAGCACTCCAATATATTTAGTTATGCTCAACTTTAGAAGTTCAGATCATTAAAAAACTCATCCGTTTCTTCGAGCTAGTAATTGGAGCGACAAGCAATAAAAGTTACATATACCACAAATTTATTATTAAATATTAGTCTTCACGGAATTCTATCATCTAACTCTAATTACTAATCTGCCAACAGCTGTCCTCTCCGGCCCAGCAACCCAGAAAGAACTTTACGGACACTAAGGCCTCTAATCAAAACCCCTTGGCTAATATTGAGAATAAATCTACTGTGTACCTTGACCCATCAGGAAAGCAGGTTAATTCTCGTGGAGACAAATCTAATCCACAAGCATTAGTAAGCATCCCTAGAGGTAATTGTCATAACAAGAGAAATAAGGAAAGGAAGGAAGACCAAAGCAATGTAGGTTCTTCATAAAGTTTATATGGGACCTCCGGATCTCCAAATGCTTATTATTTCTTGATTGATGTGGCTTGTCAAAAAGGTTGTAAGTTCCTCTTTTAGAACATGAAAGGATTCAGGAATAAATCTTCCCTCCGTCATTTCTTTTCAATGATCAAGTTACATAAACCCATTTTGCTGGTTTTGCGACAAAAATTAGTAGTGATAGAGCCGATGATGTTATTAAGAATCTTAAGTTCAATGGTAATTTTAGAATAGATGCTCGTGATTTTAGGGGGGGATTTGGATGCTTTGAAGGGATAAGAATATACAGGTTAAAGTGTTGGGAGATACTCAATAGCTCATCCACTCCAATATCTTTTTGAAGTTAAACCAACAATTTATTTTGACAACTATATATGATTCACCTATTGCTAGGGTTAGAGATGAGTTGTGTTGTTGTGGAATCAACTACTATACCTTAGATCATAAGAGCAGATTTCAATGATGTTCATATGCTTGAAGAACATAAGGGAGGAAGTACAAGGCAACTCAATGATTGTGGCTTGCTAGATATTGGTTTTTCTGGGTCAAGGTTTATTTGGTATGGCAAAGCTGAAGATAGAAAAATTATCTCTCGTAAAGATTGTATTGTAGCATTGGAATATCAGTGAACTCTTTTTCCTCATGGACATGTGAAACATACTCTAACCATCACTGTCTCTTACTCAATTGTTTATTTGAACAACAAACACAAGTTTTGAATAAAAGGTTTGGATTCAAACATGCTTGGCTCTTAAATCTCCAAAAAGAGGAAGTGGCTAGAAAGGCTTGGAGCACTAGTGTAGATGTAGATCACATTCACTCTGAATGTGCACAAGAACTAAGCAAGTGGAACAAGACTTCTTTTTGAAATATTTTAAATATGAAGAAAAGTTTGCGAGAAAATCAAAGGAGTGCAGAGATGTATGAATGATGGAACCAATACCAACTTAATAAGATTATAAGAGAAGTTGATCAAATAATACAATAATACTCTTCTCCAAGAGTAGATGTTTTGGTTTCAAATAGCCAAACTAGATGTTATGAACTTACAAGGATATAATACATGATTTTTCCATTTTGCTGCTTTTAGTAAGAAAAGAAAGTCTTTTATTATAGGACTCAAATATGAAATGAGATAGTTTGGCCATTGCAAGTGATTGTGGATGTTTATTAGATATGGCTTTTGATTATTTTTAATAGTTTTATAAAGCCGAATCGTAGCCTTTGCAAGTCAAGGAGTTTCCTTATTATTTTCCACAACTTGACGACAATATGAAGAATCTTTTAACTTCACCTGTGTCCAATGATGAGGTGAAGAATGTTATTTTTTTTCAATTCGACATTTTAAAAGTCCCAAGCCAAATGGTTTTAGCCCAATTTTCTACCAAAAATTTTAGGAAGTGGTTGTCGGTGATCTTCACCAACTTATGAGCAAGGCTTTTAATACGGATACCTTTGATCGCCATCTCAATGAAACTTTGACATCCATCATCCCTAAAGTTGATCCTTTGGTTTCTATTTAGGATTTATGCCTTATTGTTCATCATAATGTGTTCTATAAAGCTATCACTAATGTATTAGCAGTTAGGCTTAGGCCTATTCTTATTCATGTTATTAGGAGTGAGCAAAGTGGTTTCATTCAAGGTAGACAATGTTGGGACACTATCATTATTGCCTAGGAGGTAATCCATAACAATGGCAATAATGGATATATGGAAGTAAAAATTAATCTGGAGAAGGCATTTGATAGGCTTTCATGGTATTTTATCAAAGATATTCTCTTGGCTTACAACATCCTAAAGTCTATTATTCATCTCAATATGTTTTTTCCCTCTCCTATTATCTGAATTATATGGAATGGAGAGTTATCCCTTAAGTTTTTTCTCACAGTAGACATTAGACAAGGAGATATGATATCTCTTTATAGTTTTGTAATTTGTGTTGAAAGGCTTGTTCACCTTATCAGATGAGAGATGGAAAGAAGTAGACGGAAGCCTATTCAAGTCACAAGAAGAGGTATTAAGATGTCTCATCTTTTCTTTGCTGATGATGTACTATCGTTTGGACAAGCAAGTCTCAAAAGGAGGTAACCCCGCAATATCTTCATAATTTTAAAAGATTTTCATATTAAAGAGTGAGCATGCCCAATTCTTCAATCCTTTTTACTTCTAAAGTTACTCAATAGTTGGCTAAGAAAATATCATGTATGGAAAATTTTAAGCATGTGGATTACTTGGGGAGTTACTTGGGATTTAAGTTACTTGTTGGTAAGAGAAAAAAACTTTTTATGTTCCAATTGTTGATCATATCTAAAGAAAATTGCTTATTTGTTGCCTAGAACTTTTATGTTTGGCTGGCCAAATAACTTTTATCCAATTCATTACTAGTGCAATTCCATATTTTATCATACAGACTTAAATTTTTCCTAAAGGCATGCTTAATGAGCTAAATAAACTTAATAGATGCTTCATATAGGGGAGTAGTAGAAATAAGAGAAGATCTCATCTTGAGAGCTGGAACCTAATTTGTCATAGCAAGAATCAAGGAGTTCTTAGTTTTGAAATGTATGAATCTTTCTAACTAGGTTGCTATGATGAACTTGGTTTGGGAAGTAGTTATGGACAAGAAGATTTTATAGGTGCAATGCCTAAGTGAAAAGTACTTGTCCAATGATAATATACTGCCATTAACAATAACTTGCTAGGCCTCCTATATATAGTCTAATATTTTGAAGACTATGCTCTGACTTAAGAAGGGTATTAGATAAATGGTACGATCGGGTTCCCAAACTCTTTTTTTTTTAAAGATTAGTGGATTGGGAATATGCCTCTTATCGAATAAGTTTGTATGAAAGTTCCATTGGAAGAAAAAATCTAGAAGGTTTGAGATTATATCAACTAGGATGGTACATGGAAGTTAAATGAATTTCAACATTGCCTCCGCACTTCTAAGCTTATAGAGATGATGTCTCAATTTGTTTCGCCCATGTTTTATGAGGAGGGTGTAATTACTTGGTGCTTGTACTCTGATGGAAACTTTTTGATGAATTCTGCCAATAGTTTGGTGCAACAAAATTATTTTCATACCTATCCAAAATGGAAGAACTTATGGAAGTTGAAAGTTAGACATCGACTTTGAATACCTTGCATGGATAGTGGTTCAAGATAAGCTATTGTCTAATGAGAACAAGGAAAAAATGGGTTTTGCAATATATTTAACATATGATATGTGTGTTGGTAATGTTGAGTCGAACTTTCATGCCCTGAGGGATTTTCATCTAGCTTAGTTTATTTGGACAAAGATGGTTCCACATAATGAAAGATAATAATTTTTTAGCAGTAGTATGGAGAATTGGTTTTGGCATAACATTTGCATGATAAGGTGAACATCAAAGTACTAAGAGCTACTTTGGCAAATGACATTGCATTAGCATTTATCTTTATTATTACTTGTTGGTACCCGCGGTTGTCGTAACAAGATAATGTTTTGTGGCCAACATCAAAGTACTAAGAGTGGAGCCTAGTGATTGATAGGTTTCATTCGTGATGAGTTTATAGCTTGGAACACTTTCAACAATCTCCGACATTGTTTAAGGAGCAAGTAACAACAAGCCTTGAGCCGAGAACCACCTCCATGGGACATCATCAAAATTAATTTGGATGAAAGTGCACTTTTGAACCCTAAGGCCACATCAGCTGGTGGTGTAGCACAAGATCATTCAGGGTTGGATGTTTGGCTTTCCTTCTAATCTTAGAGATTATAGCATCTTAATGGCAAAGCTATGGGGTATTTATCATGGCCTTAATGAAGCAAGGAATAGGCAAGTTTCCAAGGTTGAATTTTGTTGCGATTCATCAGTAGCTATCCAACATTTACAATAAAAAAAAACGTAGAGTTTTATCATCTCTTTCCTATTATGGAAGCTTGTAAGTAGTTGATATCTCAGTTCGATTACCGTCGTGCTATCGATGACTGTGAAGGGACGAATATTGTGGTTGATGGTTTGGCTCATATGGGGCACGAGCTGCCCTATGGTTGTCATGTTTTCAAACAACCTCCTATAGTGATTAGAGATCGTTTACTCTTTGATTTGGTAAGAGTCGTTAGCTGTCGCATGATTAGCTGTTGTTGTATAAAATTGTTTTTGCTTTATAATCTTGGATTGGTATCCCTCTTTAGCAACTACCCAAAAAAAAAAACTCTAATTACACATTCTGAACCGTGGTAGAATTCTGATCATGACAGTAGCGATGGAACTTAAAAACAGATTTTGGAATACTTAACTGATCGTTTGGCATGGGTAACTAAGATGGAAGAGATACCCTTACATTTTACGTCTTTAAATGGTGATATTTAAGAATGAGAAAATCTGTAGAAAATTATATCTACTTTAGTTGAAACGATTATCTGAAGCGAATATCATTCGGAATTATTTTCTTTCATTTTGGATACAGTACGAGACGTAGAGTAAATGAATAATTTTTTTTTTTTTTTTTTTTTTTGGCTCCTCTCATCCGTCCCCTATGCCAAACGAGAACCAAATGAGATATATCTTTAAATATATATATATATATATATTTCTTCTGTCAAAAGATACCACAATCAAGTATGATAAATTAATACGATATGCATTGTAAATATAAGACCGTACCAGGATATTTGACTTCACTCCTTGATAAGTTAAAATAAAATAAAGAAAGCATCACATCTCAACATGACAAGATTTTGTTTCCGGTATCTTTCTTTTCAGGAAACTAAGGCTGATATGACGAATTAATTTATATGCAATGCTCTGGTACGAAAAAATCAAAACCGAAAACTACCGTTCAGCAACTTCCAAGAAGCTAGTACTTGCCTTAAATCTGGTCGATGCATGTTTTCAACAAGTCAAATTAAATCTTGCAAATAAAGTCGATCTTCCCATATAAATATATAAATATATATAAGCCACCTCCTCGTCCGATTTGAGGAAAAAAAGAAGAGGTTGACGTCAAAATTTTCAAGTCGAAACACCTTTCGGTTCGGTAATAATGGAAGCTGGTTCTTCTTCTTCGAGAGGCATACACAACAGAGAACAAGACGCAGCAGTGAAGTATCGCGGAGTGAGGAGAAGGCCGTGGGGGAAATATGCAGCCGAGATTCGAGACCCGTCAAAGCAGGGAGCACGCCTATGGCTTGGGACCTTTGATAGGCCAGAAGAGGCAGCACGAGCCTATGATCGTGCTGCCTTTAACCTACGAGGTCACCTAGCCACCTTAAATTTTCCAAATGAGTATCTCTCTCAACTCGAGAGCTCTCTTTATCAGCTGCCAGGTTCTCGTTCCTCCTCGTCCTTGCCTTCATCGACATCCAGTTCAACATTTTTGGGTCCTAGTTTGTTTCATAGAGAGAGATTTGAGAGAGGCGGAGGGTCGTCATCTTCATCCGTGTCGAGAAGAGAAAGGCAGGTGATTGAGTTTGAATGCTTGGATGACAAGGTGCTGGAAGATATGCTTAGATCCGGTGACGATGATTAGTTCGCAGAGGAAAGAACCCCGCTTCCGCTTGTAATTTTGCCATGCGCTTTAACTTTCTGGTCTCCTGTTCATTAACTAGCAATATGAAGAGCCGGGTTCCAACTTCCAAGCTTAATTTATGCGATTCCGTTTGAATTCAAAGTCCAGCGCACAATTTTCGATGTGATGGCTTCATATATATATCAAAACCCGCCACCCATAGCTGAGGTTGGTTTAATTTATGAAAGTAGAACCATTGAATTTTTCTAGACATTACTACAGACGTAATATATATAAATGGGTTGGGCATTTTCAACGATGGAATTTGGATAATGACGATGGATAAGACGGCGCATGCATGATTAAGGTTATTTTGGATATAATTAACCCTAATCCAAGTCTCCGGGAATCATTGAATTTTACTACACATTAGATGCAATTTTGCAACATAATATAGTGGGTTTCCCATAAATTGGCATCGAAATTTTGTGAAGCAAATTTTATGGGTGATATTCCATCTATTCGGCTTAGGGTGCCAAATTCTAGTCACAATAAAGTAATTATAATAATGTTGTAAATATTCTATTTATGTTCTATAGTTTATAATTACAATAATTAGTATTACAACCCTAACTCAACAAGGTAAATTCTCTCTATCTAACTCTCCATCTCCCCCGTAATTCCTACTCCGGCATGGTAACATTATTGATATAATAAGTATGAGATATTATGCACATGATTTAAGGTTGTATGTAATGGGATTATGAATCAAGATGAACACTCTTCTTATTTAGTTTCTTCACTCTTCTACTTTGATTTATCTAATTTCATTCCTAATTAAACTTATGAAGGTGAACGTGCCCACATGTCTAATACACATCAAAAAAAAAAAATTGTCGAGAAAACAATTTATGTTCTCATCGAAATTCGGTGAACCTTTAGCACTCCCCTTTGCTTCTTAGGGGTTCTGGGTTTGAATGAAAATTCGGGTAAGAATATAATGCCCGGGAGTGGAAGGAGATTACACACGAGTTCTCCCACTACAGATATTCTACTCAAAAGGATATGTGCTTTCTTGTTTTGTTATTTATTTTTTTTTAACTAAATGTAGATTTTGTTTATAACTGCTAGAGATCTTCCTTTGTTTGGCCTACACTTTTGAAAGTTCGTATAAGGTTGCCCGGAATCTCGTGGGTCAGCATATCTGTCTGCAAAGCCCGGTGGAGTTCTTCACTGTAAATTATTTTGCTATTATTATTATTATTATTATTATTGTGCAAGAGTTCTTAGGTTGAGAGCAGGGACTGATCACTGTTTGCGCCATACCTCACAATATTCTGGTATATATTCTTGTACCTCGTTGTCCCTCGTTCATTTTATTTACCATTGAGAAATAATTATCTACTAGATCAAAACTCCACTCATTGATACAAAAAGGTAAACGGTAAATAATTACACGCAATGCATACCGGCTATCATTTCATGATCGACTGTTTCTCTCTTCTTCTTCTTCTTCCCTTTTTTACCCCGGGTGATGGGTAAACCATATTATTTTCTTTTTTATTTATGTATTGTCGGAGTTGATGGTGAAATGATTTTGTGTTCAAAGCTCCAAATTAAGTACACATAATCCAAGTCAATAATTAATGAATGAAAAAAATAAAAGAATTATTCAAGTCTAAGGTGATAATTGTAAGATTAAAACACAGTCAGATAATGATAAAAATATATTGTTTGTCTAATCACAAAAATAAATAATCTAAGGCTTTTATTTGAGTAGCTCCATAGAAAAGAAAGAAAAAGACGACCTACATAGAGAAAAGGACACGAATAATATTATATACATTTTAATTAATTAGCTAAATAATATACTTTTATATGCCCGAATTCCGATTTCGATTATAGATATAGACAATTCACCACTATAGTGCTATAATATATTTTTTGAGTCGGTACTTGTATCATACTATTTATTGTCAAAAAGAATAAACCTAAAAAGTAAAAATTAAATTATAACCATTAATCCTAATGAAAGATCAAGTATTTACAAATTTACATTGTAATAATACAAAGCTTTAACGTCATTGTTTTAGGGACTAAGAGGTGTCTGGTCGGGGGATCCCGGTTCACTTTATTAGTTTGTCAGGGTGATGAAATACCTAAGTAGATACATGAAGTTGTTATATATTATCTGATGATCCGATCTAATATTTAAATGGATTCGATTAGAAAAAATAAATAACTAATCTTATATTTTTTTAAATCAAATAATCAATTAGGTCAATAAAAATTATATAAATCAGATATCAAATCCAATAAATACATATAAAATCTAATTTAATAAATTATATACACATATACACTAAACACTATTTATTTTTTAAAACATTTTATTATTGATAATCATGTGTGTATGCGTGTATAATTTGAAAAGAGAGTATTTAGTTTAACCATATTTTATACTTTTTAATTAATATTTTTATTATATATTTAAATATTATCCAAATTTTGGAAGTACTATTTGAATATAATGTAATATAATATTTGAATCAAATTATTAGATTAGATCGGTTTCACTAAAAAAATCATTTTTAGCAACGATGTTTTTTATTGCTAAAGATAGAAAGTTGTTGCAAAAAATATATATCGCAATGACATTTTTTGTTGTGGGATCGTTGCACGTTATAGTGTTGTAAAAAAATAAAGCACCAATTATGGTCATTGTAAAAAAGTAATTAGATGCAACATAAATTGTCATTGCCAAATAAATGTCGTTGCAATACATCACTTCACCTAACTATATGTGTTTATATATTACAACGACTTTTGTCGTTGTAAAATATTAATCCTACTTTGGCAACAATTTATGTCATTACAAAAATTTGTAATTAGCAACAACTTTTATCGTTGAGAAAAAATTTGTTGTAGTTTGGTAATAAATTATGTTGTTACTAAAGCTTGAAAAAAAATAGCATATTATAGCAACAATATTTGTCATTTAAAAAATACATTAATTGCAACATCTTATGTCGTTGCAAAAAATTGAATATGCTTTAGAAACAAAAAATTGCAAAATACCTTAGATCGATACAACTACATAGGGGCCACCTAATAGCACCTGAGACATACAAATTTCTAACAACTTGAGTCGAAACGACCACGCAGAACCACTTGGTAGCCACCTAAGTTGGCAAAAGCTGCGACGGCTATCGAAGAGCACTTTTGGATTGATCAACTACCCTCATAGATCAACATGAGCCTTTTTGAAACTTCCTAAAATAGTTACCCATCCTAAAAATTGCTCTACAGCAAGCGCTCTTAACTGTGGAATTCTTAGGACAGAATCACTAAAAGGTTAGTATACCATGTTGAGATAAGTTGTCATATTAATCTTTATAATACTCCATTCAATTTGGGGGTATTACACTTTATCGTTGCAAAAAATACATAATTGCAATAATAAAGTATTTGTCAAAATTTGAATTTAAAACTTTAACAACCATCTTTGTCGTTACGAAAACATATAAGTGTAATGATACGATAACTTGTTTAAACACCGTTACAATAAATGACATGCGAAACCTCTAATCGATGTCCATAAATTATGCCATATACATATGTCATGCTAAATCAAAATATATAAAAATAATTCTTAATATATATTTCAAGAAAAATTATCAAATTGAAAGAAAACTTACCAGAATTCTACTCGGCAATTAGGGCTTTGGCTGTGCTCATGGACGCCAACAAATTGGCATGTCCAATCGATATAACTAGACAGGGCTAACACAATGAAGGTAAGATTGGGAGTTGGAGAAGGCAGTAGTAACAAAGTATAGACGTTGTAATAAAATTGTTGATAATTTTTTTACAACAACTTATTTTTGCATTAAAATAATCTAAATATTCACAACAAGTATAATCATTGTAATAAATTAAATCCATATTTTGCAACAACAAAAAATTTATTGCAAAAACATAGTATATATTACAACATATAAATATCGTTGTAAATAAACCATCGCATATATTACAATGACAAATGTAGTTACAAAATATATAAATGTCATTGCGTTAAAATAATCTAAATATTTGCGACAAGTATAGTTGTTGCAATAAATCCAATCAATATTTTGCAACAAAAATAAAATTCATTGAAAAAATATTTTGTATATTGCAACATATAAATGTCATTGTAAATAAACCATCACATATATTGCAATGATAAATGTCATTGAAAAACATATAAATGTCATTACGTTAAAATAATCTAAATATTTACAACAAGTATAGTCGTTACAATAAATTCAATCAACAGTTTGCAACAAAAATAAAATTGTTGCAAAAACATTTTGTATTTATATTGCAACATATAAATGATGTTACAAACAAACCAGTGCATATATTGCAATAACAAATGTCATTGTAAAATATATAAATGTCACTATGGTAAAATAATCTAAATATTTGTAACAAGTATAGTCGTTGCAATAAATTCAATCAACACCTTACAATAAAAAAAATTGTTACAAAAATATTTTGTATATTACAACATATAAATGCCGTTGCAAATAAACCATTGCATATATTACAACGATAAATGTCATAGCAAAATATATAAATGTCACTACGTTAAAATAATCTAAATATTTGTAACAAGTATAGTTGTTGTAATAAATTCAATCAGCACTTTGCAAAAAAAAAAAGGTCGTTGCAAAAACATTTTGTATATTGTAACATATAAATGTCGTTGCAAATTAACCATCTCATATATTACAACGATAAATATCATTGCAAATAAACCATCGCATATATTATAACGACAAATGTCATTGCAAAATATATAAATGTCACTACGTTAAAATAATATAAATATTTGTAACAAGTATAGTTGTTATAATAAATTCAATCAACACTTTACAACAACAAAAAAAGTCATTGCAAAAACATTTTGTATAATGTAACATATAGATGTCGTTGCAAATTAACCATCTCATATATGGAAACGATAAATATCATTGCAAATAAACCATCGCATATATTATAATGACAAATGTCATTGCAAAATATATAAATGTCACTACGTTAAAATGATATAAATATTTGTAACAAGTATAGTTGTTATAATAAATTCAATCAACACTTTACAACAACAAAAAAAGTCATTGCAAAAACATTTTGTATAATGTAACATATAAATGTCGTTGCAAATTAACCATCTCATATATTACAATGATAAATATCATTGAAAATAATTTCCTAATAATCACCATATAAATGAATAATTTTTGGCAACAAATTTTTGCAACATCATAAAATTATTATTGCCAAAAGAAATTTTTTGCAACCACAAAGCGTTGTTGCTGTAAAAGAGTTTTCTTGTTGTGTTTATTATGTTTTGATCAAATAATTTTTTTTATCTAATATTTCTCATTTATGATCTACTTGAAAGTTTTGGATATGTGATGGACTATTTTTTATACAATCCAAAAATTTGGATATCCAAAGTTTCTAATATCTAAAGTTTTTTACTAGATTTTTAATCATCAAATATCCGATCCGTGAATGCTCCTACCCGAGATATAAGCCATTAGTTAATTTATACTTTATGGATGACTTTTTGTTGTTCTTTCGTGGGAATTTGAAGAGTGTGAATTCCTTGATGTCTTTCTTCAACCATTTTTCTTGCATCTTGGGGTTGGGAGTTAACCCAATAAAATGCATGGTGTATTTTGGTGGTGTAGAACCTTAGGCTAAAACAACTATTGTTTCTTTTCTTGGTTTTCAAGAGGGTTCACTCCCTATTATGTATCTAGGAATGACATTTTCCTCAACTAGAATCACCTCCTCTCATTTGCAATCGTTGATGGAAAAGATTATAACTTGCCTCAAGTATTGGAACAATATTTATTTATCATATATAGGAAGGGTTCAACTTATAAAGTTGGTCACGTTCAGTATCCAAGTGTATATTAGTCAAGTTAATAGTGAGGAAACTCATTTATAAGTTTGTTAGCCTTCGTATAGCTTTCCTTTGTTCAAGTAAACTAAAAATACAAGGAAAGTAATTTTTTGCAATGGAATATGCCATCACCAAAAATATTTTTGCCAACGATATTATATTTTTGCCAATGGAAAACCATCATTGTGTATCATACCATAGTTAAAGGTTTTTGCAATGAACTTTTTTCCACAAGGAAAAAAGTAACTTACATTTTACAATGACTTCTTTATCACCAATAAGATACTATTTTTTTCAACGCTATTTCTGTTGCCAATAATATACTATTTTTTGCCACCATTCTCAACAACTTCTCTGTAGGCAATAAGGTACTATTTTTTGCCATGATTATTTTGTAGCAAAAATTGTACAATAATTTTACAAAAACTTTCTTGTTTCCAATAATATAATATATTTTGCAATAGTTTTTTGTGTTGCGAATAATGTACCATATTTTTCGCAACAACATTTTTGTTGCTAATAATGTACTATATTTTACCATGACTACATTTTTTTGCTAATAATGTACATTGTTTTTTGCAACAACTTTCCTATTGCTAATAATATACTATATTTTGCAATGGATTTTGTTTGTTGTCAATAATGTGCAATGCATTTTGCAATAACTTTCCAATCATGCTAAAAATGTGTTATTCTTCGTAATGAGTTTGTTATTACCCATTGCAATGATATATTATATTTTGAAACAATTTTTTTTGCCAAAGAAATATTTTTATATATTTTATTTTTGGCAACAACTTCTTTGTTTCCAAATAATGAGAAATCCCTACGATAATAATATTGCTACAATCACATTTTAACGTATCACATTTTTGATACCCTATTCAAACACACATCACATATATATATTAATCAAAAACAAATGTCAATAGCAAATTCATTTAATAATCAATATATGAAGCATAATTCATTAATTTTATAATTTTCCAATACAATTGTCAAAAAGATAAAATATTATTCAAAATATCAAATAAGACTTCACCATCATCGAAAGCACTCTTTGTAAACACTCTTATCAAGTGTTTTTATTCAAAATGAACTCTAAAAAGACTTCTAAAACCAATAACACCATCATCTTGTAAAAAAATCAACTAATGCCGAAAACTTTGTGTCCACAAATAAATAAAAAATAATCATCATCATCAACATCATAAAGTGTATTCCTAAACCTAAATAAATAACAATATTAGTACATCTATCTCTCTCTCTCTCTCTCTCATGCACACACACACATATGTATGTATGCATGTATGTAATGATGATTTAATAAAATCTTTCTAACTTTCTAACGTAAATATGCAACAACCATGATAAATCAATGCATATAATTTTTGCACATTATGCCCTTTAATTTAGTTCAAGGTGAGTTAAAGATATACTAAATGATCTTCATCCAAATGTTGAGCAAGAACATAACAAAAATCCCACCAATTTATTATATGCCCTTATCTTTTTTTATTTATATAACATTTATGGAGGCTTTCACAAGTCCTTATTCCTATTAATATGAGGGTTCTTGATCTTTTTTATCTTTACCCACAAAGAGTCCAAAATAAGTTTCCATAATTTTTTTTCCTTTTCCTAGTTTATTATCCCCCTTGTTAGATGCCTTAACATCTATAATTTATGTGTAAAATATAATCAAGTTTTGTTTGTTTGTTTCGGTAAACAAAGCCCCACATGTACTCATCAAGTAAAATTAGTAACTATAATGGATTACTTTCATCAAAATCTACCCTTCTCTAGATTAATCATTTTACAAGTTAGATTATTTGAACCCATTCCTAGGTGGCTAACTCATCCTTATGAGTTTCTCTTTAACATATGAATTTCAACAAACTCTTAAGCTTTCAAAATAATTCATCCTATACAAGTCACAACAGTACTACACAATGCAAAGAAGCTCCTATCATAGAAGAGATGCAAACTATATTAGTGTAGAACTCATAATTTACCTCATAATATTGGTAGCCATAATTTAACTCATTTCTAACATTCTCTTCTATGAAAAAGTCATAGATTATTGATCTTTTTTTTCTCTTTAAGCTCATCTATTTGAATTTCTAGACTAGATATCTTATTTTTCCGATTATTTATCATGTCTTTTTTCTCATCTATCTTATTTTGTTGGTGAATAATTCTTTTGTTTTTTTTTTTATTAAATCCTTAATATGATAGAGACACTATACCCACTACTTTTCCTTCATATGTATCTAGATTTTAGCCCTAAAGCATGGAGTAATATCTCTTCTTGTGTTTGATGGGCTCATTCTTTATCGTTTTCTTTCACAAGTCGATGGAGGTCTCCCTTCAACTCACATCACAACTCTTTACATACGTATAGAATTATTGTTATTATAATCAATTCATTGCATACCTAATATATTCACTGACTTATTTGTTAATAAATATTAAACAAACTAGTCACACATCACAATACAATGTGGAGAAGATAATAAGATACTAATCCAAATATAAGAATAATTGGCATGAATTTTCTTAGAGTGCCCATAATTAACCTACTCTAATACTCCTTAATCATTTGTGCGTGAGTGTTCAATAGGCCAAATCACATCAACCCAATTAACATCACTATTCTTCTTCATTCGTTAAGACAGTTTACTTAGTCATTTTTTCCCATCAAGATGAATAAATATGTTAAATATAACTATTTCATATCCTTACTATTTTAGTTTCTACCTCTGGGAAGGAAAGTTTCATGTGGTATGCTGACACCATTTGTATGAATTTTGATTCTTGTTATTTTATTCACTTATTTTCTATAATTTAATAAAAAAAAATCAAGTTACATAATATATACTGAATAAATGAACTATTCAAGAAAAAACTTATCAATAATAGAAAGAATTACCTTAAATTTATTAGAGTTAAAAGTCTCGTAGAATTATTTTTTTAATTTTCTAGGTATAAATCAGTAGGTGGATTTTTCAAACATTTCTTACGTGTTTCCCCACATTTTTTGTAGTAAGCATGCAAACGAGCTTTCTAATAACAATATAAGCATTTCATTGCAACAAAAAAAAGATTTTAATGTAGATAATTGATTACTATCCATTATTCTGAATATGTTCTATGGCGTGACAACAAAATAATAAAAGAAAACACAAACTATATGGTTAACTAACGTAGTTTGATATATCTAGTTCACCTTGTTCGACAGGAGAAGCCTCTAACATTGCAAAAAATTTAAAAGAAAGATTTATTACAATGATAAAATTATTATATACTAAAATATCACTATTCATCATAGTTAAATTAATGATTCATAATAAGAAAGGTCTTAAAATTTGTTGCCAGAGAAATCTATTATATATAATGGTCTAACTTAGGTCTTATATCTTAGGTGTGAAGAATACTAAATATTCGATGCTTAGTAAAAGCAACGCAGCGAATGTTTTAGAGCAAAAAAGGAGCAAAGGTATGTTTAATATTCAAAAGTGAGGAACATATCAATGAGATATCATCAACCTTTCTAAAGCATGTTGCTACCTTCCCTCTTGTAGTACTCATTTTATTATACATTGGAAAAAGAAATGTGAACATATATTTTTATCAACCAATTTACATTTTCTTTCCTAAATTTTTCTTTAAGGTCAATGGGAAAACCTATTTATTAATAAAAGAAAAGTTATATAATTTCTTGTTGGAATTCTCAAATGTGTAACCTCTCTGGTGTACAAATTTAAAAAGAAAAATTATTGTAGAAACAGATGGAGTAATAGGATAGTCCCAATATTAGCTTACAAAGTTTTATATGTACAAAGAATACATGCGAAAATTCATTCACTAAGATTTATATCTTAAATCCCATAGTTTTCAAACACTTAACTATTAAAATAACAAAAACTACTATAAGCTAATTTATTTTTGGCCTTTACCTTCATATCCTCGAATGAAAATTCAATGTCACTAACTTATTCTGATTTCTTTGAATTCCAATCTAACCATTACTTAATTTATTTTAATTATTTGGCTAATAAAATTCTATGGGTTTTCATTTCATATGCCTATGATCTATTATTTATTTTGGCACATTAGCTTAAATGATAGAAAAACATAGCTAAAAAATATTGTCCTAAGAATTGACCCCTAGCTAATAACGGTCTGTGAGTTTTCTTTCCATATGCCTACAATGAGGATGTTTTTGTGTGCCCTTATTTTTAGTTTAAGATGTTTGATTTTCATCTGATCTTCTTTTATTTTATTAATTTATTATAATGTACATGATATTTTCTTCAATTTACAACTACTATTGGCTCTTTTGGATAAATTAGTATTTAGCTAATTGCAAGTGACATGACAAACAAGGGAAAAGAGATAAAAAAAAAGGGGCTCAAATTATTAAATTTTAT
This sequence comes from Tamarix austromongolica, assembly GCA_039764185.1. NCBI lineage: Eukaryota > Viridiplantae > Streptophyta > Magnoliopsida > Caryophyllales > Tamaricaceae > Tamarix > Tamarix austromongolica. Next base: position 73,148,427 of record CM077816.1, on the reverse strand, counting down.
ACTTAAAATGAAAAGAATAGAAAATGTCACTTGAAATAGTTACAATGCTTATCACTGTGCCAGAAGAATACACCAAGTTGGTGGACTATTAGACAATTAGCAAATTACAATCTGAGCATGTGGAGAGACTACTTTAATAAACAAATATGTGAAGATGACATGGTATGCATGTCATAAATTATATATTAATCAAAATTATTGTTACTTTATTTGAAAAAAAATATGTGTATTATAAAACTCCTATTTTTTTGGATTAAAAAATTTTGTTTAGAGAGTTAATTTGCGAAAGCTAAAATAATAAAAACATAGGGTGTTACCACCACACATATCAGCCTTCAACATATCTCAAAAGCTAACCTACAAAGACCATTACCCCATTAAATAAGTATTGACCTATGAAATGGAACTCATTAGTACAACAGTATTTAGTAACCCATTATAGAAGACAAATATGAAAATCCCACATGGAACACATAGAAGGTATTACACCAAGACATGGTATAAATTTTTAAATATACATGCGATGATCAAAATACAAAGATTAGGTCAAAAAAAATATCACCAGGCCACATATGGTTCATAACCATTCATTTAGAATATATTGAAACTTACCAACCAAGTATCCAAGGGATGCTCTTTGAATTAATGATTAGAACAATTGTCAACAAAATAGCCATAACCTTCACAATATATCTCATATCTTAATATCAAAACCAATAATATCCATAATACTACAAGTAAATCTCAAAGGCAGAATACCAATAAAATCCATGACATCATAGGTAGGGCTTAAAGGTAAATATCGATTATAGGTAGGTATAAAGGCTACTACCATTCCAAAGATAGGTATAAAGGCTACTACCGAACCACAAATAGGCACAAAAGTTACTACCAAATAATAAGTAGGAGCAAAGGCTACTGCTAAACTATAGGCAGGTACAAAGGCTTCGATCAAATCATAGATACGTACAAAGGCTACTAACAAACCTAAGGTCGGCATGAAATGACTATAGGTAGGTATAAAGAATAAAACCAAAAAAATCCAATATTCATTTCAAACCAAAAATAATAATTTTTATTTTTATTTTACTTAAGGGGAGATCATATCAATTCGGCGACACTAAGGCACTCTGATTATATTGATGTTCTAAGGTAGTATAATATCGTACGTACTATACACCTAAGGACATTAAGTTATCCTTGTTTTGCTCTCACACAAAGGTAGAAAAATACCCTACGAACAATGACTCCTAATCCATAAATATGTATACCCTCTATAAGTTTGCAAGGCATACCCTCTATAAGTTCGCAAGGCTAAATAGAGTAAGATATAGGACATGGCTAAGTCACTAAGGCACACGGAAAAAAATTCATAACCAACCATGTGCTAAACCAAATCTTTAGCATATGTACTTTTAAAGAGCCACCATTTCTAATATCGAGGTCTTTCACTTTAAATATTAGTTTTTATTAAGGTGAATATGAAACCATATAATACACAAATAGTCCCAACTTTCGTACTTATCCATTTTTCTTGATTTTAAATTATTTAACACAGCCATAATTAAAGTCAATACTATTGTTAACATGATAATCTACCAATGTCATCCTAAGATCAACTATTCATATTTAGACACACAAGACCAAAATGACCAAAATGCCCAAGGAACCATAATTACTACATTATCATCCATGTTAAATACTATTTCCATTTTATTTATTAAATTGTCAAGAAAAGGATAAAATAGAATAATTAAATTATTTAACATGCAAATAAATTACAAGGTAGGCCAAATGACTAATTTTTCCTTATACATGATTTATTATGTAAAACCCTAACATGCATTTCTAAAACATCAAATCATATACTTCCATACTTAGCAATAAATGGTACATATTAGGCATACTTAACAAAATAAATATCATGATACACTTAAAAGACTAAATTGCCCCAAGCAAACACCATAATACTAATTATGCTAAAAGTACGCCTAAGCATGATAAACCTATCAAATTGGACACACATGACATACATAATTTATTTCCGCCTTTAATCCCATTTTAACATACTTTCATACACATAATACTTTACACATAATAACTTGCTCCATTTTACAAAATTTTATGCTGACTTTTTTAAGCAAATAATTCTTACATACTTATAAAATTTTATACATCAAAAATCCTAATATGAGATTATGCGACATCTAACATTTTAGCAGAATATAAGTATTACCTAATTTCCATAAAAAACAAAAGATATACACAACCTACTAAATTTTATTAGACCCCACTAATCAAATTGTTGTATCTAAAAATAATATTGCATTAATGATATCAATATTTAACCCATAAAATAATATTTTTATAAAAAAAATATTTACCAATAAATATCACTAAAGTATCATTATGTTGCAAAAGGGTGCAAAATGGCTAAACTTAGGATCCACAATAGGCAATATGAGCCAATGCATGTGGGAAAAGGTTTACAGGTTGTGGTAGGTCGAGGATGAGGGTGGTGCTATGAGGTGGAGGAGATCACAATGATGAGGGAGGTAGAGGTGGTTGATGACTCGGATGGGCATAGAAAGGGGCACACTTGGGGCACGATTATGTAAGGTAAATAGGACATGTTTGGCACTAGGAGGGTATGGTGCAAGATAGTGGTGGTGTTGGGGTATTGTTGACACAAGGAGGCTAAGGTAAAGGAGGTAAGGATGCAGTTGGGTTAAGTTGGTGGTGACGAAGGTGATTATAGTGAAGGGTGAGGATATATGATAGTGTTGGGGATAATGGTGTCATGCAATGAGAGGTTTGAATGGAAGGAGGGGTGTTTGAGGACTTCATGGTTGGGCATAGGTGGCGCACAACCATGCTATGAACTAAAATATTGACGAGAAGGAAGAAGAAGGATAAAGGAAAAGAGGAGAAGAAAGGGAGACTCGGGAAATGGAGTGGTTCGAATAGAGGAGGAAGATGTTGAAAACAATAGGGAGACGTTTGTAGCTAGTGATAGGGCAGTGAAGAAGAGAGCTAGCGTTGGAAAATGGTGCCAAATGTAAATCAAAGCAAGGAGAAGACAAGAAGAATTAGATGGGAAGAATAAGGTAGAGGTTTTTGCTAGGGAAAATGAAATAAAACTTTGAGAAGGTGTAGGAGGATGAGGTTAAATAAAATGAAGAGAAGAAGTATAGGTATATATATGTGTATGAGTAGTTGGGGAGGGGAAATGGTTCAAATGCAAAGGAGAGGTGAGGATGCGGTGATTGATGTGCTTAAATGGGGAAGGAATCAATGTAGGGTGTTCTAGTGGTGTAGGAGAAGGATGACATAGGCTAGGAAGGGTGTAAGGTGTATGGGTGTAGGAGTTTGTGGTACATAGGGCCTTGGTATAGATGGTTTGGATGGGGAGGGAGATAATGACGGGGTGCATGGGGGTTAGGGTGTGTTTGGATTGAAATGGAAAGGAAAGGCACAGACATGCTCTGACAAGGGAAGATGAGAAGAAAAAGAAAAGAAAAAAAAATGAGAGAGAGAGGCTAGTACACTAGGTAGGAAAGATAATAAAGAAAAGAAAGAATAAAGGAAAGGGAAATGGAAAGGGAAAAAATAAAATAAGTTTAGGGTTATGATTAAAATTAATTTTAGATTTAAAATTAGAGTAAAATTAATTTATCTAGGGTTAAAGTACCCAATTAGAAAAATTAAACTGTAGAAAATTAATTGATTTAGCATGGGTTCAAATAAAAAGGGAAATATTCAACAATTAGGATAAATCTATTTAAGAATTTATTAGGGTTTGTAGGTTTAGAGTTAACAAAAATAATTAAGTTAAGATTTAAGGGCTAGGTTTTTAATAAAAGGCTAAGCACTAAAAAATAAAGGTTATGAACTTTTCGGGTGTTACATCACTACTTTCTTAAAAACAAACTATGTCCCCTGAATCCATGCCGCATTACTCAGAACTCTCACATGGAACAACAAGGCACCTGAGGGAGAAACTACCCTTTTAAAAATTGGAAACCCTACTAACAAGATAATAACCAAGGAAAAATGCAACACATAGAAACAAATAACTCAAATCGACCAAGGAAGAGGCAATAGCATACTAGAAAGAGAAACATTGGTATCTATTGCCTAATCATGTTCTTTTACTAAACTTGCCAACTAGATTGATTCAAACAATAGATTCTACTGAACTGGAAGTTATCAGTGGATCAATCCCAGACTACTACACCTAAGATCTCAAACTTTGTCATGGGGCTTCATGTAGCACTCGAAGCTTATGTGGTTAAGATAACTATAGTTGTGGCACCGAATCAACTTCCCTATACAATTCTTGCCTATATGGTCTTATGTACAATGATGATAATGGTAGTTTCAAGTTAGTCTTTGACTATCTTTGCTACGAGAACCACTCCGACTACCCTAGTGTTGGCCACCATCCCGATTCTCAAAACTCAAAGCTCCTTTACCATGATGCTGACTCTTTCCCACGGAGTCTTCTACTTTGAACTTCCTCTTTCCCAAAATTGAAGTGAAGTCCTTGACCAAAGTGGCAGCAACATACACTTGCTTGTACAATGTATCCAAGTTGTAAAAAAGAGTTTCACCCATCATCTTTTAGATGCTAAAGTGAATTCCTTGCTCAAACTAGAAGACAATTATAGCTTCACTAGTGGCTATACCTAGAGCAAACATCAACACTTCTATAGATCGTGTGTGATACTCTCGCTTTGACAAACTCCCCTAAGTCAATTGCATGAATACCTTAATTTTTTCCTTGTTGAAGATCTTGGAGTAGAAATGCATACGAAGTGTTGTCTTTAAGTCCCCTTAGGACATCATTAGTCCTCCCTAAGACCGAAAACCTACCCATCAAGCATCTACTAATCCCTAGAGAAAGAATGCCACTATGTTTGCCTTTTGCACTTTTGGGCAATCGACTGTCTTGATTGAAGTCTGACATCTAACCTTCTACGACAATGGGATCTTCTTCTCCTATGTAGGTTGGTGGGATGATGACCCGAAACTAATTTGGTTACTAGAAGTCTAGTTTTCTATACCATTTTTATACTAAGTGCCAATACTAAAATCACTAATCCACTTAAATTAATAACACAATTATAAGAATTATCATTCTAAACAAAACAAAAGTTAGAGATTAAAAAACACTTTGAAAGGAAAATATAGAAAGGAAGAACGTCTAGATTGAAAGATACCATGAAAAACATTTGATAGCCCTAACTCTTAACCCAAAATATTAGTCTTCAGCTGATCTCATAGGCTAATCAACAAAGACCTAGGGATGGCAATTTTCTCTACAGGTTCGGGGGCCCGTTGGGGATTCCCCATTCGGGTTCGGGTTCAGGGAGAGAATTTGGAGATCAGGTTCGGGTTCGGGGATTCTTAATGGAGATTTTTTCAAGGATGGGGCGAGGACGGGTTTGGGGTCCCCATCCCCAAACCCGCCCCAAAAGTTTTTTATATAGATTTTTATATAATTATATATATATATATATATAATTTTTTATACAATATAAAGTAAAAATATAATATAAAAAAATAGTTTGAGGATTGGGGATGGGATCGGGGATCAGGTATAAAGTCGGGTTTCGGGGATCGGGTCGGGTTTTAAGAACAAGGAATAAATCGGGGATGGAAAATAGATTGGGGATCAGGTTGGGTATGGGGATTTAATACCCATGGGGATTGGATCGGGGAATCCCCAATAAAAAAATATTGGGGATCGGGTCGGGTTTGGGGATTATTTTCCTTATAGGGTTTAGGGATGGGGAGGTCTCCGTCCCCAACCCGCCCCATTGCTATCCCTACAAAGACCATTGTCCATTAACTAAGCAGGGAGCCATGAAATAAAACCCATCAGTACAATGGTATTAAGTAACCATTATATAAGACTGATATGAAAATCTCACATAGAATACATAGAAGGCATCACAACAAGACATATTTAAAAATAGTTAAATATATATGTGATAATCAAAATACGATAATTACATCATATATAAAAAATGAAAAGGCCGCATACTGCTCATATCCATTCATCTAGAGTATATTGATACTTATCAACCAAACATCCAAAGGACAGTCTATAAAGTAATGATTATAACTAACCTCAATAGAATAACCATAACTCACACAATATATCTCATATCTCAATATAAAAATGAATAATATTTATAATACTATAGGTAAGGCTCAAAGACATAATACCAATAAAATCCATAACATCATAAGTAGGGCTCAAAGAAAACTACTGACCATAGGTAGATACAAAGGCTAATAAGAAACTACATGTAGGCATATAGGTTACTATCGACCACATTAAACCATAGGTAGGAATAAAGGCTACTATCAAACCAATCCACTAATCATTTCAAACCAACAATAATTTATTTTACTCGAGGGGACATCATCTCAACCTAGAGACACTAAGGTATTTCGATCATACTGGTGCACAAAAGTAACATAGTATCATCTTGACTATTAACCAAAGGACACTAAGGTATCCTGGTCGCAAAGGCACATGAAGGAAGCATAAGGACTACCAATTCATAAATATGTATACCCTCTATAATTCCATAGAGCTAAATAGAGCAAGATATAGGGCTTGGCTGGTGCACTAATATATACCAATAAAATCCATAATCAACCATTGGTTAAACCACATATTTAGGGTAGCTACCCCTAAAGAGTCACCATTCTTGATATCAATGTCTTTCACTTTAAATATTAGTTTTTATTAAGGTAACCACGAAATCACATAATAAATAAAGAGGTCCAACTACCATACTTAACCATTTTTGCTTATTTCCAATTATTCAAGACAAATAAAATGAAAGTCAATACAAAGGTCAACATGATAATCTACTAATGCTATCTTAGGATCAATTATTTATATTTAAGCACACTAGACCAAAAATGATAAAAATGCCCCTAAGACCATAATTACCACATTGTCATCCATTTTAAATATTAATTCTATTTTTTTATTTATTTTTCAAAAAAAGGTTGAAGTATAATAATTCAATTGTTTAACATGCAAATAAATTACTAAGCATGCTAAATGTCTATTTAGCCTTATAGATGAATTAGCATGTAAAACCTTAACATGCATTTCTAAAACATTAAATCATATACTTCCATACTTAACAATAAATGATACATGTTTGGCATGCTTATCGGAATCAATAGCATAATATTCTTAAAAGAATAAATTACCCCTAGGGAACATCATAATACTAATTATGATAAAAATATGCTAAAGCATGCTCAACTTAACATATAGGACATACATGACATATATAATTTATTTCCATTATTAAACCCATTTTAATATACTTTTGTATACATAATACTTTAAACAAAATAACATGATCCATTTAATGAAATTTCATGCTAACATTTTTAGGAATATAATTACGACAAAATGAACATACTTAATAAAGTTCATACATCAAAAACCCTAATAGGCTCTCATGCAAAATCTAACATTGTAGTAGAGTATAAGGAATACCGAATTTTCATCAAATGCACAAAATATAATCAATCTATTAAAATTTATCAGGCTCTACTAATCGACCAATTGTACCTAAAAATAGTGCCACATTAACAATAATAATATTTAACCCATAAAATAATAATTTTTATTAAAATATTTACCGAGAAAAATTACTAAAATACCCTCAAGTTGCAAAAGGGGGAAAATTTGCCAAACTTATGCTGCATGGTAGGTAGTGTGATCCCATGCACTAGGTAAAGGGTGCATGTTGTTGGAAGTAGAGGTAGAGGGTGGTGTTGCGAGGTGGATGATACAAGGGAGGTAATGGCAGTTGCTCGCTCAAATGGGCAAAGGATGGGACATTATAACACCGCCATTTTACTAATTTACTTTTTTATTTTGTGGAAGTGTTAATCTCAAATAATGGGTGGCATCACCACACTTAGCATAATTTTGGTTCCCTCACCTTTCGTATGCCAAGTGTTAAGTCTCAAAATAAGTCATATAAAAAATAAAGCAGCAAAAATAAAAGACACTATCATAATTAAAAATTACTGATAAATATACTCTTCACATAATGGTAATAAAAATACACCAAATGATATAAGAGTCCAAAGTAAAACCAATTAAACAAAAACTAGCACCCAAAGGTGCATCATTGGTTTGTCCTAACTCATAGACTTGTAATCCCATTTTGAGAATGAGAGCTCCTCTTAGGGGCTTCACTTATCCTTGCCACACTTATATTGTTCGTGCCACTCCAAGGCTTTCATATAGTCATCTACAAATGTAGGATTAGTATGAATTACTCATATTGAGTAAATATATATATACCTCATGAGAGGTATCATGCTTACATTACAGATAATCAATTAATAATATAAAACCATGCTCCAAGCAGAAAACACATGGCATAACAATATGCAATAATCATAGGATAATATATACACCATCAAAGTCTCATATTCGATAACTAGTCATACTTAATCACTTTACATTATCTCAAAGTACATAATAACCATATCAAAACTCATGACCAAAATCGACTAATCAAATTATTCTAAATACCAAGGTAGGATACTAAGGTAACTACTAAACCAATCCATCAAACCAAGTAGCACAAAGAGGCAACTACCAAACCACAACAACAACAATCAATTTTTAATTCTTACACAGCATTTACTCCAATTTTTAATTACTCGAGGGGATACAATCACCTCGAGGATACTAAGGTAAAACTAGTTATACTAGTGCATGAAGGTGGCACAATACCCTTACTCTAAAACTCAAGGGCACTACGATATGCTTGGTCATACTGGCGCACATAGGAAACACAATATCCTCTAACCTTGGTCCCCTAATCCTTAAGTATTTACACCCTTTATAGGACTCATAGGTTACTTATAGAGTAGACTAAGGCTTTATTAGTGCATAGAGGCACACTAAAAGCCCAAAACCAATTGAGGGATACACCTCATCTCTAGGGTGGCTAATCTTAGGGATCAACCATTACCTAACTTGAGGCGTTCCACGTTAAGTATTAATGAATTATAACGAGATCACAAATATTGCATATTGCACAAAAATTTCCATTTCTATGATTAACCATTTATTTCCTTTATTTTGAATTGTTCAAGTCAACCCTAAGGTTAATGGTCTAAATTAAGGTCAAAGTCAACACTAAAGTCAAGCAATCAATATATTAAGGACATTCTTTGTCCAATTATTCACATTAAGTGTATTATGTCAAAAATGATCAAAATGATCTCAAAACCTGAATTACAATATCATTACCCCATTTCATACCAACCATTTTTATTATCATAATATGCCAAAAAAAGGCTAATAGATAATAATTTATAATTTTAGTACATAGGAAGTTTTAAGATATAGAGATCAACGATATTTTCTATTGAGCATGCATTTAGAAACTTACATGTACAAATCCTAATCATATGTATCTAGCATGTCATATATTCCATGTAACATGTAAATACATATTTTTAACATAATGCAATATTTATAATGGAAATTATCATTACGATACATGTAAGGGAACATATCTAGCCTAGAACATGCATATAATAATTATAGTGTTTTAACCCTAATCATGCGTGCATAATTTTATATTATTAATATCAACTCTAGGTACACATATAATGATAATCATGGAACATTTAACATAACATAAAAATAATATCTTAACAAGGTTAAAAGCCCTAGGGAAACCATAGACATGCATATATTATTGTTAAACAAATTATACATGTGTATCTCTCATAATTAACGGTATGTCAAATGTACATACTAATTATTTAAGAGTATATTATCATCTTATTGTGCATAGTAACATTTATATAATATAAAACACTATCATGATTCTAGATATGAAGAAGATATAAGGCTCACACATAAATTCTACCATCTCATAAGTGATTGGATTTACCTAAATCCAAGCTACACAAAAGCAAAAAGGATCATTTTATCCACAATACCTCAAGGGTTACTTAAGTAATGAACACCCAAAAACATATATAATATAATCTAATACAAAAAAGCAATAACCAAAATTAATCAAAGCTAAATAAAAAAAGGTTAGAAAATAACCAAGACAACAATAATAGCATAAAGTCATGCACTAAAGGTTAGGTGGGGAATGACACACGGGACAAGCACTATTGTGCGATGAAAAAGGCACACTATCATGCATTTAGGAGGAAAAGGGTGCATGGATATGTGTGAGGCAAACAGGAATATGAGGAGAAACTGAGAAGAGAAGAATATGGGTTGTGTGTTCATCATATGTATGCCATGCAAGAGAGAGAATGACCATGATAGAGCTCATATGGGTTGTGAACCTCAATAAAATCTAAAATAGAGCACTATAGAGGAAAAATAAATGTCTTATGGTTGTTATGGTTGGGCAAGAGCAAAGGGGACTGATGGGGAGGTAGTGATCATGGTTTGAAGGGAAAATGGTGGTGCTTGGGGGTTTATGGTGCTGAGAGGATGTGGTGATGGTTTTTTTCGTTTAAATGAAAACTAAAGCTAGGGATAAGGATGAAGAAGAAAAGGAAAGAAGATGGTTGGGGTTATTATTCTAAATCAAAAACACAAAACAATAGAAGAGGGAGGTTTATATGGTTAATAACATGTGAATGGAGGATGGCCATGGAGAACACAAGGTAGAGACATAGTGGGCATGAAGGAGAAAGTTAAACCAGGGAAAATGGTTTATGGACGACAAAATGTCAATAGGTTAAGGGTGATATTTAGCGAAAGTTGAATCATGAAAACATATCCAGTTAGCAGAATTAGACTTTATTGGTAAAAAAAATATATAGGTCGAGGTCCCAACTATGGTTAAAATTAATAACCCAAATTCTATCTAAATTTTATTTTAATTATATTTATATATAAAGCACCATAATAATAATATATTTAATATAGAACTTCTTAAAATAATTAGTATAACTAATTAAACATAATTTTTAGTTTTATAAGTAGGGTTTCTAAAATGAGTTATTATAGGATGATTACATAAGGCAAAAGGGACACAACTAGTATAAGGAAGGCATAGTGTAATATAGTGGTCATGTAGGTTTTTTGTGGATGTAGGGAGTTTGATGCAGAAGAAGAGATGATGGTGTTAGGAGAAGCTTGCGGTAATGAAGGTGTTATTGAGGAAGAGAGAAGGTGTATGGGGGTGTAATGTGATGAGGTGCATGGATGAGATGAGGGATGTGCAAGGAGTGCATGGTTTTGTGTGGATGGCACTCGTCCATGTGATGCACTTAGAAAAATATACCAGAAGGAAAAATATGGAGAAAGAAAAACTAGAGAAGGGAGGTTTATGTGGTGGAGTTGTTTGAATGGGGGGGATGAGGATGTTTTAGATGATGGGGAGAAGTTGGCGGCTGGCAATGGTACTAAGAAGAAGGACATTAGGGTTGAACGATAGTGAAAGATGAAAATTAGAGTAGGGAATGGTGAAAAATGAAAAAGAAAAAGATGGGAAGAAGAAGGTCAGGGGTATTTCATAGGAAAACTAAATGGAAAAATGAATAAGAAGTAGAAGGCTTGTGTCAAACAAAATGAAGAGAAGGAGTATGCGTGTATGTATGTACGTATATGGGTGGTTGGGGGGAAATGGTTTGAATGTAGAGGAGAGGTGAGGGTACAGGGATCAATATGCTTGGATGGGGTAGGGATTAGCACGAGGCTGGTTTGGTGATGTAGAGTAAGGACGACTTAGGAGGGGATGGGTGTAATCCCCCGAAATTTTAAAAGCTTATAATTTAATAAATAACTTTTATTTGGGATAACTTAGTCTTTAAATCTATTTAATTTAATTATTTTATGGATTTTTGAATACATAAAATTGGATATAAATATTTAATAATTTAAAATAAACATTTTGTTATTTTATCATACCCTTTTTATTTAAATAATTTTCCAAACCATTATTTTACTAAAATTATCCTTTTTAAACCCTTATATTTTAATTGTATTAAATTAAATTATAAATTAAATTTATTATCCAAAAATATTGTAACTTATTATTTTATAAATTAAACTATTTTATTTAATCCCATTTCATTTTCTTTTTCCTTTTTCCCTTTTTCCTCCTCCTTTTTCTTCTTTTTCTCTTTTTCCTTTCTTTGTCCTTTTCTTTCCTTAGGCTACCAGCCGGCCTGCCCCTTCCCCTCTTATGCATTGGGCCGCTGGCCTGTCTCTCCCCTTCCTCCCCTCCTTTCCTTTTCCTTTCCTCGGTCGGGCTCTACTTTTCTTTTCTTCCTTCTCCCGCGTTCGAGCCCGGCCTGCCTCTTTTTTTTTTCTTTCCCCTTCTCTCCTAACCAAGCCGGCCCACGTTCCTTCCCCCTTCGGCCGGTCTGCACGCCCGTCGCACCAGCCCCCCCCTTCTTCTTCTTTCTTTCTTCTTCCTCTTTCCCCAGCAAAAATCTCGATCACCCCGCCATCTCCACCTCCCAACTTGCAACCCTCTCCCCCTACTACTTCCCCTTATCTCTCTCTCTCTCTTGTCATTTTCTTGCACCATCTCGGCCCCACCATCCCTCTTTCCCTACCCCATACCCTGCCATGTCTCTTCTCCCTCTCCCTGCAACTCCCATTTCCCTACCACCCTACCACCACCCCTCGAGCTCCTTATCCCCTCCCTTCTCTTCCTCTTCTTTTTCTTCCACATTCCCTTCTTTTTCTCGAACTCCCCATGCTCCCCGACCCTCTTTTTCTTCCTTTCTCCACCTTCACTCATCCTCCCTATTTTGCTTTGCTGCCGCCGTTTTGCTGCTGCCGCTGCCTTAATAGCCACCTGCACAACCCCCTGCCACCCTCTACCTCACTCCCGATCGATCACATCACCCCTTGAGCCACCCCGCAGCCTCCTTCTTCCTCCTCTCTTCTTTTTCTCTTCTTTTCCTCCCTTCTCGGCAGCCACCATGCACCGCCATTTTCCGCCGCCTCTACCACTGCCTAAGCCACCAAAATAATCCCTGCAACCCCCTCTACCACCGCCTCTTCTTTCCCTTTCATGGAGCTTATGCTGCATGAGCAGCATAAGCTGCTACTTTTCTTAGTTTGTTTGTTTAATAAATTTTAAGGTATAATAATATTTTAATTCAAGTATTTGATTAATTAAGTGTTATAAATTCTTATACTTTGATTTTTATTATTTCTAATATAATAAATCTTGATATTATTTTTAGGTATTGGTTTTGATAATCAAAGCTTGAATCTTTAACCGGGATACCAGTGAGGTTCATTTTTGTGGAAATTAAGGTAATAGTTAAATCCCACTTAAACGCATGAATTAATGTATGTTAGCACATTAGGATTTTAAATATATTATTATGCTTGATATATGTTGTTTGATATAATATATGTGGTTTCTTGTGTTGATTGATAAAAATGAAGCATGGTAGAATATATCCTATGTATAGAAATATTGTTTAAGGTGAGAGTTGGTTATTAATGAAAATGTTAAGTATTATCTATGTTGTATTATGCTATTATGATCTTTAATGCATCATTAATATTATTATGAGCCCTAGGGATAGTTTAGTAATATATATTGTGCAAGAATATGGCCTAATGTGTATGGGTTTTAATGAGTATTATATTAAATATAATAGTTGGGGAGTTGGATAATAAGAATGGGATATTAGTGCTAGTAATTCACATGGTGATGATAATTTAATATAAGTGGAGTAATAAGGGTGAAATGGTAATTTGTAAGTGAAAAGGGTAAATTGGTAAATTTGGAATAAAAGGGGGTAAAATGGTAATTTTGAAGATAAATGGGTAAAATGGTAAATTTGTAAGTAAAAGGATAAATTGGTAATTTTCGAGGCAAGGGTAAAATGGTAAATTTGTAAGTAAAAGGATCAATTGATAATTTTGGAGGTAAGGATAAAATGGTAAATTTGTAAGTAAAAGGATAAAATGGTAACTTTGGAAGTAAAAAGGGTAAAGTGGTAAATTGTAAATAAAAAGGGGTAAATTGGCAATTTTGGAAGTAAGGGAATAAAATGGTAATTTTGGAAGTAAAAAGGGTAAAGTGTTAAATTGTAAATGAAAAGGGGTAAATTGGTAATTTTGGAAGTAAGGGGGTAAAATGGTAATTTTGGAAGTAAAGGGGCAAATGGTAATTTTGTGAATAAAGGGTAAAATAGTAATCAAAGGGTGAATTAGTAATTTTTTTAAAGGGAAAAATGGTAATTTCATAATTAAAGTTCAAAATGGTAATTTTGTGAATGAAAGGGTGTTATGGTAAATTTTGAAAGTTAAGGGGTAAAAATGGTGAATCTTACTATATATAAAAGAAGAATACACTGCAACAATTTTTCCCTCCAAAACTACAATCACACATGTCAACTTTATACAAGAATATCCAAATTTTTTATTTCCAACATTACAGTTCAGGAAGAATCGAACCAAATAAAAAATTACAATGGCCACATGTCACATTCTAATTTGCTGCATGCCTCTTGCTGTGACTGCCATGCAGGATTAGCTGACCACTATCATCCAACGGCTGGAAAGCAGCACGGCAACATTGGACGATTTGATAGAATAAGCCATGTTCTATAAATAGGTATTGAGCAGCTAAAATGCACATACAAGATAACCTCCTGTGCTTGAGTTCTAGGTATCAGCTCACTTCTTTTCACTCTGTTTGTTTTTTTCTTAATATTCTTAATTATTTATAAATGTCCTTATGTCAATAAATTTGACATTATTTCCATTTTCATTTATAATTTGTATGTCAGAGAAGTAATAATGACAATGTGGAGCTTGATCAAAGATATTAATCCATCGAAGAGCACATGGGCATTAAAACTGCGCTTAGTACGAATGTATGAGAAACCATCGTATGGAAAAAAACAAGAAGCTTTCAGCCTGGAATGTATTTTTCATGACAGAGAGGTAAGTATTACTCATACAGCAATAACTATGTTTAAACTATTCATATTCGAATTATATTTCGTTATACCTGCTCTACATTTAACTTCATATTTTATTCAATTACAGGGGCAAAGAATACATGGAACAGTCAGAAAATCTCAGATAAATCAATACTGGGCAATAATGAAACAAGGTCAACTGTATCACGTGAAAAACTTTATTGTGGCAGACAATCAGCTTAAATTAAAAACAACAGACTTCAAGTATGTCATGTACTTCAACAATTTCACACACTACATTAGGCAATCAGAAGTAGAAGCATTCCCAGTCCAAATGTTTAAGTTTATTCCGTTTGATGAGTTAACAACAGTTTCGAGCACAAGTCTTATTGGTGAGTAGATAAATACAAAAGCAAAAATATTTTTTGCACAAATTCAATAGAAATGAAGGATATTCTTTATATTTCAGATATTATTGGAAGGGTGTCAACTATCCAAGGAGTGAGGGAGAAAGAAGTCTTTGGACAAGTGACAAGCTACCTAGACTTCGTCCTTGAAGATCAAATGCAAGAAACTACAAAATAACAATGAATTATCCATATTAATGATCTAACAATTTTTAGAATTAACAGAGAGAATAGAGTTCAATGCATGCTATGGGGAGAATATGCAACAGATTTAAGTGATTATTTTGGTATCACTAATCCTAATCCTGTAATTGTCGTCCTACAATTTTGCAGAGTCAACATTTATCGAGGTATGAATTGTATTGTTCTTTAGAGACAGTCAAAAGTATTAAAATTGCAATTATGGCTTATGTGAATAATTTTACAGATCTACTGAAGGTATCTAACACATGGAACGCGACAAAGCTGATAATAGACCCAGACATAGCAGAGATAGTAGACTTTGTTAATCAGTAATTTTCTGTTATAAGACACCACTTATTTTATTTAATATAAATATCCAAACAGTAATGACAAAATTTCCAAAAATCTGGTTTTAGTTTACCCGCAGGACAACCAACAGCTGTTATTATTTCTGACACAAAGCAACTGTCAAGTTCAGAAACCATAACAGAAGAGTTATCCTCAGGGAAAGCAATTTTCAAAACAGTAGAAAAGCTTCAAGAAAACGAGGTACAATTATTTCCATATGAGTTATAATTTTATCAAAAACAATTTCTAACTCTAAATTTTACAGGTAGGAAAATTCTGGATCAATGTTAGAGTTACAGGAATAGAAACTGTTGGTGAATGGTTTTACATGGCGTGTAAAAAGTGTCTCAAAAAACTGAAACCTTCTGGACAAAGGTTTGTTTGTGAAAAGTGCAACACATATGACACCAAGGGAAACCAAAGATATAAACTTCAGATTAGGGTTTTCGATGGAACGGGAAGCATTGCACTACTCCTCTGGGATAGGGAGTGCACACAAGTCATAGGAAAAATAGCACTACAGCTTAAGGAGGAAAACGAGGTAGTATTTAAAGTGCTTATGTTAAGTAATAATATTCACTTTATTTTCAAATGTTAACTCCAGGATTATAATGCAGGGAAAATTAGATGACATATCACTTCCAATAGAGGTAGAAAAATTTGTGGACCTGGAAGCCCTTTTCTTAGTTCAAGTGAGGGAACCGCAACTGGGTGCTTACTCTGTGATTAAATTAACTACTGATGTAGGGTTAGTGTGCAAGTATAGAGACCTCTATTTCTCTAACAACCAGGTGTGCGTTATTTATGTTACTAACAATATATTTTAAAGATCATAACTATGACAATCCCAATTTGTAAAAGTAGATGCATGTTTATCACTTATTATAGTCCTAAGTATAATCTAACTTTCCTTTTTTCAGGACTCAGATCTAAATTCCAAGCTTAATCAATCAACAGATGAGCAGGTACCATTGAAACAAGTTTTAATCAAGAAATTTTTTTACAAATTTAATCTGGCCTAAATAATGATTCATTATCTAAGACCCAAACTATTTTTATCTTTGAAGGTTGAATCTCAAACAGATGAGGTAAAAACTCCAAACTTTGAGTCAAACAATTCACAAATGACTCTGTCGGAGGTAAATAAGAGGAGGCCTAATGGTGATCTTTCATCATCAGTTGCACAGAAGAGAAAGCCTAGAGTGACTGTGAAGAAGGAACGCGTTTGATCAGGAAAAGAGGACAACTGTATTTGTAGTTGTACTATTTTCCTATATTTGTTTTAAGATGGTAGTTTTTATCTAATTGTATTGGACTAATTCTAGAAAACTATGATTTAGCAGTTTATGCAGGTGCCGTTTTACTTAGAAAATTTTGACCCTCACTATTCCTATGTAACGGATATTATCAATTAAATATTTGTACTTCTATTACTACTAAATTTTACTATTGAGGCTATTACGCTGCATTAATTTGATCATGTTTTTGAAACTCCCTTATCAATTTGATCATGTTTATGAAACTCCCTTATCGTCTACGTTTAATTTGCAAACATACAACAGAACTATATAGCAAAATTACACCACTGAAATACTTTCGAATACCAGCCATCACAGGTATCACACATAATTAATAATCTACCTTTAATTTGCAAACATACAACAGAACTATATAGCAAAATTACACCACTGAAATACTTTCAAATACCAGCCATCACAGGTGTCACACATAATTAATAATCTAACAGGAACAGATCATACACACAACTTTCTGATATTTAAAGGACAAGAAAATGAAAAGCAGACATTGAATAATATGGAGGCTCAGATCAATCTATTTATAAATGGTGATGTAAAACCGATTAAGACACCCAGTATATATAACAACACTTACTGTTTTCAGGGTTCAAAAATAATCAGTTAGACATCATCCATTATAAATAATTTGCCCCACAATTCATCATTGCCTCTATTAATTCTAAGTTTTTAAACAAAGAACCCCTACATCACTGTCAAACAGACCATAAGAAAATGATCACAAGCATTGATTATGATTTTTTTTGGGGGCTCAAAATATGTCACAAGCTTTACATCATCAACCCCTGGCCATCTGCAAATAATAGGATAAGAGACGACCCTAATATTACAAATGACCAAACGTAAAATGAGTAAAATTCGTATCAACAGTAAATTATTCTTCATTGCCTAATTCTCATAGTCATGTTTGATGGAAGATGGGGACCTTTTCAATTAAAAACTTAGATTAATTTGTTAATACCTGTCAAAGAGAAAAATATTATATTACTTTCATGTTTAGTCAATGTATGTATATTCTATATTCGAAATTTTGCATGACACTCGGAGCTACAATTTTAGTTGAAAATTTTCAAACTTTCCCTCCTCCATTTCAGTTCAAAATTTTCCATAGTTATAAAGGGAGTTGGAACATATGGATGAAACAAAGTTGATGAATCTCAAGAATATGCAGCAGAAGATGTGTAGCCCAGCGAACTAAGATTTCACACCAATGTAAGTCATTGTTTAATGTATAATACCAATAGAATTACATTATTATCATCGTCTTTAATCAACTTCCTATTTATGTACGATTTTCATGATTAGTAAGAGAGAAGGAAGTTATCAAGCAGGAGCTGAAGATGAAGAAATTAATAGCTACAACCACTATTGGAGCTAAAAGACCAAGAGAAGACGCGAGAACAGGTATGGAGCTACAATTATGCATGGACTTTAAGTCTAGGTAAAAATTTTCATCACGTCTGTCTAGCAGTATTGTTGTTATCAAGCCTGTTTGATGATAATTTTACTCCAATTTTTTCCATTACGTGTGATGTTTTATAGTTTATTTGAATAGGATAGTGCGAGAGCTAACAAGAAAAGACATACTTTAGAGCAAGATTAGACATGTAATTACAATTAGAATAGAATAATGTACAGACTAAGTATTGTAACTGTAAATTTTTACCTGGGGCATCCTCGATTATGCTCAACATATTCACAGCACCAACAGTCACATGAAAACAAAAAGCATTAATTATTTTGATAAGAGTATTCATGTACAAGTTAAAGAAGTGAAATGAAATCGTTAGTTTGCCCTTTTGAAAGTTCATTACTTTGATATTTTTTATATCTAATTAATTCAGATTAACAGTATTAAATCTTTCACATCCGTTGCTAAATCATAAAATATTATTAATTAATTGATTTTGCAATTTTTTGATGATATTGGTAAACTAGAGTAAAATAGTGGATATTCGAGGGATGGAATATCTTTATTAGTTTTTATCAATCAAAACTATAATATTTTTAAGATATATGGTAAAATAATGAAATTATTTAGAACATATATATTATTAGGATATTAAGTTAACATAATACAATCAAAGTAAAACAAAATTTTCTGAAACAACTGTTGGTACGGATTCTGTAAATTCAACGGTTTTTATTTAGTTAATGAAAGTGCTAAGGGTTTAGATATAAGCCGTACAAAATCCTTTCTGCTTTTTTAATCAATGGGCATAAATCTACCAATACAAAATCAGCAGCTAAGATTTCCTCGGTTACCGTCCGTCACACTATGCAATTAAGTAAGATCGGACGGTGCGATTTTGATGAACCCATTGAACGGCCAGGATTACACGATATTGCATATTTTTGGTCGATCTGTGTCGCAATATATGGTCGGCTACGATTAAATTTTGTTTGAAATCAACGGTAGTGATGGACGAATGGTGTCGTGTATATATGCTGACTGGCGGTAAGGCATGTTAAAAATAGGAACTTTTTATTGTAGTAATTAAGGATTAATGGATAATTAGTTAAAGTATATGTTAAATATTAGGAAAAGTAAGTGGTTATTAATTAATTAACCTTATTCAAGAAAAATAAGATATGTAAATGAATATATGACATTGAATTTAATCACATTTTTTATCTTGGTAATTAAACCTAATATTATTGATGTTAACAATTAATTTTAATCAAATTTCGTATTGTATTAATAATAATTTATGTTATATTGATTTATTTCATAATTATGTTTAATCACGTGTTTAATAATTATATTTAATATGGTTGACGTTAATAATTAAATTTAATATCAATCACGTTGACCATTACAATTATTTGTATGTATTATGATATTAAGGAATCTTAATATAAAAAAATTAATTTATAATTTTTTATCTAACTTAAGTATATGTATTTTGAATTTTAGTCTATGTTGAGAAAGATATTAAAATCAAAAAAGAATGTCAATTGTCTTATAAAAATTAGATATTAACTATTTCACCTTATTATTGAAAATACCATACTAAAGACACTTAGTTTCTGGCATAGACACTTCAAAGAAACAGCAAATTAAATTAGCATGATATGAAAGTTCTAAGCATTTCCAACACAAATAATAATTTTTTGACAGACTTTTCATGACATGAAATTATTAAACATTTCCAACGCAACACCTATTAAGAATTTCAGAAAAATGATATATTAATTTTATAACTCGGTAGCCACGATTTCTTACTGCCATTTACAAATTTTCAATTATTTATGTAACAAGTTCATAGCAATAATCTTAAAAAATTCGAATAACCATAGCATTTGAACAACAATGTTAGACGCAAATACATGAGAAACAAACAGCAAATAAAGATTACAGTGATATGAAAATAATAAAGATTTCCAACTCATATGAAAAATGTTATACAGATTTTTCATGATATGAAAATATAAATTATTTCCTACGCAAGTATAAACTGATAAAAAAGATGTTCCAAAGTATTTCCTAAGCTAGCATTATTTTTATACCTCAGATTATTTTTCTGTTCCAGTTTAGAAAACTGAAATCAGCAAATAAAATTAGCATGATATGAAAGTTATAAACAATTCGAACACATATAATAATTTTTTGACAGAGTTTTCATGACATGAAATTATTACATATTTCCAACGCAACACTCATTAAAAATTTCAAAAAAATGATATACTAATTTTATAACTCAATAGCCATGATTTCTTTCTGCCATTTACAAATTTTCAATAATTTTTGTAACAAGTTCATAGCAATAATCGTAAAAAATTCAAATAACCATAGCATTTGAACAACAATGTCAGACGTAAATACATGAGAAACAAACAGCAAATAAAGATTACCGTGATATGAAAATAATAAAGATTTCCAATGCATATGAAGATGTTATACAGATTTTTCATGATATGAAAATATAAATTATTTCCTACGCAAGTGTAAACTGTTAAAATAGATGTTCCAAAGTATTTCCTAAGCATGCAATATTTTTATACCTCATATTATTTTTCCGTTTCAGTTTAGAAAACTGAAGTCAATAGTCATGATATATGACCTACATGCAATATTTGAATTAGTTAAAACAGAAAAGAGTGAAAGAACTATTCAAGGCTAGATGTAGATATATACCTTGGTAACCATGAATTATGCTCGATGTTTGGATATACCACGAACCGCGACATGAAAACAAAAAATCAAATTTAAGTAAGATATTTCAAATAAATATACGACAAGTTCTGTAAATAATATTGGTTTACAATTGAAGTACTAATATCATTAAATTTTGAAGCAAATATTTATTCGATTTCAGTTTTATGTATGATATTATAATTGTCATTACGTTCGAAGTCATTTTATTTTAAAGAATTTTTTTGAATAAGCGCTTCTGTGTTAGACAAACAGAGAAACTATTAAGTCGTACAATAAAGCGACGGATTTACGTATCTTCAAAACTTACCATAGAATAAAAAAAAATATTCAGATTATTTACACTATTAATGGAGTTGTAATAGATCGAATCTTACCCTTAGGCGACATGGTTGTGTATGTCAGTCCGCGATCTGCGCTGTTAGATGACATCAGTAAAAAAGTCGAATAAGAAACCTGCAATATTATGTAATCGAAATCTATAGAATTTAAGGTAAAAAAACGAAATCAGAGAATAAGAAGACGAAGTAGTGAAAATACTTACCAATTTCGTGAATGTTTTCGTCTAAAAAACTTGAACTATGCAAAAGACTGAACTAAACTTTGATTTGTTGAAAGGAAATTGTAGTTTAAAAATGGAAATTTGAAAGAAATGATGTTGAATGATAGAGACAGAACGAAGGAGAAGATTGCAGGTCAGAGATTATCTCGAGGTTTGGAGAAGATGAAACAATGGAGAGAATTTTCTCTCGACGGCCGCTCGCGAAGGATGCTGCGGCAGAAAGATAGATAGGGTTTTTAGGGCGTTGAGATTATATAGTAGGGTTAATGGTATCAACGGCCGAGATTTTATATTATTTACAAATCGACGGCTTTTATTCAGTTGATGAATTGCAGACAAGACGGACAGCCACGATTGGTTTGTCATTCAAAATCAACAGTCGAGATTTGGGCATTTGTATCGAAAAATTTGAAAGGACAAACGTCCTTTCTGCTTTTTTAATCAACGGTCATAAGTCGACCCGTACAAAATCAGCGGCTAAGATTTCCTCGGTTACCGTTCGTCAGACTGCGCAATTAAGTAAGATCGGACGGTGCGATTTTGCTGAACCCATTGAACGGCCAGGATTAAACGATATTGTGTTTTTTTGGTCGATCCGTGTCGCAATGAATGGACGGCTACGATTGAATTTTGTTAGAAATCAACGGTACTGATTGACGAATGGTGTCGTGTATATATGTTGATTGACGGTAAGGCGTGTTAAAATTAGGAAGGTTATATTGTAGTAATTAAGGATTAATAGATAATTAGTTAAGTATATGTTAAATATTAGGAAAAGTAAGTTGTTATTAATTAATTAACCTTATTCATGAAAAATAAGATATGTAAATGAATATATAAAATTGAATTTAATCACATTTTTTATCTTAGTAATTAAACTTAATATTATTGATGTTAACAATTAATTTTAATCACATTTCATATTATATTATTAATAATTCATGTTATATTGATTTATTTGATAATTATGTTTAAACACGTTTTTAATAATTATATTTAATATGGTTGATGTTAATAATTAAATTTTTTTCATCTTCTTAAATGTAATAAAATCACAATTGACAATTACATTTGTTTTGAAATATTAATTTTTTTAATTTTGTGATTAGTTCACCTTATTATTGAAATGGAATCTTATTATGATGAACTGAATTTTCAATTATTTATCTAACTTTAGTACATGTATTTTGAATTTCTTTACATATTTGTAAATGTAATCAAATTATAATTGACTATTAAGTTAGTTATAAAAAAGTAAAAATTTAAATTTAAGTTATTAATTATTTCACCTTATTATTGAAATGCCAAATATGTAAATGTAATTGCTATTTAAAATTTCTGACATGACATTTATTTTAATCACTAGATGTTTTTAATAATTATATTTAATATGGTTGATGTTGATAATTAAATTTAATATCAATCACGTTGACCATTACAATTATTTGTATGTATTATGATAATAAGGAATCTTAATATAAAAAATTTAATTTATAATTTTTTTATCTAACTTAAGTATATGTATTTTGAATTTTATTCCATGTTGAGAAAGATAATAAAATCAAAAAAGAATATCAATTGTCTTATAAAAATTGGAAATTAAATTTTATTTTGTAATTAGTTTAGGTTTTTATTTATTATTCAATTATGCATGTAATATGAATTTCTTTTCATCTTTGTGGATTTAATAATATATAAAATATGTATTAAGTGTGTTTTAAAGAAGTAAGAATTTGTTTTTAACTTTTTAATTATTTCATCTTATGTAAATATAAAAATTAGAACTTAATTCACAATTATTTACCAAGCTTAATTACATGTGTTATTAATTTTTTTCATCTTCTTAAATGTAATAAAAACACAATTGACTATTAAATTTGTTTTGAATTATTAATTTTTTTAATTTTTTAATTAGTTCATCTTATTATTGAAATGGAATATTATTATGATGAATTGAATTTTCAATTATTTATCTAACTTTAGTACATGTATTTTGAATTTCTTTACATATTTGTAAATGTAATGAAATTATAATTGACTATTAAGTTAGTTATAAAAAAGTAAAAATTTAAATTTAAGTTATTAATTATTTCACCTTATTATTGAAATTCCAAATATGTAAATGTAATTGCTATTTAAAATTTTTGACATGACATTTATTTTAATCACTAGACGTTTTTAATAATTATATTTAATATGGTTGATGTTGATAATTAAATTTAATATCAATCACGTTGACCATTACAACTATTTGTATGTATTATGATAATAAGGAATCTTAATATAAAAATTTTAATTTATAATTTTTTATCTAACTTAAGTATATGTATTTTGAATTTTATTCCATGTTGAGATAGATAATAAAATCAAAAAAGAATATCAATTGTCTTATAAAAATTGGAAATTAAATTTTATTTTGTAATTAGTTTAGGTTTTTATTTATTATTCAATTATGCATGTAATATGAATTTCTTTTCATCTTCGTGGATTTAATAAAATATAAAATATGTATTAAGTGTGTTTTATAGAAGTAAGAATTTGTTTTTAACTTTTTAATTATTTCATCTTATGTAAATATAAAAATTCGAACTTAATTCACAATTATTTACCAAGCTTAATTACATGTGTTAATTATTTTTTTCATCTTCTTAAATGTAATAAAAACACAATTGACTATTAAATTTGTTTTGAATTATTAATTTTTTTAATTTTTTAATTAGTTCACCTTATTATTGAAATGGAATCTTATTATGATGAATTGAATTTTCAATTATTTATCTAACTTTAGTACATGTATTTTGAATTTCTTTACATATTTGTAAATGTAATGAAATTATAATTGACTATTAAGTTAGTTATAAAAAAGTAAAAATTTAAATTTAAGTTATTAATTATTTCACCTTATTATTGAAATTCCAAATATGTAAATGTAATTGCTATTTAAAATTTTTGACATGATATTTATTTTAATCACTAGAAGTTTTTAATAATTATATTTAATATGGCTGATGTTGATAATTAAATTTAATATCAATTATGTTGACCATTACAATTATTTGTATGTATTATGATATTAAGGAATCTTAATATAACAAAATTAATTTATAATTTTTTGTGATTAGCATTTGTTAGTATATTGTGCTACAAAAACAATTTGTTCCTTTTTCTTTTATTAACATTTAATTTAATCATTGTTATATATGTATATATTGCATGTATTCAACTATGCAGCAAATTTGAATACAACTATAAAGAAGACAAGAATTGAAATAAATACAGCTACAAATTATACATTCAATCCTTTCCAATCTCAAAGATTGTTATCTCCACTCAGTGACATTACAAATGGTAATTTCTTTATCTTTTTTATTGGAACTATTTTTCATATAATGCTTAAACTATTATAATTGACTTACTCTTTTACTCAATGTTTAATGAAGCGTGCAACTCTAAAAGTTGTACTTATAAGCTGGAGTTCACTGGCGGTGGAATGAACTATTGTTCAAGTTTGGAAAGTTCAATCACATACGACAATATGATACACACATCTCATGGATCAAGTGATAGTGGTATTAACAATTTATTAAAATCCAACAATGTTGGATTATATTTTATGAACGATTTTGATACCTCCGTCATATGTGAACAATTACAATTAAATGAAGGTCAGCATTTAAAATATTTAATGAGCATTTCTTAGTCATAGTATTGACATTATTTATAACGTAGAAAAAAGATAAAACAATGGTATGCTACCTAATGGCTCATATTCTAATTTTTTATAGATAATGAATTAGAAGGCAACAATGGAACACCATCATCAGGTACGTACAATGATATTTATTCAGTTAGTTTATCTTCAAATATTAATTAAATATGAATTGATATACAAATTCATATCATTAGTGTTTGACATTATGTTTATTAAATGTGTAGAGTATTTGGATATTGGAGATCCGATATATGCATGCAATTTTTGTAATTCATTCTTTTGGTATGGAGAACGAATGAGCAAAAGTCGGTCATCTCAAAATCCAAAATACTCTTTATGTTGTATGCAAGGAAAAGTTCAACTACCAGCTGCTAGAAATCCTCCAAAATTGTTACATGACCTATTATTTTTACCTAATGATCGAAGAAAACAATATCTCCAAAATATTCGATCTTACAATAATATGTTCTGTTTCACGTCTATGGGAGGAAAAGTTTATAGGACTTTGAACAATAGAAACTCTCCTCCGATATTTAGATTACATGGCCAAAATTATCATCTTATGGGGAGCTTATTGCCACCTAAGGGTTCTGCGCCTAAATTTGCTCAACTTTACATTTATGACACGGAGAATGAACTTCAAAATAGACTGAACTCTGTCAGGTGAGTTGTATAACTTCCATTTATCATTTCTTATTGATTATTGATTATTCATGTTTTAATTAAAATCCTCTAATAATATGTTATAATTAATTTTGGCATAGGGGAAATGAAATCTGGCACAATCTTCACAAAGAAATAGTTTATGACCTAAAGAAGATGCTTGATGAGAATAATGTGTTGGTTAAATCATTTAGAATGGTTAGAGAAAAAATTGAAAAAGAGGGTTGTTTAGATGTGAAGTTGAAGTTGATTGGGAGAAGGACTGGTGATGGAAGAAGGTATAATCTACCTACTGCTTCTGAAGTGGCTGGATTAATTGTCGGTGACTTTGATGCATCTTTAGGTGATAGAGATATTTTGGTTGAAACTAAAACTGGGTTGCTGAAGCGCATTAACCAACTTCATGCTTCATATCTTGGGCTACAATATCCTCTACTCTTTCCATATGGTGAAGATGGTTATAGATAAGATATCCCATTAACATGTCATCAAAGAAGTAAGCAGAGTGGTCGAATCAATATAAGCCCAACCGAGTATTTTTGTTATCATCTTCATGAAAGGGAGTCCGAGTTATCGATTATACTGTCTTCTACGCGACTTCTACAACAATTTATTGTTGATGCATATACTATGGTTGAGACTTCTAGATTGACATATATTAAGTTACATCAGAAACAATTGCGTTGTGAATTATATAGTGGACTAGCAGATGCAATATTGAGGGGTGAGACAGATCCATCCACACAAGGAAAACGAGTTATTTTACCATCGTCATTTACCGGTGGTGCTAGATATATGATCCAGAATTATCAAGATGCCATGGCGATTTGTAGATGGGTTGGTTATCCCGACCTTTTCATCACATTTACCTGCAATCCAAAATGGCCGGAAATAGTTCGTTATGTTGATAAAAGAGGTCTTAAGGCTGATGATTGCCCGGACATTATTAGCCGTGTTTTTAAATTGAAGTTACAATGTCTTATTAAAGATCTTCGAAAGAACAAGATATTTGGAATAGTTAAATCAAGTAAGATTTTGGTTTTGATTTGTCACTTCTATTTCACATTAAATTGTGTTTGGCTTTGTTGACATACTTATATTCGTTTTTTGAATTACAGTTATATATACTATTGAATTCCAGAAGCGTGGCTTGCTGCATGCTCATATATTATTATTTCTTGCGTTGCAAGACAAGTATCCAACGGCCAATGATATTGACAAGATCATTTCAGCGGAAATTCCTGATAATAACATTGATCTAGCATATTACAAAGCAGTTCAAGAATATATGGTACATGGACCATGTGGTTCTATTAGAAGGAACTCGCCTTGCATGTCGGATGGTCGTTGTACAAAGCATTTTCCCAAGAAATTTGTTGAAACAACAACTATTGATGATGATGGATATCCCGTGTACAGGCGACGAGATAATGGGGTAACAATGGAGAAGAATGGAGTTCCCCTTGATAATAGATTTATTGTTCCTCACAATCGTTATTTGTTGCTAAAGTATAGTGCTCATCTTAATGTCGAATGGTGTAATCAGTCACGCTCTATCAAGTATTTATTTAAATATGTCAACAAAGGGCATGATCGTGTTACTGCCTCCTTCTACAAAAGCACAACGATAGATGAAGTAGCCAAAAATGCAAACGAAGTTCAGATGTATTACGACTGTAGATACATATCATCATGTGAGGCATCATGGAGGATATTCAAATACGATATTCAATTCAGGGATCCACCGGTGGAAAGGTTAGGCTTTCATCTTCCAAATCAACAAAGTGTTATTTTCTCTGACTCTGATAGAATCGACGATGTTCTGGATCGGTTATCAGTTAAACAAAGCATGTTTATGGCTTGGATGAAGGCAAATGAACAATATCCACAAGCAAGGGAATTAACTTATGCAGAATTTCCAACAAAATTCATTTGGGATAAGTATAACAGAGAGTGGAGACCAAGGCAAAAGAGGTTCTCAATTGGACGTATTTTCTATGTGCCTCCCGGTACTGGTGAGTTGTATTATTTAAGATGTCTTCTTAATTTTGTTCGTGGACCAAGAAGTTATGATGAAATAAGATGCATTAATGGTGAACAACATTCATCATACCGTGATGCTTGCTATACCTTGGGTTTGTTAGATGATGATAAAGAATACATTGATGGTATTATTGAGGCAAGTCATTGGGCTTCTGCATCTTCTTTAAGAAAATTATTTGCCACGTTACTGGCATCAGAGTCACTTTTAAGGCCAGAAGTTGTTTGGGATAACTGTTGGATTTACTTGACTGATGACATTTTATATAAACAACGTTCACGGTTAAATCACAAAGGTAACTTCATTTATTCATCAAACTCTTATTATCTATAATTTTGAATTTTAATTTTACAACTTAAATCTCATGTCTTTATAATATTCCTATATTCTTTTAATAGAACTTCATTTGGAAATTGATGACATCAAGAATTATGGGTTGGTAGAAATTGAAATTCTGTTGCAAAAAACTGGTAAAAGCTTACGAGATTTTGAATCAATGCCATTCCCGCCGAATGAGTTTTTTGAGACAGTTGGAAATACATTGATGCGTGACGAAATGGGTTATGATCAATCAAAATTGAAAGAAGAACTCAACATACTTCTATCCGATATGACCTCAGAACAACGATACGTGTATGACACTGTAATGGAGGCAGCGAAGTCTCATGCAGGTGGATTGTTCTTTGTTTATGGATACGGAGGTACAGGAAAAACATTTATATGGAGGACTTTATCAGCAGCTATAAGATCTGAAGGAGATATTGTGTTAAATGTGGCATCAAGTGGAATTGCTTCTCTTTTATTACCAGGCGGAAGGACAGCTCATTCTCGCTTCAAAATACCTATAAATCCAAATGAAGATTCAACATGTAACATTAAACAAGGTAGTCTGTTGGCTGAGTTGATTATAAGGTGTAAGCTTATTATTTGGGATGAAGCACCAATGATGCACAAGTATTGCTTTGAAGCATTGGATAAAACCATGCGAGATATTTTACGGTTCAGCAATGACTTCAGCCTAGAGAAGCCTTTCGGAGGTAAGACAGTTGTTCTAGGTGGAGATTTTAGACAAATACTACCAGTCATTCCTAAAGGTAGTAGACAAGACATTATTCATGCAATTGTGAACTCTTCGTACTTATGGAGATTTTGTAAGGTGTTACATTTAACAAAGAACATGAGGTTACAAAAACTAAGCTCGGTTGATGAATGTTCTGAGTTGAAGCAATTTTCATAATGGAATGCAAGCATAGGAGATGGAACAATTGGAGGGAGTAATGATGGTCATGCAACATTAGAAATTCCTGATGATCTTTTAATAAAACATTTTGAAGACCCAATTGCAGCTATTGTGGAGTGCACTTATTCGGACTACAATGGAAGTATCATTAATGATGCTTATTTTGAAGGAAGATCTATACTAGCACCAACTCTTGATATTGTTGAGTCCATCAATGAATACATGTTGTCAATAAACTCTGGTGAAGAAAAAACCTATTTCAGTTCTAATACAACATGCAAATCAGATGCAAACAACGATTTGTTGCAAGATCTACACACTCCTGAATTTCTAAATGGAATTAAGTGTTCAGGTGTACCAAATCATGTGTTGAATTTGAAGGTAGGTACACCAGTTATGTTGTTACGGAATATTGATCCTTCAATTGGTTTATGCAACGGTACGAGGATGATCATCACACGGCTTGGATCACATGTCTTGGAAGCAAGGATTTTAGGTGGAAATAATGCTGGTCATCAAGTATTATTACCAAGAATGTCTTTAACGCCATCTGACTCGAGATTGCCTTTCAAATTCAATCGAAGACAATTTCCCATAATTGTATCATATGCCATGACAATCAACAAAAGTCAAGGTCAATCTCTTAGTAATGTTGGTCTATTTTTAAAAAAACCAGTATTCCGTCATGGTCAATTATATGTTGCGGTTTCTCGAGTCACAAATCGTAGAAGTTTAAAAATATTGATATGTCATGATGATGTTCATGAAAGTAATACAACAACAAATGTTGTATTTAAGGAAGTGTTCGAAAAGATTTGATCATGTAATTTTATCAGTTATGTATAAATACTTTATCACAAATATTTTAAATTCGCATTGTATGTTCAAGTATTAGGTTAAGTTTTTATTTCCAAATCAAAACATGTTTAATAGGCGTTATTTATTAATATCTCCGTGCATCGCACGGGTGAAAAACTAGTTTAAAAGTAAAAGGGAAAAATGGTAATTTTGTAAATAAAAGAGGTAAATGGAAATTGGAAAGGAGACACTTGGTAATTATGATAATAGAGAAGGGCAATTGGTAATTTAAATAACTAAAGGGTAATTTGGTAAATTTGATAATGGAGAAGGGTGAGATGGTAATTTGTAAGTATAAAATGGGTAATTTGGTAATTTAACCAGCTAGAGGGTAATTTGGTAACTTTGATCATGGAAAATGGTAGTTTGGTAATTATGATAATAGAGAGTGGTAATTTGGTAATTAACCAAATAAAGGGATAATTTGGTAATTAGGATAATGAGGAGGGGTAATTTGGTAATTTGACCAACTCAAGGGCAATTTATTAATTATAATAAAGGAAAAAGGGCAAATTGGTAATCTAAACAACCAAATGAGAAATATATTAAGTGTAACAATTATGAAGGGGGATTAGTGATCTAATAGGTATGGGAGATAACTTAGTAACCTAAATCGAGTAAGGGGTAACTTGGTAATTATGTAACAAGGAGGGTAATATGGTAATTTGTCAAGTAAGGAGGGATGAAAGTGTAACAATTATATAAGTGAGGGGTGAATGAGTAATTTGTACCTAACATGTCGTTGTGATTGTGGAATTTCGTAATATAACGCTGAATAGCAAGATAAGAGTATTTGATAATTAGTAAGTACCACGAGAACGAAATCTAATTTGGAATTAGATGAGATTAGGATGGCCTTAATGATTCGTCTGTATTACCTTGGACAACCATTTGAATAAGAAATATCTAACGATATCCGAACTATTGAAAATGAATAATTTTCTTATTAGTGTGCTTTTGTGATCACCTTAATTAAGATACTAATACTTAAAGTAAAAGACCTCAAGATCAGGAATGGTATCTCTTTAGGGTAGCATTAGGGGTCGCTACCCTAAAGACGTGGTTTAGCCTACGGTTATTCTGGTATTTGCTGGTATGCCTTTGTGCCCTAGCCAGGCCCTATATCTTACTCTATCTAGCTCTACAGACTTAGTTAGGGGGTATGCATACTTATGAATTAGGTGTCCTTATTGGTAGGGTACTGAGTTAGCTTTATGCACCAGTACGACCAGGGTATCTTTGCATCCCTGGGTTAATAGTTGAAGGGTACTGAGTAGCTTTTATGCACCAGTACGACTAGGGTATCTTTGCATCCCTGAGTTGATAGTTGAAGGGTATTGAGTAGCTTTTATACATCAGTGCGACCGGTGTACCTTTGTGTCCTGAAATCTTGATCTCCCTATCGAGGCAAATAAATTTTGTGGTGATTAAAAAGGAAAAACACTAATCGTTAAAGAGAAAGATTAATGAGCCAGGCCTAGTTGAATTGTTTATAAGTACCGATCCACCAGATATAATAGTGGCCCAGGATGTTTTGCCCTGGATGATGTTTATGAGTACCGATCCACCGGATATAATAGTGGCCCGGGTGTGTGTTGTCTTGGATGATATATATTTGTATTCTGATCCGCTGGCAACAATAGTGGGGGTCCCAAGCTCAATAAATTTGATTTGGTTGTGAATAAATTATGGAAAAATACTAATCAATTATAGTGGAATACCATGCGAATTGGGGCCAAATCGGTCCACCGGTGAATAATAATGGCCAGAAGCGTTTTGCCCTGCATGACCAATCTACCGGTGAATAATAGTGGGGTTCCCGCACTCACACGGATAATTATAATCCAATATGATTGATAATGATTGACTAAGGGTTTAAGGCCTAGAAGTATCAATTGTTCTCTATGGCCTATTAATATCTAATTTATTTGTTAAGTATGTGGATGTATAAATGTGGATATTAAGTATCTATCTTTCATTATGTATGTATGTAGTATCATGTGTTGTATTATGGGTCTGTTGTTAAGTGTGATTTAAAGGGTTACTCAGTACCATAGTACTGAAGGGTTCCATTCGTGAGACCCCTACCTATTCAATGAGCAGTATCCCTTGCAGGTCGTTATTAGGTTCTATTCAAGTGGGCTCTCGGGAAAGAGCATAAGGTACTATCCGATAAATCCTAGGATTGTACTCTTTCACCTTTAAAATGTATTTTTTTCAATGTATTTGTTGATTTATAACCATCATTGGTGGATTATACTCTTATAAAATGTTTAATTGTGCTACTTTGATTTAATCATTAGTTTGAGTTTCTCATAAGTTGGATTTTTCTCTTTTATCCTTAGGAGTTGGTACTAGAACGGTAGAAGTGAACCGGTCTGGTACTAAGTGTGGCGGTAATATCCCCAGAATTCACAGTTTTATTATTTTTCTTCCGTTCATTCTTTTTAATAAAATAAAAATTTTCAGTAGTGAATTTTGGGGGTGTTACAATGGGTACATGGTGTAAGGGTGCATAGGGTTATTGGTGTGTAGGGGATTTGGGGTGCATGGCTGGGAAGAGGAGGGAGACAACAACAAGGTGCATAGGGGTTAGGGTGGGTTTGGCTTGAAGGGGAAAGGAAGAGCATATGCATGCTCGAGCGAGGAAGAAGGAGAAGAAAAATAAAAGGAAAAAGAAAAGAAAAAAGAGGAGGGGCTATTGCAATGGGTGGGAGAGAGAAGAAAGATAAGAAAGAAAAAGGGAAAAGAAAAGGGAAAGAAAAAAGAAAAGGAAAGGGGGAAATAAAGAAAAAGGTAAAAAGAAAATAAGTTTAGGGTTAGTATTAGAATTGGTGTAAAATTAATTAATCCGAAGTTAGGGTGCCTAATTAGAAAAAATAAACTAGGGAAATTTTGATAAATTTAGGGTAGATTTAAATAAAAACTAAATAAAATAAAATAATTAGGATAATTTTTTGTAAGAATTTATCTCGGTTTGTGATTTAAGGGTTAAGAAAAATAATAAGTTGAGATTTAAGGGTTATCTTGTGAATAAAAGGCTGAGTGCTAAAATTATAACTTTTTGGGGTATTACATATTTATATAGTATAAGATTATAATTAGACTAATAATAATAATAATAATAATAATAATAATAATAATAATAATAATAATAATACGAGTAGGAGTAGTAGTAGCAGCAGCAACAATAGTATCATTGCAAATAATTTTTATTAGTGTTGAGAAATATTACAATGATAATTATTTGACCTCTTTACCACATCTCTTTTGTTTCAACTTCTTAGACAACATGGACATCCTATTCCTTATGGTAATTAATTATCCACCATTTTTTTCTTCTTCACTTTATATATATATATATATATATATATATATATATATATATATTACATATACATATACATATACATATACATATATGTAAGCAACTCATATTCTTAGTAGTAATTTTGAAATTTTAGTTAATTTTTTCCAATTTAATTTTATTTACTCTGAATCAAACTTCATATTTTGTTTGAATTGATAATTATGTTAATGACTCTCTTTTATTGAATAGTTAAGTTTATATTCCCTACTTGATTTCTTTGGCTTCCTTATTAGAAAGCTTAGATAATCACTTTTAGGCAAACATGAACTTATTTTTAATTTAGTTTCATTTTTATTTTTAGATCCATTTTCAATGAAATGGAGGTATATTAAAGGAGGTTTAAATGGTTTTAGCTTTAGATCATTTAGTATCTTGTGGTCTCTACTTTTCAAATTTATGAATATTTTTTATTTGGGGGCTTATGTCTCACCAGCCTTTGTGATTCTATTTGTAGATGGGAGAAGGATCTCTTGGAACCTCTATTGTAGATTACTGCCAAAAGTTTCTTTCAAGTCCTCTCCAATGGCCAAAAGTAAGAGTGGCCTAGTGAAGAAAGTGAAGCCCAAACATAAAGGACAAGTAGAAAGGCTCATTACTATGATTATATTGTTATTTATTTGAAAATTATGTGCTTTGAATATATTTTCTCTTAGTTGTTTTAAAACAATTTTTTTAAAATACAAGAGAAGTTTGATGTTTAAATTCTTATGATAAAAAGTATGGATTACATCGTTTAAGGATTTGGTTGAGTTATTTTTCCTAGGTAAGATCTTTGATATCAAACCAGGAACATTAAGGCAAGTCATTGATCATTTTAAAAAAATCTCTATTTTAAGCGATCTATTAAACATGTAAGACTATAAATTTTTTTAGTTTACTAAATAATTAGGGGATGTGATAACTACGTAAGAGAGATGATGCAATATCTACAAAATGAGAACAAATGGAGAATTTGGTTGGTTAATGTTAAGGATGATTGATTATCATTTGAAAAAGTTGCTTTGTAGGTAAAAATAAATGGAAATAATGGCCAATACGAAGGTCAAGGGTTATTTGTATTAAAATGAAAACTAAGATGGTTTATTCTAAGGTAACCTTCAATTTCTGAAAACTTGAAGAGAATTACATGGCTCTCATGTCTCTATTGTATAATAAAATTTTGCTTATACAATGTACATGTGAATCATGATTTTTCCTAATTCAACTGTATGTTGAGGTTGTAAGTCAAATGATACAACAATGGTTCTCCCAATCTCTAATTATCAAAATTCCATATGGGGCACCCAAATAACATACTATTACACTTCACAAATTGACAGCTGAATGAATGGGTAAACATGGGTATGATGAAGATTAAAATCTAATGAAGAAGAACATGATTTTTCATCTATATTTTATATTTTTATTTGTAGGGAAATAATGAGAAATTATGTTAATGAAGTATGAGTACTTGGATATAGGTTACAAGGATTCATCATCTCTCATCAAGAATGCATTAGGTGATCAAGGACAACACTTGTTCATAAACTACTTCCCACCATGTCCACAATAAGAGTTGACCTATGGTTTGCCAGCTTATACAGGCCCTAATGCTCTCACCATTCTTCTCCATGACCTACAAGTCTCAACTAGAGTATGAATGAATTACTTTAAAACAATTCCATAGATTGGATACTTGGAGGTTGCCTCTATTACACATTTTCATGTTACATTATAGAGGGGAATAAAGTGCAAATAAATAGACGGAAAATTGGCTTATGAAAATCGTGCCTTAATATAAATAAAGAAAAATGGATTTTTTCATGAATAACCATTCTTTTGAGAAAACAAGTTGCTCAATAAGCATCATGGTACCTTAATTTCTCACTTTATAAAGAAAAGTGTGAAAATGAATACTAATCATATACCAAGTTTAAGAGATACAATAAAGTACAAGCTCAAAAAAGGAGAAAATAAAACAAAAAACATAGGACTCCACAAATAACCCAACTAGGAACTAAAAAAAATCTAACATGCTTTCTAGCTATTATAATGTATTCAAGCTTAATTAGGCCAAAATTTTGGTCCTCTACTCATCACACAAACATGATATTAGACAAATTTTTCAAAATCGGAAGGAATCATACATTTAAAGCTAATAATGCTTGTCGATAGTCCTTAATTTTCTAGGATATAAACAATTATATCTGGTTGAGCTCGATGCTTAATTGCAACCCCGTCTATTTATGGTCACAAAAAACTACTACCTATCATGTAAAACACAAGTGCACAAGCTAACTATGGTGACCATGGGGAAATAAGCTGTTGAATGAAGGAGGCGCTGATGGTAGAAGGATGTATCTAATTTTGAAAGATAACTAACATTTATATTTCTTCCCAATGATGAAGTCAGTGGAAGGTAATTAGACCAAAATTTTGGTCACCTTCTACATAAATTAGACTTAAAATTAGAAAAAAAAAAGTTGAAATATGAAGGAATCATACCTTTGAAGCTGATTATGCTAGTCAATTTCCCTTGTTTTTGTAGGAGACAAAACTAAATAATGCTAGTTGAGCTATGTGCTTGATGGAAATTTCCTCTATCGCAAGTTGATGAAAACCACTGCAAAATTTATTATCAAAAGCACCACTAGAAACCTTGACTATGGTAGCTTTAGTGGAGGAAATTACTAAAGCAGGAAGGCGCTAATGGTGAAGGTTGTGAGGTAGGAATGTGGTTTGGCTCATGAGAATAGGCAAGGGTCGTCAAAATGAGCAAGGTGGGAATTAGGTTTAGGAACGTTTTTTGTTTTATTTTATTTATGAATCATTCCTTATTGTGGAAAAGTATTGCTATAATGTTTTGCCTCAACTAATATTTTTTTCTGAACATTTTTGTCTATTGGTGAAGTTAGATTGAAATTTATCAAACTACTTTAGATCACCATTAATAAGATATGTTACTAAAGTTAGTTTACTTTAGTTTTAAATTTGTGAATTTATTTTTTACCATAATTAATACAGTTCATTGCTAAAAATATATATATAAACTTGTGAAACTATTTTCCACAACAATTATTAAAATCTATTATTAAAGTTATTTTGAAATTTTTAACATTGTTTTTTGCTAAAATTAATCATATATGTTGCTAAAAGAGAGAGTTAATTTTCTTATAATTTTTTAAAATAATTTTAGTTATTTCTTTAATTAATTTTCATGAAATGAAAAAAATAGCATAATATTTTTTGTTATTATTATAAAAATGATTGCTTATTTTTTATTTTTTAATATGAATTTTTAAAAAATTAAAAATTATCACAATATTTTTTAAAAAAGATTTTTTTTTGGCATAATCATTTCCTTAAGATATGATAAATAAAATAAAAAATAACTATAAAATATTTTAGCTACAACAAAAAACATGTTGTAATATACTTTTGCAACAAAATTATCATAGAGAAAAACTAATTTTTTTTACCAATAACATTGTATTTTGACTATAAATAAGATATATAAACTTGACTGTTGGCCTAAATTTTTTTTCCTCCAATCTCAAAATATTTTTAGCGAAAACTTGACAAGTTGTTGCAAAATAATATTTTTCGACAGCGAAATTGTCGTTACAAAATTTATGTACATTTTAGCAACAATAGTTTATTGCAGTAATAAAATATCGTTTATGAAAAATATTTATTATCGTTTGAAAAAAAAGTGGCATTTTTGGCAACACGTTTTTGGCACAATAGTTAAGAGTTGTTGCAAAATAATATTTTCTTGCAACAAAATTATTGTTACAAAAATTATGTTTGTGTTAGCAACAATAATTTATTATGGCAATTAAAATATCTTTTTATAACAATAATTTATTATTTTTGTAAAAAGAAAAAGCAGAATTTATGGCAACATGTTTTTGCCATGAAAATTAACAATTGTTAAAAAAAAGGGTTGCTAACAAAGTTTCCTTATTGTTGTTAAAATGCATTGCCAAAGATCCATTTTCTTATAGCCTAACAGAGCGTTGACAAGTGATGATAGTCAGGGTCGTCTCAATAATATCGGAGGCCCTGTGTTAAAACTAAAAAATAGGCCCCAAGAATCTAAAAAATAAATAATTAGCAAAATATTTAATGTATTTCATAATATACTCATATTACTATTATTTGCTTAAAAATAAGATACTAATGATTCCTTAAAATTCCAAAAAAAAATAATAATCTAATGACATCCTAATAAAAGTTTTATTTAAAAAGTGTCATCCTTCTAGCATTCTTTGAAACAAGATCATCAACTAAAGCTTTGTAATCAACTTTCTCTAAATGATCATTTTAAATTGTTATCAATGCTAAGCCATTAAGCCTTTCCTATGACATTGTAGAGAGCAAGTATGATTTCAATAGGTTCAATTTAGAAAAAACTTCTCTATACAGATGAAACAGTCACAGGAATAGTTAATAAAATTTTATATGCAATACTTACATTAGGGAAACAATCTACATGTTTCAAGAACTTTAAAATATCAATAGGACCCATATTTTTCTTAGGAAAAAATTCTCTAAGTTACTTCAATTCCACATATAATTCATTTCCCCACATTGTTCACCATTTCTAAGAGTAGCTTCAAAGTGATGACAAGAAGTTTTTAGGCTCATTTCATCCAAAGAGTGCAACTTATCAAAAGTATATATATATATATATATTATATTGTTCAAACCTCCTATTAAGTGAAACAATTGCTTGATCAAGAATGTATAAGAAATACTTCCGAAGATTGTGAAGCAAATTGTATATCATTAGGATTCTCATTAGAATGTTTTTTCCTTCAAATTTCATGCCTTTGAGGAAACTTTGGATCAATATCCAATTCTATAGGAATCTTCTTAGTAGTATTAATCACATCAGAAAAAACTAGTTTCTCTATACCTCTCAAATAAAAGAAATCAACCTCTTTACTTTTTTAATAGCATCATCAATACATTCCCTTTACTTGTAAATATTTGCTAACCAAATTAACAGCACACAATATTTCAAACCAAATGACTATTGCCACTAAAAACTCAAAATCACCAAGCTCATTCTTTGCTAAGGATTTAGCTTCACTTCTTATCTTAGAATCATTATCACTTTCTGATACTTGAAGTAAAGCTTCTCATATTTCCTAAACTTGAAATCTTATAGCTTTAACACTATCAACATGACTTTCCCAACGAGTAGAAGATAATGACTTAAGAGTAAAACCTTTTACGTTATCTTTCAAAATCTGCCATCTCTTAGTAAAATTTGCAAATATTATATAAATGTGTTGTATGATACCAAAAAAGTCCCTAGCATTACCACAAGTGTTAGCCATGTCACATAATGTTAGATTAAGGCTATGAAAACCATAAGGAGTATAAAATGCTCTCAAATTTACATTTAAAGGTTTTTTTGTACACCTTGATTTTTTCCTCTCATATTTGATCCATTATCATAGCCTTGCCCTCGCACATTAGCAATATCAATATCAAGAAGATTTAATTCATTTTGTAAAACATTAAAAAGTCCTTAGCCAGTTGTATCATTGACATTCAAAAAACCTAAAAAAGATTTTTCAATAGTAACATCACTTGAAGAAACATCCACATATCTTAATATCAAAGATATTTGTTCTTGATGGCTAATATTAGGAGTACAATCAAGTATAATGGAAAAATACTTTGCCTGCTCTTTTTTTTAATGATTTCAAATTTAATCATAGAATTAACTCATTTTGAATATTGTGACCAAGGTAATGAAAATGAATGTTATCATTTGCAATGCATTGAACATGCTCTTGAATAAAAAGATCATATTATACCAACATTTCAATTATGCCCAAAAAATTTCCATTGTTATTTTGATATATACTATCATTACTTCCACAAAATGCTAGATTATGTTTAGCAATAAACTTCACAACTGAAAAAATTCTCAACAAGACCTTTTTCCATTGATCTTTTTCTTTTTCAAGTTGTTTTTGAGCCATTATATCAATAGTTTGATTCTTTTGAAATCTTACATGCAAATCATACCAAGTAGCCATATTATTAATATGTTCCACACTTGTTTCATGCTCTCTAATCCTAATGCTAAGATGTGCCTAGTCCCCAAAACCCTCATTAGCTAATTGACCTCTTACGTGCACTTTCCCAAATATCTTACAAAAAATATATATTTTATCAAGCTCTTTTGAATACGCAAGCCAATCTCTATCGCACTTCTCTCCATTTGATAAATCTCTAGTGTAAGTTGTTGAAAAAAACCGTCTAGAAAAATTATCTTTAGGACCTTTCTCAATAGACATATCTCTCTTAGGGTCATTTACCACTAAAACATCGATCATTTTAGAATCAAGGGAATTCCAATTTCTAGGATCATATATATCAAGCATATTAAAATTTTTTATGGCTCTACCCTCTCAACATTATTAAAATCATCAACGTCGTTATCATCATTCTCAACAATCACATCACCATCAATAGAAGCATTTGTCTCATTTGTAGGCACATCATCATCAATAGAAGCATTTGTACACACATTATTATCATTGATAGAAGTATTTTTCTCATTTATAGGCATAATATCATCACCACTGGCACCATTTTCATTCAAAGTTGAAACATTTTCGGCATCAATAATTTCATTTTCTATAGAAACTTGTGATTCATTTCTAATAAATTTATCAAGAGCTCCTCTTTGAGATAAATTTAACTCTTCTATTCTTTTTTTCTTTTTATGTTTTTCATATCCGGATTCATATTTCCTAATTCTAGTTAGCATAACTGCAAATACCAACAAATTACAAATGAAACTAGTATGAAAAAAACAACAACAATAATATGATTGCCTATAACAATGAGTATCAGTGAAATAACTTGGAATTTT
This sequence comes from Tamarix austromongolica, assembly GCA_039764185.1. NCBI lineage: Eukaryota > Viridiplantae > Streptophyta > Magnoliopsida > Caryophyllales > Tamaricaceae > Tamarix > Tamarix austromongolica. Next base: position 73,107,745 of record CM077816.1, on the reverse strand, counting down.
AGCAATTGGACTTGAACACCATTTACTCCATAAGTTCTTAGTTACCTTAGGCGATTTCCTATACACACCAAAATGACATCAGAATCCCCAAAGTTTGCTAACAAGAGCAATTGCTTGTACAACATCAACATCAACATTTAGCAAAGCATGCATGAAACATGTAGCCTAATTTACAAATTCACAAAATATGCTAGTGCAAACAATCACAAGCAATAGATGGAAGTGTGAATTTGGAAGACACAATAGATAATTAATTCCATTAGATAACTAATTGTAGCTGTTAATTGATTATTGATTAATAATTTAACATAAAAAAATATAAAAGGACAAATCGGATGATATTAAAGATCACGGATATAGATAGATGAACAGGTGCACAACACAAATTCAATCAACCGGTCATAAATTTGAACAGAAAAGCAAGCGACGGCAACATAATTGGAGCCAACGAGGCAAGCCTAGGATGAGTCAAATAGATGGTTAGATAGAGCCTACAGGTCGAGTTGAACTATTGAAAAGAATTGACTAGAAATGAGAAGAACATATACAAATTGATATGAGGAGAAGAAAAGGAGTTGCCATTATTGTATACATTGTACAGATTCAACAGAAAACTAGGAGCTTAATCAACGACGGTAAATGTTGGAGAAGTTTGAGAAGAGAGAAGGTTGGAGTAAAATCTAAATGTGAACTGAAAAATGAAGTTCAGAAGCTGGCTAATGAAGAGAATGGATACTTCACCGTGCAAACTTACTTAACAATGAAAAAAAGGTGCTTTATTTCTTTAATTAATTTAGTGGGCCCTTATAATCTTCTTGACTCTTCCTATTACTTTTCGTAGATGTGTTGTTTTGCTTGTATAGTTGTATACTATTTTTTTTTAATTCAATCTAGTGGGCTCGTTTTTACTCCTCCTTATCCTTGTTTACTTTTCTTACTCCATTTTACATTTCGGAGATCTGATTGTTACTTGTACATTAAATGTTTTTTTAATATTAATACACATATTAACTAAACTAATATATGGGGGCCCTAAAATTTTAGTGCCCTGTGCCATTGAGCAGATTGAACCTGCTATTAGCCGACAATGATGATAGTCTTGGAGGAGTTGTTTACACGAAAGCATAGGGTGCATTAGGTCTCTCGCACCTTAGCCTATGGAACTATTGTGAACTAGGAATATATTTTTGAATATTTCCCTCAAGAAAGACTCATTGTGGGTTGAATGGATGGGTGCATGCCATATACTAGTGGCGAAAGAGTGTTTGGACATTTACCCCAACGGGAAACAACGAATACACCATAGATACTACAGTAGGTGCTAGTTATCTTGGATAGTGTGATACCTATTTCTGAGATGGCTGGCAACTAGGCATCATGAGTATGTCATTAGGAGAGCATATGAGGACCTGAGACCAAGACAACCTAAGAAATGGTGGGTGCTGCTTGTGTGGAAAACCACACACCCTCTTTAGGCATTGTATCTCTTTATTGTTGGTTGTCCAGAATAGACTCTCATAAAAGGATGTTTTTGGATGCTAGATGTGTATTTTGTGGTGATGCAATTAAGATTGCGACACATCTATTCATGTAGTGTTCCTTTCTACTAGCCATTTGGAAGTGTATCTGTAAACAATAAGGATAGGAGAGATGATGTGGTGGATTGGACAAGTGAGATCCGAACTTTGGTAGCAAGATCGAGAGAGCTGAAACATAAAAAGTAGGTATTGCATGTGTTTGTTTCATTTGTAGCGACTATCTTGCATGAGAGGAAAATATGCATGAGTTATTGCTAAGAGTTATAAGGCACCGTATGAGCGGTGGTTAGGTATTTTGGATAAAATTTGATAGTCATAGTCTAGATGTATCAAAATTTCCAAAGTAATAAATGCAAACAAAGGAAAACGGTCGAAAAGTCTGGATCGGTATAGCGCCACCAAGGATTGAACTGTTGACCTGGTTCGTGATTCAACAAAAGCTAAACACAAAGGATAAACTCTCAAAGTTACAGCTCATCACGACTAGGGATGCGTTATGCCCTTTCTGTGGATCAGAAGTGGAAACGGTCTCGCATTTATTTCTGCACTACAGGCTCACGGGGAGACTATGGAATGACATTTGCTGCTGGATGGGATTCAATTGGGTAATGCCGGAAAACACTCATATGGCCTTCACAGCATGGCTAGGAGTGAGATGGAAAAGTATAAAAGGAAAAATCTGGGTTGCGGCCTTTTTTTTTTTTTTGCAGTTGTTGGAACCATTTGGGAGTTTCGAAATAAAGCGGTGTTTGACAATGCAAATATTTGCCTGAACTGGATTTCAATGTTGGTCAAGACTAGGGTGGCTTTATGGTTAAAAGACGGTCAACATATGGGTGACTATAGGGTCGATGATATTGTACATCAGTTGCAATGCCTAGGCTGAGTATAGGATCACTCGAAGTTAGCTTTATTTGATCTTGATCGTCCTGTAGTTTGGTCTCCTTCGGAGCTTTTCTCTTTTATGGATCGTTGTGTGGACTTTCGAGTCTTTGTACCTTAGTTCAAACCTCGTAGCTGTGTTTGATGCTTTTGTCTAACTGCTAAACTATCAAAAAAAAAAAAATGCTCACTTATTTATTGGACGGAAAAAAGAATGCAAAACTTATTTCCTTTTACATTCACGTAGTAAAACTACTAAAATATCAAGGCCTTTAGAAAAATCGATCAAAAAGATCAAGAAGCGCTTATAATTTTGCCATGCGCTTTAACGTTTGATCAGTCTTTCGTTAATTGACTACTACTATGGAGGGGTTACTACAAGCTTATAATTTTATTTTTTATGATTCGGTTTGTATTCCAAGTCCAGTGCACGTGTTTGAATGTTATGATTTAAAATATCAAAACCTGCCACCCGTAAGTCATAACTGCAGTAGTGGACTCGATCAATGAAACACCTTCTTTGAACACTACTACACATTGCAGTAGGACTATATGATTCGGTTGCGATGCAGTTTAACAAAGCTTGGATGATAACGACGGAAAAGATCGTTCAGGATTAAGCTTGGTGCGGAAATCCTGGTGTGATGTATTGCAATTTTGCAGCAAAGTGTTACAGTGGGTTTTCCGGAAATCTTTGAATTTTTGCATGGATATAAATGTCACTTAACTATATACTAATACTATGATATTTAGTCTAATTTCACTTATATATTGTGTAATTGAACAATCATCTTTAGGTACCATATGTTTTGATTATTGTTCTACTTTATTTCCATCTTGTTAATACTTCTAATTTGTTAATATCAAATATTTCATAAAGATAAATTAAAAAATTCTGAATATTTGAATTTTTTTTTTAGAAAAATACTTTTTCTAGATTTTTTTGAGTTTTTTTTTTAAGTGTTCTTTGTTTAATTTAAAAACAATCACATAAATAAATTTAAAATATTCAAGCTTTTCTAATTCAACTGAAACAATATTTAGTATTTGGTGTTACCCAAACATACCTATAGGTGAGTATATTTCTTATACCTCATATTGTTTCCCCAAAGAACAATGAACGACTCCAACTTTTAATAATTTAAATCTGCACTGAATTGGTTAATACTAATAATAATAATAAAAAGATAATTTAAACACTAAGCTAAATGTTTTAGAAGATAAACTAGACGAAATCAGATAAAATCTCAAAAGGGTTCTTTAATAAATGTAAAGTTACCATGAACTCGGGATTCACCACTAATCAATTATAATTACCAATTAATTAACCACTTGATCATTTCAATTAACTCATTCATTAATACACTGTCTGAAAGTAATTAGTTCTTTCATCAATTATTAGTCCCCTTGTATCTTAAGTCATCTAACTAAAATAAAAGATGATGGCGTTGTATGTGTCTGCCTCCCATCCTATCATGCGATCAATCCATGCATGACGCCTAGTAATACTCACGTGGTCTACTTTTGTCTTATATACAACCATATTCAAGATATACATTATATAAATTCATTTATAGGAATATACATCTAAGAAGGAAAAATCATATTATATAAATTTATTTAAAATCTATTGTATGTGTATAATTAATTTAAGAGAATCTATATATTAAAAAAAATGCGCTCTTGTTATAAAATATGTAAAATACATACGTTCAATCTTTTTACTATGCATATTTTTATTATGATATATATTTTTATTCTTTAAAAATGTGTGTGTATATAATATGTAAGATGTATATTTATATTCTGTATCAATATTTTGTAAAATTTACGTATATATTCTATAAAATGTGTATTTATATTAAAAAGAAGTGTATTTTGTTATAAAAAATATAGATATTTTTGTAACACGTGCATATACTTTTTTTTATTTTTTAATGAGTATCTAAGGACATTAGTTAATATGACTAAACATATAAAGATCGCTAATATTTAATGCAAAATATAAAATTATATTTTTATATTTAATACAATATTTATACTATTTTAGATAATAAACTATTATTTAATAAGTGTCCATGGACACTCATTAGAAAACTATTCCAAGAGTATTTTTCATACACGTGCATTTTTATTAAGCATAGATTAGTAATTAATATATAAGACAAAATAGTATACGACACAAAATAATAGGATGCAATTTGCCAACGTGTGATAAGTAAGCCAAAAATGAAATTAGCCCCACGGGCACCACTGTGACAAGAAACTCGACTCCGAATACACATCCTGCTAGATCGGACACAAACGAACAGACTGTGGGAAGTATTATGAAGATTAGGTTTAAGACGCTTATGAGCTTTTTGATCAGTTGAAGAAAAGCCAGAAACTGGTGGATCAAAGACAACACCGCCCGCTACTCCAGAAGGTATGAGGATTTTTACTAGAGGTGACAATTGGGTCGGGCGGGTCGGGTTCGGGTCGGGTCATTAACGGGTCATTTGACTATTGCGAGTCGGGTGCGGGTCGGGTCACTAACGGGTCGGGTCATTTCGGGTCAATCAATTTGGCGGGTCGGGTGCGGGTCATTAACGGGTCGGGTTAGGTTCGGCTATTCGAGTTAAGAAAACTCGGATTCGGATAATTTCGGGTTAACTTGATTGGTGGTAGGGTCAGGTTGGTTTTGGGTCATTTTCTAGTTCACGTGAGTAGGTGGCTTCGGCCGGTTCAGGTCATTTCATATTTTCATGTAATAATATAATATGACGGGTTAGTTATGTCCAAGTTGTTTCGAGTTAAATTGATGGGCGGGGTCATTTGACTCATTTCATACAATTTGACGGGTTGAATTCAATTAGTTACGGGTTAACTTAATGGGTCGAGTTTTGACGGATTTACTCATATTCGAGCCTAAATAATTATCATTTCATAAATCATAAATATTAGAGACAGACAATCATAAGATTAATATTGCAGATAAAAGAATTTAAAATATTAAATGCGCTTTATTTTCACAAATAAATAGTAAAGATATTTATAAATTTTAATAATAAAAAATATTGCGCTTTGAATCAAACAAAGATATTTATCATTGATTATAATTTATTTGATAACTTAAAATATTTAATTACTTAAAAAAAGATAATTTTATAAAATAAAGATGATCAAAACAAGACTATACAATGTAAAATTAATTATCATTTATCACATTGTATATATTAGATACAATAATAATATTACTAGTAAAGATAAATGAAATAAGAATATTATATGTATTTTATTTTTACAAAGGTAAATAATAAAAATATTTATAAGTTTTAATAGTATTATATTCTATTGCTTAAAATATTTATAAATTTTAAAAGTAAAAATATTAGATATTTATAATATATTATATTTACTTAATTAGTTAAAATATTTGATTACTTAAAAAATGATAATTTTATAAAATAAAGATGAGCATAACAAGAATAAACAATGTATAATTATCATTTATTACATTGTAAATATTAGATACAATCATAAGATTATTAGTAAAGATAAATGAAAAAAGAGTATTATATGTGTTTTATTTTTACAAAGGTAAATAATAAAGATATTTATAAGTTTTAATAGTATTATATTTGATTGCTTTAAACATTTATAAATTTTACAAGTAAAAATATTAGATGTTTATCATATATTATATTTAAGTGATTACTTAAAAAAAAGATAATTTTATAAAATAAAGGTGAGTATAACAAGAATATATAATGTATAATTATCATTTATCACATTGTAAATATTAGATACAATATAATAAGATTACTAGTAAAGATAAATGAAATAAGAATATTATATGTGTTTTATTTTTACAAAGGTAAATAATAAAGATATCCATAAGTTTAATAGTATTATATTTGATTTCTTTAAACATTTATAAATTTTAAAAGTAAAAATATGAGATATTTATAGTATATTATATTTACTTAATTAGTTAAAATATTTGATTACTTAAAAAAGGATAATTTTATAAAATAAAGATGAGCATAATAAGAATAAACAATGTATAATTATCATTTATTACATTGTAAATATTAGATACAATCATAAGATTATTAGTAAAGATAAATGAAAAAAGAGTATTATATGTGTTTTATTTTTAAAAAGGTAAATAATAAAGATATTTATAAGTTTTAATAATATTATATTTGATTGCTTTAAACATTTATAAATTTTACAAGTAAAAATATTAGATGTTTATCATATATTATATTTAATTGATTACTTAAAAAAGATAATTTTATAAAATAAAGGTGAGTATAACAAGAATATATAATGTATAATTATCATTTATAACATTGTAAATATTAGATACAATACAATTATAAGATTACTAGTAAAGATAAATGAAATAAGAATATTATATGTGTTTTATTTTTACAAAGGTAAATAATAAAGATATCCATAAGTTTAATAGTATTATATTTGATTTCTTTAAACATTTATAAATTTTAAAAGTAAAAATATTAGATATTTATAATATATTATATTTACTTAATTAGTTAAAATATTTGATTACTTAAAAAAGGATAATTTTATAAAATAAAGATGAGCATAATAAGAATAAACAATGTATAATTATCATTTATTACATTGTAAATATTAGATACAATCATAAGATTATTAGTAAAGATAAATGAAAAAAGAGTATTATATGTGTTTTATTTTTAAAAAGGTAAATAATAAAGATATTTATAAGTTTTAATAATATTATATTTGATTGCTTTAAACATTTATAAATTTTACAAGTAAAAATATTAGATGTTTATCATATATTATATTTAATTGATTACTTAAAAAAGATAATTTTATAAAATAAAGGTGAGTATAACAAGAATATATAATGTATAATTATCATTTATAACATTGTAAATATTAGATACAATACAATTATAAGATTACTAGTAAAGATGAATGAAATAAGAATATTATATGTGTTTTATTTTTACAAAGGTAAATAATAAAGATATCCATAAGTTTAATAGTATTATATTTGATTTCTTTAAACATTTATAAATTTTAAAAGTAAAAATATTAGATGCTTATAATATATTATATTTAATTAATTAGTTAAAATATTTGATTACTTAAAAAAAGATAATTTTATAAAATAAAGGTGAGCATAACAAGAATAAACAATGTATAATTATCATTTCACTACTACGGAAACAGGAATTAATAACGGCACATTAGTAACGGTGGTTCGAAAACCGTCGTCAAATCCGTGAAAATTAATGCGCGGGAATTTTTAATAACGGTTTTACGTAATAACCGTTATTAAAAGTGCAAGGTAAAATTTTGCACGGGAATTTTAATAACGGTTGACGTAAAACCGTTATTAAAAATTGATTTAATAACGGTTCAAACAAGAACCGTTGTTAAAATTTCCAATGTTTTAATAACGGTTCCTTTTAAAACAGTTATTAAATCTTGTTTTGATAACGGTTCTTGTAATAACCGTTATTAAATCATGTTTTAATAACGGTTCTTACAGGAACCGTTATTAATATCTCCTTTTTTTTGTTCTCTTTTGCTTCGTGCAAAAAATTTCACACTCTGTCGCTTCCCTCTCGTACTCTCTTTCTATTGCGAACCCTTGCACCACCGCTCTGGCTCCTCTGAATTAAGGGAAACCGTCGTACCGCCATCTCTCCACCACCCCTCTGCCATTCTTGCGAACGTAGCCAGCATTTGTACCTTCGTCATTGCCGTTCTCAACTTGTACGCTGTCGCTCCCTTTATGTATGTGTTGTTCTTCCTTCATTGCTTAATTTGTCTCTACTGATATGTATATATATATATATAAATGCATGCATGTTGCACCGAAGAGGTTGTGTTTGATGTGTTGTTCGAAAATCTGTCGTTTGATGTGTTGGTGAAAAAATTTGCTGTGGCCTTTTTGATTGTGGCCGGCCGAGACCTTAATATATATGTATATATATATATATAAATGTGTTTATAATCTATTTTATAAAAATATGTATTATTATTTTAAGAGAATCCACAAGCCTAAAATATATATTATTATCATAAGATATGTACGTTCTAAGTATAAAATTAAGGTGTATATATTTTTTTAGCACTCACATTATTATATATGCAGATGATCATGTGTATTTATATGCTTTTTTTAATATATATTTTGTAAGACGTGTATGTTTGTTTTTCCGTAAAATGTGTGTTTATATGTGTTCTATTATATGTATATATATTTATAATATATTCATATATAAGATGTGTATATATAATCTTAAATAATTGTGGTTAGGGTTAGGGTTAGCTATAGGTTTAGGATCATTATCTTATGAGGTTTAGTGTTATTTTTTATTATAATTTATTAGGGTTAATTATTGTTAGGGTTAGTGGGAGGGGGAGGGTTAGGGTTTATCGTTTATTATATTAAATATAAACTAGGGCTATAAGGAAAAATCCTAAGGATAAGGGTATTGTGCATGGGGAAAAGTTGAGGAGGTTGGTTGGGCATCGGTGTTGTGATCGATAAAAATTAAATAGAGATGAATAATTGTGTATAATAATAATAATAATAATAATAATAATAATAATAATAATAATAATAATAATCATCATCATCATATAAGATTTATTAGATTGTACTATATATATATATATTATCTTATTAATATCTACTTGATTTTACTATGCGTAGCTTGAATGATTTGATGATAGTTTGATGTTTAGCCAGTTTGTTAAATATATAACTAAAGATTATGTCCTTATTTTAAATAGTTTGATGTTGTTAGGTTTACATAGTTGGTTATGATCTGGTAGAATATATTTATGATTTGTCTAGCTAGTTGAAGATCAGTTTATATATTCTGTAATTTAGATCCTTTTAATTTCGAGAACAACCTTGATGATAAGATTTAGTGGTTCTCATTTGTAGGTAGTGATCAGATGACATACCCTCCACTGTATTTTCATATGGCGCCACATAGAGATGTACGGACTCATGTGATATGGTTATATAATGAGCTATGTCATTTGTACGCGAGTGGCTCATCCTATCACCCCTTCCATTTCAGATCTTATCACCTTCTGTTGACCCTGCCTCAGATAGAGCCATGGGCATCGGCTACGTCTACTTTTTTGCAGTGGTTTGTCTACCACAGTGATGCACCACACCCGAGATTTATTGAGGGTGAGCTGTTTGCTAGAGAGTATGATAGGATATCGAGAGAACTGATGGTCATCGATGACGAGTGGAGGTATCGTCATAGCTTGCCTCGGAGTATCCACCTCAATTACCCTAGAGTATCCGTGAGTAGACTCTCATTTGATGATGTCAGAGATCAAATGATATATCATGATGAGTGGACTTTTAGAGTTATAGTTTTTAGTCGGGCTCGACGAGGCTATCGGGGATTTAGTTTTAGATATGAGTTTTCGTTTTTTAGGTATTTGAGTTGTAGCAACATTTTGATGTATATAGTGCTGCTATTGCTTAAATCCTGTAGTATGCATATCTTTTGTAAATTGAACTATTAATTGTATAATATTTTGCTACGTTTGTATGTATGCATATATATATATATATATATATATATATATAATGAACTCTTTGTAAGTATGAGGAGTTTCATTGATCAGCATTAATATAATTTTGGAAACTTGTTAGCATGATTCGTATATATATATATATATATAGAGAGAGAGAGAGAGAGAGAGAGAGAGAGAGAGAATAGCATGATACTTTTGAGATTAATTCTTTCTAAGCAAGAGTGATTTGAAAATTATTATACTTATAATTCAATTGATTTTTCATAATTACTTTCATGTGGGATATATCTAGATTCAAATAATATGGATCGGAAATGGTTGTCTGCAAATCGTCTGTCTAGAGAATATAACGAAGGAGTGGAGTTTTTCATCAAGTTTGCAGTTGAACATGCTCGGGACAATAGTAGAATAGTCTGTCCTTGTTTGAAGTGTGCTTATATTCAGCGTGTCAACGCTAATGATTTGAGAGATCATTTATTTGTGTATGGAATTGATACAAGCTACACTTGTTGGATATGGCATGGGGAAACAGAGTCTAAATATGAAAATGACGATGCTGGAAGGGATAGTAGTGGATCATCATTTGATAACTATGAGGGACATTCGTTAGAGGAGATGACTCAAAAGGTTGAGGAAAGTGTTCGGGATTGTCCAAAAATGTTTGAGAAGTTATTGAATGACTCGGAGAAACCTTTGTACGGTGATTGTAAGACGTTTACGCGATTATCCGCTACTTTAAGGTTGTACAACTTAAAGGCATGTAACGGATGGAGTGATAAGAGTTTTACAGAACTATTGTCACTTGTGAAGGATATGCTTCCTGATGATAACGTTCTACCCGATCGTACGTATGAAGCGAAGAAGATTCTATCCTCTATGGGCATGAGTTATGAGAAGATACATGCATGCCCTAATGATTGTATTTTATATCGCAATGACAATGCATCTTTGGATAGTTGTCCTAATCCTGAATGCAAAGTACCACGATACAAGAAGAACAAGGTGCCCGCTAAGGTGTTATGGTATTTTCCGATAATACCAAGATTAAGGCGGATGTTTAATGATATTGAAGATGCCAAGAACCTAAGATGGCATGCTGATGACAAGATAGATGACGGGCTTCTTAGACATCCATCTGACTCTCCACAATGGATGACGATTGATGGGTTGTTTCCTGAATTTGGTAAAGAAGCAAGAAATGTGCGCCTTGCACTTTCTACAGATGGAATGAATCCGCACAATCAAGGCAGCTACAATTTATGGCCATTGATTTTGGTTATATACAATTTACCTCCGTGGCTCTATATGAAACGCAAGTATATGATGTTGTCTTTACTCATTTCCGGGCCAAACCAACCTGGGAATGATATTGATGTTTATTTGGCACCTTTGATTGATGATTTGAAGTTCTTATGGGACATGGGCGTTGAAGTATTTGATGCATATGGTCAAGAAAATTTCACTTTGAGAGCATTGTTGTTCTGTACTATAAATAATTTTCCGGCATATGGCAACTTGTCAGGTTATAGTGTGAAAGGCCATTATGCATGTCCGATATGTGAGGAGAATACTTCATTTGTTCAGCTAAGACATGGCCGAAAGACTGTGTTCCTTGGGCATCGTAGGTTTTTACCGAAGAATCATCATTATCGTAGGCAAAGAAAAGCGTTCAATGGATTCCGAGAAGAAGGGCAGGCACCAATCCGGTTGACGGGTCGACAAGTGTGGCTGAAGATGAAACATTTGAGTGTCAAGTTTGGGAAGAAGAATAAAGATAAGCCTCCATCTGTTGGGTGGAAGAAGATGTCAATATTCTTCAACCTTCCTTATTGGGAATCTTTCTACGTGAGACATACCCTTGATGTGATGCATATTGAGAAAAATATATGTGACAGTCTTGTTGGCACATTACTTAATGTTCCACGCAAGACTAAAGATGGGATAAATGCTCGAATGGATATGGAAGAAATGGGTATTAGACAGGAACTGAAACCGCGAGACAACGGAAGAAGAACATATTTACCGCCGGCGTGTCATACTCTTTCCAGAAAAGAGAAAATTTCATTTTGTGAATTCTTGCACAGTGTCAAGGTTCCGGAAGGGTATTCTTCAAATGTCAGAAGGCTCGTGTCGATGAAAGAGTTGAAATTAATTAACATGAAGTCTCATGATTGTCATATCTTGATGCAGCACTTGTTGCCGATAGCTATACGTGAAATTTTGCCAAAACGTGTTCGAATTACTATCACGAGGCTTTGTTGGTTTTTTAAAGCCGTATGCTCTAAAGTTATTCATCCTGATAGTTTGGACGCCTTGCAAAAAGGGATTGTCATTATTTTGTTCCAACTTGAAATGTATTTTCCACCGTCATTCTTTGACATTATGGTACATCTAACTGTTCATTTAGTTTATGAGATAAAGATGTTAGGACCTGTTCATGGGCATTGGATGTACCCCTTTGAACGGTTTATGAAGTTGATAAAAGGTTATGTGAAGAATCGATATCGGCCAGAAGGATGTATTGTTGAGAGTTACCTGGTGGAAGAGGCAATTGAGTTTTGCACGAAGTACTTGTCAAATGCTGAAGCTCTTGGTATTCCTAAGTCTCGACATGCAGGCAAATTTGAAGGACAGGGTATTAGAGGCAGACAGCTTGGGCGTGTAGACCCTAACATGTTCAGTGCAGCACATCTATATGTATTACACAATAGTGATGATGTTCAGCCGTACGTTGAAGAGCATATGACTTCTTTACGGATTGAAAATCCATCCAAGATTGAGAAATGGATTATCGATAAACATAATATTTCCTTTATTGATTGGATAAGAGATCGCATCATTCCACTCATCGGTCATTCCCCAACTTTAATTTCTGAAACCCTGCACTGGTTGTCTCAGAAACCTCGTTATGAAGTTTTTCAATATACCAGTTATGTGATCAACGGTTGCACTTTTTATACAAAAGAACAAGATGGGAAGAGTACAATGCAGAACAGTGGGGTGACTTTAGTGGCTGAGGCAATGCATGTTGCTAGTGCGAAAGACAAGAATCCAACTTATGCAGATATGAATTATTATGGTGTGATTGAACATATATGGGAGTTAGATTACACTGTATTTAAAATCCCTGTATTCGGCTGCAGATGGGTTGATAACAGCAGTGGGGTTAGATATGAAGATGGATTCACATTAGTAGATCTTAATAGGGCAGGGCATAAACAAGACCCATTCATCTTAGCATCACAAGCGACACAAGTATTCTATGCCACTGACCCTACTGATAATGGATGGTCTGTAGTACTATCTACGAAAAAAAAAGAAATGCCAATGAATGTGATGATGAAAATGATGCCAATTGGAATAATGAGTGTGTCTCAGCTGTGCAAGCAACTCAATTATTGAACGATGATAACAATACAATTAATGAGGAGGAAATATATGTCAGGGATGATCATCGTGAAGTAATATATGTATCAGATCCTAAATCTAATCCAAAAACAAGGGGGAAAAAAAGAAGGAAAAGAAGGCAATGAGGGTAATAATATTGTAACATATAATATCTATGTTGGTTTATTTCAACTCAATTATGCTCAATACATAACATTCTAACATAATTTATTTATTGATTTCTTTTAGAGATATGGTCAATAAGAATATTGATAGGGACAGCAGTGATGAAGAAGGGAAAAGAGGGCCGACAATTATGAGAATCATCACAGATATGAGGAATAAAGGAGAACTAGTTGAGTTGGGATGGAATACTTACAATCTTCCCATTGGCCCTTATGCAGACATGTTTTTGACTTACATTTCACTTGTGACACGTAACCGTGTTCCTATCATCCTATAATAATTGGAAGCAGGTTCCAACGGGTCATAAGGAGCATATTTGGCAGGAAATCACGGTAAATATACAATTTTATGTAATCATTTATGTATGTAAAATTTTATTAATTTTAATACATTAATATCGGTATACATTTGTATGTCTTACAATGCAGAGAATATTTAATGTGTCAGAGAGTAGGAAGAAATGGCTTCTTAGACATTGTGGGGAGCGTCTAAGAACATTTAGGTCATTTTTAGCTCGTAGGAAAATGTACAGAAAGAGTGATGGTTCTCTACGGCAGAATCCACCCAAACGATACGGTTTCATCGATCAAGAAAGTTGGAATCAATTTATTGCATATCGTCTTACGGGTGATTTTAAGGTATTTGTTAGATAACAATTAATTTTTTTTTATCGATCCTAGTATTGTGCATAATATTGAAATAACTATGTCACTATGTTTTGGTTGGTGACATAGGAAAAAAGTGCCAAAAATAAAGAGATTGCGAAGTAGAATAAATACCGGCATAATATGGCTCGCAAAGGTTATGCAGGCCTTGAAGAGGAGTTGGTATGTATTTTGTGATTTATCTATTTACAACGTACTGACGAATTTTATAATATTGGTACATTATAAGAATATTTTTTGATTTATAGCTCATAGCCCAAGACTTAGACCCATGTACCTCGTCCATTAATATTGGTACATTATAGAAGAAGGCTAGAGCAACAAAAGATGGATATATTAATAAAGATGTAGATGTTGCAGCGAAAAAAATTGTAAGTTTCTAGATATTTAGAACCCTGCTTACTTTTCTTTTAGAAAACTATTATATTATGCTTATTCATGCAAGCTAATTTTACATATATTATATACATTACAGGACAAACTTCAAGCGTCAGATGGTGAGGAGGGGGTAGACCAATATAACATTGTATCACAGGCTATAGGAATTGTAGAACACCCTGGAAGACACAGGGGTCTTGGATTAGGTGTTACGAAAACGAGCGTACGTGGTCGATCTCGTGGTTCTCGTAACACTGATAAGCAAGTCGCCATCCTTACACAGAAATTGAACGTGGCATTTGAACGGATGGCAACAATGGAGCAAGAGTTGTCATTTATTAAATCTCAAGGGTATAAGCCATCCGATTTAGTCGACCATGATCAGCTTCACATACCTAATGTAAATAGTATCAGAGATAGTTGTGAAGCTGATACACGTCTTTCTTCTCTTTCCGAGGTAAGCATTACATAACTTTGAATTGTTATTAAATGTATTCGGTGTCATAAATAGTTAATAATGTGTAATATTTTCGTTTAGGGTTTGCATAAATGTGACTTGTTAGCGAATGATCTTTCAACTCTTTTGGCGAAAGGAAGGGTCCGCATCAGTCACAGTACCCAAACGCAAACTGTCCACGGGTACAACTTAGCCCTACTTACAAGGCCGGTGAGTATTGACACTCCAATCATTGGTAGTGCGCCCTTGCCTTGTTATAAAGAGGGCGATGAGGCAGCCATAGTGCTAGAAGCTCATGAAAGCTTCGTGCCTTGACCTGTGGATCAGATACGTCTCACTACTGAAGAGGTATATATTGACATTCAATATCTTCATTAGACCTAGTTTAGTAGTTACATTGTTTATACCTTTTTCATATATATATGCTCAATACATATTTTGTTTATTATTATTATTTAAGGAATCAAAGAAGAAGACTGCTCCTGCTAGTAAAACTAAGAGAGGTACTAGTAGAACGAGCAACACAAAAGAGGGTGCTGCCAAAAAAAAGAGAGCTAAATCTGAAAAATCAGTTGCCCCACAAAAGATTCGTTCTTCGGAAATACGCCAACCTCCACCAGCATTAGCTTTATTGTATTTCTATGCCCAAAATTACCTCGGGAATAATTATATTTCCATTGATTGTCGTCCTGAGTATGTTGGAAGGGACGATGCTACTTACATGGTATCGACAGTTGACATAAGCGACATTTATAATCAGGAATGGATGTCAACCACAAGTGTCGCCGTTTATGTCACGTAAGCATTATTTCATATTTCAGATTTTAGTACTCTTGGAGACATAGAATTTTTACGACCTCTTAAGTTTATATGAGTTATTAGTTATTAACAAATATCCATTATTATTGTCGTCCATATATAGGTTGGTAGCTAGTTGCGCTGCGTTGGAGGGAATGCTTTCCTCTATTGTTTTTGTGTGCCCATACTACATAGCTGACAGTAGTACAATAACAGAGGGTAGGCACATAAACTATTTAGCGGATCGCATTTTGATTGAGGGACACAACAAGCTCTATCTCATTCCTCACCTCGCAACTGAACATTGGGTTTTGTACGCCGTCCGACCTAATCTTAATAAAGTTTATGTGTTTGATTCCCTTCGAACCTATGACGTGCCTTTTGAGGTCGCTCGTCGTGGTGGGAAGGAATTTATAGACATGTTAGTATATTTTTCACTTCTTACTTCATTAGCTTATTTATACATATATATATATATATATATATATATATTCTATTTTTATTATTTGAGGTATATATACTTACAATATTATGTATCCAACTCTATTTATTAGGGCACTACGGACGACATATCAAAGGAGAGGTGGGAATGGTGTCCCAGACCCAAAGAATCTTCAATATGAGCCTATCATGGTAAGTAGGAAGACAACTATTTTGTATTTTGTTTTAATTCAAATTAATATATAATAGTTAGAGAGCTAATTGAATTCATTTGACAGTGTCCACAACAGCAAAACGACGATGATTGTGGATACTATGTATGTAGAACAATGGATCTTATAGTCCAGAATAGATCGGTCAACATAGATCCAAGCCATGTATGTTTGCTTTTCCATATTTTTCTATTAATGAATCATGACATATATATTTTTGACCTAATGTCTAACTGTATATTAATTGAAACATGTGTATTGTAGTTTTTCACCGATGACTATGCACGAGGCCAGCAATATAATATTGATGAAATTGATGAAGTTAGAGACCAATGGGCCAAGCACGTGCACTCATTCATTCGGTATTAGGTAGCGATCTATATATTCTACATGCATTTTCAGGTTTGTATTTTGTCTACATATTTCGGTCTTCCAGCCTAGATTTGTGAACTCTTTACTTTGGGGTGTAGAGCTACCAAGTTGTGGTATGCCCACTAATTTTTATTCCTAAGTATAGTTGGTGTATTGAGACATGCATACTAATTATAGATTGATTGAAATTATGGTGTGATACCCTGCTGGTATGAATTGATGTTGTTTTACATTGCAGATTTGGTAATTGTTTGAACATACAACTGTGTATGTGGGCAGGAACAAAACAGAAAAATGCTAAAAAAAAACATACACTTTTAATAACGGTTCTATTAAAACCGTTATTAAAACCATGTTTTAATAACGGTTCGTAAACAAAACCGTTATTAAAAACCGATGCTTTAATAACGGTTCTATGGGAAACCGTTATTAAAACCTCAGTTTTTAATAACGGTTTCCCATAGAACCGTTATTAAAGCATTGGTTTTTAATAACGGTTTTGTTTACGAACCGTTATTAAAACATGGTTTTCAACAACGGTTTTTTCTAATGAACTGTTATGAAAACCTTATTTTTAACAACGGTTTCCCATAGAACCGTTATTAAAATTTCATTTTTAACAACGGTTTTTAAGTAAAAACCGTTATTAAATATGAAGTTTACGCACATATTCGCGGGTTTTTGTGTATTTTTAATGACCGTTATGAACCGTTATTAAAGATATAATAACGGGTGATTCAATAACGGTTGAAAACCGTTATTAAAACTCGAAAATAACCGTTATTAAAAGCTGTTTCCGTGGTAGTGTTTATTACATTGTATATATTAGATACAATACAATCATAAGATCACTAGTAAAGATAAATGAAATAAGAATATTATATGTGTTTTATTTTTACAAAGGTAAATAATAAAGATATTTATAAGTTTTGATAGTGTTATATTTGATTGCTTTAAATATTTATAAATTTTACATGTAAAAATATTAGATGTTTATTGTATATTATATTTAATCGATTACTTAAAATATTTGATTACTTAAAAAAAGATAATTTTATAAAATAAAGGTGAGCATAACAAGAATATACAATGTATAATTATCATTTATTACATTGTATATACTAGATACAATACAATCATAAAATCACTAGTAAAGATAGATAAAATAAGAATATTATATGTGTTTTATTTTTATAAAGGAAAATAATAAAGATATTCATAAGTTTTAATTATATTATATTTGATTTCTTTAAACATTTATAAACTTTAAAAGTAAAAATATTAGATGTTTATCATATATTATATTTAATTGATTACTTAAAAAAGATAATTTTATAAAATAAAGGTGAGCATAACAAGAATAAATAATGTATAATTATCATTTATTACATTGAATATATTAGATACAATACAATCATAAGATCACTAGTAAAGATACATGAAATAAGAATATTATATGTGTTTTATTTTTACAAAGGTAAATAATAGAGATATTATAAGTTTTGATAGTATTATATTTGATTGCTTTAAACATTTATAAATTTTACATGTAAAAATATTAGATGTTTATTGTATATTATATTTAATTGATTACTTAAAATATTTGATTACTTAAAAAAAGATAATTTTATAAAATAAAGGTGAGCATAACAAGAATATACAATGTATAATTATCATTTATTACATTGTAAATATTATATACAATCATAGGATTATTAGTAAAGATAAATGAAATAAGAGTATTATATGTGTTTTATTTTTACAAAGGCAAATAATAAAGATATTTATAAGTTTTAACAGTATTATATTTGATTGCTTTAAACATTTATAAATTTTACATGTAAAAATATTAGATGTTTATCATATATTATATTTATTTATTTAATTAAAATATTTAAAAGTTTCTTCTCATTTTTCTTTTTTACCAGACAATAATTTTATTTTTGGTTTTTTGGGTGAAAGATAATCTAAAAGTTATTTTAATGATTTTATCCGTAAAAAATATTTCCGGCTTTTAATTTATTTTTTTTCGAAAATCGTTAATATTTTTGGGAACTTTTAAATTAAAAAGATTTTCAGAGCTTAAAAAAAATATAATAAGTTATTTTAAACATAATTTAAATTAAATAATAATTTTATATATTTTCATTAATTATTAATTATTATATATATATTCATATAAATTAAAAATTAAATAATATAAAATATTAATATTAATATTATAATTAACAAAAATAATTAGATATTGTAAATTTAAAATTGATGAACGTAGAATACTAAATTATATTTAAAGTAAATTAATAATATTAAAAGAAAAAATATAACTAAAACTTTAAATTTAGGGTTGTAACGTGAGATACTCTTAATACGAGGTATAGTTATTATTTGTTGGATTTTGTAGGTGATAAGTAATAAATTGATAACTAATAAATGATACTATTATACTCTTCTATTAAGAGTTTCTTCAAATAGGTGGATTAGTAGATGTAATAAACACGTTTTGAAAATCATTTTATAGGATTATAACTGGATGTTTTTCTTTTTTTATTTTGGTTTTTTATTTATTAATAATATATCTTATTAGGATATCATTAATAAATAAGAATGTCTAGGGTAAAATTATGAAAAAATAAGTACAATTTATAAAATACTATATTTTTTAAAAGCTTTAAATGAATAATAAAATATATGTAATTTATTATTATTATTATTATTATTATTATTATTATTATTATTATTATTATTATTATTATTATTATTATTATTATTATTATTATTATTATTATTATTATTATTATTATTATTATTATTATTATATATTTTGATGTCTGATCAGGTTAATATTGGGTCAGATCGGGTGATTGTCGGGTCGGGTCGGCTTCGGGTTGGGTCAATACCGGGTCGGGTCACTATCGGGTCAGGTCAATTACGGGTCGGGTCGGCATCGGGTCGGCATCGGGTCGGGTCAATGACGGGTCGGGTCGCTATCGGGTCGGGTCAATAACGGGTCGTGGGTTGGGATCAGGTCGGGTCGGGTTGATTATTATCGGGTCAGTGCCGGGTCGGGTCATTGTCGGGTCGGGTCTGGATCGGGTCGGGTTGCTAAATTTTTCGGGTCATAACGGGTCGGGTTTCGCTCGGGTCGGGTTGGGCGGGTCGGGTCAACTTTTGCCAGCTCTAATTTTTACTATTCCCTCCTCTCCGGAGAGTACAACGACACCTGCGAATGTCGTACCTCAGCATTCAAAATTCCAGAACATTCACGATGAAATCCCGACACATGGGTAGAAGACGCAAGCAGAGATGAAGAAGATTTCTCGTCGTGAGAGTCTTTTCAATAATCGAAACCCTATCCATGTGCTTCCACTAAGATAAGTTCCGCTAGTTTTGGTGAATGGCCCGGTGGTCAAAATTAACGAGGATGAATGGAATAATGAGGCTGAACAATGGAGGTTCTCCCTGGTTGGCAAGATAAATCGGTATGACTCCATCATATAAGCAAATGGTGAGCTATGTGAAAATAGGAAGCATGTTACCCTACCAGTCATCCACCTACATGATAAAGTATTTGTTTCCTCTTCCAATTTAAATCTAAAATAGATTGTGATGCCATTTTTGGTAGTTCATTTTGGAGTTTCATGAACTATCCCCTTGTGCTTGAAGTTGAACAATGGATAGATGACTTTGAGATTAAGATCTAAAGGTACCAATACCTGAAAACTTGGATTAAATTACTCGAACTGCCTCTACCACCGCGGTAACTTAACTCTCTTAGTTGAATAGCAAATGTTGTTGGGAATTACTAGAAGAAACATCCATTCAGAACCTACATGGTGGTGTAATTCACCAACCTATCATCCATGAGTTGAAACCTCAATTGTGCCTTTAGTGTAAGAAGTTTGGTCATCTGATTTCACGGTGTGGCAAATTGAAAATTGTGTTGGAATAGTATATGTAGTAATAGAAATTATGAGGTAAATGTATTAACTGAATTGAAGTTACGAAAAAATTACTTATCAAAAACCGTTGTTACGCTGCGAATGAAACCCTGACCTAAAGGGAATTACACTCGGACCTCCGATGTAATCCCATAATGCCGGTTCATATCCAAGATTAATGCAATGACCCTCCAATCTTATGTACTCGAGATTGAAGAGTATGAAAACCGCAAAACTTTGCCTAGTAAATGTATTAAACACAAATAGATTTAGTGAATAAAAAAAATGGTGCTCAATTTTTTCAATGTCTCAACTAATACAAAATCAAAAGTATATATAAAGCAAAATTCATGCCCAACCACAACCACTGATTCCTTAATAATCAGTCCACTAATGACACATGAAGAACGTGTGTTAGAAGCATTTAAAGTGGAGCGGTATAGAAACCATCAAAGACCGAGTAAGAAGAGAAAAGAAAAAATGTAATAATTTTTTAGTAACCATGATCTACCCACCCAATCTAGACCGGCTGGTGGGAAGATGGCGGCAGCAGCCGGCATGTGTGTGTGTGGTATTATATCCACCTTATCACCCCTACAAACCAACTCATATCAATTAACTCAAATACTAAGGTGGATATAAAGGTATGTATGTTGAAAATTTTTTTCCTTCCAATCTATGTGGGACAAGGAAAAAGTCACACTAAGAGCAAAAATACTATTGTTTTTCCATGGTCCAACAATCTCGCACTAAGGGAAAAAAAACAAAAGCAAAAAAAAAGGACAAAGAAGGAATAACACTTAAGTATCAATGTCACAATAATTGAATTAATACGTAGTGAAGTGAGATAAAAATCATGTCTAGGGAATGTATGAGGCTTTAACTATCTTGAGTTTGATTAAGGCCCCCACAACGCATGTCTAACATAGAATTCTGTAACTTCCGCGATGATTAATGAATAAGCGCTTTTAAAAGCCATGTGCACATCTTAGGTACTCATAAGTGTTCTAGAATGACAACCTTTATCATTCATAGAATTCAACTCCACCTTCACACTCATCTAGGTGAATCGATCAAGTGCGTTTACATGTATTACTGTAACACTCCAAATTTTTATAACTTAAAATTTGAATGTTTAACTATTTATCCAAAAAAAATTTAATCTTTAAATATTTCATTTAATTATTTTTATAAAATTTTGATTTACAAAAAAAGATAAAATTAGTTAATAAATTAATAAAATTAATTTTTATTATTTTATCTTACTCTTTTTATTTAAATAAACCCTAAACTCATAATTTTACTAAAATTATTTTCTTAAATTAATACCCTAATTTTGATATAAATTAATATAATATTTTTCTAATAGCCCAATTTTAATATAAGTTCTAATCCTAACCCTAAATTTATTTTCCTTTTCTCTTTCTTCTTTTTATTTTTCCTTTCTCCTTTTTCTTTCTTTTTCCATTTCTTTCTTTTCTTCTTCTTCTTCTTCTTCTCCTCCTCCTCCTCATCCTCCTTCTGCTCCTTCTTCTCCTTCTCCTTCTCCCTCTCCTTCTCCTTCTTCTCCATCTGTTGCTTCTTCTCCTCCTTCTCCTTCTTCTCCTTCTCCTCCTCCTCCTCCTCCTCCTTCTTTTTCTCCCTCCTTCTTCTACTTCTCCTCCTCTTTCTCTTTCATTTTCTTTTCCTTCTCCTTCTCCTTCTCCTCCTCCCCCTCCTCCCCCTCCTCCCCCTCCTCCTCCCCCTCCTCCTCCTCCTCTTCCTCTTCCTCTTCTACTCCTCCTCCTTCTCCCTCTCCTCCTCCTCCTCCTCCTCCTCTTCCTCTTCTACTCCTCCTCCTTCTCCCTCTCCTCCTCCTCCTCTTCCTCTTCCTCTTCTACTCCTCCTCCTCCTCCTCCTCCTCCTCCTCCTCCTCCTCCTTCTTCTCCTGCTCCTGCTCCTTCTCCTTCTCCTCCTTCTTCTTCTCCTCCTCCTCCTCCTCTCCGTATTCTCCTTCTCCTTCTTTTGCTTCTTCTCCTTCTCCTCCTTCTTGAGTATCAATTAAAACAAGAGGGAGTTAGAGAAAGGATTAGAAGAGTGAAAGGAATTTGACTATAAGGCTCAAAGTTTAGAGGGATGAGGTGAATGCTAGAGATATTAGGTAGTTTTGATAGATGAAAGAAAAGTATATATAAGGGGTGGCTAGGGCTATTTATAGCTAAAAAAATTGATACAAATCATAGTGTGGTTAGAAATAAATCAAAAATCATAATTCTTATCATTTAAATTTGAGTTAAATGGACATATTTTGTCCAAGATATGTTTATCTATCCTCTAGAGCTAAAACGATGATTCTAGAAAAGTACATGTTAATTAGTCTAGAAATGCAATTCACAAGAGGGCTAATGGAAGGTCAACATAGAAGGAATTTCCTAGTTAAGCAAAATCGAGTCTAAATTAAAGTAATGATCTCAGAATGTGCAGAGGAGAAAGGTGGAAGATGATAAAGTTGACGTCTTCTCCCCACTCAATTATCCCAATTGACTCCTTATATTGATCTGAGGTGATATTTTTAGGCTAATTACATTACAAAAAAGGCTAATAATCTCTTAGGAATAATTTGACATAGGTTAACAAAGTTCCATTTCAGCATAAGAAAATTTTTCTATAAATTGAGTTTCAAAAATATACCCAACTCAACAAACCAATCGATCAATTTCACATACTAGTCAACTATTCTACAGATCAGTCAATCGGTTCTGCCACTAGTCAATCGGTTTAGTTGAGTAAAAATTATTTTGCCGAAACAACGAACCAGTCGATCAATTCATGGAATCAATCAATTAGTTCGCTTGAAAAACTTATTAAATTAAAATTTTCCAACCTCATTTCAAATCCAACTTTACCTCAAACCAAATCATAATACCAAATCAAAATCAAACACCAAAAATTGCATAATTTCCCATTCAACAACAAAAAGATGGGGTTTTTATAGATAGTGTGAGATGTATCTTCATTAATGACAATGATAACTAATTCAAGGTTCCACAAAATCCATATACCCATGACAAAATAGATGGCTCCCTATTTGTAATCTTTATCAAAATGTGGGCTAGGAGATATATCAACAACTTTAACACTAAAAGCCCTAGTCTTTAAGAAGATAAAAATACCTTGACTGTATTGACTCATATAGTCATTGAAACGCCTTTTGAATTTTAGGCTCATGACTTTTCTAACATTCCATAAAAAAAAACTTTCATTTGAACATATTGGTAGGGGAAATTTGATCTAATTATGCTACCTAAGAATTTGGAGAGCCTAGAGTTTTGAGGATCATTAATCAAGCTTTGCTTCAACTGTTCTCTAACCAGCCGGGCTTCCCTCATCTCAAAAGTCAATCTGGAGCAATTTATCAGTAGTCGTTGGATCATTGGGCTACATGGATGAAAATCTTGATATAAAGTAATCAAGAGGTCCTATAGATTTAGCCCAAAATAAAGAAGTAGAAACGGGCCGAAAGGCCCACGTATCTAAAATATATGATCACACATATTTTAGATACAAGAAATTGTAGCATTGTTTACCATTTTCCATTTGTTATTGTTTTCTTACGAAGTCGATGACGTTCTGGGTTCCGTGGCTCCACGCGATCTTGTTTTCATTGGCCCATCAAAATATATTAAATCGCGCCTCGACATAACGTCCATCTCTCATCCTTCGTTTCCCTCTCGCACATCGATTTTGTTCTATTTCTATTTTGATTTTTGATTTGTTAAGTAGACGGTTGACCCCAGCTGCAACCTCTCTTCTCTCGCCTCTCTCCTCTCTGGACCATTCCGATGTGTAATTCGAATCAGTGATATAGGGTTTGAAGCAAAGTCTCTCTTTCAAATGGATGCCTTTGATGATTCCACCTGGGACTTACTGGATTATGCTAACTTCAATTTTGATGATCCTACTTCCTCCGATTTCTCTTGGGTCAATAGCCGCAGGTACTCGACAGCCTCCATTTCCCCTTTTCCCCATTCGATTCTGGTTTTGATTAGTCTTTTTCTTGCCGTTCCTTTTGATTTTGATCCTTGGATTGATGCTATTGTTGATGAGGTTATGCTTTTTGATTGTGGCGATTATTAGAAATATGCGAAGAATCTTTCTGAGATGCTGAATATTCGTTGAATCTTTATTTCGGATTCAAATGATTATGTGCTTCTGTTTATATTCTGATCTATGTTCGATGGTTGATTTCTGAATTAATTTGTCTTTTTAGCCTTCTGGTTTTTAGTGCTTCATATTCTCGTGCTTGGGAAGTTAGAATATCACTTTGTTCTAATTTTTCAATTTTTAGGTCGTTATACAGGAGACAGTGATATTGTTGATTGCAATTAAAGGGGACAATCTTACTGTTTTCAGAGCTTCTTCTGTGGTTCTACTAATTCCATACTTTTAGCGCTTCAGTGTCATTTCAGCTTGCGAAGTTAAAAATCTCTTATTGCTAAGTTAGATAAGAACCATAATATTTGCTCCTTCGTTACCAGTAATACTCTATACTGACGGTGAAGAAGTATGAATAGAAGAACCTCCAAAACGTGGGATACTTTGTGGCTTTTTCTTGACCCATATATATATAGGTTCCTTCTTTTTCGTCTGAAAATGGTTTCACAGGACTTAGATCTCCTTACTGGTTAGATTTCTTTATTTGTTATGTGACAGAGTTGGCAACCATAAGGCAATGGCATCGCGGAGCAGGTGTATGCATTCTCAGTGAACACTGTTGAAGCTTTGTACTTTCTTAGACAAAAAAATAATTGTGACAGTTTGGACTAATTGAATTCCATGAAACTTGCTCTCTTGTGATCGGAAAAAAAAAAAAAAAAACCTATAACCTATTTTGGCCCTTGAACCTAGGATGGGTAATGCAGTTTTATAAGTTTCATATTCTTGTAGGCTGGAATAGGTTGCTTAGGATCCTGTGAAATACAGTATGAAAAGTTACTGGCTTAAAGTCCCCAGGGTGTGATATGTCCATTATCCTATGATGAATCGATTTATGACTATTTAATTGTTGGATAAAGTTGGCTGTTGAAATATTGCTGAACTATAGTCTTTGACGGAGTTTTGCATGCAGTTCCAGTGTTGAGATCGATTTCTCATGTACGAATAATGTCCCAGCTGGACAGGACTACTTAGAGAACGTGGATGGCCCCAAGAAGAGGTTTATTTTATCTAATCCATTTGTTTCAATCTTTATTTGAGCTTTGTAGTTTATCAAACTGTTCTCAGGTCATTGCGTATACATAACATGCTATCTTGGTTTGCAGGGGACGCAAGGAGTCCTTTTTCAAGCCGAGTAGCAAAGCTTACCGTGAGAGGCTGCGGAGGGAAAAGTTGAATGAAAGGCATTTCTCTTCCACTCTCTCCTTTTAACATCCATCTACCTCTCTGCCAAAGGGAGGGAGAGATGGACCTTCTAACTATCTTTTCTCTTTGTATTGTGTTTGGGTGTAGGTTTGGGTGTGTAAAGCATACCTATGTCGGTGTCTCAAAACACGAGAATTACTAAATGATATAGGTTTATCTGTGAAGAGGACTATATCTGTTATATTTAATTCATAACATGAAAGTACACCATACATACATTTTTTCCCCTCATTTCGTCAAGACAAAAAATAGAAAGAAGAAACGAGGTTTATTTGCTGTTCTCGTTATTGATAGAGCAGTCTAAACTTGTACTGTCTTCTCCCTTGTATCCTTTTCTTATCTCTCCTGGTACTGGGACTAAGATGTTATCTGTATTTTGTTTGTCTTTGATTCCAATTGCCCCTCACACGCAGCTTTATGGATCTGAGCACTGCCCTGGAACCTGGAAGGACAGCTAAGACTGACAAATTGGCCATTCTCAATGATGCCATTAAAGTTCTGAACCAACTGCGAACTGAATCAGAGGAATATAAAGAAGAGAACGAGAAGTTACAAAAAGACATTGAATGCCTGAAGGTTAGTGACATGCACTGTTATAAAGGACCATCTCCATGTATTAGAGGTAGAATATGATTTGGTTTTAGGCTTCACTCTCTCTGTGCATATCTTTCAAGTATCACATTTTGTATGTCTATCATTCTATTTGAAGGAAATCCAGTTAATGAGCTTAAAATATATGAATACTGTGGTTGGTTTGGAATTAATTTGCTAAATTGAGGATGAAATGAGATGATATCTTGACATTTCTAGGCTTGTACTTCATTATTTTTTATTTGACCGAAAACTCTTTATACTATATTGTCATAAAAGGGAAGAATACTTTGATTATTTTTCCAAAAGTAATTGTGTGTACGCTTACATCAGTTGTTGAATAACCTCTTTGCTTAATGGAGTCTTGATTTTTTTCCTTTACCAGTACTAATTTTAATGTTTCATCTTTTATGATGCATAAATATTAATGATGGTGCTGGTTCTTGAGTGAAAAAATTGGCCAATGAACATAACTTTGATGTAGTCACTAGTCAGTAAAATTTTTGGTTTTAGGGGACATTGATTGGTGAATCAGCCCATGTAGGGCATCTCCCTTTATGTGGGAGCTGGAAAAATAATTCTCTTAAGTACTGTGAACTGTGAAGTGGGTGGGTGAAAGAAATGGTAAGTAAAATTTCTAGGCCTTAGGTTCAACCACAGTCAATCGAATGTTAACATTTAGTTCTTCATTTCTCAGTGACCTCTTAAGTGTTGCTATGCATGAACTGCTAAGGAAAATAGAAGGATCAGTACTGGTTTGAGGACACTGGACATGACCATACTCATTGTTGCATGAATGAGGCTGGAAAGATGGAAGAAGATTTCTAGTTTCCTGTCGATAGAAAATTTTTGGGAACTGGTTGTGTTGTGATTGGTTGATGGTAGAAGTTTTCTAGTTTCCTGTCAATAGAAATTTTTTCGGAACTGGTTGTGTTGTGATTGGTTGATGGTAGAAGATTTCTAGTTTCCTGCCAATAGAAGATTTCTATTTTTGACCTGTTACCATGCTGAAGCATGTGAGTGAGCTTCATCTTTGAACTCTAGTGGTGGTGGTTTGTGGCTCAAACTAAGATGATAGGTATTTTCAATTATTAGTTTAGTTTCTCTTTTGTTGGGCTGATAGGGAAGAAAAGAGATTATTTGCGGGCCATGGTGTGTGCTTTTGACACAGCTTGAATCGCTTCATACAATAAAATATTGGTTCCACAAATGCGTATTGGCCAATATTTTATGGATTCTAGGACAGCCGATACGAAAATGTCCAAAAGGTGACTGTTTCAGAAAATCAAAAGCCTCTCACCGGGTTGAATATCAGCTGATATTTTCTGATAAATTGCCAATATTTTTCGAAATTTGTCATGAAAAGAAAAAAGTTATACCTCGACGATTGCGGCGTTTAAAATATTGTTTGTAAAACCCAATATTGCCACACCTCGACCGCGACCACAAATGTGGTTGTAACAGCAGTTTTATTGCTTGATTGGCATAGCCTGATCTGATTGTTTCCATTATCAGTTGATTTTGAGGGTTACTATTATCGACTGAGGTAACATATATCTCATTAGCAGTGAATACCTGTTAAGCTTGGTGCAGAACACTGCATAAGCAGACAGTGTTGTGGAATCTTGATAGGTCAAATCCCAGTATGCAATTAATTCAGGGATTTTCTTTCTAGATTTTAATTATTTTTCTTCTGATAATATGATGCCAGTACCCTGTTACCGCATCATAATTCTTGGTTGAAAGTTGTGTAACATATTCAAGAGTTTGAGACAAGTAATGCCAGCAGTCTTTTATGTAAAAGAGAGTATTATCTGTTCAGATAATTTTCAGAGTCGGCGTCCTTTACGTAGAAAAGAGTATCTTCACAGATGCGCATTCTAATTCTGCTATTCTGTTTTCCTCCACAGGCAGAGAAAAATGAGCTTCGTGAGGAGAAACAAATTCTGAAGTCAGAAAAAGAAAATTTGGAGCAACAGTTGAAGGCAATGACTATTTCAACCCCTGGATTTGCACCACCTCATCCAGCGGCAGCCGCTTATCATGCTGCAGCCAATAAGATGGCTCTTTACCCGAGCTATGGTTTGTACCCCACATGGCATTACTTACCTCCGTCTGCGCTTGATACCTCTCGTGACCATGAGCTGAGGCCACCTGCTGCTTAGCGACACTCAACTGTGTATGCCTTCGTCCTGAAACAGTTGTCGATGTTCGTCCCATCACAT
The DNA here is from genome assembly GCA_039764185.1 of Tamarix austromongolica. NCBI lineage: Eukaryota > Viridiplantae > Streptophyta > Magnoliopsida > Caryophyllales > Tamaricaceae > Tamarix > Tamarix austromongolica. Next base: position 73,078,718 of record CM077816.1, on the reverse strand, counting down.
GTACATAAAGTCGCTACTCTGGGTACTCTAGTGTTTTGTGATTTGAAATTAGTGGCTTTTAGTTGGGGGGTTGGGGGGGGGGGGGGGCGGACAAGGAGTTCATCAATTATGTTTCTTTTAAATAAACTTTTAAGATTGCTAACTGTGTTTTATCAGTTACATTTCTTCGTGTTTTGACCCGATATGGTCCTATAAACTTTTGCTTGCTGGTTATTTATTTGATCGTATGCTCATGTTTCCTATATTTTTTGCATCGGCAAGGTGTGGTAGAGGTATTACTTGATTAGCTATAACATGATTGGATAGGTGTATAGGTGAGATTTATGCTAAGCGTGTATGTGCTCATTGAGCAGCTCTGACCGGCAAAAGAGAAGAAACAGATATGTTGGAAGCTCTTAGAATAGAAAGGCGTAATCAAAGTTTAGGTAGGCTAAAATCCCTCATTAAAAGACGAACTTCAAATCAATGTTGCTCTTTTGATCTTGTTAACATGGTTTCATTAATCAAGTAAAGTGACCAATTTTATTGGAGCAGCAGATCTATTGGGTAGGTTTAAATATACAAATCAACGTCCAGGGAATCTGAACATCGAATCAACAAAATATTGAGATTCCTACTGTCAACTAATACAATATGTCCTCTTTGGTGCGCCATTAGCTAGTGACAAAAAGGTCCCCAATTCCCCATTACAGATAACGACGTGGCCATAATTAACTACCAAGAGATAAAGTTGCTTGTTGGACTTAAAAAATAGAGCATGATAGATGCACGATAGTAGTGTTAGGTGCAATGGGGACATTAATGGAGCACCGATATGATAAGGCTTGGCATGATTAGGTTGTGTTTGTTCTGAAAAAGCTGTTATCTATATATATATATATATATATATATATATATAAAGGAAGGAAGGACAAACCCATTACAACATCCAATATACAACGACAAAAGTTATTTCTGTTAACCGATTTAGTTTATTGTTATATTATATTTAATATACAAATTTATTAAAATTAGTATATATATAAAAAAGTTAAGGTTTGCACGTAAAATGCTCCTCAAAACATATCTTATATCTAAATGGTTGATACTAGATTTTTGAATACCAAATGTACTCAGTTCGATTCCTTTTTCTTTAATGCTGTATAGTAATTTACGTTCGGTCCAAATCGATTTCCTATCATGAGTTAATTCCACTCAATCTACCCATTTAGTCTGCAAATTTAATTTTATGGATTGGATTGTATCATTCATGGATGACATCATAGTACGCATACTTTTGAGTCCATTTAATCCTCTTTATTTGACTTAAATTTAAGATACCAGGAAGCAATCTTTAACATTTAATAAAGTTTATTTATTTTATGGTTCCAAGTCTTACAAGATAAGGATGATAAGTAATTACAACAAAACATCAATCCAACTATAATTGGCAGTCCATGGCCACAAATAATCACCCTTTTGTCTCCTATGTATGTGTGTCTACATATGTATCATCACCCCTGAAACTAATCCAATCGTGGGTGATAGTATTTAGAAAGAATGTGAGAGAATTTTAGTGAGAAAAAAAGATGCAGACCTAAAGTCTATTACTGCCAAAAAAAAAATAAAAAGAAGCATTTTTCGTTTAATAAGAGTGCCAATTTTATTCTCCATATTTTAAAGAAAAGTAATTCTAATATTTTTAATATATTAAGGTCCTTCTACAATTTGCATATCGTCTCATTTTATTTTCTAACAATTCCCTAACAATAATTTCTCATATTTCAAATTCTACTACAATTATTTGTAGGTGCCTTACACGACCTTGTGATGACAATGATATTAACCCCAATTTTTTATTGTGCATAGTGACAACCTATTACTGGAAAAGAGAGATGCTCAAAAATGGCACCGAAATCAAAAACAACTTTTTTTCTTTTTTATAAATATAAACAATTTCTCATTGTAGCCAATGAGAATGAAAGTAGACTAAGTAGTTGAGAGAAAGGATAATATCTTGGTAAAAATTCAAGATACGTCCCTGAGTTCCTTGATAATAATAGTGAATCGAGATAATGACAATACTATTGCTAATGTGCCCACGACACTAGCTGATGGAGCGTGTTCAAGTGTTACCAAGAAAATATGGCAAAATTCATATTAGATACTCCAAAAAAACTTGTATGAGGCTCGATAGACATCAATTCATTGGTTCACTATGATGACTCGCCAAATCAACACCCATCAACACTAATTTTTAGCTTAAAAAAATGGACATAACATATACAGAGAAAGAAAAATGCGTTTAAATTTTGCTTTCAGTATAATTGATTCGTATGGTTAACTTTTTTTTTTTTGATAATTATGGGATTAGTCCCAAGAACAAATCATCATTACAAGAAAGCTTCCACATTGTGGACCATTTCCTGGACTCGTATGGTTAACTAATTGGCAACTTACTTAACAATTTAGAAATTCTAATATACATTAATATTGTTGTTGGAGTTTTTGAATAAGAAAGGTGCTGCAAACACTACTATAAAAATAGAAATAGACAACAACACATACACAATTGTTATACTAAATACAATTGTATATAACGTCCTTAGTTGAAAAAAAAAAGTTCGGGAGATTCAAGATACTTTATTTTTAGCAACATAGATGACGGTTGCACGTATACGACCATCGTGTAAAGCTACAAGAACTTTTTTTAGCTTTAGTTGGCGGTTATAAGTTAAAATTGCTGTTCAATATAATACAGGATTATTATTATTTTTTTTTAATTTTTAAGGGGTATAGCTGGTAGTTATGATTTATAATCCTTGTCTATACCTTTCAATATTTTTTTTCACTCTTTAACTTTTGACTTATAAGCTACCATATCTCCCTCTAAACTTATCATTCACACAAACTCATAGAGAGTTACCTTAAAAACTGGTTATTTTCCTTTGTATTCCACCATTTTTATTTCCTCTACCTTCTCCTTTCTCTCCATTGAGCAACACAGTACCCTCTACCACCATCCTTCATTTTTCTTCTTCTTTTATCATTGTCATTATTCCTTTAGAGGTTTAGATTTTTCATCTTCACTCTTCTTTCGTGATGACATGATATATATTGCCTATGTTTACGATACTTTAATTAATTAGGATGTCATTGTGCTTCTTTATTTTCACTATCAAGTGGTTTATATATTTTTGAAAGTGTAGCTTTGATATCATTGGTGTTGATGTTAGTGTATTATATGAGAAACCCTCGCACTGTTAATTATACATATACAAACCTATGGATGCTTTATATATATTTGGTCTATAAATCACTATTGTAGTTCATAAATTATTTTGCTCCAATTTATTTTTGATATATGATATAAAAGATTGAGGATATACTCTAGTAGGTTTTCAAGAGAGTACATAGATGGTGTAGATGACTTCCTAAAATTTGTGGGTGAACATACAATGGGTCTCTTGTGGATATATTTCCCATGTATCAATTGTGGCAATAGTAAGAAGAAAAAGGTCATATAAATATGATATCATCTTATTATGCATAGATTTGATAGGAGTTACATTAATTGGATATGATATGGAGAGTCCATCAATATTCAAACTAGTTGTGTTGAAGGTGACGATTTTGAATGTTTCAATTATGCTAACATGAATGACTTGATAAACAATGTAGAAAAAAATTAAGGAACTTTCGTAAAAATTTGAAAAGTTGATTAGTGATTTGAAAATACCCTTTCAAAAAAGGTTGTAGTAAATTTCAAAATTATTGGTCGTGTTATGATTATATAACCTCGAGACTACTAATGGATGGACTAATTAAACTTCACTTCTCTTATCCAATTTTTGAAATAGATGCTTCTGGAGAACAATATACTTCCTATTAGTACATATGAATGAAAAAAGATTATTTACTCTATTGGCTTAAATATATAAATAAATAAAAAATTTATGCTTGTACTAATGATTACATTTTGTATTGTAATGAATATACATTATTAGATACATCTCTTGAATGTTAAATGTCACTATTCAAGAAGGTTAAGATTTTAACAAGGTGTTTTAGTACTTTCAAATAATATTAAGATTCTTATGTATGTTTGGTAATGGAGAAAATGTGAAGAATTTTATGTTGTATACAAAAGAGATTACTTTTAATGACAATCTTATACATCTGATCAATTCTTTTTAATGGAAGATGATTGATACTAAATTCTCAAAAAATTTCCATGAAGCTAGAAACTTGCATCTTGCAATTTGCTTTGATAGATTAAACCCTTTTAATGGGAACACAAACTATAGCTTGTATTGTTTTTTTTAAATCTCGGTAACATATAATCTCCCACTATTTTTGCATGAAGTGAAAATGGATGATGTTATCTTTGCTTATATTGGGTGTAAATTAGCTCAATAATTATATTAATATTTATTAGTTCCCCTTGTTAAGGATTTGAAGTACATGTGAGATCATAGAGTAGAAGTGTTTGATGCTCATGTCTAAGAGTCATTTAGTTGGATAACTAATTTAATTTTGCACAATAAATGATTTTAAAATATGGTAATCTTTCTAGTTATAGTGTGTATAGATACTATGCATGCTCTATTTGTAAATATAACATAAACTTTGTTTAGTTATTGAATAGTAGGAGGAACACTTATCTTAGATATCTTAAGTTCATGCCTACAAATCATCATTATTATCCGCTCATGAGACTCAATGTATTTGGAAAAGTGTGAGTATTACATGTTCCTTTTTATAAAAAAAAGAATAAGAAGTTGGTTTTAACGAGTGGGTGGAATAAGAGCTCAATATTATTTAAGCTTCCATATTATAAAAACTTAGATGTGTGACACTATCTTGATGTGATACAATTTGAGAATAATGAATTTGATAGTATAATTGGTACACTTTTAAATTTGTCATAGAAGACCAATGATGGCATCAATTCTAGGTTATACTTCATTGAAATGGGTGTAAAAACATAATTACGTCCGTAACAAAGTGGGAAATAAAACCTGTTTTCCTCTTGTATGTTATACTCTTATTAAAAAGAGAAGTTTTATTTTGTGAATAGAGTGAAGGTTTTAGGAAAAAACATATTCATCAAATGTAACACCCCCAAAATACACTACTGAAAAATTTTGTTTTATTTAAAGGTGTTAGCGGAAGCAAATTATAAAATCATGAATTCTGGGGATATTACCGCCACACTTAGTACCAGACCGGTTCAATTATACCGTTCGAGTACTAAGTGCTAAGGCTAAAAGTGTAAAGTGCAATTTACAATCCGTATTTAAATCAGAGTAGCGTATCAAATCATTTATAGGAATACAATCCACCAGTGGTGGTTACATTAACAGCATTAACATTAAAACCAGGATTTTAAAAGGAAAGGAGAAAAACCTTAACGGTTCCAGATAATTCTTTACTCTCTTTCCCGTTGCCCACTTGAGTAGCACCTGAAAAGACCTGCAAGGGGCACTGCCCATTGAATAGGTAGGGGCCTCACGAAGGGAATCCCTTCAGTATTATGGTACTGAGTAACCCTTTAATACCACACTTAAAATCAGGCCCGCAATGCAACACATAATGCAAGCTATAGACATATGTAATGAGAGGTACATACATAACAATCACATATATAACAAGGCTGCCACATATCAATGAGTTATAAAGTACGATCAATAATTTTGGGCCTTAAACCATTAGTCCATCATTATTCAATCATCTCTCTATATATATCCAAGTGAGTGCGGGAACCCCACTATTATGGCTGGTGGACCGAAATACATACAGGGCACAACACTCCTGACCACTATTATTGCCGGTGGACCGGTCTCCAGGGCAAAACGCTCCTGGCCACTATTATTAGCGTTATTTAAATCATATTATGAAATTCCACAATCACAACAACATGTTAGGTACAAATTACTTATTTACCTTTTACTTATAAAATTGCTAAGTTATTCCTTCCTTACTTGACAAATTACCCTATTACCCTTCAGGTTGCATAATTATCAAATTACCCCTTACTCGGTTTAGGTTACTGATAGATGAGATTTATATGTTATTTTGCTAAGTAAAAATTTCATTTATTCCTCATTACTTTTATAACATGTAATCTTTTCGCGAGTTTTTCTCTTTTGGATAGATTTTGCAGGAAAAGATAAAAATGAAGAAATTCAAAGGAGAAATCGATGGAAAGAGAAAAGGCAACAAAGAACACATCAATAGATATGGAATCAATGGAAGAAAAGACTGGAAATGAAGAATATATATCAAAGGGAAGATTGTGTTGAAATTTCATGAAGAAATAATGAGGGAACAAGAAACACGGCCCCCCCGTGTTTCCTAAACACGGCCCGTGTTTTTCTATCAGCACACAAATTTCAGCACTTAAAATTCAGCATTTGACCGAGAGTTCAAGGAAAAACACGGGGGTCCCGTGTTTCCTAAACACGGACCGTGTTTTTCTCAAATTCTGTAACCGTTCGCGCAACGTTTCCCCGATATATTTCTAAAGTTTGAACATTCGAAAAGGTGGTTCGGGGGAGTTCGAGAATGGGATTTTCTCTTTCTCTCTATACTCTCTAGATACCACATATAATTTGTAATTCCAATTCTTTTTCTCTCCATTGTATTCAATTGAACAATCAACAATCTGCAATTCAATTTGATAAGTTCTTCTCCATTCCTCTTTTAATTGCAAGTTTTGATTTTTGATTGAATGCAATTCAATTCTCTTTGCTGCATTATTATTTTTCTTGTGTTTAGTGTTTCATTGTTAATTTATTTATAAGCATTGATGTTAATTATAGATTATTGCATTTAATTGTGTGTTACTGCAATTATGTAGATAATATAAGGTAGGAGGATTTGATGACGGAATTAGGGTTTTGGATTTTGAATTCATGATTCTAGATGGAATTTAATTGAATTGATGGACGGAATTGAATGATCTCGCATCATAGATTAAGAATTTAAACTAATTAGACTGATCACCTATCTAGTTTAGATCTTAATCTACGCTAGGATAACGGAATTAATACGTAATTGTTAATTAACGTTTCCATAGTAGCAAAAGATTAATTATTAATCTTGTCCATTAATTCGTTCGATTGCATGATCCGAGCTTGTGTGATTATGGTCGTAGTTGACTGCTTTCCATTCGTAATGCTGCCATTAATTGAATCTAGTGTTCTTAACCTAGGTTATTAATTGGTTAGATGATAAATTGAGAGCTTATTCAATTTATTAGAATTAAGAAAAGGCAAAGAGATGAATTATTATGAGTTTCTACAGGTCAACGTTAAATCATTTAGAATCTTTAGTTTCTCCATGATTATTTGATATCCTAATTCCATAATCAATACCTTCCTGTCCTTATTAGTTAATTAGTAAGTACAATGTTTTATTATTTATCCATAGTTTAGATATTGATGATAGAATTATATGTTATTGCATAACCGGGGTTTTAACATCGATTACAGAATTATTGATTATATTCCATTCCTTGTGGGTTCGACTCCTTCTTGCCATATACTACGTATTTGGAAATTAGGATTTATTTATTAAATTTGTTGTGCATACGACAGTGCATCAAATTTTGGCGCCGTTGCTGGGGAATGGCAATTGTAATCTTTATTTCTGTTTTTGATGTTGTTTCTATATATATAGTAATGTGTTTGCATACATGTGCCTTGTTTTCTAATTATGTGATCTTGTTTTTTTTTGTGTCTAGACAAGAAGTGTTAGATTTGATTTATTCATTCATTAGGTAACCAAAGTAATGGGACTAAATTGTTTTATAAAGGCTATTTTTGAATCATAATACTGATTTGATCACCATCTTCCTTATAAAAAAAAAATTTGAGATTGTGATAGTGATGAAGGAAGGAAAGTTAGAATGGTTAGGAATCAATCCATGCATTAATTATGAATAAGATGAAATGAAATTCAAAAATTGGTGGATATAACATTGTGAGCGCTTGAGCCTAAACCTTGGATATATTGCTCATCCAAAATATATTTTTTTTCTTTTGTGTGTGTTCTCCAATGATATGTGAAACTAGAATTTGCCATTAGTTCTCTTCAAGACTGCATAGAACTTTAGGATATTTGAAAATGATAAAGGCACTCTTCTTTCTTTGTTAGCTACAAGACCAAATAGCTCACCTTGAAAATTGTTATCCATTGCATAAACCCTTTGAGCCTAAAGCCTTATTCTATTGATCTAACCTTTATTAACAACTAATCTCCATATGCATTTTTCCTCCTTACTCTACGACTAGTGGAGCAATAGATTTTCAAGGAGAACTTATGTTTTGTTAATAAGGTGAAATCTAAGTATGGGGGTGTGGATATCATAAAAACAAATGGAGGAAGTGGCTAAGCATTTTTCTTCTAAAAAATAAAAGAAAAGAAGAAGAAGAAGAAGAAAAGAAGAAGAAGAAGAAGAAGAGAATAAAATTTCATAACTTTTGAAGTTATTTGGTCGAATGGAAGGGTGTGAAGATAAAAAAAAAGAAAAAAAAAGAAGAAGTTAAATAAAAAGGGAGGAGGTGAAGTAAAGGAAAAGAGGAGGAATTGTTATTTAATTGAAATAAAGAAATTGCTTCTCTAGTTGGTAGAGTCTAGCTACAATCCCAAAATTCCTTCCCACCTTAGAACCCTAGCCCCATGACAACCAAATTTGAAGACCTTTTGATTCTTATATACTTTAGTTCTTTTTAGCGGTGGCGAATTGAGAATTATGGCAAACATATGGGCGATCATTATCATTTGGAGAAGATTTGAGAGTAAACACATCATACCCTATACATATAAGAGTGAGTGTTTTCACATACCAAAAGTAAGAATCTACCTATTTAAATTTCATTAATCTTAATCTAAATTTGCATGGTGAGATACTAACTATATTAACTCTCATTCCCTAACCACTTAAGCATTTGATAAGACTGTTTATAAGGTGTGTTAGATGTGTGACCCAAACTGTTTTTAACATTGTGATTTTATGATTTATAAGTGTTTTAAGTCCCAATGCATTGTTAAACTCTATGAATGAATAAATTGAATCTTATAGTTCTTGTAGTTTAGAACTTATCTCATTTGTAATCTTGATGTTTCGTTTGTGCAAGACATGATGTTGCTTGAGGACAAGCAACGATTTAAGCATGGGGGTATTTGATAGATGAGATTTATATGTTATTTTGCTAAGTAAAAATGTCATTTATTCCTCATTACTTTTATAACATGTAATCTTTTCGCGAGTTTTTCTCTTTTGGATAGATTTTGCAGTAAAAGATAAAAATGAAGAAATTCAAAGGAGAAATCGATGGAAAGAGAAAAGGCAACAAAGAACACATCAATAGATATGGAATCAATGGAAGAAAAGACTGGAAATGAAGAATATATATCAAAGGGAAGATTGTGTTGAAATTTCATGAAGAAATAATGAGGGAATAAGAAACACGGCCCCCCCGTGTTTCCTAAACACGGCCCGTGTTTTTCTATCAGCACACAAATTTCAGCACTTAAAATTCAGCATTTGGCCGAGAGTTCAAGGAAAAACACGGGGGTCCCGTGTTTCCTAAACACGGACCGTGTTTTTCTCAAATTCTGTAACTGTTCGCGCAACGTTTCCCCGATATATTTCTAAAGTTTGAACATTCGAAAAGGTGGTTCGGGGGAGTTCGAGAATGGGATTTTCTCTTTCTCTCTATACTCTCTAGATACCACATGTAATTTGTAATTCCAATTCTTTTTCTCTCCATTGTATTCAATTGAACAATCAACAATCTGCAATTCAATTCGATAAGTTCTTCTCCATTCCTCTTTTAATTGCAAGTTTTGATTTTTGATTGAATGCAATTCAATTCTCTTTGCTGCATTATTATTTTTCTTGTGTTTAGTGTTTCATTGTTAATTTATTTATAAGCATTGATGTTAATTATAGATTATTGCATTTAATTGTGTGTTACTGCAATTATGTAGATAATATAAGGTAGGAGGATTTGATGACGGAATTAGGGTTTTGGATTTTGAATTCATGATTCTAGATGGAATTTAATTGAATTGATGGACGGAATTGAATGATCTCGCATCATAGATTAAGAATTTAAACTAATTAGACTGATCACCTATCTAGTTTAGATCTTAATCTACGCTAGGATAACGGAATTAATACGTAATTGTTAATTAACGTTTCCATAGTAGCAAAAGATTAATTATTAATCTTGTCCATTAATTCGTATGATTGCATGATCCGAGCTTATGTGATTATGGTCATAGTTGACTGCTTTCCATTCGTAATGCTGCCATTAATTGAATCTAGTGTTCTTAACCTAGGTTATTAATTGGTTAGGTGATAAATTGAGAGCTTATTCAATTTATTAGAATTGAGAGAAAGCAAAGAGATGAATTAATATGAGTTTCTACAAGTCAACATTAAATCATTTGGAATCCTTCTTTTCTCCATGATTATTTGATATCCTAATTCCATAATCAATACCTTCCTGTCCTTTTTCAATTAATTAGTGAGTACGGTGTTTTATTATTTATCCATAGTTTAGATTTTGATGATATAATTACATGTTATTGCATAACTGGGGGTTTAACATCAATTACAGAATTATTGATTATATACCATTCCTTGTGGGTTCGACTCCTTCTTGCCTTATACTACGTATTTGGGAATTAGGATTTATTTATTAAATTTGTTGTACATACGACAGTGCATCAGTTACCAAGGTATCTCTTATGCCTTTTTACATCACCATTCACCCCTCATAATTGCTACACTTATCATATTTCCCATTTGGTTGTTTAGATTACCGAATTGCCCTTCTCCTTTGTTATAATTACTAAATTGGCCTTGAGTTGGATAAATTACCAAATTACCCTCCTTCATTATCATGATTACTATTTTGCCCCTTTAGCTGGTTAAATAATTACCAATTTACCCTTTAGTTGGATAAATTACCAGATTGCCCTTCTCTTTTATCATAATTACCATTTTACCCCTCTCAATTATTGTAATTGCCATTTTACCCCTTTTCAATTATTATAAATCCCAAATTACCCTTCTTCATAATTATAATTATTAATTTACCCTCCTTCATAATTATAATTATTAATTTACCCTTCTCCATTCTTATAATTACTATATTGCCCTTCTCCATTATTAAAATTACCATAATGCCCTTTTATTGGTTAGTTTACCAAATTACCCTTCTCTATTATCATAATTATCCAATTACCCCTTTTTAATCATAATTTAATTACCAATTTATCCTTCGTCGTTATCATTATTACCAAGTTACCTCCTTACTCCCAAATTTGCCATAAACATCCTTTTATTTACAAAATTACCCTTCTACCCCTTACTTCCAAATTGCCATAATATCCTTTTATTTATAAAAATTACCATTTTGCCCCTTACATCCAATTTTACCATATTACCCTTTTGCTTGCAAATTACCATAATACCCTCCTTCACCCAAAATTACTATTTTACCCCTTACTTCCAAAATTACCATTCTTACTACTTACTTATAAAATTACTAAATTGCCCTTTGACTCCAAAATTACCACTTTACCCTTTTCTCAAAATTACCATAATACTCCTTTACTTATAAAATTATCATTTTGCCATTTAATCATAAAATTACCATATTGTTCTTTTGCCTCAAAAATTACCATAACACCCTTCTTTCTCACAACTTACAATTTTATCCTTTTACTTATAAAATTATCATTTCACCCCCTTTCTTTTGAAATTACCAAAATACCCTTTTGCTTACAAAATCACCGTTTTACCCCTTTCTTTCAAAATTACCAAAATACCCCTTTACTACAAAATTTCCAAAATACCCTTTTTTACTTATAAAATTTCCACTTAACCCCTTTATTACACCACTTTTATGAATTTACCACGACTACATAAAATACTAATATTAGCACTTCATTATTATCATTTAACTCCACCAACTTGTCATTATTCAACATAATACTCATTAGCAACTACATATATTAGATCACATACTTACATAAGCATATTACTAAAATACCCTTAGACAATAATATTATTCATGCATTAGCAACATAATACATCATAGACAAGCATTTAACATTTCCATCAAATATCAAACTCATTCCTTAAGTATCATCTCTACACATGGCACAAAAACTATCATAATTTTCTTTTCTTTTCTTTTTATCAATCAATATGAGCAACCATATATATATCATACTAGGCAACACAAAACATGTATAAAATCATACTAAAATCCCTAATGTGCTAGCATACGTTTTTCCATGCATTTAAGTGAGGTTTAACGATTACCTTAATCCCACAAAAAAAATCGAACCTTACCAGTATCTCGGTTAAAGATTCAAAGCTTAATTAGCAACTCAACTCCTAAAAATAATATCAATAATTATTATGTTAGAAGTAAGAAATTAAAAGGATAAAACTTTATAAAAAATTATTTAATAATAATACACTTTAATTAACTATTAATATACCTCAAAATTTAGATAAATAATTTCCAAATCAAGTAGGAGCTCACGCTGCATGAACAGCGTGAGCCACATGCAGATTAAAGGGGGAAGAAAAGGTTCGAAGGTAATGAGGTAGAAGGGAAGGGAGATGGCTCGTTTAGGGACTTTAGGCTAGAAAAGGAAGTAGATAGGGGAGGATTGGAGGAAAGGTGATGATGCAGGAGTGAAGAGGGGGTGTAGGTGGAGGCTAAGGATGGTTTCACAGAGGCAGAGGGTGGCGAAGGCGACAGCAGCAAGGCGGCGAAGATGGCTGTTGGGTTGGGTGTGGCTAAGAAGGAAGGAAAAGAGAAGAGAAATATGGAGGGGTAAGGGGGCTGTTTTTGAGAAAGTAAGGTATAGGGTGGTAGATGAGGTTGCAGGGTGTAGGTTGATGGTTTGGGTGGCAGTAGAGGTGGCCAGACGGTGGAGAACGGGGCGGTTGCAGGTGGTTTGGCGATAAGGGAGAAGAGTGGGGAGAAAAAGAAGAGGTGGAGAAGGGAGGAGCTGTAGGGGCTCGAGGGTGGCTTGGGTGGTCTCGTGGTGGTGCAGGGCTGAGGTATAGGGTGGCAGTGGGCGGCTCAGGGGCTAGGTGCGGTGGTTGGAGCAGTAGTGTGCAAAAACCGGGGGGAAAATGAGAGGAGGAGAAAATGAGAGAAGGAGCTCAGGGAAGGGAAGGCAAGGCTCAAAAAATGGGGCAATTAATGCTGGTGGGGAGAAGAAAAAGAAGAGGGAGAGATAGGGGGAGTCAGTGGCCGGTCGGGGCTGCAGTACGGTGGCAGGGGTGTCGGTTGGCAGGGGAAAGGGAGGGAAGAAGAAGGAAAGGAAGAGGGCATGCGGGATAGGGATGTAGGGGTTAGTTTGGTTCGAATTAGGAAAGAAAATGACAGGGGAGAGAGAGGGAGTAGTAGGGAGGTAGGTGGTGGCCGGGTATGGCAATTACAGGCGGCCGACATGCTCGATCATGGCAAAGAAGATGCTGGTCGGGCATGGAAGAAGAAAGAAAGGAAGGGGAGGGGTGCAAGCGGTTGGACCGGCGTAGGAAAGAAGGATAGGCCGGCCGGTCCAGTCTGGGAAAAAGAAAAAAGGAGGGGCGGTTGGGACTGGGCTGTGTGAAACACCCCAGAATTAATTATTTTGGAAATAAGTCATTAAATAAGGACTATTAGGGAATTCATTTAATTTATTGCTCTTTTTAGATTAAAAGGGATTAAGTAGGGCAAGTTAATAGGAATTTTAAAATAATTTATAAAGGATATCTCTATATTTTTTTAGGGCCCTAAATTAGCCTAAAAAGGAGAATAAATATTTTATTTAATTATTTAAATATTCTTACTCTAAGTACCCAAAGTAAATACTCTAAATGTTTATATAAAATAAAATACTAAAATAAAATAACATGAAATAATCCTTTTTCCTCCTTTTTCTTCCTTTTCCTTTTTCTTCTTCTTCCTTCCTTTTCTTTTCTTCCTCTTCTCACCCGTTGGGCCAGCCCGCGACCCAACTCCCCTTTCCCTTTCCTCCTTCCCGCGACCCAACGTCGTTCGGTCCTCTCCCCCGTGACAGTAAAATGCAGCGTTTCGCCCCTCCTTCCGCTGAAACGCTGCGCTCCGATTAATGAAGGAATTTTGACCATTGCCGAACCGGCCAGTTCCCCCTTCTTTTTCTTTTCTCCCCGGACCGCCGGTACGGCCTCCTTCCCTTTCCTTCTTCCCGCGCACGACCTGCAAATCGTCGCCCATCCTCCTTTGTGCTGACCGCCTGCCTGCACCGCCTGCACACTGCCTTTCCCCCTTCCTGCCCTTCCAGCCACCCTCCCCCGACAGGCCGACACCCCGCCATCACTCCCAGGTCTACCCCGCACCCTTTTTTCCCTTTTCCTGACCAACCAACAGGTCTGCCATGGCAGACCCACGTCGGCCGGCCATCGCCGGCCGGCGTGCCCGATCGCCACCTGACCTGCCTTCCTTGTCCCCTCTCTCGATACTCCCCCATTTTCAAGCCTATAAATACCCCCAAGGGTCCACCATCGGGCTTTTTCGAAACCATAGCCCAGAAAACTGCCCTGCGCCACCCTTACTTCAGACAGCCACCTCGTCGCAGCCGGTGATCGCCGCCGCCACCGCTGGCCACCAAAAACACCCCTACACCTCCCTCAACAAAAATAAACCACCACCGCCCTCTACCTTGCCCTGCACGTGCCGCCCTAGCCGTGCGCAGTTCACTGCTGGAAAACCTTTCTTCCAGCCACCGCCGCCCCTTACGCCGCCCGTAGCTGCCATCTCCGCCGCGATCCACCCTCCTTCCACCTCCCAAAGTAACCTGCAGGTCCTCCCCTACTTGCCCATACCCTCCTTACCCCCTGCTTCCTTCTCCACCAACCTCCACCATCTTCCACCACCTACTTCCTCCTTCAGCTGCCGCGTCCACCACAGCACGCCGCCGCCCTTCTCACGCCACCACCCTCATTCCACTCCCCTCTCCCTGTTGTCTCCTCCCCCACACTTAACTTTCCTTTTTCCTCCTCCCATCTCACCACCTCTTCCATCTTTTCTCTCTTCTCCTCCTCCATCACTGCCGCCTCTGCCGCCACGCGCCGCCGCCGGACCACTACCGTCCTCAGGTGGTCTTCCACTCATCTGAACCCTAAAACCCTTTTCTTATGCCACCTATAGTAGTTTTTAACTATTATTATTATTATTATTATTACTATTACTATTATTATTATTAGCTTATTAACTAATACCATTTCTGTTATTATCCTTAATGTTATCATACTATCACCCCTTCCAACCCTAACCCCTATTATACTTAACTTAGGGTTAGTATCATTATCTTCATTATTAACATTCCTAATAACGCTATTATTATTACTATTATTATTGTTATTACCACTATTAATTTCTGTATCCTAAAGGTGTTATTTTCTTACAAGCCATAATCTCTCCCAAAACCCTAGCTTTCGACATACTTAACCATTAGTGTTGGTGTTATTATTATTATTATTAATACTATCGTTAGGATTATTACCACTATTAGTAGTCTTATTATTACTATTATTATCACTATTTTACTATGACTAGAAAACACTAATATTATAAGGATGGAACTAACGAGTCTAATGATATAAGTGTAACAATGAGTTTTGAAACTAAAGATATATCAATAAGTAATACTTAGCATAATAATTTAGAGTAAAAAC
Source organism: Tamarix austromongolica (assembly GCA_039764185.1). Lineage (NCBI taxonomy): Eukaryota > Viridiplantae > Streptophyta > Magnoliopsida > Caryophyllales > Tamaricaceae > Tamarix > Tamarix austromongolica. The sequence continues at coordinate 73,062,994 of CM077816.1, read as the reverse complement.
CCTAGTTTTGTACAACGCCCCTACTTAGGATAAGAACCCTAATCTTAAATTAGAATAAGGGTTGATGGTATTTATAAGGGAAACTAATACTTAGCATTTTCCCCTTTTCATAGGTGACCCCGATCCGAGCCCTAAGGAGCTAGAGGAGCGTACTCCAAGCCCGGTGCCTACCTAGGTAAGGACGAAGCTATGGCCTTGTGTTATGTGTGATATAATGTGTGGGTGAATAAGGAGCATGCCATGTCGATGTGTGTTATGCATGTGTTATGAATAACCTGTTTTGTGTAGCGCAGCGTGGATAATGAGGTATGTTGTGTGTGCCTTGTACTATACGTGTATGACATGTTCCATGTTTGATGCTGATGTTGATGATGTGACTTGTTATGGCCCTCTAGGACATGCATGCTAGGGTTTGGGGTAGCATGCAATGATAATAAAAGAACAACGGGGAAGTGGACGTTTGGGAAGTTTGCATGGGGGGAATAGACCTTGTATGGGCATGATCCTTACGTGTGAAAAGTTGATTTGGGTTGTAAGTAAGAGCTTGGGAGAGTCTTGGAGTGATTGGGAACTTGGTATGAAAAATAGTACGTGAGTTGGTGCATAAGCGACCTTATTAGGGTTTTGGGTGTAAGTGGGGGTTGGAGAGTCTACATGGAGTGTTTAAATTATGCATGGGAATGAATCTTACGTGAGGAAAGTTGATTTAAGAAGTAAATAAGATAATGTCAAAGTTATGGACCCATTGGAGACTTGGGTGCAAATTCTTACGTGGGTCGGCGTAAAAGTGTCTAAGGGTTCCAATTAGGGTTTCGGGAGGAAATGAACAATTTGAAGGGTACAAGGGTAAAAATGATCAAGGAGGGATGAAGTATGGGGTTGAGAGTGAGAGCTCACTTATATAAGGATGAGTATGGGTTCTAAACGAGGGAAGAGATTTTGGAGTGCAAGGGGGAGGTTACTTGTCGAAGAAGTAAGATGCTAGGGTTTAGTGCGGCCAACTAGGGTTGGCGTGGTCAACTAGGTTTTGAGTGGTCAACTAAGGTTTGTCGGTTACACGGGAACTTGGGAGATAAAGCAATACATTTGGGGAAACTCCTAATAAGAATGAGGTGTGAGATAGAGAAAAGAGTAACGTTTGGGTAAGTAAGAAAGAGTTGGGCCACATAGGCCCGATTAGGGTCTCCAAGGAGGATCCCTAGGGGGATGTCGGGTGTGAGAAGAAGTACAAGTCTCAAAATATGGGACGGTCCCTTCGGAGGGAAAAGTAGTAGGGTATTAACCGCATGCATGTCAAGGGTGTTGTGTGATTCAATAAGACACGGATAAGGCACTAATAACGTAAAGCGAAAGACTGTTGAGCCGAGCCCAGTCCGGTCCACCGATTAGAATAGTGGTCAGAGGCGTTCTGCCCTGTGCGTTTCGTTCTGGTCTACCGGCTATAATAGTGGTCAGAGGCGTTCTGCCCTGTGCGTTTCGTTCCGGTCCACCGGCTATAATAGTGGTCAGAGGCGTTCTGCCCTGTGTGTTTATTTCCGGTCCATCGGCTATAATAGTGGGGGCCTTGGCTCGATAGACCCAAAGTAAATAAGTTAAACCACGGGAAAAATACTAAGTACTTACAGTGAAACACCATGTGAGGCGGGGCCAGTCCGGTCCACCGGTAAGAATAGTGGTCAGAGGCATTCTGCCCTGTGTTTTTTATTTCCGGTCCACCGGCTATAATAGTGGGGCCCCCGTGATCACATGGATTATTGAAGAATGTGTGAAATGGACTTATTATCATTAATGAGAACAAAGGATAAGACACCAGAAAAGTGATCAGACCTATTCTTGCATGTCATCATATGTTATTTATGTGTTGAATGTGGGCCTTGTGTGCTATGTGTCAGCCTTAGCTCGTCTGTTACCTTACTCAGTACGTAGTGTATTGATCATCCGTTTCATGGGTGATGCTCATTCCCATGAGCAGAGAGCCCTTCTGACCTTGTGCAAGTAGGAGATCTTGTTTTCGATGCCTACGACACCTACGAGGCATCGGGTGGGGCTGAGCGTTGAGTCTACCTTGGTTGGGGCCGAGAGTGAGCCGACCAGACTTCTTGTTATCCCCGTTTTCGTTTGTCTTGTTTTTAGTCATATTTGTATTGTGCTCGTATTTTGGAGTGGAACTCTTAAGTTGTAATCCTAACGATATTTCAACTACTGTTGACACCTTGTTTTCGTGGACATTTTATGTTGACTATGCACTTACGCCTTGGTGGTTTTTACTTCATGATTTTCTTGATCTAGCCTTAGCACTTGGTATCGAGATGGTAGGAGCGAACCGGTCCGATACTAAGTGTGGCGGTAATACCCCCAAGTTCATGGTTTTAATTCGTATGCTTCCGCTAAACCTTTCAATTTAAACGAAATTTTTCAGTAGTGAATTTGGGGGTGTTACACTGTGTCGCACGGGCCACGCAGGAGAGGGAGGAAGGAAGGGGGAGGGAGAGATGGGTCGAGGCCCAGTGCACAGGGGAGACAGGCCAGACCGGGCGGCCCAAGGGAGGGAAAAAAGGAAAAGAAAAGAAAGAAGAAAAAGGAGAAAAGGGAGAAGGAAAAGAAAAAGGAAAAGGAAAAGGAAAATGAGAAAATAGGGGAGAATAATTTAATTTAATTTAGAAAATAATAAAATTTAATACTTTTAATAAATAATTTAATTTAATATCATTGAATATATCGTTCTAAATTGATACTTTTAGTAAATATTAGTTTGAAAAATTATTTAATTAAGAATACTGTGATAAAATAATAAAATATTTATTTTTAATTTATTAAATACTCCTATCCAAATTTGTACACTCAAAAATCCATAAAGTAGTTAAATTAGATAATCTTAAAAGCTAATTTATTTCAAATAAAAGTTATTTATTAAATTATAGGTTTTCTAAAATTTTGAGGGATTACATAAAACATCAAGAGTCTTATTTCAATTAAAGATTTAAAGTTGGTGGGCATGAAATCACGTGATCATCATGTTCTCATTCAAGCTTTATCGCTAGTGGCTATACACTATATTTTGTCCAATTGTTTAGTAGTGACATTTCAATTTTGTTTCTTTTTTAAGGAAATATATGCTAATCTTATTAACCCTTAGATGTTGGGCATACTGTAAGAAGAGATTGTGAGTATATTGTGTTAGCTAGAGACATATTTTCCTCTATCTTTCTGTATGATCATGATGAATTTAACTATGCACTTGGTTAGGAAGGTTAGATTATTTAGGATAATAAATTTACATTAAATGTATTCATTTGAGGTTCATGAAGTTCTTAAAGGATATGTGAGGAACCTGAATATATAAGAAGGATGTATTGTTAAGGCTTATCTAGTAGAAGAGAAAACTTAATTTTGTTGTGAGTTCTTACCTGATGCTAATACCTTAGGTCTATATCAACCACATCAATTACATATATTAGATGAAGGGGAAGTGGGTAAAGGATTTCAGGTGTTCAAGATTGATGATTCAAACATATTGAGACAAGCTCACTCGAATGTGCTTTTATAATATAGATGATGTCTAACCAAAAGGCATTACTAACCATTCATATAATCCAAAATTAGTTTTAAAAGATGTCTTCCATTCATCTCCTGGTTTCATCCTAATTTGATGATATCCACTTTTTAAATCTATTTTCGAAAAAATGACAGCACCATGTAAAAGATCCAAAATCTCATCAAGTCTAGGTATAGGATATCTATACTTTATAGTTACTTTATTTACTGCCCTACTATCTATACACATCCTCCAACTACCATCCTTCTTAGGTACTAGTAATACTGGAACTGCACATGGACTCATTGATTCCTTAATATACCCTTTACTTAGTAGTTCAGAAACCTGCATTTTTAATTCCTTAACCTCTTTAGGATTAGCCCTATAAGCAGGTATGTTTGGTATAACAGCTCCTGGAACAAAATCTATTTGATGTTCTATTCCCCTTAATGGAGGTAATCCACTAGGAATGTCCTCAGGAAACAACTCACTATAGTCTTCCAATAATTGTCTCACAGCAACAGGTACTTCCTTACTTAGTCCTAATTGACACTCATAACACTCTTTATAAATCATCAAATACACATTTGCTTGTCTCTTAATAGCCTTTCCTACATCCTTACTCTTAGCATAAAATCCAGATGTTCCCTTAATTTCTTTTGAACTAACCTCAATCTCCAAATTCTGCTTAGATAATTCCTTATAGTCAGACTTAATTTTAATTTGGTCTTCAAAAATCTCCTTTGGAGTCATTGGTGCTAAAACAATCTTCCTATCATCCTTATGTAAAGTATATCTGTTTTTATGACCATCATGTATTACCCTCGTATCATATTGCCAAGGTCTACCTAATAATAAGTGAGCAGCATGCATTGGAACTATATCACACAAAATAGAATCCTCATATTTTCCTAATTTTAAGTTTACTAAAACTTTTTGGCTAACTTTTACATCTCCTAATTCATTAAGCCACTGCAATCTATATGGTTTTGGGTGTTTATTGGTTGGTAATCCTAATTTAGACACTAACAAAGTACTAGCAGCATTAATACAACTACTACTATCTATAGCCATGTTAAAACATTTATCATCAATCAAACATCTAGTATGAAATATATTTTCTCTTTGTATCGCATTAGAATCAAGTAATTTGTTACTGTTTAAAGCCCTACACACTACAAAAAGATCTCTACTTACTGGTGGTTCTATTTCTTCTTCTGACCCACTAGTATCTTCTCTAACCAAACTAGTCTCCAAATCTTCCTCCTCCGATTCAGATTCTATTACTCCAGATTCTCTAATTAAAATATTCCTCTTGTTTGGACACTTAGAAGCTATATGTCCCAATCCTCCGCATCTAAAACATTTAATATCTCTAGTTCTGTTTGAACCACTCACAGGGTTTGTTATTACATTCTTACCCTTTTCAATCTTATTTCCTACCTTTACCTCACTGTTTCTAACTCTAGACTCAACTCTGTTAGTATTCCTCCAATTTCCAGAAGTAGTTCCCCCAAAATTCCTTCTCACTGTACTCTTAATCCCAATCCTAGGGAGATTATATTGTCTGGTCTTCTTTAATTGAATCTCTATCTTAGTAGCTATATTCTCCATTTCACTTAAAAGTCCCACAAGGATATAATTCTACTTTGTCAGCTATCTCAGAGTTTAATCCACTCAAGAACCTAGCCATGGTAGCATCATCATCCTCAATAATTCATGTTTTAATGATTAGAACCTCTAATTCCTTAAAGTAATCATCCACTGTTCTCATTCCTTGACTTATTGTTTGTAATCTTTTATGTAATTCCCTATAATAATAACTTGGAACAAATCTTTTCCTCATCAAAATTTTAAATTCATCCCATGTCTGTATGGGTGGTTCTCCACACCTACGTCTAGTTAAAACAAGATTTTGATACCAAGAGGAAGCATACTTAGTAAACTCTACTACGGCTACCTTAATTTTCTTATCATCCGAGTAATTGTGACATTCAAATACTAACTCTATCTTCTTTTCCCATTCAAAATAATAATCAGGGTCATTTCTGCCATGGAACCCAGGTATACTAAGCTTAAGATTATTTAGATTCCTATCAATGAAGTCTAAATCCCTTTCTTATCTATTATTCTACCTAGGTCTCATATCACTATTGTTGGATACTTGGTCCTCTAATTCTTCTAGATTAGCTATGGGTGGAATTCTGATCCTACGGTCCATAGGAGCCCTTCCTAATACCCCTGCCTGGTGATTTTTGACTCTATTATGTTGTAATTCATTAATTCTTACCTCTTGTTCTCCTATTCTTTGTTCTAAGTTAGCAGATAACACAGCAAATTGAGCAGTCATTTGTTCTTGAAAAGTCCTAAGGGTTTCTAATAAATCATTACTGGAAATAGATTGATTAATAGATTGCCCATTGTTAGACATTATTAAATTTCTTTATTATTATCAATTAAACACAATTACAGACAGTCAACAAGATCAATTTACTTTAATAGAAATAAGACTGACAGTAATTAAGTGATCTAATCATAAGAATATCACAGGAACAAATAATATCAAATATATATCAGCAGCACAGACTATACAGTAAGTATTGAATCGAAAGTACAAATAGCTTAAGGAAGAAACGATATTACCGCGAGTACTTAAAACAAGTAATCCAATTACTAAATAGGACCCTCTTCTTGGAGGTCTTACTCCTTTCCCGAAACCAAAAAGGGGTTCACCGATTATTTCTTCTGTACACTTATTAATCATGACTAAATAATATCTCGAAATAATTTGTAAATTAGTTACCACGGATACCAGTATGTAACGAAATAAGGTTCGAGTTTACCAATCGGAAAGTATGTCTCAAGAATCATCAGGATTAAAATTCTTGACCAAACCCTAATCGACAAATCGTCCAAGTGATTTAGGGTTTTTTCCAAGAAATTTCGAAATAGTAGATGCAACACTCCGATCACCAGCTTAAGTGTGACGGAAATCTTCAAAGCCCTTCGTTAATCGCAAACCCTAAATTTCGCACTTCAGAAATAGGGGTTAGTGAAATCGACAAATAATGAACCAGAAGTAAAAAAGAACTTAGTAGCAAACAATTAAACCATGAGCACTCGAATAATCGAGGCTCTAATACCAAATGATGGAAACCTGTTAGGGTTTCTCAAAAAGGATCGAAGAATAATCGAGCGCAGGGTTCGATTCGCCGAGATCAGCCTAAGGAATTTTCCAAAGAAAGATCTAAGAACTCAGAAGTGCAGTATGAGAATAGCTACTGAATTTGAAAAGTAAAGACGATCAAGAATCGATCGAAGAGTGCGAGTGAGAGATTCGCCAGAGAGAGAGAACACGAGAGAGAGAGAGAGAGAGAGAGAGAGAGAGAGAAAACACAATCAACTTTTCATTCAACCAAAAAAAAGTGTCGAACCTTCCGTATACGCCCTATTTATATGGCATACAAGATTCGTACAAAAATACACGATGCAGGCTATACATACTCAGTCAAAACAGCCCAAATCAATCAACCCAAATATAAAAAAGGTTGGTCGACGCTGAGATAAGCGAACCGAACCAACAATTACAACTCCAAGCCCAAACTTACAATGAAATATTTATACATCAATTCCCATCAGCAGAGAATAATTCTAGCTAATTATGGTTACTAAGGGATGATTAAACCACAATCCAACTAACCCATGAACCATGGATCGGGTGGCGGGTTATACAGCTAACTTAATCCCCATTAGCCAATTTTGCCGGCGAATGCATCACATGGGATTACATATATTAAAATAAATTTCTGCAACTAAACTTCGACAGCTACAACAACTTTAATTCCATCCTCCATGTGCTGCATTAATTCCCCCTAATCAAGCACACAATAAGACAAACAATTATAATTGCAAAATGATTTATAGCAATTATCAGAATTAATTAAATACAAATATTGGAGATTCATATCATATGAGGCTTAGTGGATTTAATTTATTTTTCAAATCTTATGGATAGTTTAATCATGTCATCTAAAGAATCATATAGACAATTCTCTACCTTTTCTTGAATCATCATGTTAAGGCTGCCTAAAAATATAGCGCAAGTTTGTTCCTTCCTTTCATGGATATCACATACAAGTGTCAACCTTTTGAATTCCCTAGCATATTCTTCAACAATTAGTAGTCCCTGCATAAGATTAGTCAATTTAATATACTTATCTTGTTCATACTCTTTAATAATAAATTTCTTCCATAGATGCTTTTTAAGTTTTTCCTAAGATTTTATCTTTGATTTACCCTCTCGTTCCCTAATCCTATTCAGAGTATCATACTATATTCTAGTAAACTTCTTAAACTTAAAAGTGGCTAGTTTACATTTTCGATCGTCTTGATAATATTTTATTTCAAAGATATCCTCCACTTTATATAACCACTCAATAAATAAGTCTACATCAATTCTACCATCAAAATTGGGAAGAACAAGTTTGATGCCCTTATCTTATTTTTTTATGATACTTTAGTTGATGGTCGTGGATCTTTCTATTATTTCCACTTCCTATAAACTATTCATCATGGTCTATTATTGAATTTAAGTACCTTCCATTAGCTAGATTATTTAACCTTATAGCACTTCCTAATCGATCACCATATAATTCTATATGTTCTTGGGCATTTTGAACCGAATCTTATTTGGCAAATCTAGACTTTAATTTTCGTAGTTGAGTTTGTATTGCAGGTATTTTTCTATGTTTAGCATTATTGGCATATAAATTGTTTGAAATTTTTTGAATAGCATAAAAAAATGTCTTGGAAAATTTTCCCCCTCCATGATTCGACTATTATAATTCTAGACACTTAGATTTCCACTAGGTTTTGTTTGTATGGCTGATACTTGAGACACTCACTCCTACAATGTATGTCTTGTTCGATTTTTGTACACAAAATTTTGATTTCAATGAATCTAATACATAATAAGAAAGAAAAGCTAGAAATAAAACCGAAAAATAATTTCACAAAATAATTATCTTACTAAATTCTTGATGTAGAATTTAGTAAGCTTCAAAACCTTATTTTCAAAACTTTCTCAAAATATTGTGCTAGTGATCAAATCTATGTAGCATAAGATCGTGCAGGATAAGAAACCTATCAATCTACAATATCTCTACAAAATAAGGCATTAAATATTCAAACACCAAAGGAATAAAACACACGAGTAAATTTCACAAAATACACGCACACATACTCATCCACAATATTGCAACCAAGCATTCTCCAAATTCATGCATGTTTATTTGTACCCAATATCTACTCATAATCACCAACAACATGAAACAACATCATAGGAAAGTAAATGACATAATTTTTCATGCAAAACACATAACTCAAAACATTTTTAAAACCATATATAGCATGCGTAATTCTACACACACTATGTACAAGAAATTTTCTCAAAACCTAAGTCGAACCCTTCATACAAGAACAACCAAGATCCTATCAAGAACCATGAAAGATTGTATTGATTACATAAAAGGACACTTAAAACACATAGATCATCAAAGAATTCAAAAATAATTCATCAAGGTTAAAAGGACTCAAGAAAGAAGATCAAGAATCTTTGCATTCGAGTTGGAGCCACCTATAACCATGCTTTGATACTAATTTTTATATGGAAGATCATCATAAAAAAATCTTCAACATTTCTAAGAACTTTATCTATAGGACTCAAGTCTTACAAAATCATCAAAGCTTGGATTGATATAGAAGTAGATAAGGATGTTGAATAATAGTTGGAAGGTCACAGATATCCAATCCTAAAATCTTTAGCCTTCTAAAGAGAAATAATCTATTTTTCTATAAAATACTCTCCAAAGCTCTCAATTGAAGAAGGAGAAGAGAAGAAAAAAATGCGCGCACACAACTTGTGTTGCTCTCTTCCAAATTAGAAAATGCCTTTCATTATGGCTGAATAATATACTGAGATCAAGGTGTATAAGCATTTTATATACATGCACCTAGGTAGGACCCTTTCATTAACAAGCCCATCATTTGGCCCTTATTAATGAAATTAACCTCATAATTCATGGTACAATCATATATTAAAGATTTACAATGATAATTTATAAGTATCACAAAGTATATAACAAAATAGCAAAGCTACACAAACTTTAATCATATACTACATAAATTTAACATATGTAATCCAAATTTGTGTCTTGTAGCCTTGTTCTTCCATGAACTTCATAATTCTTATAATTCCATTATCATTGTCTTGCAGATCAAGGATCTTGAATAGCTTGAACTTCATGTAAACATATATAATACCTATAAGAATTACTCAAAAAAAACATTAGAAACATAAGAATTTTCAAGCACAATGGGTTCCATCTCCAAGTATGATAATTCTTCTTGTTCTTAATCCTTTAATGGATAAGATTTAGAGTGATCTAAATATAATACTGCATCAAATTGGTGATATTATTTTTTTATATAAAAGAATGAGACGATAAGAGTACCATATAGAATAGTGGTGTGGGTATAATACATGAAGCTTTGGATGTAGCAAGTACTAGAGACAAAAAAACCTATTTATGAATCCATGATATGCTACAAGGTGATCCGACATATTTGGCTATTATATTACATCTCCTTTTTAGGTCCTTTATTTAGTTGGAAATGAGTTGACAATTAAAATGGTTTTTCAACTAAGGAAGGAGGGTATACATGGGTGGATCTTTCTAGAATTAGTGATACAAAGGCATAATACCCCTTTCTATTTAGACCCTTTAATGTGTTTTGGTTTTATTTTAAAAGGCTTAGTTTCTATGGAAACTAGCCAATTATTTTACCTTCTCTAAGAGTTTTTGATCTAGAAGAACTAACCAAACAATTTTGCTAGACCAGTCAACTAGTTTATTTGACCTAAAAGATCTTTGCATTCAATTTTTAATCCAAATATTTTCCATTGATATTGAAACTTGATAACCAAACCTTATTTTATTTCTAAATCATTTTAAATATTTTTTTTGACCCTTATTAGAATATTATTCAATCTAAAGTATATTTGAGGAACTAAATTTGTGCAAAAAAGGAAGTTGAAGATCCAAGATTCTGTCCCTATCTCTATTGGTCTATCTATTTGCCCCTCTCTCTCTCTCTCTCTCTCTCTCTCACACACACACACACACAAACACACATGCTGCTTTTATCCATCTCATGTTCCATCCCCATTCTCCCTTCTATACTATTAACTTTTATAGTAACCACTCTTGCAACACCATCTTTCACTACTTCAGCTCTTGAACTAGGTTAAACCCTATACAACGTTGAAACTTGCCCATTTTGGTCCAAATTTGAGCTAAATAATTAGGTTTTTTATATTATGCCTTACGACTCATTTATCACTACATCATGCCACATTTTAAGTCACGACCTCTCTTTTCTTTCCATTCCCCAAAACTTCCAAGCCTTTCTCCATTTTCCTTATTATTTCTCTTCCTCATTTGGGCTTAAAAAAATCCATATTTTTCTTGTTCTTATTTCATTTCTTACCTCATCTCATCCTTTGTCCAATATTCTCTTATATTCATCAAGAAAAAGCAAGATATACACAAGAGAAGGCTGAGAATTTTAGCCCTTCCCACCTTCTTTTATTTTCCAAATTTGGATCCAAGGTTAAGTCCTTCTTGAGTTATAAAATTCATGTTTATTTATTTTAAGAAATAAAGGTTCCATTTTGAGTATAAATGTGGTTATTTTGAAAGTATTCAATATGTGGTGGTTTTCTAGCAAGTGGGATATTTTCTTCTAGTTTTCCTTTGTTTTGCTTGTTTTTATTAGTATGTCATTCTTACCTTAATGTGTGGAGTGAATGATCATGAAGGTTTTGTGGGTCATAGGTTCTAATTTTTGTGCAGAGGTATATGATAGTGGTTTGGTGAAGTATGTGTGAGCATGTGCAAAAAGCATGGATTTAGGGTTAAGCATGTCATGCTAGAATGACCTTCCTATGGATTATGTGGATAGCTATTGTTTATTTAACCTTTATTAAGATTATATCATATGATCACACCTACTTCATATCATGAAGTGATGGTGTCAAGTGATAAAGCATGAGTTACACATTTTTCATAAATTATGGTATATTATATGACAATATGTCAAAATGTCAAAATGTAAGTAAATTCATGGAGTCATTAGCATGATTTAATTCTATAGTTATGAATCCTTATTATCATGAATTTGGAATATTTGATGCATTATATTTTATATAGGGTAGAGTTATAAAACCATGTTTTATTATTAAACATGTTAGATGCGTCACCAATAAGTCCACCGGTTTATAATTTCTATGTTACTACCTTGGTAATTTATCAGTCCATTACTTAGATAGAACTAGTTTACCGGTTATACTAGTCAACTGGTTTTTCCAAAATCCATCAACTGGTTCCTTTGTCTTTCTTTGAATACTTACCATTATGAACCTAAATAAGTCTGCTGGGTTTATGCAACAATCAATGAGTGTCTTCGTGATGGTTGTTCTATTTTTAAAAGTTATTTTTAATAGTATGACCATATTTTCAACCTCAATTCTAGGTTTGAACACAAACTTTTACCATTGAATAAAATGATGAATAAATGGAAATAAATGATGTCCTTGGTTTTTCTTGTTCATTATTGAGTATTCTAATCACCTTCTTGGTATGATTTGGCGAAGAAAATAATGTCATCACCTCTAAGTGACCTTGATAAGGTATGTTGGATAATGTAGAATCATTATGTAGGTATGTAGGATTGGTATGATGTGTGGGAATTATATTGATTTATGATCTTAACTCTTATTTAATTAAATACTAATAAATTAAAGAAGAAGATTATGGAGCACCACATGGATCTAGATTATCCAATCATTAATTATCTATTGAGGGTTAGTGTACATTTAAGGTTTCATATTATTATTGTCTTTGGGAAAGAACCTATCAACCTAGATGCATTTCTTCCTCTAGAAACTTATGATGTATTAGGGGGTACTGATATTAAAGGGTCTAGTTACCCTAGTGGGTTTATGTGGATTTAGTCAGACTTTATGTCCATTAGTGATTATTTAACTTTATCTGGACTTTATGTCTATTTATGGTAACTTGATTCTAATTAGATTTATGTCCATTCGATTATTTGGTTTGACATCCATGGGTATTGAGATACCATGCGGAATAATCTAGCCTATTACTCAAAAGAGTTAGGTGAATGTATAGTCATGTGATCACCAAATGGTATGATTAGAAGAGAAAACCTTAACGATGTCTCAAGTGGTTTATCTTACTAGTATATAACTTAGGTGGGTGTACTCAATATTAACCATGTTTTCTCAAAGTTCTATAAATTATATGTTTGTCCTTGATTCTATGTTAAATTCAGGTTCATGTGTAGTTATTCCTAGTTAGAATATCATTCAATCTTAGTGAATGAATTGGTATGTTATGATGCATGTACATGTTTTACACGAGCCTCATATAATCCATGTCTATCTATTATAAATTTTATACATTATGAATCTTGTTCCCATTGGTGAGATGGTAACTTGGATTACTTAATATGTAGTGTACTGACATGCTAGTTTTAGTCAATCACCAGCTCAATCCTACGAGTAGATGACTTTGTGCCAGGTAATGTGGAGGGCTAGTAGTTGACCATATTATTGTTGGGGTATAGGCTTTAAGAGCAAGAATTTTTAGTATGGTGTTTCTCTATTTGAGGGTCCTTGGAGACTTAGACTTTATATTAGCTATATTTGTCTGTGCATTTCTTCCCATGCATTTTTCGTAAACATTATTGGGTTTGATATGGCATTGGTTAGTAAAACCTTAAATTTCTTCTACTATGTGATTTACCTTTCACACTTTGATTTTTTATTATGTATTTTGTTTTGAATACCCTACCTTTGTGCCTAGCACGGTGGTGACACCTCATTTTTCATTAGATGGTTTTCATATTTTCTTTTCTATAAATTTTTTTTAAAAAACATTTGGTTGTAAGAAATGAAGATGTTATAAAAGGGCATGCTTATACTAGTCTCAAAAGAAAAACATATAGCCTATGTTGCTAATTCAACCAACAAATGATAGTTCATAGTATTATCACCAAATAAATGGGATGATAACATAGAAAGGGATAATGTGCTAAGTATAGACCTAACTTCCTCATCTAATATTGCTGATGTTACTAATGACATTTATGTGCGAGATGATCACAAAGAAGGATTTTATATAGTTGAATCAGGCTTTGTGAAAAAGGAAGGTAGAAACTGCAATGTAAAACAACATAGATGAAGGATGTATGTGTGTATATATATATATATATATATATATATATATATATATATATATATATATATACACATATATATATAATATAAAGCATTTAAGTGATGTGAATTTTCAGAAGCATGCCTTAATTGTATATTAAAATTTGAATGGCATATATTTGTGATCAATGCCTTGTTAAAATGTATGCCTTATTATTATATTGGTGGTTTAATGTATGTATGATATTTGATAGTCTTAACGAATATGCCAAGCTCATTAGTCCATAAGAAAAGTCTTTGTTATAATTTTTAGTATCCTTATTTCACATGGTAGAGCTCTTGCTAAGCCCATGAGAACTAGGGATACCAAGTAGATGACAATAACATTCATTTGTGATCAATTCCTTATTATTAAATATATGTCTATGTCTATCTTGTTCGAAAATTATATTTTTTAATTCTATTTTTATTATTCATATAAGTAGTTTTTTTATACAAATAAATGTAAATTGATTGATATTATGAACTATGGCTAGTTGATGTACACCCACACACACATTATACTAGACCTTATGAGGATGTAAATTAATGTGAATATATAGTAAATGTAACACCCCCAAAATTCACTACTGACAAACTTTGTTTTTAAAATTTTTATGTGGAAGTAAGTACAGTAAATTTTTGAAGTGTTATTACCACACTTAGTACCATACCGGTTTCCTTCCACTGTTTTGGTACTAAGTGCTAAGGCTAAAAACATACTTTACTTAAATCTCAAGAATACATTTACAAATCAAAGTAGTGTAATAGTTACGAAATTTAACTCATCTTCCAAAGAAAACCCACTAATTGTGGTTATAAAGAAGATGCTAGTTGAAAAGGAAATACAAAGATTTTAAGAAGACACAGAAAGACTTCGAGGTTCAAAGTACCGATTAGCACCCTGGATAACCCTATGCTCTCAATTCTGAAGATAAATTCTGAAGGCAGCATGTAAGCTAACCTACAAAGGCCAATACTCATTGAATAGGCAGGGGTCCAAGAAAGGAATCCCTTCAGTACTATAATACTAAGTCACCCTTTATAAGGGACTAACATGTAAGGCTCGCATGCAACACATCAGACATAACACTTCAAACACATTATCATGGAATAGTACATATATATCATATGAAATGCAATAATCATTTAAATAGCTACCTACATCAAGATCATATACCACAATGCTCATTCACTTAGAAGCAACATAACTTATTATGGGAACGTTCAAGCGATGCTCTTTATATTACTACTAGAATAATTGACTTATAAAGCTTCTCAACATCGTCACAACAAAATGCCATATGCATCAATAGAACATGTTAGTTCATTCATTATTATTTGTATTCAAGCCATTAGTATTATAATTAGGCATCACTCATTTTATATCCACGTGGTTTGGGGAACCCCGCTATTATGACTGGTGGTTCGGTAACTATATTATCCAAGGTAGAATGCTCTTAACCACTATTATGACCGGTTGATCAGTAAATCTAATACAATCCAGGGCAAAATGCTCTTGAAAACTGTTATAACTGGTGAATCGGTAAATATACTACACACAGTCCCGGCCCACATGGTGCTCTATATAAGTTATTAGTGTCTTTTTCATATATTAATATCATCCAAGGGCTTCATTATTGAGCTCGGGACCCCGACTATTATAACTAGTGGACCAAAAATATCCTACAATCTAGAGTAGAAGCACCTAATGACTATTATAACCGGTGGACCAGTAATATAATACCATCCAAGATAGAATGCCCCTGACCACTAGTATAACTAGTGGATTAGTGATATACTACAATCCCCGACAGATCACACCCTGACCACTTTTATAACCGATGAACCGGTAAATATTATACACATGGACTCAGCTTCATGATATTCCACTTTAAGTGATTAGTGTCTTATTCATTTCTTATTTGTTTAGATATCACAGACACATCTATGTACAAACCATGTAAGACCCCTAACCTACTACCACCCCGGCCAAACCTGACCTCATGGAAACCTTAATCCCCCAACCTGGGATATCCACATTCCCCACTGATCCCTTAACTCCCAAAATTATCCACCAACCCAAACATGCCATTAGAACCCCTTTTTTGCATGGGTCATAGCTCATTTCCCTTGTTCCTCACATGTGACAATAGTTGGCACCTAGGGTTAATCTTCAAAACCTCAGTTTAGCCCAAATGGACCTAACCCCTTATCTACTACTTAATTGGCCCAAAAATCCCACAACCAAGCATATGTTACTAGGATTATCCATCGCCTATGGTTTTGTAACCTAATTCCCCCATCTTTCTCATGTGATGCTAAAATTCCAAATCAAGCCTTCTTAGAAACCCTAATTCCACTCTTTTGGTAGTCTCTCATTCTTTAACACTCTATAGGATCCCTAAATGTATAAGTTGCTTGTCCATATCACCATTTACCCCCATATCCATTCATAGCAACCAACCCTAATCTTTTCACCCATGGTCATAGCTCCCTTGGGTTGGGCTTACCCCATGTGTTCATTAGAATAATTACCCTATTACATGCCCAAACTACTAAAGGTCCTTAAGCTATGTAATATTAATAACCATGCTGAAAGTGATGATACTAAGACCATAAATCATTATTCTCCCATCCAACACCCATTAACCTTTACCATGAGCGTTTATTAACATAAGCACCATTGCATCCTTAAATTTACCGAAACACCCTTAGACCATATAAATTCATCAATCATGCTCAAACATGCATTATTAGTACCACCAAATCCTATCTTCATACTTAGCACCCATTATTACATTGCACGTACATCTATTAGGATAATCACACTTGCACCTTCAAATTACCAAACTGCCCTTATACCATATATTATCACTATTTCTACCCAATCGTGCATTACTAATACCATCAAACTTTAATTTCATACATAACACCAATTACTTCTTAGCATGCACATTTATTTGTATAATCATCCTTACACCTTTATTTTTATCAAAATACCCCTATACCATATATTATCACCATTTATACCCAAATATGAAATACTAATGCCACCAAACCATATCGTCATACTTAAACACCCTCTAATAATTAGCATGCATATTTATTGGTATAATTGTTCTTCCACCTTCCAAATTACCAAAATACCCCTATGACATATATTGTCACCATTTATACCCAAATATGAATTACTAATGCCACCAAACCATATCTTCATACTTAAATACCCTCTAACACTTAGCATGTACATTTATTGGTATACTCGCTCTTACACCTTCTTAATTACCAAAATGCCCCTATACCATATGATATCACCATTTATACTCCAACATAAAGTACTAATGCCACCAACCTTATTTTCATATTTCGCACCACTTAACACTTAGCATGAAAATTCATTAGAATAGTCACTCTTACACCTTCAAATTACTAAAATGCCCCTATGCCATAGAATAACACCATTTATACCCAGCATGTATTACTAACACCGCAAAACCCCAATTTTCATTTATAACACTAATTACCACTTATCATGTACACTTATTAAGTTGACTCCCACTGTACATGCCAAATTACTAAAATGCTCCTAGGTCATAAGATACTAAAAATCATACCTAACGATGCACTACCAACACCACAAAACCCTTAGTATTATTCTTAGCACCAATTATCACTTATATTGCATGTCTATTTAAGCATCTTCCATTTTACGTGCAAAAATTACTAAAATACCCCTAGAATATAAAATATTAATATTCATGCACAACATGCATTATCAACGCCACAGAACACTTATTATTATTCCTAGCACCAATTCTCACCTATCTTGCATGTGTATTTAAGCATCCTCTATTTTACATGCAAAATTATAAAAATGCCCCTAGAACATAAAATATTAATATTCATGCCAAACATGCATTATCAACACCACAAAACCCTTATTATTATTTTTAGGCCCACCTAATCCTTAGCCACCACATTTATTGGAATTACCAAGACAATACATTAAAAGTTACCAAAATACCCCTATTCCCTATAATATTAATATTTCTACTAACACATACATTTATATTCCACCAAGCTCTCATCTCCACTATTAGCAACATTCCTAACACATTAGGCATCCCATTTAGGTTTTAACACCAGGATATGTCCAAATGAACAATTTTCTCCCTAAGTCTCACATTAGTACTTTTTCACCGCAAGTGTCCATCCTCACATAGCCTAGCATGCATATGCATATAACTCTCATCATCAACATCAACCCCCTTTTTCTTAGTCACTATTTCACACATATCACACCATATACAAGACAACATAATAATCATGGAATTGATAATAGCACAACATATTTACATGAACCACATGCCAAAAATCCTAATGCGCTAACATACGATAATCCATATATTTTAATGGGTATAACGCTTACCTTATTTCCAATAAAACCAACATTAATCAATATCCCAATTTAAAATACTTAGGCTCCAATTAATAAAATTTTGTACCTAAAATAATGTCACAAGTGAAATATTAATTTTAGATAAATAAAAGATTTGTTTTTACTAAAAATATTAATTAAATATATATAACATTATTAAACTATCTAATACCTTAATTATGGCTAACAAATATTAATGGCATAGTATAACTCATGATGTTATGCAACATGAGCCATGTAAAAGGGACAAAAGGGAAAGGAAAAGGAAGGAGGGGAGGGGGCTTGGGTAGGCTTAGGAGGGGAGTGTTGGGGATGGTTATTGGGTGTAGCAGCGATTGGAGGTTGAAGTGTGGTAGCTCAAGGGCGGCAAAGACGGTGCCGGTGGCTGAAGGAAGAGGGTGCAATGAAGGGAGGGAGAAGTGGAAGAAAGGGAAAGAAGAAAAGAAGTAAAGGGGGCAAGTGGTTCGAGTCTAGTGGTGCAAGGAGGCTGTTAGGGTAGTGTTAGGAAATTGAGGGGATGCAGAGGCAACAACGAAAGGGAGGAGAAGAGGTAGATAAGGGTGGCGGTGTAGGGGGTCGGAGGTAATAAGGAGGGAAAATAAAGGGGTAGGCCAAAGGGTGGTTGGCACTAGCTGCTCAAGATGGTGTAGGGTATAGGAGGAGCGTGGTGTGGTGGCTAGTTGGGTGGTGAAGGTGGCAGAGGGGAGTTGTGGGGCTAGTGAAGGAAAAAAGGGGAAGAGGAAAGAAAAAGAAGAGTGAATCAGTAGGAGAGGGAGAGATCAAAGGAAAAGTGATGTAGAGAGGAGGGGAATAAAAAGAAGAAAAAAGAAGAGGAGAAGTAAGGGAGGGGGCGTGTGAGGTAAATGGTGTAGGAGGGGGTTGTTGTCGCCTATCAGGTATGATAAGGTGACAGGGATGAAAGCAGGAGGGGCATGCATGAAAGGAAGGAGGGGGGACTAGGGCTTTCGAGCTAAAAATGGAAAGAAAGGAAGGTAGGGGGAGGGTGGTGCAGGCATTGATCGGCGATGGGTGGCGTAGGCAGAGGTGTAGGGGCGTAGGGGGAGAAGGCGTGTGAGGGGGTTAAGGGAATGTTTAGCTCTGGGGGTTCAAGTGAAGAAGAAGAAAAATAACATGGCCACATGGGGGAAGGAGCAGGCCAGCCTATACGAGATAAAGAAAGGAAGAATGGAGGGGGAAGATGGGTTGGCCTAAGGAGGGAGAGGAGGAAAAGAAAGAAGAATTGAAGAAGAAGAAAAGGAGATGGGCTTGGGCTGACCTTATGCAGGAGAAGGAAGAAAAGAAAATGGAAGGAAGGCCGTAATTGCCAAAGGATGAAGGGAGGAAGGAGAAGAAAGAAAGGAAAAAAGAAAGAAAAGGAAGAAAAAAATAAAATGGAAAATATTTATAAATTAGAATTAGAAATTAAGCTAAAATTAATTTTTGGAAGAAAAAAAATATTAAATTTATCTATCACAAATTTATGTATTAATTTAATATAATAATTTTGGTAAAAATTATGGGTTTGGGATTTATTTAGATAAAAGAGTAAGTTAAAATGATAAAAAAATAGTTATATTTAATTTATTAGATAATTCCATCTATTTTGTAAATCAATGGTCACTAAAATAAGTAAATCAATAATTTAATATTAAATTATGTCAAATAAAAGATTAAATATTTAAATTTTGGTTTTAAAATTTTGGGATGTTATAGTACAAAATTTAAATTATGAGATGTGATGCACACTACTCATTCTCTTGTATCCATTAGAAATGTAGGTAGGTTTTTGTGTAAAGAAAATTGTGAATGGTACATGAAGAAGGTGTAATGTAATTTAAAAAAGAGATACCTATAGATAGTAGTTTAGAGACTGAAACAACTATATATTCCTTTGTAGGAAATGATAAAAGGTTTTAGATGATAGTTGTATAAGAGAACAGTTGCCATTAGATACACATACATGAATAGTGTGTAGCCACCATATGACCCTAGTTGACGCCTTTATGCACATATTATCCTATGTCTATTTTAGAGGATGACACCATATAATCTCATTTTTATAAATTTAGGGTCATATGGTGTGTAACAATATAATTTTAAAGGTATATGGTGCTTTTAAAAAATACAAGGTATCTTAAATATCAGGCCTAAACTTAGGAGTTTCGGTGCATTATCTCAAGGAAAATTAATCACTCACCTTGGGAGTAATAATCTTGAGTTAATGTGTCTCTGTGTGTAAGGCCTTATTTTATAATAATATTGAGGAGAAGAACTTTAATTACAAAAAAGTAGTGGGAAATGAGCCAAAAAACATATGCAGTTATAGCCTAACAGAAGCCTTGGAGGATTTTTTTTATTACCAAAACTATGTATAAAAAAAGGATAAAAGACATTTATAATTTGGATATAGAATGAAAATTACATGATTTGGATTATGTGGCATACATGAAGGATGAGGATGAACACATTCTTAGGGCTAAAGTAGAATTCAAGTAAAAGTGGAAGCATTAATTTTACGCACTTTTAATATTGAGTATAATGAAATATATTTAGGAGAATTCAACACATCAAAGCTTATCTATAACATTTGTAGATGAGCTACAAGGAAACATATGTTTTAAGTGTTTACTTATGATGCAATCATTGAAGCTAAAAAGACTTTATCTTATTTTAAAAATCTATTAAATTTTATCGTGGAGGATGCCTTATGTAGCTAATGAAGGTATATAATGTTATCAGTGAGTTGGTGAAGACGCTACATGAATGGATGACTAGAATTAAATCCCTTTGTACAAGAAGGAATACAATACTTAGAGCTTGTAACCATCATATATGTATTAAGCTACTCAACCTTACCATATAATTATAAGATAGGATTAAGATGAGAATGAGAAAGTATGTCACCATATTTGTACCAATATAGTGTTATATTATGAAGATCAACAAAAGAAGGCATTCACCTCATGAATTATTAAAGGGAATTGCAAAAGAATCTTCATATGCTATTTTTTTTATTAAACTAAACAAAAAATTGTGTAATTTTATTGACGAGCCTAGAAGTTAAAGGCACACTTGTAGGCTATTTTATGGTAAGTCGAGACTTATATGAGGGTTCTAGCACTGGTGTGAGGATGTGCAACAAAAATTTATAGAAATTTTCTATTAGTGTCAAACTTCACTAATGATAAATCTTAAGCCCTTCTCTTTTATGATAGCTTTGGATCAACCTTCCAAGTTGATCTAAGAGGGGGAACCTTGGTGTATGATACATGAAAATGATATTAACTTGATGGATGAGACAAAGAAACGTAGTGATGAAAACTTAGGGATTTGGAGGGATAATTTGGAGACTAAGAGTTTCAAGTTAAGTAATACTTATATATGGTATATAAGTTACAACTTTAGTAGTGTTGAAGATGCCATAGTTTGATACATTAGAATTGAATAAAATTTTATGCCAAAGAAAATTAATTTCTAGTATGTATAGATTATAATTTATGGAAATGAAGTGATTAATTATGAATCATTCATCGTGTGACCACAACATGGTTGAAGTGGTGTGTACGTCTAGAATCTTATGCTATAAAATAATACCACTTCAACTCAAGGAATGATATATATTTTTTTATGTAATAAGGCTCATGGTATAAGAGAAGAATGGTTAATGTTTTTCTTCGATTCTTATATAATCACACTTGTGAAACAAAAATGTAGCAAGACTCTCACAAAAATCATGAATTCTACTTTAGACCCAACGAATTGCAAAATTTTAGCACCTGTACCTTTAGAACCTTCTCCTTCACATAGAAAATCAACCTTGTAAGAATAAGACCCCTACATGAAATTATCCATATCCTAGTGTTCAAAAATAAATAAATAAATACAAAACATGAACCTTCTTCCACTAGTGAATTACTAATGATCCTTTTCTAGACTAAACTCACTTATAGTGCACTCGGTTAAGGTTCTACTTAAAAATTCACCAAAGGAGACAAGATAATACGCCTAGTCCATAAAATTTGCCTAACATCCATTTTTGACTAATGAAGATAAATAATTTGTCACTTTAGAAATCCCAGTTGAATTTACTCATTGATAGTTATGCCACTAATACATGCATCTTCATTTTTGGGTAATAAGGCTCGTACTCACTTATCATGGAAAGAAAGGGCTACCTATCATGGAAAGAATAACACTTCATGTAAGGTATTACACATACCTCTATACATGCATAGGCATAATTATGACTACCATAATTTAATTATGATATGTACAACTCTTTTCTACAATTTCAATGTGACTCTACATGCACTACACCTCTTCCCTTCCTTAAAGGTCTGACTCTATATAACTATAGCTCCTCAAACATGAGAGACCATACTAGTCTCACTCTATTACCAAATGGTCTATAGAGTGCAAAACCATGCACTAGGCCTTACTTTATCACAAAATTCCACAAATGAGGTGCTCTATATCTTGATTGATTTCACTAACACGCCTAGCTATGCCTATATACCAATATAGATCCTACAAGAGGAGTTAATAAAGATCTAACCATAAATGTGTCATCAATTATGAAAGGTTGCACTTGGGCATAAAGCTAGTGTGAACATTTGGGCTAAAATTCACTAGCAAAAAATATGGTTAGGTTGGGATATCATTCAATACATCTACTAGAGACTATTTTACACTATTCATATGTTATGCTCAATTAATTATACAAGAGGTGCAATATAAGATCAGACAATGTCAGAATTTTTAGGAGAAATCCTACTAGTTTGCTACTTAAGGACCCAACCATAAGTCATTACTACTTGGATGAATGTGATTGTGAAGAATGTGGAAATAAGAACCTATAAGAACAAGGTTTTGAAACTTGAAGAAATGCCTCCAAAAATAATTGAAAGAAAGATACAAAGTTGGAGATCCAAAAGTTAGCTTGATAGGACATCCCTAAGGAAAGTTTGATTATTATTATTATTATTATTATTATTATTATTATTATGTCCTCTACTTGAGAAGGAACTTCACACAAATAATCTAAATCATTCCATTAGTGAAGGAAGATGAAGAATAACATCCATCTTCATTACCACCTCCCTACCACCAACAATTACACTCCCAGCCCTATAACCACCACCATCACCACCTCCACTCCCACACAACACCCACAGAAATATCCAAAAAAGAGAAAATGTTGCCCTTTACACTATGCAACATAAATCACCTCAAAAGGTGAAAAAATACATAAAAAAATACAAAGAACCTTTAAGATGTAGGATTACCAAAACCTAAACTTTACCTAAATAATTTTTTTTCAAACACATATAGGTACCATCATAACCAAAAATACTAAACCCTATTTCTAAATACTTTGATGGGGTATGAAAAGATTTGTCAATAATAGAGATTATACTTATCTATGTGGAAAACCATGTAGCTAGCAAGACTAAAAAAGAATGATGAGAATAAAATAACAATTCTAATAAAGCTTTAATAAAATTATGATAAATGTCTAAACAATGAAAACTCAAAACAACTAAATAATTGATTGTTGTAACTTTACAAAGCTAAAACCAACAAGTGAGAAAGATTTCTATTAAGTAATGACTCAAACAGTTATGTTAGACTAGAGACTTGACCCATAAATCCCCAAGAGTATGCTCTCCTACTCAATCTATCTAACTAAATATTTAGCTCATCATCTAAAAAATTATTAGGGGAATGAGCAAACTACAACTAAATAAATAACCATCCTATTAGCCAAAATAGAGATCAATCACATATGCTAATATGCATATAAAATATTCTAGCAAAACATTTTATTTCAAGAATCTTAGTGAAATAATAAGAGCACTAAAAATAATTAATTTATTAGAATAACAATTGATAGGCACTAATAACCATATGAAAATGTAAATAAATATAAATAATTAAGTAACCATTTAAAACTCACGAAAGTACACTTTAATAATTCAATAAAATAATGTAAACACCAAATAATGAATCAACACTAACATTTCGGTGTAACTTTAGTGGTTATTTTCTAATGGCTAGGGAAAACTAATGACAACTGATTGATAATCCCTCTATAATTTAGTGAGGGCCACTAAGGCGTCCTTACTTGGTGCACTACAAAAAACTAGTAGTATTAATTAGCGATTCCACACTACTATATGGGCTACTAAGGACTTTCCGTATCCTTTGGGATCACAATCACAAAACACTTTGAAAATGTCTTACTAACAAAAATATGAGAACATGTTTTATTAAATATAGAGTAATAACCTTAATCAATCAATTAT
The DNA here is from genome assembly GCA_039764185.1 of Tamarix austromongolica. Taxonomy (NCBI): domain Eukaryota; kingdom Viridiplantae; phylum Streptophyta; class Magnoliopsida; order Caryophyllales; family Tamaricaceae; genus Tamarix; species Tamarix austromongolica. The sequence continues at coordinate 73,038,374 of CM077816.1, read as the reverse complement.
TAATAAATAGCATGCTTGATCTTATTTCACTCCAAAAAATGGACTACAAAATCAAAGTCATTATAGACTTAAATCAAACATAGTTTAGAAAATAATATTTTATAAAAACATAAAATAAGAAATAATTTTGAAATAATTTACCTTTAAGTAAAGAAGGGTCAATGGACATGTTACTTACCTCAAGATACTTTCCAAACAATGACAATTTATTTAGTTGGAAAATCCTGTAATACTAACTAATGTTAATACATTATTAATATCAAGTTCAAATAGTAATTAAATATATCACACTTACATTTTAAACATGTAAATGGATTGATCAACTGAAGTCCATAGAAAAATATTATTTTTGTTTACATCTATTTGTAACAAATTATTTGATTAATTAGCACGTCAAACTTTCCATATAATTACACGGAAGTTAAAGCTTAGAATCTAACTAAGCCTACAACTTGATCATAAACTTACAACATAAAAGCGCTCTCTCTCTCTCTCTCTCTCTCTCTCTCTAATATGTAGCAATGGATTGGAAATATTAAAGTACTAAATATCTTATGCACTAAAACCTATGAATGATTAAAACCTATCAATATTATACTACTAGGATATTGTTCACTAAAATTGCATATGTCGAGCTTTTACTTCTTTTTCTTCCATGTTGGTTGAGTACCAAACCCACGACTTCCTATACTATTGCTTAATACTCTAGTAGTAGTATTTTATGTTTTTTCTACAACTCTCTTTGAGTTAGTATACCGAAAAGATATACTAAATAAAAAATTGTGGCAAAGAAAACTTGTAACACCCCCAAATTTCACTCCTGAAATTTTTTTTTTTGAAAGATTAAAGCGGAAGCTAGGAGCGAATTTGGGAAATGTTACCGCCACATCTAACACAAGATAATGTCAACCATCTATCTCATGTTAGATGCAAGGCTAAAACCTGTCAAACAATTAAATCTGAATTTCAAATCCCATCAAACAATTAAATCCGAATAGTAAACACTTATCAGAATACGAGAAATTTAAAGTCAATTACAAAACCCTTAGAAATCTGAGAACAACACTTGCAACTTCCAAAGGTGAATACAATTAAACAAAATAAATCCCGAAGGATAATTATCCGGATCGCCTACTCACTCAGGTCAAGCTTCCACCCCAAAACAGTATCCGATCTTAACCTGCACAAGAGGTCTGCTCCCCACCATCGGTGGATCATCACAGGACCCATTCAACCAGTGTAGTATCACTACGGGTCCAATACTGAGTAAGTCCCACTACCCTATCTTATAGGAGAGACGTAAACCACAACATCAAGCGCATACTAAATCATGGTACATTATGTTGATACAAAATTATGCATACTCAGTGCCCACATCATAAATCCTACCATACACATATAGTAACATGCGGAACATATGTAACATCCTATTTAAACATGTAAGTGTGGCAGCAAACATCTTAATCCAATAAGAGATTCAGATAAACTAACCGAGCATTCATGGACAATATTAAACCAACCAATCGGGCATTTTCGGACAACGCCAAACCAAACCAAGCCAAATCGAGTCCTCTGCTCGTGGAAATGAGTAGCATGTAGTAATACAGATAATAAAAGCCGGCTATGGTCCGGGTAGACTCATTCAGTCATTCTTTAGATCTCTGGTAAATATAATCGATTCACATCATAGTCTTTATCAATTCATGTGAGTGCGGGAACCCCACTATTATAGCCGGTGGACCGGAAATCATGCAGGGCAAAACGCGCCTGGCCACTATTATAGCCGGTGGACCGGTCATGCAGGGCAGAACGCTCCTGGCCACTATTATTCGCCGGTGGACCGGTCTGGCCCCGACTCACATGATGTTTCACTGTAATTACTTTGTATCTTTCCCATGTCTTAACGTTATTACGTTCGGTTTGTTGAGCACGGAATCCCCCACTATTATAGCCGGTGGACCGGAAATCATGCAGGGCAAAACGCGCCTGGCCACTATTATAGCCGGTGGACCGGTCATGTAGGGCACCCCGGCCCTAACCACTATTATTCGCCGGTGGACCGGTCTGGGTCCGGCTCAACATCTTCCTCTTTAAGTAATTAGTGTCTTAACATATCTTATTTGAAAGTATTTTACCTTTGACATGCATGGCTAACTATATCTACACTTATCCTCCCAGGAGGGCCCGTCCCATATCTTGGGACACTTGCGCCCCTTATCACACCTCATTATCCACTCCCCTTTTTCTCTTACACATAATAAAGACCTACTCTTAATGGTGTGGGTTAAGGCCCAACACCTCATGACATCCACTCCACATGCTATCTCCCTCTAAGGTTTCCCCTTGGAAACCCTAATTGGACCTATGTGGCCCAACTTTCTCTCACTTACACTACCATTACTCCATCTATCGTCCTACTCCTCATCTCATTTAGATCCAATCCCAAATCATATCGCTTTACCCCTCGATTCCACACGTGACCGAAAACCCTAGTTGGCCACTTCAACCCTAGCACCTTTCTTCTCCCACAAGTAACCCCTCTCTTTTTCCCCCAATATCTCTTCTCTCCCATGACACCCATAATCCCCCTTATGCAACAATTCCCACTCTTAACCCATACTCCACTCTCCCTTAATCATTTTCACTTCCACATTTCCCAGATTACTACTTTCTCCCAAAACCCTAATCGGGTCCCTTATACACCCTTACAGTAACCTACGTATTATCTTTCATCCCAAGTCTCCAAACACTCCACAACTCTCCCTTTAGCTTATTTACACCTTAATACAACTTTTCTCACGTAACGATCATCCCCTTGCAAGCTTTATCCAACCCATGCAAACTCTCGGACTTTCCATGCAAACCCTAAAATTTCCATGCGTGGTTCTCATCTCTTATTCCTTTTGGTCAACCTCATACCCCCCTTTAGCAACTCACTTCCCATTTATTTCCTTTATCCTTTCATCTCCATGTCATAATAATAATTACCCTAACATGCATGTCCTAGAGGGTTAATTCATGCCACAGCACATCATAATCACCACGTATGGATATCACATTTATGTCATGAGAAAACACATACCACGTACCTTAACTCCAAGCTGCGCTACGCATAAAACACGTTAAGGATAATCATGTGATACACAACAGGACATGATACATATACAAGGCACCCAAGGCATACAAGTCACGTAACACGTAAGAACCTTAGCCACATCCTTACGAAACACCCATAAGTGGAGGTAAGTAGAAACTTACCTGGATCCGAAGCTAGCTAAGCGAGATAAGAGGGAGAGAGAGATCACTAGCTCGAGGATCCACAATAAATCTTTCCTAGATCGCCGATAGAAATCGGAACTAGGTTAGAAACTTTCTTATCCATAAACAATTCACATATTATAATTAAATAAACACAAATGATCTTTCTTGGAAAACGTGTACCAAAACTTAGGACTCAAGAGCATAGCTCTATTAAGATTAAGATTAAAAATATAAATCAAATGATTTAAAATCGAAGGACAGAAATCGATTTGATAAAAGACACACAGCACAATCAATTTTATAAAACCATCCCCGAAGATTAGGGTTTTAAATGCCTAAACTACAAATCGACCAAATCACTTCGATTACCTCAAATTGATAGTTTTAAAACACAATTACACTAATTTTAGATAAATCTAAATAATCAATTTCAACAAAACAATATTCCGATTAACCAATTCAAGACGATCCGTTTTCAAAATTAGGGTTTTAAAGCCTACGACACAACTTGGGTAATTCGAATCAATTAATTCCAATTAAAGGCATTAGAATACAATTAGGATCATTCCAACTATTTCTATAAATTTAATTTTAGAAAAACAAATATATAAATGATCAATTTCATGAGTTCACTTGAAATCTAGGGTTTTAGGCCTGAAAATGCAATTCGGTTGAATTCTATTAATTTAATCAAATTGAATGTTTAGAAATGCAATTAGACATATTTTATAACATATCATATAATCAATTGCTCAAAACCAATAAAAGAAATACCCAATTCAGTACAATTAGGGTTTTTGAACCCGGAACGCAAATCCGATCAATTCTTGCTAAAATATATAAATTGACGGTTCGGAAATGTAATTAAATATATCCTAATATAAATTGTATAGTCAATTGAATAAAACGACCCGGTTACATAATCCAATTTAGACCCGCAAGAGTTTTGACCTAAAAATCCAATTCCGATTAATTACGCACAATTTTCCCAAATCAACACTTCCGATATGAAATTAAATACATTTCAAATGGTATTGTAAAATCAATTGAGCGAAACGACTCAATTACGCAACCCAATTTCATTACACAAGAATTTTGACCTAGAAATCAAATTCCGATTGATTCCGCATAAATTTCTCAAATTGACGGTTCCGACATGAAATTAAACACATTTAAAAACATATTGTATAATCAATTTATCCAAAATCGCCAAATTGGACGGATCCGAAAAATTTAGGCATAACCCGGCCTAAAATTCAATTTCCCAAATTTTCAACACAAACCATACAATTAATATATCCAAATAAATCTTACAGCACATATATACATAATACAACAATCAATTTAGCTTTTCATAAGCTAAATCACATTCAATTAATCAAATCCGTATTAGGGTTTTTCAGAAAATTATACCAAACGAAAATCAATGAATCGGGACAAGGAAGGGCCGGAGGAGCTTCGTCGGAGGCCGAGGGTTGCTCGCCGGTGGTCAGCGAGGCTCGCCGGTGACCGGGCGGTGGCGCGAGTTGCGTGGCTCGTCGCTGCTGCCGCTGCTGCTCCTGCGCGCTTCGGTGGGCTGCTGCGCTGCTTCGCCGGTGGCAGTCGCTCGTGGTGGTGTGTGGCAGCAGGTTGGAGGCCAGGGGTCGACGAAGGAGGAGCAGGGAGGAGGAGCTGGGGAGAGGTGGCGGCTGGCTAGGGTTTGGGAGTAGAGGGCTGCGAACAGGGAGTCAGGGCAGCAGAGGGAAGAGAAGAGAAGAGAAGAGAAAGAAGAGAAGAGAAAAAAGGAAAAGGGAGAGGGGGGTCGGCCGGGGCGCGGGCTTCCCCTTTTTTTTTTTTTTTTAAATACACATAATATACAATACTAAAAATATCAAAATATTATTGAAAGATTTTATCTAAAATTTATTTGACGAACATTTATTTCGAACGGATCCGAAAGCTTAAAATTAATAATAATAAAAACTATATAAAGAATTTCGGAACATCTTCGGACGAATTTACCAACGAACATAAAAATTTATATAATTTATGGAAATATATTATAAGACCTCGGAAAATTATTTAAAAACATATAATAAAATATTTAAGTTAAATTTGAATAAACCGAGACAAATTTAGATAATTTCCAAAATCGGTTTTCCGCAACCCAAAAATCGTAAAACGGGAGAAAGTTGATTCCGGAAAGAAATTCATAAATAATTTCCGAAAAACCTTTTTAATTTAAAACTTTCCGAAAATATTAAAGATTACTGAAATAAATAAATTTAAAGTCGGAAATATTTTCCTACGGATAAAATTATTAAAATAAATTTAACTATTTAAACAGAAATTCCATAATTTAAATGATACATTTCGTCAACAAAATATAACTTCAAAATAACGTCATAATCATATGACAAAGTTATAATCGAAAATAAATCTAAAATATTAAAAATAAAATACGAGAAAGAACTGGAATATATATTTTTAACCGAGACTCGAACTCATAGGAATATAATAAAATCATTGTCGTTAACGAATTTATCTAGAATGGTTCGCAACGACAACGATTAATTAAATTCAAATATGAATTCGAAATCGTCGATAAATCCATAAAACGAATCAAAATTAAGATAATTAAATATTTACATCAAATTACGTCAATCAAATCATTAAACTTAATAATTTGGATTTTAAAAATACGGGGTATTACAATACTAGAGATCTATTCTAGTTCTAAAAATTACAACACTTGATTCAGAACCATTTTGAGGACAACCATTCACGACCTCATCCTAAATGATTAATCCTAGCCCTAATATCATAATGATAACACCTCAAACCTACCCTCTAGTTGAGAGGTGTTACAGGTCACTATCTACATGGAAACCCATATACCAAGTAAGGCCAAAACAAAATGATGAGAATAAAATAATAATATAAATTAATATATAATAAAATTCCAAGAAATTTCAAAATATTCCAAGGTGACAATAATTAAATAGTCAATGGCCATAACTCTACACAACTAAAAGTAGTAAGTGAGACAAACATCTAACAAACTAAAGTTTCAAAAAATTATGCTAAACTAGGGAATTGTAGCATAAATCTCCAAGAGTATGTGTTATGGAATTAGTTTGGATTTAGAGAGATCCACACGAAATTGGAATTAACAACATCATGCACAATTGAGAATTCACTCACAAAAATAGAACAATTCAAGAAAAAGAAAAGATATTTATTCATGGTCATGTGTAATTATAGAATGATTAAACTAATGAATCAATTAATTACAAAAATCTAGAATTCTCTTTGAATGGGGAAGTCTATGGAGAAGAAGAAGAAGTTGGGATGCGTGAATCTCCATAACTAGGGCTTCCATATGTCTCTTTTTATAAAATAAAAAAATTCTACAGAGTAAAACAACATTTTTTGAAAATAAGAAAAAATATGGTATGTATTTAGGAAAAATGGGACCCCATGTTTATTTCATTACTTCTAATTTTGCTCAAAACACATCAAAAGTTTCTTTGACCATGTTTATTAACATGGTGCCCTTGTATTTCTTATATGAAACTCCATACTAAATCAAAATTCTCCACCACATGCACAAACTGTTACAATGTTATAGTGTGCTCAAATACCCAGTCAAAACTCATAATTCTCCACCTTGACGCATTATTTATGACACGTGATATGCAAAGACCTCTAAAAAACATGTTCTATAAGAAGGCATTATTCCTTGTATTTGTATTTGCAATTCCTTAGCTTCTTCTAGATCACATCTATAAGAAGGTTTATTCAGTAAGGTACTTTAGGAATTGAATCTATAACATGCTCTATACCTCAAATAGGCTGTAATCTAAGAGGTAATTCATTAGGAAATACATCATTATATTCATCAAGTAATTAGTAATGTTTAAATCATTATAATTATTCTCCCGCATAGCAAACGCCCTCCTCCTCAATGCAATTAATCATATATTTTTCACATAAGAATAAACTATTCCTAGTATTGATAAGTTGCATATGATCACATTGAGATGGTTTCAATTTATATTTATTTTTATCTTTAAGCATAATATATTCATTAGTCACACCTTCATTAACTTCATTTCTATCATATTACCATGGCATTCATTTGTCCTTGTTAAGCCATTGTAATGAATATGGTTTAGGATGATTACTATTCACTAAACCTAGTTGCTTAACCATCATTTCACTAGCAACATTAGTACATGAACCACTATCTATGACAACTGTACAAACATTATCACCAATTCCACACTTAGTTATAAAAATCTTATCCATTTGTGTTGATGGATTATTATGTTCGATTTATAATACAATTTGAATTAAAAAACATATATTACCATCTTCTTCATACATAATAAAGGTATCATCATTAGATTCAGTCCCTAGGTCATCATTATCATCACATGGTTCCATACTTGTTGTTTTATCTAAGGTTAAAACTCTTTGGTTAGGAAATTCTCTAGCAAAATGACTATATCCTTGACATTTAAAACATTACTTATTGGACATCTAATTCACCTTGTTTTTATATTTATCATCTTGGTAATGGTTGAGTTTATTATCATTAGTTGAAGATAAATGTGTCCCATATTTTTAAGAAGATGAATTTACATAGTTTTTGGTTAAAGTAGAAGTCGAATCATTTGTTTCATCATATGTATTGGTAGAATTAGTTTGTATTTCACATTTCAAAGCTTACTTAGTCAAATCATTAAAAGAATCATAGGAAAAAATTTCAATATTTTCTCTATTCAAGTTTTTAAGGTCATATAAATATGTAGCACATTTTTGTTCTTTTCTTTTTGGCATATCATACAAGAATGCTAGTCTTTCAAATTCTCTAGTGCATTCCTCTACATTAAGTAGTCCTTACGTAAGAGTAGTCAATTTAATATAAATTTCTTGTTCATATTATTTAGGAAAAATTTTATTCCTTAGGTGTTTTTTTAATTTCTCCCGTGACTTGATTTTATTCTTTTGTTACCTTTCATGAGTCATCTTAAGATTATCATACCAAACTCTAGAAAACTTTTTAAATTTGAAAGTTGATAACTTACATATATATTCATCATCACACTCTCTAAATTCAAATATAGCTTCTATTTTATACAACCATTCAAAAATAATTCTATATCTAATTCACCATAAAAATCAGAGAGGTCGAGCTTGATACCTTTATCTTCAATAAGACTATACCTTGGTTAGTAATTTGTATGGCCTCGTCAATTGTGGAAAAAATCATTTGAGCCATTCTCATTTACCCTTTTTTCATAATCCATTTGGTTATTGACTACTCAATCATTGGTGGCTTCCATGGTGTTGTGCATATGTTGGAGTGTCTCTTGATCAGATACTCTCATCTTTGACCTTTGGAGTTAGCTTTGAATGGAAGGAAGCTACCAAAGTTGTGTCTTAGTATCATGCACACTTTTTGTAAGTTGTTGAAGAGTGTCGAACATATCCTTCATGGGCACTTATTCACCCATAGCTATTTTTATTGCTAAATTCAACCTTGATAATGTGTGTTTGCCGCTTGATCTTAGTTCTTGATGGATTCTTGGTGGAGCATCAAGAATCTTGGAAAATTTTTGGTCATGAAGATGAAGTAGTAATGGAAAGGAATTAATTGAGAGGATTACCACCAATTCTCAATGCAAAATGAAGGATTATTGATAGAGGGAGATGGATGAATCTTACATGAGGGAAATCACAAATGAACTTGTGGAGGAAGTCAACTAGAAAATTGAGAATGGTTCAAGTAATCTTCTTTTGAGTGAATGAACGCTAAGATAATAAAAAAAAATTGAACATCCAATTAATGTTTGAATGGTGTGGAAAGAATTGTGAAATTCTTCTTCATTGAATCAAGATGATAAAGAACATTTCAATGGAGTTTAGAAAGATGCATTAGGGTTTAAAAAAACTTGGGAAAAATATGGAGCAAATGAAATTATTGTGTTTTTGAATTTGGATGTAAAAAGTGAGGATGAAGTTGGGTTTGAATATACAACAAATATTTTCTGCAATTGGAGGGAAAGATCACGAGGAGGTCAAATTCTTCAACTTGAGAGGGTCGAATATTTAAGGAGAACTTTGAAGAAAAGCTAAGAAGGTCGAGCTCTACACGTTTGCATGCTTTTTCATAGATGAATAAAATAATGGAAATTGAAGGATAGGTTGGCTTTTATAATGATGCAAACAACCAACCTATCTTTGATATGAAAAATGGTGTAAATATTCATAGTAAAAGGAAGATTTGAAGGCCAGAAGAAGGAAGTAGGTTAGGTAATTTGAAGATGAGGAAGAATAAGGAGAATCTTCAAGCAAGATTTAAAGAAAGTTATGAATATTTAATAAAGATTCAAACAAGAATTAAATAAGAAGATAACTTTTTAATGTTTCTCTAAGAATACATTCAAATTACTCTATCTAAGATTACACCAAGTATTCTTAGTTAGAAAATTTCACTCACAAAAGAGAGAAAAGATAACCAAGTGTAATACTTGTATTAGATTCAATATAATCAACTAATATATTTTATAAGGCGTCGGCCATGCCTTATATAGGTAGTCACACTTTTCTAAATAGAACCCTAAGGTAGACAAGGCAGTACATACATGGATAACTAGCACAATAACTAGTAATAGCAACATATCACTAACCTATATAGTACATGAATCAAAAGAAAAATTATTACAAACTAACATAGGTAATTATTACATGGAACCAACTAAAAAAATTCCTAATTTACATAATAATGATAAATAGGCCTCCTTGACATTTAAGTTTGACTTCCATGCACAATAGCCTCCTTTTACTTGTAATAACTTGTAAAATATGAAAACTTAAGTATTTTGACATCTTGAAGTGCATGAATTTTTTCCTTACAAATATTTTATATACCAACAATAATTACTCAAAGTATACTTTTTATGGTTAGTCATATTATCATCAAAGACACATATTGTAATGGGCTCCATTACTAAGTATATTAAATCATCATTATCTTGAGAATCCATAGATTCTCCTACATCATATAAAGGTAAAAAGTTATTTATCTACTACCACTATGAAACTCAAGTTTTATACCCTAAGCTATGTGGTAGATAGTGGAGGCTTAAAAGAATTAATATGACTACCTATACTAATAAGATGAACCTTCATTTTTCAAAAATATATTATTGTAGAGCTCCAAAACTAATTATATTTAGCTTGGAATACACCAAGGATAGGTGACTTACAAGAAAGGTTTATGGGAAGCTTATGAGTGAGGATAAAACGCACTAGAATGATCTTTTGTTGATTTGTAGGGTTGCCCATTTATCTCGATTGTTCTTAAAGTAATTACTTGTGGTTGGTGTTGTACAAGGGGTTACCAATTTTTATCAAAGAAAAAGTATGGTCATGAGATAAACTTGAAAAAACTAGCATGCCACCTAGTGAGAATGATTTTAGGAATAAACTATATTGTGACAAGTAGTGTTTGAGGCACAATGAGGATGCTATTATCTTTCAGTGATGGTGTATGCAATACCCTAAGTTATGTGGTATATGTAGGCTTACAATGATTGTTATGGGAGCCTATATCAATAAGGTGCACGTTTATTTTTAGAAATACATCATTTAAGATTCCATAGTTAAGTGTGCTTAGCTAAGAATTGTCCAAGCATGGGTGATAATAATATCTCATCTTTATAATACTTGTTTCATAATATCATTAAGAAAAAGTTAGTTTCAAGTAATATTTGTTACATTAATTTGTTGGTAGAAAATCTACATTACATTTCTAAAACCTTTTTTTTTAAATTTATGAGCCTTCTTATGATTTTCATAGATGTATTCCTTTAGAGTTGCTTTTGGCTATCAAACTTCTCCGATATTTTTCTAATTCATTAAATTTTCAATTCTTTACCATTTTTTAGTCTTCTAGTCATTTTTAATATGATAAATTTAAATTTTTATGGAAGAGAACTATTAACCTACACCGTTCAACTTTAATCATGGTTTAAGCATTAAAATAAATCATATAGCTATTTAAAAATTATAAAACTTTATATATCCTTATATTTTGATGTTATTAATCTTAACATGAATTACTAATTTTTTTGTAATTATTTTTAGTATTTTTATATATAATTAGCCAATTCTAGTTATATTCGAGTATGAAATCTTATTCTTTCCTTTTATAATATTATCTAAACCTTATTAGATTAAATTATAAACTTAAATTTAACTTTTCTAAAGAAGGATATATAACTATGGGCAACCGAAGATGACGACAACAACACAACCACTAATTTGTTTTCGTTATTTGATCTTTATACACATATTTAAGTTAACAAAAATTTCTAAGCCTTTACCCATTTCATTATTATTCCCAAACCAAGTGTTGAAATACATTTTCTCCCCTCAATTACCAACCCCTCTTATCTCTTCTTCCACTTTCTTTAATCTTAAACCTCAAATTCTTTATTTTTCACTCACTTTTTTATTTTAATCAATCTAAAGCAAGTTTAAGCTTTAGGCACCTTGAAGGAAATCATTAATACTCTTCTCTTTCATATTAATTTCATCCACCTCAAGAGAAGGGTACACAATTATCATCAAGGGACAGTTGAGGGAGTCCTCAAGTTTACAATTACTTAACTTCAACAAAATTTTTGAAGTTGAGTGTGATGTAAGTAGAGTGGGAATTAGTGTTGTTTTACTATAAGAAGGAACACCAATCACCAATTTTAGTGAATTTTTTAATGGCATGAAGATGAATTATAGCACTATAATAAGGAGTTATATGTGTTAGTAAGATATCTTTATCGTTGGTCTAACTACCTTAAGTCATAATGATGCAAGAGCATCCATAGATCCCCAAGATGATAAAGATTTGACATACTTGATTATGGAATTAATCACATTATACGTCCTTGATAATAATAATATGAATAACCAACATGAGTTTACTTTATGTAACATATTTGTAGGAAGAAGATCAAGCCATTTAAGATGTCAACATATATAAGATTTTAAGTGTTACAAGCTATTACAAAGGAAACTATTATACTTGAAAGTCAACTCTACAAGTCAAGAGGCCTAGTCCACATTTTAAATCAACATCATTGTTTTGAGTAAGTTTCTTGTTAGTTGTTTTCATGTACTAATTAGCTTAATTTATATGTAATAGTATTTATTGATTTATGTATTATATGTTGTATAGTTACATTATTAATAATAGTTTATGTATTAGTTAGTTGTTTGTGTGTCATGTGGCTAAATTAGTGTGCTAGATAGCGATGTAAGACTTCCTATATAAAGCATCGGTGTCAACACTATCATAAAATTTGGTTGAGTATATTGAAATCTAATATAAGTAACACACATAGTTAATTCTCTCTTTGTGATTCAATAATCCTACCTAAGAATACTTTGAGTAATTATATATAGGGTGACATTTAAAGATTGAATTCTTATTGAGTTATTTATCAATTCTTGCTTGAATATCTTCATTCTTTCTTCTCTAAAAATCAATCACTGATCCTACCTATTACTCCCTTCATACGAATCTTCAAACCCATTAGAAGACTTATGTCACATAACAACTTATTTTGGACATAGGTTGTAATACCCCAAATGTCAAAAAACATTGATTATTTTAGAATCTTTATGATTTAAAAATAAATCTATTACTTTTGTAGTTTTAATTACATTCCTTAAACTTTTTAAAACTCTAGTTATATTTTTTAAATAGTTTTTTTCCTGATTCTTTAACCTTTCTTATGGTCTTGAGTCTCCTCAGACTTCTGAGCTACTTTTAGCTACCCAAATTCTTCTAAACCATCTTAATCTATCCATATTTGAATTCTTTTTCCTTTTTTATTCTCCAAGTTAGTGTCATAGTGATAAATATAGATTATGAAGAACAAAATACTCTTCACATTATATTTTGTTTAGTAAAGCATTTAAGTTTTGAAATAACCTTCCATTGATCAAAAAATTATGACACTTCATGGATTAGCATAGTTTAATATTTTTAACATAAAATGAACTGAAAACATTTTATCTTTATCTTCATTTATATTTTTTTTTTGCCATAGCTGATTATCAAAACTTACATTTCTTAACTCCCATTATATCTATACTTTGTGAAACCTTATCCAAGTGTTAAAATTCTATCAATTTCTAATTTGAATCCTTCATCTAAGCTAGAAACACCCTATGAATGACCAATGTAATGGTTAAAGTATCCTAGGAAATATTCACTGGAATATTCCTAGCTAATTTCTTATCCAACCTTATTATCGTGTATTATATCTCATCTTATGTTTTCCCTTTCGCTTACGTTCCCACCAATCCCATGCAATTTTGTATACACTTTAATTTCTTAATTTCGTGGCTCCTACCCCATATACACCTTCCCCCTAAATTGATATTATCATCACAATATTAACCATCAATTTCATAAAATCTCCCTCAACCAACCACCATTTTCCACCTTCCATCCTTACCTCCTCAACCATAAATGTCCACTTCATATTGAATTGCATCCCCTCCCTTTTGAACGTTATTTTATGCCCCAAAACCATTGGATCCTTATCCTATGGATCCCACCTTAATAATTTAGAATACTGATCATAATACACAACCATTTAACTTATTCTTTCCTTAGCCTTTCAGTCTTGGCCATCCTAAGCTACTAATTAATTTTCCCTTATTTGAGATACCCTAATAGTCTCTTTAATTCTCCATTTTTTGTTCATCTCAAGATACCATTGAAGATTATTTGAATCTTACAAACACACAGCACAAATAGTGTTGAGTTTAAACCTTTTCTCTTCTCTATTTTTCTTCCTTTTTCTTTTAATTCTTTGTGTTATAAGATCATGTTTTGTTATGATTTGATAGCTTGGATGTTTATTTAACTTCTCATATAAGTTAAAATCTATATTTCTTAAATTTAAAAGAAATCCTCGCTATGACCACATGTGTATAATTTAAAGATGATGTTTTAAGTTTTTTTAGCACGCTAAACTTATTATGTTTGTAAAATGGATCAAATGATATTATTTATTATTTTAAATTTTTATATAGTATTATTATATTTTATTATTTTAAAATTTATTATGGAATTGTTCTTGGAATATTTGATTCATGGTTAACTAAGAAAATCATGAAATAAGGTAGTTTAAGACCTACAAAAATAAGGTAACTTTTAACACAAACCTATATTATTCAGGTAAATGGATTTATTCATATAAGGTTTCATATGAAATATATATATATATATATATATATATATATATATATATATATATATGTTTAATTTCCAAAATATAAGTTTTTTGGTAATTTGAAGTTTTGTGTATTACGTTATGATCAAAACACTACAGGTGTGCAAATTTGTCATTAGTGCCATTTGGTTTATTAGGCTAAGCCTTAATATCCTTTTTTGTGATAGAGTTGTTTTTTGTTTAATATAATGAATCCACTTTTTGTTTTCATATTTATAATAATTTTAATATATAATGTGTTATCATTTAGATTAGTATAACATATGTCATGATTGATGGAAGTTTGGTTAAATGTAGTTGCATATGTACATGTGAGTTTATGAACTTCATCAACTTGTTTGCCACTATTCATTAAAGATGTTCATAGTTTTTTTTATGTGTTCTTGATACCTTCAAATTTATAATCACTAATAATTTTTTTCATTACTCCTTAATGACATGAGTAGGTTTAAGAAAGGTTAACCATGATTAGACATATAATGACCAAAGTATCCTTAAAATAGCAAAATACGAAATATGAGAATAGTGAGATCAAATATTGATCATTGACATTGACCTTAACCATTAAATTGGACTTTTATCTAGAATTTTTCTTTATACATTGGCTATAGATGTTGACTTTGAGTTTGATCCAAACTTTAACTTTTATCTTTTTTTCATGAATAATGATTTTTTAATAAAAATTGGCATACAACCTTATGTTGTGATTTCCAATTCAAATATGTTTTTGATTTTCACTCAATTGAACTCTAAGAAAACTTGTAAGATTAAAAAAAATCAATTTGTATTTTTATAAGATGTCAACGAGAACAATTTTAAACTAAAGTGTACTAGTTCTAAACTCTTATGTCTTATGTGATATGTAACTAAAGTCTTGTGCTAGTTTTAAGCACACCAAATTATTATAATATTTTAATGTTATGTGTGGTCATACAAAATACTTTAGACATTTGTCATAAGCACATTCAAAAATCTTATCATCCAATGAGTAGGAGCTCTACATTGATCATTTAAAATCTAAGAGTCTTGGATTACGTTCTTGATACTTCAATAAAATGTTGGGGCCCTATGTTGGACACTTATGTGGTTCGTATGGGTTATACACTAAAGGGAAAATACGCATATATCATTTTTGTGTTGATTGATAAACATGAGAGTATACAGATGAGAATACATGACATATTTAGACACAAATTATGGACTTCAGACTCCTAGCTTCCCTATCAGTTTAGCTTTAGACATGATCTCCTTGATTTTGTATGAGTTAGCTTTAGATATGACCTATAGATTTTAATATCTTAACTAAGATGGTTGGGGTTTATCATCCCTTAAGCAGTGTTTAGGGTTGAGCATTCCTCTTAAAGCCTTCTTGGGGCCAAAAATTCCTTAAGAGCACATTTGGGGACAAATCATCCCTTTACTTTATTCACCTATTTTAAAGGTTACCTTGGTTTTAACCTTCATTAATAGATGAGTAACCTTGTATTAAAATATTTTCATAATATTTATCTTTTGGATATGTGTAACAAAACCTGTTGTTACATTCCTTAGGTGATTGCAAGTCATTATCTACACTAAGCTACTCGAAAGTGCTAGCATGTGTAATTGTATTATGAGATATCATGCAATCACATGAATTGTGGTTTAAGTGCTCATAGGAGCTAGATTTTATTGAGTACTTAACCATACTAACATCCTTTGTGTTATTGTGATGAACTTGGCATATTTAAGGGAGTATTTAACCTTGTTTTGTAGGCTATCAATCCTTTTGAAGTCTTACCTAAGGGAGTGATTGATGTTAGGCTTTACGTAGTTTAGCGACACTATTTTCGTCCATTGTTTCCTTGTATTTGCTTATATGGTTTTTATTATAAAGGATAAATTTTTAACACTGCTCTATTTTTACTTTTTTCTATTGCATTTAAAGAGATTTCTTGTGCACTAATTCTATGTTAAGAAAATATCATATCAGTCTCCGGTTAGGTGTCATTAACATCTAATTTCTTAATATATATAAGAGTACTTTTAATATTGTACTCGGTATGGATTAGCTATTGATTGTACATCCTCCATTTTATATGTAGCACTTTCATCCTCATTTTTTTTAGCTTCTCCAAGCTCTTTCAAAATGAAAAAAAGGTCATGACATGAATATCTAACACAAGTTTAACCCTAGTTATGAAAATTCTTACAATATTTGTATCAAATCATAACAATAACAAAATAAATATAGTAGTTGGTGCGATCTTTAGAAGGTATTGTATACTTTCATTGTTAGAAGCTAGAGTACTAAGATTGTGTTGTATAGGGCTCTATAAGGATGATGAAGATTTTGCAAGCTACTTCAATGATCAAGGAAAGAACTAGGGATCCTTTATGATTCAATATGGCTTCTTCTTCTTTAAGAACACCAAGTGTTCCATGATCTCAATATGAGAATTATTAGTGAGAGAGGTGCATGGATGAGGGTTAGGAGGTTAGTTTGACATCAATAAGGTTGTGGATGTATTATATAAATATTTCTCCTTCCTTGAAAAGAAATCGACATATCATTTTCTGTTATCCCTACCGCTAGGGAAGATACTAAGCTCAACACTCCTAAATAAAATTTTACCTTAAGTTGGCCTTCTTGGACTTGTACCATGGAAAAGGGGAGCGAGGACATTCCTATCAAACTGCCACATCCTACCCACAAGGACATGACAAGAGTGTAACTGGACTACATCTCATAGGATCTCATCCTCATATCACCCAATTTTGACATTGACTTAGACTTTCTTATTAACTCTCACTTTTCTCACCTCTTTTAGCTATTGTAAATTATAAGACTATGGGTGCTTAGTGATTTTCAAATTGATTTTATGAACTAATTTGTTACTAGCAACATTAACATAGCTACCATTATCAATGATGAGACTTCTAGAAATGTTAGTCACAAAGTATCCTATGTGAAAAGGTTTTATCTTTGGTCTATGTGAAGAGTAACATGAATAGACATCTTCTTCAATTCATTCACAAGTTTCTCCCTCTACATGACCCTCAGATTCTGAGACTACACCCTCACTATCAAAAAGAACATCCTTGATCCTACGATTAGGACATTAGGCTACTATATGACTATGACCTTGACATTTAAAGCACTGAATGGTACTAGAAGGTCTAGGCCTATTAGGATTGGCAGTCCCCTTACCTTTATCAGAAGGGTTGTAGTGTAGATTTGAAGTATGTTGATGCAGCTTAGGATTCTCAAGGGGTTCACCCATAGGGGTTGGATTGTTAGAATGATAAAATAAACCCTTAAACTAAGAATGGGGTGATTGTTTACTCTAGAAGATTTGAGTAATTTCTCAAATTTTTCTAGCAAGATTAAGAAGCTAGTCCATAGAATCATAAGGTTGAAGGTAAACCTCATTAAAGATTTTAGTGTTAAGGACCCTTAAGAATCAAGCCATAGTAGACTCATCATTTTCATCAATGTTGAGTTTACAAAGGAACATTTCCATCTCCTTATAATATTTCTCAATAGCATTGGTACCTTACCTAAGAAATTGCAAGCGCTAGTGAGGTCATGATTATAGTGAGGAGGAATAAAGCGATGGTGCATAAATGCCCTAGTTGATCCTAATAGGTTATGGGAAGTTTGAGGTTACACTCATGCTCTTTAACTAGGTTAGATCACCAAAAACAATGTAGCTACAAAATTTGGCAGCAACCAACTACAATTTACATTCATCAAAATAGTTATGGCAATCAAAAACCAATTGTATTTTCTATTTCCACTTAAGATATGGATCAGGGTCACTAAGGCCTTGAAATTTGGGAATCTTCAATTTAATGCCACTGAGACTACGATGTTGGTAGTCAGATTTTGGGTAATGGTCTTGATTTGGGCATTAGTTCCTATTATTTTGACTTTTTTTTATCAACTCAAGGTCCTCATTTTTTCTATGATTGTTTTTATTATTAGTCGGTTGTTGCCCTATAGATCTCTTAGTGAAAAGTCATGTGATCTCCATTCTAAGCTCATTCATACTAACAACAAGGGAGTTACGACATCAAGGGGTAATTTGGTTATCATCTTACCCTATCTTACAAGATGGAGACCCAAATAAAGAAAACATCTCCTTTTTTAAAAAAACCAAGGAACACGAGGAGATGTAAGCATTACATAGGCAATCTACCCACACGATAAAAAGAAGAGAAAAAAATAGAGAGCATAGAAGCAAAAAAAATGCACAAATGGAAAATAACACAAAATGAAAACAATAAATGAAGGGAAAGGGGATTAAGGGTCATAACCTTGTACTAAATAAACTTATTACATGTCCTTCCTAATTTAGCTAAATAATTTAGCTATAATTAGCCAAATGTGCCCTTAAGCTACTACCTATGCCTAGTCAACTCGTTTGAGTTGACTCGCCAATTTAGGCCACCTAGGGAGCGATTTACATTGAATCCTGCAATGAATTGTCGAATCCACTTTAGTTCACCCGCAAGGCATATAAATTGAATACACAAAAACAAATCAAAGCCTAATACTTTGATATTTAGTAAAACAAGGGACATGCATGCATCCATTCAAATTGGAGGCAAGTTTCCATTATGATTTCATAATACAACACACAAATATATAAGCAGAAGTGGGGGTTCAGATTTCATTACCCAAAATTGAGATTGTATATAGGTGCAAAAGAGTAGCTTAGAACATAGTGATGACTAGAAACAAATGGACCCTCGTGGAGGAGGCTAAAGGTGTCATTGCCATCAAAAAGATCCTTCCTCCCTTGATCTTTAGCTCAGACCAAAGCTCACTAGTAGATTCCTATCATAAATTCCCAAACAAACTAATAATTAGAGTCAAAAATTGAAACATAGGTAAATCAAACCCAAATAAGAATGAAAACACCATTTTCTCAATGTCAATCTTGAGCCTAAGCTCTGATACCAGATGATGAAACCAAAGCTATTAAATTCAAACTTGTCCTTGAAATAGACAGGGGTGTAAATGTCCTCATTCCCAACCAAACCAAAGTAATTCTTTAATTGGATCATCATATTCAACTCAACACCAAAATGGCAAAGGAAACATACTGAATTTCATATATCTCAACCAACCATTACAAGTTCCCAACTAAAAAATATAAAAAGGTTTGTCAGTGAAGAGACAAGAAATGAGGGCAACAAAAGGGGGGAAACAAACATGAAAGAGACGGGAGTTTGACTCCAAAGAGATAGAGAGAGGAGAGAGAGAGAGAGAGAGAGATTAAAGAGTCTAAAAATGGTAAAAGAAAAAACAAAGAAGCATAATGGAGAAAAGGAAAGGTAAGGTGTCCTTAGAGAGAGAATAGAATGGGTTTACTTAAACAGGCGAGCCCTGAGGCTTTCTTCCATTTAAACCGGTCCCAAACAAAACAATGGGGGGAGCAAGTTGGGTTGCAATTTGGGCCGAGCTCCTTTCATGATCTAACCTATCAATGGGTGGAAGTTTTCTTTCAAAGTAGTCTAATATCATCTAGGTAAAGGCGAAGGTAGTCAGACCATACCCCTACAAGTTCAATGGTCAAGAGGATTAGGCTAACACTGCCAAACCCAACTTAATATGAACAAGGTTTTATATATATATATATAAACTTACAGATCATATGTTCTTACACACACACACATCAAAAATAGTAGCGACTACATACAATCAACATTTTTAATACACAATAAGACAAAATAATATTCTTGTTCCTTGCTCTAACTCCTTGTTGTGTTATTTGTCCCAATAAGCCCTACACACAAAATAATCACACATTAATAGGTAAGTTTTGGACATAATTCAAAATAGACTTAAATAAGGAAACTAAAGTTATGGGTTCGCATTTGTTCATTAGATCCAATGAACCATAAAGTATTCAACTTAAGCTAACCCACCTCTTGCAGCTTCCAAAGATGTGATTCATGAGAAGATCTAGCAACCGCTGCAAAAGGGGGCTAGAATTTAACAAGGCATGATGGAAGCCTTACAATTTCATCAATTGTATACGGGAAAGACTTTTTCTGGCTTTTCACCCACCACCCCAACCTCAAAAGTGCCATATTAAAGACTTTAAGTGTTGAAGCTCTAGTATGTTCAAATATCCTATCATTCCTTAACAAAGAAGCCAGCTAACCACACCTTCCTCTAAAACTTTCTTGGATCCGGTTGCCTCTATTGAGTTTGGAAAAGCCGACATATAGACCACAGATATACCCAAAATACCAAAGCTGGTGAGCGTACGGACATTGCATCAACATATGATCAGTATCCTCCATTTCTTTATCACAGAATGCTTCTGAAAAAATTAAAACACCCCTGAGAACAAGATTCCTATGCGATATCGCTTTATCAATTAAGAACCGCTAACAAGCTGAAACTTCTACTCGAGATGGTACCAGACCATGCCATACCAAACTAGGAGCGTGTAGTGCAAGACCTGAACTCAAATGATCAATTATAGCAACAACATATTTTACTGGGAAAAAAAGGAACAAAAAATTCTACTTGTGGTTAGCCCAGATACACATGTCCTTCTAACGAGGGTGCAACTGAGGTTTATCATCGAGTACCTCAAGCAGTTGGTGCAGCAAGTCTACTTCTCATGGGAACAACGAGCATCTCCAGCGCAAAGACCAATTCCACCTATAACCATTCCAAATGCCCACCTATGCCGCCTTGCAGTGTTGATCTGCAGCCAGAATTGGCAGCCTTGGAAAAGCTTCTATTTAGAGGCTTTCCCCCGATCCATAGATCAAACCAAATAAAGGTGTCAGAACCCGTTCTAACATTCATTCGGAAGATGTTACCAAGCATTGATCGCAATACTGGATCATCAGAAATTCGCTTACATTTCTGATTCCATACACCCCCTTGTTTCGGTATAGACTCCATCCTAGGATGTAAGTCGATCGATTTCTCTTATATTTTTCTTTTTATCAGTTGGCTCCAAAGCTCATCACCGCCGCTCACAAATCTCCAAATCCATTTCAGCAATAAAGCTTGATCCTTATGGAGCAAGTTACCGACCCCCAAGCACCCATTCTTTTTTGCATCTTGTACTAATGACGTACTATCGAACTTGACGCATCCGCCTGCTGGTACTCTCATGACTACCCCGGAGGAAGTCCAGTTCCATCCTCTCAATATGTAAAGCCACTGTTTTAGGAGTAGGAAATATTGACAGATAATATATGGGAATGCTAGCCAGGACCACTTTTACTAATGTAAGTCGTCCCCCCACCGACAACAACCTCATTTTCCAACCCGCATTTTTGCTATTATTGGTTCCCATAAATCAACTCTTGACATGCTACCCCCAAGAGGAACGCCACACGTCAGGCTGCCACTGTACATCAAAATCTCCGAGCAGTATCCTCCAACAAGTTGGATTCCGTGGCAATCCCAATAATGGAGCTTTTATGAAAATTCACATGGAGCCCAGATACGATATTAAAAGCAATCAGCGCCCGTTTAATGTTGGAAAGAAAAATCTCCTCAACTGGACAAAAAAGCATTGTGTCATCTACACACTAAAGATGCGTCAGCTTTTTTTTTTATAAAAAAAAAAAAAAAAAAAAAAAAAAAAAAAAAAAAAACATAGTTCCCCTTGTTAAACCTCGACATAGGACGAGTGCCACTGCTTTCTGCATGGGAAGATTAAGTACCTCCCCTGCTGTGTTAAATAGAAAAGGGGATGGTGAGTCCCCTCCAATCGGATGCCATGGTGGAAACGGAAGAGCGGCGCGGGAGACCCATTCACTAGCCTTATCATCAACTTCCTTGATCTGTTGCTTTATTCTATAAATGTTATGTTAGATGCTGGCGAAAGTCTCCCTGTTCCAGACCTTCAAAGCTAGCTTCAATCTTTTCATTTTCTCGTAAGCAGGGATACCGTCTGGTAAGCCAACCCGTGTTCCACGTATAAAACTAAGCCAATCAGGTTGATCGAGCCAGCAATTCAAGAATCTAAAGGTTTTAGGACCCCCAGTCATCCGCTGTAGTATCAGCCTTCGAGGGACAGTGATCCGACAAACTCTGATTAAGTAGCTACAGCTTCAGATTAGGGAAAGCTTGCATCCACTCCGGTGCGACAAGTAGACTGTCCAGTTTCCTCTTTGATGTAGCGTTGGAATCTAAAGGGTTTAGGACCCCAGTCATCCGTTGTAGAATTGGAGTTTTATATGTTGTTCTAATGTTTTGTAATATACTTCAATTCTTGATACTAATATCTAATAGAATATGTAATATTAAAGGGTTTTTTTCTGTTAAAAAAAATATGTTCTCGAGAAACAATCTTAATATATTAAATTATCCAAAATGTTTATACATTAAAAGTATCTTTACATTAAAAATTAGAATAAAATTTATTTTAAAAATAACATGTAAAATTTTATTCAAATGAAAATAGTCTATAATTATAAATGGTATGCGTCGATTGAAGAAAATGAACGAGCTATATAAGGCTAAGTGTGGTGATGCAAAAATTTTGGAAAGAAGAAAATTCTTTTAACACAGCGTCGAGTATTACTGTACAATGAAATTGAAAGAAAGAAAAAAAAAGCTGGAGAAAATGAGAGAAAATAGTCAAAATACACAAAAATTACACAAATTCATCGAAACAGCAACTCCGTTGATAAAGATGTTTTTTGGTAAACCAACTCAGAAACGGTGAACTTTGAGAACTCTGCTGGTGAGGAGTAACAACGTCAAATACAAGAGGGCTTTCAGTCATTTTACATGAATCATGTACAATTTTTAAATCATCTATTGCTGTCACTGATTCTCACATGGGAAAAAGTCTCATCAATTTTCTCAAATTTGAGCTATACAAATCTCATGAAACACCAATCACAAGGCTCAAAACTGATCATTGGAAAGTGGAAAGTAACAAAAAGGAAATAAAACTTGCAAATTAAGCAATGACAAGTTCATTTTAGCTGTCCCTATTTCTATGATTCCCTTTCTATTTACATCTTGATTGCCTTTTTACCTTCAAGCCAAAGCAACAAGCACTATCCCGCAGCCAGAAGCCAAACCATGATTAATGACGATGTATGAATCATGATCCAGCTCAAAAATGCCAGGACAATGGAGAACTGGTACTTTTGACATTCTGTACCCAAGTTACAACTTCCCACATCATGAAAATAGAGGATTACTAAACCTGCTGAGGCCGAAGCAGCTGCAAGAGATAACGTTGCCGTAACCTGACCGTCCACCGTAAGCATAAAAATCAATAATAGAAATGAGATAGTGTTTTGATATCATGACAACAGTTCTGTAGAAAGGCTTAACTTACCCAGTCCCCAACTGCAAAAAGGCTGACTAAGACAGCATTATGAAGAACTCTCTTAGTTGCCAGGGCATACGCATCCAAGAATGCAAGCCCCAGGCTCCAAATCACTTGCAAACCCATTGAAGCTATGAGATAGCTGAAAGGCAAGATGGAGTTAAGTTAAGAATCAAAGTACTAAGGATGAAAGTAACCATAACTAGTTTCAACTAGTACTAGCAGAAAAGGCAGTAGAAAAAGCAACAGGCAGAGAAGTACAGTCCTAGTCTACTTTCAGAACGGTTATACTTTCAAAAGAAAAATGGTCTTACAACAACGAATGTGAAAGATGAAATGAATAAGTAAAGATGCAGGCAATCAGGCATCCATGTTTAGTGACACAGAGCAGGAAACATTCTAGGCCAGAAAAAGTATGCAAGAATTAAAAGGGATTGCTTCTCCGCTAAATAAAAGGAAGCAGAAGAAAATTTAGGCAGCTAGATCAACTGTCTATATGCTTGTTTTTCTACCCATCACTTGACACTCTTTTGGCCATCTAGGCATGTATTGGTCCATGATCAGTGCTGAAGAAGATAGGATAGAAGAGATGGAAAGCAAAGAATGACAGTCAACATCAGAAAATCATGCACTCATATTTCGTTGTTATCAGTAAGGGAGAACAGGAAGAGTATTTACATGATATTGTTATTCAAAATATTTTTTTGACAAAATTCTAGAATTGAGCAAGAAATAAGAAACCAGGTGCAGGAATCCTACAGTGTCTGCAAGCGTTGTCAAAGAAGAATGTTTAGCTGGGGATTATATGACCATGACTGTCATGCAGTACAAACAGTAAAATATAGAAAACAATTTTTATCTGTTGTTGCTGACATAAACTGTTCAGATATTATATAAACTATACAGCCAAACACTGAAACAAATCCAACGTTCAAGCTTTAGGGATACCCTTCTATTGCTGTGTCATCATTTATGAGTAAGCCCCAGCATTCACTTTCCTGTAAGACACTTATGGATTAGGATGTTCCTAGTTATGCTGCTATATGAACTAACAATTAAGACGTAAGAGCAGCAATTATGTGTCACAGCTTGTGTTATTCTACCTCAAGTACAGAAAAGTTATTTAAATTGTCCTGCTTTCTTCTGAGACTCACAGCACAGGCACATATATTGGCATCGTTAGAAATACTCATGAAACCCAAAATTGCAGCATGTTTAGCTTAAACCATCACACAGGAGTGGAAATTCAAGGTTAGATTTTCGCAAATAACTAACATCACTTCTTTCTGAATGAACAGTGCATACGAAAATAGATTATTCGACCTGCTAATTCAAGATTCACTGCATCAGAACTGATTCCTGAGCATTATGGTTATTCGCAACTTAGTTTCACTTCCACACACACACACACCCCCCAACCCACCCCCGCGCGCGCGCGCACACACACTCTTTGCAAATAACTTAGCATCACTTCTTTCTTAATGAACAGTGCATACGCAAATAGATTATTCAACCTGCTAATTCAAGATTCACCGCATCAGAACTGATTCCTGGGCATTATGGTTATTCCAGATGAAACGAAGAAGGAAAAAAAAAATACACACACACAATATATAAACGAATGGACTCGGCACTACAACTTACAAGTCTTAAGTCAAACTCGAGATTAGAGCAGGTTAAGTCAGACAAAGTATAAATTCCACCACAGGTCCACAGTTGATAGCTTAATAAGGCAATCAATGTCAAACCCTCTAGGACTTGTCAATGAAATCCTAAACACAAAAGTCACTAGCTAAGAGCCTAAGAGCTAGTTTGTTACATCAAATCACATTAATCCAGAAAAGGGTGCTTTCAATTGGATTATTCCGTCTAACCCAGTGTCAGTCTGGAAGGCTCTTTAGAGCCAAACACAACCGCGGTAAGAAATTTACCTCGAGGAAACAGAAATAACTGGGCCAAGAGGAGATTATTTCATCAAATACACATAATAACAATAATTCAACATATTACAGCTGAAGTATTAAGAAGAAAATGATATGAGACAAATCTAGTGTTTAACACTCCCCCGATAGAACATTAGGGAATCAGGGAAAATAAATAAATAAACCTGTCATGAAAAGTAAGATATGTGGGCTGCAAAATGTTGTGAAGAAAATCTTCCATTGAATTGCCATGCAAGTTGACATCCAAGTCAATAGGGAAAACAACAACAACAGTAGTCAATGTCCCTTGAATCTAAAAGAAGTTAACATGTCAAACATAACGTCCGTTCTAGCAGAATAGAGCAATTGGGTAGGGAAGAGCACTAACTTAATTGTGACTATATTTTAGGTAAGCTATACCACCAAAATCCATGAAATCCCACCAAACAAGACATGCAACCAATCCCGTAGCCATTGAATGATTAGCACAAAATGTCAAGAAAAGGATCATCAAAGGTTGTCAGATATATATAATATCTGAAACCAATACGATACTATAAAATTATTCAGACCAATAATCAAACAGAAAAGCAAGGATACAAGACATTTAATTTATTTTTATGGGAAGGGGGTTTTGAAGAAGAGAAAATTACCAGAAAGAAGTGAAATTGTAGAAATTGAAAGTAGTAGCCATGAAAGCAATAGAGCCAGCTGCAAAAACAGATTGAGCAATTCTAAGAGCAAGACCAGAAACCGTGCCCGGACATCCAGCAAAGTTCTTCATTTTTATACATACAATACCGATTTCTGCCTGCCCTACCAGTAAAAACACAACCCAAAATTTTTAAAGTCTTGTTGGATGAGTCTCAGAAAATATCCCATCAAAGAAACCCTTCATCAATTCCCGGAGAGATTCAGGTTTCATACTTTCATATGAAGTTAGAGAGTCGTGACTTCTTCATCCTCTCTCTCTTCGTCACTTCCTTCATTGACCACTGAAAAGTATCAAAAATAAGAGCAGAGCAGAAAAACCCAAATTGCAGCTTATCGGGTAATAAAAATACAGCAACTTGCGGACTGAGTAGTGATTATGATCCAAATTCAAGCACTGATACTTCGTAGAGGGAGATTGAACACTAAGGGGCTGATGAAGACCTGGCTGGCGATGGGCATATGGAGTATAAAGAGAGGGAGAGATACAGAGAAAGAAAGAGGACGACAAGAGAGGATGATGAAATAATCAAATTAGAAACCGTCACCGAAAAGTAAAAGCCAGCCAACCATGTTTGGTAGGTAACTAGATACGCCCGAGTCGGACTACAACATTCATTGATCTGACCTCATTTAAGGACTAAAAAAATGGTATGGTGTCGTTGAGAAAGAATAATACTCCAGGGTTTGTTAGAATTTTAGAGTTTATAATAAAGATATAAAATTTTAAAATTCATTCTAACTTTTATGAAAAATTATGATTTTTATATCTACAGTATTTTATAAATTGTACATATAAATATACAATCATATATTTTTACTATTTACCTATCTTAAAAAAATCACTTATAAATTTAAACGGACCGTAGAAAACGAAGCGTAAAAAGAATATTAAAATAGACAAATCACTTTTTATCCTTTTAGGTAAGCTATTATTCTCTAATCTCCAAATGAAAGACTAGAGATTAAAGAAATAATTTGAGAGAAAATGAAGTGATTTTTTCAACTCCTTGAATATAAACTCCAAAAAAAAAAGAATATTGCACAAATACCCCCTATATTTTAATAAAATTTATAATATACCTCTACACTAATATACATTGTGTCATATATCCCTATATTTTAATTTTTACACACACACTGCCCTTTGTTTACTTTTAACGAACTGTATCATATTTTGATTGAAATAACAAGTTTACTCCTCACCCTTCTAACTGAAACATCGTTTGAAGAAGAAAAAAAGACACAATAATAGATGGTGAGCAAGACAATCACTTATGTTCAACTAATGCTAGTTCCATGCTACATTTCTATCCTACTAACTTAAAATAATCCACAACCCTATGAGATTCAAATTTTGGTCGGATTCTTCATTTTTTCACAAAATCATAGTGACTTCTTCCATTACTTATTGTGGTAAGGTTGATGGGTTTTCATAATCATACCTCACCATTTTCTATATCATGGTTAGGTCGACTAGTCGATCAATTTGACCCAACCAAACCATGTTTTCCTCAAATTGGTTGATGGGTTTAATTAGAGAATAAGATCAAGGTCTCTACAAGCTTACCAATTAATGGGTTAGGTCAACCAGTTGATTGGTCTAGAAACCAGCCAATCAATTTTCCCTAACACAACATCAACCATTAAATTTCATGTAGATTCTTACACATACATTATTCTTAACCACATTAAAACATTTATCAACATCAATTAACATATATCCAACCAAGTTAACCTGAATTTCTCAATATGGAATCATCATAGCCTATTTTTACCCATTTTCATGCTTTTTACTCAAATCATATCATCTAAACATTAAAATCACATATACAACTATATTCTTTCATGCCAACATGTAGAAATCAACTAAAGGTAACACCTAACATGCAAAAATACTTACTAAACATTTGAGAAGCAAGAATTACTTACTTGATGTAGGCAAAATCTCCTTCAAAATAGAAATTTCATAGAATACAAGACTTTAAAAAAAATTGATGGTTGAAAAAAGGTGCATAGCAGGGATGATTGGAGTTATTTATAGCCAATAAATTGAAGAGAACACTAAGGGTTCAAAAATTGACTTGAAATCCTACCATTGACCTTTTGACTTCAATTATAATGGATGGATTTTATCTAGGATTTGCTGACCTATTCTCTAGAACTCAAATGGTGTCTCTGAAGATTTTAGGTCAATTAGACTTGAAGTAGCATTCACAAATGTAGTAATAGAAAGTTAGTATAGAAGGAATATTTTAGCTATTCAGAAGCATGCATGAGATCAAAGCATTCGATCTTAGAATCGTGTGGAGGAGAGAGAAGGAAGAAGATAATGATGAGGTCATCTCTCCTCCTCAACTGTCATAATCAACCTCTAGATCAAATCGATGCAATATTTTGGATTAAATACATCATAAAAATAGTTAGGAATCTCTTAGAGACAAAGTTACATGGGTTGGTAAGGTTTTATTTTAGTGTAAAGGATTTTTTTTAGAAAAATCAAACTTGATAAACATGACCAACTTGATAAACTAGTACGTAGGTTTGAGTCTGCCAGTTGACTGTTCTACCACCATTCAATTGGTTTCCCACAACCAGTCGATTGGTTCATGGAATTAGTCGATCGGTTTGCCAACAAAACTCAATAAACTCTATTTTCAACTTGATTTCAAACCAAAATTTATCCCAAACCAAATCATAACATTAAATCAAAATTAAAGTCCTAAAATTGGTATAATTTCTCATTCAACAATCTTACAAAAATGTGAGGTATTACATGTTCACCTAAAAGAATTACAACAAAACATTTAGCACAGTACATTATAAAGTTGTAATTAGAAACAAAATAGAGAGAATAAGAGAGTAGAGGATAATCAACCCTTCTCTTTGGAGAAGAAAACTTAAGAGAAGATGAACAAGAATAAACAAAAGAGGGACAGTAGTGTGTTCTTATAAAGGAAGAAAGAGAGGGTTTAATTAGTTAGTTGATCATAAAATGAAAAGGAGGGAGTCCAATTCTAGAAAATAAGTAGAGAGATAAAAGGGAGCAAGGACCACATGACTTTTGATGAATAATGTGAAAATGGAGGGCTAGATGGTATAGGATAATGACTAAAGGGTTAGGAGACTAGTAGACTAGCTAAAAAGGAAGTCAACAACGGTACAACTGAGGAAGAGGAAAGATGTGAGGTGAATAAGAGAAAAATAGGGGAAAAGGTTGAAAATGTGGATTTTAGGTTAAGGATCATGTTAGGTAAGTTTAAATAAAAAAATAAAAAAATAAAAGAGTTGCTAATGAAAGGTTAAAAATCATTTTTAATCAAAGTATAATCAATCTCCAGGGTTAGGTGGAGGATGGAGTATAATCAAATTAAAATAATTTAGACATTATGTGTTGCAATAGAACCATCCAATTGATCTTTGGCATGCATGTTAACTTGTTCATCAAAACTAGCAAAATAAATACATAGCTTACCAATTGATTGATTTTTCCATACTACTTGATTGTTCCCCTGATTCAAAAATATTTTCATAATTAATTTTAATTAAAAATTTCCATTCAATATTATACAAAAATAATTTATATATATATATTATTATTAACACATAAATTGTAGGGGAGATTACTCTCCTTTCTACTTATTATAACACTTTTTTTAGGGTTATTTCATGTTAGAGCCTACCCCTAACTTTTTTATGTATAACAAAAGGGGAGAAAATTTGGTAATTCTAATAAACGATGCAATAATGTGTAAATCTTACAAAGAGAGAGATTATTGACCTTGTAAGTCACTACCTCCTTATTTTGACAAAACCCCTTATTTTAGATTTCAATTTGTTTCATTAAGTGCAAAAATATTATATACTTCAAAATCAGGATCATCACACTATATTCAACCATTAAGTATGAAGGATATCAAGATTATAACACAAGAGTTAGATTGTATGCTTTTTGATCTTTGAGCACTTATGAGATTTCTTGAAAATATGGTTTTATATTCTCTTAAAAATTCTTCTATAAAAAAAGGTTGTTAATTTTCTTTAATTGGGAAAATGAATTTAAAAATTTTTGGACTTGGTATTAGTTTTCAATTAGCACCAATCGACTAATTTGAGGGGGGGGGAGCTCATCTGCTCCTAAGAAATCTAGGGTTTTAAGGTCACTTAAGGGCTCTAGAGAATCACTCAAATACATTAACATGTAAAGTAGTTTTTGGTAACCAATCAACTGGTTATCTATTACAAAAATTAACTTAATTCTAACAACTAATTATTGTGTAAACAATCAACTAGTCCTAACCAGTAATTTTTTTTTGATAGTTTCATAACAAAGATTCAAGTAGTACAGATAACACCTTTGACACAAATAACTCTACACCGACAATACAGACAAGGTAGGAAAGACACGCCTACTTTAAAAATGCTTGTACATTATGAACTATCCCCTCAATTCTGTAGAAAAACTCCTTCCTACTATGCTTTATCTAGAAACCTACTCTCATCTTAATTGTCATTAGCATCTACATGACGCAAATATTATGATTGTCAAAGACCACCTTATTCCTGGACTCCCAAATAGTGCTTGTAATTGCGAAAAAAGGCCTCCTACCACATATCTTTTCTCCATCCTCTACTACGGACACCTAACCAGGCTAGAGCATTCTTATCTATTGTTTCTGGCATCACTCATTCGCACCCAATCCAATCACAAAGCTCATACCACAGTCTCCTAGTTACTTTACAATGTAAAATATATGATTGATTGACTCCTCCTCTATTTGACAGAATGGACATCTTGCCTCCTTGTCTTCAATAATTCGCAACCTAACCAATCTGTCTCTGGTATTAAGTCTGTGTTGAATTGCAACCAAGATATAAGCGCCATCCTCGGCGGTGCTACACTACCCCACATTAATCTTGAAATACTTGGATTCTGACCTTCCCTAACCGTCCTTCCCTAACCATCCTCTGATAACAAACATGACAGGACGATCTCATAGAAAAAAATTTTTGATAGCGTCACCCTCCCATCTGATCGTGTTCTGCCTACTCTATCTCAAATGAGACTGCTGAATGAAGCTTCTCAGCTGCTCTGATTGGCCCTCTTTCCATACAAAAAGGTGTCTTCTCCACTTGAGGTTCCAAATCCATCGCACTCCTTCCCATCTGCCCATGTCCACCACTTTATCATTTTTTTGATCAGACACCATAAAGAGTCTAGGGAACCGATTTCTCAATACTCTATACCCTGTCCAGTCATCGTGCCAGAATCTGACCCGCTTCCTGTCTCCAAGGTCAACCTTTAGCCCTGAAATGATACTCAAATTCCTGCAACCTATCTGAACAATGTCCCTACAAGGTGTCCACCCTCTATGATCATGTGGGATATCTAAACTGCCAAAATGATTGTTTGAGTAGATTGATGATATAATACTCTTCCACGACACTCCCTCCACTATGTAATACCTTCACCACCATTTGAAGAGTAGAGCATTATTTCTCGTAACCAAATCCCCTACACCCAACCCCCTAATGCTTTGGGTCTCTAAATCACATCCCATCTGACCAAAGGCAAGCTTTTTCCTTTCTCCATTACTCTTCCACAAGAAATTCCTTTGGATACTAATGATCTCCGTTACTACTCCCTTGGGGATTATGAACAAACTCATGTAGTACATCGGTAAGTTGTTTAGCACACTTTTAATCAAAATTAGTCTCCCTAATCTTGATAGAACTTTCAACTTCCATCCAGCTAGCCTCTTCTTTATCTTTTCCACTACCGGCTTCCACACTTCCTTTCTGCTTGCATTTTCTCCCAATCGGAGACCAAGATAGCCCATAGGTAACGCTCCAACCTTACAACTCATAATTCTATCCGCCTCCAATTGAAAGCGTGCATCTACGCCCAGACCAATAAGTTTTGATTTCTCAAAATTAACCCGAAGGCCTGATAATAAAAAGACATAGTCCATAAGTCTTCTCTAGTTTCTGATATTTTCCAAGGGCGCCCCACAAAAGACCATCGTGTCATCTACAAACTGTAAGTGAGTGACAATACAGTTATCCCTTTCCCACTGTAAGACCCTATAATAGACATTTCTCCACTCCTCTTCTTATGAGCTGAGTAAATGCCACCATAGCTAGGATAAATAGAAAAGGTGATATAAGATCCCCCTATCTTAGCCCCCTACCTATCTCAAAAGGTTCATAAGGTATTCTATTAATAAGAATCGAAATCCTCACCATCGTGATGCTCTCCTTAATCCATCCTCTGAAGACCTGACCGAAACCCATAATGCTTAGAATACTATCCACAAAATCCCACCCGATGCTGTCGTAAGCCTTTTGAAAATCCAGTATTATCATTACACCACTCGCTCCTCTCCTCTTCTTTGTCCACTAGATTATCTCCTTGGCTATCAAAGCCCTGTCCATAATGCTCCTTCCTTCAATAAAGGCCGCCTGAGAATCACTAACCAAATCACTAACCACATGCTTCAGTTTTTGAGCCATAATTTTTGATATCACCTCATAGATGCACCCCACTAAGCTAATAGGTCTGAACTGCTGTACCTCCTCTGCTTCATCTACCTTAGGGATCAACATAATCAAAGGAGTGTTAAGGGCCCGTGGTAACCTACTTGTCTTGAAGAACTCTAGAGCAGAATTCGTGAACTCTCCCCCAATTACATCCCACATCTTTATAATAAATTACATATGATACCCATCATAACTCGGTGCTTTTTCTGGGTCGCACAACCATACCGCCTTCTAAACATCTTCCCTACAAGGGACTCTATCCATCCTCCAACTCTCTTCTCTTAATAATCTCTGGAACCCATCGGCAGAAATGCTCACATGTAGGAGATCCGGTTTCTTATATAAACTTTTGAAGAAAGACAAGATTCCCTCCTTTATCCCCGCTGGCTCCAATACCTCCTGACCCTCTACTACCAATCTGCTGATGGTGACTCTCTTCTTTCTGACAGCAGCTACCGTATAAAAAAAATCTTGTATTTCTATCTCTATCTTTAAAGCCTCTTATCCTGGAAACCTGCCACCAATAATCTTCTTTCCTCTTGTGCCATTTCTAGAGCTGCATCTGCAAGGCGGCCCTTCTAGCGAGTTCTACATCAAGTGATGCGCCACCATTCAATATACTATCCACCCTTGTCAAATCCTTTTCAAATGAATTAATCATCGACTCAATGTCCCCAAACACCTCTTTATTCCACTTCCTCAGTAAACCCTTCATATCCTTTAGCCTACTTTGACAAGAAGCCTTTTTTAGATTGGTCTAGCACTCTACAACAGAACCTTGAAACTTAGGACGTGTCTCACTAGATTGGTCCTAACCAGTAATTGATTTTAGGTAACAAGTCACTTAGTTATTTATGCCTAAAACTAGTTAGGTTATGGATTTGTGTCTCACTAGATTAAATTCCTTAGCTAATAAATTTATTCCCCTATATGAACTATATATATTTTTTATGGTGTAACTTTTACGTCATGAGAAATAGGAAACTGGCCTATTGATTCTGCAAAATATTTAAGTTTTTAACCTATTGGAATGCGCTTTCACACATTAAATGCACACCAACTATCATGAACTTTGAGGCACATAAAAAAAAGAGTTGGAAAATTTTACAATAACTTCTCTAATCTCATTAATTGTAACATATGAACTCTCTTCTATTCTTTCTTTTCAAGCATTAAATTTATCTTAACTTTCAATCTTCTTTATTTTATTTTATTTTATTTGTTGAGAATTTATTGATGTTCATTGTTCATAAATTTAAATCTAGAGTGATCAATCATTGTAATATTTTTATTCTCTAAATATGTTAGTCATTAAAATATTTCTTAATTTTATATATTGTAAATAGCGAGGAATTCTTGTAATCGCAACAATACTCTTCAAAACTAATTACCAATGTGTTGTTTGTGTCTAGGAGTCTTACAAAGATTCTTGTAGCGAATCTAGTGAAGCTAACTAACTAAATATCGTAAATAGTATCGAGAGAGATCATTGGAAAAGTCATCTCATAGAAGTAAAGGGAGAGATCATCGATAAGAGTTCCATATTCCAAAAGAGATGATATGTGGTCATGTGGGGCGTGGTGAAGTGAAACAAATGAAAGAAAAGGGTCGTTTTGTGGGCTAGGAGATGGCGGCCAAGCTATGGGACGTGAAGCTTGGCTCAGGCTAGGGTTGTAAACGAGCCGAGCCGAATACCCCTAGGCTTGGGTTCGGCTCATTTAACTAAATGAGTCTAAAATGATGTTTGGGCTCGGCTCGTTTAACTAAACGAACGAGCCGAACCGAGCTCACGAGCCAAAGTCATAAAATGAACCGAACTGAGCTTTTTTTGAATTTAAGCTAGACTCGTTTAACTAAATGAATAGGTCGAAGCAAGCTTTTAACGAGTCGAGCCGAGCCGAGCCAAACCAAATACCGAACTGGCTAAACTTATTTACGGTCATAGCTCGAGCTATAGCTAAATTGCGGTGCTGCACCGAAGTGTTGTCCCATTAAATGCCACCTCTAACGACCGATCGAGCGTGACAATTGTTTGCGAGTGAAGAAAAACTTGCTCGTAAAGCATCACATCATGAGAAGACAAAAGATTTTTATGTTTTCAAGGAATGTACTTTATTTTTCTTTTGTCGTAGAGGTCAGACCAATTTTTTTTTTTTTTTTTCTAAGCACGAGGATCGAACTTGTAATGGTTTTTGTCGCGACAGAATAGACGACTAAGAGCTAGGAGGTGGTCATCCGAAGGGAATTCTTTATTTTTTAAAAGATTTCAAATGGTGTACTCTCCACCAAATAAACTACTAGGTGTAATATTTATGAGAAACACGGTGAGGTGATGGTGAATCTTGGATATGTGTTTTAGGTGGTAAACCCAATGTCCCACGAGAAAGCCATTAACTGCAGTTAAGAAATAATTAGGACCAGTCCACTAATAGACGAAATTAAGTAAGACCCTCATTCATCAAGGTGGATTAAAGAAAAAGCACGAGTACCTCTCTTTATATCGTCAGGAAAAGACGGACATTTTTGTCGTACCTAATGGCAAGCATGGAAAATAGAATCCTTCCTACCGATCAGTAATTATAAAATGCCCGACGGATTTTAATTTAGGCAGATGTCATGAGAGTTCCCTCTAACCGGACGTGCCGAAGAGACGCGTCCCTAGAAATCGAAAAGGCACTTTACTATGCTGGCAGGACTCTTCCATCGACAGGGGATAGGATGAAAGGTGACTGAACATTTTTTTTTTTTTTTTGGTATTCTCTAAGTTGGGAAGTGGACAGTAAGTTGCATTTAAAATATGGGACGTAAAGGACGTTTTTTTTCTTTCTAAAAGCTTAAGGGTAGGATTAAGGACAGCGGTGCACCACCGATTAGTGTGACTGGAAAAAGGATTCATCACCGGAACCTTTACTGTCGGATTCGCATGGTAAGTGAGTGGCAGTGGATTCGCATTTGTGAGTCTAGTCTTGTTGAGAAGGGTAACCTTTGATTCCGTGCGCTCCTATCACCTATCCATAAAGAAATAACAATAAATTAGGATGTTGATTATTGTATTATGAATGCGAATATTGTCGGACCCCATTAAATTTGATGTGAGGAGGCGCACCTAAAACTTATCCCATCTTCCATACCCGACATACCAAACTATTCCATTGTATTGTATCTGTGGCTCAATTCACCATGTAGCCTGTCCCCTTGTGGGTCAAACAGAAGAACCACGTGACCTGTCTACTTTTGGACCAAATCAAAGGATCCTTTCCCCAAAGATTCATTAACAGTTATCCTTTGTTAATGACAAGCTTGCCCAAAGATTTAAGAATTATGGAGTTTGAAGCCGGTAAGCAATTTCCTGGTGTAGTGACGGCGGTTGAAGAATTTAGAAGCAGTGAATTTTCCCCCTTTGAACAAGACACCGTTTGATGAGTCAGCTATCTGAATTGATTAATTAAGTAAAAGAAGCTCTCAATCTTTCTATATGTATTAATTACTTAGTACAACATTCATTTCCAAAGAAAATTAACTCTACTTTTAATCAATTTCATTGATTGTGTTAATTTCCAATGCTTATTGTTTGTGATTGACTATGGTGATAAACATGAGGATGATTATTATCAAATCTTACCCTAGGTAAAAGTTTTTTTTTGTTTTTTTTTAAGGAAGAACAAAGAAAAGGAAAGATGAAAAAAAAAGGGAAGGGAAAAAGAAAATTTTTCATAGGTACTCAAAAATATAATGTTACATGACAATGCAAACAAGTATGAAAATATTATCCGCACAAATGAAAAATTGTAATCAAAACTGTAAAAATTTTATGTCCAACAAAAGTCACTGTAATAGTAACCCTAGCAAGCATAAAGAAAAATTTAAAAAAAATGATTTATTATTTAGTTGTTTAAAAACAAATAACAAACGTGACACTGAATCTTCAACTTGGGCACGAATTTTTCAACTTTCGATGGAAATTCAGATATCATCTTCACCTTTCGATGTTAGAGTAGAAGGCATCTTTAAAGTTCTCAAAATTTTCAAGATGTTAACCTAAAGACAAGCACTATAAATTGAAGACTCCAAGACCATAAGGAGGCATCAGATTTATTTTTGGAAATCTTTTTTATCTAGCTCTCTTTTCTAAAAATTTGTAACGCACATGTGTTGAGCAAGATTATAATTATCTTGCAATCTTTAAAATTTATGAATAAAATCTTTCGATTCCTCTCTTTCTTACACTTTCTCCAAGCTCTATACTTTTATCTACTTCCGTTTACCTTTAGATCCCATGTACTATATATATACTTCAACAAGAAAGCAAATATTGCTATTATAAGATGATTTATATTTTGTGAATTGGTAAGAATTACTAAAGTATACCAAATACCATAGAACCACAAACTTCCAAATTAATGATCACACATTAAAAATTTATGCATTGAGTAGTTTTTTTTTTAACTTTTCAAAATAAAATAAATATTCTATAATGTTTTTTATAAAGTGTATAGATAACTCTAAAAGATATTATTAGAATACTTTATTTTTATAAAATCACAAAACAAATGTGAATTAGGTATGTTGATGTGGACAAATGCATATATGTGACGTATTTGTCTATAAGAAGAAAGTATTAAAACATAGTTACGTTATTACAAGATAATTCTTATTTTCATAGTTAATATTTAACTATCACAAGTAAACTAAACTTTTTAATTATAAACACTATTTTTTATTCAAAAAATATATATTTTTAAAGTAATGTTTCTTTAAAAAATTAGAATTAATAAATAGACTAAATACTTTATGTATATCTCAACATATTAAATATGCATGTATGTATGCATGTACATAGGCTCATAAATCACCAAAAAATATGAGAACTATAAATAACTGATAGCAACAACAAAAAAATCTATTATTTTAACTCTCGCTTAATTTATAGAATAAAAACTATGGCTGTTAATTTTTTGTATTAATTTATGGGCTCTGATTTTTTTAAATAAATATATATCTCAATGCCTGTAATTTACTTTTTCTAATTAGGAAATAAACCATATATGCTTATATCTTTCACTTCCCCTTTAAATGATTATTAATAATTACTAAATATTATCATATGTATTAGTAATATCTTAATAATATTACAATTCAATAAATAATAATATTTTAATATTTTAATCTATTGTTGCTAAATATGGTAGATCTTATTATTAAGTATTACTAAATATGATTAATATTAGTCATATAAATATAATTTTTGTCATATAAATTATTTTTATATCCTTATTAATATTTAATATATTAATTAATTATTGTTGGTTGTTACTAATTATTATTATTATAATTATTATCATATTTTAACTAATAAAATATTAACATCATTGATTATATTGATAGTAATACAAATTATTAGCAATTATTATTATAATGACATTTAATATTATTATCATCATCATTTAATAATATTTTTTAGTAATTATTTATTTACAATTGTGATTAAGATTATTTTAGAAATTATATTTTAGAATGAACAACCCTTCCAAATTCTTCCAAGGAGGTGGGAAAAATGGTTTCTGATGATATTAGTGGCAATCCTTTTGCCTTTATAGCTAATTAAATTATTTTACTTATCAAAAAATAAATTATATTTTATAAATTAATAAGAATATTTGCTATACTTTAGGTATGTTAAGAGGTTGTGAAAATACAAACATCTTTTATCCCATGTATTTTTTGGTATCAATATATATAATTTAAAATTTATTTGTGACTGCAAAGCAATATACACTCATAATATATCTCTCACTCACACTTATTACAAATTGACCATTGCTAATCTTAGAATTATACATACATATTAATTGGTGTTAAAATATATATGTGTATTGTTCTTACCTTATTTATAGATAGATTAGATTAGATAAATGTCAATCAGATGAGATCAAAGAAAATAATAATAACAATAATAATGACAACAATGACGACAATAATGAAATGATGATAGAATCAATAATTAGAATTAAATAAAAAAATCTTAAAATAAGTATTACTAATTATAACAATTATCTATCATTATTTTTATTATTAACTATAATTATATAAATTAGTCATTATTAACTATATTTATAATAATAATAGTTATTGTTGTTGTTATTGTTGTTGTTGTTGAATATTAATTAGCGGTAGACATTATTGTTAATATCGATTTTTTTTTATCACTATCACTATTGTTATTGTCATTGGTGGTGGTGTTCTTGTATGTTTTATTATAATTAGTATCTTTGATTAATAACATAAAACTAAGGATAATAAAAAATATCTAGGAATATATTTTAACAATATATATTAATATAATTACTAATAACAATGATAATATTTATAAACTATAGTACTTATTACAATGATAATAAAGTAATGGTATCAAAAATAACATATATGATTAGTACTTAACAACAATTAATAACAATAGTAATTAACAAGAAGATTATCAACAGACAACAATAATATCATTATTAACAATAACAATAACATCAATGGTGGTAGTAGTAGTAGTAGTAGTAGTAGTAGTAATGGTAGTAGTAATAATAATAATAATAATAATAATTAATATCAACAATAGCATCTATAATGAATTATAATTAATAATAATAATAATGCTCATTTATAATTTTAAGTAGTATTAAAGTTAATTATTGGAATAATGATAATTACAATGATAAAATAATAAAGCAATGATACATATGATTATAACAATATTTGGTGAATACTTAGAAAATAAGGATTATTTATAACAAAGAATGATGATGATATAGCAATAATACCTAATACTATAATTATTATCATCATTAAGTATTTGTATCATACTTTGTCATTCATATATCTTATTTCTATGATTGTTTTATCATTAAATTCCAATTATTAATTATATCATAATCAACATCATCATATATCATCATGATTATTATTATTATTTAGTTATTATTTCATTGGTTTTTATATGATCTGATTTATCTATAAATAAGATAATGATAATAGACTGTAACAATTTAGTACTAAGGAATAAGTATAAACAATTCCAATGTAGCAATGGATAATGAGTGTGGATTATGAGTGTAATTTGCTAAGAGATTGCAAACAAAACTTACATAATATCTATTGATGTAGTCAAATTCATAAGATAAAAATAGTTTGTATTTTCATATTCTTTTAAAGAACCTAAATTATAGTAAAAAATATTCAAATTGTTTTATTTTATAAAAAAATATGGTTATGTTAACAATAATTTTATAATATAATTAAATTTAATTAAAACATATGAGTAACATTTATTAAATTAAATAACTAATGATGGATATAACTTAATATAAAAGAATATAAATAGTACAAATTACTAAATAACAAAGAATAAGTATGAACAATGAAGATGGGGATAGGTAATAAATGTAGAGGAGAGCTATGCTACAAGTGTAGTTACTATAAAATTACTCTCACAATGTGAAGTCGCTATGTTAACAAGTACAAACACAAATATATGATTTTTCTATATGTGATAATTTTCAATAATATATATGTATGGTCAAAACAAGAAATAATATTTTGGGCAAAAAAATATTCTATCGCCCAAGAAAAAAAATTGCCGAAACTTTATTCCACAAAAACTTGATTAGGGCAATGAAAAATAAATTTTATCGCCCTAAGCCTCTGTTATGCAACGAATATATTTTCTCACCTTAAACCTCTAATAATTGAAGAAGACATAGCAGAAAACCAATTGTGAATGATTAGAGTAGGGGCGAGATGCAAAGGAAAGGAACATATCTCCATCTTGTTCAGTTTCGTTTGTTTATGTATATAGGTAATAAGATTGGCACCAAAGGTAAAAATTTTGGACGATAGTGTAACACCCCAAAATTCACTATTTTTTTTAAAGTGGAAGTAATTAAAATATTTAATTTAAAACCCGTGATTTCTGGGGATTTTACCGCCCACTTAGTACTAGACCGGTTCACTCCTACCGTTCCGGTACCAAGTGCTAAGGCTAAGAAAATACTATTAATAATACCATAAAAATCTAAATTTAAAAAAACGAGAATCAAAGTACGCGCAAGTCTTACATAATTCGAAATACCAGCTATTTTTTTTCTAGATAATAACCAAACAATATTAGTAAAATTATTTCGACAATTCAAACATAATAAAAGACAACATGAGTCATAAATTTAAGAAGGAAATAGCCACGTCACTCTAGAGATTGATCCAGCCCAGCTATCAAAGTATCAGACGGGCCTTCTGCTCGTGGGAATGAGCAACACCCATGAAACGGGTGATTAGTACGCTACGTACTGAGTAAGGTAACCGAGTACTAAGGTCGACACATAAGCATATAGTCCATGCAGACTAATAACAAGGCATAAACACCAACACAATAACATAAAAGGCAAAAGAACGATTAGGTAAAAGTGCCAAGATCCAATACAGCTTAGATTAATTATGTCATCAATCCTTTATCGGGATATTTTCACACCATATTCTTTATCAAGTCCATACGAGTACGGGAACCCCACTATTTTAGCCAGTGGATCGATCGTGAGGGCGCATGCCCTGCCACTATTTTAGCCGGTGGATCGGTCGCGAGGGTAACATACCCTACCATTATTATATGCCGGTGGATCGATCTGGCCCCTTTCTCATACGGTGTTTCATATATTGTAAGTAATTAGTGTCTTCCCACATCTTAACAATATATATAGTTTGGTTTGTTGAGCTCGGGATCTCCCACTATTATAGCCAGTGGATCGGTCGTGAGGTTACATGCCCTGCTACTATTATAGCCAGTGGATCGGTCGCGAGGGAAATATTCCTTGCCACTATTTTAGCCGGTGGATCGGTCTAG
Source organism: Tamarix austromongolica (assembly GCA_039764185.1). Classification (NCBI taxonomy): domain Eukaryota; kingdom Viridiplantae; phylum Streptophyta; class Magnoliopsida; order Caryophyllales; family Tamaricaceae; genus Tamarix; species Tamarix austromongolica. The sequence goes on along the minus strand of CM077816.1, from coordinate 72,996,451 downwards.
GCCTGGCTCAACATTTTCCACTTTACGTTTTTAATATTTTATGTATCTTATTCAGACGTTCATTTCACGACATGCAAATCAGGTTCCTACCATGCTTACTCCTCAACTTAGGTTAACCACTTCAACCCTAGTCAATCATCCCACTATACTTAACCATGACATACCCTAATATCCCTACAAACCCTAGCTACCATGCAAACCCTAACTCCATGTAAACCACACTCTCATGCAAACCCTAGCTTCCATGCAAACCCTAGCTTCATGTAGACATGCTTCCATACAAACCCTAATCCACATGCAAACCCTAGCTTCACGTAGACCACGCTTCCATGCAAACCCTAATTCATATTCAAACCCTAGCTTCACGTAGACCACGCTTCCATGTAAACCCTAATTCATACTCAAACCCTAGCTTCACATAGACCATGCTTTCATGTAAACCCTAATTCATATTCAAACCCTAGCTTCACGTAGACCATGCTTCCATGTAAACCCTAGCCTCCATGCAAACCCTCACTCCATATAATTTTATACAAACTCCAACACCATACCATTTTATGCAAAACCCTAACACCACATTGTTACACTCCCCATCATTATTTTACAACCCTAACATGCATGTCTTAAGGCCACATCATACAATAACAATAACATAAATGTACACATAATTCTCATGCCACAATTTATTCATACCAACATACTTTAACTCCACTTTATACCACATACGAAATAATTAATAATGATAGAGATATAATACATGGCATATGTAGCATATAATGCATATAAACACACAAATGGCCTTAGTAACACCCTTACCTAAATTGTCACCGGTCTTGGTGTACGCTCCTATTCCACTTGAGGGATTTGACTGGGTTCACCTATTATATAAAAATATACTAGAATTAGGCTCCCTCCTAAAATTTTATTATTCCCTAACTTATTCTAAGACTTGGTTTTTAATTAACACAATATTACACAATAATTAACTATACAAAATATTGCTCAAAAATACAAATAAATTACTATTTTCATTCAAAATGAGTGGTGATATAAGGGTCTTTACCCTTCACAAAATAGTAGTAGTAGTAGTAGTAGTAGTAGTAGAAGTAGTAGTAGTAATAATAATAGTAATAGTAAAAGTAAAATATTATTAATAATACTCTTATTAGTAGAATATTAATATTAATAATACCATAAATCTTAAAATTACAAGGTGGCTTTCGAAACCACCCCATTTAATAATAATACTATTCAAAAATTGTAATAATAATATTAATACTATATATACTTATAATATAAAAGTTAATAAAGATAATAATGATAATATAATTAGTAATAATGTTAAAAATGCTAATAATAGTAGTAAAAAGCAAGGGTGCGAGACCTAATTAAAATTTTAGGTTTCGAACCCCCTGAAATAATTGCAATATTAAATAAATAATTATACTACTAATAATAATAATAGTAATAATAATAATAATAGTAAACATGTAATAATTCTATCAAATAACAAAAATTTGAGAATAATAATTTATCTAACTTAAGAATACTCCCAAACTTGTGAACAAAATTTAACAATTAGGTTACAGTTGATAACAATAATAATAATAATTAAAATAATAATAATTAAAATTGAAATAACATTAAAAATTAGGATAAAAGCAGAATAATTTTCAATAATTCAAAAAGAGGTGTTGAAAAGGTCTAGGGTTTCACCTTGAACTGGCGGGGATGGGTGGCAATGACGGTGGTTCCTAGAGGTGGCCAGAAAAGTGATCTAAGAGGGGTGAAAATGAAGAAAAATAGGGAAGGGGGAAGGAGAAAAAAAAAGAAGTTTATGGGTCAGTGGACAGTGGAGGAGGATTAGAAGGAGTTTTTGAGTGGTTTAGAGGGTGGTAGAAGCAGTAGATGTGGTGATGGGCATTGGTTTAAGGTTTCAAGGTAAAATTTTTGGCAAGATGAGCAGCAAATTTTGCACGGTTATGGAGGCCCATGCGAGAAGAATCAAAGGTTGCGAATGGTTTAGTTAATTAGAGGGCATTGCAGAGAATAGTTTGGGAGGAAGAAGAGGTGGTGAGGTTGGCTAACGGTGGAGGACGGTGCGTCTAAAGTGGCGGTGGCTCACAAACTTATACTTAGGGTTTCGGGGAAAAGAAAGCTCAAGTTATGGAGGCTATTAGGAGGTCAAATCCGGTGAGAAATGGGACAGTTATGCCGTTGATCGGGTGGCACAAATTTTAAATTTTTTCCGACCTTCGGGAGGGAAATGGGGGCAAACATGGAGAAGAAAAGGTTATTGGGGGAATTCAAATTGAAGTGTGCGCCGAGGGCAATTCAAATGTGTAGCCGGCGGCACCATTTTTGGGGGAGGTGGGAGGTTGTAGTTATGGAGTCGGGGAAGAAAAGAAAGAAAAAGGAAGGAAACTGAGCGGTTCAACGCAGGGCTAAGGTGCTTAAATTGAATGACGTGTTTTGATGGTTAAAACAATTAAAATGCAGCGCTGGGACGAGAAAGAGAAGGGGAACGGTTGCGTGAAGGAAGGGAGGGAGAGGGCGAACTGGGCCACTGGAGTGGATAGGCCCAACGGGGGAAAGGAGAGGAAAAAGAAAAAGAAGAAAAGAAAGAAAAAGAAAGGAAAAAGGAAGAATGAAAAAGGAAGAGAAAAAGGGAAAAAGGAAAAATAATTAGATTGGGTATTTAGGTTAATTAAAATATTGGGAACATTTAAAAATAATAATATTTAATAAAATAATATTTAAATCCCTTTTTAAGCTAAATTAGGATTTTTAAAAGATTTTCCAAAAATTATATTTTAAATTAATAAATCACTCTAATTTTATTCAATTAAATTATTTATAAAATTAACATTAATTTGAAACTATTTTCTCTTTCTTAATTTAAATAAAATAATTTATTTAAAAAAATTCCCAAATTAAAATCTTTAATTAGTTAAAATATCCAAATTTTCTCTAATTAACATATTTATAAAATTCCTTATTAATTTGCCCTAATAAATTTTCTTTTATTTTAGTAAAAATAATTTATTAAGTTAAATTTTTTGATAAAACCTTATTTAAATATAATCTTTAAAATTAGACATTTTCGGGGCATTTCAGATAGGGAAAATTTTTTAATGGGCCACAAAATATATAATCGTAGCCCAAAATGAAAAATTGTGCCACCAAAATTATCTTGTTTCCCATATAGTATCAATCGAGAAAAACATATAATATCATAGCACAAAATAACCTAGAGTAGATTTCTTGCCTTTCATGAATTGATTTTTCTTACATATAATATCGTAGCTCAATATTGCTGCCCTTCACTACCACGGAAAGGGGTTTTAATAACGGTTATTTTATAGTTTTAATAACGGTTTTCAACCGTTATTGAATCGCCTGTTATTAAATATTTAATAATGGTTCATAATCGTCATGAAAAATACACAAAAACCCGTGAATATGTGCGTAAACTTCATATTTAATAACGATTTTTACTTAAAACCGTTATTAAAACTCTAGTTTTTAATAACGGTTCTGATGAAAACCGTTATTAAAACGTAAGTTTTAATAACGGTTCTTATGAAAACGGTTATTAAAAACTGGATTTTTAATAACGGTTTTAGAAGAATCGTTATTAAAACCTACGTTTTAATAACGGTTTTTATCAGAACCGTTAATAAAACAAGGTTTTAATAACGATTTTTACAAGAACTGTTATTAAAACTCCAGGTTTTTTTTTAGTTTTTGCAATTTTTTTAGGGTAATACACAGTTGTATGTTCAAACAATTACCAAATCTGCAATGTAAAACAACATCAATTCATACCAAATCTGCAATCACACCATAATTTCAATCAATCTATAATTGGTATGCATGTCTCAATACACCAACTATACTTAGGAATAAAAATTAGTGGGCATACCACAACTTGGTAGCTCTACACCCCAAAATAAAGAGTTCACAGATCTAGGCTGGAAAGACTGAAAGATTCAGACGAAATACAAACCTAAAAATGCATGTAGAATATATAGATCGCTACCTAATACTGAATGAATGAGTGCACGTGCTTGGCCCATTGGTCTCTAACTTCATCAATTTCATCAAAATTATATTGTTGGCCTCGTGCATAGTTATCGGTGAAAAACTACAACACCCATGTTTCAATTAATATACAGTTAGCCATTAGGTAAAATATATATATGTCATGATTCATTAATAGAAAAATATGAAAAGCAAACATACATGGCTTGGATCTATGTTGACCAATCTATTATGGACTATAAGATCCATTACTCGTCTTCTTCACTTGAACCCTTAAAAACTTCAATTTCATCATCATCTGGTTCATAATAGCTCTTTGGAGGTACCTAAAGCTCCATAATTACACAGAATTGGCATAATTACAGTGAGAACTAAGAAGTCTTTAAATTTGAATATCGTAGTAACCATGAAAAAAAAAGTAATAGCCCCATTAGAAATACTATTACAACCCTCACCAGCTAAGACATGGTAAGATATCCAATGAGGCTAAATAGATGGATGGTTGGATAAAGAGATAAACAATAGAGGAAAAACAATTCTGATAAAAGTAAAAACTAAAATAACTGAAAACATGTATTACCCTACATACAAAATAATACAAGGGGGTAGATATATAATGGTTGTTTGTAGAATAAATTCTATATAAAAAATACAAAGGTAGGCAACATGTAATACCACTTTAATCAAGAGGTTATATAACACCCTCATACCCTAGAATGTGAAAAAGGTTTTCAGGATAGTCTAAATTAAAGGTTCAATTTGTAAAAAAGGCCCTAAAAATATACCCTCAAGGTTGTATGTAACAAAAAAACCTCAATTTAGAGGCCAAAATGGCCTTTTTTGGGCTCCAAAATTGCCCAAACCGGCTATGCCGTTTACCACATCGTAGATCTCGAAAAAATACCCAAAATAATAAATAGATCACCTAAATCCGAGGTCCCATGAAAAAGTTATGACTCTCCAAAGTTTACAGTTGAATCTAACTCTAAATAACCTCAATAATGTCTTCTCTTTTGTTTATTGTGGTTGTAGCTCTAAATAATGTTGAATCTATATTCTCCATACAAACAAATACAACAATAATATGTAAAGGTCTCGGCCAACACATGCATTTGTTAATATATAACAATAACGCGACAAATTCAACAACAAACAACAAAATTTTCAGCTAACACATTCAACAACACATTTTCGAACGGCAAACCACAATCTTTCAATAACAAACAAACGAAACCCTGTAGCAACATGCATGCATTTATATATATATATACATATATAAGTAGATAAAAAGTTACGAGAGGAAGAACAAACACATACATAAAGTGAGCTAGCTACAAACATGACGGTGAGAATGTTCAGAGAGGCAAGGGCTTCAAACACGACGGAGGATGAAGGTGCAAGTGCTAGCTAGCTTCGGAACAATGGCAGAGGCGTGGTGGAGAGTTGGCGGTGCACGGTGTGGTCGTGCGAGGGTTTTCAAGGAGAAGGAGAGCAAGAGAACGAAAGTGCAGAGAGTCTGAAAACTTTGGCATGAAACAGAACCGAGCGAAATAGAAGTTTGATTTTTGGGTTTTAATAACGGTTCCTGAGAGAACCGTTATTAAAACATATTTTAATAACGGTTAAAAGCTTCTGAATTTTGATAACGGTTCTAATATGAACCGTTATTAAAAGATGTTTTAATAACGGTTTACATAAAACCGTTATTAAAACATCCGTCCAAATTTTAACGTTGCCCTTTTAATAACGGTTTTTAACTAGAACCGTTATCAAAACTTCCCGCCGATTAATTTTTACGCGTTTGACAACGGTTTTCGAACTACCGTTATTAATGTTTCGTTATTATTTTCCGTTTTTGTAGTAGTGCTTGGACCCAAAGAAAAATTAATAAATATTTTGAATAAAACATATTTGAATATATTTTCTAAATTTTGAGTTTTTATTTGAACATATAATGACCACACTTCCTAGTTTTCTACTACAAAAACAATTCTCTAAATTTATTAAAAAAGAACATGATTTCTCAAATTTCCTTAGAAAATAGTTTTCAAACACAAAAGTTAGAAAATAAAAAATTATTTTCATATATTAAAGTGCTAGGTTTAAAATTTTTAGGATCCACTTTCTAAAGCATGGGTGACAAAAAAATAATAATATCGTGGGCCAACACTGACTATAGGCGACATAAAATGTCTTTGTTGTCCTGTATTTTATCCATTGTAACAAGGGCAACGATTATAAAAATTTGTTGCTGTAAACCAAAGAAGGGCATCAATATGTTTTCATCGCCCAAAACACAACCAAGGGAAACAAAATATGTTTTGTCACCCTATTATTATAAAAATCATTGCTGAAGCTCACTTTTCTTATTGTATTTATTATTTAAACTAGAGAAAAAAAATCTTAGAAATATTTCATTCAAATTATTGGTTGGATAAACTATAAATATGAATATTAAAAAAAATAAAGGTGAATAAATATATGTACATATGTATAGGTATAAATTATAAATAAAATAAAAAAAGGTTCTAATTTGTTAAAAAAATTTCCAAAGAAATCTATTAATTACCTTTTGAAGTTATTGATTTAGCAAAAAAAAATGGTCATAAACATTTTCATTAGATGTGTGTGTTGGTTTGTAGGCATGAACTTTTTTTATGTGGACTTAGACACCAAGAAATATATTAATTGAAGATATTTATTAATTTTTTTAATGTATAATAAAATAAGCTAAATATTTTAGGACTATTAATAAATTAATTAAAATACACTAGATACACATGTAGTCTTATGATGAATAAATAAAATAATAAATCTTTGCATACTAAATATAGTTTTTTTTTTCTTTTTATCCTTCTTGTACAGTGGGCCATGAAAATATCACGAGCAACAAGCCTTGAAACTTAACACAATCAATGACGTTAATCAAAAGTGGAGAGTTGATTTCCTTCGAAAATTAATAATATAGGAAGACCGAAGGCTTCTATTACGAATCTATAAGCCAATGAAGTCTGCTCCCAGCTAGTGCATTGATAGGATAAATTAGAGCGTGGAAATGGCATTAGGAATTAATGATTGATAATTCATTGTCATTTTCAATTCGTATTTAATATTTTATGGAAACAAAATGAGAATAAGATGACTTAGCTATATTTTGCACCTGGGATTAGGGTCAGAATTATGGTACTGTTAGGTAATTTAAATCAAGAACCAGTGATATTCAATTAGATCATAGCAGGAAAAAGGAGAAAAATGTTTCATACGGTTCACTATAAATCATTTTACATTAAAAAAAAACACTTAGCATATCTGTGTAAGTAGGTTTATGACAAGTCGGATTCTTCTAAAAAGTTAGATTATGAAAAAGAGAAGCATTTAATGACCGATAGAAAAAAAATGATGACATTAATAATGGTGAAGTAGAAATAATAAATCATTCATTTTTTTAATCAAAACATGTCAGATTTATAAAAATAAGCCCCCCAGAAAATAGAAGCCTAACATGCTACTTCTATATCTATTATGCAAATGCATTGGGTTTATCCAGCGCTACATTTTATCAAAACCGGAGTAAAAATGGATTTTGGAAGACCGGGAAAGTTTGCGATAGTCATTCTATAAAGCAAATCAGGATACACGCCGATCAAACTTCTGAATCCAACCAGTATTACAACACAATACTTATCTGTCAAGTGTTTATAATATTCAAGCACGGGAAAACCACTAAAGACAGGAGGACAAGTTGCTGATTGCAATTCCTTGATTGTCCCATTCATTCTTCCAGATGGGACGAGACCAGTGAAGAACATCGCTACCTAAGCCCTTGGTCCAATAGGGTTAGCAATCATTCTGTGATACAGGCTCTTCAGCTTGTCAATAGATATCACCTGCATCGATCAAGAATATATATATATATATTTTAAAAAGCATTAGGTGGCCGGACATCACTTGTCCATCGCCCCTCTCGTCCACACTCACGCCAGCCCCGCCAATAAGTCAACAACATTACAGGGGGGAAAAAACAAAAACCCCACGCAAAAATGTTGACTGCCAAGGCAACAGGAATTGGCTGAACATCCAACCATTGATTTTCATGAAGCACCTGTAGGGCACTGATATGGTCAGGCAAAGAACACTTAGGATAGAAGGATCCGATTGCTTGGTAGCTCCCAATGTCAGTTCCGGCTGTGGGCATGCTGGGTAGTTGTGGCATAATAGGAACGAGCCTTCTGTACATTCCGTCTCTCCTAGATGATCTGCTTTTAGTCCAAGTGCCTCTGATAATAACACCAATAGAAGATTGCCCAACTCGGTAACATGGTTGGAGTAATCCACCATCACATCCCTGCAAATTTGAGCCGAAATTTTTGGGAGAAAAACACAGAACTATTGCTAGATTATACTATCTATGACCGAGAGATCCATTGTTCTAGGCTTGTTTGGTAAATCTAACTAATAAACTAGTTTAAACATTATAGCTAATAGAGATTAGCATATTATATCAACAGTTTGTTGATAGTATATTATATTAGCTGGTTTGACAGCCAGATAATATTAGTTGTTTATATAAAAATGTTTGATAATATTTAATGATTGTGTTACTTATTAGCTTATTGAAAATATACATGACTTTAAAAAAGTTAATTATAAATAAGTTAATCTAAAATACTTTTATTTTGATTTTTTTTCTCCATGAGTTTTTTTTCATCTCAAATTGCTGATCAAAAAACTCATCACCGGATACTAAAATTAAATATTCGATATAATCAAACTTCTAATCTATCTCAAGCTAAAAATTTCTTTAAACATATCTTTACCAAATAAGGCTATTTCTAGCATTTTTTGTGAGCTTGTGACTTGTATTTGGTGTGTATAATTAGTTGAATTGGTATGTGAAGTGTTTCAGAGGAATTTGGAGTATAACTGTGAGTCGTGCTAGAAAGATGTAAAGATTTTACCTTGATCCAACTAGAATTTGGAAAAGTGATGAGCATAAAAGTTGTATATCTTTCTGTTATCTTTCCAACGCATTAAGAGTCAGCTAGATTGAAGGTTAAACGAAGAATTTGTGGCCAAAATATTAAAGACTGTCGAAGCTAGAAAGAAACACAGGGGCCCCGTGTTTGTGACAACCTCGTACAGTATAAATACAATGCGATTAAAACCTTAATTAGCTAGCATCGTCCTCTTCTCTACTCTTGATTTCTCTTGTAATTCCTTGGTAAATTAAATGATTTACATGAGGATTTATTTGATTCTCTTTGTAATTACAATTACTTCACATCAATAAAATCATATGTTTTCCCAATCTATATTTTTGAGTGTTCTCCACTCCTCAATTCTTGTGTGTTCTAATTGATTTTAATTAGATCTTATTTTTCTGAATTAGTATCGATCCTTAACAGTTTTTTTATATAAAAAAACCGAAGAAACATTTTTTATTAGAATTTTATTGACCTGGTTAAAGAGTTAACATTAGAAGCCAAAACACAAAATGTGGGGGTGTCACGTCGCATCTAACATAGAAGAGGCACTCCCTATGCCTAGTCTATTTCAGATGCAAGGAAAAAGTAACCTTATACCTCAGAATCAGGTGTAGGAAGCACTTGACTCCATCGCGATACAGGATACGAAAGAGAGAGAAGGGAATAAATAGTAAAAACAGAGGACTAAGAGTCCAAAGAGAGATAGAGATATCCGGAATAACCATACCCTTTACCAATTTGTTTAGCACTCACCCAAGGCAAGAACATCAAGCTAATAATCATCAATCACCTGCAAAATAGGGTGGATGTACTCGTGGGAATGAGTAACACCTATAAAATGGGTGATCAGTACGCTACATATTAAGTAAAGTAACGATACAGTCAAGTAGGGTTAGATATAATAGAAGAATTTTTATAAGCAAATCATACATGCATAAATCAAAGAAGACCAGATAAATACTAATTCCAGGTCTTTCATTAGATATACCATATTCCAATATTTTATTTACGTTGAGTTCGGGGACCCCACTATTTTTAAACCGATGGAACAGTCTGAAACACCTCTCGGGAAAAACACACCCGAGCCACTATTATTATTCGGTAGAATGGAGCCAACACCTCTTAGAGTAAAATACTCCTGAGCCAATATTTATTAAGCTGATAGAATGGTTTGAAGCACTTCTCGGGGACAACACACCCGAGCCACTATTATTATTCGGTGGAACGGACTCAACAACTCGGTTCTGACTCACGTAGTCTTCCACTTTAAATGATTAGTATCTTTCCATTTATACATTAACTCTTTAATGTATTTTCATTCACGTTGAGTATGGGCCCCACTATTCTTAATCCGATGGAATAGATTGGAGCACCTCTCGGAGACAACACACCCGAGCCACTATTATTATCTAGTGGAATGGAGCTATATAAACACTTTGGCCTGACCCAAGTGATATTTCACTTTACATTATTAGTATCTTATTCAGAATTGATTGTATATTATCATGCCGAACTTGTATAAATACACAAGACATAAAATTTAAACAAAATAAGTACTACCACGTTATTATCCTCAAATGACCAAAATACTCTTAGGATAATCAAGACAAACGTATTCTCCCAAAGCCTTATGAAACCCAAAACATATAAATTTCCAATTAATATCTAAAGTACATATCCTTAGTTCTCCATAGATATCTTGTATCCAATATTATACCCAAATACGAACTTACATAATTTCATTACTCTCAAAAATATCATTTCATAACATTTATATAAATAAATTATTCCATACAACATACTCACCACAGAGCATATACAAAGAAAAAATGTAGACCACATAAAACCCTAGCTATGACATGTATCCTTATTGATAAGGACACCGGGCTCTATGCACATAAATCTTATACCTCCTCCGAGATCACTGGAAGATCATTTATGAAAACAAGGTAAAATACGATTAGGATTAGAGGTTAAAAATTAAGAGGGAGATTATGGCAGAGAAGGGTAAAAATGGAATTGATCAAAGTTAAATGGAAACTTGAATTGTATGGAAGTGTAAAAAAGTGTGTGTTGGAGCTATGGTTAAATTTTTGTGGTATTTGGACAAGATTTGGGGTAAAAATAAGGTTGTATGGCTAAAATGGGAAGTTACATGGCTAGACGGTGCAGGAGTTGCATGGCCGTGCAGAAATTACACAATAGGATTGAAGGAAGAGAAGATGCATGGTCAAGCAGTGCAAGAATTTCTCGGCTGTGTAGCATTAGTCGAGAGAAAAAAAAGATGCACGGTTAGACAGTGCGAGGGTTGCGCAAGTGTGCAATAGAATATCAAAGTGTTTGCACGGTCATGCAGTAGGCAATGCAACTGTGAACAGGCCATGCACTCTGAGAGTCTACAACAAATGAAGGAAAAAGAGGTAGCAGTTAGCTGCAATGGCCGACGACGGTGAGGGGGGAGGTTGGGGAAACCTTGGTGGTCAGTTCACGGTCCAAAGGCGGCTAGTGGTGGCTTGGGTGGTGCTCTGTGGTGGATTGGGTGGTGCTCTGTAGTGGATTGGGTGGTGCGGATGTTGAAAACAGGGAAGAAGGAGGAAGATGAAGGAGAAAGGAGAAGGGAGAAGAGAAGAAGGTCGGGGAGGTGATAGATGATAATAAAATGGAGGGTTGGAGGGGTATTTATACTAGTAAGGTGGTGTGCTTTAGAGGAGAAAAAATGGCAGGGGTGACGACGGTGATGATGATGAATCTGTCGAGAAGAAGAAGAAAGAAGAAAGAAAAGGATAGGAGATGGTAATGGTGATGGTTGAGATGGATGCGAGTTAATCAGAAGCACAAGGGGGTGATGATGATGAAGAAAACTTGCACAGGAGAAGAAGGCAGGGAGAAGAAAAAAGAAGAAGGAAGAAGAAGGTGGCAGGCTGGCAAGGTGATGGGTTGCGAAAATAGAGAAGCGGTAGGGAGACAACGACAATGATGATGATGAAGAAGAAGAGCACGAGGGATGGCGGGGATGGTAGCTTGATGGTGATGGTGGATGTGGGAGGCAAGTGGATGGTGGTAGTGCAGAGGAAGTAAAAAATCTTACGCCAAAAAATTTTGCATAGAGAAGAAGAGAAAAGAAAATAAAAGAAAGAGGAAGAAAAGGGAAGAAAGGAAGAAAATAAAAGGAGAAAGAAAAGGAAAAAGAGAGAAAGGTTAGGGAATTAGGATTATATTAGAAATTTTGGGATTGGCCAAAAAATTTGGATTAGCAGAAATTTTAGCAAGTTTTGGTTTCTGTTTACGAATTTCTGTTTATCCGAATCAAGGTTTCGGTTTTTGTTAAAATTTTGGGATTAAGAAATTCGGTTAAGGCTAAAAATGTGATTTCTTGAGATTAAAATCAAATTAAGGCTAATGACACGGGATTAGGTTAAGTAAAATTTTCGGGTATTGCAATATAGGTCCGTGATTTTGGACCTGACGGGTCTGGGTTGGGTTTGGGTCTGGATCCAATCATTTATATATATATAATTTCCTACACCACCCACCCACTCATTGTCTCACATAGACACAATCTCCCATACTCCCTTGTTACTCGTCAGTTGTCCTCGTCCCTCCTTTGCCTGAGTCTCCTTCTCAAGTCAAGTCCTTGACAATCGACACATATAAACATAGAAACAATCAACCTCATGATGACCCTCCCTAGTCCAATCGTCCCTCCTCCAGTCTTGCTCTTCCCTCAACCTCAAGGCCCTCAATTGTCGACTCTCAAACTCAGTTGAGTTCATGGCTTCACTCACCATGTGAGCAGCCAGCGTCCATAGGCCAACCACTCCTCCTCCCTTGACCTTGACTCCTCGAGCCGTCAAGCATCCTCTATCGATTTGACTCTCAGTTCAAGCTTCACCACGCGAGCAGGCACAACCAAATCCACAACCCTCACTCCTCAACCAGATCCACGTGAATAGTCAAAACCAGATGCTAGGTGAGGCAGAGGTGGTAGCACCGTCATGTTGGTAAGGCCCAGAGTAGTGCCATAAACCATCGTCACCAACTATAGCAGTTGCTACTCGCTACTTGCTCCATCCTGCCTAGTCAATATTTGCCCTCCTCTTTCTCTATCTCTATCATTAAAATCTATTCCATCAATTTAGATTGTTTTAGATTATTTTTCTTCATATGTATGTACTAGTGGCTTCCACTGTGTTTGTCGAGTGTAGACTATGATTATTTTGATTCATTAACCCTGTATTAAGCAAGAATACCCTTGGTACAATGTTGGTCAATAAATTTGGACTTACATCATAGATTAAATAGTCTACACTTTATAGTCTACATAGGAAGGGAAAGGGATTCAAGGCCCTATTGAAATTATATGAATGTGAATGTGGCATACTGATATTTTTAAAATCTAATTACTCAAGGGATAGATTCTTATATGGTAGTTATGTGAATGTGATATACTAATATGTTTTTATTTATCTCGGACCTCTCAATGCCGAATGGGATTATGGTGTTGTGGAAATGGGAAATGAAAAATGTTTTAGAAATAGAAAATTTAGGTTCAATACTTTAATGGGATTTTAGTGTTACTACTTCGGTCGTTTTGGCGTGTCTCACTTTTAAGCGATGCGTTGAAGGTTACAAGTCATCGTTTTCTTCTACTTTAGGCTATTTAATTAAGGTTTCTAACATCTTTTTCAATATAGAAATGTTGGTGTTAGTCTAGTAGACTTTTGTAGTCAATTTAAGGTAGAATTGCTTTTGCTTATTGATGATTGGTTTTATTTGAACTAATTCTTGAGTCTTGACATTATCTTGATTATTATTATGAGTAATTTGTATGTTGCTCCTACTTCATTTGAACAAAACATTGCTAATAATCATCAAAGTGTAGTGAACTAGTAATGAGTAGGTTTCAGCATTCAAACTTTAGTATACTTTTATTTTTAATATTAGGTACGTTATCATTACTAGTTATTGTATGGGTTAAATTTAATAATATATTTTTCTTGAGGTTGCTTCAAATTGTATTTTTTTTATTATAGTAGGTCATGGGACATGAACAAGAATCTAACTATGCTTCTTCAAAGTTTTCATGGTCTAAGGGCACTCGTGTTGATTCATTTTAGCTTGCTACTTCATGTATGGATTATCTAGATGTAAACATGAAGGAGGCTCAAAATCAGAACAATGAGTGGTACCTAAGTGATAAAGAGTTTGATCAAGAACTTGATTATGCTATTTGTATACAAAAAAATAGGAAGCGCACTTTAGCAGTATGGGATTTCTTTGATAGAATTGAAGTTAAGGATGTGACCAAGGAAAAATTTCGTCATTATAAGGTTATTCTAACTTGTGCAACTAGTGGTGGAACTTCACATATTAAAAATCATGTAGAGAAGACACCCTGGAAGACATTTGAGGCTTGGATTAAGAGCGGTTAAGCAACCAAAATTGAGTATAAATACTCAACCTGATAGCTCAGCAAGTTTGGATATAAAGCAAAATAATGATATGTCATTTGACCAAGAGATTTCAAGGAAGGAGTTGGGGAACATTGTGGTCGTGCACAAGTATCATTTGTCAAATGTTAACCATATTAGATTTAAAGGATTTGTATAAAGCCTCAATTCTTTCTTCAAGACGATTTCAAGGAATACTTTGAAGAATGATGTGATTAGGGATATAAACGGGGCGGGTTCGGGGCGGGTATCCCCATACCCGTACCCGATACCCGATAAGTATATTATACCCGAATCCATATCCGTACCCGAATGGATATCCATTAATATATCCATATCCGTATCCGTCGGATATACGTTACTCGACGGATAATCCGTTACCCGTTTAAATTATCCAATGGATATTACCCGACGGATAATCTGTTACCCGTTTAAATTATCCAATGGATATTACCAAACGGATAAATCCGATACCCGTTTGAATTTTTACTTAACCTATCATATACTATATATGATATATAAAATCTATAATTTCAATCAAACAACCTATTATTTAAAGATCAAATTTTGAACTTGCTCCAACAAGTTTAAATTTTCAACCTGCTCCAACAAATCCATATTATCAATATCACCATTCACCAATTTATCAAACAATAAAGCAATCAACAATAATACAAGTCTAGTTTAAAAACACCATAGCCAATAATGTTTGTTTATACAAATACTTCCACAAATAAAACTGAAATCAATGCATGTGAAACATAATAATATAACTTTGATTAGCTAAAAATAGCATAGAGAAGCTGTTCGTTTTGAGCTCCAAAAATTCCATATCACTATTCACCAATTTGTCTTTCCATCTTCAACCTTCATATCTTTTGGTTTATGCATTCATATAAAAAAACATAAATAAATTAAATAATTAAGTGTAATCAAATATTTTAATCACTAATAATATTTATGAAAAGTTTTACCTCATGCTCATTAACATCTGAGTCGGATTCTTCATTTTGCAAGGTAAACCTATGATAAGTTGAGTTCGCAGTACCATCATTATCTAACAAAAATTTAAAAAAATTAGAACATTAGAATTAAAAAAATATAATAATAGATATATTATAATTATTTAAACATCAAATATATAAATTTAAATATTACCTTCATTCCTTATAGTAGCCCAAAGCCAATCTCTACAACACATTAATGCTTCTAGAGTTTTTGGGTGTAATCGGTTGCGATGAGGACTTACAAATCTCCCACTTGTGCTAAAAGCTGACTCAGAAGCAACTGTAGAAATAGGGATGGCAAATACGTCTCTGGTCATTCGTTGTAAAATTGGATACTTAGTATTTGTCTTCCACCATGATAACACGTCAAAGTCATCCATCTGTGGCATCACAGGCTCCTCCAAATAACAATCTAACTCGGTCTTCTGTGGTGCACTAGTTATGTCTTGGCTCGCCAACCATTGATTATAATTAAGCTTAAGGGAGACTCTAGAACCCGAAGTCACACTACTAAGACTTGAACCACAACTTTGACTACTAACACCAGAATCACGCGATATTGATGAACTTCTCTCCCTACGCTTATAATTCTCTTCATACTCATTAAACAATTCATAGCATATTTTACGAAAATTATCTACCTCTTCATCATAGGTGCTCCCATAAATGATAGAATAATAAAACTCTACCAACTTTAATTTATACCTTGGATCCAAAATAGTTGCCACGGCCATCAGTTCATGAATCACACTCCAATATTTATCAAACTTTTCTATCATTTTTGTTGCCATACCACTAATAATTTCATCTTGATCAAGAGACCATTCAATCAAAGACATTCTGACTTCACAAACCTTGGGAAAGTATAAATTTGCAGTAGGATATCTACTCCCAGAAAACATCAAAGTGACATCATAAAATAATGACAATCTCTCACAAATAGATCGAGCCAAATTCCATTCATCACTTGTAGGACAACAATTATAATTAGATTCCAACCGTGCCAAGCGAGCAAACACATCTTCATACATTAGAGCAACATCAAGCATCAAAAATGTTGAATTCCATCTTGTCCTACAATCATGTGTTAACGCTCTACTATACGGAATTTCTTTTTGACGACAAACCTCCATAAACTTTTCCAGCCTTTTTGGTGTGGCTTTCCAATACATCACACTCTCTCGTATGCTCTCAATAGCTTTTTGAATGATTTCCATACCATAGCTAACAATAATATTAAGCACATGAGCAGCACAACACATATGAAAATATTTCCCACGCAATAAAAAACTCTTCGACTCAAATCTATTTTTCAAATCTCCGATCAAAGCATCATTGGTAGTACAATTATCGACGGTCAATGTGGTAAGTTTTGAATCAATACTCCATTCCATCAAATAATTGACCAAAAAATCACACAAAACTTCAGATGTATGCGGACTTGGAACATAGACAAACCTTCAACAAAATACAATAATACAATAAATAAACCAAAGAACACCATATAATTACATAATATTAATAATTGCAAAGAACTACCATTTTTATGAATTTAGTATACCTTATTATTCGACTTTGCAAGGTCCAATGATTATCAATCCAGTGAGCTGTGATAGCCATGAAACCCTTTTTTTTTATTCTGAGATGTCCACATATCTGTTGTGATTGAAACTCGACTCTTGTTACTACTCAACAACGACATTGTTTTATCTTTTTCATATTCAAACAACTTGAAAATATCGTTTCGCAGAGTGTTCCTTGAAATCATTTTAAATGATGGTTGAAGAGCTGCTGAATATCTTCTAAAGCCTTCATGTTCCACTATACAAATTGGATACTCATGCATAACTACCATATTACATAGCTCACGCCTTGCAACTTCTTGATTAAATTCAACAACCATAAGCTTTCCTTTTCCTTCCCCCTTCTGATCAAAACACAACTTAGTTTGTCCTACCCCTTGTATAGGCCTTAAACGTACACATTTCCTCATATGATCATGCAAATGAGAAGTACCATTTTTTGGATCACCGCTCAAACTCTTATTACAACCTTTACAAATTGCTTTTTTCAAACCGTTAATTTCTGCCGCATTAAAATGATCCCAAACAACTGAAGTTTTCTTCCTTTTTTTCACTAAATAAAATGGATTCACTTCTTCTACCTCCTCATTGGTTGATGGTTCACTAGGTGTAGGATTACTAGCTGCGCCGGAAGAATATGGTGGTAGACTTTGTGAATCAGTATTAGGTTGGCTACTTGATGCCATCAAACTATTTTAGGAGATCTCAAACGCTGCACAACAAGAGAACATAATATTTACTTACTCTCACTTATTTATATTTACTTAATAATGATAATATTAATAATGATAACGATTATAAACATAATAAGATAAGATCAAACAAGGTTAGTAAAAAACTAAAAATAAGTTGAAGAGAATACGACCTTAGTTTTTTTTTGTTACGAAAAAAAATTATTTCAAACAATAATTCGGGTCGCCTTAGTTTTTTATGGCATCTTTTTGGTTTTTATATGTTAGGTGACTTCTCATTGCAGCTTATTGGTTATAATAATATAATTGTTCTAGTTTACTTGGTATATCTCTCTCTCTCTCTCTCGTCCTTTGTTTGAGAAATAATGTTGTAGGTTTCTATTTATTGCTGCTAGTATTTATCTTGTGTATAATGAGGTAGTTGTATATAGAATTCAATGGGCAAGTTTGTCGCAACTCTATCATCCTCCTATTGCTGCTCAAGTCAGATTTTTTTGAGTATAGGTTTAGCATGTTATTAATAGCTCACTTTCTATAGAGAAAGAGTAGTTTCAGCTCTGTTATTGGGAGAGGTTTAGAGAGAGAAAATAGAGGGAGATAATCATGTATTATAGTAGTTTCAGTTCTGTTAGTTGTAGACAACCTTGATAGGTAGCTACGTTTTTTCATTTTCCTCTGTGCAATGTTGGTTGCATATCGACTGTGGAGAGTGAGGCAAGAGGGAAAACCAGTTTTTAATGCCTATGGAAGTGCTCAAGGTTCATACTTGAAGGAAAATAAATCATGGGTTTGTATTTGGAAGAGCTTTGTACATAACAGGAAGTCTGATAATTTGGGGTTGTCGGTAAATGTAACTAGTGGCTAGGAGGTATTGTATGGACTTTGGACAAACTAAGCAGGCCACCAAAACATACTGAAAAGACTTATGGCTATGATCAAGTCACAACTCACAAGAAAATGTAGCATTGGAGCCACAGATCCAAGCAGAACTTGAACTGGAAATGGATGCAACTAAGAATTAGAAATATGATGACATATCTATAAATGCCTCAAATAATCATATCCTATTATCAGGTGAAGTAAAATGGGCCGGTTCTTTCTGTCTTTCACGAAAATCATAACACATTGCTTGTAGTTTGTGTATAAATTAGATAGTTTGACTGTGTATGAAACTTCTATAAAGAATAAAGAAATGAAACCATCCTTAACATCTCATGTGACTTCTTCATGAAACCAGATATCTATTATTTCCTTCCTTACACTTACCCATCAAACATGCACACAACACACATCAAAATATGAATAAACAGAGAGCAACACTGATGTATATACATGCACACATCAAAATATGAATAAACAGAGAGCAACTCTGATGTATATACATGCAAAAATCAAACAAAATACATGCATGCACACATCATAATATTCACTTCTCCCAATAAACTATACTCGAGTCAAAGACTTATAGAAGCATTATCCTGATTCCTGAAACGCAACTGATTGGAAACAATGTACCCCCAAACCACAATGAATTTGTTTCGAGTCAAAGTAAGAAAATTGACACAAAAACATTGAGAAAATTGGAAGAAAGAGATTAACCTGAAACAAGGCTCCACGACGAGTCGACAAAGAGTCTGCAGTGATGTCAAATTATCAATCAAGCATTATCTTAGATTGAAAACAAATCGAATAAGATCAAACTTAAAATATAACTGAATAAAAAATGAAGCTAATGAGAATAAGAGAAGCTGCAAATCGAAAGAAAATCACCTAATTTTAGATGACAAGACAAGATTGAGAACTGCAAGAATCGCGCACGCATCCAAGAACGAAGAAGAGAAGCTGACCAAGACAAGATTTTGAAAAAAAAACGCTGCGTGACTCGTCGAAGGAAGCCTGAAGCAGAAGTGCGTACGGCGTGTCGAGCGTGTGGCGTTCGGTTAACTGTCGAAGGAAGGAGATGAGCCAGATGGCGAGATGCTCAGTCTCAGATGCAGGGCAGGCTGGGCAGCGGCGGCCGGCGGTAGCCGAAACTCAAGTCGAACAAGAACAGCAACGACGCAGCGGAATAGCCAAACAGGTTACAGTCGGGGCGGCGAAATGGAATTGGATAGTTGATAGATAGGATTTGGCAGATAGATATTAGATAGGTTAAATTTAATTGTTTAATTTAACTTAATTACTATTATAACCTTAATGAATATATTGAATATGTTATATATATGAGGGGTAAAAAGGTAATTTTATATCGGGTTATATCCGACGGGTATTAAAACGGATATGGATACGGGTACAGATATGGAGACCCATTACCCGTATCCGTACCCGAACCCGACAGATTTTTTTTCTCCATACCCGTATCCGTACCCGAACCCGTTTATCCATATCCATTTATATATCCGTTGGGTTTTATCCGTCGGATATCGGGTAAAATCCGTCCCGTTTACATCCCTAGATGTGATGAATTTGTTTCAAAGTGAGAGACATAATCTACAGGATTTGTTATATCATAATTAGAGTCGAGTTACAATTACCACTGACAAAAAAAGGGATATATGGTTGTGACATCACACTTTATTGATGAAGATTGGAATTTTTGAAGTAGAACTTTGAGGCAAATAGTTAATTATTATCATTATATTTTTAGCTTGATTAAGTGTAATTTTGTGATGATTGTTTCATTATTATCTTTTAAGGTTTTTGTATGTCCCATGTCCACATACAAAAGGTATTATCTCTAAGGATTAGATTATGTGTCTCAATTTGGCCTTGAAAGAAAATTTTCTTCTATGGTGGTTGATAATTATAGTACTAATGATGAAATGATGGGAATTTTGTTGAGAAAAAGTGTCTTATACTTGGTGGAGCAATATTACATATAAGGTGTAGTACTCACATTATTAACTTGATAGTTAAGGATGGATTAAATGTAATTAATATGGGGATTGAAAATATTTGGGATTGTGTCTTATTTTATACGTTAACTCCTAAAAGGATTTACAATTTGGAGGATTCATGTCGATTTTTTAAGGTCAATACTTCTAAAATATTAGTTTTTGATTGTAAAACTAGATGGAATTCTACTTATTTGATGCTCTGGAGTGCTTTCCCCTCTAAATATGTCTTTAAGATATTGAAACTTTTGTATGACAGACTTAAGTTTGTAGTTCCTAGTGATGATGATTGGCAGTTGGCTCATGTTGTATGCTAGAAGTTGGAACTTTTTTACAAGATTACTGTGGTTTTCTTTAGAAGAAATTACCCTACCACATTTTTTTTGAAAAGTATGCATGATTAGAATTGGTTTGAGAATTTGGCTACAAAGTGATGTTAAGGTCATTAGTTCTATGAAATCAAAGATGATTGAAAAGTTTAATAAATATTGGCGTGAAATTGATGGGATTTTAGCTATTGCTAGTATCTTGGATCCTATAAACAAAATGGATTGTGTTTAATACGATTTCAGGAGATTATATGACGACAAGGTTCATAATGAATTAGATAGGGTTAGAAACATGTTTGATACTCTCTTGGTTAAATATCATAAGAAAGTTGTTTATTATTCTAGTAAGCTTGATGGTTCTTCTAAAGCTCCATTGAGGAATTCTCTAAAGTAGGTATCGCCTCAAACTTCTCTTAATGGAGGATGAATTTTCTTTAGTTAGGAAAGCTAAAGTAATAAAAGTAAATGTGAGGTTTAATTTAGATCATTACTTGAAAAGTGATACATTGTCCAAAAGTGATCATTTTGACATCCTTAATTTTTGGAAGAACAACCTTAAGTATCTAACTCTACAAAAGATTGCTAGGATATTCTTACTATTCTCATTTCCACTGTGGCTTCAAAAAATACTTTTAGCATGGGAGGACGGATTGTAAGTCCCCATCATTCGAGGCTTCATGCAAAAAATGTGGAGGCATTAATGCATTTAAAAGTTGGATGGTTAAAGATATTAAAGGTAATTTTAATTTCTCTTCAATCATAACTTATTACATATTTTGTTTTACATGAGATAATTTATTATTTATTTGTTTAATATTGTGTAAAAGTATATTGGAGAGTCTATACGCATGTGCTATAATAATATAAGATTCAGACACTAAGGATGGAATAGAAGTAATTGACATTTGTGATATGGTACATCATTATTTAATTTTACTTTAATAATAATATTATTATATAAAATTTTACCGAGTAAAACTAATTTTTACAATCTTATAAACTTTTAGGATATTGACAATGATGAAGAGGATGATTGGTGCTAATGAATCAATGGCCAAGGATATGCTCTGCAACCTTGTTATCGTGTTGATTGATGAACTAATTTTTACTTCATTTTCTATTTTGTTGTTGTTTATATAATTGCATTTTATTGTTGTATTGTTTGTATTTGTAAGTAGTGACTTACTATCACTGACTTGTTGACTGTTGTTTAAATTAGCTTTAGATGGATTTGCGTGGATGTTGTAGTTATAGTAATATAAGTGCATAATAGGTAGTTATGTTTAATTTTAAATTTTAGTTTTATGGTTGTAGCAAATTGTTATGTTTAAATACAATTTTTGTTTTTATTTACATATGAGATTTTAGTAGATGTAGAGTAAATATATTGTTTATAGTATGAATTAATAGGTTTTTCAGACATAAAATATTAAATATCAGTTAATGACCCGATTATCTAATAGATTTAGATTCAAAATTTTAAAACCTAAAAGGTTTGGATTGGATCTAAATCTTATAAAATAAACAGATATGAACCTACATTTTATTGGATCCAATCCAAACGCAACCCATTATCATTCTTAGTCAAGGTGGCCAGTGAAATATGTGTTAACCGCCAACGTATCCCCTCCAATTAGCAGCTCGGGTTGTATAAAGATCGAAGTTGGTGTTCAATGCTACTTGAAGGGTCTCATACGTAAACATTATTTCTCATACGTAAATAAAGATCTAAATTCTTTCTCTGCCTCAACATCTTATTCGTGGAACAGACGGACCCCTCGGATCATTTCCTCCCTTACATTTGAAGGGATGCCATTATTTACTACCTGGAAAAATCCCTAGTTTTCTGAAGCTGAAAGGACCTCGCAGACAATATCTCTGCGGTGACCACCGCTTGATTATTGGTTGCCATGAAGATCTATGATCGGGAGCTGGAGGCTTGAATCAGAACAACTATTGAATTCTTCGGACAGTCGGACAAATATCTTTGGGAAAGTTTCAACACCGGCATCCTTTACCTCTCTCAGCCGATCGTCATCGGATTGCTCATCGGCTCCTCCACCGTTCATGTTTCTTTCCTACCTTCAGTTCTAAGAAAGAGAAGAATGTCGAAAATGCAATTGGTGACTCCGTAGAAGGATCAACATCCTTAACCGTCACGCTTCATGTATAAAGTCGGTGCCTTGTAAATATTTCTCCATGATGACACTAACAATATTGGAGAGTCACGTGGAGCCTAACGTTCCTAAAGGCTAAATGTCCCTGTTTGAAGATTAACGAATAACATCGTTCATGTCCAACTATTTGATTTTTCTTCAACAAGGTTTGAGATAAAATAATTTGATTTTAATTTTTTTTTTGACTTAAGATTTTGTTAGAACGAAATGGATCATCGGTACCATGATATGTTTATGATAATTTTGATCATTTATATAATATTTTATACTGGCATTAATATTCTTCAACAGATGAAAATACTCAAATAAATAATTAACTTTAAATCATATAATAAATAATATCTTGAAACTTATCTTAATAGTTGAGCTGGAATCCTAATTATCATAGTTTTTTAGCCCAATTGTAACATCTATATTCGTATGTTTATATGATAATTGTTACATTTATACATTAATTATATTTATTTTTACGAGTTCCGTGTTATTATTAGTATTTTTTTTTAAAAAAACACCACTCAAACATACATCATTTTATATTTTTTTAAAGCCTGTGTTCTAATGCCCCCTTTCCTCTTCTTTCCCTTTTTTTTTTTCCCTGAGATGACAATGCCCCTTTCTTATTAAAAACAAAAAGAAAGATCAAGGGGTTAGCCCTCGGATATATTCAAATCTTTTGAGCTTTATATATAAAAAAAATCTCCATTCAAAGTTCCAAAAAAATAAAATAAAAATTCCAACATAGTTGACGATTGCCTTAATATAATGTCTACAAAAACAAGCTATCATAGACATTGCTCATAATAAAATCTGACCAATGAATACAATGACAGTATCATAATCCAACTTTACACGATGCAATTATTAGGACATAATGAAAGAAGGTTGGAATTTCAACAACCAACCTTTGACCCAGCAATTTTATAAATTTCACGTAAGCAAGAAAAGATGATCTGCATTAAGTATATTATATCTCCACATATATAATCACACGGAGTGTTGGGGTATAATATACATGTATAGAAATGATCAAATTCATTAGTTGAAATTTTTGGATAGACTGAATATCTCCTTTTCTATGTCCATATATTAACCAAATTGATGTCCTAGTTGAACAGGCTACTAGTTCGGATGTTTGACATTTTATTGGTTTTTATGGTTGGCTAATTAGGTGCACCAAAGACACCTATCTTCGGAATTGTCTAAGGAGGAGTTAGCTACAAGACTAGAACATGATCAAATTAAAACTTTAATAAGACAAACGCATCAACGAAGATGATCGTAGAAGATAAGTTAAAGTTACACAACTCAAGTACTGGATCAACAAAACAAAGTACAATACGAAAGATATGAGGAAATAACTTGTAATATTCTAAAAATTTTAAATATTTAATTAATTAAAAATGATAATAATAAAGGGTTTATATCTTAATTATTATTATTATTACTATATATATATACCAATTAATTGTAGTTTATGAATATAGTAAGCTTAATTAATTTTTTTTTTATCTTTAGAGACTTTAGCAATTATCTTTTAACCTATCCTCTCGTAACCCTTCTATTCATATCTATAAATAATTGTTATAATGAGTAAATAAAGAGACGAGTGCAGCAGCTTTGAAATATATATATATATATATATAACCATCAACTTTTCGACTTAATTGACATAGATAATACAGTGTTCTTCCATCAGGAACGATATTCCTACTACTATTTAGTAAACTATTATACGGTATGACATAGACAATAGATATACATAAAATAATAAATTATATAATAAAAAATTGTATGTCAACGTGACAGCAAAGACAATTGCCATGTTTTTAGTACCTAAAAGATGACATTTTACAACCTTAAGTCACATGTGTAGAGGTATTCGTATGATATGACATATATATATATATATATATATATATATATATATATATAGATGCATATATTGCTATATCATGGTCGTACAACTTGTAGGGTGAATTTTATAGTTTCTCAATGAAGACTTTTTTTTTTCAAAATACGTAACCCATAAAGTCTGAGTTATCATCATATAACTAGCTTTAGTGGTGGTTGAAAATTATTTTATTTATTTATTTATTTATTATTATTTACCTACTTTACATAACATCACAAGTTTTGATTGTATATAATAAAATAGTTTGCTAAAGATTTGGTTCTAGTGCGGTGTAGCCATTATTATATTTGCCCGGTAAACTTTTCATTGTTATATAATAGACTTCTATTATTGATACATGGGTGTAGGTTGGAATAGTAATTGGCACATGAAATTTTAAAAGTAGCTTATGCCATCATTATTAGTTTTATATGGTTCCAAACTCGGAGGATCATGGTAATGATTTATTAATGATAGTATTTAAGACCTACTGATAAATTTTAGGTGGATAGTTAAAGTTTATTAAGGAACTATATTTTTTTTAATATTTGCTTAATCAAATTATGAGACCCTTAACAACTTAACCATTAACATACCACCCTTCAAACCATTACTATTTATAAAATACCTCAAAATCTTAATTTTAGAAATTATGATCAAATAAGAATTTATTAGAAAAATTAATTAAATTAATTATTTTATTAAAATAAAGGGAATTAATTAAGGCAAATCAAGAAGAAAATAATAAATAATTTTATTAGAAAAAAATTAGGGTGTTTTGCTAGAAGTTAAGAAAAACTTATTCAAAATAGCCCAAATTAATCTAAAAGGAAATTTAATTATTATTATTATTATTATTATTATTATTATTATTATTATTATTATTATTATTTAAACATTATTAATTTTAAATATTCAAAAATATCAAATGTCCTAAAATACCCCAACCCATCTATTTTCTTTTTCTTCCCTTTTTTCCTTTTTCTTCTTTCTTTTCCTTTCTCTTTCTTTTCTCTCATTCTCCTTTCTTCCTTTTTTCCTACCTTCCTCGATTGGGCCGACCCTTATGGCCCAAGACCACACGCCGCACCCTCCCTTCTCTCCCCGTCGCTTGTCAGTCCGCCCTTCTTCTTTTTTTCTTTTCTTTCTTTTTCCCCCCTAAACTGCCAGTCCACCCTTTCCCCTTCCTTCTTCCCCATGCGCGACCTGCAACCCCGAATCTCACCAGCAGCCACCGACCGCCGACTGGCCGTTCCTTCCCTCTCTCCCCCATTGTTTTCTTTCCCCCTTTTGACCCAACCAACCTCCTCTCCTCTCACGCATGCCCTGCCCCTCCTTTTCCCCTTTCCCCAAACCTAACCGACTTGCCATAGTAGACCTGCGCCGCTTGCCACTATCGGTCAGTGTGTCTGGCACTTGCCCCCTCTTGTCCTCTTTCCTCTGTTGTTTCCCCCAATTGGCCTATAAATACCCTATGGGCAGCCTTGATTGAGCTTTTGTTTTCACAGCCCAGAAATTCCCCCTTTGCGCCACCTCCCTATCAGACGCCCATTACGTCGCCGCCCACGCCACCCACATAAGCATTCCCTGCATCATCCTCTACCCAACTAAACATCTCTCCTCCCTCGATTTGCCCTGCATGAGCCACCCCGGTTGTAATACCCCATATTTTTAAATTTAATTTTATTAAGCTTAGTTATTTAATTAGCGTAATTTGATGTAAACATTTAATTATTTTAATTTCGATTCGTTTTATGGATTTATCAATGATTTCAACTTTATATTTGAATTTAATTAATCATTGTCGTTGTGGATCATTCTAGATAAATTCTTTCATGATTAAGATTTTATTATATTCATATGATTTCGATTTTTGGTTAAAAATATGTATTTTCATTCTTTCTCGTATTTTGATTGTGATATTTTATATTCATTTTCGATTATAACTTCGTTGTGTGATTACAACTTTGTTTTAGAGTTATATTTCGTTAATGATATATATATATTATTTAAATTATAAAATTTTTGTTTAAAATAGTCAAATTTATTTTAATAATTTTATCAATAGAAAATATTTCCGAACTTAAATTTATTCATTTCCAAAGTCGTTAAGATCTTTGAAAAGTTTTAAATTAAAAAAAATTTTCGGAGCTTATTTACGAATTTCTTTTTCGAAATGAATTTTCTTTCATTTTACCCTTTTTGGTTTACGGAAGATGAATTTCGGAAATTCTTTAAATTAGTCTCAGTTTATTAGAATTTAATTTAAATATTTTCTTATATGCTTTTAAATATTATTTTGAGGTCTTATAATGTATATTTGTAAATAATACAAATTTTTTCGTTCGTTGGTCAATTATTCCAAAAATATTTTTGAAATTCTTTATATAAATTTTATATCGATTTTAATCATTCAGATTCTTACGAAATAAATTTTAGATAAAATTTTCCAATGATATTTTTAGATGTTTAGTATTTATTTATACGTTTATTTGCAAAAAAAAAAAACAAACTGGTATCCAAGCTCCTCTTCTTTTCCTTTTCTCTCTTCTTCTCTCCCTTCTCTTCTCTTTCCCTTTCCCGACATGTCCCTGTTCTGCACCCAAAACCCCAATCTACCATCTCCTACACACTAGCCGACCTCCAGCCATCACCAGCCACAAACACCACTAGTGATGTCGTGCAGCGACCGCAGCAAGCAGCAGCGAACGCAGCAGCAACGGCCACAAATGCAGCAGCAACAAGTGCAAGTTGCATCATTGTCCAGCCACGGCGAGACTCACTAGCTGCCGGCGAGCAGTCCTCAACCTCCGGCGTATCTTCTCCGGTCTTCTCCCATCCCGATTTGCTAGTTTCGTTTGGTATAAAATTCTGAAAACCGTAACCTTTTTATTTATTTATTAATTGAGCATGAATTAGCTTATGAAAAGCTAAATTGATTATTTGCTTATGTATATATATGTTGTATGATTGATTGATAGTGGTTAATTGTAGCGTATTTGGTTGATTTGTGAAAATCGGATTTTGGGCCGGGTTATGCCAAAATTTTTCGAATTCATCTGATTAAGCTATTTTGGGTAAATTGATTTTACAATATGTTGTAAAATGTATCTAATTTCATATCAGAATCGTCAATTTGAAAAATTTATTCGTAATTAATCATAATTAGATTTCTAAGTCAAAATCCATGTGTAATGAAATTTGGTTACGTAATTGAGTTGTTTCACTCAATTGATTTTATAATATACTTGGAAATGTATTTAATTTCATATCGAAAGTGTTGATTTGGAAAATTTGTGTGAAAATAATAGGAATTAAATTTTTAGATCAAAACTCTTGCGGGTCTAAATTGAATTGTATATTCGGGTTGTTTTATTCAATTGATTATATAATTTACATTAGAATATATTTAATTACAATTCCAAACCGTCAATTTATATATTTTAACAAGAATTGATCGGATTTACATTACGGGCTCAAAACCCTAATTATGTTAAATTGGGTATTTCTTTTATTGTTTTTAGTCAATTGATTATATAATATGTTATAAAATATCTCTAATTGCATTTATAAACATTCAATGTAATTCGATTAATAATATTCAATCGAATTGCATTTTCAAGCCTAAAACCCTAGATTCCAAATAAAATTATGAAATTGATCATTTGTATAGTTGTTTTTTCTAAAATTGAATTTATAGAAATAGTTGAATTAAAATTCTGGCTTTTAAAAGCTTATCAAAGTAATGGGAAATTAAAATTCAATTACAACTCCCTTGAAAATTTAATACAACACTTGAAAACTTCCAAAAATGAATATAGATAAATAAGGACAAATTCTGAGGGATCAAACTTTGGATTAAGTGATTAATATTTTATTCAAGGATTTAACCAATCATAAATAAGACCCACATGACAGCACTTAGCTCACATCCATTAACACAATGAATTTCCATTATTATATCAATTTTAAGTGGAATTAAAGCCAAGTGGTATTAAAGCTGATCCAGTCCAAGTGGCATTAAAGCAAAACCTACCCAAGTAGAATTAAAGCGGATCGATTTTAAGGGGAATTAAAGTGGATCTAATTAATGTGGCATTAAGGCCGAATAATTTTAGGTGGCGTTAGAGCTGAATAATTCCATGATATAAAGATACAACATAAGGTATCATACAACTTCAATCCATACTCAACCCTTCACACACATACAATATTCAAGCATCATATTAACACGTGTTTGCATTGAGGCTATAAATTTATACATTTATACAATTACCACACATAACACAACATATGCTTGACATGATTTAATAATTAATAACATCCTCATCACCTTCCACTCCAAGCAGACATACATCGAGATTCTGTCATAAGTAGAGGTAAGTAATGACTTACCTAAATTCGAAGCTAGCTAAGCAAATTAAGAAAGAGAGAGAGCTATCCAGAGCTCAACAATCCATAAGAAAGTTTTTCTAGATCACTGATAGAAATTGAAACTAGGTTAGAAAATATCTTATCAATCAATAATTCAAATATTATAATAAAATCAATATAAATGGGCATAAACGATCTTTCTTGGAAAATGTGACCAAAACCTAGGACTCGTGATCGTAGCTCTATTAAGATTTAAAATTACATATTGACCAAATCAGGTTTAACAAATATTACTTGGGACATTTCAAATTGATTTGGAAAGTCAGGGAAAGAATAATAGATTATAAGTTAAATTTATCGAAAATGACTTATTCATTAGGTTTTACAACTAAGGAGGCAAACCAACCATTTTTAGGGAACCAAATCCAACCTAATAAGATGAAAACATAATTCAAGTGATTTTAAATCAAAGCCAGAAATCAATTACGTAAAAGAAGCATAGTACAATTAATTTTATAAAACCATCTCCAAAAATTAGGGTTTTTAATGCTCAAACTACAACTCGAATAATTAACTTTTATTATCTCAAATTGATAGCTTAAGAGCATAATTAAACTAATTTTAAATAAATCTAGATAATCAATTTCGACAAAAAATAATCTCATGAATCACTAATTTATGATAGTTGGTTTCCAAAATTAGGGTTTTAAAGCCCAAGACACAAACTTAGATAATTTAAATCAATTAATTAAAATTGAAGGCGTTAGAATGCAATTAAGACCATTTCAACTATTTCTATAAATTCAATTTTAGAAAAAACAACTATACAAATGATCAATTTCATAATTTTATTTGGAATCTAGGGTTTTAGGCTTGAAAATGCAATTCGATTGAATATTATTAATCGAATTACATTGAATGTTTATAAATGCAATTAGAGATATTTTATAACATATTATATAATCAATTGACTAAAAACAATAAAAGAAATACCCAATTTAACATAATTAGGGTTTTGAGCCCGGAATGTAAATCCGATCAATTCTTGTTAAAATATATAAATTGACGGTTTGGAATTGTAATTAAATATATTCTAATGTAAATTATATAATCAATTGAATAAAACAACCCGAATATACAATTCAATTTAGACCCGCAAGAGTTTTGATCTAAAAATTTAATTCCTATTATTTTCACACAAATTTTCCAAATCAACACTTTCGATATGAAATTAAATACATTTCCAAGTATATTATAAAATCAATTGAGTGAAACAACTCAATTACGTAACCAAATTTCATTACACATGGATTTTGACTTAGAAATCTAATTATGATTAATTACGAATAAATTTTTCAAATTGACGATTCTGATATGAAATTAGATACATTTTACAACATATTGTAAAATCAATTTACCCAAAATAGCTTAATCAGATGAATTCGAAAAATTTTGGCATAACCCGGCCCAAAATCCGATTTTCACAAATCAACCAAATACGCTACAATTAACCACTATCAATCAATCATACAACATATATATACATAAGCAAATAATCAATTTAGCTTTTCATAAGCTAATTCATGCTCAATTAATGAATAAAAAAAAAGGTTACGGTTTTCAGAATTTTATACCAAACGAAACTAGCAAATCGGGATGGGAGAAGATACGCCGGAGGTTGAGGACTGCTCGCCGGCAGCTAGTGAGTCTCGCCGTGGCTGGACAGTGATGCAACTTGCACTTGTTGCTGCTGCATTTGTGGCCGTTGCTGCTGCGTTCGCTGCTGCTTGCTGCGGTCGCTGCACGACATCACTAGTGGTGTTTGTGGCTGGTGATGGCTGGAGGTCGGCTAGTGTGTAGGAGATGGTAGATTGGGGTTTTGGGTGCAGAACAGGGACATGTCGGGAAAGGGAAAGAGAAGAGAAGGGAGAGAAGAAGAGAGAAAAGGAAAAGAAGAGGAGCTTGGATACCAGTTTGTTTTTTTTTTTTGCAAATAAACGTATAAATAAATACTAAACATCTAAAAATATCATTGGAAAATTTTATCTAAAATTTATTTCGTAAGAATCTGAATGATTAAAATCGATATAAAATTTATATAAAGAATTTCAAAAATGAAATTGTTCACTTGATGATTTGATTTTAGTGAAATTGTTCACTTGCTATCTACCTGTGGATATCTCTTTGTGGGAGCTTATCCTTATGGCATAAATGTTGGTTGAATTATTGTTGGATAGATTTTAGCCTTACATCTAGCATGAGATAGATGTAGACATCTATCTTGTGTTAGGTGTGCTGGTAACATTCCCCAAATTATGTTTTAGCTTCCGCATTATTCTTTTAAATAAAAAAAAATTCAAGAGTGAAATTTGGGGGTGTTAAACTGGCTGTACAAAGTTCCCTTCCTAATTATCCCCCTTTGACCCCCTTCACCCTTCGCATCACGGTCCACCACCAATCATGCCGCAACCAACACCCTCTTTACCCTCCAAAACAACCAAGGGAGCTTCCTCTACCTCCCCATACCTCCCTTTCTCCCTGCCTCCTTCTCCTTCTCCCTTCTCCTCCCTCCACCACCTTCGGCCACCACACCTGTCTTCGTGCGCCGCCACCTTTAGCTACACCACCACCTTCATTCCAACCCCTCTCCACCTGAGGTACCCTCCACCACCTCAAATACCCCTCATTCCCTCTCCTCTAGCCTATACCGCCATCTCTCCACCTCTCTTCTCCCTCCACCGCCACCGCTGCCGTGCATTGCCACTGGTGCCGCCACCATGCTTAGAGGGTACTCTAACCTTCCCAACCCCTAAACCCATTTTATACAAATATTAGCTATTTTTAATAGTATTAATGGTACCTTCCTTATTATTATTACTACTACTACTACTACTACTACTACTATTATGTTATCATTATTATTATTATTATTATTATTATTATTATTATTATTATTATTATTATTATTATTATTATTATCATTATTTTTCTTGCTAATACTATTAATACTAACTTTGGCCCATGATCACTTTTATTATTAGTGTAAATATTTGAACCCTTATATTACCATTACCATTTCAGTTATTATTATTATTATTACTATCATTACTACTATTTCTATTATTATTATTATTATTATTATTATTATTATTATTATTATTATTATTATTATTATTATTATTATTATTATTATTATTATTATTATTATTTCCATCCCTATTACCATACTTGACCATATTATCACTAAGGTTACTATCATTATGATTATTAGGACCTTTATTAGCATAATCTTAATATTGGAACTGTTGTTGTTGTTATTATTATTATTATTATTATTATTATTATTATTATTATTATTATTATTATTACCTTTTCATTATTGTTAGCATTTCATATATCACTAACCTTATTATCACTACTAACATTATTATTATTAGTATCATTATGGTCACTATTTTTATGTTACTAATATCACTATTATTATTATTAGTAGGGTTTGGGTTGATACTAGTATTATCACTACAACAACTACTATTATTATTATTATTATCATTAGCAATATTGAAGCTATTACTTTTAATAAAATGAATATCGCTATAATTACTTTAAGATAAACCATCATAAGACCTATTTTGATTAATAGTGGCATGATTAGCTACTTTAGATAATAATAATAACCCTACTTTTATTTATAAAACAACTATTACTATTATTATCCCTAATAGTAGGTTATGATAAGGGTAAGGTAGGAATAATGGTAATTTTGGTAAGAGGGAGATTAACCCATAGTATTTCCCTCTTATAAGTGAATCAAGTCAAAACCCTAAGAAGGCGTAGGAGCGTGCTCCAAGTCCGATGTCGTATTAGGTCAGGATACGGTTAAGGCTTTTTATGTGTAAGAGTGTGCTATGTGTGTTGGTTTGATGTGTGTTCTTTATATTTTATATTATATGTTCTTGTAGCGCATCTTGCTAAGCATGGAGCTAAGGTAATTTGCATGTATTTATGATATGTGTAATGTGATGTTATTAATTATACTTGAATTGTGCTTATGTAATGCCGCCCCTTATGACATGCATGATATGAGGTCTTAATTAGTATGATGTGGTTGTGAGAGAAATGGAAAAGAATGAGGAAAGTGAGTTGACTAGAAAATGGTAATGACTGTCCAATTATCTTATGACCTATGGGTGGATAAAAGAGGAATAATGGGAATGAAATTAAGAGAATGTATCAAAATCTACATGGGAAGTCTAGGGTTTACATGAGATGGTTAGCCTTTGCATGAGGATGACTTTTATGTGGGAAAATTTGATTTGAGGATTGAGTAAGGTAAAGGAAGAATTGTTAGGATGATTGGAGTCCATATATTAAAAATGGTATGTGGGTTGATGCAAGGATGCATGGGAAATTTTACTAGGGTTTTGGGAGGAAACCCTAAGTGAGAGAAATGTGTAAGAGAGGAAAAATTAATGGAAATGGTTAGAATGAGGATAAAAAATGGAAGGGGTGTCACATGGAGGAAAAGTGAGCCAAGTGAAAAGAATTTATTTGGGTGTTGAGTGAGTGATATAAAATAAAGGAGAAGTACTAGCATTTTCAGGGAGCTAACTAGGATTTTTGGTGATCATGTGTGGGAGTTGAATAGTGAGGTTGCTATGTCAAGTGTGGATCGAAGGAAGTGATGGTTTTGGTAATAAAGAAGAGTTGCGGGTTCATGGTGAGTGGAAAAAGATGGAAGGAAGTCTCGGGATCATAGGTCATGTTGGATATGTGTCGTGTTGAAGAGGTAATGATAAGTAAGAGTGATGAATGAATAGCATCGTATGGAGAAATAGAGGTGCCAGAGTTTTGGGATGGCTAACTAGGGTTTTGTGGCCACATGTATTATATGGGAAGTAAAATGTGGTTCTTAGGGATGAATCGAGTGAGGTGATAAATTGAAGGAGTATGGAATAGAGGCGGGTTGGGCCCTATAGGCCAAATTAGGGTTTTTCCAAAAGAAAACCCTAGAAAGTGACATTAAGTTGATTCAGAGATATAGAAAGTGGGCCTCGGATTTGAGTATTCATGGTAATGAGGAAAGAGTGGGAAAGGGTGTTGGGATGTGCTAAAGGAAGTAAAAGTCCCAAGATATGGGACAGGATAGTCAGGAAGTAGAGTGGGTTGTGCATGTCTAGTCGGGTTTTTGTGTGGAATAGGATACAATAAAATACCAAGCACTTAAAGTGAAAGATTATCAAGCCAGGGCCTAGTGAGGTTATATATTCTCTGGTCCACCGGATATAATAGTGGTCAGGTGCATGTTGCCCTGCTGAGTGATTTTTTGGTCCAACGGTTATAATAGTGGTTAAGAGCGTTTTGCTTTACTGAGTGTTTTTGATCCACAGGCCATAATAGTGGGAAATTTCAGGCTTGATAAACCAAACCTTGTATGGTAATAAGTCTTAGGAAGATACTATTTATTTATAGTGCAACACCTCGTGAGTCGGGGCTAGTGAGGATATATATATTTTATGTTCCACCGGCAATAATAGTGGTCAGGTGCATTCTACCTTGTAGAGTGTTTCTGGTCCACCAGCTATAATAGTAAGGTTTTCGTACTCATTTGGAATTAACATGAGAAATGTGTGAACTAGAAGTATAAGGCATAGAAAGATACTAATTATTTACAGTGGAACACCATGTGAGTCGGGGCTAGTGAGGTTATATATATACTTTCTAGTCCACCGGCAATAATTGAAATACCCCAAAAATATTTATTTTATGAAATATAATTAAATAAGGATTTATTAGGGAATTAATTTAATTAATTATTTTATTTGAAATGGGAAGGATTTATTTAGGGTAAATTAATAAGGAATTTATAAATATTTTATAAAGGAAAATTTCGTATTTTTGCTAATTAAAAAGGAATTTAGGAAAAATGTTTTAAAAACCCTAAATTAGCCAAAAAGAAAATTTAATATTATCTTATTTAAATATTTTTATTTTAATTACCCAAAATATTCTAATTAATTTATTTGACCCCAACCTACTTAAAATTTTCTTTTCCCTTTTTCTTTTTCTTTTTCCACTTTCCTTTTTCTTTCTTTTCTTTCCTTTTCTTTTCCTTTTCTTTCTTTTCCTTCTTCTCGATTGGGCCTGTGGCGCAGCCCAATCCTTCTCCTTTCTTTCTCTTCTTCCGCGGCCCAGTGCTGTTCTTTTCTTCTTTCCTTCGTCAGCTGAAACACTGTGTTTTGTGCCTTTTTCCAATCGAACGCCACATTCCATTTAAATCCTTATAACCATTGCCAATTGGCTCGGTTCTTCTTCTTTTTCTTTTCTTTCTTTTTCCCTTGACTGCTTGGTTCGCCTCCTCCTTCCTCCTTCCTCCTCCGCCATCGACCTGCACCTTCGAAGCTGCAAAAATTGCGTCGCAGGCCATATGTGACTTGATCGACCATTTTCTCTCTCTTTCTCTTCCCCTTGACTCGTATTTTAGCGTGGCCTAACCCGTTTTCCTTTTATCCCACTTGAAGTCTCCCTTTTCCTTTGCAAAAGGTTGAATACAAGCTAAATTTGTACTGGCAGATTAACGCCGCCGGCTACCCTAAACTCTACATGCATTACCCTCCTACCGACCTCTAGAACCCTACAATTCCCTCTAAACTCTATAAATACCCCTTGATTGGTTGTCTTTGAAACTTTTTCCCTGAAACCCTAAGATCCTACCTTGTGCACGATCGCGACTTCAAACGACTCTCCCTCCGCCGTTAACCAACCACGCCGCCACCTCTACCTACTAAAGTCTTCCCGACACTGCCCTCTAACTAACTAAGCCACCCGTCTCCCTCGATTCTTCTTACATGAGCCACCACAACCTTACAAAGTTCCCTGCCCATCAAACTAAAATTTTACCCCGCAACCTCTCAAGCCACCGTCCACCACCACATTCGCCACTTCTATTGCCCTCTGCACCACCCAAAAGTTGCTAATAATCTTCCTCCACCTAGTCATAACCTTCTTTTCTCCTTTCTCCTTCTCCTCTCCTCTTTTTCTTCTTCTCTTGCTTTTGGCTGCCACCTTTGTCGCCGTGTGTTGCGCCACCACCCTCACTTTACTCCTCTCAGCCTAGGCTACCATCAGTACCTCAACTACCACCCTTATTCTCCATATATTTTTCTCAAACCCCAACTTTTCACCTTTTAACCCTCTTTTCCGGCCACTGCCGCCACTACCGTGCACCACCGCCGGTGCCACCCATCTCTACCAACTCAAGGTGAAACCCTAGACCCTCTCAGCCCTTCTCCCTTATTTATTTAAGTTTATTATAATTTATTTCAAACTTTATCATTTATTCAATTATTAATATTATCATTATTATCATCATTATTATTATTATTAGGTGTAAAATTAATGTCATATTTTCTTGGTAGGGTCGAGAGTAGAAATAAAATAATTAAGTTGTTAGTTTCGAATTATAGGCATTTATTTTTATTATTATAAGTTTTATTATCATCATCATCATCATTATTATTTTTTTATATTATTTCTATTATTTATCCAAGGAGGGCCGAAGCCTTAAATTATTATTATGATTCAAACACTTGTATTTTATTATTATTATTACTATTTTTACTATTATTAATAATAATATTATTATTATCTTTATTATTTTTAATATTATTACGAGTAATATATGTTATTAATAATATTATTACTAGTATTAAATAGTACTTTCATTATTTGGAGGTAGGGTCAAAAACCCTACCTTGCAATTTTAAGATTAAGATTATTATTGTTATTATTTTTATCATCATCATTATTATTATTAGCATTATTTTGGTGAAGGATAGAAACCCTTAAATCACCATCCATTTTAAATTACATTAAGATTATTATTAGTATTTTAAGTAGTATTTTGTATAGTTATTTTTAGTATAGTATTGTTTTAATTAAAAACCGAGTCTTAGGGTAAGTTAGTAAATAATAGTATTTTTAGGAGGGAACCTAATTCTAATTTTTTCCCCATAATAGGTGAGACCAGTCAAAGCCCTAGAGAGGTATAGGAGCGTGCTCCAAGACTGGTAACGTTTTAGGTAAGGGAGTACTAAGGTTGTTTATGTATTATGTGTTTTATATGCCATGCATGCCATGTGATGTGAATTATAATGTATTTTATGTGTTTTTGTATATCTATCATATGTGCATCATGACATGGAGTTAAGGTAAGATCGTGCATTAAATTGTGGCATGAGTATTATGTGTGTGGGTTGTAATATTATTTTGGTATGGTGTGGCCCATAAGACATGCATGATAGGATTTGAAAAATAATGATGGGAGTTTTGTAATGTTACATGGAGATAAATGTTGCATGGTGTTAGGGTTCGCATGGTGGTGTTAGGGTTCACATGGAACCGGGGTTAACATAGAGTTAATGTTCGCATGGAGTTAATGGTTGCATGCATGGTGGTGTTAGAGTTTGCATGGTGGTGTTAAGCTTTGCGTGGGAGTGAATGGGTTGCATAGGAGCTAGGGTTTACGTTGAGCTAGGGTTGCATGGGAGTTAATGGTTGCATGGGAGTTAGGGTTTGTTATGGTTACCATGGTTCGGTGTGGTCAACTAGGGTTTGGAGGATAAGAATAGTCGAAGTTAGTCATGCATGTCTGGGCGAAAGTTTTGAATAAAATACTTAAGACACTAATCATTTAAAGTGAATGATTATTGAGTTGGGTCCAGCCAATCCACTAGTTAGGAATAGTGGTTAGGGTTTTTACCCTATAAGTGATTGATCCACCAGCGAATAATAGTGGTGTGGACATTGTCCCGCAAGTGACCAGCCCACCGACAATAATAATGGGGTGACCTCGAGCTCAATAAACACAAACCAGAGTTATCAAGGCACTTAAAAAATACTAATTATTTACAGTGGAACACAATGTGAGTAGGAACCAGCCGATCCACCGGTTAGGAATAGTGGTGTGGACTATTATCCCGCAAGTGATCGATCCACCGGCGAAAAATAGTGGTGTGGACTATTGTCCCACAAGTGACCGGCCTACCGATTAAAATAATAGGGTGTTCCTGTACTTACATGGATTTTATAAAAGGCATGGTGTATATCAACTTTCGATAAAAGATTAATTAAATAATTAATCCGGACTTTTTGGGCCTTTGTGTGTGGGCTTGATCATTTATAAGCTGTATAAATTTATACATGACCTCATGTATTATATGTGTGGGTTTGAAGGTGTAAGGTGAATATTATCCTGCATGATTTTATGTGCTTATGTGTTGGTCTTAGTGCTATGTTACCTTGCTCGGTACCTAGCGTCTTGATCACCCTTTTCATAGGTGCTGCTCATTCCCACAAGTAGAAGGCCCGTCTAACGTGTTGCAGGGAGGAGATGCCTATTTTGATGACATTGATGTCTATAGGACATTAGGTGGGGCCAAATGATGATTTTGGCTGGATCGGGTCCTGGAGTGGCGTGGCCCTTTTTCATTTGAGATTATTATTCCTATTTTCTTTTAATTGTGTTTGATACTTCAGAAACAATTTTATTATTGTCACTATTTTTCTTCTCTGAAAAAAACTATCTCTAGTAATTTGAATCATGTAAGAACGTATGCGTACTCTAATTTTCGTACTTATGAACTTTGGATAATTTAAATATGTTGTGAGTATTTTTCTTAGCTTTAGCACTTGGTACTGGAATTGTAGGAGTAAACCGGTCTGGTACTACGTGTGGCAGTAGCATCCCTAGAATTTACGATTTTAAATTTAAAGGTTTAAAAAAAGTGTAAATTTTGGGGTGTTACAATAATAGTGGTCAAGTCTGTGTTGCCCTGCTAAGTGATTCCGGTCCACTAGCTATAATAGCGGCCAGGTGCATTCTACCCTATGGAGTGTTCCTAGTCCATCGGCTATAATAGTGGGGTTCCTATACTCTCATGGAATTAATATAAAAAGAAATGTAAGATAAATCGTTAATATAAGTTCGGCCTAATCTTGTAAATCTGGATTATTATCTTGTACACCTTATGTGTTTAATCTTTTGCATGACCTTACTTGCGTGCTTCTTGCTGGTTTTACCCATATGGTTACCTTACTTAGTACGTAACGTACTAACCACCCGTTTCATGGGTGCTGCTCATTCCCATGAGTAAAGGGCCCACCTGAGTTTGTGCAGGTAGGAGATGCTATATTCGATGCTTACGACACTTATGAGGTATCGGGTGGGACTGAGAGTTGAACCTGGACTTGGCCTAGGGATCGAGAGTGATCTGGCCGGATTCTATCTTTCATTAATTTTACTCTGTATCGCCTTATTTTAGCCCTATTTTATCATACTGTACTTCCTGTTCCTTTGGGAACTTTAATTATGTACTCCTTTGGATTGTAAACTTTTTACGCGTACTCTAATTTTCATGTTATGAACTTTCTAGCTCTTTTATGAATTCTTATTTGAAGTATTGACTTAAGTTTGATGATAATCCTTTTCAACCTTAGCATTTCATACTGGAATAGTAGGAGTGAACCGATCTAGTACTAAGTGTGGCGGTAATATCTCTAGAATTCAAAGTTTTGTTATTTCTCTTCATTAAACGAAATTTTTTAGTAGTAAATTTTGGGGGTGTTTCAATTTAAGTGAATCGGATAATTAGTAATGGGTACAACTTAAATAGTAAATTAATTTTATGCCTGAAATATATGCATTGTATTTACTTAATATTAATAATAGATGAATTCTATGATAAGAACATTGAATTAATAAGTCGTCATCACATAGATTGTTTACAAGTAATATTACTTTTAATCTATATATGTAGATATATATGTGTATGTGTGTTCATGCACATCTTAATTACGCACTTGTTTGATATAATGAGTATAAACCGGCTATGTGACTTTACGTGGATATATATGATTTTTATATATT
Organism: Tamarix austromongolica; assembly: GCA_039764185.1. Taxonomy (NCBI): domain Eukaryota; kingdom Viridiplantae; phylum Streptophyta; class Magnoliopsida; order Caryophyllales; family Tamaricaceae; genus Tamarix; species Tamarix austromongolica. The sequence continues at coordinate 72,956,098 of CM077816.1, read as the reverse complement.
TAGGCTCCATGGATGATATTTTATTTTTTACTATGAATTTAATATAAATATGGGTTCTTAGTTGATTTCATGTAAATATTGTAATTTCATAGGTGTTATATATATTTGTGGTCATAAAGAGTTGATTTTATAAAAGTGTTCATTTATTATAAATATATTACAAGAATCATATCTTATATGATTGAGTTAAGTTTTGTTATTTATGTTAGCATATAGTTGAACCCTACAAAACTTTAACTTTTATGTATTTATTTATTTATTTAAAGTGATGGTTGGATAATTAGTTTATTATGTTCTATTTCAGTGGGTGAATGGAATGGTGACTCCAAGTGGATATATCTATCAATAATAATTATATAAAAATAGTGTTTTCTACCAGAAAATATGTAGATAATATTTTCCACACACTTGCATCAATTATTACTCATAAATTGATTATTCAATATAACCATTTAGTCATAACAATTCAATGATACAATTATAAACCCCGACTTATACACTAAGCAATAAGTATTAAATTACCTATTTTCTATTTAATTTGGGAAATTTACCCAGTATGAAAAGTGGATAAATTGAAGTTAATATGGTAGATTCTGCGACTGCACTTAATTAAAATACCATAACTTAAAGTAGAACATAAAGTGGATTTTGGATCCTTCAGGTTTGGCCTCTTGAAGTTGGGGATTAGAATTAACCTTTTTTCTTTTTTCTTGTGGATGTTTATTTATTTATCGGCTATGTCTGATTAAGGCTCCTCGTATACTCTATATGCTTCTCTAAACCTTATTAGAAGGTGTACGCACTTAAAGACAAGATGATCGAGGTGGAAGGTCTTCGGAATTTTGTTATTCACTTTGGACTATGTCCACTAGGATGGTCCATGTGTGATTTATATTCCTCATGTGGTTGGTGGTAAGTCTTTGGACTTTGATTTTTTAGGTGACCTTTGGTTGGTTTACCCACTTAAAAGTTAGATATCACAATCACCTAAATAAAGATTAATAATCTGATGGTTTTCTTATGTGATTCGAGTATATGTCTATGATTTATATGCTTATATAAATGTGAACATACAATATTATTCTTTAGTGTTTACATGTTGCTTAGTTATTCCCCTATCTAACTTGTTACATATTTTAAATAAGGATGTGATGATCCATGATATACATGGTGAGCAGATGACCTAGTGCAGGCTGTGTATGAATCTATTCAAGGCATTGATGCCATGCATGATGGGGAATATTGAGAGTGGCGGTAACTTTTAGAGTTTCATTTGTCATACTAATTTTAGTTGGTTATTTTCATGGTTTCAGTTGTAATAATATTTTTGATTTAGTTGGTTTAAGTTAATAAATATGTTCTATGTGTTTTCTTATTTTACTCAACCTTAACATATAGTGTGAATGTGACTATAGTGCCTATTTACACTAGATGTGGCGGTGATGCCCTCATTGTATTTAGCCTCCGCATGTACTTTTAAATGAGTTTTTAATTTTGGAAATGGGGGTGTTACATAGCTTAAGAGCCTAAAAGATCTCAAATAACAAAAAGAGATCCCAATATGGAACAACCAACTCCAAATATCCTCACTCTTAAGTCCAAAATTCCCAAACACAGTAATCACAAGCCATTCTCATAGACTTGCACATAGTCATCTGCTCTCTTGAACATCAAGATCATCATAGTGGACTTAATTCAATCATAGGATCAGTTCAAGCCATACAAGATAAATATAAATTACTTAATCAAAAATATACATGATATAAAGAAGAATATTTTGACTTAAGATGATATATGGTACACTTGATGCCTGCAATCATATAAGGATTATATAATTCATGGAGCATATAGGATAATGCACACGAACACATGTATCTTACTATATAAAGCATAATATACTACAACATATTTTCCCACCTACTTCTATCAACATCATGTAATTATATTTTCTTTTTCTTTCCTTCTCAAAGTCTTGCATTGTTGATGAACTACCTATAGGTTGCAACTGTGAAACCTGGATTGGACTTCTCAACCATTTGTTAGAAAATTTGTGGTGAAATGCACATAAAAAACCAACTTTTCAATATTAATTTATTTGTTAATCTAATTAGATAAAAAAAATGAAATTGTCAATCACTTTTAATCAATTTTAGCCAAGGCGTTGAGCTTCTTTACAAAATAAGTTTGGTACTGCACCACTCATTTTACTCTCACGTATCTTACTCCCTTCCATTATTAAAATTTATTTTATTCTTCTCTTGATTACATAATTGACGCATGTATGAGAAAATATTATCATTTTAACAAAGAAATAAAAAGGGAGTTGGCAAGATCCATTGATTACTTTTAGTACTATTATCATTTTGTTAGTGGTTATTTTGAAGAGCGCACGTTTTTGGAATCAATTCATTGCCCCCAACAAGAAATAAAGAAATGACTCCAATAAAAAGAAAAGGAACTTGATAAAAATGGAAATGGATGAATGGCAGGTAAATCCATTTAAAAAAAAGGATCACAATTCATGATCCAAAAATGGAACAAAAAAAATCCAAAAAATACACTAAAGTAGAAAATCGTTCCATAATACACATTTTGCATAGAACACGGTCTTTGAATATACATGCAACAAGATCTAATACGAGATATACACAGGATTTGATAGAGATACTCAACCAGTAATGACTATAGCATATCAATAGCAAATTACCAATACATTAGATGATTACAAATATCTAAAACCAATATTTTGATAAAAATGTAAACTGGAGGGAGACAATAAAAGCAAGAAACATTTCAATAATAGTGTATAAGAGGGACAAAATAAGGATAATGGGTTGAATTTGCAATTGGTAGAAGTTATGAGATTCAAAATATAATGTTTATTTACCAAACATAAGAGAGGAAAGAGATAAGACTCTAGCGTCGTTGATTGTGTTTCACTAAAATGAATGGGGCTGGTCATTTTGTGTTTCGAATATGCCTCAAAAAAGAAAACTTGATAAAAAAAATGTTGTGCAATGTCGGAAATCTTTAATCTTCGAAAAAAAATTACTAAAGTTTGAATATGAGTCTACCTTCTCTGATGCTACTTTCAACTAACCTAACATCTTCAATGGTGTGAAAATGAGTAGTGGCTGACAAAGCATTCAACTAATGATGAGGTTTTATGGGAAATAGTGGTGGTTAGCAGAATGAAACATCGGTGAAGGCAACAAGAATTGTTGATGCTTTCTACAACCTTTTGTAACCCTATGTATAACACCCCCAAAATTTACTACTGAAAATTTTCATTTTATTAGAAGGTTTAATAGAAGCAAATAAATAAAACTTATAAATTTTGGGGATGTTACCACTGTGATCAGTATAAGCCCAGTCTCCAACCGGTCTCGTGCTAACCACAAGGCTAAAGAGAGATTAAAAACCACCATAAATCAAACTTAAATTAAGGATTCATAAAAGCATTGAAACTTTCAAAGACGGAAATCAGAGTATGCGGAAAAGGGAATAAATGCTACTGTACGATACAACGAGTCTGAATAAACTGATACAAAATAAAGGAACATAAAAATTAAATCCATCCACGTTGCTCTCGATATCCAGGCCAAGTCCAAGCTCAACTCTCAACCCAACCCAATGCCTCGTAAGCATTGAAGGCATCGAAAACAGCATCACCAACCTATAAAAACTTAGAGGAGCCTTCTAATCATGGGAATCAGTAGCACCCATGAAATGAGTGGTCAGTACGCTACGTACTGAGTAAAGTAACCATGCATCTAAGGCCAACACACAAAGGAATATAATACAAACATGATCACATAAGCAGCATACAATCATTATAGATGAGTAATGGCTAAGCGATAGTCTGGATAATCATATTCTTTAATCTCTGATCAATACTCATTTGACACCATGCTTATTATCAATCCATACGAGTGTGGGAATTCCACTATTATAGTCGGTGGATCAGTCTCTCGGGAAAAATGCTCCCGACCATTATTATACCAATGGATCGATTTGGCCCCGACTCTCATGGTGTTTCATTGTAATTACTTATTTTCTTTCCTTGTCTTATCATACTTAGAGTTTGGTTTATTGAGCTCGGAATCCCCCACTATTATAGTTAGCGGATCATAAACGTATAGGGAAGAACGCACCTAACCACTATTATATGTTGGTAGATTAGTCTCTAGGGCACCCCGGTACCTCGCCACTATCATGCCCATGGATCGATCTAGGCCTGGCTAAATAATCTTCCACTTTAAATGATTAGTGTCTTACCATGTCTTATTCAACAAGTTTCACCCTAGACATGTATGTCATACTCTATCTACTTTTATCCTCCCAAGAGGGCTCGTCCCATATCTTGAGACTTCTACACCTTCTAATACACCCTAATATCCTTTCCTTCTTCCACTTACTTACCCACGAGGCCCAACTCCTAAGATGTGGGTCAAGACCCAATATTTTATGGCATCTAGGCCCACTCACTATCTTACCCTAGGGTTTCTTCTAACACCCAAATTTGGGCCTATGTGGCCCATCCTTCTTTGCCTCACACAACTAGGGTTGATTTAACACCCCACACATCATCTCCCTTAAATTCAACCCCTATCATTCCACTTTACTCCCCTAGATACACGTGTGATCACGAAACCCTAGTTGGCCACACCAAACTCTAGCACCCTTCTTTTCCACATGTCACCCCTCCATTTCTCAACTGCCATCCTTACTTCCCCATGACACTCATACTCACCCTACACATGATACTCTTCCACTCTCATCCCATACTCCACTAATCCTCAATTATTTTACTTTCATAACTGCCTCAAATTAGGGTTTTTCTCCCAAACCCTAGTTAGTCTCCTATGTACCTATACACTAATCTACGTAATATTTTTCACCCAAGGTCTCCAATCATCCTAAAAACTCTTCCCTCACCTTACTTACACCCCAAGACAACTTCTCACACATAAAGATCATTCCCATGCAGACTTAGTCCACCCTATTCAAACCCTCAAAGTTTCCATACAAACCCTAGAATTCCATGCAAACCCTAGAATTCCCATGCAAAGTTCACCCACTCTTTTATTTTTATCATAGTCCCCATTTTATTTTTCTCCTTATGGATCATGAGATATTTAGGTCAATCCCATATCCCTTAGTCAACTCACTTCCCCATTTTCCTTTCACATCCTTTCACCCAGATCATTACATTAAATATCCTAACATGCATGTCCTAAAGGGCCACATCATATAATATCATAAGCACAACATATACATATTATACACATGTCATAAGGAAACCATATAAGCATACCTCAACTCCAAGTTGCGCTATACATAAAACAGTTATAATAATCATAAGATACACAACATAACATGGTATATGGCATACAAGGCATATAACACACACAAAGGGGCCTTAGCTACATCCTTACCTAACACGACACTGGTCTTAGAGCACGTTCCTACGCCTCCGTAGGGTTTTAACTAGGTTCACCTATAAGAGGAAAAAACTAAGGATTAATTTTTCTCTTACCAAAATTACTATTATTTCCTACTTTATTCTAATATTAGGGTTAATGTTATTAAAATAAACTTTACAAGTAAAAATAGGATTTTTATTCTCAAGTTAGCCTACTATGTTATTATTAGTCAAAATAGGTTCATGATAAGTATTTATAGCCATATTTATATTATTAAAGATAATAGCTTTAATACTACTAGTAATAGTAATAATAATAGTTGTAGCAAAAATAGTAATAATAATAATAATAATAATAATAATAATAATAATAATAACACTAATACTCATAGTAATAGAAATGCTAGTATTATTAAGTTTAAAGCTAATAATAGGGTTAGTAATGAAAATAATAATATAATAATAGAAATAATAAAAATAATAATAATATTGTTAAGGATAATACTAATAATGGTAATAATCGAAATAATGATATTTATATGGGTAAGGGTTTGAATATTTACAAAAGTAATAATAGTAATAATATACTAAGGCTAGCACTGATAATGATAATGATAATAATAATAATAATAATAATAATAATAATAATAATAATAAAAGTAATAATGATATTAATAAAAATAAGGATAATCATAATAATAGTTAAAATAGGGTTTCGACCCCTTTAATAGTAATGGGATAAATATCCTGAGGCTATATTTAGTAATACTAATGATAAAAATAATATTCATGATATCATAATAATAATAATAATAATAATAATAATAATAAATAATGATAATAATAATGAGGATAATGACATAAATACAAAATCAAAGGATAATGATATCATAAGTAGGGTTTTAAGGGTTAGGGTACCACCTAGGGTAGGTGGTGACCGGTGACAGCAAGGAAAAAGGGAAGAAAGGTAGAAATTTGGGTGTTTAGGTAGGAGAGGGAGAGTGAGAGGGGAATTTGAGGTGGTGGAGGGTGCCTAGGTTGAGAGGGCTGGAATGGTGGTGGTGGCGTAGCCAAAGGTGGCGGCGTAGGCGACAACGATGTGGTGGCCGAGAGTGGTGGAGAGGGAGGAAGGGGGAAAAGGAAGGTAGGGGATGTAGGGAAAGGTCTGCTAGTGGTTTTGGGAGGCAGAGGGAGTAGCGGTTGTGGCGGGAGTGGTAGCAAACGACGGCGGTGGGTGAATTGAGGTTGGTCGAATGACCAACTTTGCATACCCAAGGCAGCTCATGTAGGAAGGTTTGAGGGTGGTGAGGGGTGTAGCTCAGTGGAGGGTGGTGCAGGGAGTAATTTGGGTGGTGATGCTAGATGACGGTAGCACAATAGGCGACTGAACAAGCAATGGTGCACAAAAGGGGGCATATTTCTGGATTGAGAAAAAGGAGTGAATGGGGGTGGTTGAAGGGTATTTATAGGCCATGGATGGAGGGAAACAACAAAGGGGGAAAAGAGAAGGTGGGAGGCAGGCGTGCAGGTCACCGGTCGACGGTGCACAACTGGTGTTGGCCTGCGAAGTTGCAGGGTCTGACAAGCTCGGGAAGGAGGAAAGGAAGGGGGACAAAGGAATGCGTGAGGAGAGAGAGAGGGCGTGATTGGGTGGAGAAGAGAGAGGGAATGACAGGGAAGAGGGTAGAGGTGGCAGGCCGCGTGCGGTGGTGCAAAGGCCGCGTGCCTGCACCGGGAAGTGGAGAGGTCAAGCATTAGGGAGAGGGAAGGTCGAGGAGAAGAAGAAAGGAAGAAGAAGGGGGTAGCCAGTTGGTCTAGGGGGAAAAGAAAGAAAAAGAAAAGAGGCCGAACCGGGCCGGTCGGATGACGAGGGAGGAAAGGAGTGGGCAGCAGGCCTAGGCCACATGGGAGAAAGGAGAAGTCTGGGCCGCAAGATGGGCTAGCCTAGATCGAGGAAAGAAGGGAAGAAAGAAAACGAGAAGGGAGAGGAAGGAAAGGAAAGGAAATAAAAGGAAAGAGAGGGGAAAAAGAAAAAGGGAAAAGGGGGAAAAGAAAAATAGGCGGGTTAAGATATTTAATATAATAATATTTTAATAAAATAATAATTAAATTTCCTTTTTAGGTTAATTTGTGATATCTTATTAATAAAATTGTATAAAAAAAAATAGAATACTCCACCTATACAACAACAAATTAAACAAAAGTGGTAAGTTTATAATAATATATTAGTATTGATCAAAGCAAATTATATCTTCATATCATAATAGTTAATTATTATTATAATAATAATAACAATAATTATAAGCCTAATACATATGTGTGTGTGTGTTATATCACAATTACAATAATAAAATATATATTTCTAATTATTGTTATAATGATCATTAGTATTATATATTTCTAATAAAATTAATTATTATAGCTACTATGATTAGTTTAATCATATTTATAATAATGATAACTAGATTCATAATAATAACTATAATATTAACATTTTTTTGTTATTATTATTACATATATTATGATTATAATAATTATTATGATACACTTAATAATAATAATAAATTATAAAATTTAACCTATATATTATAATAAATTAATAACAATTAATATTAATATAAATTATTAACTAAATTTACTTAATCCAAATTCGATTCAACATATCGAAGAGCCTAATCTTAGGCCTTAACAAAGGTCTCAAAACAAACTTAGCAAACAAACTAGTCTTCGGACATTACAAAAAATAAGTAAAAAATAAAAAGCAAGAGACATCCATCAGGAGTTTGGACAGACTGGGCAGTCAATTAGGTGGGCTAAAAAAAATAAACTCCAAAAACAGCCACGTATGGCAAGTGTGAACCAATACCAAACGACAGTGCTCCTGTCATCGGTGACTAACAAGGCCAATAATGGTTGAGAATCAGCATCCACTATAACCCATTAACCCCAGCCATTTCATCTCTAAATGGTTAGGAACATCAAGCCACCCTATATATAGAGCCTCCAAGACCAAAAAGCTTTACCGCTTATCATTCCTTTTCTCTACAGGTTTGAATATTTAGCATATATCGTGGCATGTGTGTTTTGAAGTTCTACACTCATTTAGCAATTCAATTTAAAGATCTAATTTATTTGGGTTCACTCTGTAGTAAAATTTGAATTTCCTTTACTATTCTCCATGGATAACATTTGAACGCATCTTTGTGCACAACATCAAGTCTATGGATATCTATTTCTGATACAGAGTGGTTAGAAACATGCAATTAAATCACAATCACAGTAGCGGTGTCGTGGTAGCGGAACGTCACGAACGATAAATTATGTGTCGCGGTCGATGTGGCGTGATTTTTTATTTTTATTTCACATCATGCTTAAATTCTTGTCTATTGTTCATTTAAATATAATTATTCAATAAATTAGTGTTCTATATTATATAGAGCCATTTAAATAACTTATTAGATGTTAAATTGTTCTAATAACACTATATTTGTGTTAGAATGAAAACAAGATGTATTATTTAGTGGTAGATATGAAATTAATGAATAAAATAACTTCATACTTGTTTTTTTTACCAAGTAGAGAGTTCCCATCATCTTTTCTTATTTGTCCTATCATGATCTGGGTTTGGAAGGTGGCAAAGATGGCTATGGCAAATGTACATGACTAGGCTGTAGCTGGAACTGTGGGATTGCATCAACAATTAGGACAAGCTGAGCTTTACTAGTGAAGATTCAAGTTTTTAGAGCTTTATTAGCTGTAGGTTTATATGATGTCTGAAGAGTAAGGAATGACTTATTATATTCAAATAGGAGCATGAGTTGGCATATATTCATTAAGTTTATTGGCTTATTGCTACAATTATTTCCTCTAGATGATCCCATTCTGATAGTGGGAAAAAATATGTTGGTTTATTGGTTACCTGTATTACATAGATAAGTTCTATAATTCTATCACCTTAGTTGTATAATTTAATAATCATTCATAAAAAAAAAAGGAGTAGTAATTTTAATCGATTAAAAAACAACAATACTTTATTATAAATATAATAGAAAATGAATAACAAAAAATATTTACAAACTAAAATGTTAAAAAAAATATTCTACAACTACTAAAAAAAAAGAATGTTGTGGAGTATCTTCATAATAGTCATCTTGTTGGCTTGATCTATAGTAAGTACTTTAGTCATTACGAGTATCTCTTATATTCAGTGTTCCAAAATTGCAAATTCCACCTTGAAATTGTGGATGTTGTGTTGAAGAAGAACTCTCATCTATTGATGACGATGCAACATGTTGAGAATCTTGAGATGAGTTTTGATTTTGGTTTAGATTATGGCAGTAGTAATTTAGATATAGATTTTGTGGATGTCCTAATGGTATCCTAATGTTTCCATAGTTATCATAATTGGAGGAAGATTGATAATCGTAATATGGATTTTGTTTTTGATCTATCTCTCTTTCTGACCCACTAGATGTGTTTTAGTAATATCTCAAGTTAGAAAAAGTACCATATTCTCCATGTGTAGTTGTAGGAAACATAGATTCAAAAGGTTGATGAGCACTTTGATCAAATTGATGAAATCTTTGGTTAAAGCGAGCTGAGGGGCGGCTACTAGTACTTCCACGACCTCTTATATCACATCTACAAGTTAGTTGATTAGTAGCATCTCCATGAAAAATAGGGTTGCTTTATCTATATGATCAAATGTTGTCATATCCATAAGTACCTCCTCCTCCTCCACAACCACCACCACCATTATCATCGTCGTCATCATCATTGTCACTTGCACTCAAATGAGAATCATGAGATAAGCGATATGGTTCATCTATAGCTAGTGAGTCAAGATCAACACCATATTAGATTGGAGGATCTTCTCCGAGTTCTGGTGCTCGAAAGCTACTACTACTTCCTTCATATTCATTACCATCATTGTCATCATTATCGTCATCCAAGCCATTCCATGAAGATGTTTAATTATTTTCATGTCTGACATCAAGCAAGGGATCCTCAAATTCTTCTAGCTAAGGATCCAAATGATCATCTTCATGAGATATATAATCCAAGTTAATTAGATTATATGATTTTTCCAACTCTACTTGGGTCTTTCTTTTGAAACCTCTTACTTTTAGCCTCATATTGTAATGGACGTAGACAAGAAGGTTCAATTTCCATATTTTAACCTATTTCTCAATTTGGTGTGCATCAAACTGAAAGTACTTTAGTTTCTTTTACAGTTTGATGCAGAGGTAGTATCGCTTAAGACTTTCATGGCAATCTTCTTGAGATGTGGAGCAGAACCTCTATACAAATTCCACCATTCAGCTAGAATCATAAAGTTTTGTAATTAGTATAAACTATAAAGTTATAAATTATATGATAATAAATAAATAATCGATAATACAATACTAAAATAACATAAGATAACTTAGATAAGAACATACCTGGATTGGTGATTATAACAGCTCTTTGTGTGACAATATCACTAAAATATTTTTGTTTTAAACTATATATCTCCAACTATATATTTAAGTTAAAAAAGAATAAGTTATCGTCATTATTTTGTATAAGGAAAGGTATTGCATGTTTACCTCACTAAAAGCTCGAATCTGATTATCAATATTTGGCTCTAGCCTTTGTATAACTTTCTTCACCCCTCTCATCACTTCTTCCTCCTCTCTAATATCATAATCATGTCTTTCATATGAAAATTGAGGGTTGAGGAAATACCCTTTTAAAATTCACATGTAAATGAAATGATAATTTAGTAATATATATTTACATTAACATTGTTAAATAAAAATAGAAATAAAATTTACTTGCTGCATGCAAGTCATGGTGAAGTTGGAAGTCCCATCTGTGGTCAATGATCCACCAATAACGTTCCCAATATTGAAAATTCTTTTGGATGGCCAACTTTGCTCTCTCTATCGCTTCATAGGGAAATCTCATTGTTAGTTTCTAATCTCCATCCACTAGTCTTACAACTTTCACGAGAGGCTCTTGCCCCTTAATAACATCATTCGCCTTAGTCCAAAACTTTCTTCCTTCATTTATGAGTTGGAGAATAATGTCTCGGACTTGGATCGTGTGATCATCGTTCATTTGACCATATTTGCTAAGCTTCCACTGTTCTGATTCCCACATATTTCTGAGGCTACTCGTTTGCTTAATAATACTCTCTAGTGCAATGAAATTGGTGGCAAATCTTATTATGCCAGGTCGAAGAAGTTGTCGATCCTTTGTAAATTGCAACATGATAGCCACCACCTTATCATATCTGTATATGAAATTGGGTGATGCTTTAAGCCATTTGAAGTACTTTATGAATATTACTTTTCTTCGAAATATCAGCCAATATGAGATCTATGCAATGAACAACACTACCTGTCCAATAAGGATGTGGAAACTCTTGCATCAATTTCTTGCCTCCAGCCTTGATTGTAGCTTCATTATCTGTTACCACTTGTACAACTATCTCAGGACTAACTTCATCAACCACCTTTTTCATTAATCTAAAGTAATAGTCAGCGTCATTTATTAGAACATTGGTGGCATCGACAGACCTGTGGAAAACTATCCTAGTTTTTAAATAAATCAAAAAGTTAATAAGGTGCATTTTAGTTGGTCTAGTCCATCCATCATACATGATGGTTATTCCCCATTGCTTCCATTGTGGTAACAAATAATTGGTTTGTTTTTTTTTCAGTGACTGATATTTTTCTTTAAGATATACCTCTACAAGCTCATAAGCACTAGGTGGTGGCACATGTTCTCCAACTTCATGAATAGTTGTCATTAAGGGCTTTATAAATGAGGATTCTATTGCACTGAATTGCACTTTATTATGCATAATCCATTGTCCCCATGCCTTTCTCAACTTTCCTTTGAGCATCTTAAATGCCTTTGTCTCGGAATGATTTTGGTTTGTTTCATCTTTTGAGATGCTCTTGTTCTAGAGAAACATCCATAGTTGCTAACCTTTCGGTAGGAGCCGATGAGGGTGTATATCCATATGAGCCATGACCTCCCCTTACACTTAAGCTAGATGACCGATCCATTGGTTGAAGATGTTGTTGACGACTGCTTCCACCTTCATAATAATGTTCACGATGATTTATCATATACTTATTTTTTTCATACTCTAAATCTGCTTCTAACCTACTTCTTAAAATCGCTTGAACATGTTTATCTTCTTCGTCTTCGTCTTCACCAAGTGTCATTCTTATAATTTCTTCTTCGACGATAAGATCTCTTCTTTTTTCCATCTTATTATTTTTCATTTATTGCAACAATTGTTCCATATTTCTTCTAACATCAGTTGTGACATTATTAGATTTTGCAACATTACCCTTAACATGACCTAAATATTCTTTTAGTCGTATTATTCCTCCATTAATAACCTTCCCAAAAAAAAGCACACTTAATTTTTATCCGACTTCCGTCAATAGACTCCTCAAAATTCCATGCAAGATCTCTACCCCAATTATCATGACCACTAGCAGCATCACTACTTGTTTGACGAGAGTCATAAATTCATATATGACAAGTGTAATTAATATTAATGTAATTATTTGTAAAGAACAATTATTATCTAAAAGCAAAGTAATTATTAACATTATTTATTTATATAGATTTTTATTAAATTAAAATTATAACAATTATTATCCATTAATCTTACTCATGTCCTAAATAAATTAATATTAACATTATTTGACTAATGGTATTAAATTATTGATAATAAATTATTATTATGTTATATAGACATAAATTTATAATAAATTAAAAGTATACCAATTATAATCTATTACTATTAGTCTTAGTTATGTACTAAATAAATTAAAATTAACATTGCTTGATTAATTTTATTAAATTGTTGATAAAAATTATTATTATGTTATATTTATATAGATTTATAATAAATTTAAACTATAGATCTATAATAATTGCTATCCATTAGTTTTATTGATGCAGTGATATATTCAATAAATTAATATTAAAATTATTTAACTAATAGTATTAAAATCTTGATAATAAATTATTGTTATGTTTATGTTAATATAAAATTATAATAAATTAAAACCATAATAATTATTTTTCATTAGTTATAGTCATCAATCATGCATTAAATAAATTATAATTAAAATTACTTGAATAATGGTATTAAATTATGGATAATAAATTATTATTATGTTATATTTATATTGATTCATAATAAATTAAAGTTATAACAATTGATATCCATTAGTCTAGGTTTTGTACTAAATAAATTAATATTAATAGTTTAAGTTTAACATAACTTGATTAATGATATTAAATTAATAATAATAATATTATTATTATGTTATATTTATATAGATTTATAAATATAATAAATTAAAATTATAACAATTGTTATCCATTAGTCCTAGTCATGTACTAAATAAATTAAAATTAACACTACTTGACTATAATTTATATTATATTTATGCAGATTTATAAAAAGTCAAAATTATAACAATTGTTATCCATTAGTCTTAATTATATAACTTATATATATACACAATAAATTAATATTAACACCACTTAAATCTTAACTAATATTATTTATTCAAAAAAATTATGATTATTTAATTAAAAAAAGAGACTAAGCTATAGTTTTAATTTAATCAAATAAAAGTATATGAGTAATCTATTAATTATAGCTAAATAATATTAGAAAAAAATAATTAAAAAATTCGAACTAACCTTATTAATATGTAGATTAAATAGTAAAATTGGACGTTAAATCCAAGTCTAGAGTCGCACGCTCACAACTTTAGACTTCACAAGTCCAAGCCTCACGAGTCACGGGTCACGGCCCTCACCGACTCAGCCGTGCTTCACGACTTTAAAATTTTTTGTCGTTCTTTGTTCTTTACTATTCATCCTCCTCTCTTCCACAAGTCATAGCCTCACAGACTCACTCACTTCTTCCCGAACAACCCACACAACCACACTCTCGAGTCCAGACTCCCTGTCCGCATTAACCACACCGGTGAGCCACCACTCGAACGACGAGCCACCAGCCAAGCACCAGCCACCAGCCACTAGCTGAAAAGCGAGCCACCGACCGAACACCAACCACCAATCAAACAGATACGAGTATACGACAAGGAATGACGAGCTACCAGTGACGAGGAAAGACAAAGCGCGCTTCGCAAATGTGACCACACGACGACGACGACGAAAGAGCAACACAGAGCAAAATGTAGAGCAAAGAAGATGATGATCTGTTCTGAGCTCCACGTAAAACTAAAACTAGGTTTTTTGGTAGGTTAGTTTAAGTTTTTTCTTTTGATTTCTAGTGAATTCTTTCACAATATTTATAAGTAAAATCCCTTTATTATTGTTGTTTATGTTGATTCACATGTGAAATACACTTTTTCCGTCCTCTTTCTTTCACTTTTCCTTTCTGTACTGCTTTCTGTGCTTTCAATGATGGTGCATAACAGAAGAAATTGATGTAGGACGGAATAGGCTAGTAGTGGGATTGTGAAAATTGACTGATTTAGCAAGACATTGAGTTCGTTCTTACCAATAAATTAGGTATTTATTACCGATAAATACCGATAACCGATTTATCGGCACTAAATCGACGATAATTATATGAATTGAGTAATCTATTGCAAACCAGTAATTTCACGTTGCAGCACACTAGAATTCCGTGAATTAACAGCCACTACCGGTTTAGCGTTCCGCTATTTAATTGCCTGGTCAGAAAGATGATTACAAGCATGCCGAAGGTTCTTCGTTCATGGATGAGGAGCCAAAAATCATGCTATTTTATTCCCAAAAACAAAACACAGATTAATGTCGGTACAAACACCAGGACCTAAATGTTTATAGAGCATCCGAAGGATACTACCCCCATGGCTCTGGGAGTGAATGATATGCCAAGCACATGCAATTCGATATCATATGGCAATACAAAAAAACGACGTAACAGAATCACCTCTGTGGTTTGCAAACTAATACGGCTGGTAATTTAGGTGGATAGCAGAGTAACATGAACTGGTATATCGAGGATAAGTAGGCAGCAACATGGAGCGAGTTTGCATATGCCGCTCATAAACAGGTTCAGCTCAGAAGGGATCTTGTCAAATGATCACGTGCCAAAGCCAACGCTTGTGATATGGTCTGAAAGAAAAAAGAAAACTGGTTAGCAGTCGACAATGCCAGACTGAAACAAAAGCCTACCTAAACACCATTGTAGATTATCGCATCATGTTAGCTGTCTTCCATCACAATTTGTAGGTGCTCTCAAACAAATAAGAAATATTAAAAGTAAATCTGATAAAAATGTTAATACACATCATTGCAGTTCAGTTCAGGTCAACTAAATATTTTCCCAAACAAATTCTAGGATTTGAAGCACATGGTGCAGAAAAACCAATGTCTTTGGAGGCCACAAATCAAGCGACTGTCAATACAACCATGTTTCTGGTACTTTTCAATAAGGAATATCTATGGTTCACACAATAATATCACATGAGACCTACATTTGAACCAGATGAACAGATTTCAAATGATCCTGATGTAGCTAAGATGATGTAGGATTAGCAGTCATTTCAATTTGACGTATTTGCATCTAACAAGAGAAGCCATAGCATGGTTTCCTACAATTGGGAGCACAAAATTTCAACCAGGAATTTTTTTTAAAAAAAATACAAAAAAAAAATATAGAGAAGGAAAGACAAACACAAAAAGTTAGATCACCTGTTCGGACAAGGGGGCTGAAGTATCAATGCTACTGGTCGCCACTTTTCCTGCTATGACATTAGCATCTGTCTCGAGAATCATCCTGCCATTGAAAAGGTGAGACTAGCAACTTCATGGACAAACAACAGAAGAAAGAAACCCAGAAACCAGCATCAGAAACTATTTCACACAGCAGAAATCCCCCCCCCCCCCCACTAGCATCATCAGTCTATCAAAGAAGTAGGTGTTCCAGCTATTTCTTGGAAGCTCTTCAACAATGACTAGAACAAGTCACATGCAAACACTTGATCAACAGTACACCAATATATGACTTCCAATTCCACCTTCCTTATCACATGACAAAGGAATAAACTTCAAACCCAACCCACCCGACCTCTAATCAGTACACATCAGGGCTAGCTGAGGAAACCCTATTTTTCATTTTGCCTCCTTGATCTCTCGAATGAGGAACACTGAAATTCTAAGGAAACAGCAACAGAAGGGTTAAATTGTAATAAGGAAATAGAAACAAGCAAAATAACAATAAAATCAACAATCCATGAAGCTATTTGCACTACAGAAGAGCTATTGCGACTCATCATGGAGAACAAGTTGAAAAATATTGAAACCGTAAGTGAGGTCCCTGTTCTCAAAAGTGTGCGCCTTGTTCTCCTTAAGGATACCCAATATAAGCCCCCCCCCCCAAAGTAAATAAATAAATAACCCATTTCTGAACAAGGGAACTTGCACAAAAGAAGCCTCTTTACATCCTGCAGCTATAATGGGTCAGAGAAAACCACATCAAGCGAAGGCTACTTATTGATAAAATATTTTGGACTTGATGCCAACATAATTTAAACTTTAAAACTAGGGATGTAATGTTCACGATGGATTTGGTGTTAATAAAATTAATTAAACAGATAAGGCGAAAGTACTGCTGTTTCGGTGTCAAGACCATGCGGTAGTTTCATCTGCACTAACTCTCAGAAAGCAGGATGTGATTATGACCAATTGGTTTTCAGATGCCACATACTTTCAATAAGCCAAAAGATGTCTCAGATAATTGATTCAAGAGAAAGGGGCAATATGTAAGATGAACAAAAGTGGCCTGGTAGGCTGGTACTTCACTTGTATCATGAAAAAAAAGTGCTCACCCTCTGTCAACAATTTCGTCAAGACTGAGCAGAATAAGATCCAAGTTCTCAAGCACCTCATACTTGTCAACCTTGCCCCTGCAAAATATTGTGTGAAATTAAGGGCCCAGAAGATATCTGAAAAAAGTTCTGATATCAACACAATCAACTCATTGATCACCCTACCTCAGAAGCATGGCAACAGCATCAAAGAAACCCTGAAGCACTGCATCCAAAATAAGTTCGTTTTCGTCATCACCTCCAGTGACAAAAAAGTGAAGATCTTGGACGAATTTATACACAATAATGTTGTTATCGAACATTGTAATTTCAGCTGCAAAATGAATAGATAATTAGATGAGGCATTCCTTCGAATTTAATGAGATTTAGATCTGTTTATATTCTTTCTTGCTGATATATAAAAACTTAGGGCATAGGGAAGAAAAAATAAGCATAGAAAGAAAATAGAAAACAGAAAATATTAAGCAGACAAAAAATTATCGAGAAACAAGAAAAAATTCCATGAATAGCCAAGTAGAAATTGAATTTCACATGAAGCGAAATATGCAGTCAGTCTCCAGCAGCACAGTGCAACATGAAGCAGTAAGTGTAGTCCATCCAGAGAGACACTGCAACAAGCCACCAAGCAAGACATTTTCACCCAACATGCAAATTGAAACTGTGATATGAACGGGTAAGCAACTTCTGAAAATACTGTTAAGTGGAAAAGGATACAACAAAATCAAGATAGAAGGGAGAATAAGATGGAATTTGCTACCTGGAAACTGGATTTTGAATTTACAACTATGGAATAAGACAAGAATTAGTATCAGGATGACACAAAAGTGGGTTAAAGAGTAATTCTTCTCAAGAACAAAAGGCCATCCATCTCTGCTTTTTTCTGGTAGACTTATCAGCACATCCTAATTGCACTCATATTAATATTTAGCTCAAAGTATTTTGTTTTTGTTTTTCTAGAGAAGTTTTACCTTTCCTTCCTGCATTCTCATGTTGTATTAGTCATGAGGAAATGAGACTCTTGCTGGACATGTCAAAAAGCCAGTCCAAATGAATATATATATATATAAAAAAAAAAAAAAGGAACCCAGATTATCATTCCTTACACATTGGAGTTAGATGGAAGCCACCTCAATTCCATGAAACCAATCACTTGTTGGTGACAAATTGATTGGAATATAATCAGTTACAAAGAGAAGAGGGACAAAATTTGATTCAACAAAAAAGAGGATGGCACAAAAAACATAGCAGCCTAAAAAATTTGCTTCTGAAGACTATAACACAAGAAGAATTCAATTTATGATGTATCATATTCCTTGAATCTAAGGTACATCCACTAAAAATAAACTGCCTACTACTTTGTCAATCCTTAATGTAGCTACAGGCCTGTTTGGGTGGGATTATACTACTGATTTGAGCATTAGTTGATTGTATGAAAATATTTGGAAAAATTAGATGATAGCTTACCGTTTTAATTGTTTGAATGTGCAAATGAAACATAAATATATAATCTATTTTTATTTTTCAGGGCAGGGAAATGAGTAAATTTTCTGTTTATTGAGTATGCTTTTTTATACATAATTTAAACTTGCATTATATGTTTATAAAATAAATCAAAATGATGGTTTGATAAACAAATAAACATTGAAAGCAAAGCAAAAAGAGAGAGAGAGAGAGAGAGAGAGAGCAGTTTTTTTAATCATTTATTTATTTTTCTAGAAATAAATAGCTCTTGTCATTGGTTTGGCATTCTAAAAATATTTAAATCGTCATTCTATGCACTAATAAAATTAACAAGTAATAATTAACTTTATAGATTTTCTTTTAGATAATGACAAAGCAAGAGCAATTTGTACACTAAGCTATCTTTATTCAACACAGTTACAATCCTTTCTCTTGGAAAAACCGTTCTCTTAGCTTTTTTTGACAAGCATTTAATTTGCTTAAAATCTCTCTGCATCGGATCATTACAAACCATTGTATCAGCGGCTTGAAAGTTTAGCCACAAATATCACCAGAATCTGATGCCCTAACCTCTAAACAGAACTGTTGTTTTGTCATCTTCACCTAAACCTATATGCATCACTTCTTAACTACAGACATTACAAAGAGGATCCACATACAAAATCCTACCTAAACCACAAAAAAACTAGTGCCAACAAAGAAACTGCTCAGTCATCCATGAATTAGTAGTTAAAATGCACCAACCAAATAAAGGAAAGCTCACCGACTGACACAAAGGCTTCTTAAAATAGTTTTCCACACTTCTGCTAGACTATAACTGAGCTTACCATATAAACTTGACATCAATTTCATACAAATATAAGAATTCAACACATAAACCAACTGCAAGCATCTTTGAGTTCTATTCTAGCCGCAAAAAAGTTAGCTAAGAGACCTCAAAAGCTATTCCATTAGATATCAGACTTCATGACTCAAATGATGAAAATGATAAAGATGATGTCATGCAAGGAACCAAGCCTCGAAAAAGATGTTGCATATAGATAATGCTTAGCTTCTTGCTTCATGAAAGATTTTCAAATTTGTCAAGAAACATCTATATCAGTGTTCATCACAGGACAAGTGCTACAAACTACAAAGTAGTTCAATCTTTAAGCTCTACCTTGCCCACCATTCTCCAGAAGTTTGGAGGGGCATCAAATATTTCTCTTATACCTTCTCATAAAAAATTCCTGATTAATCTCCAAAGTCAACCACTTCACACCAAGACGCTATATTGAATTTAATGAGAGGCTTTAAGCCATCTGAAACAGAAAATATGGCCTAATGTCTCCAACAAAAGCTCATTTTTATCAACAACAAAAATATGAAAAATTACACATTCTCTGTGCAATATCTCAACAGGATGCTATAAAAGCAAGCGTGACTAGTACCTCATGCTTCAGCCCTCTTATTATTCTAAACCAGAAAGTGACAGGTTCTATGGGTTCGTGAGAGAATTTTCATATTATATTCAGCTCCTAGATCTAAAAATGACCATCAACAACCTAATTTGAATCTCGTCAATGGTAGGCAGATCTAAAAGTTATCAATTAAGAAGATGTACAATGCCAAGGTCCAGCAACCTGTTAGTGGCATCATAATTCAGAGAAACACCACAAAAATACTGAATCAAATAAAAACCTGATATTCCATCCACATTACAATTTTTAATTTCAGTTTACAATGCACATAAATATAGATGTGTGTGTGTGTATACACTCATGAAACAAAAGTAACCAACATGAGGGGTGGTAGGAACACAAAACCTACAGTAGCATTCAGTAGCTCTAGAGTAAAACAATCTGATATTAAATTAAAATTTCCAAATAATACCTTCAGTTCTAGCATTGGACTTTTGGGTTTTTGCAAATACAGCTTTCTCGTAGGCTAACTTTGCACTATTTGTAGGCCATTCATCAGTATAATACTTGACAGCTATCCGCTTCCCATCAGAATCAAGAAGAAGTATGTTCTTTACCAAGGGACATGAATCCTACACAAGACCAAAATTAAAATAAGAGCTCCGCAATCATATGCCCGAATCCAACAAGCAAAGCACGTGGAAAATACAAAGAAAGATAGTCAATCTCCAAGTCTGCTTACTCTCGTCTATCCACATTACAGCTTTCAATGCACAAAGAACGACCGAATCAAGAAACCTAATTTATGTGAAGTCATCAATACTCGAAACTGCAGTAGGGAAATTCATAACATTGCAAGCCCAAGATAAGCTTTTGTCCCTTTAAAAATAATGGTTTTAACCTGGATACATCTCCATTCATCTCAGTACAAAATATCATGGCAAGATCCAAAAGTAATATGTCAAAAAAAAAGATCTGATTCATTCAAAAGCTAGAAAAGCATCGTAACCCCTTCCCCCCCCCGGCGGGTGCTAGTTCTCACACTCTTAGAGCGATAAAAATGAAACGAATCTAAATACTAATCCAAAACTGTAGTAGCTGAATCTGAATTGTAATCCAAAACTGTAGTAGCTAAATCAGGGCGACATTCAATCAACCAAATCGAAATCATACCACAATGATAAATAACCGGATCCAACGCTGAATAAACAAAATCCAAGCGCAAAAACAATGAGATAGGTTGCCAGAAAGAAAAAACATTTTTTTCTTCACTCAGTAAAACACTTACATCAAATCGGATCAGAGTCCGAGTCTAAAGAATTGCACATACGAAGCAATTGATGCACAGAATTGCAAAGAAGAACTTACTCTGTAGGCCGACAAGGTAGCCATGGTTAAATAGAGTCGGAGCTCGCAATTAGTGAGACTTGCAGGATGCTCGGGATGTTCTTTGAGCTTGGAATACTAGGAAAATGGAAGTACAGAAATTGAACCGATCGCAGCAAAATGTTTGGTCGGGGCTTGGAATTGGGAGGAGAAAAATGCTACTTTACATGGGTATCCAAGCAAATTCTCGTTGGTTTTTCTTACCTGATCTATCTCATCTAAACTCACGTGCCATATCTAATTTGATTGAAAAAAATTTAATAAATTATTATCCTTTCGGCCCCATAATAACAAGTTTGATTTCTACTTTTGTTTGTCTTAATATACAGGTTTTTTATTATATTGATTGCGTTAATTTTTTTTTATGATGCCTTAATTAATTCAAAGTGGAAACATTATTTTTCTAAAAAAAAATTAATTAAAATACTTTTCAAAGATAAATATGAAAAAAAATATAATAAAATATACTATAAATATGTCATTAATTATATTTAATTAATACGTATACAAATCTAAACAAATCTATTTTTATGAACAAAGAGAGTACTACTATAATATTGTTAGTGGTATCATAATTAATATATTTTTTTATAATAACTATAGTCATCATCACTATTATTATTATTATTATTATTATTATTATTATTATTATTCTATTTTATTATTATTAAAAACTTACTAACCTGATCCGAATTGATATGATCTAATAAGTTTTGAAAATAAATTGAGAAGAACAAGTATACTATCTTTACTTCTTTTTTCTATCTTTCTAAAATGTCTAATATGGATTTATTTGTCATTTGTATTAAATTTGAGTCTTTTGCAATACATTTTATTCATTTGCAAAGAGTAATATTTTTCACATTTCTTCTAATATAATCATTTTACATATTTTTTAACTCATGTAAAACTTGTAACTCATTCTAAAATTATTTCTAAGTTTGTCAACTAATTTTGTTCTATTTTTACTTACAAATTCCTTCTTAATCATTAAATTGTGAAAAGTTTCGGTTACGTAATTATAAGATTTTAGTTGTTTTAATTCATTTGAGCTCCAAACCAATTCGGAGATCAAATGTTTGTGTGTAATTTTCTAAAAATTTTCAACATCAACCAATATCTATTAAGATTTTTTGTTACTTACTTTGCATGTATATGGAAAAATATGTTTTCGTAGATTGTCTATTTTTACTTATTTTCCATTCATCAAGTTTCAAACCAATTTTAATACTTATTTTTTTCTATATATTTCAATTTCTACAATTATTCCACACATTCCCATAAGCTTTCAGAATTTTTAGAATTTATTTGATATTTATCTCAATAAATCCCTAACTAACTTCTTTTCTATATAATTTAATTTCAAAAAAAAATTGTGGAATAACCCTCCTTGCCCCTTTCCTTTCCCACCTGTACCACCCCATTACTTGCCAACCAGATTCTATTCTCTCTAGTTTGATTATCCAATCTAATCCTAACTGTACCCATAAATAAACCCACTCAACATCCACCAAACCTCTTACACTCATCACCCTTTTTCACTCAAGTAAAACACAAGCCACCTCAACCATCCCTCTTATATTTTCAGGCCAAACCTAGCACAAATCATACCGTACCCCTCACGCAACTCCCCTTCACAGCTTCATTTTCATTTAAACAAAAATTACCCCAAGTGGAGGCCCTCTTCCGCTCCCTCTCTGTCAGATTCTCTACAGCAGATGTGCTCCATTTTTTCAGTTTTCATTCTCTGATTTTTTCTTGCCAACCAACCTTCCCAACTTTCCTCTTCTTCTTGGTTCAATTTGGATTGGTTGTTGGTTGTTAAGGCTGCATTTTTGCCCCCTTTTGCAGCAAACTTGCTGTGGTTTTTGTCCAACATCCAACGCCATCTTCCACCCACCTTTCCTTGGATTTTTCATGGCATTCAACCACCACAGTAGAAACCTCCTTCTTTCCTATTTTCCTTGCCTTCTGGTGGTAGTTTTTGGGGTGGTTTAATGGTGATGGGTGACCGATTGTGCAATACTGCCATTTTGACACTAGAAAATTTTATATTTTCGTGCATTTCAAAAATTATTATTGTTTATTTCAAAACATAATATCTTTTTGATTTTGAATATTGAAAGTATAATTATCGTTCGTCATTTCAAAACATAATATATTTTTTGATAAGTAGAGATGATGTTACTCTCCAAAACCACATGATGATGATGGGTACGAAATTCAAATAATACAAGAACCAAACTAAAGAGGAGCATCGTCATCACATGAGAGAATCGACTAAGTGGGATAAACGGTGAACGAAGTACTCTTATCAAGTCATGCTACTCTAGTAGCTAGCTCTCCAATGATGTTCTTGACGAGTTGTTTTGCTTGCTTACTTTCCTACCAAAATACCGTGCCATTTGACTCATTTCTCTCTTGCCATAGATGATAAAGAACAAAGGTAAATAGAGCTCTTAGTGCTTCTTTCCTACATTTCGGTCTTCGCCTTTCTCTCATAACCCATCAAACCGGCTGACTCCATGAATTGATGGGTTGAGATCTTCCAAAGGATTTAACAATGGGGATCCAGACCTACTGAGCATAAGTGCATTCAAACAATAGATGGGCATCTGTTTCGTCTGCTAACAAGCATATAGGATACAACAGGGCGCCGTAACTATCCCCATGTTTCGTAGTTTTTCTTTTGTAAATAGCCGTCCATGCATCATGCATGAGAAACCATGCAACCAATTTATGACATGGAATGGGAAGAGGATTCCAAACCTTACGGAACCAATCTGCTTTTAATCCTTTGATCATGATTGCGTTATAAACATGTGATATGTGACACTTCTCTGCACTCCTGCAACTATGCAGGCCACCGGTTGCGGTGAAAAGAGATTGGACTGTGAGCCTGAGATTCAAAAATTAATGTTATTTTTAATGCTATTTTTGAAATAATAATAACTATTATTATTTGTCAATTGTAGCAATAAGTTAAGGTATTTGAAATTAATGATTTTAATAAAAATTATAGTAGATAATAAATTATTAATAAAAAATTGTGTGTAAATAGGTGGAAGAAAAGATAGAGGGTGAAGATAATGCTTGTTTAAGGGGTAGATATGTAGAAAAGTTAATAGAAAAATGGTGAAATGTGCAAATTAGGTAAAGCAAATATCTATTTGTAGAGAAAAACTTATAATTATTTGCATAAATAAATTAATCTTATATTTTTGAAAATCTATTTTATAAACAAAAATAAATAAATAAATGAATTCTCTTACCTAATCACTAGCCGACACGTTTCCATTATCAACTATCCCCCGATTCCTTTATTCAGGGGCTATCATCCTCTATTTTCCTTTGTTTGATTCTCTTTTCTTCTTCCTTTCTTTTTTTTTTTCTATTTGCCTCCCACCCTTTTTAGGATCTTCATGTAGGTTCCAACTAAATTTTCTTACCCCCGCCTTCTTTGCCACCCGAGGTTATCATTTTTTATGGATGACAAATTGTCTCTTGTCCTCTAAAAATTTCAAAGGATGTGGGTAGTCTTAGAATTTTGGAAATGTAAGGTGTGTTGGAGTTATTTATTTATTTGAAATTCATTTAGAAATTAAAGCGGGGTGGACATAAAAGTGTTATCTTAATAAAAAAAACTATAGATTTTGGTTAGTCTATAATATATATTTACCAAAAATAATTTTATCATTTTTTTGTCTAAATTGATTTGATTATATTTTTTCCAAAATAATTTCTTTATTGGCAAACTCCATCTAAATTGGTCCATATCTTTCCTCAATTTTCTTTATATCTACTTAGTTACTTTAATAGCTGCCTAATTACTTTTTTTTAGTTCCTACTATTAATTGATCCTATAAATAAAACTCATATCACTTTCTTCCTATTTTCACGATTTTTGCTTTCTTGTTATGGTAGATAGAGTGAAAAGAAAGCATTAAGAGAAAATAAGAGTGAATTTAACTTTATTTGATAATTTAAATAGGTAGAAGGGTTAATTTTTTTCTTAAAAAATAAGATTGATATATACAAAAGACTTTGGACAAAGTTGTTTTTTTTTTGCACAGACCATTTTAAATAAACTAAAATAGCATCTAAGTGTTATATCTTTGGAACAAAGTTTTAAGTTACCAAGATAACATCCTTCTTCTTTATTTATGTATGAGAATTCTGGCCCGTTTGACTTGAGTTCCCTAGAGTCACAAATTGAGCTCGAAAGAGTGAGTCAGCAAATCCTAGGCAAATTCATCCATTTTGATCGAATTCAAAAGGTCATAAGAAGGGTTTTGAGTTGCCTTTCGAACACCATGTGTTCTCCTTCGATTGGTTGGCTATAAAGAGCCCCAATCCTCCATGCATTGCACTTTCTTTTAGCCACTAAAAATTCTCTGAGTTCTGCATTCTTTTCTTTTCTTCCACAATTTGAGCACTAGCCGAATTTTTCTTACACACTTTCCTGATCCTAGCTCTAGCCCTATCTTGTTTTAATTGTTAAGTAAGGCAGAGTTAGATTTCTGGGAAAAGATTGAGTGGTCTAGTTGAGTTTTCCTATGTTTTCCCCGGTGGTATGATCTTTCCCCTCTATTTTGCTTATTTGAATTTTATGAATTTTTGGTGTTATACCTAAGTTAAGATTTTAGTTTTCAAGATTTAAGTGTTGAAGTTGTCACATATTTGAAAATCCTAGTTTTGAGGGATTTAGCCTACATCAAGTAAGTAACTCTTGCACCTAAAATGTTAGCATGTACTCCTACATGAAAAATGATGTCTTTCATTGGATCATATATTTTGGTAAGAATAAACATAGTTGTATACACGACTTATATGTTTAAAGGGTGTAAGTTGAGAAAAGAGCATGAAAAATGGAGGAAATGGCTATGATAATGTTATGGTAAGAAATGCATGATAATATAGTTAGAAATATGTTAGTTAATGTTGGTACATGCTCTATGATGAGTAGAAATGCTTTTTATATGGGAATTTGTAGGGAAATTGTGAATTAGTTTTGTGTCAGGGTAAAGTGATCGATCGGTTAGATCAAACTGATTGACTGGTCCCTAAAACCGATTTGCCTACCGAGACCTTGGTCTTGCTCTCTATTTATATCCGTTGACTAGTTTGGCAAAACTGATCAATTGGTCTATGAATAGTCAATTGGTTTGCCTAAAGGGATCGACCGATTTTAAGAAAGCATAGTCCGGTTGATTTGAACCAATTAACTAGTTGACCCAAACTAATCGACTAGTTGTTCAACATCGATTGTTTGGGCCAAATCGATCGACTGGTTTAGTTGGGTTGCATAATTTGTTGCTTTTGTGATTCAGTTATGTTTATGGTTTATATTTGGGACTATATCATGATTATTAATGGGTTGAAATACAAATTTTAACATGTATTATTGGCCTAATTAAGGGATTTAAAATAGATCATAACCTATGACATGCACTATGAGCAATGTAAAGGCTAAATGTGTAACTCAATTATAATTAGTAATCAAATGGGGATAAGAATAATGGAAATCAGTATGGATTCGGATTAAACCCTATGATGAAAATGAAACTTATTGGCCAAGGATAAATGGTAAATCCACATGGTTGGGGAAAATGGAAATAAAAAGGATCAATATGGCTTAGTATGGGGATTTATCATATCTGCTTGTATGGGCCTTGTATGATCACCCATCCTTATGAATAAAATACCAATTACTTAAGTTGAAAGAAATTGGAGTTGAGCATAGATCTTGGTTACTTGATCCTCAATTTTCCACTAGGGGTTAATTTACCTTTGGATGGGATCCTAAGAGGTCTCGGTGTCTTACCTACTCTAGAAATTGATGATGTACTAGAGAGTATCGATACTAAAGGGTCTGGTTACCTTGATGGTTGGCTTCATCATGGACTTATGTCCATATTGGTTGGCTTCAGCCTAAACTAACGTCCATATTGGTTGGATTTAGTATAGACTTTATATCCTTTTGGATAGGCTTCCATGTAGGGTTATAAATGAGCTAAGCCAGTTCAGTATTTGGCTCGACCCGACTCATTAAAAGCTCGGTTCGGCTCGTTCATTTAGTTAAATGAGCCGAGCCCAAGCCTCAATTTTAGGCTTGTTTATTAAACGAGCCGAGCCCAAGCTCGAAAAAGCTCGGCTCGGTTCATTTTTTTGGTTTTGGCTTGTGAGGTCGGCTCATTCGTTTAGTTAAACGAGCCAAGCCCAAGCTTAGGGGTATTCGACTTAGCTCAGCTCTTTTACAGCCCTACTTCCATGGTATGTGATTCCATAGGGTGGTACACCACTATTGCTTAATGATTATAAAATATGGTTATTAAGTAATTGATCATATATAAATTATGGCTAAGAAAATGGCTAATATTTGGTAAAAATGGAACCAATGGTATGATTGGTCGAAAACAAGTAGTGCTAGTTATCACGCTTGACTAATGGTTGACCTAACTAATTGATTATGAAATGGAATATTAACGGATTAACTCACTTATCTCATACATAAACAAATTAATAGTATAACTTGAGAATTTAGTTAATTGGGAACAAACATAGAGGTTGTTTCTTTCTCCTTGCCATTAAATGTGTACATGCCTACGTAGAAATGTGGTGGGTCTATGCATGAAGTATTCTATTTGTTGAAATTATGTATGATAGTATGACTTTATGTACTTTTATCCTTATGCATATATATGGCCTTTCATAATGCTTACTATAATCTATATTAAGTATGATAAACTAGTATACATGTGCATATTAAGGAAGTAACCTAGTTTTCTCAGTACCTAGCATACTAATATGTCCATTTGCTTGGTCACCTGCTCATTCCCACGAGCAAAGGATCTTGTACAGGTTTTTAGGGACGGTCAATAAAGGGCCTATCTTTGTTGGGATGTGGTTGTGAGCGATAACATCCGGAAGGTCTTGACGGGGTCCGTGAAGGACCACAATATCTATTTTGGGCCTCGTACCCCCACCTATGTTTTGAAATTTATACTTTAATGTGTGCTTGTAACCATTTGAATAGAACCCATTAGGGTTTTAGAATATGGTTTCAATCAAATTATTAATATGCACTTTGCTATTTTAGTGCTTTTACTGTTTTAGCCTTGTATCTGATATGGGGGTAAGCGGCGAACATCTAACCTATGTCCAATATGGCAGTAGCACCCTATTTTTCAAAAGTGTTTTCTACTTCCATAAGATGTTTTTAACAAAAAAATTTGGTAGTGAAAAATGGGAGGGTTACAGAGCCAAGAAAAGAAGGAATAAGGAAAGAAAATAAAGAAAAGGAAGAAAACGGAAAAGAAGAAAAACAAAAATAAAAATACATTTTGGATTAGGATTAGAAATTAGATTAAAATTGAACTATTGGAAAAATATTAATTTGTCCAAAAATTAGGATATTAATGTAACAAAATAATTTTGGTAAAATTATGGGTTTAAGGTTTATTTAAATAAAAAAGAATAAGATCAAATGATAAAAATAATTATATTAATTTATTAAATAATTTTATCTATTTTTTAAGTCAAAGGTTCACAATAATAATTAAATCAATAATTTAAAGATTAAAAATTTTTAGATAAAAAAATAAACATTTAAATTTTAGGTTATAAAAATTTGGGGTGCTATATAAACACTTGAAGGTTGACTAACCCCCGATAGCTAATTGAGAATCGGGTAAACCAGACCCATAAACAACTTGATTGGCTTTTGATTTACGTGATTATTTCATCATTCATGAGGCTATGTGATCACACAAGGCACATACAAAGAGTAAGCAAGGTATTTGTATATTTCTTCCATATTAATCCTTTCCATCCCCCAACCATTTGTAGGGTTTCTATTTATACTTGTCTAATATCAGTTATACCCATTATATTATTCCATTCAAGCACATTCCTTATTTCACCACCCTATGTCTCAAGAACCATCTCATTTCATATGTGGTATACCTTTTAAGCCTTTACAACACCCATTGTGTATGTCATGAATCATGATCCATTTTATCTATCATTAGGTCATTGATCCACGATGGTATATGTATTTTATCTATTAAATAGTCATACAAAAATCCCATGTATAGTATCAAAGCATATCCACACCTAAAAGAGCAAAATCCTAGACTAGATTTTCCTCAAACTGATTGATTAATTTAGGCAAACTAGTTAACCACTCATATATTAATTGATTGGTGCTACCCAACCAATCGATGGGTTTAAGTAGAAAGTAATACCATGGTATTTATAAGCCTACCAATCAATGGATTGGGTCAACCAGTCGACCGTTCTAAGAACCAATTGATCTGTTTGACCTAACTAGTCGATCGGTTTACCTTCTAATAGCACAAAATATTCATTTTAATGCCAATCATGCTTATAATTATTTATCGTACCACATTGAAATATGTTCTAACATCACATAATACATTTAACTTACAATAGTTGCATATTTTTACCATTACTCATCACAACCTAATCTTTACTCAAGATTCATGCTTTTCAATCAAAATGTCTAGTCTAGCCATTCAATACAATTTCTGTAAAGCTATATATTCATACCAACATGTAACATCAAACTTAAAGAGTTCCATAACATGAAAGTTTATTCATAATCCATTTTAGAAGTAAGAATGACTTATGTGATGTAGGCAAAACTTTCCTTAAGCAAGAACACTCAACCTGTGAAATCTTCAACTTTTAAAACCTTAAAAATAAGAATTTTAACTCAAAAATTCATGAATAAATGTATAAATCTGAACTTGAAATAGAGGGTAACTTAGTTGAACCCCTAAATTATTTTCCTTTAATAATTAAAATAGGAGAGAAATAGAGAAAGGATCAGAAGAGAAAAAAGAAATTCAAATGCAATACTTGAAGTGAAGAGGAAGAAGGTGAATGTTAGAGAGTTAAGTATTTTGGTGGATGAAAGAAATGTGAATAGAAAGGGTGATTAGGGCTACTTATGACCTACAATTGATACAATTCACAAGTTTGGTCATAAACATATCAAAACCCCCAATTCTTGCTATTCTAATTCAAGTTAAACGAAAAGGTTTTATCCAAGATATACTGACTTATCCTCCAAAGCTCAAATTGTAATTTTGGAGGAGTACAAGTCAATTGGTCCAGAAATATAATACGGAAGAGAGGAAATGAAAGGTCATCATGGAAGGAATTTTCTAGCCAAACAGAATCAAGTCTAAGGTCGAAGTAATAATTCCAGAAATGTGTAAAGGAGAGAGGTGGAAGAAGACAAATATGAGGTCATCTCCTCCCCTCAATTGTCCTAATCGAATGCTTATATCAATTTGAGATAGTATTTTTGGGCCAAATGCATCATAAAAAAGGCTAAGAGACTTTTAAGAATAATTTAGAATGGGTTAACGAGATTCCATTCATTAGAAGAAATTTTTCCAAAAAATTGAGTTTCAAAATATGCCCCTTAGGCAAACCAATCGATCGGCTTGACCGATCAGTTGATTGTTCTACAGACCGGTCGATCGATTTGGTTGAGTAAAAATTATTTTGCTAAAACAACAAACTGATGGTTCATTTCGCCTGAAAAATTCATTTAATTTAGTTTCCCATCCATATTTCAAATCAAAATTTACTTCAAATCCAATCATACTTTCAAATCAATATCAAACATAAAAAATTAACATAATTTCTCATTCAACACTTTACAAAAAGATGAGGTATTACAAGTTAGGTACATAAAGTATATTTTTTATGTTATATGCAGTGTAACATCCTATGATTTAGTTTTGGCTTTTGCAAAATCTATTTTTAAATAAACTTTTTAGTTTGTGAAAAATTGGGGTGTTATAATGCATTAAATAATTTTTAATTTTTTAAACACCATTTTCACTAGAGTTATACCAAATACTTAAGCCATATAACAAATATACCAAGATTTTTTTTATTTACAAATTATGTAATATTCCTGTACATAAAAAATGTTTTGCATCGTATATGTTCTATCATTCATTATCATGTTTTGTATGCCTAAGTATTATGTAATTAACATGCACTATATGTTTAATGGTACATCTAAAAGAGAGATTATCTCTATTTAGCACTTGTTTTATAGATACTACACTTTTTTTTGGTGTTTCTGTGTAGGAGTTCGATGTCATTTATGATATTGAGGACTTCTCAGGGTGGTGTACTATGGGGTTGGGTTTAGAGTCCTAGTTGTCTAGTGGCTTCATCTTTGATGCAGTTTTATTCATTAGATATTTTAGACTTTTTTAATTCTATCGTATCCCTTTTCTCTTTTTGGTCCTCCTTTGGGATGTATTTCAAGAGTCGATCTTTTTTAAACATACTTCCTTATCTATTCAAATATTTTTATACTTCTGCTTTATTATTATGTTGTGATTGTATTGGAAAATAGTTCATTCTTACCCTTAGTATGAGAATAGTGCGGAATATTATACTTGTGCTTAGAGTGATGTCAATACTTATATTTTTAGTATTTCACTTCCATAAAATATTTTTTTTAAATTTAGTTGTAAAAATTGAATTATTATAGTATAAGTACAAAAGACCACAACTTTCTAACTTTTTAGTAAATATTAGGTGAACTAATTAGTGTTTTTATGACGGTAAATATTAATGTTCTACACTTAAATTACACTTTATAAGATGTTTTTGTTGTATGATATAATTTGCCATTTTTTAAATACTATTTTTTTCAATGTCGTACCTAGTACTTAAGACATATAAGATTGCTTGCATTGTTAAAATAATTGATACAACTTTAATTTTGTCTTGTATCACCCTGCATTATGAAGGATAAAAGAGGTAGATGAGGAAATGAGAAAGGAAAAAAGGAAGGAATAGATAGAGACAAGGAAAAGAAGTGTCATAAAAACTAATTAATAATATTTTTATTACTATTTAGATACTTTTTTTTAAGAAGATATTATTTAGATAAAGTTGGTAAGATATGAGTGGATGAAATTGTATATTTTATTATTATATTAGAAGATAAAAATATAGAATAAAAAGAGGTGAGAAAAAAAAGAAAAATATTATGATAATATTACTTATTTCATTCGAGAAAGTGATAAATGGGGAGTACGGATGCATACAAATGATCTAATAACTAGCATATGATTTTATGTTCACAACCTATGTCATATTTCTGTACATAAAAAACATTAAACTGTCGGAGGGGATAAGCCCGTAGGGCGGGCCCTTCCAGCCCCTCGCTTAAGGTGGTCCGAGCCTGGACTGGACACGTCAAAACCCTAAGACACGAAGCCCCAACTTCATCCTTCTCGCTCCCTTTCGATAAAAAAGGGTTAAAAAAATAAAATAAAAAAACCCTTTCCGTTTCCCTCCTACCATAGCTGCGCTGCACTGCCGCAGCTTTTGGTGAGAGCTTCCTTGTTATTTCTTTTCCTAATTCTCCTCAATTTTACTGCAGCTCCATCAAATTTTTTTTCTTGATCTTCGGTAATTATCGAATATTGAGGTGCGTAATCTTTTTGTATACGTTGCTCTTAATTCTCTCTTTCAATATTCAATTACTTGTGTCTGGGAATCGGAGTTTAATCAACGACTGTTTTCTTTTCTGATTTTCTTACATAATCGTCCTTCCGATCATGCTTTTGCATTTTTTAATTATGTTAAGTGATTCCTATTTGTCATAAAAATGATCTTTCCCCCTTGTTTTGTTGGATAAATATTTTGCCTGGTAATGTGTTTCTGCTGAATAATTGTGCTCAGGATCGTTGGAGCTTCTATCCATTTTTCTGTCTGATTCATATCCGATTAATTGCTTTTCCCATCTGTCAATTCTATAAGAAGTTACTCGTTGCAGAAGGTTGGGTTTACCATTCTATAAAGAAATATAGGGACTAGACATGAAAAGGCGTGATGAATAAACTGTAGAGTGAGAAGATTTTAGTGAGAATGCATTGAATGAAAATGGATTGTGAGAGCTGTTTAGCCATTTCAGTATGAATTCATTTCAGTGCCCACTGCAGGACATATATCTGTATATCTGATTGGCTTACGCTGTGTCTGGTGTGCTATATTCCAACTTTCAGCTTGTTTTGCTGGATTGCAAAGATGGTGCAGTACAACCTCAAGAAAATCACAGTGGTTCCCAATGGGAAAGAAATGATTGACATTGTTCTCTCCAGAACTCAACGTCAAACACCTACAGTTGTCCACAAAGGTTATGCCATCTCCCGTCTCCGCCAATTTTACATGAGGAAAGTGAAGTATACTCAGCAGAACTTCAATGAGAAACTTTCTGCTATCATTGATGAGTTCCCTAGATTAGATGACATCCACCCTTTTTATGGAGATCTTTGTAATGTTCTTTACAACAAAGATCACTACAAACTTGCACTTGGGCAGATGAATACCGCGAGGAATCTCATAGCAAGAATTGCCAAGGATTATGTCAAGTTATTGAAGTACGGGGATTCCTTATACAGATGCAAGTGCCTGAAAGTTGCTGCTCTTGGTCGTATGTGTACTGTGATAAAGAGAGTCAGTCCCAGTTTGGCTTACCTTGAGCAAATCAGGAAGCATATGGCTAGATTGCCTTCTATTGATCCAAATACTAGAACAATACTGATTTGTGGATGTCCTAATGTTGGGAAGAGTTCATTCATGAACAAGATTACTAGGGCAGAGGTAGATGTGCAGCCCTATGCATTCACAACACAGGGTCTCTTAGTGGGTCATACTGACTATAAATATTTGAGATATCAAGTCATTGATACACCAGGGGTGCTGGACCGAGCTTTTGAGGATAGGAACATTATTGAAATGTGCACCATCACTGCTCTGGCCCATCTTCGGGCAGCTGTTCTTTTCTTCTTGGACATATCTGGGACCTGTGGGTATACCATTGCTCAGCAGGCTGCGCTTTTCCATAGCATCAAGTCCCTCTTTATGAGCAAACCATTGTTGATAGTCTGCAACAAGACTGATCTGCAGCCGCTCGATGGGATATCTGAAGAAGACAAGAAACTGCTAATGGAGATGAAAGCTGAGGCCATGAAGACAGTGATCGGTCAAGGAGGTGAGGCCAAAGATGAAGAGAGTGTCCTCCTAGCAATGAGTACATTGGTAGAGGAGGGGATTAGTGTAGTGAAGAATGCAGCCTGTGAGAGGTTGTTAGATCAGAGGGTCGAACTGAAGATGAAGTCCAAGAAAATAAACGACTGCTTAAATCGATTCCATGTGGCAATGCCAAAGCCTCGAGATCAAAGGGAGAGGCCTCCATGTATTCCTGCAGCAGTTCTGGAAGCCAAGGCGAAGGAAGCAGCTGAGAAAGCAGAAAGTGAGAAGAGGAAGACAGAGAGGGATTTGGAGAATGAGAATGGTGGCGCTGGTGTATACTCTGCTGATTTGAGGAAGCATTACATCCTAGCTAATGATGAATGGAAACAGGATGTAATGCCAGAAATATTTGACGGACATAATGTTTATGACTTTGTGGATCCTGATATCCTTCACAGGCTTGAAGAACTGGAAAATGAAGAAGGGTTGCGGATGGCTGAGGAGGACGGAGATGATTTTGTGATGGATGGTGAGGAATTGACACCAGAGGAGAAGGAAGCTTTGGCAGAAATCAGGAAAAAGAAAAGCATACTCGTTCAACAACATAGGATGAAGAAAAGCACCCAAGAGAGCAGGCCTGTCGTTGCTAGGAAATATGACAAGGAGAGAACCTTCACTACAGAGAGAATGGGAAGACAATTGTCAGCTTTGGGGTTGGACCCTGCCGCGGCGATTAACCGCGCTCGTAGCAAGTCTAGGGGAAGGAAGAGGCAGAGGTCACCTGAGGGGGGAAATGATGGAGGCGATGCCATGGACTTGGATAATGAGCAATCCAATAAGAGACTGCGCTCTAGGTCCAGGTCAAGGTCAAAGTCACGGCCTCTGGGTGAAGTTGTTCCAGGAGAAGGGTTGAAAGATTCTTCCCAGAAGGTGAAGGCCATCAAACTTGCGAAGAAGTCAGTGAAGAAGAGAAACAAGAGTGCTCGGAAGGGAGAAGCTGATAGGGTCATTGTTAATCTTAAGCCAAAACATCTATTTTCTGGGAAACGGGGCTCTGGGAAGACCGATCGTCGATGATCTTAGTTTTTATGTGGTATGCATTTACTTTTTTCTTTACTTTAGGTTGCTGAATTTTTTATTTTTTAAATTATATATTTTTCTTTTGTATTCAGTTTTGACTTTTGATACTTGCAAACCTGCGATCGGTGGTCTCCCTTACTGAGAGTAAGCGGGATTGGTTGTTGAGGCTAGTTTAGGGGGACAAATCCGAGCATTATGATCATTATTGTTTTGTATCAATTTATTTTGAGCATTAAAGATGGGCGTTTGAGACAATTTATTTTGGTTTCTTAATCATTCCAACGACAGACTCCGTCGGATATTTTTTTTGCCTTCTCTTGCTTGCATTTTCCCATAAAGATCATCTAGTCTTTTTCAATCTGCTAAAGAAAAATATACTAAGCTGGTTGCTGTCTCCGCTGGTGTAGAAATTTTGTTGATACATTGCAGATCTGCTGTGCGCCGAGTTCTAACCCACTAGGATAGTGGTAAGCTCCAGTTGTAATACATTTTTATTTGGTCAAGTCTAATTTCTCAACCATTTCCTCTCGTTGATCATTAAAGCATGATCAACGAGGTTCATTTTAGAGTTTAATGGGTATATTAGTATATATACAATGAGATTTCTGATGGTTATCAAAAATAAGAAAAGGTATGTTTGGTGTAGATATTAGGATATAGGTTTTTTTTTGGGTATTAAAAATAAATTAAGTGTTGATAATAATACTCAATAATACAATAACGTAAATAATAGTCATAGCAAATAAGGATGAAGAAATTAATTAGTGTAGATAAATTTTGTGGGTTATATAAATGGAAAGGTGATATATTGGAATTTGTGTAGTATTATATGATAAAAAATGTAGTTGGCTATATTTAAAGATTGAACAATATTGTTTTTTGAATGAAAAACAGCCTACCTATAAATATGATACCCATTTAAGAACCCTCCAATATCCATGCTCTAATTAACTCCAAACCGTGTTGTCATTAGTAAATTGGTGATTATCTTATTATAGTTGACGTGACCTTTTTTTTTTTGGCTCAAAGAGAAAACGAAACTATTCTAACCTTGTATCACAATGTACTAAAATCATTCTCGAACAAATAAACAAACACTAAAGTACTATCCTAAAAATGCTATAAACATCATCTAATTTTCATTGGGGTGTATGGTATGGAATATGACCGTTTATGTTATTCGATATTTGCATATCCAATCCGATATTTGAAGAGATTTTATCCGCAAAAGTAAACAATTGATTCGATTTTTTTTAAATTAAATATCTGATCCGGTCAACGAAAAGTCAAACAAACTAGATATTCAATCCGATAAATACAAATAATATTTTATCTGAAGAAAAAATATTTATATAATTTTTTATTTTATATATAATTATATATAAATAAATTTAGGGAGGCTGTGTGTGTCTATATATATATATATATATATATATATATATAACAAAATTCAAGGAAACACAATATAAAGAAGTAAATTACAGCCACAAGTGGATAAAACAAGAAATGAAAGAACGAACCTTTACTACCTTTCCTCCTTAGCTTTGATACCAGGATGCCCGTGGATCTAAGGAAATATAGTTGTGATC
Organism: Tamarix austromongolica; assembly: GCA_039764185.1. NCBI lineage: Eukaryota > Viridiplantae > Streptophyta > Magnoliopsida > Caryophyllales > Tamaricaceae > Tamarix > Tamarix austromongolica. The sequence goes on along the minus strand of CM077816.1, from coordinate 72,918,846 downwards.
GAAGAGTATGAAGATGAAGATTTATAGACACATGAAGTAAATTACGAACTGAGAAATTTTATTCATTTTCCTTGATATGATACAAGATAAGATACACGGGATTGTAAGTATTCTTCAACACATGAACCTTACAATATTTTATATGCGAAGCTAGGTTACAATAATAGAATCTAAAGTAAAGAAAATTACACCATGCTTGTTAATGAAATCGTGGTTCCCGTTATATAGACTGAGAATTTAGGAGTCGTATAGACAAAATTATTACAACTTTTAACAATTTGGGTAAAATAAATCCACTGTAAGTAGATTCGTCCAGATAAATCCACCAAAAGTAGACTTGTTATAATAACCCATTTTGAAAGTCAAAAGATGCTTTCTGCTTTTACTTTTGCTTTCGATTCTATAGTGACTGCCTTTTGTCTTCTTTGAGTGATACGTGCTTGCGGGGACGCCTTTTGTCTTGTTTGAGGCATTTGTACATGTAGAGACTATTAAAGAATACTGGAAAGTAATAGTCGTCTTCATTATTGCCGCCATAATCTAGCGATTTTGATGAAGAAGGCAAAGGGATTTTAATTTGTGAAAGTTTTTGGTTGAGGATGGAGATGTATTCTTCCTTAGTTTTTGCTGCTACAAGTCATGCCGTCGTAAAGGATTTTTGAGTAAGAAAATGGGTTTGTGAATGGTCTATCGGAATTTGGGATAATTGTTAAACTGGGTTTTGGGTCTTTGCCCATGCTTGGACGAATTGTTTTAAGATTTTATTGACCTCGTGAAACTTGTTCCACCATTTTATTTTGAAACGGCGAACAAGGGTAGGGATGCCATCAATGTAATGGTGTTCAATTGCCCATGAAAATATCAAGGGACAGAAAAATTTAGAACAAAAATGGAAAATGTGTGGAAGTTGTTCTTTTTTTTTTTTGGAGAAGGTTCTGAGAGTTTTGAAAGTATTTAGGGCTTCGGATACTTGAGAAGGTAAGATAACTAGTGAGGTACCAAAATCCTTTCACCACCTAGTGAACTAGATGAGTACATCAGTTTATGAGAAATTTTGTAAGAAGATTAGCCAATAGTGACTCTTTTGGATGTTTTGGGTAAAGAAAGTATTATACAAGGCATGTTGATAGTCCAACAGTTATTGGTTAGGGTGAATTTTAAAGAAGTTTTATATGATTTAGGGAGCAATTTCAGGATTTTAAGGTTTCTACTAGATTTTGAAAGGAGAAGAACCTTGTGTACTTTACACGTTGAGTAGGCTAATTAATTTTAAGAGTCATAATGGGTGAAAAGTTTGAAGGAGGTAGGGCCGCTGTGTTAAAAAATATCCATATAAAATAACTCTGGTTTGTGAATATCCTATGGTTTGAAAAACCATCAAGAAAATAGTATTTGTAAAGATAGAAAAGGGACGGGATTGTAGAAACCATCCTTATAGTTTGTAATGGTTTGAAAATAAGATTTATAAAATAGTTAGAATATTTTTGAAAACCTTTCTATTTTTGAACAACCTATTTTGAAGAAGGACTTGGTAAGATATCTAAGCTAGTAGAGGAAGATTTTGAAATCAATTTTTAAGAAGAGGTTTTTGAGAGGAAGAACCCTCCTCGATTTTTAAAGTAGGGAAAGGAATTATACCTGCTTGGGGAGATGGTATGCATTTCATCATTTGCTAAAGAGTCGTAAAAGCTTCAAGAGATTTTATTAATGAGTCAACCTAATTTTATACCCCTTCTTGTTTGCCGGAAGGAGGTAGTGAGGATGAAGAGGCTTCCACATCTTCTTCAATAGTAGCCTCATACCATGATTTTATTAGGTTTGGTGCTTGGGATTTGGAGATAAGTTGTTTATCTTTCTTCTTGGGAGCCATTTTTTGGTTTTGCTTGCAGAAATTCCCTTGTCAAGAAATTAGGGATATATTTTGATTCTCCTTTAATGAATTCTATATCATAATCAAAAACTAAAAGGACAGCTTTCCATCTAACAAATATTTGCTCGAATTCTATATTTTGAACATCCTTTTGAAGAACCTCTTTCACAGATTTACAATCTATCCAAGAAGGAATTTCCTTTTGAGGAGGTCAGATTGAAATTTTTGTGTGTAAAGAACAATAGAGAGGATTTCCTTCTTAATTGTAGAGTAATTCTTTTGAGTATCATTCTAGTGAGCAAAGGTCAATTAACTATTTGTTCTCACAGGTTTTGGATTTGTTTAAGGATTCCACCATAACCAATGTCAGAGACATCAGTTTCAATGATTTTAGAAAGGGATGGGTTGGCAAGATAGAGCATGAGATATGTTGGACCTAGGTTTTGATTTGTTTGACAACATTAGTCTATTCTTGGGTCCATGGGGTAGGATTTTTCTTGAGACGTGCGTGGAGTGGTTTGGCTATTTGGTTGATGTTTGTGCATAAATCTAATATATAGTTTAGACTTCCTAAGAATCTATGCAATTGTTTTTTTTACCCAGAATCCTATATAGAAACTTAGATGCAAAGTCAAGAGATCTTTCTATAGTAGTGATAGTTCCCAGGAAGAGGTAATGACCTAGGAACCTATAATGTGTTTGAAACATAGAAATTTTTGATTTAGAGACAACTAGACCGCTCCTCTTAATGACAGAGATGAATGTCCTAAGATGTTTTAAGTGCTGATCAATTGAGTGGGAGAAGATCAAGACATGATCGATATGGATAATATAGAAATTTGAGAAAGGATTGAAAATATCATTCATAATCATTTGAAATTCGGAAGGAGCATTTTTTAGTCCAACTAGCATAACATTCCACTTGAACTGACCAAAAGAGATAGTGAAAGCATTCTTATATCCATTTTTGGATGAGATTTGTGTTTGCTAAAAACCTAATTTTAAATCAAATTTAAAGAAGATGAGAGCATAATGGAGATTGTGGAGAATGTCGTTTTTGTTAGGAATAAGATACCTAATCCATTTTAAAGCTATATTTAGAGGTTTGTAATTGATGACAAGGCAAGGGGTTCCTCGTTCTATCTCTTATTGTTTGTTAACATAAAATGCAACACAAGACTAAGGGGAATGAGATTTGGATATTAGATGTCTATCTACTAGGTCAGTGATCTCAATGTTGTAGTGTTTTTCTAATTCATAGTTCATTTAGATAGGTCTAGATTCTTTTGGAATATTTTTCTCAAGGAAGGAATATTCATAAGGAAGATCGACGATATGTTGTTTTCTTGACCAAAAAGCGCTTGGGAGGTTAAAAAAAATTTCTTGTTCAATTTATTTTTAAAGATCAATTTTTTTTGTCTTAATGAGTTTATATTCCAATTAATTTCGGATTTTTACAAGGGAGATACTTTGATTAAGGAAACAACGGTGAGTTTGTTTTCCATGAACAAGAAGATTAATTTAGTTATGATAAATCAAATTTTCCTTAAAAAGGTTAAGGTTTCTAGTCTTGGAAATTTCAATGAAAGAAAGTAAATGTTTTGATCCTTTAGTTTTAAAGGAAATTCCTATGTGGTTAAATGGATAAGGAGTGATTAGATTTATGAAAGGTGTTCCTAGAATTATGTTATGACTAATGTTTGGGGTTATAAGATGAGTGGATTTAATTTAATTTGGAGGTTATTGCAAAGGGCATAAGCTTCACACTTATTTGTGATTTTAAGTTTGGAGCTATTAGATGCAAAAAGTCTTTCAAAAGTTAGAGAAAAGAATCACTTTGGAATGATTCCTTCTTTTATGCAGTTTAGGTCAGTGTTTGTGTCGATGAAGGCAGTGGTTTTAATCTGGAAGTCATCATATATTTTAAGGATGATATTGATAATATACTTTTGGAAGTAATTTCTTTTAATACATTTAGGAAATCTTTAGGAGTAGGAAAATGTTGGAAGAACTGATCCTCAGAGTCATCCTTTTCACTTAGAACAGGAGACGACTCTTCTATTGTTTTTGAAAGAAGGATAATAATTATATGACTATCATTTTCCTACCTCTATTGGAATTATTTTAACTCTCTTTTGACTTTTTTTAACTTTCATGCTAAAATTCAGAGGTTGTAGGGATAGAGTGTTTTGATTTCTGTTGTCGTTTGAGAATAGTGGTTAGATCATAATTGTTTGTTGGTTTAATTGCAGTTTTGATGGAGGAGGTTTTATCTCATCATTATCAAGAGACTAACGAAGTTTATATAGATATTCCTTTTGTTTTCAAGGGTTAGATATATGTTGGACCACTTCAAGCATGAGTTTCTGCCCTTTGGTTAGAAAATTTATTTGTTTTACAAATTCTTCATTTTCACATTCATAGGAGGAAGAATACGATGATGTAAGCTCATCAATTTGAAGACTTGACCCAGAGAGGTCTTCATCTTGAGATTCATCCTTAGAGGTTTCAATGAGAAGGTTTTAAAATTTTCCAAGTGTTTCTTCATAGAGATTGAGCTCACGAATTTGTTTGTTCAGACGGTAATATTTAGAGATATGGCCCTTTCTTCCACATTTGTAATAGGTGACATCCTTGTTGGGTGGCTTGTGGAAGGTGTTTTTAGGTTTTTTTTATGAGGTTGGGATTTATTATAATAGGGTAATTGCCATGTAGGTTGTGGAACATGCAATTTTTTCTTTGATTTTTTGTTCTAATACTTTGGGTGATAAGTTGGATTGCAAGAACCATTGCATGTTTTTGGCTTTGTTAGAGGCGGCAAGAATATCAAATTCTTGACATAAAGAACCAAATTCTTGTCTGATTGTTTTGCATCTCCCATTTTAAGAGTCTTTTAAGTATAAGATCTTGACAAAATTTAAGATCTTCCTTTTGGGTGAGGCTAATAAGTTCCCCATAGGTAAATCAATAAGGGATTTGGTTTCCATATGCTTCTTTGATTTTGTTGTTGAATTTTCCCCTGAGAAGTGGTGGCAGGCCAACGAGGAATTTTTCTTTCTAGAATGGTTGGTTTGATTCATCATGAAGCATAAATCTAGTAAGAAAAGTATTTTTATACTATTGAAAATCACTAAGATATTTACAGTGAAGATTGGAAAGAAGTTCAACATTCTTATCTTTAAGGTGTGAAGGATCACCAACATAATGGAGAGAAATAGAATGGATTAATGAGACAACAACATCAGGACAATCATCATTATCTTCAATAATGAGGTTGTCTTCTATATCCATCTTGACTACATCAAGGATGAAGCTTTGTTCATTAGGGGTGTGATGGAAATTCCACCAGCCCTTGAGTTGCCCAGAAAATCTTGCAATCAAGAGTTCTGTAATGGCTTTGTCTGAAGTGCCTATTTGGTTTTTGTAGGCATTAGCTGTCATGGTCATTTATTAAAGGAGGTTCAAAATTTTATACTCTAACATCCCATTAATATTCCATTCATAGAGGGATGAGGCCTTATAATTTGGTTAAACCATTTTGTTTGGTCTAACCTCAAGGTTGAGGTTAGGGGTTGTTTGTCTGGGGATGATAGCCCTTGAAGTGGAAGGTGCATTCCTTACATAGAGCCAAGAAAGGGTTAGATTCTTAATCTCTTCATTATCTATTTTTTGGGGTGATTGTGATGATCCTAAAGTGTTTATTTGCGAGTTTGTGTTCAGGTCAGGAGTGTTTAGAACCTAGACTTGGTTGGAAGAAGAAGTTGGTGAGATTTAGCTAAGTTGGGTCTTCATCGCCTAGAGGAACTCATTCCTTCTAGCCTGGATATTTTCTTGACTAGGCTTTGAAACCTAGAATGGTTTGAAGATGTGTAACTTCTTACTTTTTGTAATATGAGGAATAGAGTGTAATCCCCCAAAATTTTAGAAACTCAATAATTTAATAAATAGCTTTTATTTGAAATAAATTAGCTTTTAAAATTATTTAATTTAATTATTTTATGGATTTTTGAGTATATAAATTTGTACGATAATATTTAGTAAATTAAAATAGTTACTTTGTTATTTTATCATGCTATTTTTATTTAAATAATTTTTCAAACTAATATTTTACTAACTTTATCCTTTTTAAACTAATATATTAGATTATAATGAATTAAATTATTAAATTAAATAATTTATCAAGAATATTACATTTATGATTTTATAAATTCATTTATTTTATTCTCCCTATTTTTCCATTTCCCCTTTTTACCCTTTTCCCCTTTTACCTTTTCTTCTCTTCTTTTTCCCTTTTTCCTCCTCCTTGGGCCGCCCACACCGGCCTGGTCTTCCCCTTCCTTGCGCACTGGGCCACAGGCCCGTTTCTTCCCCCTTCTCCTCCTCGCACGCCCGTCTAGCACAGCCCAAACGCCCTTTATTTTTCTTTTCCCATATTGGATCGGCCGATCTTCCTCCTCTACCCTGACCGGTCTGCTCCGCCCTCCTTCCTTTTTTTTTTCTTCTTCTCCTTGCTCGTGACCGACCAGCCTCGACGACTCCATGCTTGCCACCACCGAGCCGCCCTGCAACTGCCGCCACCTGCCACCGCACCTGCTCTCTCTTCCTCTCTCTCCCTCGTCATTTTCTTTCCTAATTCGAACCAAACTAACCCCATCATCCCTATCCCGCATGCCCTCTTTCTTTCCTTCCTTCTTCCCTCCCTTTCCCCTGCCAACCGACCACCCCTGCCACCCTACTGCAGCCCCGACCGGCCACCTACTCCTCTCTACCTCCTCTTATTTTTCTTCATCCCTCCTTGCCTCATCCTACTCATAATATCGAGTATCTCCCTTCCCCGACCTCCCTCTTCTCTCCTTTATCCTCCTTCCTATTTTTCCCTGGTTTTTGCTCGCCGCCGCCAACCGCCATTCCAACCATCGTTCCAACCCCCTGCGCCGCCTTCTGCCACCACCTCCTACTGCCCTGCACCATCACGCCACCCCCTCGAGCCCCTACACTTCCTCCCTTCTCCCCCTCTTCTTTTCCTCCCCACTTTTCTCCCTTATCAACAGGCCACCTGCAACCACTCCCCCCCGCTACCGTCCGGCTGCCTATGCCGCCACCAAACCCACCATTCGACACCCTGCAACCCCTTCTACCACCACCATGCCTTAGTTGGTCGAAAACAGCCCTTGCACCCCTTCATTTTCCCCTCCTCTTTTCCTTCCTTCTTAGCCTCTCCACCTCAACCCACCTTGGCAGCCATCTTCGCCGCCTCGCCTCCGCCGTCTCCGCTACCTTTGGCCGCCAACAACCCATCCTTAGCCTCCACCTACACCCCCTCTTCACTCCTGCACCCTTACCTTGCCTCCAATCCTCCCCCATCTACCTCCTTTCCTAGCCTAAAGACCCCAACCTAAAAATAGTCATTTTTCCTCCTCTTACCCCCTCTTCGAGCCTTTCCTCCTTCTTATTGCGCATGCAGCTCATGCTGTATGAACAGTATGAGCTACTGCCTACTTTAGTATTCTAATATAAAATTTTGAAGGTATAATAGCATTTTAAGTTAAATGTTTCATTACTTAAGTTTTATAAATTTTTATGCTTTGGTTTTTCTTACTCCTAATATGATAAGTTTTGAAATTATTTTTAGGTATTGGTTTTGCTAATCAAAGCTTTGAATATTTAATTGGGATACCGGTAAGATTCGATTTTATTTTTTTTGCGGATTTAAGGTAATCGTTAAACCTTACTTAAATGCATGGAAAAACGTATGCTAGCACATTAGGGAGTGATTTTATGCATGTTTTGTGTTTCCTAGTATAATATATATATGGTTGCTTATATTGATTGATAAAAAGAAAAGAAAAGAAAATTATGATAGATTTTGTGCCATGTGTAGAGATGATACTTAAGGAATGAGTTTGATATTTGATGGAAATGTTAAATGCTTGTCTATGATGTATTATGTTGCTAATGCATGGATAATATTATTGTCTAAGAGTATTTTAGTAATATGCTTATGTAAGTATGTGATCTAATATATGTAGTTGCTAATGAGTACTATGTTAAATAATGATAAGGTTGTGGGGTTAAATGATAAGAATGAAGTGCTAATATTAGTATTTTATGTAGTGGTGGTAAATTCATAAAAGTGGTGTAATAAAGGGGTTAAGTGGAAATTTTATAAGTGAAAAGGGTATTTTAGAAATTTTGTAGTAAAGGGGTATTTTGCTAATTTTGAAAGAAAGGGGTAAAACGGTGATTTTGTAAGCAAAAGGGTATTTTGGTAATTTCAAAAGAAAGGGGTGAAATGATAATTTTATAAGAAAAAGGATAAAATCGTAAGTTGTGAGAAAGAAGGGTATTATGGTAATTTTTGAGGCGAAGGAACAATATGGTAATTTTATGATTAAATGGCAAAATGATAATTTTATAAGCAAAGGGGTATTATGGTAATTTTTGGAGAGAAAGGTAAAGTGGTAATTTTGGAGTCAAAGGGCAATATAGTAATTCTATAAGTAAGTGGTAAGAATGGTAATTTTGGAAGTAAGGGATAAAATAGTAATTTTGGATGAAGGAGGGTATTATGGTAATTTGCAAGCAAAAGGGTAATATGGTAAAATTGGATGTAAGGGGATTTTAGTGTATTTTAGTAATTTTAAGTGGAAATTTTATAAGTGAAAAGGGTATTTTAGAAATTTTGTAGTAAAGGGGTATTTTGCTAATTTTGAAAGAAAGGGGTAAAACGGTGATTTTGTAAGCAAAAGGGTATTTTGGTAATTTCAAAAGAAAGGGGTGAAATGATAATTTTATAAGAAAAAGGATAAAATCGTAAGTTGTGAGAAAGAAGGGTATTATGGTAATTTTTGAGGCGAAGGAACAATATGGTAATTTTATGATTAAATGGCAAAATGATAATTTTATAAGCAAAGGGGTATTATGGTAATTTTTGGAGAGAAGGGTAAAGTGGTAATTTTGGAGTCAAAGGGCAATATAGTAATTCTATAAGTAAGTGGTAAGAATGGTAATTTTGGAAGTAAGGGATAAAATAGTAATTTTGGATGAAGGAGGGTATTATGGTAATTTGCAAGCAAAAGGGTAATATGGTAAAATTGGATGTAAGGGGATTTTAGTGTATTTTAGTAATTTTAAGTGGAAATTTTATAAGTGAAAAGGGTATTTTAGAAATTTTGTAGTAAAGGGGTATTTTGCTAATTTTGAAAGAAAGGGGTAAAACGGTGATTTTGTAAGCAAAAGGGTATTTTGGTAATTTCAAAAGAAAGGGGTGAAATGATAATTTTATAAGAAAAAGGATAAAATCGTAAGTTGTGAGAAAGAAGGGTATTATGGTAATTTTTGAGGCGAAGGAACAATATGGTAATTTTATGATTAAATGGCAAAATGATAATTTTATAAGCAAAGGGGTATTATGGTAATTTTTGGAGAGAAGGGTAAAGTGGTAATTTTGGAGTCAAAGGGCAATATAGTAATTCTATAAGTAAGTGGTAAGAATGGTAATTTTGGAAGTAAGGGATAAAATAGTAATTTTGGATGAAGGAGGGTATTATGGTAATTTGCAAGCAAAAGGGTAATATGGTAAAATTGGATGTAAGGGGCAAAATGGTAATTTTTATAAATAAAAGGATATTATGGCAATTTGGAAGTAAGGGGTAGAAGGGTAATTTTATAAATAAAAGGATGTTTATGAAAAATTTGGGAGTAAGGGGTAACTTGGTAATAATGATAATGACGAAGGATAAATTGGTAATTAAATTATGATTAAAAAGTGGTAATTGGATAATTATGATAATAGAGAAGGGTAATTTGGTAAATTAACCAATAAAAGGGCATTATGGTAATTTTAATAATGGAGAAGGGCAATATAGTAAATATAAGAATGGAGAAGGGTAAATTAATATTTATAAATATAGAGAAGGGTAAATTAATAATTATAAATATGGAGAAGGGTGAATTAATAATTATAAATATGGAAAAGGGTAAACTGGTAATTATAATTATGAAAGAGGGTAAATTAATAATTGTAATTATGAAGACGGGTAATTTGGGATTTATAATAATTAAAAAGGGGTAAAATGGCAATTACAATAATTGAGAGGGGTAAAATGGTAATTATAATAAAAGAGAAGGGCAATTTGGTAATTTATCCAACTAAAGGGTAAATTGGTAATTATTTAACCAACTAAAGGGAAATTCGGTAATCTAACCAACCAAATGGGAAATATGATAAGTGTAGCAATTATGAGGGGTGAATGGTGATTTAAAATGGCGTAGGAGATAACTTGGTAACCTAAACAAAGTAAATGGTAATTTGGTAATTATGCAACCTGAGGATAATAGGGTAATTTGTCAAGTAAGGACGAGATGACTTAGCAATTATATAAGTAAGGGGTAAATAAGTAATTTGTACCTAACATGTCGTTGTGATTGTGAAATTTCATAATATGATTTAAATAATGCTGATTAGCCAAGTAAGAGTATTTGATAATTAGTAAGTATCACGAGAACGAATTCTAATTCGGAATTTGATGAGATTATGATGGCCTTAATGATTTTTCTGTGTTATCTTGGATAACCGCCTGAATAAGAAACGACGAATGATATCAGAACGATTGAAAGTGGATAAGAATCTAATTATTGTGCTTTTTGTGATAACCTTAATTAAGACACTAATACTTAAAGTGAAAGACCTCGAGATCGGGAATGGTGACTCTTTAGGGGTCGCTACCCTAAGGACGTGGTTTAGTCCACGATTATTATGGTATTTGCGGGTGTGCCTTTGTACCCCAGCCAGGCCCTATATCTTATTCTATCTAGCTCTACGGACCTAGTTAGGGGGTATGCATACTTATGGATTAGGTGTCTTTATCGGTAGGGTACTGAGTAGCTTTATGCACCAGTACGACCAGGGTACCTTTGTGTCCTTGGGTTTATGGTTGGAGGGTACTGAGTAGCTTATATGCACTGGTACGACCGGTGTACCTTTGTGTCCCGGGTTCTTGATCTCCCATCCGAGACAAATAAATAGAATTGTTGTGCTAATTAAAGAAAGGAAAAACACTAATTACAAAAGTGAAAGATTAATGAGCCGGGCCTAGTTGACTTATGATATTGAGTACCAATCCACCGGATATAATAGTGGCCCAGGAGCGTGTTGCCTTAGATGATGTTGATATATATTCCGATCCACCGACAATAATAGTGGGGGGTCCCGAGTTCAATAAAACCAGTTATGTGTGTGAATAAAGTTATGGAAAAATACTAATCACTTATAGTGGAACACCATGTGAGTCGGGGCCAGACCGGTCCACCAGCGAATAATAGTGGCCAGGAGCGTTTTGTCCTGGAGACCGATCCACCGACATATAATAGTGGTTAGGTGTATGTTGCCCTATAAGTGACCGATCCACCGGCTATAATAGTGGGGTTCTCGTACTCAAATGGATATAAAATATGAGATTGATTGAATGATGATGGAATAATGGCTTAAGGTCCGAATGTATTAATTTTACATTATGACATGGCTTAAGGCCCAAAAGTATCGATCGTAACTTATAACTTGTTATATATGTGATTGTTATGTATGCACCTCTTATTACATATGTATATAGCTTGTATTATGTGTTGCATTGTGGGCCTGTTTGTAAGTGTGGTATTAAAGGGTTACTCAGTACCATAGTACTGAAGGGATTCCCTTTGTGGGGCCCCTGCCTATTTAATGGGCAGTGCCCCTTGCAGGTCTTTTCAGGTGCTACTCAAGTGGGTAATGGGAAAGAGAGTGAGGAATTATCCAGTATCATTAGGATTTTTCATCTTCTCTTTTAATTTCCTGGTTTTAATGTTAATGTTGTTAAATTAACCACCATTGGTGGATTTTATTCTTGTAAATGATTTGATGTGTTACTCTGATTTAAAAATGGATTGTAAATTGTGTTTTATGCTTTTAGCCTTAGCACTTAGTACTGAAACAGTAGGAGTGAACCAGTCTGGTACTAAGTGTGGCGGTAATATCCCCAAGATTCACAATTTTATAATTTGCTTCCGCTAATTCTTTCTAATAAAACGAAATTTTTCAGTAGTGAATTTTGGGGGTGTTACATAGAGGTAGCTTAAAAGGCTAGGAGAATAGTTCTTTATATTTTTTTATCCAATTTTGTTAATTGCGAACCAATTATATTTAAATGAATGTTAGAGTAGTTATTTTGAAGAAGAATGTTTTTTTTTTACATTTTCATGTTCTTCTTCTTTAGGCATTTTATGAGGTATTAATTCAAGAAAATTATCACCAAATGTTAATTTAATGTTTTGAAAAGGAGGGTGATCAGATTCAATCGTACCTTTATCAATTTGCTATCTTTTTGTTTTGTTTCGAGTGGTTATAGGATTGATATTTTGAAAAGGAAAATCAATATTATTTTTTTGAGCATTAAATTCAAACCTATAAAAAAAAGGGATCTGGACCAATTCATTTTGGACAAAAACATAAAACTTTGTTTGAATTTCTTTATGTTGGTTAAGGAAATTCTGAAAAAACCATTTCCTCTTTTTGGCATTATGCGAGGCATAACAATCTTTTTGAAATATTTTTTTTTAATTTGAAAATATTTTTCAATGATATTTACAAGGTTTTCTGTGATTTCCAAAAAGGTAGGAGATTCAGGAGGACAAGTTACTTCCTGAGATGCTTTAGAAGCTTGTAGAGAAATGTGGGGAAGTTCCATATTGCGGTATAAGAGAATCTTTTTCTTTGAGATCTCTGAAATCTAAGTCTTATCATTACATTTGGAACTAGGTAATTTGACTCAGTTTGGTGTTTGGCTTAGTAGAGAGTTGTAGTTGATCATCTTGAGATGGTGCACCATTCTTTAGGATCCAATCATTTAGAAGGTAATATCCCTCCATTTGATTGTTTGAGGAACAACTATATTTGCTTTGGTAGGGTTCATTTGGAGAAAAAGGGTCTCACCCTCAATACTTTGAGTTTTAGCATTGGTTTTGAACACAATTTTCATGATCTTGTAGTGGACATGATAAATCATAGCCACGGGTATGGATTCTCAATCATCTCATACCCATGAGTTTTGACTTGGAGGGTAAGAGAATGAAGAATGTTAGGATTAGATTTAGCAGGGGAGAAATTAGGATAATAGTTAAAAAAGATGGGGTCATTACATAAACTAGACTCAATGGTTCTTAGGATTAAACCTTCAAATTTTTTCAGTCTACCATCCCGTAGGATAATAAGGATTGAGGTATTAAATCCTTCTCTAGTAAGGAGCTTGAATCCTACTTGAACAAGACCTAAATGTATATATTTGAAGCTAGTTTTGAAATGTTTTTTCATAGATTTTTTTGAAAGGATTTTAATTATTTCAATAGGGCTTGCAATTTATATGTCACGTTCTTTAGTTTTGATGACATAATTTGTTTGAAAACCATATCATTTTGATGTTTTGTGAATTAATTCATTTTAAATTTTGGAAAGTTTCCGGTTATCAATTGATCTTTAGAAATCTTCAAGTTCATATTCTTCGGAGTTAACAATGTTATCTCTAGAGGTTGTAGAATTTCTAATACTAGAGGAAGAAGAAGAAATAGATCTAGAAAATAAATTTATGCTTGCTTTAATAATGACTATATACAATTCCTACAGAAGAATAAAGTATGTAATTACTACCTAAACTAGGATTTAATACAAAAAAATTAGACTCTAAATGAAAGAACAACCTTCACTACCTTTCCCCCTTGACTCTGATACTAGGATGCCTACGGATTTGAGGAAACACAGTTGTGAATGAAGAGTATGAAGAGAAAGATTTATAGACATAGGAAGTAAATTAAGAAATGAGAAATTTTATTTATTTTACATGATAGGATACTTACAATCCCGTGTATATCATCCTATATTCTATCATGCAAAATGAATAAAATTTCTTAGTTCTTAATTTACTTCTTGATTTTATTTCTTCTTATTATGTGGTTCCTCGGTGCCGCCAAACACTCACGTCATCCACACTACCATTACAAAAAAAAAATTCTCCGTTTCAAACACATTATAGGTTCCTAGGTCATTACCTCTCTCTATGAACTATCACTCCTATAGAATGATCTCTCGAATTTGCATCTAAGTTTCCAGAGAAGATTCTAGGCAAAAAACAATTGTATATATTCTTAGGAAGTCTAAACTATATATTAGATTTATGCACAAACATCAACCAAATAGCAAAACCACTCCACACATGTCTCAATAAAAATCCTACCCCATGGACCCAAGAACACACTAATGCTATCAAATAAATCAAAACCTAGGTCCAACATATCCCGTGCCTCTATCTTGCTAACACACCCCTTTCTAAAATCATTGAAACTAATGTCTCTAACATTGGTTATGGTGGAATCCTTAAACAAATCCACTCTACTCACTGGAATGATACTCAAAAGAATTACTCTATAATTAAGAAGGAAATCCTCTCTATTATTCTTTTCATACACAAATTTCAATCTAACCTCCTCAAAAGGAAATATGCAAAAGAGGTTCTTCAAAAGGATGTTCAAAATATAGAATCCGAGCAAATATTTTCTAGATAGCAAGCTATCCTTTCAGTTTTTGATTATGATATAGAATTCAATAAAGAAAAATGAAAATATATCCCTAATTTCTTTACAAGGTAATTTCTCAAGGCAAAATCAAAAAAATCGCTCCCAAGAAGAAAGATGAACAACTTATCTCTAAATCCTGATCACAAAACTCAATAAAATCATGGTATGAGGCTACTATCAAAGAAGATTTGGAAGCCTCTTCATCCTCACTACCTCCTTCTGGCAAACAAGAAGGGATATAAAATTGGGTTGCCACATTAACAAAATCTCTTGAAGCTTTTACAGCTCTCTAGAAAATGATGAAATGCATACCATCTCCCTAAGCAGGTATAATTCCTTCCCCTACTTTAAAAATCAAGGAGGGTTCTTCCTCTCAAAACCCCCCTTCTCAAAAATTAATTTTAAAATCTTCTTCTATTAGCTTGGATATCTTACCAAGCCTTTCTTCAAAATAGGTTGTTCAAAAACAGAAAGGTTTTCAAAAATCTTCTGACTATTTTATAAATCTTATTTTCAAACCATTATAAACTGTGAGGATGGTTTCTACAATCCTGGCCCTTTTTGTCTTTGGAAAAATTATTTTCTTGATGGTTTTTCAAACCATGGGACATTCACAAACCGAAGTTATTTTATATGGATATTCTTGAACACACCAGTTCTGCCTCCTTCAAACATTTCATTCATCACGACTCTCAAAATTAATTAGCCTACTCAACTTGTAAAATTCACAAGGTTCTTATTCTTTCAAAATGGAGTAGAGACATTGAAATCCCGAAATTGCTCCCTAAATTATATAAAACTTCTTTGAAGTTTACCCTAACCTATAACTGTTGGGACTATCAACATGCCTTGTACAATACTTTCTTTACCCAAAACATCCAAAAAAGTCACCATTGGCTAATGTTCTTACAAAATCTCTCATAAACGGATGTACTCATCTAGTTCACTAGGTGGTGGAAGGATTTTGGTTCCTTATAAGTTATCTTACCTTCTCAAGTATTTGAAGTCCTAAATACTTTCAAAACTCTCGTACCCTTCTCCAAAAGAAGAACAACTTCCACCCATTTTTCATTTCCATTCTAAATTTTTCTGTCCCTGGGTATTTTTGTGGACAATTGAACACCATTACATTGATGGCATCCTTACCCTTGTTCGTCGTTTCAAAATAAAATGGTAGAACAAGTTTCAGGAGGTCAATAAAATCTGAAAAAACAAATTCGTCCAAGCATGGGCAAAGACCCAAAACTCAGTCTAACCATTATCCCAAATTCTAATGGACCATTCAAAAACCCATTTTCGTACTAAAAAATTCTTTACGATGGCATGACTTGTAGCAGCAAAAACTAAGGAAGAATACCTCTCCATCCTCAGCCAAACACTTTCACAAATTAAAACCCCTTCACCTTCATCATCAAAATTGCCAGATTATGGTAATGACAATGAAGATGATTATTATGGAATACTTCCTATATTCCTTAATAATCTCTATATGTACAAATACTTCAGATAAGATAAAAATCCCCACAAGCATACATCAGTCAAAAAAGGTAAAAGGCGGTCACTGTAGCATCAAAAGCAAAAGCAAAACCATAAAGCATCTTTTGACTTTTGAAATGGGCTATCTACTTTCAGCAGATTTACTTAGACGAATCTACTTTCGGTGGATTTACTTTACCAAAATTGTCAAAAGTTGTATTAATTTTGTCTGTTGTAATAATGCCTGTCTGCATGACTCCCAAATCCTCAATGTATATAATGGGGACTACGGTTTCATTAACAAGCATAGTGTAATTTTCTTTATTTTAGATTCTTTGATTGTAACCTATCTTTACATGCAAAATATTGTAAGGTTCATGTGTTGAACAATACTTACTATTCCGTATATCTCATCCTGTATCCTTTCATGCAAAATGAATAAAATTTCTTAGTTCTTAATTTACTTCCCGTGTCTATAAATCTTCCTCTTCATACGCTTCGTTCACAATTGTGTTTTCTTAGATCGGCGAGCATCCTTGTATCAACTGATCCTGGGATCTGAGGTCATCTTGTGTGTATATATATATATAGTTTTTACTTGATTTATTATTTGAGCCAAAATTTAATTTAGTTGATTTTATAATTTTAATGTAATCTCTTTTTAGGTGTTTATATTAAAAAAATACTATGCGTGCAAATGGACCCCACCCATCCTTTCCTTAATTTCCCCCTCCCATCTCTCTTCCTTTTCCATTTTTTCTTTGCGGTACAAACTAGTTTCGAAATCCCTAAATCACGGCGGAGCCCCAACTTCTTGCTTCAGCTCTTCCTACTCCCCACGTGTTCCCCTATCTTCTCTTTGTCTTTGATATACCCACGTCATTGCCATACCACCTTGCCTCGCCACCATCGGCTACCTCAGCGGCGTCTGCCGCCAACAAACATTCTCCGACCTCAGGTGAAGCTCCACTACCATTTACGGTTGATTTCAGTGGGTATATTTTTTTTTTCCAAATTCTAACTCTTATTTTGATTAAATTTCTATGATAAGTTAAATTCATTGTTGAATTGGTGATGTAATATATCTAAATAATTAGATATGATAGAATCTAATTAAATCTTGTGATGTAGTAGTTTTAATTTTAGTTTTAATATTGGATATTTGATGAGTAGAACGAATATTTAGTGAGTGGATCAGATACTTGCTTAATATATTAGATAGTATCAAATATACTTGCAATTTGGTAGTTTTTTATATTTAAAATTTTATTAAGATAATATCGGTTATATTTAATATCTGATTCAAAAATTTAAATATATAAAGTTTCATATCAAATATCAAATATTATTTTTAGCTATCCGAATTTTAAATATCTAATAATTGGATATCTGAAATATTCATCTGAAATATTTGATGGTTGAGCCATGAACAATCCTAGTATGGAGTAGAAACATGTAGTTCGTATGGAAATTAAGCCGTTGTCAGACGTGCCTGTACTAACATTAATGTTGGTCGCAGTTCTGGGGAATGCGAGCTAGGAAGCTTTCAATTGTTGAAGGACACTTGCGTGGATGTTATTCCCAAAAAATGAACGACCCTTTTACAAAATATATGCTTGATCGAATCGACAGCAGTGAAGAAGTGTCCGGTTTTCCCAAACGATAGAGCTGAGAGGAAGCTAGCTAGCTACCATTGAATGAACTTTGGGAGGTCAGAGCTAACTGATTAAACCTGAAACCCATTCCAACAAGTACATAATTTACCTGCAATTTAAACATAACCTGCTCTTATCAACCAGCTAGCTCACTAGTCCTAGGCAGTAAGCCAGTAAGCCTTCAGCAATTCTCATCGATCAGCGCCTGAAATGTAGCAGCTTGGATGTTCCATCAAGTCCTTTTTCCTCAACATTCCTCGTATACTCTGCGACGGTGACCTCTCGATACCTCGGAGGGTTACTTTCTGATACCAAGTCTTTTATAGGTCCAAAAACCTTGGAGGTAGGCAGTGTAGATGTGCCGAAGAAGCATGCAACAGAGATTCTTGGGCCTCTTAGATTAGCCAATACTCTATGCTCTACGCTTTTGAACCTGTCATTTGATATAAGCTGCAATATACCAGCATCAATAGGCAAAATTATTATTATTTTTTTTTAAGAAATGAACAAAGATTTTCACTTTAAAAAAAAAAAGAAAGGAGAAAAAGAACTGAATCTTCTGATATTGGCTAGGATTTTCAGAAGGAGAAGAGGAGGGGGGGAGTTTACCTGTAAAAGATCACCAACGTTGACCACCAAAGCACCAGGTTTAGGAGGGACATCAAACCATTGATTTTCACGAAGAACCTGCAGACCGCCGAGTTGATCTTGCAGTAAAACAGTCAGGAAACTACCATCTGCATGCTTTGTAGTCCCTAGTGTTAATTCTGGTTGTGGGCAGGCTGGATAATAATGGCATATAGTAGACATCCCTTCACTACAACCCATATCCTTCAGATAACTTCTTTTTAACCCAAGAGCTTCAGATAACAACTCCATGCTTAAACTCCCGAGCTTCATCACTTCCCTCGAGTACTCAATTAGCACCTCCCTACGAGTTAAAAAGAAAAGAAAAGGACCAACAACAGATTTTGCTCATGAAGGAGAGAAAACAAATTGGTAAATAATCTTGAGCAACTAAGTCTGACTATTTGTTACCTGCAAACAATAGGCAAGTCTTCAGGATTTGGAGGATTAGGAGCCATCATGAAATAAAAAGTGTCCCTCCAATTAGCAGCAGTACTGGCCTTACCAAACAGATCAAAGTTACTATTATACACAAAGTTCTTTGTTAATTCCCTTGTATAATACTCTTTCTTCACTTCATTATCTTGTTCATAAAATCTCCTTACTCCATCCAGCATCTCTTCCAGCAGATTAGGCGGAATCCCGTGATTCACCACTTGGAAAAATCCCCATGTCTCAGACGCATTCTTTGCCGCCTCCACGATCTGCTTCAGCAATTTTGGGTTCGCTCCGATTTCTTTAAGGTCTATGATAGGGATGCTCATTTTGTTGGTAGGATCTGCAGGGATGAATTTGTCAGGGGGGTGAATAAAGATTCTGGGAACCGTTGTGACCCCTCCATCTACGAGTCCCTTGACGCCTGCTTTTGTGTCATCAAAGGCTTTTAGCTCTCTAGCTCTGTCATAGGAGGAATCGGGTACTTTAGAACTGATAGTAGAATCCATGTTTCTTAGTTTGAGTGGTTGGGGTTTTACACCTTGGCGATTAGGCTGTTTGCAGGATATGGCTCAGCATAAGTGGGTATTATAAATGACAAAGCTATCTGGAGATGCAGTGATTTTATTTGCCAAAAGTGTATGTATATTAGTAATTTAATAAACATAGAGGAAGGAAGTAATACATCTAAGAAACTAATATATGTTGGTTTGTCTGCTTACCGAAAAGTAAAATTTAAAAGTAAATTCTACTTTATTTTGATCTTATTTTCTATACAATTCTTAAGGAAGGCATTTATAAGTAGATCTACCTAAATAAATTTAACTTTATAAATAGTCATTTACTTTTTTATAAGTAAAAAAATAATTATATTCATTATTAATGGGTGCTATTATAATTTATTTATTATTTTATGGTTAGTGTAATCTATAGTAAACTAAATATAGAATACTAATTAATTCGTATAAAAAAAATAGTTATTCTATCATTATTTTTTTTGTATAAAAGAGGAAGTTACTTTTAAAAAAAAAATAAAAAACTTTCTACTTTTACCTTCATAATTTTTTATTTCATTATCTATACATTAAATAATTTACTATATTTCAATGAAGGATATAATTTGAATTTTAGTACTACATTTATTAGTTTTTTAAGAAGTGCATAAATTATTAAAATGATATATATATATATATATATATATATATATATTTATAAAGATAAACTATTACTTCTAGAAAATTAGATATGCATATGAAATATAGAATTTTGTTATTTTTAAAGAAAATTAGTTTCGTAAAAGCCCAGCTAATAAGGAACATTCGTCTTTTGTACTAAAAATGTGCCTAGAAGAAAACAAAACAAGTTGAGATAAGTTTCTAATCTTTGAGTTTTTTTAATCCAAATGCCTAAATAAATTCACGATAATCTCTCGGTCAAGGCTGGCTGGCTGGCTCGCTCGCTGGTATGAAAACGATACTTGCTTCGGCAACAAGGATCTGTAGATGAAAGCAGGCATGCCCATCTATTTCCCCATCTATATGATAATTTTAAGCTAATTTTTTTTTTCTTCAGAAATTGAGGAAGTAGCTAAAAAGGTACTTGTTAACTAGTACCAAGTGTTACTAATTGAAATTATTTTGCAAATTCAAAATATAGTGGGCGTATGAGGAGAGAAAAGAAATAATGAGACAAAGAAACGTATAGGCAAACGGAGGCAATCGGCAATTCGATACGGTGCGACAATTAAAATGATTAGTTGTTTGGCTTGGCTTGGGGGCTAAGGCAATTACTTTCCAAGAGGCGTGTCTTGTATCGATAGTGGCGAGTCTAAAGGGTACGTACGATTCTCCATGGCAGACAAGATGGTTAGAAAAGTCAAGTACGATCGTTATCATCCGTTGGATTAGGTGAGTGGTAATAATAAATATTAAAAATTAATTTAAATAAAAAATTAAAAGTAAATTAGTGTTAATATTTTAAAATATTATTTGAAAAATATTGATGAATGGAATGAATGTTTAAAAAATTTTGTTTGAATTAAACTAAATAAAGGTTAAAATAAAATAAAATAAACGAAGTACGAGATACAGGACGAATAAGAGTGAATGAGACAATGAGAGTGATTTTATTTATATAAATAAGAGACATTTTTGTCTGATCAATTAAAAATATTACTTATATATTAACATTCACTTCCGTTACTCTTAAAATCGAGGGTTAACAAAAATAAAGTTAATTGGGGTGAATAGAGGTTAAACTTTAATTCCGATTCACCTTGTCGAGATTAATACAATTGGTCTCCAGTTGAAGTCAATAAATTGACTCACCCTCTTTTATCCCCTTTTACCCCAAAACAAACAGACCATTAAATATCTCCATTATCGACCCAAAATTTAAATTCAAAGATTTATATTTGTTTCTTCTGATCTTTTTATCTCTCTCTCTATCTTTTCTTGAATATTCGTATAATATTAAATTCATCTTAATCTTATTAAATTGGAGTATTAAATCTAATAAAAATAAAAATTTATTAGATCAAAAAAATAATTATTAAGCTTAGATAATGTAAAAGAGAGTAGAATTATCTTAAAGATAATGTGTGAATTCATTGTGCATAAATATCATTCATTAGCCTCTCTTTTTTTTTGTCTCAAGTAATATTTTGTTTAGCATTATGTATCTATTATATCAAAACCACCACTGCTGCCATAGTCATTATTATTATTTTATTATTTGTTAATAATAATGGCATTTTATTATTTATTTAAATAATATTTTTTTCCTATAATATATTTATACCATACTTCCATCCATCTTAAGACAATTTTTTTTCTTTTGCTATAGTATAGAACATTGGTATACTTCTTATAAATAGTTATACTCTATCTATTTCTATTCCCATTCTATTATATTTGTCAAACTTCTACTTGTAAAAATAAATAACTTCATCTACGAATATCGTTATATATCTTATAAACAATGTGGATGTTAGTGAAAAACCACAACAATTTAATAGGTCAAAGTTTTAACGTTGGTAATATAACATACTTTTCTATTTGACTACGTCAAATTTTCTTAAGTGTCTCAATGAGAATCCTTTTATGCTTGTGAAAACAAGATGGATGTGGTCAAAGTGGTTGCAATTGATGTATGGAATCATATGAACTTCTTATGTAGAAACTATATTTTTAATGGGCAAAATAATACATTATATAATGTGTATTCTTATGCAAAGATGGAAAACAAAATTTGGGAGTAATTGGATATCAAATATAAGACTAACTACACCAGCATTAAGAAATATATTATCAGTAATTTTCTTGATTATAAAATGATAGATGACAAGTTATGTCCAAAGTGGAGGAGCTTTAAGTTATTATTCATGACATTCATGTTAAAGGTATATATTTTGTTGGGAATTAACCAGTGTGAACATACATGACCTAATATGAAAGAATTAGGGATTCTTAGATTTAATAGAGAAAAATAATAAAAAATGAGAATTGGGAAAATTGATGATTGTATAAGGAGAATCAAGATTAATCTCTAAATTATACAAGTCTCTCTCTAGAATAATGAAGAACTAATCAATACTATCGTAGTTCATAAAAGAGAACACGCTAAATAGGTTTTTAAAAGAAGGGTAGCTGAAAATGTGTGATTAGGAAGTGATGCAAGTCTCCTACCAATACGAGCTTGTTGATCAACATAGGCTACTTGTGCAGACATTGACTTGGCTATATTGGCTGACAAATACCCCCGTGTTGACTAACCACACAATTCTACTGTCTAGCACAACCCACTCATCTTCTCTACTCCATACTCCATTTCACTTTAAATTCTCCACAAAACACCTCAAATATAAGTCATAAGCTCACAATTCTCTACTTTGACATAATATTTAAAGAAACTATTAATAGAAACACAATATCATAAAAAAATTGCTTTGAAGGACTTCATGGTAAATGAACACCAACTAAGTATAAGCAATACTCGAACTTGCTCATAGCTAATAACTTCATTCGCATATCTACTAGATTCTCCCCACCTTTTCCAACAAAAAATTTCCTACAACAATAATACCTTCGATGAAGTGATACCTTATATCAATATGCTTTGTTTGACAATGGAAATAATTTTGATTCTTTGTCAAACAAGTAGCACTTTGACTATTGGTATGAAAACATGATCAAACTTAAGTCATCAAGAAGTCCTCTAAGCCTTGAAACTTCCTAAAAAGCCTTAGGCACAACCATTTATTTATCCTCGATAGTTGAAAATATAATAACCTCTTGTAAAGATGATATCTAAATAATTGTAGAAGCACCTAGAAAAATATGTACCCACTATTAAACTTTCTATTATCAAGACCCCCATCATAATCTAAGTCAACAAACCTAGTTAACAATCATTCTACCTCCCATACTCCAAATAAGTTGATGAAACACCTTTCAAGTATCATAAAATCCACTTCACTACTTACTAATGAGTTTTCCAAATATTTTCCATATACCTACTTACAACAATTATAGTTTGAGCAATATCCATCCTAGTACAAACCATAGCATACATCCCACATCCCACAACATTATAGTATGGGACTATAACTTTAAACTCCTAATCATATTTGGGTTTGGGAAAATCCAAAACAAATAATCTAAAGTGAGTGTCCAAGGGAGTGCTACACAGGCTTAACATATAACATATGAAACCTCTCTAGTACAACACCTATGACAAGTAAAGAAGCTTTTATTGCCAAACTCAAATAATCTCCATGCCAATCATCTTCTTTATATCTCTAAGATCCTTTATCTCAAGCTCAATCTTCAACATTATTTTCATCTTGTTGACTTAGATAAATCTTTTGCTACTATAATCATGTTATCAACATACAAAAAAAGATACGCTAGAGAATTATCACCAACCTCCTTTTAGTAGGCACACCTATTATAGTCACTGTTGGAGAATCCATACTCAATTATAAATTGATCAATCCTCTTGTAACACTATCTAGAAGACTACTTCAGCTCATACAATGATTACTCAATATCACATATGATCCTAATTACCTTCAATAATAAAATTGTGTAGTTAGCATATATATATATCCTCATTAAACTCACAATGCAAAGAAGCTATTTTAACATCCAATTATTCTAACATCATATCCTACATAGCCACAAGAATTAGTAAAGTACAGAGGGAAGTATGCCTAATATTAGGAGAAAATACTTTGTTGTAGTTTACACTAAATATCTGACAAAACCTGCATGCAACAAAATAATTATTGTATCTTGGTTTCTCAACTTGTGAGGTTCTCTTTTTGAACTTGTAAATCTACTCACATTCACAAATTTCCTTCTTCTTAGTTGCGTTCACAAATTACTTTGTCCAATTCTCCCATATAGATTGCATCTCCTCCTCCACCACTCAATAGAATCAACACTAGCAATGAAAATTGAGTATAACATTAGCTCTTGCACATCAACAATAGTCTCTTCATTGGGAAATAAATAGATTGTTAACTCCTTAAAACTATATCTGACAGAAGCTTCAAAACCCTTTGTGTTCTTCTTGGAATGATCCCCCCTTGCTTAACTTGTTGCCTAGATCCACCCACCATAGGGATAATATGTCTATCATAAGGGTTTGTCTTATCCTAATTAACCTCTACTTCCACTAGGCTCATAGCACCATGAAAATTCTCTTACTCCACCCCTTAGACAATCTTATCATTGAAAAACTAAGTCTTATAAAGGAATGCAAACTAATTAAAGGTGACATATCTTCTAGTAAAAAATGTAGATACAGTCAAGTCACACAACCTATACTCTTTTACTTCAGATGTATAGCTAAGAAATATGCACTTCATGGATCTAGGCTTAAGCTTTCCATAATTCGCATAAGCATAAGTAGAACATCTAAAAATACACAAATAAGAATAATTAGTGGTCTTACTATACCATACGTCCTCGGGTATCTTCAACTCAATGGAATGATTGGGGGGTTCACTAATAATGTTGCCATATGAATTGCCTTAATCTAAATCTCCTTACCTAATATAAACTATTGTAATAAAAAAAAATTAGCCTTATATAATAGAGTCTCGTTCATCATCTCAGCAACCCCATTTTGGTGTGGTCTTCCAACACAGGTGTAGTGCTTAGTAATAC
The DNA here is from genome assembly GCA_039764185.1 of Tamarix austromongolica. NCBI lineage: Eukaryota > Viridiplantae > Streptophyta > Magnoliopsida > Caryophyllales > Tamaricaceae > Tamarix > Tamarix austromongolica. The sequence continues at coordinate 72,894,010 of CM077816.1, read as the reverse complement.
CATCTTCCTCACAAAAATTAGTGAAATTATACTCCTCAAATTCAATACCATTATTTATCTTTAGAAAATCACCTTATCTCCTAATATATTCCTTAATAGGGTCTTCTAGCACTTGAGAAATACCTAAAATATTGTTGTCATGTGCTGCCTTCAGCTATAGTTGGTGCTTCTTGTTTGTGGCTGACGGCTCGACGTTATGGTGGCGGTTCGCTGTCAGTGCTCTAGTAGTGGCAGTTGTAATGGAGGATGGAGAGAAAGAGAAGAACAAGTAGGTCACGGTAGAGCATTTTCCCACTGGTTGCTTGTTGTTTTTTCGTTGCCAGCTGGTGCATCCGTTACGGCTCGCAGGTAGCTAGAGGTGCCAGAGGTAATGGCTTGGTGGTGGTAGTGTGGTGTGGATGTAGCAGTAAGATGAAGGTCGAAGCTAAGGATGCAAGGCTAGGACACAAGGTGCCGAAGGTCAAACAGGACAAAAAGAAAGGAAAAAGAAAGAGAATAGGGAAAGGAAATATGGGGGGTTCAAACAGATTTTTTTAACAATATATATAAAACAAAATAAATATCTAAAAATAAGATAGGTAAATGAAATTTTCAATTAAGTCAAATTTTAACTTAAATACTCTCATAAAAAATGTATAACTAGCTATTTGAAAAAAAAATAAAAAATCTATCATATTAAATGATATAATTTAAGCTAAATTGTAACACTTATTAAAATATAATACAATTTCAAAATAAAATTGAAAATACATCATAGAATTAATTTTATAAAAGTTGAAAAACTATAAATAATTCAACATAATTTTGAAAAAACCATCCGTCAAACAAAATGGAAAAAAATAAATTTGGAAAGAAAATCATAATTAAATTACAGAAACCTTTAATTTAAAATTTCCAAAAAATCTTATCGACCTCATTAAAATAAATAAATTCAAAGAAGAAAATATTTGTTACAAATAAAAAGCTTGTTTAGAGCTACTTATTAAAAATAGTTATCGAAGATAATTAATTATTTTAGAATGTTTTTAATTTAAAAAATTTTCAAAATAAGTAATTATCTTAACTTATGTTTAGATTTACTTATCAAAAGTAGCTCTGAATAAGCTACAAATTGTTAAATTGATTTTACTACTTTAAAGAGATTTTATAATTTAAAATATTTTATTTTTGCTAATGAAATATAACTTCATAATAAAGTCGTAATCACACAACGAAACTATAATTGGAAATAAATTTAAAATATTAAAATAAAACACACAATGAAAAAAGAAATATATTTTAAATGAAAATCAAATCACGTGAATTTAATAAAATCGTAGTCGCAAATGAATTTATCGAGAACTATCCGCAACAATAGAAAATTAGTTAAAATTTAATATGAATTCAAAATCATCGATAAAAACTTAAAATGAATCAAAAAATTTTAAAAATATATTTACAAGAATCATGATTTAAATAAAATAAACTAATTAAAATAAAATTAAAAGTCAATATTCATAAACCCTTGAATAACAATTATATTAGATCCAATAAGTGAAGTCAATGACAAACAATCAACAACCCATAACCAAAATTCAAAAGCAAGAACCATAATGATGATTTTTTTTATAAAAAAAAACATATCCAAGGTTATAGACTCAAGGACACACCTCCAAAATATTTAAAAGAAGTGAGTTCTCAACCAACTCAATTTACGAAGAATCATTTAAGATGTTTTAAATTGATTTAATAACATTAATTGAGCAAGAATTATAAAAAGCAGATCAACTCAATAAAAAATGACCTTAATAGTTAGGTTTAACAACAAAAATTAGTCAATCCCAAATAAATGAACCAATTGATAGGAAAGAAAAGCAATTAAATATATATATTAAAGTAATTCTATTTGTCAATTCAAACAAACTCTATCAAAGGAAAACTTAATTTTTTTAATTAAAATATGGAGATTAAGGCTTTTAAACCCAAACTACAAATTATCCAATTCAAATCGATAGCTCAAAAATATAATTAACCCAATTCTAATTAAATTTGAACGAACCCGAGCTATTTGGATTAAAAAAATCAAATCTTAGAAATCAATTGCATACACAACATTCAGCCTAATCAAATTAATCATATAACTCGTATATACACAATCAAACAACTAATTTAGCTTATCAAATTCACACAATATCAATTCAAATTAGAATTTAGGGTTATGGAAATTATACCACATGAAAATCTAGATGAAGTAGCTCAACGTGAGCAAGTGAGACTGAAGGAGGGATGGTGGCCTAGTCGGTGGTTGAAGGATGAGGATGCCGCAACAGTGGTGGCTCAACGGTTTTGCAATGGTACAAACTAGAGGCTAGATATTGCTGCACCATTGTGTTGTTGACATTGTATGTTGCTTACGTCTACCATTTAGTGTTGGAGGCTACAGATCGATGGCCGAGAATGGAGGAGAGGGTACAGAGGGGGACAATGGAGTTGGGTAGAGTCGAAAACTGGGGGGAGCAAGGGAACGAGTTGAGCAGGCCTCGCTCCCCTGGTCACTAGCTCAATCAATCGTGAAAAAGAATATAGGAAGGGGAAAGAGAAAAAAGTCTATTGATAAAGTTACTACAACAATTAATTAAAGAATAACGAAAAGGCTTTCTTAATTATAATATTAAAAATTAAAACAAATCATATAGCTTATGGAAAAAGAAATAAAATATCAAAATAATAATTAAAATAAGTTGGAAAATATATAAATCAAATTTTAAGGAACTTTAAAGAATTTAAATGATTTTTGAAAATAGAAATATATTTTTAAATAGAAACTGAGATCATATGACTTTAATAAAAGTCATAATTGTGAATGACTTTTTCTAGAATAATCCGCAACAATAAATGATTAAATAAATTCTAATATGAATTTGAAATCATTAAGAAAACCATAAAACTGATCACAAATAAAATAATAAATATTTTCATCAAATTTCATTGATAAAATCATTAAGTTTAAGGAAATTGAATTTCAAAAATATGAGGTATTACAATAATTATATAAATAACTATAATAATATTTGGCCCAAAAAAAATCTAACAACCATGGGTATACTGCCCCCTAGATCCTCATCGCCTTGATCAAGTAGTGAGACCCCCATCCTATAGGCCCTTCAAAGCCTAACTTAACATATTATTATATTTACTATAATATTTATTATTATAATTTATATAATAATGAGAGTTACTATTATTATTATTATTATTATGATAAATTTTATTATTTTAAGAATAATTATTATTATTTTAATTATCATAATTATGTTATAATATTATTAACAATAATTATAATGATAATTATAAATATGGTTATATATTATGTTATTAGTATTTCATATAAAAATTGATAATTATTATAATAAGAGAAGTATCTCATGTGTAAGGGGAATAAATGTAACGTGCAAGGGATATAACAATACTAAAAACCTTTGTCTTCCTTATATACTAATACTAATAGATATATGAGTGGGTATTAGTTTTGTTGGTACAATGTTACTAATACCCACAGATATAAAAGTAGGCAAAAGATCTGTTGGTATAACATACTATTACCAATAGATAAAAATTTTCTGTGGAAAAAACTTTCTTCATTGCCCATAAAAAAAATATTTGTTGGTATTAATAACTTTTGCCAACAAAAAATAATCTGTGACTAAATTTTTGATGGCACAAGTCACATATTTTGTAGTGTACTCTAGTTCAAACGACCGTGAACAATTAGTCTAGTGTAATTCACTAGAATGTATTCAATCTAATTCATTAAATAATTTTGTGATTAATAAATTAAATTGAACCCATGAAGCACCACCATTGTAATTAATAGTCCTTAAGAAGCAAACATCTACTTTTATAATCGTTTGTTTTTGTGTTCATATGCTAAGTTGTGACATAGATTTAAACCTTTTAGTTATAGTCAACTTCTAGGTGAATTAAATTTCGTCAAACTTGAATCATAATAGTAATTTCTAACATAAAAACAACACATAAGAACTATTAATACAACACACACGTTAATTCGTCATTATGATACCGAAACATACCTAATTAAATCCTAGAGAATATATCTACTCACTAATAATTGTGATAAAATGTGATAAATGAAATGCAAGACCATAAATAGTATGAAACATAGTAAATAACAAGAGAAAGATAAAAAGATAGAACAATAGATCACGAACATTAAATCCATATGTAAAAGGTATGTACACAAACCAAAATTAAAGCTAAAACTAATATTAGATTGAGAGAATCCAAGGTACAAAGATAGATTTTTAGTCTAGACAAAAAGAAGCCTAAAATGTTCTATCATGCAAAATCATAAGAGAGGATCGAGTTGTGCTTTAAAAATAGGAAATCGTCTGCTGCATGGGTGTGCCTAGCTTGAACGGCTGAACCATATAGCTTTGCTTCTCTCACTCTTGCGTGTAAATGGATGTTACATGTCCATGATGATATTGCATAGGTAAACCGTGCAGCTTCCTCTTCCTCAATCTTTTGTTGTTTTTATTCCCTTTTGGTGCACAATTGTTCCATGCCTATGCGCTAGACCTTTCACAGCTATGCCTTGGCCACCATGTGGATTTTTCATCCTCTTTTATAAATCCTTACCCTTCCTATATGCTTATGTGTTGGCTTTAGTACTCGGTTACCTTACTCTATACGTAGCATACTGATCACCCGTTTCATGGGTGCTGCTCATTCCCACGAGTAGTATGCCCTTCTAACTTTGTGCAGGTGGGCGAGACATCATTTGGGACTGTGTGTTGAGCATATGTTGGCTCCAAGTCCGAGAGTTTCGTGGCTGTATTCATTCTTTATGTGATTTTTTTCCGTTTGTTATTTTGTTTGTATTGAATTTTTCATTTTAGATTTATTACCTTGCATTGAGTATTTTAAATAAACCTTTTATTGGTTGTAAGCTCATTTTCTTTTGGATATGAGTTATAATTCTTTACGCGTACTCTGATTTTGTTGTATGATCCTTTCTAGTTCTTCATGAAATGTTGGTTTGAGTTTAAATGTTAATCTTTTCTCTAGACTTAGCACTTGGTACTGGAATAGTCAGAGAGAATCGGTCTGATACTAAGTGTGGCGGTAACATCCCCAGAATTCATAAGTTTTAATTTAAATTCTTCTACTTTAAAAAAAAGTAGTAAATTTTGGGGTGTTACAATTTGGTATCAGAGCGGTTGATCATTTCGATCACGTTCTTCCGATTTTAAACTTGAATGCTCTTCTGATTTTTAAACTTTTTAATTTGATACCACAAGTTGGTATTGAAGCTGATTTCAACCATGCTCTTTCGTTTTAAAAATTTTTAAGCTGATACCACAAGTTGGTATCAGAGTGGTTGATCTTTTTGACCAAGCCTGTTTTCAAAATTAAATTTGGTTTATGAAAATTTTAATGAATTTTGAAGTATGTTTCGACTGTCCTTCTATTTTTAATCTTTTAAGCTGATACTACAAGTGGTATCATTTTTAAAATGAATTTGGATTATAAAGTTTTCCCTTGATTTCCAATCGTTTTTTAATCCAAAAGGATTTTTTTATTTTTTTTAAACGTTTTCATTCCATTCATGGTGAGAATCGAAGGGTAGAATTTTAATTAAGTTTATTCTTAAGAGGGTAGTTTTTTATAAGCATCGTTTTTCGTATGGTGTCCCTATCCGCTTAGAGCGTTTTCTCCCTAACCCTAGGCGCTCCCGGAGACTTCGGAAGCGAAGTCTGTTTTTAAGGGGGTAGTAATAAAATGCCTCGAAAATTTCTAATTTTAAAAATTAAATTTAAATGAGGCTTTATTATGAAAATTAATTAAATAAATTATTTTTATTAAAATTAAAGGGAATTGATTAGGGTTATTCAAGAATAAATTTATAAGTATTTTAATTAGGAGAAATTTTAGTATTTTAGCTAGTTAAGGATTTTATTTTGGAAATTTATTAAATAAATTATTTTATTTAAAAACAAGAAGGAGAAAATAATTTCAAATTAATATTAATTTTATAAATAATTTAATGGAAGAAAATTAGGGTGTTTTGCTAATTAAAATGGAATTTATGGAAAATCTTTTAAAAATCCTAATTTAGCCTAAAAATGGATTTAAATATTATTTTATTTAAATATTATTATTTTTAAATATCCCAAATATTTTAATTAATTTAAATATCCAATCTAATTATTTTTCCTTTCTTCCTTTTTCTTTCTTTTTCTTCTTCTTTTCCTTTTCTTTTTCCCCTCCCGACCTAGGCCAGCTCGCGACCTAGTTCCCTTTCTTCCTTCCTTCAGCGCAGCCTAGCTAGCGCTAATGGTGCCTCTTTCCTTCTCTCAGCGCCGCGTTTTACCTCTTTTCCCCCTATAACGCTGTGTTTTGATAAAAAAAAATTATGCAACACTGCCCGGCTGGTTCTTTCCCCCTTTTTCCTTTCTTTCTTTTTCTTCTGGACAACCAGTCCGCCCCCCCCCCTTCTTCTTTATCCAGCCCCTCGCACCTGCCATTCCTGCCGCTGACCTGCACCGCTCGTCCCTGGTTTTTCACCGCCAGTTAGGCCCTATTAACCGGCCATTTTTCTTCCTCTCTCTTCCCCCTGATTTAGCGACCACATAGACAAATCCAACTCTCTCTGTTATCGCACGATCCTCTCTCTCTCTCTCTCTCCCGCGCACAACCCTTGCCCATTTTTATTTCTACCAGCGAACCCTAACCCTACTTGCTTACCCCCTTGCCGACTCACAAAACCCTAACCTCCCTTCTAAAATCTATAAATACCCTCATAAGCTGCCTTGTATCAAGTTTTTGGTCTCCAACCCAGAAATCATCCCTTTTCATCGCCGTCCCTTTAGACACCTCGTCCACCACCTCCGGCCAAGGCCACCACCACTGCTGCCGTGTGCCACCACCTCCATTATGTTCCTCTCCCTCTAGGCAGTCTCAAAGACCGCAACTCCCACCTCCATTCTCCCTATCTTTTTCCTAGCATTTAACTTTTACCCTTTTCTTTACTTTTTCAAGCCACCGCCGCCGCCGCCGCCATGCATCACCGCCAATGCCGCCTATCCCCACCAACCTAAGGTTGAATCCTAGACCCTTTGAACCCTTCTCCCTATTTTTATAAGTCTTAATTTATTTTATTTCATTTATTTGAATATAAATACTATTATTATTATTTCAATTACTAATATGTGTTATTAGTATTATTTGTATTAATGTTTTTATTATTATTTCTGTTGAGGGCTGAAGCCCTATTGTATTTTTTATTTCAATTTTATTATTGTTGTTGTTGTTTCTATTATTATTATTAATATGTGTTTATTATTATAATTATTATTTTCATTATTACTATTTCAAATTACTATTATTATTATTTCATTATTAATACTACAACTACTTTACTATTAGTTTTTCTATTATAATAATAATTATTATTGTTATTGTTATTATTAATAATATTATTATTATCATTATTATTTAATAAGTTTATTGTTGTTCAATGTAGGGTAGAAACCCTACTTCATTTTATTTTTGAATATTATCCTTACTATTATTACCATTATGGTCATTATTATTTTTGTAATATTATTATTATTTTTATCATTATTATTATTACTAAATTTTATTATTAGAGTTACTAATGTTATTATTAGTATTATTTTGAAAAAGTGGCCGAAGCCCTTATTTCACTATGTTTTTGTGTAATGCCCTTTTTATTATTATTGTTACTATTTTTATTATTCTTGTTAATATTAATATTGATATTATTTTTGGTATTTTGCTATTATTATTTTAGCATTTTATCAAAAGCCTAGTCTTAGAATAAGTTAGTATTTAATAGCATTTTTGGTAGGAGGGAATCTAATTCTAGTTTTTCCCTCATAATAGGTGAGACCAGTCAAAGCCCTAAGGAGGCGTAGGAGCGTACTCCAAGACCGGTGTCGTTTTAGGTAAGGGGTTACTAAGGCCTATTGTGTGTTGATATGCATTATATGCTTTGTATGATATACATCCTATGTTTCTTATTGTAATTATTTCATATGTGGTATAATGTGGAGTTGAAGTATGTTTTTGTATGGCATGTCTACTATATATGATGAAATATTGTGGTATGTGATGATATGTGTTGTGACCCTATAAGACATGCATGTGAGGATGTATAAAAGTGGTATTGTGTGGGGAAAAGGTTAAAAATGGAAAATGGGAAGTAAGTTGACTAAAGGGGAAATGGGTTGACCTAAGTATTTTAATGATCTATAAGTAGAGGAATAAAATGGGGAATTTAGGGTTTCGTGTGAAAGAATTTAATTTATAATTTTGTATGGGAGAATCGAATTTATGGTTTTATATGGGAGAATCCAATTTATAGTGTTATATGGGAGAATATATTTTATGGTTTTATATGGGAGAATCTAATTTATGGTTTTGTGTGGGAGAATATAATTTATGGTCTTATTTCAGAGAATATAATTTATGGTCTTATTTCAGAGAATATAATTTATGGTGTTGTGTGGGAGAATATAATTTATGGTTTTATATGGTAGAATATAATTTATGGTTTTGTATGGGAGAATCTAATCTATGTTTTTGCATGGTTTCGTTTGGGAGAATTTAATCTATGGTTGTGCATGGGAGAATCTAAACTAGGGTTTGATATGGATGGATTTAGGGTTTTACATGGTAGATGTTATGGTATTGTATGGGAGAATCGAATCTAGGATTTTGCAAGGTTGAATCTAGGGTTTGTTATGGATGAATATTTGGTTTTGTATAGATTGAATTTAGGGTTTGGTATGGATGAATCTTTGGTTTTATATAGGGTTTGGTATGGATGAATCTTTGGTTTTGTGTGGATTGAATTTAGGGTTTTGTATGGAGGAATCTTGGGTTTTACATGAAAGAATTTAGGGTTTTGCATGGTTGATTCTAAGGTTTTTACATAGGAGCTTAGGGTTTGCATGAAAAGTTCAAAAGGTTGTATGGGATGTATAAAGTCTGCATAGGAGTGAAATTTATGGATGGAAAGATAATTTGGGATGTGAGGAAGGTAATGTAAGTGTTGTTTGGGTGTTTGAACACTTTGGATGGAAAATAGTATGTGGAGCCTTATATTGGTATGTAGGGGACTGAGCTAGGTTTTTGTAGACAATTAGGGTTTGGTGTGACTGCTTAGAGTTTTTGTGGTATCATGTGTTTGTGGTGATTAGGTGTAGTTATGAGGATGGTATTTATGATTTATGATGTGTAAAGTGTAAAGGGAGTGATTTATGCATGTCCATGGTAAAAGCTTTTGAATAAGATACTTAAAACATTAATCATGTAAAGAGGAAGATGTTGAGCCGGGCCCAGACCGATCCACCAATAGTGGCAGGGTATGTTACCCTCGCGACTAATCCACCTGCTAAAATGATGGCAGGGCATGTACCCTCGCGACCGATCCACCGACTAAAATAGTGGAGTTTCCATACTTGTATGAACTTGATAAAGAAAATGGCGTGAATTGAATTCTAATAAAAGATTAATAAAATAATTAATCTGGAATAATCATGTACTATATGTGTGGCCTAGATCATTTGTAGGTTGTATAATTTCCTTCATGACCTTATGTACTATATGTGTGGGTTTGAAAGTGTAAGTTGAGTATTATTTTGCATAATTTTATATGCTTATGTGTTGGCCTTAGTGTTTGGTTACCTTACTCACTACGTAGCGTACTGATCACCCGTTTCATGGGTGCTACTCATTCCCATGAGTAGTATACCCTTCTAACTTTGTGCAAATGGGCGAGATATCATTCAGGACTGTGTGTTGAGCATGTTTTGGCTCCAAGTTTGAGAGTGGCGTGGCCGTATTCATTCTTTATGTGACCTATGTCCGTTTGTTATTTCATTTGTATCGAATTTATCGTTTTTGATTTATTACCTTACATTGAGTATTTCAAATAAATCTTTTATCGGTTGTAAGCTTATTTTCTTTTGGATAGGAATTATAATTCTTTACGCGTACTCTAATTTTGTTATATGATCCTTTCTAGTTCTTCATGAACTGTTGGTTTGAGTTTACATGTTAATCTTTTCTCTATCATTAGCACTTGGTACTGGAACGGCATGAGAGAACCGGTCTGGTACTAAGTGTGGCGGTAACATCCCCAGAATTCACAAGTTTTAATTTAAATTCTTCCGCTTTAAAAAAAAAGTAGTGAATTTTGGGGTATTACATTTTGTATGAATCCCTATAAAACAAATACTAAGATAGTGGTTGTGAGAACAAGATACATAAACGACCATTATGTTCATGAATTATATAAAATAAGGTCACAAAATAGAAGCAAAGCAATATGAAAATATAGAAAATAATTTATCCATCTCCATAACTATATCCATAATCTATAAAATTACCTCCCTCTCTCTCTCTCACACGCACATACAAACACACACGCGCGCGTATATTTTTAGGGTCAAAGTTGAAATGTATTATTTATTTTGGTTTGTGTATTGAAAAAAAAATATATATTGCATTAGATAAAAGATTATTCATTGAATATCAGATATTCGGTGATTATGGATGAATCAATGTTTGCTTAATCATATTCGGGTGTAGATATGTGTGTAGATGTATTTATTCAAATCGAGTAATAATAAGAGATTTCTAATATGAATCTAATTCGTTATTACCATTACTTTGTTCCATGGCATGATTTGAAAAGGAATTTTTCTTCTTGGTAGTGTCTTGGGGGGGGGGAATCACATGGGAATATAAGAAGTAACATTATTGAAATTTGGATCATGTGAAAATGGTACTTTAAAATGGTTGTAATAGGAAGCATACAAGGAACCAAAAGGATTCCCAACATCCATTGTATGATATTTGTTCCTTAACTTTGTATCTTGCTCATGAAACATGATTACTCTTCTATTGACACCTCTGACCTCACAAAATATCACCATGTAATGGTAATAACATAAATATAAATTCATGCATTTGATAAAGATAAATCAAACCATATGATGGCAACAATTAGTGGTGGTCCTTGGATAGTGTTACTGCATAGAGTCCCTAGTTTGGGAGGGCTTAAATGTTTTGAAGATAAAAGTATATGTTAAAATTGGAAGAAAAAAAAAACTAATTGAATAAACTTGAGTATGTATCACATGTGGTGAGGCCTAAGTCTTTTCTTAGTTCTGATAAGAAGTTAGAAACATTAGCTATGAATTATGAGAGCTAAATTCCTTTTTTTTTCCCATAATAATGGAAATTGGTGTTGACTTTAACTACTACTTAAAGTATCTTTGCATATTATATGCATACATATATATAGATTAAATCAATTAATGATAGCTTATTTGGTAGCTATATATAGATTTATTTATATTAAAAAAATCAATAAATCAAGTTAGATTTTGTCGAGCTATAACAATAAACATAAATACAATGGGGCGACGTTTATTTTTCTCGCAGGACCATCGATTATCAAGGGTCGGTGCCCTTAATGCATGTTCTTTTTGACATACTAGAATGAAATAATCATTAGATGAAGACAAACATGGGCCATGTGATGACAATAATAGATTCTAAATCAGGGTATTAGATAAAGACAAATAAGACCCCTTGAGATAGCAAATTAGTCCTAATATGATTATAAAATAAAAAATAAAATAAAAAAACTCAACAAAATCTCATTAAACAAAAACATTAAAGTACAACAAACATTACATTCAGGAGAAAAATTGCAATTATTACACTAAAATAAAAAATGTAGGTAACTAAAACTAAACATGAAATTACAATAAACACGTTTGTCTAACTTCTTTTCTTATTCATCATCTTGAGGACGCAAATCAAATATGTAGCATACAAACACATCATCTTACGCCAAAAAAATGTACGAGGCAACTATGTTACCTTGCCTCTTCGTGCCGCAATGCTCCAAATCTTTTTTTTTTCTCTTGTCTTGATTACAGCCAGCGTTGTAGGCACTCAGGGGAGGCAATCAATTCTGAGCCCCTCCCCCACCCTCATTTGGTATGCCGGCCGTTGATGGTGTAAGGACTTTGTGCTACTGAAAAATACCCCTGTTTAACGTTTATAGTATACTGTGTTTGGAACCGAGTAATTATATATATATATATTCGGAGCAAATGGGTACTTTCAAGGTAGTTTCTTTTCTATTTCAATGACCCTTTACAAAACGCACACTTAAAAAAGCATCACCATGGACGAGAGCACTGTCAAAGCCAAGTAAAACACACACACACACACACAAAGACCTCATTGACAATAATTCAAATGATACAAGGAACACGCGTTTTTATTCGACAATATATAAAATGAGTGACACAGATAAAGCCGAGGACGTAACAAGATAAAAGGGGGCCATGCCGTGATCCCAGATCCAAACAAATGAAGGAGCTCTTGGTCATTCAACCCCACGCACGCACGTTAGAGCCTGAAATCCGGTAGGCTTGAGTTTCCGTCGAGTCCTTTCTCTCGATAGTGGGTAGTGAATTCTTTCACTGTTGTCTGACGATATCTCGGGGGGCTGTCCTCTGATACCAACTCTTTAATCGGCCCATAGATTTTTGACGTAGGAAGTGAAAAGGTGCTGAAGAAGCAGGCTATAGACACCCTTGGGCCCACATGGTTGGCCAAGACCCTGTGTTCCACGCTTCTGAATATGTCGTTTGATATCAGCTGCGACAAAGAAAGAAGAAGACAGGATATCACTCGTGAGAGTTCAATTATTTACTATAAAAGAAAGAGCATCTTCCTTGAAGATAGATAATTGTTTTCTTCTGGTTGGTTCTTCCCTTCCTTCCCCCACCTCCACGTACCTGCAAGAGATCGCCGATGTTGACGACTAAAGCGCCGGGTATTGGAGGGACATCAAACCATTGACCTTCATGAACGACTTGGAGACCACCAACACGGTCTTGCAATAAAATAGTCATGAAAACGGAATCAGCATGCTTCGAGGTACCGATTGCGAGTTCTGGTTGAGGGCAAGCTGGGTAGTAATGGCATGCAGCCGACATGCCTTCACAACAGCCCATTTCACTTAAATGGCTCGGTTCTAGCCCTAAAGCTTCTGATAACAGCTCCATTATTGTACTCCCTAGCTTCATCACTTCCCTTGAGTACTCCAAAACTGTTTCCCTATATATATATATATAATTAGAAAATTGATTGGGTTAAACTAACCCCATAATTAATTAAGGCAACCTATGACACACTATATTCTTTGTCAATATATGGAAAAATAATGATCATTACTAATAATAATAATAATTTACCATCATCATTATAACATCGATAGCGTGAATTTATAATGTTGGCAGCTTTGATAAGTTCCGAAAGCAGTGGTCATTATTTAATACCTGAGGTGTTCAAGGACAGATAACTGTATCCATCAGATCCGGTTAATTTAATAGGATATTATAATGATCATTGAATTATTGTCTAATTGCATGAGTAATTATATAATTATTCTAAAATTATAAATAATATTTTATTACTTCATATGGTCACAAGGGATTAATATTTATAATTTTACTTTAAATATACATATTTTACAAATCGGATATTATTTGTATTTATTAGATAGAATATTCGATTTGTTTGATTTTTTGCTGGTCGGATTGGTTATTTACTTTTTTTGATCAAATCAACAAATATTAGATTACATGAAAAGCCCTATTTAACAGTGATAGTATATTAGTCATCTTAATTCTGCACATTTAAATGTATATTGTCATTAGTTAATGTCAAAAGAAAAGTTGTATAAGTTTTATTTTTTTATAAGTTATAGTAGTATTATAATTTAACATATGTGGTATATTAATTTATCATAACTTTGTACCTTTAACTATATAGTATTATTATTTAACCCAAAAAATATATAATTGTGAGGTAAGTGTTTCTAATACACTGCAATAGTATATATCACCACCAATAGAATAGATAATATTGTATTTAAAGACAAATATTTTGAATTAATTTTCATAAGGATATAAAATATTTGTTTAGTTTTCTATAAAGGTACGAATGTTTAAATTATGTTCTCACTAAGCTATAATGTTTAAAAAACTTGAATTTTTTTGTGCATAAATTTGGGTGCATGAATTTTTAGTTGTATAACAGTATAAATTGTAAATTGATTGTATATTAATATTAGTTATCAAAATTTTTTAGATAATATATGTTTCCTAATTTTTTAGGACATATATATATATATAAATCATGGTTGGAATTACCAAAATTAAAATGACTGCGTCACGAAAATCATGATATTCTTAATTGACTAGAGTGATTGTTAAGGTAAAGTAATAGTTTATGATGAAGGCATAATAATAGGGAGAATAATGAATGGAAAGTGAATTAGTGGGTGTAATACGAAAACTTTATTTAGAAAATGATGTTAAAAAGAAGAAGAAGAAGAAGCAGGTAGGAACCTTAATGAAAACACAGAAGTAAAAACTGACCATTTCTTTGAAAAAAAAATCGTGCAATTGAAATAGCATTATCTGTTACGCACCTGCAAATAATAGGCAAGTCTTCTGGCTTCGGAGGACGGGGAGCAACCATGAAGTGAAAAGTATCCCTCCAATTAGCAGCAGTAGCACCAGTAAACAGATCAAAGTTACTATTGTATACAAATTTCCTTGTCACATCCCTTGTGTAGTATTCTCTCTTTACCTCTGTGTCCTGCTCGTGAAATCTTCTTACACCATCCAAGGCGTCCTCTAGCAGATCAACAGGAATCCTGTGATTCAATATTTGGAAGAATCCCCATGTCTCGGATGCTTTTCTCACATCGCCAACAACCTGTTGTCTTAAACTTCCGCCCTTTTTCATGTCATCAAGGTCTATGGTTGGGATAGTAGCTGGATTGTTTGGATCAGAAGGTAAATGAGGATCATGTGGATGGACGAAAACTCTGGGAACAGTAAGGATACCAGCATCCACTAGGCCCTTGACACCAGCTTTTGTGTCATCAAAGGCTTTCAATTCCTGAAATCTATCGTACGAAGAATCATTAGGTTCGGGAGTGATGGCAGAAGCCATTTTCTTTTCTGAAAGATTAGAAAAGGGGTTTTGCAGGATCTGGTTTGAGGACAGGTTGACTTATAAAGGGGTGGAGGTGTGGGGCAGGGGTGGATGTATAGGCGACAATCGAGTCGGATAGGTCGGGTTATAGGAGGTCTGATTATTTTTGGATTGGGTTGTTAGCGAATTATTTTTCTTTGTGAATCCATTGTGGATTGGGTAGGGTCATTTCAAATCACTATAATGTTCGAATCGGGTCTTGTTCTATGTGATATGGATCCAGATTGTATCAGGTTAATTTATTGAATCTGGTTGGGTTTGGTTAAGTTAGTCTCAATTTGGATCGAGTCCAGGTTATTTTGGGTTTGCTTGTCGGGTTAGGTCGAATTTAAGCCAAGCAAGCTCGTATTCGGATAATTTCTTGTTCGAGTTAATTTGACTTATCCGATTTGAGTTAACTTGACGAATCGGGTCTTAATGAATTGAGTCGGGTTGAGTTTAAGCCAAACTAATCCTGGATTGAATTACTTTAGTTTTGGGTCAAATCAGACATTAACCACCAATATGAATCTAACTCATTGACCTCAAAAGTAAGCATTAACTTTGACTTAATGTAATCATATGATTAATAATGCATTATTAATTGTTATCTATTTATTATTAAGATTTTTAATGTTGTATTTTTGAGCGAAAAATTAGATAAAATTATAATATCGTTAATGAATAAGTAATTCCACTGTAAAAGTTAAAAAATAAGTTTTATAAAATAATATATTTTTTAAAGCTTTAAATAAATAATAAGATATGTGTAAATTATTATTATTATAACTGACTAATATCGAATTTAATTTATTAATTCGGGTCGGATTGATAGCATGTTAGGTTATGAGTTGGATTCAGGTTATATCGAGTCACTCATATCGGGGTCGGATTGTGTTAATAGGTATTTTGAATTATATATGGTTGAATTTATAGGGTTAGATTGAATCGGCCAAATCGGGTCAACTTTTGTGAGGTCAATGGTATATAGCATGTAATAAACTTTTTATTATAAAAATAGTAGGGTCATTCGTACATCTATACCGTCAATTACTCCCGCTCCTATGGCATAAATCCCAAGAAAAAAAAGGAATAGTAGCACGTTTAGATAATTTATTAAAAGTCCATTTACTCGTTCATAATGACTTGGAGAATTTATGTTTTGTCGCAACACGCCAAATTCTCCGACAAATCCGACGCTGAGTTATTGTTTAGAGCTTTCAAACACGTGCTTATATATGCGTATTATTATCCTAAGACTTTTTACTATTCTATTCCTGTCCACCATGTAGCATCGCCAGGCTGAGTTAGACGATCAGATTCTGGAGTTTTCAGCATTATCTCAGACCTAAGACTGAAAAAAGACCAAAAATGGAAGATTTCCAGAAAGGACTAGGAAAGTCATGGTTATTGTTTTTGTTTGGCTAGAAAAGTTGACTGGGAAAGTCCAGAGAAACCTTCCAAAATTTGGGACAATATCAACGCCAATAAGTATGCCGGTTACCCGTATAGGTCCCCAATGTTTGATGAGCAAAGCTCCAGCAATTGGAGATACATCAAGATCTTAGCTCCGAACGGGGAAGCCTCCGAGTTGGCACATGGCTAACTAATCCATCAAACGATGGGCCACCATAGGGTCAAAACGTGAAGGAATGCCTAAACACAAATCATAACGTGTTAAATGTGTCATGAAGCTGTGCTGACCAGAGAGAAATTGAGTGATTGGCTGGTTCAAGACTCAAGCTTTGAATATGTGGACAAGACGGTGAGGATGTCGACTATCTTAATTTTGATACTATGCCCTTTCCCTCAAACCTGCTGGCTATCAATGCTCAACTGACTGAGGATCAAATATATACCACGTGTTGGGGTCCCTCCTTAATTAAGGAGGTTTCCCAAAGCAATAATAATAATAATTATAATAATGGGAATGATGCATGCATAGTAGAGTTTCAAAGATACTTAATACTTTGGACCTCTTGGAAATTTGGAGAAGATAAGTACATTTTACCATGTGCAAGTAACTAAGGTTCAGTGGCTAAAATTAATGGAAGAGCATTCTAATAGTCATCCTATAACTTATGGGTTACCCTCTTCTACTCATATAAATAGGGGTCTTTGGGAAGACTTAGATCATCACAAGCAAAGCAAGCAATCCTCTACAAAAAGAGAAAAAGTAAGAGCCACTACATAAATGAGGTGTTTGAGAAAAGTTCTCATATTTTCTCAAGCGAAGTTTGAGTGTTCCACCACTTAGTTGATGAGAGAGAGTCCGTCCTTTGTAATCCATCCTCTTTTGGGCAAAGAAGTTGAGTGAGCCTCTGATTCATACTAGAGAAGAATTACTTGTAATCCTACTATCATCATAGTGGAAGGTTCATGGTTTTTCTCTTCAACTTTAAGGGTTTTCCACGTAAATATTTGGTGTATTTTATTTTTCTATTTCTACTATTTTTGTTTTGCCCATTTTAATCACACAAGGAAGGAAAACGTCTTCTGCTATCAACCTGTCCTTTTTCCCCAACACCACAAACCTGACTTTGTACGAGGAGGAGAGGACTGATGGGAGTTCTAAGGGCAGCTATGGCCGCATTGCTTTACATTATTTGGATAACTCCAAACTCTATTATTTCCCAGCAGCATATTTTACATCCCATAAGCCTTAAGTCTTTTAGTTCACTAGAGACGAATATAAATCACCACATAAGCACTACAATCATTATAAAAATATATGATACTGAGAAAAGAGATATTGAACCTAAAACATTACATATGTTGGATCTCAGCTTCATCTACTAAGACATGGCCTCAGAGGTACCCTAGAAGCATTATTAGGAATAACATACGGGAGATAAATGTTAGATTGAATAGAACATAAAATAGTTTGAAATATAGAAATGTCTTGTAGTTATTAGATGTTTCCCCACTTTGAGGATGTAGATTGTATATACACTACTACAAAATCGTCAATTAATAATAGCACATAAATGATGGCTTGTTCAAAATCGTTGATAAAACTTGAAAATTCAGAGGCGGGAATGCAGTGCAAATTTTAATAACGTTTCTATACATAAACCGTTAATAAAATGAAAAGAGCCACTATTTTGATAACGGTTATCAATAAATCGTTAAAAATGGAAATGGCTCCATGTTTTAATAACACTTAATATAGGAACCGTTATTACAACACATTTTGATAACGGTTATAGATATAGCTGCTATTAAAATGTAGTACATTAAATAACCCCTCCCTTCCCTCTTCTCTCATCACATGTGTTTCATAAATTCAATTCTCACTTACTCTCAGTCCTCCTCTTTGTTTTGCCTACCCATGGTTCTCCTCATTTCACCGATCGATGACCGTCATGTCTTCCTCTTGCCTGTTGACGACCGTTTCCCTTTTCCTCTAGTCATCTTCGTTATTTTCTATGTTTTGTTCTCGGCCAAGATTGTGTCAACATTTTATTCGCCCATCCATCTATCCTTCATCCCCTACCTTGCCTCATTTCCTCCTCTACCCAAACCAGCCCTTATCCTTCTCCCTCGTACACCCTTGTCCCTACCATCCCTAGCTTATGCAAGCACATTGGTCAGCATCCCTACAGCCACCCCACCCAAACAACCCTTCGCTTTCTAGGTATCATTTTTTTCTTTTTCTTTTATTTTAATATCCGTGCATGTTATTTAGTAGGTATTATGTGTTATCGTTTGCATGACATATGCTTGCTTTTGTTGCTATGTTATTATAATTTTTGGTTGTACATTAGGTTTTTCCCTCTATATGTTATGAATGCATGTATATATATTGATGTCTTTGCTATATATGCATGCATGTTGGTATAATATATCGTTAAAAAATATTATGTAATTTATTTAATTTGTTAATGATAAAATGATATTGCTTATATAATGTGGATGTGCCTTTGATAGATTATTGTTGATATAAGTTAATTATGTTGTTAGCTTAATATAATATTTTGTTAATATATTATATTATATATTTATGATTAATAAGGCTATATAATTTACATATTTTAAAATTTAAAAGAGTTAGATGACAGTCTTAGTAACATGATTTAGTGGTTATTATCTTTTATAGCTAATGATCAGATGTCGCACTTGCCTATTATTTATATACCTCCACCATATTTGTGTGTGACACCTGATTCAGATTTTCGGAGTCATATGATATGGTTATACAAGGAGCTTTGCTTGTCATGAGCAGGTCGTACTTTGATCTGTTTCATTTTAAATCATATCATTTGCTATTGGCACTACCTCAGATTGAGCCATGGTAAGGGGCATTTTGTAGTTATTTACATGTATTTTTCCACCGTAATGATGCACCACATCTAAGATTTGTTGAGGGTAAAGTGTTTGTGAAAGAATATGATCTAATAGTTAGAGAGCTGATGGTAATAGATGACAAGTATACGTTTCATCATAGAGAACCCCCGAGTATCCACCCTAGTTACCCTAGAGTATCTATTACTAAACTCTCTATTGATGATGTGAGGGAGCAGATGGCATATTGAGTCGTGTGAATTCTAAGAGTGATGGATTATAGTCGACCTAGATCAAACAGATTTGTTTGGATGGCTAAGGATGTTCTTAGTTAGGTATTTGGGTTGTAGAAACCTTTTGATGTATATATTACTATTATTGTCTTAGGTTTCTTCTTAGACTTTAGGTCTTGTTTTAAATGCATTGTATATATTTACTTTTAAATTACAACCCTGATATAAATGTTTGATATGTATATACATATGAACTCCTTCTAAGCAAGAATGATTTATGTATTGTATATTTTTATTCCCTTGTTGGAATGGTTTTTATATATATATAGCATCAAAACAACATGATACATTATAGAAATATCAATTCCTTCTTAATACGAGCGATTTGTGAATTGGTAAGGGATATGGAAATGTTTTCTAATTGTTTATATATATATAGCTTCAAAATAGCATGATACATTATACAAATATCAATTCTTTCTAAGCATGAGCAATATATGAATAATTTTGTAGAAGTGAATTGAATTGTGTAAAACACCCTAGAGGGAGGTGAATAGGGTTTTATGGAATGAAAAAAAATTAGCATACAATACATAGTGGTTCAAGAGTATATTACTCTATACATCCACTACCAGAAGGTTTTCTCTTTTGGATTTTGAAATAGTAACTTGTGTTTATTGATGATCAATCTTCTCTAGATTTATGAGACTTACTATCTCAATGGCCCTCAAAGATATGATTTAAAACTTGACCTCTTTATCTTCTCTGGACTCCCCACAAGAATATCTCTAGAATAATAGGTAAACACTCACTAACTCCTTTAAATGAATTTTATAAGGAGATTGTGACTAAAGATAATTCTCACTAAGAATACAAGATATGAAAGTAAATAACTTTGGACTAGATGTAATCTAGCTAGATGTAAAGAAATATTATAATTGAGAATAATTATAGTTAAGAGAAGTGAGCAAAGGGTACTTTTTAATAAAATCTCATAATTATGAAAGTTTGGAAACTTCAAGTGAGCAGTTGAATGATTTGAGAGTAAGAAATTAATAGCACAATTAATGTTCCAAAAAGTAGTTGTAATTAATAGGGATAAACCTTATTTATCAAGGTTACCCTTTTTTTATAGCCGTTAGATAAAAACTCTCCAAAAAGTTGTATCACCCAATGGGTAAAAAATCAGCATTTAATGCTCATCAAACTAGTTGACTAATAATTTTCATACTAGAAGTGAAAGTTACTATTGTGCAAAACGATTGATCGATTATGCATAGTACACAATTGGTCTTAAGAACATATGTGAATAGTGACATGGTATGGTAAGACTGGTCTATGTGTTCATTCTACCAGTCAATTGGTTTGTCCAAATTGGTTGATCTTTTATGAACAAGTTGATCAGTTTGGCAAAATCATTAAATGTATTTAAATAGATACTAATGGGTTTCTACATGAATAAAACCCATAGACTAGTTGGTCAAACTAGTCGATATGTTTAAACAAATTTAAATGGGTTTTTATAGGAGTGAAACCCATAGATTGGTTAGTCAAATCAGTCGATCGATTTGGCAAAACCAGTTGATGTGTTTTAATAAAGACGAACAAGTTTCTATAAAAATGAAACCTTTGGATTGGTTTGTTAAACTAATTGATCGATTTCATCAAACCAGTTGATTGGTTTGTCAAAAAAATCAATGATTTTAAACAGAGATGAATAGGTTTCTACAAGAATGAAACCTATATACTAGTTGGGTAAACTAGTTAATTTATTTCCAAACTACTTTATTAGTTTGAGATAACCAATCAATCGATTTTATGCACCAATGGATTCATATGAATTTAACTCATTTCATGCCTTTAATTAAACTGAACTAGTCAATCAGTTTAGAGACCAGTCGACTGGTTCTGACAGGTTCCAAACATTTAGTTTTGAAAATGCTTTTAAAAAGTTTATGAGATGAATTCAATTAAATTATTTTCCAAAAATTATTTTAAATTGTTTTAATTGAAATATGAACTTTTCTCAACTTAACTCTTTACAAGAAACCTAAAACTTCAAAAATATTATCCCTAATCTTTAAGTCTTCTTTATCTTCCATTTGTTGTTTTCTTGTACTTGGAAACTTGGTTGCTTTTGACATTTTCATGTTAGGATAATGCTTTGAGTGGATGTATTTTAGATTTCTTTGTAAGTTAGTTTTTTTACATACACACTTAAGCAAATGCATTAGTAATCAAGATCCATTTGTTATCATCAAAACAATTATAATGATATTGTTTTACCTTTGAAGTCAATAATTTTTAATAATTTTTTTTGTGGGATACATATAGATTGAAAAACTATGGATTGAAAATGGATGTCTACTAATTATTTTTCTTGAGAATATGACAAAGGAGTTTAATTTTTATCAAGTTTGTAGTAAAGCATGCTCAAGATGCTAGTAAAATAGTTTGTCCTTGTTTGAAATGTGTTTATATTCATCATGTCAATACTAATGATTTGAGAGATCATTTGTTTGTGTATGGAATTGATATAAGTTACACTCATTGGATATGGCATGGTAAGATAGAGTCTTGATATGATAATGAGGAAGGTAAAGGGGATAGTAGTGGATCATTTGACAGCAATAATGGTGATTCATTAGAGGAGATGACTCAAAAGGTTGAGCAAAGTGTTTGGGATTGTATAAAAATATTTGACCACTTATTGAGTGACTCGTAAAAACTTATGTAATATGATTGTAACAAATTTACTATATTATCCACAACTTTAAGGTTGTAAAACATAAAAGTATGTAATAGAAAAATTGATAAGAGTTTTACAAAATTATTAACAATTGTGAAAGAAATGATTCCAGATAATAACATTCTACCCAATTGTACCTATGAAGTGAAGAAGATCCTTTCATCTATATGTATGAGTTATGAGAAGATACATGCATGCTCTAATGATTATATATTATTTTGCAATGAATATGTATGTATAGATAATTGTTCTAATTAGGAATACCACGATAGAAAAAGAACGATGGCATGCTAATGAGAAGATAGATGACAAGCTTTTGAGACATCCATCTAACTGACTGCAATGGATGATGATTGATTGCTTATTTATTAAAATTCGGCAAAGAACCAAGAAACTCACATCTTGCACTTTCTATGGATGGTATGAATCCACACAATCAAGGAACATATAGCATATGGCTAGTGATTTTTGTGATAAGCAATCTACCACCATGGCTCTACATGAAGTACAAGTACATTATGTTGTCTTTACTCATTTTGGAGTAAAACCAACTAGGGAATAACATTGATGTTTATTTGGAGCCTTTAATTATTTAAATTTCTTATGGGACATGTATGTTGAACTATTTTATGTATCTAGTGAGGAAAATTTCTCTTTGAGAGCAATATTATTCTGTAATAGAAGTGATTCTGCAGCATATGACAACTTTTCAAGTTATATTATGAAAGACCATTATGCATACACAATATGTGAGGATAATACTTTATCTGTTCATCTAATGCATGGTCAGAAGAATGTTTTTCTTGGGCATCATAGATTTTTATATAATGATCATCATTATCATAAGTAAATGAATGCTTTCAATGGCTTTCCGAAAGAGTGACATGCTCTAATTCGGTTAATGGGTATACAAGTGTATTTGATAAAACATTTAAAGGTGCAGTTTAGGAAGAAGAATAAGGATAGGCCTCCATTAGTTGGGTGGAAAAAAATGTCTATATTCTTCAAACCTCCATATTGGAAATATCTATATGTGAGGCATAATCTCTATGTGATGCATATCAAGAAAAATATATGTGATAGCCTTGTTGGTAATGGGAATTTTGCATGAACTAGCAGCAGTAGAAAATAGAAGAAGAACATATTTACCACCGGCTTACCATACTCTCTCCAGAAAGGATAATTTTCATTATGTGAATTCTTTAATAGTGTCAAGGTTTTAAAATGATATTATTCAAATGTTAGAAGGCTAGTGTCAATGAAAGACTTAAAGCTAATTAATATAAAGTATAATGATTATCATATTTTGATGTGACATTTGATGTCAATAGCCATACGTGGAATTTTTTTGAAGCATGTTTGAATTGTTATCACTAGGATTTGTTGGTTCTTCAATGCACTCTGCTTCAAAGTCATACACCCTGATAATTTGGATATCTTGCAAAGAGGGATTGTGATGACTTTGTGGTATCTTAGAATGTATTTTTTCCCTCATTATTTGATATTATGGTGCATCTAATCATTCACTTAGTTTATGAGGTAACAATATTAGGGCTTGTTCATGAGAATTGGATATATCCCTTTGAATGGTTTATGAAGTTGATAAAAAGTCATGTGAAGAATTGATATCGACTAAAAAGATACATTGTTGAGAGTTACCTAGTAAAAGTGGCAATTGAATTTTACACAAATTACTTATCTAATGTTGAAGCTCTTGGTATTCCTAAGTCTCGGCACACAAGAAAATTCAAAGGGAGTGGTATTAGAGGTAGAAATTTTAGGCAAGAAGACCCTAACATAATGCGTAAAGCACCTCTCTATATATTACATAGAAGTGATGATGTTCAACCATATAATGAAGAACATATATGTTATTTGAGGATTGAAAATCTATTAATGACTGAGAAATGAATAATTGATAAAAAAATAATAATCTTTCCTTTATACTTAAGGTAAGAAATTGCATCATTCCACTCATTAGAAATTCCCCAACATCAATTTTTAAAACCCTATATTAGTTGTCTTAAATGCCCTGGTATGAAGTTTTCTCATATGTCAGGTATGCCATGAATGGATATTCTTTTTACATAAAACAACAAGATGAGAGAAGTAAATACATAATAGTGGAGTGAATTTAGTAGCTGAGGTAATGCATATTGCTAGTATGCTTCTTTTTCCATACTTTTTCATTATGTAATCTATGGCATATTAATTACTAACCAAATGATTGAGTCGTATCAATTTGCATTTTTTCAATGATAGATATGCAGAAGGCTAGAAATATGCAGATGATAAAATTGGTGAAGTTAGAGATGCATGGATTAAGTTCGTGCTAACACACACTCAATAATAGGGATCTACATACATGCATGTTCTAGTTTATATATTATATGTCTTATGTTCCTCTATATATGCAGTTATAGATGCACATGCATATATACATGCAAATTTGGATGTCACTCTTGATATGTAGTTCGGTTTTATAATCTACAAACCTTGACTTTAGAGTGTAGAGCTACCAACTTGTGATATGCCTACTAATTTTCATATTTCAAGGAGGAATATCTTTAGAGTTATTGGTGTTATTTTACATATTATAGATTTGGTAATTATTTGTATGTGGATTATAATAAACCTAGATAATTTATAGGAACAAAAATTATGTTCTAATAATGGTTTTGGTTAAAATAATTATTAAAACAAAATTTAATAATAGCTAGAAGAAAAGGTCATTTTTAAAACCCTTTTTTTCAAAACTGTTATAAAGGAAAATTTTTGACAAACCCTCACATTTTGATAACAATTTTTGCTTAAAACCATTATTAAAACAAGCAATTTTGACTAAATTTGGCACATTTTTTTATGACAGTTTTTGAACCATTATTAAAGCTTCAATAATGTGTGTTGTAATAATGGTTGATAACCCTTATTAAAACCATTTAAAAACCATTATCAAAATCCTTTTTTTGGCGTGGTGATAACACTCCATTTGGTATTAATAAAACTTTATTACTTCCTCTATCCCTAAAAGAAAAAGAAATGTTCTAGCTCATTTACTTTAATGATGTAGGCAAGTTAGGCTCCAATGATAACCTTATACATGTAGGGTTATGATATACAAACCTTTACTTATATACATTTTTAGGAGTGCTTAAACACTATCATATCATTTAAATGAATGATTAAGATAGAAATCTAGATAAATCATGAAGGAAATAAAGAAGTGTGGGGGGTGCATACCATTATGATTATTTTAGTCAAATAACTTTATAAATGAGTTTTAGCGCGAGGGATTATTAAGGTTATTCTTGTCATTTGCCATTATAAACAACTTTGTGACTTACAAAAGATTGCACACTGCATTTCTCCCCTCATTTTTTCAAATTATTTTAGATTATTTATACTATAATCAAACAACAGATACAACTGATGCGATCTAACCCAGTGGTTGTTGTCCTTATCTAAGCCATCACACACCTATTTTCAATTCCCAATAGTGGGGATCACTTCCCCTCCTCACTCCTAGTGTGGCATTTTCCCCTATTTTCTTTCCATGCTATTTTTTATGGTAATATCTTTAATTCTTATTTTAACCTATTAATGTAGGGTTTATATTTAATCTTAGGTTTAGGTTTATTTTTTTATTTAATTTAGTTTTATAGATGTTTTTAAGGTTTTAGGGTTAATTATTCCACTCAATTAGGGAATTTTATACGACCTTCTATCTTAAGATTTATTCCATTTATTTTATAGATTCCTTTAAGGTTTAGAGGTTATCATATCTATTTCATATTTTTTAAGACTTTATTAGATTTATATAACTTTTTTAGGGTTTGAAGTTTAGGGTTTAGGACTTATTCCATTTATTTATTTATTTTATGATTTATTTCATTTATTTTAGGATTTTTAGATTTATTTAGGGTTGGATTATTTAGATTTATCTATTAAAACTATTTTAGGTTTTTAGATTTTTTTAGTGTTTAGGGTTTGGATTTGTGGATTATCCTATTTATTTTAGGTTGTTTAGATTTCATAGAGTTTAGGGTTCTTTAGGATTTAGCGTTTATTCTATTTATTGTACATTTTAAAGATTTATTTAGGGCTTAATGTTAATGAGGGTGTAAGATTTAGAGTTTATTATATTTATTTTAAGGTTTTTTATTTGTTTATGGTTTGGGTTTAAGAGTTTATTCTATTTATTTTAGGCCTTTAGAATTGTTTAGGGTTTAGGGTTTATTCCATTTATTTTAATTTGTTAAGATTTGTTTAGGTTTTAGGGTTTAAGTTATTTGTTTATTATATTTATCTTAGGCATTATATATGTGTTTAGGGTTTATGGTTAAAGGTTTCTTTATGACCTATATAGAAAATTAGGGTTTAAAATTTATTCTATTTATTTTAGATTTTTTTTAGATTTGCTTAGGGTTTAGGGTTTACATTTCATTTCATTTATTTTATTTTAAGGTTTGGGATTTATTCTATTTATTTTAGGATTTTTAGATTTTTTTAGGGTTTAGGATTTATTCTATTTGTTTTAGCTTTTTAGATTTATTTAGGGTTTAGGGTTCACTTCAATTTTTTTATATTTTTTAGATGTTTTAGAGTTCATTTATATTTAGGTTTTATTCCTTTTATTTTTAGGTTTTTAGAGTTCTTTAGGGTTTGGAATTTCCATTTAATTTATTTTTTAGATATTTTAGGATTTAGGATTTATTTCATTTATTTTATATTTTTTTATATTTTTTTAGGGTTTAAGGTTTGGGGTTTATTGAATTTATTTGAAGTTCTTTAGAGTTTTTAAGGTTTAGGGTTTATTCCTTTTATTTTAGGTTTTATAGATTTAGTTTGGGTTTTGGGTGTCTTCCATTTATTTTATTTTTTTAGGGTTTAGGGTTAATTATTATTTTAGGGTTTATTCCATTTGTGTTAGGATTTTCATATTTTTTTTAGAGTATATGATTTTAGGTTTATTCTATTTATATTAGGGTTTTAGATTTTTGATGGTTTAGGGTTTATTTTATTTATTTTAATTTTTTTTAGATTTATTTAGGGTTTAATTTTTAAGGTTTTTTCCATTTATTTTAGATGTTTTAGATTTATCTAGGGTGCATTCCATTTAGTTTGGGTTTTTGTAGATATTTTAGAATTTATTCCATTTTGTTAGGTTTTTATATTTATTCAGAATTTTAGGTTTATTCCATTTATTTTAGGTTTTTTGAATATTTAGGATTTGTGTTTATAAGGTTATGAAATTTTGAGAGATAAAGTAGGGGATAAGGTTTTTCTAGTAGAGAGAGGATGGAGAAGGGTGGCAGATTTTTAGTGTCCAAAGAAGCTCAAATAACTAAGGTTATAAATAATCAAAAGAAAAGGTAAAGATGAATAAGATTAAATCTATTGGGAGCTCTTTCCTCTCTCCTCTATGGCTTGCATGAGGAGAGAAGCAAGATTTGTGAAGAAGAGGGAGCCAAGAAGGGTTGATGATGCTAGTTCCCTTGTTTCTTATGAAGTTGATTCATTACTAGCCCTCAAGAAATAAAACCATAAGAAGTATGATAATTAATTCCTAATTATCAAGCAACCCATGATCCCCTCCTTCCAATAAACAACAAGATAGAATCGATAATAAACATACCAAATGTACTTGTTTCATTGAAACTCAAAATAATAAAAAGTAAATCTGCAGAAAATCATCTTCAAACTCATTTGAGGTTACATACATAACAAACAAGTCACCATCCCAATCTAATTTTTAAGTCATCAACATGAAAAAATATGAATAAATAGGCCAATAGATTCTCACTCTAGACATGTAAAAGTACTTTACTCTCATGTGTCTCAGGTTTGTGTTTTCCACTCAAAAATTCTACCGATGATAATGATCAACCATAGGCTTTTCACTCTTCTCTATTCACCACTATTTATAAACCAAAGCATGTAAAAATCAAGATGTATTTTATTTGGTTGTAATAGGACTAGGGTTGAAGGTATAATAAATTCTAGGATTGTAGTGCAATGTCTATCAGTAGTGAAGTACCCACCTTCCACAATTCCAAATCTTTATGATTGTTAAATTTGCCTTTTTTCAATGAACTTTTTAAATCCGATCATCACCTCCTATACTACCAACATCTGCTATAATGCTATATTTTATTTATTTTATTATTTTTAACTTGAGTCATGTTTCACCGCGTAGGTGTATTTTACGATCCTTCCTAATTATCAAAAGAATTTAGTGATTTCACAATCCACCCCTATCTTTCCACATCAGTACCTCAAGTATATATATTTTTATTTTTTACAATAATTCAAATTACTACTCACTAAACAACACTAACACACTCCCATGCTTTGAATTTCAACCACATAAATAGCTCATTACTAAATTATGCTCCACTAGGCATAAACTACAAGACGGGATATGATATGGATAATCCGCTATATATGTAGGTTATATATTAAGAAACTAAGTTTAAAAGATCAATGGGGTTATGCAAAGGAAAATTTGCAATAAGTAGGCTTTTTAGCTAAGTAGTTAACAAGAAGAAAATTGTGCATTTATCATCTTAAATTATACAATAGTTTTATGCAGCCTTGAAGAGAATAATAACAAGTTCTAGTTTCACACACCGTTGGAGAATAGTACACAAGAATAAAAAAAAATATTAGATAAAAATTGTATCAATCATTAAGGCTCAAAAGCTCACCAATTTTTATTTCCGTCAAGCCTTTTCTTTTCTATGATGACTATCAAGGTTTCATGTTTAAGTTCTTTGATAGTGAAATGCACCAAAACATTAAAAATTATTTTCCTCTTTTCGAAAAGCATTTTGTAGAAAAAATAGTCCCAACTACTTATGCACATAAAGGCTATCAATTAGAGATTTCTTTCATTATCTATTCTTAATGTGTCATCTCTAAAAAAAATTATTCCTTCATCAAAATAAAATAATGTCACTAAAAAATATTAAAATGAAAAGCACATTCAAAAAGAATAAAAATACATATAAGGAACACTTCAAAAGAAACAATATAAAATAGCGTAATAAAAGAGAATAAAATGATAAAAAAAAAAAATAATACCTCCCCTATTCTTAAAATAGGAATTGTCTTTAATGACTGGACCATAGAAATACAAAGTAGGGGAAAGGGTAGGACATTTTAGGGATGAGGATGAGAGGGGATGCAAGGTTCAAAGTTAAAATTGTACTTCAAAATCCTCCACTTAATATTCTTCATAGAATGTTTTAAGTTGATGCACATTGATTTTCCATTTTTAACATGCCTTAACACTTTTGAGATTATAGTGTAATGATGTAGTGTGGTGTCATATTCTTTTAGAACTCGAATAAGCTTATCTTCATGTAAATAAGGTCACTAGCAATGATGACAGAAAAAGTTTGACTATTCTCTAAGAAGGCTTATTTCATGTTATTGGGTAAGGGTTTTAACTCTACTTCTAGATAGGGATGTAAATGGGATGGATTTTATCCAAAACCCAATGGATTTTATCTAATAGATATAGATAAACGGATACAAATATGGATATGGAGGATGGAAAAAAATTCTATTAGGTTCAGGTACGAATACGGGTATGAGATATCCATACCCGTACCTATAACTATATCCGTGTCCATTTACCCAATATATAATTAACCTTTTACTCTTAATTTTAAAATAAATATAGTATAAATTAAGGTTAAAATTTTCATTTGGCTTAACTCTAAAAGGGTTTATTAGTCGGGTAATGAATTTATCCACTGGATAATATCCATTAACGGGTAAATGGATAATCCTTTGAATAACGGATATCCAACGGATATGGATATGGATGTGTTGGGGGATACCCTTTTGATTCGGATACGGATTTTCTTATAGAGTACTGATATGGGTATTGGTATACCCTCCCCCATTTACATCCCTACTTCTAGAGCCTTTTTATAGAGGATAGGGGTTTGTCTTTCATAATAAGTAATTCAACATAATCCCTATATTTGTAGAATAAGCTATGGAAGTATAAGCACATTCCTCTATTTTGTTATTCAATTTAAAATTTTCTTTTAACTCCTCATAAGAGTCTAGTTATAATGGGTTTTTAAGAAGAACTTCTACTACATCATCACTTATTAATTCAATAAATTGTTTAGACAAAGTGTTAATTACATATACCTTAGAAATATATTCATAATGAGAATAATATCTCACAAAGTCATCATTATTAAAATGAATTACTATCCCCATCAAATTTTATAGTAAGAACCCCATTATACACATCAATTTTAGCTCAAGAAGTTTTAGAAATGGTCTTCCTAATAGAATAATAAAAACAAGTTCATTCACTTGAACTAAAACATCCTCTATCACCCTATCAAGATATGTAGTAAATCTATTAGCTAATTGGATAATAGCATAGGTCTCTTTAAGGGGCCATAAACTTAGGGCATTAAAAACAAAATAAAGGCATGACATTTATAGGTGCTCCTAAGTCTATCATGCATTTTTCATACCTCATATTTATAATTTTACATGGAATGGTAAAAACACCAGGATCCTTACACTTAGGTGGGAGTTTCCTTTGAAAACATATAGACATATTCTCTCCCATGCTAACTTTTTCATTCCCTCTCGATTTTTTCTTGTTGGTTCAATAATATTTTAAAAATTTTACATATCTAATCACTTACTTTATTACATCTATCAAGGGAATGTTTACCTCCACCTTCTTAAAAACTTATAGTGTATCCTTTTCATGATCTTGCTTCTCATCCATAGCTAACCGGCTAGGAAAAGGAGCAACGTGCTAATAAGGGTTAGAAGAATTTGTTTTAGTTACCTTAGGGTGTTTTTCTTTGATCTCTTCTTCTACATTTGTTTCTTCTTTCTCTTCTAGGTTGGTCTCTTGTCATATTTAAATTGCTTTGGATCATCTAATTATTCTCCACCCCAATGGCAATAGCACTCACATACTTGCGCCAACACTCCCCTTTCACCACATTTTCAACTAAGGAATTCAAATTAATCAATATTTCATTAAGTGATATTATACGTATCTCGTTTACATGGTTAGATGAAGAGGTATTATTTCTA
The DNA here is from genome assembly GCA_039764185.1 of Tamarix austromongolica. Lineage (NCBI taxonomy): Eukaryota > Viridiplantae > Streptophyta > Magnoliopsida > Caryophyllales > Tamaricaceae > Tamarix > Tamarix austromongolica. Next base: position 72,862,555 of record CM077816.1, on the reverse strand, counting down.
TTACCAAAGTATTGGGAATTAAACACCATATTAGATATTAGCCTCCTATCCTCAGTTGGAGTCTTATCTGCTAATGTTCCACCATTAGCAACATCTATCATATTATGGTCCATAGGTATTAATACTCCATAGAAATATTGTATTAATAATTGTTTGTTGATTTAATTGTTAGGAAAACTACCACATAATTTTCAAATCTTTCCAATATTCTTCCCATCTTTCCTAATACCACATATTTATTTTCTAATATTCGTGGCCCTAAATGATGGAAAGTACTTTTCTAGAAATAATTTTGTTTATATCAACATAAGTATTAATAGATCTAACAAGAAAATCATATAACCACTCCTTTTCAACATCAATTAAAGCAAAAGAAAAAGCTTTTAATATAAGTTAACCTACACTTACTCCCATTGGTTTCATACTAGAATAAGCTATATGAAATTTCTTGAGAAATTTGTTCGGATTAGTAACACAACTTTATCTAAAAGAGCTAGTATCTTGAAACCTATAAAAATAGGAAGCCTATGTATCATTCCAATTCTAATCTCACACCCATCATGTTCATCAAGATAATTAATGCAAAGAAGATCAAGATTAAATATAGGAGTTGTAAGATCCCTCAACATTTAGTCTGTCATCTATTATTCAATAATTTCCTCCTAATTATCTTTGATTCCCTCTTTAAATGATGATGAGTTATCACTCAGATGAAAAGGAATAGTATGAACATATTCTAGTCGCCTTTAAATTCCATTCACCATGGGAGAGGAAGAATTAGAATCCGCCAATTGAATGAGTTGATTATTGTTTTCGCTAGCAAATGCTTTTAAACATGGATTCCTATTGGACATGCACAAGAATAAAATATTGGGTTGTAGTTAGAATAAGAGATAAATAAATAAATGATCTTAGAAATAAGAATTAAATTTTTTATCCCCGAAAATAGTGCCAAATTTTTGTATGTTATCGTAGACATGGTAAACTAAACCCTAAACATAAATAAATAGCAGGTAGTGACTAGGGGTTGATTCCATAAAGACTATAATCTAACATATTTATTTTAATTATCATATATATTCCCCCGGTTATCAAATTAGAAAAACTAATAACTAATAATGAAAAGAACAAAAACTAGAAATTAGCACAATTACTAAATAACAATAATGGAATAATAGGTGTGAGTGGACATATTCAGCATAAGGATATTAGTTGATCATTGAATAAAATGTTTATGTAGTATTCTGATGTTAAGTTTATAGAAGCTCGCATGTGTCCGCCTTCTAGCATCCCCTTATGCAAATAAACTAATGTCTACTTAAGATTTATTATCTAACCAATTAATAACCTAGGATAATATCTCTAGATTATATTAATGGAAAAATTAACAATTAGAAAGCATCAAACTAAAACTATAATTATAGTATGCTCGAACTATGTAATTCTAAAGATCAATAAAAACATATTAAATCAATAGCCTATTTTTTACTTGTGAATGTATATTTTAATAATTACGGATTAACTATACTATCATAGCATCTTAATAGTATTCAAATTAACTAGGTGGTCAATTTAAATAATAAAGTCCTAATATTAGATAGATGATCATTAAAATCGGTGTATTAATATAACAAAAATATACACAACAATTAATTCAAATTCACATCTCATGATTCATTATTCCATAACCTTCAATTATCCTCATACCACATACTAATTTAGCCTAGCATATTGATAAAACCTAAAAAAAACATAGAATCTAAACACATAAAAATCATAACTTGAATTATAATAAATAAAAAAATGACCATGATTAAATTAAACAACTACAATCACAAACTCAATTAAATAAATAAATAACAAAAACTACAATAAACACAATAATATGTGTGAAACAAATAAGCGAAACAAAGGAAAGAAAGGAGATTACAGAACTGCAAATGCCATATGATCTCCAAACCTTCAATTAGAGCAATTAACTAACTAAATCTAATAAAAGAACCCTGATGGTCTATAAATAATGAAAACGGTGTCGAAGTTCTAATGGTAGTGCTATTGAATGTTCTATTTAACCTAATATATGTTATATAATAAACATTAGGTCGTACTAATTAGATCCAAAATATGGAAAAAAAATTATGGTGTATATTAGTAAATACATGAAACCCATATTTTTTTCTCTAACATTATTCATGTAAGATGAATTAATAGAGCATGTGGGAGGAGAACCAAGGAAATACATATCGTATTTCCATAAATATGATGCCCTTGTATTTCCTCGCTATTGATTGTCTTGATTTGATTGTTCTTCATATGGCTTCTCTTTTAGGATTTTTCATGATGGCACATCCTATAATTCCAAGTTTGCTTCTCATATTGTGTATCTTCTTCTTAGTTGTCAACTCAAATTACCTTCATTTTATCTTCTTTTTGGAAGAAAAAAACTAAGCCAATAGAGAAAAATTAGAGGGTTAAATTATCATAGCAAATATAGAAAGTTGGGTCAAAATATTTCAAATAATTCCATAGAATATGCACCTATCATGTAGAAATATTATGGTTTGGATTAAAAACTATATCAATGGATCAAAACATAACTCCTTAATTCTTGTACTTCCAATAAACTATGATAATAATAAATAGAAAATTAAAGTGTTGACCTCATAGTTCAAACAATGACATTGTCCTTATTTTTATCACAACAAATAGGGCTTGAGAACTAATGTGTTTTCTGAAGCGTGCATGTATTATGATTGACCAACAAAGAGATATAAACACACTTACTCAGCAATCATGTTTCGAAGCAAAAGAGAATATCATGTGAAGATAAGAAAGACTCAAGGTTTAAGAAATACATTTCTAATGTCTTAGGTTTCTTCTAAAGAGTTAAGTTGATCAAATTCACATTTTCATTAAAAAAATCTTTAAAAATTGTTTCAAAACATGATTTGAATTCACTTCTAAATAATTCATGGTTGATCTTGATTTATAAATCTTTCAAAGTGTTTTTAAAATTTTGGTTAGTTCCAGTTGAAACCAGTTGACTGGTCTCAAGACTGATCAACTAGTTTAATTTAATCAAAGAGCATGAAATGAGTTAAACTTAGACATATCGACTAGCATAGCTAACCAACCAACTGGTTCTATTTGACCAACCAATTATTTTGGAAACCGATCAACTGGTCTGAATAGCCAATCCATGGATTTCATTTCTATAAAAACTCTGTCATCCCTATTTAAATTCATTGATTGGTTTCACTAAACCAATCAACTAGCTTGAGGATACTGATCAACTAGTTTGACCAACATTTTATGGATTTCACGCCTATAGAAACCAGTTTGTCTCGTGTTAAACTTATCGACTATTTTTGTCAAACCGATCGACTAGTTTGAGGAAATTAATTAACTAATTTAACGAACTAGTCCATGGGTTTCACTCTACAGCAACCTATTCATCTCTATTTAAACTCATCAAATGATTTTATCAAACCAATTGATTAGTTTGTAACTAATTAACTGGTTTAAATAAACTGATTGATTGGTGACATGAACAAATTGACTAGTTTTGCTAAATTATGTCACTGTTCATATATGTGCATAGGACCAATTGGATACTATACAAAACTAATTGACTGGTTTGTGTAACAATAATTTTCTATTTCAGTTCTAAACAAAATTAGCTTACTAGTTTGAACCACTGATTGGCAAGTTATACAATCAATAACTAGTTCACCCAAACCAATCGACTTGTGAGCATTGAATGCTAATTTTCTACCTATTGGGTGATATAACTTTTTGTGGCTTTTATGTCTAATAGCTACACGAAAAGGGTGAGCTTTATAAATAAGGTCCCTCAGCATTTACTACAACATCTTTTCTAATAAATTGATTGTACAATTAATCATATACTCTTAAATCATTCAATTGCTCATTCAAACTCTCTTAACTTTCAAATTCGGAGTTTTTATTAAAAAGTGTTCATTGTTCACTTCTCTTTTCTAGAGTTGCTCTTAAATTGTAATATCTTGTATTTCATCTGGTAAGATTACATCTCATCCAAAGATATACACTTTTATATATTGTATTCTTTGTCAGAATCAATTATAATCACAACTACCTTACAAAATAATTATAAAGTGATTAGTGAGTATTTTTATTATCAATTTTTAGAGATTCTTATAGAGAATCTAGAGAAGATAAATAGGTAAAGTTGTAAATCATCTCTTAGAGGTATCATTGAGATTTAAAGGCTCATAAAGTAAAAGAAAAGTGATCATCGATACAAATATATTGCTATTCAAAATCCAAAAGGGTGAACCTTTTGATAGTAGATGTAGAAGTAATCTGCTCTTGAACCACTCTACATTGTGCGTAAATTTTTTATCTATCATTTCTATTCCAAAAATCCTATTCACCCTCCTCTAGGATTCTTTCATGAAGTTCAAAATTTGATAAAATAATGGACCTTTTGAATCCCTTATCCCAATAGCACCTAAGGAAATGAATGTTGGAATGACCATTTCGAAGAAAAGGTGTAAGAAACTTTATATTGAGATATGGTCACAACGTAGGAATATTTATAATATATGTTTAAAATTCCAAAGAACACTAAGATAGCATTACTCAAACCCCTGTAAAATTCCAACAAATTACTAAAAAAAATACCATAGAATGTATAGCATGTAAACTAAATAACATAAAAATTGAAATATATGTAAAATTCATCAAACAAATGATAGTATAGTGTTCACAAATAATAGTGCTTTTTGAACTCTCATCTGCCCAATTTCATAAAACAAAACCTCATTTTGAAAGCCAAAATAATGATACCAAAAGACTTCTAATTATATGTAAAACACATAATATAAAAAAACATTTAGGAAACACGTTCATATTCTATAATATTAGGGAAATATTTATGTTCAGTAACATAATAAAACTAAAAATAAATATTGATAATATCAAAAAAATATTTATGAAGAAAAAAGATGAAAAATGCATACCATTCAATGAACAAAGGAAAAAAGAGATGATGATGAATAATGGATGGTGGCAAGTATGGAGGTGGAGGAAACAAAAGGGTGGAAGGGTTTGAGAAAAAGAAGTTCAAGTGGTAGATCTTTATATGCATTTGTGTGAATGTGAGGAGTGCAATAAGGCCCACCACTAGGTAAAAAAGTGAAGAATTTGAAAAAGGAAAAAAAATCGCTAAGGCATAGATGGAAATTTTTTTTTTAAAAAAGTATGCGTTAAGGTATAGACAATGGTTTTAATCCAAAACTATCGTCTATATTCTCAAAAATAAGAATTCCACTAAAGTATAAACAATGGTTGTAAATAAAAGTCATTGGTTATACCCTTAAAATTTTGGGAGAAAATATCTACCAATATTTAGATTACAATTATTATATAAACTTATCTTCTATGCCTAAGGTTAGTATGATTAACCTAAAGATTACGGTTACAATCCCCCAACCTTGTCTACTTTTTTCTACCTTTTTCTTATCTAGGTTGTTACATTATTGGAGAACTTATAGACAACTATAATTTTTAAATAGTTGTATGTATTTTGTCATCTATTTGTATTTTTGTACTAGTCCTTGAATCCATGTGACGGAAAGTCAATTTTTATGGCCAATGAGGAGGAGGTCAAAGTTGAAGGAAGTTGAGAGATTAAGATCAAGAACCATGATGGGAGGATTAGGAAGTTAGTGAAGGTGAGTTACATTTTGAAACTCGATCGCAATCTAATTTCCTTTGGAAGGTTGGATGGCTTAGGTTATGTTACTTACTTGAAGTCTGTTTGGGTGAAGGGAATCTCTTCAAGCTTGCCGGGAGCAACATTTTAGGGAATTTGGTCGAGGGCATGCATCATCAAGTGGAGAGTATTACCATGATCATGTGATATGATCATGAGTGAGGGTATACAAGGCTTGAAGGGTAGCATTATTAGGATTTAAGAATATGTGTTAAAGATAAAGAGGATCTACAAGATACATCTTTTAGCTCTAACTTTTATCTTTATTAAATACAAGTTTTTGTTTATATAAATGGGGTCTTTTATAGAACATTATGCATACGGAATACAAATAAAATTTAGGATATAGTTCTTCTATCCTAGATATAGCGAGGTGGTCTAGAGGAAAATCTTAATTAGAAATAGGATTTTTAATTGAGTGGATTAATCAAAGGGATTATTTTTGACAATGTTGGTTAGGAAAAATGATGGATTGAGTCTTCTTGAATTTGGATTGTTTAAGAGGACAATAATTAAATTCAAATCTTGCAAGTTTTGGTTCCTTTACTTTTGATTTATACTTTTCACGGTTCTTGACGTTAAAGATTTTGAATATTGGGTTCCTATTTTGTATATATGTAGGTCTTGCGGGCACAGATAGAAGGCCTAGTCTATTATATCCAAAGGGTGTCTTATAGGTCGTTGGATAAGTTTAGAAACACAATGGAGGTTATAATACTGAATATTCAACTTCTATTGTCATATAAATAGCATATAATGTTTGCATAGATAGATAATTCATCGGGCAAGAGCATCCTAAGTAACATCCTTGTAAGCGGGAAAAAAATTACTATGCTAATGATTTGCCTTTAACTTAATCGGTATAACTTCACAAGATGAAGCAAGCCCATGTTTTGTTGGCTCATGATCAACTAAGGAAATATCGATCTAAGCTTGATTTATGATATTATGAGAAAATTTTCAAAATATCTTATTTCTATATCATTCTACACCTATAAAAGGCATGGATAACCCAACATCTCATATTTGATCAATTATATTGATTGGTACAACTCGTACACAATACACTCGGTAAAAGAACAGGGGTGATTGTTTGGACATAAAAAATTAATTATCTTCTTTGTATAGTATTGGCGATTATACCTTGCAAATAATTATCTTGATAAAAATAAAAAAGAAAATTAATTATGTACTATGTATTTTAGTCTTTGAAGTTGTATGTTAGTATCTCAGCAAAAAAGCATTTATATCCTTCAAGTTTTCTATCATAAACAATACAACTGTAATTATGATGTTTTTGTAAGTAATTATCTTGATAAAAAAGAACTACCTAAACAAAAATAATTGACTTTATTCAGTATATTAGTCTTTCTTATTCTATATTATTAACCCATGTTTTTATTAAGCTAAATTATATTCTATGTTTGTAAACTTTTTCAAACAAAGGTAGCTATCTGGATTTAAAAAAATATGTAATTATACAACCATATAATTATAATAATTATTTCATCATTATAAGTAATTATCTCAACAAAATATTTATCTCAACAAAATTAGAATACATACACCATAATTTAATTTTCTTTTTTTGGTAATTAATTAAGGATTTTATTACCAAAAAGGAAGAAGATACAATGTATCCCAATTAAAAATTCACAAGGAGCATACCCCTAGCCAACTCACACCACCCATCTATCAAGTCTACTTAGGTATTTCTATACATGAACATTACTAGCATCACTAAATCTAACAAAAATCTTAGATATAATATGTATAATAGTAATTCTAGGATTCCTTTGGAGTAGCTGAAAAACAACCTTATTTCTGTTAATCCAAATATGGTAGAGAAGGGCATTGAAGATAGCTCTCCAAATAACCTTTTTTCCTTTCCTTTCGGGCTTTCTAATCAACCATTTAATGCAACTATTCCAATCTGTGATATATCTCTCTATTTTTAACCATCTTAGGACATAATTCCAAAGGACCCTAGCACCTTGGCAGTAAAGTAGCAAATGGTTGAGGTCTTCTTCATTATTTCTGCACACCTCACAAATGTTATCTATAGTGACCCCCCCCCCCATTTAAACAATTTTGATTTAATAGGGAGAGCATTGTGACACATCAACCAAACAGAGAACTTAGGTCTTTCCATACCTCTATGATTCCATACAAAAGATTTCCAAGAAACTTTAGGCATAGTAATTCTAATAGCATGATACACAAACTTAGAGCTCAATTTCCCATAAATTCAACAATTTGTATAGTGTGGTTTAATTTGATCTCTGACTCTCAGCAGTTGTTTGTATATCCAAGAGTACTCATTCTTCTCCTTCATCTACCACACATCCTTTCCTTTGATATATCTTTCATGAATCCATTTAACCCATAAACTCTCTTTAGATTCAATAAGCTTCCAAAGGTATTTAGCCATGTGATGTAGTTTTTATCAAAGTAATGGAAGGTTGGATCGAAATTTGTATTAGAAGCTTTCACCTATGATCTAATGCAAAATAAATGAAGTGAATTGATGGATTATAGGCGAAGAACTTGAAGATACAAGTGAAGGTGTTCAACAGATTTGTAAGCCTTCAAAGGTGTCGAATTGAAGATAAATTTGAAGAAGGATTAATCCTGGATTTTTCTTACTCAATGTAGACCCAAAAGGGAGGACTAGACTTTAGCTATCTTGCTCAAAGTTTTATCAAAATTCTTATTCAATATTCTGCATACAAATGCCGCGAACAAGGAAGGTATATATAGGAGAGAATAAGCTCGGTGGTGACTAGCTTAAACCAGCCGAGTATCCTTCCTTAATCTAGCCCATTAATCATGGTTGAATTAAGCGCACATTAGCCTTAATCCAAAGCATAATATCATTGGTTAAATGATATTAAGGATTAATATTACAAAGCTATACAGTTGACTAAGATACATACATGAAATTATAGTCATACCCTAACTTACATAAAATATACTTAGGGTTAGGGTTTACAAAAAGTTTATACAAATAATGACTATCATCACTTTATCTCTTGTTGTAATGTATCATCCCATGTATGGCATAGCCTTGCATGCCTTGTAATATTTGTACACATCAATGTGTATGAACATTATCTTCTTGCAAATATGTAACATACCTACAAGAATAACTTGAATGTTTTTCAATGTCAAGCATATAAGAATTATCAAGAATATTTAACATGATAGGCTCCAACATTAAGAAAGCTAAATCATCTTCCTTACCTTGAAGATTAGAATGAACATGACAATCATTATGTTCATTGGATGCTCCTGCATCACCATAAAAGCTAAATTCCAGTGAATGTGTTGTTTGAATCCCAAACCACCCTCTTATTTTGTTAAACAAATTTTCGACCAAGCCATAGGAGTTTTTTTCCATTGGGGATCCATATTATTTCATAAAAAATCCCTGTAGAGGCTATCCAACTGATGAATCGCAGGTTTAGACAAAACAAACATTTGCATCCAAAATTTTTCTATACCAAAAATAACAGATTGAAGCAGTTGGATTTTCCCAACAAAGCTTAGATATTTGACGGTCCAAGATTTTAACTTTTTCATAATTTTGTCGATTAGAGGCTAGTATTGAGTCACCTTGAGAGATCTAGGGTGGAGAGGAATACCTAAATATTTGAAAGGAAAGGTTCCTTCTTTGAATCTCAGCAACTATAAGATCTGATATATTGTAACCTCATTTACCTCCACCAAAGAATACACTACTTCTCTCACGGTTTGCTTGAAGGCATGTGGTGAGATAGAAGGTCTTCAATTTATCCATAATCAATTCTTCAGACTTCAAGTGACCCTTACAGAAAATAAGGAGGTCATCTACAAAACTAAGATTAATAATTTTGACAAACTTGCATTCAAGGTGCCCTCTAAAATGTTTATTATCTCACAAAATATTTAATAGACGATAATGATACTATATAGTTAGCACAAAAAGATAAGGAAATAAAGGATCACCTTGTCTTAGCCCTTTACCACTCTTAAAAGGTTTACAAAGTTTGTAATTTTAACTAATAGAAAACTGAGTGGCTGAAACACACTGAATAATCATTTGAGTGAAATGACGGGGAAATCCAAGGCCATTTAAAATGTGCTTGATGAAACTCCATTTTAAAGTATCATAAGCTTTCCTTTAATCCACTTTTATCATCATTCGAGGGCCAATTTCACTCCTACTATATTTTCTTATATGCTCTTGAGCAAATAAAATACTTTTACCAATCCATCTCCCTTTAATAAAAACACTCTGAGAGCCATGAACAAGAGATGATAAAATTTGCTACAACCGCTTAATAAGAACTATAGAAATAATTTTATAAGCACCATTGCAACAAGATATTAATTTATAGTCATTGATGGTTCTAGGAGATAAATTCTTGAGAATTAGGTGCAGAAGTATTGTTCAACAATTTTAACAAATACCCCATTTTCCAAAAATATTTTACTGCATCAATGACAACCTTCCCACACCGGGCCACATAATTCAATTTTCTATGTTTCATATATTTTACAATATTTTTATTAAATCAAGTTTCGGGTCTTAGTCTCGCCACTATTTCTTGCCGCAACTGATTGTTGAATATAGTTTGTTGAGACTGCTAGGCAGAAATATTTTATAACCGCAAGAGATCTAAGATCTCTATATAAAACTGCAAAATATCATGTTTATAAATACTAGGCGTACCAGAGAAACAAAATCATGACGATCCAAGACCAAGAGATACAAAGGTAACAAAACAAAGACAAGAATCCTAAATCCGAATTAATACAAGCATACAAAACTAATTTCCGAGCAGCATATAGGCGGCATCGAGACTAATCTAAGAAACTGTGTCGGAATTGGGTGCCAAACTCATGTCTCGTCTAGACTGTTTTTGCCTTCGGGGCCTTCTTCTTGACTTGTCTCCTTGGGATGGAGTTCTTCATGCCAATGAAAAAGAGCAATGCACCAAACAGAGCCAAATTCTGCATCAAGAGGAACAAAATATGAATCATATATTCATATCAAATAAACAGATCAACCACAAAAACAAAACATATGATGGCAAACATGGTCATCAATCAACCTGAGAAAATTTGACAAAAAGTTGAACAAACTCCTTTTTGTCGGCATCATAGTTGTAGAAGTCGTACAAGACTGGAGTAGCTAGAAGCTGATGCAACAGCTGTAATAAAGATGAAAGAAAGGTGATCAGCACAAGATAAACTCACTCTTCCGTCAGAACTTATGATCCAACACCAAAATGAAGAATTCAGACATACCAGAAGGTAAGCTCCAAAGGAGCTACCGAAGATGAACAGAAGGCTTCCAGCACCCTTCAGGGCTATTGATGCCGCAATTAACTGCTTCATCTGGAGAAAGTAGCTACCAAGTCAGCACTTTCCATTCCTTTGATCAGCACAAGAGAAAATATTCTACATTATGTCAATAATGATTCTGTATAAAGGGATTTCGCTAACCTCAACCGCTGGAAGTTGGAATCCTGTGTGAGTTAACACATGCTTCGAGAGTAAATTGAACTTTGGTCTCAAAGCCTTAGCTGCCGGACCACCGTCAACACCATATTCATTGAACCTAAAATCAAAAGCAGATCATCCGACTTCACAATCAAATGATGGCAGGCAACTTTGCCACCTAATCAAAATATATCCCTCTAAAATGCAGCAGCTTTAAGCTAAGGTGACAGCTTGCCCAATTTACATGGAAGACTTGAAAAAGTTTAATTCTAACATTCAAAAACCATGATATATATACACATGTACAAAAATAACACAGCCGTATTGACTTAACAATCTATACATGTAACAGATATTTTAATTCAGTGTCATGTTTCAACAGACCAGCAACCATTCAAAGTTCTTAAACAAGAAGTAATCATACAAAGAGTAACAAAACACAGAACTCCAGATATTTGCATGACAGCATCTTGCTTGCATTGAAGTAGTCAAAATGTAAAAAACAAAGCAGAAACTGCATGTAACAAGATAACAATCTAAAATTTAATAGAATACAGCCAAAGTGATTGTCCAGTAATGAGAATAACAAGAAATTTTATACACCCCAAACATAAGCCAGGAGCCATAAGAGATTTACCAGATTATAATACCGGCTTAAAAGGTAAAAATATAAAAAGGTGATGAACATAAACTCAAAAGAAAAAAATAATAATAATTTATCAGGACTTGGCGAATCACACTTGATTTCAAAGTCTCAAAATTACGTATAAAGATGAAGCATCTGCAAAGAGAGTTCGGAATGAAACCAAATCCTAATAAGACACAATGAAGATATGTGAATCGTGAGCTCTATGGATAGTCTATTAAAAGGTACAGGCCCAGCCTATTTGTCACTAGTAATAACATTTTCTCCTGGTCAATAATTAATAAAGAGAATATAAGCCTCAACACCCAAGCTTAAAAGAGCACTCTCACATGGAACTAGATTCAGCAATTCATGAACTTCTTTTGTCAGCCCAAATGCACAATACTATCCAAGGTGAAGCATGGTTCCTCCAATTCATTAACTTCACTTACACACCTAAATCATGACCAGAAGGACATAATTCTGTCAAGAAAACAGAAATGTGATGCTTTGACTACATCAATCTAATTAAAACTGCAAAATCTAGAAGCCAAAAAATCTGGAAGACACATTAATATCGGATTAGACAGTTACCAGAATGTTAAAGACGACCACTCTCACAAAACAAATCAATTTGAGACACAATCTGAAACAATATCTTTTAATCAAATCCAAGACATAAGTTTTTCCCATCAAACCTCCATCCATACATAAAAAGAACTGGTAATTAAGAGGAAAAGAGACCATGATTGATATCAGGCACAGTGAGAACCTTTTCTGATGCCCAAAATATACCTAAATTAACACTCAACTTCGCAATCAACTAATCATTGAAAATCTAAAGAGATTTTCCACAATTACCTCAATCAATGAGCAACATCTAGCATTGTATGATTCTACAAAAGCTATCTTTCAACTCAACCTAAGCTTAGCAACTCTCACTATGATTCCAATCAATAGATCCACAACAGGACTTAGTGTAACAATGAGAGACATTAGGCTCACATATAACCAATTAAAAGTAAGCATATAAGCACATTGAATACACCATACCATAACCAAACACGCACACTCCCCTCACTGCAAAGAAGAGCAAGTGTTTTCCCTGACTAGTTAATAGATTAAATTCTCACATTCAGATAGTTATAACATTAAACGAGTCTTATGAAAACTGAACAATCAACTTCATAAGCAGAATGTTTAGAGCATTTGATACAAAACACTCATTTTCCCACACTTCTATGAAGCAATACTTTCAACAAATCAAGTCAAAATGCCTCCAACTTTATATATATTATAAAAAGGTAATACAACGGGCAATATTGTTACATTTCTGGATTAACAAAGCTACACATTTGAAATTCAGCTTTGTGCAACTGAGAGTAAATGCATTACATTTGTTGTTGAAAGTGAATTTTTCTTCCTTTTTTTTTTTTTTTGACATACCTCAAAATAAATTGGCAATTGAAATAAATGTTCAAAACTAATTTCCTCCTGTAGACTAGGATAATTTAAACAGCTGCTTCATTTATCCACAAAAAAATTATTCTTACTTCAGCTAAAAAAGGGAAGGTGGATACTTATTAGATACCCAAATAACTTCATGAAGAATAACAAAAATATTCTCGACATATCCCCTCAAAGCCTGCTAGAACAGATATATTCAACCTAACCAAAGTATTTAATCATAATCAACATCCACCTAACACCAAAAGAGTGATTAACACAAAGGTTAATAATATAACTCTTGCTCACAACCGCACTAGGGCCTAGAGTCAACATCAACCCAACTCTCCCCCCCCCACCTGCCAGGTTTCCTTTTCCTTTCGTTCTGATGAAGTTAGGACAAATTCAGTTAAATTCGGTCACATGATCAGTAAGCCGGCAGCACAATTTTCTCATATATTTCCGCCTAAAGCCTCAAAGTAAAATTATAATAAAATTTGAGATCTAAAGTCAATATGGTTGCACATCGAAACAAGACTCTCAAGCATTTAAATCAATGCAACACATATGCTCACAACATCCCTCACATAACATCAGCCACAATCAACTGCGGATCCAAGGTGCAAATGCCAGAACAAATTTCAATATTTTACAAGAATGCAGATCATATCTGTTCGCAAGATTTAGACTTCCAAATTTAGATGACGTCAACAGTTAAAACGGGAACGAGCGGACACAAGATTAAGAATGCCAGAAGCCCAATGCACACAACTGCATACAAAGGTCGATTGATTATCCATGTGATCCCGCTCTACAAGCAAAATCAGAAAGCTCAAATCTGAAGATCCACCACATAAATTAATGAGCGACCAGATCCATGAGTCGCATCGCCGTACATAACCACACATTAAACCCTTTCAACCTTAAAACCCTAAAAGTCCGCTAATCAAGAAGCCACGAATTAAAGGAGTGAGCTGAACGCCACATTAAATGCTGGTGCAACTGAAACAGAAACTAATTCCCTCGGATCTCAGCAAAATAAAAAATATGTTTCAAGTTCAGATAGATTAAAATTCCACTTACTCCTGCCATGCGGAAAGTATGAACACAGATACGAACAATACTCTTCCAACAAAGGAAATAAACGCCATTGACTCACGACTTGCTAACTTTTGCTCTCCTCTCTCTAGAGGGTCTCTCTTCTTGAAGGCGAGAAATAGAGGCCGGGGAGAGGCAAGAGACGAGGAGCGGTGACTTGCAGAGAAACAGGAAGAGAAAATGAGATTCGTTTTGCCTTGCCTCCCGGTTTAATACCAACGGAGGGTTTCGATATGAAATGGTAGATACGTTTATTATACGCGTGGTTCAGTAGGAGTGTAGTGTACGCGATATGATGAGGTGGGAAAAAGGCATTCTAAGGAGTTTTAAATGTTGATGTGGTCCCGTGTCACTATGACCACGTCTGAGTAGCCAATAGTTTTGCGTGAATTTGAACGACCAACGTATGGAGCGACGAAGAGATGGAGCGCGTATAACATTTATGGACTTCAGCGAGTCGGGAGGGTAGAGGTGCGTCCTAAATTTGAATGCACTTGAGTCGTATGTCGGAACTTTGTATCTCTGATATCTTATGGCCTCTTTTTTCTTTTTTTTTTCCGTTTTTTTTTGACCGGCATGGCCTCTTTTTATATTTACGTTACTTCGTTTCGTCAATACTATTGCACCAAATTCTCACATCATGTTATCTTAGGAAGATTCAACGAAAGAATGACAAATTATGAAAATATAATAAGAAGATGAGCCTTCATTGGCAAATAAATTATTCTGATATTATAATCCTTCCGTGTAGAAAAATATGAATATTTATTCATGTGAAAACAAATTGTTTTGCATATTTTAATATTATATTTTTATCCTTTTTTCTTTTATATATAAACTACTCTATTACTTTTTAAAATTGGTGAAATTAAAATATTAAGATTTATTTTATACAATTTGAAAAAAGTACATAATTAAGAAGATAAAAATCAAATTTTAAGATCCACCTTATTTTATGAATAGACTAAAGGTATTATTATATATTGAATAGTCTAAAACTAGGATAAATACCACACTATTCTCCAACTTGTCACATAAGTCATTGTAGTTAGGGATGGCAATGGGTCTCGGACCCGACCCAGACCCGCTAGACCCGCCTCATTTTTAGCGGGTCTGGGTCCATGATTTTTGGACCCGACGAGTCTGGATCGGGTCTGGATCCACATATACTTTAAAGGGTCTGGGTCTGGGTCCAGTTCTAGACCCAGACCCGACCCGTCAGACCCGTTTAATATACATATGTATGTGTGTGTGTGTGTATACATATATAAATACATACTAATATTATGTTTGTCATTAGTGTCTTAATCTTATATAAGTTCCTTATTCATTTTTTTTTAAATTTTATTTTTGTATACTTACTTTATAAACAATATGTATAACATTGTATTTTAAAAGTTAGGGATATAAACGGGGCGGATTTTACCCGAAACCCGGCGGATTTTTTCCAATGGATATGGATAAACGAATATGGATACGAATATGGATGATGTAAAAAAAATACCCGTCAGGTTCGAATACGGAGATGGGTATGAGATATCCATACCCGTACCCATAACCATACCCGTATCCATATCCATACCCATTTACCCGATATATAATTACCTTTTTACCCTTAATGTTAAAATAAATATAGTATAAATTAAAGTTAGAATTATCATTTAGCTTAACTCTAAATGGGTTTATCTGTCGGGTGATGGATTTATCCATCGGATAATATCCATTAACGGATAAACGGATAATCCGTCGAATAATGGATACGGATATGGATATGTTAGCGGATATGGATTCGGATACAAGTACGGATTTTCTTATCGGATACGGATACGGATATGGGTATGCCCGCTCCATTTACATCCCTACTAAAAGCATTAAAACACCATTTGAATAGTTAATATAACAATTTTAATATATTTATGTTTTCACTTAGATGATTTTTTTAACAAAAAAAATACATATTAAGTTATATAAAACATAAATGTATTTGTATTAGCATAGATTATTAATTATTTTTTAAAAAATAACCGGACCCATTTAGGACCCGTTTAGGACCCATTTACCCGCTAGACCCGATGGATCTGGATCTGGGTCTGAACTTTTAAGACCCGACGGGTCTGGGTCGGGTCTGGGTCTAGGTAGTATAAACGGGTCCGGGTCTGGGTATGGCTGGACCCGGTCCAGACCCGACCCATTGCCATCCCTAATTGTAGTAACCCAAAGTTCTCACAATCACATTATCCCATATGTTTAATTCGGCCATAACGTATGGCCTACACAACTGTTTCAAACCATAAGCAACTATCACTGTATAAGAAAAACTCTATTTTCCTTAATTTCTTAGCAACAACTACCAGCAATGGTATTCTAAATTTGACTATTAAGGGGCATGTTATAGCCTTCTATCCTCTATAAATAGAGGGATAATTAGGCCTCACATAGCTTTGTATCGAATCAAATACATCACTAGCATTTAGTCTTACTAAACATCCATTACATACTCACATCTTTACAATTAGGCTCTTACTAAGGTTCTCAAGGTACCCTATAGATACTTTCGCTAAAAGATCTAGATCCTTTTACCATCATCGCCCAGACTACATAGGCAATCCTTATGACTAAGTTACTTTGACCATTATCTCTTCTTTACATTCATTTATATTTAACCAAGTCATATGTTACTCACTTGAGTATTAGAGTACCATTATTCCAACACCAAAATGGTGTCCCTCAAATGCTCTAAGTGTTATTTATATTCATCTTATAGATAGGTCAACAACACCCCCATCCGACTTTGATCATATCTCTTATTATAGATTTCAAGTTTCTAAGATTTGGGGCCGGTCATGTAGCCTTGCTGATCCTTTTATACAGAGTTATATCAACATACTATTGATCTCAATTATGGAGGATAATACCCGTTATCTACTCAAAGTTGACTACTTCGCGAGTTTAACCACTCCATGGGATAACCTTCCTCCAACAAACAAACAAAGCCCAGTGCCCCATGCTACTAAGCACAACCTTGAACTCATCATGCAAAAAATGGAAAATATGCAAAGAATATACAATACCTTAAATGGAAGTGTAATATCCCATTCTTAATTAATCTTAATTAGAACCTTAATTATAAACTTGGTATTTTATGTATAATTTTTTATGTAAATTATTATAGGATGCATTATGTTGAATGTGTTATTAGTATGTGTAATAGTATGGTGCATTTAGTTATTAATTAATTAGATTAAAATTTGATAGAGCTTAGAATTTTCCGATTGGTGGTTGAATGACTAGTTGTCCATTTAGGGGATTTTCTCGGGAGCATAACACCTTGACCTCACTAAGGTCGTAGGTAGTTACTTTGGGGTGCTTTTGAGATCAATGACTGATCTCATAGATCAACACAAGTTCTTTTTAGAGTAAATATTATCAATTCACACATATCGAAAAAAATTCATAAAATTTCACTCATCCTTAAATTACTTTAAATCAATCACGCTTAACTATAGAGCTCTTTAGTGATGGATTGCCTAAGAAAAAGGCACAACTTGTTAATATGGGTAATCTTATTAACTTTTTTTAAGCATCCACTTTCCATCACTAATTTGGGGGTATTACATACACCCCACGCAAGAACAGAATATCTTCTTTGCACCTCTATCACTGACAATCTTACTATAGTTTATCCCAAGAATCAACTCACTATATGGCTGAAATACTCATCCAAGTTTAGCTAACTTTTATGGTTTTCAATCTAATACCATTTGTAACACCTCAGCATCACTAGAGTCAAGGGTAATTACTATTGATTATTTTTGGGATTAATGATTGACCCCATAGATCAGCACAGGTCCTTTTAAGCATTTTTTTTATCAACTCACACATATACATAAAAAAACCTTCCAAGAGGACACCCATCCTTAAATAACTCCATAGTCAAACATGTTTGATTTGATATAATTTAAGGATGAGTGATCTTCTTAAAAAAAATAGGATATGTGTAAGTTAATTAATTCAAATATGCTGAAAAGAACTCATGTTAGACCATGGAGTAAGTCATTAATCCCCAAAGCTGAAATACCCCGAAAATTCATAATTTTATAAATTATATTTAAAAGAGGTTTTATTAGAAAATTATTTAAATAAATTACTTTTATTAAAATAAAAGGGTATTTAATTAAGGAAAATCAAGAAGAGATTTATAAGTATTTTAATTAGGAGGAATTTGGGTATTTTAGCTAATTAAGCATTTTATTTAAAAAAAATTAATTAATTAAATAAATTATTTTATTTAAAATAAGAAGGAGAAAATAGTTTCAAAAATTTTAATAATTTTATAAGTAATTTAATTGGAGAAAAATTAAGGTGTTTGCTAATTAAAAAAAGGAATTTATGAAAAATCTCTTAAAAATCCTAATTTAGCCTAAAAAGGAATTTAAATATTATTTTGTATACATCAAATATTTTAAATAATTTAAATATCCCATATTATTATTTTTTCCTTTTCTTCTTTCTTTTTCTTTCTTCTTTTCTTTTTCTTTCCTCCTCTTCTCCCCGTTTGGGCTGCCCCTTTTCGCAGCCCGATCCTCTACCTCCGTCCTCCTTCCCGCGGCCCAGCGCCGTTCGGCCCTCCTTCGCACAGTGAAACGCAGCGTTTAGCCCTTCACTTCACCGAAACGATGCGCCCCGATAAGTGAAAATAACTGTTGCCTCCAGCTATACTCGACGCCGCGTTTTGTCCGTTTCCGAACCGGCCGGTCTTTTCCCCCTTCTTTTCTTTTCTCCCGGACCGCCGGTCTGGCCACCTTCTTCTTCCTCCTCGCGCGCGCGACCTGCAACACGCCGCCCCCTGCTTCGGCCGCCTGCGCGCCGCCTGCACGCCGCCTTCCCTTTTCTGCCCTGCCGACCACCCTCTCTCGACCGACCTACACCCCCCATACCCCCTAGGCCACCCGCGCCTTTTCCTCCCTTTTTCCCGACCAGCGCAGGGGTCTGCCATGGCAGACCTGCGCCGACCCCCCTGCCGGCCGGCGTGCCCAAACGCCGCCTAACCTGTCTTCCTTTGTCTCCTCTCTCGATTTTTCCCCCCAATTCGAGCCTATAAATACCCCACGAGCCCCTGCATCGGGCTCTTTCGAAAACCATGCCCAGAATTCCCCCTTGCGCCGCCCCCTCTTCAGACCACCGCCCTGTCGCCGACGCCCATCGCCACCGCTCACTCCACCCCCTAAATTCTTCCCTGCAGCACCCTCCACCTACCCAAGCCTCCCTCAGCCCTCGGTTTACCCTGCACGCGCCGCCCCAAGCGGGCGAAGTGCCCTTCCCGACCAAGCCAACCTCAAACCCCGCCACCCTTCGCACCGCCGCCCACCGCCGTGCCGCCACTCCCAGCGCCCCCTCTGCCTCCCAAAACCACCAAGGGAACTTCCCCAACCTCCCTAGACCCTCTATTTCCCCTGCCAACCCCTCCTTTTCCTTCCTTTCCCCTCCACCACCTCCCTACCTTCCTTCTCCCCCTACGCCGCCGCCGCCGCCGCCGCCGCCGCCGCCGCCACCGTGCGCCGTGCGCCGCCACCTGTGCCACCAGCACCCCTAGGTAGTTCTCTAAACTCCCCAACCCCTAAACCTTTATTATACAAATGCTAATTATTTTTAGTAGCATTATTAATATTATTCTTACTATTATTCTTATTATTACTATTATTATTATTATTGTTATTATTATTATCATTATCATTATTATTAGTACTATTATTATTACTATTATTACTACTATTATTATTATTACTATTATTATTATTGTTATTATTGTTATTATTATTATTATTATTACTATTATTATTATTATTATTATTTAGCCTAAACTTGAAACTTTTATAACTATTGGTATTACTAATATTAGTGGCCTATAACTTTAGTATTTTTATTTTAATATCCTGATCGTTATTATTATTGCTAGTATTACTATTATCATTATTATCATGGTTGTTCTTATTCTTATTATTATTATTATTATTATTACTATTACTATCATTATTATCATTATTATTATTATTATTATTACTATTATTATTACTACTATCATTACTATTAGTAACATTGAACTACTACTACCATTAATAATAAATATTATTAAAATTACTTTAAAATTTTTGTAGCTACGTTTATTAGTAGTAGCATGATTAACTACTTTAAGAATATTGACCATACTTCACTCATAAAAGTAATATTACTATTCTTAGCCCTAATGGTAAGTTAAAGAATAGGGGCAAGGTAAAATAGAATAGTGTTTTGGTCGGAGGAAAGTAACCCTAGTTTTCCCTCTTATAGGCGAGCCAAGTCAACATCCGTAGGAGGTATAGGAGCGTGCTCCAAGGCCGGAGTCGCGTTAGGTAAGGACGAAGCTATGGCCTTGTGTAATGTGTGATATAATGTGTGGGTGAATGTTGAGTATGCCATGTTGATGCGTATCATGCATATGTTATGAATAACTTGTTTTGATGTAGCGCAGCATGGATCATGAGGTATGTTGTGTGTGCCTTATATTATACGTGTATGCCATGTTCCATGTTTATCGTTGATGTTGATGATGTGACTTGTTATGGCCCTCTAGGACATGCATGCTAGGGTTTTGGTAGCATGAAATGATAATAAGAGAACAACGGGAAAGTGGACATTTGGGAAGTTTGCATGGAGGAATTAGACCTTGCATAGGCATGATCCTTATGTGTGAAAGGTTGATTTGGGTTGTAATTAAGAGCTTGGGAGAGTCTTGGAGTGATTGGAAACTGGTTATGAAGAATAGTACGTGAGTTGGTGCATGAGCGGCCTTATTAGGGTTTCGGGTGTAAGTGGGGGTTGGAGAGTCTGCATGGAGCGTTTAAATGATGCATGGGAATGAATCTTACGTAAGGAAAGTTGATTTAGGAAGTGAATAAAATAATGTCAAAGTTATGGACTTATTGGGGACTTGGGTGCAAAATTTTACGTGGGTCGGTGTAAGAGTGCCTAAGGGTTCCAATTTGGGAGGAAATGAGCAATTTGAGGGGTACAAGGGTAAAATAAAATGATCAAGGGAGGATGGAGTATGGGGTTGAGAGTGAGAATTCACTTATATAAAGGATGAGTATGGGTTTTCTAAAGGAGAGGGGAGATTTTGGGGTGAAAGAGGGAGGTTACTTGTTAAGGAAGTAAAGTGCTAGGGTTTTGGGTGGCCATCTAGGGTTTTGCCGGTCACACGTGAACCTCGGAGATAAAGTAATACATTTGGGGAGTTTCCTAATAAAAAATGAGGTGCGAGATAGAGAACAAAGTAACGTTTGGGTAAGTAAGAAAGAGTTGGGCCACATAGGTCCGACTAGGGTCCCCGAGGAGGAACCCTAGAGGGATGAGGACATACGGAGTCGATATCGTATGTGTTGGGGTAGCCTGTATTCTTGGAGATTGTGCCTTACTATATGCCACTATGCTTAAGTCTACGGGGGATGGATGTCGGGTGTGAGAAGAGGTACGGGTCTCAAAATATGGGACGGTCCCTTTGGAGGGGAAAGTAGTAGGGTATTAACCGCATGCATGTCAAGGGTGTGATGTGATTCAATAAGACACGGATAAGACATTAATTACGTAAAGCGAAAGATGTTGAGCCGAGCCCGTGATCCGGTCCACTGGCTATAATAGTGGATCAGAGGCGTTCTGCCCTGTGCGTTTATTTTCCGGTCCACCGGCTATAATAGTGGATCAGAGGCGTTCTGCCCTGTGCGTTATCTTCCGGTCCACCGGCTATAATAGTGGGGGATCTCGTGCTCAACAAACCAAACAAATAAGTTAATCCATGGGAAAGATACTAAGTACTTAAAGCGAAAAACCATGTGAGTCGGGGCCATGATCCGGTCCACCGGCTATAATAGTGGATCAGAGGCGTTTTGCCCTGTGCGTTTATTTTCCGGTCCACCGGCTACAATAGTGGATCAGAGGCGTTCTGCCCTGTGCGTATATCTTCCGGTCCACCGGCTATAATAGTGGGGCTCCCGCGCTCACATGGGTTATTAAAGAGTATGTGTGAAATGGACATATTATTAACAAGGATAAAGAATGAGTTACCAGAAAAGTGTTCAGACCTTATCTTGCGGGTTATCGCATGTTGTCTACATGATTGTGCTATGTGTGCTATGTGGTATGATTGTATGCTTGGCCTTAGCGCACCTGCGCCCTTACTTAGTACTGGACCCATACTGATACTACCTTGATTGACTGGGTCCTGCAATGATCCACCGATGGTGGGGAGCAGACCTTTGATGCAGGTTGATCAGTTACTAAATCGGGGTGGAAGGCTTGATCTGAGTGAGTAAGCGGTCCGGATATTTTCCCTTCGAAAATTGTGTGGTTTAATCGTATTTGACCTTGGAGGTTACAAGTGTTGTATTTAATTTTCCGAGGGTTTTATCGTACTTTGCTATTCCGTTATTTTAAGTATTATGATATATGGACCTTTTAAATTGTATTTCGGAATGTAACTTTTGACCTTCGCACTCTGATTCCGCAAAACTTGTGTTTTAGGAATGATTTGTTCTGGTTTTATTCTTTCTAGCCTTAGCACTTAGTATCGGGTCGGTAGTTATGGATCGATCTGGTACAAAGTGTGGCGGTAATACCCTCGGATTTACAATTTCATTTGCTTGCTTCCGCTAAACTTCTTTTAATTTAACGAAATCTTTCAGTGGTAAATTTGGGGGTGTTACAAAAGCACTCTAGAGTAAATATCTCTAACCCTAATAAGACCAAAGTATTATAAAGAGGTCCAATAATCAACTGAATGGGTCAATTGGGGTGCTTTGCAAAGTTAGTGGGGATTTAGAGAGATCTAAACCAAATCAGAATTAACAAGATTGTGCACAATTGAGGATTCAACCATAAAATAGAACAATTGAGGGAAAAGTAGAAATCTTTATTGGTGCTTTTGTGTAATTGTGGCATGATTAAACTAATAAATCAATTATTTACACAAATCTATCATTCTCTTTGAATGGAGAATTCTATGAAGAAGAAGAAGTAGAAGAAGTTGGGACGCATGACTCTTGATGATTAGGGTTTCGTATGTATTCTTTTATAGAAGAAAAAAATTCCTACGAAGCAAAACAACATGTTTTGAAAATAAGAAAAAAAAAATATGGTCCGTGTTTAGGAAATATGGGACCCTCATTTTTATTTTCTCACTTTCAACTTTTGCCCAGAACACATCAAAGATTTCTCTCAAAAACATAGATCGTGTCTATTACCACAAGACCCCCGTGTTTCTCACATAATTTTCCATACTACACTAAACTTCTCTAACACCTGAACAAACCAATACAATGTTATATTATGCTCGAATACCCAGTTAAAACTCATAATTCTCCACCTTGACATAGTATTTTTTTTTACGCATGACATGTGATGTTATCTACAAAAAATCCTAGCCTAACAAAGGGCCTCACGGCTTATGAACACCAATCAGATCTAAGAAACACTCAAGCTTACCCATGCTTAATAGCTTCGTTAGCATACCAGTGTTATTATCCAATGTACCTACTTTCTCCAACACAACTTTGACTACAGCAACAATACCCTAAATAAAGTGATACTTGATGTCAACGTGATTCATTCGATAATAAAAAGACTTATGATTATTCACTAAATAGATAGCACTCTGGCTATCACCACAAACAATTGGAGCACTATGACTAAACACCAACTCACGTACTAAACCACAAGCCACAAGGCTTCCAAAAAAGCCTCTATGATAAGCATATACTCTATTTAAATTATGAACAAGGCCGTCACTTCCTGTAAGGAAGACCTCCAGCTAATAGTTAAACCACCAAGACAGAAAACATATACATTGGTAGATCTCCTTCTATCAAGGTATTCGCCACAATCATATTCCATGAACCCAACCAACGAATTAGTTGATATTCCATACTCAATACAAGATGATATTGTTCCTTTCAATTACCTAAGGATACACTTCACTACTTGCCAATGAGCCTTTCCTGGATTCGTCATATATTGACTTACAAAACTAACATGTTGAGCAATATTAGGTGGGGTACACACCATAGCGTACATGATATAACCAATAGCATTCGAATATGGAATAGTTGCCATGAAATCCTCTTCCTCTTTAGATTTAGGACAATCCAAAGCAGACACTGAAGTGAGTAGCTGATGGAGTGCTCATCGTCTTGGCATCCATCATATGAAATATCTCCAACACCTTGTTCATATAGGACTTTTGTGACAAGTACAAAAGCTTCTACTTATGGTTTATATTGATCTCCATGCTAATGATCTTCTTCCTAGCCCCAAGATCCTTCATCTCAAACTCGCTATTCAACATTGCCTTCACCTTATCAACATTAGACTATCTTTTGGCACCATAAACATGTCATCAACATATGGTAAAAGATACACAAAAGAGCCGCCCTCAATCTCCTTCAAGTACACACTTCCATCATACTCACTCTTGGAGAAACCATTCTCAAACAAAAACTAATCAAATCTTTTATACCACTATCCATGATACTGCTTCAAACCTTACAGTGACCTCTTCAATTGGCACACATGATCACATATCCCCTCAACCACAAACCCTTTAGGCTATCGCATGTAAATATCCTCCTCAAGCTCACCATGCAAAATCCAACTATTCCAACTCAAAATCATGCATAGCCACAAGTGCAAGTAAGGTACGAATATAAATATGTCTAACCATGGGAGAAAATACCTTATTATAGTCCACGCCTAGAATCTGGCTGAATCCATATGCAACTAAACAAGCCTTATACCTTAGTCTCTCAACCCTAAGAGCTCCCTATTTGAAATTATACACCCACTTATAATCAACAATATTTTTCTTCCTTGGTGCATTTACAAGTTCCCATGTCTGATTCTTTAATAAGGACTTCATCTCTTTCTCCTTAGCAGCATACCACTCAGTAGAATTAGTACTTTCAATAGCCTCTAAGATTGATGCTGGGTCATGTATATCAATAACAGTCTCAGTACTAGGTAAAGTATAGATAACCAATTCTTCATAACCATACTTAACTAGAGGATTGACAATCCTTCATCCTTTGTCTAGAGTAATGCCTCTTTGTTGCACCTGCTACATGGATCCACCCACTTCAAGAATAGTTGTAACACCCCTAAAAGTCTCTACTAAAAAAATTCATTTTATTATCAAATATCTAGGTGTTACCATCATAATTGAGTTTGACTTACCATATAATCCTTACATCAATCATAAGGTAAAATAATAAGAAAGTAAAACATGATAAATAGAAATTGAGGGAACTTTCATAAATATTAGATAAAAGTTTGGAGGTTTACTCCGAGTACAATAATCTAAATGCAAAAAGGGATACCATGGATCTAAGAGTCCAAAAAAGTATCTGGTCAAAACTAACATGACTCTACGCCCAAAACCCTAATACCAAAATCACTCCTCCACATATAAGTCATCAAAGAATGCAAACGTGTCCACCAGGTCAGTCTCGACCTATATAAAGACATGTGGGTCGTCTACTCATGGAAATGAGGAGCACCCATAAAACGGGTGATCAGTATGCTACGTACTGAGTAAGGCAACATTACAGTCGGAGTAGGATTACACATAATACAAAAATTCACATAAGAAAGTAAGAATATGTGCGATAATATAAATAGTGCCAGGTAGATGCCGATTTTAGGTCTTGCTATATAAATATATGATATTCCAATCTTTTATTTACGTTGATTTCAGGGTCCCCATGTAACACCCTTAAAATTCACTACCGAAAAATTTTATTTTTAAAAGAATTAGCGGAAGCACAATAATAAAACAGTGAATTTCGGGGATATTATTGCCACACTTAGTACCAAATTGGTTCACTTCTACCATTCTAGTACCAAGTTTTAAGGCTAAAAGAATGAGATACAATTTGCTAGAAACTCAAAACATATTTAAAT
This sequence comes from Tamarix austromongolica, assembly GCA_039764185.1. Taxonomy (NCBI): domain Eukaryota; kingdom Viridiplantae; phylum Streptophyta; class Magnoliopsida; order Caryophyllales; family Tamaricaceae; genus Tamarix; species Tamarix austromongolica. The sequence goes on along the minus strand of CM077816.1, from coordinate 72,836,159 downwards.
CAGAGTAGCACAAATAAACATTTTACAAGAATAGAATCCACCAATGGTGGTTACAAGAATACAAGTTACATTTAAACTAGGAGTTAAAAGAGAGACAGGTAAAACCCTAAAATTTCGCATAATTCATGTTCTTTCTTATATCCCACTTGAATAACACCTGCAACGAACCTTCAAGGGACACTACCCATTGAATAGGTAGGGGCCCACGAATGGAACCCTTTAGTACTATGGTACTGAGTAATCCTTTAAATCACACTGAAAAGTAGGCCCGCATTGCAACACATGATGCAAAACTATATACACATATAATAAAAAATGCATACACAACATCCATGTACTTAGCAAGTCCATCACATATTAATAGGTCATAATGTGAAATCAATACTTTTGGGCCTTAAGCCTTTAATCAATCATTATTCAATCATCACTCGAATTATACCTATGTAAGTACAGGAACCCCACCATTATAGTCAGTGGATCAGAAACATATAGGGTAGAATGCTCCTAACCACTATTATTTGCCCATGGATTAATCTCTAGGGCAGAAGGCTCTTGGCCACTATTATAGCCGGTGGACCGGTCTGGCCCCCATACACATGGTGTTCTACTATAAGTGATTAGTATTTTTCAAGATTTATTCACATCCCAAATTGGATTTATTGAGCTCAGGATCCTCCACTATTATAGTTGGTGGACTAGAATACATAATTATCTTCCAGGGCAAAATGCTCCTGGGCCACTATTATATCCGGTGGATCGGTACTCATATAAACATCTTCCAGGGAAACACACTCTTAGGCCACTATTATATTCGGTGGACCGATACTCATAATATAATTCATCTGGGCCTGGCTCATTAGTATTTCACTTTTATGATTAGTGTTTTCCCTTTTAATCATGATAACGGTTCCATTTATTTGCCTCAAAGGTGAGATCAAGATCCCAGGATACAAAGGTACACTGGTCATACCAGTGCATACAAGCTACTCAGTACCCTTCAACCATCAACCTAGGGACGCAAAGGTACCCTGGTCATACTAGTGCATATAAGCTACACGGTCCCCTACTGATAAGGACACCTAATCCATAAGTATTCATACCCCCTAAATAGGCTCGTAGAGCTAGATATAGTAAGATGTAGGGTCTGGTTAGGGCACTAAGGCACACCAGCAAATACTAGAATAACCATAGGCTAAACCACGTAGTTAGGGTAGCGACCCCTAAAAAGCCACCACTCTCGATCTCAAGGTCTTTCACTTTAATTATTAGTGTCTTAATTAAGGTGATCATGAAAAGCATAACAATCAGATACTTATTCACTTTCAGTTGGTTCTGATATCATTGGGTACTCCTTATTCATACAATTATCCGAGATAAATTAGAGGAATCATTAAGGCCATCATTATCTCATCCAATTCCAATTTAGGGTTCGTTCTCATTATACTTACTGATTGGCAAATACCCTTATCGGGCTATTCAATGTTACTTGAGTCTTATTATGAAACTATGTTATCCCAACGACATATTAGATACGAATTACTAATTTACCCCTTTCATTGTATAATTATTAAATCATCCCTTCTTTACTTGCTAATTACCATATTACCCTCCATGTTGCATAATTACCAATTACCCTTTACTCGGTTTAGGTTACCAAGTTATCTTCCACACTTATTAGATCATCAATCACTCTTCATATTTGTTACACTTGTCATATTTCCCATTTGATTGGTTAGATTACCAAATTGCCCTTTAGTTGGTTAAATTACCAAATTGTCCTTCTCTATTTTCATAATTACGAAGTTGCCCTTCTCCACTATCATAATTCCCAAATTGCCCTTTAGTTGGTTAAATTACCAAAGTGCCATTCTCCATTATTATAATTACCAATTTACTCTTTTCCATTATTATTTTCATTTTACCTTTCCTTTACACCAAATTACCATTTCACCCCCTTTACTTTATTAAATTACCATTTTACCCCTTCCAAAATTACCATAATACCCTTTTACTTGCAAAATTACCATTTTGTATGTTACTTCCAAATTTACCACAATGCCTTTTTACTTACAAAATTACCATTTGGCCCGTTACTTTCAAAATTACCATAATACCCTTTTACTTACAAAACTACCATTTTGCTCTTATTACACAACTTTTATTAAAATACTCTCACTACATACAATATTAATATTAATATTAATATTAATGCTCCATTCTCATTATCCAACTCCACCAACTATTATTATTCAACATAATCCTCATTAGCACCCATACATATTAGGCCACACTCTTACATAGACATATTACTAAAATACCCATAGGGCTTATAATAACAATATTTATGCATCAATGGTCACAATAACATAACATATCATGGATAAATACTTAACTTTTTAATAACACAACTCGTGCTTCCTGCCTGCGAGGAAAGAAAGAAAAGCGACAAGGTTCATATTTGACTTCCTTAAACATTATTTCTACACATGGTACAAAAACTAGCATGCTTCCCTTTTTATCAATCAATATAAGCAACGTCATATATTATACTAAACAACATATATCATGCATAAAAACATTTTAAAAACCCTAATATACTAGCATACATTTAAGTAAGGTTTAACAATTACCTTATTTCCCGCAAAAATTGAACCTTACCAGTATCTCGGTTAAAGATTCAAGCTTTGATTAGCAAAACCAATACCGAAAAATAATATCAATATTTATTATATTAGATATAGAAAAACCAAAAGTATAATATTTTATCAAAACTTAATTAATGATATGCTTAACCTAACCATTATTAGCCAAAATAACCTAAAGGAAGGCACCAACTTACCCTGCTCATGCAGTGTGAGCTGCATGCAAAACAAGGGAGGAGGGGGGGTTCAAATGTGGGTGGAAGAAAGTAGGAAATGGCTATTTTTAGGTTGGGGTTTTAAGGCTAGGAAAGAGGGCAAGGGGGAGAGTTAGGGCAGGGGATGGGTGTAGGGGTGGAGAGGGAGTGTAGGTAGTGGTTGAGGATGGGTGATCGGCAGCGGCGGTAGCAGGGCTGGGAATGGGGCTACAAGAGGGGTGGTAGTTGAGAAGGAAGGAACAGGGAGGATGATGAAGGGGCTTGTTCCGGCCAAAGAAGGCAAGGGGTGGTAAGGGAGGTTGCAAGGAGTGGGTTTGAAATACCCCAAAACCCTAATTTAAGAAATTATGGTAAAATAAGGATTTATTAGGGAAATTAATTAAATTAATTATTTTTATTAAAATAAGAGGGAATTAATTAAGGTAAATCTAAGAGAAAATAATAAATAACTTAATTAGGAAAATTTTGAGTATTTTGCTAATTAAAATGGAATTTAGGAAAAAAATTTCAAAAACCCTAAATTAACATAAAAAGATAATTTAATTATTATTTTAATATTAATATTTTTTTAATCAACCCTAACCTACCTATTTTTTTTCCTTTTTCTTTTTTCCCTCTCTTCTTCCTTTTCTCCCCTTTTTCTTCTTTTCCTCTTCCTTCTTCTTTTCTTTTTCTCCTTCCCCCCGACCTAGGCCAGCCCACCTTCGGCCCAGTTCCCATCCTTCCTTCTGCGTGGCTTAGGCTTGCGTCACCCCCTTTCTTTTTTCCTGGCCGGTTCAGTTCTCTTCTTTCCCTTTCTTTCTTTCTTTCTTTTCTCCTGGACCGCCGATCCAACCCCCTTCTCCTTCTTCTTCTTCTTCTTCTTCTTCTTCTTCTTCTTCTTCTTCTTCTTCTTCTTCTTCTTCTTCTTCTTCTTCTTCTTCTTCTTCTTCTTCTTCTTCTTCTTCTTCTTCTTCTTCTTCTTCTTCTTCTTCTTCTTCTTCTTCTTCTTCTTCTTCTTCTTCTTCTTCTTCTTCTTCTTCTTCTTCTTCTTCTTCTTCTTCTTCTTTCCCAATGCTCGCCTGCAACTCCCCGATCGGCGCCGTAATTTCCACCACCGATCATGCCATTTGACTAGCCATTCCTCCCCTCTCTCCCCTGCTGACTTTCTTATTAGCATATTTATCTTCTTCTTCTTCTTCTTCTTCTTCTTCTTCTTCTTCTTCTTCTTCCTCTTCCTCTTCCTCTTCCTCTTCTTCGTCTTCTTCTTCTTCTTCTTCTTCTTCTTCTTCTTCTTCTTCTTCTTCTTCTTCTTCTTCTTCTTCCTTCTTCTTCTTCTTCTTCTTCTTCTTCTTCTTCTTCTTCTTCTTCTTCTTCTTCTTCTTCTTCTTAATCTAGATTTCTCGAAAGATGTTTAGGTGTAAGAAAGGGGTTTGGATTTTGAAAGACCTTTTCTCTCTTTGGTGTGTTGCTCAACTCTTTTAATATAAACTATTATCTTCCTTATTTTATGGAAAATGGTATAAGTAAGTAAAGTTATATTCTATGTTTCAGTAGGAAATATAGGTTCTAATGATAAGAATGTATAGATAATGTAGATTTTGAAATAATGGGGGAGTTGGTAGCAAGATTAACTTGTATTCTTGTATGCATAAGCCTCATAAATATGGTGTGGGCTTTGTAATTTCTGTGGTATTCTAGACATCTTTGTTATATAGCATGTGTAATAAGATGCATAGATTTTTTTCATGAAGGTATAGTAAGAAGAAAATGTGATACATGTTTTTTCTAATTCTTATTAAGTCTATAAAGTGCAAGCATGATTCTATTGAGATTCCCATCATGATTTTGGTATTTCACATGTTGATTATTACTAACCTTGAATGGTATAAGATTGAAGTTCGGATTGATTGATAAAAGATTATGGAATTTAATTGTGTGTATATGCATTTGTTGGGACTGTTTTTACCCTAACTGTTTGTCTGGTCTCTATAACCAATAAATTATTCCTCAAGACTGATCTAATGGTCTGGTAGAGCCATTTACTATTTGGCTTATGACTTTAGTGGTCTTAGTCTTGAGTTAAACCCATTGGTTGGTTTGACTAAACCCATCTACTGATTCCTATAACAGTCGACTAGTTGGGTCAACTAATTGACTGGTTGGTCTGTGACCCTAGTGGTCTTAGCCTCAAGTTAGACACATCGAATAGTTTAACCAAACCGATTGACTGGTTCTTAGAATAGTCAATTGGTGAGGTCAACTGATTGACTATTTCACCACCACTAGAAAGGTTGGAAATGCCATGATCGATTGATTGGTACATGAAATCGATCGACTAGTCAGTGTGACCCATTAACTAGTCTCGGCCATTTTTTCTTTTCTTACCTATTTCTTCTCAAATGTGATGTTTTGAGTTTTATCATGCTTGGATAATGACCTAAGATGCTAGTAGCTATGAATTTACCTGGATTAATGAAGTTTAAATAAGGATTTATAGTTAGTAGAGAGAAATTTTATCCTAGTTGGCCAATGTTGGCCTGAATATAGCAAATGAGCCTTTCTCTTGACCATAACATGATTAAATGATTAGATGGATAAAACTGAACTCTTCTTATGGTTATTATTTATGTAATCAATAAAAATTATGGATAATATACCTTTAATGACTTATATCATGGCCTTAAAATGTGAAACCTTGTAAGTTAAATGACTCAGCAAGAATAGAAGGAAATAGAATGGACATATATGGTTTCCTTGAGTTGAACTTATCTATAAACAGTGACTTTCACTTAGCTATTAAAATAAATGGATAAATAACTATAATCTAGGGTTGGACTCTAGTTGACCTCTAATTGGACCTTAATCTTTGACCTTAGTGATTAAATTGGAAAATCCTTTTTTAAATGGTAAGACTATGGTTAAGAAATGAATTTTGGCTTTAACCTAAATTTGAATTTTGAACAAAAGGGAATAAATGGAAATCAAAATGTTGCCTTGAACATTTATGGATGATACTAACATTATATAACTCCATCCCTTGGCATAATTGATCAAATAATGGAATAATCACTTGAAGATACCCTAAATGGGAACACTTGATGGTGTGAGAACCTTATATGGGAGAATTGAATTGAAATGGCTTGTTACTTGGTGTAATATTTTTTATGGGCTTTTATGTGATATGACATCCTGATCCAATAATATCTTAATCACTTAAAGTGGAACGAGCATCATGATGGGTTTGTATTATTCGATGCTCAATTAGATATTGGGGATTAGTCTATCTTTGGGTATTTTACCTTCTGGTGCCTTCGGGTGGGATCTTAGTTGATTCCAGGATCCTCGTTGATCCCAGTGCCTTTTCTAATCTAGACATTGATGATGTATTAGGGGTATATATACTAAAGGGTCTGGTCACCACAGTATGGTTATTTGGTATAATCTAAGGCTTATGTTTATCAGGTTACTTTTGCATGAGCTAGGACTTATGGTTTCCAAGCTACTTCAAAATGAGTTGGAACTTTATATCCATTTATTTGGTTTGATTTCCATGGTATAGAGAGACCATGGGGAATAATCTCACCTATTTCTCAATAACTTGGGGTAAATAATTCTATGATCACCTATTACTCAATAAATTGGGGAAAATAATTCTATGACCACTTTTTGCTCATTAACCTGGGGGTAAATAATTCTATGATCACCTATTGCTTAATAACTTGGAGTAAATGATTATATGATCACCTAGCAAATAATTTTATGATCACTTATTACTCAATAAATTGGGGTAAATAATTCTATGATCCTATTGCTCAATAACTTGGGGTAAATAATTCTATGATCACCTATATCTCAATAATTTCATAAAGGAGTTCTATATCCACTTAACCAAAGTAATAACTAGAGTGAAACCCAAGTATTAATTAGCCTTATCTTATTTATGCTTGATCTTGATATGGTTGTTTTGCTGATATGAGACTTGTTTTTCCTATAGTACTTAAATAGCTCATGCCTCACCTAAGGATGAATATGTTGTGTCACTCATGTTTACCTTCATTAAATTCTATGCGAATCATATGTTTCCCTTGAATGCCCCATTATGGTGCACTTTTGTGTTCCGATATGTTTCCAGGAATGATCACATGATCTATTACTATCGTAATCATTATCTGCCTGTTGTAAAATCCATGATTGGAAATTCATATATGCAATTCTAATTTTACATTACACTCCAAGTTATACTCTAAACACTAATATGTAGATATTTTGAGCAATCCATGTTCCTTAAGAAGGTGGTATGTATGTTATAATCTGTATACACTTATATGCTGGTATGATTATAATTAAACATGTTTTGGTGGACCCAAATATGGCTTTTATGACCTCTATGGTTGTACGTGAATGACATATTAGGAAAATCACATGTACATTTTGGTAGGTCGTACTATGAGCATGTTGTGTGGATCTTACTTGCACTATGATCTCCATGATAGGGGTAGATTGGTTTGCTCAATATGTATGCATACTAATGGGTGTGTTGTTGCAATCCTTTACTTAATCCCATGAGTAGGAGGTTCATTGTAGGTTTTCTAAGGATGATCAGTGAGTGGTCCATCCTCCTCTTAAAATAGTTGGGTTGTTGAGCATAGGCATTCCCAGATACTTTTCTCTATGGTCCTTAAGTGACCAAGGTCTATGTTATTTGAAATTAATTTATTCCCAGATACTTCTTATGATATATCTTGTATAGATTTTGGTCTTATGTAGCCCTAGGTTGTAAACCTTGATTTTTCCTATCTCAAATGCTTTCTTGCGCACTCTAGTTTTCCTTTGTATTTAATAGGTTGGATACTTAGCTTTGTGTCTAATGTGAGGGAGGCGGTGAGGTGCCTATCTTGTGTTAGATACGGCGGTACCACCCCATTTTTCATAGGTTGGACTTCTATTTTCCCTTCTATAATTTTTAGAATAAATTTTTTTAGTTGGTATTAGAGTGTTTTCTCCAAAGTTGTGTAACCTTCAAGAACCATTAAGTTGGTACCACAAGTTGGTATCAAAGCACTTCTTAAAGGTGCGTCGCTTTCAAGAATTATGAGTTTTGAATTGGTATTTGAAGTACAACATAATATTGTGTTTGTTCATACAGATGTTGGAGAAGTTTAGTATAGAATGGAGAATTATATGAGAAACACAAGGGTTCGGTGTTAATAAACATGGATCGTGTTTCTTGGTGAAAGATTTGATGTTTTTTTTTTGGAAAAATTCAAGAGTAAGGAAATAAATACAGGGGTCTTGTGTTTCCTAAACATAAACTATGTTTTGTCTTTATTTTCAAAATATGTTTTTCCTTATAGGGTTTTTTCTATAAAAGGAGACATAATGAAACCTCGTAGGATTATGAAAATTGAAGATACAGGTGATTGTAATTTAGAATGGATTGGAGAAAGATTTATTCAATCATTCGAACAAGTCATAATTGATGATAGATGAGAGATTTGAAGAAGTAGATTTGAAGATCCTCTCTACCATTAAATTGTGTTTGTAGAATGAGGTATTACAAGAAGTGGCAAAGGAATTGATGATGGCTACCTTGTGATTGAAGCTTGAGTCATTGAACATGATAACATTAGTAACAAATCAACTATTATTGAAGAGTCAGCTTCATGACCTGGAATTAGGCGAGGGTTAATCTGTGAAAAGTCACTTGGATGAATTTGACTCTATAGTTATGGATTTGTATAATATAGATGTTAAATTAGAAGATGAAGATTTAGCCATTATGCTGTTATGTTCTTTGCTTACTAGCTTTAAGCAATTTTGTAAAATTATTTTATATGGGAAGGATGAATTGGTCCTTGAAGATGTGAAATCTGCATTGATACAATAAGAGTTGATTGATGACTACTAGTAGTACTTCTGGAGACTCACATAGTGAAGGATTGGTAATCAGGGGGTGGAAACGTGAGTGGGGTTTTGGTCAAGAAAATGTCCAAATGTAAATCAAAGAGATGGCAGAAAAATATGGCATGCCATGGTTGTCACATGAAAGGACATATTAGGCAACACTGCCCTAATAGGAAACCTATAGATATAATTGATGGTGTATCTGATGAGGGTGATGTTGCCATAGTTGATGGCGATGGTAATATACTGACTGCCATAGATGGACATACTAGATTGGCTGATAGGCAGATTATGGATTCTAAATTATGGGTTCTCCTACCATATTTGTCCCAATAAAAGTTGGTTCTAAACATATGACATTATTCGAGGTGGAGTTGATGTCTTAGGAAATGGTGTTTCATGCAAAGTTGCCAAGATTGGGACTATAAGGGTGAGGATGCATGATGGTGTGGTCGGGACACTGTTTGGTGTTCATCATGTTCCTGACATGACCAAGAGCTTGATGTAATTGTGTTCCTTAGATAACAAAGGTTGTAGGTGTGTTATTGAAAATGACACATTAAAGGTTGCTAATGAGGGTGTGGTGGCGATTGTTGGCAAGCAGGCCACGAGATTATATGAGTTTGTTAGCACAACTATTGAAGGTGCAGTTGAGGTGACATTGAGAGTGTCTAACTCAGATGTTGTTGTCCTTGGTTTGATGCGACTAAAACATAGGAGTGTCGATTAGGGGGTCCTTGTGGCGTGACCCTATCACTTCTAGATCTGTTACCTTCTATGAGTTTGAATGCCTTCTTGATAAGAAGCTAGAGTAGGAGATTCTGTTGGGTGCTTTAGGTAAGATGGAGGTTGTTGTTGATCTAGATGGTATAGATTCTTCTTGTAAGGAGGAATCGTTACAACATATGGAGCACGTGGGCGTTACTCTAGGAATAGCTAGTTATGCTTTGTATATTATAATAAGTAGCATTGGTGTACATGAGATAGTGTTAGACTTAGAGGTTGTTTTGGGTGTTGTTTCTACCTTGTGGTATTTTGTTGGTGTTGCTAAAGAAATGTGGTCTCTTTAGTGGACTTAGACATTGGTATATGATATTTCACTGGTTATTATTTTTGTTATGTATCTATGTTTTTCTTGTCACAACAAAATAAATGTATGAGGAGAAAAGGTTGAAGTCTTTGGATGTGTCTAAACCTATAGCGATTGTGGTGGCTTGCCTAGTGACTAGTTCATACTCTATAGTTGTAAGATGCTTGATGTACAATATGATTAGTACCTATCGTTGTATTGTAAAAATGTGTTTGTTGAGTCTCTTAAAGACACCTTGGTTAGGTGTGATGCGATTTCTAAGGTACTTGGTGCATACAATATCAGCTTGTATTGAGTATGTATTTTTGAGTATTCTATTGATGGGTTACTCTGAACTTGGCTGTGATCATGATAATTAGAGGTACACTAGTTTGCTATTTTAACCTTAGATGTTCTAAGATTATACATTTGGCTATGACATAGGATTTTGAGGAAGCCATGTGGCTTGGTGCTTTAGTACAAGAGCTAGAGTTTGGTTATGGTACCCAAGTTGTTCATGGTGATAGCTAGAGTGCTATCTATTTAGCAAAGAATTAGAATTCTTTCCATCATCAAATGAAGCACATTGACAGTAGGTATCACTTTATCCGAAATAATATTGTTATAGGCAAAGTTGTGTTGGAGAAAGTTGGTATTTTGAAAATTCTGGCTCATATGCAAACGAAGCCACTTATTGTGGGTAAGTTTTTGTTTCTCAGACTTGATTGGTGTTCATAAGCCATGAGGCCCTTGGTTGGGCCAGGGTAAGGAAATAAACACAGGAATCTTATGTTTCCTAAACATATACCATATTTTTTCTTTATTTCTAAAACATATTATTTTTCCCCATAAGTTTTTTTTCTATAAAATGAGATATGATGAGACCCTAGCCCTCAAAAGTCATGAGAACCAACTTCTTCTTTTTCTTCATATAATTTTGTATTCAAAGAGAATTCTAGTTTTATGTAATTGATTGATTGATTAATTAGTTTAATTATTTTGTAATTACACAAGAGCACGATAAAGATCTCTACATTTTTCTCAATTGTTTTTGTTTTGTAATTGAATCTTCAATTTTGCATAATCTTGTTATTTTTTATTTGGTTTGGATCTCTCTAAATCTATGCTAATTCTACAACAAGAATTATTATGTTGATACCACATGTTAGTGTAATACCCGGTGCCAAAATACTTCAAAATGTGTTTACAATTATGTTGATATAAAATAAAGGAGTTTTGATTTTTAAATGGGATTGAAATTATAATAAAAATGTGAATTTTAGGCATACCGATATACTGGTGCACTGATGAATTGGCATTCTTGTTCTCGACCAACCAATCAACTGGTTTTCCTTAACCAAATGACTCGTTATCCTACAATTTTAAATTCATTTTTTTTATTTTGATTTGAATTTCTCTCTAATATTTATGAAAACTTCTTACTAGAGTCTAATTATGCTAATAAGCATATTTTAATGCTATAGAATTATTGATACATTATTTAGATTAATACATAACTTCAACTAGCCAAAATTTTCCTAAAAGGTACTTTTGCGGCAAGCTTCACCGTTTCTCTTCTCCCTCATATCTCCCTCTCTCTTTTGGTAGCTGGGGTTGTGAGATTGACTTTGTGAACTATCTCCTGACTTACCAATCCACTTCCATGCTCATTTTTTACTGCACTTAAACCCAAACCACCCCATAAAGTCAGCCCTTCTTAATTGACCACACTCAACCTCACCGGTCTCATCCCCCTCTTTCCTATAAATTTTGACCTAGTCTCACCTCTATACCTTTCATTTATGATTTGTTTTAACTCCTCACTTATTGTTCTTTCTCCTTTTCTCCCTTTTCTTTGTGGAAAATTTCCCCAAGTGTTGAACATCCCTTCATTTTTCCTCTTCTCCTTTCTACTAAGAAAAATAGAGACTTTCTCGGATTTTCTGCCTTCTTTGTATGAGCATTGTGTTCTTTTCTCTTCTTATAATCTTGGTTTTACTTATCTCCTATTTTCCTTAAGCAAGGAAGAATTAATGTTGAAAAAGGTTGAAGATTTCATCCCTTTCCTTAACACCCTATTTTTTAGGGGAAAAAAGGTGGCATTTTGTGATCTTCTTCTTATTCTGATTTCTCTTTGATTTTTAATGATGTTTTGAAAGATTATTTTAATGGTTTTAATTTTGTTTGCTTAGGCATCAAAGTTTTGCTAAATAGCCATCAAGTAAGAGCTTTTGTGCTAGAAGAATTGCTTCAAGATAAGGCATTCTTATCTTTAACATAAATGGGGTCCTATGATATATTGGGGTTCCATATGTTAGTGTATATGTGAGCATGATCTAATTTGTATTCTATGATCTAATCATGTGGTATGATTATTCCTAAAATAGTATAGCTAGAATTTTCTAATTTTAAGCAGAAAGTTGGACATTTGAGCATGATTCATTGAGTATGTACATCTTCATATATTCATGTGATTACATGTGTGTAACATGTATTTTTTATGTGTGATTTGACATAGAAGCGTGTTATTATTAATATAGTAGAGTGTGGTAGCTGTGGTGTGTGTATCGTAAGTCTGGGTTATGTTTTACCCAGACCGGTCAATCGGTTCCTCAAACCCATCGACTAGTTATGCGAACAGTTGAATGGTTTGGAGCTTTAGATCAATTGGTCACGAAACCAATAGATTGGTTTGACAAACTAGTTGACTAGTTTTGATGAATTGTCAATTGGTTGATCAAAGCCATTGACTAGAGTCCTTACAAACAAAAATGGTTTGCCCTCTGCTTAGATCCATCGACTGGTTGGATCAAACCAATCGATTAGTTGGTCAAACCCATTGATTGGTTTCACTACAGGCTAAAATAGGTTAGTCACTTCTTAGACCCATCGATTGGCTAGACCAAACTAGTCGATTGACTTCCATGAATAGTCAATTGGTTCTCTAGTGTTGTTTTGTTCTAGGTTAGGTATGACTAGATTAGTTGACTGGTCCGGTTGGAAGGCAAATGGTTTGTTTATAAATTGTTGTGTTTCTCTTGGGCCTTTTATTTTGATACCTCCATGTATTTTCAACATTTGAAGTATGATTTCAACTATGATTGCCCTAATTTAATAAAAATCATCGTGATGGTATTTAAAACTTGAATTTGGTTAAGTTTGGTGTCATCTCGAAACACCCAATTGATGACTTTAATACCTTTTGATATGTTTGGTGTTATCACTTGGAAACACCCATTTGGTTAAATAATGGAATTTAATTGTGTTTGGTGTTAGCACTTGAAAACACCCAATTGATGGCTTTAATGCTTTGTGATATGTTTTATGTTATCACTTGGAAATACCTCATTTGGTTAAATAATGGAATTTAATTGTGTTCGGTGTTATTCCTTGGAAACACCCAATTTGGCTATGTGTGGATTTTATTATGATTTGTGACATCACTTGAAAATATTAATTAATGGTTTAAGATTTTGTTTGAGCCTTTTTCTTCAGCTCTCAGGGTAGCTGACGAGAGTTAGTGGACAACTCACCCTTAGTTATATATTTTTTTACTCAATATCTGTTTCCTTCTCTACTGCGTATTGGTTGGTAAGGGGTACGTACATATCTTTGGGGGTATAGAATTATATTATGGCAAGCCAGCATGGTATTAGTGTTCAGCTCAAGGAGGTGAGGTATCCCAGTACAAGTCCTCTAGCACTTCGTATTGTCTATTGCTTAGACAAGTGTGGTATACTAATATTTTAGCCATCATGGCAGAGACATTTAAGGTTTGGTAGGTGAGGTATCCCAATACAACCCCCCTTGGTGTACTTCGACCACTTGTGGTGGCTGTGGTATCCGATTTGTTGCAGGTGTTGATGTGTAGTGGGTGTGGTATCCCCAAAGAAAGCACCTTGGATGTATCTTGACCTTATGTGATGGGTGTGGTATCCCATTATGATTATTTTTTGCTTCTATGACTTTTGTTCATGGTGGAGAACTAATTGTGGTCGAATAAGCTATCTTATTAATCAAAATGTGTGTGATCACTAAAGGAAGAGTTCTAATATGGTTATATTGTATGGGTTGTGATGTATTTATTGTATATTTATACTTTCATGATTACTTGAGATTATGTGCTAAGTTATACCATTATGATATCACCACGTTGTTATGTGACTTTGCATGAGCCTTACCATATCTTAGGTAGTATGTTTTACCAGTACTTTACCTTACTGATACTGCACTTATGTGGTCACTTTGATAATCCAGCTTCTTGTCTAGAGAGCATAGGACAATTTGTAGGGTTACGACTCTTAGTTAGAGTATGTTGAGGGTGATGACATGGGTCATTAGTGGGCCATTTCTTGGGGTCGGAGGTTTATGTCTATGCCTAAGAGTTAGGTTAACCAGTTATAAGTATTTTTTCCCACTGCGTTGGGAAGGTTTTTTTTTTATCTCCAGTTATTTAAACTCTTGGCGTGATTCCTGTATTTGGTTTTTAAAACTATCATACTCATTCTATCTATATTATTGTTCTAGCCCTTATTATCTTGTCTTGTCATAATAATGTTATGAGCATGCATCTTTTGTTCCTTATTCCATTTTGCCTTACATCAGACATGGATTAGGTGATGATCACACCTCTCTCATGCTTAATGTGATGATAACACTCCCTCGTTTTGTTTTTTCAAACACTTCTACATTATCTTAAAAATAAAATTTTCTAGTTCAAAAGTTAAAGGTGTTACAGTTGGTATCAGGGCTTTGTTTTAAAGTTATCTTCTCTTTTGATGTTTCTAGTTGATACCATAGGTTGGTATAAGATCTTTTCAAAAATATTTTCCAAACTTGAATTGTTTAAGATGATACCATGGGTTATAATCACGCCTTTTCTTAAAGGTGTTTCATTATAAAGCCCTTTAATAGATACCACATGTTGGTATAAGAGCTTCTTTGAAAATATTTTCCAATTTCAAACTATTTGAGCCAATACCACTGGTTGGTATTAGAGCGTTGTTTTAAAAAAATCTCTTTAATATTAAAGTTTTCTAGCCAAAAACACATGTTTATATCAAGTGCTTCTTTTTTTGAGAACTAAGTTTTGTTTTAAAATTAAATTCCTTCATTTAAAACTTCTCTAAAATTTTAGTCTCTTTTTGGTTTGAGATAACTAAGAATTTTGAAACTTAAAATAGCTTGTGTGTGAGCATGGGTTGAGAGTAGTTGACATAACCTCTCCTCTATAGATACCCTTTTCTCTTCTCTCCCTACTTTACTTAGCACTTGACATAACCTCTCATCGAACTCCTTTTCCTTCCTTTAACTCTTCCCCTAGTCATTTCATTATTGTTACCATTTTATTTTAGCAAAACTCAACATAACATATACACCCTCACACAATTCAAACACTACATTAAAACCCCATGTAACTCCACCCTACTAATGTAAAATCCCATGCATATCACACCTTAGCTATGCCAAATCATCACACAACCTTCATCCTTCAATGCTCATACCTTAGCAACGTCAACCTTCCACACTGAAAACCCTTATTTATGTGACATCCTAGTGTCACCACTCCCTAACTTCATCACAACCTCATGCTCAACACCTATAGCTAGGTGATATTCCCACGCAATTGCCACCTTCTCTACACCACAACCTCAAGCCACACACCCCACCAACATAAGGCCTTCACACTACACATAAACCACTAACACGAGGACATCATTCAATAACATCGCTAGATACATGAGTCACTCACATAACCCCCTCTTTGGTTATGCCAACTTTCCATGCAATTAGCTCCCTTCCTGCCAAGTTCTATTCACTCTAATTTTGCTATATTTTCCACCCTAGATTGTATTATCTTTTCCTTGGTTGTTTTATTAAGTTATAATTATATACTATTCTTGATTATTGGTGATTTTTAGTGGTCTCAAAGGAGGTTTGTTAAGGTTATTCATGATTAGATACCGGTGTCATTTGGTAAGGATACATATCATAGTAAGGGTTTCTGAATACTATGTGTATTTTGTGTGAAACCACTCAGTTGTTATTATTATGATGATAATGACATGTTGATAATGTTATTGTATGGCAATGTGGTATTAAATTTATGAAAAGTGAGTAATATGTGCATGAACTTATATATTATTATTGCGATAAGTCTCATTTTCAAACTCTACGGATGTTAATATGACCTATGGTAATTTAATGTGGTTTGAATGAGTATGGAAATTGGTTAATGGATTTTGTCAAGTTGTGTCATGATGATATATATTATAATTTGGGAACCAATAATATCAGGCTCATAGGGTTTTTTTGTGAGAATATGAGTGTATTAGCTCTCTTAAGGGTATTTTTATTAATATGGGTTAAATACGAAACATTTGGTATCTTAATGTGACAATTGCTTTAAATTATGCTAAATATATTATGTGGAATACTTGGAGTAATCATAAGTGGACTAAATTCAACAAAATGAGAACATGACTTAAATTAGGAATAATAATATAAGAGGCAGGATTATTATTACATATGTAAAATATTAGAGTTAGGCATCAATTTTTGGATATGAAGTTAATAATGGTATTTTAAGAATATGCACTAAGTTTGGTGGTTATGAGTCTTATGGGATAAGTTATGCCTAACTTGTGAAATTAGGGTTTCATAATGAATCGTGAATAATAACCCTTAAGGTAGGGTTGTTATTACATACGTAAGATATTGGAGTTAGACCTTGATTTTTGGAAATATTATTAATACTTATATTCTTGAATTTGTACTAAATTGTATGGTTATATTAGTCTTATGGAAAAGGTTATGCCTAACTTGTGAATTTGGGTTTCGTAAGGAATCATAAATAGTAACCCAAGAGGTAAGGATGTTAGCATATGTGTAAGGATTTAAAGTTAGGTCTCAATTTTTGGATATGATGATAATAATGATATTTTATATGTGTGTGATAAATTTGGTGGTTATATGATCTTTTATGGCAAAAGTTATGCCTAACTTGTCAAATTAAGGTTTTATACTTAATTATAAATAATAACCATAAAGGTAGGGTTGTTATAACATGTGTAAGAAGCTAGAATTAGACCTTGATTTTTGATTATGATGTTAATAATTATATTTAAGTGAAGCTTACTAAATTTTGTGGTGATATAAGTCTCATGGAAAAAATTATGTCTAAGTTGTGAAATTAAGGTTTCATAAGGAATCATAAATAGTAACCCTGGAGGTAAGGTTATCATATTATGTGTAAGAAATTAGAGTTAGACCCTGGTTTTTAGATACCTTGATGATGATCATTTTTAGGAATTATGTATTTGTTCGTTGAGAGATGTCCCAATCATCATGTAGTTATATCTTATGTGTCTTATATAACTATGTTACATTTGCTTTATGTGTCATGCATGTTTTTCATGTTGATAACAATTTAACAAGACATTAATAGCTTAAAATGAAAGATTATGTTAGTTGGGACCGAAGTCTTGAGCCTGTTCCACTAGATGATGATAGTTTTTAGGCATGTTTTGCTCTTGGAGGTGCATTAAACCATTCCATCAGTTTAAGAATAGTGCCTAGGATCATATTGTTTGGGAGGTGTTGGTTTTATTCTACTAAATGATAATAGTGGTCAGGCGTGTTTTGCCTCGAGAGGTGTTTCAGTCCATTCCTTTGAATTAAGAAAAGTGTGGTTCTAAAATCAAAGTAAATAAGAATTGAATTATTGATTACCTAATAATTGAACTCTAATTCAATTATCCACTTATATCCTATTATGTTTTATCAATAAGCATGCCTATTCTTCTATGTGACCTTATCTATTTTGTGTAACCTTGCTATGACTATATTGTTACCTTAATCATTACGTAGCATACTAATCCTACTATTTGTTCACATAAGTGGATGTCTTAGATGATTTTATGCAAGTCGATAAGGACTCCTTGGATAACTCTGTAGCTTATGATGCTTTTCCTAGGGAGGATTGATTATATTATCCTAAGGGTTGGACGTAGAATCATGTTATTCGATTATTATCTTTTGGTCTTTATACCTTTTTAGATTCTTAGTTTCAATAGATCCATTTTAATGTATTTTGACATTGTATTTGAAGTTAACCTACAAAATTTTATCTAAGTTTATAACGTTGTCTCATTCTCTATTTATCATGTTAAGTTTTCAATGTTTTATCTTGTATTTGATGTAAGGATGGTATGGTAAGCTATAATTATGTTGAGTACGACAGTAACACCCAACTATATTATTATTATGCTATACTAAAACGAAATCTTTCAGTAGTAAATTTTTTAGTGTTGCAATAAGCTTATGTGTTATTGCTTGGGTAAGCCTTATCTTGTAACCCTAAGATATTGGCATGATCTATTATCCTAATTTATTTATTAAGAGTGGGCTGTAAATATGGTAAAGTATTATCATGATGACATAGGTTGAAGATTGGAAGTTGATAATATTAGGATTCATAGGGTTTTGGTGGCAAGTTTAGGTAGCCCTTGATATTCAGGGTGCTTTGATGTTTTATGTGTTTATTGGGAAAAGTAAATATGGCATGACAATCATTGAGATTTTCTTAATTAATTTATGATCGAATACAGGTTGAATGGAACATAAGTTACCTAAAAAGTTGTTTTAAGATATTTAAGTAAAAAGTTTTAGTTAAATATGAAATTTTGTTGTCCCTAAAGTGATATTGGATTAAAATATGCTAAGTATATTATGCAAAATACTTATGGATAATTATGAACAACATAAGTCTAATAAGACGAGAAAATGGCTGAAAATGGGATTAGTAACCTTAGGGGTAGGCTCGTTATCGCATGCATGGGATGTGATAGTTAGACCGTAGTTTTATAAATGCTGTTAAAAATGATATTTTAGGATGGTGTGCTCAATTTGGTGGTTAGATGAGCCTTAAGGAAGGATTTACAATTGTCTTGTGAAATTAGGGTTTACTAAAGGCGTTGTGGTCCTTTCCATTAGGGAATAACCTAAATTACTTTTGATTGTGCTTAATATGCCTTGTATATCATGCTAAGTTTGCATGAAATTAATGAGATAACCAAAATTAATAAGACATTAATATTTAAAGTGGAAGTTCATATGAGTTGGGATTGACTGTACTTATTACCGTTCCATTGGATATAATAGTAGTTGAGAGCATTCTACCTTGGGGTGGTATTGTTGTTGTTCGATTAGATATAATACTGGTCTATAGCATTATACCCTAGAAGTGATTTATGGTTATATAGGTCCACTAGATATGTTGAGTGTGAAAAAAAGTCCAACATTAATAAATAAAAGGGAATTAGACCAATACATGATTCTAGTGGGTTACTCCTTCTATTACTAATTGGTTTTAAGATAGAACCTCACTTAGGCTTATATATAGATATAGTTTTATATTTTTTCTAATCAAACTTATCCTAGCCTTGATTTTATTCCCAACTAGTGGTATTAGAGTTTGGTTCAGAACTTAGGTGAATATCCTTGGAATCTCAAATGGAAGTTGTTTAATAATCTATTGGAATGATGAGTTGGCCTAGATAGAGAAAGGAGCTATCGAGGTAGGGTTATACTCTAGTACTTCACATAAGGTGTGCTCTCTACCAACATAGTAAAGATGATTATTTGACTCGATATAGAATTGTCTTTACAATGAGAGGATTCTATATATTACTTTGTTCGATGGGAGGATTGTTGGGTGTAAAAAAAAAGTCTTGCATTGATAAATAAGAATGAATTAGACAAATATATAAGTCTAGTAGGTTACTCCTCCTATTACCAATTAGTTTTAGGGTAGAACCTTACTTGGACTTATATATGGATATGGTTATGGGTTTTCCCTAATCGGGTTTGGCCTAGGCTTTATTTTCTTCCCAATAAGATATAATAGTGGCCCATAAGAGCTTATTGCCCTAGAAGGTTCGTGTTACTGGTCCATCAGATATATTAGGGTTTTTAAGAGTTTATTACCGTATAATGGGTCGTGTTCTTAGTCCAACAGATATAATAGTGGTTCCTAGGTGTGTCTTACCTTGGAAGGGTATTTCATACCATTCCACAAATTATGAATAGTGGGGTGCTTGACTCTAATTGACTAAATAAGTGGAATTGTATAATCAACTAAATTGGGAGCTCTATTTCGGTTACTCATTTGAATCATTCCATATTAAGATTAATTTACATGTTTAATCCTTTAATTTCATATTATATGTTATATATATCCTTAATGATGAATGCATTATTATCTTACTCAATATTGATTGTCCTTTTCATGGGTGTTACTTATTTCTGTGAATAGACAACCCAAGTTTTAATTTGTAGGTTACTGATGACTCCTTTGATGATTTTTCTAGTTATGATGCACTTCATGTGGATGAATGATTTATTTTTTAGGGTTTGGGCATAGAGGCAATGTTATCTAGTAGATAACTTTTTGTCCAGATACCTTAAGGACTCTTAGTCCCATTGGATCTCTTTTGTTGTGTTTTTTTCTCATATTGTACTAGGAGTTTAATATCCAAACTCTTATCTAAGATTTATGGAAATTTCTCTCATTATCTTGTTTAACTATTTAAAGATTGTAAATGGTTTTCCTTGTATTCGATATTTGAGAAAGATATGGTAAGCTAGACATGTATTGAGCAAAGTAGTAACACCCAATTATCTTAATATTATATATTTATAAAATGAAAAATTTTAGTATTAAAATTTGGAGGTGTTACAAATTAGTATCAAAGCCTTAGTTTTGATTACTATGTTTTATTTTCAAAATTTTGTTCTCAAATGATCCCTTATATGATTTTATCGGTTTATTTTATATTTAAAAACTCAGATTAAATTGTGAGGAATCGAGAATAGGTAGCTTAGGCGGCCTTTGAATGTGGTTATGTGTATTATGTAGCAGTAAGCTAGAAATACTTTATCCTAACATATTTTCTATTTTGTAGCTAGCTTGCTATGGCATTGAATAGTCATATTTGTTATTCGGTGGAGGCATTCGATGCCTTTAGTAAGTTTACCAGGCATCGACTATTGCCACCTCAGCCTTGGCTGCCAACACCGCTTGCATATCACCTATTGAAGGACATTAGAGAGGACTGGCTTTGGATGGTTATTGGTCATCACCATCGAATATGTTGAGGGTGATTAGGTCATGTTAAAGGTTTAGATTTAGGACTTGGATAGGAATTTTGAGGTATTTAACTGTCTAAGGGTGAGGAAGGAAAGCATAGTAGCATACTCTATTTGGAGATCATCCGACACCGATTGGTAGGTCCTTGGGATAAAGGAGGATTGCTATTATTCTAGGAGGACTTAAAGGTAGCAATCCATATGAAGTTTTATATTAATAACCTTAAGAGAGATAAACTTAAGGAGTTCACACAACTAACTTAGGGGAGTCTAAAATTGCAGGAGTACCATGTGTGGTTCATGGATTTGTTAATGTTTGCTAAAAAAAAAATAGTAGCTAATGAGGTGATAATGGTCTTCTAGTTCGTGTGGGGGATCCACTTCAGCATTTGGAGGATGATGGGTACTGTGATTGTCCATGACTTAGCCACATTGTATGAGCAATCATGTTTTTTTCTACTATAGTTCATGATCGAGCTTTAATTATAGGTAAGAGGAAGCCTGTGATATAGGGTTTTGAAGGAATAATTTAGTTTTGAGGAGATGAGCCTCTAGGGTTACAGTATAGGGGTTATCCGGGTGCTCCTATGAGATAGTAAGGGATATAAATACACTTCTTTTGTAGACATTGTGGTATAGATCATTTGGGATCAAATTGTGCTGCGAGACTAACTCTTAATCAAGTTTGTGGTAGGATAGGTCACCAATCTTTTGATTGTTTTTAGTAGAGGGGTTAGTTTGACCAGTAGATGAGTCAACTCCAATAACAAAGCCTCAACAACATATATACTACAATAGACTTTCTAAAAGAATTAACATCAGTAGATGGAACTTATCCTTGTTGATATATAACCTAGAAAGGATAAGGGGAGGCTACATGGGTCTCACCTATTTATTGAGGGTGAAGAAGGAGAGGCCCAGGGTTTTGGAGGGTATCATGGAGGATATTAAGGAGGAAAGTTGGGTGGTTGCCTAAATGTCATCAGCCAAGTAGTGGCTGATTGACAAATAGATATAGTTACTAGTACATTTTCCATCCTTTCGTTACCTATATATGTATTGTTTGATTGGGTGCTTCATTATCTTTTATGTATACCACTTTTGTTGCTAGAGCTTCTTTGTCTCCGTCTGCTAGTGGTCAATATCTGTTGTTTTAACTTCTATAGACAAAATGGACTACGTAAACTCTACTTAGATGTGGTCTTAGAGATAGGAAGAGTAGGCTTTCCTATGGACTTGATTGAGATGGACCTATGGGAGTGGGCCTATGGGACTTTAACATGATCCTTGTAATCGATATATAGGGGAGATATTGAATGGTGATAGCCCATGTGTAGAAGAGAATAGTGTTGTAAGGACCTTAGGGTGTTAGGGTCTCTTATAGGAGATACAAGCCTAGACCTATGATGAAATTAGTATATTTCCATATGTTGTATTCATTGGTGCAAAAAGGTTACCATATATATCTATGTGGTTTTTAGGAGTTCAACACTAATGTATCATCATTAAGGGACATATTGGTCACTTGGGACTTTCTTGACATGCTTCTAAAAGTGATGCAAGTGGTGTGGTCATAGTTGACATAAAATTTAATCCCTCTTGTTGTCAATTTTAATATTGGTAAATAAGGATATCGTTTTATAATGTAGATTGAGAGGGCTCACTTTTATTTAGCTAGCTCACAAATAATAAAAATAAAAGACTCTAAATCACACAAAAACAAATGATAAGAAAAACACAATTGTAAGGTTTTCAAATAGAAAATGATAAAAATAATAAATAAAATAAAATGATAAAAATACTAGATGAATGCAAATATGATGACTGTGTTGGGGAAATAGAAATACACCACTATACTAGGTTGAAATATAATAAAAAATTTTAAGTAATCTTTTAATCACAAGAAGGAGACTTATCAAGTTATAAGCTAAAAGTAGGTCTATACACCTTATATTACTTTCCTACAATAATTAATATGACAAAGCGTCAATATTAAATCATATTAAATGTTAGTAATATAGTCACAACAAGAAGTTCATATATTTAACTAGATTTAAATCATTAAGCACAAGCAGAAGGATTTCTGTCTATGTACCCAAACCAGTATATCAAGCTCGTTTAGTTGTATTCCTCTCCTTTAACCCACACGTATCTAAACATTTCACTACTCCAGTTAAAATTACAAAAATATTAGGTGAATTATTATCTAACCTACCTGCAGTTTATAAAAATTCTTGCATGTTCATATAGCCACCTAGTAATCATGCACTCTTACATACTGTCCCTATAAAGAAACTAGAACGAGGTATGCACCATATGAATCATACTTGACAAAATCACACACACACACATATATATATATATATATAAACGATAGAAATTAAAGTAGAGTCAAAAAATAAAATCATGAAACAATGAAAAATAATAGTATATCTTAAACCATAATCTAGGGTTTCAATTTATTCCTCAACAACAAATATTTACCCAATCATAATAAATTAGTAACTTATACAAAATATATATTAGAAATATATACTAAAAATAGAGTAAGAAAGAACCAAAAATATATAAATTAGAATTTTCTCCTGCTAGTTCTTTCTCTCTCTTCTTCTCAACTCAACATTACCAGTTGTCTTCTCTCTCTTCTTTTTCCTACGCCGATCAACTATCTCTTTTTTCGTCCCCAACTGCTAACACCTAGCCTTTTCTCTTCTTCTTTCTTCTCGATGATTGTGCCCCTTCTTTCCTTTTGCACATCTCTCTCTCTCTCTCCCCCTCTACTCTCTATCTTCTATCTTTTATCCCCTCTATCGTGCCCCTTTTCACCACCTTCTATTCTTTTATTTCTTTTGTTTTCTTTTCACCAAACACCTCTCTCTTCCTGCACCTTCACCATTATCTCCTCTATCGTCTTTCTTTGCTTTTATTTTTGTTCCTACCCCCATGCCTTTCAGCCTTGTTTACCCATATTTTTCATCCTTTGGCCTTTGGCCCAAAGGACCCAAACCTCTTTTTTTTTCTTTCTTATTTTACCTGCAAAATAAAACTAGAAGAATTAATAAATAATCTCATATTTTAAATCCATCAATGCTTTATAATTTTAGCTCAAATAATTAAATATATAAGATTATTATCACTTAACCCTTAAAATCATAATTTTTCTCATATATTATTCAAATAAAAGACCAATAACTAAGATTAAAGGGGTATAAAATATGTATTCATCAATAGGGTATGCAGTTGGTAGGGTTATACATAAGTTGAGCTGACTCGTGAGATTTTTGGGTTTGACTCATTTATTTATCTAAATGATTCAAGCTTGAACCTTATTGTTAAGTTCATTTATTAAATGAACTAAGCTTGAACATAACTTTTTTGGGCTTGCACTCATTTACAACGAAAAAGCTTGTAATATTGGCTCGCCTCATTTATAAATGAGCCAAGCTTGATCCCACCTAGCTCGGATCGATTCATTTACAACCCTAGCTACCATTATGCAAGATAAACTTCAACGCTAAGCTAGTATAAGGGATTGATACAAATTCAAAAGCAACCTACCAGATGCCGCCAATAGAATTATGGGAGTTGAAGTAACAACTAGAGAAGTTGTTGGCTCACAAGTACATACGTCTTAGTGTATCTCCATGGGGAGGGCCAATTCTTTTTTGTGAAAAAGAAGGATGTGAGTAGTCATGTATGCATTGGCTATTAGGGTATAAACAAGTTGGAGGAGAGGAGCCAATGTCCACATTCAAGGATCGACAATTTATTTAACCAAATTTGGGCAACTACAATTTTCTCGAAGATCGACTTGAGGTTGGGTTATCATTGGCTACGCATCGTAGAGATATATATGATGAAAATGACCTTTAAGACACATTATGGGAACTATGCCTTCACAGTGATACCTTTATAGCTCATCAATGTTCCTAATATATTTATAGATTTAATGACGATGATATTTCGGCCATTCCTTGACCAATTCATGGTTGAATTCATAAATGTTATCTTGGTGTACTCTTAGAGTAGAGAAAAGCATGAGTAACATCTTTGCACCATCATATCATTCCTTAGATAGCACATTTTATATGGAAAACTCTCCAAGTATGAGTTATAGGTTCAAGAGTTTGAATTCTTAGGTCATGTGGTATCAATAGAGGGATTTGTTGTGTATTCAAAAAATATTATTTCTGTCATAAAGTGGAAGGCAACAACATGCATTTCTGTGGGTTTTTTATTTCTTGGGGTTCGTTAAATACTAGAGATGTTTTTTCTTGGACTTCTCAAAGGTAGATCAGCCTTTGATGAACATTTAAAATAAGACCACCAGGTTTCAGTGGGATGACACATGTGAGGGCACATTTTAGCAGCTAAAGTGGCATATATCATCTAGATCATATAGATTTGAGTTTTATAGAGATATGTCAAGGCACTGACTAGGTTGTATGTTGATGCATTATGGTAAGGTGGTAGATTATGTTTAATCAATTGAAGTATCATGAACATAACTATGTAATTCTTTATTTGGAGTTAGTCATATTCATGTTTATGCTAAAGATTTGGAGGCACTATCTGTATGGGAAGCAACGCAAATTATTGACCGACCATAAGAGTCTCAAGTATCACTTAGAAGGGATTGAATATGAGGAAGAGGAGATGGTTGGAGTTGGTGAATGATTAAGGTATTGAGTTAACCTACCACAAAGGTAAAACCAGTGTCATTGTAGATGCCATGAAAAACATCACACTCCTTCAATTCTTGTGTGGTAGCTAATTAGTAGGTTGGTGAGATGGGTATAGATCTAATTTAGTAGGGTGAATTGGAGGTCCAAATGATTTCTCTAACTATCACATGTAAAATGTTCAATGAGATATGAGTGGGGTAACCTAGGGATATCAAGATCAAAAGAATTTGGTAGAAGATGCAAAAAGATAGAGCTAAGGGATTTCATATTCACGAAGATTGTATCATCTGCTATAGGGGGCACTAGCGTGTGTCATAGAGATGCATCAATTAGAAGCACCAAATTTATGCTAAGGGTCACTTTACTCCATATTTCATCCATCTAAGAGATGATAAGTTGTAAAAGGACCTTAAGAAGATCTACTAGTGTCCTCGCATAAAGTAAGAGGTAGCAAAGTTCATATCGAGATGACTGACCTGTCAAAAGATCAACATAGAGCACCATAGATCTACAGAATCGGTCCAATATTTACATATTTCATCATGGAAGTGGGATTCCATCTCCATGGCATGATGAGTACCGCCTTCCACCCAGCCATAGATGGGTAGAATGAGATAATGATCGAGATTCTTGAGCATATGAGACATACATGTGTTCTTGACTTCTAAGGAAATTAGGAGGATCATCTACTCTTGGTGGATTTCTTGTACACCACTAGTTATAATTCTAGCATTGGGATGACACCATTTGAGGCACTGTATGGATGTAAGTGTCAGATACCATTATGTTGTAGTGACATGAGCAAGAGTATTGTTGTAAACCCCTAAACTTACTACTTAAAAAAATCATTTTGAGGAAGCGTTAATTACCAAATTACTGAGTATTACCACCACACTTAGCATAAGTTTAAATCCCTTACCTTTCTTATGTTGAGTGCTAAGGATAAAACAAATCATAACTAAAGTAAATCAATGAAAATAGAATACCATACATAGATGAAATTTACAAATAAATATTATCAATACAACAAGATAACCAATATATAACACGGGACATAAGAGTCTAAAGGAAAACCAATTATAATCAAAATATAACATCCGAAAATATGACATCGATTTTTCCTAACTCTTAGACCTAAAGGCCCACTGTGAAAATGGGACCTCTTGTCAAGAACTCCACTTATCCTTCCTGCTATTATGCGCTATATTCCACTCCATGGCCCTCACTTAATCATCTGTAAAAGTAGTATCAATAAGAATTCCTTGTACTAAGTAAATTACAATACTTTATAAGAGGCGGTATACCCACATTGCACATAACCTCAAAAAATCCAAAAGTTATACTTGAGTACAAAACATGTACCATAAGCACAAGGAAAATTCATGGCATATACAAAGATCTAACCTCAAGCTCAATAGTACAACATGCTAGTTAATTTCATTTCAAGGTACAATAGACATATCTGATTAGTTAAATAGATTCCAAATACTATGATAGGGAACTGAGGCAACTACTAAACCAACAATCTGAAAAAAATATTAGGATAGGGCACTAAGGCATCTATCAAACCAATAATTCCAAAAGAATACCAAAGTAGGGCACTGAGATGACTATTGGACCAAAAAATCTAATTAATGCCAATGACCAAGGTAGGACACTGAGGCAATTACCAAACCAAAAAATCTATTCTTTTCATTTTATTACACAATAGATACTACCATTTTTAGTTACTCGAGGGGGATACAATCAACCTAGGGACACTAAAGTACACCAGTTCATATTGGCACCAGAAGACGATGCAATACCCTTACTCTCAAATCTAGGGACACAATGGTAAACCTATTCATACCAACTCGCAAAGGCTACGCAATATCCACCAACCTCTATCACCTAGTCCTTAAGTATCGATACCCCCTACAGGTCCTGTAGGTCACCTATAGAGTAGAATAGAGCCTTATTGGGGAACAATTACACACAAGTGAACCAACATAAATGAGGGATAACACCTCATATTTAGGGTAGCTATTCCTAAAGAGAAACCATTCCCAACTCCACATCTTGCACTTTAACTATTAATATTTTATGAGGTGATTACATATGTAACATAATGCATAACAATTTCCATTCCCATACTTAACCATTTTTCCTTTGATTTCCAATTATAAAGTTAAACCTTAAGGTCATCAGTCTATGAAAAGTCAAGTGAATACTAAGGTCAACCTATCAAAAGTCTAAAGCCACCCTAATATCCAATTATTCACAAAAGGTATAATAGTTCAAAATTACTAAAATACCCTTTAAAACCCTAGTTCCTCCATTTTATTTTATTTTCATACCAAACATTATTACTACTAGAAATTTGTAATGAAAAGGATAAATATAAAATAATCACATTATTTTAGGACGTAGGGAATCTTTTCATTTTAGCAATTAACTGTATTTTTACTATTCATATATTTAATAGATTGCACTCATAAAACTCTAATCATGTAACTCTCATATATCACATATCCTATGTAGTAGAAACTTACATATTAAAGGCATAATACATCATTTAAATAGGAAAATTATCATCACATTAAATGTAAGAAAATATATCTAACCCTAGGTCATGTGAATAGAAGTTATCATAAGCTAACCCTAATAATGCGTATATGCTTCCATGTGAATCATTGTAACCCTAACTACCACACATTAGCAATCATGAAGAATTTACCATGGAATTTAAATCATAAATTGAAAAGAATGAAAATCCTAACTAAATACTAGACATCTGGACATAAATTATATACCATATGATCATGCATATAACTTTACTTTCAACAATTGTGTGTATCATCCATTCAACACGTTATCATTTGATCATACATGTTATAATACTTGAAAAACATAAAAACCTAAAATTATTCTAGGCCTAAAAAACCCTATCATGCTTGCATATAAATTCTACCATCCTATGAGTGATAATATTTACCTAATCTAAGCTCACACAAAAAGCACAAAAACCATCTTCTTCAAAATCCTCAAAGATTACCTAGGAAATTAACACCCGATAACATATGTATTAGCATTTAATATGGAACTATAATAACTCAAATTAACTAAAACAACTTAAAGAACAACTAATAAGACAAACAAGGAAGCAAATCAGCCCACAAAACAAGAGGAGGAAGAACTGATGGAAGTTATTGAATGAGGGAGGGGAGCAATGGTGAGGTTGTGCATTATTAGGGTGTAGGAACAGATAAAATGGTTGAAGCCAAGGAAGGGGATATGGAGGAGAAGGGTTTAGCAAGGTGGGGTGGATTAGCACAAATGGATGAAGTAGAGGGGAAGGGATTTGGTGCTTTTGACCCAAAGGGGGTAGAGGTTTTGGTGATTTTGTGCACAACTTGGGTAGGGGTTTTGGTGGATTTTGTTGCAGGTTGAGGGTGGTTCTGGAAAGATTTGTTGAATGTGAAGCGATTTGAATGACAAGGTTAAACGGTGGTATGGTGGGAAAGACCAAAGCTAAGGGGGAGGAGAAGTTTGAACAAGGGAGATAGGTTTACTTCAGTGAGTTTGTGCATCTGTGTTGGGGTAAGGGACAGATAGTAGTAGCTAGAGATAGAGGAAGGGATCTAGAGATGGTATGCTTTTCTAGCTAAAATGGTGAAGAAATGCAGCAATGATAATGACAAACGATGGGATCTTCTTACTTGAGGGAGCTCGGGAGAAGGAGAGGGAGAATGTAGGATTGCTCAGGGGTTAAGGCATGACATAGCAGGGAGAGGAGATGGGCTTAAGAAGGAGATGGAATATAGGGAGATGTGGAGCAAAATAAGGAGAGTAAAAACATGGGGGGAGAGGAAGGTACGGTGCAGGTATGGTATAGGGTAATGGCTTGTAGAAGTTAGGTGTGTCGGGTAGAGGGAGTAGGGTGAGGTAAGAAAATTCTAGCATTGGTTAGGGGATAGGTTAGGGTACTTTATAGGTGAAGAAAAATGGTAAAATATTCTAGTAAAATTATTAGCTTACCAAAATTAGGGTTTACTCGGTGAAGCGGATACTAGTTACAATCAATCCGAGGTTTAAAATTTTAATATACATTCTCTAGCAAATTTTAACCAAATTAAAATTTGTATCTAATATGCCATAATAATAATACACATATAAATAATATATTTAATGCAAAATATCCAAAAATAATGATTACAACTAATACACATAATTACTGATTTATAATTAGGGTTTTTGAAAATTGGGTATTATAATTTTACTAGGTTCGGATCTAATTGAGGA
The DNA here is from genome assembly GCA_039764185.1 of Tamarix austromongolica. NCBI lineage: Eukaryota > Viridiplantae > Streptophyta > Magnoliopsida > Caryophyllales > Tamaricaceae > Tamarix > Tamarix austromongolica. The sequence continues at coordinate 72,806,233 of CM077816.1, read as the reverse complement.
GATGACTTGACAAGTTTGTTTGATTCAAGATAGGATGAGGGTATTTTAGAGTCAACAAAAGAGTTATACTGATCAGAGGTGACACAATGCGGATTTTGAGGTGGGCAATAGAATTTTGTTGAAAGAATCACCTACCAAAGGGGTGCAAAGGTTCGGTAAGAAAGGTAAGTTATGCCCATCACTTCCACTAGAGCTAGCCCAAGTTTACAACATCTTTCACATCTCGTAGATGAGGAAGTACATTCTAGAACCTTTGATGTGAATGATGATGAAGATAACAATATTTACAATGCAGGATCTTCAGTCTGATTTCTTAAAGTAGAAAAAATGACAATATTGGACAAAATGATATACTTGATAATGATTTTTCACTTGGGGTTGGATCTTCAACAAGATCACTCACTTATAAAGTGAAATCACTAAGTTTTATCTAAAGAAAAAACCTAGATTCTCAAGATAAACCCACTTGAAGGATCATCTTATGAAGGTACAAGTCGACATTATATGTGTATATAGACGCACGAGGCCTCGAATCCACTTTACTAACCACACCCAACCCAACCAATCACTTAGTTAAAATAAAGAGTTAAACTAATGCACTAAACACATATCTTATACATATAATGATCTACAATTACAAGATATAAGATTTTATAAAGTATAAATAAAATATCAAAGTAAAAAAAAACCCTAATCATCTAATCAAACTTTGTGTCTTATAGCTTTGTCTTTTATACAAATTTGTAACTCTTTTCTTGTCATTATATTATACACTAGATGTATTTGGTTAAATATTCTTCTTTCAAACATATATAATACCGGAAAGAATCACTAAATAAAACATTAGTAGCATTAAGATCTTCAAGTATGCTAAGTCTTGACATTCATTAGAAGAAGAGAGATGATCCTACAACATTCTCTCCTTGTAAAATAGAATTTACCCTCAAATTAGAATCACTATGATAAGGAGATAAATCACCAACATTAAAAGTTCTTAAAACTCCCCCATAGGACTCACGTAATTCCAATTTTTAAGCATTATCTCCAAATTTTCTTAAGATTTTAAATGGTCCATTGACTCTTGGCATCATGTTCTTTTTTCTTAAGTTTTGAAATATTTATTTCCTTAAATGTAACCAAAATAATTCTCCCAGATAAAACACTTGTTGAATTCAATTTTTATTACCTTGAGCTTGATATTTATAATTAGATTTCTCAATGTTGTTTTTAGTTTTCTCATGAAGGTTCTTACAGAATTCAACTCTTTCTTTACCATCATAGTTATTAATATAACCTTTCTTTATTCACAATATATCAATAGGCAAATAAGGATTAACTCCATAGGCAACATCAAATGGACTCGAATGAATTGAACTAAAATGACTCTTATTATATGAAAATTCACCATGTATATGTTTTATATCCCGATCTTTTATACTCTTGTTACCTAATCCTCGTAGTAAAGTTTCTAAGGTTCATTAGTCACTTCAATTTAACCATCAATTTGGGGATGATGGGATATACTAAACAACAACTTAGTACCTAACATATGCTAAAGTGTATTCCAAAAGTAACTTAAAAATTTTACATCTCTATCTGGCATTATACTTTTGGGAATACCATACATCCTTACAACTTTTTTTTTAAATATAAATATGCCACATGAGTTGCATCATTTGTTTTATTATAAGGAAAGAAATGTGCCATTTAAAAAAAGTTATCTACCACTACCATTATAAAGTCCTTTCCCCCTTTGTGTCCTTATTAATCTTAGAATTAATTCCATACTAACCCACTCCCATGGTTGACTAGGAATAGGTAAAGGAGTATACAAACCCTTATGAAAGAAACTTTTACTCTTTTAACAAATCACACATCTTAATAATAGCATGTACCAATTTTATCATTAGTAGACAATAAAAATGTCCTTTTAATATTTTTGTAGTTTTATGAACACCAAAATGACCCACTATACTCCCCTCATGTACTTCTTTAAAAATTAAATCATGCACACTAGATTGAGGTATACACAATTTATTAAGCTTGAAAAGAAAATCATATTGAAGCACATAAGTACCACAAATATGATTCTTTATACATGAATCATAAATTTCAACAAAATCTCCATCCTTTGCATACATTCATTTTAATATTTCAAAACCTAATAACCTAGCATCCAACATAACAAGAAATATGCTACCACATTTTCTTTACCATCAAAATATTTGATAGAAAACACAAAGAATTATAAGAAACTAAACCATTTTGCATGCCTAGGACTAATTTACTTTTTTCCATTCAAATATTTCAAACTTCCATGGTTCAAAGGCAAGACAAATGGTTTAGTTATCAAAAAGGGGCTCCATGTTTCAAGGCTTCGTATGATGGTATAATATTCTTTATCATCTGTGGAGTAATTCAATTTAGTTTCATTTAATTTTTCATTAAAGAATGTAATGACCCATGTTTCTTGTAAGAGTACACCTCCTATCCCTACCCCACTAGCATTACATGTAACATCAAATAATTTATCAAAGTTGGGTAAGGATAATAATAGTGCATTAGATAACCTGTCTTTCAAAGCCTAGAAGGGTTTAGTTGCATCCTCTCCCCATTTTAATTTACCTTTCTTTATGATATGTGTCAATGACATGGCAATAGTTGAGAAGTTCTTGATGAATCTTCTATAAAAACTTGCTAGCTCATGGAAACTCCTCACCTCATGAATATATTTGGGTATTAGCCAATCTTGAATAGCTTGAATCTTGGCAGTATCCACTTTTATACCTTCGCTACTTACAATATAACTAAGGAAAACAACACTTGGAAGCATAAATTCACATTTTTCATTTTCCATAGAGTTTAGCTTTACTTAGTTTATCAAATAATCTCCTCAAATGAATACGATGAGCACGATCATTTTTATTATGCATAAGTATATCATCTAAGTATACCACAATGAATTTTCTAAGGAAAGGACAGATAACTCTAGTCATTAGTCTCATAAATAAACTAGGTACATTACAAAAACCAAAAAGCATCATAATCCATTTATAAATACCATATTTTATTATAAAGGCAGTTTTCCATTCATCCCCTTCCCTTATGCTTATTTGGTGGTATCCACTCCTTAGATAAATTTTAAAGAATACTTGTGTTCCAAACATTTCATCTAAAATGTCATCTAATCTAGGTATAGGAAATCGATATTTGATAGTTATATTGTTTACAACTCTAGAGTCAACACATGTGATATGTACCATATTTTTTTAGAACAAGTAATGTAGGTATACAACATGGGCTTATGTCGTCTCTCACATATACATTTCCTATAAGATATTTTATTTGTTTCTATAATCCTTAGCTTCTTCTGGATTACATCTATATGCAAGTCGATTAGGTAAAGTTACACTAGGAATTAAGTACATAGCATGTTCTATTCCTTTTTTAGGTGGTGATCCAGGTGGTAAGTCATTGGTAAATACTCATCAATAAGCTCATTTAATCGAGGATTAATTTCATTTTTCTCCCCTTGTAGGGATTCTTTGATAATCAAAGCATAACAACTACCTTCTTCCTTAATACATTCTATTATAGCCTTTTCATGTGAAAACAAACTCTTTTGATTTTCAACTATGCTAGCACTATAACACTTGGAAGGTTCAAGTTTATTCTTTTTTCTTATCCTCTTTAATGATATATTCATTATTAATACCATTATGACTAGCACATCTATCATATGGCCATGGTCTACCTAATAAGATTCTACATGCATCTATAAGCAAAATATCATATAACACATTAGCATGCTAATTAATAATTCAAAATGAGATTAGGGTTTGTTTAGTTACCTTGAATCCTTTGTATTTTTTGAGCCATAAAAAAGAATAAGGTTTTGGGTGTGGCATTGTAAGTAATCCCACCTCCTTCACCATCTTCTCATTAGCCACATTTGTACACGATCCACTATCAATGATAACCTGACAAACTGTGTCTCTCAATCTTTCTTTTGTCTTGAATATCTTCTCTCATTAGTTGGGTTGCTCATTAGCTTTAATTTTGATAACTCTTTGTAGTATATAAAAATAATTGCCCTCATATTTAGATTCAATTGAAATTACTTAGTTTGAACTCAGGGTTCTCATCACAAGTCTCCATAGCTTCAATCTCTTGTATGGACGACACTATTTGGTTGAACATTCTCTAGCAATGTGGTCATATCCCTGGAATTTAAAGCTTTGATATGTATATATATCATTGACCTTGGTCTTTCCTTTCTCCTCTAGGGAAGGTTGTTGCTTCTTATCAACATATATAGCACTGTAGGTACCCATCTTATACTTTATAGCTAGTGCATTTGAGTAGTACTTTGTATAAGAATTACTTTGCTTGGCATGAGGCTTAGCGTACTTGATTTGCTTTTCAAATCTCAAAGATCGATTAATCATATCATCAAGAGAGTCATATAAATAAGTTTCAACTTTATCTCAAATCACCATGTTAAGGATGCCTAGAAATCTAGCACATGTTTGCTCTGTTCTTTCATGGATGTCACATACAAGTGCTTATCTCTCAAACTCCCTAACATATTTTTCAACACTTAGAAGTCCTTGACTAAGAGTAATAAATTGAATATAATTATCTTTCTCATACTCCTTAGGTACATATTTCTTTCTTAAATGTTTATTAAGTTTATCCTAAGACTCAATTTTATATTTCCCTTCTCTTTCTCTAGTCCTTTTCAAGTTATCATACCATATCCTAGAAAACTTCTTAAACTTAAGAGTACCTAGTTTACACTTTTTCTTATCATGATAATCCTTGAATTCAAATATAGTCTTTACCTCATGTAACCACTTAGGAAATAAATCAACATTAAGTTTACCATTCAAGAGATGGATACGATCACACTGAAAGACCACCAAACATTAATGGCATCAGTTTGATAATACCACACGTAGCAAAAAAAGGCCAATGTATTGATCATAAAACAAATGTAATAATAACTACTCATCTCTTTATCGTGTAATAAGCATTCGAGGATGAAACATTGCACAAGGATAGGGTGGTATATTTCTAGACAACTCTTTCTTTTACAGTCTATTCAGAATCTTATCGAGTGCATTCCCTAAAATGCTCGAAATGAGGTACCATTTTTGTAGTATGGAAAATACACTATTAGATTTTATGATACAATCAAGTTGAAATTTGCAAGCAAAAACTTAATGGAACAACATATAAATAGAAACGGTAATATAAAGAGACGTATGTTACTTCTCACTAACCAAAATAAATCAATGTTATTAATTATTTAAATGGTTAATTGTGTATTCTTTCTAACTGACTAATCATTTCATCTCCCTATAGAAATGTACATAGTTGGATATTTAATTGTATGCACCACTACCAATTTTTGTGAAAGCATTTGTGCGTTGGAATAGTATATAGTTCATATTATAATAATTTTTTAAATCTAATAGATGTATTATTATATTCTCCTTGTGTTATAATCAATGTGTTTATAATTAATGTGTTATCGTGGATTTTAGTTTTAAGTGTATCAATGGACAATATAAAGAGACTTATATTTCTTCTCACTAATCAAAATTAATCAATGTTATTACTTATTCAAATCTTTAATTGTGCATTGTTTCCACCTAATTGATCTTTTTGTCTCTTATGCAGATTGTACATGGTAGTTGGGTACTTAATAGTATGTGTTGGAATAGTACATGGTTATTATGGGGAGGATGTTTAACTGGTGCTCCGCGAATGCAATGGAAACGTATTTTTGTATTTTCAATGTGTTTATAATCTGTGTTTATAACAGGGTACTTTGATTATAATGTAGAGGAATTAATTAATATATTAATTTTGTAAATATAATAAATGCATACAAATGGATCTTTTGGTCTTCCCATGTAGACTATGCATAATCGGTTGAATTTTCATATGTACTCTTAATGTGTTTCATTAGGAAAATATGTTTATGAATGTTGTATTTAATACTAACAAGTTATATTTTAATTAATGTATTTATAGGTTATGTTATGTGGATTATAATGTAGATGAATTTAAGAAGTTGATTAGGAGGGGGAATAGTTGATTTGGGTGGGAATTTTATTGTGTTATTATATAATACATAGATATTTTTTCATTATTATTCTTATTTTATAATAAGTTTGCTTGTATTTTATAATTTTTGTGTTGACATTTTTCCTATTTTTACGTTGATGTGCAAATAATTTGTATTTCACCATTAATATATGTTTCACCATTATTATATTTCTATTTCATCTTTGTTAAACTTATATTTGTCATGCTTCTGTTGTTATTTCACAAATTTTTTGGTAATGTTTTATTGTGTTTCACTATATTATAATTATGTTTCCACCATTATTATAATTATATTTCAATATCTATGTTTTACCATAGCATAACTTTCATCAATGTACACATCTTTTATCATAATTTTTTTTATGATAGAGTTATAGTAATAGAAATGTTTATTTATAGAGAAAAATTATAGCAATACTTTAGTGTGCTTTTTTAAGTAGTCCAGATTAAAAAAACTTATTTTTAAGAATTTGAACAAATGAAAATGTTAGTCGTATATACAAAAATAATATTGCAAAAACCACTTCGTACAGAGAAAAAGAAAATTAACTTAGTTATAAATCTCTCATTGGTCATCTACCTTGTGATTGGCGATTGGTTATTGGGTAGAAATTGTGACTAAGTACTTGTTTGGTTAGGGGGTAATAGGGGTAGAAAAATGATTCCCATATTTTATATATCTTAAATAATTTAGTTAAAATTAAATATTATTGTTCTAATGAATACTCATTTTAGATCTCAATTTGATCTAAAATGGGTATTTTATTAAAAATATATTTATTATTATTAAATACTTAATATAAAAGACACAAAATAGGAGAAATTTTTTCCACCTCTATTACTCCCATACCAAACAAGCCCTTAATAAAATAATGGCATGCTTGTAACTAAAATTTTGCAAAAGTTTTTACAAGTCTTTTCTGAAACTGGATAGGAGAGGTACATTGAGCAATTAGAAGAACTCAAAAATGGTCATGGGAGATTGAAGGCGCGGAAGGTCTTGCGGTGTTGTTGGCTGTGGAATAAGCATCCAAACATGGACTCCATTATTATTGAATCCAACAATTTGGCACTAGTCACTAAGTTGAAGGACTAGAGGTACTTCTACTCAAAGCAAGTTTTTACCCCGGAGGTAATCACGAATGGGGCAAAATGGCTAGATTGGTTAGAATGGTTACACACAAGTAGGGCTGTAAATGAGCTGAGATAGTTTGGTATTCGACTCGTTAAAAGCTCGGTTCGACTCATTCATTTAGTTAAATGAGCTAAGCACGAGCCTCATTTTTGGGCTTGCTTATTAAACAAACCAAGCCCAAGCTCGAAAAAGTGAGGCTTGGTTCATTTTTTGACTTTGGCTTATGAACTTGACTCGTTAGTTTAGTTAAATAAGCCGAGCCCGAGCTTCACTTTTGAGTTTGTTTATTAAATGAGCCAAACCCAAGCTCAAAAAAGTGAGGCTTGGTTCATTTTTTGGTTTTGGCTCGTTCGGCTCGGCTCGGCTCGTTTACATCCCTACACTCAAGAGAAGTAGGGATGTCAATGGGTTTTGGATCCGATCCAGACATGCTAAATTCGTCTTATTTTTAACGGATTTGGGTCCATAATTTTTGTATCCAACAAATCTGGATTGGATTTGGGTTCATATGTACCTAAATGGATTTGGGTCTAGTAGTTCTAGATCTAAATCCGACCCGTCAGGCCTATTTAGAAGATATATATGTACATATATATATATATATATATATATATATATATATATACATATATAAATACATATTAATATTATATTATTATCATAGTCGTAATCTTATTTCAACTCCTTATTCTTTTATTTTAATTTTATTTTTATATGTTTACTTTATGAGCAATATGTATTATATTATATTCCAAAAGTATTAAAACACCATTTGAAATGTTTATTTTTTCACTAAGATGATTTTTTTAACAAAAAATACATATTAACCTATATAAAACATAAATGTATTTATATTTCCATATATTATTAACTATTTTTTTTTCAAAAATAACCAAAACTATTTCAGACCCATTTATCCGCTAGATTCAATGGATTTGATATGGGTCGGAACTTTTGAGATCCAACAAGTCTGAGTCAAATATGAATCTAAATAATATAAATGAATTGAGATCTAGATCTTACTGGACGCGATTAAGACCCGATCTATTATCATCGTTAGAAAGAAGGCAACAATCTTGCCCATTAAATAATAACAAAGTTTAATTCCGGTTGAGCATATATGGGATAGGTATATACCTTTACCATTAACAACTCTAGCTTGGGGTGACCTATCTTAATAATATTCCTAGGTATATACCTTTACCCTTAACAACTCTAGCTTGGGGTGACCTATCTTAATAATATTTCTAAAACCTTGTTTGGGTTGCATTTCCTTCAATGAAGATATATAAATTATAGAGTAATACTATTATTGCAATTATTTATTTTCAACATACTAATAAATATAAGCTTCATATTTGAAGTTTAAAATTTGTTTGCATGTGGATCCTGTATTTTGATAGTAGGTTGTAAAATATATAATTATAAACGTAGCATTTTTATAAATTTTATGCTTATTGTGGGAAAGCTGTAAAAGTTCTTGTCATATAATTAAATAGGTCAAAAATTAGATAGAAGTGTCCTTAATGTGTGCTCCTTGTACTTATATAAGAGATAATTTAAAGTAAGTCAAATTCATCTATAAATTTCTAAGCATTTTTACATTCTTTTAGTTGGTCTTACGTAAAAATAAGGATGAATTTTATTTAGATACCTTAACATTTGATTTACTTAATTTGAAATAAAAAAATTAGTCATATTATTTTTTTTATAGTATAAAAAAATCACTTTGAAAAATTTTAAAATCACTTTTTACTTTTATTCTCACATTTTTGTCTTTATTATATATGCATAAAATATTTTACTATATTTCAATAATGGCTATAAGTGAAATTTAAAGACTATACTTATTAGTTCCTAAAAAAATATATAAATTGTTAAAATATTTTTCTTGTTCGTATAGATGAAGTGATATTTTTTAAACACCTTGTCTTTTTAATAATCTTACTTAGGTACATCAACATTTCAATTTTTACTTTAAAAAGTGGTTTATTTTCTCCATTAGAATATCCATGTGAAACTAAATTCAAATATGAATGTATCTAAACAAAATTTATTTAAAAAATAATTTTGATTGTAGTACTCATTAGTAGATTTGGCATAACTGATCTAACCTTATCCAAAATCCGATATAGACCCAAAAAATTAAACTTAATCTCAACAAAAAAAAATGAAAACAACTCGAATCAATTTGAGCCTAAATAGAATTTATCTAATCCAATATTGACTTATATCCGAAATGACCTAAATCAAAATAACCTAACTCGAAAATAACTCCACCTATACCTAGACAGAAATTTGATAATGATCTGTCTCAATAATGACTCACCCTAAATTTATCCAATCCGAAATGATTCGACTCAAACCCGACCCGTACTGAAATATAATTACAAATTTTATATAAACTAAAGTAAAATTAGATAAACAAATATGACATTTTATCTCATATAAATTAATACAAATAAACTATCTTAATAATAAAATTTTATGTAAACAAAAATATGCAACCTATATGACAAAAAATAAAACAAAACTCGTAAGACTCTATTTTTCTTACTTTATTTTAATATCACATTAGCATCGATCATATTAGATTATAAAAATTTCTATTATTATTACAAACATAAAAAATATAATAATAAATATAACAGTTATAATATATATATATATATATATATATATATTATGATAACAATAATTAAATTTATATTTGTATTTCTACAACTAATAACGCTTATGATATTTCTAAAGATGATGATGATGATGATAATAGTTGTAATTAATTATAATAATAACAATAATTATTTATTTAACATGATAATTAAAATTATTATAACAATTATTGTACTTATGCATATAATACTATTTATAATTATATTTATAACAACAATACTACTACTAATAATGATAATAATAATAATTTATTATTATTACTATTACATATTTTATGATTACAATTTATTATATCATTACATATATTATGATAAGAATTTCTATAAAAAAATATAATAATAAATAAAAAAAATTAATTTATTAATTATATTAAATTAATAATAATAAATATTAATATGAATTTTAAATTAAATTAACTTGATCTAAATCCCATGTGATCCGAATCTATCCTACTTAAATTTGATATAATTCTAAATCTATAATTTTAAATAGAACCTAACAAAAATTTAATAAATAAAACCTAAATTCGATCGAATATTTTTTTTAAATAATCCTTTTTAAATTACTATTATCCAAAATAAAACCAACCCAAAGATATCCCGAATCCAAATTTAAACCCGATCTGTATTTGTCCGTTTTACACGGGCTGAATAATGAATGGTGGGCCCGACTTGCATAAATACGGGACCACATGTGCCTAAATCTCACATTTATGACGGAGGATTACGGCGAGTTGAGTTGGTGCATGAATTTGCTGGTTTTCGAACGCCCCTCCGTTGCTTGCTTCCACTCTCAGCATTTATATAATTATATTGACCCATCAATTAGATTTCAGACCCAACGACCTTGTTCGTGTCCGTCCGTCTGTCCGTTGTTGTGCAGCCTTCTTCTCTCTCAGCTGAAGCTCGGTCGACAATAAGGACAAGCCGAGATTTGCTCCTCTATCAGCGTTGTTTTGTTTAGCAGAAGTATAGTACAGTCAAATCAAAAAATGGGGTTCATCTCGTTTCTCGGAAGAGTCATTTTCGCATCTATCTTCATACTATCTGCTTGGCAGATGTAAGTTCCACTCCCCTAATGTTTGTTCAGATCTAATTTCTCTCTCATCTTCCATCTACTTAGGGTTTGTGATGCTGTCTTTTCAGTTGAAAGTCTTGCCTAGGTTTCGTAACTTCAGTGCGTATAGTTCAGGATTTTTAGTTGTTGATTTTTTCCGAGTATTCAATTGACCCTGTAATTGTACGAAGATAAGTACAATACGTTCCGTATCTGGTGATCTGGATCTCCAATGATGTTGTATCTTGTATGTAAAAATTATCGGTTACAGTTGACGTTGAATTTCAAGACCCCAGTTCCAAAGAATAAAATTTTGTGGTGAAGAACTGATGGAAATTAGCTTTAGGACTGAACTCCTTTTAAACGCATGGAGATGCTGTTTTACTAGTTAAATTTGATAGAGATCGTGGACTCATGCTCTATTAATATTTCTTTGTTGTCTATTTCCTGCCAAATTTTATGAAAATTGACGATCTCAATGCCTTTGAATATAAAGCGTTTTTCAGATTCTTTATTTTTCTGTATTTGGGTTTCTAAGAAGTTGATATCTTCTGGTACAAGAAAGTGTTAATAGCTGGTATTGATAAAGGAAAAGAGTTGGCTGATGCAGATAGTGGATGGTAAAGGATAGAGTTCAGTCTTAATTTTAGATGTTTAAATCTTTCTATGCAACAAACATTGTGCATGTTCTATCGATCTTCTTGACAATATTGAAGATTTCCATTAGATTTATCTTTTACAGGACTTTCTAATAGGGAGACCTTCATTTCCTAATATAAATTAACTCTTAGTAGAGCTCCATGCTATCGGATGATTTCACACTTCTAATAACTCTGATTTTCTTATCATTGCCTTGCAACATGCCATAAAAATATATAGTTAATTGTTTGCTCGAAAGGTTATTTATTTGCTTTTTTCACTAGTATGATTGTTTATCCAAATCAAATGTAAGAGAGTCGTACATTGGTGCTTTATTGATAAGATTGACAAAGGGAAGATTTATCTTTTACAGGACTTTCTAATTGGGAGACCTCCATTTCCTATTCTATCAATTAATTCTTTGTAGAGCTTCTTGCTATAGGATGTTTTCACGCTTCTAATAACTCCAGTTTTCTTATCATTGCATCGCTACATGCCATAAAATATGTAGTTAATTGTTTGCTTGAAAGGCATATATATTTGCTTTTTTCACTTGTAAGATTTTTTATCTACATCAAATGTAAGAGAATCGTATCTAGGCGCTTGATTAGTGAGATTGAAAAAGGGAAGATTTTAATTAGTTGAAATAACCCTTTGGCATTCTTGATGTTGGCAATTTTGATTTTCTTATGATTGCTCGACGGCATGCCATAAAATGATATAACTAATTGTTTGCTTGAAAATCATATAAATATATGTTTTCACCATCATTACCAATAAAATGTAAGAGAATCATACTTATGTGCTTAATAAATGAGTTTGAAAAGGGAATATTATAATTAGTTGAAGCAAACCTGTGACGGCGTTCTTGTTGTGTGAATTTCTTCTTGACGATGACAACTCTGAGGCATCACCGCTTATTGGGAGGCTTCTGCACGATGGAATTTCCTAATATCATATTTTAGATTAATTGTACATGTAAAGCAGCTTATATCTCAGAAGTCTTCTTATTTACTGTCATTCATGCTGGGAGTAGTAAAAGGCTTAACAAACTTGGAAAGAGTGAGAGGATTGGAATGATGGGGATATAGAAGAGGAAGAACAGGGAACCACAAGTCTTATGAAATGACATGCAAAAGAGCTGTTTGAACTTGAGGTTTTCATTTCAGGGTGAATTACAAATTCAATACAAGTAGAGTCTGAATTTTAATGGAATTACATGTCTTTCTGCTAGGTCTCCCAAATCTGAGCTCTTTATTCTTTTTAGGCTGACAGCTGCCAAAGCAGCAAGCATGAGCGAAGAGGTTAAACTTTCTGAACTTATAATAGCTTATAATTTTTGGTCATTCTAGGACTATAACTAGGCAATTTGTAAGGAAGGACGTTATATGCTTCATGACAGCTCTAACTCTGTTATGCCATTAAGAATGTAAGATTGGTTGAGGCTGCAACAGAGTCCATATTAGTCTTCAATGCTGAACCTTTAGTTTTGCATTTTTTTTAAGAGAAGTAGTGCAGCAAGCCATCAAAATAGCAAGACAATAAATAACTAAGTAATGGGGGCGTCAGGTTTGCTTGGCAGTGGCTTCTTTGTATGTGTGTGTGTGTGTGTGTATAACATTCTAACATGGTAGTTAGTTAAGCTTCTAAGTTTTTATGTGGCAGTACTTCCGCTGCCCTTATTTCCTTTCTAAATTAACTTGGACAAAAGGTTTGTGTAGTTGAGACCAGGCCTGCTTGCAGGTACCACGGGTCCACTTTAGTCAGCTCGTTTATGAAGTATCATGACAGTAAAATTTTGTTTTCTAAGCTAAAGTAGGAGTATGCAAATCATTTGAACATGTATAAACTTTTCTTTGAGAACTGAATTTCTTTTTAATAAGCATCCTTACATTAAAACTAAAAAAAAAATTCAAGTGAAGTTCTGAAAGTCCCAAAAATAATTTAAATATTCAAATGATTAGAATACTATCAAATTAGCTTATAATAATGCATCATATGTAAAATTTATTATTTTAGTAATCAAAAACTAAAAATAATAAATAATAATGCATGGTGATAATTAAATTTGAACTCATTTGTGTCAGCTAATCACTAATGATTGAGAGCAGGTTGTTTCTCGATTTTCTCTTCATTAATGCTGGGAAAGACTAATGGGTTCTAAGAAGTGTATTTTTCCATATTAAAAAAATATGCATCTTGGCCCCAGATGGTCTCAGTTTGAGTTTCCTGCTCATGATTTTTTTTTAATTGACTTATTTGTTACATTGTTGTTTGGAAATTGGAAGATCCTATAGACATCATATGTCATATCCCGCAGACCCTAATCTCTCATCAATGGGCATTACAGATCAATTTTGTAGTTCTGAATCCGGAAGTGTTATTTTATCAAACTATAGGACTACCTTACTGTCTACCGGTATCTACGTGAGTAATGACTGAAATAGTACTTAACTGCATCAATGCTGGTTTATTTACCACAAAGACATTTGAAGGGCAACAAAAAGTGAAACATGTTATGAATTATTGGCGCAAAATGCAGTGAAGGATTCACAAGACATTTTAAAGAAAGTGAATTTCAGCTTCTTACAATTGTCATGTCTAGCTGAACCTCAGGTTCAACTGCCCCATTAACTTTTGTCTTATTGTTGTCCTGTTGGATGGAGCACCATGCAGAAGTTGATTCAAACATATAAATCCAGTAGTCTGTGCTCTTTGTAACCTTGAAATAGGATACATAGTGGCCCAGTGCTTATTCAACATCTTCTCATAGGTTCAATGAGTTCGGAGAGGATGGTGGACCTGCAGCTAAAGAATTGGCTCCTAAGCTGGCTGAAAGGAAGGAAGTCCTGTCATTGAAATTGGGCATGAAGCTCCCAGATATTGATGTAAGTTTATCTGTAAAGCTTTCGTGAATTTCAATTAGGCTGTTTGTAGTGTGGTTCATCTCAAGAGAAAGATGCCATTTAAGGAGAATGCTTTGTGTCCATTTCCCCTTTCTGATTGGATTTGTATTCAGGCTAGACATCTGGTTGCAACCTCAATGGTTTTTAAAGGACTTGGAGGCATTCTCTTTGTCTTTGGAAGCACCTTTGGTGCTTATCTACTGGTTAGTATTGAATGTTCCTCTTTTTGACATGGTCAGACACACTAAGTTCTTTTCTGTTACGTACTTGTATATTTCGTAGTTTTATCCACTGTAGACACAACAATAGAGATACCTAACGTCCTTTGTATGCCTTGATCTTGCTATATAGCTTTTCTATCTGGCATATGCTTCTGTTCTGTATGACTACCACTATTACGACTGGTCCGAGCCAGAGTTTCTTCAACCTGCAAATGAACTCTTCCAGGTAATTTCATATTTCAACGACCTCTTGGAAGATTTTTATTCTTATTACCAGAACACAGACTATCAAGTATTTGTGCTTTCACTTGCAGACTGCAGCACTTTTCGGTGCACTGCTTTTCTTTCTGGGGATGAAGTACTCAATTACAAGGCGGCAGCTAAAGAAAAAGGCTCCTAAAACAAAGAGCAATTAGATAGCAACAAAGAAATAGTGTCACTAGGTTTTGTTGTTTCCATGTTAGGATCTCAGGTAGCACAGGATTGTTTAGCATTGCCTGTCATTTCATCGGCCTTGTCATTTTTTTGCAATATTAGTTACATATTTAATTTGTGTAGATTTGGTCTTGAGGTAGTCTGTTTTGTGCGGCACTTGATGAATTTCAGATTAAGCCTTCTTTATCTCTTCTTATATTGCGGGATAACATTATGTCTTTGATCATGTTTGTATTTTGTAACATCTAAATCATGCAATCTAAGTTGAAGTGCAAGTTCTTGATACTTTGAGTAGGTTCTTTGGCTTCTCAGAGTGACAAATGCAAGCAGCTTTTTTGTTTAGTGCTCCGTCGAGGTTAATACTTTTGTCCAGAAGATCTGCACTTTCATGGCAGCAAATGGAGATTTTTACGGAAATCTGGAGATCTGCATTCTCTGCTAATGGTGTAGGGTATATTTGGTACGAATAGTTGAAAAGCTAGTTAAAAGTTGAAGCAGAAAGCTTATTTCATAATGCTGGCTCTATACCAAATTGAAATGTGTACTTGTGCTTGGATTCCTCTTTGCATGCATTTACACAGAATTCTTTTATCAATTAGTTAGTTTAGTATTATTACCTAAAAAATTGGAAGGAAAAGAAAAATCTGCCCATTATATTATAAGGTTAATCCCAAATTTTCAAGGCATTTCGATTGTTACAATGTTGTGATTTTGGCAAGGGAGTAGTCTTGCACCAAAATAAATTGCTTTGTAATGCCTGTGTGTTTTTAAATGAAAATTTATCTGCTTTGCTCTGCTCGTATATTCACGCATAACTAACAAGCAGGTAAAAAATAGATTACACAAATATCGAAATGGTTTTTGTTCGAATAGAAAACGAAGAAGACATTGAAGCAACGTTGGGCTATTGTTCGCTTTGGATTAGTCTTTAAGGTGTCATCTTTTGAACCGTGGCAAGCTAAGGCGTAAATACTCCCGGCCCCGGGGGGGCTCTACCAATACCATTCATGCAAAGCTTGTGAACAACAGGAATAAACGCACATAGCCAGCGGTCATGTTTGCAGATATTATTTCAGAAGGCTATTCATGTCCATCCATTCAATGATAGTTAGAACCCAAGAAATTTGGTAAATTTTAGACCACCTAGATTGTTCAAAAAGGTTTCAAATGATGCCGACTGCCAGTAAATCCTTGGTCGTCGGAGATGAGAGGGATACTTTTTGGACACAATAATAAGTGGGTTGAGTTCAAAGTCATCTATATATTATATAATAATACAGTTATTAACTCACTAAATTCCTTCATAAATCAAATTTTCATGTGCATCCGAATAGAGATATTGTCAATTTTACATGTAGTTAAATATATTTACTAAAAGAAAAAACATGCTTCGTAAAACCAACAGACGTACATCGAGTACATAAAGAATTTATAATATATAATTGGTAATTAAAGAAGAAGAAGAAGAAGAAGAAGAAAGATACAAGATGAGTAGAAGACAACTCTTCAATACCTCTCTATGATACAAATAATGTAGAAACACTCCATATTGGGGTTTCCGAAGTACCTCAAAATTGCATTGACAAATCAGTTCAATAAATATTGGCGTCAATTCACGACCGATCAACAATGTATGGTAAGAATATCAGTGGATGATGAAAAAAAGAATATCAATAATGATGGAGAATGTATGTTTCTAAATATTTTAATAGAAATAAGATCAAAGTTTCTTTTTTTAATTCCGTGGACTAATGCTATTGATCAACATCCTTCACAATACCGTTCGTAATACATGCAGGAAAAATATTAGTCTAAAAAGATGAAATCAACGATGAAACACCATTCCAAACTAATATGCTTCCAACTTGATTAATATCTTGTCCAAGATAAAATATCACAAAAGAATCACTACATTGTGCAATTGAAGCCCTACTCTCTTCAATTATATGATGAATTAGCCGAGGAGATGCTTGATTGAAGTTCTTTAACATGTTGAGTCACTCTAGAGGATAAGATGATGAACTTTTGTTGTTGAAGCTTGAAGACCAAGAAGGTAAGCTTTTGATTCCATAATTATAGGTGAGTAATATGTCCTCAATTGTGAGATTAGAGATTATTTTTCCTCATAAAATATTTATTATTTATTTATTTGTTCTATTATGATGCACATTTTCGTTCCATCCTCCGAGATTTGATACATATCTATACATTCAACTCATCTAATATGTAGGTATACTGGATGGAAGAAATTTGAGGGCGATTTTGGTAGAATATGCAAATTCAGCCGTTAGTGAACCAAATTTAGAGTACCGGATGTATTATTTGACATATATAATTTGTTTATATTTAATTTTCAGATTATTTTACTTATTTAGTGTTATTTTATCTTATTTGAACTGAAACAATTTTAAAAAAATAAAATTATATTAGTTTATCAACACATTTTATTCCAAAAATGTAATTATATTTTGTTTCATTATATATATTGTGAGCTTGTGACTCGTATTTGGTGTGTAGAATAGCTTGGATTGGTGTGTGAAGTGTTTCAGAGAAATTTGTAGTAGAACTGTGAGCTGTTCTGGAAAGATGTGAATATTTTACATTGAAGAAATTAAAATTTGAAAATGTGCTGAACATGAAAGTTGTAGATCTTTCTGTTAGCTTTCCAACGCATCAAGAATCAGCTCAATCGGAGGTCAGATGAAGAAGTTGTGGCTGAAATACAGAAGATTGTCAAAGCTGGAAATAAACACGGGGGGCTCGTGTTTTGGAAACACGATCCATGTTTTTTCATTAGAAAAATATGTTCTGTTTTTCGGGAGAGGCCGAGAGACAGAAAATAAACACGGGGGGTACCGTGTTTATTAACACGGTCCGTGTTTTTGGATTTTTCGCTCCGCCTCGGTTTTCGCTAATGACAATTTTATATAGTATAAATACCATGCGATTAGAACCCTAATTAAAGAGCGAACGCCGTCTTCTTCTCCTATTGAGTTCTATTGTAATTCCTTGATGAA
Organism: Tamarix austromongolica; assembly: GCA_039764185.1. Taxonomy (NCBI): domain Eukaryota; kingdom Viridiplantae; phylum Streptophyta; class Magnoliopsida; order Caryophyllales; family Tamaricaceae; genus Tamarix; species Tamarix austromongolica. Next base: position 72,788,034 of record CM077816.1, on the reverse strand, counting down.
TTGAGTGATTTATGTGAGAATTTCTTTGATTCTTTGTAATCACAATTACTTCACATCAATAAGATATCTGTTTCCCCAATCTGTATTCTTGAGTGTTATTCTCTTCTCAATTCTTGTGTGTTCTAATTGATTCTAATTAGATCTTATTTTTCCGAATTAGTATCGATCCACAACATATATACATATACTAGTTCTAACTTTTAAAATTTAATGACATCTAATTCTATACCTGCAAAATCATAGTTAACAAATCTAATGTAATTTTTTCTATACTTATTTTATTTATATATTTACATAATAATAATGATGATGATGATGATAATTATATTTTAACTTGAGTTTTATTTTATAGCTTTATAGTTATAAATTAATAACTATCTATAAGTAAACTTATAAATAATAAACTTTTAAAGAATTGATGGTAAAAGATAATGCTGTAATATATATACGGATACTTTTAAATTAATATTTATATTGTTATTACTTTTTTATTTAATTTTAAATAAAACAATTATTTTAAACTAAAATATTACCCTTTTAAAAAAAAAAAAATGCCGTGCATCCCCGGAAGAGTAACCTAGTTGAACACAATAACCATGTTCATGACTAAAGGCACTAAATTAGCTTCGCCTGTGCGAGTCGGTGACTAACGATGGGTAAGAAAACTTCAAGTTGGCATTGTTCAAGAAAACTTAACAAATTACACAGTTGTTTGCGATTAGAGTATGCGGGCGAGACACCGACAGTGTTGAATGGGTACTGGAATGGAACAAACAAATAGGAACGAACTATATTACAGTATACGAAAACAGAAAAACGTTTTCATTTTCGTACATCGGTGGCGGCCGGTAGCCTGGTACTACGCTGGCTGCCTCTGCTCTGTGCTTATGCTTCACTAACTCTGGCTAGATTTGTTCTATTGACGCGAAATTTGGTGATCGAGGAAGGCAATGAACCCTACCTGCTCAGTATCAGCCGTGGAGGCCAGAGTAATATTCGGTCGTCTTCAACAAGTTCAATATGCGATTCAACAGAGAAGTTACAAATATTCATTCATTCAATTATTCATTCCAACTTTTTTCAACAGCAGCAGATCATACAAACATGTTCTAGCAAACCTTTCCTTTTGGCACTAACAGGCACAACCTACAAGACAATACAAAGTTCAAAGCCTCGGAGCCATCACGTTCCGACAGCTCAGACCCAACGCTCCACAAAGCTTCGGATACAACCCTTTCCTTATCTCAGCGTACACTTCCCCATTCCACTTCCTCCCAACCAACTCCTCCCCTAGCTTCAACGCCTCTTCCACCACCTTTTCCTCCCCATCAAACACCTTATCCACAATCCCCATCTTCATCCCCTCTTCCCCTTTCAATTTCCTAGCCCTCAAAAATATCTCCTTCTTCGCCATCGGCGATCCCACTTTCTCCCCAAACAACGCCCTGAAGTAATCTGGTATCGTCAACCCAATATCCAATTCACTCATATACATCACCCCTCTGTCGTTCCTCATCAATACATAGTCGTGGCTTAGTGCTAGCAGGAATCCGGCTGCTGCGGCGTGGCCTGTGACCGCGGCGATTGTAGGCATACGGAGAGAAAGTAGATCGACGAGTAAGGGTTTGAAGCATTCCGTCATGTGGTGGATGCGTTCGCTGAAGCCGGATTGGGTGCCGCTGGATTGTGCCCATGCTAGGTCGAATCCGTTTGAGAAGAATTTGCCACTGGATCTGGTTATGAGGGCGTAGGACGAGGACGGGTAGGTGAGAGATTGGGATTTGATTGAGGAGAGACATGATCGGATTGAGTCAATTAAAGTTGGGTTTAATCGGTGTTGTTCATCGTCGCCGGTTAGGGTCAAGACGAAGAGGTTGCCGCGTTTCTCGAGGGTGCACATGATGGTGGTGAAGCCGTCAAATTTCGAGAAGAGGTTTCAGCTCCAGGTCGTAGGATACCGAGATGCGACTGTTACTCGCGGAATATATGGACGTGGTTCTGTAGGGATGATCCCCTTAATAGATAAGTGGGCCTCGGGATGGGCAGGACCAGGGGACGAAATTATACTTTTCTGATTTATCGTGGTAGCCTTCGAAGGTCAGCCGATTTAGTGTGATTTTTTTCCCACCTTTCTTCTATTTCTCTCTTTTCATCGGACATTGACACACTAAAAGTAAAAACATCTATAAAAGTATAAATAGTTTAATTTTTTTATCATAAAAATACAATGTAATTTTTTTTCCAATTTTTTATATCAAAAAAGAATTTATTTAAATATTTATAATTTTTTTAATTAAAATGATAATGAATCAAATAATAGATGAAAGAACGTGTTAACCAATAACGGTCATCTTCAACTTTCTTAGTAATCATGGTCAAAATTAAATGTCAGAAAAATTCTATTTTCCTTTAGATCACGTCCTCTACAACTATAGATTTTGGTCTAACTATAGTTTCCAAGGCAATAAATAAATATGATGCACCGATTAAATCTATTGGGGTTAATAGAGGAATCCTCAATTCCCTTGTAACAAATGAATCAATGAAGGGTGATGGGTAAACTTTGATGGCTATTGAACGACAACAAGAATTAAATCAAACAACTAGATCGACTTCTTTGAAAATTGCAAAAACCCCAACAATGAGTTGGAATTACATCTTGGTTTAAAATCACCGAGATCACACAGTGTTGAATCTAACCTTTAATATTCTAGTGATTGTGAATGGCAAGACTAAAGCATTATTAGAAACACAGGAAATAGAAAAAGAAGAACAAAAGTGGGAACATACTTTGATTGGAATGGTGGCTGGATTCCATCCCTCTGATAAACTTTTTATTTTTTACTTTTCCACCATGCTTTGCCTTCAATTTATGACCATTTTTATATAATTTATGAACTTTTTGGTTGTCTTTGCCTCTTGTTCTAACTATTGCTCTCTTGGTATATATGTTGTAGGATTTGCACAAAAGGGCACAAAACCAAGGAGGAGAACCATGGATTTAGAACAACGATTCTATATGGAAGACTTTGAAAGAAGAAAAACCAAAGATTGCGTGCAAGCATGAACATGAGGAAAGCTAAGGAGTTGAAAACATGACAAAAATAAATCTATATTTAAAGGCATGCTTATGCATAGGTGCAACACATCTATGTTGACTCGTGCACAATTTCTCAGTAGAACCAGGACACATGACCTAGCCATGTGCAATTAGCAAAGTCATGCGAAGCAAGATTGAGAACAAATAAGGCACACGACCTGGTTGTGCATGATTAGTACAACCATGCGATGCAATGATGAGAACAAAGAAGACATACAATCTAGCGATGCACAATCAGCACAACCATGTGCTCAACTACATAATTGAGAGAAGAGATATGATGCAACTTGGTTGTGCAAGACAAGCACAGCCATGTGAGGGACATTCCACCCACAATCAATTGTATGACCCAACTCAATTTGTTTATATCCTAGAGAGAGAGGGAGACAGGGGAGGATTGTGAAGTTTTTTTTTTCTTTTCTCTCTTAAAAACAAGAGGACTGTATTATTGTACGTGAATATTTTCTTCATTAATTCTTAGATTTAATTCCAGTTTTAGATTTTATATGCACTCTCAACATCGAATTTTAACATCTTTCCTTTTTACTCTTGTTATTCATTATACTTAATATTATTTATATTCCTACATTTTATTTTTTATATTTGACTGCAATTATGAGTGAGTATATTTATTCTCTAGGATTAGATCTAGTCTAAAATGTTAATTAATTATAAAGTAGTTTAATTTTCATTTTGATTGTTTTAATCTGTAGATTCAATTATTAGTTTTGTAATTTTGGTTGAGTTGCTTGATCACCGACTTGATTAGACATATATATTTAATTAAAGGTGTGAAAGGTAAAGAGATATAACCAAAAAAATAAAAATTAAAAGGGAGAGTTGAACCACAAAAATAGGATAAAGTCTCTTAGGGATTTTATTGATTTTGCACAAAATATGATGGATTTTATTTGATTTAATACCATAAAAATAGGTTATTAAATTGGATTAGGTACGATGTTTAGAACACAAAAGAAAGTTTTAGTTAATTTAGGCTTTTTCACCCTCTTAGTTTCAAGTAATTATTTGATAATTAATGTCTTATTCGAATCTACTTATTAAAAGTAATTATGTAAGATAACTACTTATTTAAACAAAATTAGGCTAAATAGTTTCCAAAAAAATATAGTTATCTTATATAATTACTTTTGGTAAGTAACACCAAACAAGTTCTAAATTGACTATCCATTAATTACTAATTTATAACAATAATCCAATCGTATAATTTTAATTAGAATTTTTTTTACCGCCATTAACACCAATAATTTATTTTATTTTGTTAGTCATTGTTTATTCTTCAAATTTGATTTTTCTAGATAGTTAAAGTAGTAATGATTTGGTACTCAACAATGAAGTATTTGTGAGAAACGATGTTAACATTCTATAACAAATTCGTACACTTGCAAATTTATACTATAAAGTTTTTAGTGCCGTTGCCGGAGAATTCGGTAGTTGATATCAAATCTCTTTTTATCTAGCTAGACCAGATTTTTATTTTCTTTTCATCTTTCTTATCTTTTGATATTTGATAGATCATCATTTGTATTTTTTAGGTATTTTTTATGCAATGATATGTTCAACTTGGACCTCTAGTTGTATTAAATCACAAAAGTAAGAGGACTTTAAGTGAGATAAGGAAGTGGATACGTGAAAACCAAGAAAACATCAGTTAAAAATAATGGCTAACCAATTGTAAGTTGAAGATCAAACTTTCTCTCTTAAGGTGTTTGCGTCTTTAAATGCATAGAGGATGCAATAGAGCATATTGAAGCATAATGTAGAAGCTAATAATTTCAAATTGAAGCATAAACTTCTTAATATGGTGCAGTAAACTCAATTCAACGACAACCCAATAGAGGACCTAAATTTACACATCTCTATATTTTGTGAGTATTGAGACAACTTGAAGATGAATGGAGTGTCAGATGATGTGATCACATTACAATTATTACCATTTTCATTTAGGGACAAAGCTAGAGCTTAGTTACATTGATTTCCTCTCGGGTCCATCACCACATGGGACCAACTTTCACAGGCTTTCCTAAACAAATATTTTCCTCCATCGAAGACAATTAACCTAAGGAATCTCATTACCATTTTTAGTTAGAAAGATGGCGAGACCATGTACTATGCATGAGAATGTTATAAGGATAAGTTGAGAATGTGTCCACACTATGGGTTGGAGGAATGACTCCTGGTTCATACTTTCTCTAATGGTATCCTTCAAAACATAGGGATGATTATAGATGCAGCAATAGGAGACACTCTTATGAACAAAAACACACTGGAAGCAAAATAATTAATTGAGTACATGAGTAAAAACCACTAAGAATGGTTAAGTGAGCATTTTCCTACCAAGAAGGGAGGGAAGTATGATGTTAACACCTTTTTCTTCTAAATTTGATGCATTATTTCAAAAATTTTATAAACTAAATGTTAATACATTAACATATACTTCTATTTCTCATGGAAATTTTGGTATTGCAAGACATTCATTATTCAAATGTCAGTATATTGCTCTCCATCCAATAATGAAAATCTTGTAGATCATGTTAATTATGTAAACAATTTCAATAACAAAGAAGACACGTTCTCTCCTACTTACCACTTAGGGCCGATAAATAATTTGAATATTTTGTATAAGAACCCACCAATTAATCCCATTCTTTAATCAAATTTTAGGCCTCCAGGTTTTCAAAACCCTAGACCACCTTTTCCTAACCATCAAAATTATAATCTTGAGTCATTGTTGGAGAATTATATTATATCTTAGAATAAAAAAAGTTGGGAATATTTGAGGAATGCATTCAAGATTTTAAGTTGTAAAGTCAATTCCATTGCCATCATACTAAGATTTTGGAAAAACAACATATTTAGGTGTCCCAACAAGCTAGTTCATTTTGTAGGCCTTCAAAAATGCTTCTAAGGCAACTAAAAACTAATCCTAAAGGTTCCATGAACGCCATAGCACTTAGGAGTAGGAAAGAGCTAGAAGGTCCGTCCATGAGAAGGAATTTGAGGATGTATGGGTGAGAAAGTTGAAGATGTGTCAAAAGAGAGTGATGAATCAATGAATGTTGGGACAAAGATCACATTAGAAAAGGAGCATGAGCACAAGAAATATGTCCCTCCACAGCTATATCATCCTCCATTTCCCTTTCCTCAAAGGAAAGCTTAGGTAAAATTAGAAAAATAATTTGAATTTTTTTTGAAAATTATAAAAAGAAATGTATATCAATATTCCATTTAATGAATCTGTTTCCCAATGCCCTTATATGATAAATTTTTTATGGAAATTCTTTCTAACAAGAGACAGTTAGAGGAATATGAGACCATAGCCTTGACACAAGATTGTAGTGTTATCATTCAAAATAAGCTACCACCTAACCTCAAGGACTCGAGCTCCTTTTCTATTCCTTATACTATTAGTGATGCATCAATTGACCATGCTCTAATTGATCTTTGTGCTAGTTTAAGTTTAAAGCCTCTATCTATTTGAAAGAAATTGCAGACGAGAGACATGAAGCTAACCACCATTTCCCTCTAATTGGCATATTTGTCGGTAAAATGTACGATAGGTATATTTGAAGATGTATCTATTCAAGTCAGGGAGTTCTATGTTTCGGTTGACTTTGCTATTCTTGAGATAGAGGGGGATGCTCAAATTACCATTATATTTGGAAAACCTTTCTTGGCTACCACTAAAGTGGTAATAGACATGAAAAATGGAAAACTCCCTCTCAATATTGGGAATGAGAAAGTGAATTTTGATTAGTCTTCTATAGTGAAATTTTCATTGATTGATGATAATTGATGGAAGATTGGCATTTTGGATGTGATGGTTAGAAAGAACTTACTAGTTTGATCTCAAGTGATCAAATTGAAAAATGTTTAGCAAAGTATGGATCACCTGATGACAATGATGAGGAAATGATTGCTTATGTGACCATACATGGGAAGAGAGATTTATATGCCATAGAACCTAAAATATTGGTTCAAGTTGAGAAGGAGTTGAGTGACAAAATTTATGGGGAGAAGGTTGCACCCGAGTTAAAGTTGGAAGCTTATTTCATAATGCTGGATCTATACCACATTGAAATGTGGACTCATACCGATTGGATTCCTTTTTGCATGCATTTACACTGAATTCTTTTTTTAATTAGTTATTTTAGTATAAACACCTAAAAAATTGGAAGGGAAAAAATCTACCCATTATATTATAGGTTAATCCAAAAATTCCAAGGCATTTTGATCTATTACATTGTTGTGATTTTGACAAGGGAGTAGCCGCGCACCAAAATAGATGACAAAAATAAATTGCTTTGTAATACTTGTGTGCATGTTTAAATGAAAATTAATCTTCTCTATTCTGTTTTGCTTTTACATTCACACATAACTACCGATAAGGAAAAAAATAGTTCACACAAATCCATCAAAAATGGATTTTGATGGAATAGCAAACAGAGAAGACATTGAAACAACACTGGACTATTATTCACTTTGCATTAGTCTTAGAGGTATCATCTATTTTTTGATAAATTCCCCCAAAAAAACAACGAGAGTCAATACGACTACACGATGATACCTCATTTGATGCATGGAAAGCTAAGACATTAATTTTTGGGGGTCTCTACCAACAAAATCTATGGAAACCTCATGAATAATACGAAATATATGCACATACTTAGTAGTCATGTTTATGGATATTATTTCAACAAGATATTCATGTCCATCCAATTAGTGATAGTTAAAACCACAGAAATTTAGTATATTTTATACCAACTACATTGTTAAAAAAAATTCAAATGAAGCTGACTGTCGGTAAATCTTTAATCCTCAAAGATGAGAGGCATACTTTTTAGACACAATAATAAGTTGGGTTGAGTTTAGAGTCATTGAACACAATAACCAAGTTCATGACTTAAGTCACTAATTTAGCTTTGACTTTGCGAGTTAGTGAATAAAAATGGGTAATAAAGCATCAAATTGGCATTATTCAAGAAGACTTAACAAATTACACAGTTGTGTGCAATTAGAGTATACGAGCGAGTCACTGATAGTGTTTCATGGATGGGTACTAGAATGGAACAAAAAAAACAAGAACGAACTATATTTAAATATATGAAAATAGAAAAATGTTGTCATTTTCATATATCGGTGCGATCGGTAGCATGGTATTATGATGGCTGCCTCTGCTCTTTGCTTATATGAAATACCCCAAAACCCTAATTTAGGAAATTATGGCAAAATAAGAATTTATTAGGAAAATTAATTAAATAAACAATTTTTATTAAAATAAGAGGGAATTAATTAAGGTAAATATAGGAGAAATTAATAAATAATTTAAATAGGAAAATTTGAGTATTTTACTAATTAAAATGGAATTTAGGAAAAATATTTCAAAATCCCTAAATTAACGTAAAAAGAGAATTTAATTATTATTTTAATATTAATATTTTTAAATAACTCAAAATACCCAAAATATGCTAATTAAGACCAACCCACCCTTTTCCTTTTTTTATTTTTCTCTTTCTTCTCTTCCTTCTTCCCTCTTTTTTTTTTCTCCTTTCCCCGACCTAGGTTGGCCCGCCTTTGGCCCAATTCCTCCCCTTCCCCCTACGCGACCCAGGCCCGCATCGCTGGTTCTTTTTCTTCTTCTCCTGACCGATTCAGCCTTTTCCTTCTTTCTTTCTTTTCTCCTAGACCACCGGTCCAGCCCCTCCCCCTTTCTCCTACATTATCTTCTTCCTCGCGCTGCCTGCAACTCCCTCAATCGGCGTCAGGATTTCTGCCACTGATCACGCTAGTTGACATGTCGTTCTCCTCCTCTCTTCCCCATCATCTTCCTTGTCACTTCATCATGGCCGGTCATCCCATCTCCTGCATGTGACATCCCCCTTTTCCCCGTTAAAAATGGCCTACGAAGGTAGACCTGCACCAGTCAAAGTGCCATAACCCTTTCCCCCTACTTTCCTGCTCCCCTTTGTTGTTTTCCCTTCCAATCAATCTATATATAGCCTCGAAGGCCTCCATAATTGAGTTTTAATTTTGGCAGCCCATAAATTTGACCGTGTGCCACCGCCCAAATAAACCGTCGTTTCTCCGCCATCAGCTGTCACCACCGTTCACTCCGCCCACTCCGGCCACCAAAACCTTCCCTGCACCACCCTCTATGCAACTGAGCCACCCTCCTTCCTTGCCTTGCCTTGCACGAGCCACCCCGACCATGCAAAGTCCCCCTCCCGAACAACCCACTTCGACTTTACGCCGCCCCTCATGCCACCGTCTGCCACCGATTCTGCCACCTATAATGCCACCTCTAACCCCCCCCCCCAAAGCAACGAGGGGACCTTACTCTACCTCCCCACACCTCCATCTCCCCCTAATTCCCTCTCCCCTAGCCTCTGCACCCATCTCTCCACCTCTGTTCCTCCTCCACCACCACCGCTGGCTCCACCACCAAGCCTAGGTTATTACTACAACTATTATCATTATTATTATTATCATTATTTTGTTACTAATAATATTAATACTAAATTTGGCCATTACAATACTATTACCCCTTTTCATGCTTGAAAACATTATTATTATTATTATTATTATTATTATTATTATTATTATTATTATCATTACCACTATTATTATTATTATTATCATTTCCATTATTATTATTATTATTATTATTATTATTATTATTATTATATTACACTTGGCCATATTATCACCAAGGCTACTACTATTATGATTTCTAGAACCTTATTAGCATTATTATCAAGATTGAAGCTATTATCACTACTACTACTACTACTACTACTACTACTACTACTACTACTATCATCATCATCATTATTATTACTACTATTAGCATTATTAATATAAGTATTATTGTTATTATCATCATCATCATCATCATCATCATTATTATTATTACTTCTATTAGCATTATTAATATAAGTATCATTATGGCCATTACTTTTATAGTATTTTCATCATCATCATCATCATCACTATTATTATTATTATTATTATTATTATTATTATTATTATTATTATTACTACTACTACTACTACTACTACTACTACTACTACTACTACTACTACTACTACTACTACTACTACTACTACTACTACTACTACTACTACTACTAGAATTTGGGGTTGATGTTCGTATCGTTATAAAAACTAACAATAATATTATTATTAGTAATATTGAAACCATTACTTTAATACTATGAACATTACTAAGACTTACTTTGGTTAGTAGTGGCATGATTAATTATTTTGAGAATAATAACCCTACTTTTAATTATAAAACTACTATTATCATTATTAGCCTTAGTAGTAGGCCATGATAGGGGTAAGATAGGAAATTATGGTAATTATGGTAGAGGGAGATTAACCCATAGTATTTCCCTCTTATAGGTGAATCAAGTCAAAACCCTTAGGAGGCGTAGGAGCGTGCTCTAAGCCCGGTGAAGTTTTAGGTAAGGGTGTAGCTAAGGCCGAATGTGTGCCATGTGTCTTACATGCCTTGGATGTCCTACGTAATTACATGTCGCGTTCTATATGCTATTATCGTAACTGTTTCATGTGTAGTGCGGCTTGGAACAGAGGTATGTTCACGTGATCTCTTCTAGTATGTGCTAATATGGATATGTTGCAAGTTGTGATGTGATGTGATGTGGGCCTTAGGACATGCATGCTAGAGTATTTTATGTGGTGATGTGGGATGGAGGCATGAAAGAGAAAATTGGAAAAATAAGATAGCCTAGGGGAAGTAAGTTGGCTAACGTAGGTAAGAATGACCTAAATAACCCATGATCCATGAGTGGTGAATAAAAAGGGGGGATTTAAATAAAATGAAAGAGTAGGAGAAACTAGGATTTACATGGGAGGAACTAGGGTTTGCATGGGAATTTTAGGGTTTGGCATGATAAATATCGAGGGTTTTACATGGGATGGTTAGAGTCTATATAGGGGAAAACTTTACGTATGGAAAGTTGCCTCGGGGTGTGAGGAAGGTAATAGAAGTGTCATTTGGGTGACTATGGGCTTCGGGTGAAAAATAGTACGTGGGACAGTATAAGGGTGCGTAGGAGACTAGGCTAGGGTTTGGGAGGAAATCCTAATTTGAAGAGGTGGAAGAAGAAAAAGAAAATAATAAAAATAAATGAGAATGAGTGGGGCATGAAGTGAGGGTTGAATCTAAGGGTCATGACGTGTGGGGTGTTAAAATATTTTAGGTTGTGTGAGATAGAGAAGGATGGGCCACATAGGCCCAAATTAGGGTTTCTGGAGAAAACCCAAGGGTAAGGCGGTGAGTGGACTTTGAGGGTATAAGGTGTGGGTCTCGACCCCACACTTAGGAGTTGGGATCCCGGTGTAAGTGAGTGGATTAAGGGAAGGATGTCGGGACGGGTTAGGAGTTGTAGAGGTCTCAAGATATGGGACAGACCCTCTTAGGAGGATAAGTATAGCTGGAGTTAGCCATGCATGTCTAGGGCGGAATCTGTGGAATAAGATACGATAAAACACTAATCATGTAAAGTGGGAGATTATTGAGCCATGCCTAGACCGATCTATTGGCATAACAGTGGCCAGGTGCCGGGGTGCCCTAGAGACCAATCCACTGACATATAATAGTGGTTAGGTGCGTTATGTCCTATAAGCAACCGATCCACTGGTTATAATAGTGGGGGATCCCGAGCTCAATAAACCAAACCCTAATTTGTTAAGACACGTAAAAGATAATAAGTAATTACAGTGGAACACCATGAGAGTTAGGGCCAGATCGATCTACTGGCATAATAGTGGCTAGGAGCGTTTGCCCTGGAGACCGATCCACTGGCATATAATAGTGGTCAGGTGCGTTTTGCCCTGTAACTGACCGATCCACCGGCTATAATAGTGGGGTTCCCGTACTCGCATGGATTAATAAAAATTATGGTGTGAAATGAGTACTATTCAGAGAATAAATAACTAGTTTATCTAGACCGCTGTGGGCCTTTATTTACCTAAGAAATTTTATGCTATCATGTTGTTGTGATTGTGTTATGTGCTCATGTGTTGGCCTTAGTGCACAGTTACCTTACTCAGTACATAGCGTACTGACCACCCATTTCATGGGTGCTACTCATTCCCACGAGCAGAAGGTCCTTTTGACTTGGTGAAGGTTGGTGATTCTATCTTCGATGCCTATGACACTTATGAGGCATCGGGTGGGGCTGAGAGTTGAGCCTAGACCTAACTTGGGGGTCGAGAGTGACATGGATGGAGTCTATCATCCATTTTGTCTTTCCTGTATCATTATATTTTGTTTTATTCTGTTTTATGATGTTTTCTGTCGTTTGGTACTTTAAAACTGTACTTTTGGGTTGTACCTTTTGATTACCACACTCTGATTTCTTGTATGGTTAATGACTCATTTCTTTTATGAATGCTCGTTTTAAGTACCGACTCGTGTTTGATGCCTATCCCAATCAGCCTTAGCACTTGGTATTGGAACGGTAGAAGTGAACCAGTCTAATACCAAGTGTCACGATAATATCCCCATAATTTACGTTTTTGTGATTTCACTTCGGCTAAACCTTTTCATTAAATGAAATTTTTTAGTTGTAAATTTTGGGGTATTACATTATACCTCGATTAACTCTGGCTATATTTGTTCTATTGGCATGAATTTTTGTTATTGGAGAAGGCAATAAATCCTACCTGTGTGAAATCAGCCATGGAAGCTAGAGTAATATCCGGTTGTCTTCAAAAAGTACAATATGTAATTAAATAGTGAAGTTACAAGTATTCATTCATTCAGCTATTCATTCCAACTTTCAATAGAAGCAGGTCATACAAACGTATTATAGAAAACCTTTGTTTTTGGCACTAACATACACAACATACAATATAATACAAAGCTCAAAGCCTCAGAGCCACCGCGCTCCAACAGCTCAAACCAACTCTCCACAAAGCTCTAGATATAACCCTTTCTTAATCTCAGTGTACACTTCCCATTCCATTTCCTCCCAACTAACTCCTCCCCTAGTTTCATCGCCTCTTCCACCACCTTTTCTTCCCCATCAAACATCTTGTCCATAATCCCCATCTTCACCCCCTCTTCCCCTTTAAATTTCCTAACCCTTAATAATATCTCCCTCATCGCCATTGGTGATCCAGATTTCTCCCCTAACAATGCCCTGAAGTAATATGATATTGTCAACCCAATATCTAATTCACTCATATACATCACCCCTCTGTCATTCCTCATCAATACATAGTTGTGGCTTAGTGCTACCATGAACTTGATTGCTACGGCATGACTTGTGACAACGACGATTATAGGTATACGGAGAGAGAGTAGATCAACGAGTAAGGATTTGAAGCATTCTGTCATGTGGTGGATGCATTTGATGAAGGTTGATTGGGTGCCACTGGATTGTGCCCATGCTAGGTTGAATCCATTTGAGAATAATTTGCCACCGGATTTGATTATCAGGGCATAGGACGAGGATGGGTAGATGAGAGATTGGTATTTAATTAAGGAGAGACATGATCGGATTGAGTCAATTAAATTTGGGTTCAATCGGTGATTTTTATGGTCATCGATTAGGGTCAAGATGTCACACATGTGACTGAACACAAAAGAATGACCAAGGAGGATGGAAGAATGAATTGCTAGGAAGGAGAGAGAGAATGGGAGAGAAGAGAATTAACAATATGAATATCATATATGCTTAGTAATATAGTCATAGCATATAAATACATGATGATTTCCATATCCGACTGGTAACAACTTCTGGCACATATGGACTAGTTACACATGTAATGAAGATTTCCCATCTAATAAAAAGCTAACCCCTCCCTACGGGTTCTAGTCTAGCCTCATTTACTCGTCTAGACCTCCTCTTCTTCTTTGACAATTGTCCTCGATGTAGAAGATCTTTTTCACCAAGGATCAAAGGAAGGAAACTGAGCTTAAATAGTAGAGAAGTCCTCCCAAGTTGCATTTTCTAGACCCAAATTTAACCATTCGACTAGAATCTACTTTATTGCTTTATTATGCCTTTTGATCACCCTTTTTGTCCAACACACCAATAGGAGAAACTAATGGTTGGTCATTTGAGTTTGGCAGTGGTAGTATGGCATTAGCGGCTTGATAATTTCCCTTGTACCTTTTGAGCTTGGAAAAATGGAAGACGGGATGGATGGAGCTTCCTATAGGTAGTTTTAGCTGATAGGCTACTACTCTTACAATTAACAATATCTCAAATGGTCCATAGTATTTAGATGCTAATTTCAAACTTCTACGGACATACAAGGAAGTCTTTTGGTATAAGTGAAATTTTAATAAAACCATGTCACCTTCCTAGAAGTTGTGGTTTGTTCTCCTTTTGTTTGCATAATATTTCATACAATTTCAAGATTTGATGAGTTGATTCTGTAAGAGTCTATTAATTTGGGCTCAATCATGTGCAAATTTACTGGCAACAGCTACACCAGGGACTCTTGGACACACCCAAAAACGTTGGCGAGAATCATAGCCATACAAGGCTACAAAGGGTGTTATGCTGATGGATGAATGAAATGAAGTATTGTACCACCATTCTGCCAATGTTATCCATTGCAACCACTTACGGGAGCATTGGTAAGACATGCACTAAAGATACTACTCTAGACACTGATTTAACCTCTCTATTTGGTTGTCCATTTGTGGATGATATGTCGTGCCGATGTAGAGGCTGGTTCCTAGGATTTTGAAGAGAGCTTGCCAAAATAAGCTAGTGAATACCTTGTCCCAATCCAAGATTATCACTATAGGTAGCCCATGTAATTTAAAAACAATATCAAAGAATACCTTGGCAACCGGGGGAGCTGTAAAGGGGTATGTCAAAGGTCAGAAGTGAGAAAATTTGGTGAGCTTTTCCACAACCACTAGCACAGTGTCATAGTTACTCGATTTAGGAAGATCTTCAATAAAGTCCATAGTAACTATTTCCCATGCTTGAGAGGGAATGGGAAGAGGTTGAAGTAGCTCAGGGTAAGGTTGGTGATCAGTTTTATTTCACTAGCAATTATCACAAGCTTGCACATGCTCCTTAATTCTTTGGAGCATTTTTGGCCAATAGAGGGTAAGTTTAATTCTATGATAGGTTGCCTATATCCCAGCATGGCCCCCTAAGGGAGAATTGTGAAAGGTGTGGAGTATCTTGGCCCTTAATTGTCCTGATGCTCCTAGAAGCACTTTACCCTTATACCTCAATAAACCCTGCTACAACATGTAGTTTGGCTTCGAAGAAGGATCTATTGCCAGGGTAGTAAGTAGCTCATGAGCTTCCTCATCCCCTGCATAACTTTCCTCCACCTTCGTAATCCAAAAAGGAACCCCCAATGAGATCGTAGCCAGCTTTGCTGAGTCCTCATTTTCCCTTCTAGATTAGCCATCTGCTGCCTTATTATCTGATCCCCTCTTATGCTAGATTGTGTAGTGCAACCCCCACAACTTTATCAACCCCTTTTTATAGACATGAGTAATTATCTGTTGTTCCAACAGATGCTTCAAACTCTGTCGATCTATTTGAATCACAAAATCTCTCCCTTCTAGATGGTGGCGCCATTTATCCACCGCCATGAGTATGGCTAGGTATTCTTTTTCATAAATGGACATCCTTTGATGTTTCTGACCGAGAGCTTGCTTAAGCAAGCTATTAGCTGCCCTTCCTATGTGAGCACTACTCTAATTCCCCTTCCACATGCATCTATCTACAGTATAAAAGGGAGTTGGAAATTTAGAGGGGCTAACACCAGTGCCTTAGTCATAATCTTCTTCAATTCCTCAAATGCCTTTCTTCCTCATCGCTCCAAAAAAATGGTATTTTTTAAGTATATTTGTGAGGGGACTACTGATTAGTCCATTATTTGTTTTTATAAATTTCTTGTAATATTTGTTAATCCTAAGAATCCCCTAAGGGATTTAAGAGTTGTAGGTTTTGGCCACTACACAATAGCCTCTACCTTAGATGGGTCTGTTTGTACCCTATACTCTGATATGATATACCCCAGATATTCCATCCTCCTCTAGCCAAAATAACTTTTCTTCTTCTTTGCATACAATTAGTGCTTCCTCAAGGTATTTAATGTGATCTCAAGATGGTTGTAGTGTTGGGTTAAACTGGCGCTATATATCAAAATGTCATAAAAAAAGACTAATACAAACTTCATTAGATAAAGAGCAAAGATGTGGTTCATCAGGGATCGAAATATGGCAGGGGAATTGGTTAATACGAAGGGCATTACTTTGAATTCATAATATCCTTAATGGGTACAAAATGCAGTCTTATAAGTGTCCTGATGGTGGACTGGGATCTGGTGATAACCAGATCTTGGGTCTATTTTGGAAAAGTATTGAGAACCTTGAAATTCATCCAGAAGGTCGTCAATAATGGGAATAGGGTATTTATTCTTAACTATTAAAAGGTTAAGCTTCCTATAGTCCAAGAAAAGTCTCCAAGTATGGTCCTTCTTTTTGACCAATAAGCAGGGTGAAGCAAAGGGAAGTTGACTTAGGATAATAATAGCATTGACCAACATCTCATTAATTTGTCCCTCCACTTCTTTTTTCTGATGATAGGAAAACCGATAGGGCCTTAGATTTACTGGTTAGGCTCTAGGGTATAGGGGAATGTTATGTTCCTATATTCTAGGTGGCAATAACCCTTAGGGTTCATAGAATACATCCTTATAAGTTTCCAGCAGGGAATGTAATTTCTTAGGGATATTCAACTCCTCGTTTCTAGTATCCCCTTCGGCAGTCAGCATGAACAATTGGCCCTCCATTCCTCCAGTTCTACACTGTCCCTTTAGTTCATTACCTAGGAGTAGTTGCATCTAGGCCTTCTCTGTGGTTCCCCTTAACTTCACTTGCTCCCCTTCTTTTTGAAATGAGAGATTCAAGTTATAAAAATTAACGAGGATGGGGCTATAATCTTGCAGCCAATTCGTGCCCAACACTGTGTCACTACCTCTCAATTCAAGAAGCCTTAGGTCAATTGTAAATCTATGGCCCTACATCATCCACTTGAACCCCTTACATTTTTTTATTGAGCATTTTATCTCCATTCACCACTATAATGACTAAAGAAGTGTTTGGTTCCACCTCACATGTTGAGCAATGGACCAGAGAAGGATTAATAAAGCTATGTGTGCTACCACTATCCACTAATATTATCACCGATTGCCCATTTCTAATCCCTTGATTCTAATGATATTATGGCCTTGTTATTGTGCTATTTCCGCAAGCGCACGGATTCGTTATAGCATTTCAAGGTCGTATCCATAGGGACTTTATAATTGATTACACCTCTTTACTATTTTAACTATCTAAATCTACAAAAGATGGAGGTATGCATTCGGATATAAAGATTAATTATGAAAAGCATTCTAACTTGGAGATAATAAACAATAGGAATAAAACCTAAGATCAAACTTCGGTCTCCAGATTAATAATAAAAAATGAAACAATACGTATGCCTCACATTAATTCACTAATTGTGGACAATTGGTCAATTCGTATTCGTTAGCCTCTTTTAAGGTCTAATAGCATACTTAATCTAATTGCCGACTAATTTTGTGACTCAAACTAAATTAAACTCATTAAGCACCACCAATTATAGAGTCCCTAAGAATTAAACATCTACTTTTGTGATTGCTTAAATTCCGGTATATATGCTAATTTCTGATAATAATCTCAACCTTTCAGTTGTATATTACATCTATGGAGGTCAGATTTCATCAAATCCACTTTAAGACAATCAAATCTAGCATATATAACAATATCAATGAATCAATCATACAACACAATTTTGTATTTTGCCATTTCGATTACTAAAACGGTACCTAAGTCCAATCCTAGAAAAGAGACTACTCACTCATACTTGCAGATAAAACAAATGAAATAAATAACATGATGAACAATAACAACATAATAGATAAAGAGAAGGAGAATTAGATTGAAATAACCGTAATACAAAAGAGTGCAATGTTGATTTGAACCGACCGTCACAAATTACACAATTGAATCTTCTAAAACAATTAAAACTAATGAAAACAAGCTAATATAAGATGCTCTACTCAGTAATGAGAGGTCTTCTCCCCTCTAAAACGTCCCCTCTCTCTCTCTCTCTCTCTCTCCTTAAGAAGTCCCCAAGGTGTGCCACAAAATTTTCCATCACGCTGGCCATGTCGTGCACGAAGATCGGGGGGAACACTTATGCATGGCCGTGCAGTTTCTCAGCTTTCCGCAATTTGGAAAATCCAATATTGCACATTCATGCAATATTTTTGGTCTCAACTTTTCAACTTAGAATCTCGCACGGCAGTACAGGTCTAGCACGGGCTGGCCGTGCGATTTTATTTTCTTCTATAAATGCCTGGGAGTGCTACACGGCTGTGCAGCTCCAGCACTGGTTGGTTGTGCACTCCCCTTTTAAGTCTTCTTAGGGATGTTTTGGCAATCTTTGGGTTCTCATAGCTTTGAATTACCCTCATAAGCATGTTAGGTTGATGCACTCTCTTCCCAAGCCTTCATTTCTGGGTCTTTAGCTCCAAATAAAAGGAATTCTTTCTCTGTCTTGGTGTTTTTGCCATAAAACTTGCAACACAAGGCTCAAGAAAACAGTAGTGCAACAAATAGGCCAAAACCATAGCAAAATATATAAAAGAGATTAGATGAAGTCCCAAACCTAAGGGAAAGAGATGTAAAAATTCACTTTATCACTTATCAACCTATGATAGTGTGTAGGGAAATGGCCATCTCATCTTCTTCCCTAGGGTTGGTAATGGTATTATGTTCCAATAGCTCCTCCTCTGGTGATTCATTTTCCGTGCTATACATGGGATTCATTTTACATTGGTGGTTTGGGTGCTACTTATCCCCACACTTGAAGCATAGGACCCACACACGATGTTGTTTTGTCAAGGTGCTTCTAGGCCGTGCATTACTCACAGGTGTCCATGATCTAACTAGAGCCTTAGTCATGCCAACTATAAATGGTTTCCCTTGGGGTATCTTAGGCAGGGCTTTAGATCAGCTAGCATGTTCCAATTCCTTGCATCTTTCCAATTCCAACACTTGACAAAGGGAGCTGGGCTAAAACATTTGAATCTCATGCTTCAACTCCTCCTTCAATCCACTCATAAAGCTGAATACAAAATAATCCTCAGTTAATTGGGTATTATGTAGCAACATTAACCCTTTCAATTCCTCAAACTGGATGTAATACTCCTCTACTCCATTTATTTATTTGAGCTTGTTAAACTGGTCCTCAATTCTTCCAAAATGAATATCACCAAATTGAGCACAAACTGCTTGAGAAAACTCCCAATTATTTCCCACCTCATGCAAACTTTTATACCAATGTTCTACATTACCAATCAGATGAAGTGCAGCCATCTGCACTCGCTGAGTGTCCTCCACCTTAAATAAGTGAAAGTATTTCTGGCAATGATTAATGCATCCACGGGTTTGATCCATCAAACACAAGAAAGTCCATTTTGGGGGTTGTCCATGTCAATCCTCAAGGGAGTGGGTAGTCTAGTGGCCGAGACCTTTGGAACTCAGGGGGTGGGGAATAGAATAGCTAGGGGTGGGTAGAATACCTCTATGGGAGGGCCTAAGAGGTGAACCATTGTGCATAAATGTAGCTATGGTCGGCACAACAGGTGTAGTCGTGCAGATGCTCCAAAATTATTACTATCGATCCCTTTTTCCCTATCCCTACTTGCAATAACTCCATAATTTTCTTCAACTCTTCATCCAATCTAGCCTCCATAGCTTTATCCCTATCCTCAATTTGTGGTTGGAGTGAAGAAACTTGTTGTTGGGTTATTTCATTTTGAATTTGCAACTCTCAGATTTGATCCTCTGTTCTTGAATGATCTCCCATTTTTTTATTTGGTTTTATCCAAATTGATTGATTAACGACTTTGATACCAATTTGTCACACAAGTGATTGTACAAAAAAGCATGATAGAGGAGTAAGGAAGAAATAATTACTAGGAAGGTGAGACAGAATAAGAGAGAATGGGAGAGAAGAGAATTAACAATATCAATATCATCTATGCTTACTAATACAGTCATAGCATATAAATACATGATGATTTCCATAACTGACTGATAACAAATTATGGCACACATCGACCAGTTACACATGTAATGAAGATTCCCCATCTAAAAGAAAACTAACCCCTTATAGGTTCTAGCTTGGCCTCATTTACCTATTTAAGCCTCCTCTTCTTTCCTAACACAAGATGAAGAGGTTGCCACGTTTCTCGAGGGTGCACATGATGGTGGTGAAGTCGTCAAATTTTGCAAAGGGGTTTCGGCTCCAGGTCATCAGAATACCAAGATGCAATTTTTATTCATTGAATCTATGGGCTTGGTCTTGGTAGCGATGATGATACCTTTAATATGTAAGTGGGCCTTAAAGTTTGGATAGTGCTTAAATGAGGTTAGGTTAAAGGTTTAATAATTTAAATTAATCTAGGTTAGGTGAAATGATATGAATATAAACATTTTTTATTTGGATGATTTTTAGGTTAATCTAGGTCAATATGAATTAATCTAACCTTATTTAGATTGAGATTAACCTAAGTGAATATGGTCTGACAGGACAAAATGTCTTTTAAAATTTAATCTTAATCTTTATTAACCTTTGATTTGGAGGTTAATAATTTTGAGGTAAATCAAGGTTAAATGAAGTTAATATTTAACCTAACCTAACCTAAATTAAATCCAAAAAAAGGTTGCCAAAACAGTATGATTGGCAGAACTTGGGGATGAAATTGTTCTTTTATGATTTATCATGGTAGCCTTGGAAGGTCAGCCGATTTGGTGTGATATTTCTTTTTTCCCTTTTATTCTATTCTTCTCTATTTATCGGGGATTAACACACTAAAAATAAGAATATCTATAAAATTATAAATATTTTAAAATTTTTATCATAAAAAATAAAATATAAAAATTTTGTTAGAATTTTAATATCAAAAAAGAATTTATTTTAATATTTATATAATTTTCTTATAAAAAAGGTCATTTTTTTAATTAAAATGATAATTAAGTAGATGATGGACGAAAGAACATGCCCTATATGCTGGCCAACGACGATCATCCTCAACCTTTTTTGTAACCATAGTCAAAACTAAATGCCAAAAAAAAAAATTATTTAGGCCATGTCCTCTACAGCTATAGATTTTGATTTGACTATAATTTATAATGCAAATGTATGAATATGGTCAATCGATTGTGTAATACCCCATATTAATTAATCTTTAGATTAGACTCGTAAGACTTAAAGTTTGATTAGTGGGCGAAGTAAACCATAAGAATAGTATTATTATTATTATTATTATTATTATTATTATTATTATTATTAATTTTATTGATCGCCTTGTTATCTTAAGTAGTTCCATAAATAATAAGTTATAAAAATAACCTGGGCTAAGTGCAAGAAAGGGGTAGAGGAAGTTAAAAATTGATGTCGTTAATAATACCGATCATAAGAGGTGAGTAATTAAAATAGAAGGGATTGTAAGAATAATAATAATGTTAGCAATAATTTCAAATAGAATAAAATGGGGGAAGTGATAAAATAATGTTAATAATAATAATAATAATAATAATAATATTGGTCATAATAATAATAGTATCATGATTTCTTTTTGGATGAGATTAAGCCTTGTTTAAGTGGTAATTCTTTTTCCTAATAACCTTCTTGTTAGCTACTACCTTAGGAGTTTTTTTTCCTAATCTTTTCCTTAATCAACCCCCTTTTTTTCCCACCTTCTTCCCCACCTAAACCCAGCCAAACCACCCCCAGTAGGTCGCACGACCTGCATCTCCCAGCCATGCACCCGTCACCTTCCCTCTCTCCCCATGCATGAGTCTTTTCCAGCCAGCATTATCCCCCTCTTTTGCAGCCTTTCCTCTTCCCCAAACACAACCCTCCTCCTCCCTACAACCTCACACTCTCTCACGCCACCCCAGCTTGCAAATTTTTGCAGCCATCACTCAACCATCTTCCCTCACATCACTCACCACCTGCAGCCCCTACCCTTCGACACTCAACCTCCCACCCCCTAAACTTGCAGCCTCATCCTTCCTTCCTCTAACCTGCACCCCTACCCTATCCTTCCTCCATCCACCCACCTATTTTCCTCCTTTCCCATGCCCTCCTTCCCTGCGAAAATCCAAGCAAATCAGGCCAGCCATAGCCATCACGTCACCAGCCTTATGCAGCCCCAAAACCCCACGTAACCCCAGCCCCTCCATCGAGATACAGCCTGTATCTCCCCCCTTCTCAACCTGCACCCCTATCCCTTTATTCCAGCCACCTATCCCTCCTTTTTCCTCTTTTCCCATGTATTCAACCAGCCCCTCTTCCCTCCTCAAAAGCTTCGAAACTCTCCCCCCAAAAAAATACAACCTGCAGCACCTTCCCCACTCACCCTTGTAGCAGCCCATTTCTCTCCATCTTTCTCCCCTTTTATTTGAGTCCCAACCTGCATATATCACCCCCTTTCCCCTCCCTTTAATCCCCCTAAGTTTCTCCTTGCAGCCCCCTCTTCCCTTCCCTAAATTCCAGCAAGAAAACAAAGGTAAGTGCAGCCCCAAAACTCCCCTCTCCCCTCCACCGAATTTAGTTTCAAAATTTTTCCAGCTTTTACCTTGTGTTCTACCTTCTCCAAGCAGCCATTTTTCTTCCCCAAGTAAGCACTCTATCCTCGGTGGGTTCGGTGCTTAAATTCATGCACCGGCCGCCTCATTTTTTTCCTAATCATTTTCAAGTATTAGCCTATGTAGGTTGTATTTTGATTATTTAATTTTTACATAAATATTAATGCTTGTAGTTTGGGTGGTTTATTCACTTCTAGGTAACCTCGATCTCGCTTAGATTATTTTGGAGGAAGCTTGTGGTGTTAATATCTCTTAGCTCAAGGTAAATCCAACTAATCCGTAGACGTTAGAATTTTTATGTCAAAATGATAGGCTAGTTTTCTAGGATTAAATCATGATAGGATGAAGGTATCAAATTATTGTATGTTTGTGGGAAATGGGAGCATGATGTATTTATTTTCTACATGAATATCGTGATTTGCAAATTAACATGTGTTATCATGCAATCTTTTCATGTGCCTAAGTGATATTCTAAATATTTGACGAAGTGTACGTTAACGGTAACGAACTTGAATGATGCTAGTAAAATGAGATGAATATGTCTAAGGTAAAATGTATTTTATATGGGAGCATGTTGTAGTTCATTCATACATGAATATAATGAAGTGTAAATTAATATGTGTTATCATGGAATCTTTTTATATGCCGAAGTGATATTCTTAAATGTGAAAAAGAGTATGCTAATGGTAACGAACTTGGATTTATGCTAGTAAAATGAGACGGGTATGTTTAAGGTAAGATGTAATTTTATAAACTAAGATTGTGTTTGAGATTTATGTGTGGAAATTGTAAGAGCCTATGAAATATTAAAAATGCATGCTAATAGTATTTACATGTACTATGTATGATAAATAGTTAGGGATAATATGGTCCTTCGTAGTACCGAAGAAATTATCGGATTTAAAGCATCATTAATTATTTTATGCTAACGCTTCATGGCAAATGGCTTATGTAAGTAAACTCGGTAATAAAAGTGAAAGAAAATGTGGTAGTTATAGGTTGAGGGGTATTTTGGTCATTAAGGTAAAATGTGTTCCAAAATGGATAAATGGATTAATTAAATTAAGTGTTGGCCTTAAAATAAATGTTGGGAATAATTGGATAATTGGTTTGAACTTTGAATCGAGTAATTATTCGGGCTATGGTATAATGCCTAACCCTAGGCCGTGTTGGCTTTGAATGGTTGCGACCTTGTGGTCTTTGGATGTGATGTTGTTTGTTATGGTTGACTAAGTTGAACGTTGTGAATCTTGACATTCTAAAAGGAAATAATAACCCAGAATTTCATAAGACAATAATTACTTAAAGAGAGAGACTCGAGTTGGAAAGGAATCTCGTGCCTCGGACTTGGCCGCCGAGTGCATAGTTTTGGGCCTTCGGGTCAAGGGGCTCACTTCTGCTCTATAGGTATTCCATACACCTTATAGGGAGTACGCGTACTTAAGGTCTTGAGTTCCGAGGTTTAGTATGGGCGACTGTTATGTCGTGTGGCTTCCTTGGTGAGCTTTGCCCTGGAATTGAGTGATTTATTTTGGTACCACCTTCCTTGACAATCTTTGTCATGGATATGGGATTGTATTCCACTTGAGAATTTTTATATAAAGTGTATAACTGAATTAGACACCCACCATAATACTTCTATAATAATCGGAATAGGAATGACTTGACCTTGGTGAGATTGCTTGGAATATCACTAATTCTTCCTATTAGGCCATAATGTATGGTCGTTGGTAAGTTAAATTGATTATGAAATTATAAGCATGCCTTAAATGCCTTTAGTAGAGATTTTGACCTAGCTCGTAATATTAAATGTGATGTGCTTGTGTGTTTCAAAATCGTGGCCTTGCATGTGAGCATATGTTCTCTTTGAATTCCGTACTTGTATGATGGTTGCTACATGGGTATGCTACCTCTCCGGAGGCGTTGTGGTTTACTCAGTACGAGGAAGTCGTACTGATACTATCACTTTTCAGAGGAGTACGTCCAGGGCATGTGTTGGCTAAAAGACTACGAGGAGCGTCACCCCGACGAATAGGTAGATTTAGGGAGCGAGTGGACCCCGCCCCTTTTTTCCCCTTTTCCTTGTAATGTGTTGGACCGTAAGAGTGTAAGGCAGACCATTAATGAATTTTACGTACTCTGTTGTTATTTTCTAAATGGTTAGTTATTTAAATTCCTGAACAATCATTTGTCATGGATAATATGTCTTTTGCAAAACTCTTGATTTCGTATTATACTCCTCTTAACTTTGGATGGTTTGATTTGTTTTAAGCCTTAACACTTGATGTAAGGATGGTGAGGAGACCAGACTTATGTCAAGTGTGGCGGTAACACCCACCGTTCTTTAATTTTCGCTTCCGCAAAGCATAATTTAAACGAAATTTTCAAGTTGTGATTTTGGGGTGTTACAGATTGAATCTATAGGGGTTAATAGACGAATACTGAATTTCCTTGTAACAAATGAATTGATGAAGGGTGATCAAGAAACTTTGATGGCTATTGAACCACAATAAGAATTAAATCAAACAACTAGGTCGGCTTCTTCGAAAACTACATAAACTCCAATAAT
Source organism: Tamarix austromongolica (assembly GCA_039764185.1). Lineage (NCBI taxonomy): Eukaryota > Viridiplantae > Streptophyta > Magnoliopsida > Caryophyllales > Tamaricaceae > Tamarix > Tamarix austromongolica. The sequence continues at coordinate 72,762,642 of CM077816.1, read as the reverse complement.
GAGTTGGAACTTGGAAGGACATCTTGGTTCAAAATCATCGGGATCACGTAGTGTTGAATCCAATCTATACTCCGCCGGTGATTGTGAATGGCGAGACTAAACCATTATTAGAAATACTAGAAATAGAAAAAGATGAATGAAATTGGGAACACACTTGGATTAGAATGGTGGTTAGATTCCATCCCTATGATAAAATCATTATTTTTTACTTTTCCACCTTGTTTTGCCTCCAGTTTATGACCATTTTCATATACTTAATGAACATTTGGTTGTCTTTACCTTTTGTTTTAACTACTGCTCTCTTGGTATATATTTTGTAGGATCTACACAAAAGGGCACAAAACCAAGGAAGAGAAGCATGGATCTACAACAAGGATTCTATATGGAAGGTTTTGAAGGAAGAAAAACTAAGCTTACATGCAAGCAAGAAGAGTAGAAAAGCTAAGGAGTTGAAAATAAGATGAAAATAACTATATAGTTTGTTAAGGAATGCTTATGCACATGCTAACACATCTATGCCGACCCATACAAGTGTGCATGAATTCTCAGTGGAATGAGAACACACGAACTAGTCATGCATGATTAGCAAAGTCACGTAGAACAAGACCATAAACAAAGAAGATGCATGGCCTAATTGTGCATGATTAGTACAACCATGCAATGCAATGTCGAGAGGAAAGAAGACACGTGATCTGGCCATGCGTGATCAACACATATGTGTGCTCAACTACATAATCAGGAGAAAAGACACCACACAAGCCTGTCATGCTAGACAAGCACAACTATGTGAGGGTTATTCCACTTACAATCAAGTGCATAACCCATATCAATTTATTTTTATCGTAGAGGGGGATACAAGGGGAGTATTATGTAGAATTTTTTTCTTTTCTCTTTTCTATCTAAAAGATAAGAGGATTGTAAGATTTTAATTGAAGATTTTCCTCATTAATTCTTAGATTTACTTATGGTTTTAGATTTTACATGCACTCTCAACATCGAATTTCAACAATAATCTACAGTTCTACCTTTCTTTTTTACTCTTGATATTTATTATATTTAATGTTATTTATATTCCTACATTTTATTTTTTTCGTATTTAACTACAATTATGAGTGAGTATATTCATTCTCTAGGACTAGATCTACGCTAAAATGTTAATTAATGATAAATTAGTTTAATTTTCATTTTAATTACTTGAATTTGTAGAATTCAATCATTAGTTCTATAATTTTGGTTGATTTGCTTGATCACTAACTTGATTAGACATATGCATTTAATTAAAGGACTGAAATGTAAAGATTAATAATGGAAAAAATAACAATTAAATGAGAGAATTGAACCACAAAAGTAAGCTAAAGTCTCTTTGATATTTTTTTGATTTTACATAAAAAAATATAATGGATTTAATTTGATTTAATACTGTGAAAATAGGTTATTAAATCGGATTGGATACGATTTTTATATCATAAAAGAGGGTTTTGGTTATCCTTTTCAACCTCTCAGTTTCAAGTAATTATATGACAATTAAATTGACTATCTATTAATTATTGATTTATGACAATAATCCAATCCTATATTTTTGATTAATATTTCTACTACCATTAACATAAATAATTTATTTTAGTTTGTTAGTCATTGTCTACTCTTCAAATTTGATTTATCTAGATAGCTAAAGTAGTAAAGATTCAGCAGTTGACATTAAAGTATCTGTGGGATATGATCTTGACATTCTATATCAAATTCGTGTGCTTGTGAATTTTTCCCATCCAGATTTTAGCATCATTGTTGGGGACTTTGGTAGTTGATATTGAATCATTTATTATATGGCTAGACTAGATTTTTATTTTATTTTCATTTTATATTTCTTTTGGTATTTTATATAGTCATTTGTAATTTCAGGTTTTTTTTTTATGTAACAATCTTTTCATCTTGGACCACTAATTGAATTAAATCACAAAATCAAGATAACTTTAAGTAAGATAAGGAAGTGCTTCCGTGATACCCAAGCAAACATCATTTCAGAAATCATGGCTATCCAAGAGGAAGTTGAAGATCAAAATCACTCTCTTAAGGAGTTCACATCTTTGAATGCATATAGGATGTAATCAAGCACACAAAAGCCTAATATAGTTGCCACTAGTTTCAAATTGAAGCCTAAAATTCTTAATATGGTGTAGAAAAATTAATTCAACGATAACCTAATGTGAGACCTAAATTTACACATCTCTATATTCCTTGAGTATTGTGACACCTTAAAGATGAATGGGGTGTCAGATGACGTGACACTTTGAGTATATTTCTACTCATGCTCCTTTAATTGGCAAGAAGAATATGCCATTACCCTTCCAAGCTATATCAACACACACCCCAAACCATACTTGGATGCATCACTATACACTTTAAATCCCTCTGTACATGATGATAAGGTAAGAACTGGGGATAAAGCCAATGTCCTCTTGAGCTCCATGAAAGCCTCAACACACTTCTCATCCTAACAAAAGCACATTGTCTTCTTTAATAAGGTAGTCAAAGGATGAGCAATTCTTAAGAAATCCTGGATTAAATGCTTTTAGTAGCATGTTAATGCTAGAAAAGTGTGTATCTCCTTGAAATTCTTCGGTGTTGACCACTCTGATACGGCTCGAATCTTCTTAGGATCCACTGACACACCCTCCTTTGAGATGACATGATTAAGGAAAGGTACCTTATCCGGTAAAAATCCACACATCAAGAGCTTGACTATAACTGATGGGTTCTCAACAAAGCTAAAGTTTGCCTCAAATTCTACTAATGTTCCTCACAAGTCCTAGAGTAAATAAAGATATTGTTGACGAATACCACAACAAACTAATAGAGGTTCTACTAGATGATGCGGTTCATGAGTGCCTTGAACAATATTAGCACATTCATGAATCTAAAGGGCATCACGGTGAAATCATAGTGGCCACACCACATCCAAAAAGTTACCTTTGGTATATCCCTCTCGGCGATCCTCAATTGATGATATGATCAATCTTTGGAACCACTATAGCCCCCATGTAGGTGATCAAAAGGTTTTCAATCTAAGGTAAAGGATAACGGTTCTTCACCATGGCCTAGTTCAATCCTTAGTAATCGATGCAAAGTCTCAACCTCCCATCCTTCTTCTAGACAAAAAGGACTTGTGCTCCCCAAGGCACCCATTCTCCAATAACTCCTCCAAATAAGTACGTAATTCTACCATATCATTCGGCACTAAGTGATAGGGTGCCTTCAACATAGGCTTTATCCTTGATAGAAGGTATTTCCTGAAGTTTATTTACACACCAATGACATACCCCAGATCTCATTAGAAAACACATATGGAAACCCTCATATCACTAGGATATCCTCAATCAATGGCTCTTTAGCACCTAGATCTTAAACACAATATAAGTATCGTGTGTACCTCCTATGTACCAATATACCAAACAACTGCAAACACCATCCTCACCTAGGGCTTAGGCTTGCATCTCCAATAAGAGACCCTAGCACCCTTTGATCCCTTAAGAACTACATGCTCCTATGTGTAATTGATTATAACTTGATATATCAAGAGCATATCCAACCTAAGGATAACATTGAACTCACAAAGTTCAAGCTCTACTGGAAGCTCATTTCAGCTAATGACTAAGGCCACCATACAACCTAGTACATGCAATTATATCTTCAGATGGGAGAAGAAAAAAAATCTCTATCCTTTCAGAAGGAATCATAGTTGTCATATCTACAAAAGTAGTAGACACAAAGGAGTGTGAAGCACTTGAGTCAAATAACATATAAGCAGGGAAAGAAGAAATTATGAATGTATCCATGATGACATCTGGCTACCTCTTAGCCTCTAATTGACTCATCACATTTAGGTGACTATCTAGAGGTGGTCTTACAGCACTACCTGAATCCTACCTTTGCTAAAAAGTATGAGGCCTCTAAACCCTCTATTGTGAAGTGATCCAACTAGCTCTAATATATTTTAGCTAAGCCATCTAAGCTGGTGGTGTCTAAGCCATTGTACTCTGTGATTGTGCATGTCCTTGTATGATACTACCCCAAATGGTATGGCACTCAAACCAACAATACCCCATCCTACTACATTCATGACGCTATACCAATTATCCAATATAATTTGTACTTGGGCGGTTCTTACCACACTATTGACATATGAAGCGCTACACAACCTATTGATTCAACTGCCCTCCATAGTGAGGTACCATCCCCAATTGATAACTGCATGTGGCCTAGAACCGCTTCTCTCCCCTTGGTATTAACTACCCTCAAACCTCTACTTTGCCCCTGACTAGGCGCAACGGGCCTGGGCAATCATTGATGCCTCTAAGTTATAGTAGTATATGGCCTATAAGTCCTGCACATGAGTCCCCACAAGCATCTCCTAAAGTCTCAAATTAAGTCCCAACTTAAATCGATAAACCTTCATCCTCTCATCACCATTGACCTCTAAAGAAAAATGGACTAGATCCTAATAGCGATTGTATTAATCATCCACCATAAATGTACCTTGACATAATGCCATGTGATACATACCTCACATCATCAAATACTCCTATCCATTCACTTTTTGGTAGTCGTATCCTGTTGTCTCCTTTCTTATATAGTTCCACGTTTTCCATCTTTAGGGTAAACTGGGATTCGAAGTCAGATTAAGGAATGGAGGCAACGAGCGTGGGGAGGAAGCACTTTTGGATCACGTTTTTTTAATTAAGTTTGAATTTGTAACGCGTTGTAATTATGTATGGAACATTAGTATTTTTGTGGGTGTGTGTGTTTAGTGGCCGATGATGATTTCACCCTAATTTTTGAAACCCCATTGATAGTCTCGGGTTAGACGGAGTTGGTTATCAATGGCCACCCCGAGCCTAAATGAGTATAGGTAATATGTTTTGGAATCCTTATTAACACTGGATTCAAGATCGGTGTTATCCCGTTATAATCGCCTCCTGAATCTGATGGAAAGAGCAGTATTTTTTTGACCTCTTTTTGGAGCTAAGTTTGGACCGAACCAAAACTTGAGCTCAGACCCAAGTTCTGGCCCAGTCGGGGGGTGGCTCCTTGTGCCCTAACGACCCACCTATTTAAACCCTCTTTTCCCTTTTTCGGGGAGCCCGATCGCCCTTTTTTTGCTCTCCTAGATGCTCAACCCTTTCCCCGTTCCTCCTTGTCATCAACCGTTGGTGGTCACCATCACCGCACATCCACCTTTTCGCCTGCCTCGGATCTTGTCCCTGACACCCAATCTGAGGCCTTAGTTCAACTAATTTCTTACCTTTATCCCCTCTCCCTTTTTTGTTTGGTGTCTGATCCCCATTATATATATGATGGGGATTTGCTTGTAAGAGGTGAACGTTGTTGAATGAAAATCTCTTGGGTTTACTGCTAGCTCGTGCGCAAATCCGTTGAAGTATCAACGTCTGATTCGGAGAGTACTTTAGCTCAGGGGGAAACGATAACGTTCCCGACCCCCATTTGACGGATTGAGTACGATCCGGCTAGTCAGGTTCGTTTCATCTGGTATCAAAGCTTAAGTTACTCGATCGGCGTTCCAAAACAGTATATTTTAACAATATATTATAATAGTATAGTTTTATAATTTTAAATATATTTATTTTTATAATATAAAATTTTACTATAATATTTTAATACTTTTATTAGATAAAATAAAATATTTTTATAAATATAAATATAACTAGTAATCCATCTGTATCAAAAAGAAAATCTTCATACCATTAAATTTTTTTAATATTATATATATACATATATATATATATATATATATACATTAAATATTTTATTATTTTTTATGGAGGCTATAAGTTTAATTTATTATTATTTTTATTAAAATTTTAAAATTATCTAAATTAATAAAATAATATAATTTTTATAAAGATTGGAGTAATTATTATACGTTAATTTTAAATATCATTTTGAATGGATGCGAATGCGATATTTCGTCCATCCTTAATTACAGCGGTTACGAAATGCTAGCCAAAAGACAGCTCATGTTTTACCTTTTGACTCCTCTCTGTTGCACACAGCGTGTAGACCACATGCCCGTCCCCAAATCTCAATCACAATTCCCCAGATCGCCCTCTTTTATATAAACACGCATAACCTCATCTACATCGCCGCACGCTCACTCCCAAATCTGCCGTTTCCTCTATCTCTCTCTCTCTCTCTCTCAGCCATTCAATAAAGACATCTTGAATCCATGGCAGATAATAAATCTAGATTAAAACAACCCAGCCGATTACAACGTCGAGCACCAGCGTCAATACAAATAAACCGATCGACGGAATGGAACGTCGCGATTCCGCTGCTATCACCTCTTCAATCATCGCCGCCACCGCTTAAGATTTACGAACAATCGACGACAGATATTGAATCATCACGAAGAGCTTCTTCTCATCAGACGACGACGGGATCTGACCAGCAGAAACAGACGGTGTTTAAGAAATGGCAACATCCGGCTGCTCCTTTCTACTATGAGCCGGCGCCACCGTCTGTGCCATTGCCGTCGTTTCATCCCTGTACTAGTTAAAGCTCTAATTACTGTCTTGAATTAGGCGTCTGATATAATCTGACTGTTAATTATTTCTTCAGGCAGTAGATGTTATGAAAGTAGTAATCTGTTTTAGTATTTACAAAATACGATTGGAAATTTGGCTCTCCGAAAAAGAATCCATTGTTTCATGAATTTTTGCTTTTATTATTTTCCGTTTACGACAAATGACAACTATTTCGATAGCAGTACTACTATAAGCTATTTTCGGTACAGATTTCCACCGAATAAGCTTTGATTTAGGTGCAATCGTTGAACGTTGAATAGGGAAGACCGACTGAGCGTCACGGGCTCGATATACTATCATATGCTGACCGTGTTTGAGATATGTTAATTGACAAGGTAGTCATATAATTGTCTGATTCTCTGCATTACCTTCTTCAGAAATTAGTTTTCAATACAATAACTAAGAAAATAGTTGTAAATAACTAAATTATTTTTATTTGAAGTGGTATTAAAATAACAATTATAATTAGTATAAATATAAAGTGATGAATATTAGAGGGTAAAGAGCAAACGATTATTGAAAATATCTCTCTTAAGTATAAAATGGCATTTATTTAGACATAAAATTAAATTGCTAGAATTATGTTGATTTTTTATTTCTTAAAATGCAGGTGTTAATCATTGAGTTATTCTGCTGAGGTCGACGTTGATAGTGCCAGTTTTCTAACTCCAATGACTGCCATTGTTTTTCCCGGATTTTAGTCGTAGGACGATTAGAGCATATGTGGTGGTGGGACAAACTCTAATATCCTCAAAGTCTTGACCACCTGTCCATAAACACTTGTTGGAATTAAAAAAAAATGTATCTCACAATAATTAGCTAATTATTTTAGACTTACTAGTAAAATTAATTAAGTCAATATCGATTGCAAATATCCTCAATAACTTAAAATAAGCGTCGTAGTAACTTAAAATATCTCTATAATAAACTAGACAAATCTTTTTTTAGCAAGTTTAGTAGATGAAATATATTGTAAATCAGTAATTATATGACTTTTTATATGAGTTAATGAAGAAAAATTATGATTTAACTTTCTATTTTATTATTTTTGATAATAAACCTTGTAATGCAACTATTATATGATAAACATACAATTTATATAGTAAATCGTATTATTTCCATATTTTCCCCAATGTTGGTCCTTCTTCATCTCTTCACTCTCATTTCCTGTATTTTTTTTAATTTTATGCAAATGGTAAATGAAACTTTAATGAAAAATGATAATAATATAGTTTATATCAAGACAAATGGCAAATTTATCGTTTGTGTCTTTGATCTAAAATTTTAAAGCTTTAAGAGATTATTCTATACTTCATTTTTTCCCATTGAAATGGCAATTTTTTTCCAAAAGTATGAATTTTATCCTAAAAAAATAAGATAAGAAAACTTTAATCTTTAGTACTATAAGAATTTAAGAGCACCATAACCCTCATCAATATATTTCTCCCACAAAAAAAAACTAAAGTTATTTCAACACACATGCTTAAGTTTAATTAGTGTAGACACCTTCTTTAGCATAAGGAATCACTTAATTTCTAGATTCCAACTCTTTTTCTAAATCTCTTCAACCAATATAATTGTTTTTTTTGTTTATTGATTATAAAAGACCCCTTTCATGGGCAAACATAGGACCCATATTAGACAAAAGATAGGTTAGAATTTGTAATATATAACCTTAGTAAAATGTTTAGTAATTTTTGATCCAAGTCGAACATAAATAAAATCAGGATATAGACCAAAATGCTTTTACTCTCAAGCTAAAAATAAGAACTAGTTTATCCTAGGCTAACACTCGAAATAATTAATTAGTTTGGTCTAAATTTTTGGCTCAAGCCAGTTGTTGTACACCCCTACTTGTGTTAGCCTATAATTTGTCACGTGGTCTACATTCTCAAGACTATTTGACGTGAATTTGCTCTTTGACACTCCCAAGCCATGTTCCTTCAAAACTGTTATTTTCTATTTTTCACTTATTTGATCTAGACCCACCATTAGCCTATGCACATGGTGCTATATTTCAACATGCCTTCCTCTTAGTCTTCCAACCTTGATCAATGAAATTGATATCTAAATTGTCTTCGATTTGACGATACCTGCTTTTAAGTTAAAGTTTCTTTAATGCTCCCACCTCCAAGCCTATGGTCCCCATGCTATTGGAATCATGCACTTGCCCCTATTTTATGGCCATCATCAACTTATCATCATGTGGAGAGCATAACCTAAACTATCTAACCTTTCTAAAAAAAATAAGATTATGATCATGTTTTGAAATATATAGCATCTTAGCTAATTTCCATATCTTTTCATCATATGTCTTGATCTCAATATTCTTGATTTCATCCATTTTTACCTCTAATCTATTTGGTAAATTAGCTAATTTATCTTTGCATGGATCATGGGAACTAATCTACCCTATGCCATATGTGCCGGGAACATCTCAAATCTAATATACAATCAATCTTTAGTATTTCCTTATCATCCACTTAAAGAGTTTGTTCATCGCCATCCATTTTAATTGCAATATAGCACTTCCCTTTAGTCTTCAATTTCATTAAATCTTCTCAACACCTTGATGAATGTGCTTGATCCCATCACATAGAAATCACTTGAATTTGAGAGTAGCATTATTCATGTCCAGTTTATGGTTTTAGAATTATGGATTTCTCAATCATGGATTTCTAAAACCATAATTCTACTACGAATATGTATGGACTTCTTGCATAATAAGACTGATCCTATAAAAATCTTGAAACTTAGGTGTTGAGAGCTATCGCCAGTTTAAACATGTGTACAAAGAAACAATACATAAGGATAACCATGAAAACCAAAGTTAAAAGGCTTGAATATTTATTTATATTCAATCAACAAGTAAGTAATACAATAAATTGAAGAACAAAATCATCCTTACTGTGATTCTCTCAAGAGCTTAAGGAACCGGAACAAATATGCTGCCTTTTAATTTAGAAAACCTTAGTTGGCATAATGATTCCCTTTCTATATTCTCCCTCTCTTGATCTCTCCAATATATCTAGAGTTTTTTGTACGTGTAATGAGTATAAAAAATCTCTCACATTTTTTTAAGTTCTTGTTTTTTAAATTGCATATTCATTAGAAAGTAGTGAAAACACTTCAAAGGAGGTGAATAAGATAGAATAAAATATAAAAAGAAATTAAAATTTTACATAATGATTTATAGCTGTTCAAGGTCCAATGCACCTATATATACACTACCAAAAGGTCTCCCTATTAGATTTTGAAATATTCTTTTATTGTGTATAGATGATAATCACTATTTTATATTTATGAACTTAAAATCTCAATAACCTCTCTAAAAGCTGATTTACACTTTTTTCTAGTTATTCTCTCCAGGTTTATGGATTTACAAATAACCTCTCTAGGAATTCTAGACACACACTATCTCTTAATCATGAATTTTAAAGATGGTTGTGTTTACAAATGATTCCTCAAAAATACAGAAATGAGAATGTATAATCAATTGTGAAAGAAGTAAGTGAGATATATAAATAAGTACTACTAGTGTAAGAATAAAATATGAAGAAAAAACGGAGCACTAAAAAAGTTTGATTTGGTTTTGAAAGAGTTAAATCAAACTCTCTTTGATTTTTGTAAGAAATGGAAATGATGATTTGAGAGAGTTTGTTATCTTCATCAAATTATATTAAAGTCTAAAAACTCTTATTTATATTGATAAAAAGATAAGGGAATTTAGCACTTCCTATTGATATCCACTAGGTGTAAAAATTACTCAAATGGTTTAATTTAATTAGACAAAAAGTCTACAAAATGCTCAGATTATTTGATTACTTTCATAAATCAGTCGTTTGGTTTAACTAACCAATCAATGTGTTGAAGTTGAGGCTTAAACACATTTTCCTAGAAAGTGAACCAATCAATTAGTTTTAAACTAATCAATGGCTTTCATTAACATTTTGATGTGTTGAAGCCGAGGCTAAAACACATTTTTATGGAAGGTAAACCAATTGATCAGTTTGACAAATTAGTTGATAGATTGGGGTAACTAGTTGATGTGTTTGATGAGCCAATTGATCAATGAAATAGTCTTTAGTATTCATTACCTTTACAAAAAAAATGCCACAACTTAAGCTACATAACTTGAAATTGAGTTCTGTCTTTTTTGTTGTGAAGTAAACATCTTAAGATTTTTAAATAAGTATTATTCACCCATAAATAATATATATATAATATATGATGAATTTTTTCAGTAAGATAAGATGGAAAAAGGCTTAAGAAATGACCAATTTAAACATTCTTTTGTGTAAACACTTATAACCATTTTGATGTAAAATATCATTTTAATAACTTTGAAAATAAGAAACATCAAATCATTTAAAACTCTAAATGCTCACTATGTAAATAATATGTACATAAATTATAGCATACTCTTTAAAGCTTGAATCTAGGTTTCATCAACACATTTGTTTATCCCTTCATTATTTGTGTCTTTTAAATATAAAATGTAAGCTAACACATGAAGTACATAAGTTAGACAATAAGACCCATTTGTTATCATTAAAATAAGATTTATTGATCTACAAGGTCAACATATATTTTTTAAATTCTAGAATTCTTAAAGAGTTGAGATTACTTTTGAACTTTTAAATAATTTTAAAGAAATTTTAGATATTTCTCATATTTTTAGTATTTTTTATATGAAAATCTATGCTATTTCAAAAAAATTATAAAAACAAAAATAACTCAAGCATATTCCCATATTGTGAAAGTCTAGAAATGTTTAAAACATTCTAAATTTTAAAAATAACTAAAGTTTTAAAATAATATGGATTTTTTGAAATTTGTTCAACACATAATTCAATAAAAATGAGAATATTAATAAAAGGTGTGAATTTTAATGTTTTGGTAAAAAAAACAATTATGGGTACTATCAATTCTAAAGCTTCTAAATAATATGCCATTTTACAAATGCCTCAAGCTTAAATAATCATTTTTCAAGTTTACAATATCGTAAATTTGGAAAAACTAGAGTTTTCAAATAAATTGATTTTTTTTAATAATATACAATTTAAAAATATAAAGGAATAGGAATGTCTTAAAAAATATACTTTAAAGTTTAGGAATATTTTTTATTCATATAAAATTTCTATAACTTATAATATTTTTAGGAAAACAATAATTGTCTTTAATATTCTAAAAATAAAAAAATTTATGAATTGTTATTTTTTTTTGAATTTTTTAATATTTGAAGATATTTTATTAAGTTATATATAAATTTTCTTATTAATGGAAATATGTATTAATCTGATGATGTATTCTTTTATATGCTTTTTAATTTTTTTTATGATGAATTTTATTTAGAATTTAAATTTGGATGATACAATTGCTAGATTTTCTTGAAATTGATATAAAAAAATTGTTCCTTCATGAATTTTTTTTTTAAAAATTTTTATTCATCTCTGGAAAATGATTCTAAATATTTTCTTTAATATTGATCAAGGTTTGAAGCTTTACCCATTTGGAAAAAAAATGTATATCGAACTTTTGATAAAGAAAAAATATAGGTTTTGTTTTCATAAAGTAATCTATTAAAGTGGACCAAAAGGAAATAAAATAAAGTACTTTTTATTATAGTTTATCTTAATTTTACATGAATAACAAAGTTATTGTAAAAAAAATATTTATAAAAAAAATACTAACATTTGAAGCAAAATTATTTGAATCTTTACACGTAAGAATATATATAAATTCTACTTAATTTCAAATAATGTTTATTGAAGAGTTATTATAAAAAGGCACAATAATGTTATAAAACTGAAGCATTGTTTGACAACAAAATTATTCTTACACCATTACTTAGAGCATCTCCATCATTTTCTTAAATTTGAAGTATCTAATGGTACTATCTAATGATTTATTTTATTATCTCTTAAACTTTTATCAATTTATTTCAAATTTATACCACCCAATTACTTTTATCAATCACATCACCAATAATTTATAGTTTATAATATTTAACTTTTAATTTATATTAATCTATGAATATCAATTAATAATCTTATATAATCAAATTTCATTAAATATAATTTAATTAATAACAACTATTTTTAAATAAATAAATATGCCATATAGGCTATAATAGTAAAAATCAATCTAAAAGATGTATTGAATATGTATCAATTTTCACATTTTGGACACCTTAAATTTGAGGTATTTTTTCTACGCTTATAACGGCTTCTTTAAATTTAAGACTATGAGATTTTTTTTTGTCTCCCCTATCGTAGATGCTGAGATGTAATATATTATTTTGAAAATAGTTTAAAACTATAATTGTATTCCATCAAAAGTCATTGCAACTTTGCTTGAGTAAATATTTTTTTTGCTTGAAATATATACTAAAAAAGTTAGCATATAGCATTGTTTTATTTCCTAGTACTGAATAGGGCCCTTTCCTTCACCAGCGTTGTGGCCGATTACTTGCTGAAACAATATCCAACAGAAGCAGCTAGAACTTCATCTGTCGTTGGTGGGATTTAGACTATTCACCGTCAGTTAATCGATGGTCAGCCTGACTTTATGACTCGGATTGCTTGCACTCCGTGGAATACCCAATTAAAGTCCCACCGGTCACCACTACTACTACAGTCCTCGGTCCACAATCATCCACCGAAAAAAAAAAAAACCCACAACAAAACAAAACAAAAATGTACAAAAGAAGCTAAGTTACCATTTTCTTCCATCATTAACTGGACGGCGCTCGTCGTTACCAGAGACGAAAGGAAAGCGTACAATTTTATTTAAAACAGATAAGAGTTCCTGTGACTTTTCTGCTGGTATGCACCGCCTGCAACTAACTCAATAAAGTATCTTCGGTTGATGATCATTGTCAAGCGTGATCATCTATTTGTATATATATATATAGATATAGATTTAATATACCATGATTGCGAATTGGGGTAAGGATATCGACAAGTATACGAAGATATCGCGTATCATATCCAAGTTGCCTTTGGTCTTTTGACTGAACCAGATAAAAGAGCGGTCCTCCTTGTAGTCTTCTTGTAGACCATTCGTATCTCACGCTTTCCTTATTTTCGATCACAGAATGTTTGTTCTCTTTGGGTTCTTTTTGCTTTCTACCCTCCAACTAGCTGGTTTTTAGCCCCCGGCTTCCAAAGCTTATTCCATTACATAGTATAAATGACTATTTTTTTTTTTTGTGTGTGTGTGTGTGTGGGTAGTCTTGTCCATGTTAGCAAGCAATAAACTTACGGTCATCTATGGTCTTGGATGCAATATTACGGTATTAGGATATATGTCTTAAACAATATTTTATACATCATAATTATTACTGTATAATAATTATTTTACTACAAATATTGATAAAATATGGATAAGTAACAAATAAATATGTAGTCATATATTGTCATTTTCATATATTGAATGACCCAAAAATCGATAAAAATCAACCGATATTTAATAATACGCACATTAGGTGTGATTAATTTTCTTTCTTTCATTGCCTTATATAATTACACATAAATATGTTTATGCAATTTACCTAAAAAGTATTAGCACTACCTCATAGACTTTGAATGATATATATTCTTTTAGAAGTGTATTCAAGATAAAGTAAACCTGTAAAGTATCAAGCATATCAACTTCTAGAGAATTTAGTTATGCTGCTAAATCTCTCATCTTCATAACGTGTTCTCACACACCCTTAATAGTAATGAGCTTTATGGATGAAAACTTCATTATCAATGTACTAGCTAAGGCCTTGTTCAAATGGATGAGTTGTTCATCGATTACCCTTTAGCAAGTCATTGGCATCTTGACGATGATCAACCAAGCATCTAATGGAAAATGACACCTTAGTCTATGTTTGAATGCATGTATAATATTAGAGTAATTGGTTGGAAGACCTACTATTTTAAGCTTGGTGGTGCCGGACACATGACCCATTTGTAGTAGCTGACAAAAATAAGAGAAAATAGGAAAAATAAAAAAAAATAATAAACTGACCTTGTAGTTGGTACTTGATACAACAACAATTGATTAAAATCAATAATATATCTAATATTTATTTACTTTTCTTGAGTTTCCATCTTATTATGTACTTATTAACAAAAGTGAGAATATGCGGTTGCCATTATAAAAAAAAATAGCTTATTTATTTTGATATATAATATTACATGCCTGCATTAAATTTGGGGGTGTATGTTTGAATTGAGTTTTGTTTTGGTTGCTCTTATAAAAAACACTTTTGTATCAAAGTTTTCAAAAAAGGAGTGAAAACACGCTCGTGTTTTCTTAATTCTAAAGATTGCCAAGAGTTATAGAAAAAACATGACCCTCCCCTTGGGTGTTTTTTCATCAGACACCCAGGTCAAGAGTTAAAAATAAAACACAACCCTCCTTGATTAAGAAACATAGACCGTGTTTCCACTCAATGAAGAAGAATTTTGCTATTTTCTGAAATTTGACCAAACAAACATACAAATTTAAGAAATTATGATTAACTAACTCAATTCCATCAAAATAGAGGCCATTAAGGCTGTAATACCAAATGTTAGACATAACTTATGGCCTGAATTATAATATTCAACTTATATATACAATTCATGCACAATCTAGTGATTTAAATCATGACTTAGTATTCACAACTTACATTATATTATTAGTTTTTCATACTAAATAATTAATATTACATGAAAATAATTATTAAATGACATAAAACTACAAATCCTAATTTTTTTCCAAGACATACTAGGGGTGCCATTCCCTTCTTCTGTGACCCAAAATAGGTCTTAAAGGACCTAAATGATGTAGTAGCCATATATAAATATGTAAAAAAATTACACACACACCCTCTTTGTGTGTGATTCTAATTAATATCATTATATAGATAAATATGTACCTTTCCACAAGTAATTTTGGATTAGAATGAGGATTCCCATCAATTGAATCTATCTAATATGGAGTCCCTAAAGATGGCTGCAATATCACTAATACATAATGCATGATAAAGATAAATGGATCAAACAAGAGGAATTGTGGAGCCATCCTCATCAAGTTAACCACATATGGAACACATTCCATATTATCATTTTCATTAGAGATCTTATCTAAGCATAGAAATCTATATATATCAAACTTGTCCAGGATATTATATATGTAACACCCCCAAAATTTACTACTGAAAAATTTCGTTTTAATGAAGATGTTTAAAAAAAGTGAAATAACAAAACCGTAAAATTATGGGGATATTACCGTCACACTTAGTACCAGACCGGTTTACTCCTACCATTCCAGTACTAAGTGCTAAGGCTAAATAGGGTTAACATCACAATAATAAAATGATGAGAGTTCATCATAGTCATACAGAAATCAGAGTGTGATTTAAGAATTACAACCCAAAGAGTAAGTAACTAAAGTTTTTCAAAAATATAAAATACCATACGACATGACATAACTAGAATAACAATGAAACATGGTAAAATAAGAGAGAAAAAAATAGTTCGGCCGAGTCACTCTCGATCCCTAAGTCAGGTCTAGGCTCAACGCTCAGTTCCGTCTGATGCCTCATAGGTATCGTAAGCATCGAAGACGCCATCCCCTACTTACAAAAACTCAGACGGGTCTTCTTCTCGTGGGAATGAGCAACACCCATGAAATAGATGATCCATATGTTACATACTGAGTAATGTAACCATGTGCTAAGGTCAAACATACAAAAACATACAACATAACATACATGACATGATCATATAGGCAGCATATAGTAACACAGATAATGAAGGCTGACTATGGTTCATTTAGACTTATTCTTTAGATCTCTGGTAAATATAGTCATTTCATATCATGATCTTTATCAATCCATGCGTGTGCAGGAACCCCACTATTATAGCCGGTGGATCAAAAGTATACAAGGTAGGATGATCCTGACCACTATTTTTGCCGGTGGATCGGTCTCCAAGGTAAGGTGCTCCTGACCACTATTATGCCGGTGGATCGGTCTGGCCCCGACTCTTATGATGTTCCACTGTAATTACATAGTATATTTCCCATGATTCATTTTCAACTTAGTATTTGGTTTGTTGAGCTCGGGATCCCCTGCTATTATAGCCAGTGGATTGGTCACTTATAGGGTCATAGTGTGTAGGAACCCCACTATTATAGCTGGTGGATCGGAAACATACAGGGTAGAATGATCCTGACCACTATTTTTGCTGGTGGATCGGTCTCCAGGGCAAGGTGCTTCTGACCACTATTATGCCGGTAGATTGGTCTGGCCCCGACTCTCATGGTGTTCCGCTATAATTACATAGTATCTTTCCCATGATTCATTTTCAACTTAGTGTTTGGTTTGTTGAGCTTGGGATCCCCCACTATTATAGCCAGTGGATTGGTCACTTATAGGGTAGAACACACCTAACCACTATTACACGTCGGTGGATCGGTTTCCAGGGCACCCCGACACCTAGCCATTATTATGCTAGTGGATCGGTCTGGGCCCGGCTTAATAATCTTACTCTTTAAGTGATTAATATCTTATTCGTGTCTTATTGGATAAAGCTTTCACCCTTGATATGCATGTCAACAACCTTCTACTTCTATCCTCTCAAGGGTTCGTCCCATATCTTGAAACTATTGTACCCTTTAGCATGCTTCAACATCCGTTCCCCTTTACACTTATCCATAATGAAATCCCAACTCCTGAGTGTGTGGGTTAAGGCCCATCACCTCATAACATCTAACCCTACTTACTTACTATCACCTTCTAAGGTTTTTCCTTGAAAGCCCTAGTCAGACCTATGTGGCCCTACTTCCTCTCACTTACACTACCATTATTTCATTTATCACCCCACACCTTTTCTCATTTAGATGCAATCCCAAATCATATCGCTTTACTCCTCGATTTCACATGTGATAAAAAAACCCTAGTTGGCCACTTCAAACCCTAGCACATTTCTTCTCCTATAGTAACCTCTCTATTTTTCACCTTATATCTCTTCTCTCCCCATGGCACCCATAATCACCCCTCATATAATAAATTCCCACTCTTAACATGTATTCCACTCTCCTTTAATTGTTTTTATGTCCAAATTTTTTTTCCCATATTAGTGGTTCCTCCCAAAATCCTAATCAAGTCCCCTATACACCCTTACACCAACCTACGTAGTATTTTTCATCCCAAGTCTCCAATCACTCCACAACTCTCCCCTTAGCTTACTTCCGCCCTAAAACAACTTTTCTCACGTAAAGATCATCCCCATGCAAGTTTCATCCACCCTATGCAAACTCCTAGAATCCCCATGCGAACCCTAGAATTCCCATGCATGGTTCCCATCTCTTATTCATTTTGGTCATCTCTTCCTCTTTATTTTCCTCTCATGAATTATGAGATAGTTTGGTCAACCTCATATCCCTTTTAGTGAACTCACTCCCCATTTTATTTCTTTTTATCTTTTCATTCCCATATCATATTATCAATCATTCTAGCATGAATGTCCTAGAGTGTCATATCGTATCACATCATAATCACCATATTTACATATCATACTCATGCCATAAGAAAACACATAAACATACATAAACTCCAAGCTGTGCTACAAATAAGACAAGTTAATGTTAATCATATGATACACGATATAGCATGATATATAACATCTAAGGCATACAAGTCACACAATACACACATGGGCCTTAACTACATCCTTACCTAAAATGACGCTGGGCTTAGAGCACGCTCCTATGCCTTCTTAGGGTTTTGGCTTGATTCACCTAAAAGAAGGAAATACTATGGGTTAATCTCCCTCTTACCAAAGACTACCATTATTTCTACGCTACTCTTATCATACCCTACTATTAGGGCTAATAATGATAATAGTAGTTTTATAATTAAAAGTATAATTATTATTCCCAAAATAATTAATCGTGCTACTACTAACCAAAATAAGTCTTAGTAGCCATCATGATTTATGTTAAAGTATTCATAGTGGTATTCGTAGTGTTAAAGGTAATATTTTTAATATAAATAATAATAATAATATTATTATTAGTTTTAGTGATAATGCTAATATCGACCCAAACCCTAGTAATAATAACAATAATAGTGTTATAAGTAATATAGAAGTAGTGACCATAATGATTCTTATATTACTAATGCTAGTAGTGATAATAGGTTAATGATTATAAAATATTGACAAAAGACAAGTTAACAATAATAATATTTATAGTAGTAGTAGTATTAAATAAACAAATAAAAAAATATTAATAATGGTGATAATATTAATAATAGTTCCCATATTAAGAATAATACTAATGAAGGTCCTAGAAATCATATTAGTAGTAGCCTTAGTGATAATGCGGTCAAGTATAATAATAATAATAATAATAATAATAATAATAATAATAATAATAATAATAATAATAATAATAAGAGTAATACTATTAATATTACTAAAAATTAATAACACTTATAGAAAAAGAGTTTAAGGGTTGGGAAAAATAGAATACTACTTATGGCAGAATCAGCAGAGGTGACAGCGACGGTGGTGGTGATGGAGGAGGAAGAGAGGTGGAGAGATGGGGGTATAGGCTAGAGGAGAGGAAATGAGGGGGTGTTTGAGGAGGAAGAGAGGTGGAGGTGGTGGTGCAGCCAGAAGTGGCAGCACACGATGGCGGGTGCGATGGCCGAGGGTGGTGGAAGGTGGAGAAGAGAGAAGGAGAGGGAGGCAAGGAAAGATAGAGGTATGGGGAGGTAGAGGACTTTCCCCTGGTTGTTTTGGAGGGTGGAGGAGGTTTTGGTTGTGATGGAGTCGGCGGTGGACAACTATGCGAGGGCCGGCAAGAGGTCGAAGTGGGCTGATTGGGATGGTGATTTTGCACAGCCGAATTGGCTAATACAGGGAAAGATAAGGGAGGAGGGTGACTCAGTTCTGTAGAGGGCAGTGTGGGGAAGGTTTTGGTGGGCGGCATT
The DNA here is from genome assembly GCA_039764185.1 of Tamarix austromongolica. Lineage (NCBI taxonomy): Eukaryota > Viridiplantae > Streptophyta > Magnoliopsida > Caryophyllales > Tamaricaceae > Tamarix > Tamarix austromongolica. Next base: position 72,743,064 of record CM077816.1, on the reverse strand, counting down.
AGCGGCGAAAATCGTCGACGATGACGAAATAGGGAGTTGTTTGGGCAGTGGTGCAAAATTAGGATTTTTGGGATACAAAAATAAAGACCCGATTATGGCTACCCATGGGGGTATTTATTGGCTAATTTGAGGGGAAAAAGACAAAGGAAGAAGAGGAAAACCGGAGGCAGGTGAGGTAGGTCTCCGACTGACAGTGGTAGGTGGTGCATGCTCTGCAAAACTACAGGGTACGTTTGGTCGAGATGAGACATATTGGTTGGGTCGAAATTGGAAAGAAAACGATGGGGGGAGGTAGGGAAGGACAACCGGACAGAGTAGGTGGGTGCCGGCAAAAGAAGGGCTGCAGGTCAAGGGTTACAATCGCGTGGGGAAGAAGAAGGAAAGGAAAAGGGGTGGACAGGCGGTCTAGGGGAAAGAAAAGAAAAGAAAAAGGGCGGCGCTGCCAAGCGGATGGGTGATAGGGAAATGGGGCGATCATGCGGGCCTGGGCCACGTCAAAGGAGGAAGGGAGGGGAAGGGTATTAGGCCGATGGTTTGGCCCATTTCGAGGAAGCAAGAAGAAAAGAAAAAGGAGGAAGGGGAGGAAGAAAGAAAAAAAGGAAAAGGAGAAAAATAGGTTGGTTGGATGCTTAGGGTATTTTCGTATTCTTAAATATTTAAAAATAATAATATTTAAAATAATAATAAGTAAATCTATTTTTAGCTTAATTTGGCTATTTTGGACAAACTTCCTTAACTTCCATATTAATTAGTAAAATGTCCAAAATTTTGCCTAAATAATTTATTTATTATTTTATCCTTGTTTTTACTTAATTAATTCCTCATTTATTTTAATAAAATAATTTATTTACTTAAATTTTTTAATAAATCCTTATTTTGCCATAATTTTCTAAATTAGGCTTTTGGGGTATTTCAATATGATAAATTATCTTTTAGAAACCTATGAGTATGAAAGGAAAATATTTCGTTTAAACATCACCATCCTACTAATAATTAAAATAAGATCAAACGTGAAAGGATTTAAATTACCTCGTATCTACAATTATATGTTGACATTATAACATTTCTCCGTGTAATAAATATAGGATATCCTCTACCTCAATCCAAGTATTCATATCTACTGATTTCATGTATAAATTAGAAGGAAGAGGAATCCTAATGAGATTACCATCTAATGAAAGTGCCATGTCCAAATACAACCTAAATTGAGATGATAGGTCATAGCTCTCTATTCTTATTTTTATTTCCAAGGCTTTTTGGGATTCTACATACTCCATATCTATTTTGGATCCCTTAATAATATATTTTGCAAGAATATTACTGCCCTAAGTAAGATAATGTCAATGAAATAATAATTATATTGTATATTATCACTTAAGTAACAAGAATGTAATCTAAAATTTAGAAACATTGGATTAACTCATCCTTAATAATTACAAGGTTACTTGTCCATCCAACAAATTGCACGATTAGTAAGCACAATACGAGCATATTATCCTCTTTGTGATTATATTCCACATCAAGTGGCCCTAGCTCCATTAAGTATGACTTGAAGACACTGTTAATTGAGACATACACTTTATCAACCCCTAATGGCTGAGTATGAAGAGTTGAATTGGACACAATAAAAGTTGTAGCATTTGCTATAATATACCCATCCTCTATGGCTTGCAAGTCACAAGGATACTTACCCTGTTGTGATTAATAATTAAAAGATTCAAGCTATGGGAAAAAAATCAAGTATATAGAGTATATTGTAGTATATTACCTCATTAATTTCTAGAAAGGGTCTAGGGACACTAGATGTAGAGGGTTGAACTGGACATTGTGAACTTGAGGACATACTATCCAACCTTCTAAGGATTATATCTTGTGATTCCCTTAACGTTGCGATTTCTTTCTCCATTTGTTCATATTTTTCCTTTCAAGGGAGAGAATTAAGGCAACATCTAAGTATCTTAGATGGGTTGAACTCGTAATTATATGTCCTACATTTGTAACACCCCAAAATTTACACCTTTTTTAAAAAGCAATACTCATAAATTAAAACCGTAAATTCTAGGGATGTTACCACCACACGTAGTACCAGACCAGTTTACTTCTACCGTTCTAGTACCAAGTGCTAAGGCTAAGAAAAAACATTATCAGTAATACCATACAAATTAAAATTTATAAAAACAGAAATCAGAGTACGCGCAAGTATTACATAATTCGAAATGCCAACTATTTTTTTTCAAATAATAACTAAACAACCTTAGTAAAATTATTTTGACAATTCAAACATAATAAAAGATAACATGAATCATAAATTTAAAAAGGACAATGGCCACATCACTCTAAAGATTGATCCAGCCCAGCTATTACTCTGCCCCTCCTAATGTCCCGTAGACATCGATAGCATCAAAGTAGGTATCTCCTACTTGCAACAAATTAGACGGGCCTTCTACTCGTAGGAATGAGCAGCACCCATGAAACGAGTGATCAGTACGCTACGTACTGAGTAAGGTAACCTAATACTAAGGCTGGCATATAACACATTAATTCATGTAGGATAATGATCACATACAATTACAACTCATACCTATGATACATAGAAGCTTAAAGTGACATCCATAACTTATAATCAACAGTCCACACATAAGGCCCAAAAAGGTCTGGATTAATCATTTAATCTTTCTTTTATCAAAATTCGATACACACCATGCCTTTATTAATCCATGCGAGTACAGGAACACCCCACTATTGTAACCGGTGGGCCGATCATACATAGGGTAAAAACTCTAACCACTATTCCTAACTGGTGGATCGGCTTGGTTCCTGTCCACATCAGATCCATGCGAAAACAGGAACACCCCACTATTATAACCGGTGGGTCGGACGCACATAGGGTAAAACCCTAACCACTATTCCTAACCGGTGGATCGGCTTGGCTCTTGCTCGCATGGTGTTCCACTGTAAGTAATTAATGTCTTTTAAGAGCTTTAACAATTATGGTTTGTATTTATTGAGCTCGAGTCACCCCACTATTATTGCCGGTGGGACGGTCAAACATAGGACCTCATGTCCTAACCACTATTATTACCGGTGGATCGGTCACATATAGGGTAAAACCCTAACCACTATTCCTGACCGGTGGATCGGTCTGGACCCGGCTCAATAATCTTCCACTTTAAAAGATTAATATCTTAAGTATATTAATCATAACATTAGCCACTCACAAACTGTAATACCCCGTATTTTTTAAAATCCAGATTTATTAAGCTTAATGATTTTATTAGCGTAATTTGATGTAAATAATTAATTATTTTAATTTCGATTCGTTTTATGAATTTATCGACGATTTCGAATTCATAATTGAATGTAATTAATCATTGTCGTTGCGAACCATTCTAGACAAATTCGTTCACGACAATGATTTTATTATATTCTTATGAATTCGATTCTCGGTTAAAAATATGTATTTCCGTTGTTTCTCATATTTTTATTTTTAATATTTTAGATTTGTTTTCAATTATAACTTCGTCATGTGTTAACAGTGTATTTTGAGGTTATATTTCGTTGACGAAATATATTATTTAAACTATAAAATTTCTATTTAAATAGTTAAATTTATTTTAATAATTTTATCCGTAGAAAATATTTCCGACTTTAAATTTATTCGTTTTCGGTAATCGTTAATATTTTCGGAAAGTTTTAAATTAAAAAGATTTTCGGAGTTTATTTATGAAATTCTTTCTGGAATTAATTCTCTTTCGTTTTGTGCTTTTTGGTTTACGGAAAACCGATTTCGAAAATTATTTAAATTAGTCTTGGTTTATTCAAATTTGACTTAAATATTTTAGTATATGTTTTTAAATAATTTTTCGGGGTCTTATAATGTATTTCCGTAAATAATATAAATTTTTATATTCGTTGGTTAATTCTTTCGAAAAATATTTCTGAAATTCTGTATATAGTTCTTTTATTTATTTTAAGGGTTCGGATCGTTTCGAAATAATTTTTATTTAATAAATTTTAGATAAAATCTTCCAATATTAATTTTTAAGTTTTTAATATTTTATTTGATACTTGTTTTCGTAAAAAAAAAAAACAACCGGTACCCGATCGAACCCCCCCTCTTCTTTTTCTTTCTCTCTTCCCTACCCCGACCCCCCTCCTGTGCGCCCCGTTCTGCAGCCGAAGCCCTAGCCGACCCAGCCTCCCTCATCGCTCCCCAGCTCCTCCCCGCTCCGGCCAACCTCGCCAGCACCCGTCGACCACCGCCACAGCAACCGCGAGCAACCGCACATTGCAACCACGCACAACAGCCGAAGCAGAGCCGCTGCAGCGACTGCGCGCAGGAGCAGCAACCACAGCAGGTCTTGCCGCCGCCTGGCCACCGGCGAGCCCTGCTGACCACCGGCGAGCCACCCCCGGTTCCCGACGAAGCTTTCCCGGCCTTCACTTGCCCCGATTCGTTGATTTTCGTTTGGTATAATTTCCGAAAAACCCTAACCTTGTTTTGATTAATTGGGTATGAATTAGCTTATAAAAAGCTAAATTGATTGTTTGTTTATGTATGTATATGTTGTAAGATTGATTTGGATAGGTTAATTGTATAGTTATGTTGAGATTTTGGAAATTTGGATTTTTAGCCGGGTTATGCCCAAATTTTTTCGGATTCGCTCGTTTTTGCGGCTTTGGATAAATTAATTATACAATATGTTTTAAAATGTATCCAATTTCATTTTGGATCCATCAATTTGATAAATTTATGCAGGTTTTATCGGAATTTGATTCCTAGGTCAAATTTTGGGTGTAATGAAATTGGGTCGTATAATTGAGCCGTTCCGCTCAATTGATTTTATAATATCGTTTAAAATGTATTTAGTTTTATATTGAAAGTGTTGATTTGGGAACACTGTGCATAATTGATCAAAATTGGATTTTTAGGCCAAACTCCCGCGGGTTTAAATTGGATTATGTAATCGGGTTATTTTATTCAATTGACTATATAAATTACATTAGAATATGTTTAATTACATTTCGAAACCGTCAATTGATATGTTTTGGCAAGAATTAATCGGATTTGCGTTCCGGGCTCAAAAACCCTAATTGGGCTAAATTGTGTATTTCTTTTACTAGTTTTGAGCAATTGATTATTTGATATGTTATAAAATGTGTTTAATTGCATTTCTAAACATTCAATTTGATCAAATTTATAGATTTTTAACGAATTGTATTTTCGGGCCTAAAACCCTAAATTTCAAGTGAGATTATGAAATTGATTACTTGTATTGTTGTTTTTCTAAAATTGAATGTATAGAAATGGTTTAAATGGTATTAATTGCCTTCTAATACCTTAATTTGAATTAATTAAATTGAATTACCTGAGTTTGTGTCGTGGGCTTTAAAACCCTAATTTTGAAGATTGATTATCTGGAATTGATTAATCGGAAGATTGTTTTGTTGAAATTGATTATCTAGATTTATCTAAAATTAGTTTAATTGTGTTTTAAAAATATCAATTTGAGGTAATCGAAGTGATTTGGCTGATTCGTAGTTTAGGAATTAAAAACCCTAATCTTCGGGGATGATTTTATAAAATTGATTTTTGCTATGCGTCTTTTATCTAATCGATTTCTATCTTTGGGTTTTAAATCATTTAAATTATGTTTTAACTTAATCGGTTTGAATTTGGTGCTATGTAAATGGTTGGGTTACTTATTTAGTTGTAAAACCTAATAAATAAGTTATTTTCGATAAATTAGCTTATGATCGATTATTCTTTCTCGGGCTTTCCAAATTAAGTTGAAATGTCCCAAGTGATATTTGTATTAATCCGTTTCGATTTAGTTTTAACCTTAAATCTTAATAAAGCTATGCTTTTAAGTTCTAAGTTTTGGGCACGTTTTCTAAGAAAGATCATTTGTGTTGTTGTTGTGTTTATTTAATTAGAATATGTGAATTATTGATTGATAGGATAGTTTCTAATTTAGTTTTCGATTTCTATCGGTTCTAGGAAAGCTTTCTCGTGGATCCACGAGCTAGTGATCTATCTCCCCCTTATCTCGCTTAGCTAGCTTCGGATCCAGGTAAGTCTCTACTTACCTCTACTTGTGGGTGTTTAGTAAGGACGAAGCTATGGCCTTGTGTTATGTGTGAGGTGACGTGTTGATTGTTGTGTATACCATGCTAAAGTGTGTTATATGATTTATGGATAACTTGTCTCATGTGTAGTGCAACTTGGAATTTGAGGTACGTCGTGTGTGTTTCTATGATATGAGGATGACATGTTCTATGTGTGAGATTATGTTGTGTTGATACGGCCCTCTAGGACATGTATGTCAAGGGTGATGTGTGACTTAATAAGACACTGATAAGACATTAATCACGTAAAGCGAAAGATGTTGAGCCGAGCCCAGTCCGGTCCACCGGTTAGAATAATGGTCAGAGGCGTTCTGCGCTGTGCGTTTCGTTCCGGTCCACCGGCTATAATAGTGGTCAGAGGCGTTCTGCCCTGTGTGTTTACACCCGGTCCACCGGTTATAATAGTGAGGGATCTCGGCTCGACAGACCCAAGTAAATAAGTTAATCCATGGGAAAATACTAAGTACTTATAGCGAAACACCATGTGAGTCGGGGCCAGTCCGGTCCACCGGTCAGAATAGTGGTCAGAGGCATTCTGCCCTGTGTGTTTCATTCCGGTCCACCGGCTATAATAGTGGTCAGAGGCGTTCTGCCCTGTGTGTTTACTTCCGGTCCACCGGCTATAATAGTGGGGTTCCCGTACTCACATGGACTATTAAAGAATATGTGTGGAATGAACATATTATTAATGAGAATAAAGAATAAGTCTAATTGGACTATGACCGGCTTTTATTATCTGTATTACTACATGCTGCTTACGTGAGTATGCCACGTATTGAGTTTTAATAGTATGGATTATTCCTACCTGAGGCGTATGAACCACTTCATATTTCGGTTACCACGCTTATATGTTTAAATATAATGTTACATATGTTTTATATGTTACTCTAGTTGTATGGTAAGATTCATGCTGTGGGTTGTGAATATGCATGATATTGTATCAACGTGTTGTACCCGGATCTAATATGCACTTGATGATATCTCTCCTATAAGATAAGGTAGTGGAACTTACTCAGTATTGGACCCGTACTGATACTACCTTGGTTGAATGGGTCCTGTGATGATCCACCGATGGTGGGGAGCAGACCTCTTGTGCAGGTCGATACTGTGTTGGGGTGGAAGGCTTGACTTGAGTGAGTAGGCGATCCGGATATTTATCCTTCGGGATTTGTTTTTGTTTAGCTGTATTTTGTATTACATTCCTATTTTGAGAAACATATTCTGGGGTTGTAATCCTAAATCGTATTCTAACTTCTGTTTGACTTACCACTCATTAAGGTTTTATTTTAAATGTTGTCTTACGTTTTTTTGATACTTCGTTCTAAAGGTTGATCGGATTTAGCCTTAGCACTTAGTACTGGAACGGTAGGAGTGAACCGGTCTGGTACTAAGTGTGGCGGTAATACCCTCAAGTTTACGGTTTTAATTCTTTCGCTTCCGCTAAACCTTTTGATTTAAACGAAATTTTTCAGTAGTAAATTTGGGGGTGTTACACAAACATTTGCCCAGACATGCATAACTAACTCCATGCAAACCTTAACTCATTGTAACCCACACTTCCATGCAACCCTAGCTCCCATGCAAACCCTAACTCCACGTAGACGTATTTCCATGCAAACCCTAATCCATATGCAAACCCTGGCTCCACGTATGCCACACTTCCATGCAACCCCAATATATATGGAAACCCTAGCTTCACATTTACCTCACTTCCATGCAAACCCTAATTCATATGCAAACCCTAGCTCCACGTAGACATGCTTCCATGAAAGTCCCAACCTCAGGTCAATTTATGCAAACCCTAACATCATACCATTTCATGCAAACCCTAACATCATGCCATTTCATGCAAACCTTAACTCCCTGCCATTCCATACAAACCCTAGCACCATGCCATTTCGTGCAAGACCCTAACACCATGCCATTTCCTGAACCATAACAACATGTCTCAAGTCATATCATACAATAATGACATAAACATATGCATAGTTCTCATGCTACAGTTTATTCACACCAACATACTTCAACTCTACAATCATGCCACATGCGAAATAATTAATAATAACGAACATAAAATACATGGCATATCAAACACATAGTGCATACAAACACATAAATGGCCTTAGTAGACCCTTACCTAAAACGTCACCGGTCTTGGTGCACGCTCCTATTCCACTTGAGGGATTTTATTGGGTTCGCCTATTATATCAAAGCATACTAGAATTAGACTCTCTTACATAATTCTAAATTATTTCGAGGTTTGGTTTTAGGATGATATTTTACTATTCAATAATTAACTATAGAAACTACTATAATTAATTCACTTATTTTCTTTTGAAAAGGTGATAAACTAAGGGTTTCTACCCTTCTCCCAAAATAGATTTAACAATATCATACCTATGATGATGATAATAAGAACAATAATAAGAATGATAATCATAAAAATAATTAGTAATATAAATAAAGTATAATAATATTAATGATACTTTTTATAAATAGAATATTAGATATTAATGACATCAAAACTATTAAAATTAAAAGTTGGATATCTAACCATCCCACAATGATAAAAATAATACTATTCAGAATTGTGATAATAAAATTAATAATGTATATATACTTATATTATATTTTAATAAAGGTAATAATGATAATATAATTAAAATAATGTTGAAAAATGTTAATAAAATTAATAAATGCGAGGCCTAATTAAAATTTAAGGCCTCTGTTCTTCCAGTAATAATCACAGTATCAACCAAATAATTATACTAATAATAATAATAATAATAATAATATTATTATTATTATTATTATTATTATTATTATTATTATTAACATCAATTATGTAAAAATCTAAGTAAATAGGTAAAGGCCAAGATAATTACTATATCTTACTCAATAATACTTTCAGACCTGTAAATAAAATTTAGAAATTAGAATACAGTCAATATTACTAATAATAATAATTATAATAATAATAATTAAAGTTGAATTAATACTAAAATTTTGGCTAAAATTTGAATAATTATAAATAATTCGAAACTAAGTATTTAAAATGTCTATGGCATCACCTTGAGTTGGAGGATGCAGGTGGAACCGGCGGTGGTTCCCGGAGGTGGCCGAAAAATGGGTCTAAGGGGGTTAAAAATTAGGAAAATAGGTGATGGAGAGGAAGAAAATTAAAATAATTATATGGGGATGTAGAGGCTAATTAGTAGAAGTTAATAGTTGGTTTAATAGGTGTTAGAAGTGGCGGATGTGGTGGTGGATGGTGGTTCATTGTCTCGGGGTCAAGATTCTTGTCGAATCAACTAGCCAACTTTGGATGATTATAGAAACTTGCACACGATGAATCGAGGGATGAGGTTAGTTTAGTTAATTAGATAGTATTGCACGGAAGATATTGGTAGCAAGAGGAGGTATTGAAGTTTGTCGGAGGAGGATAAAATGGCGTCTGATAGGGTGGTGGCGCACAAGCACAACTTAGGGTTTCAGGGAAGATAAAATCCCGAAATCATGCAAATGAGGGGGGTTTTATAGCTGGGGAGATTATATTTGAATTAGGGAGGTTAATAAGTGTTTAAATTAGGGGGGAAATGGTTTAATTCAAGCCGAAGGTCGGGCGGCAAAAACTTGAATTTTTGCCGACCTTCGCGAGACAACAGTGCACAAACGAGCGGGAGAGAGGGGCATTTGATGATTTCAAATGAACGTGCAGATCGAGAGGAAGAAAACAAGTGGGAGAAGAGCCGGTCACGCCACGTGTGGCCGGCGGCGCCATTTTCGGGGAGAAATGGAGGTGCTGGCGGTTATGGCGTCGGGCTGGAGGAAGAAGAAAAAGCTGGGGGTGGCCGGCCGGTTCGCGGGGAAGAAAAGAAGGAAAAAAAAGGAAGACCGGGCGGTTCGGCGCGAAGGGAATCCAGGAGGTTCGGCCGGTTCCTATGAAGTCCTCCATAAACAGAATTCCTTCTATTGGTGCAAGGTGATCACATCACTATAGATATCTGGGGGCATGAACATGATAGTATGATTATCTAAATATATACGTTTTTGGCCATCCACGACTTCCAATCCGTCTAAGACTTTGTAGCTCGACTCATAACAAATGTTTTATATTGTTTTCCAACATTAAATCTTTGCTACAATCATAAAATCAAATAGTTAGTATGCATATAATTAAATACCATATGGTAATAACAAAAATAAGTAATATCCATTAAATACCATAGTGTCATCACACACCTTATCCTTGAACTCTATTGGGACATCCCTCTAAGTACGATAAGTGATGGGGATGTGCACACGAGCCCTAGAGTTACAATAATAAATGAACAAATCCCTATTTTCCCCCACTGGATATCTAAATTCATCAAAATCAACATTAAGTACAATACCCCTTTCTCTGTTTCTAAGAATTTGTATCAATCTAATTTTCCCCCTTCTTTATATTTTTTCAATCTCTTGAGCATGTTTTTCATCTCCAAGTGTATCCCTACCTAGAACAACTAATAAAAATAAAAATTTATTAGGAATCAATTAATATGTGATGTGACATAGTCAACATATAAAAAATAAATCTTTATGCACAAAATAAAACAAAAAGATACATAGTAAGTAATTAAACCTTTCATCCATAATGCTTTAATCTGTGATATGTACCCTCTTTATGCACAAACTCTAATTGAAGTACATATGTTCCTTCTTAGTGATCATCTCACGCATAAAGATCATTGGTAATGTCATCATGTTTGGATGAGAATGGTAAGTCATGAGCTAAAACATTATCCCCTTGTATGTCATCTTCCCATTTTTTTTTACATTGAATATAATAGACCATCGTTTATTATCTGGATTGGTAACATAGAATACCTATTTTGCTTGTGTGAATAATATAAATGGGTCTTTCTTATGACCAAGCCTTGAAAGATCCACCCTTGTAAATGCATCTTTCTTAGTATAAACCCCATTGTAATTGTCAATCTATTTGCACCCAAATAAAGGAACACTAAAAGTAGTGTCATCCAATATCCATATTTGCTATATCATCCCATAGTATGTAATTGATGTATAAATAGGGTTTTTATCTTTGACACTTGATATATGCAAAACTTCTGCATTACACTTACACCACTATTTTGCATATTACTCTTGTCATCCTACTCCTTCATGTAGAAAGTACAACCATTGATCATATATGAGTTGTCTGACATCACATCCCTACGAGGAGGGTGTGACAACTAATACAAATCAGTATCAGAATAACAATTGAGATGATAACCACTATGAAAAGGAACTATTGTATCTATTTACTATCCATTTCTCTCTCTTATATGGATTTGAAACCTTCAAATCATCCATGTGTTGATCCAAATATGGCTGAACATCATCTCTATTATGAAGGACATAAAGGTGATCTTGTAAAAACATTTGATCATCATCAATGATGACCATGCATAATTGTTTGCACCCTTTCTCTTGTTCTTCTATACTTGAATTTAGTGGTTTAGGAAGGTCTATTGTATTAACATTTGGTAAGAACTCACAACAAAATTCTGTCTCCTCCTCCACTAGATAACTCTTAGTAATGAAACCTTCAAGCTTGTTTAGATTCCTCACATATCCTTTTAATAATTTCATATGTCATTTAAATGGATACATCCAATGTAAATAAATTTGCCCACATAATCTAACCTCCCTAACTAAGTGAATTGTTAAATGAATCATGCTTACAAAGAATGATGGAGGAACATGCATACCAAGTTGGCATAATAGAATCACAATCTCAATCTACAATTTTCCCAACCTTGCAGGGTCAATAAAATTACTACATAGTTCCTTGAAAAAGAAACAAAATCTGGTGACAACACTTTAGACCCACAATGGCAAGATAGAATGTATAGCAATTGGCGACAAGTTTTGCATGAGAATATGATGAACATGAGATTTCATACCCACTAACTTCAAATCTTTCATCGAAACAAGTTTCTTGACATTTGATGAATGTCCTTCAAGAACCTTCACTCCATGCAAACACTCAAAGAAAGCGATCTTCTTTGTTTGGAAAGAGTATAACATGAAGGTGGTAAAAAAGTTCTATTCTCTACATTCTGTGAATGTAATTATGTTCTTATCCCTACGTTGACCAAGTCCAATCAAGTATTGATGCCATCCTTTATCTTTTTTTGACACAATCAAAAGCATGCTAATTAGACAATCAGACACATTTTTCTCGATATATATCACATCAAGACAATGTCGTGCGTGCAACTTCTTCTAATATGGAAGGTCAAAGAAAATTGACCTCTTCTTCCATCCTCTTGAAGGGAATGTTTTTTTTGAAAGACAATTTCAAGTCTTTTACATTTTCAAATAATTCAAATTCTATGAGAGGATTCAGAGATTTTTCTTCTTCAACTTTTTTATTAAAAACTTTTATTTTCTTACGATAACAATGATTTGTAGGCAAGAATCTACGATGTCCAAGATAAGTAGGCTTCCTACTCTTTGTTAGTTGGAGAAAATTTATATTATCTTCACAAATAGTACATGCATAGTGTCCGTGTACACTATAACTGGAAAGATTACCATAAGTAGAAACATCATTTATTGTACAAAATAACAACATTCTCAAGTTAAAAGATTGTTGACTCTATGCATCAATTACTTCAACTCTGTGATCCTACATGTACTTTTAATCCTTAATAAGGGGAGCCAAATAAACATTACCCAACTGATTTGGATCAGATATAAGTAAAGATAATATCATCCACTTTCTCTTCTTGCATAATGATGGGAAAATACTATATTTCACCAGAATACTGGGCCATAAATTATAGTTGGTGTTTCCATTAAAAGGGTTCATTCCGTCCAAGTAGAGTGCAACCCTTAGGTTTATAGCTTTGCTACCAAAATTAGGGTATATAAAATTAATCATTTTTATTAAGAAAAATCTACTGGATATCTAAGCTTGTTATTAGAAATCCTTTCTTTCACATGCCATATAAGGTTTTCTACATTTTCCTCATTATGAAACATGTGTTGGAATCGTGGTATAATTGAAAAGTATTGCAACACCTTATAAAGAACCTTAGCCCTCTTGTATTTTAACATTCGACACTGAGGAAAACTATCTAATAATGCATATTTATTATGATACAAAATGTAACTGTTAGGACAAGCATGAATTTTTTAATAATTCAAACCCATAGAGTATAAAATCTTCTTAGTTTCATAAGTATGGGAGGAAGCACATTGCCCTCTGGAAGCATCTCTTTTAAGAGTTCAAGAAGAGAAGTGAAGTTTGTGTAGCTCCATCCGTCACCTGCCTTCAAACTATATAGTTGTAACGCGACAGATAATTTTATAAATTTAGTATAACCATTGTACAAAGGCGTCTCCAAATCAGTAACCAACTTTTCAAATAATTATGGATGGTCTCTAAAATGTTCTTCAACATTGTTTGTTAAGTCCTCCATGTAGGGATGACAATGGGCCTCAGACCCAACTCAGACCCAACCCAGACTTGTTAGACCCGCCTCATTTTTAGCGGACCTGGGTTCATGATTTTTGGACCCGACGGGTCTGGATTGGGTATGGGTCCATATATATCTTAAAAGATCTGGGTCTAGGTCCAGTTCTAGACCTAGACCTGACTTGCCAGACTCGTTTAATATACATATGTGTGTGTGTGTGTGTATGTGTGTGTATGTATATATATATATAAATACATACTAATATGTTTGTCATTATTGTCTTAATCTTATATAAGCTCCTTATTAATTTTTTAAAATTTTATTATTGTATATGTACTTTATAAACATGTATAATGATATATGAGATTTATATGTTATTTTGCTAAGTAAAAATGTCATTTATTCCTCGTTATTTTTATAACATTTAATCTTTTCTCGAGCTTTTCTCTTTTGGATAGATTTTGCAGGAAAAGATAAAAATGAAGAAATTCAAAGGAGAAATCAATGGAAAGAGAAAAGGAAGCAAAGAACACATCAAGAGATATGGAATCAATGGAAGAAAAGACTAGAAATGAAGAATATATATCAAAGGGAAGATTGTGTTGAAATTTCATGAAGAAATAATGAAGGAACAAGAAACACGGCCCCCCCGTGTTTCCTAAACACGGGCCGTATTTTTCTATCAGCACACAAATTTCAGCACTTAAAAATTCAGCATTTGACCGAGAGTTCAAGGAAAAAACACGGGGGTCCCGTGTTTTCTAACACGGACTGTGTTTTTATCAAATTCTGTAACCGTTCGCGCAATGTTTCCCCGATATATTTCTAAAGTTTGAACATTCGAAAAGGTGGTTCGGGGGAGTTCGAGAATGGGATTATCTCTTTCTCTCTATACTCTCTAGATACCACATGTAATTTGCAATTCCAATTCTCTTTCTCTCCATTGTATTCAATTGAACAATCAACGTTCTGCAATTTAATTCGATAAGTTCTTCTCCATTCCTCTTTTAATTGCAAGTTTTTATTTTTGATTGAATGCAATTCAAGTATCTTTGTTGCATTATTATTTTTCTTATGTTTGGTGTTTCATTGTTAATTTATTTGTAAGTATCGATGTTAATTATTGATTATTTCATTTAATTGTGTGTTATTGCAATTATGTAGATAGTATATGGTAGGAGGATTTGATGACGGAATTAGGGTTTCGGATATGATAATGTAATTTGAATTCATGACTCTAAATGAAATTTAATTGAATTGATGGATGGAATTGAATGATCTCGCATCATAGATTAAGAATTTAAACTAATTAGACTGATCACCTATCTAGTTTAGATCTTAATCTACGCTAGGATAACGGAATTAACACGTAATTGTTAATTAACGTTTCCAAAGTAGCAAAAGATTAATTATTAATCTTGTCCATTAATTCGTTCGATTGCATGATCCGAGCTTATGTGATTATGGTCGTAGTTGACTGCTTTCCATTCGTAATGCTGCCATTAATTGAATCTAGTGTTCTTAACCTAGGTTATTAATTGGTTAGGTGATAAATTGAGAGCTTATTCAATTTATTAAAATTGAGAGAAAGCAAAGAGATGAATTATTATGAGTTTCTACAAGTCAACGTTAAATCATTTAGAATATTTCGTTTCTCCATGATTATTTGATATCCTAATTCCATAATCAATACTTACTATCCTTATTCATTAATTAGTGAGTACAATGTTTTATTATTTATCCATAGTTTAGATATTGATGATAGAATTGTATGTTATTACATAACCGGGGTTTTAACATCGATTATGGAATTATTGATTATATACCATTCCTTGTGGGTTCGTCTCCTTCTTGCCATATACTACGTATTTGGGAATTAGGATTTATTTATTAAATTTGTTGTGCATACGACAGTGCAACATATACCATTGTATTCTAAAAGTTGGGAATGTAAACAGGACAGATTTTACTCGAAACTCGATGGATTTTGTTCGACGGATATTTAAACGGATATAGATAAACGAATATGGATGATGGAAAAAAATACCCGTCAGGTTCAAGTACGGATAAAGGTATGCGATATCCATACCCGTACCCGTATCCATATCTGTACCCATTTACCCGATATATAATTACCTTTTTACCCTTAATTTTAAAATAAATATAGTATAAATTAAAGTTAAAATTATCAATTAGCTTAACTCTAAATGGGTTTATCTGTCGAGTGATGGATTTATCCGTCAGATAATGTCAGATAACATCCATTAATGAGTAAACAGATAATCCGTCAAGTAACAGATATCCAACGGATACAGATATGGATATGTTAGTAGATATGGATTCGGGTACGGATACAGATTTTCTTATCGGATACGGATACATATACAAATATACCCGCCCCGAACCCGCCCCACTTATATCGCTACTAAAAGCATTAAAATACTATTTAAAAAGTTAATATAACTATCTTAATATATTTATTTTTTCACTTAGATGTTTTTTTAACAAAAAAATACATATTAAGTTATATAAAACATAAATTTATTTGTATTAGCATAGATTATTAATTATTTTTTTTTAAAAATAACCAGACCCATTTAGGACCCATTTATCCGCTAAACCCGATGGATCTGGATCTGGGTCTGAACTTTTAAGACTCAACAGGTCTGGATCAGGTCTGGGTCTAGGTAATATAAACGGGTTCGGGTCTAGGTATGGCTGGACCCAACCCAGACCCGACCCATTGCCATCCCTACCTCCATGTAATTTTTTTTTCATTAGTAACTTCAACATCATTGTTTTTGCTCAACCACACTAGGTTCATTAAGAAGTGATTCTCCATGACCCGACCCAGATCCGACCCATTGCCATCCCTACCTCCATGCAAAAAAATAATAATAACATTAGCAACGTTAACATCATCGTGGTCAACCACACTAGGTTCATTAAGAAGTGATTCTCCATGCATATCTACCTAGTATAACTCTTAGCAATTACATGGATAATAAGATGATCTCATATCTCATTTACCTCTCCTTATTGTATTTCCATAATCTACACATGGAAAAGATATCCACAAAGGATCTTTTGAATGTTAAACGACTAACTTAATAAAATCTTGAACATCATCTATATATTCTCTAGACAACCTGCTTACATATATCAACTTACGATCCATAACGATAAATAAGTAAAGATCAACCCCTAAACTACAAAAATAAAAATAAAAATGGAGAATCTGACAATTTTAGCAACATACCTAGAATACATATATCAATCAAACAAAAAGGAGTAGTAACATGCCCGGAACATATGCGTGCCACAACAACATTTACACAAGTGACAATATATTTCTACATATTATTATTTGTTTCATTTATATACTCTGCTTCTTTGAAATATATAGTTTGATAATATATATATTTTCACAAAACATATTAACACAAAAACTAACAACTTATATTATACAGATATACACCACAACATCATATATAGTATAATGAACAAATATAAATGAAATACACAACATATAATACATAGTGAAGAAATAGCACAAGAAAAATTTAGAAATAAAGAGAAACTTATATACAATGATTAAAATTCAAAGAAAAGGAAAAATAAATAATAATGAACATATTGTGAGTAGAGAGAGAGAGAAACGTAATGGCGGTGATGTGTAGCGGAAAGAAAATGAGCAAGAACTCTAGCTAAGAGCAGAGAGAAAGCCAACAATGGTTGAAGAACTTTGTTACTTCAAATGACATTGTCTGGATATTGAGAGGCAAAGTGAAAAAGTGCAGGTGTTTCTAGGTTAAAAAATGACTAAGTAAAAAAAAGGAGGGAGGGAAGGGTATACATGGCGGTTATAAATTAAGGCTACTGTGTATACCTAATAGTGTAGAAGGGAATACACGAGATTTTTACTATATAACCATCATGTATTTCCTTTTGCACTATTAGGGTATGCACGACGATCATAAGTCAAAATCATTGTATATATCCTTACCCATTATTTACCTCTCTCGTTAAGGGTATACATGACAATTTTAATTTATACCTACTATGTATACTTCCCTCTTAAATTGTCAAAATCACCTTATACTTGTTGCCATTTAATCTAATTCGTGTACTAGTATTTTACTATAGATATCGATAAAATATCAACAAATAATGGATAAATATGTAAATGGTCACATGCTTCCATTTTTATATATCGAATGACCCAAAATTCAATAAAAATGAATCGATATTACGTATCAAGATCGATATTTAATTGTATACCTATTAGGCCCGATTAATTTTCTTTATTTCATTGCTTTATATAATTATATTTCTATTTTTATGTTTTTTTGCGGTGCGCATAGTTACACAAAAATATGTTTATGCAATTAACCTAAAAAGCATTAACAATATCTCCTAGACTAACTTTCTATAATCCTAGATGCATAAAAAAGGTTAAGAAAGTATGGACCTTTCGGCCCAACTCACTATCATCGTTGTTGATTTAAGAGTGTTTACCAATTTGATAAATTAATTTGTGATATAAATATGGTATGAAATAATAATAAATAAAGTGATAATATAGTAGAGTGTTTGGTAGATATAAATTATTTGCATATGAATTGAACCAAAGTAATAATAATATGTAATAACTTATCCAAACTGAAATATATTAATGCATCATAACGTAATGCATGGGTGGAGTTGGTTGAGTTTAATTCGTGAAGGGTACTTTTTTAATAGAAATAAATTGTATAAGTTTTTTTCTATATTTAGTTTAATTTGGTAGGACCTCCTTATAAATTAATAATAAGTGTTATATAAATATTGTAAATAATAAAATTAAAAGGATATAAATATAATAGATAAAACAAACAATCAAAATTATATATTATCATATAATAGAAAAAATAAAATAAGCTATTAGACAATATTGAAATAACTATTATCATAAATATATATAAATAACGGTTGTCATCAACACATAGGTGTAACATACATCAATATAAGCCGGATTTGAAGAAAAAACATATTTCTCCCTATGTCCTAAAAGTATAATTAATGCTATATTTTATTCGTAATTTTTAATATTTATTCTTACTTTAAAAATATGTAAAATAATTTTTTTTTGCTGCAATCAACTACCTAAAATATAGAGTAACATTTTGCAGTATGTAATCAATTAATAAGGTTATTATTAGAAATATAAATATAAATATAGAAACAAACTTGTATCATGGAACAAACTAATATAAAATAAAAGTCTTGACTAAACTATAACCGGTCTAAAAAGCCAATGTCGATTAACCACTACACAAATCATAGCCTGTGATGCACGGAAACGGCACTGAGGTGCCGTTTCCCGTACCGAAAACGTTTCCCGTCCCGGAAACTTTTCGGAAACTTCTCTAGATTAAAATTTATATTAAAATTATTTAATTAATATTTTTATTAAAAATATATTATTTAATTAATTTTTTATTAAAAAATTATTAATAATAATTAAAATTAACTAATATAAAAATTTATTTTAAATTTATTTTATTTTTCTCTCTAAATTTTAATAGATTTAACCTATTTTTTAAAAATATATATATAATTTTTTTAACGTTTCCTGCCGTCTCCGTTTCCTAAATTTTTAAGAAATGGCGTTTCCGCGTTTCGTCCCGTCCCCGTTTCTGTGCATCACTGATCATAGCTAGTCGATGATGAGCCCGGCACTTGTTTGAGTGAGTTGACGGTGGGACTTTTGTCCAATGCTGGGAACGAGACGAATTAATGAAAAGACTTTAGTTTTAAAAATTTTAGGAAACAATGAACTTTAAAAACATTTATAATTTTATACCAATAATAATTTAATGGGCAATACTTATTAGATGGGTTTCAACACCCAACAAGCATTGTAGCTTATGTGATGCAGAAGACGAGACTCAACAGCACCTTTTCTTCTGTTTGCCCATTTTCAACTTTAGGTACGACAATATATAGTCACCAATGGGTACTCGACTTCTCATCGGAAAGGGAACTTAGTCCGGATGGAAAAAGGAAGAAGAGGATCCAATATCAGGAAACAGGCATTATGAAACTTGAGGAGAACTCCTCAACAACTCATCTGAACCATCACACCTTGGAGCTGTCTCTTAAAGCGGCGTCAATGTCTTCTGCCCTTTCCTTCAATCATTTGGTTCATTCAGTTAATAGTTTTGGTTTCTAGTTTTGCTGTTCGTATTTTTTTTTTTTGAGAGAGAATAGTGCTCTGGAGATCCTATCAAACTGGTAATTGACTCAATGAATATCGAGCAACAATCATTCCATAAAGCGCATGATTTGCAAACCTCTGGAGAGGACGATTAAGCTCGGTCACCATGCTTATGATTTGCAATACGAAAACATTATTCGCCTTTGCTTCGTTTGTGGCTGCATGGAACATTCTACAGAATTCTGCATGATTCTATAGAAGGCAACAACCCCGAATAAGATGGCTATGGTCCTCGGCTATTAGCCCCACGAAGAAAACCCTTAGATACCTTGGCAAGAAGCAAGGCTCCACTAGCTAGCACACACAACTCCCATGCAAATCCCACTACCAAAAAGCAGCCTGCGTCCCCAAGCTCCCCTAATCATAACAGTCTCTTCAGTAAACATACTAAATCTGATTATGGGCCTTTAGTTTCCCACACCAGGGGTGGAGCCGGGGCTTCAATACGGTGTCCCGGGACACCATAGAACCCTGGCATTAAGTTAGAAAATGTGTCTGTTTTTTAGGCATTGAATATATATTATCTCTGTAGAATATCATATCAAAAGATTGTAATGGATGAATGGTTAGACAAGCCGGGACCCTCATATTTTGACCGAAATGTCCCGAGATCAAATCCCGTGAATGACCACTACTGTTATTATTTTGTAGAATCAAAACGGTGTCGTTTTGATTATTTTTTCACTCAAACCTTACCCATCTGCAGAGTCAGCTTAGGGATGTAAACGGGACGGATTTTACCCAAAATCCGATGGATACTTAAACGGGTATAGATAAACGTGTACGGATACGGATATGGATGATGGATTAAAATACCTGTCAAGTTCGGGTACGGATACGGGTATGGGATATTCATATCTGTACCTGTAACTATACCCGTATCCATATCCGTATCCGTTTACTCGATATATAATTACTCTTTTACCCTTAATTTTAAAATAAATATAGTATAAATTAAGGTTAAAATCGTCATTTGACTTAACTATAAATGGGTTTATCCATCGGATAATGGATTTATCCGTTGGATAATATCCATTAACGGGTAAATGGATAATCCTTTGGGTAATGGATATCCAACGGATACGGATATAGATGTATTAGCGCATACCCGTTCGGGTACGAGTACAGATTCGGGTACAGATTTTTTTATCGGATACGAATACGGGTATAGTATACCCACCCCAAACCCGCCCCGTTTACATCCCTAAGCTAGCCCCTTCGTCTCCTTCCATTGCCCTTGCCCCTACCCTTGAGTTGACGCAGCCACACACGTAGACAGCAGAACACAGCACAGCGGCACAGCCCGCACGTTGTCAGCGAGACCAGATCTCCGTCTCCCTCCATTGCCAGCCCTCGACGCAAACCAGACCACTGGAGCTCGCCACTGCTGCCAGCGACCACCGCACCGTTCGTTCTTCTTCCAGTTCCAGAATTCCAAACTTCTAGTCTTCTTTACCTCGTCCATTTGCCGCCCTGCCCTACTTTGAGCCTCCAACCCTGCCCGCTGCTCAGCTGCTGCTGCTCTTATTTCTACAAACTACGAGTCTGCACTGCAAGTCTACAAGAGCAACCGAACGAGGCAGCCATAGTCTGTGTGTGGGTCCATTTATGCCCGAACGCCTTGGTCATTTCTCTCCCACCGTTAAAAGCTTTCTTTCCCTTCACCTCCTGTAAGCAATTCAAATTCAAATTCATCTCGGACCCCTAAACCCTAACACTTCAACTTCATCGAAGCTTTCTCTTTTACTGATAGTATTTTTATGTACCTCTTTTAGCTTTATTCATTTTTTATTTTTGTGAGAATAAATTTATATTTGCTATATTAGTCTGAGACTATTAGATATAGTATTTTAGTTAGGTATGTGTTCTATAATTTTTCTAATAGGTTTTACACTTATTTCATAATTATTTTTAAAGGTTTATAATTATTGGTTATTTAATCATCATTTAAAATAAAGTACTTTCAAAATAAATAAATATTTATTTAAGTATCTAAAAATATTATTTTATTTTAATATCTATTTTAATATATTATTTATCAAATGAATATAATAGGTCACTGTAGACCTAAAACTCTGGCTCCGCCATCCCACACTATCACCTTTAGAGATGTTTTCGATCGGCTACAACGGGAAGTGGTAAGTGATAAAACAACTTAGCCTTCCTTGCATGGAAAACAAGTATCCCAAACTGCCAAACATCCAACCCAGACTATGCTCCATCATATGTCAGATAATTCGCACGACCAACCACTAATTTTGATCATGATGAAGTAAATGCCCCCTCCATCCGTAGTGCTTTCATTTCTTCTCACAACGCTTCATTCCATTGGAACTTCCCCCAACCCATCTACGGTTAACAATGGCAAGCTCGTCCAGCCAACCCCATCTTTCACTTCCTCTCCAGGCCTCCAGGCCCCCATGTCCGTAGAACCTCAGGATCCATCATGCAACTGCCCTGGAGCCAATTCAAATCTCAATGGAAGATCTTCAAGCTGCACTGATCCCATTCCCTCAGCATCAAATTGAGGGTATGCATCAAATTGAGGGTGACCGCTCAAATGCTGCCGAATCCAGTTCACTTTCTGAGCTCCCAAAGCATGCATAGGAAGATGTACTAGCGTGAAGTTTAATAACGGGTGCAGCTTATTCGTGCTCAAGTGGACGGAGAAGGCTCTATTCAGGGCAAGAAAACCAAGCTCCATTTTTACTCGCATGAACAACCACCTTGACTCTTCATGAGTATCCCAACAACCAACGAGTCTCTCTTGGTCCTTTGAGAGTCTCCTCTTCCTTCAAGAAACTCAGACCAAGGAACAAACCTGTTATACCAGAGGATAATCAAAGCGGCAGTTAGTTCGATCCACATCTCCTCCAAAATTCCCCAAGTGACGATGACAATCCAACCTCATTCAACGGTTAACTTTTGCATGATAGACATGTTCTAAGGGTCATGCCTGAACTGGCGGTAAATCCGCCGATTCCTTTGGGGCAAGGCTGGTTGAACAGTCCAACGGACATTCCTTTTGTGGTTGTTATTGGTGCTGCCACTGCAACTAACTTCCCTTTTGTTATGAGAGAGAATCGAAGTGAGAAAAAATTGAAATGTTACTATATATAAAAGTAGAATACAGTTACACACATTAATTTTTTTCCTTCAGACTTGTCGCTTCAGAAAAAAACAAAAAAGAAAGAAACTTCCAATGCACGATTAGAGGACAGAAACAATCATGCCTAATTGCATCACATCATTAACTTTTTTTCACAAAACAATTTTGCTAGAAAAGTCACAGAGAGAGAACTTTATGATAAAAGCCTACACCAGTAATCAAGTAGCAGACCGGACTCTTTATTTTGCTATTCGAGAATAATTATTCCTATTGTAATTTAATAATAAATGTTGTAATCAAATAAATCTTTCAAGAAACATTTAATAGTGATATAATCATGTAATGACTTGTTATCTTGAATATAGATAAACAATCCTTTTTGTATCAAAGCTATAATTTTAAGTTTATAAAAATAAATTTTTTCTCACATTTAACTTAATTTTCTATACTCATAGTCATTAATTTAATATAACACTATAAAAATTTAAATTGATGCATTACATAGGAGACAAGATTATTTTCTTAATGACTAATGATAGTAGTACTTACAAAAATCAGTACATTATGTGGGTGGCAAACTAATTTTCTTAATGATTAATTATTGTAGTAATCTCACTAATATATTATAAATGATCTTAAATACTTTTTCGTGCATCACACGGGTGGAAATGAGTAGAATGGAAGATGAATCAATCAGGAGAAACTTTTATGATTTTACTTTGTATTGAATTCCATTAATTTAATTACAATGTTGAGCTAACTGTTTATATAGCCAAACTAATACAATAGAATTACAAATCGGTTTTACAATTTTAGCATGCGCTAATTACAATACTTAACAACTCACACATCAAACAAACATAAATATCTTCAAGTGTCTGTTCTAACTAATTGATCTCTATTGTTGTGAGGCTAACTCCCCCCTAAATTTGGAGGGGGGCTAACCATGCCCTAGCTTGGGAAGAATGGTGTTGTGAAGTTTTTCAGTGAGGATTTTAGTAAAAGCATTTGCAAGCTAAGATGTAGTAGGAATACATAAGAGGAAAATAAGGTAGTATTTACTAGCTCGAGAACATAGTGACGATTCTATGTGATTTGTACACTCATGATAGAGAGGGTTTTTCGTGATGTAGATGGTTGCGTAGTTTTCATACTTGAATGGAATTGTAATACTCAACTTATAACACCACAAGTTAAGACGACTACACGTGAACTACCTTGGAGTGATTTCAGATTGATCGGTTAACCCTATAAATTAACACGAGTCTTTTCAGCGTGCTTTGCCACTCACACACTTCCCGAGAATTTTTTTAAAAAATTTCAAAACTTCTTAAGAGTGTCACCCATCCTAAAAATTGATCTACAATCAACATGCTTAATTGTGGATTCCTTAGGAAAAAATCACCAAAAGGATGGTATACTATGTTGATATAAGTAGTCTTATTAATTCTTATAATACTCCTCTTAATTTAGGGGCATTACATTCACCTCCACTCAAAGAACGCAACATTCTTGTTGTGTATCGACCACTAACTATCTCAATATAATTTATCCCAAGAATCGTCCTATGAGGTGGTTGACTAGTTCATCCAAGTTTAGCTTGCGGTCTCAAATTTTCTCTCATACCATTTGTAAGACTCTGAGTCAATATGACCATATAGGAGCTACCCTAGAGTGCTTTCGGATTATTTGGTTGGCCCCACAAATCAACACAAATTCTTTTAGTACGATTTATCACCCATTATTCCTAAAGTCAGAGGCTATTGAGAGTACTGATACTGTTGAGTGATGTGCTGCTATGGAGGAGGAGATGGAATCATTATTGAAGAATCAGACTTGATAACTTGTGAAGGCACTAAGGAAGAAAAATATTGTCGATTGCAAGTGGGTGTATAAGTTCAAACAATGAGCTACAAGGGTCAAGAGACCAAGGTACAAGGCTTTTTTAGTTGCATGTCGATTTAGTTAAATTCTAGGTGAGGATTATAACAAAGTATTTTTTTTATGGTTAGACATACTTCTATTCATACCATACTTGCTCTTGTGGCTATGTATTATTTTGAGTTAGAGCAACTGAATGTTAAAAATGAATTTTTGCATGGTGAAATCGTGGAGGAGATTTACATGCGACAACCTAATGGGTTTGTGGTTGATGAAATGCATGATCATGTGTGCCTGTTGAAGAGGTCTCTATACTGTCTGAAGCAGTATCCTAGATAGTGATATAAAGGATTTGATTAGTTTATGCTTAAGCATGGTTTCTCCAAGAGTGAGTGTGATGGATGTGTGTACTTGAAGGAGAAGGATGGTGGCTCCTTTGTGTATCTTTTGCTATATGTTGATGACATGCTTATGAAAACAAAAGATATGTCTAATGTTGATAAGGTGAAGGTGATGTTGAAGAGTGAGTTTGAGATGAAGAATCTTGGAGCTGCTGCGAGAATCTTTGACATGAAGATCATTAGAAACCGTGAGCAAAAGCTTTTGTACCTGTTACAAGAGTCCTATATGAACAAGATGTTGGAGAGGTTTCATATAATGGATGCCAAGATGGTAAAAACTTCATTAGCTATTCACTTCAGATTGTCTACTTTGTATTATCCCAAATCCAAAGAGAACGAGGAGTTCATGGCGACTGTTCCATATTCAATGTTGTTGGTTATATCTAGAGCTGATAAAAGTTAACCCAACCCACCCAACCTTACTCGACCCAATCCGAGCAAAACTCGACCCGATTAAATACAAAAAGTTTAGCAACCCATTCCAACTAAACCAGACCTAGCACTAACCCGCTAACAATTAACATAATCTAGACCTAAGCCAACCTAACATGATCTCAACCTATGACCCATTAAAGACCCGATCTGGCATTGACCTGATCCGATATAGACCCAACCCACTGTCAACCCAACCTGACCCGAAGTTGATCCGATCCGACGTCAACCTAACCCGAAGTCGACTCGACTCGACTCGACGTTCACTCGACCCGACGTTGACCCGACCAGATTTTAAAATCTATTATAATAATAATAAATTGCACATATTTTATTATTCATTTAAATCTTTTAAAAATACAGTGTTTTATAAATTGTACTTATTTTTCATACTTTTACCCTAGACATCCTTATTTATTAGTGATATCTTAATAAAATTTTCCACACAAAAATACAACATTAAGAAGTCATAATAATAATTTAATAAATAAGTAACAATCAATAACATATTTTTAATTACATGCTTATATGAAATCAAACTTAATACTTACTTACGAGGTTAATGAGTTGGAGTAATTTTGGCAGTGAAGGTGTATATTAGATAATTTTTTTAATATCTTTTATCTTCTTTACCTAACTACTTTTATAAGTTCACAACTTGTAAACATACACATGTCCTATAATATCAAATGAACTTATACACATAATCATTAATATTACTCAACTAGCAAATTAGCAAATTATTGATTTATTATGTTACATGTTATTACTTATAGTGTAAAATAACATTTTTTTTCTCTAATTCTATCATCCATGACATGTATAACAAGTTAACAACTAACAATTATCAATATGTTATTCGAATCATTTTGATCATTAGTCTATGTTTTTATATAAAATAAAATAAAATATTTTATAAAATTTTCTAACATCTTCCTTAACAAATAAGATATATGATTGAAGAATAAAAACCCAAAAAAAAGAAGACAAACATCCAACTACAAGCCTGCAAAATAATTTCTAAAAATTCTTCTATTATATCCACCTATTTGAAGAAGCTCTTAATAGAAGAGTATAGTTATGCCCAACAATAACTTAACAAAATTAGAAGATCTAGGAAATTCTCCGATAACACCCATAATTCATGCATGAATTATAAACTTACAAGTTACAACCTATAGGCTGTATAGAATAATAATAAAAAATCAAAATGACCTTCAAGGCACAAATATACACACCACCTACAAACTATTACAACAACTTCCACACAAAATGTCCACTACATACAACATGGTAGAAAAACTAACAAGGCAATAGAACAAGAGCATCAATTTCAGAATATGCCACTTGTAAGTTGTAACACAATGCCAATAGCATCAATAAAACAATACCAGAAGACAGTGGTTGGCCAACAACATAAATATTATTCAAGTATGGTAAATTTGCAATATAATGAACAAATGACATGATTGAATAAAAAAAATTGAATTTCTCGCCTATAAAAAATAACAATTGCCCATGTTTACATGTAAAAGCATCCGAAACATTACCACTATTTTTGAAGATCCTTAATCCATTTCATCATTGTTACTCCTTAAATTTGATGGCTCCATAGAAGTACCTTCTTCTTATTCTTCTTCTATTTCTATAAATGCCAAAAAATAAATAAATATTACATTATTATCTTCAAGATTCATTGATTAAAAAATTATCAAATAAAAAATACAAATTTATAATAACTAATGTTATTACCATCATATATATATAACCAATTACGAGTAGTTACCAAAGTATCAACATTTTTCGACAACAACGAACTCCTTTACTTATTTAAAATTCTACCACTCATGCTAAAAGTTGACTAAAATGAAATACTAGTAATAGAAATGGTAAGGATATCTTTAGCCATAGAAGAAATAATTGGAGAAATTTTATAACTATTTTTTCAAAATTGGAGCACATCAAGTTAAATTTTACGATCCAACCACTGACTTTTGTTATACATCTCAAATTCACTTTTACAACTATTACCTCCACCTCAAACAAAAGTAGAAGCACCAAAATCTTACATTGTAAACAAAGAAAAAAATTATAATTTGACTTGATGTAAACAAAAATTAATAATAACAAAAATAAACATGTAATGAAGATAAAAAAAAATATTGGTGAGCAATAGCTTGATTTACCTCCATTTCATCATTTTCTCTATTCACTTCTCTATTAATAGATATCCTTTGATCAACTGCATATGGAGCATTAGGATAATGATATTCATAGTATTTGTATAGCTCAACAAATTTGACACATACATCATTAGAAAACTTTATACCATTCTCATTACCATGTAGTTTGACTAAGACAAACTTCACAAAGTCGAACTTATAACGTGGATCCAAAATTAAAGCAAAATCAAGAATGGTACTATAGAGCGACCAATACTTTTCAAAATTTTGCATCATTTGTTGTCCCATGTCGCTAATATCATTATCATCACACACCACTACCTTCTCCAATCATATTTGGATCCTCTAAACATTAAGAAAATATAATTTGGCAGTAGGATACTCAGATCCAAAAAATAGACAGGTAATTTCATAGAAAGGTTCTAACAACTCACAAATCCTTTTCACTTTACTCCACTCATTCGGAAAAAAATTAGCTTGTAATTAGCTTCAACATTACCAAAGAAATCCAAAACACAAAGATAATCTAATGCTCTACGAGCATAAGATGTGTAGAATTCCATCTTGTAGCAACATCTAGCCACAAAATCCTAGTAATTGATAAATTTAATTTTGCGACATAATCATAAAACTTGTTTATCCTACATTCTAAAGCATCTATACTTCACATTCTCTCTAATTTTGATCACATATCCTTTAATATCTTTCAACCCTTCCCTCACTATCAAATTAAGGATATGAATTGAACATCTGATGTGGAAGTAGTTCCCATCACATACCAAGTTTTGAAGCAATGTGGGTTTCAAGTGACTAATCATGTTTTCTATATTAGATGCATTATCTGCTATCATTGTGAATACCTTCTTCTCAATACTCCACTCTTTAAGCAATAAATACAACAAGTTATATATTTTAAGACCGATGTGGGGAGGAGGGTAATGGCAAAAACTCAACGCTTTGCAATTCAACTTCCAATCATCATCCACATAATGAGTTGTTAGAGTGAGATACCCACGAGATGTACAAGCTGTCCATATATCATAAGTCAAACATACCTTGCTAGAAATTGCAACAATAGTATATTTGAGTTTAATTTTTAAAACAATGTGCTTTTCTAGGAAAACTTTCTTAATAGTATTTCTAGAAATAGGTTTTACTTAGTGATTAAAATATTGATGAATTTTCCTAACTCCCAAATTTTCAACATATGAAAATGAATACCTGTGCCTCAATATTACCTCAGCCAACATCTCACGATAAACTTTTGGATCAAATGGAATCTCACTAGATTTAGATGTCAAGGTATCTGGTGGAGTCATTCTTTTGTATTCTTTACAAGCTTGTAGGTGTGTTAAAGCATTAGAAGTACCATATCTAGCTTCACTCTTATACTTTGCCTTTTTACAATACTTACATAGAGCTTGTTATCTTCCCTCTTCAATTTTAAATTGCTCAAAGTTGTCCCAAACCTTAGAGTATCTCTTCCATTTACCTAAAAATTTTATAATGGGTAATTTAGCATCATCATCTATGTTTATTGGAGCTTCATTTATAGCTAGATTTAAAGCTATAGATGAAACTTGATTATTTGATTCATATTCTCCCTCTTCAAGATCAACGACCACAATTTTCAAACATAAAAAGAATTATGTCAATCTATAATTTTAAAGAATGTGTAAACCAACAAGCAATAATTATAAACAAAAAAGAAAATACAAGATGATTATTTTCAAGCCACAAGCAATGATAATTACTAACATCATATAAAAAAATTAATACATCTGGTATTTGTGAAATCATACGTATTTACTTCTCTTCTTCAGATGTCCTAAATTATTCATCCTCCGTATCCTTTTCGTCTTGTGTAGTTGTACCTATACACATAAATTAATTATTGTACGCTATTAAAGAAATCTATACACTGTCATTTAGAATAAAAATAATCTCATAGCTCCAACTTTTGATGTATATTTTTAAAACAAGAAATATTATTAACTTATACAAATTATATAGATTATAAGTTTATAACAAACAAAAAATCAAACTTAGACTCTGAAAATATAATTATTGTGGTTATTGGTTACCTACTGAAAATGTAATTACAATGGTTACCAATTGAAAATTAATAACTCTTAATACTATGGTGCTATAAATTCGATCTATTTTATAACATATTGTATACTCAATTAATTAAAAACTATTAAGGAAGTTTCCAATTTAACATAATTAGGGTTTTTGAGCTCAAACTGCAAATCTTATTAAAATATTTAAATTGACAGTTTAAAATTAAAATTAGAAATATTTAAAATATATTGTATAATCAATCTAATAAAATAACTCACTTATACAATCCAATTTAAATCTGCAAGAGTTTTAACCTAACAATCCAATTTTGATACATTTCACATAATTTTACCAAATTAATAATTCTAACATGAAATTAAGTATATTTCAAAGTATATTACATAATTAATTTATCCAAAATAGCTTAATTGGGCGAATTCGATAAGTCCGAACATAACCGGATCAAAAATCTAATTTTCACAATCCAACCATATATATTGCAATTAACCACTCCAAATCACTCATACAACATGTATATACATAGTTCAATAACCAATTTAGATTATCATAAGTTAATTCATAAAATATTAATCAAAATAAGAGTTAGGGTTTGTGATAATTATACCAAATGAATTGTTACAAAATTGGAGGGGATAAGGGTTGCTGGAACAACACCTATGGTCAAGGACCATCACCGGTGGTCAGGTGCACCAGACGTGGCCAAACAGCTGTGCCGTTGCTGCTACTCACTTTGTCAGGTTGTTACTGCTATGTGCTTTTGTCGACAATGAGCAAAGGGGTGTGGAGATTGTGGTGGCGTAGCAAGGAATTGGTTTGGTCGAGCAGACCATTTTTTTAATTATAAACTATATAAAATACAATAAATGATAATTATAATCTATACATTGTATAGTTATATTATGAATCGGTGATCACCTTATTTCATAAAATTATATATTTTTAAGTAATCAAATGTTTTTATTTATCACGTAAATGATAATAATTGATAAATATCTTTGTTACATTGAATCATGCAATATTTTTTATTGTTAACATTTAAAAATATATATTTATTATTTAGTTATAAAAATAAAGCGCATCCAATATTCTTATTTCATTTATGTGTACCAGTAATCCTATAATTGTTTCTAATATTTACAACCTAATAAATGATAATTATACATTGTATGGTCATATTATGATCATATTTATTTTATAATATTATCTTTTTTTAAGGAATCAAATAAATGATAAATATTTGTTAGATTAAATCATGCAAAATTTTTTATTGTTAAATTTATAAATATCCTTATTATTAACTTATGAAAATAAAGCGCAACTAATATTATTATTTCATTTATGTGTACTATTAATCTAATGAATGTCTCTAATATTTATAATGTAATAAATGATAATTATACATTATATAGTCATATTATGATCACCATTATTTTATAAAATTATATTTTTTAAGTAATCAAATAAATGATAAATATTTTTGTTAGAGTGAATCATGCAATATTTTTTATTGTTAAAATTTATAAATATTTTTATCATTTACTTGTAAAAATAAAACACATCTAATATTCTTATTTCATTTATGTGTACTAGTAATCATATGATTGTCTCTAATATTTACAATGTAATAAATGATAATTATACATTATATAGTTATATTATGATCACCTTTATTTTATAAAATTATATTTTTTAATTAATCAAATAAATGATAATAACTGATAAATATTTTTTTAGATTAAATCATGCAATATTTTTCATTGTTAAAATTTATAAATATCTTTATTATTTACTTATAAAACTAAAGCGCATCTAATATTCTTATTTTATTTATGTGTACTAATAATCTTATGATTGTTTCTAATATTCAGAGTGTAATAAATGATAATTATATATTGTATATTCATATTATGATCACCTTTATTTTAAAAAAATTATATTTTCTTTAAGTAATCAAATAAATGATAAATATCTTTGTTAGATTGAATTATGTACTATTTTTTATTGTTAAAATTTATAAATATTTTTATCATTTACTTATAAAAATCAAGCGGATCTAATATTTTTATTTCATTTATGCGTACTAGTAATCTTATGATTGTCTGTAATATTTACAATGTAATAAATGATAAGTATACATTGTATAGTCATATTATGATTACCTTTATTTTATAAAATTATATTTTTTTAAGTAATCAAATAAATGATAATAACTGATAAACATCTTTTTTAGATTGAATCATGTAATATTTTTAATTATTAAAATTTATAAATATCTTTATTATTTACTTGTAAAACTATTCAAACTATTTTCCGTGCATCTTTTTTAAATTGAATCATGCAATATTTTTTACTATGTATAGTCAAACTATTCATCTCCTACGCTACATAACAACAAAATGATATTCATCTCCTGCATATTAATTGAAATATTCATCTATTGCACATATGTCGAACAACATATATTAATCAAGAATTTTCTTAATTAATTATCTAAAAATATGCAGCTAACTATTCATCTCTTACGTATTAATTGAGTTGTAAAACTAATAAATATATGAATGTAACTATTTATCTACTGCATATATGTCGAACAATACATATAAATGATGTATTTTCTTAATTAATTACTTGAACATATGCAGCCAACTATTCATCTCCTACATATTAATTGAATTGTTAAACTAATGAATATATGAATGAAACTATTCATCTTATGCGAACAACAACTTTATATAAGTATTCATCTTCTGTCATTAATACTGCACAACTATTCATATCCTACATGCAATAAATTAATATAATTATTCATCTGCTGCACATATGTCAAACAATACATATTAATTAAGTATTTTATTAATTAATTACTTGCATATATACAGCTAACTATTTATTTCCTCCATATTAATTAAAAATTTAAACTATTCATTTCTTATATAATAATATATAAATAATTAATACACCACCCGTGCATTGTACGGGAAAATGTAACTAGTAAATGATAAATATATTTGTTAGATTGAATTATGTAATATTTTTTATTGTTAAAATTTATAAATATTTTTATCATTTACTTATAAAAATCAAGAGGATCTAATATTTTTATTTCATTTATGCGTACTAGTAATCTTATGATCGTTTGTAATATTTACAATGTAATAAATGATAAGTATACATTGTATAGTCATATTATGATTACCTTTATTTTATAAAATTATATTTTTTTAAGTAATCAAATAAATGATAATAACTGATAAACATATTTTTTAGATTGAATCATGCAATATTTTTTATTGTTAAAATTTATAAATATTTTAATATTTACTTGTAAAACTAAAGCGCATATAATATTCTTATTTTATTTATGTATACCAATAATCTTATGATTGTCTCTAATATTTACAGTGTAATAAATGATAATTATACATTTTATAGTCATATTATGATCACCTTTATGTTATAAAATTATCTTTTTTTAACTAATCAAATAAATGATAAATATCTTTGTTAGATTGAATTATGTAATGTTTTTATTTTTAAAATTTATAAATATTTTTATCATTTACTTATAAAAATAAAGCAAATCTAATATTTTTATTTCATTTATGTGTACTAGTAATTTTATGATTGTCTTTAATATTTACGGTATAATAAATGATAATTATATATTGTATAGTCATATTATGATCACCTTTATTTTATAAAATTATCTTTTTTTAAGTAATCAAATAAATGATAAATATCTTTGCTAGATTGAATCATGTAATATTTTTTATTGTTAAAATTTATAAATATTTTTATCATTTACTTATAAAAATAAAGCGGATCTAATATTTTTATTTCATTTATGTGCACTAGGAATTTTATGATTGTCTCTAATATTTACAATGTAATAAATGATAAGTATAAATTATATAGTCATATTATCATCACCTTTATTTTATAAAATTATATATCTTTAAGTAATCAAAAATATGATAATAAATGATAAATATCTTTGTTAGGTTGAATCATGTAATGTTTGTTATTGTTAAAATTTATAAATATTTTTATTATTTACTTGTAAAAATAAAGTAGATCTAATATTTTTATTTCATTTATGTGTACTAGTAATCTTATGATTGTCTCTAATATTTACAATGTAATAAATAATAATTATTTATACCCGAATTTGACTCAACCCATTAATACTTGACCCAAACTCATTAAGTTAATCGGTAACTACTGAAACCTAACTCGTCAAATTGCATGAAATGACCCGACCCATCAAGTTAATCTAAAATAATTCGAACCCAACAAGACCAACTAATGAAAATACACGAAGCGACCCGAACGAGCCAAGCCCACCTAGTCATGTTAATCGAAAAATGACTTGAAGCCAACCCAACCCTACCAGTCAAGTTAACTTGAAATGACCCGAACCCGATTTTGCTTAACCCGAATCTGACCCGACCCAACAAATTAACTTAAAATGATCCAGAACTATAACGACTTAACCCGAAACCAACCCGACTCAAATAAGGCAAAGACCTGAAATGACCTAAAATGATCCGACTCAACCCACAACAGACCCGCAAAAGATAAATGACCCAACCTGAACCCTACCCACACGACCCGATTACAACCTTTAGTTATATCATATATGTTATGGTGTTTATCCGGTCAAATATTGCTCATGTTATTAGTGTTGTGAGTCGATATATGGCGAATTCAGGAAAGGTTCATTAGCAAGTAGTGAAGTGAATACTTAGTTACTTGAAGGAAACTACATCATCTTGTATTAAATATGGAAGATCAAACGATTCACTAGTTAGGTTGTGGACTATGATTGTGATGGAGACCTTGATAAAAGTGGATATGTTTTATGTCTTGGTGGTTCAGCTATTAGCTGTAGATCTTCCTTGCATGAAGTGATGACTTTGTTCATTAGTGAGGTAGAGTATATGGCTATGATAGAGGCCTTTTCGAAAGCCTTGTGGGTTGGTGGTTTAATACAAGAGGTGGGGGTTGGTCATGGTGTTGTAGTTGTTCGTGGTGATAGCCATAGTGCTATTTGTTTAGTGAAAAATCAGAATTCTTTTCATTGTCAAATGAATCACATTGACATCATGTATCACTTTATTTGGAAACTATTGCTACAGGAAAAATTATGTTGGAGAAAGTGGGTAATTCAAATAATCCAACTAATATGCTAATGAAGCCACTGATTGTGAGTAAGTTTGAATGTTTCTCGAACTTGATTGGTGTTCATGGGCCATGAAGCGCTTTGTTGGGCCAAGGTTTTTTTGTAGAGATCTTTACATGTTATGAGTCACAAATATTGCATCAAGATAGAGAATTGTGAGTTTTGATTAGGTATTTGAGCATTGTATACTATTGTGTTGGTTCGTGCAAGTGTTGGAGAAGTTTCGTTTAGTATGGAGATTTATGTGAGAACACAAGGGTCCCGTATAAATAAACATAATCAGTGTTTTTGAGAAAAATCTTTGATGTATTTTTCGAAACACGTTATTTTGTCCCCATAGGATTTTTTTCTTATATAAAAGGATACATATGAAATCCTAGCAGTTGAGAATTGTGTGACCCAACTTCTTCTTCTTCTCCATATAATTCTCCATTCAAAGAAAATTATAGATTTGTGTAATTGATTAGTTAATTAGTTTAATTATTCAATAATTACACAAGAGTACGAATAAAGATATCTACTTTTTCCTCAGTTGTTCTATTTTGTAATTGAATCCTCAATTGTGCATAACCTTGTTAATTTTGATTTGGTTTGGATCCTTCTATATTCATGATTATTCAACAATAGTTACAACATATAATGATACTAGAATGAGTTTACATACAATTTACACATAGCAACAAAACACTATATTAAGGTATGTATCCTTACCTAAATGCCATTGGTCTCTAAACAAAAACAAACCCTAAGTCTCTGCATCCAAGAACACTAAAAAATCACCTAAAATCCAAGAAGAAACCATGGTTATAATGCATGAAAAGTGAAAACAAACAAGGAAAAGGTAAGGCAAAGGAGGATGTAAAAGAGAAAGAACTAAAGCAAAAGAATAGGCACAAAGCTGCATGAGGGTGTGGCATTGATGAAGCCTAGCTGCGCAAGGTGTGCACGCAATAGAGAGTAGGTAACATGAGGTCCTTATATAGGGGAGGTAGTGTAATGTGAGGTGCTCATGTTAGGGGAGGTTTGTTGTGTGAGTTTCGGCCAAAAGTGAGGGGTTAGCAAATGAAGGGTTAGCTATTGTGGGTGATGTTGTTGCGTGAAGGTTGGGCGTTGTTAGGGGTTGTTGCTTGAGTTCTTCACTCAACTAAAGAGGAACACCGCGAGGTGCTTGGGCCAAAGAGGGTGGTGTAGTGTGAGGTGCATCAAGTTAGGGTGAGTTTGTAGCACAAAAATGGTAGAACTTCAGTGAGGATGATGTAGAGAGAGTTGGAAATAGAGGGAAGGAGTCAGGACTAAGTTCGAGCATTAAATGAATAAAGGAGAGAGAGGTAGAATGATATTTATGGTTTAAGGTGACATACAAATGGATGTTGTGAGCAAGTAGAGAGGTAAGGCATAAATCGGGCATGGTAAAACAAAAAGAATGGGTGATTTATGAGAAAATTTTGTATGAAAAATCCCTAGATTAGAGGGAGATGGTGATGATGAAGGAGTGAATAATTTGACTTAGTTAGGCTTGTTTGATTGGGGTAACCAAACTGAAGCAACTCAGATGAAAAAGGGGGAGGAAGGAGAGTAACCAAGGAATAAGAAAGAGAGAAAGAAGAGAAGGGAAAAAGGAAATGGTAAAAAGAAAGAAGAAGTTTACGATTACAGTTAGGGTTAAAGTTAGAAATAATGTAGTAAAATTAAAGATATAAATTATTTGAGATTAAGGTTGTGTTAATTTAGAGTATTATTTTATTAGTTACATTTGAATTACTAAAAAAACATAAAAAATCTCCTTTCTAAAATTTTATTTAAATATTAAAATAATTATATTAAACTAATATGTAAGTAATTAGTGTTGTATGCAAATGCATATATTTAATTATTTATATATGTATCTTATTGTATATAAAATAAATAAATAAATAAATATATATATAACATTAATTTAATAAAAAATATTATTTAAAATAAATTTCAAATGTTAATTCCTTTATCATAAATTTTAAAAACGTTTTTCCCTTAAATCAAACAAATTCCCAACATTTGTTAATCGATAATTATCGTTCTTTCTCGTATATAGTCTAGTAATGGGGTACGAGTACGACAAACGCATTGCAACTTTTATAGTACGAATTGCAAAAGGCTGGGGGGACACGTAATGTCCGTTGTTCCTACCATGGTGCATGTCAGGACATCACAACTTTGAGTTCAATTTACTTGCTCAGCTTTCATCACAGTCCAGGTACATCCCCTAGAGCACCTTTCAATTTCCATCTGTTTCCACGTTAACCTAGCTCACCACCATGGCGACATTTGCAAAAATATCCGAAGCCTTCCCCTGTTCAACCCGGTACACTGCGCCCCTTGAACCAGCAATAATTGTCGCTTCAAAGGTGTCTTCTGTTGCCCGAAATCCGAGACGCGAATTTGTGAATCGTCTGGCTAGATTTTCGTCTCCCAGGCCATTTCGACTTAATCTGTCGTCAGAAGCTCAATCCTCGGCGGTGATTACCTCCGGACGTGGTGGATTTCATGAGACTTCCGATAATTTACAATCACTTGAGATGGAGGAGAACGTGGAAAAGGTGACATTTCGTTATTGAAATTCTATTATTATGAAGCAATTTGATGAATTGTCGTTTTACTTCTCGTTTCATCTTGTCTGAATTTGGATTGCTTAGCTTAACTTACTGAGATGGTGATTTTGATCCATATGGATTTCTAGGCTATATATAGGTGTCGATTTTTGACGCTTTTTGGAGTTTTCGGTTCCTTAAGTGGATCAGTTCTCTGCTTTATTAAGGTAAGCTTAATCTTGTCTAAGGATGATCAATTAAATCGCCAATGCAAATGTTTTGTTTTCGGTTGC
Organism: Tamarix austromongolica; assembly: GCA_039764185.1. NCBI lineage: Eukaryota > Viridiplantae > Streptophyta > Magnoliopsida > Caryophyllales > Tamaricaceae > Tamarix > Tamarix austromongolica. The sequence goes on along the minus strand of CM077816.1, from coordinate 72,705,071 downwards.
AATAGGTGTAAACCATATTCTTCCTATAATTATTGTTTAGATTATCCTTCTGTATGCTTGGGGAGCGAAAGAAGAGAAAATTAGTCCCTGCCTTTACATTGATGTTGTGCTAGTTTAGGTATATAGAATCCCGTTAGAAATCATTCTGAAATACAGAATTTAAAGAAAAGCTTCCCTGTACGAACTATGACGGACCGCCCATTATGGTCGTACACAGATTTTGTGGATCTTGTTCTGCTTTCTAGTAAGCCAGGGCGTTGAATTGTTGCAAGCAGCTAGCTTGAAAATCATTTCAACTCTCACTACGGCTTCTAAATATGAGAGCATGTTTCATTGATTGATTACATTTCGTTGTCTGCCTTTTTCTTGCTCTCATTGCTCATCATCATCTTCTTCTTCTTCTTCTCATTGCTGTTGTTTGTGGATAACTCTTACTCATGAAATTTATCATTGAACAATGACCATAAAAACGAGTCACAGCGGTTTTCCCCAGTCTTTATGATGCACGTGGTTATGAAATGGAATGGATGAAAATGATTTGTTGCAAGATTTTGGGCGGGGGGTGCAGACGGAGAAAATATACACACACCAAAGCTTCTAGGACTTAAAATAGTACCTATATTCAGCAAACTCAATCTCAGTCCTAGTGAAGAGCCACCTCTTCAATCCGTCTTCATAGACACTTGAAAATACCTGGTCAAGGTTAGGGCAGTTCATATTTTTTTCTCTTTGAAACAAAATTTATTTCTATGGCTATGCCTATGTGGGTGGTGTAATGAAGTTCTCATAAGAGGGTGACTGAAATATGTTTCTGGATTCCCAGGGTTGTACCATTGTGGCAGAATCATTCGTTCAATACTTTGCAGGCAGTGGGAACATGATATTAATGCTGGTTGAGGCTGTTGGTGTGTTTCTTCAGCAATATTAACCTTTCTTTTTTGGTTAGATAATGTTGTTTTATTTTCTTACTTGTGTTATTGTGGAAAAGAGAGTGGGGAATATTTATCTCCGTATATCCTGCCTGTATGCTGTAGTTAACTTTGCTCAAACAATTTGTAGACCAGAAGAAAATTTCACTTGTTAATCTATCATTTTGTGGTATATAATGCACACTTTCTTCATTTGGCCAAGCAAATAATGTGTCATGTGCGCTCTAGGTCATCCCCAATCGTGAAGAGTGTGTAGCCCTCCAAACATTCATTCAGTGTCTTGTCTTGCTATTTCTTGTTATTGAGCAAACCATTGTAGCTTCTGTCTTAAACTGAGATCACTATTAACGACTACTATAGATAAAAAAAGAAAAAAAATTCTATAGTAAATGGAAGGATGGGTGGGCAGGAGTTTTCCCTCAGTTTTTTTCCCTTCTTTAGTCTATGCCTATAAAAGGGACCGTTCTTTTCACATTAGTACTTGGGTAGTGACAAATTTTGGGTTTCCATTCTTGGTGATGGGTTGATGCAGTGATAGGTTTGTATAAAGAAGGATTTCCGGCTGCACATCTGTTCACCTTGTTGAAATTCCAAACACCATCCTTCCTGCACCTACCATGCACACTATGCTGTTTCATGTGGCATCTTTAATATGGAAACATAACTTTGCTATTGATTCAGGAATGTATATGTAGATTCTATGTTTTAGAATGGATGAAAGTAGCTTCTTTTTCCTCTCAGCTGAAGTCACTAACTACGGCTATTTTGTGTCCTCCAGATGTCTATCTTTTAGGAACTGTGATGCTTGTATTTGGAATGGGTCTCTATGAGCTTTTTGTTTCCAATCTTGATATTGCAAAGTCGCTGTCGCAGTACAAACATTCCCATCGCTCGAATCTGTTTGGATTATTCACATTAGTGGTGAGTTTAATTTGCTGCGAAATGAAATATTCTTTACTGAAAGTTCTCACGAAGAACTTAATTGTGATTTTTGAGTAGTTCATTGATGGCTGTGAATGATCACTGCACAAACACATTAAGTGGTTCAGTCAGATGAGCTGAACGCTCTTACACTTGCAGCTTGCTATTTAGTCTTATTTTAGTTCAATGAAGTCACTCTTATTTGACAAAACTATATTTCACAAGTTCACTCCCATATCTGGCGAAAAATTGCTAGCCATTTCATGCTTATGTGGTATCTGTAATTTCATGCAATTTATTATACATTATGTTTATTTATCAGGAACGGCCAAGATGGTTAGAGATCAAGTCGGTGAATGAACTAAAGACAAAGCTTGGGCATGTCATAGTGATGCTGCTGCTAATTGGCCTGTTTGACAAGAGTAAGAAAGCAGCTATCCATTCTCCTACGGATTTGCTTTGCTTCTCTGCATCAGTTCTTCTTTCCTCTGGTTGCCTTTATCTGTTGTCAAAATTGAATGGCTCAAAATAGAAGCTTTCATGCTTTATGCCTAATTATATATTGTTACTGGCTTGGAAGGCCTGTGCAGCGGTCTCTGTAGATACTAGTTGTATGCCGCCGGCAACGTTTATGAAATATGATGCAGATGTAATAAATTTAGCCTGTTATAGATGTTTTGTTGCTTCGATCAAGTGTCCTAGTCCAAGCTTGTGTGTATATAGGGTTATAAATTAACCAAGCTAGCTCGCTTAGTTTGAATCGTTAAAAATTCAGTTTGATTCATTCGTTTAGTCAAATAAAATGAGCTCAAGTCTGAAAAAGTTTGCCTTGACTCATTTGTAGCTTAGGTTTGTGTGCTTAGCTTGGTTGGTCAAAATATTGTTTAGCTCATTTGTTTAGATAAATAAACTAAGTTTAAATTTTATTTTAGGTTCGTTTAATATGAAATATGAGTCCAAGCTTGGAGGAATTTAGTTCTTCTTGTTCATTTACATTTACACTCATGTGCTAATAGTTTGGGTAATAATAGAAGTCATCCTCGGGGAGTGTTTTTTAAAGATTTAGCTTGACAAATTTGGGTCCAAGTTGTTTGAATTGATGACACAGATAATGTTTGCTTTAAGGATACCTTTCTTGATCGTACTTGGAAGTTTTAAGGAAGGGATCTTGGTTGTTAACATGAACAACCACCCTCACGTTCTCTAGTATATCTAGGGATGTTAATAGGCTGAATTGAGCCTCATATCTCCCCTCGTGTTCGGCTTATTTAATTTTTGTTTTTGGTTTGAGATCAAAATAAGTCAAACAAGTCCAACTCAATAAATTTCATGAATCAACTTTGTTTGACTCGTTTAGAGTTTTTAAAATAAATTAATGAACCAAGGTAACTCATTTATAATGATTTGATTTGTGACTTGGTTTATTTAACTATTTTGCTCTTTTAAAAGTTTAACAAATTCAATCGAATCGTTTAATTATTTGGTTTATTTAAATATTTATTTAACTATTTGGCTTGGTTTTATGTAAATTTTATATAAGTTCATTTTATTAACAAACAAGATAAGTTCTTATATGAGTCTAGTTTAACAATTCAAGCTAGTTCTCAGACAAACAAGTTGATCCTTCCTTCGCTAGAGCTAGACTCATTTAATAAATGAAATTAAAAATAAGGTTCGGATTTGATTTGCTTTACTAAACAAATGAGACAAACAGAGGTGGCTTGTAAGTTAGCTTCATTTGTCAACAACCTTAGGTATACCATTAGTCCATATTATCAAACTATTTTTTTTTGGTTAACAATTAGGTAAGTGAATTGTTAGATCTTATCTCTAATCGAGCAGTTCATATACAAGGTTATTTTTTTTAATAATTGCAAGTAACTTTTATTTCTTAGGAAGTATATGTTGAACATATACCAAGTATCAAACATCTAGCAAGTATGATGAATATTATTACATGCTTTAAAATGTATAATGTTAATTTATATAATATTTTTTCGTCAATCGTAAATCATTATAGGTACATATTTATAGAGAAAAAAGATGTTATTTTCTTGTTTACGATTGAAATTAAATATAATTTATTTTAAACTTATATCATTTTTAACATTTTTGTAGGAGTGAATAAACATTATGATATTGCTGCTACTATAATTACAAAATATAACCTCTTATGTTTTGTTATAGCATTGATAGGGACCATTTTTTTTTATATCAAACAAGAATCATTTTAAAGGAGCCATAATTACAAAATAATGATGCATTTGCACCACATTTTATGTTGAAATTTTTAACCCTGCGTGTTCTTTTATATCAATACAACATTGTTGCTTTATCTAATTAACCATAATTATAAAATATGACCTCTTATTAATGTGTGTGCTCCTTGAAAGGTGCAACATATACACTATGATAATCAAGTCTGGAGAAATTTGTAAGGAAACAAATTTTAGACATGAAAAGTCATTAGTATTGGTAGTTTTAAAAGCCAAATATAGTTATTTAGGAGAGAAAAGTTAGCACCACATGATTATAATTTAGGATAAATGAGTGCTACTTTTACCATGACATTTGACCTAATTTCACTTGAATATATGTGTTTTAAAATTTAAGTATCACTTGTTTTACTTTTTTGTTTTTTTTTATTGTAGTACAATCTTAATAATCTCTTTAGTTTTAGATGATTAAAATGACAAAAAATTGAATATTTAAAAAAAAATAAAATTTTAATTTTAAAATTGAATACCATGATAGCCATTTTGTTGATTATTTTAATAATATATCATAATATTGGGATTTTCTAGTGTTTAATTTTTCAATTCTATTTATTTTTGTAATTTAAATATTAATAATAATATTTTATTGCTACTTTTAGATAATCATAAGAAACTTATAATAATATAAATATAAATATGAATTGATATACGATCTTGTTGTGATATTAAAAAAATTAAATAGAGATAATAAGAAAAAATAGAGAGGGAGTTAAGAAATATAAAAGGTGGAGGAGGAGGAGGAGAGTTGGGGGTACAACTATAATAAGAAAAATTATTACAATTGATGAGAATAATGGGGTATTAAATCTTGGATTTAATACAATACAAATTCATAAGATTGTACATAGACAACGTGTAAATAAGATATTTACATCAGTCCATTAAATTTACTTTTTTATGTATATTTATAATAGTTATTCAATATATATATATCTTATAATATTTGAATCACTCCTTATAATTACTGAGTGTACATGAATGTGTAAGAGAACCTCAAGAGCATATCACTATATAAAAACGTGTCTTATTCACCAATATTTGATGCTCTCTCTCAATAGTATGATTTTAAAATGCATGATAAGTAGTAATTAGTGATATGTGTTAATTAATCAAATAATCATGCACGATAAGTGCTAATTAATGATAAATATGAGAATAGGGGTTTATTGTCTTAGTATCACTTATTTGAGCATGATAATCAATATTACATGGTCTAGAGGCATTTTGGTAATTTTGCATGTACTAGGGTGATTATTTTAATAAACATGCATGATAAATAATAATAGTGTTGAATATGAGAATAGGAGTTTATTTGTCTTAGGATCACCTAATTCAACATGATAATCAACATTATATGGTCTAGGGGTATTTTTGTAATTTTGCATGTAATATGGTAATTAGTCTAATAAATTTACATGATAAGCATTAAATGATGTTAAATATAAAAATAGGGGTATAGTGTCTTAGTATCACTTGTTCCAACATCATTATGAGTATTATAGGGTTTAGGGGTATTTTTCTAACTTGAAGTGTACCATGATGAATATGCTAGTGAATGGACATGATATGTGATGTTCATCATCAAACATGAGTATAGGGATCTCGCTGTATTAGACGTATATGATTCAACATAACTATTACTGTTACATGGTTTAGGGGTAACTTGGTAAATTGGAGTATGTTATGATGTCATTCTCATAAACATGCAAGAAGCACATTAATTATTAATTAAGCATGAGAATGTGTGTTTTGTTGTTCTAGAAGCATATGTTAAGGTTTTATGTGTAAAATGATCATTTAGTGTGACAGGTAACTTAACTTCATGATCAATAGCTTAGTTATGGTGTGTTATTCTTTTTATAGCATGTTGATAAAATAAAACGGAATTGGTGATGGAAATGGATGGTAGAGAGGTAGCCTTAGCCTTAGGAGTATTTTGGTCATTTTGAACTAAAGTGCCTAAGTGTGAGTATTTGAGACTAGGATGACCTTAGTGGACTACTTATGTTGACATTGACAATTATCTTGATTCTGATTACTTCATAATGTTGGAAATAAATAAAAATGGATAAGCATGTGATTAATGTGTGCTTTTCATGGTCACCTTAATTAAAATACTAATACTTAAAGTGAAAGATCTCGAGATTGTGAATTGTGACTCTTTAGGGGTTACTATCCTAAAGACATGGTTAAGCCCACGATTATTCTAGATTTTGCTGGTATGCCTTAGTGCCCCAGCTAAGCCCTACATCTTACTATATTTATCTCTATAAACCTAAGTAGGAGTAGGCATATTTATGAATTAGATATCCTTGTCGGTAGGATACTATGTACCTTTATGTACCAGTGCGACCTAAGTACCTTTGCTTCTCTAGGTTGATAGTCGATATATAGGATACTATGCAGCCTTTATATACCAGTATGACTGAGGTACCTTAGTGTCTCTGGATTCGTGATCTCCCCCCTCGAGTAAATAAATATGGAATTATATGATAATGGATAGGAAATGATTATTGGGATATTTTGGTAACAGCCTTTGAACCTACCTATGATTTGGTATCAACCTTCGTACCTATTTCAGATAGACTGTGTGTTGGATTATATTGATGGGCCTACCTATGAGTTGAGTGGATGGTGTGTATTTTTGAGGATGATTTGGCTGTCTAATTATACTACAAAGAGTATCACTTGGATGCTCTATTGGTATGCTTCAGTTATTTATTAGTGAATGAGTATTGGTAGTATGTGATATTTAAGCATGTGTTTATATAACTAATTATCGTATTTTAGTTAATATATGCATAATTAAATGTTTCACATGATTGATACAATGCATCTGATGTGTTGCATGCAGTATTTTTCTTATATAATGGGTTACTGAAATGCCTCAAAAATTATAATTTTAAAAATTTATAGTTAAATAAGATTTTATTAGGAAAATTATTTAAATAAATTATTTTTATTAAAATAAAAGGAGATTTAGTTAGGGAAAATCAAGAAGAAATTTATAAGTATTTTAATTATGAGAAATTTGGGTATTTTAGCTAATTAAGGATTTTATTTTAGAAATTAATTAAATAAATTATTTTATTTAAAATAAGAAAGAGAAAATAGTTCCAAATTAATATGAATTTTATAAATAATTTAATTTAAGAAAATTAGGGTGTTTTGCTAATTAAAATTGAATTTATGAAAAATCTTTTAAAAATCCTAATTTAGACTAAAAAGGAATTTAAATATTATTTTATTTAAATATTATTATTTTTAAATATCCAAAATATTCATATAATTTAAATACCCAACCTAATTATTTTTCTCTTTTCCTTTTTCCCTTTTTTTCCTTTTTCTATCTTTTTCTTTCTTCTTCTTTTCTTTTTCTCTCCTTCCTCAACCTAGGCCAGCCTAGCGACCCAAGTCCTCTCTCCCTCCTTCCTTTTCTTCGGTGCAGCCCAGCCCGTGCAGTCGTTGCCTCCTTCCTTTCTCCTCCGCGCCACGTTTTCCCTCTTTTCCCCCTTAAAACGCCGCGTTTTGATCTTTTTTTTAGTAGTCGTTGCCGCCAAGCCAGTTTTTCTTCTTTTCTTTCTTTCATTTCTTTTACCGACCGCCCGGTCCAACCCCCCCATCTTCTTCTTCCTTCTTCCCTTGTCGATGCCGACCTACACTTGCACCGCTGCGATCGCCCTGGTTTTTCGCCGCTGATCTCGCCCGATTTGACTAGCCGTTTTCTCCCTTTCTCTTCCCCCTAATTCGGTGACCACATAGACCAATCTAACTCCCCCTCTCCTCGCATTTTTCTCCCTCTCTCAGCTAGCCAAACCTGCCACATTCAACCTAAATTTTCACTAGATAGACGCCGCCGGCGAACCCTAACCCTACTTTCTTACCCCTAGCTAACCCATAGAACCCTAACCTCCCTTCTAAAATCTATAAATACCCCCATAATCTACCCTGTATCGAGTTTTGATCTCCTTCCCAAAAAATCCACCTTGTGCACTACTACCCCTTTAGACACCGTTGCCGCCGCCTCCGGCCAACTGCGCCGCCATCTTTTCCCACCAAACTCATCCTTGCACTGCCCTCTAGCTAACCAAATCACCCATACCCCTTGATTCTTCCTACATAAGTCGCCCCTAATCAACCCTCTCTTCAACCTTTGCCACCCTTCGAACCACTATTAGCCACCTTTTCCGCCGCTGTCATTGCTCCTTTCACTTCCCAAATTATTCTGCAGACTCTCCTCTACCTTCCCCGACCTTTCTCTTCCTCTCCCTTTCTCTCCTCCTCTCTTTCTCTCCTTTTTCCCCATTCGGCCACCATTGCCGCCACTGTGCGATGCTGCCTTTGGCTGTGCCACCACCGTCATTCTATTTCTCTCCTTCTTCCCTATTCGGCCACCCTCATTCTGCTTCTTCTTTTCCCAACGTTTAACTTTTTTCCTTTTCTTCTTTTTTTCAGCCGCTGCCCATCTCCGACAGCCTAAGGTTTAACCCTAGACCCTCTCAACCCTTTTTCCAGATTTATACAAGCCTTAATCTATTTTATTTCATTTATTTGAAATATATTATTATTATTATTATTATTATTATTATTATTATTAGTTCTATTATTATTGTTATTACTACTATTATTATTATTAAATTTATTATTATTTCTATTGAGGGCCGAAGCCCTATTATATTATTAATTCAATTTATTATTATTGTTGTTATTGTTGTTGGTAATATCTTTATTATTAATATTAATATGTTATTATTTTTATTACTATTTCAAAATTATTATTATTATCATTATTCCATTATTATTATTATTATTATTATTACTATTTTACTATTAGTTTTGCTATTATTATTATTATTATTATTATTATTATTATTATGCGATTAATATTAATATTAATATTATTATTATTGTTGTTGTTATTATTATTATTATTATTATTATTATTATTATTATTATTATTATTATTATTATTCTTTATTTTTATTGTTGGTATTATTATTTTATATAGGGCTCAAACCCTATTGTGCCTATTTTGAATTGTAGTAGTAGTATTATAAATATCAAGTCTTACTGTTATTAATATTTTTATATTTTTATCATTTACATTTATTATTTTTTATTAGTTTATTATTATTCAATGTGGGGTAGAAACCCTACTTAATTTTATCTTCAAATATTATCCTTACTATTATTACTATTATGATTATTATCATTTTTGCAATATTATTATGGTTTTTATCATTATCATTATTACTATTTCGTTATTATTATTATTACTAAATTTTGTTATTTATTTTACTAATGTTATTATTAGTATTATTTTGGTAAAGGGGACGAAACCCTTTATTTCACTATATTTTTTTTGCAATGCCCTTATTATTATTATTATTATTATTATTATTATTATTATTATTATTATTATTATTATTATTATTATTATTATTATTATTATTATTATCAATATTATCATCATTATTATTTTTAGTATCTTTGCTATTATTATTTTGGTATCATTATTATTATTATTATTATTAAGGTAAAGTCAACCTTATATTATCAACTTTTATAATATTACTATTATTTCTTATATCTTTAGCAAGATAGTAATTAATTAATGTCATTTTTATTATTAATATTTTATTATTTTATCAAAATCCTAGTCTTAGAATAAGATAGTAATTAATAGTATTTTTGATAGGAGGGAATCTAATTTTAGTTTTTTTCTTATATAGGTGAGACTAGTCAAAGCCCTAGGAGGCGTAGGAGCGTGCTCCAAGATCAATGTTGTTTTAGGTAAGAGTATTACTAAGCCTTTTATGTGTTAATGTGCATTGTATGCCATGTATGTTATGCATCCTATGTTTATTATTGTAATTTTTTTTCGTATGTGGTATAATATGGAGTTGAAGTATGCTATTGTGTGTTTACATGGTATGTGTACTATGTGTATGTGATGAAATATTATGGTATGTGATGATTTGTTTGTGACCCTTTAGACATGCATGTGAGGATATATAAAAGTGGTATTGTGTGGGAAAAAGGTTGAAAATGGAAAATGCGAAGTAAGTAAACTAAAGGGGAAATGAGTTGACCTAAGTATTTTAATGATCCATGAGTGGAGGAATAAAATGGAAAATTTAGGGTTTCGTGTGGGAGAATCTAATTTATAGTTTTATATGGGAGGATCTAATCTATGATTTTGTATGGGAGAATTCAATCTATGGTGTAACATAAGAGAATCTAATCTATGGTGTAACATAGGAGGATTTAATCTACAGCTTGTATGGATTGAATTTAGGGTTTTGTATGGAGAAACCTTGGATTTTGTGTGGATTGAATTTAGGGTTTTGTATGATGGAATCTTGGGTTTTGCATCGAAGAATTTAGGGTTTTATATGGATGGATCTAGGGTTTGCATGGTTGAATTTAGGGTTTTACGTGGGAGCTTAGGGTTTGCATGAAAAATTCTAATGGTTGCATGAGATGTGTAAAGTCTACATGAGAGTGAAATTTATGTATGAAAAGTTGATTTGGGATGTGAGGAATGTAATGAAATGCCCCGAAAATTTCTAATTTTAAAAATTATATTTAAATAAGGTTTTATTATGAAAATTAATTAAATTAATTATTTTTATTAAAATAAAATGGAATTAATTAGGGATATTTAAGAAGAAAATAATAAATAATTTTTATTAGAAAAGTTTTGGTATTTTAGCTAATTAAGGATTTTATTTTAGAAATTAATTAAATAAATTATTTTATTTAAAATAAGAATGAGAAAATAGTTTCAAATTAATATGCATTTTATAAATAATTCAATTGAAGAAAATTAGAGTGATTTGCTAATTAAAATGGAATTTATGGAAAATCTTTTAAAAATCCTAATTTAGCCTAAATGGGGTTTAAATATTATTATTTTTAAATATCTTAAATATTTTAATAAATTTAAATACCTAAGATAATTATTTTTCTCTTTTCTCTTTTTTTTCCCTTTTTCCTTTTCTTTCTTCCTTTTTCTTTCTTTTTCTTTCTTCTTCTTTTCTTTTCCCCTGACTTGGGCCAACCCAGTGGCCCAAGCCCATCTTTCCTTTTCTTTCCTTTCTCGTGGCCCAAACCACCAATCCGTTTCTCCTTCAGCACAGCCCGCCCCGAAGCGCCGCGCTTCGCTCCTGTTTTCGTCAAAACGCATCATTCTATTTAAATGAAATTTAGTCCTCGCCCAACCACTGGTTCTTCCCTTCTTTTTCCTTTCTTTCTTTTTTCTTTTGGACCGCTGGTCCAGCCTCCTTATTCTTTTTTCTTCTTCCTTCTTTCCTTCTCCTATCGATGTCGAGCACCTGCACCATTTCCGCTGCCGTCCCTGAATTTTTGCTACCGGTTTCGCATTATTGACCGTCCGTTTTCCTTCCTTTCTCTTCTCCCTGCTTCGACAACCTCCTTGACCTACCCATCTCCCTTCCTTTTCGCGCACGATCACTCTTTCAGCCAACCAACCCTTGCTCCGAAATTTACTGCCACCAGGCACGGGAAACCGCCGGTGACCATAACCCTACTTGCCCAACTCTCTAGCCTATCCATAGACTCTAACCTATCATTTACACTCTATAAATACCCCCTTCATAATAGCCTCGTGTCGAGCTTTTAATTTCTACCTAGAAAAATGACTATTTTCGTCGCCGCCACTTTAGACACCGCCCCTGCCGCCATTAGCTAACGCCACCACCTACTCCACCTACCAAAATCTTCCTTGAATCGCCCTCTAGCTTGCCAAATGTCCCATATCCCTCGATTTTTCTTGCACAAGCCACCTCCGCTGTGTAAAGTAGCCTTCCCGATCAACCTATTTTTCTGTCTCCGCCACCCCTCGAACCACCTTTAACCACCTCTTCCGCCGCTGTCGCCGCTTCTTTCACCTTGTAAAATGTTCTGCAGACCCTCCTCTACCTTCCCCTACCTTTACTTTCCTTTTTCTCCCTCTCCTCCTCTCGTTCTCTTCTTCTCCTCCATTTGGCCACCACCGCCGCCGTCGTGCGCCGCCACCTTTGGCTGTACCGCCACTTCCATTCTGCTCCTCTCCCTCTAGGCATTCTTAAACATCCCAACTCCCACCTCCGTTATGCCTCTCTTTTTCCCAGCATCCAACTTTTACCCTTTTTTTCCCTTTTTTCGGCCACCGCCGCCGTGCACCACCGCCGGTGCTGCCTATCCCCACCAGCCTAAGGTTGAACCCTAGACCCTATCAACCCTTCTCCCTATTTTTATAAGCCTTAATTTAATTTATTTCATTTATTTGGATATACATACTACTACTACTATTATTATTATTATTATTTTTAATATGTATTATTATTATTAGTGTATTGATTATTATTTTTTTTAGGGCTGAAGCCCTATTATATTTTATTTTTTATTTTATCATTATTACTCTTATTATTTCCATTATTACTATTATTAATATTAATATGTTATAAGTATAATTATTATTATTATTTCCTATTTCGAATTACAATTATTATCATTCCATTATTAGTATTACAAATACTTTACTATTAGTTTTGTTATTATTATTATTGTTTTTGTTGTTGTTGTTGTTGTTGTTGTTGTTGTTATTTTTACTATTTCATTATTATTATTATTCTTACTAAATTTTGTTATTTATCTTACTAATACTATTATTAGTATTATTTTGGAAAAGGGGCTGAAGCCTTTATTTTACTTTGTTTTTGAATAATGTCCCTTTTATTATTAGTATGGTTACTATTATTATTCTTCTTCTTATTTATATTCTCATTGATATTATTTTTAGTACCATTATTATTATTAGAGTAAAGTATTTAACCCTATATTAATTATCAACTTTTATAATATTTCCATTATTTCTACATCTTTAGCAAAGTTAGAGTTTTGTTAATGTTATTTCATTTAGTATGTTATCACTTGGTCAAAGCCCTAAGGAGGCGTAGGAGCGTGCTCCAAGACCGGTGTCATTTTAAGTAAGGGTGTTATTAAGGCCTTTTGTGTGTTTATATGCATTATGTGCTTCGCATGCTATGTATCCTATGTTTATTATTATTAATTATGTCGTATGTGGTATGATGTGGAGTTGGAGTATGTTTTTGTGTGTTTATATGGCATATGTATTGTGTATATATGATGATATGTGTTGTGACCCTGTAAGACATGCATGTGAGGGTGTTGATCTAGTTTGTGTGAGGAGAATAGATGAAAGAAGAGGATAGGAAAAGAAGTTGATCAAGGGAGGTGAGTTGACCTAATTATTTTAATGATTTATGAGTAGAAGAATAAAATGGGAATTTTAGGGTTTAGTGTGGGGAGAATCTGATTTATGATTTTTATGGTTTTGCGTGGAAGAATATAATTTATGGTTTTATATGGGGAAATCTGAATTATGGTTTTGTATGGGAGAATCTAGTTTATGGTTTATATGGGGGAATCTAATTTATGGATTTGTATGGGAGGGTCTAATCTATGTTTTGTATGGGAGAATCTAATCTATGTTTTATATGGGAGAATCTAATTTATGATGTTGTATGGGAGAATGTAATTTATGATGTTATATGGAAGGATCTAATTTATGGTTTTGTATGGAAGGATCTAATGTAGGGTTTTGTATGGATGAATCCTTGGTTTTATATGGTTTGAATTTAGGATTTGGTAAGGATGAATCCTTGGGTTTTGTATGGATTGAATTTATGGTTGGTATGGATGAATCTTTGGTTTTGTATGGATTGATATTAGGGTTTTGTACGGAGGAATTTTGGATTTTGTGTGGATTGAATTTAGGCTTTTATATGGATTGATCTAGGTTTTTGCATGACGGATTTTATGATGTTGCATGGAAGAATTTAATCTAGAGTTTTGTATAGATGGATCTGCGGTTTATATGGGGTGAAACTAGGGTTGTATGGGAGCTTAGGGTTTTGCATGGGAAGGTTAGCGTATGCATGGGAGTAAAGTTTACGTGTGAAAAGTTGACTTGGGGTGTAAGGAAGGTAATAGAAGAGTTATTTGGGTGTTTGGAAGTTTTGGGTGAAAAATAGTACGTAGGACATTATAAGGATATGGAGGAGATTGAATTAGCATTTGGAGTGATTAACTAGGGTTGGAGTGGCTAATTGTGTTTTGTTGTGATTAACTAAGGTTTGGAATGGCTGATTATGGTTGTTATGGTTAAATAGGATTTGTTGTGGTTAATTAGGGTTTGGTGCGGCTGCTAGAGTTTTTGTGGTATCATGTGTTTGTGGTTATTAAATGTAAGTATGATTGTGGAATTTATGATTTGTAATGTGTGAAGTGTAAAGGGAATGATTCATGCATGTCCAGGGTGAAAGCTTTTAAATAAGACACTTAAGATATTAATAACTTAAAGTGGAAGATATTGAGACGGGACCAGCCAATCCACCAGTCAGGAACAGTGGCTAGGGTTTTACCCTATGTGCGACCGATCCACCGGTAATAATAGTGGTTAGGGTTTTACCCTATATGTGACCGATCCACCAGCTATAATAGTGGTTAGGACATGATGTCCTATATGTGACCGGCCCATCGGTTATAATAGTGGGGGATCCCGATCTCAATAAAAATAAACCAGAATTTTGCTAAGGCAAGTAAAAGCTACTAATGACTTACAATGGAATACTATGCGAGCAGGAACCAAACCGATCCACCGGTTAGGAATAGTGGTTAGGGTTTTTATCCTATATGTGACCGATCCACTAGTTATAATAGTGGTTAGGGTTTGACCTATTTGTGACCGATCCACCGGTAATAATAGTGTTTAGGGCATAATGTTCTATGTGTGACCGACCCATCGGTTATAATAGTGGGGTGTTCTTGTACTCGCATGTATTTGATAAAAAGTATGGTGTGAAATGAGTTATGATCAGAGATTAAATAAGGAATTGAATTGGACTATATTGGACCTTGACATTTTCACCTGATCGTTCATTTGCCTCTATGTTATTGTGTTGGTGATTATGCACTGTTATTATTCTGCATGGATTATGTGCTTATGTGTTGGCCTTAGTGCTTGGTTACCTTACTCAGTACGTAGCGTACTGATCACCCGTTTCATGGGTGATGCTCATTCCCACGAGTAGTATGCGCTTCTGACTTTGTGCAGGTAGGCGAGACATCAGTCGGGGCTGTGTGTTGAGCATGTTCGGCTCGAAATTCGAGTGTAGTGTGGCCGGATCCACTCTTCTTGTTATCTTATTTATTTCTATCATTTCTTCTTGTATCGGATTTATCCTTTTTAATTTATTACCTTGTATTGAGTTTTCTAGATGAAGCTTTTATCTTATGAAAGTGTTATTCCTTTTGTTTCTGAAATTTTGACCATGTACTCTGATTCATGATTCTTATAAGTGTACTCTGATTTTTTATATATGATTCTTCCTAATTATTTATGAACTATTGGTTTGAGTTTAAATGATAACATTTTCTTTAGTCTTAGCACTTGGTACTGAAACAGTCTGAGAGAACTGGTTTGGTACTAAGTGTAGCGGTAATATCCCCATAATTTACGGGTTTGAATTTAAAAGTTTCTATTTTAATTACTTCATCTTTAAAAAAAAAGTAGTGAATTTTGGGGTGTTACATGTAATTTAAGTGTTGTTTGGGTGTTGGAACACTTTGGATGAAAAATAGTACGTGGAGTAATAAAAGGGTTCGTAGGAGACCAAGCTAGGGTTTGTGTGGACAATTAGGGTTTAGTGCGGCTGCTTAGGGTTTTTATAGTATCATGTGTATTGGTGATTAAAATGTAATGATGATGATGGAATTTATGTTTTTTTTTTGTGTGGAGTGCTAAAATAATTTAGGTCGTGTGAAGTGGTGTAGGATGGACTCCATATGTCTAAATTAGAGTTTTTAGGGAAAAACTCTAGAGTAAGGAAGTAAGTGGACTTAGAGGTGTGTAGTAGTGGGCCTTGACCCACATATTTCGGGGTTGGAATTTTAGTGTGATATAGAATATGGAGGAAAGGATGTTGGGGCAAGTTGGGAAGTACATGATGTTGATGATGTGAAAAGAGTATGTTGAAAGATAGGTGTAGGGAAAGTGATTCATGCATGTTTAGGGTGAAAAATCTTGAATAAGATATTTAAGACATTAATCATTTAAAGTGGAATATTTTTGAGCTGAGTCCAAACCATTCCACCGGAGAATAATAGTAGTTAAGACATAATGTCCTATGTGTAACCGGTCCATCGGTAATAATAGCGGTCAGGCTTTGTACCTGTGCATTTTCAGTCCACCGGCCATGATAGTGGGGGATTCTGTGCTCAACAAAACTGAACATATTTGTGCCAAGACATAGGAAAGACACTAAGTACTTACAATGGAACACCATGCTAGAAGGGGTCAGACCGGTCCACCAGCAAATAATAGTGGTGTGGAGCCTTATACCTTATATGTTTTCGGTCCACCGACTATAATATTGGTCAGGAGCTTTATGCCCTGTGTGTTTTCGATCCACCAGCTCTAATAGTGGGGTTCCCGTACTCGTATGGATTTGATAAAAAGTATGGTGTGAACTGAGTTCTAATAAGAGATTAATTAAATAATTAATCCAGACTATGAATGAGTCTTTATGTATCTACCTGAATGATTGTTCGATATTATGTTATCATGATGGTCTTTATGTTCTTTTATTCTTATTCATGGTTTATGTGATTTTATGTGTTGGCCTTAGTGCTCGGTTACTTTGCTCAGTACGTAGTGTACTGATCACCCTTTTCATGGGTGCTGGTCATTTCCATGAGTAGTAGGCCCTTCTGACTTTGTGTAGGTGGGTGAGACATCCAGTGCGACTGAGTGTTGAGCTTGTAATTGACTCAAAGTTCGAGAGTGACGTGACTGTATTTTTTCTCTTCATGTGATTTTATTTCATTACGTTATTTCCTTTGTATCACATTTATTCTTTTATGATTTATTACCTTGTATTGAGTATTTCAATTAAACCTTTTATCAATTGTAAGAATATTCCCTCCGAAGAATTTTGATTGTGTACTCTGATTTCTATGTTATGATCTTTTTAATTCATTTTATGAACTCTCGGCTTAAGTTTGGAAATAGTCTTTTTAGCCTTAGCACTTGGTACTGGAACGGTTGGAGTGAACCGGTCTAGTACTAAGTGTGGTGGTAACATTCCTAGAATTCATAGATTTTAATTTAAATTATTCCGCTAAAAAAAAGTAGTGAATTTTTGGGTGTTACAATTACTCAGTACCATATTATTAAAGGGTTCCTTTCTTGGGCCCCTACCTATAAAATAGGCAGTGGCCTTTGTAGGTTAGCTTTCAAGCTCTTTCCAAGAAGTATTCTTCTGGCTAAGAGTGTAGGATTATTCGGGATTCTATCTGATAACTTGAACCGAAAGTTTATGTATTTTCCTTATAATCTTTTATATCTCCTTTTGCAATAACTTTATTCTGTAACCACAACTAGTGGGTTTTATTTGGAAGGTGAATTAACCTCCTTATCCATTTGGCTACTATGATTTATGGATGTATTTTGTATTTATGTAAATCAACTTTTAGCCTTAGCTATAGGTATTAGAATGATGGAGGGAAACTGATCTAGTATTAAGTGTGGTGGTAGCACTCCAGAATTTACAGTATTTGCTTGCGCTTATAACTTTTAAAAAATGAAAATTTTTCGTAGTAAATTTTGAGGGTGTTACATTATATGCCTGCAAAAATCAAGATTTCACATAAGAAGCAAAAAGGATAAGTTAGTCATCTGTAATACATACTAATCATATCCATTGATAGCCAATGAATAGAGGGCACTCTCTCTTATTACGAATATGTGGGATAACCCATAAACAATGTCCGGTAACTGATTGAGCTCTACACGAACTCCATGAACATTGGTTTATAGGCACCAAAATGTGTAACACCTCGACACACTAGTCACGGGTAGTTACTAGGAGCACTTTTGGGATTGATAACCAGTCCCATTAATCAATGTGATTCATTTTATCAAATTTTTATCATTTCACACTCATCCTAAAAGACTTTCCAACAAATTACCCATCCTTAAATTGCTCCAAGTTAATCATGCTTAACTATGGAGTTTTTTTATGACAGTTTTCCCCAAAAGAAAGTATATCTTATTGATAATGGTACTATTATTAACCTTGTAAGAATAAATCATCCACTACTAATTTAGAGGTATTATATATATACCCCCATTCAAGAATGCAACACCATCGTCGATCCTTAACTACAAATTTTCTCATTACAGTCCATCCTAAGAATCATTCTAATAGGCAATTGATTGGCTTATTTAAGTTCAACTCGCAGCTGCACTTTTGCTCAGATATCATTTGTAACACCACAATACACTAATCAAGGGTAGTTATTAGGAGTGATTTTGGGATTGATAATTGACCCTACAAATTAACATGAGTCCTTTTGAATGTGATTTTTATTAAGTTACATGCACTCCTAAAAATATTTCAAGAGGTTACCCATCTTTAAATTGTTTCAAGTTAAGATAGGTTTCCCAAAAGAAGGTATACATTTTTGTTATTGTTAGTCTTATCAATCCTTTAAAGTTTCAGTATCCACCACTAATTTTGGGGGTATTACATAATATCCCTAAATAAGATCAACACAAAAATACGAACTCTTTATCTAAAGCATAATCATATTGATAAGGTGTTGTAGTATTAAGAATCTCAAATATAGATAATAAGATAAAATAGAGAGGGAGTTAAGGAATAAAGAAGGCAATGGAGAAGGTGAAGAATTAGGGCGTTGAGCCTAGGATTTTATAACTCATGAGATTGTGCTTCCACAATATGTAAATATAATATTCACAACAAATTTTAATTTTTAAAAAATTATGGTAAAAGTTATTAAAATTGTTTAAATAATATTTTCATATGGATATCAGATATATTCAATAGCCAATCCATATTTGATATATATTTTTGGATATTTAATAATTTGGATATCTAGTCAAAAAATTATGGAATGGGTATCCGATCTGTTAGATACAGATACCCAATTATAAACACCTCTAGATGGGCTAGTCCTAATATGAGGTGGAGATGGGCAATTCTATAGGGTGTGCTTGGCAAGATGGAGATTGTTTTACTTTTTTTTTTGGTTTTTAGGAGGGTGTTTATATATTAAAAACAAGGGGGGATTAATTAAGAGGAATAAATAACTTTTTTCATCCTCCTTGGTTGGTGCAATTTTCATTGTAGAAGCATAAACAATAACATAATTTATAATTTTGTTAAGCTTTGTTTTAAATTATGGTGGAAGCCCACATGCCAAATACACATCTTTTATAAGATTAATATTTATCTTCCGTGATATCACAACACATTTTCTATAACAGCTCAAATATTCACAACTAACAAAATTTATTTTAAGTGGAAGAACATTCAAACATAAGAGAGGTGTTATTGCCATAATTGGTATAAGACTAGCCCAAAACATTCTTATACCAACTACAAGGCAAGATAAAATAATACCCATACCATGATAAGTTTAGTATAAGAACAATCCATATCATAAATATGAGTTATGTGTTCGTTCCAAAAGGAGTACTGAAATACATAAATAAATGTTCAACTAGAATTAACAAGAAGAAAACTAGTTAAAACAACAATTAGATGTCAAACTCTCAGGTCCCTAGCCCCGGTCGCAATATCATCACTCCGCCCCGATCATAGCATCATATGCATCGAAGTCATCTAGTGAGTCCTCATTTACATACACAGGCTTAGAAGGGGTTTGTGCTCATGGAAAGGAGCGGCACCCATAATAGGGATGATCAGTACATTACGTACTATGTAATGTAAAAATACATTCAAGAAGGTTACAGAGATCAATAACACCATAATAAGGGATGACATGTGCACAAGTAGATCATATCGACTTATTCATTATTATCCAAACATAAAGTATTGGTACAGTAAAAATCAACCCATGATTTTATTTATGTTGGGTTTAGGGAACCTACTATTCTCAACCAATGGAACGGTAAACAAGTACAAATTTTAGGATAGGATGCTCCTAGCCACTATTCTCACCTATGGATTGGTAATCAAGGTACAACTCTAGGGCAGAATGCTCCTGGCCACTATTCTTACCGATGGATTAGTAATCAAGGTACAACCGATCCTGACCCACGTAGTATTTCGATATAAGTAATTATTGTCTTACCATGGGCTATTATCATCCAATAGTTTGATTTACTTGATTTTGGGACCTAACTATTCTCACCGGTGGGAACAATATAGGGTATAACTTCTATGGCAAGATGCTCCTAGCCATTATTCTCGTTGGTGGGTCGGCAGGTACAATTGGGTCTGACTTAATTGATATTTCACTTTATGTGATTAGTGTATTATTCGTATTTTATTTATTTCAGGTTCATGACACAAACATGTACACCTAGCTCATGCATGTTACTTTCCCTGTTACTACCTTGAGACAACCCTATTCCCTTTTGAAATCGTAATTTTATAACTTTGGTACATCCTCACCTCTAGTGTCGTTTTGGAGTCCAAAACCCATCCAACAAACCCTAACATGTCATTGGAAACCCCTAGTCAAGAGTTATGGTCTATTACCCCCATTTTCCATATATGATAGTAACTATCCTCTAGGGTTACTCTTCAAATCCCTAATTTCTCTAGGTTGGCCTAACCCCTTTTCTATTACTTATCTAGCCATCAATTCCCATACCCATGAATAGGATGTTATGGTTAACCATCAACTTCGACATTGTGGCCTAACTCCCCCATTTTGCATATGTGGCAATACCCTTCCTATTTGAGTCCCCTCTAATGGCAATACCCTAAAGTACCCTAAATTTCACTTCTCATGATATTGACCAAAATGTCCCTAGGTCTAAAAAACCCTACCTAAGTCACAAGACATCTAACACAAGGACTCTCCAAACTTTCCACACATGCAATATCATTAAATGTGAATATACATTAAATTAATTTGTTGATAAATAAATTTTTTGATAAGTGTGGTGCTTATAATTAATTTAGAATCATTAAATAAATAAAATTTATAAATATTTTAAATTAATTTGTTGATAAATAAATTTTTTGATTTCAAAATTTCGGGGCATTACATTTTCTAGGGCAAGAATATATATCATCTAAGAATATGGTAGAAATAGTGTTATTTTCATAAATTAATTGAAATTTATTTTAAATGATGGTGGACTATACACATATTCTTCAATATATCTATATATATATATATATATATATATCTTCTAGGATATAAATACTTATTTCTTTTTTCTAACAAGAATACACCGTTTAGGATATTGATACATATTTTTTAGAATATAAATACATATCTTTTAGAGTATAAGTATAAATCATCCATGATATAAATACACATATTCTAATATAAAAATATATATCTTCTAAGATATAGATATTCATCTTCTAGAGTAATAACAATACACATCTTAAAATACAAGAATATATTTTAGCACACATTAGAAATCAAATATATACTTTTAGGTAATACAATATATTGAAATGTCTCGAAAATTTTTAATTTTAAAAATTATATTTAAATAAGGTTTTATTAGAAAATTTGATTTAATGAATTATTTTTATTAAAATAAAAAGCGAATTAATTAGGGCTATTCAAGAAGAAAATAATAAATAATTGTTATTAGAAAAGTTTCGGAATTTTAGCTAATTAAGGATTTTATTTTGAAAATTAATTAAATAAATTATTTTATTTATAATAAGAAGGATAAAATAGTTCCAAATTCATATGAATTTTATAAATAATTTAATTGAAGAAAATTAGAGTGATTTGCTAATTAAAATGGAATTTATGGAAAATCTTTCAAAAACCCTCAATTAACCTAAAAAGGGATTTAAATATTATTTTGTTTAAATATTATTATTTTAAATATCTCAAATATCCTAATTAATTTAATTAACCTAAAACATTATTTTCCTCTTTTCCTCTTTTCTTTTTTTCTTTTCTTTCTTTCTTTTTCTTTTCCTCCCAGACCTGGGCCAGTAGCGGCCCAGTCCTTTCCCTTATTCCTTCTTCCTTTTGCGACGCAGCCCAGTCCAGTGGCTCGTCTTCCTTTCTCGCAGTCCGTTCTCCCCTTTCTTTCTTTTCTTCTTCTTCAACATCCCGGCGCAATGTTTTCCATCTTTTTCCCCCAAAACACCATGTCTCATTTAAACACCCTCACCCTGTGCCCGACCACCCAACTGGTTCTTTCTTTTTCTTTCTTTTTTTTTCTTCCCTAGACAACCGGTCCAGCCCTTTCTTCCTCCTTTCTTCTTCCCAGCCCTTTGCACCGTCCCTGTCGCTAACCTGCAACTCACCGCCACCTCCGAGAAATCCGCTGCCGATCTCACCTCTTTGACCGACCATTTCCCCTCTATTTTTCCTAATGATCCGTTGACCCCATTGTTCAACCATTCTCCTTTCTTCTCGCACACAATTTTCCTTTCTCCCATCCAACCACAACCCTTGCCCCATTTTGATTTCTGCCGGCCAACCTCGCCACCGATGACCGAAACCCAACTTGCCTTATCCCCTCACCGATCCATATAACCCTAACCTCCCCTATAACTCTATAAATACCCCCATGATCTACCCTGTATCAAATTTTTGGTCTCCAACCTAGAAATCATCCCTTTTTGCTGCCGCCCCTTTAAACGCCTCATCCGCCGCCTCCGGCCAACTTTATCGCCATCTCTGGCCACCAAACTCTTCCTTACACCGCCCTCTATCTAACTAAACATCCCATATCCCTCGATTCTTCCCACGCAAGCCACCCCAGCTGTGCGAAGTAGTCTTCCCGATCAACCCTATTTTCTGTCTCCGTCGCCCTTCAAAACATCTATAACCACCTCTTCCGCTGCCGCCGCCGCTTCTTTCACCTCCCATTTTCTTCTACAGACCCTCCTCTACCTTCCCCTACCTTTATTTTCTCCTTCCTCCCTCTCCTCCTCTCTTTCTCTCCTTCTTCTCCATTCGGCCACCACCACCCCCCGCCGTGCGCCGCCACCTTTGGCAGCGCCACCTCCTCCATTCCTTCCCTCTCCTTTTGGGTAACCATAAACACCCTAACTCCCACCTTAATTCTCTTTATCTTTTTCCTAGTATTCAACTTTTACCCTTTTCTTTCCTTCTTCCGGCCACCATCGCTACCACCGTGCACCATCGCTGGTGCTGCCCATCCCCACTAGCCTAAGGTTGAATCCTAGACCCTCTCAACCCTTTTCCATATTTTTTACAAGCCTTAATTTATTTTATTTCATTTATTTGAATATAAATACTATTATTATTATTATTCATATTTATATTTTTAATATGTATTATTATTATTATTATTATTAATGTTTTGATTATTATTTCTGTTGATGGTTGAGGCTCTATTGTATTTTTATTTCAATTTTTTTTATTGTTTCTATTATTATAATTATTATTTTTATTATTACTATTATAATTATTATTTTATTATTAATATTACAATTACTTTACTATTATTTTTTCTATTATTATTATTATTATTATTATTATTATTATTATTATTATTATTATTATTATTATTATTATTATTAATACTACTACTACTACTACTACTACTACTACTACTACTACTACTACTACTACTACTACTACTACTACTATTGTTATTACTAAATTTTGTTATTTATTCTACTAATGTTATTATTAGTATTATTTTGGTATAGGGGCCGAAGCCCTTATTTCACTTTGTTTTGAATAATGTCATTATTATTATTATTATTATTTTTACTATTATTATTCTTATTATATTATCATTGATATTATCTTTAGTACTTTTATTATTATTATTATTATTATTATTTATTATTATTAATTTTATTATTATTATCATTAATTATTATTATTATTATTATTATTATTATTATTATTATTATTATTATTATTAGGGTAAAGTCTTCAACCCCATGTTATCAACTTTTATAATATTTCTATTATTTCTTATATCTCTAGTAAAGTTAGAAATTTGTTAATGTTTTTTTATTAATATGTTATTATTTTATCAAAGCCCTAAGGAGGCATAGGAGCGTGCTCCAAGACCGGTGACGTTTTAGGTAAGGGTATTACTAAGGCATTTTGTATGTTGATACGCATTATGTGCTTCACATACTATGTATCCTATGCTTATCATTATTAATTATGTCGTATGTGGTATGCTATAGAGTTGAAGTATGTTTTTCGTGTATTTAAATGGCATGAGTATTATGTATATGTGATGATATGTGTGGTGACCCTATAAGACATGCATGTAAGGATGTTAATTTATGGTTTGTGTGGGGGAAATAATGAAAAATGAGGATAGGGAAAGAAGTTGACCAATGGATGTGAGTTGGCCTAAGTATTTTTAATGATCCATGAGGGGAAGAGTAAAATGAGTAATTTATGATCTGTATAGGAGAGTCTAATTTATGGTGTTATGTGGGAGAATCTAATTTATGATGTTGTATGGGAGAATGTAATATATGATGTTGTATGGGAGAATCCAATTTATGGTTTTATATGGGAGAATCTAATTTATGGCTTTATATAGAAGAATCTAATTTATGGTTTTGTGTGAGAGGAATTAATTTATGGTGTTATACGGGAGAATCTAATTTATGGTTTTGTATGGGAGGATTTAATGTAGGGTTTTGTATGGATGAATCTCTTGGTTTTATATGGTTTGAATTTAGGGTTTGGTATGGATGAACTTGGGTTTTGTGTGGATTGAATTTAAGGTTTTGTATGAAGGAACCTTGGGTTTTGCATGAAAGAATTTAGGGTTTTGTATGGATGGCTCTAGGGTTTTGCATGGCGGATTTTATGATGTTACATGGAAGAATCTAATCTAGAGTTTTGTATGGATGGATATGGGATTTACATGAGTGGACCTAGGGTTGCATGGGAGCTTAGGGTTTTGCATGAGAAAGTTTGAAGGTTTGCATGGGAAGGTTAGCGTATGCATGGGAGTAAAGTTTACGTGTGAAAAGTTGACTTAGGATGTAAGGAAGGTAATAGAATAGTTATTTGGGTGTTTGGAAGTTTTGGGTAAAAAATAATACGTAGGACATTATAAGGGTATGGAGGAGACTGAATTAGGGTTTGGAATGATTAACTATGGATTGTTGTGATTAACTAGGGATGGAGTGGCTAATTGTAGTTTGTTGTGATTAACTAAGGTTTGGAATGGCTAATTATGGTTGTTATGGTTAAGTAGGGTTTGGAGTGGTTAACTATGGTTTGTTATGTTTAATTAGGGTTTGGTGTGGCTGCTTAGGGTTTTTGTTGTATCATGTGTAATTAGTGATTAAAGTGTAATTATGATGGTAGAATTTATGATTTGTGATGTATGATGATTCATGCATGTCGAGGGCGAAAGCTTTTGAATAAGATACATAAGACATTAATCATTTAAAGTGGAAGATTATTAAGCCGGGTCCAGCCAATCCACTGGTTAGGAATAGTGGTGTGGACTATTTTTCCGCAAGTGACTGACCCACCAGCAAAATATAGTAGTGTGGACTTTGTCCCGCAAGTGACCGGCCTACTAGCAATAATAGTGGGGTGACTCGAGCTCAATAAACACAAACCATAGTTTGCTAAGACACATAAAAGATACTAATTACTTACAGTGGAACACCACGTGAACAAGAACCAGCCGATCCACCGGTTAGGAATAGTGGTGTGGACTATTGTCCCGCAAGTGATCAATCTACAGGCGAATAATAGTGGTGTGGAATTTGTCCTGTAGGTGACCGGCCCACCGACAATAATAGTGGAGTGTTTTTGTACTTATATGGATTTGATAAAAGGCATGGTGTGTATCGACTTCCGCTAAAAGATTAATTAAATAATTAATCCAAACTATAAATGGGCATTTATGTATATACCCAAATGATTGTTCGTTATTATGTATCATGATGGATTATGCTCTTTTATTTCTTTTACATTATTTTACGTGCTTATGCGTTGGTCTTAGTGCTCGGTTACCTTACTCAGTACGTAGTGTACTGATCACTCTTTTTTATGGGTGATGCTCATTCCTATGAGTAGTATGCCCTTCTGACTTTGTGCAGGTGGGCGAGACATCTGACAGAGCTGAGTATTGAGCATATTTTGGCTCAAATTTCAAGAGAGCTGTAGCCATATTTCGGTATTTACATGATTCTATTTCCTTTTGTTATTTCTTTTATATCAGATATATCCTTTTTAATTTATTATCTCGTATTGAGTTTTCTAGATGAAGCTTTTTATCTTATGAAAGTGTTATTTCTTCTTTTTCTGGAATTTTGACCATGTACTCTGATTTATGATTCTTTTACGCGTACTATGATTTTTGATATATGATTCTTTCTAGTTCTTTTATGAACTTTTGGTTTGAATTTAATGTCAATCTTTTCTGTAGCCTTAGCACTTGGTACTAGAACAGTCAAAGAGAACCGGTTTGGTACTAAGTGTGGCGATAACATCTCCAGAATTTACGGGTTTTAATTTAAAATTCTTCTACTTAAAAAAAAGTAGTAAATTTTGGGGTGTTATATATATATATTCTCCATTAATACAATAAACCTTATCCAATATAAAAGTACACATTCTCCTTTACTATAATGCACCTCATCTTGTACTACAATAAACATTCTCCATTACTTTAATACACATCCTGTATATTATACAAGTGAAGAGATAATAGACATTATTCATAAGTACATTACACATTCTCATATACTATAATACACCATTTTCATATCTAAAACACATATTTATTATTTTTCAAATGAAGGGGAGAATAAACATTCATCATAATTACAATACACATGGTTAAATACAATAATATACACTTTTTATATCTAAAATAAACATTTTCAATAATTTTTAATAGTCAAAAACAAAAGTGTGATGCACGAGTATGGAACAGTCAACCTTTTATAGTTTTCACCGGTTATGGTATTAACAATTATTTTGTATATATATTTTTTTCCTTTTGTATTTGTGTCGGATATTGTTTACAATGAGCATGCTAGAAATAATATCATGGGACATGCATGGCTTGTTTGGTATGTAAGGATAAACGATACACTAGCAATTTTTAGTATGTCTAAAAACTCATAAGTTATAAGCTAAATGAAGTAACCTTTTTAAAATTGGCTTAAAAGCTACTCAACAAAACAAATATTTTAAAATAAAAAACTAATTTTTAATAAACTAAAAATTAGCTTATAAATTACTTTTATCCTAGCCAAACACACTTTTATATTTGTTGTGAGATGAATAACTTACTAGAGTAATACTTTAGTACAATTTCTATAAGTTATTTGATCACCTTTTTATTTTCATTTGTAATAATGTATAATTAATATAAATTAAATATACTTAATTTATTTTTACTGCAAAAAAATTCATACTTATTTTTTGTCAATATGAATAGCTATTTATTATATGCATTGCGTTCAACCAAAATTAGAGTTTGTACACCTAATTCTCAACAATGTAGCAAAAAAGCATGATTTTCATAAATTAAACAATCAAAATCAAAGTATAAAGAGCAGAGAGAAAATAAGAACAACTAGAATAATGTCACATTCTAGCAAATTTGACCCGACTAATCTAACCCGTAATTCGATCTAGACATAAAAAATTAAACTTGATCTAAATCTAAAAATCTAAATAATTTAAATTTGATCCAAATTTAGCTAATTTAATAGTGACTGGTATCTAGAATGATCTAAACCAAAATAACCCAATCTGAATAAAACCTAACCCATACTTGAATAGAAATCCGATAATAACCCTGACCAAACTTATTCACTCGAAATGACTTAACTCAAACTCAAACCTTACCGGACATAATCTCAAGCTTGATCCAAACTAAAGTTAAATTTGATCTATAATGATAATGTTTTATCTCATATAAATTGATACATAAATACTAATAAATTATCTTATTAATAAATTTTAATGTAAACAAAAATATGCAACCCATATTATAATATCATACAAATGAAACAAAACTAGTAAGATCATGTTTGCCTCACTTTATTTTAATATTATAATTATATTAAATTGATAACAATCAATGCTAATATAAATTTTAAATTGAATTAATTTGGTCCAAATCTAATATGACTTGAATTTTGTAGACTCAAATACACCTGACCAAAATCTAATTCGAGTTGAAATTTGTAAACTCAAATTGAATCCAAATTCGAAAAAATATGATAGAATAGACCCAGTTACTTAGACGCGATCCATTAATTTATTAATTCAAAATAATTTGATCTAATAAAAATCTAACTTACACTACCGTTATTCAAATTGTAATCATATTTAAATGACACTTGAGTTCCAATCCTAACATAATCTAATTTTAATCCGACCTATTGTGACCCACATCACCTATACATGTAACTAGAGCTGACAAAAATTTACTCGATCCGAAAAATCCGACGAATACTGACTTAATCCGTTTGAAATCTGATCTGATTCGAATAATTAAAAGTCTGAAACCTATCCGACCCGATCTGATAAATAGTCGATATCTTAACCTAAGAAATCATAAGCCTGAAATAAACTCGACTTGACCCGCTACTCATCCAAAACTCGATATAACCTGAAAAACTATAAATACAAAATGACCCGACCCAATCCGTTATTTATCTGAAATCCGATATTATCCGAAAAATTATAAATCTATAAAAATTCAATTCGATACTACCAGAAAATTAACATTAACCCATAACTCAAAATTTCCAAAACTTTATAAAACATGAAATAATACAGATGTGCAACTAATCCATACTAACACTTACATCAAAATCTAAAAACAATATACTTTCTTAAAATTTATATCACTTAAATATATATAAATACAATATCCATCAATACCAATATTAAAGTATAGAAATAAAAGTAGAGAAAAAATAAAAAACTTTAGTATACCATATAAATATTAGTTCACTTTTATAATTCCATCTAATACTATAAGATATTAACAATGCAGCATTGAACGCTATATGTTAGTATCTATACGACCATACCTTACAATATAGCACCTACAATATCATAGGAAAGTAGGAAAAATCTAGAATGAAAATGTTATTTATTGATTATGAAACTTGAATATTAATATTTTTTATTACATCAACAATGTTAAATAGTAAGAAATCACTATTAGTTGGTCTTTTGTCAATAATAGTCATTATTACTTACTTTATTTAATTTTTATCTAATTTAGCTTGATATGATCTAACCAAAATATAAAAAAAATAATGTGTTGTTATTATTATTTTTGCCATAATTGATATTCAGTAATTACTATTATTATTGTTATCATTATTTTTGTATTATTATTGTTATTATATTTATTAAAATTATATTGATATGATATGATCAATCTCTTATAAAAATAATATGATAAGTACAACCTTAGGAACCTTCATTTGTTGTCAATTATCAATGATTATTATAAGTTAACATTATATAAGGAGCGTACAAGATATAAATATAATATAAACTAAAAATAATAATTGAACTTAATATGACCAAGCTAATAATGAAGTTGAATTATAAGCTATACATTAACATAAAAAGAAAAGGGATACAATTTAAAAACTTTTAAATTAAAAACGTCTAATACATCTCCGAAGATGAAATAATGACAAAAAATTCTAATGCTCCAAAATAATTAATATAATAATGTACTTTTAATTGAATAAGATAAATTAAAATAAATGATCTCAAAATAATTAACTTTTAATAACATCTTGAAATATAAAAAAAAAAGAGAAAATGATACAAACATGACTCAAATATAAGAGGACCTAAATCCAATCCAAATTCGACCCAAAAATATAATAATTCAAACTTACCCGAGGCCAATATAAACCCGAATCGAAATTAGAACAACCTAAATTTATTCGAATCCAAGTCCATCAGATCTCAACAAGACCAGATCTGAGAGCTTAGAATGATCCGATATTATCTGATGCTGAGTTGATCCGAATCAAACTCTACCCAATCTGATCCGACAAAATGATCCGAGATTATCGAAACCGATATGATCCGATTATGATATAATCCGATCCGATAGTGACCCGACCTGTCCGATTGCTAGCTCTACGCGCGACTTTTCTGATAGGGGGAAGTAAGGAAAAGAATATAATCCGAATTAGGTATAAAATTGAATAGACAAGTTTGGGGGGGAAAAACATTACTAGCTGGATCGAAGATGAATTATTTCAAAACCACGTAAATTTTCAATGAAAATCATGACCTTATAAAGGTATATACAAAGTCAAAGACATTAGGTTTTCGATCAACCAAAAGACTAAAACAAATTTACAGCAGCAGATCACCGGTGTAGATCGGCAAACTTCGTCAACGACGTTCGGAGGAAGCGACAGTTGCAAGGTGAACAACGATGTATCAGAAAGATGGAAGGTCGTCAAGGAGGTCGAGGACTCGAGGCTCAATAATATTGAGCGAAACAAACAGTCGAGGAGCATTTTTTTTCCTTTTCCCAGAGTTTACCGGGGGAAACGGGGAAATGTTTTCCTCCGCCGGGCAAGAGTTTTATTACCCCAGTAAAATAATCCCCCCCAGCCCAAACAGAAGCCTAGTGTTGGAAATAGAATTGCAGTATACGAATATAAAAGAAGAGAAAAACTCATCAAATGTCGGTTGGTTGTCCCGCGAAGAGTCTTGAAGCGAAGATTTGAACGGATTTTCGGTACAATCTTATCACTGCTTCGCCTCTAAAATTAATACGACAATCTTTATCTTATGCACTTAAGATCAAAAATAATAAAATTTACAGAATGAAACCCAGAAGATCGTTTTGTAAATCGTGAGATGAAAGCTTAGGAAGGAAAATGAGACTTCGTCGAAGATGATCCAAAATGGATCCCAAAAACTCTTTCAAATAAAGAAAATCCGTGAGGTAAAATGATAACAATTACCCCAAAAAAATGTCGACACTTCTCCCACGTCGAGGAGATAGACCACAAACCGTTCAAAATCACATAAACATAGCAACGGGTAGAAGACAAAGAGTAATAGGTACAAGATCATTGAGCCAAGCCTAGCGTAGACCATCAAAAACTTAGGCAACACAGACATCCGACTATGTGTGCTGGCATATAAAAAGTGATAGCATATCACTGACTCTGCTGCTCTCTGTTTTCTGGTTCGTCTTTTTCTTCCCTCTCTTTCTCTCTGTTTTCTGATGCTTCCTTTTCTTTGTTTTGGTTGTCTTTCTTGGTCCAGCGGCAGGTGGGTTAGAGGAAAGGGACAAGATACTGGGCAATGTACTATTTTCTTCTGACGTGTCAATTTTGATTAATATAGGACTCCTTTGCTATATTTTAGATATTGGAAAGTAGTTTTGTTACGGAAATATTTATTTGTATTTATTTGATATATGTATTATGAGAAGTACCATAACTTCTTTAGTTATTTTATTTAGTTTATTTTTATTATTATTTAAAAAGTAGACATAAAATTATATTAATATCCTTTGTTAATAAATATTAATATTTATTTTTTTTCTACCTATTTTTTTTACATTAATAGAAAATTTATTTACCACTATCAAAATATAAATAATTATAACATATAATAATAGAATATTATAAAAATATTATCAAGTGATTGAAGTTGCTCTTGTATCAAAACTTATTGTCAAAAATTAATAAATGCAATGACATAAACTAGAATGATGAAATAATTCTAATACAATACTAAAAAAATACTTATTGAATAATAATAATAATAATAATAATAATAATAATAATAATAATAATAATAATAATAAATATGACAAGAATATTTTAAACATCTAGAAGTTATAAATTGTTAATATATACCCTTTGATAATCCTTATCCATAAGAAATTATGGATAGTCGAGGATAATTAAGTAATTTACAACTTAGGAAGTATTATATATTTACTGAACCTTACCTTAAGAAGTAGCTTCCTCAATATATGGATGATTCAGATTTTCAAGGAAAATAGTTTTTTCCTTTGACTTTTCACATCCCTTAAACCAAACAATAAGATATTTTGTATTTTTCAGGAAGTTATACTTCTTCCCTCTATTTCTTTGATACCAAACGACCTCATAGAATTTCTGGATGTGGGTATAAATTAAGTTATGTAAATACCTATTTTTTTTTTCTTTAATTTTGTTTTAAGTCAATCTTCAATAATTGTTAAAAGTGACCACATAAGAACAAATAATATAAAATTTGTGAAAAATATCACCCATGTATATATGCCTTGACCGACCCATTGTAGCCTCCACTCTTTTAGTTTTTTTAAGCTTGAGCTCGATTCGAGTTCAAACCAAGCCAAACAAACTTGAATCAAGTTCAACTTGAAAATAATCCTAAGACGACTTGACTTATTTTATTAAACGTTTAAAAAGTCTTTTCTAATAAATTAAACTAACTTATTTATTATGATTTAGTTAGTGATTCGGCTCATTATTAAATTTATCTGAAAATTAAACAAATCAAATCAATTTATTTAATTATTATGCTTCATTAAAGACTCATCTAACTATTCCGCTTATTTATTAAGTAAATTATATATAAGCTCATCCTATAAACGAATGAGTCAAGCCTAATTCAAGCCGGAGTATGAACAAACGAGTCAAACCTCCATCATCTCAAGTTCGGCTCGTTTAATAAACAAGTTTAAAAGTAAGACTCATATTTAATTTGTTTAGTTAAACAAGCGAATTGTGCCAAATCAGCTCGTTAACAATCCTATATGTGCATTTCTATATGATTTACTTTCCTTTTCCTAACATCTTTTTTTTTTTATAATTATTATTCCCTGTGTCTAGGACTTTAAATAAATAGAGTCGTCTCACAAGTTTTTTGAGCTTTGATAATATATTTATCCAAACAAGCCGAGTTTAAATTTTATTTTTAAGGTTGTTCAATAAAACAATCGATACAACAGGAAATAGTACCTTGGCAACTATTTTTACAGTTGCTAAAGTCTAATATGCTGTTGTCACAGAGTCACCACTACAAATTTGTTCCAACAAATATGTCGTGGTTGTTATTGTTATAGTGATGGAAAAAAGCATCCTTATGGTTATTTCTGGCGATGACATATTTTAAGTTATGTTAATTTTTGTAAAAAAAAAAATACATTGTAAAGGCCTATTTTTAGAAGAAGAAAAAATATTTTACTTTGAAAATTATTTTTATAACCATTCTATATATAGGTAGACATTTATAATTAAAAATATATTTTAAAACACAATCATAATGCATTAATTTTAATTATACCTGAAATGCCCCGAAAATTTCTAATTTTATAAATTATATTTAAATGAGGTTTTATTAGAAAAATTATTTAAATAAATTATTTTCATTAAAATAAAAGGATATTTAATTAGGAAAAATAAAGAAGGAATTTATTAGTATTTTAATTAGGAAGAATTTGGGTATTTTAGCTAATTAAGCATTTTATTTTGAAAATAAATTAAATAGATTATTTTATTTAAAATAAGAAGGAGAAAATAGTTTCAAATTAATATTAATTTTATAAATAATTTAATTAGAGAAAATTAGGATGTTATGCTAATTAAAAATGAATTTATTTAAAATCTTTCAAAAATCCTTATTTAGCCTAAAAAGTGATTTAAATATTATTTTATTTAAATATTATTATTTTTAAATATATCAAATATTTTAATTAATTTAAATACCCAATATTATTATTTTTCCTTTTCCCCTTTTTCCTTTTTCCTTTTCTTCTTCCTTTTTCTTTTTCTTTCTTTCCTTCCTCCCCTCCCCCGAATTGGGCCTGACGCGGCCCAATTTCCTTCTCTCTTTTCTTTCCCCGCCGCGGCCCACTTCCGTTGTTTCTTTTGTTTTTCCTTCGGCATCCAGAGCGCTGCGTTTCGTCCCTTTTATCCCTTACATGCGTCGTTTCACTTAATTCCCACCTCCCTCGCGCTCGACCGCCCGGTCTGCCTCCCTTTCTTTTCTTTTCTTTCTTCCCTGAGCCGCCCGGTCCAGCCCCCTTCTTCCTCCCCCAACCCCTCGCACCTGCCAGCCCCGACGCAACTTGCAACTCCCCGCCGAAAATGGCGGCACCGGCTACGAGAGGTTTGACCGGCCGAGTCACCTCTCTTTTTCTTCCTCTCGGCTCGCACATTAGCTTGGAATAATCAATTACCCCTAACTCCCGCTCATTCTCTCTCTCTGGCTTCGCGAAGGTTCGACCCCGACCCAAGCTTAGGTCGGTCGATTTCTGTCACCGGCCGCCAAAACCATAGCAATAAATGTCATCCACGCGACCCCCAAAACCCTAATAACCCATCTAAAATCTATATATAGCCTGGTTGTGAGTGTGGTCGAGACTTCTTCCTTCCGAAACCCTAAGTGAGAATCGCCCACCACCGTGACTTCAGACGCATATTCCGACGCCGATAGCCAACCCCAACGCCGCCACCACATCTCAAATTCTTCGTTGCAATTCCCTCTAGCTAACCATACCATTTTCAAACTTCGATTCTTCTTGCACGGGCGTCCATAACCGTGCAAAGTTTGCTTCTCATCTCACCCAAAATCTTGACCCCGAGACCTTAAACCACCGCTCGCCGCCACTTACGCCGCTTCTGCCACCCTATAAACCACTCAAAATCTTCTACTAAGTATCCTCCATCGAACCATAAGCTTAGTTTATTTTTCTCCTTACCCCTTCCCTCTTTTTCTTCATTTTTACCTCTCTTAGATCCATTTTCCGGCCACCTCCGGGAACCACCGCCAGTTCCACCTACACCCTCCGACTCAAGGTGATGTCATAGACATTTTAAGTACTTAGTTTCGATTTATTTATAATTATCCTAATTTTAGCAAAATTTTAGCATTAATTCAACTTTTATTATTATTATTATTATAATTATTATTATTAGTAATATTGACTGCATTTTAATTTCTAAATTTTTTTGACAGGTCAGGGAGTATTATTGAGTAAGATATATTATTCATCTCGGCCTTTACTTATTTAATTAAATTTTTGCATGTTTAATGTTATTATTAATAATAATAATATTATTATTATTATTAGTGTAATTATTTAGTTAGTATTGTAATTATTTCAGGAGGATTATAAGCCTAAAATTTTAACTAAGTCTCGCACATTTGCTTTTTACAACTATTATTAACATTTTTAACATTTTTTCTAATTATATTATTATTATTATTATTATCTTTATTAACTTTATATTATAAGTATATATAATATTAATATCATTATTACATTTTTGAATAGTGTTATTATTAAATGGGTTGATTTTGAAAGCCACCTTGTAATTTTAAGAATTTTGGTATTATTAATATTAATATTCTACTAATAAAAGTGTTATTAATAATGTTTTATTATTATTATTATTATTATTATTATTATTATTATTATTATTACTATTATTATTACTATTATTACCATTATTGTTATTATTATTATTTTGGTGAAGGGTAGAAACCCTTGTATCACCACCTTTTCGAATGAAAACAATAATTTATTTGTATTTTAAGTAATATTTTGTATAATTAATTATTGTGTAGTATTGTTTTAATTAAAAACAAAATCTTAGAATAATTTAGAGAAAAATAAAATTTTATAAGGGAGCCTAATTCTAGTATACTTTTATTTAATAGGTGAACCTAGTCTAATCCCTCAAGAGGAATGGGAGCGTGCATCAAGACCGGTGTCGTATTAGGTAAGGGGTGCTAAGGCCTTTTTGTGTGCTTATGTGCATTATGTGATTCGCATGCTATGTATCATATTTCTATCATTATTATTTATGTTATATACGATGTGATGTGGAGTCCACGTATGATCTTGGTTTGTTATATGGCATGGGTTTTATTTATATGTGATAATATGTGATTTGGCCTTAAGACATGCATGTTGGGGTTTGCACGGTGATATTAATATTGCATGGCAAAATTAGGGTTTTGCATGGGAAAGGTGGTACGTTGCATGGCAATATTAGGGTTGTATAGAAAGGTGGTACGTTGCATGGCAATATTAGGGTTGCATGGAAAGGTGGTACATTGCATGGCAATATTATGGTTGCATGGAAAGGTGGTACGTTGCATGGCAATATTATTAGGGTTGCATGGAAAGGTGGTACACTGCATGATAATATTGGAGTTGCATGGAAAGATGGTGCATTGCATGGTAGTGTTAGGTTGCATGGAGGTGTGGTGTGTTGCATGGGAGTTAGGGTTTGCATGGAAGGGTGACTTACATGGAGCTAGGGTTGCATGGGAGTCAGGGTTGCATAGAAGTGTAGTTTGCATGGAGCTAGGGTTTTCATAAGAGCTAGGGTTTGCATTAGAGCTGGGGTTTTGCATAAAGTTAGTCATGCATATTTGGGCATAATTTTTGAATAAAATACTTAAGACATTAATCATTTAAAGTGGAAGATTGTTGAGCCGGGTCCAGACCGATCCACCGGTCAGAAATAGTGGTGTGGACTTTGTCCCGCAAGTGACCGATCCACCGGCGAATAATAGTGGTGTGGACTTTGTCCCGCAA
Source organism: Tamarix austromongolica (assembly GCA_039764185.1). Classification (NCBI taxonomy): domain Eukaryota; kingdom Viridiplantae; phylum Streptophyta; class Magnoliopsida; order Caryophyllales; family Tamaricaceae; genus Tamarix; species Tamarix austromongolica. The sequence goes on along the minus strand of CM077816.1, from coordinate 72,668,322 downwards.
GTGACCGGCCCACCGGAAATAATAGTGGGGTGTTCCTGTATTTACATGGATTTGAAAAAGGCATGGTGTGTATCGACTTTTGATAAAAGATTAATTAAGAAATTAATCTGGATTATTGGGCCTTGGTACTTTGACCTGAATTGTTCATATGCCTTTATGTTGTTATGTTGGTTTATGCCTTTTATTATTTTATATGGATTATGTGTTATGTGTTGGCCTTAGTGCTCGGTTACCTTACTCAGTACGTAGCGTACTGATCACCCGTTTCATGGGTGCTGCTCATTCCCACGAGTAGAGGGCCCAACTGATTTGGTGCAGGTAGGAGATGTTTATTTTGATGCGATTGATATCCATGGGTCATCAGGTGGGGTCGAGTGATGATTGGGCCGAATCCGTATCAGAGTGGCGTGGCCGGACTTCCATTGAGATTTTTGCTCCTATTTTCCTTAATTTATGTTAAGCACTTCCAAATAAATTTATGTTAGGAGTTATCTCTCTCTTCTTTGAAAAACTAACTCTCGTAGTCTGGATTGAATAAGGACTTGTGCGTGTTTAATTTTCGTATTTATGAAGTTGAACTATTATTAATTTTTATGAGTTGTTATCTTAGCCTTAGCACTTGGTATTGGAACGGTTTGAGAAAACCGGTCTGGTACTAAGTGTGGCGGTAACATCCCCAAAATTCACAGGTCTTAAGTATTTTTGTTTTAATTGCTTCCGCTTTTCAAAAAAAAAAATAGTGAATTTTGGGGTGTTACAATACCAAATTTTTTGCATATTAAAAAAATCATTTCATCTTTGAATGTTTTATATAATTAAAAACTTTCTAATGGTGAGGCTAAGGGTGAGAAGGAGGTTATTGTATAGGGATATATTGCATTATACCTAGAGTTCATAAAAGTTGGTACAACCCGATCCAACCACCCCAAACTCAATATATTCATCAACTCAACCCAACCTTAATATAAGAAACCCGACCAGACCGAAACCTAATCTGACTCAAACTAGTAACCTGACAACAACCTAACTCGTTATCAATCTGACCCACCAGCAATCAGACCCGTTATCAACCCTACCTGACCCGACTTGAAAAAATCGAATTCAATATTAATTAGTTATGATAATGAAAAAATACATGTCCTATTATTTATTTAAAGCTTTTAAATATATATATATATATATATATATATATTATTTTTCTTACTCTTATTGTGAACTTACTTATTCACCAATGATATTCTAATTTTACATATTTTTTTGCGTAAAAACAAAACATTATAAAGCTATAATAATAAACAAATAGCAATTAATCACATGCTTAGATGAAGTTAAACTTAATGCTTGCTTATGGGGTTAATGATTTAGATTAATTTTGGAGGTCAATGTCTAATTCAACTAAAATCTACAGTGATTTGATCTAGGATTAGTTTGGCACGAACCCAACCCGATCCATCCAAATCTAAAAAAATCTTATTCGTCAAGTTAATCCAAATCCAACTGGTTAAGTTAACTCGAATACAAAATTACCAAAATACGAGCTTTCTCAACCCAATCCCAACCTGATAGGGATATAAATAGGACGGTTTAGGGCTAGCACACCCATACACGTATCTGTATTTGTACCCGTACATGTACCCAGATTCGTACCTATACCTGAGCGGGTATCCACTTATACATCTATATCCATATACGTTGGATATCTGTTACCTGATAAATAATTCATTTACCTGTTAACAGATATTATCTAGTAGATAAATTTATTTAGAGTTAAGCCAAATGATAATTTTAACCTTAATTTATACTATATTTATTTTAAAATTAAGGGTAAAAAGGAAATTATATATCTATTAAACGAGTATTGATATGGATACTAGTATGGGTATAGGTACGGATATTAATAACCCATACCCGTATCCGATGGGTATTTTTTCCATCATTCATATCCGTTTAAGTATTTGAAAAATAAAATTTATTGTGTTTCAGATAATATTCGTCCTGTTTATATCTATAGATCCAACGTGATCCAACAAGTTGATCCAAAATAATCCAAACTCGACCCGACTCAAACCTAAACTATCTCAACCCAAACCCGACCTAATACGGTAAATAATTATGCCATCAATAAGTCCATCAACAAGATCCATCATAGGGCTATGACTTCAAAGTAATCCCAATATTTTATCAATTCTAGAGTGCAACTAAGCACCATTAGATTGGAAAGTTTGTGACACAATTTGTGAAACATAACTAGAAATATACGTATTAGAAGAGAAATAGCTTGGCTCTATACGCACAAAACCTCTTCTAAAACCTTAGTGCTAACCAAGAACTTTGACTACTATCACAATATCATTAATTAGATGCAAGTTGTTGCTCAAACCTTTGTATTTGACTTGACTTTGATATGCTAGCTTGCGACACCTAACTATTTCATCCTATAAAAAAATAGTATTAGACACATCAATCATTTATAAAATATTAATGTATAACATTAAGTTAAAATACTTACACAATGTTTTTTTTTTCAACTCTTAGCGATCCATCCCCATATATATTGTACAAATCTTTATAAGTATCGATCTCAAAGATAATTTACTTAACTATAATCTGATTTAGTTATGTCAAACTATAAAACTAAGATTAATAGATATTTTTCTTAATATATTGTTCAAAATAAAATAAATTACAAAAATTAATGTTTAAATCTTTAAATTATGAACAAAATTGTGCTAATTTCTAATTTATCAAATTTAACCCTAGAATTGATATATATGATTAGTTATAAATATAATATTCTTACAATATATATATATATATATATATATATATATATATATTAATATTATTTTAATATGATAATTCTTTATTCTATTATTATTATTATTTAATGTGTTTCTTTTATCTAGAATTAGGATTTATCCTTTAAAAGTTTAGGCATCTAAGTAAATAGGTAGTTAAATGTTTTATGCTTTTTAACTTTGTTAAGGGTTTATAATTTATTCCAATCACTAAAGATTTTTAATATTTATTTAGGACTCATTTAATTTATTTTAGGATTTTTAGATTTGTTTAGGATTTAATGTTTATTCCATTTATTTTTATGTTATTTTTTATTTGTGTAGGATTTAGAGCAAGGATGATAAATCATCACATAAATCTACAAGTATAAATTATAAATATGAGAAGTATGTAAATATAGATTGAGGAGAAAAAATTAATGTAACTAGAGAAAAATAAATTATGTTCGCCTGTCATGGAAGTTGTTGTCGTTATATCTCAGGACAAACTAAATAAAGGCAAGCACCTCCTCTCCTATCACAAAATATCACCGCAATATATATACATATACATGTACTTTCATATCTAATCATAATTGTTTATTTAATTGATCCAACAACCCTATAATATTCTTACAAATGTATGATACTTATTGTGATATGAATCTTAAAAATTTATACTTAATTAATTTTGATAATTGCTGTGAATCATTTATTACTTATAATTGTTTGTCTTATTTGTGAATAAATAGGAAATTGATGCAGCACATGGATTCTGGATGCAGCTGTTGGAGTGTTGCAGAATATGTATTCTTTTGTTATTTGTATGTAATCCCATGTGATGCATTCGCCGGTCGAAATTGGCTAATGGAAATTAGGTCGGTTGTATAATCTGCCACCCGGTCCATAATAATGGATTAGTTGGATTGTGGATTAATCAATCCTTAATAGCCATGATTAGCTAGAATTAAATTCGCTGATGGGAATTAATTTCTAAATATAATCTTGTAAATTGGGGGAGATTTTTTATGTATTCTTGAGCTGGTCGAGTGTCCAGTATCGACCACCTATCTCGACCCATTTCCCTGATTATGTGTGGTGGGCAGGAACGTGAGATTGGGATGGATGTATGGTGTATTTTATACGGTCTGTACACTTGTATAAATAGGGGCATATACGTTGTAATATAGTAGTTTTTTGGCTGATACATGACACACTCTCTTGATTTCTCTCGAGTCTTCTCTCGCGATCTCTCTCTCTCTCAGCGAACCTCTCACTCGCTTCTTCTCTGCTACGTCTGTTCTCTGTCTTTGATCAACTCTTGATCTCTCTTTTCTCGAATTCAGTTGCCGTTGTGAAACTGTGCCTCTGAATCTTTGGATCTTCCTTTGGGAGTTTTCCTTAGGCTGAATCCGGCGAATCGAACTCCGCGCTCGATTATTTTCTTCGATCCTTTCGGGAAACCCTAACAGGTTTTCCATCATTTGGTATCAGAGCCTCAATTATTCGAGTGCTCGTAGTTTAATTGTTACTGCTAAGTTCTTTTTCACTTCTGGTTCGATATCTGTTGTTTTCGCTAACCCTACTTTTGAAGTGCGAAATTTTAGGGTTTGCAAACGACGAAGGCTTTGACGATTTCCGTCATTCTTAAACCGGCGACCGAAGTATTTTTGTCTGCTATTTCAAAGTTCCTAAAAGAAACCCTAATCGAACTAGGGTTTGGTCAAGAATTTGAATCTTGACTAATTTTGAGACGTTTTTTTTTTGTTGGTAACCTCGAATCGTAATTTCTTGTTATATACTACTATCTACTATAATTAATTTCCAATTTCTTTAGAAATATTATTTTGTTCATTTGATAAGTATACAAGCGAAATAACCGGCGAACCCTTTTGTTTCGGGAAAGAAGTAAGACCTCCAAGAAGAGGGGTCCCTAATTAAGTGGATTATTTGTTTAAGCATTCGCAGTAATATCGTTCTTTCTCATTTATCTATCATTGTCGAATTGATATTTTCTTGGAAAATTCTGAGTAAGCTGTATTATTGATATATCTGTTAGTCATTGATACTGTGATATTTTCTTATAATTAGTCTGTGTGTTTCTATCTGTCTGAATTTATTAAATAAATTGATCCTGTTTAATTAGTTGTGACTGTGTTAATTGATTAGATTAAAAGAATTTCATAATGTCTAACAATGGACAATCATTTAATCAATCTGTTTCCAATAATGACCTTTTAGAAACTCTTAGGACTTTTCAAGAACAAATGACTGCTCAATTTGTTGTATTATCTGCTAACTTAGAACAAAGAATAGGAGAACAAGAAATAAGAATTAATGAGCTACAACATAATAGAGTTGAAACTAACCAAGTAGGGGTATTAGGAAGGGCTCCTATGGACCCTAGGATCAGAATTCCACCCATAGCTAACCTAGAAGAGTTGGAAGATCAAGTATCTAACAATAGTGATAGGATACCTAGGCAGAACAATAGACAAGATAGGGAGTTAGAGTTCATTGATAGGAATCTAAATAATCTTAAGCTTAGTATACCTGAGTTCAATGGCAGAAATGATCCTGATTATTATTTTGAGTGGGAAAGTTAAATAGAGCTAGTGTTTGAGTGTCATAATTATTCAGAAGAGAAGAAAATTAAGGTAGTTGTAATAGAATTTACTGAGTATGCTTCCTCTTGGTATCATAATTTGGTGTTAACTAGACGTAGGTGTGGGGAGCCACTTATACAGACTTGGGAAGAATTTAAAATTTTAATGAGGAAAAGGTTTGTGACAAGTTACTATTAGGGAATTACATAAGAGATTACAGATAATTAGTCAAGGAATGAGGACTGTGGATGATTACTATAAGGAATTAGAGGTCTTGATTATTAAGACAGGAATTATTGAGGATGATGATGCTACCATGGCTAGGTTTCTGAGTGGACTAAACTCTGAGATAACTGAAATGGTAAACATAGCTACTAAGATAGAGATTCAATTAAGGAAGTCTAGACAATATAAACCCCCTAGGATTGGGTTTAAGAGTACAGTAAGGAGAAATTTTGGGGGAACTACTTCTGGAAACTGGAAGAATACTAGTAAAGTTGAATCTAGAGGTAGGAATAATGAATTTAAGATAGGAAATAAGTTTGAAAAGGGTAAGAATGTGATAACAAACCCTGTGAATGGATCAAACAGAACTAGGGATATTAAATGTTTCAAATGTGGAGGATTGGGACATATAGCTTCTGAGTGTCCAAACAAGAGAAACATTTTAATTGGGAATCTGGAGACATAGAATCTGAATCTGAAGAGGAAGATGTAGAGATTAGTGTAGTCAGAGATGATGATAGTGATTCAGAAGATTAAATAGAATTTCCAATGAGTAGGGATCTTTTTTTAGTACGTAGGGCTTTAAACAGTAACAAATTACCTGATTCTAATGCTATACAGAGAGAAAATATACTTCATACTAGGTGTTTAATTGATGATAAATGCTTTAACATGGCCATAGATAAAGGCATTTGTATTAATGCTTCTAGTAGCTTGTTAGTGTCTAAGTTAGGTTTAACAACTACTAAATATCCAAAACCATATAGATTGCAATGGCTTAATGAGTTAGGAGATGTCAAAGTTAGTCAACAAGTTTTAGTAAACTTAAAATTAGGAAAATATGATGATTCTGTTTTATGTGATATAGTTCCTATGCATGCTGCTCACTTGTTGTTAGGTATACCTTGGCAATATGATAGAAAGGTAATACATGATGGCTATAAGAACAGATATACAGTACAGAAGGATGATAGGAAGATTGTTTTAGCACCTATGAATCCAAAAGAGATTTTTGAGGATCAAATTAAAATTAAGTCTGATTATAAGGAATTATCTAAACCTAGTTTGGAGACTGAAATTAGTTCAAAGTAAATTAAGGGAACCTCCGAGTTTTATGCTAAAAGTAAGGATGTAGGAAAGGCTATGAAGAGACATGCCGATGTATATTTTATGGTTTATAAGGAATGTTATGAATGTCAGTTAGTAATAATTGAAGAAGTACCTAGTACTTTTATGAGGCTTATGAACTATGTTTGGAGGGACTTTATTGGAAAATTTGTGTTTGTTTATTTTGATGATATACTTATATATAGTAAGTCTTTAGAGGAACACTCGAGACACTTAAGGATTATTTTGAATGTGTTTAAGACAGAACAACTTTATGCTAATTTAACTAAGTCTAGATTTTGTCTGGAAAATGTGGTTTTCTTAGGATTTGTGGTAGGAAAAGATAGCATATCTGTGGATAAAGATAAGATTAAATCTATTCAAGAATGGCCTGTGCCAAAGAGTGTGACTGAAGTAAGAAGTTTTCATGGATTGTGTTCTTTCTATAGGTGATTTGTTAGGAATTTTAGTACTATAGTTGCTCCCTTAACTGCCATAACAAAGAAGGATAATGGATTTAGGTGGGGTTTAGAATAACAAAAATCTTTTGAGACACTTAAAACTAAATTAACCCAAGCACCTATGTTAAGCCTTCCTGACTTTGAAAAGATGTGTGAATTAGATTGTGATGCTTTAGGGTTAGGAATAGGGGCTGTACTTTCTCAAGAGGGAAAACCAATAGCTTATTTTAGTGAGAAATCAAATGGTAGTACTTTGAATTATTCTACTTATGAAAATGAGTTGTTTTCTTTAGTAAGGGCTTTAGAAGTTTGGCAACATTACTTGTGGCATAGAGAGTTTGTAATTAATACTGATCAATAAGCTATTAAGTATTTAAAAAGTCAATCAAAGTTAAATAGAAGACAGGGTAGATGGATAGAGTTTATTGAAAGTTTTCCTTATATGATTAAGTATAAGAAAGGAAGTGATAATGTAGTTGCAGATGCCCTATCTAGGAGATATGCTTTATTAAATGCTGCTGATACTACTTTGTTAGGTTTTTCTAGTATTAAATTGTTATACTTGGAAGATCTTGATTTTAAAGAAATTTATAAAAAGTGTGAAGTTTCTACATAGGGAAAATATTTTATTACTGAGGGTTATTTGTTTAGGAAAAATAGGTTATGTATTCCTGAATGTTCTTACCGAGGATTATTAATTCAAGAAGCTCATAATGGTGGGTTAATGGCACATTTAGGATTTCAGAAAACTTTAAATATATTGACTGATCATTTTTATTGGCCTCACATGAAGAAGGATGTGTTAAAATATTGTGTCAATTGTATTGCTTGTAGACAGGCTAAAACTACTTCAAAACCATTTGGTTTATATACTCCCTTGCCTGTATCTAACCACCCTTGGGTTGATGTTTCTTTGGATTTTATTTTAGGATTACCTAGGACTAATAGAGCTAAGGATTCAATAATGGTTGTAGTAGATAGGTTTAGTAAGATGGCTCATTTTATAACTTGTAATAAAACAAATGATGCTATGGCTGTAGCTGAATTATTTTTTTTCTAATATAGTTAAATTACATGGCATACCTAAGACTATAGTTTCAGATAGGGATGTTAAATTTTTGAGTCATTTCTGGAAGGTTTTGTGGGGAAAATTAGGAACTAAATTATTATTTTCTACAACTTGTCACCCTCAAACTGATGGACAAACTGAGGTAGTAAATAGAACATTAGGTAATATGTTAAGGGCTGTCCTTGGAAAGAATCTTAGACAGTGGGAATATGTTTTGCCTCAGGTAGAGGTTGCTTTTAATAGGACTTTGCATTATACAACTAATAAAACTCCATTTGAAATTGTGTATGGTTTTAATCCTCTGACTCCTTTAGACCTAAGTCCTTTGCCTCATGCTGATTTGCAAAATTTTGATGCTGAATCTAGAGCTAATAACATAAAAAAGTTACACGAGTCTGTAAGTCAACAAATCAATAAAAAGGTGCAGCAAATGGCTGAAAATGCTAATAAAAGGAGGAGAAAAATGGTTTTTTAAACCTGGGGACTTAGTATGGGTACATCTTAGGAAAGAGAGGTTTCCAAATCTTAGGAAGTCAAAATTAGATTCTCGAGGAGATGGACCATTTACTGTGTTAGAGAAAATTAATGACAATGCTTATAAGATTGATTTACCTGCTAAATTTGGGAATGCTAGTAATTCTTTTAATGTGGCTGATCTTAGTCCATTTCTGGGACTTAATTAGGTTTCAGGGGCGAAACCTTTTCAAGAAGAGGGGAGTGATATGAATCTTAAAAATTTATACTTAATTGATTTTGATAATTGCTGTGAATCTTTTATTACTTATAATTGTTTATCTTATTTGTGTGAATAAATAGGAAATTGATGCAGCAAATGGATTTTGGATGCAGCTGTTGGAGTGTTGCAGAATATGTATTTTTTTTATTTGTATGTAATCACATGTGATGCATTCGCTAGTCAAAATTGGCTAATGGAAATTAGGTCGGTTGTATAATTCACCACCCGGTCCATAATAATGGATTAGTTGGATTGTGGATTAATCAATCCTTAATAGCCATGATTAGCTAGAATTAAATTAGCTGATGGGAATTAATGTCTAAATATTATCTTGTAAATTAGGGGAGATTTTTAATGTATTCTTGAGCTGGTCGAGTGTCCAGTATCGACCACCTATCTCGACCCATTTCCCTGATTATATGTGTTGGGCAGTAACGTGAGATTGGGCTGGATGTATGGTGTATTTTATACGGTCTGTACACTTGTATAAATAGGGGCATATACGTTGTAATATAGTAGTTTTTTGGCTGATACACGACACACTCTCTTGATTTCTCTCGAGTCTTCTCTCGCGATCTCTCTCTCTCTCGGCGAACCTCTCACTCGCTTCTTCTCTGCTGCGTCTGTCCTCTGTCTTTGATCAACTCTTGATCTTTCTTTCTCTCGAATTCAGTTACCGTTGTGAAACTATGCCTCTGAATCTTTGGATCTTCCTTTGGGAGTTTTCCTTAGGCTGAATCCGACGAATCGAACTCCGCGCTCGATTATTTTATTCGATCCTTTCGGGAAACCCTAACAGGTTTTCCATCATATTGTTTGCCTGCAAGCACCTCCAAGACTATTATTAAAATACCACGACAATATATATAAATATATTTGTAATTTTATATTTAATCATAATTATTTATTTAGTTGATCCAACGACCCTAAAATATTCCTACAAATGTATTATACTTATTGTTTGCACTCATCCCCAACGCTACACACACCCCCAACTATACACACACACACATAAATTCTCATAATTCGTACACATAAATTACTCACATAACATTATATATATATGTATAAATTACAACATATAAAATAATATTTAATCCTACAATATAAAATTGCATAAATAAAATTAAACTATACTTTATATATATGCATCAAATATCATATTTTTCACATATAATATTTCAATATGATAAAGAAAATAATTTAACAATCTTATCTTATTTTATCTTACTATATATACAAGAAGAAAACATACGACTCTTTGATTCCCACCCAATTACGCTGTGTTATTAGATGACATGTGTAACCTTTTAATTTGTCAATAAATTAGTCTTCAAATCACTATTATATCCTGTGGCCTGATGTATGTCACGTCAAAGGTTAGTGCATCCAGAGTATCAATAATCTTTCTATCTTGTATATATATACCTTATTCATGCAATTCCAGTTCCCTCACAGCAATTTGTTATTTCTCCTCTTAAAATTAGCGTAGTGTGCCTTTTTCTCCTCACAGAAATAGATATTCTGATTTGCGATCAACTATAATAAAAGGTAGTTGTCATTCATTTTAGTCATATTTATAATAGTATTACATATTTAGAAAAATATTATAGATACATATTCTTATATATCTATATAGTTGACTAATTCAAATCAATTATTGAATATTTGTAACAATATTGAAAAAAAAAACTTGTTATTCATTTTTGTCAAGTTTAAAATAGTATTGCATATTTAGAAAAATATTACTAATGTATTTTCTTAATTATTTGCGCAACTAAGTAATATGAATCTAGAAATAATATTTTTTGTCTACTTTACTAATTTTCTCGGTTCTTTATACTGTGATATGTAGATTGATATACTCAAAATTATTTGCAACTAACTTGGTTCATTATATTTTACATTATTTGAATATTGATCATCGTAAAGAAATGACAATGTATAAAATTATTAATGAAATACATCGTGCAAAAAGCAATTGGTTTGGGAAGCTTAGACTCATAAGGCTTTATGATAAGCCTTCGTATGGCAACAAAAATGAATCATACAATTTACAATGTCTATTTCATGACTTTTAAGTAAGTTTTCATAATTTTTTTTCTTCAGTTCTTAAATTTATAATTATTAACATCTACATATATATGACAATTTATAATCTTTAAATAAAATAGGATACTAGACTTCATGGGTAACACCCCCATTTTCACTACAAAAATTTTTTGTTGAAGACATTATGGAAGTTGAAAATACACCTAGGAAAAAATGGGGTGTTACTGCCGTACCTAACGCAGGATAAATGTCCATCGCCTACCCCATATCAGATACAAGGCTAAAACTAACCAATACATTTTAAAAAAAATAGAGTGAGCAAATAAGGGGTTACATAAACAATTTGAAAGACTATTTACATCAAAGGGCCTTAACGATCCTTGACCAACTCATTACAAAATACATGTAGATAAAAGTATGGGGCTACTTTTAAATGAGGTAAGGGTATGGCAACAAAATCAAAATCACAGTCTGTTATGGACTTCACAATATCTGTGGATGTCCACTGTAATACCCTAAAAATTTTGAAAACCTATATTCTAATAAATAACCTTTATTTGAAATAAAATTTGCTTTCAAAATTATTTATTTTAATTATTTTATGGATTTTAGAGTATGTAAATTTGGATATGAGTATTTAATAAATTAAAAATAAATATTTTGCTATTTATCATATTATTTTATTTAAATAAATTCCCAAACTAATATTTTACCAACTTTATCCTTTTTAAAATAATATATTAGATTATAATGAATTAAATTATTAAATTAAATAATTTATCAAGAATATTACATTTTATGATTTTATAAATTAATTTAATTTATTTCCCCTATTTTCTCATTTCCCTTTTTCTTTTCCTTCTCCTTTTTCTCCTTTTTCTTCTTTCTTCTCTTTTCCTTTTTCTCCTCCTTGGGCCGCCCACACCGGCCTGCTTCCTTCCCCGCACGATTGAGCCTTCAACCCGCTTCCTCCCCGTCTCTCCCTCGCGCGCCGTCCATCTCCCCAGCCCGCCTCCTTCCTTTATTTTTCTCCCTAGATAGGCCGACTCTCTTCTTTTCCTGCGCCGGTCCAGCCGCCCAGCACCTCTCCTCCCTTTCTTCCTTCTCCCACGCCTGACCACCATTCTGCCATGGTCGAGCGTCCGACCACCTGCCATCACCACCTACCTCCCTCTCCCTCTCTCTCTTCCCCCGTCATTTTCTTTCCTTTTTTGAGCAAAACCGGCTCTTGGACCACACCCTGCATGACCCTCTTGCTTTCCTCCTTCTTCCCCCTCTTTCCCCTGCCACCCGACCAGCCCTGCCACCTGCGCCCTCTCGCCGGCCAGCCGGTGCCCCCTCTCTTCTCCCTATTCTTTTTCTTCATCTCTCAAGCCTTCATTTCCCACATTTTTTCGAGCACCTCTTCCTCCCCTGAGCTCCCTCCTTACTCCTTCCTTCTTCCCCATTTTTTTTCCCGATTATTGATCACCACCGCTCACCGCAGCTTGCACCACCGCGCCCAGCCCCTGCGCCGCCTTCTGCCACCACCTACTACCATTTGCACCACAGCCCCAAGCCCCTTCGAGCCCCGCACCTCCTCCCTTCTCCACCTCTTCCTTTTTCTCCCCAGTTTTTCCCCTTACCGCTGGGCCACCTGCAACCGCCACTTCCGCCGCCGCCCGTCCACCTCTGCCGCCACCCAACCCACCGTTCGACACCCTGCAACCCCCTCTACCACCTCCATGCCTTAGTTGGCCGAAAACAACCCTTGCACCCCTCCTTTTCCTTCCTTCGCAGCCCCTCCATCTCGACCCATCGCAGCAGCCAACTTCGCCGCCTCGCCGTCGCCCTATGCCGCCGTGAAACCACCCTTAGCCTCCACCTACTCCCCTCTTCACTTCTGCACCATTCTCTTGCCTTGAAACCTCCCCCATCCACCTTCTTTTCTAGCCTAAAGACCCTAACCCGAAAATAACAAATTTTGCTTCCTTCACCCCCTTCGAACCCTTTCACCTCTCATTTCTGCATGAGACTCATGCTGCTCATGCAGCGTGAGCTCCCCTTGTTTTGGATTTAATTTGAAATTTTTTTGAGGTATATTAATAATTAATTAAAGTATTTTATTATTAAATAAATTTTTATAAAGTTTTATCCTTTTTAATTTCTTATTTCTAACATAATAATGGTTGATATTATTTTAGGTGTTGAGTTGCTTATTAAAGCTTGAATCTTTAACCGGGGTACCGGTAAGATTTAATATTTTGCGAGATTAAGGTAACCATTAATCCTCCTTTAAATACATGAAAAAACGTATGCTAGCACATTAGGGATTTTGGTATGATTTTATGTATGTTCTGTGAGCCTAGCATGATATATAAATGGTTGTTTACATTGATCGAAAGAAAAAAAAGGAAATGCATGATAGCTTTTGTGCCATGTGTAGGTATGATAATTAAGGAAGAGGTTGATTATTGATGTAAATGTTAAATGCTTGTTTATGATGTATCATGTTTCTAATGCATGAATAATGTTATTGTCTAAGTGTATTTTATTAATTATGCTTATGAGGTACGTGAATCAATGTATGTAGTTGCTAATGAGTATTATGTTGAATAATGACAAGTTGATGGACTTAGATGATAAGAATGAAGTATTAATATCATTATTTTATGTAGTGTTGGTATATTCATAAAAATGGTGAATAAAGGGGTTGAGTGGAAATTTGGTAAGCAAAAAGGGTATTTTGGTAATTTCAAAAGAAAAGGGTGGAATGATAATTTGATAAGTAAATGGATAAAATTGTAAGTTGCGAGAAAGAAGGGTATTATGGTAATTTTTGAGGTAAAAGAATGATGTGGTAATTTTATGATTAAATGGAAAATTGATAATTTTATAAGTGGTAAGAATGGTAATTTTGGAAGTAGGGGTAAAATAGTAATTTTGGATGAAGGAGGGCATTATGATAATTTTTTAAGTAAATGGGCATTATGGTAAATTTTGGAAGTAGAGGGGCAAAATAGTAATTTCATAGGTAAGTGGCAAGATGGTAATTTTATAAGTGAATGGCGAAATGGTAATTTTTATAAGTAAGGGGTATTATGGAAATTTTGTGAGTAAAAGGTTAATATGGTAATTTGGAAGAGAAGGGCAAAATGGTAATTATGTAAGGAAAGATAAAGATGGTAATTTTGGATGTAAAAGGGTAAAATAGTAATTTGTAAAGTAAAAAGGATGTTATGGTAATTTTATAAATAAAAGGGTGTTGTGGTAATTTGGTAAATAAAAGGATACTATGGAAATTTGGAAGTAAGGGGTAAAAGGGTAATTTTGTAAATAAAAGGATATTAGGGTAAACTTGGGAGTAAAGGGTAACTTGGTAATTATGATAAGGACGAAAGATGATTTAGTAATTAAATTATGATTGTAGAAGGGCAACTGGATAAGTATGATACTAGAGAAGGGTAATTTGGTAAATTAACCAATGAAAGGGCATTATGGTAGTTTTAATAATGGAGAAGGGTAATATAGTAATTATTAATATGAGAAGGGTAAAATTGGTAATTATAATTATGAAGATGGGTAAATTAGTAATTGTGATTATGAAGAAGGGTAATTTGGGATTTATGATAATTAAAAAGGGTAAAATGGCAATTAAAATAATTTGAGAGGGGTAAAATGGTAATTATGATAAAAGAGAAGGGCAATTTGGTAATTTATCCGACTAAAGAGACAATTTGGTAATTTAGCCAATTAAAGGGTAAAGTGATAATTATTTAACCAACTAAAGGGGCAAAATAGTACTCATGATAATGAAGGAGGGTAATTTAGTAATTTATCCAACTCAAGGGCAATTTAGTAATTGTAACCAAGGAGAAGGGCAATTTGGTAATCTAACCAACCAAATGGGAAATATGATAAGCGTAGCAATTATGAGGGGTGAATGGTGATTTAAAAAGTGTAGGGGATAATTTAGTAACCTAAACCGTATAAGGGGTAATTTGGTAATTATGTAACCCAAAGGGTAATATGGTAATTTGGCGAGGAAGGAATGGATACTTAACAATTATATAGATAAAGGGAAAATGAGTAGTTTGTACCTAACATGTCTTTGAGATTGTGGAACATTATAATATGATTCAAATAATGCTAATTAGCTAAGTAAGAGTATCTGATAATTAGTCTGGCCTTAATGATTTCTCTGTGATATCCTAGATAATCATCTGAATAAGAAACGATTAATGATATCAGCACGATTGAAAGTGAATAAGTATCAGATTATCGTGCTTTTTGTGATCATCTTTGTAACACCCCCAAATTTATTACTGAAAAATTTTGTTTAAATCGAAAGGTTTAGCGGAAGCAAAGGATAAAATCGTAAAATCGGGGGCATTACTGATAGATGAGATTTATTGATTATTTTCATGTCTAAAAATATCATTTATCCCTCATAATTTCTACTAGATTTAATCTTTTCGTCGAGTTTTCCTCCTTTGAATAAGTTTTACAGGAAAGAAAAGAATTGAAGAAATTCAAGGAGAAATCAATGAAAAGAAGAAATCAAGTAGAAAACACATCAAGAAATGCCGAATCAAGGAGAGCAAAGTTGGAAAAGGAACAAATATATCAAGAGAAGTGAAGCTCAAACTTTCAAAGGAATTGAGTGGAAGAGAAGAAAACACGGGGGTCCCGTGTTTCCATAACACGGACCGTGTTATTAGTCCCGAATGGCGGTCGGTAAAGCTTTGTCAGCAGAACGGTTGGAAGAAAACACGGGGGTCCCGTGTTTCATAAACACGGACCGTGTTTTCGATTAAAAATGTATAACTGCCACGCGACTTGTTTCTGATAAAAATGGGATATAAAACAGAGTTCGGGATATCGAGAGAGAGGTGATCGAATGTATTTTTCTCCCTTTATTCCTTTAGAATATACATGTAATGCACAATTCCAATCTTTGATCTTCTTGAATTCTATTGATGATTTGACATTCTGCACTTCAATTGATAAGTTTCCTCTATTCCTTTGTTAATTTCTGTATTTTCATTTTGCAGAATTTAAGTAGTTCTTATGCAATTTTACTTGTGATCATTTCATTGTTATCTAATTGTTGAAATAATAGAATTTGTGAATGTGTTATTGTCATTAACTTTTAGTATTTCTGTATAGTTGCATGAATTATGAGTATGCAGAAATTTGAATAAGTAAAACAGGGTAGGATGAATTGAAGATGGAATCATAACGTAATTATCATCTTATAATGTAAATGTTTGATTCTACATGATGTTTAATTGAATTAATGGTCTGAATTGAATGATTCCATATCATAGATTAAGATTCTTGAACTGATTAGATTGATCACCTATTTGGTTTAGAATTTAGTCTTTGCTAAGACAATGAAATTAATCCGTAATTGTTAATTAATTTGTCTGTAGTAGCAAAAAGACCATTAATTCGTGCAATTGCATGATCCGAGCTTTTGTGATTATGATTGTAGTTGGCTACTTCCCGTTCATAATGCTACCATTAATTGAATCTAGTGTTCGTAACCTAGGTTATTAATTGGATGCAAAAATAAATTGAGAGCATATTCAATTTATTAAGGTTGAGAGGAAGTATAGAAATTATTATTCTGAATTTCTTAAGTCAACATTAAACTATTTAGAATCATTCTTTTATGTGAATGTATGACATTTTAATTCCATCATCAATTCAATCCTCCCCTAATTGTAAAGTCGTGGTTAAAGCTTTAGTATAATTGAATTTAGTTAGGAATCAATGAAATTGTACAAACGGGTTTATAACATCAATAGCAAAATTAGTGATTAAAACGTCATTCCTTGTGGGTTCGACTCCTTCTTGCCATATACTACGTATTTGGGGATTAGGATTTATTTGTTAAATTTGTTGTGCATACGACAGTGCATCAAATTTTTGTACCGCCACACTTAGTACCAGACCGGTTCACTCTTACCGTTCCAGTACTAAGTACTAAGGCTAAATCCGATCAACCTTTAGTACAAAGTATCAAAAACGCAAGACAACATTTAAAATAAATCCTTAACAAGAGGTAAGTCAAACAGAAGTTAGAATACGATTTAGGATTACAACCCCAGAATATGTTTCTCAAAACAGGAATGTAATACAAAATACAGCTAAACAAAAACAAATCCCGAAGGATCAATATCCGGATTGCCTACTCACTCAAGTCAGGCCTTCCACTCCAACACAGTATCAACCTTCACAAGAGGTCTGCTCCCCACCATCGGTGGATCATCACAGGACCCATTCAACTAAGGTAGTATCAATACGGGTCCAATACTGAGTAAGTTCCGCTACCCTATCTTATAGGAGAGATATCATCAAGTGCATATTAAATTCGGGTACAACACGTTGATACAATATCATGCATATACACAACCCACAGCATGAATCTTACCATACACCTAGAGTAACACATTAAAACATATGTAACATCCTATTAAACATATAAGCGTGGTATAACCGAAATATAAAGTGGCTCATACGCCTCAGGTAGGAATAATCCATATTATTAAAACTCAATACGTGGCATATTCACGTAAGCAGCATGTAGTAATACAGATAATAAAAGCTGGTCATGGTCCAATTAGACTTATTCTTTATTCTCATTAATAATATGTTCATTCCACACATATTCTTCAATAGTCCATGTAAGTGCGGGAGTCCCACTACTATAGCCGGTGTACCGGAAGATATACGCACAGGGCAAAACGCCTCTGATCCACTATTATAGCCGGTGGACCGGAAAATAAACGCACAGGGCAAAACGCCTCTGATCCACTATTATAGCCGGTGGACCGGATCATGGCCCCGACTCACATGGTGTTTCGCTTTAAGTACTTAGTATCTTTCCCATGGATTAACTTATTCGTTTGGTTTGTTGAGCACGAGATCCCCCACTATTATAGCCGGTGGACCAGAAGATAAATGCACAGGGCAGAACGCCTCTAATCCACTATTATAGCCGGTGGACCGGAAAATAAACGCACAGGGCAGGACGCCTCTGATCCACTATTATAGCCGGTGGACCGAAAAATAAACGCACAGGGCAGAACGCCTCTGATCCACTATTATAGCCGGTGGACCGAATCACGGGCTCGGCTCAACATCTTTCGCTTTACGTAATTAATGTATTATCCGTGTCTTATTGAATCACATCACACCCTTGACATGCATGCGGTTGATACTCTACTTCTTTCCCCTCCAAAGGGACCGTCACGTATTTTGAGACTCGTACCTCTTTCTCACGCCCAACATCCATCCCCTGTAGACTTAGGCATAGTGGCATATAGTAAGGCACAATCTCCAAGAATATAGGCCATCCCAACACACATGATATCGACTCTGCATGTCCTCATCCCTCTAGGGTTCCTCCTCCGAGACCCTAATTGGACCTATGTGGCCCAATTCTTTCTTACTTACCCAAACGTTACTTTGTTCTCTATCTCGCACCTCATTTTTATTAGGAAATTCCCCAAATGTATAACCTTATCTCCCAAGTTCACGCGTGACCGACAAAACCCTAGTTGGCCACGCCAGCCCTAGTTGGTCGCGCCAAACCCTAGCACTTTACTTCCTCAATAAGTAACCTCCCTCTTTCACCCCAAAATCTCTTCTCTCATTTAGAAAACCCATACTCATCCTTTATATAAGTGAGTTCTCACTCTCAACCCCATACTCCATCCTTCCTTGATCACTTTTACCCTTGTACCCTTTAAATTCCTCATTTTCTCCCAAAACCCTAATTGGGTCCCTTAGACACCCTTACATCGACCCACATAAAATTTGCACCCAAGTCTCCAATGGACCCATAACTTTGATATTATCTTATTTACTTCCTAAATCAACTTTCCTCACGCAAGATTTATCCCCATGCAGAAATTAAATACTCCATGCAGACTCCCCAACACACACTTACTCCCAAAACCCTAATCAGATCTCTTATGCACCAACGTACGTACTATTTTCATACCAAGTCTCCAATCACTCTAAGACTCTCCAAAACTCTTACTTACAACCCAAATCAACTTTTCCCACGTAAGGATCATGCTCATGCAAGATCTAGTTCCTCCCCATACAAACTTCCCAAACGTCCACTTTCCCGTGTTCTTTTATTATCATTTCATGCTACCAAAACCCTAGCATGCATGTCCTAGAGGGTCATATCATGTCACAACTTGTAGCACATCCACATTAACACGTAACAAGAGCGATCACAAAGGCATACCTTGAATCCAAACTGTGCTACACATAAAACAGGTAAGGTAACAACATGTAAAACACGACATATAATCATACGAGGCATCCAAGGCATACAAGTCACATAACACGTAGGGACCTTAGCCACATCCTTGCGAAATACCCATAAGTAGAGGTAATTCGAGACTTACCTAGATCCGAAGCTATCTAAGCGAGATAAGAGGGAGAGAGATCACTAGCTCGTGGCTCCACAAGAAAGCTTTCCAAACGAAAAACCGACAATCAAGGTAGGTGAAGGCCGGGAAAGATGTGCCGGATGTGGAGGATGGCTTGCCGGTCATCACTCGAGCTCGTCGTGGCCGGACGGCAGCGTGAGTTGCGCGGCTCGTCGCTGCTCCGCTGTAGTTCGATGCTGGTACTGCTGTCGCCCGCTGCTGCTGTGGCTACTGTGCGCGGCTGCTCGCGCTTGGTGGCGGTCGGCTGTAGCTGCCGATGGTCGACGAAGGAGGAGGGAGGTGCTGGGGAGGAGGCGGCTGGCTAGGGTAACGAAACAGGGGTAGGGAGTCGGGGAACAGGAAAAATAGAAGAGAAGGGAGTGAAGAGAGAAAAGGAAAGAAGTGGGGGGGGGGGTTTCGACCGTTGGGGGTGCTGCGGTTTTTTTTATTTTACAAATACAAGTATAAAATAAATTCTAAATATTTAAAATTATTATTGGAATATTTTATCTAAAATTCATTAAACGAAAATTATTTCGTAAGGTTCCGAAAGGTTAAAATTAATAAAAGAACTATATAAAGAATTTCAAAAACATTTTCGGAAGAATTTACCAACGAACATAAAAATTTGTATTATTTACGGAAATATATTATAAAACCTTGAAAAATTATTTAAAAGCATATAATAAAATATTTAAGTTAAATTCTAATAAACCCAGACTAATTTAAATAATTTCTGAAATCGGTTTTCTGCAAACCAAAAAGCATAAAACGGAAGAAAATTAATTCGGGAAAGAAGTTCATAAATAATCTCCAAAAAACTTTTTTAATTTAAAACTTTCCGAAAATATTAACGATTACCGAAAAAGAATAAATTTAAAGTCGGAAATATTTTCTACAGATAAAATTATTAAAATAAATTTGACTATTTAAACAAAAATTCTATAATTTAAATAATATATTGCGTTAACGAAATATAACTCCAAAATAAATTCGTAATCACACGACGAAGTTATAATCAAAAACGAATCTAAAATATTAAAAATCAAAACACAAGAATAAACGGGAATACATATTTTTAACTAAAAATCGAAATCATAAGAATATAATAAAATCATGGTCGTGAACGAATTTATCTAAAATGGTTCACAACGACAACGATTAATTAAATTCAAATATGAATTCGAAAACGTCAATAAATCTATAAAACGAATCAAAATTAAAATAATTAAATATTTGCATCAAATTACGCTAATAAAATCATTAGGCTTAATAAAATTAGGTTTCAAAAATACGAGGTATTACAATCTTAATAAAGACACTATTAACTAAAGTGAAAGACCTCGAGATCGGGAATGGTGACTCCTTAGGGGTCGCTACCCTAAGGATGTGGTTTAGTCCACGATTATTCTGGTTTTTCCTGGTGTGCCTTTGTGCCCCAACCAGGCCCTATATCTCACTCTTTCTAGCTCTACGGACCTAGTTAGGGGGTATGCATACTTATGGATTAGGTGTCCTTGTCGGTAGGGTATTGAGTTAGCTTTATGCACCAGTACGATCAGGGTACCTTTGTGTCCTTGGGTTCGTGGTTGAAGGGTACTGAGTAGCTGATATGCACCGGTACGACCGGTGTACCTTTGTGTCCCGGATTATTGATATCCCGTTCAAGGCAAATAAATATGGTTGATGTGTTGATTAAAGAAAGGAAAGATACTATTATTGAAAGTGGAATATTAATGAGCCGGGACCAGATGATTATGATATTGAGTACCGGTCTACCGGTTATAATAGTGGCTAGGAGCGTTGTGCCCTGGGTGATGATCCTTTATATATCCCGGTCCACCGGTTATAATAGTGGTCACGAGCGTTGTTGTAACACCCCCAAATTTACTACTGAAAAATTTCATTTAGATCAAAAGGTTTAGCGGAAGCGAAAGAATTAAAACCATAAACTTGGAGGTATTACCGCCACACTTAGTACCAGACTGGTTCACTCCTACCGTTCCGATACTAAGTGCTAAGGCTAAACTAAACAATCGTTAGGTAAAAATCATCAAAATATAGGTTCATAGTTAACATAGATCATTCACGAAAACACGAGTCAACAACAATTAGGATATCGTTTAAGAATACAACTTATGAGTACGGTTTCGAAACAAGAAGCGCAGTACAAAAAAAATAGCTAAATAAAACAAATCCCAAGGGACCAATATCTGGACCGCCTACTCACTCAAGTCAAGCCTTCCACCCCAAATTAGAAACCAATCAAACCTGCATAGGAGGTCTACTCCCCACTATTGGTGGATCATCACAAGACCCAGTCAATCAAGGTAGTATCAGTACGGGTCCAATACTGAGTAAGGGCGCAGGTGCGCTAAGGCCAAGCTTACAATCATACAGTATAACACACATAGCACCATCACATAGGAAACGTACGATGACACACAAGATAAGGCCCGAATACTTCCGGTGACTTATTATTTATTCTCATTCATAATATGTTCATTCCACACATATTCTTTAATAGTCCATGTGAGTGCGGGAACCCCACTATTATAGCCGGTAGAATGGTCACGAGGGCCATGCCCTGCCAATATTATAGCCGGTGGACCGGTCACAAGGGTAACATATCCTACCACTATTATTTGCCGGTGGACCGGTCTGGCCCCGACTCATAAGGTGTTCCACTGTAAATGTTTGTATCTTTCCCATGCCTTATCATTATTCTGATTAGTTTGTTGAGCACGGAATCCCCCACTATTATAGTTGGTGGAACGGTCACAAGGGCCATGCCCTGCCACTATTATAGCAGGTGGACCGGTCCCGAGGGTAACATACCCTGCCACTATTATTTGTCGGTGGACCGATCTGGGTTCGGCTCAACATCTTTCTCTATAAGTAGTTAGTGTCTTAACATATCTTCTTCAAAAGATTTTCACCCTTGACATGCATAAATCATTCTCTTTATACTTTACACATCACAAATAATAAAATTCCACATTCATAACTACACTTTAATCAATAAATACACATGATAACACCAAACAACTCTAAGTAGCCATAATCAACCCTAATTGTCCACACCAAACCGTGGTTAACCACTCTTAACCCTATTTTACCATAACAACCATACTTAGCCATCCCAAACCTTAATTATCCTCAACAAATCACAATTAGTTACTCCAACCCTACTTAATCACCACGACCCAGAGTTAATCACTCCGAAACCCTAATTTTGTCTCCTCCATACCCTTATATTACTCCACGTACTATTCTCCGTCCAAAACAGTTAAACACCCAAATAATGCTTGCATTACCTCCCTTACATCCCAAATCGACCTTTCATATGTAAATTTTTCTCTCACGCAAACGTTACACATCCCATGCAACCTCTCTAACTTTTCACACAAACCTTAAATCCCATACACTCATTAACTCCCATGCAAAACCCTAACTCCATCATGCAAACCCTAATACCACCATACAAACATTAATACCACCACACAAACCACAACACTACCATGCAAACCCTAATACCACCATAAGTCATTAATACCACCATGCAATCATTATTACCACCATACAAACATTAATACCACCACACAAACCATAACACCACCATGCAAACCCTAATACCACCATAAGCCATTAATACCACCATGCAACCATTAATACCACCATACAAACCCTAATACCACCATGCGAACCCTAATACCACCATGCAAACCCTAATACCACCATGCAACCATGAATACCACTATGCAACCATAAATTAAACTCTCCCACGCAAAACCATAAAAATCATAAATCAGATTCTCCCACACGAACCCTAGCATTCTCATTTTATTCTTCCACCCATGATTCATTAATATATTTAGATCCACTCACTTCCCTTGGTCAATCTCATTCCCCATCCTCCTTTCTAATACATCAACTCCCTCACATGCATGTCTTACAGGATCACGACACATATCATCACATATACATAATACACATGCCATATAAACATACCACACATATTTCATCTCCATGCCATGCACACACAACATAATTGATAATGATAAACGTAGGGTACATAGCATGCGAAACACATAATACATGTATACACACAAGAGGCCTTAGTTACGTCATTACCTAAAGCGACGCCAGGCTTGGAGCACGCTCCTATAACTCCTTAGGGCTTTGGTCGGGGTTACCTATAAAAGGGAAAAATACTAAGTATTAGTTTCCCTCAAAAGTACCATCATCCCTTATTCTAGTTTAAGATTAGTGCTATTGTTATTAAAGAGAGTATTATACGAAAACTAGGGTTTTTACCTTAAAATTAGTATACTAAATATTACTAGTCAAAATAGGTTTATTTTTAATACTTATTGTTACACTTATATTACTAGACCCGTTAGCCCTATTCTTATAATAATAATGTTCATGCTAACTATAGAAAAATAGTGATAATGATAATAATAATAATAAAACTAATAATAGTGACACTAATGTTTATAGTGATAGAAACCCTAGCATTTTTAAGGCTAAGTCTATTAATAGTGTTAGGGTTAAAATAATATTATGCTAATTACAATACCAACAAGTAAAATATTCCGAAAGATGATAATGATAAAATTTGTATATTTTTTAAATAGTAATAATATAAGGTTTTCAATGTTTTTGGTCACAATAAAAGGAATAATAATAATAATAATAATAGTAAAGATAAAGACAATAATAAACCATGGCTAGCGTTAGTATTATTAGTAAAAATAATAGTGAGGTTAATAGTGGCAATAATAGTAAATGAGGGAAGTCTTAATCACATTAACCCTAAAGTCTTAGCCCATTATTAATGATAATAGTATTATTGGTTAGGAAAATAATAAGGTTAGGTTGAGTAATAGTAATAATAGCAATGATAATAATAATAATAACAACAAAGGAGGTAACTATAATAACACTAAGTTGTTAGTAATAATAATAATGATAATATCATTAGCAATAGTAATAGAATAATGATAATAATAATAATAATAATAATAATAATAATAATGATAATGATAATAATAATAATAATAATAATAATGAAAGTAATAATAATAATAATAATAATAATAATAATAATAATGATAATATTAAGTATAATATCATTAATAGTAGTTAAAAATTAATAACAGTTATAGAAAGGAGATATTAGGGTTTGGGTAAGTTGGAAAATAAAATTATTTTAACCCTAACAGCAGGTGAAGGGGA
The DNA here is from genome assembly GCA_039764185.1 of Tamarix austromongolica. Taxonomy (NCBI): domain Eukaryota; kingdom Viridiplantae; phylum Streptophyta; class Magnoliopsida; order Caryophyllales; family Tamaricaceae; genus Tamarix; species Tamarix austromongolica. The sequence continues at coordinate 72,643,613 of CM077816.1, read as the reverse complement.
GTAGAGTGAGGGTGGTGGCGTGGCAAAGGGTGGTGGCGCACGGTGGTTGGTGCGGCGACCGAGGGTGGTGGAGAGAGGTGGAAGATGGGAGAGGAAGGAGGAGAGGGAGGCAGGGGGAGTTGAAGGTATGGGAAGGTAGAGGAAGGTCTGCTGGACATTTTGGAGGGTGGAGGAGGCGCTGGTGGCGGCTGGGTTGGCGGTGGAAGGCGGCGCAAGGGTGGCGAAGGCTGGTGGTGGTGGTTTCGGGATGGGAACTTGGCACGGCTAGGGCGGCACGTGCAGGGCAAGGTGGAGGGTGGTGGCGGCTTGGTTTTGTTGAGGGAAGTGCAAGGATGATAACAGTGGGCAACGGTGGCGGTGGCGGCAGAAATCCCATCTTTTTGAGGCGGCGAAGAGGCAGGGTTTCGAGGCAAAATCAAAGGAGGCAGCTGATTAATGGCTGCCAATGGGGGTATTTATAGGCAATTAGGAGGGGAAAACGACAAGAGAAGAATGAGACGAGCGGGGCAGGTGTGCAGGTGGCCGGCCGATGGCAGGCGGTGCAGGTCCTGCTGATAGATGAGATTTATATGTTATTTTACTAAGTAAAAATGTCATTTATTCCTCATTACTTTTATAACATGTAATCTTTTCTCTTCATTTTTATCTTTTCCTGCAAAATCTATCCAAAAGAGAAAAACTTGAGAAAAGATTACATGTTATACCAAAAATTTGATGCACTGTCGTATGTACATCAAATTTAATAAATAAATCCTAATTCCCAAATACGTTGTATATGACAAGAAGGAGTCGAACCCACAAGGAATGGTATATAATCAATAAATTCGTAATCGATGTTAAAACCCCGGTTATGCAATAACATATAATTCCATCATCAATATCTAAACTATGGATAAACAATAAAACATTGTACTCACTAATTAATTAATAAGAACAGGAAGGTATTGATTATGGAATTAGGATATCAAATAATCATGGAGAAACAAAAGATTCTAAATGATTTAACGTTGACCTGTAGAAACTCATAATAATTCATCTCTTTGCCTTCTCTTAATTCTAATAAATTGAATAAGCTCTCAATTTATCATCTAACCAATTAATAACCTAGGTTAAGAACACTAGATTCAATTAATGGTAGCATTACGAATGGAAAGCAGTCAACTACGAGCATAATCACATAAGCTCGGATCATGAAATCGTGCGAATTAATGGACAAGATTAACAATTAATATTTTGCTACTCTGGATACGTTAATTAACAATTACGTATTAGTTCCGTTATCCTAGCGTAGATTAAGATCTAAACTAGATAGGTGATCAGTCTAATTAGTTTAAATTCTTAATCTATGATGCGAGATCATTCAATTCCGTCCATCAATTCAATTAAATTTAATTTAGAATCATGAATTCAAAATCCAAAACCCTAATTCCGTCATCAAATCCTCCTACCTTATACTATCTACATAACTGCAATAACACACAATTAAATGCAATAATCAATAATTAACATCAATGCTTACAAATAAATTAACAACGAAACACCAAACATAAGAAAAATAATAATGCAACAAAGAGAATTGAATTGCATTCAATCAAAAATCAAAACTTGCAACTAAAAGAGGAATGGAGAAGAACTTATCGAATTGAATTGCAGAGTGTTGATTCTTCAATTGAATATAATGGAGAGAAAGAGAATTGGAATTACAAATTACATGTGGTATCTAGAAAGTATAGAGAGAAAGAGAAAATCCCATTCTCGAACTCCCCCGAACCACCCTTTCGAATGTTCAAACTTTAGAAATATATCGGGGAAACATTGCACGAACGGTTACAGAATTTGAGAAAAACACAATCCGTATTAGAAAACATGGGACCCCCATGTTTTCCTTGAACTCTCGGCCAAATGCTGAATTTTAAATGCTGAAATTTTGTGTGCTGATAGAAAAACACGGGTCGTGTTTAGGAAACACCGGGGGGCGTGTTTCTTGTTCCTTCATTATTTCTTCATGAAATTTCAACACAATCTTCCCTTTGATATATATTCTTCATTTATAGTCTTTTCTTCCATTGATTCCATATCTCTTGATGTGTTCTTTGTTGCCTTTTCTCTTTCCATCGATTTCTCATTTGAATTTCTTCATTTTTATCTTTTCCTGCAAAATCTATCCAAAAGAGAAAAACTCGAGAAAAGATTACATGTTATAAAAGTAATGAGGAATAAATGACATTTTTACTTAGCAAAATGACATATAAATCTCATCTATCACCTGCCATGGCAGGTTAGGTCGAGGAGGGGGAGAAGGAGGAAAGAAGATGGGCACGCGGGGAGGGAACTGCAGGGATTGTTGGGGTCGAAAAGAAGAAAGAAAATGACAGGAAAAGGCAGGGGAGGATAGTCGGCGTTGGGCTGGTGGCTGCCGGCGAGATTCGGGGTTGCAGGGTCGACGTTGCAGGTCAGATCTGGGAATAAGAAGATAGGGCGGGGTGGACCGGTCGGTCCAGGGGAAAGAAAGAAAAGAAAGAGGTGTCGGTTCGGCCGGCTGGGGGCAACGGGCGACGAAGGAGCTAGCAGGCCTAGCACGCGAGACAGGGGAGAAAGGGATCTGGGCCGGTGGGCTGGCCCGGCGGGGGGGAGAAAGAAGAAAAAGAGGAGGAGGGAGAAAAATGAAGAAAAGGGAAAATAAGAAAAGAAATAGAATGGGAAAATAAATAAAATAACTTATGGGGAAATTGGGGTATTTTTTGGTTATTATACATATATATATATTTTTTCTTTAAAAATTATAATAATAATTTAATTCCCTTTTTAGATTAATTTTGGCTAGTTTCGGAAATTTTCCTCCACTTTCATTATGATTAGTAAAATGTCCAAAATTTTCTAAATAATTTATTTATCACTTTCTCTTTATTTTCCTCAATTGATTTCCTCTTTATCTAATAAAGTAACCTATTTTCTTAATTTTCTCTAATAAATCATTATTTTGCCATAATTCCTAAATTAGGATTTTTGGGGTATTACAGTTGTGCCATGGATGATGATTCTTTATATATCCCGGTCCACCGGTTATAATAGTGGTCAGGAGCGTTGTGCCCTGGATGATGAGTTTATATGTATTCCGGTCCACCGGCAATAATAATGGGGGTCCCGAGCTCAATAAAATCAGTTATGTATGTGAATAAGATCATGGAAAAAATACTAATCACTTATAGTGGAACACCATGTGAGTCGGGGCGAGACCGGTCCACCTGCAAATAATAGTGGTCAGGTGCGTTCTGCCCTGTGTGTTTACCTTCCGGTCCACCGGAAATAATAGTGGTCAGAGGCGTTCTGTCCTGTGTGTTTACTTCCGGTCCACCGGCTATAATAGTGGGGTTCTCGTACTCACATGGATATAAACTATGAGATTGATGGAATGATGACGGAATAATGGCTTAAGACCTTAATGTATTGATCTTACACTATGACATGGCTTAGTGCCCAAAGTATCGATCGTGACTTATAAATTATTATGCATATTATTGTTATGTATGCACCTCTCATTATTTATGTGTGTAACTTGCATTATGTGCCGTATGCGGCCTTGTCTTTAAGTGTGGTATTAAAGGGTTACTCAGTACCGTAATGCTGAAGGGATTCCCTTTATGGCCCCCCTGCCTATTCAATGGGCAGTGCCCTTGCAGGTCTTTTCAGGTGCTACTCAAGTGGGCTACGGGAAAGAGAGTAAGGAGTTATCCGGTATCGTTAAGGTTTTCTCTTCCTCTTTAAATTCCTGGTTTTAATGTCATGTTGTTACTGTAACCACCATTAGTGGATTTTATTCTTGTAAATGATTTGATGTGCTACTCTAATTTATGTACGTTGAACTTCTTTCAAATTGTATTTCATTTTTCTTAGCCTTAGCACTTGGTATTGGAACGGTATGAGTGAACCGGTCTGGTACTAAGTGTGGCGGTAATATGCCCAAAGTTCAAGTTTTATTAATTTGCTTCCGCTAATTTCCTTTAATTAACGAAATTTTTGAGTAATGAATTTTGGGAGTGTTACATCCACGCTCTCAAGCTCGAACCCAAACTAAGGTAGGGCCTATACTGGTCATCATCGAAAACCTACACATGACCCTTTACTCGTGGGAATGAGCAGGTGTGTGAGCAAACAGACACATTAGTGCGCTATGTATTAAGTAAGCCAAGTTGTTCCATCAATGAAAACAAAAGTATACAAATTCTATTATACATGGATATAATATTTAACATGCGTCAGGAGTATGTAATATATGTAAGGTAAGAGTAAATTAGGATATGCTATTGTAAATAACTCAGACACTATAGAATATGTGATGCTTGAATTAATATTATAATCAGATAGGTACTCATACATGTATCAACCGATTTAATCTAAATAACCACTAGGGTTCATTTCTAATTACTCAATCTCTTAGATTATACCATTTCCTTAATCATATATGAAACAGGTCCATCATTAAGTAACCATTTCAATCAATAGCTAGTTAGTCATTTAAACCATTACCCAAGTATACAAACTAGCCTTATCTCTCAAGATCCCACCTAGGTAAGGCACCTAGGTTACCATACCTTTTAGTACTAATATCCCCTAGTACATTATCAGTGTATAGAATAGGTAAATCACTAGAACCTCTTAGAATCCCATCCAAAGGCAAAGTCCATAGGAAGCAATTATGTTCAAAGAAAGACAAACCCCCGATAGCTAATCAAGGATCGGGTAACTCATACCCATACTCAACTTGATTATCTTTTGCTTTTTGTGATTAATATATTATTAGTGAGTATAAGTGATCATACAAGGTCCATACATAAGCAAGTAAGGCATTTTTTAATTTTTATTCCATATAAATCCTCTTCTTTCCATTTGCCTAACTATGTGGATTTCCATTTATCCTTGTCTAATAATATTCATATCCACCATATTATTTTATTCAAGTCGAAGTTGTGTTTTATTACTCTTTTCTCAATACTATCACTTCTCATAAGTGGAATACACATTTACCCTTTACAATACTCATAGAGCAGGTCATAAATTATGATCAATTTAATCTATTTATTAGGCCATTAATCTATGATAAAATTTGTATTTTATCTTATTAATAATCATAGGATAGTCCCAAACATAGACTCACAGCATGACCAAAACCGAACAAACCATACAAACCATTCGATCGGTCTGGCCCAGCCAATCGATCGATTGCACCAATCAATTGATTAGTTTAGGTCAACCAATTGATTGATTTGAATCCACCATACCATGTTTTTTCTCAAACCAATCTGAAATGCCCTGAAATTTTCTAATTTTAAAGATTATATTTAAATAAGGTTTTATTTGAAAATTTAATTTAATAAATTATTTTTACTAAAATAAAAGGAAATTTAGAAGGGAAAATTAATAAGATATTTTATAAAAATGTTAAGTAAAGGAAATTTGGGTATTTTATCTAATTAAAGATTTTAATTTGGGAATTTATTTAAATAAATTATTTTATTCAAATTAAGAAAGAGAAAATAGTTTCAAATTAATTTTAATTTTATAAATAATTTAATTAAATCAAATTAGAGTGATTTATTAATTTAAAATGAAAATTTTGGAAAATCTTTTAAAAATCCTAATTTAGCCTAAAAAGGAATTTAAATATTATTTTATTTAAATATTATTATTTTCAAATACCCAAATATTTTAATTTATTTATTCAACCCAACCTTCCTTTTTTTCTCTCCTCCTTTTTCCTTTTTCCTTTTCTTTCTTCCTTTTTCTTTCTTTTCTTTCTTTTCCTTCTTCTTCTTTTCTTTTTCTTGTTCTTCCCCGAATTGGGCCTGTTGCGTCGACCCAGTTCTCTTTTCTCCTTTCTTTCCTTCGCGCGGCCCGGCCCATGCATCGTCTTCCGCCCCCCTCTCCACGCCGCATTTGGACTCCTTATTCCTCTCGAACACTGCGTTTTATTTCATTCTTTTACTTTTGCGTTCGACAGCACCAGAACGCCGCTCTTCATTTGTTATTCCACCAAAACACCGCGTCTCATTTATTCTACCCCTCTCGCACCGAACCGCCGGTCTCCTTCCTTTTCTTTCTTTTCTTTCCCCCGAACCACCCGGTCCAGCCTCCCCCATATTCTTCTTCCTCCTCTAGCTCGAGGCCATAACCGCAACCTTCCTCCTTCCCTCGAAAAGGGCGCCGCCGGCCACACATGGCATGACCGGCCTTTCTCCTGCCCATTATCTTCCTTTCGATGCACACTCTAATTTGAAATGCCCCACTCCCCTTTTCCATCCCCACGTTGCTCCCAATTTCCCTCATAATGGTCGGGAAAATTTCAAAATTTATGCCGCCTGACCAACCTCATAATTGTCCCATTTTCCCACCGAAATTGATCTTCTGGTAACCTCCACAAGTCGAGCCTACCCTCCACTACTATAAATACCCCTCGTATGGCTCGAAATCGAGCTTTCTTTTTCCGAAAACCCTAAGCACCTGTCTGTACGCCACCGCACCTTTAGACGCCACGTTCTCCACCGTTAGACAACATCGTTGCCTCTTCTTCCTCCCAAACTCTTCCCTGCAACACCCTCTAATTAACTAAACCATCTACATCCTTCGATTCTCATTTCACGGGCCTCCATAACAGTGCAAAGTTAGCTAGTTCTCTCGATAGAAATTTCTACCCTGAAAACTTAAACCACCGTCCACCACCACATCCACCACTTCTGCCACCCTTTAAACCACCCAATATCTCCTTCTAAGTCTCCTCCACCGAACCATAAACTTATTTTATTTTTATCCTTTCCCCTTACCTCTTTTTCTTCATTTTCACCCCTCTTAGATCACCTTTCCGGCCACCTCCGGGCACCACCGCCGGTGCCACCCATCCCCTCCAACTCAAGGTGAAACCCTAGACCTTTTCAACACTTCCTTTCGATTTATTGATGATTATTCTGCTTTTATCCTAATTTTTAATGTTAATTCAATTTTAATTATTATTATTATTATTATTATTATTATTATTATTATTGTTATCAACCGTATCCTAATTGATAAATTGTGTTGATAGGTTTGGGAGTATTCTTGAGTTAGATAAATTATTATTCTCGAATTTTGGTTATTTAATGGAATTATTACATGTTTACTATTATTATTATTAATATTATAAATATTATTATTATTAGTGTAATTATTTATTTCATATTGTAATTATTTCAGGAGGGTTAGAAACCTAAAGTTTTAACTAAGTCTCGCACATTTCCTTTTTACAACTATTATTAAATTTTAATATTATTACTAATTATATTATTATTATTATCTTTATTAAATTTTATATTATAATTATATATATATATATAATATTAATATCATTATTACATTTTTGAATAGTATTATTATTAAATGGAGTGGTTTTGAAAGCCACATTGTAATTTTAAGAATATTGGTATTATTAATATTAATATTCTACTAATAAGAGTATTATTAATACTATTTTACTTTATTATTATTATTATTATTATTATTATTATTATTATTATTATTATTATTATTTTGGTGAAGGGTAGAAACCCTTATATTACCACCCTTTTCGAATGAAAATAGGAATTTATTTGTATTTTTAAGTAATATTTGTATAGTTAATTATTGTGGAATATTATTTTAATTAAAAACCAAATCTTAGAATAAGTTAGAAAATAATAAAATTTTATAAGGGAGCCTAATTCTAGTATACTTTTATATAATAGGTGAACCCAGTCAAATCTCTCAAGTGGAATAGGAGCGTGCACCAAGACCGGCGTCGTTTTAGGTAAGGGTTTACTAAGGTCATTTGTGTGTTTATATGCATTATGTGCTTCGTATGTCATGTATTCTATGTTTATTATTATTAATTACTTCATATGTGGCATGATTATAGGGTTGAAATATGTTGGTATGAATAAATCATGGCCTTAAGATATGCATATTAGGGTTGTAAAATAATGGTGGGAAGGGTAAAATTGTGGTGTTAGGGTTTTGCATGAAACGACATGATGGTAGGGTTTTGCATGAAATCTGGTGTTAGGGTTGCATGGAAATATGTCTATGTGGAGCTAGGGTTTGCATGGAAGTGTGGTATATGTGAAGCTAGGGTTTGCACATGAATTGGGGTTACATGGGAGTGTGGTCTACGTGAAGCTAGGGTTTGCACATGGATTAGGGTTTGCATGGAAATATGTCTACGTGGAGTTAGGGTTTGCATGGAAATATGTCTACGTGGAGTTAGGGTTTGCATGGGAGCTAGGGTTTGCATGGAAGTGTGGTTTATGATGAGCTAAGGTTTGCATGGGAACTAGGGTTGCATGGAGTTAGTTATGCATGTCTGGGCAAATATTTGTGAATGGAAAATGTTGTGATTAAAATATATAAGATATTAATCTTTTAAAGTGGAAGATTATTGAGCCGGGTCCAAACCGATCCACCGGTCAGGAATAGTGGTTAGGGTTTTACCCTATGTGCGACCAATCCACTGGTTATAATAGTAGTTAGGACATGAGGTCTTATGTGTGACCGGGCCACCGGCAACAATAGTGGGGTGACTCGAGCTCAATAAATACAAACCAGAATTGTTAAAGCTCTTAAAAGACATTAACTACTTACAGTGAAATACCATGCGAGCAGGAACCGGACTGATCCACCGGTCAAGAATAGTGGTTAGGGTTTTACCCTCTATGTGACTGATCCACCACTAATAATAGTGGTTAGGACATGAGGTCCTATGTGTGACCTGCCCACCGGTTATAATAGTGGGGTATTCCTGTTTCTGCATGGATCTTATAAAAGGCATGGTGTGTATCGACTTTTGATAAAAGAAAGATTAAATGATTAATCTGGATCTTTTTGGGCCTCATGTGTGGATTTGTTGATTATAAATTATGGATTTCACTTTACGATTATGTGTATCATATGTATGGGTTGAAATTGTATGTGATCATTATCCTATATGATTTAATGTGTTATATGCCGGCCTTAGTACTTGGTTACCTTACTCAGTACGTAGCATACTGATCACCCGTTTCATGGGTGCTGCTCATTCCCGTGACCAGAAGGCCCGTCTGATCTGTTGCAGGTAGGAGATATTTACTTTGATGCTATCAATGTCTACGGGACATCAGGAGGGGAAGAGTGATAGTTGGGCTAGATCGATTTCTAGAGAGACAAGGCCGTTTTCTTTTAATTTATGACTCATGTTATTTTTATTATGTTTAAGTCGCAGAAACAACTTTTTTAATGTTGTTTAATTATTATTTGAAAAACATTAATTGGTATTTCGAATTATGTAAGACTTGCGCGTACTCTGATTTCCATTTTTATAAATTTGAATTTGTATGGTATTACTGATAATATTTTCTTAGCCTTAGCACTTGGTACCGGAACGATAGAAGTGAACTGGTCTGGTACTAAGTGTGGCGGTAACATCCCCAGAATTTACAGTTTTAATTTATGAGTATTGCTTTAAAAAAAACGTGTAAATTTTGGGGTGTTACATAGTCAATCAGTCTAGGCAAAACAGTTGAATTTTCATAGACCAATCGATCGGTTCTACCTAACCAGTTAATGGGTTTAAGGAGAGAGCAAGACCAAGGTCTTTGTAGGGTTACTAGTCGATGGGTTGGGTCAACCTATCAAAATTTATATGAACCGGTTTACTAGTTTGACCTAACTAGTCAATCGGTTTGCCTTATAACAACATCAAACCATAAACTTCCTGTAGATTCATGCTCATAAATCATCCTTAACCATATTAGAACATGTACCAACATAGTCCAACACATTTTAAACCGAATCAATTTGCATATTTCAGCATTTAATCATCATATCCTATTATCATCAATTTTCATGCTTTTTACTCAAAGTGTACAATCAATTCATCTAAATTACTATGCGGGCTATATACATTCATGCCAACATATGGAATCAACTCAAAGAAACTCATATCATGTAGGAATACTTATATATTTGTAACACCCCAAAATTTACTACTTTTTTTTTAAAATCAGAAGAATTTAAAATTTAAAACTTGTAAATTCTTGGGATATTACCGCCACACTTAGTACCAAACCGGTTCTCTCCGACCATTTCAGTACCAAGTGCTAAGGCTAAAGAAAAGATTAACAATCAATTATAAATCAAGAAAAACTAAACTCTAATTAATCATTAAATGGTTGTAAAACAAAATCAGAGTACGCATAAAGGTATATTTGAAATAATCAATGCAAGGTAATGTATCAAAAATAATAAATTCGATACAAACAAAATAACAAACGGACATAAATCGCATAAAGAATGAATACGGCCACAACACTCTCAAACTTGGAGCCAAAACATGCTCAACACTCAATGTATCACCCACCTGCACAAAGTCAGAAGGGCATACTACTCGTGGGAATGAGAAACACCCATGAAAAGGGTGATCAGTATGCTACGTACTAAGTAAGGTAACCAAGCACTAAGGCCAACACATAAAATCACATAAATCATGCATAAGAATAAAATAACATAAATACCATAATCATATCATAATATCGATAAATCATTCGCGTACATACATAAAGGCTCATTTATAATCTAGATTAATTTTTAATTAGTCTCTAATCAGAAGTTAATGCAAATCATACTTTTTTAACAAATCCATGTGAATACAGGAACACCCCACTATTATAACCGGTGGGCTGGTCACACATAGAGCATCATGCCCTAATCACTATTATTACCGGTGGATCGGTCACATATAGGGTAAAAACCCTAACCACTATTCCTAACTGGTGGATCGGTTGGCTCCTACTCACATGGTGTTCCACTGTAAGTAATTAGTAACTTTTAAGTGCCTTAGCAAAAACTTTGATTTATTTTTATTGAGCTCGAGATCCCTAACTAATATAACCGGTAGGCCTGTCACACATAAGACATCATGTCCTAACCACTATTATAACCGGTGGATCGATCGCATATAGGGTAAAACCCTAACCACTATTATAACCGATGGATCGGTCGCACATAGGGTAAAAGCCCTAACCACTATACCTAACCAGTGGATCGGCTAGTCTCGTCTCAATATCTTCCACTTTAAGTGATTAATGTCTTAAGTATCTAATTCAGAAGCTTTCACCCTATACATGCATGAATCATTATCTTTACACTTCACACATCACAAATCATAAATTTCAGCCTCATAATTACACTTTAATCACCACAAACACAAGATACCACAAAAACTCTAAGCAGGCACACCAAACCCTAATTGTCAACACAAACCCTAGCTCGGTCTCCTAGGTACCCTTATAATGCTCCATGTACTATTTTCCATCCAAAGTGTTAAACCACCCAAACAACGCTTACATTACCTTCCTCACATCCCAAATTATCTTTCCATATGTAAATTTTACTCTCATGCAGACATTACACATCCCATAAAACATTTTGAACTTTTCATGCAAACCCTAAGTCCATCCATACAAAACCCTAAATTCTTTCATACAAAGCCTAAGATTCTATCATACAAAACCCTATATTTAATCCACACAAAACCAAAGATTCATCCATGCCAAACCCTAAATTCAGATCATATAAAACCCAAAGATTCATCCATACCAAACCATAAATTCAAACCATATAAAACCAAAGATTCATCCATACCAAACCCTAAATTTTCATCCATACCAAACCCTAAATTCCAACCATATAAAACCAAATATTCTTCCATACAAAAACCCAAGGTTTCTCCCATACACAATATAGATTAGATTCTCCCATATGAACCATAGATTAAAATTTTCTCATACAAAACCATAGATTAGATTCTCCCATACAAAATCATAAATTAGATTCTCCCACTTAAAACTATGCAAAATCATAAATTAGAGTCTCCCATACAAAACCATAAATTAGACTCTCCCATATAACACTATAAATTAGAATTTTCCACACGAAACCCTAAATTTCCCATTTTATTCCTCCACTCATAGATCATTAAAATACTTAGGTCAACTCATTTCTCCTTTAGTCAACTTACTTCCCATTTTCCATTTTTAAACCTTTTTCCCACGCAATACCACTTTTATACATCCTCACATGCATGCCTTATAGGGTCACAACACATATCATCACATACCACAATATTTCATCACATATAGTACACATGCCGAACAAAAACATACTTCAACTCCACGTTATATCACATACGAAATAATTATAATAATAAACATAGGATGCATATCATACAAAGCATATAATGTACATCAACACACAATAAGCCTTGGTAAACGATACCGGTCTTGGAGCACGCTCCTACACTTCCTTAGGGCTTTGACTGGTTTCACCTATTATGAGGGAAAAGTTAAAATTAGACTCCCTCCTATAAAAAATACTAGGATTTTTACCTATTAATTACTAACTTTCTCTAAGACTAGGATTTTTATAAAATGCTAAAATACTAATAGCAAAAATACCAAAAATAATATCAATATTAATATTAACAAGAATAATAAAAATGGTAGCAATAATAATAATAAGGCATTACTCAAAAAACATAGTAAAATAAGGATTTCGACCATTTTACCAAAATAATACTAATAAAAACATTAGTAAAATAAATAACCAAATTTAGTAGTAAGAGTAGTAGTAGTAGTAGTAGTAGTAGTAGTAATAACAACAACAAAACAACAATTACATAACAATAGCAAAACTAGTAGTAAAGTAGTTGTAATATTAATAATAGAATAATAATAATAGTAATTCGAAATAGGAATAACAATAATAATAATAATAATAATAATAATAATAATAATAATTACATATTAATATTAATAATAAAGATAATAGAAATAATAATAATAATAATATTCAAATCGAAATAAAAATACAATGGGGCTTCAGCCCTTAATAGAAATAATAATCAAAACATTAATAATAATAATAATACATATTAATAATTGAAATAATAATAATATTATTATTAGAATAAATGGAATAAAATAATTTAAGGCTTGTAAAAATAGGAAAAAGGGTTGAGAGGGTCTAGGGTTCAACCTTAGGCTGGCGGAGATTGGCGGCACTAGCGGTGGTGCACGGCAGCACTGGCGGTGGCCGGAAAAAAGGAAGAAAAGGGTAAAATTTGAAGGTTGGGAACAAAATAAGAAGGAGGAGGGTGGAAGTAAGGGTGATTATGGTTTCCCAGAAGGAGAGGAATAGAATGATGGTGGCGGTGCAGCCAAAGGTGGCGGCACACAGCGGCAATGGTGGTGGCCAAATGGGGAAGAAGGAGAGAAAGAGAAGAGGAGAGGGAGGAAGAGGAAAAGATAGGTAGGGGAAGGTATAAGAGGGTTTACATATGTTTTTGGGTGGTGTAGGAGGCAACAGAAGTGGCAAACAATGACGCGAAGGGTGGCAGGGACAGAAAATAGGTTGATTGAGAAGAGAACTTTGCACGATCGGAGTGGCTCATGCAGGAAGAATTGAGGAAGAAGGGTAGCTTAATTAGCTAGAGGGCGGTGCAAGGATGAGTTGGGTAGGCAAAGATGGGAGCGCAGTTGGCCGGAGATGGCAGAAACAGTGTCTAAAGCGGCAGCGGCACAATGCAGGGAAAATTTAGGTAAGTGACCAAAACTCGATAGAAAGCTCAAACTGGGGGTATTTATAGGATTTAAATGAGATAGTGAGGTTAGTGGGAAGACGAGGGAATAGGGAAAGTGGGATTAGTGTTCGTCGGTGGCATCATGGCCGGCAAAAATCTAGATCATGACAGGAAAAGTGATAGGATGGGGTGAGGGAAATTGTGTGAGGAGAGGGGAATGGGCAGGCAGGTGTGGTCGATGAGTTGACATGGAAGAGAGGGGGAGGTGGGCAGCGATCATGCATAGTCGCCGGCAAAATTTTTGGCCGATCGGGATGAAGTTGTAGGTGCGAACGGCGGGAAGAAGGAATGAAGAAGAAGAAAGGTGGGCTAGACCGGGCAGTTCAAGGTAGAAAAGAAAGGAAGGAACAGGAGACTGACCGGGCGGTAATGGTAAAACGATTAATCAAGACATAGCGTTCCAGGAGGAAAAGAGAGAAAATGTGGCGTGGCGAAGGAGAAGGAAGGGGGCGATCGCACGGCCTGGGTCGTGCCAAAGGAAAAGAAGGAAGGAGGGGACTTGGGTCACTAGGCTGGCCTAGGTTGGGGGAGAAGAAAAAGAAAAAGAAAAGAAGAAGAGAGAAAAAGAAAGAAAAAAAGAAAGGAAAAGGAAGAAAGAAAAGGAAAAAGGAAAAAAGGAAAATTAATGGGTAAGGTTAATTAAATTAATTAGAATATTTGGGATATTTAAAAATAATAATATTTGAATAAAATAATATTTAAATCCTCTTTTAAGGCTAAATTAGGATTTTTGAAAGATTTTTCATAAATTCCATATTAATTAGCAAATCACCCAAATTTCTCCTAATTAAAATACTTATAAATTTCTTCTTGATTTACCAGAGTTAATTTCCTTTATTTTAATAAAAAATAATGTATTTAATTAATTATTTTCTAATAAAACCTTATTTAATAATAATTAATAAAATTAGAATTTTTGGGGCATTTCAATATCATTTTAGAAGCAATGATCACTTTCATATATTATTTTAGAAGTAATGATAACTTACTTGATGAAGGCAAAATCCCCCTAAACCTATAAATTCCAACTGTAAAATTCTCATCTTTTAAAACCATAAATGTCAAACTAAAAAATTCACACCAAAACCTTACTAACATTCAAACTTAAAACAGAAAGAGAAGTAGGAACATATTAAATTAAGGCAAAATAGGAAGGTGCTCAGTTAAACCACTCAATCTTTTTCCCAAATCTAACTCTTCATTGCTTAACAATTTAAAACAAGAGACAGATAGAAAAAGGATTGGAAGAGTGTAAGCAATTCGACCACAAGGCTCAAAGTGTAAAAAAGATAGAAGGTGAAAACAAAGACTTAGGGATTTTAGTGGCTAAAAGAATGATGAAAAAATGGATGATTGGAGCCCCCAAACAAGAGCAATAATGGAGGGTTCAGGAATATCTCAAAAAACCCTACAAATTACTGTTTGAATTTGAGCTAAACGGATGTATTTCGTCTAAGATATGATGACCTATTCTTCATAGCTCAAATGACATTTTCAAGAGAATGTGGGTCAATAAGGCCAAAACTAGAATACACAATAGAGGCAATGGAAGGTCAGTGTGCATGGAATCTCCCAGCTTCTCAGAGTCATGCCTAAGATCAAAGCATTGATCCTAGAAACATGTAGAGGAGAGAGGTAGAAGAAGACAAGGCTAGAGTCATCTCACCCCCTAAATTGTCGCAATCAACCTTTAGATTGATCTAAGGCAATATTTCAGGCTAAGTGTATCATAAAAAATAGTATAAGGACAATTTGGCATGGGTTTATTAGGTTCCATTTTAGTATAAGAAATTTTTTAGAAAACAAAGTTAGGAAAATATGTCCATCTAGACAAACCATTCAATCAGTTTGGACTTGCCAATCGACTTTTTTACAAACCAATTGTTCAATTTTCCAAACCAGTCAATCAATTTAGTTGAGAAAATCTATTTTTCCAAAATGATGAACGAATAAATTGGTTCATGAAAGTAATCGATCGATTCACCTGAAAAACTCATCAAACTTCATTTTCCAATCCCATTTCCAAATCAAAGTTTTTCTCAAATCAAATAATAACATTAAATGAAAATCAAAGGTCGAAAAATTAACACAATTCCCAGTTAACATTTAAAAAAATATGAGGTATTACAACACTATCCCCTTAAAGAGGTCGTATCCCCGAAACCTATAACAATCAAATCATATTACTACACATAAGGTAAAACACACATCATATTCACATACACGAAAAAGGGTTACTACCCCCTTAAAGAAAATGTTTACACTAAGGTAACAAACTACAAAAATAACTCTAGGTACTTGGCTCAAATTTTCTCCTTGGCCTCTAAAGTAACATCCTCTATACCACACCATGACCAAATAACTTTTACCAATGAAATAATCTTCGTACAAGTCTCTCTTTTTTTGTGTCCATAATGCTCACCAATCGCTCTTCATAAGTCAAAGATTCATTGAGCTCTAGCGACTTCGGTCAGATAACATGCGAAGGAAATGTCACATACTTCCTTAGCTGTGATATATGGAAGACATTGTGTATACGCGATAACTCCATTAGCAAAGCTAAGAAATAAGTGACTTTACTGAGAAGGTCTAGAATCTTGTATGATCCAATGTACCTTGGACTGAGATTACCCTTCCTATTGAAACTCATAACTCCTTTGGCGGGAGAGACCCTCAAAAGGACTTTGCCACCCACCTTGTTACCATCAATTTGTCTTCTCATATATGCATAGCTCTTCTGGCGGTCCTAGGTTCTCTCATCCGGTCCTAAATTAATTGGACATGTTTACTTGTCTCCACGATCATCTCAAATACCAACACAAGCATCTCACTGATGTCGTTCCAATACGAGGGATTATGACACTTCCTCCCATACAAGGCATTAAAAGGTGCCATCTTTATACTGGCACGGTAAATATTATTGTAGGAGAACTTGATTAAGTCCAAACAATCTTCCCAACTTCCCCTAAAGTCTAACACACAGGCCTGTAGCATGTCTTTTAGATTCTTATTGGTCTTCTCTTTCTAATGATCCATAACTAGGTGAAAAAGTTGTAGTCATCTTCAATTGAGTACCAAAGGCAGCTTGTAACTTCTTCCATAAGTGTGACAAGAACCTAAAGTATCAATTTGACAAAATAGCCTTAGGAAATCCATGTAATCTCACCACGTGATTTCTATAAGTATTAGCTAGTTGGCTCCATGTTCCATGTCGCCTTCATCAGTATGAACATGACCAATTTAGTCAGATGATCCACAATGACCCAAATGGAATCAAATCCACTACAAGTCCTAGAGAGACCAATCACAAAGTCCGTCAATGTGTTGTCCCACTTCCACCTGAGATACTAACCCTGGTGGTCTCTTGTGCTTGATCTTAACCTTTTGATGGTTCCAACATTGAGTAACAAATTCTACCACTTCTTTCTTTATTTGGGGACACTAATATATATTATTCATATCCTTGTACAACTTGTATCCTCCAGGGTGGACAGAGTAAGGAGTAAAATTTCTTTCCTCAAGGATCCTCCTCTTAAGACGCATACACCATCTACCACGACATCTAATACTACCATCCTCATGGATCTAAAATCCTTTAGCTCTGCATTAAGCAATACCATTCTAGATTCTCTAGCTTAACATCACCAACTTAATTGGCTCAAATCTCCTTAAAGAATGAAGGTGTAATAGGGAGGGCATTCATTCTTGCCTCTAGACTTCCCATAGTGATTAATTTGATCTCCAACTTCCTAATCTATTAGCACAGATTATATGAAAATACGATCGCGCCCAAAGAATGATATACTTTTTGGCTAAGTGCATCTACATCTAAATTGGCCTTACTCTCATGGTAGGTCAATTCCATGTCTTAATCCTTAGCTAATTCCAATCATCAACATTGTATCATGTTCAACTCCTACTTGATGAAGATGTACTTAAGTCTCTTTTGGTTAATGTAGAATTTGCACCATATTTCACAGAGATAAAGCCTCTAGATCTTAAGAGCTAACATTACTGCAACAAGTTCTAAGTCATGTGTTGGGTATTATTTTCATATGACTTCAGTTGTCGAGAAGCATAAGCCACTAAAATTCCATATTATATTAGAACGCAACCCAAACCATGCTTGGAAGCATCACTATACACCTTAAAATCAATACACCCGCTCGAAAACATGAGCACTAAGGCTAAATTCATACGCCTCTTCAACACGTGTAAGGCTTCACTACACTTCTCATCCTACTGGAATTGTGTAGCCTTCTTTAATAGCTGAGTCAAAGGTCACACAATCTTAAAGAATTTTTCCACAAACCGATGGTAGTAACCGACTAACCCTAGAAAACTACGTGCCTTCTTGGTAGAAGTGGGTGATGGCCTTTCAGAAATAGCTTGAATCTTGGTAGGATCTACTGCCACATCATCCTTAGAGATCACAGAACCAACGAAAGCCACTTGATATAACCATATCTTGCACTTCAAGAGCATGGCATATTGCTAGTGTGACCTCAGCAATGCTAAAGTCTGCCTCAAATGTTACTCATGCATCTCTTGGTCACTGGAGTACATGCCGATGTCATCGATGAAGACTATGAAAAATGTATTCATAAAAGGAGAGAAAATCTAGTTCATGAGAGACATGAAAGTGGCTGATGCATTAGTGAGTCTGAAAGCCATTATTGTGAACTCATAATGGCTATACCTTGTGTGGAAATTAGAATTAGGGATATCCTTTTCTGCTATCCTCAGTTGATGGTATCTTAACCGAAGATCAATTTTGGAGAACATCTTACCTCCTTTGAGTTGGTTGAACAAGTCATCAATCCATGGCAACAGATAACAGTTATTCATCGTCACCTAGTTCAATCCTTAATAATCGATGCACAACCTCAAACTCCCATCCTTCTTCCTTACAAATAGAATTGATGCTCCCCACAATGATATGCTTGGTTAGATGTAACCCTTCTCTAAAAGCCCTTGCAATTGAACCTTGAATTATTTCATCTCTACAAGTGCCATATGGTATGGAGCCTTATATACTGGCTCTATCCCTAACAATACATCCACTATGAACTTAACTTCTTGAACGGGTGGCCTTCCCAAAATCTCCTTAGGGAATACTTCAAGAACCTCATGGACCATAAGGTGTCTCAGTTACATCGGTGTCTCTAACACTACACAAGTAGAGTAGATATCACTTACGTGCGAGGTTTCTCAACCTGATTAGTGACACAATCCTTACAAAGGGATTAGGTTCCATTCCAATATAAACCCCTAATACCATTTTCTCCTCATAGAACCATACATTCTTACATGCAATCAATCAATGCTTGATACTACTTGAGCATATCCATCCTAAACATCACATCTAATTCACACAACTTCAGCTCCATAAGGTCTAATGAAAATTCTACTCCTCCCATAACCAAAATAACTCCTTGATATAACCTAAAGCATGTAATATTATCCCCAAAAACAAACACAAAATAAGTCAAAATAATATTGGAAGGAGATAAGAAAACTCTAGCTACAAATGTATATGCCATGAAAGAGTGTGATAAACTAGAATCACACATAAGTATAATAAGTAGAGATAATAAGCATATCGGTCACAACATTGGCCTAGCATTCTACTTCTGCTTGACTCATCATATTCAAGCATCCTACTAACCAAACTCCCATAGCAATAGTCTATCCTTGCCCTTACTAGAAAGGGTGAGGCCTCAAACCTTTGTGTTGACTAGTTCGGCTAGCAGCACTGGTTGACAACAAAGGGACTACTTTAATCTATGATTGTGGCTACTAGATCGACCTAGTACTTTTGGCTCTAGTTTCGCTCCTTTGGATGCTACCACTACCCACTCAACACTTATAGGGTCTATGCCCCACCATGCAACATCCATGGCATGTCACCTTGTTACCTCTGTAGTCTTCCCTGGGTGTTTTTTCCCACTTCTCTTATAGTGGTAGTGTCTCTCCTCGACACAACCTCCAGATGACCCTCCAACTAGGGGTACTCACCCAATGCTTCGGCCATATCTAGGTGTCAAGCTACCTTCCAAAAAGGCCTTCTTTCAGCCACCGAAATGATGGCAAACTTCAAACTTCCTCTTAATCCCTTACTAGGCACTCCAGGCTTGAATGACCTAGGATGCCTTCAAGGACTTCTTGTACAGCCCTACCATATATTATGAAGTAACTCCCAACACAAGCTCTTGGTATCAGCTCCACATCCCAATCTTGAAATTGTGAACTTGCATTACCCGATTGGCCTCCACCTCCACAAAAATATAGAGTAAGTCTATCCTCAATGGAAATGCCCTATTGCCAAAGTGCCATGAATTCATAATACTTCTTCATGCGAAGGTGAGTTGGTAGAAAAGAGCTTGTAATGCAAAAATCTTACAAGATTTTTCCTTAGATTTTATACCTTAGGTGGTTCTTGAAAGTATTTATTCAAGGGGTTATTAAGAATTAACTTTATCCTCTCAAATCTCCCCCATTTATATCTTATATTTTTAGTTGTTTTAAGGTTTTGAAACATCAACATCTATCAAGACTCAAGTTGGATCTCATATGCATCAACTTGGTATCAAAGCTTCAGTTCTATCAATGTTCGTCTTATCTTTGTCTTCTCATCAACCTTTTCTAAACCAAACACAAGAATAAAAAAAAATCTTGCTGACCACCCCCTTTTTTGAAGCCTATCCCATATTTTTCTTCATATAATCAATTATTATTCTATTCTTAACTTCCTTATCCTTCAATGGGTGACCTTATTTTACCAAGAGGGTTTATCCTTGAGGAAAAAAACAATTTAAGAAGGTATAGAGCCATCGAGGCTCTTCAAAATGATATCTTAGAAACATTAGTCCCTAATGTGATATGAGATCATTCTAGAAAATCACCCTCATTTCTTAAGCCAATTGGAGATTTTGATCATATTGGTAGTGAGGGTGAAGAAGACTCATTCTCAAGTGATTCCTATATGGAAATAAAGAGGAGGAATAGTAAAAAGGAAGAAAAATTTCATGATGCTAGGGCTGAGGCCTTAGAGTTTGAAGGCAATCACAATCCCGAAGAATTTCTAGAGTGGGAGTTGAGGTGTAGTGGTTTATTTGAGGCCATGGTCTATTCTAACACCAAAGCCTTTAAGGTGGTGGTTCTTAAGCTCAAAATTCATGCCTCCTTATGGAAGGATAATGTAGTTCATAAGAGGAAAAAATAAGAAAAATCAAAAGTTAAGCTTTTGATGAAAATGAATAAGTTGGTGAAGGAGAGTTTCTTTCCTCTTTCTTTCACTAAAAACTTGTGGAAAAAATTATTCTCTTTGAAACAATGGTCATTCAGTATATAGGAGTACGTTATAGAGTTTGAAAAACTCTCTATGATGCTCAATTTGGATAAGCTAGAGGAATGTACTATGTCTCTTTGGAATCATTATTAAGTTTACATGGCTAATGGCATTTTATACATTCAATGTTTATTGTTGTAACACGAAGGTAACTTACCTTATATTATTTATGTTATTTATTTTTTGACATTGTTAACCTACTTATATTTTTTTTTTCAAAATTGTTGAATTCATTTTCAAAAGTTCATTTCAAACATGACATGATTAAAAATTATTTCTTGGTAGAGGTCGAAAAGTTATTACAAAACTATGGAAGAAGCTTAAGAGAGTTTGAGCTAATACCATTTCCCCCTTTTGAGTTTTTTTCAACCATAAAAAATGTATTGATATGTGTTATGACAAATAAACATTGTGTCAATAACTCAATAAAAATCTATATTTTATGACCACTAAACAATGACACGTATATGACACTATAATGAAGGCACCAAGTTAAGATGTAGTTGGATTATTCTTTGTTTATGGGTATGGAGGTATAGATAAAAAATTTATATGGAGGAAATTATCAAACTCTATTATCTGTGAAGGAGATATCATGTTAAATATAGAATCAAGTGGAGTAGCTTCTCTATTATTACTAGATAGAAGAACAACCTATTCTTGGTTTAAGATTCCTATAAATCCAATCGAATATTCAACATGCAACGTCAAACATAGTATTCTACTTGCATTATAAGATGTAAACTCATAATATGGGATGAAGCTCCAATGATGCAAAGATATTTATTTGAAGCTTAGGATAAAACCATGAGAGATATTTTACACTTCAACAATGAGTTTAGTCTTGACAAGCCATTTGGAGGTAAGACATTTGTTCTTAGGAAATACTTTAGACAGCTAATATTTGTGATTCCTAAAGGTACTCGACAAGATATTGTTCATGAAACTCTCAAATATTTATACTTATGGTAAGATTATAAGGTGTTATAATTGAAAAAGAATATGAGGTTGCAAAATCCTAACTCGATTTATAAATGTGCTAAGTTGAAGCAATGTTTGAATTGGATTGTTAGCATTAGAGATGGAACAATTATAGATCCTAATGTTGGTCATGCAACAATCAAAATTTCAAATGATATATTAATAAAATATTCAAATGATCCAATTGCAAGTATTGTGGAAAACACTTATTTAGATTTTACTAGCAATATCATTTATGGCACTTGTTTTTACAATAGATCTATTCTATCACCAACTCTTGATATTGTAGATTGTATCAATAAATACATATTATCAATTAACTTGGCTGAAGAGAAAATATATTTTAGTTTGGATACAACACGCATATCAAATTAAAATAAATAAATAACAATTTAAATACATCACTTAGTGGTGATAGGGGAGGCAATAGGGTAGGGGTAAGGCGGGTCAAATTCCAACTCCAAAAACCTACCACAAAAACAATTAAATATTCCATACAATAAATTAAAAATTAAAAAATAAATTTATAAAAAAAAAACAAAGACATAAAATCCATCCAAGAATATAAAAGGATGGATGGAGGTCATGCATTGAAGAAGAAGAAATGACAAGCTCTAGAAACGAGCTTTTGTGGAGGATTTTAAAGGACTTATAGCAATAATACTCATCGTCGCTATATGTACCCTACAAATGCAGTAAAAAGAAAATATATGCATGACACGAGATCTCTATCATTGTTTTAGTGGGCTATAAATAGCATTGATCGAACTTTTTCTTGGGAGAAAACCTAAAGCGCCCATTTTTTTTCACCAAACATGTCACAACATGGGAAATAACGACAACATAATATTCATCAATTTTTTTTTAAAAAAAGTAATTTATTACATAGGGAAATTTTCATGCTTTATTTGTAGCTTTGACATGTCCTAACTAGAAACTTATAACAACGATGATTTCCCACCAAATTGGCAGTGTCAATAGTATATTTATAGCTACAATTTATTGTCGTTGTAGTTTTCAATAGCGACAATGTGTTGTCGTCATTGTATTTTTTAGTAGCGATGATGTGTTATCGTCATAATAACTATCGTTGCTATATGTGGTTTTTTTTTATGTAGTGCGAGCTTGAGTGTGAAGAATTTGGGTTCGAGCTAGGCTATTGTAAAAATACTTGCAAGAACTACTACCCCGGGAAAGGGTTTTAATAATGGTTATTTTATAGTTTTAATAATGGTTTTAAACCATTACTAAACCACCTGTTATTAAATCTTTAATAACGGTTCATAACCGTTATCAAAGATATAAAAAAACTCACAACTATGTGCATAAGCGTTATATTTAATAACGGTTTTCAAGTAACAACCGTTGTTAAAAAAAGGTTTTAATAACGGTTCATCCATAAAACTGTTGTTAAAAACAAGGTTTCAATAACGGTTTTCAAGTAAAAACCGTTGTGGAAAACCAGGTTTTAATAATAGTTATTACAAAAACTATTGTTAAAAAATAATCGAATTAGGGTTTCAATAATTGATTATGCATTTATTAAACCCTAATACGTATTAAATGAGCATAAATTTGAGATGAAATACATGGTTTTAATAACATTTTTTAATAATAACTGTTATTAAAACTATTGTTTTTTTTAATGTTTTTCCTGTTTTGTTCCTGCCCACATACATAGTTGTATGTTCAAATAATTACCAAATATGCATTGTAAAACAACATCAATTCATAGCAAATCTGCAATAACACCATAATTTCAATTAATCTCTAAGTTGTATGCATGCCTTAATACACCGAACATACTCAAGAATCAAAATGAGTAGGCACACCACAACTCGATAGCTCTACACCCCAAAGTAAAAAATTTATAGATCTAGCCTAGAAGATTGAAAGACGTAGACGAAATACAAACCTAAAGATGCATGTAGAATATATAGATCCCTACCTAATATCGAATGAATAAGTGCACGTACTTGGCCCATTGGTCTCTAACCTCATCAATTTCATCAACATTGTATTGCTGGCCTCGTGCATAGTCATCGGTGAAAAACTATAACGCCCAAGTTTCGATTAATATACAGTTAGCACTTAGGTCAAGTACCAAATATATATGTCATGACTCATTAATGGAAAAATATCGAAAAGCAAACATACATGGCTTGGATCTATGTTAACTGATCTGTTCTGGACTATTAGATCCATTTCTCTACATACATAGTATCCACAATCATCGTTGTTTTGCTGTTGTAGATACTGTCAAATGAATTTAGTTAGCTCTCTAACTATTAGATATTAATTTGAATTAAAATAAAATACAAAATAGTTGTCTTCCTACTTACCATGATAAGCTCATATTGAATATTCTTTGGGTCTGGGATAGTATTCTCACCTCTCCTTTGATACGCCGTACGTAGTACCCTAATAAATAGAGTTGGATACATAATATTGTAAGTATATATACCTCAAATAATGAAAGTAGAATATATGCATAAATAAGCTAATGAAGTAAGAAGTGAAAAGTATACTAACATGTTGATAAATTCCTTCCCACCACGACGAGTGACTTCAAAAGGCACGTCATAGGTTCGAAGGGAATCAAACACATAGACTTTATTAAGATCAGGTCGAAAGTCGTATAAAACTCAATGTTCATTTGCGAGGTGAGGAATGAGATAGAGCTTGTAGTGTACCTCAATCAAAATACGATCCAGTAAATAGTTTATGTGCCTACCCTCTCTTATTGTACTAAAGTCATCTATGTAGTATGGACACACAAACATAATAGAGGACAACATTCCCTCCATCGCAGTGTGATTAGCTACCAACCTATGGACGACAATAACAATGCATATTTGTTAATAACTAACAACTCATATAAGAGGTCATAAAAATTCCAATTGTACAAGTTAAGAGTACTAAAATCTCAAAATGAAATAATACTTACGTGACATAGACGGCGACACCCATGGTTGACATCCATTCCTAATTATAAATGTCACTTATGTCAACCGTCGATACCATGTAAGTAGCATCGTCCCTCCCAACATACTTAGGACGACAATCAATAAAAAATATAATTATCCCTGAGGTAGTTTTGGGCATAAAAATACAATAAAACTATTTGTAACACCCCGAATTTTACGAATAAAAATTTTCGTTTTTAAGCGGAAGCATTAACATAATATAGCAGGTATTACCGCCACACATAGCACGAGTCTAGTCCATACCTTTCTCGTACTACATGCAAGGCTAAGACTTTACATCAAGTAAATTAAAAATTATGGAAATAGATATAAATAGCAGAAGACTTGAATAATTTAGATATAATAACAAAGTATGGAGTACATGCTCCAAATAATACAATATATAAAAAAGCGATAAGTGGGTTAAAAGAGATGAAGAGTCCAAAAGCGATATCCAAAATTTAGGGCACATAACATGTGCGATATTAGATAGAAATGACTATGCGCCCTAACCCCGAGGGTATAAACCCACATCACTCCGCATGAGGAACCTCCTTAAAGTCCGCAGGATCATCATCATATATCTGCGACACAACGTCTACAAATGTGTAGTATCAGTACACATCATGTACTGAGCAACATAACTATCCTAAAGAGATAGCATTGAGTGCGAGGTCCATGCAAAGAAAGTAATAGAGCATATAATAACAAGATAATATCATGCTTACATATATATGTTAATTGAGAACACGAAACTCAACCTTCGAGCATAAAATAATGTAATATGGATATATGGCAGATGGACTCCATTGGTTATTATATTTTATCATCGTGATCACAATCAATTTATTATATTAACTTGAGGATGGAGACTCGAAGAGATCGTAACAACTAATCTAGTACTCGAACGGTACTAGTCCTAGCTGGCCCGCCCAGAAACGTAACCAGACCACCAATAAATAGGACACCTAATCACTTAAGTATGCATACCCACTATAGGGCCGAAATATATCGAGACACCTATAGAGTAGAAGAGGGCCTCTCCGGACCTCGTAAGGCACCCGGGATCATAGAATAGAAAAACACCGAAATGGTACCAAGTGAATACCAAACCTAACTCGAATAGCTACCCCGAGTGATACAAGTCCCAACTCAAGATCTTTCACTTTAAGTGATTAATATTTTATTCAAGGATTTAGCCAATCATAAATTAGGCCCACGTAATAGCACTTAGCTCACATCCATCAACAAAATGACTTTCCATTATTACATCAATTTCAAATGGCATTAAAGCCAAGCGGCATTAAAGCCGGTCAATTTTAAGTGGCATTAAAGCCGAACCAATCGAAGTGGCATTAAAGTCGATCCATTCAAGTGGCATTAAAGCCGATCGATTCTAGAGGCATTAAAGCCAATCCAATTTATGTGGCATTAAAGCCGAATAAGCACACATAAAATAGCAAGGGCGAGAGCTAAACTACTCGAATCCAGGCATATTCATCACGACTATGCTGTAAATTCATCACGACTCTACTGAAAATTCATCACTTCTTCACTAAATATTCATCACTTTTCCAGCAGGTATAAACATATAAAAAGAATCACACAAACCATCTTCTCATTAGATATTCATGCTTAAACACATAAGGTAGAAACATACACATGTCACACAATATTTTTCAAGATATTATTTCATGCTTATAATTAAAATAAATCTATCCACACATAAGAGAACATATAATACACCTAGCACAAAATCCTATTTCTAAAGGTTAGTTTTGTTGCCAAAACTCCTAAGCTCCTTAGCAAAGCTAAAATAAGGAATATAGCAATTCCTTCTCTAAACCACTTTGTCACCTTCAAGAATATAAGGTAAATGAGTTAGATAAACCAAGTTCAATAAATAACAAAAATGGGAAAGAAAGGAATTGGAATGGAAGAAGTGAAATATAAAATATTACTCTTGAATACGGAGGCTTGAAAACCACCACAAAACAACCAATAACCACAAAGGAATGATGGATTAAGGTTTTGGAGGATTAAAGGGGAGGAAATCAAGGAGAAAAGAAGGCATGAAAGGCACGAAATCTTTACTGCAACCCACTTAACCACTGCAGCAAAAACTTCAATGTTGCTCGGCAAGGTAGATAGGAGAGGAAAAAGGAGAGGGTAGAGGAACGATTTCCTTGGTGAGAAGGGTATGTTGATGAGGCATAACATGCAAGGAAAAATACCAAACAAGAATATAGGGTAGAGGAATCAAGGTCGATGCATAAAAGATGCTCGAAGTCACCAAAAAAATCAGCTTTGCTGATTTTGTAAAGCTGGTCGGGAAGCAAAAGTTTGGCTATGAATAAGCATGAGGGATTTCGACTTCAGGGATTTAAATTATATGAATTCATATTATGCAATGCATAATTTCGAAAGAAACAAAAAACACAGGAAAAGGATAACCAGAGAGAGAGAACGAGTTGCTCAAAGTTGGAAAGTAATCAACTTTACACTATGCTACAATCTATGATTTTATGTGCGTTTTGGGATAGGAACGCACGATTTGGCAAAGATAGAGTAGGATCTGATATGGTGGAGTATGGATTTAGTTTTTGGTTTGACCTTGGCCTCACTTGAGTGCTAGGATTAGGGTTGTAAGAGAGATGATAGGCTATGGTTGAGTGTGTAAGAGAAAATGTCATAAAATTATGATTATGGTACTAGTTGCACTTTTTGGTTGGGAGAAAAGTAACCAAGTTACAAATATAGTTTGGTTTGGTTAGGTGACTAGTTAGGATTGGAATATTAGTTAGAGGATTGGTTACAATTTATTTTAATTAATTAAATTGCAAGAAAGCCTAATAATGGGCACTCATTGGGAAAAATATTACTTGAATTCCAAAAATTATAAAAATTTATGAAAATGTTCGGAATAATCTTAGAAACCCAAATATATAAAAATATTAAGTATCGGAGTAGGTTTGATCCTTGACGGATGGAAAATGATCAAAAACGGCAAAAACGGGTAAGTTGCGGAAAAGTGTTTTTTTGCAAATTCATAAAATGAATAATAGGGGTTCAAGTTATCACATATTGATGCGGAATATTTTTATAAAATCAAATATATGAAAATATTTGGTCTCGGAAATTATTTGATGACCAACGGATTAAAAATAGTAAAAACGACTAAAATCGTCTAATCGCGTAAATGAATTTTTCTACAATTTGGCGATTTGGAAGGAAAGGGTGAAACATGAATGAATAGAGTGGATGGATGAACTCAAAAATATTTTTAGATTGATACACAACTTTTGAAGAGATCAAAAAGAGTAAAAATAGAGAAATGAATTGCAATAAATGTATTTTATGCACATGAGAAAAATAATCGACGAAATATCTAAAACTTTACATAAACGGAAAAACATATTTTGAACCAAAAATCGAAATCATATAATAAAATCATAATTGTGAACGAATGTATCTAACATCATCCGCAACGACAATAATTAATTAAATTCAAAATATAAACTCAAAATCGTCGATAAATCCACAAAACGAATCAAAATTAAAATAATTAAATGTTTACAACAAATTACGCTAATAAAATAATTAAATTTAATAAAACTGAATTTACAAAAACGGGGTATTACACTATTTTTGGTGGAGGTTGGCTTTTCTTTGAAGAAGGAATATTTTGTGAGGCAACTGATTTTTCAGATTTAGCTCTCGTTCCTTTAGCAGTGCCCTCTTTTGTGTTGCTCGTTCTACTAGTAACTCGCTTGGTTTAACTAGCAGGAGTAGTCTTCTTTTTTTATTTCTTTTTTGATTCCTTAATTGATAATAATAAATAAAATATGTATTGAGCATATATATATATATAAGAAAAAGGTATGAATAGTGTAACTACTAAACAAGGTCTAATGAAGATGTCGAATGCCAATACCTCTTCAGTAGTGAAACGTATCTGATCCGTAGGCCAAGCCATGAAGCTTCCATGAGCTTCTAACATTGTGGCTGCCTCATCACTCTCTTTATAACAAGGCAAGGGTGCACTGTCAGTGATTGGAGTGTCAATACTCACCGGCCTTGTATTTAGGGCTAAGTTGTACCTGTGGACTATTTGCGTTTGGGTACTGTAACTAATGCGGACCCTTCCTTTCACCAAAAGAGTTGAAAGGTCATTCAATAACAAGTCACATTTATGAAAATCCTAAACAAAAATATTGCACATTATTAACTATTTATTACACCGAATAAATTTAATAATAATTCATAGTTTGTAATGCCTGCCTCAGGAAGAGTAGAAAGGCGTGCATCAGCTTCACAACTATCTTTGACGCTATTTACATTAGGTATGTGAAGCCGATCATGGTCTACTGAATCAAATGGATTATACCCTTGAGATTTAATAAATGACAACTCTTGCTCCATTGTTGCCATCCGTTCAAATGCCATGTTCAATTTTTAGGTGAGGATGGTGACTTGCTCATAAGTGCTACGAGAATCACGAGATTGACTACATATGCTCGTTCTTGTAACACCCAATCCAATACCCCTGTGTCTTCTAGGTGTTCTACAATTCCTATAGCATGAGACACAATGCTATATTGGTCCACCCCATCCCACTACAAGAAACTGGTGCATTAACGACCAATTTAGCGACCAAAATTTTTTCTAGTCGTTATTGATATATTATTAACGACCACCATTAAAAGTCGTTGTTATTGGTATATCTATAGCGACCAATGTATTTTTTAGTCGTTAATCGTTAATTTTTTTAGTCGTTAAAGGCGTTTAAGTCTAATATATATTTATATTTTTTTTATAGTGGAAAAAAGTTAATAATTTTTATCTGTAGAAAACATTTATGTCTATGAATTTATTTATTTTTATGAGATCAATAAGATCTTTGAAAAATTTTATATTTAAAATTTCTGCAACATCTTTAATATTTCTTTTTTATGTTTTTCCCATTTTTATTTACGGATGACATTTTTATAAATATGTTAAATTATTATTATTCACTTAAATTTGTATAAAAAGAAAATTTATTTCTTGGATCTTTACCTAATGGTTTTTATTAAATAAAATTCAGATAAAATTATTCATTATCATATTTTAGATACTTAAAAAAAAAAAAAAAAAAAAAAAAACCCAGCGACCGGTCCCCGTCCCCCTTTTCTTTCCTACTCTCTCTTCCTTTCCCATTGCTTTCACCTGCGTTGAGGCCCGACCCCCTGCTTCCCTTCTCCTTTCCCTTTCCTGCCTCTGCGTGCATTCTTCGGCCACTACCTCACCACTGCAACACAACCACTGGACGACGGCAGCACGGGAGCGAGGCGGCAGCAGCAGTGGTCGGACGAGTAGCGCGAGCAGGGAAGCAGAATGGGTCGCTCGACCCTGCTCCAGCGCCATTTCCACGACACCACCGCGACGCCACCGCCGGCCACCTCCAGCGACGTCCACCATCGACGGAAGTTCCTCGACCTTTGACGAATCTCCCGTGCCCTTTATCTGCCCTATTTTGGCTGATATTACTTGGTATAAATTATCCTAAACCCTAACTTTTGTTTGATTAAATTTCTATGAATTAGCTTTGATTATGCTAAATTATCTGCTGAATTGAATATGTGTGTGTTGTATGATTGATTTAGATGGGTTAATTATGTGGTATATGCTTGATTGAGCAGAAACCCAAATGAGGTGCTCTAGGGATACGCACCAAGGAAATCTCATATTTAGGAAACATACCTACCTTCTGTTCCAGAAAAAACTACTCTAACTTCTTGTTGTGGGTGCATGTGTGATGGGTGAATATGCTAGAAACACTTTTGGGGCTTTTAAGTGATTTTTTCCTCTACTAACAGAAGTAAGGTTGCGTACATCTTTTAATTTGATTCATTTCGGATATCATATTAACCTTATATATATATATATAAATTCCAATATCACATTGACATATGACTGCTTTATATTGTAGTAT
The DNA here is from genome assembly GCA_039764185.1 of Tamarix austromongolica. Classification (NCBI taxonomy): domain Eukaryota; kingdom Viridiplantae; phylum Streptophyta; class Magnoliopsida; order Caryophyllales; family Tamaricaceae; genus Tamarix; species Tamarix austromongolica. The sequence continues at coordinate 72,612,666 of CM077816.1, read as the reverse complement.
ATCATATATTGTTGTTGCTCTCATGTTTGATTAAGAAAATTAGTTAAGTATAAAAAAAGAAAACTCAACTGCATATATATTCTATAGAAGGCATTGGATTCCTTATTTCTATAGCTAGGCAAATGTAAATGTAGAAACCCAAGTTAAACAGGAAAGGGAAATTTTAAAGAAATCGGAACTAGTTGAGGAATAAAAAATAAGAAGGTAGTTTGTATGACTTCTTCTATTAATATTTTTTTTGTTAATTTAAATTAAAAATAGAAGAATACCTATATTTGCATTGACAATTATAGTAATTGTACATAAATAGGTCAAATACAATTGATGAGTGCTTACCTTTATTTTTTTCTTCTATATATATATATATGTATGTATCTCTTTCTAATGGGTAGTTTCGATATTAGTTCAAGTATAGACAATTGTAGAAACAAAAAATTAACTTATAATATATACCTTTACTGGTGCGCCAAAAGTAAAGAAGCAACAAACATAGTAGGCTACAGCTGATGATGGCAACATATTAGGTTGTGTTTGGTATTGGGGTAAAACAGGTGTAAAAATACAAGGGAAATTATTTCCCTTTTCTTTTATGTTTGGCATGGGGGAAAAATGTTTTTGGAGTAAAATTATTCTGCTGGGTCAGGGAAAATTATTTCCCGATCGGACCCTTGGGTAATTATCTTCTCCCTGCCTGTGTCTTCTGAATCTTCTCTCCTTCGGCGTGTCTTCTCTGCCTCGCAAGAATCTTCGACACCAACCATTGTCACTTGCCTCTGCCTCGCAAGAAATAATTTCCCTACATCAATCGATTAACCTAGTGACCTGTCTTTTTTGTTTTGTTCTCGTCAAATTTATATACGACTCATTATTCATGTTGATTTATGCTAACCATCTCCCTCTTCTCCTTAGGAACTGATTCTATTGACCAATTAATTTCATGGAGCTTCGTTGACTTTTTTGTTGTGCTATCAAATCTAATATATACTTCTGCTAGGTATTCTGAGGATGTGGGAGCAGCCAACTCAAGATTATGAGAAGCAGCTCTGAACTGGTATGTATGTTCAGGCGGTCTTGGGACTAAAATAACGTAAATAACTTGATTTGGCTGGCAATTGCAACTTAGAATTGCTAGTTGTTCAGTGGCAATAGTGTCAATCTCTGCTATTTGTTTTCTATTTGGTCCTTGGGTGTTCGTTGTAGTTTATATTTCTAAGTTATAGTTGAGAGTGCGCTGACCATTTCGTATCTGCTCACCCCATTTGCTCATAAATCTGATATAAATAATACATATTTATTTTATTCCATGTGGACATTCATGAAATCAAGTGCTCGAAACAGATAATCAGCTGCTTTGATTCTGTATTTTTTTAATCATACAGGATAAGAGAATTGAAATAATATTCTTTTAAATTGAATCTCTTGGTGCTGTTAGTTGTGGATAATTGAGTACTGAAGCATATGCGATAACTTGTTTTCTGCGCATGGAATGGATCAAATATTCAATTAAACATGTGCATTATCTATATGTGCAAAAAAACACCAGAAATATTCAAATTGAATAATGGTCCAATAAATGTCGAGTAGAATGCATTTCAAGGTGTGGCTAATGTATTGTACTCTCTTGACAACAAAAGGATGTCCCAGAGGCTGTGAAGGGTAGAAAAGAATCAGTGAAGAAAATTAAGAGCTGGTCTTTGGGCAAATACTTTGGTTTTACTGAACATATATATACCAATAAGGACAATATTGTTCACTCTAACGAGGATACTCTTAATGCCTTACAAATGTGTGCATAATCAGGAAGTGTTACTAATCTTTCAAATTACTAATAAATCAAGCTTATTAGTATTAGACAATTTACTAATAAATCTATTCTTACACATACCAATTCTACTAGTGATCTCTCAATTAAGGGGAGAAAATGGTGATAAGAAAGGGACTTTCCTAGCAGTGGTACACCTAAGTACCTGAGAAGAAGTTTTCCTTTAGGGAGATGGAGCAAAGAGAATAAGTGATCTTTGGTGTAATTTTTTTTCAAGACACCATTGAAAATGTTACTCTTTATTGGATTTAATTGAAGACCTAAGATCCTTGAGAATTTTTTTTAACACATCATAGAACACTAAAACTGAATATGTATCCCCCTAGAAAAAAAGTAAGAGATTATTAGAAAAAAGAGAGGCTAATGTATTGAACCTTTTTGCACTTATGATAACTAGAGAAAATGTGATTTTCCCATAGATCTTTTAAAGCCCTATGAAGATATTCCATGGTAAGAACAAATAGATATAGGGAAAGAAGATCACCTTACCTTGCCCCTCTTCTAGCTTTAAAAGGTGGATGATGAATACCATTGAAACCATAATGTGGCTTTCAAACTAAGGTGGGAAGTTGAGAGAGAACATAGTTGCTTTCAAGAAATACCAATTCATAGTGTCATACTCTTTATGCATATATAAGTTGATCACGTAACACAAGGATAAATACTTATTTAGGCATCCATTTACCATTGCAAATATCATAAGGATGTTTTCATAAATACTCCGACCTTTCACAATAACAACCTATGAATGACCTATCAAGTAAGGCATTGTAAGATTGATTAACTTTGTTAACAAATAACTCATTTCTTGGCTTTGAAGAGTTTCATAGCCACAAGTTTTCCTATAACACTTGCAACCATGAAGATATATAAACACATCATCATATCAGCACTATATAAAATGATAGATGACAATTTTACCAATGAAAAATGCAATCGAAAGGGCTCACCTTTATTGTTTATTGTGATATTTTTTTTCTTTGAATATGATATGCCATTGTTTATTTGATACTTATATTAATTATTATTTTTATATTTCTATTGTTGCAGATTCAACTCATTTTGACAAGCTGACTAAGTCTATTAGGTTCGGTGAATAGGACGATTAATTTTTAGGTGGCTGCTTATCATGATATTTGTGTAATACAATGATATCCTGTAGTTCTTTTGTAATATATTTAAATTTCATCAAATATTTTGTTGTACCAGGCATTTAATACAAACTATTTGTATGAATATTTAGTTGAATGTTTGTAGGCAAGTATTTAGAAAATTATATTCATGTGATAAAAGGGATATATATGGATATAGGTACAGGGTTTGAGAAGATTGTAATGGATATATATATATATATATATATATATACACAGGTGTAGGGTTTGAGAAAAATGTTGAAATGCCAATTATATTCTTGAATATATAATTATGGCATTTGCGACTAATAAATTATGTCGCTAATAATAAATGGATTTTAGTAGTGAAGGAAAAATTAGTCGGTATTGGTGTGATGATTATTTATTTATTTAATTACAAAAAAAACTTGATTGCCAATATTATTTACAATGATATATTTTTTCCGTCACTATTGTTTATAACGACCAACATTATACGTCGTCACTATTGCTTATAGCGACCAACATTATAAGTCGTCGCTATTGCTTTAGCGACCAACATTATAAGTCGTCGCTAAAACAATAGCGACCAACATTATATGTCGTCGTTATTGCTTTAACGACCAAAAAATTTCGGTTGGTCGTTAAAGCCTTTAGCGAGGGAGCAATAACGACCACCGACGACCAACAATTTATTTGGTCGTTATTGACGTTAGCGACCAAATTTTGGCCATCAACGACGAAATTTGTTAGTCGTTAAAAGCCTAGTTTTCTGTAGTGTCCTCACCATTTGACGTTTCAAGTTCGTTCTGTAATGTATATAATATATGTAAATTTAACTTATAGGAATAAGTATAATATAATATTTTTTCTAAAAGAAAACTAAATAGGGTTCTAGATATCTACAAACTTATAATTTTTATGGCTGCAACATCTACATATTCATTAATATATCCATCTCTTATTACTCTAGCCTTCTTCTATAATGTACCAATATTGATGGATGAGGTACATGGGTACAAGTCTTGGGTTAGGAGCTACAAATCAAAAAAATATTCTTAATTAATAATATTATTATAAAAATTTTATATTTACATGTAAATAGATAAATCACAAAATGCATACCAACTCCTCTTCAAGGCCCGCGTAGCCTTTGCGAGCCATATTATGCCGATATTTATTTTGATTCACAATCTCTTTATTTTTGGTATTTTTTTCCTATGTGACAAGCCAAAACATAGTCACATGGTTATTTCAACATTAAGCGTAATACTGGGATGGATACAAAAAGTTTAATTGTTATCTAACAAATACCTTAAAATCCCCCGTAAGACAATATGTAATAAATTGTTTCCAACTTTCTTCATCGATGAAACCGTATTGTTTGGGTTGGATTCTGCTATAGAGAATCATCCCTCTTTCTATACATTTTCCTACGAGCTAAATATGACCTAAATATTCTTAGACGCTCCCCACAATGTCTAAGAAGCCATTTATTCCTACTCTCAGGGACATTGAACACTCTCTACAAAATAAGACATGTAAATGTATACTGATGTTAATGTAATAAAATTAATAACATTTGACATACAAAAATGATTACATAAAATAGAAAATTTATCGTGATTTCCTGCCAAATATTATCCTTATGACCTTTTGGAACCTGCTTGCAATTATTATAGGAGTAGGAACACAGTTATGGGTCACAAGTGAAATATAAGCAAGAACATGTCTACGTAAGAGCCAATGGGAAGATTATAAGTATTCCATCCCAACTCGACTAGTTCTCCTTTATTTTTCATGTCTATGATGATTCTCATAATCGTAGGTCCTCTTTTCCCTTCTTCATCATTGTTGTCCCTATCAATGTTTTTTTTTTTTTTTGCCATATCTCTACAAAAAATTAATAAGTAAATTATGTTAAAATGCTATATATTGAGCGAATGTTATGTATTGAGCATAATGTACCATTATATTATCGATATGAATCATGCTTAGAAAGAATTAATGTCAAATGTATCATGCTATTATATATATATATATATGAATCATGCGTTTCCAAAAAGATATTAATAATAACCCTAACCCTAATTAACCATAATAAACGATAAACCCTAACCCTAATTAACCATAATTTATTATAATAAAACCTAACCCTAAACCTCATAAAACCCTAATCCTAAACCTAGATAACTATAATTAAACCACAATATATAAATCATATTATTATTATTATTATTATTATTATTATTATACACAATTATTTCTTTCTATTTAATTATTCACTTTTATATATTCCTTATTTTCTATATCTGTTTAATCCTCATCAAATAACAATCATTAACATATACATCTCTAATTGAAATTTTCATTTAATGATGTGCATATGTAAAATATATTTTCATTTCATTATATGACATTTTCTATATCTTATAGCTAGTGTCCTATATTTATTAATGAAAATATGTGTGTATATATATATATATAGTTTTTATGAGTGACATTATTAATAATTTGAAGTCTTTTATTTCTCTTGCTTCATATATAATTCTACACTCTCATGCATGTTATATATCTATATATGTAAATATCTCGGCCAACACATGCATTTGTTAATATATAACAGTAACGCAACAAATTCAACAACGAACAACAACATGTTTTACCAACACATTTTCAAACGACAAACCATAAATTTTCAATAACAAACAAATGCAACCCTGTAGCAACATGCATGCATTTATATATATAAGTAGAGAAAAGGCGACGAGCGGAAGAGCAAACACATATGTAAAGGGAACGGCGGCAAGCAAGAAACCGGTTGAGAGCAACAACGACCTACAAACACAGCGGAGGATGAAGGTACAAGTGCTGGCTAGGTTTGGAACAATGACAACACGCACATGCAAAGCCAACAATGGTAGAGGGGTGGTGGAGAGTTGGCGGTACGAGGGTTTCCCTTACTTGAGAGGAGCCGGAGTGGTAGTGCACGGTGTGGTGCGAGGGTTTGCAAGGAGAAAGAGAGTAAGAGAGAGAAGGTGCAGAAAGTTTGGAATTTTTGGCACGAAATAGAATAAAACGAAATAAGAGGCGGATTTTTGGGTTTTAATAACAGCTCCTAGAGGAACCGTTATTAAAACATCCGTGCAAATTTTAACATTGCCCTTTTAATAACGATTTTGAACTATAACCATTATCAAAACTATCCCGCGCATTAATTTTCACCCGTTTGACAACGGTTTTCGAACCAGCGTTATTAATGTCCCGTTATTATTTCTCTTTTTTCGTAGTAGTGAATGGCTCATTTAACACAAAAGCTCACAAACTAGTTTCTAAATGAGCTAAGCCCAACCAAGAATGGTTTGGAACCCTACGTGTGACCCTCTGCAGCACTCCAATTCGTTATTAGACATACAGGCAAGGCTGCAAGTGTTCAGCAAAGGGTGTATATATATCATGTCTGATTAGGTTATATCCGTTTTGTTCAAACATAAAGTGGCATGGATTGAAAAAATCCATCTGTCATTTTGGTTGTCCGAGATCTGTTTTAACGTGGCTACATTTAATTACCTATCTAACCCACAAAACTCATTGTGTCCTAACACATAAGCTAAACCCATTATCATGTCAGGCTTGTGTTCATTCACGCACCTTATAAATTAATTAATGCCAACGAAGTACTACAAAATATGGTGCAAATATGAAACATGCATCATGATTCTAGAATAATATTTCCTTGCAAATAGAGCACCTATAACCATCAGCGATAGGTATCTATAATTAAACCAACAACAGAAGCAACGGTAAATGAAAACATGGACGAAAACTTGTGAGCCTGCAGTATGTAAGTTTGGACTGTGGGGTTCAGATAGTTCTGGGGAGAGTACCGTTGAATTGTTGAAAGAATTAATGTACGGTTTACGATATCCAAAGTGTTTTTCCACACTAGGTCTGTAATTTAATCTGTTTGAGAACCTGTTTACTTATTTATTAACTGTGTTGGGTATACAACCTTTTTCATAGTAAAAAAGTCATTTTGTTCCAAAAACGATGCTTTAATGGTATTAGGCGACGGATTTCAACCAGTAGGTCTCGTAGTATCGAATTTAGGTGGTTACTTACATATAATAGAGTTTTTTTTTTAAATAAATAAAGTACCAAAAGGCCACTCTAGTCCCTTTTTCGAAGTTCTATTGTACCAGTTTTTTAGTTATTTTCTCCTCGAGAGAGCTACAGATCCCTAATCAGAGAAAGCGATGCGGCGATCCCACTTAAACAAACAACTCGCGTTTAACTTTACCAGATTTGCAACTGAGGTACGCAACATATATATATATATATATATCAAATAAAGCAAGGAAGCGAATGAAAAAAAAAAGAAAAAAAAAACTCAGTTTCATCGCCGAAGAATGTAAGAAAACCCGAGATGAAATTGAGAGTAAACGCAAGGTCAAAACAATATTGAAATACAAGTAGACACGATAATTAATACAAATACTCTATGGAAGAAGACTATATCATTATATCACTTCGTTGCTGTATGGAAACCACCTGAAGCTGACAGAGGGGACCACATGAGTTGAACAAAATCTACATATGAGGCTCGTGTTTAATAACACAAACAAAAGCCATTTGCTGGTACGGACGTACGTTTGAAGAGTCGACTTGCATGCATGTATTTGGAGCGGGAGCTAGCTTATATATTTATAAGCTGGCCGATTAAGGATTATAACTCGGTGGCTCGTCATGGCCAGCACCGGGGCTGCGAGCCCCCGGACTGGTCGGACGAAAAGCCCGTGGTTCATACATTTTGTAGCGATTGGTCCCGACCAGAACACTAGAGCTAGTAGGAGGAGGAAGAGGAGGAGGGGTGGCAGATGGGTGAAATGCTACTCTGTCTGCATCGGTCATAGGGGACGGAGGTCGTTGTGCATTACCAGCGAAACGCAGTCTTGGCGTGGCTGGCGGCTGCCAAACGCCTCGATGCCTCGACGCCTCTGCTCGTGAGCCAGATTGCTGAAGTTGTAAGACGAACAGCAGAAAGACGAACGAGGTACGGATCAGTTTCCATGGACTTGGGTGGTAGGAGGCCGACGGCATCTTTTCCCCCCACTGTCCTCTCCTCTCCGCGTGCATGTTTCTCGATCGGTCGGTGGATTTTGTTTCTGGGTTGGTGTTTCAGCTTCGCCAAATCAATGGTAATGTGGTGTCTTAGCTAGGAGTTGAATTAATGAGTGTAATAGAGGGAGTGCTGCCTTAAATGGGAGAACTCGAGTCTATTTATTGAGATCCGAATGGGAGGGAGGATCATCAACATGTGTCGGCTGGCCGCGCTTAATTCACTATCTATATTATATGATTTTTAAGAAATCAATGAGTATTGTATGCACATGGTTGTTGCTCTTTTCTTCTATTTTTTTTATAAAAAAAAAATTAAAATAAAGATATTTATAGGAGAATCCGGCTCCCCGCCATCCTTCCCTCCTACATTTGCTACTCTCTACTCCTCCGGAATTTCTCGTACTCTTTTCTTTAATTGCAAGTTGTTGCGTTCGTACATGATTATCAATTCAGAAGACTATAGCACCGAGAGAGGGACTGGGATTAACATGGGAATATTTCCAAAATAGGAAAGATACCCTAATTGACTCATTCCTGACTGCTGTAAGCCGTCCCTCTGAGTTTTTAAGGAAAAGAGGCTGTCCTATGGATATTGATTTGACAGCACTGAAGCAGCCAGCCACCATCCAGCCATTGGCACCGCCTTCCCTCCCTCCCCCATCCCATTTTTTCACTTATATTTTATTCATTTCATGCATATATTCCACTAAGCTACTTGACGGACTGCTGTAATGTGCTTTTTTTCCTGTTTAGCTGAAATCAAGAATGCTTGTTAGCTTTCTTATTTCTTTATCCTTTTTTATTCGTCGATAAACCCGCCCTCGCCCCCTTTTTTTTCCCCTCCCTCCTTTTCTTATAGTCGACCGAGATCTGATAGATTAAGAATTCGCAGAAAGTGAACCCTCCAACCTTATGTCTTTTCTTCCTCCACGCTTTTGCCATTCTTCTTGTTGAATATGGAGACTCTTTAGAATAAGGCGCTGTCTGTAAAATTATAGAAACCATCAGCCTTTAGCATCCCTTCATGAGTTTCCGGTTAAGGAAGGGCATGACATGGAAATCCTAAGTAATACCTCTTTGATAATGCGCTCCCCCACCCCCCCGCTCTTCAGAATTTATTCCTCGACAATGGTATGCTTGCTTGATCTCCCTTTAAAATTAGATCAGGTATATAGTTATGGTTAAGAAATTAATGATAATCCTTCGTGGGTTTGTCATCATATATCCCTTATTAATATATAGTTTAATTTTATAAAATTATTCTTATTATTTTATAAATAAAGTATTTTATATTTTATGTATATATTAATTTTTGGTATGGTCCATATTAAATAGATATTAAGTTTGGCCATAAAATTTATATTATACTATTATATATTAGTAAGTCAGCCCAATTTTATATCTCTATATCTAAATATTAATTATAGAATTAGAATTAACTAAATGTGGATACAATTATGTGTGTGTCATATGATAGAGAAATAAAACGAGATAATAAAGTAATTATTTAATTTATTTATCTTAATTTCTAAATGTAAAAATAAGGAGGGAAATGCAAAGTTGGTTACAATAACCAACTTCACATTCTCATTTGCTAAGTAAGTCTTTAGTGCACAAAAGATATGGTGTCATTTTATTTTACTTTTTCGGTAGAAAAAAAAAGTGCCCTTTCTTCATCTTTTCTTGTAGATTTTTGTGTAAAATCGAAGAAGAAGAAGAAGAAATCTAAGAAAAGTCGTTATTCTCATTCCTCGTAATAAATATGCACCATTGGGTTTGAGGAAAAAGGGAGTGGAACTACAAAATTTGACTCCAAAAATCATAAATTATAAATTTAGTATAGTTAATCCCATCAATGGCTAGAGATATGCTATATATATATATATATATATATTTTATATATAGTATTCTATAATCTAAATTCTGCATAAAGTTCGTTATTTCATGTATTAGGATTTCACATGAATTTTAATTTGATTGTGCATGAATGTATATTAATAGTATATTAATTATATGATTTATGCCATATTATTTCCTAACATTTGGTATCAGAGCTAGATAAGGCCTTTCTCTTGATCGATATTGGTGTTTGATTATGGTTTTCAATGGCAAAAAAAAAATTGATGGAGAGAACAACCATGTTTGTCATTCTTTTTCAACAAAAAACTAAAATGAGTGATCGATGGGGCTTGATCGCACACTCCACAGAGGGGCATTGTACGCTTGTTGTCGTCTAAGCTACGCTCATTGTTTGATATACAACCATCTTCATTTTGTTATATTATTTCACTGAGCGTCTAATATGATGTTGACATAAAACTTAGTAGTAGCGTGCCATACATGATAACACACGCTATAACCACTTGTGGTAGTTGAGTCTTGTGTTTGTTTCAAGAACTATTTGATTGATAATGTGCGATAGTGGGTAGCATTTTTTGGCTTATTTTTGTTCCTCATGGCACGATTAAGCCATACTCTCAACCTTAAGCCATATTTGGCTTCTTCTTCTTTTCTTTTTTTTTTTACGATTGTATACCCATGTACCTTAAGGCCATGTTTAGATTTTTTTTTTAAATTTTATTTATTTAAGTATCATATATAATAGTATAATTTTAGATGCTTTTGGACTTAGCCACAACACTCCAATCATATAAAATTATACATTAATGTGTTTAATTTAATTTGTCACATATGGTTAATATGATACTAATTGTAATAAATTTTATGAATATAATAAGTGTTGTCCTATAGGATATAGGATTAAAATATCAAGTCATTATTCTCAATTTTTTCATGGTAATTGAAGGATTATGGGATGAATTAATAGTTTTAATATTGAGATGCATGAGTCTATTTCAATTAAATAATTACTCTATAGACACTTTTAAAGTCTTTGATTCATGCTAATTATGTTTTTAATATGCGATACATTGGTAGTGTGTGTGTGTGTGTGTGTGTGTGTGTGTGTGTTTTGGCTTCAAATTGATTGTAAGCATGTATGTGTGTTTAAATTTTGTAGCAAATTATCCTAGTTTATATTTGACGTCTGATCTTAACATTGAGGTCCCTGAGTTGAAAGGGCCAACTATAAGGTTTGAAAGAAGAGGATTCTCCTTAAGCTTAGTTGGTGTGACATGGATGAGGCTATTGAATATCCAAAAGCTTGCAATCACTAAGGAAAGCACTGATGAGGAAAAGGTTGCACATGAGCAATAGGTAATTAGATAAAAATGTATAATGTTTTTATATATATATTTAAAATCTTTATGTGTGTGTGTGTGTGTGTGTATAAATGTCTTTTTAAGATGTTAATTAGATAAAAATGTATAATGTTTTTATATATATATTTAAAATCTTTATATATATTTATATATATATATATATATAAATGTATTTTTAAGATGTTAATTATATAAAAATTTATAATGCGTATATATATATATATATATATATATATTACATGCATATAAAGAAAAAGATGTCTTTTTAAGATGTTAATTAGATAAAAATGTATAATGTTTTTATATATATATTTAAAATCTTTATATATATATATATATATATATATATATATATATATATATAAATGTGTGTGTGTGTGTGTGTGTCTATATATATATATGTTTTTTTCCATTAGAGGCTTGCTTAATCACCATTAAGATGTCAATGGCTTGTTAAGGACTATAGAAGAATAGTTCATCCAATCTAACAAGGCCTTAGCTAGTATATTGATAATGAAGTTTTCATCCATAAAGTTCATTACTATTAGGGGTTTGTGTGTGCACTTCATGAAAATTAGGGATTTGGTAGGCTGACAGCATACCCAAAGTCACTAGAGGCTGACATGTATAATGTTTTTCTGGTTCCTTTCATCTTGAATACACTCCTAAAGGAATATACACCATTTAAAGTCACCCACCACACACAAAAGGAAAAACGGTCAATCAATGAACTCATGACCATGTGTGTACAAGAGGAGGAAAGAATTTTTATGGATCATAGCAAGATTATGATGATAAAACCAAGGGTAAGAAAAGCAAAACAGAAAGTAATCCAAAAAGATAAAGGAAAAATACCACCCCAAGATGAGATAAAGAAGTAGTCTGGGTATTACTTTTGTAAGCAGAAGGGAATTTTTTTAAATATATATATATATATTTAAATTCAAATCAAATTTTTAAAAAAAAAGGTTTACTCAAAGGGAGGGAGAGGATTACAAGGAGAATTTATTTCCTGTGTCCACTAAAGTATCCTTACACATATGTATGGCATTAGTCACTCATTTTAAATTTAAACTACTAAAAATGGATGTGAAAATGGAATTTTTAAATGGCAGGCTTGAGGAGGACATATACATGAAACGGGATAAAGGGTTATCCTCTCACGAAGATAATAATCCTATATAAAATCTTAAGAAAGCCATATATGAACTGATCAAGGTACATACATCGAGGTCAGTGGGAGTAAGGTTTGTTTCTTAGTTTGATATGTAGATGACATTCTACTTGCATATAATGATAAAGGGATGCTAAATGAGATGAAACAACTTTTTTTCTAAAAAATTTGATATGAAGGATATAAGTGATGTATCTCATGTCATTAGCATTAGGATTCATCGAGATAGATTCCTATGGATGTTAGGATTATCTCAAGAAGCATATATCAATAAGGTATTAGAAAGATATAGGATGGTAGATTGTACACCAAGTGTGGCTCCTATTGTCAAGGGTGACAAATTGTAGTTAAGTCAATTTCCAAAAAATAATTTAGAGAGAGATTGTATGAAGAACATCCCATATATTTCTATAGTTGAAAGCCTTATGGATGCTCAGGTTTACACAAGATCTAACATTATATATGTTGTTGAGGTGTTGGGGCATTACCATAGTAATCTAGGAGTTAGCCGCTGGAAAGTTGCAAAGAAAGCTCTGGGGTATCTAAAAGAAACTAAGGACTATATGCTCATGTCTCATCATGTTGAGGATTTGGAGATAGTAGGCTATTTGGATGTAGACTTTGATGGTTGTGTAGATTCATTCAAGTCTACTTCTGGATTTATTTTCCTACTAGCTGGTAGAGCAATATCCTAGAAAAGAAAAAACAGGAATGTGTAGCCACCTCTATAATGGAAGTATAACTCATCTCATAATTTGAAACCATAAAACACGTGGTGTGTGGTTAAGAAATTTCATATTAGGTCTTAGAATAATAGATTCTATATCAAACCTTTGATGCTTTAGTGTGATAATTCAGTTGTCATATTTATCTCAAGAAATAACAAAAGTGGTAGTCATGGAATTGTCAAAAGTAGAAGGAGCGTGTATTGTTATGATAAAGGAACGTGTTTCAAAAGTAGAAGTGAACTTAGAACACAGAGGCGCTAATTGTATGTTAGCTGATTTTTTAACTAAGGGCATACCACCAAGCAAGTTTAAGGATCATGTTTATAATATGAGTGTTGGACCCACTATATGATTGTATTGTTATGATACATAATGATGTTATTTAAATAAAATTGTGGTTGGTTCTCATTTGCTTTGTATACATATGGTTTATTGAGAAATAACACATTCAGTGAAGGACCTTGAATAAATATTTGGTTTATTCATAAAGTTAAAGTTGTTGGTAAAATTAATACATTGTGATACATGAAAGATAACTTTTAAAATGTTAAAAGCTTTTCACCATGATCTGTGTATCAATGTTACCATTCAGTTTATACTAACATAAGAAGACCATGTTGATAATCTAATTTATATACACCAAGTGGGAGAATGTTAATATATATTTTAGTTTTATAAAATTATTGTTAGTATGTTATAAATAAATTATTTTATATTTTATGTATATATTAACCCTTAGAATAATCTATATTAAATTAGATATAAAGTTTGACTATAAAGTTTATATTACATGATAATATGTTAGTAATTATGCCTAACATTATATCTCTCTATCTAATTCTTAATAGTAAAATTAGAAATAAGTAAATATGGATGCAAGCATGTGTGTGTTCTATGATAAAAATAAATAAAAGGAGATAATAAATTAATTATTTAATTTATTTATCTTAAATTATAAATTTAAAAATAAGGAGGGAAATGCAAAGTTGTTTACAATAACCAACTTCACACACCCATTTGCACGTAAGCCTTTAGTGCACAAAATATGTGGTATCCTTCTTCCTTCTTTTTTCTTTTTCTTTTTTTTGCAAAAAAACAAAAGTGCACTTTTGAACATACACACACACATCCATTAGAGAGAAAAGAGGCTTCCTCTTATTCAATTTTTTCTTATTGATTTCTATGTGTAATCAAAGAAGAAAACAAAATCTAAGAAATGTCATTATTACCATTCATCGTAATAAGTACACATTATCAAGTTTGAGAAACAAGAGAGTGAAACTATAAAAATCAACTCCAAAAATCATAAATTACAAGTTTGGTACAATTAATTCCACCAATGGCTAGAGGTATGTTATTTATATAATTTAAATATAGTATACTATAATCTTAATTTCGTACAAAGTTTGATATTTCATATATTAGGATCTCACATGAATTTTAATTTGATTGTGCATGTATTCTTATTAATAATATGTTAATTATATAAGTCATGCCATATTATTACCTAACATGTGTTCCATCCATACACTCATATGAGATTTTCTTCCACTGGCATTTTTTTCTCTTTCAAGTTAACGATTGATCACTTGATCTTTTATCCTTTGCCTTCAATAGATCAACACTACAATAATGTTAGTCTTTTACAACAACATCTTTTACAACAACTAAAGTCATCACAATAAATACGTTTACTATAACAGCAGGTCATTAATAAAGGAGTAATTTGACAAGTTGGAAAAATGAAGCTACAATGATGACGGGAGTCATCGCTGACTGATTATTGTAGTGTCAAGCAATTAAATTTATTCTAACATTGTAATATTTGAAATTAATTTTTGAGAAAAACAAGGTATAGCAACAAGTTGTTGTAGTATCATAAAAATATTTCTCTCCCACCTTTTCTAGCATTAAAAAAAAGGAAAAAAAAACTCTCTAACAGCAATATATCATTGCTATAGAGGGGAGTCATCATTGTAGGGTGAGGCAAAAAAAAATTTCCTTTATAAAAATTGTTGCAGAAAAATTTGTTAGTTATGGTATATTACAATGACTAGTCAAAGTTACAGGGTATAGTGTCACTACAGTATATTTAACCAAAATGTTGTTGTTCATTTAAATGAAGACCTGCCGTAGAGGAGGAAGAGTCGCTATAATAGAGGTAAGCTATAAAAATGAAATAAACCTATCAGTCATCGTCCTCACCATTACTCTGCCTTATTTTTTCATCGCTGCATTTTCATTTTCCTACCTCTCTCTCGCCCATTTGGTAAGTAATGGCTATAATTCTTGTTTTTTGTTAATTTTTGTCAAAATTTTGTGTATTATTGTTAGTTTTTACCTTTAATGTTTTTTTGTGTGCATGTTTTTCTTGATTTCCATAGTAGCCACCACTATTGCCGCCTGACACCACCTTGCATTGCCTTCTCCTCATCCTTATCTAGGCTTAATCTTTATTATTTACTATTTATTTTAGTTTATTTTGATTTAATTATAAATTTATTAAAGCTAACAAATTGTTTGCTTAATTGTTAGTTTAATTGTACGTCGCTGGAGAAGTGTGCGTGGCCATATCGCAGCCGCCTTCTATTGCTCTATATTTTTTTTTTTAATGTGTGTGTGTGTGTGTGTGTGTGTGTGTACATATATATATATATATATATATATAATACCACAAATTTGATGAAAGTATTATAAGAATTAATATGACTACTTATATCAATATAATATATCATCATTTTGGTAATTCTGTCCTAAGACCCTATTGGAAAGTTTTGAAAATTTTCTAAAAGTTTATCAAAATATACATAAGTGAGAACAAAGCATGCTAAATAAACTTGTATTGATGTATAAGGTGAACCAATCAATCCGAAAGCACTCCGCATGGTTGTATCAACTAGAAGTGTTACAATATATATATATATATATATATATATATATATATATATATATATATTTGTGTGTGTGTGTTATTGTTAAATATGGGTTTATTGTTAAATATTTTGTTGTGATATGTTATTATTATTAAATATTATATGAATGTTGGTTATAGTAATTATATGTTGATGTATTTATTGTGATATATGATTGGGATACAGACACACATATACACAAACATATTGTGATAGATATATGTGGTGATAATTGTAATGCATTTATTATGATTGTTAAAGTATTATTGGACTTAGATAAAGTATTGTTAAAAGAGAGGAATAATAATATAATAAAAATAAAAATTAATAAAATATTTAGAGTTTAAAAACTTATGATTAAATAATTAAACATTGATATCTATCTTTATAAATAATTGAACCATCTAGTTTGTTTTTAAAATAAAAAATCTTAACAATGATAATAATAATAATAATAATAATCATCTTAGCAATAATTTAAAACTATATAATTTAATTATTATGATTATGTTCAGCTATATATATATATATATATATATGGGGTTAATGGGACTCTATCAATGTATTATTGAGGCTTCGTCCCAATAAATAACCTAATACTAATATTACATGTTTTCACACTTCCATACTCTCTACTCTTACATGGTCAGGTGGAGGTCTTTAAACATGGAAGTTTCTAGGCTTTCTTTAGACGATTTCATTCACGCCATTGATCCGTAATACCCTATTTATTTTGTTACCGTTATTCCTAATTTTATACCGACCGGTAGTATCAAAGCTACGCCCCTAGTCTCACTTATACCTTCAAAGACTATCACATCCATACTGTTTGCATTTAAAAATGTTAAATTAAGCTTTATCTTTGAATCTACTACTAAATAATAAGAACTATTATATATATATAATACAAGAATCAAAATAAAGATGAAAAATTAATATTTAACTTCCTAAAGTAATAATTTTTATTTACGTAAAAAAGTATGCCAATCTTTTTAACAAAGAGAAAGTACTATTATGTTATAATTTTGAGATAGAACCATATTTTTCATAAATACAAATGAAAAATTAAATATAATTTATTAATTATGATTATTAAAGCTACATCTAATTTATATTAAGTTTCATTTTATCTTCATTTATATAAATTAAGAACCAAAACCAAGTAACTAATATGACCCTATTAGTTGTTGTATATTTAATGAAAAGTTTCGGGTAATATAAAAAACTTAGAGAGAAATGTTAAATAAAGATGTAGGTTAAATTAGGAAAATTCATCAATCTTTTGCGCTGAAATCCTAAAATAACATTTATTTTAGATAAAAATGAATTTGGTAAAATGACATTTATTATAAATCAAAGGTAATGCACCTAGATACACTTTGGGATGTACTTTTGAATGCAAAATAGACAAAAAAAATACTATGTACAAAATATAGCTCAACATGTGTCATAAATTATCTAATCAATGATAATTGTCTATGTAGTCTCATCGTTGATACCTCGAGATCCACCACCAACCCTACTCCAACCATTGTTAAATATTGTATGGATATTGGTGGTGGCAATTATATGTTAAGGTATTTGTTGTGATATGTGATTGGAATATATATATTGGTGGTGATAATCAAAAGAAGGATATATGTACACACACACATATTGAGATTGATATATATCATGATAATTGTGATACATGTATTGTGATTATTAAAGTATTATTGGACTTAGAAAAAGTATAATTAAAAGATTGAATTAATAAGATAATAAAAATAAGAATTAATAAAATATTATTAAACATTGAAAATTTTTGATTTAATTATTATGTGGAATAATAAGATATTGTTAACCATAAATAATTGATTATTAAAATTTAAAACAATAAGAATATAAAATTATTAGAGGATAAATTATTTATAAATTTAGATAAAATATTATTAATAAAGTTGAATGATAAGATAATAAAAAAAATGTGACTAAATAAAATATTGTTAAATATAAAAAAATGATGATTAAATAATTATGTGGTATAATAAGATATTAACACTTTAAAATATTAAGATATTCGTGGCCTTAAATAATTTATTATTAAAATTTTTTAAAAAAATAAGAATATAAAATTATTAGATATTGGTGCCTTAAATAATCTATTATCTAATAATTTGAAATTTTATTATTCAATAATTAAAAGAGTGGAATAATAAGATAATAAAAATGAGAATTAGTAAAATATTATTGGAAGTTCTATATTTTACCCTAATTCATTAGATATTTTTCCCTTCTGTAGGTGATAAGATATTTTTCTTACCTAGCGCATGTTCTTCAACCTACTTTTTTATATCTCCTAACACATATATTAGGCATTACGTGAGATGAATACGTGATGGGCTAGGCCACATGTTAGAAGGATGCTTGTATGTGGGACCATATAGTTTTATGTCGTATTATACTTTATATACCGTGCCATAGATTCAACCATGGTTATGAGAGAAGGCTAGATATATAGATGAGTTTAGTCATAGTAATTTTATACACTCTAAGTTTATTGAGGGTGGACATTTTATGAGAGATTATAATCACATTGAAAGGGAGTTGATAATGATTGATGACGAGTGGTGGTCTTACCATGAGATACTGCCAAGTATATCACGATTACAACTCTACTAAATATGTGATAGAACAAAGGCTTCTACAAGAAGTATGGACTCAGTGGGTAATCGGTTGCATATGAGGTGGCACTAAGGTTTGATTTTAGTGAGTCATTTTAGGTTGTAGTAGCTCTATTTCAATATGTATGAATCTGCCTCTATGTATTAAGGTCCATAATATAACTAATATGTTAATCTATGTTTTGTCTTGTTAAGATATAAAAATAATACAATATGTATTAATAAAAACATAAACAAGCAATAATATCCTAACCTACATGGCTCATCATTGATTTCTCAATTTTACTACAGGAAGATATTGTATACCTATTTTATAATTTGATTCATTATTTATAATGTTATTCATAATATTCTTTTTTTTTTGTTAGAGCTATAGGACGACCCTAGCATCAAGAAAATTCTAAGCGAGGTAGAGAATTTCAAAGAGATGCACTGCAAAGTCAAAAAAATGGGTAAGCAAGGATGGTGAGAGAAAATATGTAAGTTTATTATCCTCTTTAGCAATTAATTTAATATTATTTTGTTTATAAGTTGCTTATTCGTAATTTTGACTTTTCTTATAGCATAAAATGGTGACAACGCTACAAAGGATGATGGAGGATACTTGAGTCTAATCTCTTAGGAGTAAATGTGGGTCTAACAATTAAATACAAATTGACGAGGCAATTATTGTAAGTGATGTTCTTAGACAACACCGTGACCATGAGATATCTATTGGTAGATTATTGAAGGGCTCTTCGTCAGCATTATCTGTAGCTCCACCAGCACCTACATCACCACCTTTTGTTAGTACAAACACCTACACTTCTGCTTTTGTTAAAAAAAAAATTGATAAGTAAATAATTGATAACATCCATAGCCTTACTTATTCTAATTTATTAGATGTGGAAAACACTTGAATTCTCAACCTATAGAAGCTTGGATATTTGCCTAATTTTATTCATGACATTTCTTCTTGATAAATTTAATTTGTTTAGATACCTTCATAATTTAACTAATATTTTTTTTAGTACATTATGTTTTCAATAATTCTACTAAGATACGTTTGCATTTCAATTTAGCTTTACTTGGAGACCTAAATAACATCAAAAATATAGTTTATTTTTACCATTTAAGTATTCAAGTGAAATAAATTTAAAACATGAGGTTATTTAAGTAAAATTATTAAAAATACAGGATATCTAAAATTTTTAGATGGAGGTATTTAAAAAAAATATCATTTTAAATATTATGGTATTTAAATAGAATTAATCATTTAAGAAAAAAATGTAACTATCTAATCCATGTAACTAATTTAAAAATAAAATAAAATGAAAGATACAAGAACCAAAGGCATATTCAAATAAATTTTAGTTTAAAAAATAAATATGCTTCAACTGCTACGAGGGGTTATAGTCTATATTTTAAGTTATATGTACTAAAAAGTTTATTCTTTTCGCCCGACATTTTTAAAGAAAAGGTGCTATGCCAAAAGGCCAATCGAAACGATAATTATAACAAGAGGGGATTTTAAAATTGTATTAGACTAGTGGAAATTTAGCTGTTGGTTTTGCGTTTGTCGGAGACGAAGAAAAAAAAAGAAGGTATTATGCGTAGGGGTACGACATAGTATCTCCCCTCCTACAAAAGGAAAGGTGGGGTATCTCGTCTCCTATAAAAGGAAAGATGGGGTATCTCGTCTCCTACAAAAGGAAAGATGGGGTATCTCGTCTCCTACAAAAGGAAAGGCGGGGGCCACCAGGACCTTTTATGTTATTTGTCATTTGATCCTCCTAATGTTTCCGGAAAAAAAAAAAAAATCTTCATCATTTTTTAATATAAATTTCAACTATT
Source organism: Tamarix austromongolica (assembly GCA_039764185.1). Taxonomy (NCBI): domain Eukaryota; kingdom Viridiplantae; phylum Streptophyta; class Magnoliopsida; order Caryophyllales; family Tamaricaceae; genus Tamarix; species Tamarix austromongolica. The sequence goes on along the minus strand of CM077816.1, from coordinate 72,592,080 downwards.
TTTTCTTAAAATATAATATACAATATAAAAATATATTTGTTATATTCCTAATAAAAAATAATTTTATAACAATGTTTGTTCATAATTTTTATAAATATATTCTAAAAGTTATTAATTGTTAAAGTTTATCTTCAAAATTTATGATGACTTTCTTATAAAAATAGAAGGATTATTTGATAAGCAGATCTAATATTAGAATTTATTTGATCTGATATTTTTTAAAAATAAAATAAAATATCCCATATGATTAACAAAAAATTAAATAAATTGAATATCAAATCTAATAAATACAAGTAATATTCAATTCAATAAAGTATATACTCTAAAAAATATTTATTTATTATAACATTTTATTTTACAATGTTTGTGTATAATTAAAAAAGAGAGTGTTTGTTGCAACTTGTAAGTAAATTTCATACTTTTTAGTTATTATTTTTATTAAATATTTAAATATTATATAAAATTTTAAATTATTAATTGTATACAATATAATGTAAGGTTCGGATTAAATCATTAGATTAGATAAAGTCAAATTGGATCATTTTAATTATTTGATATTTTTCATCTGATGCTTCCTTAAAACTTTTAGATACTCGTGACTTTTTTAGATATTCAATCTTTTGAATATCAACATGTTTTTTCTTTGGATAATTATTTTTTCAGATATCTAAAACTTTTATATATAACTTTTAATGCATGCCAAATAAAACATTGGTAATCTTTTTCCATGATTGTTGCTTCTTATGCACTATTTTCTAGTTATTAACTTATGACCTCAAGAATAAGCTTCACCGGAGCACCCTAATGTCTCAAGGGGTTTGAAACTACGGCTTGTTTGAAGCTACTTATCAATACTAATAATTTAAGATAATTAATTATTTTTTCCAAAAAATAGCATAAAGTAACTATATTGAATAACTAATTTTGATAAATAAGTCAAAACAAAAGTTAAGAGTCTTTTAGGTCAGAAGTGATAATGGGGATTGAAAGAATCCAATGCATCACTTGTACATTTAGTATAACTACATTATATTTTTAATATATTTTATTATACTTATATACAAATATATTGAAATTATATTATAATTCTACTAAAAATATAAGTAAATGCACTAGATTCACCCAATAATTTCTACTCTTTGGTTGAGAGAAGAGTTAATTTTTGCATAATCCCTAAGCCTTATAATATTTAAGTTGTAAAGAGTGAGGAAGATCATCTTAGAATTATAAACATATATAGCAAACATATACGACCAACTTGAGCAGAAATTTTTAGGTGAGTCCAGCTCACCATGAATCCACACTCACATAAATATGTAAAGTCCATTTATTATGACACTTTTATGGGAGAGATTTATGGTGAGTCAGGCTCACCTAAGAATTGATTTTTGAGCTAAAAGTGCACGAGGCAATTTTTTTTATTGTGTGACCAAGCATCATATGATCGACTCACTATAACACCCCCACTTTTCAAAATCAATCCACAAGAGAAATAAGAAAAAGAAATATATGGAAGCTAAATTAATGAGCATTACCACCACAACTAGTATAAGTAGACACAATTTTTCTACTTACACTAGCTGCTAATACTAGTTCAAATAAGAAAATACACCAAACTTTATTATTAACTCAATTTAATAGAAAATATTAATTTCTAATAAACTCAATGGAAATTATAACCAAATGAAAGGACAAAATAAAAATGTCAATTAGAATTGGAAATCATAAAACTATTTTAACTAAAATAAATAGTGACAAAGAAATATCTGAAAATGATCACCTCTCTCGCTCTTCCTAACCATGCACATTATTCACATCTTAAATAGGTTCATACTCTATATGCACTAGGTCATCTACTCGCCACATGTATCATTGATCATTATAGTCGTGTTTAAAATATTTAACAAATAAACTAGGGGAACAACTAAATAATATACAGGTACAAAGGAGTATACTATTCATATACATATGCATAGGTACACATCATATGAGGATAATATACAAATCAATCATATGAAACAATAATTAACATGTAATAATTACCTTTTTTTATTATTTCCCTATCTTGTGTTGCCATACAACACAGAATATTAGTTTTAATATTTTGATTATAGAAAACCAATTTACCAAGAGGGTCACCTAATAAGCAATATGAGCTCTAAGGATCCCAACTCAAACAAAGGCCGGAGCCACATAACTAATCAAACCAAAACTATAGAAGGAGCCAAATGTCATACCTGAGTCCTCCCTTAGGACCTAGGGATAGTAAAAATGCCCGTGGGTTTGAAGCCCCATCAAGGATTTTCCGTTCAGGGTCAGGTTCGCAGGAAATTTTTCGGGATGGGTTCGGATTCAAGGAATTTTTCAAGGACATGAATAGGGCTGTAAATGAGCTGAGCCAGTTCGGTATTCGGCTCGGCTCGGCTCGTTAAAAGCTCGGTTCGGCTCGTTCATTTAATTAAACGAGCTTCAAAATGAGGCTCGGGCTCGGCTGGTTTAATGAGCTCGAAAAAACCCAGCTCGATTCATTTTTTGGCTTTGGCTCGTGAGCTCGGCTCGGTTCAGCTCGTTAAAAGCTCGGTTCGGCTCGTTCGTTTAGTTAAACGAGCCGAGCCCAAACAACATTTTAGGCTCGTTTAGTTAAATGAGCTGAACCCAAGCCTAAGAGTATTCGGCTCGGCTCGGCTCGGCTCGTTTATGGCCCTAGACATGAATAAGTTCCTCGAACACTCCTCAATATATAAATATACATATATACATTAATACATTATAAAATTATATTTTTCTAAAAAAATAACAAAATAAGAATAAAAAAGGAAATAATTTATTAAAAAAATTGGGCATTGGGCTAAGGATGGGGATATATCTCTCGTGGGGATCGAGGCGAGGAATCCCAGTTAGTGAAAGTTGGGGAATGGGGTGGGTCTAGGGAAGGAGATTTATTTCATGTTCGGGGATGGGGATAACGTCCCAGCCCCCACGGGGCTCTGTTACCATCTCTAATTGGACCAAGCCAATGAGGGTTACCAATAATTTCAGCCCTTAAATAACCACATCTCCTACCAAAATTATAACCTTAGATGGAATAGATCAAGAACAAACCAAAGCAGAATATATAGAACTATAGTTTATCCATTATAGATAGCTAGCATGACCAAGTTAAAAGCAACATATATACAACCACAATTGACCCAATATAAATAGCTAGCACAACAAAACCTTTGGAGGCTACCCTGACGGACCCTAAACCCAACAAAAGTCTTTCACTTTAAGTTTTAGAGTATTAGTCAAGGTGATCGTATAATGCAATTAAGGCACACGACCATATATACATGGTCTTATACATTCCTTAAACACCCATATTTAATACCTTCTAAAAATAATAAATCACCATAATAGCTCTTACATAACTAACACTATCAAAAAAGCTATCATCTCATATATAGTATTTTCCAAGAATTATAACTCTCCGTGATACAAATTTTTAGAGGAAATGGTAGGCAATTGGATCACCCTCAACCAACAACATAATTTAGAACCAAATAAGCCATCCAAACCCATAAATATATAATAAGGTCTTAAAATAACATAAACCACAATTTTATAAGACACCAAAGACACATAAAAGCAACTAAGCACCACATATTTCACATGTTTCATACAATTACTAAAAAACACATGAAAACACATAATCATCATATTTGCCAGATAACTTTGTAGAAGAATTTTATAAAAACACTTATATAAATACATGTATTCAATAAAGTCATAATATCAAATAGAGCAAAACAATTATATCATTTTTTTATATACATAAAGGGAATTTAAAATTAGCTTTACTATAACCACAAAAACTCGAGCATTGGTTAAAACGGATATAACACACAAAAAATTCAATTTAATAAGTTACACTAAATTTTCATATTCAGCCAATCCATATTATGACCCAATCTGTTTTCAATACAATACTTCAAATGTAGACCTGATTATTAAAAAATAAAAATAAAGTTCTAGGGCATCAATTTGATATAAAATGGTATGGGTAAACTCTCATGATTGAATTTAGTATGATGTTCGTAAAATCTTGGAAAGTTGCAGCCAAATCAAAACTACCACATATTTAACATAAAATCATATATCCTTAGGCTAATCATATTACATATGTTGATACATAAAAAAAAATATTCATAATAAGCTATAAATATATATTGTAAATAAAGACACATACTTTATATAAATCATATTCCACACACATATTATATATGTATATAGGTTTGAAAAATAATGTTACCGAATGTAAAATCCATATATATAGAATATAAGGTCTTCAAGTATAAGGAATGATCATATCATACCAAAATAACTTCAGGATTTGATGATCTTAAGAAAAGAATATTTTTTGAATTCAAATGGAAAAGAAGAAAAATAAGAAAGATTAGATCTTGAACATATTATCTTGAAGATGATTTAATGTTTTGATGAATCAACCAAAAGTCTTGATGAATTGGTTGAAGATGTAAAGACCATTGATGGAAAATATAGAACATAACCCACAGCATAAGAGGAGAAAAAATATATATATATAATTTTGGCTATTAGGGTTTAGTATGGGCTTTTAGAATAAAAGATAAAACAAAATCTCATATATAAGATATCGCTAACATTAATTGAAATTTTCACTGAATTTAGTTTAGATACTAGAAATACTCAAAGGATAAAAGTTCTATATATTGAAGTCATATTTATAATGCAAAAAGAATCCTTCAGTCTTGTTATTGGATGAAAAGGTTATGGCCAAATTACTAAACATTGGTATGTTTACGTATAAAATTTAAAAAAATTAATATAACGAAATATTTATCATATAATATTGTTTAAGATAATTAGTAGATACTAAGGAATAAATATAAATACAAAATTGTATTATAAAAAATAAAAAAAATTATCTCTCTTCAAAATGTATTAACTAACTATAAAAATAATTCGATCATATGGATATACAAATAAACTTCTAAATCAACAAATTAATCTCACTAACTAACTAATTAACAAATAAATATTTTAAAATAAAATAAAATAGAATACCCCAATTAAATACAATATAGGCCTCTATACAAAGTAAGGGTTTAATATAATAATAGCAAAAGAAAACCCACTAAAATAATAATATTTAAAATATTTTCAACACATTGTTACATAAAAAAATAATTATGTTCTAGAAATAGTAACTTTTGGGTTAGCAAAAATAGCAACGAAAACAGTAGGAGGAGGGGGAGCAGTAAGAGCAGCAGCGACAATAGTAGTAAAAAATTAATACTATCATATTTGATATGATTTGAATGGTGTTAACATATAATATTGGATCTTATTTAATTTATCCATATCTAATCTGATTATAAGGTGAGGAAACGAGTTTCTTGGTCTAGAAATGGTGAAACATAATATAATAATGGTGAAGCCCAATCATGGTGAGCATCAATGTAAAAATAGTGGAACACATATACGTTGAGCACCAATTCAATAATGATGAATGTTTAACATGAAAAATGGTGAAATAGAAGCACACTATTTTTTCCCAAAAGTATATGAATATGTGTCTATTTGTATGAAAAAAAATATTATAAACATTATAATATATTTTTCAATTTTTTTGATAATTCAAATTTAAGATAAATTAGATTAAGAATGTTAAAACAAGGCCCAAAATATGCAAAATTGGCAGCGATAATATGATTTTGCACCATATAAGTAGTCACATTATAATATTTATGGTGAAAGAGGTTTGATCATAATTTCTAATTATTTATTTGATAAACAATTTACCTTTTAGGGTTATTTGGTATCAAATAAGTAGAGCAAATAGGTAAAATTTATCGAAATGTGCGGTTGTTTGATTTGAAAGGAATTTTGAGTTTCTTTACCACTATATTAGTCATGAGGTTTGATTCTAAATTAATCATTATTGAATTTTGCATCAATTTTGATTTCAAAAATCTAATCTTCGTAACCCTTATGATTAGATATTATCTTGTTTGCTCCCAATCAACCAAAATTTCACCCATTATGAACTTAGTTATCTCCCACCAACTCTATTACACATTCTTACACATGCCAATCACTCTCTTACTAGCAAGCCAAATTCCCCATCAGATTTTACCATGTTAATCTAGTAGTCATTAACCCTTATTTTGATAATAATAATAAACCAGATTAAGGAATTAAGAAAGTGAAGCATGCATCTACTACAAGATCTCACATTAAGTGGATGTACTCAACTAAATCCATAGAATGTTTCAATTTAAAAGAGAAATCAAGGTTTAAGTTCCAAGAATGTAATTGCATATAAGACCTACAAGACTTCAAGATCGATAGAATTAATTAATTCTTCTAGGTTATTATGCATGCAAGTTTGATTATTGTGTGTATAGAATTTATCGTGAAATTTACCTTTAAAACCTTCTAAATTTTCATATAAAAAAAGTATTTAAAGTTTATTTAATTTGAAAATGGATTACATGGTTTAGGGCTTTATGTTGATTATTTGCCTATACTAGTTGGGTAGTTCTTAGGGGAAAGATAGACTTAGCAGGGAATGAACAATGGAAAATTAATCAAGCGGTCAAAACTAGTTAACAGGTTGTATGCTAAACTCCAACGCTAAATATGATTTTGAGCTAAAAACTCTAAACCAAATAATTATTTTGAATATCTTCAAAGTTGAAGCCCTCACCTAGAACCCATCAACTTAACTTGTTGCTGAGGCCAGTTTACAAGTCAAAACCAGTCAACTGTTTTTTGGAAACTAATTGATTGGTTTCTCAATCCTAAACTTTCTTCCTCAGTAGTTCTTTACTAGTTTTGCTTAACCATACAATCAGTTGCTAAAACCTGTCCAATTGTTATAACCAGCCAACTAGTTTTTGGCTAATAGTCTACCGGTTTCTCAGTGCCAAATTTTCTTACCCATGAATTTATCTCTCATTTCACGTAACCATTCAACTGGTTTGTAAACCAGTCATTTGATTTATGGACATTAGTTAATTGTAATGACTGTGTTTTTTTACCAACTATTATATTCTTTATTAAAGGTTTGTTGCATCAATCAACTTATTTTTACAAACATATGATTGTTTATGCTAGAAAGTTAAAATTATATTCGTTGCACTATCATTTCAACCATTAAATACACACCAATGAAAACTATTTTTTTAACACCTTTAAAGAGAGTTTAAATCAAACTTACCTGTAACTTTTCTGAGCTAGTAATTGAATTCAAATACTCTGTCTTATTCTAATTAAGTTCTCAAGCAATTCAACACTTTCTCACTTTCATAGTTCTAATTTCCATGAGAAATCCTTAGTACTCATTTGCAAACATGAAAGCCAGTTTTTATTCACTTTCGCATTTGTAAACACTAGCCAAATTACTTCCTCATAATCATTCATTAATTTGAACTTTGTAGTTTTTCAAGAAATTCTTATAATCAACCAAAATGTTTACTCAAACTCAACTAGAGGTTTTATATTGTCTAGTAGTCTTGTAAAGATTTTGTGAGAATAATATAGCTAGGTAAATATTAAAAAATTTATCGAGAGATGACATTGAGTTAGTAGGCTCATAAACCTACAAAGAGATCATCAATAATAACACACGTAAGGTTTAAAATCCAAATATATAAGACCTTGTTGGTAGTGAATGTAGAATAAAATGTCTTGGGGTAGCTTGAACTACTATACATATTATGTGTGAATTTTATTTGTCCAATTTTGATCTAAAATATCTATTTAGCCACCTCTATGGTGGTTTTCATTCCCCTTCTCTCTTTTACCTTATCAAAAAACCATAAGGGTGTCTAAAGCCATATGCCTTTCATTTTACACTTAGCCATTTTCCCATCTTATCAACCTTTTCTCCCACATCTCTTTTTTTATTCTTTATTGTTTTTAAAATTGTATCTTGTTCTTTCCTTTCCCTTAACCTCTGAAACCTCTTCTATTTTCCCCTCTCCTTTCTTTTCACCTTTCTACTCCTAAAAACTTTAAATTTTACTCATAATTGCTTATTTTAATAAATTAGGATTTAAACTCATAGATTGGTGAATGTTTATTCAAGCTATATTTCTTAACTTACAATTATATGTTATTTCTTATTTTAGGTGATCAAGCCGTAGGAGGTAACCATAAGTGTTTTCATTAAGAGGTTGAAGTTGTAATACCACAAATTTTATCTAATCCTAATAACAAGTTATTAATATTTTAACCTAAAATTATCCTCACTAATTGATAGTTTTATCTTACCCTGATTCCTTAATCCTAAATTTGAAGCTAACCATAACCCCAAATGATCAATAAACTACTTTTACCATAATTTCCTAATCTTAAATTTGAATTTAACCCTAATCCTTACCCCAAAACTCTTTTTCATTTTCTCTTTTTATTTCTTTTTTTTTCTCTTTTCATTCCACTTTTTCTTTTTCCTTTTCCTTCTCCCCATCATAATCGCATTTCTTCTTCTTCCCTTTCTAAGTTCTATTTACTTTGGTTTTACTCTTTTTCCACCCTCCGACTTAGTTTTTCCTTGGTTGTTATTATAAATCCTAATGGGTTATTATTATTTGTTATTAGATTATTTTATGGTGGTATCATAGGAGGATTATTCGGTTATACATGCTTAGAGACCGGAGACCTTTTTTGTAAGGAAACACGTCATAACTATGATTTTGAGTATAATGTGTATGTTTATATGAAATATCATGTTTGATATAGTTATTTGGATAATTTCATTATGAAAATTCTTTTTTTTACATGTTATTGTGTATGATGAAAAGGTGAGAAAACATGAAAGCATGCATTTGTGTATTTTGTTGGTCAAATCATGTTTCGTGAGTAAAGAAGGTTAGCATGATTCATTTATCTAAATTAGGATATGATGTTTGACTCACATATATGCATACTTCTTGTTAATTATTTTCATGAGGATATTTTTTGGAGGTTAAAGACCATTCATATTCGGACTTAGAGAGTTTTTGTTAACATATGAGTATTTTGGTTATTTTAAGGGTAAATTAATCAAAATAGGTTAAATTCACAATCTCTAGTATTTAATGTGTTTATTATGTCAAAATATGCTAATAAGTATATCATGTGGAATGTTCGGAGTAATTACGAGTGGCCTAAGTCCAGTGAAATGATAAATATAACTTTAACTGTAATAGTAACTATAAAGGGGGGGTCATTATCCCATGTGTAAAACAATAGATTCAAACCTCAATTTTTGGATATATTGTTAACATTTAAATTTTATAAATGTGTATTAAGTGTGGTGGTTATATGAGTCTTATGAGAAAATTTGTGCCTAACTGAGAAATTAAGGCTTCGTAGGGATTGAAAATTGTAATCCTAAAGGCAAGACATTATCACATGTGTAAGAAATTAGAATTAAACCTTAATTTTTGGATGTGTTTTCAATATTGGAAGTTTATAAATGTTCTTGATATATGGTTGTTATATGAATATTATGGAAATATTTATACCTAACTTGTGAAATTAGCATTTCCTAGGGATTGATAAAATAGTAACAGTAGCGGTAGTCTATTATCACATGTGGAAAATGTTGTAATTAGAACTTGATTTTATGTTATGATGTTAATAATTATATTATAGGAATGGGTATTAAATTGGATGTTTAAATGAGTATTGTTAAATTATGGTTTCTTAGTGGAAATATATGTAAGACGTCAAACCGAATGAGAGTGGTGGCCAAAACCATTTTATCTTAGGGTTGTATTTTATTAAATACCATTCCATCGGTTAAAAATATTCCGACCCCTAAAATCAAACTAAAATAAATAATTTTAATGAGTGTGACCGTTGATATGATATTAATATTAAAGTTATATACCACATAAGTCAAGACTTATTATACTAGTTTGTTCTACCACATGAGAATAATAGCCAGGAGCTTTTTTTCCATGGGTTTTTACCTCTCTATTCTACCATACAAGAATAGTGGTTATGAGCATTTTTTCCATGGGGTTGTACCTATTCATTTCACTAAATAATAATAGTGTCTAGGAGCTTTTTACCTTAAGGTTGTATATTATTGATACCGTTTCAATGGTTGAAAATAGTAGGGTACTTGAAATCAACATAAATAAGTTATTGATTGTGGATATATCTATAATAAGATCTAGAATCAGCTCTTATCTTACATCATCGCATTATATTAGTCTAAATGCATGTTTGCTCCTTCATGTGACATTATGATATTATGTAACCTTGTTACCATTGTATAATTACCTTAATCAATATGCATAGGACTCATCATGCTCGTTTTGGGTGCTGCTCATTTTCATGAGTCTTATTTTGCAAGTGATTGTTGATTAATACTTTTAATTTGTTTACCTTTATTAATTTCTTAATTAAATTAGTATAAGGTATGGTTATTTGGATATCTTTATCTTTCTATAGACTTTGAGTCCTATATTTTCATTATGCATGTTCCCTTCTCTCTTTTTTTTTTCTATATCATGATGGAATCAAGTGTTTCCCACATCTAACTCCTAGGTAAGAGAATACTTTTTCCTTGCACCTGAAAAAGACTAGGTGTGGGAATGCCTCTTCTATGTTGGATGTAGTGTAGCACCCTTGCATTTTTTATTTTAGATTCCATTATTAACTCTTTAAGTTGAAATTTTTTAAGTGCAAAATTTTGGGGGTGTTATAGATGGTATTAGAGCTTTTAGTTGTTAATAATCATGTTTTAATTAAAGATTTGGTTTTCATGATCCTAAATCTTTTAAAATTTTCTTATCTTTTATCAAATTTGGATTAAACTGGTGAGGAACGGGGAAATAGGCATCTTAAATTATTCTTATTTGTGTTGGTGTGTTTTAAGTTTTTAGTAATCTAATATTTTCCTAACATGGTGTAACACCCCAAAACTTATTACTAAAAAAATTTATTTTTTAGTATAATCTTAATAACAATATAGATGGGTATTACTGTTGTACTCAACATAACTCTGACTTACTATACCATACTTACATCAAATATAAGAAAAAATAATTAAAAGCTTAAACATGGTAAAATAGGGAACACAATAGATTTATAAATGTAAATATGTGTTTGGAGGTTAAATCTAAGTAAAATAATAAAAAGTATATATAAAAGGTATAAATTGGAACTAAGAGTCCCAAAATTTATCCAACCAAAGCTAGGACCTGGATAATATGACTCTACACCCCAAAATCTAAGGATAAAAATAAGATCACTACTCTGGAACTAAGGTATCATAAGCAGCAAAGGCATCTAGTATGTCCTCAATGACCTACACAAATTGAATTGGCCCCTTTACTCATAGGAATTAGTAATACCCATTAAATGGATAATCGATACACTATGTACATATTAAGGTAACAATATAGTCATATTAGGGTTACTTAGAGTGCACAGGTTCATACGGAGAGAGCATGAGTAATGATTAAACATGATGTTATACAAGAAGAGTACAGAATCTAGATCTCAATATTAAATGTAGCCACAATCTATTTTTTATTTATGTTGAATTCAAAGACCCTACTATTCTAAATAAGTGGAGCAATATTAATGAAATACAAATCCAGAGCAAATGTTCTCATACCCCAATTTGAGCGAAGTGTTATAAGGATTGATCTGGCTACTCATAAAAACATGATATACCATGCTTTGGGTGATTTCGTCCTAAGAAATCCACAGTTAAGTATGATAGCTATGGAGTAATTTTTAGGATGGGTGATCCTCCTGGGAAGTTTCAAATATTTTCTAGAAATTTCTCTAGAAGCGTATGAGTGAGGACAAAGCATACTAAAAAGGCTTGTGTTGATTTGTGGGGCCAGCCGATTGATTTGAAATCATTCCAAGGCAGCCTCTGCGTGGTCGTATCAAATTAGTGTGTTAAAAATGCTCCTATCCACTATTCTTGTTTGGTGGAGTTGAATGATACTACCTTAGAGCAAAATGCTAATAGTCACTATTCTCGTATCACGGGGTAGATGGCTACAACCATTTCTGACTCGTGTAAAATAACACTATAATTGATTCGTGTCTTATCCATTATTATTTACCTTTAGATCATATTATTATTTATTTTGAGTGTAGAAACCTCAATATTTTCAACTGGTGGAACGACATCAATAATATACAACCATTGGACAAAATGTTACCAGCCACTATTCTCTTCCAATGAAATATACAAGTACAGTCAGTCCTGACTCGTGTGATCTTTCACTTTAAATATTAATACCTTATTCAATATTATATATATCAAGACCATAATGTGTAAACACATATAAATATGCAATAACATAATCCAAAATTAACTTGATTATTTCAAAACACATAACAAGGGACATACCCCTAAGTAAAAGACCATATTTCTCTTAAGAAAATACTAGTTCCAAAAGGTGATCATAACTCCTCACATAAAATTCATTTAGCCTTCAAATTAAATAAACATTCCTAAAATAACACCATTGATATCATTTTCAAAAATCAGGGTCTAACTTTGACGTCTTACACATGAAATAATAGCCCGCGTCTAGGGTTACTATTCCAATTTAAAGTCATTTTCTCATTTTCTAAGACTTAGGACATTCATAAGTTCTTTATATATTACACATAATATATTTAAAATTATAACCCACTAACATGTTAAAATACTAGAGATTCTACTTTTAATCCATATTCACCAAATTGCCCTTAATATAGCTAAATTCTCATTTTGTCCTGATATGAATGGTTTTCAACCTCCAATAAATATTCTCATGAAAATAATAAACCAAAAATATATGAATACAAGATAAAAATCCTTATCCTAGTTTAGACAATGATTCATACCATTACCAACCTTCTTAACTTGTAGAAATCAAGCTTAACTAAGCAATATATATACAATAATGTGTTTTTACATTTTTCTCACTTTTTCATCATAAAATATAACATTATCAAAATAAGTTATTTCATACAAATACAAACATTGCACACAAAATTCCTAGTTATGACATGAATCCTTACCAAAAACTTATCTAGTCTATAAGCATGTATGATCTAAGACGAATACTCCAATACCACTAAGAAATATCCTAAAAAAATATATATATAATAAGATTATAACTTAAGGAAAATATCCAATGAGAAGCTAAGATAAATGATGGTGGAAATGGAGATAACCAAAATAAGTGGAAAAGCTTATATTGCGTGGAAGTGCGGAAAAGTCACAATGCAAGTGGTGGTGCATGATAGTAATAGGGTGGTGCATAGGGGTGTGCTAAATTAGAGGGCAAGGAGGTGTCAAGGAAATGACTAAAATGGAATGGGCATGCACTAGTGTCATGTGGGGGTTGAGGAGGGAAACCATGCATAGCTTGTGCAAGAATGCATGTGTGAGGATAATTAGCCATATGAGGGAGATGCATAGTTGTGCTGCTCAACAAAAACTCAAAAACAATAATGCAAGGAGAGGGAAAAGAGATGATTTGGGTGGTGATAGTTGGGTCACGGTGAAGGAGGTTGGTAAGGATGTATTGTCTACTGGTTGCTAGGGAAATGGTAGTGCTTGGTGGCTAGTGGTGATGAATGGTGGTGGCGGTAGTTCTGGAAATGATGACACATAGAGTAGGGAGAAATGGGGAACAAGGGAAAGAAAGAAATAGTTGGCGATGTTATTCTTTGGATGAAAAATAATGGAAAGGAATAGAGGAAAATGAAGATGGGAGGTATTTATAGGAAATAGGGTGAGGGTGTTGAGATTACCGAAGAGTGAAGGTAAGGGGATTTTGGCAAGGGTATGGTGTTGTCAAATGGTGCTGGTAGATTAGGGAGATGGTGTAGATAGTGCAAGGATTGCATGTGTTATGCATGGGTGGAAAGAGAAAGGAAAGGAAAGGGTGGTGTTACTGGTGTATGCGAGGATAAACTTGCATAGTCCAAAGGGGAAAGGGGGAAGCTAACTATGTCTACAAGGAATAAAAGTGAAAAAAAAAAGGAAAAGGGAAAAAAAGATTTTTGAGGTTAGGATTATGATTATATTTAGGATTAAGAACTTTGGGTAAGATAAAATATCAATTACATAATATTAATATTAGGATAAGGTATTAATTACTCAAAATTAGAGTTAGATAAAGTTTGGGTTATTACACATGATTTCAATGTTTGAGCTCAAGAAAACATATCTATGTGTATCAATCATATCATGAATCGTAGTGAGCCGATGAGCCTACCGACATAGTCTCCGCTAGGGATTTCAAATCCATTTACATCTCTAAGGATAGTCAAATGGAGGCTATGGGCATTAAGTTGAGGATGTATCACTTCTCCATCTCGCTATAATTAGTTGACTAAGACGATGAGTTGGTTTTCACCAAGACAAAAGCCAATGATTGTAGAAAAAACTCCATGCCCTTTTGCTTTAAGAGCACTGACAATGCAATGATGCAATTTTGGCGGATCATTCAAAGGTGTGTCCACTTGGAAAGGAGTATCTCCTTCATATTCACAAATAAATTAAGCACCATGGTTGCACATTCAATACCATCCATTTGACCATAAGCCCCATGATTAAGTCACAGATTATAGCCATGCAAGTTATCAACTCAAAAAGGATAAAATTATCAAGGAGTGAAAGGAGGCCTTCGAGTAGTCTTCAAATCATGATGCATCAAGGCAAAAATATTTTAATCATCCCCTTCTTCTTTTTGCATCTGTATTACTGTTGGACTTGTCACTTACCCCATTTTGATTTTTGGCTTAGATGTACTTCATATTAATGTTTTTGTTAGAGGTTTTTTTGTGTTATTATATGTCATCTCCCTATCCATATTTTTCTCCATTACCCTCTTCTTCATAGTTTTTTTTTTAATTTTTTACCTCATCAAATATGTCTTTTAAGGGGGTAGTGCCCCAAATTTTTGACCTTGATTTACTTGTAATGTGTGCCTTATTAACCTTAAACACTATCTCTAGATCTACTCGCTCAACATTTACCCTCACTAGCCTTTGTTTCATTGATCACTTATCTAGTTGTTGTAACCCCTAAACCCTTTCACTCTTTTTCCTTTTAAAGGAATACACATTATATCCATCTTGTGTGATTAGACTCAATGAGATCAAGAAGAATGATTTGTTGTTTTACTAGGAGGTGCCTTTGCAGATTCTTAACACTAAGGTATGACGAACCTGTACAAGCTTAGTTTTCTTTTAAATATCGTCTGGAGCCTCCATGGAGTAGAGGATTTGACTTAGGAGATAGAGAAAGAATAGTGTGAGATGCATTCCTAGCTCTTTAACACAAGCTCTTTAGGTTACATGGTTCTCTCTCTTATCAGGGGGTAGTACCCAATAGTAAAGTGTTGACTCCTGTAGGATTAACCACCAAGATCACATTTCCTTACATTATTTTTCTCTTCTTCCCCAACCTTGACTTGTTAACTTCATAGACAAATTCTCTTTTAAAAGGGTAGTGATTTAATACCCCAAACTCTATCTAATCCTAATCTAAAATTATTAATATTTTAACATAATCCTAATATTAATAAATTAATATGTTTAACTTACCTTAATTATTTAATGCTAAATATAAACCTAATCCTAACCTCGAATGATTGATAAATTATTTTAACCATCATTTCCTAATTTTAAAGTTAAACCTAATCATAATCCTAACCTTAAAACTCTTTTTCATGTCCCCTTTTTCTTCCCCCCTTTCACTTTCCTTTCCCCTTTTTCTTTTTCCTTTACCTTCTCCAATCTCAATTGCATTTCTCTTTCTTCCCCTTTTGACCACACAACCCCCTCCCCTAAATGGCTTCTTCTTTTCCTTCCTAGCCTTGCTTTTCGTTCCCTAGCCTATCTCACTTATCCTATAACCATATAAGGTATAACTTGTCCCTCTCCCCCATCTCATATAATGAGGCCACCAATTCCCTGTAACCGTTGCACCTCTATTGTTCCTCCACATTTTTCATGAATCAACCCCATATATCCTATAAATAACATTCTCTCCCATATTAATTCATTGTTACAACTCACACAAACTCTCTCTAGGCTCCCTCTCTCTCCCATTATCTTCCTTGTGCACTGTTCAATTAAATATCACCATTTTTACCAGGTAAAAATCTATAAATTTTCTTACCTCACACTGCAAAGTAAACACAACATGAGCATATCACATTTCTAAGCCTTATCTTCATAAATATATCATGCAAAAACCCCCCCAAATACACCACAACCTCATGGTGCAACTACCCCAAAAACTCCACAACCCAACACCTCACATGACCCACCAATGTGATTCGTTCACCCCACAACTCAACCAACATAAGGCCTTAATCCCCCACCTACTTGAGGCTCCCACGTTTCTCCCCTCACTCTATGTGGGAAGCTCATTCAAATCCCCTAAGTTGTGTGTGTGTCTCATGCAACTTCCCTTGGTTATGCGACATCGTGCCAAGTTCCATTTGATTTTGTTCTTCTCCTTTTCCACACTCATTTGCCTTATATTTTCCTTGGTTTTTTTCATAATTCCTATAGTGTGTTGTTGTTTATTTTTAGGTGATTTTCGAGTGGTCTCATAGGAGGAGTCTTAGGTTATATGTGCTTAGAGACTGAAGACATTTTTAGTAATGATACACATTATAAATAGAGCTTTGTGTGCAATATGTATGTTTGTATGAAATCTCATATTTGATCTTATTATGTGGACAATTTCATTATGATGATTTTTGTATAAAATATTATATTTCATGATGAAAAGGTGAGAAAATGTGAAAGCATGTGTTTGTGCATTTTATTAGTTAAGTCGGGTTTCGTAAGTAAAGAGAGTTGGCATTTATCATTTATCAAAGTTGGTATATGATGTTTGAATGATGTATGTATGTATAATTGTGGTTAATTATTTTCATGTGGATATTTGTTGAAGGTTGAAAACCATTCATATTAGAACTTGAAGGGTTTTTTTGTGAAAATAGGGTTATTTTAGCTATATTAAGGGTAAATTGGTTAATATGGGTCAAATGTAGAATTTCTAGTATGCTAATGTGTTTATTGCATTAAAATATTTTAGGTATATCATGCGGAATGTGTGGAGTAATTATGAGTGGCCTAAGTCTAATAAAATGAAAAAACAAATTCAATTGGGAATAGTACCCGAAAGGAAGGTCATTATTATATGTGTAAAACTTTATATTTAGACCTTTATTTTTGGACATTTTGTTAATATTGTCATATAAGGAATGTGTATTAAATTTGGTAGGTATATGAGCCTTATAAGAAAGTTTAGTAGGGACTAAGAATAATAACCCTAGAGGCAGGATATTATTGCATGTGCTAGACTTTGCAGTTAAACCTTAATTTTTGTATTCATTGTTAATATTGGAATTTTAGGAATGTGTGTGAAATTTTGTGGTCATTTGAGTCTTATGGGAAATATTATTCTTAACTTATGAAATTTGAGTTTTGTAGGGATTGCTGAATAGTAACCCTAGAGGCGGGCTATTATCGCATGAGTATGACATTTGAATTAGCCTTGATTTTGTAGTATGATGTCAATAATGATATTCTAGGAATGTGCATTGGACTGGATGGTTAAATGAGTATTAGGGAACAAGTTATGTTATATTCTGAAATTAGGGGTTTTTTAGGGAAATATGGGCTTTTTTCCTGGAGGAATGTCCTAAAATTCATACAGCTGTGTTTTACATATTTTTAAATGATTATGTATGGTTAGGATATGTGCATTTTATATCTATATGCTGATCTTGAGAAAATCAAGGGTCTAACAAGACATTAATATCTAAAATGAAAGGCCACAAAAGTCAGGATTGGTTGAACATGTCTGGTATATTATTGATGTCATTCCATCGATTGAGAATAGTGAGATTCTTAAACTCAATGTAAAATAATAATTGGAATGATCATAATCACTGATAAAATATTAGTATTCATTATTGATTCTGTTCCACTGGTTGTAAATAGTGGAGTTTTTGGACTCAACGTAAATAATAATATGTGTAGTAACCCCAATTTTTAAACTAGGAAATTTTATTTTAAAGACAATGCATATGCGATTTAAAAAGCAAAACTAGAGAATGTTACCGCTACATCAACCATGAGAGAGGTATGATCACCACCTAACATATGCCTAATGTAAGGTTAAATAGAACAAGGAAATAAAAGAATGAATGATTATAATATTAACATGACAATATAAGGTAAATAAGACTAGAATAATATTATAGATAGAGTGAACTTGATAGTTTTATAAAATCAAATATAGGAATTCGAGCCAAGAGTTTAAATAACCGAAAATACAAAAACCTCTCAATATAGTGGATAAAATACTATTAACTAGTTAGCCTAAATCTTAGGCATAATCATAAACCTCCAACCCCAACCAATGGCCCACATCATCACCCTCATCATACTATAACTAAGAGTCATAATCCTACAAATCAACATCTGCTTCAAACCAAAAACACAAATCATCACAATGACCACACAAGCACGGTATCAATATGATGAAATACTGGCAAAACTTACCACCTAAAACATGGAAGGTTCAAGCAGCACATTGAGGTCATACAATAGCATGCTATTCAACCTGCTAGAAAGGTAAAGTACAAGAACGATGATAATATATGAATATCTTAGTAAGGCCCTAGGATATACATTTACACACAAGTATAGATTTCCACAACAATCCATATAAATGTAAATCACATAATGTCAATATTCCATGACAGGACTAGCATGGGATTGAAACTCCCACCACCGCATCCAAAGTGCCAAGGGAATTTTCTTAGGGATCTTCAACATCAACCACGCTTGGTCTCCATACACAAAATTTTTGGTCTGCAACACCCGAAGTACATAACTATAGAATTAGAATCATTACTAATATACCATGATGGGATAAATATAGGACTACAACTCCTACCACCGCATCACACTAGTGCCAAGGGGCTTTTCACGGGGATCTTCAACATCCACCATGATTGGTATCCTAGGTGAGGGGGTATATGCACAATTTTAGGTCTACAACACCCACCACAATAGCACTAGTGCCAAGGGGCTTTTCTCAAGGATATTTAACATCCACCACACTTTTTCTCCTAGTTTATGGGTACAAAAGATAACTAAACCCTAAGTATGCATATCAGAAAGGCCTATAAGACTTTATGGTCAAGATTCCACGAATCAAACCAATTAGGTGTTTTATGTGTTGACACCAAACACTAACCAAGGCAAGGGATCGCAATGGGTCGGGTTCCGGTCGAGTCCAATCGAACCTAGACTCGAACACATTTATATTACCCAGACCCAAACCCACCGGGTTTCAAAAGTTCAGACCCAGACCCGGATCCACTAGGTCTAGCGGAAAAATGAGTCCTAAACAGATCCCAAATGTGTTAGACTATTTTTAAAAAAATTAATTAATAATATATGTAAATACAAATACATTTATATTTTATATATCTTAGATTCTTAATATGTATTTTCTATTAAAAAATCCTTTGAGTAAAAAAATAAACATTTTAAAAGAGTTACGTTACCTTTTCAAATAGTATTTTAATACTTTTGGAATATAATATTATACATATTACTCATAAAGTAAATTTATAAAATAAAATAAAATAAATAAATAAATAAGGAGCTCAAATAAGGTTATAACAATGATGACAAACAGAGTATTAGTATGTATTTATATATGTATACACACACATATATATATACTAAACGGGTCTAGCGGGTCGGTCTAGGTTTGAAAATATTGGACCCAGACCTAGACGAATCTAGTTATGTATGGACCTAGACCCAACCCAAACCTGTCGGGTCCAAAAATCATCTACCCAAACCCAATAAAAATGAGGTAGGTCTAGCGAGTTTGGGTCGGGTACGATACCTATTGTCATCCCTAACCAAGGCATACAAGCCGCCAAATTGGTTGTTTTATAGTGCTCACACCAAACATATAATAGGCATGAAAGCTCCCAAATTGGGTGTGATTACACCAAACACCTCATACCAATTAGATGTTTAAAGATAACACCAAACTTAGTCAAATAGCAAGTCTTAAATTACATCATGATGAATCATATTAAATTAGGCCAATCGTAATTGAAATCATAACTAAAATGTTGTAAAAACATGGAAGTATCCATACAAAAGGCCAAAGAGAAACTTGTCAATTCACAATAATCTAGATAGCATCCAACTGGACCAATCAACTAGTCTGGTCATACAAGACCTAGACAAAAACAAACCAAACACCAGTCAGCTGGTTGGCCTCAACGATCAATTGTTCATGTGAACTAGTCAACTACTTTGACCCAATCGGTCGATGGGTCTAACCTGAGACCAACTCATTTTGGCCTGTAGAAACCTATCAATGAGTTTAACCAACCAATCGACTGGTCATAGCAACTAGTCAACTTGTTTGGTCCAATCGGTCAATGGTTTGAAGAAAAGATCAAACCATCTTAGTATGTAAGGACACTAGTCGATGGGTTTAACCAATCGATTGACTATTCGGTGAAACCAATCAACTGGTTTACCAAACCAATAGACTGCTCTTGTGACCAACGATCCAAAACTCCAAACCATTTACCTGCTTGAAAAAACAGTTAACTAGTTCAAGGAACTGATCGACTAGCTTGGGTAGGACACAACCAAAACTTGAGAAACACACACCAAATTTCACCACACTTTACCATATTAATCCTTGCATGCTTCTACGTCATAACACACATAAGAATACATGATTCACATATAGAATCACATAGTGATGTACACACTTAGCCAAATCATGCTCAGCAACCAATTTCATGCTTAAAAAAAATAAGAAACCTCAACAACACTCACTTGGAAAGAAGTATACCAGAAGCACATACCACAAAACACAATTGAATTTTACTCATATAAATACTAACACATGGAACCCCAATATACCATAGAAACCTAATTATTTTATAGATAAGAACTTCTTAACTTAAAGCAATTCTTTTAGCATAAAACTCTTATTAGATGGCCTATCTAGCATAACTTTGATTCCTAAGAGAATCATTGTAAAACCATCTTTTAAATATTTATTAAAATAAATAAAAATATAATAATAATAATAATAATAATAATAATAATAATAATAATAGATGAAGAGGAGGAGGAGGAGGAGGAGCGGAAGAGGGAGGAGAAGAAGGAGAGAAAGGAGAAGGAGAAGAAGAGGAAGGAGAAGGAGAAGGAGAAGAAGGAGAAGGAGAAGGAGAAGAAGAGGAAGGAGAAGAAGAAGAAGAAGCCGAAGAAGAAGAAGCCGAAGAAGAAGGAGGAGGAGGAGGAGAACACAAAACACCACCTTTTGACTCAAACAAGGTGTTAAAGAGAAGCTGAAATCTCCAACTTTTCTAAACCTTAATTCTTCCTTGCTTGAGAAAAATATATTAAAAGTACATAAAGCAATAACATGTAGTTATTGATTCAGATCTCATTATTATATATGACATAATGCATTCTTTTATTTATGTTTAGTTTATAGAACACACTATTCGTATTCGATGGAACATTATCACTATAAAATCCCAAGGCAAAATGCTCCTAGGCGTTATTATTTACTGGTGGAATAGTTCTCAACAAAACCTTCATGGCCACTATTATCATCCAGCAGAACGAACAAATACAACTGGTCCTGACTCGCGTAGTATTCCACTTTAAGTGATTAATATCATATCAATGATTATGATTGTTCTCGTGATTTATTTTTAATTGATTTTAGGATCCCGCTATTCTTAACTAGCATCACAGTTATCAATACACAACCCTAGAGTAAAATGCTCCTAACCACTATTATTTACCAAAGGAACGATTATCAATACAACCCTATGGCAAGATGCTCCTAGCTACTATTCTCATCCAGTGGAACGAATAGGTGCAACCGATCCTAACTCATGTGATCTTTTACTTTAAATGGTTAATGGCTTAGTCACGGCTAATTGATAGGTACAAAACATAATTAAGGCAAGTAAAGCACCAATATACAAATAACAAGGCATTCTCAAATGTTAAGATACTTAACTTCTTTTATATTACTTTTTTATCCACCAGATTTAGTATCTCTTCCTCTATTATTATTATTATTATTATTATACCTAAAATTTGTGGTCTAACTCCCACATCTTACATTTGATATAATAGTCCAATATCAAAAGTTACTATTTAAGGTGCTTATAAAACCCAAATTCCCCAATTAAATCATAAATTTTCCCATAAGGATTATATAATTACCAAATTCAATGTAAATCCATAAAATACCAATATTAACAACATATCTAAAAATCATGGTATAATTCTAACATTTCACACATGTGATAATGACATACCCATTTTAGAGTTATTATTCCAAATTTAGCATTTTTCTATTTTCGTGGCACTTATGCTATTCAATATTACTTTAAACATTTCATGTGATTCTCATTAGCTTATTTTAAATTATCTAGCACATTAAAACATTATAAATTCCTTATTAAACCCATAATGACCAAATTACCCTTAAGGATAACTAAATGCTCTTATTTTACGAAAACCTTGTATGTTTGGTATGGTATATTCCAAGCCCTCATTTATCATCATACATATTAAAAAAAATCATTTTCTCCACTTATAATATATATATATATATATATATATATATATTATTGATATTCTTAGGGTCTTCCACGTAAAACATTGTTGTAACTATATCGCATGGTTCTCTACTTACTCATTTCTCAACATATAATTTCATATTCTCATAGCATAGCATAAAAAATGAATTCAATGACATAATAATGTAGTAAAACACTTATTCATATAAAGAAATTCAACTCAAAACCCTAAACCATAACTGGTATCCTTATAAAGAGGACTCTAGCCTTTAAGCACACCTATCCTATCCCACCTCTTCTAGAACCTCCGAAATGTTGCCTAAGAAAATACAATAAAATACCATTATAATTTAAAGATATAATTAAGGAAATAATAAAGGTAAATGAGATGGAAGAAAGGGGAAAACCGAACCAAGGCTTGAAAGAAGTCTTAGCCAAAACTTGTGTAACAAGGAGGGGATAAGTTGGGATCTCGAAGAGGGAGGTATAGCAACAACATAGAATCTCATTGCTAAGGATAGTTCAACAAAAAGGGAGGTTGAAGCCAGGAAGGTGGTGTTTAGGGGTTTTAGTCAAAAGTAAAAGGTGGAGTGTTGGTGAGTCATGCAAGTACTTAAGGGTAGGATCAATGAGGAAAGTCAAAGCTAGGTGGGGGAGTTTGGTTGGTTCTGTTATAGCAAGGGTGTGGGGTTGTGGTGCTTTATGCCAAAGGCAACAAGTGTGGTGTGGCTCTCTTAGCCGAATGGTGGGTGTAAGCTGAGGTTGTTGTTGCTATAACTAAGGAGGAAAGATAATAAGGGGGAAGTTGCACTGGTTTGGGTTGAATAGAGGGGTTGAATTTCATCTAGTTCAGATGGTGGTTGTAGGGGAGGTTTAGTGAATCTCACTGGTGGTGGGGCTGATGCTTTAGTGAAGGTTGTCAAAGGTAGTTTGGGGGCTATTTTAGGTAACGATGAGGAGGGGAAGAAGAAGGAAGAAGAGTGAATTTATGGTGGTGTGGAATTTTCCACCAAATGAATGGAGGAAGGAAGAGGTGGTTTAGCATTTAATGTGGCATATATATAGAGACATGCACAAGGAGAGATTAACAGGGAGGGATCAAACATAATAGATAAGGGGTTACGATAAGCACACACATGCAAGGAATGGGAGGAGCGGGATTTGATACATGATTGGGCATGGCCTAGCAAAGGCATGGTATAGATAGGGAATAAATCACACACAAGAATAAAGGAAGCAGGAGAAGGAAAATATTTTGACCGGTAGATAGGGAAAAAAAAGGGAAAGGAAGAAAAAATAAACCAAGGGGGAGTTTGGAATTAGATTTATGTTAAATAATTTAGGTTAAGGTAATAGGATGAATTAATTATCAACTAACAGAGTTTAGGTTTAGGTTAAGAAAAACATTAATAATTTGAAACAAAGGTTAGGGTTAAGCTAAGATTTAGGATCAAAGAGTTAGAGTAGGATATAAATATTAATTTCTCAAGGTTAGAATTTGGTTGACATATTAATTACTTAGGATTAGGTTTAGCTAAAATTCGGGGCATTATAGTTGCTCATTCCCACGAGTAGATCCATCTTGTTTTATAGGTAATTGTTGACTACTACTTTTAATGGGATTGTCTTCGATGAGTGCTTAATTAAACGAGTATAAGGTATGATTATCTGGATATCTTTATCTCTTAATGGACTATTAGTCCTCTATTTTTATAATATAGTTCCCTTCTCTTTACTTGGTATCTTTTATTGTAGTGGAATCAAGTGCTTCCAAAACCTAATTTCTTAGTACGATGATGCTTTTTCTTTACATATGGAATAGATTAGGTATAGGGAGTGCCTGTTCAATATTGGATAAGGTGTACTATCCCCTACATATTGTGTTTTGGATTAAAATGAAAATTTTAAGCTCTCAATTTTGGAGGCGTTAAGGAATTAGCTTGGTTAAGTATTTATGTAATTCCGTGTTAGCATATTTTTATGCTAGAAATCACATTTATACTTTATTATAATTTATATTCATGTATTACTTGATAAGTCCATGATTTTATAAATTCTATGATTTTAGTTAAGTTTTTCCACTTGTTAAGCCATGCTAGGCTTCACCTTGAAATCTCAAGTATGAGGATGCATATATATTTTCTAATGAGTATGGATTAAGTGTATTAAATTATGATTAAGTAATTGTGTTGAGGAACTAGGTTGAGGTTCAATCATTTTGGTGATTTAAAGTTTGAGGTGATTCGGCCCTAAGTTGTGCTTGATAATTTGGATTTTTTTAACTAAGACTAATTTACATCATTGAAATTTTGGTAATGAGTGGGGGTTTATGTGAAAATTGGGTTAAGTTTAGTGGAAATTGGAATTTGTGTGAGTCTAGTGTTATTTCTTATTTAAGGGAAATAGGGTAGGATTATGATTTTTTTTGTGAAAATTAAGTATACTAATGTATTCACCAAGATGCTTAGATAAAACTTGAGATATAATATCATGAGGTTTGGTGGAGTATGGAACAAGTTATGTTAATAAGAAATTTTGATATGTTTAGATGACATAGGGGTATTATGGTCATTTAAGATTAATTATGGAACTTCAAAGTTATATAATATTTATTTAAGTTTAAATATTCCAAGTATGGTAAATGATAAATTAAGGTTAATTATAAGTATTATAAGTGTTAATTTGTTGTGAAAAATACTTAAAAATAGAATTAGAAACCATGAGGTATAATTAGTATTTTATACGTAAAATGTTGGAATTTTATTATCACTTTTTAATATGGTACTTATTGTGATATATTGGGGTGATTCTTATGAATAGAGTTATGAATTTATTGTGAATTAGAGTTTTATAAGGGCATTATAGTCTCTTCACTTGTGTTATGTCGCATGTTGTACTTTTTATTGCCCTTATGCCTTATCATTACTTCATGTGAATGTAGTGTGTTTCATTTGATTAAATATGGTGCATTTCTAAACTTTTATAACTAAAGAAATTGTGGTATAAATTCAATAATAAACAACAATAAATGTAACAAATGATAAGTAGTATTCAATGAGATAAGAAAATTGTAATATAACTAAGGGTATGATAATAAGTAACTCTAGTGATGCATTATTGTGCGTTAAGTGTTAGTTAATGAACTATTAAGACACTAATAATTAAAGTAGAAGATCACATCAATTAGGAACAAAGTTATTCCAAATGTTATAAATGTTTTGACGAACCTGCTATGAACCTACCAGAACTATAAGACCATAATCTACTCAAAACTTATCCTCTCTACCAATCTTTAGGGGGTATGTGTACTTAGTAGCCAAGATGAGTTTTTCCTTAGTTGTGAGAGTATCTGTGTGATTAACTATCCTTCTTATATCTGTAGGGAAAAGAATGGAGTAAATATTTTTAGCAGTTTTCTACTCTAAATGTGATTAAATAAATTGAATTATATGACCACTTAAGTATGAATTTTTAAATATTTTCATTCTTAGGCCATCTCATATCATGTTTTAGGTTTGTTTCTTATGCAAAACTTATGCATTATCCATGCCTTATTTTATTGACGTCTATTGATACCTTACTCAATAATCAAGTATTGATCATCCTTTTATGGGCATTGCTCTAGCCCATGAGCAAACAACCCAATGGTTGTTGTGTAGATTTTGATGACTTATTTGATGAGCTTGATGCATTTCTTATGAAGGAGTGATGTGTAATTTGTAAGGGTATTGAGTGCAGATTCTATGTAAGACCCCAAAAGTTATTACTAAAAAGAAAATCATTTTGCATAGTCAATCTTAATAGAATAGTGGGTGTTATGCTAAATCAAACATAAAGCACAGGGTTAAAAGTAAACTCTCACTAGAGATAAGGCATAGGAAGCACTTGATCCCACGAAGACACATGATTACAAAATTGATAGAAGAGAACAGGTACAATAGAAAATAAAGGACTAAAAGTGTAGACAAATATAGATATTTGGATAACAAATCTCTAACACCAACTCGAATAAACACTCACCGAAGGTAATCACATTAAAGCACTAAATCGACATATACCTATAAACAATGCGATATCAGCTTGTGGAAATGAACAATACCCATAAAAAGGATGATCAGTACACCACATAATGAGTAAAATAACAACACACATTAATAGGTTAAGGAATGGAGATCATATAAGATTCATATGACAATATAGATATTGTACATGCATAAATGCTCATGATATGAGATGAACTAAGAGAAATCATATCAAAGTTCATACTTAGGCAATCAAATAATTTTATTTATTTAGTCACATTGAGATCAAAGAACCATTTTAATAACAACCAATTCTCGTCTCTTTACTTGTAAATGGAATAGATATAATCAACTTCATTGATGCTCTCACATCTAGCGTAAAACACAACTGGGCTATTAGGAAACCTCTAATTATTAAGTGTGTACTAGCTATAGGTTTGTGAATTAAACTAATATAGAGTATATTAGAGTCCTCTAGTTCTAATTGAAAAAGGTAATATGAAATTTAAAAACTCTAAGTACTTGGAATCACTTTGGTCATGACTCATGTGATATTTCACTTTATATATTAATGCCTTATTAATTTATAAATAAACACTTCGCACATAACAATACATCACTTGAATTTTTCATCATCACAATACTTTCACTTATATTACCATTGTATTATCATATGGGATACTAATTAACATTGTTATAGGAAATAACGAGTATTGGTGAATTCATTCCAATAATTGTATTTCTACAAAATATTTAGAAATACATCATGGCTAAAAAAATCAAACATGTTATAATCATATAAAGTAATAATAAATCATAAGGAAGAACAACCAAGTTAACATGAGATCAAAACCTAATTCAACCTCGGTGCATAACTTCATCCACAAAACTCACCAATCAACCAAAGTTAACATGTTACTCCAAAATATCATTGTAAGTGCCATATATATATATGATCAAACTCCAATAGCTTGTACATAAAATACCAATCATGTACATAAAATACCAATCATACCCCTAGATTTTCTAAGCCCATTTTAAGTTATTTTAACATAATATTGATGCATTCTTGTGTTAATAATATTAGCCCACTCTAATACTTATCACATTGTGACTCAAATAGCACCCACATAACATCAAACTTCTTGGATTAATCCATAATTAAAATTTTCCCTTATTCCTCTTGAGTTTAAATTATTCTTTAAACCCAAACCCAATCATTCTCTTAAATTAACTGTGAATTTCACATATAATAACTCATAATACATCTCCTATTTAATCATACTTCACATGATAACACTTAATACTACAGAAATAACACTAATAAGGAACCATGTCCAAATACAGCATACACTTGCTTGAATAATCATAAATTTCATAATTATTAATATTTACCACACCAATTTTAGAATAAATTACTACTCACCAAATTTCTATTCATGTATGGTGAGATACGTAGAAATACACTAAGAAGTGTATATTTAAAAACCCAAACTTATTGCCACCAAGATTTAATATTCGTGTTTATTCACTATTCTAAATATCAAATAAGTGGTCAAGGTAAACCATTAACCCTAAATATCTTACTAAAAGCCTTTAGATATTAAATTATCATTTTAATCCTAATATACCATACACTTAATAATTAAGAATAAAATATTAAATAAAATTATAAAATCATAAAATGAAATAATAAGCATCCTTAATCATTATATGATAATGTTAATTATGTATTCTCAAAACAAGACTTGTAACATATAAAATTGCATGTATACAACCTAAATAATCCCATGAAACCATAAAAAAAATCAAAAAATAATATTAGAACATCACATTCTGCCTTAAGGACAAATGGCCATAAAAATGCACAAAATAAAATTTTCAACATATTAACTCAAATCAAGCATGCTACTAATCAAATTCGATGAACTTATAACCTAGCTATGTTTATCTAATTCAAAAGATCCAAGAAAAACCAAAGAACACCTTAGATCAATCTTTAATACACTTTGGACACCTTTAACAAAATATACCAAAAATAGTTAAAAATACTTCAAAATTACTATAAAAAAAGTCCTAATAATAAGGTTATGAATTTAAGGAAATGAGTAGAGCTATTCATCTTCACTTTCTTTAATTTTCAACACTTAATTGCTTAAGGAAAACAATAAAGAGATAAAGATAACATTCAAGACGAAAAATAAAGAAAAGGATCAAGGAAAAAGGATCTAAACAAATGGAGGTAGGTTATGGAGATAATAACCTGAAAATGAGGAAGAAAAACAAGGCAAAAAGAATTATTTTTAGCTATAGTTAGATATTTGTGGGCTTACTAATTAAAATAATAAAAATATCTAAAATAATTACAAATAAAATAAAAAGAGGTGGCCAAACCTATTTTAGATATTTTTAGGAAGGATAGGATCAAGTTTGGATATTTAAAATATATTTTATTATAGAAAGTTGAGTTTTGGGGGTCATTTATGCCTAGAACAACATAAGTTTATCTGAAAATATCAAAAAGTAGTTATAAGCCAATTTTATTTCATATTTAGCTCAAATATGGCAACATATAACCATTTTCAAAGTTTTATAAATGTTTGTTAGCTAAAAAGCTAGCTTTGAGTGACTTAAAATGCAAATATAAGGATAAAAAAGACGAGGAATATTATTTTTTTGGGTCAACTTATCAATTTAAAATTTGAAGAAGGCTTAAGAGAATAAAAAAAAGTAAGGAAATCCAATTATGATAAAATTATGATGATTTGGAAAGAATTTAATAGCCAAAAGTGGCCGAAAAGTCTTATAGGAATCAAAATCATACCAAGAGTTAAACAAGTGAAGAAAAAAAATGCTAAAAATGTCCCAAGAGTTAAATGAGTGCAAAAATATTTGATTTAAAATAAATTTTTATAATTATAATAAAAAATAAATTTTAGAAAAGTGGGTTCTAATTATTAATAGTATTCTTAAGGTTATGATAAATATTAATATAGTTATTATCATAATTATTAATAATATAATTGTTATTATTACTCATATTATTGTTATACTAATTACTATAAAATTATTTAAATTATGATATTTCTTAATATTATTGTTATAATTATTGGTAACTTTAATATTTATCATTTGATTAATATTATTATAATTATTAATATCATAATATTATTATTAACATCATAAATATTATAATAATAATAATAATTAACATAATTACTATTATAGTACTAATTATCAATATAATTATTATAAGAAAAAATTTAAGAATAGCTGTAAGTGTTGTGATTGAGAAAATAAACATTACAAGAAAACTATTTTATAACAATAAAACTTTTGCAACGATAACACTTTATTGTTGCGAAAAATGTCTTTTAGCAACGATAATTTTATGACGTTATAAAAAGTTGTTGCTAAAAATAATTCATTTATATGATGATTATTAGAAAATATTTTACAATGACATTTATATTTTGCAATATACAAAATATTGCAACGACTTTTTTTTATTACAAAATATTGATCGAATTTATTGAAACGACTATACTTGTTACAAATATTTAGATTATTTTAATATAATGACATTTATATGTTTTGCAACGATATTTTTTGTTGCAATATATGCGATAGTTTATTTGCAACGACATTTAGATGTTGTAATATACAAAATATTTTTGCAACGATTTTTTTGTTGCAGAATATTGATTGAATTTATTGCAATGACTATACTTGTTGTAAATATTTAGATTATTTTAACGTAATGACATTTATATGTTTTGCAACGATATTTGTTGTTGCAATATATGCAATGGTTTATTTGTAACGACATTTATATATTGTAATATATAAAATTTTTTGCAATGACTTTTTTTAGTTGTAAAA
Organism: Tamarix austromongolica; assembly: GCA_039764185.1. NCBI lineage: Eukaryota > Viridiplantae > Streptophyta > Magnoliopsida > Caryophyllales > Tamaricaceae > Tamarix > Tamarix austromongolica. The sequence goes on along the minus strand of CM077816.1, from coordinate 72,561,509 downwards.
TATTGATTGGATTTATTGCAACGACTATAATTATTACAAATATTTTGATTATTTTAACACAATAAAATTTTTATGTTTTGCAACGACATTTTTCATTGCAATATATGCGATGGTTTGTTTGTAACGACAAATATCATTGCAATATATACGGCACTTTATTTGCAATGACATTTATTTGTTGCAATATACAAAATGTTTTTACAAAGACTTTTTTTTTGTAAAATATTGATTGAATTTATTACAACGACTATGCTTATTGTAAATATTTATATTAGTTTAATGCAACAACAAGTTATTGCAAAAAAAAAAAATTACAACAATTTTATTACAACGTCTATACTTTGTTGCCACTACCTTCTCCAACTCCCAGTCTTACCTCCATTGTTTTAGCCTCGTCTATTTTTATCGAATGGACACGCCAATTTGTCTCGGCGTCCATCAACTCAATCAAAGCCTTAATTGCCGAGCAGAATTCTGGTAAGTTTTTGTTCAATTTGATAATTTTTTCTTGATATATATGTTAAGAATTATTTTTATATTTTTTTAGTTATATTGATTTAAGCGGGAAATATGTATATGGTATAATTTATGGACATCGATTAGAGGTTTTATAGGTCATTTATTGCAACAGCGTTTAAACAAATTATTGTGTCATTGCAATTGTATGTTTTTGCAACGGCAAAAATGGTCGTTGAAGTTTTAAGTTTAAATTTTGGTAAAGACTTTATTGTTAAAATTATGTATTTTTTGCAATGATAAAGTGTAATACCCTTAAATTGAGTGGAATGTTATAAGGATTGATATGACTACTTATATCAATATATTATATCATCCTTTTGGTGATTTTGTCCTAAGAACTCAATAGTTAAGCGTACTTGTTGTGGAGTAATTTTCAATATGAGTGACCCTCTTAGAAAGTTTCATAAATAACTCGTGTTGATATGTGGGGCTAGTCGATTAATCCAAAAGTGCTACACGATAGCCCTCGCAGTTCTTATGGGCCTATGTGGCTACCAAGTGACTTAGCATGATCGTTTCGACTCAGCGTATTAAAATTTTGTGGGTCCCAGGTCCTATCAGGTGGCCCCTATGTGGTCGTAGTGACTTGGAGTATTTTATAATTTTGTATTTCTAAAGTACATTTAATTTTTTGCAACAAGATAAGCTGTTTATAAGTTGTTGCAATTAATTTATTTTACAATGACAAATATTGTTGCTATAACATGCTTTTTTTTTTTCAACAACTTTTATTGTTGCAAATAACAAACTTTTGCAACGACATTTGTTGTCAAACTACAACCAATTTTTTTTCAACAACAAAAGACGTTGCCAATTATAGGTTTTTGTAACTACATAAATTGTTGCTGAAGTAGGATCAATATTTCATAACGACAAAAGTCGTTGCAATATATAAAAACATGTAATTAGATAAAGTGATGTATTGCAATGATATTTATTTAACAACAACAATTTTTGTTGCATTTAATTACTTTTTCAACAACCATCGTTGTTGCGCTTTGCTTTATTTTTTGCAACCCCATGATGTGCAACGACCCCATAATAAAAAAATCGTTGCAATATATATTTTTTACAATGACTTTTTATCTTTAGCAACGAAAAAAATTTTGCTAAAAATAATTTTTTTTATAGCAAAAATTAGAAATAGCTATTATTTAATAACACCCACCTACTTATGTGTTTGGCATGCATTCCTATATTAATACTATTATTTTAGAAATAAAGCTAAATGTTTATCAATAGCCCTAAGATTTGTTGTTAGCAAAATCATCATTATAATTATTAATATATTTATTATAATCATTATTATTATTATGAATTTAATAATGATAATAATAATAATAAGGTTTAATACATTTATTAAAATTATTAATATATTAATTATTTTTATTTTTTACTATTATAATATTAATAATTAATATTATTTTTGATATTATTAATATAGTAATATTATCATTATTATTATTATAGTTATTCTTATAATCATCGATATAAATATTATCACAATTATCAATATAATAATAACGAACATAATTTTTAATATAATTATTTTAGTAATAAGAAATATTATTTATTTTGTTGATAATATAATTATTATAATTAATTAGTTATTAGTTTTATTTGCACAAATAAAACAAGATGAGATTAGCAATCGATAAAAATAATGGAAATTTTCTTTGTAGTCTATTTATGTGAAATTAATTGGATAAAAATTAAAATGATCCTAAAGTATTTAGTTACAATTATAAATTATTATGTACATATAATTATACTAATATATACACTTAATTATACATAAATATACAGATAATATTCTTTATATATACATATATATTAAAATACTAAAAAAATAAATTAAATATTTAATAGATCGATCAACTTTAATTATTTTGATTCATGTGGACCGCCGATTATTTTTTTCTAAAAATAAACCAAAGAAATCTATACTGACAGTGCGGTTTTTTTTTTTATGAAGGGCAGTCGTAGTGGCAGCTAGTCAGGTACAGTATTGAAGGAGTTTGACTGATGTCATTGATGTAATTTGAAATGTAGGCTTCAGTTTACAAGCAGTTGCTGTCTCCTGTAATGCCAGGTCAGTGCTCAGACACATTCTGCGAGTGTTACGGCTTACGATGCGGGGCCGATTGATTGAATAAAAATAATTATTTATTAAAAGTTAAACCCTTTCTTAGTATAAAATTTAAAATTTTGTATTTAAAAAAGTAAATTTATTTTTTATTATATATACATATATAATAAATTTTTTTATTTTTTTATAAAGGATATAAATATAATTTTAAGATTATTTTTATTAATATATTAAAATAATTACAATTTTTTTAATACGGATAAAGAATATTTATTATAAATAATGATGTAATTTAAAAAAAACTATTAATCTAAATAAATCGTAAAATGAATATATTTATTCATTGTAGCTGCTAGGCTAGGGTGAGGGTAGCTAGTGGCTAGTGAAGAGGAGCGAACTTTTTCAGATTTTCGTGCATATATTTTGTCTCTTCCATTCAAAATTCAAATGGTCGGCCGGGACAAGCCTTTCTGCCCTTTCCATCCATGTGATTCAGGGAGGGGGAGGAAAAATGTATTAATAATAGCCAGTGAACAGTAGACAGCCACCATATCGGGCGAGAGGATTATTATTATAATTTTGTCTTTTAATGTAGCCGTCAAGTGCTTTTTTCTTTGGTCCAAGCTGTGGAAGGGGAGGCTCTCACGAAAACCTTAAAAAGATGTAAAAGGTCGCAGAGGAATCCATATTGATTGGTTAATTAATTTGAGCCCCCACATGCGGATGCCGTATGCAGAGAGGGGAGAACAGGCCAATCCACTCAGGTGCGGCTGAAGTACAATTTGAGAGCATAAAATTTTCAAATATATATATCAAAAGTTTTACGATAAAGAATAAAAATTTTATAATTTATTTAGATTGGGATAAATTAAGATTAGAATAAATATTAAAAATTAATTTCAATAAAAGAAATAGAGATAAATCGAGATAAATATTTTTAAATACTATTTAGATAATATTAACATAATATAGGTGAATGAAGATAAATGTTTTAAAATTTTCGTTTGGATTAAAGTGGATGAAGATTAAAAAAAATAAAACAAATAATATTTATATCATTGTATTATATAGATAAGTCTCTTCTACAATAACTTACCTAGCACCACCTCCTCATCCTCTTCCACCACCTCATCCACCATAACCACCTCTTCCTCTTCATCTTTCTCCACCACCACCAATACCACCTCAATCACAACAACAACCAAAAGATTTACAAGACGACTAATTTTTTGTTGCAACATCCATTTAGCCAACTAGTTCAAAGATAAATATTTTTTGTACGAATAAAATAAATTATATATAACACATTGAAGAAAGATGCCCATCATCTTTCATTAAAAACAAACTTAATAAGTTAAAAGACATCCATCATCCTACATTTAACACAATGTTAATAAAATCAAAAGATGTCCATCATCATCCACAATATAAACTCAAAAGGTGCACAATATGTTCATCATCTTACAATTGTTTCACAGTCAACAAAGATGAATGATGTCATCATCCAATAGGACATCTTAATTCAAGTGTCTTAATGCATGACTCTACATATAAGGGTAAGGTTTTGATTCGTCAATGATGTGTACTTGCAATAGTAGAAGCCATAATGCAAATCGACATCTTTATAAGGAATACGCATTTAGCATCTCATAGTCTGTATGGTTCTTTGAAAGATGGAAAGAAGCCAACATCGTGTACCTTGGATCGAAGTCAAGCTCCTCAACACACTTAATAGCCTTAGCGGGATCAACACATGAGCGTTTGTCCATAACCGTGGCAAACTTCTCTACCTATGCACTTAACATATTATAACATGCTGTAATAAATGTATCCATTTTCCTCTTACCCTTGCTGCCTTTTCCATGGCTCGCACTTGGTTCTGGTACACTTACATTACCAGCATCTGAAACATAATCTTGATTAGAATGAGGTGGAGTCCTAGAATCAATACTAAATGAACTAAACCTCTCAATGTGAACTTCATCTTGTAAGACCATATTGTCAATATCTTGAATCAAGCTACTAGATCCTCCATGTTGTCCTGCAGCTTCCCTTCTCATTGCTCTTACTTCAACAGGAATTACATCATTATCCTCGGCTTCCCTATCCTTAGAAAATAGCTCTTCCAATTTTTCATAGAAGGAAACTATTTTACCATTCCACTCCACGGCCTTTGGATTGTTCTATGACAAATAAATAAACAAAGTGAATCAAATCACAACACTTAAAAAATATAGATGATGAACACCACATACAAAAGAATAAAACCTTATGAAAAATAACAATAATAATAATTCCATCAAATTGACATTATACGCACCTTAATTAGTTGATTCCACACTTCCTCTTTGAGATCCCACATTTTAGTGGTAGGATTAAAACCCCATCCACTTTGAGAAACATTTCGAAATATGTTATAACATTCAAAAAACTTTCCCTTCAAATATTATCTCCTATTGCGAAATCGGTCCTTGTTATATGAGGAGTTAGGAAACTTTTCTTCATGCTCTTTTTAACACGGAACTATAAGCTACCATAGTAAATGCACCACCAGGATGATTACCTATACACATCTAATGTAGCAAAGCATCAAGAACAACTCCATCCATCTCCTGTGTCCAAATGTTTCTCTCAATCTAATGAGGAGGCATGGTTGAATCCACCAAAAAAAAAGATGACAAATACAACAGGTATGCAAATAAAAAATATACACAAATAATCAACTGACATTTAAAACATAGCATTAATCTTGAAATATATATATATATGTATATATATGTTTCACAGCGTGTTCAAAGTAGAATACAACATATTGTAGAGAGAGAAAAAACAAAGTTCTCGCAATTCAGTACATATGTACAATGTAAAATACAACATATTGTAGCTAATCGACCAAGGTTCACATGAAATAGTACATTTATTCAAATTACATAACTCAAAAGAAATGCTTATGGGTTATAATCTCTCCACATTGCGATCGTTGTCGAAGTCCTTTTAAACTCTCATCTAGTAGCATCTCCTTCTTCTGTAAGGTCATCAAACCTATTTTCCCACTCTCCATCATCGCGAGCAACAAGTTCTTGATCCACCTCTCTAATTATAGCTTCATTCGGATCAACACCCATTAGAAAGTTATGCACAGTATAATATGCTAATATAATCCTTGTATGTGTATATATATCACAATGGGGTTCATTTTCACTCGCCATAATTGAAAAAGGCCTTTTTACAACACCAAAAATTCTTTCAATTGTACTTTTTAAAGAAGAATAACACAAGTTAAATAGCTCTCACAAAGACCTTGGTGGATTATGCGAGTACTCTTTCAAATGATACCGCTCTCCCCTATAAGGTAAAATTAAGCCACTCATTATAGGAAATCCAGCATCACCAAGATAATATTTAGCTATAAAAAGGCTAAAATGTTAGACAACTTTCAATAAATTAAGTAAAAATTATTTGTTAAGTATGACAACGTAGTTACCATGTGGGATTTTGAGGTCATATTGTCATCTTAATGCATCTTTTAGTATTTTAGCATCAGATGATGTTCCTTCCCTACCAGTTAGAACATAGGTAAATTTTAGGTCAAATGTACAAGCTGCTAGTAAATTTTGTGTGGTGTAATATTTTCCGCCTTAGTAGTTAGGAGCATCTGATGCCAAAACTTTTACTCGAGTATGGGTTCCATCAATTACTCCTACATAATCCTAAAATTAACTACTACATTAATAATACTCTAACTAAATTATTTATTGACTAAATAGAAAGAAAAATTCATAATAGGCACCTTAAAATAAGGATAGAACTTGGGATTGTCTCAAATCTCTATAGGTGTTGATGATCCATCTGGTTGTCTAATAAACATCTCCTCTAATTCCATAACGTCTCTTAAGACATTGTGGAAATGATGACTAGTAACTTCTCCAGGCCTACCAAACACTCTTTGTACCTCCCTATTTATTATGGAATGCCCTAAAATATACAAAAATAAAGCAACTTGCTCTTCGATATTAACCCATTTAGTTGATTGCAAGCCACCATGATTTGCTAATAACCCACAAAATTCATAAAATGCCTCATGACCCATATGAATCACATCTTGACATATATCTCTATTTATCATCACATCTATTACCAAAAATCTCACTTCTCTAGATTCCTTATGGATATCATCATCATATAACATGCCATTTTCATCCAAATACCATTAAGTCGCTGCCACCACTAAAAACCAATTAAGGATTGTAAAGTAGAACAGAGTAATAATATCATCATTATCTATCTATCAAAACAAATAACAAATATCAAAGGAAAAAAATGGAATCAGCATTTATTCATCAACAACATCAATAGAATCAATATAACAAAGAAAGAACACAATTGAGGAGAGTAGAGTTGATAAAAATATTGAGTGGTTTCTCCCATTGGCTCATCGTATAAAATTTGCATGATGGTTATTATTTGTTACAAAACATTAGCCTGGGTCAATCATAACCATCAATACCATACCCATTACCACATACATTTTTGTTTATTTAATTCTATTATTTCATCATCTTGTTTAAATTCTTGACTTGATCATCATATGTATAATAATAATAATAATAATAATAATGATGATGATGATGATGATGATGATGATGATGATGATGATGATGATGATGATGATGATGATGATAGGAAACGACAAAGCAATTTACTATCAACATTTTTCAATTAAGTAATAGAAAAGTCAAATGGTCTCGTTTTATATCTCATACGTAGCCCCAAGAAAGCTAGTGAAAGCAAATCAGCAGTCATAAGATAAATATAGCAATACTTGTCTAATCTGCTAGGGGAGTTATCCCAATGGATGATCACACAAGCCTCCTCCAAATGAGAGATGTAATGCTTTGCCCACACTCTATGGATCAAAGTTGTTTCTTGTATACAACCCCAAGAATCATCAACTGATGAAAATGGCAAAGATAAACAAGAAGGGTAAAAACAAAGTCATTCACAAAATGGTCAGAAGAGGGAAAAAAAATACAGCCTTATAAAACCCTATCGAGACTCCCTACTAAATTAGTGGAAATAAGAAAGTAAACCCCACACGATTGTGTGGGAAAAACTCAGAAAGCATCATCGTCTATTTCTAACATCGCCATTTATAAGCCCCTCAAACCTATCTTTCCATGAGGTAAAGCAAACAAGGAAAAGAAATTTACAACTATGGAGAGCACAAACAGTAAGCCACTTGGAAATATTAACCCATCAAAAAGCAAGTCCACAACTAAGATCATAAGGCACCTCACTCAATAAAGATGTACATGAACATGTATACCCTCTTCAACAAACCTAGTGTATGCATGAACTTTCATTTTACCTACATAGTTATACTTCCTCTAAAAGGGTGTAATAACAACATTTAAGGATATTTTTGGAAATAATTTCAATGAGTATCAATACACCACAACATATATGCCAACATAAGGTAAACACTCTTCAAAGACTGTCAACAAAGGTTCATTTCCTAAATTTTCTTTTACAATTTTCTCATATTTTTCTTTATTTTTTGAATAAAGAATAAAAAGGCTAGAAAAATGCATATATATACAAATAAAGTAGGAAATATGCATATGTAAAATCCCAAAATCCCCCATATCTAACATCCACATTGTCCCAAATGTGTAGAAGAAAGGGAAGGGAAGATAGGAACTGATAGGATAAAGATCAATTGATGGGTGGTGGTTGTGGTGGGTAAGAGTAACTAAGCTACTAGGCCTCCGACCCTTATAACAATAATAATATTTATCCATAATGAGTATTATTAGTAGCCAAATAAATTAAGTAGATGTATTGTTGAAAAGGAAATACCATAATCAAAATATGGCACCATTAGAGGAATAGTGGATGCATCCACATCAGGAAGAGTATCTCCATCATGTGGCTACCATTTCCTCTCATTCTCTATATTAGTACGCTCATGATCTAGCAGGGGATGCCCTCACATAATCTATAACAAAGGATGTAAACAAATATGGCATAACATCCATCAATATGGTACTACCAAGGGTCTGCAACTCGACAGATGAAGCAAAAAAATGTCAAGGTTCAACTCAACGGATGAAGTAATGCTAGTAGAATAATCTTGATAACTAAAGGTTGTTGATTAAATAAACAGAAACAAAAACAAATGAAACAAAGGGTGAAGCAACTCAATCTACAACTCCATGGATGAAGCAAAAAAAAAGATTCAACTCAACGAATGAAGCAATGCTGGCAGAATTGACTCATAAAACCAGCATAATCACATATCAGGTAGCACAATTGAATCACAAAGTAAGCATAATCTGTTCTACAGCAAAATAGATCGGAAAAAAAAGGGTAGGGCAGCATACCTAGTTGTCGACGCCAGAGATGGGAGATGAGAGGAGAATTGGATGCCGAGGCTGCTGCCTGCTACAACCCTAGTTGTAGGCGCTACTGTGGTCATTGAAATCTGTAGTCACCCTCGAGGATGATCCTTCTTCGAGCAGATCCGGATATGGCAGGGGAGGGAGGTCGAGGTCATACGAGGGAGAGGGAGACACTGGCTGGATGGTGGAGAACCAACTTATTTGGAAAATAAGGTTATAGTATTTGAGGGGTATTTTGGTCCTATTATGTCAAAATTTTACTTATTCTTTCACCTTCACCACGGTTACCCCAAAATCAAAGATTAATAAAAATAAGGTTAACCGAGGTGAAACATTAACCTTGATTCATCCGGATAGAGTTATTAAAAATGGTACCCAAATGGGGTGAATCAATTGATCCACCTCCGATAACCCCCTTTCGCCCCAATCCAAATGTGCTATGAAAGGCGAAGTCCTCAGTACTGGATTCTCATTCGTTTTACCGATAAAGCATAAGACTACTAGTAAAGTATGGTTACGAATTTGTGTAGTAAAATATAAGTGTGGTATATGAAATTGACGAAGGAGAAAAAATTATCAAGCGTTTTTTTATTGTGTCATAAAAGAATTGCTGTCTTAAAGCAAAATATTGGTCATATCTTAGGTGATGCAATTCTGATGTTATTTGTCTCTAAGGTTAACACAACAGTCTTCTACCCCATATATTCAAAATAAAAGATTTGGAAATATGTAGATAGTTATTCAAAATTTTATTTTTGAAAAAGAAAAAATCGCATTGTAAACCCTTACTTTGAATAGCAAATATATATATATATCATGCTCAATTTTCCTTTTGATTTTTATGGAACAAAAAGTAGTAACTGTTGCCTATTAATCCACACGACCCAGTCGTGTAAAGTGGGAAAAAAATATTAGAAGAACGATTCATAACCAACGGAAGAAAAAAAATTCAAATGAAAAGAAAAATTAAAAGATTTATTAGCAAAAATAGCATCGGATCTGATCTAGTATGTCCAGCCCACTACTCAACTTAAACACACCATTAAATAGTGGGATATATAAACACTTCACAAACTATATTTTCTACCAATATGGGATGGTATATAAGGGTAAAAAAAATAATTATTTTCTATTGCTCCTTACAACTCGTAGTAGCACAAATTGCCAAACTGAAATCTATAGGCTCTCAAAATGTACTTTAGTCACTCTAATGTTTAATTGCTTGGTATAAAATAATAGGGAAGAAGATCTCCCTACACAAAGAGAGAAGGAGGGGGGATAATAACAATAAATTCATTTCATAGCTTTCTCAAATCACATACATTATTGATATCTTCAAATAGGCATATAAGAAATAAGCAATTTGTGTGTGCAACGACAACTAGTATTACATGGTACATGGATAGAGATGAAAAATAAATTGTGAAGAAATATTTACAATTTTTTATGTGTTTAATGAAAATTAATAATGGAGTAATATATTCAAGAAGGAATCAATGGAACGGGTGACACTATTAGTTCTCTCATTGATAAACCTAGTTGACACTAATGGTTCATTTGGCTTAGGGTAAAGTAGGAATATGATACATATGAAATATTAACCTAAGAGGAATGAATGAAGATGAATCGGAATGAACGTTTTAAAATATTATTTGAATGAAATTACCTAAGTTAAGTGAATTAGAATAAATATTATTTTAATTACGTTTTGATTGAGGTGAATAGAGGTAAAAAAAAATATAACAAATGATACTTAAATCGAAGTTCCTTCTACATCATATATACTAGAGAAGGGTATTTTTGTCCAATTTAATAAAAAAATTCCCTTCACCACATTACTCTAAATTGGAGATTAAAAAAAAAAGAGAGGGGGGGGAGAGAAATTGACATGAATAAAGGAAAATTTAACTCTTATTAATATAGATAAAAAAAATTTATATCCAAACTGAATAAATGAAAGTCGATGATTAATTCACTCCCAATTAAAACTCTTATTTTTGTATATATATTATCTCTTTAGTCCTTTATGGCACTATATACCATCCATTACCCGACAAAATGGTACTTCTTCCTTAAATATACGAAATTGGTCAGATTTTAGACCAATAGCTGGCCTTGGAAACATTGCACGTTCGTGACATGATGCCTTATGCAAATTGCAAGTATGACACAGTAAAAAAAAAATTGGCCTTCGATCTGACGTACGACGAAACCAATTACTCAGCGCCTCCCTAGTATAAGGTTTGCGGCATTTTTAAGGAGTAATATATTTTAGAAATTTTTCTCACTAAATTTACTAACATACATTTATAATGATCGTACTATTTAAATTAATATTCAAACTTTATTTATAATAATTAAAAAGAACAGACAAGCAAAATAAGAAATAAAGCATTTAAGGTTTTATTTGGACGAAGAGAATTTATAAACTTCTCTCGTTTAAATACGTTCTTTAGATATTTTAATATACAATTTAGGTACTTTTGAAATTTTAAAATTAATATTAAAATTATATCAAATGAGTTTTTAGTGGGTTTATATAGTCTAATAAGTTAAAATAAGAAACATATTAAAATCATTCTATCCAAAATTCATGTATTAAAATATCAAAAAAAAAACATTCAAATCCTAAAATAAAAGTTTCTATTCAGAAAATGAAATTGTAAGTATGAAAAGTTAAAACTGATTTTCTTTTAAAATTCAATTTTTTTTAAATCTTATCATTTTTGAAGTTCTTTATTTAAACAAAGCCTAATGTTCTATACTTCTTGTAAAGAATTTGTTTTTCAAAAAAAAAAAACTATAGGTTTTATGTTATAAAAAAAATACTAAGATAAGATTACTAGAAATTCATATATCTTTATTTAGGCAGTCTAAAACCATCAAATATGCATATATAATAAGATATATTTGCATTTGTATTTTAGGTAGCCTAAAATTGAATAGTAGTATCTAACTAGATATATTTTATATTCGTAGACATTTCATATAGATTGAATATCTAAAATATCTTAATTTTTATTTTATTTTATAAAAGTCATGAATACACACAGACACACAGATATTGAATATCTAAAATATCTTACTTTTTTTATTTTATTGAATTCATGAATTAGATATTCAATCTCTGTGTGTGTGCGCGCGCGTGTGTGTGTGTTAGCATCCACTAAATAGGGAGTACAAAGAACCTCTTGCTCAAACCTCATATGACCAAGCTAGTAGTCCCTTGTTATCATGTATTATGATGATGTGTTTTTAGAGATGCCATAGAGGCCTTGGTTATTTTTTCAACACCAGCATACTACCTTATATTCATTTACTTGAGAAATATAAGTGTGCCTACCATGCATGTTAATGTAAGTATGTTACGAGCATATATTTATGTTTTATCATGTTCATCCATATAGCATGAGTCCTTAACACATGATAGACGAGTCTTTCTTATGCAATATCCATTTTAGTGCATCTACCTTGCACTGTAATGACCCTGACTCTTATATGAGCGAGCACATGATGTTGTTGATGTAATGCAGGTATTTGGTGGCTAGACTCCTAGTAATGAAGGTAACCCTTTTTCCTTCTATTTTGGTCATTGTTGTCATGTTTGTGTATACTATTATCTCTTATTGATTTTTCTTTTATCTCATTAGAGGTATCTCTTTTGAAGTGTTGTTTACTATTAATTATTTTAGCATTGTATCTAGAATGAAACAAACGTTAGGAATCCATCTTATGTAAGGTGCGGCGGTGATATTTAAATCTTCGCATTTCGCTTTCGTTGAAAGAAATCTATCATAAAAATTGGATGCGCTACAAGTTGTGTTTGTTGGTGAAAATATTCTCACCAAGGCACTTGCTGGACACTCTACATTATTAGCCAGGGATGAGTACACAGCATGGATGGAAATTAAAATGCTCCAATTTCCTGGCCTTGTGTGATCCTAGAAAGACATGGGTTTGTAGGAACCGCTTGCAGACTTTTTTTAAAACCAATGTAAATGGAAGTGTTATGGGTAATCCTGGCAGTTTAGCTGCAGGTGGAATAGACGGCGATCACTTAGGTCGATGGTTATTCGATTTTTTTGCCAAACGTTGATTTTGGCTCGTCTTGGTAGCTGAGCTTTGGGAATTGTTCTACGGGCTTACACAAGCACAGGACAAGGGATACATATGTGTTTTGGTAACTAGTGACCCGTTGGTTGGTGGTGTGTTTGGAGATGGATAGGGCCGCTCAGTAGCTTCCATATGCAAACCTGGTTTAGGCTTGCAAAGATCTGGAATGTAATTTTTGGACCTGTCGGATCGCGCATGACTTCAGAGAACTCAATTCAGTATCAGATGGTTTCGACTTTGTAGCTGACAGAATTCTTGAGCAAGCTCAGATTATTGACGGTGTTGATTAAAACCATATGAGGAGTGTCAACTCTCTCGCCATATTTTAGCTAAACTTAATCTCTTGTATTGGTCTCTATTGCTGGAAAAATATGCTACTCGTTCCCTTAGTTGATGCAACTTCGGCAGACGTGTATAAATAATATGGCCACAATCAAAGTTAATTCTTTAATTAATTCATAGCCAACCGGCACTTCAATTTGCCCCGGTCTCAAGAACTCGAGTGGTCTTTCTATTAATTGTACTGGTAGCCGATTCGGATTGCATAGCTGCTGGGAAGTCTCAAGATCATCACCGCAATAAAATTCAAGCTACATTGTTAGAGATCATCACAATAAATTTGTAAGTCTAACAACCGAGAAATTATTGCATGAAGATGATGCATCTAATTTTAAATGCAATACTTGTATATTTAGCATAATTATATGTATATTTTTAGTATATTTTAGGATATATTTATAAAAATATACTAACTATACGTGTTAAACGTCTATCATATTTGTATTAAATGTAGATATGGTGTGCTTAAAATTAAGGTACATTACCTTTTTTTATATATATAGATAATAACCAAGATCAGCAATACAAGACAGTCTTACAAGAAGGTTTAGATATTATGAACAACTTCCTGAATTCTATAGAGAAACTCGCTTCTATTCGCTTTGATCCAGGAGTCTATCCTAACTTTAATGAGTACTATCAACCATCTAACGCACACTTTGAAGTTATCAAATACCACTTTATTCCTAGACTCCCATGTAGCTCCAATTATAGCAAAAAAAGTCAGAAATTTTCCCTCAACCTGATTCCTTTTATGCCAAGCCAAATATAAACATGCTCTTCAATAGAGCCTAAGATCACCCATGCGACACCCAACCATTCACAAATATTGTATCAAATCTTCCTTACCACAATACAATGAAAAAGTACATGATTCACCGATTCTCTTTCCATCTTACAAAACGGGCACCATATTTTCGTAGACTCCACAATGTCTACCTTACAAAACGGGCACCCTACCACAATACAATCAAGGTACATTACCTATATATTTAATATAATTATAGTGTATTTTTTAATATATTTTGGTATATAATTAGTATATTTATAAATATATACTAAAATATATTATAGTTATACTAAATATACAATTATTTATAAAATAATATTTCCCAACAGCCGCAAAGCATGAAAATAGAACCTTGATTAGAGTTCACCCAACACAAATATCACTAATCCGACAAGAACCAATTTTTTCATGACGTATTGTTTGAACGAGTTACCGCTTTTAATGTGAGCCGCAGTTATTCTGTCGGTCTTTTCAATAATATTACCTCGTATAACGGTAGATGCCCCAGCGTAAAATGCTGGGGTGAGTCATATTATGCGCACTTCCACTACGCCACTTGCTCGGTAGTTGGTCCTTTTAAAGGGTCTTTTTAAGAGTTTATGAACAGGCTTACTAGGAGTGTGAAGGGTTGCAGGCGCGACGTGTGAATGTGATATTGCAGAGACAATACTGGCAAGTCACCTAAATGAAAATGATCTTTCTCGCAAAAGGGGCTTTGGTGTCTGGGACGACCCTTATATATATATATATATATATATATATATATATATATATATATATATATATTCTTTTGGTGTGTATATATAAATATATATCCTTTTTTATTTTAATAATTTATATATTTTATTAAAAAATTAATAAAAATAATTTTAAAGTTCTATTTACACCATTCGTCAAAAAATAATAAAATATTTAATATATACAAAAGTGTTATAAATTTTTTAAATATTTTTTATATAAAAACTTAATGATAATATATATATATATATATATATATATATAGGCTACTTTCAAAAACACCCACACAAAGGGAGGGAAGGCCCAAGCCAACACTAGATCGGAAGGACCTATAGGCCTTAACAAAATAATATCCATACATATTTATTTATTCATTTGCCAACTATTTTCAATATATTTTACAAGTGAAAATTTATATAAGTAAAATTAGAATGATCAAATATACTAATATTATTACTATCTCGAAGAATGTTGATTAAATAATTTTTAATAATATCTTAATTTACCAAATTTTTATTCTAAATAACATATTGAATTGAAACTAGTTTAAATAGGGTTGATAATATTTATTAAGTCATAATTTTATTTAATTTCATTTTTCATGTAAAAATACTTTGGAATTAAGATAAATATGATGTTATTTTATTTTTTCCAAAATAATAATTTTATTTCATGATATTTTTTAATGTAATTTTATCACTACTTATATTGTTTTAAAAAAAGGTATTAGTTAAAAAAATTATTTTAACAATAATTTTTAAATATAAATCATCATAAGAAAAAAAATAATGTCAAATGACAATTATTATACGGTGTCATTAGTTACATCATAAAGAATAAGGATGGTGTAATATGTGGTATTTTTGTAAATAAACCAACAACTTTTGAAAAGAATTGTTTATGGAGATATATGTACTGATAATTGTATAAATAAGATCAATTTTCTGCTTGTTTCAATTTAATCGTGATTTATTTATTATTTCACTACGATATAGTTCGTGTTTAACCTTAGTATATTTTGTGTTTTATTATTGGTCAAATATATCTACCGACAAGTGTACCTATCTCAAGTGATACAATGCTCAAAGAGTACTGGATTATCGTTCTAACAAAAACTAAATAATAAGACAAAGACTATAATCACTCTAATCAAGCCTAAATGATCAAAATTAAAATAAAATAAAAAAGAATAGCTAATTATAAACTGAGAATTTCATATCAAACTAAATTAAGCTAAAATGAAATCTACCAAAATCTAACGAAGGTAAAATCAATTAATAAAAACTACTAAGTAATGTAGATCTTACACTATCAAGTTATAATGATGAATTAATCAATTACTTAATCTTTTTAATTACTAGCTATATGTCAATGGATATATTTAACTAACGCAATCTTTCAAGTTCCATAGTCCTATCGGCTATTATCAATCTTGCTATCTCTAGTCAAATAATTTAAATAAATGACAATGCTTTAGATTTAATTAATTATTTACCATTCCATATTATTATATAAATCATGTAATTCTTCTTATAACTTATTCAATTCCTATTTATACTATTCAACCTAAAGTAGATAATCAACCAGCTCTCAACTCATTAAATGCTAATTAAAAGCAATCAGTCCATTAATTAGGCATAATCTAGAACAATAGCATAAAATACATAAAGTAATCTATTAATCAAGCAATCAATTAATCTATCAGTATAAAGAATAAAGTTTCATCATATCCTTGGTAAAATAAAATTAGCACATGTTAGTAATTAAAATAAAAATAATTAAATTAAATAAAGGATATAAATTATACATAAAATATTGAACCTAAGAATATTTAAATATAAAATTACAACACTTCATATTTAAAATCCGAATCAAAAAAATAATTATGTATTGCGTAAATGGCTGACGACATTGAATATCTTCTGGCACCATGCACCATCTGTTGTTTGTGCTCTCTGTTTCTTTCTTAGATTCGACTCTTTGACACCTATGTTGTGACACTTTCTTTCTTCTTTTCCTTTTCTGTTCTTTTTCCCCTAACCACGCCGCCTATTTTATTCTTTCTCTCGGCGTCGCTCCTTCTCTCTCTTTTTGTTCTCCCTCCAATGCTTCTTTTCTTCTGCCTCTTTATTTTTCTGATTCTACTTTTTTTTTCTTTTTAGGTCACTATATCTTTTTTCCAATTTGTTTTTTGTTTTCTATTGGCAGCAATCTTGTGGCATCTCTCTTGTTTTTTTCCTTCATTGCTTGTCTTCCATTTCTTTCATTTTTACTTTCTATTTTTTCTATTATTAATTTTTTATTTCCTTTTTAATCAGTTACTTCATGCACATTACTACCGATTAATACCTACAAAATAACATTAAATAAATATTAATTTTATAACAATTCTTCACTTTAAAATATATTTTCAAGGAAAAGTTTAGGTTAACACTTTAACCCATATACAATTAGAGTTAGGAAAAGCATTAGGAATAGAAAAATAATTATTTTGCCTTTATCTTTAAGTCAAAATTTGAATCACCTAATTCCAAGTTCTTACATGATAATTATGGTTAAAATATAAAAAATTGTCAAAATCATACCAAAATGAACTTTAAGCTCTAAATTAATTAAATGTATAGGATTATTATAAATTAAGAAAATAATTAAAAATAATATAAATAACCTCATATATTATTCAAATTAGTAACCAAAATCTTAAAATAAAAGAGTATAAAATATGTAAAAATAAGCCTTCATCAATAACCCACAATTAGCTTCTTGTTTGTCCTCAAGTAAGACATGATTCTAAACAATTTTGAAATAGAACTAACTAACCACTTTAGTAAGTCTTATAATTGAACTTAGCATGTGTAACAAACACTTTAGACTCCTAGGTCAGCCTTATAGGAAGAGTAAGGTCTAAGAGGTTTACAAATGATAAACCCATAAAATGACAAACAAATCACATAAAAATGACAAACACACTTCTAACATCCTTAACTAATGTTGTCCCAAAATCTTTTACTTTTAT
Organism: Tamarix austromongolica; assembly: GCA_039764185.1. NCBI lineage: Eukaryota > Viridiplantae > Streptophyta > Magnoliopsida > Caryophyllales > Tamaricaceae > Tamarix > Tamarix austromongolica. Next base: position 72,543,504 of record CM077816.1, on the reverse strand, counting down.
GACACCAATATTAACACTTAACCAAGATTTAGTACCAAAAAATTGTAAATAGTTTATTCCAATATATGGTTCATACATGAACATGAAAAATATGGATAGAATAATAATAATGAATGAAAACCTAACCATGCCTTAGTCATATTAAGATCCATCCTCACAAAGTTAAACCTCATATCTCTCGTATGCATGGCTACATATGTATAAACACACTTAGATATGTGATACAAAATAATAGAAATAACAAGTAACTCACATATATCAACAAAGAAGGATCATTTTTAGTGGATGAAAACCTCATAAAAGATATCAAATGCCTGCCAAATAGACAGAACCATATGCTTGGCTCATGTAACTAATCTCCAACAAATAGGACTTCATAAGGATTGTAACGGGTCTAGGTTTAAGAGTTTAGAAAAGCAAATAATGATTTAAAAAATATACCAAACCCTAGTAGGATCATGCTCCTATAGAGACTTCTTATAAATCCAAACTTATCAAGGTATCTTCACATTATATAACATAACATCACAAAGGCCAAATATCTTCATGTTGGGCCTCCACATCATTTTGGTCACTTTTTTCATAATAAAAGAAAAAAGGCAAGCAAAAAAATTATATTCTCTTTTCTTTTCAGCTTCTTTTTTCCCTGCCCCACACTCATTCTTTTGGATGCTTTTTAACGCTTTCTTTACATACAACATTGAATCACATGTATAAGTTTTATAAAAAAATATTCTAGTTTTTAGAACAAGGGTAGAGATATGTTTTAGGTTTGGTTATAAAAAATGTAGGGGATGAAAACAATTAAATGTCAATGTAAAAGACTCAAATGGGTTAGCTAAGTGGTGCACACCTCATGTACACAAAAAAAATGAGGTAGAAGGCTATATGGTTATGTCATAGTAATTCCTAAAGTGTATTTATCACTTTCTCAATTAGGGCGATTATGACTTAAGAGCTTCGATTTGCACATGCTCGACCTTCTCAGTGTCGCACGCCATCATCCATGCAAAGTCTTCTTCCTCTCCATTTTGTGTCTTGAATCCCACCCTTGGTTTGTTCTTATTCTTCATCCCCCAACCATCTTCTCTGCCTCTTCTTCTTCTCCCTTCTCCATAACTAGTTCTTATGTAACTAGCACCACCCACCATCATCAACCATCACCACAATTTATCCTTTACATTGGCAACCCCATCTATTTCTTTCCCCTAATCGCCGACCACTTCCACCATTCCTTCACCCCCACCACTAACAACCCTAGTTGAAGAAACTCAACCCCCTTGCTACATCATACACCACTAAAACTCCACTCCTACCCACAGAATAACTCACCATAACTCCCCCTTTGCCTCTATAAAAACTGTCAAACACCTTCCCAACACAAAGGTGCCCAACACCGAAGCTCACCCATTTGCAACAGCAACATGTGTTGTGGCCTACTCCCTTGCCAACGTGAGATTCTACCATTGCCTCCTCTTTTTGCATGACTCTTTGATATTGCCTATAATACCCCAAATTTTTGTAGCCTTAATTTAGAACATTTAACCTTTTATCTAAAAATTTTAACCTTTAAATATTAATTTGATCAGTTTTGTTAACCTATGAGCCACAAATCTAGATAAATTATTTAATAAATTATTATAACTATTTTATCTTACCTTTTATTTAAAACAACCCTAAACCGATAGCTTTACCCAATTTATATTTCTTAATCAGAGACCCTAAATTTTGATAAATTAATTGTATTCTAAACCTACATTTAACCCAATTTTCATTCGAACCCTAAATTTATTATTTTTTCCTTTTCTTATTATTTATTTTCCCCTTTTCTTTCTTTTATTTTTTTCTTTTTTCCTTCCTTGGGCCAATTCCCTTTTCCTTTCATTCTCCTTCCTGGCCATCCCACCCTACCCTATCTCATTCTCTTTTTCTTCTTTCCTTTCTAGAGCTCAACCAACCTTCTATTTTCCTCTTTTCTCTCCTCCTCTCCTTGTTGTGCACTGCCTAATCCAACCCACCTATTTTTTCTATCCTTCTTCTTCATCGACCTACCTAGCTAGCCCATCTATTCCTTCCTTTATTTCTTTCCTTCTTCTCCCTCGACCAGACCAAACACGTCGCTCTCTTCTACACCAAACATGCTCATCCTACGCCCAAACACACCCTACACATACCCTCCTCTACACCCCCCAAAACACCAAACAACCCCTAGCATTCCATGCACGCTAGTCCTCCTTTCCTATTCTAGCCAAACCTAGTATTCCACTACACCTATCACCTACCTCCCTTCGTCTTTCCCAACCTTGCAAACTACCTCCCTTCACCTTCTTCCTTGGCTTTATGCCTCTACCTACAACCACTTGTCACCCCTACAACTCTCACCTGCTCCCATCACATACCTAAACCGACTCATACCCATCGATTTTCCTTTCCCTTCACCCCCAACCATGTATGTATGCATACTTATACATATACATACCTCCCCTTACCTCTATTCAACCCCGAGCTCCTCCTTTCTCCCTCCATATTCTTCTTATTCCTTCTTCCTTCTCATTCTCCACTCCTTAACTATTCTGCTTGCACCTCTCATGCCACTTCTTCACCATCACCAGTGCCCACTGTCCCTGTCAGCCCCATCACTGCTGCCACCACAATCATCCATCTCCCCCCTCTCTCTGTCGAGTCCTTTTGGTTGGCTTGACAACCACCAAACTACCTCCTTCTCCATTTTCTTGAACACAACCTCCTTTCTCTTATACATTTTCTCATCCAAACAACACCGTCACCACCATCCTAGCCTCCACTATCAGCCATCTTCTTCTTCTTCTTCTTTCATCCTTCTTCCTTATCCCTTGATGCCTTGATTTTCTTCCTCTCTTTCCCTATGGTAATTTTTGTCAATATGTGCCCCTACCATCGGTTGCTTCTCTCGCAGCAACACCCTTGGGTAATACCAATTTTTTCTATTTTTCCCCTCCACTTTAAAAACCATCTCATGCCACCACACACCCATCGCCTAAAGCCCCAGCCATGCCACAATTTCCCCGCAACCTCTCTGCACAACCAAGACACAACCACACCACCACCCATCCACCTCTTTCCCCTACACTGTGCTTCTCTACCTAATACCACCATCATTGTTTCCCATTCTCTCTAGAACCCTTGCCCTAGCTCCACCATCTCACCACCTTCATATTGTGCTCCCATTCCCCTCATCGAGCTACCAAACACCTCCCAACAACCACACCAACCATCACCACCATCACCCAGCCACCTCTATCTCTTTTCCATCTCCTTATTTGTGTCTAATTTTCTTCTCCTTATAGATCCAACACCACCACCGAGGCCAACCCCCTCACCCTTCCATGCATAACCTCGCCACCACCGGCCATCGCCTACACCTAGCTAACCAAACCCTCAGACTTATACCCACTACCTCCCTGTAGCATCGCCACCCAAGCCTTCAACCTTTGCCCTTTGTCTAAGAACTCAAGATGCATGAGAAGCGTGAGGTTTTACCTCCTTAAACATAATAATAATAATTTGTTTACCCATCTTTCACTCAAGGGTAAATTGGTAAATTTCCTTTTTAATAAAAATTATTAGTTTAATAATTATATATTAATATAGTAATTGTAACATTATTTTTAGGTACAAAATTTGATTAGCGGGACCTAATCATTTTAGGAGGTTACCGATAAAATTGTGATTTTATCGGAAAGCATGTAATTCTTGTACTCTACTAAAATATAAGATATCGTATGATAGCATATTAGGATTTTTGATGTGTAAATTTTATTAAGCATGGTTATTACATTATATTTATCTGCCTAAAAGTGTTAGCGTGAAGTGAAATGGATCACATTAACTTATTTAAGTTATTATGTGTACGAAAGTATGTTGAAATGAGTTTTATGTTGGGAGTAGATTATATATGTTTTGTATGTCCATTATAATAAGTTGAATATGTCAGGCGTATTTTTAGCAAGATTATTATTATTGTGTGTCCTAATGACAATTTATTCATTTTAAGCATATCATGATATTTACTCTGATAAGTGTGCCTTAATGATTGATAAGTATGGAAGTATGTGTTTTGAAGTTTTAGAAAAAAGCACGTTGAGGTTTTACATGATACATCATGTCTAAGGATACATGCCATGGTTGTCTTAGGGGTGTTTTGGTCAATATATGTTAAAAATAAAATATTAGGTATTTTAATGTGATAAGTGATTTATATTAGATTAAGGATACTATATGAAATGCTTGGAAGTAAAATGAATGATTCATGTCTAATAAATGAGGAAAATGGCTTTATGTATGAATAGTAGAACCTAGGGGTGGAATTGGGATCATGTGTATGAAAGGTTGGAAGTTGACCATAAAATCTGGATATGATGTTAATGTTGGTATTTTAGGTATGCATATAAAACTTAAGGGTTATATGGGTCTCGTGGAAAAGTTATGAATGAATTGTGAAATTTAGGTTTCATAAGAAAGGTGAATAGTAATCCTAAGGATAGACTATTATCACATGTGTAAAATATGGGAGTTGCATCTCGATTTTCATATATGATGTTAATAATAATATTTTTGGAATGTATATTAAATCTGGTGGTTGTATGGATCTTCTGGGAATAGTTATGACAAAATTGTGAAATTAGGTTTCTATGGGGAAATATAAATAGTAACCCTAAAGGCAACCTATTATTGCAAGTGTAAGAAGTTGGAGTTAAACCTTAATTTTTAGGTATGTTGTCAATAATAACATTTTAAGGACGAGTATTGAATTTTGTGATAAAATGAATACCGAGAGAGAAGTTATGTTAAACTTACAAAATTAGGGTTTCATAAGGGATCATGGTTTGTTCTTAGGAGGATATGTTGGGATATGTGTCTTGCATGTTTATGTATGCCTTTGTATGATAACTGTGAAATAAATAAGCATGAATAAGATATTAATCATTTATAGTGAAAGATTATATGAGTCAGGGCCGGTTGTGCCTGTTCATTTCACCAGACGAGAATAGCAGTCAAGAGCTTTATGCCCTGGGATTGTATATTTATTATATTATTGCATCAATTGAGAATAGTGATTAGGAGTATTTTTACCTAGAGTTATATATTATTGAAACCATTCCATCAATTGATAATAGTAGTAAGGAGCATTTTTCCCTTAGGTTATATTTATGTTATCGTTCTATCAGTTGAGAATAGTGGGGTTCCCAAACTCAAATTAATTAAATCATTTGAATGATCATAACCACTAATAAGATATTAATTACTTAAAGTAAAATACAACATGAGTTAGGACTAGTTGTACCTGTCCATTTCATCGGACGAGAATAGTAGCCTAGTACATATTTTTCTAGGGTTGTATATTGTTGAAACCATTCCACCGATTGAAAATAGTGACCAATAGATTTATACTCTGGGGTTGTATATTATTGATATCGTTCCACTGATTGAGAATAGTGGCCAGAAGCATTTTTTTTTTCTAGGGTTGTATTTATGTTACCATTTTATCGATTGAGAATAGTGGAGTCTCTAAACTTAAAGTGAATAAATAAATGGAATAATTATTATTTGGATCAAAATGATTATTAGATTTTAGTAATGCACCTTAGAGCCCTACCTGTAGGTTTATAGTAGCCCTTGTGCCTACTTTTATTTTGATAGCAACCTTCATACCTACTTGTGATACTATGAGTTGTTATTGATCTATTTTGGTAAGCCTACCTGTGTTATAAGAGTTTTTTTGATATTGATAAGGAGCTATGTGATAGTGATTATGGTTTGAGGATGATGTTGTTTCTAATTATACTACAAAGAGCATCTCTAAGATTTTCCATTGATAAGTTTCAATTAATTACAGATGAATAAGAATATTTAGTATATGGCCTTGGTGGTATGTGGTTATATGAATGATTAGAGTATTTTAATTAACGTATGCATAATTAAATGTTTTATATCAAGTATGGTTGTGATGTCTTTTATGTGTTCCATGTAAGATGTTTGTATTAGTTTTATATAATAGGTTACTCAGTACCATTGTACTAAAGTACTTCTTTAATGGGCCCCCTCTTATTTAATGAGAAGTGGCATTTGTAGGTTAGCATACATGATCAATTGAAGGCTATCATTTAGGCTAAGATATTAAGATTATCCAATATTTTGGTCGGTATCTTTTGATTTGAAAGATTATATACTCTTAATGTCTTTATGTATTTTCTTTCACTAAAATTTTTGTAACCACTAATGGTTGGTTTTATTTGAAATGAAGTTAAATTGCTTAAACTCTCTCGCTACTCTAATTTATAACTATCTTATTGATTTAAGTGGAGTAATTCTTTTAACCTTAGCACTTGGTAACAGAACAATAGAGGAAACCAGACTTGTAAGAATTATGGTGATAACACCCTATGATTTACTAATTTAGCTTTCATAATTAATTTTTTAAACAAAATGTTTTTGTTCATAAATTTAGGGGTTTTACACTACCCCTCCTTTTATTGCATGAGCTTCGCCATTGTTGCATCATTTCAGCACCTTTGGCTCTAGTTATTTCCTAACCCTATTTCTTGAGTTATTTTAACTAATTTTAATTATTTTTGTGTTGTATTTAATGCTAATATATGTGTCAATTTCGTTGATGTAAGCAATTTGAAGAGGTTGAGAGGAGACTAGTTGGGTGAATCATGATTTATTTCTTTTCCTTGGATAATATGTAATTGTACCCTTCTACTAAAATTTGAGTTCATATGATGACATATAAAGGTCATTACGTCACTTAGGGTATGAGTTATGCATGAATTTTGAAAGGATATATGTATATGCTATATGACAAAAGTTTTACATTTGGTATGCAAGTGTTATGAATAGGTATGAACATGAAAGTATAATATAAATTAATTAGCATGTATTTGATGTGTTGTTTAATAGGAGATATATACGTGTATTTTGTTAAATGGTTAATGTATGCATGTCTAGAATTTTGTTAGGGTTTATGATCTTGTTAAGACTATGATGTAAATGCCATGATAAGTGTATCATGATTATTATTGCATGGTAGCTAAAGTTGAGAAGAATAACATAAAAGCGTGCACGCATGATTAGTGTTAGAATAAGATAATTATTATTTGCATATTCTAGGGTTAGAGACAATTCCCAATATGCACCATGATTTTAATTGCCATCTTGAATGTCGTATTATACTATAAATATATATGTATGTGTTACATGAAATATATGAAATGTTAGAAATACATTATTAGGGTTTGTACACATAAGTCACTAAATGTATCAAAAGTAAAAAAAAAATATAGTCAATTGACAAATCATAAAGATTACCTACATATTAAAATATTGTGGACTATTATCTTTTAGTCTTTTCATGAAAAATTCTCATAATAGTAATGGTTGGTACGAAAATTGGATAATAATGGTGAAATTAGGGGTTTGAGTGCATTTTGGTCATTTTTGACCTACTATATATCTTGTGAATAATTAGACATTACATGGGCTTAGACTTGTAATATGTTGACCTTAGTATTAATTTTGACCTTGACCTAAACTGTTAACCTTATGGTTGACTTAGATAATTGAAAATAAAAGGGAAAATAGATAACCATGGAAAGGGGAATAATCATACAATATGTGATACATGTGGTCACTTTATAAAATATTTATACATAAAGTAGAAGACCTCAAGTTTGGGAATAGTTGCTCTCTATGGTTAGCTACCCTAAGGACGAGGTAGGAGCGATCAATTTGTTTGGTTTGTTGTTGGACTGTTGTGCTCTAGTTGGCCCTAGTATGCTCTATAAGTGACTTACAAGCCTTATAGGGAGTATTAATACTTAAGGATTAGGTATCCTAGGTTTGGAAGGTATTGTATCTCCTTGTGCACCAATATGTCTAGAGTGTTGTTATACCTCTGGGTTAGATGGTTCGGAGGGTATCGTGATGCCTTATGCACTAGTATAACCAATGTATTTTTATGTCTCTAGGTTATTATTATACCCCCCTCAAGTAATTAAAAATGGAAGTAAATATTGTGTAAGTAGATAATGGATTTGATGAAGGTAATGTTTCCGTAGCTACCAGTGTGCACCACCCAATTTAATGTGTGGTTCGATAGTTGCTTTATCACCCTACCTTTGGTCTTTAGAATTGATTTGGATTTATTATTTTGGTATTTGCCCCAGTGCACTATGTTTAGTATGTGGAATTGATTTGATTCTTTCAATTGTGGCCATATTATGATTGCACGATTTCCTTGATGTATTTATACTATGTTACTACATATGTACCATATATGGCCTTGCATGTTAGAGTTGTATAATGGTTCACTCGGTATCGTAGTACTGATAGGTTTTATTTTTCAGTCCCCTACCTATTCAATGGGTAGTTATGACCCTATAAGAGTACTTTGAGGGTTCGGCTTGATGGTATCTTATAGGGATTGAGAGTTAAGACTATATGTTGTTTACCCATAGTATCTTTTGATCCAAATATTTCTTGGACTCTTATAGCCCTTCCTATTTATTCTTTCATTATATTATAACTATTTTGCCTGATCCTTCTGTATTTATCAAAACAAAGTTACTATGTAATAAAACCGTTATTGTGATCTTACATTGTAAATGTTAGTTTAAGTGAAGTAAAGTTTTAGGTTTAGCACTTGGTATGAAAATGGCAGAAGAACTCGGACTTATGTTAAGTATAGCAGTAACATCCATAATTTTTTTTAATTAACATTTTCACAAAACAAATTTTTTAAGTGGTAAATTTAGGGGTATTACACTACCATCATCCAATTATAATGATTAATTAATCAATTACCTAATCATTTGAACTACTAATTATATGTAAACGAAAGTATTAAACTAACAAACTCTCTCAAGCAACATAATCGTATTGTTAACTATTAGTCCCATTATCTCTAATTAGAGGATTTAAATGATTGATGATGATTTAGGTTTAATTACTTATTTCTCTTTTTATATTACTATAGAAATCATTAATAAGGTTATGACCAGTCTATTAATTAGGGACAATCTAGAACAATAGCATAAAATACATAGAGTAATTTATTAACCAAGCAATCAAGTAATCTATTGGTATAAAAAATTAGGTTTCACCATATCCTTGGTGAAAGAAAATTACAACATGCTATTAATTAAAATAAAAATAATCAAATGAAATAAAAAATCTAAATTATACATAAAACATTAAACCTAAGGTCATTTGAATATAAAAATACAACATTTCAAATTCAAAATCAAAATTGAAAAATTAATAATAATGTACAGCGCAGATGGTCGACATCATTGAACATTTTTTGACATTTTACACCATCTATTGTCGATGCTCTCTTTTTATTTCTAAACTTTGGGTCTTCGGCGTCTATGTTTTGTCACTTTTTTCTTTTCTTTTTTCATTTTTCTATTCTTTTTTTTTTTACTCTTACTGTCTATTTTTTTTTTCTTTCTCCTATCTTTGCTCCTTCTTTCTCTTTTTGTTCTCCATCCTCTGCTTCTATTCTTCTACCCTTTTATTTTTCCTTATGCTATTTTTTTTTCCTTTTTTAGCCACACATGTGTCATCTTTTTCTATTTCTATTTTTCCCCTATTGACAGCATACTTATATCATCTCTCCTTTTTTTCCCTTCTTTATTTATTTTTTATTTTTATTTTTACTCTCACTTTTTTCTTTTCCTTTTTCTTGATATTTTATTTCATGCATGTTGCTATCAATTAGTGCCTACAAAATATAATTAAGCATATATTAATTTCCTAAAATTATTGTTAAAAATTCTTCACTTTAGGATATATTTTCAGCTGAAAGATTAGATTAAAACTTTAATCCATATATAATAAAATTTAGGAAAAATACTAGGAATAGAAATTTTATGTTAATTTCTCTTTACATCAAAACTTGAATCATCTAAATATGAGTTCTTACTTAAAAGGTATGGTCAGAATATGACAAGTTGTCAAAATCATATAAAAATCAACTTTAAGCTCTAAATTAATTAAATATATGATATTATTATAAATTAGGTAAATAATTAAAAAAAAGTATGAATAAACCCATATATTATTCAAGTAAATAACTAAAAGTTTAAAGTAAAAGGGTATAAAATATATAAAAATATGCCTTCATCATGTTTCACAGCAATATACTTTAGGTTTACCTATGGTATGATTTATGTTTCTCCATGGTACAATATTATATAGCCCTATTTATATTTATTGTTATATTTTACCACAATATGCTAGATGTTTCACTATAATATGCTTAGTATTTTACCATGATATATTTGGTGTGTCACCATTATCAAATCAATATCATTCATTATTATATTTTACTATGGTATGTTTAATGTTTCACCCATTGTATTACCCTACTTGATGTTTCACCATGGTCTTAATTCTAATATCTTTCTCTAAAAATATATGCCTATATTATTATATTTTTTTACTTAAAAAATAATATGTAAAATAATACTATATATTCTATCAACAAAAAAGTTGTTTTGTTAATATTGTCTTTATGTTTCACTATAATTGCTTTCAGGTTCCACCACTGTTACCTTCACGTTTCACCATTATTGCCTACACTTTTTACCACAGTTGTTGCTATATTTCACCAATGTTAATTGTGGTTTTTTTTCTTTAAATTAATTTATCGAGCTTCATCATAATTATTTTTATATTTGACTACTACTATATTACATTTTACCATTGTCATGTTTATGTTTCATCATTGTTACCTTTATGTTTTATTAATATTGTATGTGTGCTTCATCATTGTTATATTTGTGTTTCACTATAGATATTTTTACATTTCACAATAGTTATGGTTATATTTTACTAATATTAGTTATGATTTTTTTAAGAAAACTAACTCATAATCAACCCTAGATACAGTGGAACTCGACTTGTGCCTAGGGCCCCCAATGTAGAAGGGGCCCATATATTGCCCATTTTTGCATATAAAAATAAAACTGAACAATTACCTAAAGAATGTTATCGAGAGGTGGTATCACATAAGCTACTTACTATGGCGAAAGTTGTGCAAAATCTTACACTTGTTGGGATATATTGCTAATGTCATGCAATTGAACAAATAACTCTAGTGGCTTCGTTGGTTTACAAGATCATTTATGGGGAGTAGTTCATGTGTTCAAAACACATTGGTAGCTTTTTTGACCTCTTTGTTTCACAACTATGGTATTTATGTTTTATTACTATTGTCTCAATATTGTTTGAAAAAACTAACTTGACATATTTTACTACTATTACATTATCTTTAATTTTAATTTTTCATCATAATTTTTTTTTATCAAAAATATGCCAATATTGATCTTTATTTGTAAAGAAAAATTTTAAGAATATTTTAATATATTAATTTTTTTAAGAGATATTTTAATCAAGTATAGTTCTACCGAAATGTGCGCCGCCTACTCTTTTGCACCCTGACAACATCTCGAAGATGGAGACAAGGTGCAAAACGCTAATGCGTGTCGCCAGCAAATATTGGTGGGAAAAAACAAAATCAGTAAGAAGTTCCTTCAAGATAGATGCACAAATACTTTGAGATGGACGCCAACCACCATTGATAGTAACGTTGTTGGAGCTTGTAGGAATAGCCATTGCTTTGGCGATGAAGGAGGAGGAGTTGAGATAGATAGAGCAGATAGGGAAGAATGGAAGTCACAAAAGAAAACTAGACTAAGAAAACGTTGTTCTAACTTTCAACTCGCGAAGAAAAGTAGCACCTGTGGCCTAGGCAATTTGGGCCTGAATTGAGTTAATATTTATATAGCCGAATACTTATCAGATATAGGCCATCTAATAGAATAAATCAATTTAAATATAATTAAAAATTCTGATATAATTAAGATAATAATATAAAATGATCAATTCCTGTTATTGGAATATATATATTACTCTATTCGTTTCAAAATAGAGGATCTATAAATTTTTCAATTTTATTTCATAATATTTATGAAAATGATAAATATTTCTAAATCTAATATTTTCCATCTTATTAATGTATCTTATAACAATACAAAGTTCTAATAAACGTATTTTAGTCATTTTAGACATCATTTATTTTAAATTTTTATATTTTTTTAATATGTGTTGAAAAACTATCTCCTCTATTATAAGACAGATGGGATATATAACATTCTACTATATATATAAATCTATAAATTAAATAATTAACATATATTTTTGTGTGTGTGTTTGACCATTTATTAACATCCCTATTTGCTAGTTTTTCAAAGAATCTTTATTTTCCTATTTTTTCGGTCTCTGTTTCTACCTACCCATACCCGTTTTGGTGTAACACTATCCACAGGCTTCCATGAAATTTTTAGGTCCGGTCGATATTTAATTGAGCTTAAAATAAAAGAATAATAAATAACTCATACTCATAAACCTTATAGGTCAGAGTCCCTTATAGCCCTGCTTGGATCAAATTGGGCCCCTCTTGCCAGCCACAATACTTTTGCCCATGTCTGCTTTCAAACCATGGTGAAAATGTCGGACCAAAACGTTTCAGATCAATTAATCCAACCAAGTACCGACTGAAGTCGGGTATGGAAAGTTAAAAATGAGCCGGCCAGGGAAAATCGAGTCAAAAGTAATTGAATCGGGCTATCACTCTGTTAAACCGATTTATTTGGTTTGGACCTAAATTATCCTTCCTTTTATTTTATAGTTTAGAATCCTTTTTTATATAAAAAATATATTATATATATTGAATCAAAGTTCTTTGGTGTTGGAGAAAAAGGATAGGTTGATAGCGGAAAATATTTTCCTTCTTTATGTGATTAAAAATTGGCAAAATAAAAATAATAAAAATAGAAAAATAAAAGACACCAAATATTTACGTAGAAAATCCTTTAAGGTAAAGGAAAAAACTACAAACCTTCTACTATGATGATAGTAGGATTACAAGTAATTATTTTCTCACTCAACTTTTTTACCTAACAGATGATGGACTCTCTCACCCATTAAATGGTGGAATACTCAAACTTCACTTGAGAAAATATGAGAACCTTTTTCAAGCACCTCACTTTTATAGTGGTTCTCACTCTCTCTCTATATATATAGAGGATTGCTTGTTTTGCTTGTGATGAACTAAGCATTTCCAAAGACTTCTATTTATAGGAGTAGAATGGGATAACACATAAGTCATAGGATGATTCTAGAATGCTCTCCTATTAATTTGAGCCAATGAACCTTAGTTACTTGCACATGGTAAAATACACTTATCTTGTCTAAATTTCTAAATGGTCAAAAGTATTAACTATCTTTAGAACTCTACTATACATGCATCATCCTTTTTTTATTGCTCCGGGAATCCCCTAATTAAGGAGGGACCCCAAAATTTGGTTATATAAATAATTCTCTATTACCTGAACAATTATATTATTTTTCACTATAATAAAAAAGGGGTGGCTAGTTGGTGTCAGTAATTTGAGGGACATGAACACGATCGACTCTCTTATTCAAATGGGTATGGCAGGAGTTATGGCAGGACGTTATCAGAGACAAGCATATGACAAGGGGACGGAGGCATGGATTCAAGATGGAGGCGCCACAGGCTGGTGGTCCGTGGAAGGACATTTGCAGCCATTTAGTCAAGCCGGCTTCGCATGGCCGGGATTTGTTGGAAAGCTTGAGCATCAGATTTTGGCACGACCTATGGTTAGGAGAGGTTAGCCTAAATATAAGTTTCCCGGGTTATTTTCTTTTAGCGTCGGATAGAGCGGCAACTGTCGCCGACATGGGGGAGCTGAGAAGGAGGCGGCTGGTGTTGGCATCTTTGCTGGAGGCGGGAATTGTTCGACTGGGAGGTAGACTTTGGAGAGAGAGCTAAGGGGGGTTCTTAGCACAAGTGATTATGGATTAACAGAGTATGGGCCGACTGACTTGGAAGTATGAAAGGGAGGGTGCGTAGTCGGTAAAGTCAGGGTGCCACCTTTGGCAAAGTATTAGGTCGGGATGGGAATGCTGGAAAATATATGCCTCCCAGCCAAGAATGAGTTATTCTTTTGGCTAGTTCGTCCAAGAGAAGATCTTTACCAGAATAAGATCGGAATTTTGGAAAGGGATAATGTGTGGCGCGTGTTGTCTGGTGATGATATAGAAACGGGTTGTCGTTTATTCTTTACAATGCACGAAGGCGAGAATGCTTTTGGAGTTGGTGGTTAGATACGTGGAAGGTAATGTGGGTGTTCTCAAACTTCCTGTCAGAGGCATTTCGGCATTTGAAAGAAAGGTGCAATAGTTAGGGGGTGGGGAATTCTTTAAGAAAGTATGGGCAGCGATCTTTATTATTACCGTTTCGTCTCTTCCGAGAAGGGAAAAGGAAAGGAACGCCCGCACGTTTGAAGGACGATCTGGCAGTGGCCAGAAGATTACGCCTATGGCAGTGGATAGGGAGCATAGGGCTCCGAACAAGGTAAGTCGGAGGTCGGTTCAACTCATTTATATAATTAAATAAATTAAATTTTAATTTTAATTTTAAATTTATTTATTAAATAAGCTAAATTTAAATCTAAAGTTATTTGGCTCGTTTAAAGTTTGTTAATAACTTATTTATAAATTTGTTAATAGTTCGTTTATGAGTTTATTAATAGAATTAAACTATTTTTAATACTTTTATAATTAATTTTTATCATATAATAATTATATTATATATAACCCCTATATATACTATATAATAGAGATAAAATACATGTAATATAATGAAATTGGGCCCAAATGAATATAAATTATTGGAATGAAAAATAAACTAAAAACCTAACTCCTTACCTATTCTCTACAGAGTGTAACCTAAATTCTAATTAGCTAATTCATACACATGACTCAGGACTAACACCACTCACACACACCACTTGGTCCACACCACCGTAAATTATAGAAAAATAGAGCATAAGTGGGTAAGGTGAAGAGGTGTAAATGTGTCGGAGCCTCGAAGGGATATTATTAGGAGGTATATGTTATGCAACTATTAAGAACTTGTTTAGTTGGAATTAACAAAGCATAAGTGTTGTTTTATGATATTGCTGTGAAGAAATGTTTGGTCCTGAAGAAACTAAATAGGGTGAGGAAAAATGTTTTTAGGAACTTTATTTTTATATATGATATGTATAGGCATAAATAAAGATAAAGATTTTGTACGTCAGATGTAATCTTTTATATCATTTAATAATTTTATTTATGGTATTATCATTATAGGTACTAGTATTAGTAATTAATAAATATCAACTTAGTTATAATTAGCCATTAAAAAAATAATTTATATTGATTGTTGTATAATTTAATAGAGTATAAAAGGTGTTACTATAATTTCTATTTTTAATTTTATTTTATTATAATTAATCCATTTTAATTAATGTTGTATATATATATATATATATAATTCTAATAAAAAATATTTTAATTTTAAAAAAATAGTACCCATACCAGTATGTTTTACACTTTTACGTATCTTTATTCATTAATAAGCAAATAGGTTGCTTGCTAGTATTATTTTTACTAGTATTATTTAATAAGCAAAGAGCATTTTGGCTCAATCAATTCATCAATTTTGTCACCGGCACAGTAACACCACCACACTAGCGTAGAAGTTTAGCTCCCCTTCCATTTACTGGTCGTCACTCTAAAAGTCGAAGTTCACTGCATCTCCCTTACCCAAACTTCAACCCACTCCTCATCTTAATTTCAATTTTGAATCTAGCCATTTCTCCACTTGTTCATCTATTTCAAATATGTTGCTACACTTTGTAAGTTATTTTCCCATCTTACTTTTATGTTCTTATTTAATTGATTCATTATAATTCAATATTGTTGTTTTTAAGGTTTGTGGGTATGCAATTTCAATGAGTTTGATGGTGTTCGATTGTAGTGGGTTTATCAAGCATAAGTTCAAAATACAGCTTCAAGCATTCTTCTTCAGTTAAAAACAACCTCTTTGATTTCTTGGTGTGGAATGTCGTGGTTTCGCTTATGCAGATTTGGTATCGGTTTTGGTGATGCTTGTAGTTCTTGGCTTTGTGCTTGCAAATGTTCATGCCAACCTTTCTATTTAGTTCATCTAGACAAATGTTAACCATCTAGTATGGAGTATGTGTGTATTTTTATTTTCTTAAAAGGAAACATGATGAATGTTTCATCTGGGTGTTTTATCCAATAATTATGAAGTGTGTTGTTTGCTGGTTAATGACAGTAATGGTAGTGACTCCCATATCTGAAATAGGTGAAACGTATGTGTACTTGTTAATGCAAATGTATCTTAATGCAAAGCTTTGTAGTCTACACTCCCAATAATGAGGCTATACCAAATATGCACAAATTAGATTTGGTAAAAACAGTGGTGGTAGTCTATAGATTTGGGAGTCCCAATAATGCAGTCTACAAAGCTTTGCATACAAAATAGGTAAAACAATGAAAAAAACGAACTCCCCTTCCTTGGATTTTTGTTTCCTTCCATATTAAAATTTGGTTCATCTAACAAGAACTCAAGGAATTGTATATGTTAAAATGATATCCTTTCCTCACTTAATCAAATATGAGAAGATAATGTAATTATGTAAGCAATAAATAATTTAGGTAAATGATACTTTAAAAATCTAAATAACATATTATCCAAGAAAGGCTAAACACGTCAACATTAAGGTGAAAAACTCACTGCTGTATTCAAAATTTCCATATCATCAAATTTAGCTTATAAGATGTAAGTTTAGTTGCCTCTTTGTGAAATGATGTGTGTGTGTGTGTGTGTGTGTGTGTGTGTGTGTGTGTGTGTTTGTGTGTGTGTGTGTGTGTCTTAATATATCTTTATTATAATGTTGACATACTAGATTAGCATCTTCTCTTTTTTCAAAGGTTGTCTAAAAAGTAATATGTTGATTTGGTTTTAAGTTGAAGAAGTTTACATACTTTTGTGGTTGAAAATATAAAGTCAAAAAACATCTTGGTTAGTAGCTAGCATTAGCAACACCTTATTTTTTGAATTGTGTTATTACTTTACTAGTTTTTAGGTGTTTTTATTTATATGTGTACCACAATCTAATTTCTTTAATATCATTACTAATAATATTTTTTATGTATCATGTATGTAAGTTGAATAAAATGGTTATAGTTTATAATCATACTTCTGTATTATTTATTTTTGTTTCTTGTATTACTTACAAATTTAAGTTTTTTATAGCATCATTAGTTTTTTAGGTGTTGTTATTGCTTCTACTACCAAGTTTTATTGTTGACTTTTTCAATAGTCATTTATAACTTGTGACTGTGCCAAAATTGATATAATCCAAATTTTCTTGTTCTAAACAATGATCAATCTCAACACATTTAGGATCTTCCTTCACAAGTCCAACTATGAAACAAGACAATTACGTAGTTGAAGTTGTAGAAGACATATTTGAATAACCATGTAATGAGGAACGGGAGCCAAGTAATACAATAGAAAATTATGAAGAGGATGAGGAATGACCATAAAAAAATATTCGAAAGAAAACTTAGATGGTATGGTAAGACTTCAAAGAGGTTACATTGAGGATTGAAACAAAGAAAGCAGAGTGCAAGAATTGCCATGACAATCTTGCAATTCTTGTTGGTGGTACTGCTTCCCATTTGAAAAGGCATATGTCTAGCTGTGCATACCGTAAACCAAAAGTTCAACAGGAGTTGTCCTTGAAAAAATCAGAGGGGATAAGTTATGCTACTTGCTTTAGTTTTGATCCTTGTAAATCAAGAGAGGTTTGGGTAAAAGTTATTCTTGTGCATGAATATCCATTCTATATTATTGAACATGAAATGTTCAATGAATACTTGAAAATGTTAACTCCTGATTATAAAAAAGTGTCATGTGTAATGGTAAAACAAGATTGCATTATTGTTTATGACCATTACAAGAAGAAAATGAAGCATTTGTTGATTAAGGGAAAAAAATTAGTATTACTACTTATTTGTGGAAGTCGAATTCTCAAAATTAGTATTACTACTGATTTGTGGAAGTCAATTTGTGGCTGCACAAGTATGTTTTGAATTTTTTTTTCACTTTCCTTATACTAGTTTTTGACTATTTTTAATGCCCTATACAAATGCTTTGAGGAATTGAAAATTGAGAAAAAGGTATATAGTTTTACTATTGACAATGCATCAACTAATAATAAAGTTGTCAAGATAACAAGAGATAGCTTTTCTTCCAAGAATAAGCTATATTTTGTTGGAAAAATATTTCGCATAAGGTGTTGTACCCACATCATTGGTGCAAGATAGGCTTGATTGTATTAAGCATATTACTACAAATGTGGTAGAGAGTGTCAAATATTTAATGGACTCTGAAACATGCTTAAAACTATTTAACGAGATTGTCAAGAAAGTAGGGTTTCCTAAAAGGAAATTGGTGTTGGATGTGATCACAAGATGGATCTCAACTTATACCATGTTGTCCATTACTTTATAATATAAAGATGCATTTTCTAGATATGCTGAATAAGATTTGAGATATCAATGGTTATCAAGTCCATAAGAATGGAAGGAGGCAAAGGGTGTATGTGGGTTTCTTGCGATTTTTAATCAGATTACAAAAAATATCTTAGGAAGTGGGCATTCTACATCAAATTTATATTTATCAAAGATTTGGGTCATAAAAGAAGCACTAGATGATAAGGTAGTCTGTGATGATGTTTTTTATGCAAGTTAAGGCCATAACAATGAAAGAGAAGTTTGATAAATATTAGAATGAATGCAATATGTTGATGCCTTTTTCTTTCATATTAGATCCTCGCTACAAGATGATGTTAATTGATTATACATTTCCTATCATTTGGAAAGATGATGCAAGAAAAAATATTGACAATATAAAGATAACATTAAGAGTGGTTTTTTCTATGATTATGCCTGATATTATATCTGTAGTGTTCAAAATGCATTTGAGAATGATAGTGGTGGTGAGGTTGAGTTTGGTAGTGTCATTGAGAAAGGAATAGTATCTAGGAAATCAAAGTTTGTGAATTTTATTAAGAGTGCTAGTACCCAACTATCCAGCAAATCAAAGTTAGATATGTACTTAGAGGAGGGTGTATATATGTGTAAGGATGGTTTAGGATCTCCTTTTTCGGCACTCGATTGGTGGAGGGGGATACCTTGAAGTTTCCTATCTTATCTCAAGTATCACATGACATTTTATCAATTTCTATCACATAGGTTGTTTTAGAGCCTGCTTTTAGTGTCGGTGGGAGAGTAATCGATCTATACCACACATCTTTAGATCTCCAATTAGTTGAAGTGTTATTGTGCACTGGTGATTAGGTTCATTCTAGTGAATAGCTTAAGAAAAAGGTGATTGCTTTTCTATTTTGTATGTGAGTTTAATTTGTCTAATAATTTAGCCTTGTTTCAACCCAATTAAGAATATTTTTTATTGGCTTGTTATGTTTTTGATAGGAAAAAGAATCTGAAGGTATGCAAGAATATAATTTGCCATAGTTTAATTTTTTATGTTCTCATAGAAGTTACTTGACTCTCTAGTGACTCCAACTTTATGCACTATATAGGCATTGTAATAGATTTTGCTACGTATATTTACATAACTCTCGTTGTTTGTTTTTATATATACTAACCGAGAATATTTCCATATATTAGATTTGATATAAGCTTTTGTTAGATGTGTTGATTTTGTTTTTATTTTCACTGGAGTTTGGAGTCCAATTATGGAATTATTGGTATGTTTTATGGAGTTGGTGATTTGTTTACTTCCTTCTTTGATGTATTTTGCAGCTCTAATAGGAGTCTAAGGCTATATTAAGGAGGTGAACTATATTGAAAGGAAAAGAATGTGGTTCCTCAATTATTACTTATGTAGAAAGATTTTATTACTATCCTAATTATGTTGTGTTTGGTCCTTTGAGGTATATTGAAGTGTTTTGCATCTAAACTATTATGATCCTGTGAGCATGGTAGATCTTGTATGTGCAACTAGGCAGGATACAGTTTATGATTGTATCATTTTGTTGAGGTTTGAAAGAGTATGGTATATCTTGTTAATAAGCATGGTGGATCCTATTTTGTTGTCTCTTTATGTCATTATATTAGCATTTTTAGAAGTTTTATGTAACTTTTATGTTATTTTGATGGATTTTCTTATATTATTTTTGGAGCATTTTGATGATAGTTTCAGCTATATTACTAGCAAACTAGGTGGACAAACATGTCACAAGGAAGCTTTTTGGCATGATTCTTTTATTTAGTGGCCAATGGATGATGATGATGATGTGGTTTAATAGCTAAATGAATTCAGATCTTAAGTACACCTAAATGGATGTGTTGGTCTTTATTTTTATTTTTTTTGTTAAGTGTTATATTATAGCTGATCTTAACAACCACAAAACAAGAGCCTAACGAGCTCCAAATAAGCCAAACATATTGAACGATCAACACAAGCTCTAAACGAGCCAAACGAGTCGTAAATGGGCCTTAAAAAAACTAGTTGAGCAAGCTCGTTTAAGTACGGCTCATTTATAATAAATAAGCCAAGCCAAATAGCTTGTGAGCCATATTTGAGCCAAATCCAAACATCTATTATAAGGCTTGGTTCAAGCTTGAGTCGAGTTCGAACTACCATATTTTTACATGAGCCAAGCTCGAGCCAATTGTTATTCGGCTAAGCTCGTCTTATTTACAACTAGGGTTATAAACGAACCGAGCCGAATATCCCTAGACTTGGGTTCGGCTTGTTTAACTAAACGAGTCTAAAATAATGTTTGGGTTTGGCTCGTTTAACTAAACGAACGAGCAGAACCGAGCTTTTAACGAACTAATCTCACAAGCCAAAGCCAAAAAATGAACCGAGCTTCACTTTTAGGTTCGTTTAACTAGACGAACGAGCCGAACCGAGCTTTTAACGAGCCGAGCCAAGCCGAATATTGAACTGACTCATATCATTTACAGCCCTATTTACAACCTTAGTGGTGGATTATATATATTGGAAGCCATATTTCCCTTATTCGTTCAAAAGTATCCCCTCCATGTTTGCTACAGGTTTTAGATATCAGAGGCCACCTTGTTGGCTCAAAGGTTGTGCTGGAGTAATTGCAAGAAACGTCCGAGACTAGGTCTATAAAAGGAGAAATTATCATCTAAATATAATGATTTATTTTAAATTATTTATTAAAAATAATTATTTATTTTAAAAATATTTAATCTAAATTTTTTTTAAATAAATAATTATCCTCCATAACTACTTTCGATAAATATCTCTAAATAAAGCCTAAAATTACCAATGGCGTCTAAAATTAGATATATTACTTATAGTAAAATTATAGTATATTTTTAATACATTTTAGTGTATATTTAATACATTTTTAAAAATATACTAAAATACACTATAATCATAGTAAATATATAACTAGCACACCCAAAATTAAATGATGCGGTGCATCTGGAAAAGAAGAAGCCGGGGATAGGAGGCGGCAATTTCAGGTGTATTTTCTCGTCGTCGATGCGATCCAATGGGCGTCAACGAGGCGGAAGTTAAGGCCATATATTAACGCCATTCATGTTGTGTTCGCAATTTCCTTCTGATATTGTGTCAAGGCTTGCTATTGTAAGCCGATAATCAATGAAGTTCTACTCCTTAAAAAAAATGAATAAAGAACTGTTCAAAGTTTGTCACAATTGTCTAAGCCGGTTGAAGCAGCTCAATCATTGCCCATACCCGATCCAAATAAGTTTGTCACAATGCCAATACTCAATTAACTGTTCAAAGTAGACTAATTCCTAGACCTATTTTTCCAACATTACAAGCTAATATTGATGTCAAAGCAGTTGCAAAATATGAGCATCGTATGAGCTACAGAAAAGCAGAGGGGAGGGGGCGTTGCAAGGAACGTGAAAGATCAAGCGACAAATCCCACTACAGTTGCCGGTGATAACATACTTAGCGCCAGATGAGCCAAGTACTGGGTCCTTGATGACAAACATATCGGCTTCAAACCTAGCTTCCGTGATGAATCCGAAAAACAGCCCCCATCATCTCAATGCACCGCTTCACTTGAGAGAAAAGAGACTCAGGACGCATGACCGTTTCTTTAAAGATCGAGAAGAATCCATCCAAACCACTGAAACATGCTGGAGCAAAACACGGGCCGTCATTTCAACTTAATTCTGGCTTTGAGATCTTTCAACTCTTTCCCTTGTTGCTGAAGCCATGTAAATAATAAGGGTTGAATAAACTGCAGTAGACATTTACTAATCACTTGTACTCCGTAAATGAACTGTAATCAGGAAAGAAAAAACAACAAACAGAAACCTGGTATAACTTCCCCCAGCATAAGTCGTATCGATCTTGTAGTAAGCACCATTCCATAGCCAAATCATATTCAAGATTATTTGGCTGAGAAGAATGGGAAGTAGAAACTGCTTCTCTCTACAAAGAAAACGTACAACCATTCAGAGCAATGGAAACTTCAAACTACATCCATAACTGCATGTGTTTGTTCAACTACACAGTAAAAGATAAATAAAAAATAAAATAAAAGATAAGACATCATAGCAAAAAACGAATAAAACCTTCTCTTTTTGCGATTGAAAATTTTTTGTATCAATGGCCAGATGACCAGGGAATGCTGACTGCTTTCCAGGAAGACTTGGTACCCAATGCTTAGCAACTAGAGGCCTGTAAATAACTGGGACTGTTAGTACTTTAGTTCAAATGTAAATTAAAAAGACAGATGCAGCCATCCAGGAATATGAAATTGCAGCAAAGAGAGAGTCATAAACTTTTCTAATCTGTTTCATTGTTGTTCAAATTAGCATGATTGATGTGTATAGGATTATAGACTTATGAATTGGGTGGTAATATGGGTCGGTTAGGGTTTGCAGGTGATGATAAAGATTCGGTGATGATAGATTAAGAAAGACATGGCCGAATATTTAGGGTTTTGAGGTGATATGGTTCATAGGTTATGGTTAGGGTTTAAGATTTTAGGATTTTGGATGTAGGATGAAGATAATGATGATGAACGATTGTGATGATGATGATTTGATGAAGATGTCAAGTATGATGTGGAGATGATGAATGTATGATAATAATAGAATTATTAGCTACGGTTTGGATATAGAATAGGCAGAATTAAGTAAGAAGAATAAGTTGAAGATGATAAATGTTATGTTGAAAGTGGCGGCTAGGATTGAAGATTGGAGTGGGTTATGGATAGGTTTAGGGATTGTGCTTAACTTTTAATTTACACAGACAAAGAGATTAAGGATTTCAATAATAATCACTCACACAGAATTGATTATAATTGAGAAGAACTCAAGTAGAATTCAAATAAGGAACAACCTGTATTTTCATTCAAATTGGCCATCATATGAACGTGTAAACCTAAAGCTTTTATAGCCCTTTTGCGCCTCCTTAATATTATAAGATAATTCTAACTAATTAGGAATAAAAATCTAATTTAATCGGCCCCCATGCAATGTCTTGTTCCCCACTCTAAACATATCTTTTAAGATAAACCTTATAAGATAGAATAAGATAGCATCTCTTTAAAAAGTTATTTATGCTCTAGCCAATCATAATGCAAATAATTAACAAAATAATAACACTAAATAAAGTTAAACACACGCCATTAAGTCTAAAAAAATACATTCTCATGCATCTCATACATGTCATGTACATGACTCTCTCGCTAGTGACTCGTTTTGCAAATTTCGTCCATAACTAGCAATTTAGTCATTCGTTTGTCTTCAAATTCGTAGGATATCCTGCCTAGATAAAGGACAATAGCCTCCATAATAATAAATGCTAAGTCTCCATCATTTGCTCCTGCATCATTCTCTCCTTATTGACTTGAATTTACCCTCAAATTTGCATCTCCATAGTAAGGAATAATATCTCCAACATTGAATGTCCTAGATACCCCACCATATGAATCAAGTAAATCTAGCCCATAAACACTTTCTCCAAATTTTCTAAATATTTTAAAAGGACCATCCGCCCTTGGCATAAGCTTATTTTTCCTTAGATTAGGAAACATTTCCTTTCTTAAGTGCAACCATACCAAATCTCACGATTGAAATACATGTTGACTTATATGCTTGTTTGCTCTTGCCTTGTATACTTCATTTTCCTTCTTAATGTTGTGCTTGATTTGCTGATGAAGTTTCTGAAAAAACTCTACTATCTCTTGTGCATCATAATTCTTCATTCTACCTTTCTTCAATGGTACCAAATCAATCGACATGTATGGATTAATATCATAAACTATCTCAAATGGACTAGAGTCTGATGTAAGCAAACTCCGCATGTGCTAACTTAATATCCCAATCCTTAGCACTCTTACTCACCAATCCCCTTAGCAAAGTACCCAACGTTCTATTAGTATCTTTGATTTGACCATCTGTTTGAGCATGATGTGACGTACTAAATAAAAGCTTTGTTCCTAGCATATATCATAATGTCTTCCAAAAATAACTTAGGAACTTCACATATCTATCTGAAACTATACTCCTTGGAATCTCATGCAATATCACGATCTCCTTGAAATACAAATCCGCAATATGAGTAGCATCATCGGTCTTGTGACATGAAATAAAATGAGTCATTTTCGAAAATCGATCCACCACAACCATAATAGAATATTTGTCTCTGTATCCTAGACAATCCCAAAATAAAATCCATACTAAAACCTTCCTATAGTTGAGTAGGCACGGGTAAAGACATATATAATCCTTTGTAAAAGAAACTCTTGCTCCTTTGACATATAGCATACCTAACAACCATAGCTTGCACTCCCTTTTGCATTATTGGCCAATAAAAATGCTCTTGCAATAGCTACAAAGTCTTGTGAACTCCAAAGTGTCCTACAATACCTCCTTCATGCACCTCTTTGATTAGCAAATCTCGAATTGATGTATTAGGCACACACAATTTATTTTGCTTGAATCATCATTCATCTTAAAGAACATAAACTCCATGACTTCCTTGTTTCTTGCACTCTTCGAAAAGCATAGCAAAATCATCATCAATGGCATATTGACTCTTCAACATCTCGAAATCCAAAAGTTTTGCATCCATCATTGTAAGTATCATAGTCCTCCTAGACAATACATCCACAACAACATTCTCCTTACCATCCACATATCTTGTAGAGAACACAATTTTTTGCAAAAAACTAATCCACTTGGCATGTCTTGGACTTACTTTCCTTTGACCATATAGATACTTCAAACTCTTATGATCCGAGTGAAGCACAAAAGGCTTGTGTATCAAATTATGACTCCATGTCTCCAAACAACGAACAGTAGCAAGAAACTTCTTATCATAAGTTGAATAATTGAGTCTTGCACCATTCAACTTTTCAATGAAAAATGCAATTGGCCTCTTCTCTTGTGAAAGCACACCTCTTATACCTACACCACCAGCATCACAAGTTACTTCAAATAATTTATCAAAACTAGGTATAGATAATACCGGTGCATTTGAAAGCTGTCTTCAAGTCTTTGAAAGCCTTTGTTGCATGTTCATTCCAATAAAACTCCC
The DNA here is from genome assembly GCA_039764185.1 of Tamarix austromongolica. Taxonomy (NCBI): domain Eukaryota; kingdom Viridiplantae; phylum Streptophyta; class Magnoliopsida; order Caryophyllales; family Tamaricaceae; genus Tamarix; species Tamarix austromongolica. Next base: position 72,517,922 of record CM077816.1, on the reverse strand, counting down.
TCTTCTTCATCAATTGTGGAATTGGCGCCGCAATAGTAGAAAAATCTCAAATAAACTTCCTATAAAATGAAGTCAATCCATGGAAACTCCGAACCTCATGGACATCAGTAGAAATAGGCCACATTTATATAGCTTTTACTTTTAAATGATCAACTCTAATACCGTCTCCACTCACATTTATATGCAACCTTCCTATCAAATTGCCAAGGTCTTCCCAACAAAATATGACAAGCATCCATAGGTCGAATATCGCATAAAACATCATCAAAATAATTTTCAATTTTAAAAGAGATAAGAGCTTGGTTGGTCACCCTTACACCTTTCTCCTTGTTGAGCCATTGAAGTGAATATGGACTTAGATGATCCATAGTCTCCAATCCAAGCTTGCTCACCATTCTTTCACTAGTAAGAGCCACTATCAATGATGACTTCACACACTGTATCTCCAACTCTACACTTGGCTTTAAAAATCTTCTCTCTTTGAGTGGATTGAGGTTGTTGTTACACTTGAAGCACCCTTTGTAATACATAGCAATCTACTTGTCCGTCTTCTGAAGCATCTTCTGGACTATCACTTTCTTCTTCAAGGTCTTCATCAAAGTCTTCATTTTCCTCATCACGAATCTCCACGCTTGCTATCTCCCTCAAAGTCAATGTCTTTTGATTTAGACAATCCCTAGGATAGTGACTATAGCCTCTAGGCCCTCTACACTTAAACATTGCTTGTTCACCTTGTCAACCACCTTGTCTTTGCCCTTCTTTTCACGATTGAACCTCCTATTATTGCCTTGATTTGTGGCTTGAGAAGTTGATGACTTTGACATCCCCTTGAAAATCAAACCATATGGTGCATTGGTGGACTCGCTTGAAGGCTTAATTCTCTTCGATTACATCTCAAATTTGATTGATAATTTTGCCAAGTCTTCAAATAACTCATAAGGGCACACCTCCACCTCCTCTCTAATATTCATATTTAGACCTCCAATAAACCTAGCACATCTTTGTTCTTCTCTTTCTTGGACATCACAAATAAGAGCTAATCTTTCAAAATCTCTAACGTACTCCTCAACTCCAAGCAACTCTTGCCTCATAGTGGTCATTTTTATAAAATTTTCCTGCTCATATTCTCTAGGCACAAATTTTCTTTTTAAATAAGTGATTTTTGTAATTTCTCCCATGATCGTATTTTTATTTTTCCTTCTCTTTCCCTCCTCTTTAAATTATCAAACCATATTCTAGCAAATTTATTAAACTTCAATATGGTAATTTTGCATCTCTTCTCATCACCAAGCTCTTTATACTCAAAAATAGATTCAACAATTTGTAACGATTCAAGGAAAGACTCCAAATCAAGATTACCTTCAAAATCAGGTAGAACGAATCTAGTCCCCTTTTTTGCATCATCATATGACCCCCTTGATGTATCACGGGTCGTCCATAATTCTCTATACTCCCTTCTTCTCCTTCTTCCATTCAGTCATGTGTTCTCCTCACATAATCTTCTTCTACTTGATCTCTTCGATTTTGATTTTGGATATGTGATCCTTGTACTTGTGAGGCTTCCATCCTTCCCATACGCAATTTTGCTTCCTTAATATCCTCCACCAACACCATGAGAACATATTTTAAATCTTCCACTTAGCTCGCCATGTTTACACTAACCGAATGGTGTTCTTCAAAAACTCCTCTCAAAATCAATCAAAAGCTTGAATCTTGACACCTTATTGATGAGTTCCTAAAATAATCTTGAGGTAGGAATGCATACTTGAAAGAATCTTGAAGAAAATTTTGGATCTTGATCTTTTTTATCAAATTAGACCAAAACCTATGCTTTTTGACACCCAAATTGATGTGTATAGGGTTATGAACTTAGGAATTGGGTGGTAATATGGGTCGGTTAGGGTTTGAATGTGATGATAAAGATTCGGTGATGATTGATTAAGAAAGACAATGGTTGAATATTTAGGGTTTTGGGGTGATATGGTTCGTAGGTTAGGGTTTAAGATTAGGGTTTTGGATGTGGGATGAAGATGATAATGATGAACAATTGTGATGATGATGATTTGATGAAGAAATTTCGAGTATGATATGGAGATGATGAACGTATGATAACAACAGAATTATTATCTAGGGTTTGGGTACAAAATAGGTAGAATTAAGTAAGCAGAATAAGTTGAAGATGATGAATGTTATGTTGAAAGTGGCGGCTAGGGATTGGTGTGGGTTATGGATAGGTTTAGGGATTGTGCTTAACTTCTAATTCACAAAGACAAAGATATTAAGGGTTTCAATAATAATCGCTCACACAGAATTGATTATAATTGAGAAGAACTCACACAGAATTCAAATAAGGAACAACTTGTATTTTCATTCAAATTGGCTATCATATGAACGTGTAAACCTAAAGCTTTTATAGGTCATTTGCACCTCCTTAATATTATAAGATAATTCTAACTAATCTGGAATAAAAAACTAATTTAATCAGCCCCCATGCAACGTCTTGTTCCCCACTCCAAACACCTATTTTAAGATAAATCCTATAAGATAGAATAAGATAGCATCTCATTAAAAAGTCACTTTATGCTCTAGCCAATCATAATGCAAATAATTAACAAAATAATAACACTAAATAAAGTTAAACACACGCCAGTAAGTCTAAAAAAAACATTCTCATGCATCCCATACATGCCATGTACATGCCTCTCTCGGTAGTGACTCGTTTTGCAAGTATCGTCTATAACTAGCAATGTAGTCATCCGTTTGTCTTCAAGTTCGTAGGGTATCCTCCCTAGATAAAGTACAATAGGCTCCATGATAATAAATGCTAAGTCTTGATCATTTACTCCTGCATCATTTCTTTTAACACATTTAAGCACGCCCTACTGAATATATGCAATAAATGATAGCTACTTGCACATTTAAGCATTGAGGTTAAAAGTAAATGGTAAATGGCAAATATGGATGCTGAAGTGATCCAGGAAATGAAATGCTAAAATTATAGCATGACCCTCATTGCCTTACAATAAAGGCTGTCAACTTAGTTGGATGGTCCAAATCACTTTCCCTTCTGCTATACAAAATGTCAAACATATGCAACTAGCCGAAATGTTGAGCATATGCAAGATAAGGGGTAAAAAAATTCACTATAGACCAAGGCTCAAACTTATTTTTTAGGTCTCATCTGGTGCAGCATACATCAACAAGACTAAAATTGCAAAAGATTTCAAGGATCTTGATTACAGTTCATCTGAAGAATCCTGTGTTACTTTACTTCATCCATGTTAGGTTGATTGATCGACTTAATTCCTTGTAATCAAAAACAGATGACAAAATATGGGATAAAAAAATTCACTATAGACCAAGGCTCAAAAACATTTTTTAGGTCTCATCTAGTGCAGCATACATCAACAAGACTAGAATTGCAAAAGATTACAAGGATCTTGATTACAGTGCATCTGAAGAATCCTGTTTTCCTTTACTTCATCCATGTTAGGTTGATTGATGGACTTAATTCCTTATAATCAAAAACTGATGGCAAGTTGCGCTTCAATAACTTAAGTTAATAATCATTCTACATTAGCTATATCCCAACAAAACCTTAGACATTTAGTAAAATGGGTCCTTAACCATTAATTCCTGGAAGAAATGTCAATTTGCTAAAACTTCTGCTTAACTATGACCTGCTTCTTAATCAAAATCCAATCAGCCATCCAGCTAATTCATCTGATTATTTTCAACCTTAGGAATTTGATATCACGATTGACTGCCAAATTGAATTTTCTACGGGGTCTATAGTTTTTTTTTCGATAAGTAAGAAATTTTTATTACTTACGAAAAGGATAAGGATTACAATCATGAGATCAAACTACCATACAATCAACAAGACCAACCCACTTTTGGAATTTAACTTTATAATGTGGGTGCATTAAACGTCTAGCTACAGCTAAGACAATAGTTTGACTGATACTATCTATATCCCTACTACAGTTTTCAAAAACTCTCAAGTTCCTCTCATACCATACATTAGCAATATAAGATGAGAAAAGAGCTCCTAGGACCTGTTTTTTCTATCTATTTTGTCTAGATCTTTTCAGCAAGGACTGCACCTCCTGTTGCCACTCTTGGATAGGGTCCCTTCTGTCGGCACATCTTCGAATTTTCCTTAATATACCATACGGGGTCTATAGTTACTCCCAAGTACTCATGCACATCCATCCGTGACATTTTGTTGAGCATGGAGCAATGGAGATGAAAAAGATAGTCACATTTTGACTCACTTATATATTGTATTCAAAGATAAAAAAAAAAAAAAAAGCATTTTCTGAGGAATATCCATTTTAATCCGAATAAAAACCTAAAATGAGAATTCTTTTAAAAATGTATTGTTCCAACTCAAATAGACTATATGAGAGACGATCCACCCCTATTACCAATGAGAGCTAAAACAAACATTATTTCCTACTCAATTACAGCCCATCTATGCGGAAACTTTTCTGGATTTATTCCCTGATCAGGTTGTATTATTACTGCATAACACCATTCCCACATGAAGCATTTTTTTCAACTTCATTCCTGAACACAACACAAAAAGGCTCCTTCCTTCCATAAAAAGATTCCTAATTACCTTACAGGACTAAAAATCCCATACAATACAAAAGAAATCCTTCCATTTGAAGAGGAAAGTGCAAAGAATAGGAAACTAGGCCTAATATCAATTTCCAGTATAATTGTTGTATATTTGAAGAGAGGCCTGACAGGGAATAATTCATAACTCAGTTTATAAGAACTTAGAAGAGTTAAATTCGTGGAAAAGGCAAGACATGCCAACAAGGAGGCGAACCAGAACCTGGGTAGAAATGATAAAAGCATCCATCGGTTTGAGCACACATCACAGATGCACCAAAAGCTACGTAAAATCTTGAAGTCTAATAAAACAGCCAGTACTACTTATTTGAGCAGCATCAGCTAGCAAAATCTTGAAGCCTTTTATGAAACAGCCAGTACTAATCTGAGCAGCATACAAACCTCTTATTTGGAAGCATTAAGCATTCCTGCCTCAACCTCGTCACAACCTTTTCTGCCGCCTCCCTGGTCTTGAAAACAACAATCGATTGTCCTGCAGTACAGGAGTAATAACTTCTCAAAACCAAGACTAGCATAAAAAGAAAACATGGCAGTTGTCATAAATGGAAGAGAACACGTTACAGGGAAAATAACTAATAAATAAATAAATAAAAGCACTCAGATATACGTAATCTTTCACATACCCGAGAGCTGACTAGATATTGCTGTACGCTGTACCATCTTTGCGGTACAATTTTCCCCAAAACCATGAAAAATAATATCCTGAAACATTGAAAGCAAGCTATGAAGACGCATGTCTGCAAATTACACAATAATACCTAAAAAGTAACAGATGGCTAAAATTGAGCGGGCAAACAAAAAATGAAATTGTACAGGAATACAGACAATTTAATCATTCCGCACCCAGAAAATCAGGTACGGCTACAAATAGTTCAAAGCACTGAATATATATTAATTCCAAAGGAATGTAGAGAAGGAGAACAAAAAGAAAAACGCACAGATACTATAATCTGCAATGCATTTCATCACATTTGTGTCCTATGCAGAACTGAGTAAGACGTATTATCAACATAGTAAAATTATATCATAAAATTAATACCTCCACTTCAGAGGAAGTATACGCTGGATTCAAGTTCTGAAGAAGTACGAGTTTTCCATCCTTGGCTGCAGTATTCATTTTGTCTTCCCAAAACTGAAAAAGAAAAATAAAATGTCCCACATACAGTACATAAGCAACGTACAGGAAAAAAGTTACTAAAGAATTTAATGAGCACAAAAAGCAGCCATTATGTGTGATGTCTTTGAGTCTGCATTGTGACAATCTTCACCCCTAGCAATGAGGAATAAATAGGTACTTAATCTAGTCTGTCCTCATACACACTGTCAAATGGGAAAATTCAGCTACAATAATCACTGTCAACAATCATGCAAGAGAAAGGAACCAAACATCATTCTCTTCCAAAGTTACCAAGTAAATTGTCGCGGGCGTAAGTTGAGATAGAATTAAAATTAAATGTGTAACAAGTTAAGCAGAACAAACTGTTCACGAACATAAAGTTAGCACCATGCACTTGGAAAGGATACTCACAGCTTCTCCAGAGAACCATTTGCTTTTGTCCTGCCACCCATGGATAAAGATAGAATGGTAAGCAAGATTAAAACAATACACAAAAAATTGCAACAAGAGCATAAATATTCATTTTCTGGATCAAAGCAGGGGCACACTAGATCCATACATATGATTATAATTTTTTATCTGCCACATTTGAAGAAATAATTTCTCCGGTGCAGGACAATGATTAGCTAACAATAGGACCATCAAATGCTCAAAGGTAACAGCATCAAACATAAGCTAATCCCATCATATCATAACATAATGTTTTTTAGTGCAAAAACAACCATAAAACATGGATATGCTTTGGTATATGTATTTTGCAAATGATTTTATTCAAAAGGATGTTAATGGCAAGCTGAAATTACACATGGATTGTTTGTGGTCCATGGGTTTCAAACTACATAGGACTAAGACAAAAGGCTTGTTCTCTTCATCATAACTTTGCTAATTTTGCTCTGCTCTGAACTGAAGATTTTAATGTGTTATGGTGGCTAAAATTATTAGTATTTACTAGTATTATTATCACAATTAATATTTTTTCCTATAATACCGTCATTATTATCATTAATTCTTTTTTTATTATTATTAAAACTTACAGATGTGATCTGAACTAGTGTTTTAAAAACCAGACCAAAAATTGAACCGGTGGACCTCCCGGTACACGGTCCGACCGCGGTTTGATCGAAAATTATTTTTTATTCAAACAAATATCCAATATAGCCCCAATATAACCGATCCGGCCCCTGTCCGACCGAGTCATTTACCCTTGAATTTTTCCTCCATTTAACTGAAACGACGATCTTTAGTACATACCAGATCAAATCGATTCAACCAATCCAACCTAATTTTTTCAATCCAATCTGCTTTTTTTTTTGGTCGGCCAATTGTTTCCAAAACCGAGTATTTTCGTACCGATATGCATCCCTGTACTCAGTTAGACCGGTTGAACCGGCTATTCCAGTCCGATTTTTTATTCACTGTTCTGGGGTAATTAGAAAATAAGGTAAGGAGAAAAATCCCAAAGTACATGGAATTTTATTTTGAGTAAGGCAATGATGTAACATATTTTGAAATCATGAGTGCAACAGGACACTCAATGATAGTAGCTTAAATGGAGAAAAGTCTTGTTTGATAAGAAGATATGACTCAAGCTCAAGGAAATAGTTCTACAGAGTACACTCTTCGTCACTATCACCCGCATATCATTTCTACAATATCTAGCTAGCTCGTTAACTCTTCATCTTCCACCTCGCTTTGTTTCCACACTCGATGAGTTTATAGAGATGTCTTTCAGAAAATATATGTAGAAGAATGCCTCTTAAGTACAAATGTATTACATTACGTACCATAAAAGCTTCATCCTACTTCCAACAATTGTATGGAAAAGACATTAGCACAAGAGTCAAAATTCAAATATTAATCCCGCCTGTTTTTACTTGGCAGGGGAGATGGAGCTATATGAAAGTCCAAAGCCCAGCATGATTGTCACTAAGGATAAACACCTACTCACCAATGCAAGCAAACAAACTACTCAATTAATAGCCCAATATCAAAATTGCAAACTCAATTTCAACTTCTTTCTGCGCACCTCAAATAAATTGCCCATTGATTTCATGCCGATCAAACTGCCGCCAAGCAAACAACATCATTTAGGAGAATGTTCATCGGTCATACTTTTCTCTAGCTATTACAAAGAAATCAAAAGACGCACAAGGTCATGGTAGTAAAGGTTAAGCAAAGGAATCAATGAGATTTGTGTTTCGAATAAAGACTAGGAGTCTTCAATATTATAGGCCTGTAGTGAAATACACTTATATAAGGAGGAATAAGAAGGATGGGAATGTTAGTATTGGGCATCAGGTGGGAATTAGGCATCAATTGGCCCACAGGGGAACTTAAATTGTGATTCAGTGGGGGCATTGGGATGAGAAAAAGGATCGGGGAGTTAGTTACTCCTAGTGCTAAATTAACAAGTGGAGAATTCTGTTAGAGGTTTGTTATCATAGCTGGGTAACCAGAGGAGACATAGAAAAAGGGAGGGAAGGCTGAGAGAAGAGGGGGGAGATGGAAGAGTGTTGGGAGGCCACAAGTCCTCGAATTCCTAGTGTATTATCTTGCATTTTTTCCTTCACTACTAACACTATCACAATCACCCTTTCCACCATTGCAACTGTGTTAATTTCTCTACTACTTTCTAGTTGTTTTTGTGTGTCACAAATCACGATCCTTCAAATAAAGAAGATTATTTTGATAGGACTACTAGTGTTATCACAATACCATACATGGGTCTTTCAGTAACAAACCAAGTACAAGTGAGGTTGCATGCATGAGGTCCATATGAATGACGGGAATCATTTTGGGTTACTATGAGAGGAAAACATCATCTACTTCCCCACTGCCCCCCACCCTCACTTCAACTTTTTCAGCTCTCTAGTAATCCTTACTCTCCCACTTATTTAGTTCCATAAAGGCTCGTTATAGCCTCAACACCCCTTGTTGTATTCAGCCTATAACAAGGACTTTCAAGGCCCACGAGCCTCATGCTTCCCACTAGAAAATTAGCTCCACCTCCAACAGGCTTAATTTTTTCTTCAAATTTCATTTGGCTCATTCCTTTTTGTCAATAGAAAAGGCAAATTTGGAGTAAAATTTAACCCTAGGGTGAAACTCATAACATTTTATTCTCATCTACGACAACAATTCAACCAAAGTGTTTTTTAAACCTACTGAAAACAAAAGGGCACTACATTTCCTCACCTTTAAGCCCCAACCCCTTAATCTAAAAGAGATCTCAGTAAAAAATAATTCCAATCACTAGGTAAGATCAGGCAGAAAATGTAGGTTTCACTAAATGGTTCTAATAAAATTTATACGCCCTACTAAAGATGGCAATTATTTAAACTTTCCGATCGTAATTCACAAGTATTAATAAGCTATATCAATGAATACACATGCAATCTAATATAGAAATTGGCATACGTGACGAATGAATGTAGAGATAGTAGGGAAATTTCAACATAGTGGTCTAGTGACTTCAATCAGAAGGTGACCCACCAGTTGAGGATTTAGATTCTCAAATATAAGTTAATTCTTATGCTTAGCTGCCAAATTATCACTTGTACAATTATTTTGGTTAATTTGGGCCAAACAAAAATGAATAATTACATAGAAGCAAGCAAGTGAAAGAGAAGGGTAGTTATAAGAACAATGTTCCCATGATTAAAAAAGATTATAAAAAAGGACCGCCCATCACACACCAAATTCTATTTAATAAATTACAAAGGATGATAAAAGATGTCTCATTAGAGGCCTTAGGAATGCCCTAAGGCATATTAAGGGTCTAAGCAAGATCATGCCACTACATGTCGCCAACGCTAATGCCACCCCTTTAAAATAACTAACGCCCTTTCCACATACACTCTAAAACACTTTTTATGTATCCATAGAGGCTCAAGAGCATTTAAGCATTCTTTGGTTTGGTCTATGAACTTCTACAACCTCTTAGAAGGTAAAGGAACCTCGTAGAAGCTTATGGAACCATGTAGATGATTGTACATTTTCTTCAACTTGCACAAAAGCTTGAAACACACTCAAATGTTCCGCTTAGGCAGAGAAAACAACAGGATAATTGGTGGCCATATTCAATATCAGACACTATAATCTTCTAATTGATAAGGCAAGAGGGAAAGCCTTAACTAGTAGACTTGCATATTTTAAATCCACTTGTGTCCTCGTATTCCACAAAGCACAACCTCTCCCCATACATATACATTTCTCTTGTTCCCTATTCATGTTGCTTGTGAAATGAAATATAGGCCACAACATAGCACGCCAATATGTCTCCTTTTTTTAGACAGCCAATACACCACTCCGTTGGTACACAACACTAAGATGCTAAGCAGCCAAAAGGCAACAATATTAACCGACACACATTAGCTTCATTTTATGAGAAGGAAAAAAACACGTTGCAACCATCATAACATCATTTATCGTCCACAACATTCTTATACCCTAGCACCACGAATAGGATTTTATTGCTCGGTGTTGATGCTTATCACGCACAAAAAGTTCATTTTTTCTTAGTAGTGTAGGAGTGACCTATGCTTCACATAAACTAACCTTATGGAGCAAATTGAGTAGTAATGCAAGCTAAGTGTAAGAAGAGGACACTTGTCAAGCATTATCCCACAACAATAAGCTACAAACAAGAATCCATATCTTAGATTATTGGTTATTGACTTATGCCTACGCCATATAACTCCCTTATATACCTAGCTCAAAAAAAAAAGAGAGAATATGTCGGGAAGAAAGTATACAATTAATAGCATATACAAGCTTCACGCAACAATTTATGAATCATATTATTTCCACCATTACTGATCACATGAGTAAGGAGGATAAAGTATATAGAACATATACCAAAACTTGAACCAGCAACTTGACCCCTAAAAACATTCAAGCCACATTTGTAACATCACGGAAAACAATGCAGCATAGAGTATTAAAGTTCACCTAATAGAGAAAGCAAGAGGGATAACGGCGAAATAATATAGCATAGTAACTAGTACAACTTACAGCATTTGGCCTTCGAGTTACTTCCATTACTTGGCCATAAGCTTGGGTCTCCTTATTAGTGGGATTTCTAAGAGATACATCATGCAACTTCTCATTAGAAATCTTTGCCATTTTTGCCTTAGGCATTAGCTCTTGGGAACCATTGTTCTCAGCATGCAAGTTCCTTGACATCTTGTCTCTATTTGCAGCTGTAGTAGCAGCAGGTGATGAAGCATTGATATCTTTCGTACCGGGACCAGCACGTATACTTGGACTGCTACTTCTACAAGGAACATCTGACAGCTGCACAGCATTATCAGACTTGAGCTTCTTTAATGGCCCGTCACCCAGGAACCCCTGTTGCTTCCCATAATTCATATTTTCTACACCTTTAACTGGCAGGCAGGAACCCTTGGCAGTCTCTGGTTCTGGCTCAATATTGGCAACCCTAGTGTCATTATTGCCATCACATGCCTTGATACCTAACCCCTGAATATTTTTCTCATTAGATGATTTGATGTTACTATCAACATTAGATATTTGGCAGGAACCACTGCGTAATTCACCAGCATCCCTCGTACATTTTTGTACCTCTTCAGAAAAATCTCGATTTGAACAGGGGGTTTCTAATCTATTTTGACCGGAAAACATGTTCAATTCAGCTGTAGATGAAGCTTTCCCACACCCATCAGCACCTGGAGGTTCATCATGTGCATTCAATGAACCTGACACATTTGGTCCCCTTCTCAACACATCTTCATTCAACAAACATTTTTCTCGAGAAATCAGATGCTTCTCCACATTTGCCTCTTTTTCTTCATGATGGCAATCCAATTTTGGAACAGTGATTTTTTCTGGATCCTTTGTGTTTAGGAGAAATCTAACTGTAACATAAGAAGAAAATTAAGTATAAGATCCTACAGGATCAATGAAGTGGCGACTTGTTTGAGAAGAGTACGGTAAGATATTAAGGTACAAATAGTACACACCCTCAACACCAGCAATTTTTTCACCAAGCTTATCAGAAATGGTACACTTCTCAACATCAAATGTACGGTAAAATATATAATCCGCCATCTCATATTCTTCCCTTGATGGTTGTCGATTCCTCTCGTCCTTCGAAATGCAAACAACATTGCATTTGCCAGATATCACTTCCTGAATGGGCATGGAGAAAGTTAGCTCCACATCTTAACATGTGTTTCAGTTATATAAGAGATATGAGGCTTGAAAGAACGTGGAGGTTGATCAATTTGTTAATTGAGCAAGCTACTTGAGCCTAAAGGAATTGATTCCCTCCATCATCTTGGAACCCATGACTATTAGATAAAAAAGGAACGGAAAGAAATGTAGAAACTAGCCTCCCATAATGTTGAGTTACGATAGCTAGTAGAGCATTTGTTCCTTGTAAGTAGCTCGCATCCCAAAGATGTTTAGTAGGCGTATAAAGGCCCATGCATAACCGACATTATAAAAACCAGCTCAAAAAAATAACCCTAACGGATGGTCTAGGAACGCCCCATCCATTGGTTCAAATTTGGCAAAAGTTAAAAATCAATATGACTGCAACAATATTTACCCTTTATCAATCCCTCAAACGACAAGGTATGTCAAGCTATGTGCAGCCTTAGCTAGAAGTAACAAACACTTGGTGACAGTTAAGAAGTGCAAAATAGAAAATGCTAACAATAATCAAATGCGAGGAAGAGAAAGAAAGTAATGCAATAGGGGTCAAGGTTAGCCTAAGTTTAAATATTTATTTCATCTTTTAGGATTTCAATATTTATATATATTAAATATGATTACGTTAAAATTTGACATTATTTAATGTTTAGTAGAATGATGTGAATATTAGTATTGAGTAAATTGTACTCACTTTGTCTAAGTTTCCCAACCTATTATCAAGTTTAGTGCTATCATTCTTTGACTTCCTTAAATTTCCTAGTTCCCTTGCTTCTCCAATTTCCCTAGTCTCATAATTCCAACCCTACATTAATTTAGTAACATTACCTACATCCACTGCAAGACAAAAGTCCACAAAGAAAAAAATTTTGACTCCTTTTCAATTTCCCATAATAAACAATAACATAACTGCCACCAATCCTACAATCAACCAAGACATTCAACCGTGCCACAACTAAAACCAAAGTCTCCACACTCCAAACACCACAAAAATCAGCTAAAAATGTAACCCGAGTTACCCCATCAACCAATTACAAGTGTTTTCAATAATAGCCAATGGTCCAATTAGGTACCGAGCACAAATCCAGTCAAAGAACCCCAAAAAGACTTTACCTAAACCAATTGGGTAAAAGGGATTCAAATGACCGATACAACTAAAACCAATTAATCAGAAGGGTCAATATTAAAAATGAACTTAAAAAATCGTTGTCCTTTGGCAATTGCAAATGGAGCTTCGTTTCATTTTATCTTCTCCCCTCTTTTTTCTTCGTGCATTTCCAATGGCTGTCAATTGCCAACAATTGACATCAACATAGATTTTAACATTTTGTGTCTACTTTCATTTCTTCTCAATTGCTAGTAATGGATGTTGACCTAGATATTAACATTTTTTGTCTTCTTTCCTTTCTTCTCTCTGAACACTTCTACTTTCAATCCACTAGCCAAGTGCCTCGAGCCTTGAACCTTCCCATCTTCTTCTCTTCTTTTATCCTGTTACCAATTGCATTAGTCAATGTCAGTGTAGCATCTTCGTTGTCTGCTCATTGTAAGTCCAGCACCTAAAGTTCAATTCCAGATCCATATATTGATTACTAGTTCTTTAATGAATTTATGTATTAATTTGTTGATATGTATCTTTCTTTCTCATATCTAATTTCATAGATATGTGTATCTTTCTCACATCCAATTTCTTTGATACAAAAATAGGCCCTTAGCTAAAGAATGTTAGAAATTATGAAGTAACATCTGAAATATTTGATATCAAAACTTTTAATAATATTTTGTGAATTCAACAATGTAATTCGAGAAAAATGTCAAAAAATGAAAAATGTTAGAAAAAAACAACAAACGTCAAAATCTAGTTTAAATGTAACCAATAGATAGAGCTAAGTTTCAAAACACTACCAATTGCTCATAGACCATAGTCATAGCTTTGTGTCATCGATATCTTTTAAGAACAACTACACAACCACATCATCAATTAAAATTGTTTGTCATGTGATGATAATCACTAATGGTGTTGGTTTTCTACAACAAACCAACACCACTTCTAACCCCGCCTTCATTTATCCTTCACTATGGCTAAAATACCCCCACAAACTTGATTCAAGTGCTTGCCATCCTATGATTGCCCTCGCCAATCACATAACCCCCAATATTTATAGCCACGCGAACTTCACAAGGTTTCAGATCAGCAATGCCTTGTATGAACTTCATAAAATCAACGGTCATTGCTACATCACTTCATTCACCAATCCACCTTGCCTTCGCCTATCATCTCATGTTGTAGTCGTGCGATGTCATTCCTTCGCCAACTATTTGCACATTGGTAATGATCAGCTGAAGTAAAAGCTTGAGGTCGTGAGATGTCATCCCTTAGCAAAATATTTGCACTATCGAGAATGATCGGCTGAAGTAAAAGCTTGAGGTCAAATATTCAATTAAGAATTGTTGAGTTAGCTTTGCTTTACTTTTTATTTTGTGCATTGTTGTGTCACTTAAGAAGGGAGAGGGAGAAATTAAAAAAAAAATACATGACATAAAACATAAACAAAAAGAGTCGGAAAAAGAAATCATTAAAAAAAATTATTATTTTGATCACTATTCCCTATTATATGCAATCTTCCTTATCTAGGTTGATTTTTCTATTAGCTCTATACTACAAAGTACTTATCACCAAGTCCCATACTACTCAAGACTTGATGAAAGTAGTTAGGAAGCAAAAAATAAAATGTCGGTCGATATGCCAATCCACAACCAATATATATAGGATTTTTAGTCTACTAATAAGTAAAATGTGTGATACGCCACACAGAAAAGAAATCACATGTGTAAATGGTACATATCGGTTAATATTTACCGACATGTGCCGCTATTTCTTATTCATTAAATAATATTGTCCAAAAAATTTTAAAATCAAACTACAACAATTGTTTGCGAAACCTCGATCACAGTAGCAATCGCAACCGCAATTGCAATTTTATTGTCACCCCAAAGGACCATGTGATATAACTCCACCCAACTTTGAAAAGCATCATGTATTTTGAATCTGACCATAGGTCTTTGTTTATTATAATCGTGATAATACTATCATATTGCTACTTCGCTAGTCTAAATCCCTTGCCCAAGTTTTTTCTCCATATGAATGTACAGAAAATTACAAAGTTTGATGGTGAGTGATGACTATACTCACTTTCACCACTACTTGTAAATGTGATCCTAGATAACATTCTTATACACCTCAATAAACAAATACAACAACAAAATATTTGTGGACATACAATACATGCTTAAAGGAATTCATGATGAATTTCCGTAGATTACAAAGGCAGAGTCAACGAAGAAGGAAGCATTGTTAAAGAAGCTCCTCGGCTAGATGTTGAACCCCATAAAAGTGATCAAGAGTGTCCTTTGCGTGGGGCCATTAAGGTGTTAAATTTGACATCTATGGCAAAGTTAGAATGCCTGCTAGCATATATAACAAAGAACTTCAGACCTAATTATCTGATAAATAGTCTTCTCTTGACAAAGAGTGCCTTTGGCTCTTTGTGAAGAATTAGATGATCGAGAGGAAGGAATTATTATGATGAATTTATTGTTTGGTTTAGACTCTTGAATTGAGGTTTCCTCCAATTCAAGTACATTTTTGTCATGTTTCTCTCAATGTTTTCCCTAGACACACTAACAGTATTTAGACTAGGACTTCTTGCTCCAATACTTTCAAACAACACAAGGTTGAGTCTTCCCAAGGCAAGGGAGAATGAATCGAGATTACACAAGCCCAAGTTTACATATTTATTTCAAATTTTAGAATTTAGATATCATTTCATTAAGATTTGGTATTATTTAAACTTGGATAATATTCAGCAGATTTTATTTAATAATTAATTACAACATTTTCATGATAATAATTATTTCATTACTCTTAGGGTTTCTTAGGCCACCCTAGCTATGCTATTTTTTGAGTTCCCCACGCTAGTTTTTACTCTAAATGGGTCGGCAACAACCCGATCACCCTTGCAGACAAAATAATGGCCCATAATATAACTTTGATACGCATTGAATTTTCAAAGTAGCAATACACCATATTGCCTTTATGCAACATAAAAATAGGACATGACCAATACACACCAATATTTATCCATATAAAGCCTGTATGGACACACCACCATGATACACCACGATTGTGACTGCTATCATAGTTGCAATTTTACATCTACCCTATTCCAATAAGGCATACCTCTTCTTTTGTAACCCTTAAAGCACTCTCCTCGTGACACCACAATGGTCAAAGGTATATGTGGATGCATCTTTGTATTTTCAAACCATCCTAATTCTACATCCAACTACATTACAGGTTATACCCAACTTATTCAACCCACTTAATTTTTTTTTTATTTTATCAATGATGCTGCACAGAAAACTAAGCATCCTTATCTTTATCAACTTAATTTATATATTTAAGCTTTTTTTGAGTCCACTAGTCCAAGCGATAAGGAGCTAATATTTGAACAAGCTTGTTCAAAAATAAGATTCAAGGTTTAATTACCAAAAATATTGAATTTTATACATAAAAAGAGGTTCCTTGGTTCTTAAAACTTCCCAATCAAGTGAAAGTATAGTTCAAAATCATTCAATTTGATCAAGTGCATGATAAAAATTGTGGACACGGTCATGATTAAGGTCCCAGTATCAAGACATCAGAACACTAAAGACAAATAACATATCATGCCACGTACTGTGATTACATTTTTTTTGTCTTTTCTTTTTTTTTTAATAAACAAACTGTGTATGAATACTATATATGTACTCCCTCTATCCCATAAAAATAAACTTGTTGAGATTTGCACACGTATTAAGAAAACATAATTAATGACATGCTTGTAGTACATTGGTATCAGAACCCCTTGTGTTTTATTAATTACAAATTAATCTTCAACTAAATTGTTTAGCTATTTTCGGATTAAGAGATTAATTAACATTTAATCTAGTTATGATAATTAATGTGTTCTTGATTGATTTATTAAATATTGATTAGTTTGACTGATCTTGATTGAAATTGATTATGATTAGTTCACCTAATCATAATTAGGATTGTTAATTGACCCCAATTAAATCAAACTGAAGATGTTTATTAGTTGTGCTTATCTTGATTAGTTCATCTAATCATAATTAATGATTTTGATTATGTATTTCTGATTGATTCAATTAATTATGATTAAAAGTGATATTTGTTAGGAATCTCAATTAGGGCCGAATTTAATTAGGTACTAATTCAGAGTTGATTAACGTAATTAATGTGTTTAATTTCGTCTCTTGATTAATGTAGTTAATCTAAGATTGATTTCTTGCTAATCCTCAATTGTGTTTTGTTGAGGTGTCGGGCCGCTGCCCTCGAACCCCTACAAAGGGGCTTTTGATCCCCACCCACTAACCAGATGGTTCCTAATAACATCACCCAAGGTAATAGAACATCGCCCAATGAAGACAGCAACAATTACAATTAAATGTGCAAAAGAAAATTCCTAATTATAAGATTGCTTCCAACAATAAATTCTTTAGAGAAATTATGTTTTCATTGTGAATTAATTAAGGACATTATAGAGAATAAACAAAAAAAAATATACAAACAAGACTATATATTGGAACAAACTAAAATAGAAACATCGCCTATTATTATGAAACAGATGGAGTATTATTCAATTTAAAGATTCTATAGGTTACTATAAGCATTTTAAAGACTAGTTACATGTTAAAGCATTTCCATAACAATATATCTCCCTTGTAATAGAAAATATAACAAGTCATTTCATAACAAATAACTAATACGAAAACATAAAATGATTTTAACAACTAATAATAGCAAGCCAACATTTAATTTATGCAGATTAATAAGTAATAAGCTAATAAACTAATATGCTAACATTTAATTTATCCTAGTGTATCCCTGCATCATTTCTCCTAAAATTTTATCTAATTCTTAAGATGGTCTTGGATGATAGAAATAGTAAATAGGCCAAGTAAATAGTGATGACATTTTGCTTATGATTGGAGCATGTTCCAAATTTATAGAGCCTAGCCCTACCCAAAAAGATGGAAGGGATATGTTAGTCCATGGCAAGACAGTATTTGAAAAGGCCTAACACGCAATAGGGGAACTGGAATATAGGCACTAAGCGTAAGGCAAAGGCATGCACCGAGGCGAATAGACAAAATGAGGCACCAAAATTGCCTAGTCTTCCTAAAAATATGTAATATTTCCTTTCCTTCTTTTCAGCAAATATTTTCTTTCCCTATTCCACTCAATTATGTCCATTAGTATTCCCATAACCTTTCTTCCTCTCCCTTTCCTTCCCAAGATGAGATTTAGTTACCATGCTTATCAAAATAAAAGATAAAAATAACTAATCAAAGTTTTCTTCTGTGCAGTAAATAACTTTAGTTCCTTTCCCATTTAAAACTATGTCTGCTAGTCTTGCTAAAACCTTTTTTTTCCTCCTCCCTTTCCTTCCAAAACGAAGATTTAATAACCATCTAATTAAGATTTTTTTTAAGGAAATTAAAACCTAAAAACAGTTAATCTTTAGTAAAGTGTGTGCCTTAGAGCATTGTTTACCTCAGAGCCTTGTGCGCCTCAAGCCTTAGTAGTGCCTTGCCAATATTGCCTAGCCTAGGATAAAAAGGCCATTAGGCCCCATCACCTAGGGAAGGGAAAAAATTGAGAAGACGTGATTGCCCCCTAGCCTACCACCTCAAGAAACAACTATAATCAACTAAACCTCGTAAATCCATACTACAACCATAAGATAGACTTCTTTTTGCCACGGAAAAATAAATAAATAAATACAATGTAGAGGAGACGAGGAAGAACAAGAAAGCAACATCATAGATCCTACTCCACATCAGTATCTCAACAATCCCACTACGAATCTAATGTAGCATGTTCCGCCTAACTAGAGAGTAATCGTAGCCTTGCTATACTATTAGAAAAAAATTCCAAGTCCAGGTTCGAGTCCACGTGGATATGACTCTTTATGTTCGCCCAAGCTTAAGCAATCTAGTAGTAGTTAGTCATTATTAATATATACTTACTAGCAATTGAAATTGTCTTGTGGGGACTTCCTTATATCCATTATTTTAATGTTATCAAGTAATGTTTTTTTTGCTATAAATAGGCCTAGGCGTTTAAGTTATTAGGTATGCTATGAAACATGCATTCCAGTTAATGAAATTGGAAATGTTTAGAATCAAAGCCAAACCAACTTTGTTGATGCTAAGTTATTGTCGTTTCCTACGTCACCAAAAAACCCTAAGGTACCTCCTTGCCAAATATGTTGCCCGCCACTTGATCACTAACAAAAAAGAGTCATTAACACCTCAAAACCACCACCACCAGTCCAAGCCCTAAACCTAGCCACCAACATTTTCATTCCTAAATATTCATCCTCACTTGACCCACATGTTGCCTTGCCCCCTAGCACCACACAGTCTAGTCTATCACACTTGTCTCAACTTTGTGAAGCCCTATCTTGCTTGTATTCAATGCAAATCAAAGAAGTTGCCAACAACATCAACTGCAGTTTGCGACATAACATTTCTGTCATTGGTCACCATTCCTCATTGCCACCAACCATTGGTGTCATTTTTGCTCTAGTGCACCATGCCCAGATGTTCGTGTAATCATCCCCTTACACCACCTTCGTAGAAACAACAACACCACACCACGCCAACTTTGTTGACCATAAATTATTGACACAAGTCCTCCACACTTGGATTTGATTCACTCGTTCTTGGTGTTATCTTTTACATATCCACTATGCTTCACTCCATTGTTTCTTGCAATTTGCGCTATCATTTCAATTTTGTTGCCTAACATCACATCACCGTGTTTGCCTCAACATCACCACCCTAGCACACTTGCCAACCAACATAATCCTTACATGGCACCATCAACTGAAGTAAAGAAAGGACTTCAAAAGATGAAATCACAAAATTTGTATCTTTCAATCTTTTTTCTAATATAGAAAGTGAATTAAAAAGGTTTGAAAAGGAGTTAAAAAGAAAGGGGAAAGGAGGGGGGAAAGGTCATATTCTTAAGCCAAACATAAAATTTGTTATTTATATTATTTATTTATTCTTTGGCTTGTTTTCAAAATGATCATGATCAACACTCAAAATCAAATATTGACCATTATGTTTGAGACTATACAAGATTGGTTTAATAAAATTAATAAGACTATGACCTACTGGGTAACCATATTATTTTCATATTAATCATTCATTCAATTCTATTGACATAACCCATCAATTTTTGTAAAAGTTTAAAACAATCCTTACCTTTTATCACAATTTACCAAGTATTCTTTTTTAAAGAAAAAAAAAAGGAACATATCCAAAAACATCAATATACATTACTTCATATCATCATTTCATAGCTTGGGTTACCAAACAAAGCTTATGGACATAAATTTAGCAAACTTGAGGATATAATGAGTGAGCTCACTTCTATATAAAGTTTGATCAACCTTAGTGCAACGTCTCCTACACCAACCATCTTACACATCCATAAAATATCCATTTTGCCTTCTTATTTAGCACTCACTACTACGTTTGGAATATAACCACATCCCATTTTTGTTTTATTCACCTTGCTTCATCCTCTCAAGTCTAAGAAGAATACTAATTTTGGATGCGGTATCAAAGCATCAAGAATGATATATGGTGTATGTCACAGCTTGATTTGCTTTCGTAATGTTAATATCAAAAATTCAATAATTATCGCCAAATAACAAAAATATCAACATCAAGTCATGTCATCGTGTGGATCAACAAGCTCAAAAACTAATACATCATGCTTCAACGAATATGATTTTAGCAGGAGCCATTCTAACAAGCTTATGGTCAACCAAAGAAGTAGAAATCTTTTATGAAATTGGGGACTTCTAAGTGGGTTCACTACAACTAAAATGTCCATTATCCATGCAATTGATCCGCGTGAGAAGTTTTGGCAATTCAGATTTCCCGGTCAAATTTTTCTCTAGTTGGTAGAGAATGATGTAGGTTTAGGGCCAATAGTTTTAGCCCGAATTTTATGTTGAACTATTGGGTGGAAGGCTTAGGTCATGTGAATATAGCAATTTCGGTAGGCCTAACCTTTGGAGATCTTGGTATCATATAGTAAATTAATATCTAATTGGAATAGAAATATAGTGACAATTTTAGGTATGTATTTTAATATTAATATATTTATTAAAGCTATTTTACAGCAATTTTTGTGATTAAAACAATAGGGGTGAAAGTTATAAAAAATAAGGCATCACATAACCTGAAATTAAAAAATAATAATAGTTACCCAAACACAAACCTAATAATTTTTAGTCAATATGTAGATTTACTTATTTATTATTTTTTATTATTTTGCATATAGTAGGCCTAGGTGTTCATCTTGTTAGGACTATTAAAAATTATGGAGTTGAGTTGATTAGGGTTAAAGTATACCAACAAACATAAGACAATGGATACACTTCAGCTTATAAGTTTAGCCCACTATCCATGCCCAATATTGTCTTTCACACATAAGGCACAAGGCAACAATGGTCACTCAATTCCTTACTGCATACAACTCTTGCACTATATTGAAATACTAAATACATTGTTAATTGTTGGCAAAGCCTTAGCTTCATAAGCCAAACTATTTGGATCAAGATTTACCTTCATGGTAACATCACTCACCAAAGTCTTCCATTGCCTTTAGAGACAGGTGACCAACCTAAAGAGGATCAATATGAATTCATATTTATGCCAAAACCCAAAAAGAATATCTAAGAAATGCAAGCTTCAAACATAGCCACATCTCCCAAACAATGAGAACTAGCAAATCATGAATAAGTTGTAATTAGCCCTGAAATATCAATCCATGCAACTACCATTTCACCATGTCTCAAATTCAAGCACTTAACAATCAAATGACCAGCCCCATCCATAAAGCAATCTTCAAGATAGCCGTGCATTTCTTTCCTCAACCCCACGAAAGATGACCCCGACTCATGCCATTGGCTTCAAAGGAATGATTACTTTTACTCCATCACCATCAATACTTAACCTATTCACAAGCTTTATGCCACTCCATGTATCATAGTTTGTGCTTTAGCTTATGAAGGTAAGTTGATCCATCTTGATAGATGCCACTTGTTTTCCCCCATATTTTATTTTCTGATTGAATTGCCTATGAATAAAAACTTATATTTTATAAATAATAAATGCAGCGAGTAAATAGAAGTTAGACAAAAGCAATACAAACCATAATAGATAGATATACAAACACACATACATATATATGCATAAACATAAACACTGCTTTGTTTAGAAAGGTGGCCATAAATCTACGCAAAA
Source organism: Tamarix austromongolica (assembly GCA_039764185.1). Lineage (NCBI taxonomy): Eukaryota > Viridiplantae > Streptophyta > Magnoliopsida > Caryophyllales > Tamaricaceae > Tamarix > Tamarix austromongolica. Next base: position 72,495,595 of record CM077816.1, on the reverse strand, counting down.
TATGAGAATGACAAAAGCATAAAACATAGTAAAATGCAAATATCACAACATTCCAACACACTTACCAGAAGGTTGACATTTGCCAAACCGATGCCATTGCCAGTTGCCAAAAAAAGTTCATTCTCCTTTGTACACTCATTAGAGAGAAAATTGGAAATATCGGAAGGGTGGAAAAACCACAAGATCTTAACTCTCTTTGTTTTATTTGCCATCTCCCATATCTTGATGAGCTTACCAATGTAAGGCTCTACCTCTCCATCTTTGAAAAGATATACAGAGTCATAAAGAGAGTACTCCATTCCATCATATGCAAAAGATTCATAGAATTGGACATCATTTTTCTTCCCTCCTCGTCCTCTTTGTTTGCCCCACTTGAAGTCTATGTCTTCAACTTCAACACCCGACATAATAGGCCAAGCTTCTGATAAATGGCAATCTAAAGAAAGAATCTTGCATAAGCAAAACACGAAACAAAAATAGATGGAAAGAGAAACTATCTTCCATGACGGTAATAATCATGCGCCAAACTCTAGATAAGTTCATAACACTCCTAGTATGCATAGTTTGTAACTTTGAATAATAAGCCTCATAACAAATTAATTACTTAAAAGCAGGACCTTAAGATCAAAGCAATAAGTCCAAAGTCCTCTCATGGCTAAGATATAACAAATTTTAGTTATAGCATTGACAACTCCCAAGATAAAAGAGTATAAATCAGAATGTAGTCACACCTCCACACAGAAATCACATCTATTGTTCCCCTAACTCCTACTATGCTCTTAGCTTACGAGTAACACAGTGTAGGCACAATGTCAACCCATAATGAAACCTCAAGGACCTTTCACCTAGTTCTAAATTGGAAAATGAAAAAATATCTATAATTGCCTTACAAAAGTCATTCATTGACAAGCTTTAAATAAAAAGGTGATGGGCAATACCTTTCTTATGTACAAATACTAGTTTGATGCACAACCTTTGATCCAAATATGCACCTAAGTGCTTGTTTTGAGCCACTTGTAAGAAGTGATTGTTCAAAATAATAATAATAATAACTATTTCTCTGGAAACTTTTAACCTTAAATTTTTCCTCAAAAAAAGTGATTATGGCTACTAAGTTAAGAAGTGGGCAGGAGATAGGCACCCACTACATTTCAGCCTTTAGTACATTTCAAAAGTCACTTTGGCTATTTCAAATATAAACAAAGGTTCATACAATCAGATGATAGGATGACAAGGTGCTTAGGCTTGGTATCACCAACTTGCTTATGAAACAATCATCACACATCACTTCCATGTAACTTAGAAATCAAAACTCACATAGCTTTTTGAGAAAACTTGCTTTCAATCATGCTTAGTTCCTTTTTTCCCCAATCCATACAAAATAATGCAATATTAATAAATAATAACCTTAAATAATAATAAAAAAGTGATTATGGATACTAAGTTAAGAAGCGAGCACTAGGTAGGGGATAGAGGCACTCACTCTATTTCACTCTCTAGTACGTTTCAAAAGTCACGGATGTTTAAAATATAAACAAAGGCCTATACAATCATAGGATAAAATGACAAGATGTCTAAGCCTAGTATCACCAACTTGCTTACAAGCCAATCATTGCGTATCATTTCTATGCAAATTAAAAAATCAAAACTCGTGTAGCTTTTTTGAGATAACTCATTTTCAATCATGCTTAGTTATTCATTTTCCCAATGTTTAGAAATAATGCAATATTAATAAATAATGTTAGCCTTAAAATTATCCTTAAAAAGTGATTATGAAGCCGCTACATTTCGATCTCTAGCACCTTTCAAAAGTCACTTTGGATGTTTGAAGTATAAATAAACGCTCATACAATTAGATGATAGGATGACAAGTTGTTTAGGCCTGATATCACCAACTTGCTTACAAACCAATCAGCATACATCATATCTAAGCATACTTAGAAATCAAAACTCACATAGCTTTTTGAGAGAACTCGTTTTCAATCATGCTTAGTTCTTCATTTTCCCAATCCATAGAAAAAAAAATGCTTTGGAACCACAAAAGTCCTTCGTTATAATTGGATACCAACTCAGCATCTTTTTAGATTATAAGAAGAGTTGCTCTTTCATAAGCACATTATAATTAACAAGTAATGACGACAAATGAGGCTTCAATCATTAGGCCACATGGATGGACAAATAAGACTCAATTTCAATATAATTAATAGAAGCTTACACTGGAATAAACACCAGGAAGGTTGGAGCTCACTAAGAAAAAGAGATATCATTATACATCAATGGATGAACAGCCTCATCTTGAGATTGAACTGATAGTGGGTTTCATATATACTTATTTAATTGCATCCAACGAACCATTCGTCATACCAATAACTTCCACGTCACGTAGCACAAAACGGTGCAACGTTGATTTTAGTTAGGTAAAACACATAAATGGCAAAACACCATATAATTGAGCAATGGATACAGATATTTGAACTAGACGTCTCACCCAAAGTATATAACATTAACAGTAAGCTACCTAAAAGTTGCTCAAGACGAATTGATCAATCTCACGAGTTTCACTGAACCACTGATATATTTATTTTATGGACCAAGTCAAAACACTTCATAAACCTGAAAAAGAAACAACTCAAATGAAAATAAGAACACGAAAATTGAACAAAAACCTTAAAGATGTCTTCAAATTCTATCCCTAAAACGACTGGTGCAAATTCAAAGTCAAATTCCTCCAGCAAATATTCCAGGTCAAGTAAAAGCACGATCCATTATCCAAAATTTGCATCCCTTATCCATCGCCCTTTACCTAGTATTCAAATCCAACTCTTATATTGATGTGGCCATCCATCATCCACTTTATTATCAATTACAGAAGGATCAACATTTGAGACGCTTAACCAAAATGCAAAGAGAATAAAGCAGTCACATTACAAAAGGCGCCCTTCTAATATGCAGGGTTAACTTAAAACATATTGCACAGGCATTTATGTGATATTAATTAGCGACAAAATCTAAAGGGTGGAAAGAACTCATATCAACGTAAAACTCCTGCCAGACGTTTTATTGCTGCCTTCTCACCTTTTGGATTAATCCCGGTCAAAAGAAACAACGGCGGCTGCAATAAGTGCTGCAGCGCAGAGCAATTGGAAGGCTAGGGTTTTCGGTGAAGGATCATTGGGATTTTAATGGAATATATGGATAGGAAGTTCTCACAGTGGTAGGTATTCTAGGTCGTGGTCGTGGTCGTTGCGAGAAAATAAGTCAATCAATTGTCCGTGCTGCTCCTGTCGTAAGCGAAATTAATTGGGGTTTGGTACAGGAAGCGGGGCGGATGTTCGTGGAGCTGACGAACGGTTACGGTGGCGGCAGGATGTGAAAGTCCCCGCGGGAGGAGCCAGGAGGCTCGCAGCAGTGCTGAAGCTCCGGCTCTTTTCCACTACTTCCCTTCTCCACTCAATTTCCTTCCCTCTCTTTCAGAATCCCATTCACTCTCTTCCTCTCCCTATCCAACTCGGCGTTCTCTATATTCCCTTATCTGTATCTTTGTGTTCTACTTCGTTCTTTTCCGTCCATCTGTTTCTCTTCTCTGTTAGGTGCTGCCCCTTTTAAGCGTTATCTATCTATACCTCAGGGAGCCTCACCCCGCCTCTGTCAGTCTCCCGCCTTCTTCCCAAATTTCTCCTCAGTTCCCTGATTATTTTTCCTTGCCGTCTTGGGAAGAACGGAGGCCAACGCCGGTGTTGTCCGATTTTATACAGTGGTGTGTGAAGGTGTCTCCGATACTTTTTATAAAATTATAATGATTATTTATAGATATAAGATTGTGTTTTATATGTCTATGACTTTTATTTATAGACATGAGGGTATTTTTTATAATTCATATTAATAAGCCTAAAATTATTTTTGTAAATTTATAATTCATAGTCTGTTTATATTTAGTAACTAATAGATATTTTTTTGTTAGAGTAGTAAATATATACTAAATAAGTTGAAATGTAAATTGATTTACACTATTGAACATGTATTAGGTATACATTAAACATATACCCAATGAGTTTCTCAATATGGTAGGTACAATTATGAGTTGAATATGTATAAAATAATTGCTAAATACTTAGTAAATATTTGTTAAACAAATACTAAATTAGTATTAAGCATGAAACAAGTATGTGTTCATCCTATACCACATAGGTGTTCAACATATAACAAGAAAAATGAGTACTATCACATTTGATTTAGCAAATTTTAATTAGGACCGATGAATATAAACTTTTGACTTGGTAAATATTTTTTTGAAGATGATGAATGTTATTCAAGATAATAAGCAAATTCTTGAAATTAACTTTTCCACAAAAGATATCCAATATATTTTTTATTTTAATCAAAGATGCTTCCACCAAATTAAAATATATCCCAACAATAATTTCTTGCACAACCATGATAACTTCCATTATATAAAAAATAAAGCATCGAGGGTCTATTATTCTTCACTTACTTTTTAAATGTATTAAATCAAATCAGATCATTGTGAGTTTAAAACTAATAAGAAAAATATAAAATTAATGACAATAGTTATAATAATGATGGTAATAATAACAATAGTAATTATATTAATAGATAGAAGAATATTTATGACATTAATAACAGTAAAATAAAAATATTAACTCATTAAAAAATTTCATTCAAATCAGGTCAATAAAACTAAGTTAAAGATAACAAGGCATAACTTGCGTTGTAGTAATAAGTATGTCAACTACTTGTGTTGTTTCCCTTTTCAATTTCCATTGTTTTGTACTTCCTATGTTCAACTCCAATATCTATACTATACAACTGGCTGCACATAGAATACAGGTGTAACATGCTAATAGCGATATGATGTCGATATTTTTTATATAAAAAACAAAAAAAAAACTCACACTAGGGTTATTAGAAAAAACTTACCATGATGTTCGTGAAAATTTTCTCTATAAACTGATACCTATATTGATATACTTTTAATTTAAAAATTACTTTGTATATATGTATCATCATCATCGTCACCATACATTTATATATTTTTCACCACTATTAAACTAATATTTTACTATCACTTTATTAATTTTTTTTACTAGTGAGTTGCTCGTTTAACATTATTTTACTTAAAAAGTAATATGACACTACTAATATACTAACATTTCATCATTAATATGTTGATTTTTCATCACTAATGTACTAATTTTCCACCAACAAATCGATAATTCATTATTGTTACTATTCTATTTAAAAATTGATAATTTACTACTAATATATTAATATTTTGCCACTAATATAATAATCTTTCATCACTAGTGAACTGATTTTTTACAAGTAAGCTAATCTTTCACCATTATTCTATTTACCTTTCACCACTAATAAACTAACTTTTCACTACTGATGTACTAATTTTGCATCACTAATATACTGATTTTGTACCACTAATGTACTGATTGCTAACCAACGAATTAATCTTTCATCGTTAATATATTAAACTTTCACCACAACTAATATATAGATATCATCATACATTTACATGTCTTTTGCAACTATTAAACTAATATTTCATCATCATTGAACTGATTTTTTACAAACGAGTTAATATTTTACCATTATTCTTCTTAAAATTTATCCTTCACCACTAATATACTAAATTTTCAGCAATGAATTAATATTTCATCATCAATATATTGAACTTTCACCTCAACTACATATCTATATATACTTCATCATATATTTAAGTATCCTTTACAACTATTAAACTAATCTTTCATTATCACTGAACTAATTTTTTACCATCGAGTTGATCTTTCACCATTACTCTTCTTAAAATTTATCTTTCACTACTAATATACAAATTTTTCACCACTAATGTACTAATTTTTTTACCCGTGAATTAATCTTTCATCATCAATATATTGAACTTCACCACAACTACATATTTATGTATATTTCATCATCCATTTAAGTATCTTTTACTGTTATTAAACTAATATTTCACCATCACCGAACTGATTTTTCACCAGTGAGTTGATCTTTCACCATTATTCTTCTTAAAAATTATTTTTCACCGCTAATATACTAACCTTTCAATACTAATGAATTGTTTTTTCACCGGTGAATTAATCTTTCATTGTTAATGTATCAATCTTTCACCATTAATGTATTGAACTTTCACCACATCAATTTTGTTGTGAAACTCCTTAACCTTTTAAATGTTTTGAGCTAATACCACGTGATGGCATCCAAGATTTTGGTTTTGAAATTTTGATCTATTTTAAAATTTAAGTTTCGGTTCAAACGTCATTAAAAACTTCTTCAAAACACTACATCGGCTCATTTTGAAACACCCAATAATTTGTAACCCATAATAGCCTATGAATGAGCACGGGTTGGGAATAGTTATTTTCTTTACGCTTGTGTAGAGTTGTGGTGTGAGATTTGTGCCTTGATAACTTGGTTTATGTTCTGAATCAACCCTGACTTAAGAGATTGACAGTGGACCACATTCACTGTATCGAGCATATCAAGTAATTCATGGCAATCTTTGGGGCTTACCTGGAAAGACAATTATAGCAGAAGGAGACATGACCACCACTTATTACAATCATGTCACCTACCTTAGAGGATTGGTCAATAAAGGTCTTATGACCCCACATTCTGACATTGGAAGGACAGGAGAACCCAAACACTACGGAGTAACGGACACACGCACTAGAGAATTTGTTCATCACACATGAATGCACAAAAAGCAAGGTGGAAGTTGCGACATTTTACTCACAAGGCAAGGTAGACTCATGATGGCATAGGTTACGATTGAGTGGCATCCCACCTACTTCATAGGAGTAGTTTATTGGAGCCCTGATACTTCATTTCTACCATACTCACCTACACCTAGTGAGATACGAAGAGTTCATGGCACTTCACTAGGGTAGCTTGTCTATAGAGAAGTGTTGCAACAAGTTTCACAAGTTGGCCTATTTGACATCTAAAGTAGAAGTAAGTGAGGAGTTGAAGATTCATCATTTTCATTTCGGTATTGAGACTAAGTCGTGGAAGATTCTAATGGGAGCCACACCACTAAGTATAAAGTCCATGTACAAGAGAGCACTAGAGGGGGCATGAGAACTTCGGCCTTATGGCACGATGGCAGGGAATAAGTGAGAAGGGAATGATGGCCTACATCCCCATGGAAGCAAGAGGGCTCAAACCTATGGCAACCAGTAGATATGATATGCAATCCAATGTGACTTGAGCTCTATGAGAAATTAATACTTTTGCAAATGATGTAAGAAGGATCACCTAGTAAAGGATTGTTAGGGTGATTAGGTTCGATGTTATGTATGCGGTATATGGGGGCATAGGCAATCCAAGTGTCGTTGCACCAAGAATGGTGCCTATGAGAGCAAGCCTAAGGCAGACCTCTAGGATCATTACACTTTTGAACCTTCCATTTTCGCTTAAAGTCTTATTGCACCCATTTGTTCTTATTGGGGTCCTGACGTGTTTGCTGACATTGTCGAATGTAACCTTACTCGTGGTTGGGAATGAATTTCTTTAAGGAGGTGGTAACCCTGTCCTTTTGGTTATCCTTAATGGCCATCCCTTCATTGGTATTTATTGCCCATTAAACCTTTTCTTATTACCATTGGTGTGTGTCCTTTACGGACTACCCTTATCATCACTAACTCTCTTCATGGCTAGATCAGTGCCTAGTTTCGATTAACAATCGTACCTCAACTCTGTCTGAATTTTCCTTTACACTATTCCTCATTATTGTCCATTCCTTATCAACACCTCTTTTTCGACTTCATTGCATCATATTATAACCCTTGTTGTTGCTTGCCTTGAAATGATTGCTTAGTCCCTTAACAACCATCTTGTCATCCTGTCAGTTCATTACACCCTTGGCTATTATTTCACCCTCAGTAAAGTTTGCCATTGACATCATCCATTCTTTAACTATTGAAATCTCACTAAGATTGTCCTTCATTGAATAATACTTCCATGGTAACGTCATTCCCTTTCCTAAGGAATGGTTTATATCTCCTTACCTTGCTAATCACCGTGCTCATGCGACTGTCGCTTCTTATTGAATGAAAGTGATCCTTTATTGATACTTTTACTATTTATTTCCTCACCATTGATATTGGGTATTTGTTGACCCTTCATTTTATACCTAAAATGTTAACCCTCGTGGTTGTTGGCACTCCCACCTCATCACTACCATACTAGTTGTCATGTTATTTACATAATGCAAGCTTAGCATGCCTAATCCTTTAAGGAAATGGTATCTTTGTCATTATTAGAGGATTTTCATGAATGTATTATAAGTTATGGATGTTTAGGGACTAACACGTTTCTCTATCTTTAGGGACAAGGCCTTCTTTAAGGGGGTAGTGCTATAATACCCCGCTTTTTAGGGTTTTTAAAGTGTATTAATATATGCATTTGATTGTGATCTCAATGTGTTCGATCTTGTTTTTTATGCATGTTTAAGGTTGGTATGGTTTTGTTGAGCTTAGATTGGATTTTGGAAGATCATTGGTTTTATCGAAAAACAATCGACTAGTTTGGAGGTACCGATTGACTGGTTTGTTCCTTAAATTTGAGTTTTGAAACTCGACAAACCGATCAATTGGTTTGGAGTACCAAACAACTAGTTTGAATAAATTGGTTTTTCTTTAGGCTCAATTTTCACTTCAAATATTTCCCAAAAAAATTTTAGCATCATGATTTCTATCTCGGAGGTTTACAAGTGATTTTTACAAAGCTTTTGAGCATGCCTAACATATTTTTACAAATTCTTGGAGGGAAAATTTCTCATAAGTTACTTTCATGACTTCGGCAACATTGTCTTATTCTCCTTCCTTTTCTCTCTATTTCTATGAGATTCCTAAGCAAAAGATTCAACCCTAGAGCCCCCAAAAATTTTAGCTTCGATTCCTTCTCATTTTTGTCTTTATTCCTTTTTTATTGTTTGAAATTTCCGAGGCACATTTCCCAAACATTTCAATTTCACCATTTTAGCTTGATGGTAAAATGCTAGCTTTGAACCTTCGAAGTGTGAATTTGAAAGCTTAGTTTTGGGTTAGGATTTGGGGTCTTGATTTATAAACCTCATTGCCCTTCTTTTCTATCAAAAATCTTTAGTAGTTCTAATTAAAACATTCAATTTTCTCACTCCCTCCCTAACCTCTTAATTTCCCTGTTATTCTTCATACTAGCTTTACCCACATTTTCTTTCTTTGTCCTTCAATTATAATCTTTCTTTCCTCTTCTAATCCCTTTTCTAGCTCCTTTTTTTGATCTTAAGCAATACGGGGTTAGAATTAGGAAAAGAGTGAAGGATTAGGTTTCATCTCTTGTGTCCTTTATTTTTCCTTTAATAAAATGGGTTTGCTCTAATTTCTTCTTCTTCTTCGTCTTGTATTTTATTAGATCTTCCTTGCATGAATTCATAGGTTTTACTTAGTTTTAATCTTTCTTTCTTAAAAGTTGTTATAGTGTTGGAAAGGGGTTTGGATTTTCAAAGTCTTTTACCCTATTTGGTGGGTTTGCCAAGTTCTTTTAAGGTAAATCATTATCTTCCCTATTATATGGAAAATGGTATGAACGAGTAAAGTTTATGTTATATGTTTTAGCAAAAGTATGAGTTACAGTAATAAAAATGTGTAGAGTAGGTAGATATTGAATAAGTGAAATAGTTGGTTGCAAGCTTAACTTGAAGTCTTGTATGCATAAACCTCATAAATATGGTTTTAGTTTCATAATTACCCTTAATATTCTGAGTGCCTTACGTAGCACCAGCATGTGTGATATGATGGATAGATCACTACATAGTAGATAGCATGAAGAGAATATGATATACGACTTTCTCAATTTTATTTTAATTCATAAAGTGCAAGTATGATTTTATTATGCCATTGAGATTCTAGACATATTTTAATATATCTCATGATAATCCATGTTTATTTCTTGTTAAGAACCATGAGTGAGCTATGATTAATGTTGAGTTTGATTGAGTGAAGTTTATAAAATATGATAATATGTAATGTGTTGGGTGGGGGATGTTTTTGCATGACCGATTGAGAGGTCCTCGAGATCAATAGACCGGTCTGGTAGAACCAATTAATTGGTTAGTCTATAACTTTAGCGGTCTTGGTCTTAGATTAAACCCATTGGTTGATTTGACTAAACCCATCAACTAGTTCCCAAAATATTTGATTGGTTTGTATGTGACCCCATCAAATTTAGCCTTGGGTTAGACACATTCACCAGTTTAACTAAACCGATCAATTGGTTCACCACCATTGGAAAGGTTGGCAGCACCCTGACTAATTGACCAGTACATGAAATCAATCTATCAGTCAGCATAACCCATTAATTGGGTTTAGAAACCCATCTATTGGTCTCGATTGTATTTTCTTTTCTTTCCTATTTCTTCCCAAATGTGATATTTGAGCTTATCATGCTTAGATAATGACCTAAGATGCCGGTAGCTATAAGTTTGCCTAATTAATGGAGTTTAATTGATGGATTAAAGTTAGTTAAGAGAAAATTGATCCTAATTTTACCATTGTTAACCTTAACTTATCAATCGGGCCTTTCTCTTGATCATAATACGAGTAGATGATTAGATGGTTAAAAATGGATTTTGTTTATAGCTAATTCTTATGTAAAGAATCATAATGACAAATAATATGCCACAAATGACTTATATCATGGTCTTACAATGTGAAACCTTGTCAATTAAAATGGCTTAGTAATAATAGAATAAAATAACATGGACATATATAACAGCCTTAAGCTAACATTATCTATAAACAGTAACATTCACTTAGCTATTGAGATAAACGGATAAATAATCATGAGTTAGGGTTGGAATCTAGTTGACCTTCAATTCGGCCCACATCTTTGGCCTTAGGGATTAACTTGGAACACCATTTAATGAATGGTAAGACTGTGATTAGGAAATGAACTATGGTTTTGACCTTAACCCTATACTTTAACCTAGATTTGAATTGTGAACATAGAGAAATAAATGGAAATCAAATGTTGGCTTGGACATTTATGGATGATATTAACATTGTATAATTCAACCTTTTAGCATGATTGTCCAAGTAATGGAATGATCACTTCAATATACCCTAATGGAAACATTAGACAGTGTGAGAACTTTATGCGGGTGCATTGAATTAAAATTTCTTGTTATTTGGTGTGATATTGTTGTGGACCTTTATGTGATATGGCATCCCGATCTAATAAAATATTAATCACTTAAAGTGGAACAAGCATCATGATAGGTCTGGATTATTCGATCCCCAATTAGCTACCGAGGGTTTGTCTACATTTGGAAGTTTTACCATTGGGTGCCTCCATGCAGGTCCTAGTTGATCACTATATCTTTCCTACTCTAGACATCAACGACGTATTAAGAGGTATTGATAATAAATGATTTGGTCACCACAAAAGAGTTACTTTGGCATGAGTCAAGACTTATTTCCACCAATATACTTTAGCATGAGCTAGGACTTTATATCCATTTATATTGGTTTGCCTTCCATGGGTATGGAGAAACAATAGGGAATAATCCCACCCATTTCTGAATAACTTAGGATAAAATAATTCTATATTCACCTATTACTCAATAACTTTGGGTAAAATAATTCTATGTTCACCTATTACTCAATGACTTGGGGGAAAAGAATTCTATATTCACTTATTGCTCAATAACTTGGTGTAAAAAAATTACGTGTCCACCTATTGCTCAATACTTTTTGCAAATGAGTTATATATTCACCTAATGCAAAGCAATTATCGTAATGAAACCGAAAGAGGTATTAATTAGCCTTATCTTATTTTATACTTGATCTTGATATGGTTATTTTGCTAACATGATACTTGTTTTTCCCTATAAGTATTTAAGAGCTCGCACCTTACTTAAGTTAAGAATATATTGAGTAACTCATGTCTACCCTCCTTATATTTTCTATTAATCACGTGTTCCTATCAATGTATGGTGTGGCATACCTATTATTGTGTATGCAAACATATGACACCATATGTTCCCCTTGAATCCTCCATTGTGGTATGTTTCTGTATTTCTGACATGTTCTCATGAACTATTGTTACTATAATCACGATCCACCCACTATAAGAATCCACAGTTGAAAATTCATGTATGTATCTTTAATTGCACATTACCTTGCAAGTTATACTCTAAACATTGTCATATGGATAATCTAAGTGACACGTGTCTCCTTAGGAAGGTAACACTTATGATATAATTTATATATTTTTGTATGCTAGTATAATTATGACTAAGCATGTTTTGGTGAATCCAAATATGTCTTGTATAATGTAAATGACATAATAGGATGATATTTTGTGAGTGTTCTTCCCATGGCCTCGAAGGAGTTAATAGGATGATATTTCGTGAGTGTTCTTCCCATGGCCTCGAAGGAGGTATCGCAGCTTATACATGCGTAGAGATCGAAGATGCTTAGGTAATGATATATGTCGTAACTAGGATTTTTGTGTGCATTGTGTATTTTTTTTATAATATTTCTCATGTTTGATATTATTATGATGATGTTATGTTGATAATGTTATGGTATGATGATATAGTACCAAATCTAATTATACCTCCTCTGAGGCCACGGGGAAAACACCTAAGAAATACAACATATAAAACTTATGGAATTAAATAATAAAAATATAAAACAAAAGGAGTGTAGGAATAAGAGGGAAAAAATCAAACCAAGCCAAAATTAAGGCTATAATGGAATATTGTGCCATAATGGAGGGATCAATGACACTTGTTGTCATTGTTAGGGAGGGGGAAATAGCAATGGGATATGAAGCTAGGGGTGGGAACACTAACGGGAGCTATAGCTTGGAGGGGAGAAACGATAATGAGGGCTAACGGTTGGAGGGTGGCAATGGTGGTTGTTAGCAATGTTTCGCCTAGCTCCCCCAAATGGGCATTGGCTTGGAAGCTCTTATCCAGATAAAGCATTCGTTCCTTTGTTTGGTAGCCATGCAGGATAAGTTACCGACCAAGAAGGCCTTATTTGTGCATCACATCTCCGATGATGATTAATGCTTAACATGTGGTTTGTCTGAATCCTCTCTGCATTTATTCATGGACTGTCCTTGTACCCAGAGACTCTGGTGTGGCTTGGGAGCTCATCACCTTTTCTTAGACTTTTTCTCTCTTGATTCAGACAGCTGATCTGCATGAACCTGCATAAGAAATCTATTGTTCGTGCCATAGCCGCACCTTGGAACATTGTTTTTGTTGTCTCGTGCAATAAGATATTGAATTAGAGAAATCAAGAAAAACACCGGGGTGCTTATACATGGCCGCCTAGAGCATTTGATGTTGTCCTTCAAGCTGCCTCTTTAGAATTCTCTTATTGGCATTCGATCTTAAAGATCCGCCAACAGGGGTCGAGATCTTTTGAGAGGGTCTTATCATGGACACCCCCTCTGTTGGGTATAGTTAAGCTGAATGTTGACGGAAGTGCCCTTGGAAACATAGGTTACATTGCTTATGGTGGAGTTCTTTGCGACCATTATGGACAATGGCTATTTATGGGTAACATGGGCTTTGGATCTATCACCATCGCGGAGCTTTGGGCAGTTTATCATGGCCTCTCTCTTCTTGCTCATCTTGGGTATGATAAAGGTTATGTTGCTTCAGATTCAAAGGTTGTGGTCTCTCTTCTTTCTGGATAGTGCCCATAGTATCATCATTGGCGCTCTTGATTGAGGCTTGTCAACAACTTATAGACTATTTCTCTTTGTGCTCGATCTCTCACTCCTTTAGAGAGGTCAATAGCATTGCTGATAGACTTGCCTATATGGGTTATTGTTCCCCTTTTAGCGTTTCTTTCCATCCCTCCCCTTCTTTAGAGGTGAAGGACTTATTGCTTTTTGATCTTGTTGGTTCCTCGATGCGTTTTGTGCGAGAACCCTTTTAGTTTTTCCCAGGCTAACACCCTCATTTGAATAAAAAAAATGAGGGAGCAATGCTAGTGGTTGTCAAAGGTGAGGAGGTATAACAGTGGTTGTGGTCGATGCTAGAGAGGGGGAAATGACAAGGGTGGTGTTGTTGGGATGGTGTGGTGTATGTGGCAATGATAAGAAGGAGGAAGGGACAAAGGGAAAGGGCCTTGATTTTTGTTGCTTGTTGACAAGGGAAGTGGACATGAAATAAAGGAAGAGGAGGGATCTAGCGTGTTTGGTTAGTAAAGAAGACAAAGTATGATGGGAAGAGGTATTTATAGAAGGAGAGGGTTGAGGCGTGCGAAGACGAATGGTTGAAGGTCAGGGAGTTGGCATGGTTTGATTCTATGCGACACAGATCAAGGAGAAATGGATGGGTTGGTGTAGAGAAGGAAAGGGAAATCATGTGGGTAAAGATTTGCATGCCCAAAAGGAAAATGAGGGAATGAAATCCAATTGGAATGGAGAGAATGAAAAGAAAAAGGGAAAAAAGGAAATAAAGGAATTTTAGGTTAGGTTTAGAGTTATGTTTAAGTTTTAGATCATGGGATTAGCCCAAAATTAATTTATCAAATATCTAGAGTTAATGTTGGATTAAAATATAAATGACCCGTAATTAGGATTAAGGATAGATTTAAGGTCAAGGAATTGGGGAAAATAAAATTATTTATTATCCAATATTAGAATTAAATTAAAATATAAATCAATTGAGATTAAGATTAGATAAAAAAAATTGAGGTATTACATAATCTTATTAATACATTAAGGTTAAAGAACTGCTAATAACAATACTCTCCCTTTTCTCCTTTAGATGGGAGAAAGGTAATCAACCTCTCAATGATACTCTCACATCTAGGGTAAACCATGTTTAAGGCACTAGTAAATCTATAATACTTAAATATACATACCCTCTATAAGTTGGTGGATCGGTTAGATATAATAGACTAGGGTCCTCTAGTTCCGTTAGGACCACACAATAAATTTCAATAATTTAAAGTACTTGGACTTGAATCACCGCTTTGAGTATAATTTTATTATTAGTACCTTAACCACATAACAAATACATCATAAGAGTTACTTAGGTAATTATACTTTCACTCTTATTGTCATTAACTTATTATGAGATCATGATCCCCCTTTATTATAAATTTATTCCAATAGTTGATAACATCTAACAATCAGAGTGTATCATTAATAACACATCAAACATACTATAGGAGTAAAGGTAAGACATAAGCATAATTATTAAATACACAAATGAATCTTTACAAGGTAAAAGACTATAATACCTTCATAAGTTGTACTTTCACAAATACACAACAATTTCATCAACAATGCTTTACAACTCACCAAATTTATCACATTAACCTAAAATATTATTAAAACATCATATTAAAAAAATCATAACTCAACTCTAAATTTTCACACAAAATATCAATGTTAACCTTTTGGTTGTTATTCTCAAATTAAATATTTTTACATAAACTCGTACCTGATGCTTATTCATAATTTATCAAAATAATTCTCAAATACTCATTTCCATATTTTGGTCCTTGTAATACTTTATACAACACCAAAAATATGAATATTTAACAAAATGCCATTATTTCACATAAACATCTCAAATTTTATTATTTTATAAATTAAGTCATCCTCATCCGAAACATATTATTTATCAAAATTATTATGAATACCTCAAGGAGAATAGTGACATATTTATTTTCTTCAAAATTATCAAAATATCATTTTACCCCAATGAACGAGACCTCCTCTAAATTTAACAACATCCTATGAGTCTTCAAACCATACAAACTATACACACAACCCCGTTTATATTATTATCACCCTAAAAATACGATTTAAAAAAATTTAAAACAATCTACGACACCAAAAATTTCCCATGGTCGAGACCTCAACAATGCATAAATTCTCCAAAATTTGATATTTCAACATATTATACCAATGACCATACTCACACATAATTTAACATACTCATCTCAGTACTTAAAAATACAACATAGTATATTATCATGCATGTGATTTTATAGCAAAGTATAGCAAGACATAAAATAAACATTACACACAAAATCACAAAACTCACGAAATGAAAAACTACCAAGTAATACATTAATATGAATTTAAAATAGAGCATAGCATTATTTCTAGAATAAAATACAAAAATCATACAAATCAGCATATAAACGCAAATAATCTAAAATAAATAGATATATATTCCTTAACAAAGCTACTTTGATCTCTTAGCACAAAATGCTCATAGAATTCCTTTTCCACGCTTTGATCACCTGGAATGATAAAAACAAAAATTAGATAGGGATAATGGTAAATGTTAGAATGAAAAAATTTAAAAGAAGCAAGAAAGACCATGTAATTTCAAAAAATGGGCTTAGGGACAATCTTTAGAAAGCCTCCACCAGTCTATAACATTAAATCTCTTTTGATTAACAACATGTATCAAATAGCTTAACTTAATATTTTAGAAGTAAGAAGGTGAAGGAAAAATAAGAGAAAAAGGAAAGGAGGGGTTGGCACCAGGAAAAAATACTAACAAACACAACCAAGAACAAGAAGATAGAAGAAAGGAGACGGTAAAGTTGAAGTGTAGGAAATTAGCTAAGTGTGAAATCATCAACCAAGGGCAATGACCCACTTATGGTTGTTGGCCTAGGTAGGAGAGACAACGGAAATGGTATATGGGATGGTTGCTTGCAAGTAAGAGGTGTGATGAGAGTGACTGACATAGATAAGAGAATGTAAGAGAGTTGGTAGACGGTGATAGAGGTGAATATAGTTAGTTTTTCAGTTGAATGAGAAAATACCATGCGAGATCCGATCATAGGATGTGAGGAAGTCATATTTTTTAATCCCTCATGTACAAGAAAGTTAAGAATGTTTAAAATGGCTTAGATAAGGTATAAAGTCTAATAAATGGTTAAAAATGAAAAAAAAAGTAATCAAATAATACCTAAAAATAATGAAAACTTAGAAAAATGTGAGGAATTAATTTAAGAACACAAATATATAAAAAGATGGGCAAAAGAATTTATTTTAGATTTAAAATAATAATAAAACTATAATGGTTAAAACAACAACAGTTAATTGTAGGAGGCTGGCGGTCAACTACCTGAGCCCTATATGATAGGGTTTTAGGTGTTGTTGGCTAGTTAACTGGATTGAAAACTAATGTTTTGAAAGGTAAGTAGGTAAAATTAGGGTTTAATAGATATATGTAAGGTGTCTAAACAAGATTTAATATTAGATAATGGGTTAGATTACTAATCGCCTGGGAATTGGGATTAGAAAAAAAAATCAGGGTATCACAATGGCTCTCTCCTCCTTTTATAAGGGATATAAGATCACTTAAAACCCAAAATGATTTGGTATGGGATAGATGTAACAAACCCATACTAGATCAAATATATTTGCTCAATTGCATTAAATCTAACTCATTGCAGTGTGTGACCCTATAAATTCACCCAAAATTGACAGTAGGTATAAAACACAATATTTTCGCCCACAAGTCATAAACGAGCATTTAGTAATACATTATAACTACCTAGGTTATGTGAAGGTTAGATGCCCAAAACAACCTTCATAATTAGTTCTATTTCATATCTCTAACAATCTTCCACTTGCACTATGATGAATCTAGATGTTCCGTTTGCAACATAATATTATAATTGAATATGAGGTAGGAACTATGTTATCCTTATATAGTTCAATTATGTTTTTCATGATTCCATAGTTAGACCAACAGAATAAAAATCTGACTTTCATTCCATTTAAACACAACCATGCATTTCTTAGTCTGACTAATCGAGGGGTCAAAATATATGTCCCTCATTATATAATCGAGTTTGATTCCATCTTATTCACTCTTATTCCTTAACATGGTTCATAAAAAGTCTTGACATTACCTTTATAATCACTTATTTAAAAAGGTGATGTGTGGTAATGTCAAAACAAACTAATCCTCATGCAATAAACTATAATGAAGTTAGGTTAGATGACTATTATCTAAGTTGATATGAGAACTACTAATGATGCATATATAACAACCATATAGTGCTCATCCGGTAGGTCAATCCAATACAATGTTCTTTAACACATATCCATGTGATTAATTCAATTGTGTGTATTCATGGCATGTGAAACTTGACCGCTGGTTAATCCACATGCTAGTTATAACTCGTTATTGTCCCCATGACTAATGATGATAGACCAGGGACCATTTAGAATAGTTACATCACATAAAAAATAGACCTCCACGGTCAAATCATGTATATGGTATTTTATCATAGGATATAAATCACTCATGGGACAACAAAATAGTTTAAACATATACATTATTAAAAGAAAACAATAAACGCTTTTATTATTAATGAACACGAAGAATGATGTAACATCCCTAAAATTCACGAAGTGAATGATTTTCATTTAAAGAGTTTATTGCATAAGCTAAAATAGTAAAAATGTATGGTGTTACCATCACACTTGGTACAAGTCCAATTTCATATACCATTCTCATGCTAATTACTAAGACTAAAAACGTTACTCCGCTTTTTAATAAAACAGTTATAAGAATTAGGGTAGAGAGAATTAAAGCAAATTAACATCATTCCAGATAAAAACAATTGTAAGTGGTTACAAATTTAAGTGAAAGGAAATACATAAGAGCATAAAAAGTGCATAATCATCTGAATTAAAAATACTGGCCAAAACACCGGATAACCTTAATCTTAACCTAAGTACCGACCTTTAATTGATATTATAAGCTAACCTACAAACACCATTATCCATTGAATAAGCAGGGCTCTGTGAAAAGGAACCCTTTAGTACTATGGTACAGAGTAATACACTTTATAAAACTAATACGAAAGCCCACATGGTGCGCATAAAAGGCATCACAATAATACACGGTATCAAATATTAAAATATACACGCGATGATCAAAATACAACAATCATATTAAATAAACAATAACACTAAAGCCGCATACTACTCATACTCTTTCATTTAAAATATAATAAAATTTACCAACCAAGCATCTAGAAGATGCTATATGAAGTAATGAACATAACCAACCTCAACACAATAACCATATCATTCACAATGTATATCATGTCTCAAAATCAACACCGATAATATCCATAACATAGCAGGTAGGGATCAACGACACAATACCAAAACACATGTAGGTACGGAGGCTACTATTAAACTATAGGTACTCATGAAGGCTACTACCGGACCATAGGCAGGCACAAATGCTACTACCGAACGACACCACAAGTAGGCACACGTGCTATTACCAAACCACAGGCAAACACGAAGGCTACTAGCGAGCCATAGGTAGGCATAAAAGCTACTACCAAACCATAGGTAGGCCCAAAGGCTACTACCAACCAATCCAGTAATCCAATGATAATCATTTTTATTTTTATTTACTCTAAGGGATATCATATCAATATGAAGACACTAATGTACTCCGGTCATACTGGTGCACCAAGGCAACATAGTATCTCACCGACTATCAACCCAATGACACTAAGTTACCTTAGTCGTACTGGCACATGAAGGTAACAAAATACCCTCCCGACAGAGATACCTAATCTACAAATATGCATGACCTCTTTGAGTCCACACGACTAAATATAATAATATACATGACCTCCTCAGGGCACTAAGGCACACCAGAAGTAATACATAATCAATTGTAGGCTAAAACATATCTTTAGAGTAGCTACCCCTAAAGAGCCACCATTTATGATCTTGAGGTCTTTCATTTTAAGTATTAATATTTTATTAACATGACCATGAAACTACACAATAATAACATAGATCAAATTTTTATAATTAACCATTTGTATTCGTTTTCAATTAATCAAGACCACCATAATCAAATAAAAACACTAAGATCAACATTAGAAATCCATTGAGGCCATTATAGGTTCAATTATTTACACTTAGGCACTCTAGGCCAAAAATGACCGAAATGCCCTTGAGGTCAAAATATCTACATTATCATTCACTTTAAATACTAATTCCATTTTATTTATTAATTTACCATGAAAAGGATAAAACACAATTATTTAATTATTTAATATGTAAATAAATTATGAGATACGCCAAATGACCATTTTTTCCTATACGTAATTTTACACATAAACCCTAACATGCATTTCTAGAACATCAAACCATACTTTCCCATCCTCAACAATAAATAATAAATATTAGGCATGTTTATAAGAATAATTATCATGATACACCAAAAATGACCAAAATACCCCTATGAAATATAGTAATAATAATCATGCTAAAATATGTGTTTCTAAAACATCAAATCACGCATTTCCATACTTAACAATGATTGATACATATTAAGCATTCTTATTAGGTTAACTATCACAATACGATCAAATGACCAAATTGCCCCAAGGGTGCATGATAATAAAATTAATTTAAAAAATACACATAGGCATGCTTAACCTGTCATATTAGACATCCATGACATATATATTTTATTTCCAGCATTTAAACCATTTTAACATACATTTCGTACACATAATAATTTCTACAAGTTAGCATGCTTTATTTTACGAAATTACATACTAGATTATTATATAAATAATTTTTAACATGACAACATGCTTAATACAATTTATACATAAATGTGATATTATACGATATCTACAAAATTTGTTGGGTTATAAGGATTTCATGATTTCCAACAAAAGTACAAATCTATCGGTAACCTACTAAAACTATTAAGGTATGTTAATCAAACTTGTGTACCTAAAAATAATACCACATTAACCAAACTAATATTTAACCAATAAAATAATATTTTTTATTAAAACATTTATTAAAAACATTACCAAAATATCCATAAAGTGAAAATGGGTAAAAATTATAAGGAAATCCCACGCTACATGAGCGGCATGAGTTTGGAAACTCCACAGGGACTTCGAGGAAGGGTTGTGTGGTGGTGATCTATTATTTAGTTGGAGGTGGAAAAATGGTTGTAGATAGGAGGAGGCGATGTCAATGGATAGCGGTGCTGGTGAGGGGAAGTTGCAAAGAAGAGAAGGCAATAACGGAGGATTGTAGGGGTGGTTGGGCTTCGATGTTGGTGTGTGGGTTACGACTCAGCTACAAGGAAGAGTGTTGTGGTGGTGGTGGTGGTCAGGTGGTGAATGGAGAAGAAAAACAATGGTAATATAATAGAGAAGGAGAAGGGATAAAGAACAAGAGGAAGGAGTAAACTAAGGGTCGAATGATAAGGGGAATGGATGGGGGTGTGTGTGTGGAGGTGAGGGTTGGCGGAGTTTTGAAGGATGGATGAGATGGTAAGGTTGGGATGCAGAGTAATGGCAAGGGAAAGGCAATGCACACTGGTAGGATAATGGGTAGTGGAAGGGGTGGTGCAAAAAGGAAAGTGAAAGGAAAATGATAGGTAACGCGGGGGTAATGTAGGGTTATTTGGGCTTGAAGAGGATAGGGGAACTGATGTGCATGGGAATTGTAGAGGAGTGTTGGGGCATGTTTGGTGTGTGTAAAGGGGGAGCGAGTAGGGCGTGTTTGAAATGGTGTAGAGGGGAGTTGGTCAAGGAAGAATAAGAAGAAAAGGAAGAGATGGGTTGTATTAGGGTTTGGACGAAGAAAAAAAAGAAAGGGGAAGTGGGCTAGACTAAGCATGCTGGAGGAGAGAATGAGAAAAGGAAAGGTGGGTTGGGCATAGGGAAGAACAAGGAAAGTAAAAAGGGGAAATAAAAAGAGAAAATAAGGAAAAAAGGAAAAAGAGAGAAGAAGAATAATGAAAAAAATAAATTTAGGGTTAGAATTAGAATTAGGTTAAATTTAGGATATGGAAAAAGTTAATTTATCTAGGTTTAAGGTATACAATTAAAAAAAAAGTAAACTTGGTAAAATTATCGTCTTAGGGTGGATTTAAATAAAAAGAAAAAATATAGAATGTTTAGGATAAATTTATCAAAGAATTTATCTAGGTTTGTGGGTTAAGGGTTAAAAAAAATAACTAAGCTAATATTTAAAGGTTAGGTTTTCAAATAAAAGGCTAAACTTTTGAAATTAAGGTTAATTTTTTTTTGAGGTTTTACAAATGAGAAGCATATAAATATTTTAACATTACATGAATCACTTGTATATGTATCTAACACCAAATGTCTTAGTGTGACAATTATGCTTAGCTTATGAGAGAGGCTTAGTTAGTGACTTAGCTATATTTACCTCTATTGACACTATGCACAATCTTACTGAAAGCACCATAGAAGGGAGTGAATAAGGTAGAATGATAGATAATGAGAAATTAAAATTTTGCACAATGATTTATAGTGGTTCAAGTGCCCGATGCACCTTTACATCCACTACCAAAATGTTTCGTCTTTTGGATTTGAATCTATCTTTATTTATAGTGGGTGTTTGATGATGATCATTCCTCTTGTGGTTTATGAGTCTACAATCTCAATCATCCTATAGGAGATAATTTACACTTTACTCAATTATCTTTTATAGGTTTACGAGATTACAATTTCAATGACATCTCTTTGGAATGTTATACAACATATCATTCTTCACTTGTATTTGAGATGATGAGTTTGAATAAATGCAATAATAATCTTCACTAGATGGCATATGAAAGTAAGTAGTCAAGAACCATCGCCCGAGTCCTCATCTCCCTATTATCCCATAGGGAAAACAAGGAGAACTGTTGCCGCAAGGAAGATGACGCCTCAAATGGAAGTTTCCTAATCATCACTAGACAATAACCCGTTGTCTTATTTTTCTTCCCCTAAGAGGATTTTTGTGGATAAATTTTCTCATCAAATCCAAACCTAGATTTCAAAAGGACAGACTCAAGTTGTGATTGATCCAATTTTTTCTGATCTAACGATAGTAGTACCTCAGTCTCCCCTTACTCTTTCATTAGAAAAGAAATCAAATATAGTTTCCAAATTATATAGCGCAAACCTTCAACAAACTCGTGAGAATGAATTGGTGCAACCGCCAAAACCAAGTATGTCCTCGAGGGATAAAGTATTATCTAATTGGTTGCTAGTTAATGGAGGACACCTTTTATATGTACCCCCACCCTTGTCAGAAATACATGGAGAATCAAAATGCAAAAGGATCAAATTAATGCAAATCGGGATAAATAGGAGGGAACCTTGGTTGGTTATGTACTTATGTTATAGGTTATCGACCTTCACTGGGAAAAATTATAGCCTTTGGTAAGAGTTAATGGGAAAGTATTGATATACCTAGTATCGACCTTCATAAAGAGGGATTCATCATATTCAATTTCAAAACCCTGATGATGAAATTCTTACTCAGAGAATACAATATGAATGGAGTCCATCCTATTGTGCCGAATGTGACACTGTGGGACATTCCCTCAAATCTTGCTCCAACATAAACACTAAACATCTCTAGCAGATTAACCAAGCCTTGCCTCAAACCATATGTCATACTAAACAGAATCACATACATTCTTCCCAGAACTAGGTGTTACATAGCAAGTGGACTCCTATTACACCAACAAAACCAGAAGATCCTATGGAAGTTGCAAGTACTTCTAACCCTTTCCAAGTTTTAGAAGAAGTTGAACAATTTAGAGTGGAGGGAACCCTCAATACACTCGACTCGCCTCCTTCCCATCAGATATAATGATTGTCATGGTTAACGTTAGGATTTTGAGCAAACCCAATAAATAGAAAGATGTTTAATCTTGGGTGAGTGCCTATAAAAAAATCACTAATAGGTTTACTAGAAACTTGTATTAAGAGTAAAAAATTAGTTAGTATCCAAAATAATACGTGTCCATGCTAAAGCTTCCTCAATAACCATAACTCTCATCATAATGGTAGAATTTGATGCCTCTAGAACCCAAAAATTTAGACAGTAAACTTTATTACATCTACTAACCAAAGTCTTCTTGTTCATGATACTTCTCTCACCATTTCCTCAGCTTTTTTCATTGTTATCATTTATGCTAAAAACATAAGTTTTGAAAGGCAAAATCTATGGATTTGGCTCGGTACTTACATAAATTTCATTTCCCCCATCATTCTTATGGGTGGCTTTAATGTTATTCTAAATCAGTCAAAAAAATCCAAGGGCTTTCTCCCCATCTGAATGACATCCAAGATGCAAATAATTGCTTAGATCACCTTTCTATGACTGCTCTAGCTTTTACTAGTTCTTTTTTCACCTAGTGCAATAACCAAATTGGTGAGGATAGGATCATGGCCAAATTTGATAGAATTATGGGGAGCTCAATGTGGTTTCAACATGTAACACCCCCAAATTTACTACTGAAAAATTTGGTTTAATTTAAAAGAGTTTAACGGAAATGAAAGGATAAAACTGTAAATTCAGGGGCATTACCGCCACCGCTTAGTACCAGATCGGTTCACTCCTACCGTCCCGGTACTAAGTGCTAAGGCTAAACCAGATTAATCATCAAATACAAGTCGTTAATAAAACACCAGTCATTAGTAAAACACAAGTCATACAGAATCAGAGTGCGGAAATCAAAGGTTACAATCCAAAAGTACAATTTTAAGGTTCCAAATGTCTGAAACATCGTACACTAGAAATAAACTAAATATAAAGACATAGGAAAGCTAAGGTGGACGATAGACTCCGGCCACGTCACTCTTGACCCCCAAGCTCGGTCTGGGCTCAACTCTCGGTCCCGCCCGATGCCTCGTAAGCGTCATAGGCATCGAAGATAGAATCACCAACCCGCACTAAATCAGAGGGGCTTTCTGCTTGTGGGAATGAGCAGCACCCATGAAATGGGTGGTCAGTACGCTACGTACTGAGCAAGGTAACCGTATAACTAAGGCCAACATGTCAGAATACATAACATAATCACAATCACATGATAGCACATAGTTTCTCAGGTAAATAAAGGTCCACATTGTTTATTTATTCTCTGGGTAATACTCGTTTCACACCATAATTTTTATCAGTCCATGCGAGTACGGGAACCCCACTATTATAGCCAGTGGATCGGTCACTTACAGGGCAAAACGCACCTGACCACTATTATATGTCGGTGGATCGGTCTCTAGGGCAAAATGCTCCTGGCCACTATTATGTCGGTGGATCAGTATGGCCCCAACTCTCATGGTGTTCCACTGTAAGTACTTAGTATCTTTTACGTGTATTAACAAATTAAGGTTTGGCTTACTGAGCTCGGGATCCCCCACTATTATTGCCGGTGGGCTAGTCACTTGCGGGATAATGTCCACACCACTATTATTCGCTAATGGATCGGTCACTTATAGGGTAAAACCCTAACCACTATTACTAATCGGTGGATCGGCTGGACCCGACTCAATAGTCTTCCACTTTACATGATTAGTAATTTACCATATCTTATTCGACAGATTCCGCCTTAGACATGCATGGTTAACTCCAGCTATACTTATCCTTCTAAGAGGGCCCGTCCCATATCTTAAGACCTCTACGCCTCCTAACTCGCCCCGACATCCTTCCCTTAACCCGCTTACTTATACCGGAAACCCGACTCCTAAGTGTGTGGGCCCAAGCCCACCACCTTATACCCCAAAGTCCACTCACCTCTTTCCCATAGGGTTTTCTCCAGAAACCCTAACCTGGGCCTATGTGGCCCATCCTTTTCTACCTTGCACAATCCAGACTATTTTATCACACCTACACATCACGACCCTTCGGTTCCACCCTCACTTCATGCCCCACTCATTCCCACTTATTTTTATTATTTTCTTTTTCTTCTTCCCCTACTCAGATTAGTGTTTCCCTTAAACTCTAGTCTAGTCTCCTACGCACCCTTATACTGTCCTACGTACTATTTTTCGCCCGAAGCCCCCAGACACCCAATCGATACTTCTATTACCTTCCTCAAACCTCGAGGCAACGTTCCATACGTAAAGTTTGCCCCCATGTGAACTCTAACCACCTCATGAAGACCCTAGTTCCTCCTATACCTCCATTAGCCAACTTACTTCCCCTTGGTTATCTCTCTTTCCTATTTTTCTTTTTCATGCCCCCACATCGCCATATCAAATAACCTAGCATGCATGTTCTAAGGCCACATCATATCACATCACAACTTGCAGCATATCCATATTAATACATAACAGAAGAGATCACATGGACATACCTCGGTTCCAAGCTGCGCTAAAACAGGTAAGATAACAACATATAGAACACGACATATAATCATACGAGACATCCAAGGCAAGCAAGACACGTAACACACAAGCGGCCTTAGTTACACCCTTACCTAAATCGGCGCCGAGCTTGGAGCATGCTCCTACGCCTCTTAGGGGTTTTGACTCGATTCACCTATAAGAGGGAAATACTATGGGTTAATCTTCCCCTACCGGAATTACCATAATTTCCTATCTTACCCCTATCATGGCCTAATACCGAGGCTAATATTAATAATAGTAGTTTATAATTAAAAGGTAGGGTTATTATTATTCTCAAGATAGTTAATCGAATCACTACTAATCAAAGTAAATCTTAGTAACACTCATAGTATTAAAGTAAAGGTTTCAATATTACTAATAACAATATTATTAATAATACTAATAATAATAATAAGAATACTAATAAAAATAATAATAATAATAATAATAATAATGATAATAATGATGATAATAATAATCGAAATCATAGTAGTAGTAGTAGTAGTAGTAGTAGTAATAATGATAATAATAATAATAATAATAATAATAATAATAATAACAACAACCACCTTAACCATGATAATAATAATAATAATAATGGTAATGATAATAACAATAGTAATAATACTAATAATAATAAGAATACTAAAAATAATAATAATAATAATAGAGATAATAACAATGATAATAATAGTTAGAGTGATAAACATAATAATAATAATAAGAAGAAGAAGAAGAACAACAACAACAACAATAGCAATAATAATAATAATAATAATAATAATAATAATAATAATAACAATAATAATAATAATAACAATAGAGATAATAGTAGTAGTAATAATAATAATAATAGTAATAATAATAATAATGATAACAACAACAACAACAACAACAACAACAACAACAGCAACAACAACAATGATGATGATGATGATGATGATAGTAGTGGCAATAATAATAATGTAATAATAATAACAATAAGGGTAATAATAGTGATAATAATAATAATAGTAATAGTAATAAATATAATAGTAGTAGTAATAGTAATAATAATAATAATAATAACACAACCAATTTTTAGTCTTAATTAATATCATTAACTAGAAATTCTTCGGAATAATGTTAGGACATAATAGTAATAATAGTAGTAGCAATAATAATAATAATAGTAATAATAATAATAATAATAACACTAATAATAATAGTTAATAATATTAAAAATCATTAACACATTTAATATACAGGGTTTAGGGGTTAAGGAGTTGGGAGACAACCTAGGCTGGGTGGTGGAGCCAGCGGCGGCGGTGGAGGAAGGAAGAAGTGGAGAGATGGATGTGGAGGCTAGGGGAGAGGGAAGTAGGGGAAAATGGAGGTGTGGGGAGGTAAGGCAAGGTTTCCTGGTTGTTTTGGGAGGTAGAGGCGGCGCTGCAGGTAGCGGAACCGATGGCACGAAGGGCGGCACAGGGTCAAATGGGGCTGTTCGGGAAGGCAATTTCGCACGACCGGGGTGGCTCGTGCAGGGTAAGGCAAGGAAGGATGGTGGCTGGGTTGTGTAGAGGGCGGTGCAGGGAGCGTTTTGGTGGCCAGAGTGGGCGGCGAAGATGGCCGACGGCAGAGGAATAGCTGGCTAAACAGGTGGTGGCGTGCGTTTTGGTTTTCTGGGCTGCCAAAATCAAAACCCGATTATGGCAGCCTTCGGGGCTATTTATAGGCCGATCGGAAGGGAAAAATGACAAAGAGGAGTGGGAGAGTAGAGGGGCAGGGTTATGGCTCTCTGTCCGGCGAGAATGACCGGCGCAGGTCTGCTTGTGCAAACCATGATTTGTCGGGGAGAGAGGGATGGCGTGCAGGAGAGGGGAGGGATGGTCCTGTCGAAATGGCAAGGAAGTCAACGGGGAGGAGAGGGGAGGAATGGCAAGTGTGGTTGGTGTGGTTGTTGCAAGCTTTTCCGGCGTTGATTTCAGGCTGCAGGCGTTCGGAGGTAGAAGATGAAGTGGGAGGGGGTTGGACCGACGGTCCAAGGGGAAAAGAAGAAAGAAAGAAAAAAGAAGAGGCCGAACCGGCCAAGAGAGGGGAGGAGTGACGTGGGGAGGGGTTGGGCTGCGCAGGGGGAGAGGAGAGTTGGGCCAGCGGGCCGGCCCAGGTCGGGAAAAAAAGAGGAAAAAGGGAAGAGAAGGAAAGGAAGGAAAAAGGAGAAAGAGGGGGGGAAATGAAAAAAAAAAAGAAAAAGGAAAAAGAAAGGAAAATGTGGATTAGCTTAATCAATATATTTTGGGTAATTTGGGATATTTAATAAAATATAAATATTAAAATAATAATTAAATTCTCTTTTTAGGCTAATTTACGGATTTTGAAAGAATTTTCTTAAATTCCATTTTAATTAGAAAAATGCTCAAATTTTTCCTATTTAAAATTATTTATAAATTTCTCCTAGATTTACCTCAATTAATCCCCTCTTATTTTAATAGAAGTAGTTTATTTAATTAATTTCCTAATGATTTCTTATTTGTCCATGATTCCCTAAATTAGGGCTTTGGGGTATTTCATCACTACCCCCTTAAAGAAAGACTTAGTCCCCGAAGTCACCAGCGATTTCCTATGGTTAAGGTCAAGGTATTCTACTTGGATAGGGCACCATTCTTATATCAGTAATCATCCCGACTACCCCCTTAAAGAAAAGTTTCTAAGAAATGGTTGTACCCGCAGTAAAGAGTTCTGGGTACGCTTCCAGCATGTCCTTCTCAGTTTCCCAGGTAGCTTCTTCGATTCCATGCCGACTCCATAGGACCTTGACGAGGGGGATGACACTTGAGCGGGTCTTTCGCAGTTTGGTGTCAAGGATTCACACCGGTCTCTCTTCATAGGTTAATGAGTCATCCAGTTCTATCCCGTCCGGTTGGATTACGTGGGAAGGATCGGCAACGTACTTTCGCAGCTACTAGATGTGGAATACATTATGAACTCGAGCCAACTCTGGAGGAAGAGACAAACGATACGCCACCTCTCCTATACGCTCCAGGATCTCTAAGGGGCCGATGTACATTGGGCTTAGTTTACCCTTTCTGCCAAATCTCTGAACTCCCTTTGTGGGGGAGACACTCAATAACACCTTTTCTCTAGGCTCCAAGTCACTATCCTGGCGCCTCCAATCAACGTAACTCTTCAGCTTGCTCTGGGCAGCTCTCATTCGGTCCTGAATCTGTCGGACCTACCTGGTCATTTCTTCGATCATCTCGGGCCCCAATACCACCGTCTCACTGATATCATTCCAACATAAGGGAGTTCGACATTTCCGCCCGTACAAAGCTTCAAATGGGGCCATCCCAATACTGGCGTGGTAGTTGTTGTTGTATGAGAACTCTATCAGATGTAGGCGCTCCTCCCAACATCCCTAGAAATCTAGCACACAGGCTCTCAGCATATCTTCTAGGGTTTGTATGGTCCTCTCCGTCTACCCATCGGTGGCGGGGTGGAAAGTTGTACTCATCTTCAACTTTATTCCCAAGGCCTCCTGTAGCTTTCCCCAAAATTGAGAGAGGAACCTCAAATCTCTATCTGACACGATGTCCGTTGGAACCCCGTGACGACTGATCACATACTTCATATAAGCCCCCGCCAGCTAATCCATACTCCAGGTGGACCTCATCGGAATAGACAATACTCAACTTACATTTACAAACCCATGTATATAGTACATATGGTCATGAAGAAAAGTATACAACTTATAAATGATCAAGCCCATAGGTAGAGTACATGATTATTCCAGATTAATTATTTAATTACTCTTTTATGAGAAATCAATTCACGCTATGTTCTTTATCAAGTCCACATGAGTATGAGAACCCCACTATTTTAGCTGGTAGATCGGTCGGGAGGGTACATGCCCTGCCACTATTTTAGCTGGTGGATCGGTAGCGAGGGTAACATACCCTGCCACTATTATATGCCGATGGATCGGTCTGGCCCCCTCTCGTACGGTGTTCCACTGTAAGTAATTAGTGTATTTTTCATGTCTTAGCAACTGTAGGGTTTGACTTTGTTGAGCTCGGGATCCCTCAATAAATCCTTATTTAATTATATTTCTTAAAATAAATATTTTTGGGGCATTTCAGTAGCTATCTGCATTCCCATCACCACCACCGACCCTTCTCCTCCCTCCCTGCCATCGCCACATTAGAGCTACCCTACATAGTGCAACCACCCTAACGAGCCATACTTTCTCATCCCTTCTTCTTTATCCCTCTCGGTTGTGCACTACCCTACACCACCACTAACCGCCAACTCCACCACCACTAATTACCACCAACTCCAGCCAATCCCAATGCCGCCACTACCTTGACCCTAAACTGCCAACCTTCACCCATTCCTCCAAATCAACCTCCACCACTGTGCTGCTTGCACCATTTTCCTCCCACGTATGTCACCTTCATTTTCTTTCTCTTATTTTAGTTTTCATTAGGTTAAAGTCTATTTTATTTTTTAAAAGTAAAAAAAAAAGAAAAAAAAGGAAAGTCTAAACCATATATATCCCCATTCCTAGGTAATATTCCAATGATAGCAATGGAAGAGGTGTAGGTCGTACATACTTAGAGACTGGAGTCACTTTAGTAAGGATATAGTCATAAATAGGGCTTTTACTATATTTTAATACATGTCATTGATGTGTGTTATGTGATGGCATGCATGAAATGATAAATGACTCTTGTGTTGTATATGCATTTTTGGTTTGATAGTAGCTGAAGGTAAAAAATCTGTGTAGTCATGACGGTATTGATTTCAAGTGTTTATGTATATCCATGCCCATGTTTTATGATACTATATGTGTGGAAAGTTGGACAGTCTTTGTGTTGGTTGTCTTATGACTTAGGTAGGGTTTTGAGACTTAGAGGCATTTTGGTTAATGCTGTGAAAAAATGGCATGTAGGGTACTTCAGGGTGTTAATTGGCATAAGATAGGTTGGAGATACTACATGAAATAATCGTGGCAAAAATAAAGAGGTTAATGGTAAATACGGTACAGGGGAAAATACCATAAATGTGATGAATAAAACCTAAGGGGAGTTATAATCATATGTGAGTAGAGTGGGGGTTTGTTACTAAGAATTAGACGTGAGGTTAATGATGATATTTTAGGTAGTCATGTAAATTTGGCTAGGGAAGGAGTTATGACTAAAAGGTGAAATTAGGGTTTGGGAGGCTGATGTGTGTAACCTTAGGGATATGCTATTATTGCATGTACAAAATAAGGGGGTTGGACTCTAAACTTGGAACATCGTGTTGACCATAACATTTTGGAAATGTGTGCCGAGTTTAGTAGACATGTAGGGTAGAGGGAAGTAGTTACAACCAAAATGAGGAATTAAGGTTTTTGAGAAGGCTCGAATAGGAAGGATATTATCACATGTGCAAATTGGGGGAGTTAGGATACAATGTTTGGGTTAATGGTTAACCATATCATTCTATGCATGGGTGTGGACTGTGAGGACTAGATAAGCAATAGACAAGGGACTATGCCAAATAGGAGAAATTAAGGTTTTGGAGGGTTAACCCAAGAGGCCGATTATTACCATATGTGTAAAACGTGGGTAGCAAGCCATGACTCTTGACTTAGTTTTCTAATTACATGCTAATAATTTTTGGGTAGATTGGGGACTAAAAGGGGGAACCGAAAGGGAGGAAATGCTGAGGTTGCAAAATTAGGGTTTCTAAGGGTAACAAGGTTGTTTCGGGGTAGTAGTTGGGATGGTGCCTTGCATGAGTGGGTGTGCATGACTGTGTGATGGCCCTAATGTAAATAAAACACTAATGATACATTAATCACTTAAACTGGAAGATTACTTGAGTCAGGCCTAGCTGTACCCTGTTACCGTTCCACCGGTGAGAATAATGGGGTCACAAACTCAAGTAAACCAAATCATTGAATGATAATAATCTATGGTAAGATACCAATTACTTATAGCGATATACCATATGGGTCAGGACTGGTTATACCTTGATCACCAATCCACCGATGATAATAGTGGTCGTGAGCGTTCTACCCTAGGGTTGTACTTTAATTGTCGATCCACCGATGAAAATAGTGGCCAAGAGCATTCTACTTTAGAATTTTTACTTGATTACCAATCCATTGGTTGAGATTGGTGGGGTCCATGAACCCAACGTGAATAAAATCATGAGATAATTATTATCACACTAATACCATATATTTAGAATACATTAAATAAGTTGGTATGATCAACTTATGCATGTGTCATCTCTTATCTTGGTGTAATTAATTTACGTGACATTCTTGACTGTATTGTTACTTTACTCAGTATGTAGTGTATTTATCACCCTTCTTATGGGTGTTGGCCATTCCCATAAATAAAGACATCTTCTAAGTCTATGCAGGTAAATGAGGACTCACTAGATGACTTCGCTATATGAGATGCTCTAATCAAGGTGGAGTAATGTTGTTGTGACCGGGCTAGGGACTAGAAAGTTGTGTTATTCGACTGTTGTTTTTAATTAGTTTTATCCTTGTTATTTTCATCTGAACATTTATTTATGTATTTCAGTTCTACTTTTGAACTAAGCACCTAACTCATATTTATGTTATGGATTGTACCTGTTCCATATTTATCACGGTTTTTGTTCTATTCTACCTTTGCCTTATAGTTGGTATGAGGAGGGTTTGTGGCCAGACTTATAACGATTATGACGGTAACACCCTTCTTATGTTGAATGTTTATTCTACATAACTAAAATTTTTTAGTAGTAAATTATGGGAGTGTTACACTTTAGGGGTAACTACCAAGAAGATGAGGGTTAAACGTTGGTTTGATTTGGATTTTGCTGGGTGTCTTAGTGCCTCAGTCTTGCTTTATATCTTACACTACTAGGTTCTTCAGACTTTATAGAGGGCATGCATACTTATAGATTATGTGTCTTTATTGATAAAACACTATGATTACTTCATGTGTTGGTGCGATTAGGGTACCTTAGTGTTATTGGTTTGATAGTTGGTAATAACGTATTACTTTTTTAGGCTAGTATCAACAAAATGTCTTAGTGTCTTTGGGTTGATTTGATATTCCCTCGAGTAAAATAAATAATAAGGAAGTAACAGAATTATTTAGTATTTGTTGGTTCAATAGTTGCCTTTGCGCCATACGTGTGGTATTTAGTATTTGTTGGCATGATTAGTTGGTAGATGCCTTAGTGAGCTACCCTAATATTTACGAGATATAGGTAATTATTTTGGAAATGGTTATGATAGTAACAGAATGAGTGGCCTAAAAAATTCCCTATTTTTTTTATAAATCTATAATGATAAACTAATGATGAATTCTAAACTAAGTATATGGATGAAGGATCATACAAATTAATTCTTCAAACTAGCTTTGAAATCATCCAATAGATTACTCTCAAATGATCTCTAACGAAGAATCATACAGTAAACTTCACTAGAGAACTCTATACAAGCCTACACATAAAATGTATACAGGGTTTCTAAATTATCACTCACACTGATAAGATAATTTAGCGAGATACCTAGTTTTTAATTCACATAGATAACGTAAACATAGAACAAAAAAACTTACATAGGGCTTCAACGAGAGAAAACTCGATTTAATAACTCAATTCAACTATTCCCCTCCTCAAATAATAAGTTTACACTAATAAAATTTATTAGATAATATCCACCTCCTTATGTAACCTCCTTAATAATAAGATAAACTAAATCTAAATAACATAATTAAATCACTATTTATGACACTGTTTACTTGAATAGTAATATCTTATAATAATAATTATTAAATTCTAACAAAATCTTAAAAAGATAGAACACATCATAAGATAAAAGATAAATCATATCTAATTTCTTAATGATGAAGAAAATAAATTAGCTAAAAAATATCCTAACATAATTATCAAATAAGTAAACAACAACCTAGGTAATAAATATGAAAAGATAATGGCATCCATAATGTTAATTACGACACTTTATCCATTCACGTGTAAAATTTTAGCTTGATATATATGGTAAAACAGCCATAACTTTGTGCAGAAAACTCAAATTTGAGTTTTGAAATATGCGTTGGACTCCTGATTTAATAAAATTTCCAATGATATCCATATTTTAGGATAAGTAATTATCTTCAAATTTCACCCTTGCTTCTTTCTATTGTGATTCATAAGTCAATCTTCAAAATTTTAGAATATTTTTGCATCATTCTCCCCTTATTGAGAAAATCTTGTCCCTAAATTTGCTCTTGAATCAGTTTTTTTGAACCTTTGAATTAAGTATAGAATATTGAATCAACTGACCTCTTGTATCGTTGAAGTTCCTGGAAGATCTTCAAAATTAAGCTCTGGTATCAATTTGATACATAACGGAATGAATAGTTTTTAAAATTTCCTATTTTATGTAATTTTATAATGATAAATGAATGATGAATTCTAAATTAAGGATATGGATGAAGGATCACACAAAGTAATTATTCAAACTAAATTTGAAAGCCTCGCACAGATAACTCTCAAATGATCTCTAATGAAGAAATACACGGTAACCTTTACCAGATAACTCTATACAAACCCACACAGGAAAGGTATAGAGGGTTTCTAAATTATTATTCATACATACATGATAATGTAGAAAGATATCTATTTCACAACTCACATGGATAATATACATATAGAACAAAGAAGCCCACATAGGATTTCAATGAGAGAAAACTCAATTTTATAATTTCATTCAACCATCTCCTTCAAATAATGACTTTACATGGGATATATATAGGACAATATCCACCTCCTCATGTAACCTCCCTAATAATAAGATAAAATAAATCTAAATAACATAAAAACTGATTAAATAATTAATCATGATACTATTTATATGAATAGTAATCTCCTGTGATAATAATAGTAAATTCCTAACAAAATCTTAAAACAATGAAATACATTATAAGATAAAAGATAAGCCCTATCTAATTTCTTAATGATTAAGGAAATACGTTAACTAAAAAATATGAAAAGATAATGATGTCCTTGGTGCTAATTACAACACTTTATCCATAAGTGTGTAAACATTCATCCTGAAACACATATGGTAAAATAATCATAACTTTTGTGCATAAAACTCGGATTTGAGTTCCGAGAGATGTATTAGACTCCCGATTTAATAAGATTTACAATGATATCTATAATGAAGGGAAAATAATTATCTTCAAATTTCACCTACGATTCCTTCTATCATGACTCATAAGTCAATATTTAAAATATTAGAATATTTTTACATCATATTTAAACGTGGCCTATTCCTACTAATGTCTATGAGGTTCGGAGTTTCCATGGATTGGCTTCATTTTATGGGAGATTTATTAGAGAAATTTCCACTATTGTGGCTCCAATCACACAATTGACGAATAAGGGGGAGTTCCATTGAAATGAACAAGTAACAAAGGCTTTCGAAGACTTAAAGAAATATTTTGAATGCATTGGTATTATCTTTACCTAGTTTTGATAAATTATTTGAAGTAACTTGTGATTCTAGTGGTGTAGGTATTGGAGATGTGCTTTCATGAGAGAAGAGTCCAATTGCATTTTTTTAATGAAAAGTTGAATGGATCAAGGCTCAATTATTCAGCTTATGATAAGGAGTTCTATGCTATTGTTTGTTGTTTAGAGACATGGAGTCATTGTTTAAGCCCCAAGCCTTTTGTGATTCACTCAGATCATAAGAGTTTGGAGTATCTACTTGATTAAAGGAAAGTGAGTCTAAAACATGCCGAGTGGATTAGTTTTTTGCAAATATTTGTGTTATCTGCAAGACATGTGGATGGAAAGAAGAATGTTGTTGTGGATGCATTGTCTAGGAGGCTCATGATACTTACAATGATGGATGCAAAGCTATTGGGTTTCAATATGTTGAAGAGTCAATGTGCCGTTGATGATGATGTTGCTATAATTTTTGAAGAGTGCAAGAAACAAGGAAGTCGTGGAGCTTATGTTCTTCAAGATGGGTTCTTATTCAAGCAAAATAAATTGTGTGTGCCTGAGACGTCAATTGGAGATCTGCCAATCAAAGAGGTGCATGAAGGAGGTATTGCATGACACTTTTGAGTTTACAAAACTTTAAAACTGCTACAAGAGCATTTTTATTGCCCAATAATGCATAAAAAGAGTGTAGGATGTGGTTTCTAGGTGTGTTACATGTCAAAGGAGTAATAGTTTCTTTCACATATGATTATATATACCTTTACCCGTGCCTACTCAACTATGGGAAGATGTTAGTATGGATTTTATTTTGGGATTGCATAGGACATAAAGAGGCAGGGATTATATTATGGTTGTAGTGGATCAATTTTCCAATATGACTCATTTTATTCCATGTCACAAGATTAACGGTGCTACTCATACTGTGGATTTGTATTTCAAGGAGACCGTGGGATTACATGGGATTCCAAGGAGTATAGTTTTTGATAGAGATGTGAAGTTCCTAAGTTGTTTTTGGAAGACATTATGGTATATGCACGGAACAAAGCTTCTATTTAGTGCGTCACATTATCCTCAAACGGTTAGTCAAACTAAAGTTGCTAAAAGAATGTTGAGTACTCTACTAAAGGGATTGGTGAGTAAGAGTGCTAAGGATTAGAATATTAAGTTAGCACATGCAGAGTTTGCTTACAATCAGAGTCCTTCAACTACAATAGGCTCTAGTCCATTTAAGATAGTTTATGGTATTAATCCATACACGCTGATTGATATGGTACCATTGAAGAAAGATGAAATGAACAATTATGATGCCACAAGTGAGAATGGATTTCTTTCAGAAACTTTATTAACAAATCAAGCACAACATTGAGAAGGTAAATGAAGTATAAAAGGTAAGAGAAAACAAGCATAGGAGTCAACATGTATTTCAACCAGGAGATTTGGTATGGTTGCACTTAAGGAATGAGAAATTTCCTAGTTTAAGGAAAAATAAGCTTATGCTAAAGGTGGATGGTCCTTTCAAAATACTTAGAAATTTTGGAGAAAGTGTTTATTAGCTAAATTTACTTGATTCATTTGGTGGGATATCTAGGATATTTAATGTTGGAGATATTAATCCTTACTATGGAGATGCAAATTTGAGGACAAATTCAAGTCAACAAGGGGAGAAAGATGAGGAGAAAATGATCAAGAATTAGCCTTTATTATTATAGAACCTATTATCATTTACCTATAGAGGATACCCTGCAAATTTGAAGATAAATGGATGACTACATTACTAGTTATTAATGAAACTTGAAAAATAAGTCAGTAGCGAGAGAGGCATGTGCATGGGATGCATGAGAGCGCATTTTTTAGACTCGATGGCATGTGTTTAGTCTATCATCACTAAATATATATCATCACATTCATACCCTAACCTCGACCTATGAATTAAATCACCCCAAAACCCTAAATATCTAACCATCATCTTTCTTCAACTCTCATACCGTCTCTACTCATAATATAGCCAAGGAAAACCACACTCTCCATCATAAAATTACACTTGTCCATTTTACTATAAAGTTTCACCTTCCTGAGATTATCAAATAACCTGTTCAAATGCCTTACACCTTTGTCATTGTTGAGCCATTGAAGTGAATATGGCCTTAGATGATCCATGGTCTCCAATCAAATATTGTCACCATTCTTTCACTAACAACATTGGTACAAGAGACACTATCAATGATAATTCACACACTGTATCTCCAACTCTACACTTAGCTTTAAAAATATTATCCCCTTGAGTGGGTTAAGGTTGTTGTTGCACTTGAAGCACCATTTTCAATACATAGTAATCTACGTATTCATCTTCCGAAGCATCTTCCGGACTATCACTCCCATATTCAAGGTCTTCATCAAATTCTTTATTTTCATCATCACAAACCTCCATGCTTGCTATCTCCATCAAATTCAATGCCTTTTGATTTGTACAATCCCTAGTACAGTGACCATAGCCTCTACACTTGAAACATTGCTTGTTCACCTTTTCAACCACCTTGTCTCTACCCTTCTCTTCACAATTAAACCTCCTATTTTTGTCTTGATTTGTGGCTTGATAAGTTGATGACTTCAACATCCCCTTTAAATTCGAACCACATGGTGCATTGATGAACTTGCTTGGTGGCTTTGTTCTCTTCAATTGCCTCTCAGATTTGATTGTTAATTTTGCCAAGTCTTAAAATAACTCATAAGAATACACCTCCACCTCCTCTCTAATATTCATATTTAGACCTCTAATGAACCTAGAACATCTTTGCTAATCTCTTTCTTAGACATCACAAATAAGAGATAATCTTTCAAACTATCTAACACACTCCTCAACTCCAAGTAACCATTGCCTCAAAGTAGTCATCTTTAAGAAATTTTCTTACTCATATTCCCTAAGCACAAATTTTATTTTTAAACGCTTTTTCAATTTCTCCCATGATCTTATTTTTGTTTTTCCTTCTCTTTCCCTCCTCCTCTTCAAATTATCATACCATACTCTAGCAAAATTTTTAAACTTCAATATATCAATTTGCACCTTTTCTCATCACTAGGCTATTTATACTAAAAAATAGATTCAACAATTTGTAACCATTCAAGGAAAGACTTTGGATCAAGACTACCTTCAAAATCAGGTAGATCAAATCTAATCCCCTTTTCCGCATCATCATATGATCTCATTGATATATCATAGGCCGTCCTTGATATATGATTCTTTAATTTTGATTTTGGATATATGATTCTTGTGCTTGTGAGGCTTCCATCCTTCCTATACGCAGCTTTACTTCCTTGATATCCTCCATCAATGCCTCGAGAACATCTCTTAAATCTTCCTCTTGGCATGCCATGTTTTCCTTAAGCCAACCAAATGGTGTTCTTAAACAACTCATCCCAAAATCGATCAAAAGCGTGAATCTTGATACCTTATAGATGAGTTCCTAAAATAATCTTGAGGTTGGAATGTGTACTTGAAATAATCTCGAAGAAAAAATTTGGATATGGATCTTGTATATCAAACTAGACCAAAACCTATGCTTTGACACCAAAATTGATGTGTATAGGGTCATGGACTTACGAATTAGGTGGTAATATGGGTCGATTAGGGTTTGAATGTGATGATAAAGATTCGGTGATGATAGATTAAGAAAGATGATGTTCGAATATTTAGGATTTTCTTATGATATTGTATGAAGGTTAGGGTTAATGTTTAAGATTAGGGTTAGGGTTTAATATTGGGGTTTTAAATGTGGGATGAAGACGATGATGATGAATGATTGTAATGATGATTTTATGAAGATCTTTCGAGTAAGATATGGAGACGATGAATGTATGATAATAATATAATTATTATCTAGGATCTAGGTATAGAATAGGTAGAATTGAGTAAGAAGAATATATTGAAGACGAAGTTGAAGATGATGAATGTTTTGTTGAAAGTGGCAACTAGGGTTAAAGATTGATGTGGGTTATGGATGGGTTTAGGGATTTAATTCACACGGATAAAGAGATTAAGGGTTTAAATAATAATCATCCACGCATACTTGATTATAATTGAGAATCACTCACACATAATTTAAATAAGAAATAACTTGTATTTTCATTCAATTTAGCTATACATGAACGTGTAACCCTAAATATTTTATAACCTATTTCCACCTCCTCAACTTAGGAATAAATTTCTGATCTAATTGGCCCCCATGTAATGTCTTATTCTCCACTCCAATCACATCTTATAAGATAAACCCTATAAGATAGAATAAGATAGAATCCCTTTGAAAATCTACTTTATACTCTAGCCAATCATAATGCAAATCATTAAAAAAAATAACATATTAAGTAAACCTAGACGCATGCCATTAAGTCTAGAAAAAATGTTTTCATGCATCCCATGCATGCTATGCACACGACTATCTCGTTAGTGACTTGTTTTGCAAGTTTCGTCCATAACTAGCAACGTAGTCATATGTTTATCTTCAAATTCGTAGGGTATCCTTTATAGGTAAAGGACAATAGGCTCCATAATAATAAATTATAAGTCTTGATCATTTGCTCTTGCATCAGGTTAAGTATGATTTGGTGTCTTTCCTTCATGAAACACCCCTGACATGATTTGGTTTTGGGATTTTGTAAAATGTTAATTGTAATGGCATCATGAACATGCCATTTTTGTGATGTTTATGTACCAGCTTTTTTTTTTATTGTATCTCATTATCGTATGTATTCTTAATGTATTTATTTCATGATTTTCTCACGATTACCTTCTACGTGCTCCATGTGACCTTTGCGTATTTAGTGTTGCATAGTAGGTTAGTCAATACTGTCATATTGATAGCCCATTGCTTGTTCAATGGACAATTATGCCTTTGCATGATTGCTTTGAGGGTTTCCCTTGATAGTTTATGTTTGGAGTTAAGGGTTATGACTATCTGGTGTCTATCTTAGCATCTCTCAACCCGAATATATATTGGATTCTTATGTCATCTTCTATATTTATTTCCTTTGGCTATTGTAAATTTTGTCTGATCTTTTGATATACCAGAACAATGCTAACATATAATATAGTATCTTATATGCTCTTTATGGTTGTTATTTATAATTTAAGCAAAATATCGTTTTACCCTTAGCACTTGATGTAAGAATGATAGAAGAAACTGGATTTATACTAAGTGTAGTGGTAGCACCATTTGTTTTTAATGTTGTATCTTGTACAATTAAATATTTTTTTTTCAAGTGAAAAAATATAGGTTTTATACCTTCAATTTATAAATATCCATTAAATATAAACCATACAAATCATAATATATGTATATGCAAAGGAAGTCAAGAAAAAAATTTTTAAGGATAAATTTAAAATTAGCATCATGATAATAATCGTAATTTCATTAAGTAAAATGTGGTCCAAATAAATTTATTTAAATATCACGTGTTTTAAAGATATTTGTGCGTTTTTATAGTATCATATTAATATTTTTTTTGAATTGTAGTATTGAAATTATATTTTTTCATATTACATTCTTTTAAAAATACATATGTCTTGAATTCCCCCCCTAAACTTTATATCATAATTTTTGAATTTTTTAAGGTTTTATTGTTGTATATATATTTTTTAAAAAAACCATAGAAACTTCAAAAAAATAAAAATACTTTATTTCCATAACGTTATTTTTTTTCAGTAATGTAATACTATTAATATTAGAATTACAATATTAAAGTAAAAATAAATCTGAGATATTTAATACTTAAATAGAATGACCGAAAATAATGATATTCAAGTGAAATTAGGATAAATATGTAATTTTCCACAATTTAATTTTAACCATCCTTCACCCGGTCCAAACAGGGTGTTAAGCCCAAACTCTTAACTACCATGTAGCGTGGCCCCCTGGGGATTTTATTACCCCAATCCATTCGAGCCGCAAATGCCAGTGAAGTGAGCCGCCGTCGAGTTTGCGACATTGCACACTTTAGTCTGTTGTCGTTCTGATTCTCTCTGCCTCTCGTCCGCGGGTGTTCCATTGTTGTGTCCGGCTAGAGTGTTAGCCTAATCATGACGAATCCTTTCGGTCGCAACTCCTTCATGTTGTCTGGTTCTGTTTATGGAGCCGCCGCCACCCCGGGTATTAGCAGTAGTTTGCAGGCCGCTGATACTCCAGTTTCCGCGACCAGAATGCCCAGCGGAATTGCCTCATCAGCTAGATCTCAAGCGTTGTGGCCTAGTACTTGGACTGCCACAGATACTGCCGGCAGTAAGCGCCCGTATGAAGGTGCGTTTATGCAACTTGGTTTCCTCCTTTTTATATATGCATCCTTTGCCTAATTACCTTGCCATACATCGCAACAGTGTTATGGGATTCCATTTTGAATTAAAGCGGGTATGCTTGGTGTTAGGGACAAATTTTGGGTGGGGTAGTGGTCCACTTTTAAGGAGCGGAGGAGCTTCAGAATTGATAAATTAGGGGAGAAAAAAGCTGGTAGTAGAATACTAGAGAACTACAAATTTCTTGACCTACAATTCATACTAGTGCCGGCTATATAGAAACAAACACGGCATCTTTCTAAGCAGCATACGGCCGCTTGCTCAATAAAACAAAATAGAATTCACTGCAGAAAAACAAACTAACAGATAGGGTTATTTATCCAGGACCGCATTGCAAGTCCCAAAAGATCCCTTTATAACGATAGTAATGTAGCTAATTAATCACCATTCATGGTGGTCAGCATCATACTGTGCTGTGCAGTCTTGCATCTTCTTGGGTTGGATGATTCTCCACCTGGGCTTAGGGAGCCGGCAGACTGGATTCATATCATTATCTCACCCTTCAAAACAGCATTGTCCTCAAGGTTGTGAAGCTATAAACCAAATCTCACTAGAGTATGTGCTCCAATTTGCATTGCAAGAAATCTCAATGAAGAACCACCAGATTTGGTGGTGCGAGGGCTTGGTCTGTTTGTTTTCTTTATGGCCAAAGTATCCGAGGAAGTTCTGGCTGGCAGTCTTTAGCACGCACTGTATGAATCATCAGTATTGGGAACCCTCTGTGTCAGATTCATTCTTCCTGTCATACTTCCTAAACTTCTTTCTGTTTTCATTGGACAACACTTCATTAGCTTTGAATTTATTTTCTGAATTTTCCAACCCAAAACTATCATGGCCCTGAAAAGTGTGCATATGCAAGTCATTGTTTCAGTTGCATAGCTTGCTGACATTTTCTCAAAGCTGTTTCATGATCCTTGCACAAGAAGCAGTGATTTTCCATAGCATAGCATAGCATGCTTGAGGAACCAAGCAGATAATTGGTAGGACTTCCCAAGCTAGGCAGCTTAACTTAATGTCTGGTGTAAATTGGTATAGGAAAGCAGAATAAATGTCCACCCTAAACTGTACAGAGAGGCATGGTAATCTATATTGAAGGCATGCAGTTGCCAAATAAGCAAACAGCTCAATGCATGCTTTGCCAACCTGAGACATATATGACATGTGATATAAGGTTTCTGAGGGCGTTCTGATAAAATTCCATGCATTTTGGCATTTGTACAAGAACAACAACCAATGATTTTCTCTAAAGACTCTCAAGGGGCCTATTTTAAGTATTGCTAAGGACCTTAGGAATTAGGATGATTACGACTACCCCTTCCTTCCTGGTGCCTCGATTCCACTTCCCTGCTTTGAGGATCTATCACCACTGTAGAAAGAACCTAAGAGGCATGCTTGATTATTTATAAGTTGTTTTGGAACAAAAATTTATCTATGTAGATTATCAAAAAGCAGTCAAGTGGGACCAGAGATTGTAGCCACGGTTCCATCCAGTAAGCATACTGCAGCAACCATCCTGAGCTATAACACTCCCATTATGTAGGCTTTCAACATTAGCTCACTCAAGTCATCTCCAAAGAGTAATAATCATACCATAATTACAAATCTTGTTCTCTCATCCCAATCAAACAACAACATTCTTGATTTTATCATGAAGAAGATGCAATAATCACAGCTAAGGAAATTCCTCAAGTCCATTGAAAATAATGAGAAGCATGTATTTGCAATCAATGTCCTCAAATTATGCTTCAATTGCTTAAATACCTATTTATCTAAACAATAATATAAATTCCTTGTAGTATGAGTATCTAACCTACCCACTAAACATGGCAACCCATATTACTAGGGATGGAAATGGGTGATTCCATCTTTATTTCATACCCAAATTGCATATGAATCCCTTAACCCGCCCTTGATCCCATGGGGATTTAACCCTAGCCCCTTCCCCATCCCAAAACCTGTACATAAAATTAATTATCTCATGGTAAAATTTTCACACTTGGCAAAAACTAGAACACACACAAATATATATGGAATGGGTTTGGAGATGGGGAGAACCTGAACTTATTCCTAAAAAGTGAATTGTGTAACTTGATCCAATCAGGGTGGAACCCGTGGGCCCCAAATCCATTGAGAATTGCCGTCCCTAGATAGTATCACATATCTTTCACACATTTCTTCAAACAAGTCATGTACATTAAGCAAAAAACACCAAATCACATTATCATTATGTTTGTTCATTTTTCCAAACACAGCAGGAGAATATACACTAGAAAGCCACAATTTCCTTATCTTAACATCAGTGCACCCAATTTATTCTATAGCAGTACCGACCTACTAGATTCATGGCTGTTGATGACTTTACCATCTTGTTACACTGCATTCAAATATAGTTGCAGTCGCCAAAGATGGCAACTATTCAATAAATGAAGGATGACAAGTTGTCAATACCTTAAGTAATCCCTAAGATCTGAGGCTGTCTGTAGGAACATATTGTGGCCAAAAACCAGCCATCTTCAGCCTGCCTTTTGCTCATGCTTTGTAAACCAAAGGAGCCTGGTGTTGCACCCTTAGTATCGCAATTTGCACCACATATATTCCATTCAGTTTCTTTATTAGAAAATCAAGAACCAGAAGTCCCTAATTGAAAATTTTGTTCGGTGGTTGTCTTGGTTTAGGGTAGTTAAAATCTAATTTTGTTATTGTTTCTAGGAGTGGCCAGGTTGTGAACTGATTTATGGGTTTTTGTTTGTCCTCACCAATATAGCTTAATCAACACACCTTCCAAACAACAAGATTGTGAGATTTGTTTGGTGGAATGTGGAAAGGTAGTGTGGAGTGGAGGCTGTGGATTATTGCTGGATTTTTGAAAGTTTGTGTGGGATTTTGTTGGATTC
The DNA here is from genome assembly GCA_039764185.1 of Tamarix austromongolica. Classification (NCBI taxonomy): domain Eukaryota; kingdom Viridiplantae; phylum Streptophyta; class Magnoliopsida; order Caryophyllales; family Tamaricaceae; genus Tamarix; species Tamarix austromongolica. Next base: position 72,450,635 of record CM077816.1, on the reverse strand, counting down.
AATATCATATTGAAGGGAGCTTGAGACTATTGTTTATTAGTCTCAATGAACTTTGTGACAATCAACAATGCAAGTGAGCCATGGTCGAGCATGGAAATCTCCCTAAAAACTTGGGGCTTGAGGTTGGATTTCCCCAAGTTAGTGAATTGTCTGGTTGTGGTAACAGTGGTTGGATGCTAGCTTTTTCTTCTTGTTTGAGCAAGGGAAGGTGGCTGAATTGAATTTGATCTAAGATTTCTTACTCTTTCTTGGGAGCGATTGGCATGGAAGAGTAGGTTTCTCGCATTTGCTGGGCTGATTCTTGCAATTTTTAGCTTTCCGTATTTCCTTCATATATTCCCATTGTATCAAAAGTCAAACTGTACTGGCCGGTGAACTGGGCATTTTGTCAATATGGTTTTGTTATCAGACCAGACATGCAACCCAGATGGGAATCACCAGTATAATCATGACCAAAAACTTTTAAAAACCAGCGCTAGGTAGAGAAGTTTGCGGAATCGGCCTCATATACATATCTTGATCTTCCCATGTTTTTGGTGTCTTCAAAATTTGAAGGAGGTTGTGAAACTCATTCATCATGGTTCACAGAACACTTGTGAAATGTGATATATGATAATACAGAGTAATAATTTTAAATTTTCTTGAGGAAGAAGACAAAAAGGGGATTGTTTGAAATGATTTTATAGTCTTTGACTAGTCTCTAATATGCACTATTACACCATAAGCAAGTGAAAGAAAGAGAATAGGGAAAGGGGATACAAGAGGGATAGAGAAGGAAAGGGTACCAGGAAAGGAGTTTAGCAGCTTAGTGGAACTGTGAATGGGTGGGGGCAAGTTAGTAGTGTGTGTGTGTGTGTGTTTATACATATATTAGTGTTTAGATATAATTTGGCTGAAGGTAGAAATATAAAAGGTTAGGCAGCTAAAAAAGACTTCTTTTGATTATATTGAATGCACCGTGCTTATATATTCACAAAAATTAGGCTATAGATAATATACTTATATGTAAAGTCTGAATTAACTATATTATATATTTTAAATTAATATATTGTTCAAAATTTTATTATATTTATGAAACCAGTGTAAGCCACTAATTCGATTAGTTGAACCTCTTGTCTGACCAATGAACTGAGATCAGTTCAAGCGTCGGTCTGGTTTTTAAATCTGTACATTCTCCAGGTGCTTTAGGCACATTTGCCTAATTTCAAACCAATCCTTAGATTTGAGCCATGGATTTGTTAGTGAAATCACCAAATGATAGGGATGAATTTTGGGTGAGTGGGAGTTGTCCATTTTCAAGTATCGGAGGAGCTCCACTATAGAGAAATTAGGCGAGAAGGGAGCTGGGCTTAGAGAAGTAATTTTTTTTAGCAATTTTCTTGACCTATCAGAAGTACAAGTGCTGGTTATATAGGAAAACATTCACCATTTTCCTAATTAACATACAACCTTTTGCACAATAAGATAAAATAGAAATTACTGCATATATTATTCTAAAAAACTAAAAGCGAACATAGCAAGTTCTATAAGTTTCCTATTTATTTACAGTACATAGCTAATTAATCACCATTCGCATCAGTCAGTTGTGTAATATGTAATGTAGTCTTGCATCTCATTGGGCTTGATGATTTTCTACTTGGACTTAGTCTGCTGGCGGGCTGGTTTCATATCACCTGGACTGTTCATGGTTTCTGTTTGTCTCTATGGAACGTTGATCTATCGGAACTTTTAACTTCTTTTTTAGTTCGATGTGCTGTTACTATTAGTTCATAAGTTGAGGCAGAATGTTTCAAAAGAGGTAAACAACATCACCTGCCAGAAGATTGCATTAAATTTACAAGTTGGTTATTAAGCTCATCATTACCTGCACTTAGATAGCACTAAACTTCAAAAGAGGTAGACAACAACATCAACTGTCAGTATGAATCCCACCACTTGCAGGGTCTAGGGGGTTTAGATATACGCAACCTTACACCAACTAGCTTAAGTGTTAATCAGGCTGTTTATAATATTAGTAAAGGTATAAAATAGTAATATTAGTAAAAATACCTTTAACATAGGTAACAAAGAAAAAAATTTCAGCATTAGTGAAAGTCACGAGAGTGATATTAGTATAAAAATAATAGTAAAAACATGAATAACTAAATGAATACATTACAGTGATACTGATATAACAGACAATAACTACTAACGAATCATCGTAAGCACGAGAGCAACAACACACCACCAACAATATTTAGTTGCAAGAGATAACAAAGTAAATAAATATGCGAAACTATATAAGCAAATTAAATCAATCAACTAGCAACCAGGCTTCTGTATCTTATCTTCAACAGCATCCATCCCCATTCTCTCCCTTATGGGGTTCTGATACATTATTGATTCTATCTATTCTAGTAAGGGGGCTAAAGTATCCTCATCTTTTCCACCATCAACTTACTAACTTGAAATGCTAAATTGACCAATGTTAAGACCTGTAAAGTATAGCTGGTCCGATATCCACTTGATAATATGATGTGTGGTATCGTCTTATGGTGCAAAACTCTAGATGTGCTTATTCTTTTCAACCGCCTGACTGTCACTTGTCACTATTACTTTGTATGATAAACTATCTTTCTAGAGGTTATTTTTCTAAAGAGGTAACATTTCTTTTTGGAAATGCATTGGGTAGGAAATCCTATTTTTGGCCATTTCTTGCACGCCATTTGTTTGGAATTAGATTCCTGAAATAATTATCGCGTCTCCCTATATACATGCACCCTCAACCTTTTTAAGACCTGACTTTCTTGCACCCATATTCGAACTAGTGAAGACGTATAATTATGGTTTAGTAAATATCACGTTGGGAAAATATAATGTTTTAAAGGATATTTATTTCATATTCAAATTAATTAATTTTCAATTGAACGTCCTTATTTTTTATGTTCTCATGACATTTTGTTTCTTTATATATATTATTCAGAAATTGGTGTTTCCCAAATTTGTTTCATATCTGTGTCTCTTGTCAGCATTGCAATGCGACCTAGGCATGAACTGTTGGCCATGTGTAGACTACTTGTAAATTCAAAGCTTTAGGACCTGTTTGGTATGGTTTCCAGTTTTTATTTTTTTGGCAACTGAAACTTTTTTATGTTATTAAGCACAATTCTTTCTCAAATCTAGCTTTTTAGGTTGCCATTGTTAGTTTCCTGTGTGACTTTTGCTTCTTTTGAATGATTCATTCAAAATGATGAAATTATGATCTTGATGTTTATTGTTTTCAGAAACTTATTTATGTAATGAATACTCGATGGATACTATGGTATACCCAACGATTTCACTAATGAGATGGAAGTGCTATCTTGGAAAACAAGCTCACCATCACTTGATTGTGTCTACCACCCTCAGCTCCAAATTTATTTCTTAAACTACTTGCTGCATCAACTATCTAAAATGGATTTAGAGTCTTTCTAAGAATGTAGCTTATTAGAATGGTAAAATGAAGCTGTAAGCATTGCCACTAGTATCACATTTAATGATGTCATTGTTTCTAAGCTTTACCATGGATTGTCTCACTTGGTAGAATGGAAGTGACATCTATAAAATTTTGCATGCCATGGGATGTTAGTATTACAAGTAGACACTTTCTCTGTAGTCTTGGCCAATATGGATATTTCCCTTATTCAGGATTGATCAAACTTCTTTGGATCTTCCTTTCCCCCTTTTACTGTTTTGAGGGAAAATCTCAGCTCAAGATGTGAATAATGTATCAAATATATTCGCCACCTATATTGGTTTTTTCATCCTCTTCTCGTTTGTTTGATCCGTCTTTCAACTCTTTTATGCTGTCAATTTGATCTTTGAACTTCTATCTTGTAGCATGCTTCTCTAATTGACTTGTCAACATATCATATGGCCTGACATCATGGTACTTGTTGGCTTATTTCACATTTTGGTTGATGAATATGAACTCTATTGGTATGGCCTGATTAGTGATGAGTTGGTGCATTATTGCATGCATTTGGAAAAATAACCGTTGATTTGGTTACAATTTTTTGGAGCATTGTTGGCTGTGAAAGAAGGTGATCAGAAGCAAATGAGTGAGTAGGATTCTTGTTTGCATTAGAATTTGCATCCAAGACTGTAGGCTACTCACCCATTGTTGGGATAAATTACACTGTTCTGGCTTGTTATCTTATATATATTGTTTGAGTTACTGCAGTTGATATGTGGCTCCTGGCACAACAGATCCTGGATCAAGGATAAGGGTTGATTGTGGACATACATTGTTGGCATGTGATCCCTGAAAAGTCTCCAGAGGTCTAAGAAAAAGGAGCTCCAATGGGCATATTGTTAATAATGCAGGGTTAAATTCTGAAAACGAGGTGGAACTTTGTAGGAAAATATGGAATAGACTTCTGGGCTTTGGCAAATATTTAGCATGCCCAAGATAAGCACTTATGTTTGTGGAGCTATGAGGAAGATCTGTAAATCATTTAAGCGGTAAGCTTGTGCATATCGTGGACACATAGGAAATGAGCTAGACTGCTAGGGTATCAAGCTTTAGTGTGTCGAATATGATTTCAAATAAATTATGAATGTTTTACAGGAAATTAATAGTTTGTTTGAAATCCATCATTTTGAGAACTGTTAACAGATTAAGCATGGGTTCTGAATGTGACAATTGATATGGCAGAAACCCTACCCAGAAAGGAAAAAGAAAGATGTGTCTTGTTTAGGAGAAAGAAAATCACAAGAAGGGTGAAAGTCCACCGCGGGGCGGGGGATGTAAACTAATCTGTGTCAGGTGATTTCTAGAGTACTATATTACATCCATTTCCATTCTCCTGGTTCTCTAGTCTCTTAAACATCCTGAGATATAGATTGTACCATTATTCAAAGTGTCTAAACCAACTATAGAATCAAGTAAAGTATCAGTTGCAACTACCAATCTACTTATGCATATGTGATGAGCTGATGTTGGGATTGATGTCTCATAGAAATGGAAGTCTCTTATTTGTGTGTGTGTATATCTATTTGTAAAAATTCCTTGGATTGAGTTTTCTAGATAATTAACGTTTAAATGTTTACAGTTTTTAAACTTCTCGATTATAATTAAGCATGTCACGGAGGTATTTTCAGGACATATGTTCATTATAATTTGCTTTATGAGGTGTAAGACTTGACAGTGACCAGCTTGTGAATTGCTTGAATTATCTAGCAATTGTTCGCATTTACACTTTGTGGTTTTAGCCTTCCTTTTTTTGTTCATCTGAATATTGAAATCATTATCAGGCTTTCCTCGCTTGGTGTAAAGTAAATCATCTACTCTGTCCAATTGCCGACGCAAGCCCATATGAGTGTTGTTCTTGCTATTAAAAATGATTTCATGACACTAAATATTTCTAAGTATATTGTCCGTATCACTTTCTTGCAAGGAAAAATTATTGTACTTCTCTTTCTAACTATTTCTTGAGCTATACTAAAACTAATTTTGGAAATACTACAGTAACATATATACTGCTTTGGACTTTTTCTTTCTTTATTTTCTTCTATGTTAGCTTCCTCCGACCAGTACATTCTAGGTGACCATACCACTCTTGGGTGGAATGAAGATTGGTTATCTATCCTCTCCAAGCGCCCTAGAATGGAGAACACGAGCTCTTTGCCTATTTATCCTCAGAGGCCTGGAGAGAAGGACTGTGCCCACTATATGCTCACCAGGACATGTAAGTTTGGAGATGGATGCAAGTTTGATCATCCTATTTGGGTACCTGAGGGTGGAATCCCAGATTGGAAAGAGGTGATTCTATATTACTAAAGTATTTGCAGTATTCGCTAAGTTAATTTTGTAACAAGTGCATATAATTATTATTTTGGTTTTCAATAGCAGATAAAGTTTATATATTTTAGACTTATGTATTATAGTTTGTGTAGCCATATTATATGGGCCTATATTGCACTATGTCACGGTAACTTTCCACGTTCAAACTTCCAATCTGTAAGATGGCTAGAGTGGCTTTTTTCACTTTTTATCCTTCTGCATCATTGCTTTTTTATTTTTATGGTAGCCGTTTGTAATAATAGTGATAGTTTGCAGCTGAGATAATTACCAATTAAGGAACAAATGTTTGGGGTTTGTTCCAATTAGGGAAGAAACTGTCTTTGAGTTTACAATAAAGTCAGCATTTGAAGTTTGTTCCAATTGAGGAAATTCTCTATTAAAATAACATTATTTGTCTATAAATACTGTACTTTATGGGTTATATACATTATATTGAATTAAATGTGTTAATATTTACCTCCTATACTAATTAACTCTAAATCAGTTTAATATACAGTTATTTTACAATTTATTTAATATTTTAATGAAGAATATTTTCTCTTTGCATTCATTTTATTTATTTATTTTTATCTACGACCTGTTTTTATTTTTTATTTTTTGAAGTTAAGAATTAATCAAAAACAAAAAAATAAATAAAAAAATTAAAAATTGAATTAGTTGGAGGTTGGATATGAAATTTAAAACACCATCGTTTTTCTTATTTAGACCCACTTACCTGATATTGTGTGAATGTTTGAGCTTTATATTGCTTTGTTTTCCTGATTATTGGATATGTATTGTGTGAATACCCACTAAACTTATTGCTGTCAACCTTACCCACTTAATTAGAGGAATGCATAGATTATCGGATATTGCTTGAGAACACCCCTTAAACTTGCATAAACTTAAGCCTGCCATTCTTCTTTACCTAACTATTCGTTCTCCTCCTTTACTACCAGAGTTTGCATATTCTTAAAAAAAATACCATTACTTATTCTATTTCTTCAATGTACTCCATAATTATTTGAACCACAAAAAAATTAGAACAAGAAGAGCGTGGTGATAGGAAGGTTCGACTGAGGTCGCCTACTAGGCTACTACTCACTCTCCTTGCTTCAATTTCTCAATATTCAAGCTGTTAGGAAGCAAGATCTAACATTTATTTGTGGAAATCGACTTATATTGTGTAAATATTGACTATTTGACTTACTCCATTCATTCAACAATGTTTTTGGATTGCAAAACGTCCATGCCACTAGGGATGGCAACGGGCCCCGTGGAGATGGGGATACTATCCCCATCCCCGAACCTTGCCCCATTCCCCTATTTTCACAAATGGGGAATATATTCCCATCCTTGCCCCCATACTCGAAATTTTTTAATAAATTATTTTATTTTTTATTCTTATTTTGTTGTTTTTTTGAAAAAATATAATGTATTTATGCCTATATGTATGTATGTATATGTATATTTATATATTAGCAGGTTTGGGGATGGGGACCCAATCCTCGTCCTCGCCTTGTCCCTGGAAATTTTTTTGAACCCGAACCCATCCTCAAAAAGTCCCCTTTGAACCCGACCTTGAATGGGAATCCCTGACGGGGTCCCAAACCTGTGGGGACTTTTGCCATCCCTACGTGCCACCAACAAATTGCATTTATATTCTTGAGATTGTTTGAAAATTGAAGAGTTTGGTGGTCCGAGTGGCAAGAGTCTGCCATAATCGTTGTTGTCAATTAATACGGTAAGGAGAGTGAAAACGAAGGTGAAAGAAAATTAGGAGGAAGAACAAGAAGAAGAAAGAGAAGGTTCAACCCGCCTTCAACTTTGTTTCTAGAGGAGCATGAAGAAAAAGGAAGAACATAAGTGGTCTATATTGAGAAATCCAAGCTTGCGGAAGATGAAGACAAAGGATGAAGATGAGATTATTTCTTAAGATGGAGAAATTTGTTCGTAGAATACTAAATTTAGAAGATATTTGGGTTTACATTAATGAGAAATCAGACTCATGTTCGTAAGATTATATTTTCTCTCCTCTCTCATCTTCTTCCTTCTAATTTTCGTAAAACAATTAGGGAGTATACTTGAATTGCTGCTTTGTTATCAAACCATATCTGAACGTCATACCAATTTTAATTTAAAAAGAAAAAAGATTGTCAAAAAAAAAAAAAAAACTCAACTGAAAAAAACAAAGGTAAAGAAAAATTATTCTATGTTAAAATATGAAATAATTTGTAAAATAATTGTAGATTAAAGTAATATGGAGTTAATTAATGTAGTGGATAAATATTAATATATTTAGTTATATTTACATTTGCACACACACACACACACACACACACAAAAATACAATGTTTATATGCAAATAATATTATTTTAATAGAGAATTTCCTTAATTGGGACAAACTTCAAAAGCTTATAACTTTATTGTAAACTCAAAATCATTTGTTCCTTAATTAAAACAAACCTGAAACTCTTGTTTATTAATTGTAAATTATCTCATTTGCTGTCTCACAGTGTCTGAGTAGCTATGTTTAACCTTTTTATTTTTGTGGGTGAATGGTATGGGGTAATGAGGTTGGAAGAGATCTCAATCCTTTACGTCTATTTATAGTGTGTTTGGAAGGGAGGAAAACCATTTTGGGTGAATATTCATTTTACTTTGTACTATGACATAAGATGGGCATTCCTCCAAAAAAGTTATATTCCATTGACGTAAAGTATGTGATATTTTTTCTACCCTTACTACCATACCAAATGCTCCCTAAAATTAAAAATTTTCCCTGTCAACCTCTTTTCTTTCACTACATAACCCAGTTTCCCAACCCACTGCCCCTCTGCACATGATACAATGCATGATGCTATCCACACTACCTTGAAACTGCCATCAATAATAGAATTGATGCATTTTTCTTATACCCCAGACCTAGCAAAATTACACAAATCATTATAAGAGCAGACGAATCATGAATTGCTGTAAGCTATGGATAGATTGCAGCTCGATTGGGCCTCTGCATGGCTTGATCTGTACCCTCTGCCATTATGGATCTGTAATTGAAGGATAGAGAATTAGATTGGGCAGTGGGGACAATTTTCATCTTAATGGCACCATCAGTGGACAATGGAGCACTTGCTGAATTACTAAAGTAAATATAAAATCATTACCAAACTCAACTCATGGCCTAGAATCAACTTTTTTGACTGAATTTGGAGAGACATACTTGTTTTAATCAAATATCAAATGGTTATTTTATTTTGTGTCTGAAATACATGGAACTGTACTGATTTCAAACATCTCTATTTTGGAGTTGGCTGCTAAGTAATTTTCTTCTGAAGTTATTGACATGGATACCATCCCCAGGGGTTCGTTTCATTGATGGACCTTTGACATTGAAGTGACGTACATCCCTTGTGCAGCTTGGAAGTGACTAATTATTTATGCATGCTTTGGTTTTGTAAAGAGTGGTATCACATTGATTTGTAGCACTGATTTATGGGACCACAATTTCATTCTGTAGCTCTTAAGGTTCAAGGGGACTCATTACATATATGTGCTGTGGTTACATATAAAGAAGTGGTTATGTTAACTTATACTTGGATATATCTCACCAATCATTTTTATCTTTGGCGTAGGTCTAATTTTTGTGGAATATGACCTTTAAGTTTTAAGGGTTATCATGCTGGTTATTTTAACTTTGATCATTTTAATTTTTTCAGTGATTGATTAATCTGTCCTGTTTCCTCCGATTTCCTAATCCTTCAAGGGTGAAATCTTTTTTGTGATGCTTGAAGTTTTTTATGTGCAGTTCCTTGTTGCCATCGACTTTATTGCTCACACATTATGATCAGTAATAGAAATGTGGTTCATGATGCCATGTTTTCTATGCTTCTATAATGGGTTATTCATGGCTCCCAGCTACTATTTCCTAGATTACAATTTCACTGCTTTGTTCTTAAATGTATCCTTGACCCTTCTATCATTATATTCTGTTCATTGAATGACTTCAAACTTCCAAAGTTTTGGGGGTTGCTAAACATCATTCTGCATATTTTTCCCTGATTTTTGTTGTTGTTATGCTTTAGAATAGCATTTAATTCACTAGGCAAGAAGTTTTTATGGAATGCTAGTGGTTGATTTTTGTTAGCGAGTGAAGATGGACATTTGTCTCTACCTTTTGCTTTGTCATAATCCGAGTGCTTTATTAATAATGCTCTGACATAAACTGATGCAGGTCCCTGCCATTCCAACAGATCAATTTCCTGATAGACCAGGGGAACCTGATTGTCCGGTATGCTGTAGAACAAGTTTCCTGGGACACATTTTCTGAGATGCTATTGTGGTTCACATTTGTTCATAAATCATAATCTAATGCTCTTTTTTTATTTTTAGTACTATGTGAAGACTCAAAAATGCAAATTTGGTCTCAGTTGTAAGTTTAATCATCCGAAGGGTGAACAAATTACATCGGTAGGTAGTATTGGCATGGACTTCATGTTTTACACGAGTCAAGTCCGGCAATGATGTTTCTTTCTTCCTTTCTCCCTTTTCTGACAGGTTACTTATGGAAATAATGATGCTTCAGCATTACCGGAGAGGCCCTCTGAGCCTTCATGTTCGGTAGGCTTTTTGTTTATATTTTGTGGCCAGTATCATCTATCTTCTGTTTTTGCTCTAGTGATTTAGTGTTATATTAAAGAAATACATCCTTGCATTTATCTGGGCAGTATTACATGAAGACTGGCAAATGTAAATTTGGTGCAAATTGCAAATTCCATCACCCCAAAGACATTCAAGTACAGGCAGTATTAGATGAGACCACTCAAGCCGAACAGTGTGATACATCTATGACCAATGGCACAACTGGACATCCAAAGCTAATGAATCAGCCTCTTCCTGCTCCAGCAGTATGGCATAACTCAAAAGGGCTGCCAATTCGTCTGGTAATTTCTACATTATATCAGCAGAATCTTTTGCATTTACGATATTCCTTGACTTGTTTTGTTTACGAATCTTTGGTTTGATGTGGATGGTGACGGTGTGCTCTTCTAGGCATTAATGAGTTTGGCCTTCCACTCTATCCTTCTGAATTTGAACCTATTACAACAAAGGCTCAGGAATTCACTTATATATATGTATATATATTCTCGCATATATAATTTGATTTCTGAAATGTCGGGCAGGTTAAAGGTTCAAGTCTGTTTGGTGCAGACTGAACACATTTTAATTTCCTCTTTTCTGTCCTAGCATCTCTTGAGATTTTTGATCCCCCCCTCATGAAGTACAAATATGGTATAACATAGGCAGATGAGTTGATCTATTTAGTTCCATGTGCTACACAATCCCAACATGTGTATGCTAGATAAGGAATGACTTTCGCTTTGCATAATGAGAAGTCCTCCAGACTTGATTGATATACTTTTGTCTATATAGTTTTCATTAACAATGACCTATGATTAGACTCATAAAACTCTTTCTTTTTAAATGCTTGTCCTACTTGGGCAAAATTTTACTTGGCTGTTCAAGTGACAAGGTAGATTGAGGATCTCTGAAGTACATTTGCTGCTTAGGCAGTTTAGTCCTTGGTAACAAAAACGTATCGCCATACCACTTACATTCTAGTTTCTAGTTGGAAAAAACTTGAGGATACAAGCTATGAAAATAACACTTTTTAAGGAAGATACTACGCGTAAAATAGAAAATTATGACAGTTAAGACAGTAAAAGAAGTTCTTTTTGCTGATTTTATTTAATAGATTATTTTTGTTTTTACTCAAAACTTAACAAAGAACAACAATAGTTGAACTTGGGAGAAACTTGTTTAACCTTCTCTTTGACCAGTGATGGTAGGGTAAGATGATGGCATTGGCAGTGGAGGTTAGACGAAGTTGATCAAAGTTGGAGTATGATTCAGCTATTGGATTACTACACCTCAATTGAGATATTTGAGTTTTGTATTTGCTAAATGATAAGGTTTGTGGTATCAAGAAGCAATGGTGAAGCAGCTTTGTGTGAATCATGAATAGACAAATGACAAAGGAAGTGACATCGCACAACCAAGGAATCTTTGAACATATGAACCTATATGTGCAACATATATTGGACAATGATGGTGAGAAAGGCATCACGTGGATTGGCAATTTGGAGGACAAACGATGAATGGACCAGAGGAAAAAGGTGGAGAGATGGAACTGCGTGGCTGGAGAACAGTAGTGAGGGGGGAGTGGGCACTTTTGCGCTTCGAGGGCAGCACATATGTGCAATTGATGGATGGTGTCTGATTGTTGATGGGTATTTTTCCTTGTGGGTTGATGACTTCTGTAGATTTTGTGAGGTAAGAGATCATGGGGAACAAAGTTGGGTTGCAATTTTCTAATGATACTAAGCTGATGTATTGTTGGAAATGGAGGGAAGGGAAATTGGGAGGAAGGTAATTGAGGAGAGAAAGATGAGGCTTTCGATGAGAGGAAGAGAATATAGCAATATTAATCAATATTATTCATTCAAGTTGGAAAATAATATCAGCCTGGGGCTATATATATAGGCTAAAAGCACTACAAAGCCATAAGAAAATATTATGGAGAATGAGATCAAATCCTAAAACAATAATATTAAGTCCTAAATGACAAGACTTAATTCTCAAATAATCATACTAAATAATCTTTGAAATCAACTTGTATCTAAAGTCATAATAGTTATTGATAAAATCTGAGGTTGCTTTTAAATTCTTAATTCATTTCGAGACAATCTGTTACATGTCCCATAATTGATGTTTATATTCCTGATTTGGTGTCCTGTCATATCTATTATTTAAAGTCCTATTCCAAGTATTCTTTTCTTACGGCTATTTGAAGAAAATTACAAGGTTTTAAGAACTTTAATGTTTGTGCTCGTATTTAAGTTTTATTCCCAGTTGCTTTCAATGCTTTGTCATAGATATAAGAACCGGACTTGCAACTAAACCAGTCCTGTTTCCAGTTCCATGGTTGGATCATTAATTCATGCTGCTTTATTAAACATAATAAAAGTTACAAGCAAATTTATTATTGTAGTTCTATGTAATATAAGAGGATAAGTGATGGTCATATTTCATATACTGAAACCTAATTTTCTGAATTTTATTTTATCCAAACCAACTCCAGGCTCATTAACCTAGCCCAAATGTACACCATTATATATGTTCAACTTCTCCCCAACCTTGTCTCTTTTTCTTAGTAGCCATGAGTCCCTCAACTCCTTGACCCCGCTTTCCTCTTTATTGTACTGTACTTGTTGACCCCCTTTCAAACCCCACCTATCTCCCTCAGCTTCTCTCCATTACATATCCTTCCAAACTTCCTTTCTATACCTATGGGTGTACACATTTTGGTTAAGCGTAGTTTTGGTCTCAAACCTTGAATAAATTTACAGTTAATAAAATATCAAAACAAGCCAAACTATTCTAAACCAAACCATATTTTCCCAGTGTGGTTTGGTTCAGTTTGATTTATGGCTGATGCACTTTTAAATTTTAATTTTTGTTTGGTGCTTGTTTGCAAATTAAAAATCATATTCTTGAAATTAAAAATCAAGTCTGCAATGTATTCATAGAAATTTACAACCAAATCTATACTCACAACTATAAAACCAATTATAAGATCAACATTAAACTAACCTCATAACACTTAAAAAAGAAGAAGAAAAACTTGTAATATAGGTGTATGACAAAAGAAAGAAGGAAAATTAGGGTTACACATTATGATTTACCACATATAAGTTGCAAATTTTATATATTTTTATCAGAAAATATTAATATAATATTGAACAGATTTACGGTTTATGAACTGTAATTTAATTCTTGAAATCTTAACCAAACCATTTTTATAATTTCCTAACCAAACCATAATATTATGAATTGTTTGGAAATACGGTTTGGTTCGGCTCGGTTTACAGTTTGGAATGTATTGTGGACACCCTATTTGTACCCATATCTTGCCTAATCCCCTATCAAAATCATTTTCTCTTACCTCCTTCAACCATTCCCATGATCCCATATCATTTTTCCTTGTTCCTTGTCGATGAAGCACACAACTCCCGTCGATGAAGTTGAAGGCAACGATCGTCAATAAAGTGAAGGTTGAGGCTCATGATGAAGTCTTGAAGAAGATGAAGCAGCACAAACATTTGGTGAATTTGAAGAGAAAAGATCATGAAGAAGAATTAATGGCATTTGGGAAAAAATAATGCAAAACATTGGGGGATAAATGAGTAAATAGCGGAGAGTGGGGCCAATTTCAATCTATTGATTTGATTTAGACAAATTTCTTGTTCACCAATTTTTGGATCAAATTGAATGGTCTAGTTCAATTTTTACAACTATGTTATGTATTTGTGCAAAGGATGTATTTGTTTTATGAGTGAGGAGAATTTTAGGTATGCAGAGCTGGCGCTGAATCTTCAGGGCACTAGGCTATGAAAAAAATTGGGTCCCTTTTTTTAAAAAAAGATTAAATAAAAAAGGAAAAAAATTACCACCAAGATACCTCCTCCACACATAAGACACTATCAAAATTATTTGTTGTATCATGCATAAGAGACCATTAAAGTTACTTTTGGGGCCCTGGGCCTAGGCCTATTCCCCAACATCCAGGGTCAGCCCTGAGGTATTGATTGACATTTATGCAGGGTTTTAACTAGTGTTGGATAAAAAAAAAAAAACAATGTTTGTGTCTCATAAGCCAACGATGCGTTGCAGTAAATAAGGTGATTAAAGAGTTCAAAGCTATGCTTTTAGGGATCAAAGTGTGGATTTTGCAAAAGACACAGTCAACTATTCAACCAGAAGCCAAGCTCCAGGTTAATAACAAAATAAGCAAGAGGTATCTAATTTGGATTTAGATCTTGTTGAAATCCCTGCTTGTCCAATGAAGCTGCCAACTCACTTGTATTTACATAGAGAGGGTACTCTCAAATGGAATGACAGGCGTTCAAGAGAACAAAGCCATTTATGAAGAATTCTACTACCGTATATTTTGGGTTTCACTCCTGATGATTTTTAGTATTCCAGTCTCAGTTCACAATGTTCTTACTGTCCTCCGCATTAGAGCTTCCTAAGGTCTATGGCTGCTTATGCTTTTATGAAACCCGAGATCATGATGCGGTATGAGTTAGGACTTAGGAGGATATAGTGACATAGTCTCAAGTTTACATATTTATTTCATATTGTTTGACTTAGACGTTTTAATATAAATATAATTTTAGATAGAAATCGCTAGATTCCAGATATTATTTGCTAGTTTTATTCTAGGATTTGATATTATCATTTATGATATAACTTTATTATTTTATGATTTGATATAACAATTATGATTTGTCGTTATAATTTTCTAGTACTATGGGTCGTATCTATGGCCTTAGCATGTTGTTATTTTTGGACTTCAGTGAATGATTATTGATCAATATTGTCAGCTTTGGCCGTTTATTTTTCCTCTTGCCTATATTCTCTTTTCTGTGGCTAAAGTTCCCTTCCTCTTCTTCTAGTTCCCCCTCCTAATTTTCCTCCCATCTCCACGGCACTGCTGGTTTAGCAGCGAACTCACATAAGAAACACTTAGGGTATGTTTACTTTCGGAAAACTGTTTTCCATTTTCCATCTCCAATTTTCTATGGAAAACAAGAATACAGTTTTTATGGAAAACTAGAAAACTGTGTTCATTTATCCATGTTTTGAAATGAAACTGACATTTAAAGAAAGAAATTTGAAAATGTGCTCATGTTCATTCAGAATGGATAATAATAATAATAAAAACAAGAGCAATAATAATAATTTTATTCATAAAAATATTAATAAATTCAATACTATTAATATTCTTATTCATAGTATCACGAACAATGATAAAAATAATGCCAATATTAATATTAATGTTGATATTAAAAATAATTATGATATTAATAATATCAATCAAAATAATTAAGAAAATAAGAACAATAATAAAATATTAATTCTATTATTTTTATTGTTATTAATATAAGTAATGATAATATTATTAATGTAAATGGAAATATTCGGAATATTATTAGTGTATGCAATATTATTATTATTATTATTTCTTAAAAATATTTTTATTAATTTTAATAAAAATAATATAATTAATATTATGATCATTATAACTTTATCAATTGTAAAAATATCATTAATATTACTTTCTTATTAATAATAATAATAATAATATTGTTATTGTTAGTATTATTAATAAAATATTAGTTATTTCTTCTTCTTCCTCTTCTTTTTCTTATTAGTATTTTAAAAAAATAGTATTATTATTATAATTTCATTAATAGTAATAATATGATTCATATTACTTTCTTAATAGTTTTAATAATAATAATAATATTTTTGGTGTTAGTAATGTTAATAAAATATTAACAGCATTATTATTACTGTAAATAATAATTATATTAATATTATTTTTATTATCATTATCATTATTATTATTATTATTATAATTTCATTACTATTAATAATATAAGTCATATTAATTTCTTATTAGTTTTATTATTATTAATAATTATGTTGGTGTTAGTAATATTAATAAAGTATTAACATTATTATTATAATTGCAAATAATAATTATATTAATATTCTTTTTATTGTCATTAATATTACTAATAACAACAATACTCATAATAATAAAAAAAATATTACTAATACTATTAATATTTTTATCAACATCGTTATTAATAATATTAACAATATTGTCATTCGTATCACTTTTTTTTATTGATACAACTAATATTAATAAATATTAATCATAATAATATTATTATTGATTTTATAATTAGCAGTAATAAGAACAACATCAACAACAATAATAATAGCTTTCCTATCGAAAAACATGGAGAAAACAAAGACATACATTTATTAGAAAAATTCTGAAAGCTTAGTCAAAGTTATTTTCCGGTTTTCTTCACAAAGTCGGAAAAATGTGTTTTCTAGTTTTTTAATGAGAAAAATAAACAAAAAAAGTTATGAACAGTTTTCTAAATTTTTGGAGAACTAAAAAATATTTTTCAGAAAATAGTTTTGTTGTGGTTCCTTCTTTAGTCCCGTGGATAGGGTTTCGGCTCTTTTCCACGAGGTTTCGAGTTTGAATCACACCGCTCTGGGTGCATCTCAGGTGTGAAAGGACACATTGGTCTATTGGGATGAAATGACTATAGTAATTTGGGCAGCCGCAGTGTGGGAGTTCGATTCCTGCCAGTGATTAAAAGTTATTGGTTGGGAATTCGGCACCTTGTGGGCACTAGCAGTCGCAAACATGTGTTTCCTGCACTCCTGAGGCACATGTGTGATTTATTTTCGTCGTGTTGGCTTAGGGCAGGGTTGGCGCTGATATCTAAGGCAAGTGTATTGCCTTTTTGAAATGAAAAAATAGTCTTGTTTTCTACACGTAAATGCACCCTTATTCTCCCTCACTCCATCCCTTTCTATTTCCTTCAACCTCATGCTGCCGCTAAGGTTCTGAAAGGCTTGCATTCACAACACATTTCGTCTCTCCTGCTTTCATGGCTTCATGCTCTTTGGCAGTGGCATGGTGTGGGGTTTAAATGGTGGTGATGAGGGTTGGCGCCAAAAGTTAATGTTGTCATGTGCTGGCTGGAAGGTGTTGGAAATTGTTAGTCATGTACTTTGCGTCTCTTATACGATGTATTTAAAAATATTAATATTGATTTAAAAATATACCCATTTTAGTTCTAACAATGACCTAAAGTGGGTATTCATAGATTATATAAAACATAAAATATGGGGTATTGTTTCCATTCCAATCACTTTATACAAAATGAGCACTTTTAGGACTAACAATTGACCCTCTATTTTCTTACACCCATACTATACATATTTTGTATTTTTTTTTTCTTTGTTTGTTTGGGGGGGGGGCTAGGCTACTGCTCCTATAATTTTCATCCCGTTTATCACATGTCAAACAAGCCCTTAATTTAAATTTGATGCATCCAGTGATGATACGACCATTGGATGTCATAGTCCTAACTTGTGACCATTAGATAGTCAAAATATTTAAAGAAGATTTGTAATGTTGAATTTGTTTTTATTGATAATGCTTCTTTATTTTATTATTACAAGTATCATTTTCTGATCAGATGCCATCATTTCAGGTTTCTTGGGAGAGTATGAAACTTAAGCGAAGTAAAAACAAATTAAAAAAAATAAAGCCAAAGCAAAAATCTGGTACAATCACCAATCTGTCTGTATTGGCTTCATTATAAAAAACGCTAGAATATTGTTTCCAAGTTTAAGAGTGCTTACAAATTAAATGTCTTTTACTTTATGAATAAACAATATTTTCCTTATATTGGCCAACTGACGGTACTGAAATAATGAGTTATTAGCCTGTATAACTGTATTCATAGGCCTATGGCAGCATGACCCTAAATAGCATACCAATTGGGTATATTCCCTTGGATCAAATTTCACACCCAAAGTATCAATTTTTTTGTCTTAAGGTTAATCTTTCAAAAGAGTGGGTGCAGTTTATATATATATATATATATATATATATATTCTATGTTGATAATCTATTTTCCGTTTCTGCCAGGATGAAGTGGCTTGCCCATTTTACATGAAAACTGGGAGGTAATGCCATTTTTTATTTTTATTATTTTTTTGTGCAGCAAATTTGCTTGTATCGATTTTAGCTTAGATGTGCCTGAAATTACTTGTCCATTTCTTTTTCATTTTTTTGTCAGCTGCAAGTATGGAGCTAATTGTCGCTACAATCATCCGGAGAGGAATGGTATGGCTTAGATATTGAGTATTGACTGGTCTCTGCAAATGGATGGACAAATTTTCTGTCTTTTTCTTGGAGATTCAACCTGCAACTTATGTATCTTGTTTAAATTTCTATAGTTGCTTCATATTATTATGGCACACTTTGCTGCCTTTTTGCAGTTCTCAATCCATCTGCTACCCTATTAGGCCACTCAATTGGCAGTTATCTGAACCCTGAAGTTTTCAGTTCTGCTGCCTCCATACTCCAAAGTTTAGACCCCAGAGTCACTCAGACAATGGTAATTTATGTTCATCTATTACATCACAATAAGTTATGAGTACAAGATATGAAGTGATATTTTGCTATTGCTAGTTGAGCACATGCCTTATGTGTAAGCGCCCCTTCGTTTTGTATTGATGTGTGCTTGCGTATATGTTAAGTATAACGAGGACTGTTGTTTTGAGTTTGAGGTTTAGCTTGCTACCTCTTGGGCATATGCTTATACTATATATGCCATTTTCTTTATTCACACTGCTCCTGAGTTTTTAGGTGCTTAAATTTTTGTTATTATCCCTCGTATTATACCTTTTGGCATTCAAGCCAAATTGCCTCGGACGTTGAAACAAGATTTCGTAGCACTATACAGGAGGCTGTTATTCCTTTTAGTCCTTGGAAGATGGATGGCATGCAAGTCCCTTATATTAGGTTATATTCTATCTGCCTGCATGAAAAAGAAAAACATGAGGAATTTATTATTTTGTATTTATGTTATAGTTGTTTTGCATGAAACCTGGGATTGGTTTTGCAGCAGGGGAGTCAATTTCTTCTGGAAGCAGTTCTTTATTGAACATGAATTTGTAATTAGATGAAAGCCACAAAGCTAATTGGTGTTGTGGTTGTAGAAGCAAGTTACAGAATGATAGCGGTGTGAATAGCTGTTTTTAAAGTGATATACTGATGTGCATATTAGTATATGCTTTCTCTTGTCCATGAAGGCCCATTAGGCTATATGTTTATCTGCCAACAATGGGTTTTACTCACCTAGCAAATGCTTGATAAACCATACTAGTTGCCTGCCATCAATATTATTGTGATAGTTGTTAAGAGTAAATGGTTTTTCGGAAAGGTGATTTTGGTGAGGCTGTTTTTGGGGTTCCTATCCCTCCCCCTCATATGGAGTTTGCCTTTACTGTGGAGTGACTGAGTTTTATGTGTTTATATTCGTTTGCTGCAGTTTTCTGGAATTTGACAGTCTTTATTTTTATATTTATTTTATTTATGCTGATAATACATGAAATTGTTGCAATTTGTTGTAGCTTGGATTTGGCCAATCGATCTATCCTCAGCGGCCAGGCCAGATTGAATGTGATGTAAGTACTGATATATAATCTTTTATCGCTGTAGCTTTTGTTGAGTAGTTGGTCCTTGGCACAATTACTATCTCTTTTCTATTTATATTCATTCATTCATTATGTTGGTTTTCTGCTTCTGCTCTTCCTTACCTTCAGGCTTCAGCAATGTGATAAAATATAATTTTTCTTAATTGGATTCTCTCCAAGTTCTAATAGATTTCTTCTGAACATCTTTCTTGCTCAATTATGTGATTTCGTCCTCTACCTTTATAAGTCAATTAGTTTCTTCTGTAGTGATTTTTGTAATTTTTGAGTATGATCGTTTAAAGGTATACTCATAGTGTTAACATACCAATATTTATATACATGTCGTAAGGCTTGTTATTGTGTAATTTCTTTATTGACATGCTTTGCCTTGATGCATGTAGTATTACATGAAGACTGGGGTATGTAAATTTGGAGAGAGGTGCAAGTTTAATCATCCTATTGATAGGTCTGCTACTACGCTCAAGCAAGAACAGGAGGAAAGTGTAAAGCTCACTCTTGCTGGCTTGCCTAGAAGAGAGGTATGTTTCCTCTCCATTCAGATTTTATGCTCATATAATTTCTCATATCTTTGATCTTTATGATCTATAATATTTAGGTGCAACAGCAATTGAGTTTCTGTTGAATAGGCAAAGGAATAGAACGGCTAGAGTTGATCATCCGGCCGCATTAAAAAAATAAATAGGAAAGTCTTCTTGAAAAATAGTCAAAAGTTGGTCAGCATCACACTTCATGTGTCTGTACCAAGTGGTCCAAGCAACTGTGAGTAGTTTGGGAGATACTAGTATTATCAGGGTTGAATCGTACGTCAGCTGCAGCGTGTATCTGTTCATGCCATGTCTTCCCTCCATATACTATCCTTTCTTAGCTCCTCCCGTTCAACCTACTGTTAAGTAGCTTACCGAGCAGTACCACCATCTTATGTTATTGATAATTTTTGGTTGCCAAATGTGATTGTGAAGGGTGCGTGATATTAGTGTAGCTCTTCTTTGGCTCTCATTATTTATATTGATTTATTAATTTCCCCTCCCTGGTTTAGAGCAAGTTTTGGAAAAAAAGTTTTTTTTTATTTTTTTTGGGGGGGGGGGGTGGAGGTGTGTGCAGCTATCAAGGCAAGCTTTGCCAGGTTTGTTAATCTATTGGTTGCACAGGGATCTGTACCTTGTCCGTTCTACATGAAGAATGGAATGTGCAAGTTTGGTGCGAACTGCAAGTTTGATCATCCCCCACCTGTAGAGGTGATGACGAAGGTAGCAACGGAAGGAACATCTACCTCAGCTGGAGAAGCCAAAAAGGATGGAGAGGAGGCTGCAGGAGAGCAAGAACAGAAAGAGTGATTGGGTATATGTATGAGTGGAGGTGTTAGGCTATTCTTTCTTTGCATTTTGTTTTTGGATATTTTCCTACTCAAGTCTTGAAAGCTGCGCGCCCTTGGTTGCACTGTCAAACTATGAGACCTGCCGAAAGAGACTCATAGCCTAGCGGCTATCGTTTATTAATCTGTTTCCAATGTTTCGGGTCGATTTCCATCCCCCTATTTCTCCTCGGGAGGGGAAAAAAAACCTATGACATATCTTAATCGAAAATTGTATCATAGATTCATAGTCGCGAACAAAACTTTGACGATTGAAGTTATGCGATTATAATCTATGTTTTTACATTTTGCATAATTTTCCGATGTTTTATATTTTCCGTCAAACTGAAGTACTAAACCATGTGCATGGATGACCAGCCCTCGGGCTTTGTTAATGGTGCCCATGACGCTACTACCCTGGACTTACACTTTTTTACGGTCAAAGGTTTTTTATTTTAATTTTAATTTTTGTATTTGTTAAATAATACACACTCATTTGCTAATAGCTGAAAATGTACTTGAATTAGCCAACTGTTTATTCTCCACCCATCCCATCCAATTTGATTCATGACTGTTGGTACCTTTTCTGTTTAATTATATTAATTTATGATATTGTTTTTTTCTTCTTTTCAATTTAGCTTCTAAGAATGTAAGAACATTAATGTTTAGAAAGTAGCAAGGCTCTGCTTGAAACTTTATCTTTAAATTTCTCAAAGTTTCATAATAGAAGATTGTGATTACTTCTATGCCATTTGAGAGTATATTGCTCAATGTAACTTTTGTTTTCATCAACAAATTGATTATAGAATTTTGTGAAGGAAGGTTTTGGCACTTCATTGGTCAGTTAGTCGATCTGCTATCTAAATTGTGTTCTTAAAGGGTCAATTTTTTTAATGAGATCAAATTTTGGTTCTAATGTTGTATCTTGAGTTCATATATCACCGGTCATTGAAGTAGTGGTACATAAATCAAGCTATGGTAATTTTGTTTGGTAACCATCTATGGATAAGAGGCGTACGCTAGTCCAAAACTAGACAAGTCCAAATATTTATCAGAGATCTATACTGATGTTCTACCAGCTTTATATTTGAGAATGTTTTGGTTGAATTGTTAACTTATGCACAAGGTAATTATATATATATGTACGTATATAATCAATCCCGCCTCCACCCTTTACAATTAGAGGTAAATGGCAGTAATGTTTTTCCTCCTTATTATCAATCTATATGCTACTATAGAAAACTGTGTGATAGATTCTCAAATAAATAATATCAACACTATATATAACAAAATTTAAATTTTAAATAAGTGTGAAATACAATAATTAATTTGGATTACAATTAATTAGGAATATGTAGAATATAGATATAGATAGCAATTGATTATGTGCGGCAATTTCTTAGAAATGAGGTAAATAGAAATATGGCAAATATACTGATTACAAAAAATATAAATTATGAGGATTTATTTAAATATTTATAAGAAAAGATAAATTCTCACAAAATTTGATTTTATGCCATTATTATATAGTTAAGATTATGGTCCCTCCAAAATAATTCATCTCCTTTTGCCGAAAAAACATTTTGTTTTTGTTTTTTAGCTTTCTTATAATTTGTAAACTTATTGGTAATTTATGGTGCTATTGAAAATCATTTGGTCCAATAAAGTATGGAATAAATATTCCGTTGTCCATTTTCACAATCATTCATGATGGTGAATAGAATAAAAAAATTTTAACCGCTAATTAAATATGGATTCATTTATAAATATAACAATTGTTTTGATTTTGTTATTTAAATATGAATATAGTGCATGAAATCTTCACATTCTCTTGCTATTAGATTTATTCTTGAAAAAAATAATGAAAATTAAGGAATACTCAAATTTGTTTAGGATTCATTCAATAAATAATGGAATAATGTATAACATGGAATAAATATGGACTTGTTTATGTAAATCTTACTTTATAATAAGAACAATTGAAAACTAAGAATCATGAGGTTTTTCTTTTTTTCCCCCCTAAAATTAATTATCTTTGTATACCTAATAATTGATATTTTTGTTAATTTTCAAATAATAAACACTTTTATATATACTTATCTGTTAGTAAATAGCTTGATGGGTTGTCTGTAAAGTTATTAACAAATGGATGGTTATTATTATTATTATTATTACTATTATTGTTATAATTATTATTATTATTATTATTATTATGTATATGATAAACCTTTTTTATTATTATTAATGAAGAGTGACATAGATAAACGTTATGGATGATTACTAAGATAAGTAAAAAAATGTATATAATTTTTTAAAAGTAATTTTATAATTTTTTTTATAACTAACACATTAACTATCCATTTTAACTTATCTTGGTTGTAAGGTATAAACGTGTAGTTGTAAAGTTAAAGTTTGATAGACTTATTAGAAGAAGAAAATGAGGCAAGTTTGATATGTTTCATGAATTTGCATTAGTAAGAACCAATGCATACACTATATGTGACATATATGATCTATTAAAATGTTATTTGAAGGGACAGTCGAATATCAAAATGTGTATTTTACCTTGTGCAAGTTCTTGAAGAATTTACCTAAGTCTAAGGGTAATTGATAACAAGGTTATCACAAAGATTGGCTAGAGGTAAGCTTTGAGAGAAATGCAAAAAGTGTACATTTAGTATATATGAGAAGTTAAAAGATGTTAGATGCTAGTAGATAATACAATGTTATTTTTGTGGTATGAGAAATAAGATCATGTAATTTCGTAAACGATAATTAGGGTCATTAAAATTTTCATGAGCATCCACTAAGAACTATGAAGATTCTTTTTCATTGGCGATATTATTTGAACGACCAATCATATTGAAAACTTTATAATTAATCTGCTATAATGAAAGTAAATGAAAACTCTCCTATGTCCTTGATAGATTTTAAGAAGATACATGTGGACCAACCAAATATCCCATGGTATATAATGATGCGTCGCTGTAAAGTCACATGTTAAATTCTGCAAATAATTTTGCTGCATGTGTAAGCTTGACATAGTTATTCAATGTATAACTGTCTAATTAGGACAACAATGCAATCGATATTTCAAGTTGAAAGCAAAACTACCATGTAGAGTTGTTGCTTATGCATTTTATTACTTTACCCTTGTTAGTGAGGTCTAGACATGATATGCTAATATGCAAGACCCTAGCAGAGTCATTATTTATCACAAATTTTACGGCTTGTAAGAATTATTTTTATGTAAGAGGTTATGATTAATCTTCCACAAGTGTGCAAATATATCAAAATCTATAGCTTGACAATTAGCCTTGGGTTTAATCTCAATTTTGATGTTAAATTTGGTTTTTGGTTAATCTAGTAATTTTATGATTTTTTTTTGCCAGTTTTAGAATAAATTTTATAGATAACATGTTATCACTTAAATTAATATAACCTAAGTTATGATTGGTTAAAGTTTGAGAAAGTTTAGTAAAAATGGGTATGAATGTTCTTTATGAACATTCAAAGTATTTTTCACTAATTATCTACTAATCACCATAAATTGTTTTAGTACAAATTAATCATGTTTGTTTGGGATTAATTAATGATTAGACAAAAAATGACTATATTAACCTTAAAAAGGGTAAAATGATGAATACTTAAATTGTACATGTCAATGTTGGACCATTAACCATGACCTTGACTATTGACTTTAACTGTCACTGTTAACTTTAACCAATGATCATGATTTTTTAAACATACAACCTTGTTTAGTGATTTTAAACCAACATTTACTTGATATTTTGGCATAGTTGACCCTAAAGTAGTATTTTATAGGTTATAAAGTGGTTCTCTTGGGATAACTTAACCCATGCAATTATAAGATAAGTTTGGTGTCACCTATAAATACTTATGTGTCAGTTTTGTGCCATCTATAAATACTTTGGTGAAAATTTGATGTAATCTATAAACATTCATTATGTGATATATTATATGAGTTTGGTGTTTTATATAAACACCCATTTGAATTGTTCGATATGATATGCTATTTTAAGTTTGGTGTTCCTTATAAACACCAAGTTGGGTATGACATTAAATCAAGTAATGTGGGTGTGGTATTTGATGCACTGTCGTATGCACAACAAATTTAACAAATAAATCCTAATCCCCAAATACGTAGTATATGGCAAGAAGGAGTCGAACCCACAAGGAATGACGTTTTAATCACTAATTTTGCTATTGATGTTATAAACCCGTTTGTACAATTTTCATTGATTCCTAACTAAATTCAATTATACTAAGGCTTTAACTACGACTTTACAATTAGGGAAGGATTGAATTGGTGATGGAATTAAAATGCCATACATTCACATAAAAGAATGATTCTAAATAGTTTAATGTTGACTTAAGAAATTCAGAATAATAATTTCTATACTTCCTCTCAACCTTAATAAATTGAATATGCTCTCAATTTATTTTTGTACCCAATTAATAACCTAGGTTACGAACACTAGATTCAATTAATGGTAGCATTATGAACGGGAAGTAGCCAACTACAATCATAATCACACAAGCTCGGATCATGCAATTGCACGAATTAATGGTCTTCTTGCTACTAGAGACAAATTAATTAACAATTACAGATTAATTTCATTGTCTTAGCAAAGATTAAGTCCTAAATCAAATAGGTGATCAATCTAATCAGTTCAAGAATCTTAATCTATGATATGGAATCATTCAATTCAAACCATTAATTCAATTAAACCTCATGTAGAATCAAACATTTAAATTATGAAATGATAATTAAGTTATGATTCTATCTTCAATTCATCCTACCCTGTTCTAATTACTCAAATTTCTGCATATTCACAATTCATACTATTATACAGAAATATTAAAAATTAATGACAATAACACATTCACAAATTCTATTATTCCAACAATTAGATAATAATGAAATGATCACAAGTAAAATTACACAAGAACTACTTAGATTCTGCAAAATGAAGATACAGAAATTTACAAAGGAATAGAGGAAACTTATCAATTGAAGTGCAGAATGTCAAATCATCAATAGAATTCAAGAAGATCAAAGATTGGAATTGTGCATTACATGTATGTTCTAAAGGAATAAAGGAAGAAAAATACATTCGATCCTTTTTCTCTCGATATCCCGAACTCTGTTTTCATATCCAATTTTATCAGGAACAAGTCGCGTGGCAGTTACACATTTTTAATCGAAAACACGGTCCGTGTTTATGAAACACGGGACCCCCGTGTTTTCTTCCAACCGTTCTGCTGACAAAGCTTTACAGATCGATATTCGGGATTAATAACACGGTCCGTGTTATGGAAACACGGGACCCCCGTGTTTTTGATTCTTCCAATCAATTCCTTTGAAAGTTTCAGCTTAACTTCTCTTGATATATTTGTTCCTTTTCCAACTTTGCTCTCCTTGATTCTGCATTTCTTGATGTGTTCTCTACTTGATTTCTTCTTCTCATTGATTTCTCCTTGAATTTCTTCAATTCTTTTCTTTCCTGTAAAACTTATTCAAAGGAGGAAAACTCGACGAAAAGATTAAATCTAGTAGAATAAATGAGGGATAAATGATATTTTAGACATGAAAATAATCAATAAATCTCATCTATCAGTATTCCCTTTGAAAGCCTCTTGGCTTTTGTGACCTCTATTGGTATAACATTCAACCAAGTAAGGCAGGTGTAGGATCCCCTTTGAAAGTCTCTTGACTCTAATGACATTTATTGGTAAGTGTAAGTCAAGTAAGATGGGTGTGGTATTCCTTTTGAAATCCTCTTGGCTTTGATAACTTCTATTGATATGCCATTAAACCTAGCAAGATGGTTGTGGTGTAACACCCCAAATTTTAGTTTTTTTTTTTAAAATGCAAAAGCTTAATCAAATGCACGGGTGTTACCACCACTTTTCATACAAATCCAGCTCCCCTGCCTTTCTTATACGAAACGCAAGGCTAAAACATTCAAACACAAAACCAACAAAAAGTTATAACACGAAGAGGGAAAGATACACACACAAACATAGAAAGGAGAAGAATATACATAAGTTCCATAGATATCTAAAAAGGTGTGGAACCCCCGACAAAAGAGATACAAAGAGAGAGATATATCAAAATAAGGGAGAAGAATATTTATATTCGGATAACAAAAATAACACTGATAAGGTGTACCAAATATCGCTATTCTAACCCCAACCCTCATGCAAACTCGATGAAATCAATTGCATCCTCACAACGTCTGCCTCCACTGAAACGTCTAAAAAAATAGCAACAATAATATAATAAGTACGACAAGCATACAAAGTAAACCATATCTACTAAAAGCAGATAACATACAATTGTGTAAGACATACATAATAAGCTAAGTTGAAAAAAATACAAGAAAACATTCTGATACATAAAATATGAAATACTTAATAAAAATCTACTATTCATCATCGTTCATTATCGTTCAACACTATTTATTACTGTTCATTACTATTCATCCCAACACTCTAAAATTACTTAAACACTTAGAACATGAATTTAAATACTAAAATGATTGAATCCACACACATGCGAGACTTACTAATTATTCTAATTCATATTAGATTATTACACAATCTACCAAGCCACATTTTACCTAAGAGGGAATAATACTAAAATCAAAGCACTAACGGCTAAGCCATAAATCCAAAGCACTAAAACTAAGGTTGTAAATGAGTCGAGTCAAACCGAATATCCCTAGGCTCGGGCTCGGCTTGTTTAACTGAATGAGTTTAAAATACGGCTTGAGCTCGACTCATTTAACTAAAAAAACGAGCTAAGCCGAACTTTTAACTAGCTGAGTCTTGTAAGCTCACGAGTCAAAGCCAAAAAATGAACCGAACCTCTCTTTTTCAAGCTCGACTTGTTTAATAAATGAGCCTAAAAGTGAGGCTCAAACTCGACTTAATTAACTAAAGGAACAAGCCAAACTGAGTTTTTAACGAGCTGAATACGTCTAAGGAATCATCACAAAACCACTGAAAAACACTTTATCCTTAAGTATTGATACCCCCTATAGGACCCGTAGGTTGCCTATAAACCACTTACATAAGTATGGAGTGTATCAACTATAAACTCCACCTAAGAGGTCATCCCAAAACTATTCGCCTAAATACCAAACTCAATATTATAATCGAATTATTAATAAATTTTAGATATATTAATGATTACCACCCCAAAATAAGCCCATACACCAATTTTAGAAAAATTTACTATTCATCAAATACCATTCATGTACTAGATATTAAGTAGAAATATGCTAAGAAGCTTAAATTTAAAAACTAAGAAATTTTACTATTATCAAAATTTACTATTTGCTTCAAATTACTATTACCATTAATTGACTATTCTAAGAGCGTCATCACGGATCAAGGTCAGCCATTGACTCTAAAATACCTAATTAATTCATTCAGGTAGAAAATAATTAAAATGCCATTAATATAATAATTGTGAATACAATAGTAAACTAATGCTAAACATTATGAAATTAAATTTTAAGAATATTTAATAAATAAATAGCATTTTATAACACAAAATTTTAAATAAAAAATAAATACATTTATAAGTAGAAAGATCAAAATACCGGTAAACCCTAAAAACACCAAAAATGGCTTAACTTATATTATATAATGATCTAAGTTCTCAAAATTTTCACACTATTCATTATACACATTCTAATCATCTTAAAACATCAATAATAACCAAACTCTCATCCTACATGTTAAATGCCCAAAATACCCTTTAATCATGCTTAAAACTTAATTTAATCACAACTTTAGTTATACTAAACCAAATGAAGACATTAGTTATATGAAATTGAATATAAAAAATCTAAATTTGGAATCATAAAATATTAATTAAAACAAACAAAACATAGAATTATGCCTAGGGTTTGGATTGCCCAAATAATGGCAAAAATGCCATTAACAACATCAATAACACATTTATGCATTCTAACACATAAAAACCTATATAATTTAGTATAATTTATTTTACCAACTAATTAGCTCCATGATTTATCAAAAATAATCCCAATATCAACAATTTCCAACCACTTGAAAACCTTGCACCACAAATCAACAAAAACCATCAAAACATTTAAAAAAATACAAAACAAACCAAATAAACAAAATAATCAAGGCTAGAATGGCTTAAACTTATTTTTAATTATTTATGAAATTAATAAAAATCTTAGGAATATTTTCCTTCAATCTTTTTAATTTTTAACACTTAATTGTTTAGAAAAAGAGCTAAAAATCAAGAATAAAGAAGTAAACATCAAAACAAATGCCAAACAATGGAAGAATGGATTGAGGTTGAAGGAGTATGATCTTAGGAGATAAAGGCACGAAATTATGAAGAAGAGGAGAGTTTGGAAGAAGTTTTGGTTAAATTTTAGATATTTAACAACTTGAAGGAACTTTATGATTATGATAATAAAAAAGAAATAAATCAGAAAAAGACTGGAAAAAAATCCACATGGTTATAAAAATAAACTTCAACCTTTATTTTATATAATTCAGTAATATAGGAATTATTTTTATATTTTTAGAATATGTTTTGTTTAGGGAAAGTTGAGTTTCGGGGGCTAATTATGCATAAAACCGACAATTTTTTTAATAAGAATTATACAAGTAGTTATAACCCATTTTTAATTTATATTTAGCTTAAATATACCAAAATATAAGTATCTATGAAGTTTTACAAAAATTTTCTTGCTAAAATGCTCATTTCAGAGCTTACAATGTGAGTAAGGGTTAAGAAATGACAACGAATAGTGTTTTTTCTCTAAAATCTCCATTTAAAATTTTGAAGAGGCCTATGTGTAATATCCAAAAATTTATTTATCAACAAATTAATTTAAACTAATTTCTAAATTTTCTTTATTTAATAACCCTAAATTAATTATAGGCAACTTCTATTAATTTTTTTAATGCATTAGTACTGATTCAAAATATTAGTCTAAAAATCTAACCTAAATCCAACACCACAAAATTTCCTTTTCACTTTTTTTTTTCATTTTCCTTTTTTTATTTCTTTTCCTTTTTCTTCCTTCTTTTTTTTTCTCCTTTATTTTTTTCTTCTTCCCCTCCTTCTTCCTAGGCTGTGTTGTCCGTAGCCTAGGCCTTTTTTTCCTTTTCTTTCTTCTCCCCGATCGGCCAGGCCCGTTCTCCCTTCTTTTTTCCTTTTCTCCTCTTTTCTTTTCTTTTCTTCTTTTCCCTTTTCCTTTATTTATTCTTCCTCCCACTCATCTCCTTCCTTGCATAGCCTTCTCCTTTCATTTTTGCTCCTATCATGTGCCCCTACACACCACCCTCCTTCTCACCTTTCCTCTCTTGGCCATGCAAGGTCATGTACGCTGGCCTACACCCTGCACCCCTACCCCTACGCCCCTACACCCCTACTCTGCCCCTGCCGTTTGCAACTATCTTCTACCCGTGCAGCATGCATGTAGAGGTTACAAGCCACCCTGTCATCTTCCTCTCTTCATCAACCTCACCCCCATCTATAAATACCCCATCGAGTTCTCCTTCCTCTCCTATCCCACCTGTTGCACCTCCTCTATTTTTCTCACCTCCTTTACCCCTACCAACTTTATCACTGCACCACCGCCTCGACACCCAACCATACCCCTGCCAACTCTCTTCCCTACCGACACCTTACCCTTAATTGCAGAACCACCCATCTCCCTTCTTCTCCCTTTGCTCTCCTCTCCCATGCTTAAGGGGAGTTATGATCATATGTGAGTAGAGTGGGAATTCAGTACTAGAAAAATGAATATGGGTTTAAAGAAAGCAATTTTGGGTAGTCATGCAGATTTGGGAAGTCCTTAGATCACCGGGGGAGGAGATATGAATAAAAGGATGGAATTTAGGTTTTAATAGGTCAATGTGCGAAACCCTAGGGACATGCTATTATTGCATGTACAAAATGAGGGATTTTAACTTCAACCTTATAGTATGATATTAACCATGCCATTTTGGGAATGTGTATCAAATTTAGTAGCCATGCGGGATAGAGGGAAGTAGCTACGAACAAAACGAGGAATTAGAATTTTGGAGAGGCCTAGAATAGGAAGGGTATTATCACATGTGAAAAATGGGAGAGTTAGACTTAAATATTAAATTTAAGGTTAACCATAGAACTATATGCACGAATATTGAAATTGAGGGCTAGATAAGTAATAGAGGAGGGGCTATGCCAACTAAGAGAAATTAGGGTTTTGAGGGGTAACCATAAAGGTTAATTAGTATCATATGTGGAAAATGGGGTAACAGGATATGACCCCTGACCATAGGTTTCTAATGACATGTTAGGATTTATTGGATAGATTAGGGACTTAAAAATGGCACTAGAGATGAGGATATGCTAGGGTTGTGAAATTAGGGTTTTAACGGAAAACATGTTTGTTTTGGGGTAGTATCAGGGAAGGTGTCATGCATAGGGTAGGTGTACATGTTTTTTTGATGAAATTGAAGTAAATAAAATATGAATAATACACGAATCACTTAAAGTGGAAGATCACTCGGCTTAGGCCCAGCTGTACCTGTCGATCTATTGATGAGAATAGTATTTAGGAGCATCTTGCCCCGAAAGTTGTACCTTATTACCATTCCACCAGTGAAAATAGTGGGGTACCAAAAATAAGTAAACCAAACCATTGGATTATAATAACCCATGGTAAGATACCAATTACTTATAGTAGAATATCACGTGGGTTAGGACCAATTGTACCTTGATTACCAATCCACTGATGAAAATAGTAACCAGGAGCATTCTGCCTTAGGGTTTTGGTTTGATTTCATTGGTATGCCTTAGTCTAATTTATAGATGATCTATAGGTCTTATAGATGGATATTTAAATATAAGGATTATGTGACCTAGGTTAGAGGATATTATGTTACATTCCATTATTGCACTAGTATAACAAGTGCACTTTATACATCTCTAGGCTATATGGTTGGGATGACATTATGTTCCCTTTCTGTGCTAATATGAGTGGAGTACTTTACATGTCTCTGGGCTATCTCTTATATTCCCTCAAGTGATTAAAATGGAAGTAAATATTGATTCTTTATTGATGTGTTTTGATTATTGGTATGAGTTACCTTGGACAACTACCCTTGGTTATATTTTGATTTCATTGGCCATGGTTCTTAATAAGACATAATGAATTAAAGTGGAAGATCATGTGAGTGAGGAATGGTTGTAGTTGTTACCTTCCACTTGATAGAATAATGGCCAAGAGCGTTATGTTCTGAGGTTGTATTTGTTACTGTTCCATCGAATCGAATATTGGCTAGGAGCATTATACCTTGGGGTTGTATTTGCTACCATTCCATTAGATAGAATATTGTCTAAGTTTTTTATACCTTGGTTTTATACTTGTTACTGTTCCATTGAATAGAATAGTGGCCAGAAGTGTTTTGCCATAAGGTTGTACCTATCCATTTCATCAAGTGAGAAAAGTGGTCAATAACATTTAGTCTTGGGAGTTATACATGTTTGTTCCACCTGATAAGAATAGTGGGGGTCTTTGAACTTAATATAACTAAAGATTTAGAATGTATATGATCAGTTATTAAATTTGTATGCAATTAAGAGTAATAATATGTTAAGATTGTGGTCTTGGTGATGCTTATGATATGGTTTGGTTATCATTCTCTCTATTGTATGCATTATTTGATGTGTTTATGCCATTTCCCCCCTCTTGTGATACTTTCTATGTGCTCCATGTGAAATTTTCATGCTTAGGATTATATAATGGTTTACTTAATACCATTGCATTGATGGGTTCCATGTTATGGTCCCCTACTTATTCAATGGACAATTATGACTTTGTAGGAATATTTTGATGGTGCTTGTTGATTTAATAATTTTGTTTTGTTTCTTCTCTTGAGTGTTAATCGAGTTTGATCTAGAGTATTGTTATCTGGAATCTCTCTCTCTCTCTGTCTAGACTTTTATGTCCTCTAATTTCATTATATATGTTATATTCTCTCTATTTTGTATCATGTATTGTGGTAGGATCAGTTGCTTCTTACACCTGATCCCTAGGCATTAGGTCACTTTTTCCTTGCACTTGACATATATTAGGAATAAGGAATGCCTTTTTTATGTTAGATGTAGTGTAATACCCTTATGTTTTTATTATTTCAATATCCTCAAACTCATTTTAAGGAGAAATTTTAGTTCCTAAATTTTGAGGGTGTTATCATTTAGAATAAATTAATTAGATATCATGTACCATATGTTTCATATGATCATTAAATAACACATAGAATCAAATAAACACCATACATTTTGCATAAGTTTACAAACTAAATTAATAAAACACCTATCTATATAATTATGTTCACAAACTCATATTCTTGAATTAAATTTAGAACTAGGTTAATAACACATATGGGATTTATAAAATCAGGTTTTCACATACATAAAATTAGAGCACCTTAGATTACATTACAAAAATAGTATCACATATATCAAAATAGGTTATGGGGAGTGCAATCCAATAAAAAAAATGTTCATTCTACAATGACCCATCAAAGTAATAACAAATAACTATCAACATTGATAAATATACTACTTATATGTATGTATGTATTATGAGAACCAGTTTGATACCAAAGTATCCATCTATCTCTAATGATTTTCCTAATGCTATAGATCAAATATATGCGTAATCCCAAGAACTTAAATAGTTTTTAGGCTACATCAATAAATAGATGAATTACTGACAAGTGACAAATCTATTTTTTACCAACATGCCTAACAAACCACAATCAAATTACCTACTACTCTAAAAATTTACAATTATAATCTTGGTAAAACTAAGTGTATTTCATTGTAGCCAATCAACTTGATTGATAAATATTAGTTCTTGATTAAACAAGGGACCCATGATTTTAGACTAATAAACGCAAATTACATTGTGCAATCAGGTGCACCATGAGGATGGTGCAAACTGGTTGCCATGTTAGAAATCATATTGCGTTCTCTTCTTCTTTGTTTTCCCAATCTCTTGCACTCTTCTTATTTAGTCTCCTATTCTTTGATTTCTAGACATGACGATATGAATTTCTAATTTCTTTTATTTAGGTTAAATCTATTATTTAAATTTTATCAATTGGAAACCACATTCAATTTTGATTTATATTCTTATAATTGTGATTGTATAGATTTTGAGGTCTATGATTGTATTTTTGTTTAACTTTGATTGTTTAGTTATTCTAAATTTTTATTAAATTTAATATTTATTATAATTAGTAATTTTGAGAAGCTATTTTAATATTGCTCTATTGAAATTTTAGTATCATACTGTTGATAAAAATATGAGTTGTTGTATTAGTTCATTGTAGATGAAATACTCAAGTGCAAGTGTTTTTTGTGTTTATTTTATTATGCTGAGAAGAAAAATGATGTCAAGGTTGTTAAAAATTGATTATAACAATGTTTAAGGCTAATATAAATAGTGTTAAAAAATCATGTAAACACTATTGAAAGCATATGTAAATAGTGTTAAAAAATCATGAAAACATTATTGAAAACTTATATAAAAAAAAGTTAAAAATTCATTTAAATAGCGCCGAAAAAAGTTTCATTCAAAAGGTTTTTAAAATTTATATAAAAATTGTTAAAAAATCATTTTGAATAGTGTTGAAAACTTATATAAAATTTTTTGAAAATGTAAATAAAATGCAAGTGTTCTCCTCTTATGATTCTTACCTTTTGAGATCGCAAATGGGGACAAATGTTTTCCAAAAAGTGTTGAAAATTTCTTCTAACAGTGTTGAAAACTTTTATAAATAGTGTTATCAAAATACTATTAAAAAAATCATTAGAAGAGTGTTAAAAAATTATATAAAAAGTGTTGAAAATTAATTCAAATAGTTTTAAACACTTATACAAAGAGATTTGTCCAAAAAAGTATTGAAAAAGTATTAGAAAAATGTTGAAATATTAACAACAAAGTAATTTTGTGTTGAGTATGTGCATCAAATCCTTGGTTTTGAAATGTTTAAGTTAAAATTTTCAAGATTAATATGGCCTAGGTGTGATCCTAATATCCATGTGTCGAGTTTGAGTAGAAAATAGGAGAATACAAGGCTTATAGAGTCAAATATAGTCTGATCACGCTAGAGAATGCTATCATATCTCTAAACATGGCATGATTGTGTTCTTCCACATTGATATGTTTTCTTTTACTTTGATGATTTGAGATTTTCCATAAGGAGATATGGCATAACCTATACATGTTGCCTGGCACGACCATGTCAACTAGGAATGATAGGTTTTACCAAATGAATATATAAATAGATATAGATATGGAGGAGAGGGACAAATCTATTGGGTTTGTGTATAAATACAAGTATGGGGTCTCTAAATCCATACCCACCTCTATACCTGTATCTATACCTGTCTCTTTTTATATGTTATACAAATTCTCTTTTACCTTTCATTTTAATAACCTAACAATACATTTACTAAGGTTCAATATGGAAATTAACCAAAATCCGAACAACCTAACTTAATATAATTTTATTTTTCAAACATTACAAATTTCCATATCTAAAATTGAAATCAAAATCCTGTCCCTCTTCACGACCATAGTCCTCACTTTTCAAACCCTCTATTCACACTACCCTCTTCTTTTTCAATATCATCATCCTTGTTCTCTTCTCTTTTAGCTATTTGGTTGGTCTTTGCCTCGTTTCAATCATCAGTGTCTTAGAAATGTCGGCTCCTCTGTGTCATCAAATTGTTGTCGTTGAATAAGCTAGTACCCATTGGTCAAATCTCTTCAACAGACTCATATTTTCTTCTATTTTCTTAATTTGGTTTGTTTTATACTCTTATATAATGAATCAACTTGAATTTTATTCTATATTTCCTTCATAATCCCTTAGTAAAAGCTTCTATTCATGGTTACTAGTTTTTGTTTGCGGTTATTAACTTCCCTTTGTTCATCTGTATAGGTTAGCTACTTAGTTACTTTGATTAGCTTTCAATTTCTCCTATTTTATTATGTTTGTTGTTGTGCTTTTATTTTGTTTTTACTTTGATTTTGTTTTGCTGACATTTTTTTTTGTTAATTTACTGTAATTTTTTTGTTAATATATTGTGATTTTTCTTTGTTAATCTGCTATGATTATTTAACTATTGTGATTTTTTTGTTGTTTTTGTGATTTTTTAATTGAAGCATTTTGTTAATTAATGTGAATTGTGAAGTTTTATGTTATTATGTATTGACTACATAGTTAGGGTTTCTTTACTTATTTATTTTCTTATAACTAGAGACATAACATTTAATTTATTAGATATATTAATAGTTGTTTACTATTTATTTGAAGGTTTATGTGATTTCCTAATTTTCTCCTTAGGTTTGATGGCATGAAGAGATAGTAATACGGATTCACCAAGTAACATACCACTACATTCATCTAATATAGCTAGTAACCCTATTACTAGTGAACCATCTACACATAAGGATGTTGTGGAGGTGGATCAACTTAGGGGAAAAAAGAAAGAAAAATTTAGTTTTATGGGAATGTTTTATAGTGGTGGAGACTAATGGGGTGAAAAATGCCATCTGTAATGTATGTAACAAAAGTTTAAGTTGTGATCTAAAAAATGACACTTTTTATCTACATGACCATATGAAGAAGTGTGTAGGTTTTAAGGTTATAAGAGTAGGAAAAAACAAGTTGCCATTCCCTTCAAAGGGGGAGGGAATGGAAAGTTGTTTGTTATTGAATTTAATCAAGAATTTTCAAGGTAAGATCTATATAATATGGTGGTTAAGCATGAGTATCCACTTTCTATGGTGTAACATGATGGATTTAAAAAGTGCATGCCAAATCTTAAACCTTCTTTTAAGATGATTTTGAGGAATGTATTGAAGAGTGATATTGTAATACCCCACAATTTTGCGTAATTGATGGATGAGAATTTTTGTTAAATTTTGGGCCTTTGAGTTTATTGATTTTTACAGGCAAACCCATCACCTGATTTCATGAACCGATCAACTGGTTTGTCATTTTAGGAAAATTGGGTTCCTCGACCAAACCAATTGACTGGTTGGGAGAAATCGATCAACTGGTGGATGAACAATCGACTAGTAAACCCAAAACTGATGAACTGGTTTGTCGAGCTGGTCACGTTTTTGAATTTAATTTTTTGAAAAAAATTCCTTACACTAAAATAAAACCTTACAAACTCATACCGATTATCCCTAAGTGATTCCTAACCATTTTTATGATACATTTAACCCAAAATATTGCATCAATTTAATCTACGGATCGATTGGGACACAAGAGGGGAGATATGACCTTAATAATTATCTTCTTCTTCCTCTCTCTTTTGTGCAATTATGAGATCAAATGCTTTGATTTCATCCATACTTCTGAGCAGCTAGAAGATTCCCTCCATGCTGACCTTCCATTTCTTCATTCGCGTATGCTAATGTTGGCTTGATTGACTTGAGTTCCCCATAGTCACCAATTGAGCTCGGGAGACTAGGTCAACAAATCCTAGACAATCCATTCGTTCTAATTGAATTCAAATGGTCAATGGTAGGGTTTCAAGTTTCTTACCAAACCCTTAGTGTTCCCTTTTGATTTAAATAACCCCAACCATCCCTATATTTCACATTTCTTTTAGCCACCAAACATCCCTAAGTTGTGCGTTCTCCTCTTTTCTTTCTACACTTTGAGCACTTTCCAATTTATTTTATACAATTTTTTGATCCTATCTCTAGATCTCTCTTATTCCAATTGGTAATCAAGGTAGAGTTAGATTTTGGGAAAATATTGAGTAATTTAGTTGAGCTTTTCTCTATTTTTATCTCAGTGGTATGTTCTTATTTCTTTATGTTTTCTTTTTTAGAATTTGATGAGGTTTTGGTATAATATCTTAGTTAAGATTTTGGTTTTTAAGGTTTTAAGAGTTAAAGTTTTCATATATTTGTAAATTCTAATTTAAGGGGATTAAGCCTGCATCAAGTAAGTTATTATTTCTTCTAAAATATTTAGTAAATGTCCTTGCATGTTAGTGATTATCTTTAGTTGATTTCTGCATGATGGCATGAAGAGGTTCTATTGTATATATGATTTTTATGCTTAAATGACACGATGTGAGTAAAAAGCATAAAAGTGGGTAAGAATAGGACATGATGAGTCCATGCTTAGTAATGCATGTTAAATTGCTTGGAAATATGTTAGATTATGTTAATATATGTTTAAATGTGGTTAAAAATGATTTATATGAAAGAATATACATGAAATTTGTGAATTGGTGCTGTGTTAGGGCAAAATGATCAACCATTTAGGTCAAATCGATCCATTGGTTCCTATAACAATCGACTGGTTGACCCAACTCATCGACTGCTATGCCTCCACAGACCTTGGTCTTACTCTTTGCTTAAATTTGGTTTTGCTTTTCCTTAAACTCATTGTTTGATTTGGCAAAACCGATCAACTAGTTAATGAATAGTTGACTGGTTTACCCAAACCAATTATTTTGTTTGAAGAAAATATGGTCTAGTTTAGTCAAATAGACCGACTAGTTGACCCAAACTGATTGATTGGTTGGGTTAGACCAATCAACTGGTTCTCATGATTTGTTTCTTTTTGGTCCAGTTATGCTTGGGGGTTATGTTTGGGACCATACCATGATTAATAATAGGATAACATACCAATTTTAGCATGGAATATTATCCTAATTAAGGGATTAAAATGGATCGTATTTTATGGGATACATTATGAGTAATGTTAAGGCTAAAGGTATACTTCGCTTATGATAAGTGATAATAGGAGATGAGAGTAACAAGAATTAGTAAAGGTATGAACTAAACCATATGGTGGATAGAAATAAATTTGGCCAAGGGTAATTGGATAATCCACATGGTTAGGAAACTGGAAATAGAAGGATTAATATAGTTTACAATAGGAATTTACCTTGTTTAATTGTATGGGCCTAGTATGATCATCCATCTTTGTGAATAAAATACTAATTACTTAAAGATAAAAAAGTTGAGTTGGGTATGGGTTTGGGTAACCCGATTCTTGATTAGCTATCATGGTTAGCCTACCTTCGGGCTTTGCCTTCAGACAGGATCCTAAAAGGTCTTGGTGTCTTACCTATTCTAGATATTGATGATGTGCTAGGGGGTATCGATACTAAAGGGTCTGGTTACCTAGGTGGTTAGCTTCAGCGTAGACTTATATCCATTGTGGTGATAGGCTTCGGCCTAGACTTTATGTCCCTTTTTGGATAGACTT
Source organism: Tamarix austromongolica (assembly GCA_039764185.1). NCBI lineage: Eukaryota > Viridiplantae > Streptophyta > Magnoliopsida > Caryophyllales > Tamaricaceae > Tamarix > Tamarix austromongolica. The sequence goes on along the minus strand of CM077816.1, from coordinate 72,410,984 downwards.
CTATGGTATGTGAGACCATGAGGTGATGCACAATCCATCACTCACCACATGGTTAGGAAAATGTCAATGGTTAAAAAGTTTAATATAATGAATTGTAAACAAAATTCAACTCCCATGAATGTGAATGAGTCACTTAAAGCCACCGATGGTACTGATTTGGCAACCCCAAATATTCATGTATAGCCCATCTATATAGCATCTCGGGGAAGCAAACAAGAATTCTCCATTATATTGCAGAAACACTAGACCTTAGAGTTTGGTACTCAAAAGTATCTAATTTTAGGTTATTTAGTTTTAAAAACATTGATTGTTTAGGTTGTTCCAATGACATAAAAAGTACTTTAGGTCATGTATTTTCTCTTATATCTAGTGTTAATTTGTGGAGTTCAAAGTATTGTGGCTTTATCATCTTCAAAGATAGAATATGTAGCTATAATTATTGTTGTGTATCAAGTTGTTTAGTTGAGGAGATTGATAACCAATTTATGTCAGATTCAAGAAGATGCTACCCAAGTTTTTTTTTGTGACAATAAGGTAACAATCAATTTGACTAGAAATCCAAATTTTTATGATAGGATAAAGCATAATGATATATGATATCATTTCATTCAAGATCTAGTTGTTGAAGGAACAATTGAAATCTATTTTTGTGGCAAAAATGACTAGGTTGTATATATATTAACCAAGCCCTTCTCCTATGCAAAACATGAAAGGTCCATATTGCTTATGGGAGTTAAAAATTTTAAAGTAAGGAGGAATTTTGCACAATACAATAGTACTTCAAGTAGTTAGTTGGCCAATTTTTATTTATAGTTGCTACTTTTCTATTTTAGTGGGCCATTTAGTTTTAAATTACTTAGTTAACATGTTTATTTCTATAGTTAGATTCATGGGCCATGCTTTCTCACTCTCTCAAATTAGTTCCTTAACTTTAGCTAGTTTAGTTTAATATAAGCCTAATTAAGGCCTTGATTAATTTGTTTAATGGATTGGGATTGTAGTTAATGAAACATTCCTTGATTTTTTACAATAGTAGTGGTTTGTAGGATTTAGTTGTACTAAAAATATATTTAGATTCTCATGTCTCAACTCTACGTCAAATTGGAGCATGGCAGCCAAGCAACATGTTGTCCATTTTTTTCATTGGTATATATTTTAATGACATACTCATCTTGATCTTTTCATTATTGTACTACAAAAAATATCAAACTTTTTTATTTATTCCCAACTATTTATTAGGCAATTATGTCTCGCACTAATGAATTGAATGTTATGAAACAAAATAGTTGAGTATAGGACCTTGATTGGTAAATACTTATATGGTGCAATCGGTTGTATGTTTAACATCATATAACTAGTTAAGGTTTTATAATCAAATGCAAATTTTAGTATGTGATTCGAAAAATATGTTTTGAGCATTAAAATTTGTTTCAAATGTTGAAACTATACGTTCATATACTTTTTTTTTCCTTAAATGGAGATGGAGGTTATGGAATTTCTAATTTTCCTTATACTTTTGATTTTTTAAATTATAGCCTTTAACTTTAACAAGAAAAATAATATATCTATATATATAAATGTAAGGGTATATAACAGTCATGGAAGTGAATTCAAGATAGATTCACATATAGAGGTATGCAAGATCAACAAAAACAATCTAAAAACAAGAGTAATAAAAAATAAATAACATAAGAATTATGCATTTCATCTGATGTGGGCAATGTCCACAAATGACAATGAACAAATCAAATTTACTGTGTTGAGAACATAACACAAAATCTCAATTGAATGGAGGATGTAAAGATCGCTCACTCTCAACATACTTCTTTCTCTCTATAGAATAGTAAATATTTGTGTGGCTAAAAAATCTAATATTATGTGGAAATATAGAAAAATAACATAGATATATCTATAAAAAGGCATCACTAAAGGAATCTTGAACAAGAGAGGAAGTAACGAAAGAAAAAGTTGAAATCAAATTGACTCTAGGGATGGCAATGGGGTGGGTACAGATCGAGTACCTTCTACCTATTATTGGAAGCCAATAAGAATCCTATACCCATATACATATCCGCATCCAAATAGATATCTATTACAAAACCCCTATATGTATCCATCAGATACCTTTTACCAGTCAAATAATCCATCACTCAATGAATAAATCTGTTAGCTGACCCATACATAACCCAACGGGCTTCCTAGACCCATTTATCCAAAAATATACTTATTTACAATAAAATTTCTAATCACATGTTTACAAATCCATTTACCTAACAACTACTACACTTGAGTAATATCAAGAGGTGTCAACATATATAAATAACCTAAGGTAACCCACACACATGAGGTAACATTTTTTAAATAAAAATAAATACTTGATATAATTTAATCCATAAATATAAAGACCATCAAAATAATCACTTTAACCATCAAAATAAACTAGAAAGCTATATAGTCTGAGCACCTCCCTACACTAACATAAATACATGATCACTTCAACCATAAAAATAAAACAATCTATAATAGTTAGTTGTTTTATCATACATTATCCCATTAATGTCTGGATTTTTTTTCCAAATATGTCTAACTAGTAACATATAAAAGCACAATAAAATAATACAATAATAGCAATTATATCAAATGGAGGTAGATAATTTCTAAAATCATAAAAAAAAACTACTAGTAGTCTTGATCTCCATTCTACAATCTTAAATCATCATACAAATCTAGTACATTAAGAAAGTAAAAATAAATATTTAAAATACATAAATTCATATATATAGTAATAATATTACTAAATAGACAAGTTTTAGCTCATTTTCACTAATATATGACTACTCCACCTCAAGATATGCACCACTAAAAAATGATTTATTAGAGCCATCATCTAAAAAAGGATTGAAATAAATAACTCAATAGATAAAATTATAGATATTTCATAATTAATTTAAGTTTTGACAATATAAACTAAACACTATCATCATCACTCATTGTTTTTGCCTAAAGCCAATCTCAACCTCACATCAATGCTTCTAAAGTATTTGGGTGCAACTAACTGTGCTAAGGAATCATAAACCAATCACTCATGCTAAAAGAAAACCCATAAAATGATGGAAATGAGAATAAAAAGTGTGTCCCAAGCCATTCTTTGCAAAAGTAGAAACTTAGTGTTTGCATTCCACTATGCTAAAACATCAAAGCCTTCCATCCTTAGCAATATAGCCTCCCCAAAGTTGATACATTAATGACACCCTAGGTAGTGAAATAGGTGTCACAACAATATGCTTCTCTAGTACCCAAACTAGCACATAATGAAGAAATATGACTAGAAATAGATGAACCACAAGAAGTACTTATATTTCTCTTCGTACTCACAAAATAACTCATAACATGTTTTACGAATCGTATCTGCCTAAATATAACTAGTGGTTAGATAAATCAAGGAATAATAACATTCAACCTATTTCATTTTATATTGTGCATATCCAAAATGGTTGCATTGTCATAATGAACACACTCCAATATTTATCAAATTTCACTAACATTCTCTCGACCATCATATTAATATGGTCATCTTCCTCATGTTTTCAATCGCATAAAGCAATTCTAATCTCATATACCTTAGATGAATATTTAAGCATAGAAAGTAGACGTTCTGGTGGTTTTTTTTTTATGGTCCATGTGCAGGTTTTTGTGGATGATCAATAAAGGGCCTACCTTAGTTTGGTCAGGGCTTGTGAGCAAGGACATCCAAAAGGTTTTGGTGGGGTCCATGGAGGACCATGGTTCTATGTTGGGTATCATGCCCCAACCTATGTTTTGTAATCCTGTACTTATTAGCATATACTTGTAATGATTTGATTGTAACTCGTTAGGGCCATTTGATGTAAATATCTTTGGAATTTTTTTAATTAAATTTTTATTTGCACACTATGCTATTTTGGTTTTTGGTTAGTTTAGCCTTGTGTCTGATATCGGGTAGGCGGCAGACGTCTATCCTATATTAGGTTTTCACGATAACGCCTCATTTCTCCCTAAGCTTTTCTGTTTCAACAAGTTTTTTAATCAAATTTTTAGTAGTGAAAAATTGAGGTGTTACATATATCTTAATGCTTTTTGATTTTGAGAAAACAAGAAGCATGCCCCTATTGCATAGTTATAAGAGTTGAAATTCAATCACTATTAACATGTGAACCTCTCAAAATCAAAAGAAAGGTTTTATGGCTATCGTAACTCATTAGATTGATGTTCAATATAACCTACAAATTTGAATATTTAGGTACTTCTAGTGTTATATTCATATTAAGTTCTAAGTTTTGATGTCATGTGATTGTGTGTTGTTCTAATCTTTTGTTGTTATTTTCTCTTCTTTCTTCTTCTTCTAATGGTTCATCTATATTTTTTTTACTCCTCAATCATCTCAATTTTATTATATGTTTTGGTAAGTATTTTTGTGGATTGGAATGTGGTTACAAAACGCACAACATTGAACATTAACAATTATATTATGAATGGTGATATGATTGATGAGATGAAAAGGACATTACATTTAAGGAATTTTTTGTTTCATGCAAAATATTTTCACATGCATTGTGTTACATATATTCTTAATTTGATTATTAGGAATTGGATATATATGATCCAAAATATGATTAAAAATGTTGATAAGAGTGTTGTTTATTGAAAAAAAACACTAAAAAGAATAGAGGTTTTTCAAGAAAAAGAAGTTCCATATATCAGGGCCTTGATGCAAGATTGTAAGACTAGATGGAACTTTACTTTCTTGATGCTTGATATTGCATTATTGCATGGGGATGTGTTTGAGTGGTTATCATGTTTGGAGATTGGCTTTAAATGTTGTCCTAGTTTTTAAGAGTGGAAAATGGATCAGTCTATTTGTTTGAAATCATTATTATTTTATCAAGTTACACTGTTATTTTGGAGAAATAAATATCATATCGTAAAATTGTATTTCTTTAAGGTATGTGAGATTAGAATTGCGTTGTGTGATTGAAAACGTGAGGAAGATGACCATATTAATATGATTGTCGAGAGAATGTTAGTGCAATTTGATAAATAATAGAGTGTGACTCATCAGATTATGAAAATGGCAACCATTTTGGATATGCACAATATAAAATTAAATAGGGTGAATGTTATTATTCCTTGATTTATCTAACCACAAGTTATGTTGAGGTAGATACAATTCGTAAAACATGTTATGAGTTATTTCATGAGTACGAAGAGAAAATTAATTGTATAGAGAGAAATATAAGCACTTCTTGTGGTTCATCTATTTCTAGTTATATTTCTTCATTATGTGCTAGTATTAGTGCTAGTTTGGGTACTAGGGGAGCATATTGTTGTGACACCTATTTCACTACCTAGGGTGTCATTAATACATCAACTTGGGGGAGGCTATATTGCTAAGGATGGAAGGCTTTGATGTTTTGGCATAGTGGAATACAAACACTAAGTTTCTACTTTTGCAAAGAATGGCTTGGGATACACTTTTTATTCTCATTTCCATCATTTTTTGGGTTTGCTTTTAGCACGAGTGATTGGTTTATGAGTCCTTAGCACAGTTAGTTGCACCCAAATACTTTAGAAGCATTGATGTGAGGTTGAGATTGGCTTTAGGCAACAACAATGAGTGATGATGATAGTGTTTAGTTTATATTGTCAAAACTTAAATTAATTATGAAATATCTATAAATTTATCTATTGATTTATTTATTTCAATCCTTTTTTAGATGATGGCTCTAATAAATCATTTTTTAGTGGTGCATATTTTGAGGTGGAGTAGTCATATATTAGCGAAAATGAGCTAAAACTTGTCTATTTAGTAATATTATTACTATATATATGAATTTATGTATTTTAAATATTTATTTTTACTTTCTTAATGTACTAGATTTGTATGATGATTTAAGATTGTAGAATGGAGATCAAGACTACTAGTAGTTTTTCGATGATTTTAGAAATTATCTACCTCCATTTGATATAATTTTTATTGTTGTATTATTTTATTGTGCTTTTATATGTTACTAGTTAGACATATTTGGAAAAAAAATCCAGACATTAATGGGATAATGTATGATAAAACAAATAACTATTATAGATTGTTTTATTTTTATGGTTGAAGTGATCATGTATTTATAATAGTGTAGAGAGGTGCCCAGACTATATCGCTTTCTAGTTTATTTTGATGGTTAAAGTGATTATTTTGATGGTCTTTATATTTATGGATTAAATTATATCAAGTCTTTATTTTTATTTAAAAAATGTTACCTCATGTGTGTGGGTTACCTTAGGTTATTTATATATGCTGACACCTCTTGATATTAATCAAGTGTAGTAGTTGTTAGGTAAACAGATGTGTAGGCACATGATTGAAAATTTTATTGTAAATAAGTATATTTTTAGATAAAGGGTCTAGGAAGCCCATGGGGTTATGTATGGGTCAACTAACAGATTTATTCATTGAGTGATGGATTATTTGACTGGTAAAAGATATCTGATGGATGCATATAGGGGTTTTGTAATAGATATCCATTTGGATACAGGTATGTATATGGGTATAGGATTCTTATTGGCTTCTGATAACAGTTTATCATTCTATCTTTCCACATAATATTAGATTTTCTAGCCCCACAGATATTTACTATTCCATAGAGAGAAAGAAGTATGTTGAGAGCGAGCGATCTTTATATCCTCTATTCAATTGAGGTTTTTTGTTATGTTCTCTACATAGTAAATTTGATTTTTTTTCATTGTCATTTGTGGACATAGCCCACATAGGGTGAACTACATAATTCTTGTGTTATTTATTTGTTATTAATCTTGTTCTTAGATTGTTTTTGTTGATCTTGCATACCTCTATCTGTGAATCTATCCTGAATTCACTTCCATGATTGTTATGTACCCTTGAATTTATATATATTATTTTTATTGTTCAAGTTAAAGGCTATAATTTAAAAAATCAAAAGTATAATGAAAATTAGAAATTCCATAACCACCATCCCCATTCAAGGAAAAAAAAGAGTTAAGTATCTAAACGTATAGTTTCAGTATTTGAAACAAATTTTAATGCTCAAAACATATATTAAAATTTGCATCTACTTATAAAACCATAACTAGTTATATGATGTTAAACATACAACCGATTATACCATATAAGTATTTACCAATCAAGGTCCTATATTCAACTATTTTGTTTCATAACGTTCAATTCATTAGTGTGAGACATAATTGCCTAATAAATATTTATGCATAAATAAAAAAGTTTGATAATTTTTGTAGTACAATAATGGAAAGATCAAGATGAGTATGTCATTAAAATTTAAACCAACGAAAGAAATGGGTAACATGTTGCTTGGCAGCCATGCTCCAATTTGGCGCAAAGTTGAGACATGAGAAGCCAAATATTTTATTTGGTACAACTAAATCATACATACAAACCACTACTATTGTAAAAAATCAAGGAACGTTTCATTAACTACAATCCCAATCCATTAAACAAATTAATCAAGGCCTTAATTAGGCTTATATTAAACTAAACTAGCTAAAGTCAAGGAACTAATTTGAGAGAGTGAGAAAGCATGGCCCATGACTCTAACTATAGAAATAAACATGTTAACTAAGTAATTTAAAACTAAATGGCTCACTAAAATAGAAAAGTAGCAACTATAAATAAAAATTGGCTAACTAACTACTTGAAGTACAACTGTATTGTGCAAAATTCCTCCTTACTTCAAAGTTTGTAACTCCCATAAGCAATATGGACCTTTCATGTTTTGCATAGGACAAGGGCTTGGTTAATATATTTGCAACTTGGTCATATGTGCCACAAAACTCTATTTCAATTGTTAATTCAACAAATAGATCTTGAATGAAATGATATCGGATATCATTATGCTTTATCCTGTCATAAAAATTTGGATTTCTAGTCAAATTGATTGTTACCTTATTGTCACAAAAAAGAAGAAGCTTGAGTAGCATCTTCATTTAGTCATTTAAGAAGGCTACCTTAACATCACACGATTACAAATGCCATCCCAATTGTGCAACTAATGCAAAAAATGGTTCTCACAGTTTCAAAGTGAGTAATTGGGGAGAATGTCTCTTAAAAAATTCACTTTACTACTGCGAGTACCCTTTGGAAACCGAATGATCTTTGTGTCTTTTAATAGATCCATCGGTATAGTAGTTTGTGTGATACACTCATTTCACACCTATAACATTTTTTCCTTTCACAATATCAACTAGCTCCCAAGTCTCATTTTTCATATTTTTTTGAAATCTCTTCCTTCATTGCATACTGGCATATCTGACTATATCCAATATCTTCAAAACAAATTGGGTCAGAAGCACACCATGTAAAGCTACATGGCGCATATATATTAGCCAAATATCTAAACTTCTTTGGAGGAGTTTCAAAGCGTAAACTTGTTGGAGATGAATTATTATCAGAATACATGACACCAAAATCAAAAACGTGAATTCCTAGTTTAACAGTTTCAATGATAAGACCATCACTTACACCTTTCACAAGCTAAGCTGCTACCAGTTCTTTATTACCTTTTAGGTCCTAGTTTATACTTCTTTGAATTAGACATTCTATATTATAATAACCTTGCAACTCATTGTATTATATAGCCTATATGATTTGGATTGAGGATAATAGCCAACACAAATACATTTTTTTTATCAAGTTTGTGGTGAGAAGGAGAGTAATCAAAACATATGTTATATAACAACAAAATTTCAAATGAATTACCCTTTACTTACAAGCTTCATATGGAGCTCAATTTCGAACAACCTTTATGGGTGATATATATTCAGTAAATAAAAAACAATCACTACACCTTATACCCATAAGTGCTTTGGAAGACCACTTGTCATTATACTTCTTGCCATTTCAACCGTTGTTTGATTATTCCATTCAACCACTCCATTTTTGTTATAGTGTATACTGTTTTTTCAACTCCCTCCAAATACCATTTTCTTCAAAAAAGGCATTAAATTCATTATAGGTAAATTCACGGCTTCTATACAATCAACACACCTTGATACAATGCCCACTTTTCTTCTCCACAAAGGTCTTGAATTTCTTGAATTTTTCAAAGGTTTATGACTTGGTTTTCAAACATTTTCCCACCTCATGTGGTTTTAATCATCAATAAATAACAAAAAAATATGTTATTCTAAAGATACAATACTCATATGACTTTAAATATCTTTATGCACTATTTTAAGACAAGCAACATCTCTATATGACTTATTTCTAGGAAATGAATTTGTACTTTGATTTCTATAAACACATCCTTCGTGGAAATCAAATTCATATATTTTAGGCACCCCCAAAACCATATTTTCTTAATTGAAAATTTTAACCCATTGACAATCACATTCCCATAACACAAGTGTTGTATTTTTGTATCATTGTTTTTTCACCAATGCACAATTTTCCATACTAGCAACTTCAGGGGGAACCTTTTATTTTGATTCATGGGAATATTAACAATAGACTAACTAGATGGTTGATATTTAACCAAACAATGTTTAGAAAAAAACACAATTTAATATCCACAATGTGTCAAATGAACTAAATTAGGGACATATTGCACATCATGAATGAGTTTGACAATACCCAGTGTGGTTGTGGTGGCAATAGTACCTTCCCCTAAAAATTTATCATCTTGTTGTCTCCAAGCTAAAATTTACTTTTTTGTGACTCACCAATCCCTTTAAACATCAACCTTTCTTCCTGACATGTGATTAAAACACCCACTCTCCACTCTCCATATTCCATTTAAATCATCATCAATGGTAGAGTAGGCCATGAGAAAATTACTTTCATGTACAACCTTCTTTGTAAAGTTTGCTTGCTTCTGCTCATCCTTTTGCTTACTCCAATAATCATCTTCCTTTTGTTTGTATTTTTTTTTGTAGTAATGGAACTATATGTTGCTCTGATGCTAATGTTGATCTCCAAACTGACTTCTACCTTTACCACCACCATGACCTAAAATATGAAAACCACCTCAACCTTGACTTCTTTCCTAGAATTCCTTTTCATCAACCTTTTCAAAGGACTTATTTATTTTATCTTCATGGGCTAATATATAACTCAACAACTCATAAAAAGAATATGTAGATGGGTCCTAAGACTCCTCAATAGGACCAACCACATGATCAAATTTTGAGGTTAAACACCTCATTACCTTACTAATCATTATTTATGTATTAACCATATCATTTCATGTGATTCACAAGCTAAACATTCTAGATAGATAGACTTGCACAAATTCTCTAGTTTTCATAGCCAACATATCACAATTATGATGGAGAGTTTACAATTTTACATCAATTACCTTCTTATCCCTTAAATACTTCTACTTTGGTATCTCCTATACTTGAGTAGAGTTACTCGCTACTATAATTTGAGGGAATTTTCCATTATCAAGGGCTTGTTGTATGAGAAATAGAGCCTTTTCATCCTTCATGTGATTTTATCACAACCATTGGTCGGGTACATTGGTTGTTGAATCTTCAAACTCGTTCTTTGCTAAGTCATGTAACTCTTGAGACTTCAACACGGATTTCATCTTTGAGATCCAAAAGCAATAACTTTGAGCCTTAAAAATGGAATATAAAGGCTAATAACTAGAAGTCATCATGTTACTTACCATCGTATAATTTTATTTTCTTGGGTGTGTTTACCTTACTTATGTTTCTCTCTCTTAATTTCCCAATCCCACTTAAATAATGAACCTAAATTTAAGGAAAGGAAGAAAAATTTCCATCTTTACTTTCTCTCTCACACACATACACACTTTCTTTAAAAGCTTTGACACTAGAATATTGTTGTAAAAAACAGAGGATTTTTTCATTAACTACAGTGTCAATCCATTGAACAAATCAATCAAGGCATTAAACTAGATAAAGTTAATAAAATAATTTGAGAATGTGTGAAAACATGGCCCATGACTCTAAATACATAAATAAACATGCTAACTAAGTAATTAAAAACTAAAGGGCCCACTAAAATAGAAAAAAAGAAACAAAAAAAATGACACACTAACTATTTGAAACATTATTATATTATGAAAAAACTACTATTATCAAGATCCTAATTAACTGATAAAATTTTGCAAATGAAAGACAAGTAATGATTAGAGTGGATTTAAAATAATTAAGAATGTGATTCATAGAAAGTTTATTTTGGTTTAAAGAATCATGATTACCTCTTCATTATCTCGTGACTACGGAATATATAAATTGATGTGTGTTTACTTTTGATTTAAATGGGTAAAGTGTGAATTGAATTCTTGTATTTATATTTAAATAATCTATCAACCATCTTTATATATATTGGTGGGTGTCGGAAGGGTTAGAGGAAAAGGGAAAAAAGGGCTTTTTACTAAATTTATAAGATTAGTTACTAAAAAAAGGAATATGTTATTGTATCCAACAAATTTATATCTTGGTATTTTATTTCTTATAAGAGATCTAAATTATTATGTAGCTTACAAAAATTAATATAAATAAGCTATTAGTTAGTATATTAAATTTTATAGAGCACAAATAAATGCACCAAAAAACTTTATTTATCAACCAAATTATCATATTATTATTGCTATTATTATTATTGAGCAAATATTTCATAAAAATAATATTAATATTATGAAAAATAATAATTTAACAATACCATAAGAGACCTATAAAATATTATGAATAATTAAATTAGGTGAAAAAACACTAATACATGAATATTCCTCACGAACCAACTAATATTTTAAAGCTTAGAGAAACAATAATGTATGAAATTGTGAATTTATGAGTACCATAGGTCCATAAATAATGAAAAAAATAATATCTTAAAAAAATATCATACCGAAATTATTGCTCAAAATATTTTATAATACCTTTGATAATATTGTATGAAATCAAAATATCATACAAACCAAAAAAATTTATATAGCCAGATAATCTCTTATATAAATGACATTTTACAATCATCTTAGTGGTCAAACTTTTGGGGTATTATATCTTATAAAATTGATATAAAAACAATGGTGACCTAGAGAATAAAATTTAGGTTTAAAATTATGGGGTATTCTAGTTATAATCCTTGAAAATGATAGAAAACTTGACATAATGAGTCCAATATCCATAATGATGGAATTTGAGAATAGATTATGTTAGTGAGTGAAATATCCATATACTATTCTTTTAATATTTTAAGATGATATGAGGTGGACATTGATAATATATTTACTTAAATAGTTGTAACTAACAATGGATAAAAATTAGAATCATTCTCGATTATAGAATGTCATTGAATAAATGATTGAATTGGTTAGAATAGATAAACAATAGATGAATGTAGCTTCTTTATGGGAATGATTTGTTTCTATGAATATGAAATATAAAATTTAAAGTGTCAAAATAATTGGATAGTGGGTACTTAGAAGGAAATGATCTAAAAGCTAATATGGCAACACAAGTCTTTGCACAAGAGTTAGGTTTTTGTTTCCCATTAGGGATTTATACTGAAAGTAAAAATGGCGTGCACCTATACATATAGATAAAATCATATGAATTTAGCATATGAAGGATATATATCAAGTTAAGAGGACAAAATTGTATTATTTTTCTTAGCCATGGTTTTTTCCCATTAAAATTTTCCGACAAGGTTGTTACAATGCAATATTTCAAATGTGTATTCTTAAGGGAGAGTATTAGATATTAATGGATGATATACCTTTGCATATGTGAATATTCTCAATTCTTCTACATCTTTGTGTATAACTATAAAGTACCTAGTAGTTATGGGGAGTGTTTTGAATAATTTAAAATGTAATACAATGGAAGTGCTCTAATTTAAATATGAACATCATGTAAATACCCTATTAAAGATGTGGAGGATACATCTTCTTCCTATTAGTATACCCATTCTTCTACTCATTATGCCCCATTAGTATTATTTGTAATACCCTTATTTATGCTTATTTAACTATTTTATGATGTAACCTGCATTATCATTATGGAACTAGCTATTATATATACATAAATATATATAGATAAATAGATATGATGTACACAAGATACATGGAGATCAATAAGAATGATAATTATCTCTATTCTCCCCCATCCTAACTTTATTCTTGTTTATTCTCTTAGTCTAATATTATCACTATATATCATTAATGTTAATATCTTCAAGGTGAACTTTTAAAATTTCTAGACTCTCTTTCATTTTTGTGCAGTGATTAGGAGTGTTGTACGATGATACAGAGACAAAAATAAAGAGTAAAGAAATAATTTTTAAGACATATTACATTCATATTTACTTTGGAGAAACAAAGTTGATGCATTTGAGATCCAACTTGGGTCTTTCTAAGAGGTGGTGTTCCACGAATACTTAGAATAACCAAAACAAAGAGAGAAATGGAGGAGATTTGAAAGGATAAAATTGATTCTTGGTAACCCCTTAAATCAATACATATAAGAACCACCTACGATTTAAACTTTTAGGATAAATCTTGGAATATTTTTTCAAAACTTCAAACTTTTACACTTGAGTTTTGAAGAAGAGGCTCTCAGTTATTTTGAGAGGAAATATGCATCCAATAAGTTGTGTTTTTATATTTCATTATATCCTTAAAACTTATAGAATAATTGCAAGATTAAATATTACAACTTAGCCAACTAATATATGTTATTTGAGTTAAAACAAAGGATAAAATCTACTTAATATTCTAACCATGATTTTCGGTCATGGTTAGGAAAATTTGAGTAGATTTTGAACATCCCCTTCTACTTAACACATGTTCTAACTCATGTGACAACCATATTACTCAAAAGGAAAGAGACAAAGGCTCATATAAGATTAAAAGCAACAATAACCAGTAAGGAATGTCTTTTATCTTTCCTTGTTCTTTTCCCTAAATTTATATTGTTATTCCCAAGTGTTGGAAATGACTTGACATTCAACTTGAGAGGGACTTGTAGTTGTTTTGTGTGGCTTTCAAGGGTGTAGAATGGGATGTGTGTTTTTGGAATTTTTAAGGATCAAATATAAAAGGAAAATTTCTTAAAAGGTGGTAAAAAATTGAGAGAAAATTGTGGCTTATGGTGGCCTTTTTTGGGGTGTTTTGTGGATGGTACAAAAGGGGGGGGGGTTAACAAGGCTTGCATAACTTGTATGGATTGTATGAATTGCATGACCAAGTAAGGAGGTCTTGTGGCTTGCAAACTTGGAAAAAGTAATGACAAGATTTTGGCCATTAAATGAGGATGCTCCCGCATCAAAAGTTCCACAAATGAAAATGGAAACATGTTTTTAAACGAAGACATTAGATCAAACAAAGTTTTGTGCATCTATGGCAAATGGTAGAACCCAAATACCGTTTTTCTTATTTCTAAATAAAATCTTATATAATGGTTTAAAATAAAATATCATAGTAACCATGAGCTATTCACTTAAATGCTATTTGGCTTGTCCCTTCATGGTTATCCAGAGATGAATTCTTGTAAGTGTTGTATCCCTCTAAAAAAAATCCTAATAACAATGTATATATTGTAGTGCTCAATAGGCCATAATTATTAGAATTACAATAATGACTATAAAATTTCTAGTATATAAATAATAAAATACTTTATATATTGATTGGTATCATTTAATAAGGGGATTTAAACAAAAATCTTATGAAAAAAAGTTATATGATAATTTTTCCACAATAGTGAGAAATGATGTATAAATTAACACATTATTATAATGCTCAATAATCATACATAATTTAATAGATATGCAATAAATATACCATGCATAAAAAAATAAATTAACATCACTCACTTTTTTAATACACAATCCAAACTATATGGTATAAAATTTATTTATAATAAAATGTTCATAAAATTATAGTAACAACTAATTTCATCATAAAATTTATATAAAAAATATCACATTCATGAACATGTTAAACTATATATTAAAGTAAATATAATTGACAATAAAAATTAACAATAATAAGAGAAATAACAAATACATTAACATGTTATTGTAACTATGACTTTTATATTATTGATGATCAATGATATACTTACTCATAAAAATTATCTTATATTTATGTAAAATCTTACTCATTATACAAACATTTATACATTTATTTAGGTTATAAAAATTTATGGCAATACTATTTTCTCTACCATTTTTATTTTCAATGTATTAAAGTTAAATAAAAGATAAGGTGATCAAATGAAACAACAACAACAACAACAATAAATATTAGTTGGTCTCATTCAATATTTTAACTTTTACAAGTTGATAAAAAAAATTGGTGAGGACACATTTCAGCAATTGAATTTGGGTTTTGAATATTAAAAGTTTTAAATTCAAATTCCTCTCCTCTCAATATTTGTGCACATTTATTGTGACTATGAGACCTATGCCATTAATTGTAAATTGTAAATTTGTACTATATTTGATTCATAATAAATATCATTTTAGCTTTAACTATACAAATTTAGAACTAAAGACACAATGAGTAATATATTCCTATGTAAAAAAATATAAAAATTATAAAAAAATAGAGACAAACCTTTAATGGTGCTAGAGGATAAATTCAAGAAACTAATTAATATTTTACATTTAAATCTTAAAATGACATTTATTTTTAATAAAATAATAGTTTTAAGGAAACCAACAATGTGGAACTACTTCCACAAAGCAAGGTAGATATGATTTAAATTATATATCTTAAAGTTAATTATCTTTCAGCTAGTTTATTAAAAAAAAATAAAAAATTATAACATATTTTTTTTATCATATTTTCCTCTATAATTAAGAATCCATATTACTATAGTTTAAATGTAAATTTTAAAGTACACATGTGTAGGCAATGATATACACATTTTATAATAGTACACATATTTCTCTACAAGATACACAATTTGCATAATATAAATACATGTCTTCTAAAATATAAATACATATTTTCTTCTACTATAATGCACATATTCCTATAAATAAATACAAATATTTTCATATATAAATGCATATCATGCTAATGGTAGCTTGATCATGATTGTGGATAATTTTGGACAAAAATAGAGCCCCATGGTTGGACAAAATGCTCTTTTTGATCCTTGGATGATTGTGTTATGCAATAATTTATGCCAACAAAGTATGCAAAGACAAACATGCATTAGAGAGAGTAGAATGGATAGTCCAAAATTTTAGGATAATGCACATTCAACAATTAAGATACTAACCCCACTTTCCAAATTTGAGGCTTTAGAGAATATGGAATATGATTCCCTCCTTGATAATAGAGTTGAAGATCTGGTGTTTATCAAAGAAAATGTTAATGTTTCACCATTAACATATAAGATTAATCGTGGAAAGCCAAATTCAATTCCATCTACTTAAGAAACTAAATCCTAGCACCTACTATCAAGAAACTCATGACTACGAAATTAGTTCCTTTGGGTTGGGAGAACAAATAGCCCAAGACAATTCCACTTGATCAGGTGATAAACACATAAAATGTGCATTATTTTAATTTATTTTAAGCATGATTTATGGGTGTTTGATGCATATTTCATGTGTAGATTGAGGATACTACTTTGATTTATATTCTTATGTGTAGGTATTGGATCAAGCTACATCGAGATTTAGAATATATGATTCAAGAAGAAAAAAATGCATGTGTATAAAAAACAAAAATTTCAACTATGATGTAATGTGAATATGAAAAATAAAATTCAAAAGACCAAAGTTGTAGTTATTTTCAATATATTTCTAACTCAACTTGAATAATATCAATCCAAGATTGGAAAAAAAAGAAGTTAAAATCAGAATAACAAAGACCATCCAAATGAACACGAATTAAGCATAATAGCATGTGCCACACCTATGGTTTGGTTATGATATTTACAAAACTTCTTTATTTCTTCTAGATTTTTAATACCTATATATATTTATTTTAGCTTAGGGTTTAGGGGATATATTTTTAGCTTTCTCTGAGCCTTCAAATAGTATCTAGATCTAGAACTTAAGCATTGAAGGAAAATGAATGATTTTTAACTTTCTACCTTGAAGATTTTGGTCAAAAGACTAGTTCTTTCTTTCTTCTCTTTAATTAATTTATTCCTATGGTTGAATTTCATATTGATTTGATTTGTTATTTATTCCCAATTATGTGTGATTAGATTCTTTATGCGGGATTGGTAAAGAACCCAACTTTTTGGTAACTGATGATGAATTAGTATACGTTCTTGGTAAAAGTTTGAATATTTAAACTTAATTTTTTGTGATTTAAAATTTTCAACTTGCTTTATCACCAAACTAGAAATAATGGGTAGTTAATTGAAGGATCGAAAGGTGAAAATTAATATCAGACTTCTAGAAACTAAGTAGAAAATTTGAACCATAAAAGTAAGTTAGATTCCTTGGGGATTCTATTAGATTAGGAAGAAGCTTAATGGGTTTAATTTAATTTTATTTCCACAAAATTAGATAATTGAGAATAATTGAGCACAATCTTTAGACCTTGAAAGAGATTTTAGATTAATTTAGGCTAGTTAGCCATTTTAGTTCAAATCAACACTGAAAGCTAAAATACTTAATCATTACGTACTAAAGTTGTTATGAAAACTTAATCCTGACCCTTAATTATATTTAATTCCACCTAATTAGCTATTTATTTTATTTTATTATTTAATATTAAAATTTTATTCTCTTTTACCTTACTTATTAGTTTAGTTATTTGAAAACATAAATTTTGATAATTAACCCCTAGTCTCTATTGGATTTATCTTGATAGCTATAACAAATCTGTGCACTTGCAAATTTCTTAATCATTAGGCCAAGAAAAAAACATCCAACATTAGCTACTTACAAAAATTAACAATAACATAATAGATTTACCCTTATTAATCATATCAATAATAATAATTGATTGAGATGGGCAATGGAATAAGCCCATATTACCTTCTTCACTTTCAGTTAGATCGACTAACAGATGAATAAAGCTAAAGAAGGATGATGTGTTGCCTTATATGCAAGATAATTATAAAGGTCTTCTTAGTCTACCTTCTCATTCTTAATTTCCTTATGCCTATAGAAATGATACTTTTATGGAATGTTAAAGGGGCAAGAAACCATACTTTTAGGTGCTACTTTTCTTCTTTGATAAAATAGTATGATCCTAACTTCATAGATTTGGTTATTCAAAAAATTTTTTTTTAAAGGCAATGATCTGGTTAATGCTTAAGGTTTTACTAGAGGTATTTGGTTGGTGTGGAATGTTGATTCGATGTAGCTACAAGTTATTGGTGCATATTCTTAATTCATTCATACCCATATCATTCTTAAATCTAGTTAGCAATTTATTTTTACTAAAATCTATGTGATGTCATTGCCTCTTATTCGTGATGAATTATAGGATGATATACTTATAATTGTAGATGTAACACTTCTTCATTTGAAACATTGATTTCAAAATTTATATTTTCATAGAAATAAATTCATATTATTTTAATGTTTATTATATCTTTTAAAAGATTCAAACCCCTATAAAAAATTTAAATTATTTATTCAGTATTCTTTCTTACGATCTTGAGTTTCATGAGAGCTTCAAACCAATTTTAGCCTTAAACTATTTCTAGAATTTTCTTTAATGTGTATGTTTTAATTATTCATATTTTTCTAATTCTCATAAGCTCTTACAAAATTCCAAATCAATTTTTTGTAAAAAAGGCACTATCTATCTTATCGATATGCCTTAATTATATGTTTTAAGCATCAAAAAGCCCTTTTTGGTTATCTAAACTTTACAAAACCTCAAGGATCGTTGTATTTTAGTGTTATTGAGATCAAAATAATTTTAAAATGTTATATTATAATTTTTAAAATTTTTTATACTTATTTAAAATATTGTTGGACATAATAAATCAACAAAAAGGGGGAAAATAAATCAATTGTATCATTTCATTCCTAATCAGAGTGATTGTGATCCTTCCATTTATTATTATTATTTTTCCTCGGGGTTGGCTCCACCTTGTTAGTTATAGCAAATTTGATTGTTGATTCCTTTAAGCATAAGTTTACCCTTTTACTCTTTAACCTTATCTAACTTATCTTATTTCTTTCTTATGTGTGTGGTCTTCTACATGTCGAGTAAGTCTCTCTTTATGTTGGGTTTGATATTATGATAAATATCTTTTGAGCACTAGCCTCCATTAAACCACATATTCCTACACGGGTTGCAACCTGTGATCCATTATCACTTAAGTCTTCTAAAATTTCCTTACACCTAATACTTCGTTCTTATCCCTTATCATGTTATCTTTTCTATTCTCTTTATCCCCTATACCAAATTCTCATCTCCTTTCTCCTCCTCCTGTGTGACACTTTTCTACCTCATTTTTCCTGTGATTCTTTAACTCCCATATTCTATATTCCTTTAATATAGTCTTTGGTTATTTTGTTTTTCCCATAAGAAAATGAGTTAGATATTAGGTTCATTGTGAAGATTAATCCTTGTTCTACTTGATTATTCCTCTTTCTTTGAAGGATGTAAGCTTATGTAATCCTATGTTTTGAAGGTTTTTTTTAAGGGAGATTTGATTTTATCCTTT
Organism: Tamarix austromongolica; assembly: GCA_039764185.1. Taxonomy (NCBI): domain Eukaryota; kingdom Viridiplantae; phylum Streptophyta; class Magnoliopsida; order Caryophyllales; family Tamaricaceae; genus Tamarix; species Tamarix austromongolica. The sequence goes on along the minus strand of CM077816.1, from coordinate 72,391,334 downwards.
TCAAAGGTTTTTTGCTCTTTCATTTAAGTTTGGGAATGTAATTTATTCTTTAGATGGTAGACATTGTGGTGATTTGTTTTTTTTTGGTTGAAATAACAAGCTTTTTTTTTCTTTCTTCATGTGTTGATTTTGAGTCTACTTGGGTAACCTATTGTTATGTTAATTATTGCATATTTTACTAGTGGATTTATTAGGCGTTTTAGGTTAAATTTGATATATAACATGCTTAAGTTTGATTTAGGTTTGTTTTGGTTGAGGTTTGAGCACTTCATTTTTTGTTACTTTCATTTGTTTGATGGTGTTTATCATGTTCAAATTACTAAGTATGCAAATATTGTGACTTATTTCCAATCATATAAAGTTTTAGTGAAAAATCATGACTTAGGACACTTTAAGGATAAACGTGTCTTTTTTACATGTTCTAAATCTTAGTTTGCTAATTTGTGAATTCTAATGTGTTATAATCATGTTAAGCATTTTCATATTAAGTTTTGATAACTTTTGGTAATTGTTTAGTATTGTTGGCTATTTTTCTGAGTGTTTGGAACAAGTAAGTGAATAATAGGAAAAGTAATGAATAGAAGGAATATTAATGAATAGTAATAAACAAATAATTTCCTAATTTTAATTGAGATTAGGGTTAATATGGTAAATTTGATCTAAAGGCTTGGTTAGAATTACCTTAGGGGTTATTGGTTGATCATTAACCATAATTATTAACTTTGAACTTCAGAATAGTAATTGAGTGTGAATAATTAATTAACATGAATAGTAGTTTTCAACACCAAAAAATTATTAGCTTTTTCCATATTGACTCTTGGTATAATTTGACCTTTCCCGTTGACTGTAAATAATGATTTTTTTCTAAAATTGGCATGTGACTTTATTTTATGGAGTTATGATCTATCATATCAAAAATTTCTCTCTAAAAGAAGTATTAAATATATTTCTTATATTCCATGAAAATTTAACAAAAATGGTATTGCAGTGATCCTTGTGGTTATGATTGGATTTGGTAAATTGGTTAAGTGTGGATCTCGGTATCCATGTGTGTTTGTTATGATAAACATAAATAAAATACTAATGATGTAAAGTGAAAGAAATCGATTTAAGAATAGGGTACTCTTTAAGGTTAACTACCCTAGAGATGAGGTGGGAGCCCTTGATTAGTTGATGGTTTGTTAGGTGCCTCAACATTTCGACTAAAATCATAATATATTATTTTTATTTCTTTGGATTTCTTAAAGGGTATCAATACTTAATTATTAGATGGCCTAGGATGGGTGGGTATTATGGTGTATTATGTATACCGCTATATCAGGGTATCGCAGTATCCTTGAGTTACAAAGTTAAAGAGTATTATATTATATTATATGTTCCCATATGATCGAAGCACATTATGTATCTCCTCAAGTTGTCTTTATATCCTCTTAAGTAATAAAAAAGAAATGAACATATAGAGTTGGCTTGATAGTTACATTATGTGCATTACCCTTGTTAATGAAAATGGTTCATGTGGTAGTAGTGGATTGTTGGTTGCGTCAGGATTTCTATTATTTATTATATGGTTTAAGTGGAAGTTTTATCATATTTTATATCCTTGGGTAATAAGTTCTCGATGTTTATGATTTTATGGTGTTGTATCATGCTTTTGAGATGGATTTGTGGTGTTTCATGTATGGCATATCTTGGTCTTGTGGTTGATGTTTTAACATGTGATCATATGTTATCTAAGCATGATCTTATGTTTTTTGGTGTGTTGTATTATTTTATGAGCATGATGCCTCTTTAGAGGTGTTGTTGTTTAGTTAATATGTTTATTACTAATATGTTCATTATATGGGCACCTACTTGTTCAATGAGCTGTGTACACCTTGTAGAAGTATTTTGAGGGTTCCATTTGAGGTGGAACCAGATGAGATGAGTGTGAGGATTATTTGGTGTTCTTCTCTTCTTCTTCTTTTCAAATATCTTTTGGACTTACATGTCCTTTCCTTAGGTACTTAAGCTCTTCCCTGACTTTTGAGATTCTAGAGGGTTGTGGCTCTTTTGGAACATATATGAATGTATATGACGGTTTGTAAAGTTGCATTTAACTGTCTTTACCTGATATTTGGCATAAGTTAGGTGATATACACACCTCTTTCTATGTTATATGTGGTAGTTTCAACCCTATTCCTTTTTTTTCTTTCATATTATATCTCTTAACCAAAATTTTAAAGTTGAGAAAAATAGGAATGCTACAATGGATACAACTAATATGCCCTGGTTAGTATAAGGAGATTTTAGCGATGTTGGTTCATTAGATGAACGCAAAAGTGGGATTATAAGACAAGTCAACCACTATAATTTATTCAATGCTTGACTAAACTATTGTGGGCTCACTAACTTGGGTTATTCCAACCCTGAATACACTTGGCATAGGATTGCTAGGGACAAAACAATTAGCTCTCAGATTGATTGGGTAGTTTTTTCCTCTATATGGGTCATCCTTTTCCAACTGCACATTCCTAAAACCTTATATAGATGTAATTTAATTACCATCTAGTATTACTTGATTTGATAATACATCTCATTTAATTATTGGAATCGTTTTAAATTCGAAGATGCTTGACTCTCTCACTCACATATCATCAATGTGATAGATATAGATCAAGGGATCTAGAATTCCTTAGATGACTTCCATGAATCCTTGCTTGATTGTTCTAAGAGGCTAGATAATTGGAACATACACTATTTTGGTAACATATTTTCCAAAAAGAGACACTTGCTAGCACCAATTCAAGGCATATAATGAGGCTTGAGTGATCATTCTAGTAGTAACTTCTTGAAGATAGAATCTAAGCTCATCCAAGAGTATAATGATTTATTATTACAAGAACAACTTATTTTCTTCCAAAATATAATCTTGATAAGATCACATTGATAGGTCTAAATACACACTATTTTCACTTGATGAGAGTTCATAAGCATATAAAAGCTACCATTCATGATTTAAAGAACTCAGATGGTGAGTGGGTATATGATCAGGTTCAGTTTATGGAACTGGTCACTTCTTTTTATGAACATGTATTCACTACCACACAAGTTTTAGCTTCCAAGGTCTCTCTTTCTTCATATACCAATATTTGGATGAACATAAAAGGTTAAATTTGGTAAAGGATGTAATTTTTTCATATACCCATCTTAAATAACCTTTTCATAGTATTTTATTAGCATTTTTGGACTATGGTAAGCATAAACTTGAACTACATGTTGAAGATGGCTTTTACTCTAGGTAAATTTGATTAGGAGTTCAACACAACCATAATGTTCCTTATTAATAATGTTAAACCCCCTATTCAAGTTCTATGGGCCTTTCTAATCTAGCTTACAAGGTTATCATTAGGGTGATTACACAACATTTGAGACAAATATTAGCATATATCATTATCCCAAAACAAAGAAGATTCTTACCAGGACATAAATGTTGTGATGAAATTATAATAACGCAAGAAGTCATCCATGTAATGAGGAGGAAGAAATGCAAAAAAGGTACCATGACCATGATATTGCCTATAACAAAATTTCTTAAACATTTATAGAAGATAAAATTAATGAATATGATCTCCCTCAGAAACTTATCACTCTCATTATGTTTTACATTCGCACTCCCTATATCTGAATCATTTAGAATGGGGAATTCTCTGGTATTATCCATCCTATGGTAACTATAAGACAAGGAGACTAATAGAACTCAAGGAGTCTTTGTTTTGATCTCATTTTAGGGTATGTTTTCATGCATTTTTACCAATCATGAGGCTATAGGGTATGACTTCCTATCAATTTTTCCCACCCTATAGGGTTGCAGTGCTTAGGCAAAGGGGAAAAAAAATAATTTGCATTCTAAATTCCCTAACTTTGTATCATGTAATTGACCTATGATTGTTTGTGACATTGCTAAGGAAAATATAACTTTGGTATTACTAGGATATCTCATGAGGTGGAGCAGTAGAACATACCAGTATTCAAAAAACAAGAAGATTCACCCTATGAGGCAAGAAAAAGGAGGCTACTACGCTGAATGAGATACTATAACTATCAAATAGGGACATAAAATAATAATGACCACCGTTATTGAAGGCCATAAGAAATGCGAATAAAGGGGAAAGGGGATGATAGAAAGAACTGGTGTAACTGAGGAGCTAATAAGAGAAAGGAGATGCAAATAGAAGAATTACTAAGCCATTGACTATAGGAGGAGGAGGAAGCCAACATTGAGCTGAAGTATGTGTGCTCATCCCTACTTCCCAATTTTCTTATCCCTTTTTCTATTATGTATTCTATTTGATGTTATGAGATCAACATAAGATAGATATATTTTGTGCACCATGATCTAATTGATCCTAATAATGTAATTGCCTGAATGCTGTAGTGATTTTCATGTTGAATGGGTATTTCACTTGATTATTTGCATGATTTATGTTGTTTAATGTTGGCCACAATTTGTACCTACACAACCTTGTGAATACCAAAAGGGATAAGAAGGGTTTATTATGTTAGAATCCTCTCCCCATAAACATTTACTCTGGTAGTTTCTCACCTTGTCAATTCTACTTCAATTATTTTTACTTGATATCTTGAGTCAACTTGATTTTCCCTTCTTATTGCCAACATTGAAATACCTACCAATTTTTCTCAGTATCCATTATAGTAGTAATTAGGACTTGTGAATATTATGTATTTCCTATACTCTACCTTGATAGTGTGGTACCTCCTAATCTTTGTGGGATGATACTCACTCTCTTTATATTAATTGGAATAATTGTGCATACTTGCTCAATATGGTGCATAATTTCATACCATATGAGCACACTCCAATCCACATTAACCCACTAGGGATTAGATCTCATCCTAAATTTTTGTTATGTTCATAGAACAAGTAGCCCACATTATCAAACAAGTTGTGTTTAGAAGACATTGGGAACCCATTATAAGAACCAAAGAAGGTACTAAGCTCTCTCATTCTTTCTTCATTGATAACCTAATGTTATTTGTATAGGCTTCTACTTCTCAATTGGAGGTGGTTATTGATTGTCTTAATAAATTTGAAGTTACAGCATATCGAAAATTAAACAAAGAAAAACCATCTATTGTTTTTTCTCATAATGTGTTGAGACACAGTCAATGAGCAATTACTAGATTAGCTAGTTTAGACCATGTTGAATCTCTGGGAAAATACTTGACCACTAGCTTACCTTCTGAGAGGAAATCTAAATCCTTCTTTGTGATGATTATTGTTAAAGTAAGAAGGAAATTGTTCAATCGGAGACCTAAAGCATTCTCTTTCATTAGACATACTACCTTGGTGAAGTTAATCATTAAGATGATCCCGACCTACCATATGCAATCTGTTATACTTCCTGTGGGTGTTGATAATGAACTAGATTATCTCTAGATATCTTTTATTTGGGGTGGTAATAACTATCATTGAAGAATGTATCTTGCTAAGTGGGAGTTGTTTTACCAAAGTAAAGATTAGGGTTGTTCATGTTATCCGATATCTGCTTATTTGATCCGATATTCGAAGCGATCCGATCCAAAAAAGCAAATAACCGATCTGATTTTTTTTTTCAAATCAAATATCCGATCCGGTCAACGAAAAGTCAAACAAACCAAATATCCGATCCAACAAATACAAATAATATCCGATCCGAAGAAAAACATTTATACATTTTTTTATTTTATATATAATTGTATATAAATAAATTTATATGTGTCTGTGTATAATTTTTACTTACTTTATTTATTATTTGAGGAAAAATTTAATTTAATTGAAATTATATTTTTAATACAATCCCTTTTTAGATATTTATAAAAATAAAAATACTCTACATACCGATAGACTCCATCCACTCCTTTCTTATTTTAGTTTTAACATTTGATATTTGTTGAGTAAGTCGAATATTTGCTAAGCGAATCGAATATTTGCTCAACATTCGCTCAAAAAATCGAATAATATGAAATATATTTATCATTTGGTAATTTTTTATATATTTGAAATTGCATTCGGATAACATCGGTTATATTTGATATCCGATGATATCCGATCCGAAAATTTAAATATCCGATCTTCCAGATATCCGAAGTTTCAAATCAAATATCAAATATCATTTTTAGATATTCGAAATTTCAAATATCCGACAATCAAATATCTGAAATATCAGATATTTGAACCGTGAACAGCTCTAGTAAAGATAGTAGAGATTTGAGACTTCGGTTTATGAAGTCAACCAATATGGCATTACTACTAAATTGTATAGGAAATTCTCATGAACAAAGAACCAATATGGGCCAAAAATTTTGAGATAAAAATATAAAATTGATAGCAATTTATGGTTAAGTGCCTTCTATGACCAACCTTCACAACTTTGGAAGAGTGTCATTTTGTGTTTAATTTTTCTCCGAAATAGGCATCAAATGGTGTGTTTGGTTTATACAACAAGCTTCCCTCAAGATATACCATTAGGTTGGTGGTGGATAGTTAAGTGAAACAACAAGAGATACAATCCCCATAGATAATATATATAAAAGGGTATCTAATTATGTTAATGAGGATGGTATGTTCTTGATGGTTATATTTCCAACAATACCTTTTAGCAAGAAAATTAGAAAAAATCATAGTGGTTCTATTTATGGTAATTCCCATATTTTATCTAACCCTGATCCCAAGTAATTAATATCCTAACCTAATTCTAATCTCAGAAATTTAATATTTTTACCTCATCCTAATTCCTTAATCCTACATCTAAAATTAATCCTAGTATTAGTTTTGGATGATTAGTATTTTAACCTTAAATTAACCTAGATGATTTATAAATTAATTTTACTGTAATTTCCTAATCTAAATTTAACCTAATTAAAATGCTAACCCTAAACCCTTTTCCTTCTTTTCCCTTGTCCCTTTTCCTTTTCCTTCATTTTTTATTTTCTTATCTCCCTATCCTGATATGTTTATTCCCTCTTTCCTATTCAAGCCATGCAAACCCCTTCCCCACTAGATTCCTTGTTTCCTTTCCCAACCCCTACATCTGCATTGCCCCTATACCCTAGCTTGCATCACCAGAAGGCATTCCTTGCTCCTCCTTCCCCAAACCTCAGTCAAGCCCACCCATGCCAAATCCCTATACCTCACACCTTTTACGTGACCCTCAACCCCTATTCTCTTATAAATACCCCCTCTCCCATCCCACTTTCTTTACTACTCACACAAGCCCAAGACCACCCTCATCCTTCCCTCAACATTTTTGTGTTTTGTGTGTCATCCGTTTATCATTTTTCCTTCCATAAAACTTTGCCATTCTCCCTCTCTTCACACTGTGAATTAGCCTCAACATGATCCACCTAATTTTCTAATCTTTATTTCCATGAACAACTCACACAACAACCCTCCCCAAATCATATAAACCTCATGTTGCACCCCACCACCAAACTAGCTTACCCTCACGTTACACCATCCACCAAAATGCCACAACTTCATGCTACTCCACCCCACCAAGGTGAGATATTCATGCTACTTATAACACCTCAACGTGAGAAAATAATGCATCAATCCCTTATTTGTGTGATTCACTCATGCTACCTCCCCCTTGGTTACACCAAATTCTACCATAAACAGCTTGAGCCATACGTACCTTGGTTTATTTAAGTTTTGCTCTATTCTTCACCCTCCTTTACCTTAGATTTTCCTTGTTTTTTTTTTCTTAAGTCCCAATTTTTTTCTTGATTATTAGGTGGTTTTCTAGTGGTCTTGGAAGAGAAATCTTAGGGTTATACAAGCTTAGAGATCGGAGAAGCTTTTAGTAAGAATACACGTTGTAACTAGGGTTTTGTGTGTAACGTGTATTTTTGTATGAAACGTCATGTTTGGTATTTTTATATGTATATTCTTATGTTGGTAATGTTGTGGTATCAAATATATGGAAAGTGATAATATGTGAAGAGCATGAGCTAATATGTTATTATTGCGATATATCTCTTTTTGATACACTAAGTGTGTTAGTATCACTTATGGTATTTCAATGTGGTTTGAATAGTTATGGAAAGTGGTTAATTAATGGGGTTAATTATTTTCATAATGACATATATTGGAAGATGAAAATCATTCATATTGGGATACTTAGATTTTTTTTATGAAAATAAGGGCATTTTAGCTATCTTAAGGGCTTTTTGGTTAGTATGGATTAAATATGAAATATTTGGTATTTTAAGGTTTTTATTGGTTCAAAATATTTTAAATGTATAATATGGATTATTTTTAGTAATTATGAGTGACCTAAGTCCCATAAAATAAGAAAATAGCATAAATTGGGAATAATAACCTTAGAGGTAGGTCATTATCACATGTGTAAAATTCTAAAGTTAGAACTTGATTTTTTGATATGCTGCTAATATTTTTATTTTAGGCACTCCATTTCTAATTCAATTCACTCCTCACCCTATGCATTTATCATTCTCTCTCTTTTCCCTTGTGAAAGTTCCTAAGTGTTGGACATTCTCCACTTTTCTTCCCTTTTCTTCTATGCTAAAAAATAGAGGCTTATCTCTCATTTCTTGTCCTTTGGTTGAATTATTGTCTCTTATTTCTTTTCCTAATCTTATATTTAGTTCTCCCTTGTTTCTCTTAATCAAGGAATGATTAAGGTTTTGAGAAATGTTGAAGATTCTAGCTTATTTCACCTCGGAACCTCTGTTTTCATAAAAGGTTTAGTTATGGCATTTTTCTTATTCTTCTAATTTTATTTTATTAATTTTGGTAAAAATATTTTTAATCATTTTGATTCTTGATTCTCTTAGGGATCGAGATATTGGTAGACAACCATCAAGTTAGAAGTATTTTGTGCTTGAAGAGTTGTTTGGAGGTAAGACATTCTTATCTTTAATATAAATAAGGCCTTTTGTTGTTTGGTGTGGCTACATGTTTCTTGGTGTATTTTTGAGTTGTGCATGATTTAATTATATTATTGGATTCGAGCACATGGTAAAGTTTTCTTCGTTGAAGTTTTAAGCATGCTTTGAGTTCCTTATTATTATGAATAATTTTGGCCGTTTTGAGCATGATTTTGTTAAGTGTCAATATTACCATGTACTCATGTGATTCTATGTATGTGGTATGTCTTTTTATGTTTTTTATGACATAGAATCATGCTAGGATTAATATAGTAAATTTAGGTGATGTTCTACCCAGACCAGTTCCTCGGTTTGGGATTTTTGATTGGCTAATTGTGTGATTGGCCCATTTGTTTGATGAACCAGTCGACCAGTTCCTACTAGCAGTTGATCGGTTTGCCAAACCCATTAAATGGTTGCCTTGTGACCAGAGTCGTCTGGTCTCTATTCAGACCCATCCACCAATTTGGTCAAACCCATCAATTGGTTCCTATGAATAGTTGATTAGTGGGACCAATCAGTCAACTGGTTCCCTAATGTTATTTTCTATTTAGGTTTGGTACAACCAGACTAGTCGATAGGTTCCAAGGATTGATTGACCGGTTTGCCTGTATCTTTCCATAATTGCATTTAATTTATTGTTCTTACTTTGGGACTTTTATATTAATGTTTTCATGTAGTTATAACATTTTATTCATGATTCCAATCATGTTTAACCTAAATTTAATATAGATAAAAATGATGATATTCGGAATTGATTTAATTAAGTTTGGCGTCTGCTCTAAACACCTAATTGGTAGCTTATATGCCTTATGATGTGTTTGGTGTTATCATTTGAAAATACCCAATTTGGATATTAATGGAATTAATTTTTGATTTATTATATCCTTGGTAATTAATAATTAATGGATTAAGATTTGTTCTAGCCTTTTTCTCTGACTCTCAGTGTAGCTAGCCGTGAGTTAGTGGTTGGTTTACCTTGTGTTTTTATCTTTTCACTTAGTACCTATTTTCTTCTCTATTGGGTTGTAGTTGGAAGGGGGTATGCACATATCTTTGAGGTATAGGATTATACTATGGCAGACCGGCATGACATTGGTGTCCAGTATGGGTAGGTGAGGTATCCCATTACAAGTCCCCTAACACTTCATATTATCCATTTCTTAGGCATGTGTGGTATCACAACTTTTTAGTCCTCACAGAGAAGACATTCAAGGTGTGGTGGGTTAGGTATCCCAATACAAGCTCCCTTTATGTACTCTAACCCTGTGTAGTGGGTGTTATATCCTAATATGTGTTAGCCTTCGCGGCATATGCACTCTATGTGTGGTGATGTGGTATCCTAGGAGAAAATCCCCTTCGATGTATCATGAACCCATGTGGTGGGTGTGGCATCTCATTATATGTATATGTTGCCGTGACTTTTGTTCATAGTAGAGAACTTGGTGTGGTAAAAAAAATTATCTTAATAACTAGAATATATGTGGTTATTAAAGGAATATTATTATAATATGGTTTACATTATATGATTTTAATTCATGATTTGTATAAGTATTCTTCCATGATTTCCATGCAAGCGTGCCTTGTTATATTGCTATCATGAGATAGCATGATTTATTATGTTAGTATGCTTAGCACCATGCTACTATAGGACTTCATTATATACCATGAGCCCTTATCATGTTTTAGATAGTTTGTTTTACTAGTACTTAACTGTACTAATACTACGATTGTGTGGTCACTGTAATGATTCGACTTTGGGTCTAATGAGCATATGACAATTTGTAGGGTTATGATTCTCAACTAGAGTATGTTGAGGATGATACCATGGACTAGTACCTTGCCATTTCTTGGGGTTCGAGAGTTACATTCTCATTTAGTTAAGAGTTAGGCTAACCGATTAGATATACTTATTCCCACTATGTTGGGATACTTTTGGTTTTTTCTAGTCATTTAAACTATTGGTTTTGATTCCTATATTTGGATTTTGTAAACTCTCACACTCCATTCTATCTATATTATCAGTATTCCCATCATTGTTATTATTAGTATTGTTGTATTATTAGGCGAGCATCATTATTCCACAGTTTTTCTATTTTGCCTTTCATTAGGTGTAGGTTATGTAATGATCACACCTCTCTCATGGTTGATATGGTGGTAACGTTACCCATATTTTCTTTTAAAAATGCTTATGTATTATCTTTAAAATGAAAATTTTTTATTTAAAATTTGGGGGTGTTACATGTAAACAATAAATTATGCAGTTTGATCACTATTATATTACTCATGCTTTTAGAGAAACTAATTATGTTACTAATGACTTGGCTAGATTGGGTCATGACTTACCCTTTGGAATCCAATTATTTTTCGTTCTGTCTAGGGAGATAAGGCATATTTTTTATTTTAATTTAGTGAGGAATGATCTACCACACAGTAGGCCTTGGGTGATCTTATACACTTCTACTTGTTTGCTCTTGGGTTCTTACCCTTGTAATGAATGGGGAAAAATCATTCTTGATTTACTCATATGTTTTGAAAGTTCATGATTATTCCCATCATTCGATGCCAAACTTAGAAAACCCAAACACACAACTAATAAAATCAATTTAATAAGAGAAATAAGCTAGGTAGTTCAATAAAGAGTAAGGTAAATACATACTTTCTTTTGTTGTTTCAATTTAGTGAATGTATCTTATAATTCAACTATTTGAGCGATAGAGATTCAAACGTGGTTGTGGATGATCTAAGAGATGAGGTGGTTGATTTTTGGAAAAATGAGTGAGAATGAATGTGTTATTATGGTCCTTTTATTTCATTGGAAGCAAATTATTTTTATGGTTTATTTGGATTGGAGTGAATTAGTATAACACTATGAATTTTCATAATCTTATTTTTTAACGCCTAGCCTTTTATCTAAAATCTAATCCTTAAATCTTAGCTTAATTATTTTTTGTTAAACTTTAACACACAAATCCAAATAAAATTATATTAATTATTTTGTCTTTTTTCTTTTATATAAACCCACCCTAAACCGATAAATTTGTTCCTAGTTTATTTTTCTAACTAGATACCCTAAACCTGAATAAATTAATTTTTACCCTAATCCAAAATCTAAACATAATTCTAATTCTAACCCTAAACTTGTAACACCCCCAAAATTCACTACTAAAAAATTTCGTTAATTAAAAGGAAATTAGCTGAAGCAAATTAATAAACTGTGAACTTTGGGGATATTACCGCCACGCTTAGTACCAGACTAGTTCACTTCTACCGTTCCAGTACCAAGTGCTAAGGATAAAAGGTAAAATACGATTTTACGAGAAACTTAAGCATATGTGAATTAGAGAAGCGCAGTAAACACTTTACGAGAGAAAAAATTCAACAACGGTGGTTACAAAATAACAAATACATTGAATTTAAAGGAGATAAATCAAAACCCTAGAATTTCCGGACAGTACCTTACGCTCTTTCCCGAGAGCCCACTTGAATAGCACCTGAATACAACCTGTAAGGGGTACTGCCCATTGAATAGGCAGGGGCCCCACGAAGTGAACCCTTCAGTACTACGGTACTGAGTAACCCTTTAAAAACGCACTTAAAAACAGGTATGCATGTAACACATGAAATACTACTATATTCATACATAACCATAGGTGTAAACATGATATCCAGATCCATTTATTCACACATCCAACAATTTGATCAGATATTAATAGCGTATACGTAACATTCACTTTCGTACATTCGCGTACTTAACAAGTCAACCAAATATTAATAGGCCATAATGAGTAATCGATACTTTTAGGGCCTTAAGGCCATTAGTCCATCATTAATCAATCATCTCGGATTTTAAATGTCCATGTGAGTGCGGGAGCCCCACTATTATAGCCGGTGGACTGGAAATATATACAGGGCAAAACGCTCCTGGCCACTATTATTCGCCGGTGGGTCGGTCTCCAGGGCAGAACGCTCCTAGCCACTATTATTCGCCGGTGGATCGGTCTGGCCCCGACTCACAAGGTATTCCACTATAAGTGATTAGTATCTTCCCCATATCTTATCAATTTTACGTTTGGTTTGCTGAGCACGAAATCCCCCACTATTATAGCCGGTGGACCGGAAATATATACAGGGCAAAATGCTCCTGGCCACTATTATTCGCCGGTGGGTCGGTTTCTAGGGCACCCCGGCTACTAGCCACTATTATTCGCCGGTGGACCGGTCTGGGCCCGACTCAGCATCTTCCTCTTTAAGTGATTAGTGTCTTAAATGTATCTTATTTGGAAGTATTCCACCCTTGACATGCATGGCTAACTATATCCACACTTATCCTCCTAGGAGGGCCCGTCCCATATCTTGAGACTTCTACACCTCCTAACTCGGTTTTCTCCAAAAACCCTAACTCAAGCCTATGTGGCCCATCCTTCTCTGTCGTACACATCCCGACTATTTCAACACCCCACACGTCACGACCCTTAGATCCAACCCTCACGTTCTACCCCACTCATTCTCTTTTACTTTTATTATTTTCTTTTTCTTTTCCCACCTCCTCACATTAGGGTTTCTTCATAAACCCTAGTTTGGTCTCCTACGCACCCTTATACTGTCCCATGTACTATTTTTCGCCCGAAGCTCCCAGACACCCAAACAAAACTTCTGTTACCTTCCTCACGTCCCAAGGTAACTTTCCATACGTAAAGTCTGCCCCCATGCAGACTCTAACCATCTCATGCAAATCCTAGTTTCTTCCATACCTACATTAGCCAACTTACTTCCCCATGGTCATCTTTCTCTCTCATTACTCTTTTTCATGCCTCTATACCCGATTACCACATTAATTATCCTAGCATGCATGTCCCTAAGGGCCACATCATATCACATCACAAAATATAGCATATCCATATCAGCACATACCAAAAGGGGCACATGAACACACCTTGGTTCCAAGCCATGCCACACGTGAAAAAATTAAGATAATAACATGTAGAACTCGACATAAAATTATATAGGGCATCCAAGGCATGTAGGACATATAGCACGCATTCGACTTTAGCTACACCCTTACTCGGTTTAGGTTACCGAGCTATCTTTCACATAAATTAGGCCACTAAACGCCCTTTATAATCGTTACCCTTAATATATTTCCCATTTAGTTGGTTAGGTTACTAATTTGCCCTTTTTCATTTACTATAATTAATAAATTATCCTTGAGTTCGTCAAATTACCAAATTACCCTTCCTCCTTATCCTAATTATCAAATTAATCCTTTATTTAGTTAATTACTAAATAAACCCTTTATTTAGTTAATTACCAACTTACCATCCTCTATTATCAATTACCAACTACCCTACTCCGTTATCAAAATTACCAAATTACCCCTAGTTGGTTAAATTACCAAATTGCCCTTTTATATGATCATAATTACCAAACTTTCCTTCATCAAATTTACTAAATTACCCCTTGGTCATTTAAATTACCAAATTGCCCTTTTTAATTGTCATGCTTACCAAAGTACCTTACTCCATTATTACATTATCAAATTACCCTTTAGTTATTTAAATTATTATTTTACCCTTCTCAATTACCAATTTACTCCCTTCAAATTTCCACTTTTACCTCTTTGATTTACAAAATTACTGTTTTACCGTTTTACCTTCAACTTTACCATTTTACCCCTTAACTCCCAAAAATTACCACATCGCCCTTTTACTTATAAAATTTCCTTTTATCCTTAATTATGAAATTACTATCTTACCTCTTTTAATTTCCAAATTATCATTCTGCCTATTAATCACAAAATTACTACCTTACCCTCTAATTATAAAATTACAATTTTACCCTTTTATTACCAATTACCAAATTGCCCTTTTATTACAAAATTACCAACTTGCCCTTTTATTACAAATTACCAAATTACCCTTTTATTACAAATTACCAACTTGCTCCTTTTATTATAAAATTACAAAATTTCCCTTTTATTATAAATTACCAAATTTCCCCCTTTTATTACAAAATTACAAAATAGCCCTTTATTACAAATTACCAATTTTCCCTTTTGTTACAAAATTACCAATTTATCCTTCCATTTACAAATTTACCATCTTACCCCTTATTACTCCACTTATATTAAATTATTATTATTATTACTACATAAAATATTAACTTTAATCCCTCATTTTCAACTCTTATAATTAATGTAACATCATTAGCACCCATATATATTCTAGGCCATAATCTTGTACAAGATATATTAATAAAATCCCCTAAGGCTCATGGAATACTAATCATACATTAAGATCACAATAGCATCATACAACATAGGTAATACTTAACATTTTCATTAATAACCAACTTCTACCTTAACCATATCTCCAAACATAGCACATAATCTGTCATACTTCCTTTTCATCAACCAACACAAGAAAACATATATAATATATTAACAACATATATCAAGCATAATACACATTAAAAATACCTAATGTGCTAACATACGCTAATCCATGAGTTTATGCGGGATTTAACGATTACCTCAGTTTTCGCAAAAATGAACCTTACCGGTATTCTGGTTAAAGGTCCAAGCTTTGATTACCAAAACACATACCTAAAAATAATATAAGGATTTATTACACTAGAAACAATAAAATCAAGGCATAAAACTTTATAATGCTTAATTAATCAAATAATTAAGTTAAAATATAATTATACCTTAAAATTAGTAAACAAATAGGTCAAGAAACCCAAAAACTCATGTTGCTAATGCAGCATGAGCTACATGAAAATAAATGGGGAGGAGGGGCTCGAAGGAAGGGTGAAAATAGGAGGGATATGCATTTTTAGATTGGTGGTTTGGGGCTAGAAAAGAAGGTGGTTGGGGGAGGATTTAGGGCAAGGGAAGGGTACAGAGGTGGAGAGGGGGTGTAGGTGGTGGTCGGGGATGGGTTGATGGCGGATAAGGGTGGCGGTGGCGGTGGCAGCGAAGCCTTGAAGGTGGAGGCCGAGGAGGGAGGTCGAGATGGGGCTAGCGAGGAAGGAAAATGGGGAGGAAAAATGAAGGCTTTCGGGTGACGGTTTCGACCAAAGGAGGATTGGGGATGGTAGAGGGGGTTTCAGGGAGTAATAAGGTGGCTCAGGTGGTGGCAGAAGCAGCGGGACGGCGGCGGAATGAGGCGTTGCAGGGCGGTTGCCGATAAGGGGGTAAAGAAGAGAAAAAGAAGGGAGGAGGAGGAATGGGGATGCAGGGTGGCTTGGTGGGGGTTGTGGTGGCTCGAGGGTGAGGTAGAGGGTGGCAGGAGGTGGTTTCGGTGGTGGTTGAGGTGGCGACAGCAGTGGATATTGGCGGCGAAACAAAAACAGGGGAGAGAGGGGAGGAGAAGAAAGGAAAGAAGAGAGGATCGGGGGAAGGAATTTTGGGCTCGAAAACTGCCCGAATGGATCAGGAAAGGAAGAAGAAAAAGGATAAGGAGAGAGAGGAGGGGATAGGGGCTCGGGGATGGCGTTAGGGTGGTAGGGGAATGGAGGTTGCAGGGAGAGGGAGAGAAAGGTGACGGTAGGGAGAGGGAGAGGGAGAGGGAGACAGGGGTGGTGGGACCAGTATGGCCGGAAAACGACGAGAATGAGAGGGAGGGAGACAAGGGAGGTCAACGGGGGAGAGGGAGCTACAGGTCGGGTGGTGAAATTAGTGGAGGAAGGCTGGGATTATTGCTGGTGATGGTGGAAGAAGAAAGAAAGAAGAAGAAAGGGTCGGGGTGCTGCTGAGCGTAATGGGTGGACCGGTCGAAGGAAGAAAAAAAAGAAGCAAACTGGTCGAGGAAGAAAGAAAAGAAAGGAGGAGGGGGGTGGCCGACGCGACGTAGGAGAAGGCAAGGGGACTGGGCCTGCGGCCCAGCATGCAGGGGGAGATAGTAGGCTGGCGGCGGCCCAAAGAAAGGAAAAAAAGGAAGAAAAGAGAAAAAGAAGAAAAAGGAGAAGGAAAAGGGAAAAAGGAAAAAGGAAATGAGGGATGGAATAAATAATTTAATTGATAAAATAATAAAATAGAATAATTTTGGGTAATAAATTAATTTAATAATTTAATTTAAGATAATTAAAATATAAGGGTTAAAAAGGATAGTTTTTTGTAAAATAAGGGTTTAAATTTTTATTTAAATAATAAGAGTATAATAAAATACCAAAATATTTATTTTAATTTATTAAATATTTATACCCAATTTCATACACTCAAAAATCCATAAAATAATTAAATTAAAAATATTTAAAAGATAATTTATGCAAAATAAAATTTATTTATTAAAATATAGGCTTTTAAAAATTCGGGGGATTACAAAACTAATTTTTCCTTTTTTTCTTTTTCTTTCTTTTCTATCCCCCCTTTTCCCTTTTCTTTTTTTTTTCTTTTTTCTCCTTCTCTTTTCCTTTTCTCCTTATCACTCAGTGCACCATGTACACACTCTTCTTTCCCTTACCAACCAATCAGTTTCTTTCCCCTATACCCCATGTTCACCTCTCGACTTTTATTTCCCCTTCAAGCCAAACACCCCCGTTCTCCCCCCTTTGTGTGCATATGTTATTTTTCCTCTCTTCCCATCCATGCATACTAATCCTTGCACACCATCAACTCCCCTACACTCTTATTTAGTCCTTCCCTTGAACCAAACAAGTGACACCCCTGTCCCCCTTCACCTATGCTTACCTTTAATCGCCCCAGTCTATGATGTCCTTCCTCTGTAACTTAAATCCATACCTCTTCTCTACATTTGAAAAATTTTGCCCTTAACCATCCGTATATACACATACATATGTAATCCTCTTTATTTTTTTCAATCCCATCTCCCTACTCCTTGATCCTTTCCTCAGCTCTGTTTGGTTTTGTCACTGCTACACCACCTTCACCAATGATAATACTATCACAACCTACACTCTTCTTCTTCTTCCTCCTCCTCCTCCTCATATCCATCACATGTCCCATCTTTCTTCCTTCTCCTAGCCTGGTTCTATTTCTATATGTGTTGCACGTCTATGCGCCACCTACACACAACCATGCTCTTCTTACATGCCCAACCCATGTCCTTACTACACCTATGCCCATCATCACATGCCCATCCCTTCCACACATGCCCTACTCATTTCTTACTCTGTTGTGTCACAGGTCTTTTTGCCTTGCCATCACCTTCTTCCCATCATCCTTCTTTTACATCAAGCCAACAACCATCAACACCACTCAACCTTCCCTTTATGTCGTTGTTCTCCATCATCAAAGCCTAGCGCCCTCTCCTCCCATTTGTGTGTCACCCATGCCCCCTTTTTTTCATTGCCACCTTGAGTCAGCACCACCATCCTCTATTGCCACTAGCACACCACCATGCCAACCATCATCTCCTTCAGCTGGAATACCCTCGTCTCTTCTCCTCACTACAGCTCCTTCCCTCATGCTTGGGCTCACATTGCCCACGCAGCTTGAGTTGGCAATTTTATCCCCTTTTTGCAACCTAAGGGTATTTTGATAATTTATTAGATTAATTTTTTAATAGAAAGTATTATTTTATTGATAAAATATTAATATGGTCAATGTGATATTATTTTTAGGTACAAAGGGTTGATTATTTGAGCCTAATAAATTTTAGTGGGTTCTCTAAAAATTTTACTTTTGCCGAATATTAGGTAATTCTTATACTTTAATAAAATTTTAGGCATTGCATGATATCACATTAGATTTTTCATGTATAAATTTCATTAAGTATGTTTGTCAAATTGAAATTATTTGACTAATAATCCTAGTACAAAATTTGGTAAAAATGAGCATGTTAATTTATGAAAATTATTATGTATACGAAAGGATGTAAAAATGAGTTTAATGTTGGAAAATAAATTGTGTATGTCAGGTATGTCTAATATGATAGGTTGAGCATGTCTAGACATATTTTTAGCATAATTATTACTATTGTGTGCCTCAGAAGTAATTTGGTCATTTACACACATCGTAATATTTGCTCTAATAAGAATGTCTAATATCTCTTAATTATTGTTAAGTATGGAGGTATATGATTTGATGTTTTAGAAATGCATATTTTTGCATCATAATCATGATTATTATTATTATTATTATTATTATTATTATTATTATTATTATTATTATTATATTCTCTAGGGGTATTCTGGTCATTTTAAGCGTATTATGATAATTATTTTGATAAGAATGTCTAATATGTATTATTTATTATTAAGCATGTAAATATATGATTTGATATTCTAGAAACATATGTTAGAGTTTTATGTAGAAAATTATGTATAAGGGTAAAATGGTCACTTGGCATGCCTAGTAATTTATTTTTATATTTAATAATTTAATTATTATATTTTATCCTTTTAATTCCAAGTTAATAAATAAAATAAGATCAATGTTGGGAACGGATGATAATGAGAAAATTATAGCTTCAAGGGCATTTTGGTCATTTTTGGCTTAATGCGCCTAAATATAAATAATTAAACCTAAGATGGCCTTAGTAGATTTGTAATATTGACCCTAGCATTAACTTTGATTATGGTTATCTTGAATATTTGGAAATAAGTAAAAATATTCAAGTATGGGAGTTGGATCTATGTAATTATTGTATGGTCTCATGATCACCTTAATAAAATACTTCAAGATCAGGGATGATGAATCTTTCGGGTAGCTACTCTAAAAACATGGTTTAACCCACGATTGATTATGGATTTTTGTCGGTGTATCTTAGTGCCCTAGTCAGGACCTATATCTTACTATATATAGCTCTACAGACTTAAATAGGATATGTATACTTATAGATTAGGTGTCCTTATTGGTACCATATTGTGTCTCCTTCATGTGCCAGCACAAATAGGGTACCTTAATGTCCTTAGGTTGATAGTGGGTGGGATATTATATTATGTTGGTGCGTAGATATGATTGGTGTAACTTAGTTTCTCTAAGTTGATATGATCTCCACTCAAGTAAATAAAAATAACAAATGATTATTGTCGAATCAAAATAATTATTGGATTGATTTGGTAGTAGCCTTTGTGTGCGCTTATAGTTCGATAGTATCCTTTTTGCCTACTTGTGATGTTATAGATTTTATTAATATTGTGTCGTTGAGCCTTACCTATGATGTATGGATACTATTGGCTTTGACATTGAGATATGAGATATATGGTGAAGGTTAGGTTATTATGTTGACATTGGTTATAATCATTATTTCAAATCACATCTCTTTGATGCTTGGTTGGTAAGTTTTATTATGATATAAATAAATGAGCATGATCAACATGTGGCTTTAATAATTATCGTGTATATGATATTACTATCGTATTTTTATTATCGTATGAATATTTGAATATGTTATACCATGTCTGTTGTGATGCCTTTATGTATTCCATGCGAGATTTTAATATTATTTTTGTATAATGGGATACTCAATATTTTTGTACTGAAGGATTTATTTTTATGGATCATTACTTATTCAATAGGTAGTAGTCTTTGTAGGTTATGTTGTGATATCAGTTGAAAGCTACTGCATGGGTTAAGAGTTAGGGTTATTTGGTGTTCTACTTGGTAGCTTTGATCTAAATGTTCTTGTACTCTTGTGTCCTTCTATATCTTCTTTTTACTAAATTTTATAAACATTAACAATTGGCTTTATTTGGAATGGTATTAATTTGTGCTTTGATTATTATCTATTCTAATTCTTATAATTGTGTTGTTGGTTTAAGCAGAATAATATTTTTAGCTTTAGCACTTGGTATAAGAACGGTAAAGGAAACCAAGCATGTACCAAATGTGGCTTTAACACCCTACATTTTAATGTTTTAGCTTCCACAATTAGCTACTAAAAATGGGAGTGTTACAATTGAAGTAATATTAAAATTTAAAAAATTATTTAGGAAAAGAGAATTGAGGTAAATCTAAGTGAATTTATCAAAACATTGTTTAAATAGTATTAACATAAGTTGGATGAATGTTATTTTAACTTTGTTTGAATTGAGGTGAATGAAGGATAAATAAAAAAAAAACAAATAGAACTTGTACCTTTTTGTTAAATAAAGAACTATATTATACAAGGATAATTTTTGTCCAACCATATAAAAGTTTTATTGAAGCTTTGTAGTTTCCTTTTATCACCCCCAAATATGGGATGAATGGCACCAAATACAATTAACTCCTAAAAAAAGTCACTAAATGGGATGAACATATTCATTCAACCCTATTTATCCCAAATCAAGCAAACACTTAAGGTAATGTAGAAGACCAAAAATTATTTGCCACCCACATTAAAAATGTTAAATAGTAGCTATTGCCAATGTTGGGAAATTTTTGGGGGGTACAGCTAGAAGATATGTAAAGTTGAAGGTTTTACCATTCTGGAAATTTATATTTTGTAATCTATTACATGGTCTAGTGTCATGCAATAGGTGCTACAATACCCCTTTTTTATCTGATTTTCTTCTAATAATTTAATATACCTTTAGTTTATTAAAAACAAATACCATAGTAAGCTTTATAAATATATTTTTGATAAAAAAAATGATAAAAATTAATACATTAGTGGTGAAAGATTAGTTTCAAGTAGGATAATGGTGAAAAATTATACTGCTTGTGAAATATTAGTTTTAAGTAGAAAAATAGGAAAACATTAACTCATTAGTGAAAAATTATCATATTAGTAGTGAAATATTAGTATATTAACGGTGAAAGACTAGTACATTAATGGTGAAAAATTAGTTTTAAGTAGAAAAAAGGGCAAATATCAATTCGTTAGTGAAAGATCAATACATTAGTGGTAAGAAAATCAGTATATTAGTGGTGAAAAATCAATACATTAGTGGTGAGAGATTAGTATATTGGTGGTGAAAGATTATTTTTAAATAAGATAATGGTAAAAAAATCAGTTTAGTGATGGTGAAAAATTAGTTTAATAGTGGTAAAAGATACTTTAATGTATGATATATATTGTGGTGAAAATTCAATTCATTAATAATGAAATATCAATTTGTTGGTGAAATATGGTACTTTAGTGGTCAAAGATAATTTTTAAGTAAAATAATGGTAAAAGATCAACTCGCTCGTGAAAATCAGTTCAATGATGGTGAAAGATTAGTTTAATAACGATAAAAGATACTTAAATTTATAATGATATATAGGGTAAGGGTCACATACAAACCCTCATTAAAATACAAACATAGGAACCAATTTCATCCATTAGATTAAAATTTAATCAACAATCAAGATTTAATTAATACCTAACCCAAACTTATATCCAATCAAAATATCCGAACCTCTAAAACCCTAAATCCTCTAAACCGCAAACCATCAAAACCCTCAACCATAATCCCTAAACCCTACAAAACATAAACCCTCTGAACGTAAACTCTAAACCCTAAACCCTAACCCTAAACCCCAAACCATAAACCCTATAAACCTTAAACCATAAACCCTCTAAACCCTAAACCCTAAATCCTAAATCATCTAAACCCTAGACCCTAAACCCTCTAAACCATAAAACCCATACAACCTAAACTCTAGACCATAAACCTTTAGCCCTAAACCCTAAACCATAAACTCTAAACCCTGTAAACCCTAAACATTAAACCCTCTAAACCATAAACCCTAAATCCTAA
The DNA here is from genome assembly GCA_039764185.1 of Tamarix austromongolica. Taxonomy (NCBI): domain Eukaryota; kingdom Viridiplantae; phylum Streptophyta; class Magnoliopsida; order Caryophyllales; family Tamaricaceae; genus Tamarix; species Tamarix austromongolica. The sequence continues at coordinate 72,368,774 of CM077816.1, read as the reverse complement.
ACACCCTAACCCTTAACCTTAAACCATCTAAATCATAAACCCTAAACCATCACCCCTAAAACCTTAAACCCTCTAAACCCTACACCCTAATCCATAAAACCTAAACCCTCAACCCTAAACCTTAAACCGTCTAAACCCCAAACCCTAAACCCTACACACTAAACTACCTAAACCCTACACCCTAAACCATAAACCCTCTAATTTCCATCCAAATTCATGCATGTTCTAAAAAAAATAGTGATGAAATATACATTCATTTAATTATACAATATGACAAAGAAAAAAAATCCTTCATGATTCGAAATTTGACAACTACTTGAATTGCACCTTATAAAACTTCGAAAAGCAACTTTCCACTATCATCTAAACTACAATGAAAAGCATGAAGGACCAATACCTTCATGAAGTTGAAAAAAAATTTACATCTAACTCCAATCTTTCATTCCTAAATCTGTCATTGACATATAAAAACCTGACATTAGTTCAATTTGAACTAAGGAGTTAAAAAAATATTGCAGCTTTAGATGGAGATGTAAATGATTTGTTTTACCTTTGATTTTAATTTTGATTTTGTGGGACAGTTCTGACTATCATGGCCTGCATACTCTCCACATGCCTTGCACTTTCTTATCATCTTCTTTTGTTACTCAATGGCCTTTTCTTTCTCCCCCTTGATCCTCTTTCCACTTCCTTTACTTTTGTATTGATGTGGGACTTGAATGGTAACTTCACTCGAAGCACTTATCCTAATTAGGGATTCGATGATATCTAATTTGCTTGAAGGCTTATCGTCCCTATTCTTCTCACTCCATTCCTTCTTAAAATCTTTAATAACTCTTATAAATTCATGGATACCTTCTTGTTTCCCTTCAACCAAGTTGACACATTCAATCATTTCAAACCATAACCTTCTCAAATTAGTCTTCATATCATTAGCTTTGGAACATTGTTCCAACGGGTTCCCTTCTATATCATAGATTGGCTTTTTTAGGACATCTTTAGTCCACCGATTCACTACCAACTGAGTAGGAATATGGTCTACTCCTTTTCCTTTCAAAAGCCAAAGTATATGCCTACATGGAATCTCGCATCTTTGAAACATCTTACAAGAGCACTGAATATCTTGATTTATTGTATTACATATCACCCGAAAAGTACTCTTACAATTTGACATACCAAGTTCACCAACCACAGCAATCTCTAAATCATATTTCCTTATAAAATCATTAATTCCACATGAAAAGTAAGTAGACAAAATCTCAATTTGAAACTTGAAAAATATAGTATGGGTACAAACCTCAGATGCGTTCTTTTCCAATTTAAGAGGAGTCCTAAGTTCAGGATATGACAAGTTTGATACCTTATTTAGCTCCAATTATTTATACCTTTTTCCATCCAATGCACTCTCATAACACATAAAAAAATCAACAAAAGTACAATAATTATTAGTGAAAGTCCTAAAAAATCTAGTCTCACTCTCTGATCTTGAATTTGTTCTTAGAAGCCCTCCCATAAACAAGTCTCTAAAATATGCAGGTATCTATAAGTTTCTTATATCAAACATATGAGCAACCCATTCATGTTGTTCTGAACCAAATTCAACAATTATCCCCATCCACTTACACTCGAACTCCTCATGTTCAAGTTGTACACTCCACACACATGAAAATAACCATTTTATAAAATCAGAGTCCTGAATTGAAGGACCAACTTTTTCGAGTAATTTATTCATAATGTGCCACATGCAAAATCTATGGTGAGTCTTCTTGAAAACCCTCTATATGAAAATTTTCATTGCTGGATCTTGGTTAATTATTATACAATAAGGCTCAATATTTCCTATATCCTTTAAGAATGTCTCAAATAACCACCAAAATGAACCAATGATTTCATGAGCTTTTAAACCTACTCCAAATGTTACACACTTTTTATGATGATCAACCCTAGTAAATGGCATAAAAATCAAATTGTACTTATTTGTACCATAAGTACAATAAAATGAAATCATATCACTAAATACAAAGTAATTCTTCATAGATATAGGATCATCCCAAAAAGCACAAACAAGCACTCCGCTATCATCAACCATATAATCAAAATAATATATGCTCCAATTCTCCATCTTCTTACTAAAGATTTCCACAAACATATCAGAATCAGAATCTCTAATGTAACACTTCACATCCTTATAATAGTTCTTAAAATCTTGTAATGAAGCACCTATATTCTCATACCCTCCCACATGTTCATTGAATAATCAAAATTATTTATATGCCTCAATGTTCATCCTAGAATTATCTGTAATGAACTTCTTATGCATGATAGTCAAATTCCTCCCCTCTTTTATGTTTAACATTAGGGGTAGCTAGAAGGTGATTATGTCCTTCATAAAAATTTAAAATCACATAAAACCCTTCAATGTCATGCTTAAGACACATTCTAGCTGTACATCCCACTCTATTAACCACTCTCCTTCTAGCTCCACCTTCACCACTACCTTGGGCACGACATATATTCCTTGATGGTTTAAACCCTTCCCTAGTACAAACAAGATATTTTAGTGTCACAATATTACTCACAATTCTATTTTTATTAGAAAAAACGGACACTAAAACTACAAGTATATGCATAATTCCTTTAGAACTTAATCCCACCATCCAAAGATTCAAATCTCATTCCTACAAAAGGAGTTATTTCTGGTGAACAACAAGGTATCCATTCTTTTGTTGTTCCACCAAGAGATAAATGGGGTATTGACTTGGGAGTCACCAACCCACTATCAACATCATTTAAATTTGAGGGAGGAGAAGAATCATGTTTGTCACTCATAATGCCTATATAATAAAACAAATAAATCTATCACAAACAAGAAAATTAAGATGGAAATAAGTATAGGTAAATGATGCATAAAATGCTAAACAAATTGGATCTTGCTAAATAAGTTGATGATGGAACTTGGGCTTTGCTCCAACAAAATAGAAAATAGAATAGAGGATGGGATGGGAAAAAGGATGTAATATTCAAATAACCCTTGAAATTAAATACTTACAATCACCATTTAAGGCAACAACTCTTAAGATAAAGATTGTAAGATTTTTGAGATGCAACAAACCATGCACTATCTTTTTTGGGGAACAAAAGGCACACGACCTTCTATGCAGAATAATCAATCAATGGATGTCTCTTTCATTCCTCTTAACACCCATATAATAGTGTAAGAAGTTGAGAAAATTACAACCAACCCTTAGGTAACCATAAGGGTTCAACTTAACAAAACTCTACTCTAATGCATGCTAACTATGGTAGGACTCAAGCAATTAGTATGGGAGGTGATGTTTCAAGCCTCCCTTCATCCATTTCCCATGCACTAACTATTACATTGGGTTTACAAGCTAATAATTAGGACTTAAGGAACAGAATTACAAGAAAAAGGAAAACTAGTACATTACTCATGCATTAACTAGATGGAAAAATAAACTTTCCACAAGACCCTCATTTGGCCAAATGCTTTGGTTACTTTTAAGGAAATTAAAAACCCTTAATTAATGCTAATTAATGTCTTAGAAAACACAAAAACTTAACTCTAAAGTCTGCTGCAAAAGTGAAGTGGTTGCATGCTTGTAATTTTTGAATAATGTTTGCTCGATAAGCTGATTTTTTGCTAGATGTTGGCTGAATCTTGCGTGGCTTTTGAAGCCATATTTTTGAGCCATAATGAAGCTAAGAAAGGTGGTGAGTTGATGGCTTATAATTATTGTTACATGGCTTGCATGATTCCAAATAATCTAGCTCATATTTTAGTCCAAGTAAGGAGAGTTTTTTATTCTCCTAACTTAGAAAAAAAATAATAGATTGTTGTCATCACATGATGTGGATGTTATTGCATCAGTAAATAAAACTAAGAACACAATGTCAGTGATATTTTGCTATAAGTTTATGAATATTAAACTTCTTACCATCATTATTAATTCTAAAATAGGTTATTTATTCTCATTTTTCTTCTGAATTCACTCATATATCAACCATATATACTTGGCATGATCATAACTACTATATTCTATGATGGACAATCTACTAAGTGCTATTTCTTGTTATATGTTTTTGTTGTTCTACTAGTAATTCATTTCTTTCCTTTTCTTTTATCCATAAAATCCTAAAGAATGCAGTAAATGCTTATTTACAAAATAACACACACGAGCATACTAACATTTAGCCATTCTTGAATCTTATCCACACACACTAGTGCTTATTCTTGAATCTTATCCAAATGATGCTCTATAAAACAATAATCACTCAGCAAACAACATAAATCAAATGTTGCAGATCATGCTTCAATATTGCAGATCATGCTTAATTGTCAAACATCAACATAACTCAAATGTTGCAGGTTATGGTTAAATGTGGAATAGTAATAGAAATCAATCAACATACAACACACATCACTCGGCAAACAATAGAAATCAAAATTTCCAAGTGATGCTCGAATGTTGTAGGTGATGGTGAATATCAAACAAAAAAAACAATATTCAGACATCACTCGGCAATACTAGCAGCATATCAGCACATATTATGCAAAATATACATCAAACCGATAACAATCACTTGGCAATACCAGAAATATCAGCATAAAAATGAAATTGAAAATGAACAAACGGACAGCAATCACTCGGTAATATAAGAACAATCAGCACAAAAATAAAATTAAAAATTAAAATATGGACAACAATAACCACATTCATATACCGAGTGATGAGATACAAAATACAATAAACACAATCACATCTCAATGTCCAGAAATCACATTTCCTTGCTAAATCAGAAATAGGTTTGAAAATAAACACACACACCTTCGATGAACAAATTAGGGATTGCAACGGGGTGAGTCGAGGACGAAGACCCCATCCCCATCCCCAAACTCGATAAGGAAAAATATCCCCAAATCCGACTAGATCCCCAATTTTTTCTTAATGGGGAATCCCTGATCCGATCCCCACGAGGATACAATCGCCATACCTGCCCTAATCCTCCATCTCCCATCCCCTATCCCTAATCCCCTATAACCGCCCAAATCCCTGATACCCGTTACTTGATCCCCGATCCCCGATCCCTGATAACCGCCCCAATCCCCGATCCCTGCGCCCTGTAAGTTGAGGAAAAAATAACTTGAAAAAAATCTCTGCAATGGTAATTTTATAATTCCTATCCTGAGGAAAACTATAACACCCCCAAAATTCACTACTGAAAAAATTTTTTTTATTAAAATAATTAGCGGAAGCGAAATAAAAAAACTGTGAATTCTGGGGATATTACCCCCACACTTAGTACCAGACTGGTTCACTCATACCGTTCCAATACCAAGTGCTAAGGCTAAAGGAGTAAAATACAATTTACGAGAAACTCAAGCATATTTAAATCAAAGTAGCGCAAGTAAACATTTTATAAGAACATAATCCACCAATGGTGGTCACAAGAAAACAAAGGCCACATCAAAATAAGGTTTAGAAAGAGAAGGAATACAACCCTAGGATTTTTCGGATAGTTCATTACGCTCTTTCCCGAGGGTCCACTTGAATAGAGCCTAAAACAACCTGCAAGGAACATTGCCCATTGAAAGGCAGGGGCCCCATGAATGGAACCCTTTAGTACTACGATATTGAGTAACCCTTTAAAAACACACTTAAAAGTAGGCACGCAATGTAGCATATGATATACTACTATATCCATACATAATGACAGGTGTAAACATAATATTCAGATCCATAGATTCACATATTCAATAAGTCAATCAGATATTAATGGTGTATACATAACATTCACTTTCATACGTTTGCATACTTAACAAGTCAACCAAATATTAATAGGCCATAATAAATAATCAATACCTTTAGGGCTTTAAGGACATTAGTCCATCATTAATCAATCATATTGGATTATAAATATCCATGCGAGTGCGGGAACCCCACTATTATAACCGGTGGATCGGTCACTTATAGGGCATAACGTACCTAACCACTATTATATGCTGGTGGATCGGTCTTCGGGGCAAAATGCTTCTGGCCACTATTATGTCGGTGGATCGGTCTGGCCTTGACTCTCATGGTGTTCCAGTGTAAGTACTTAGTGTCTTTTACGTGTCTTAATAAATTAGGGTTTAGTTTATTGAGCTCGGGATCCCCCACTATTATAACCGGTGGATCGGTCACTTATAGGGCAAAACACACCTAACCACTATTATATGCTAGTGGATCGGTCTGGGCCCGGCTCAATAATCTTCCACTTTATAAGATTAGTATTTTACCGTATCTTATTCAATAGATTCTGCCCTAAACATGCATGGCTAACTATATCTATACTTATCCTCCGAAGAGGGCCCATCCCGTGTCTTGAGACTTCTACATCTCCTAACTCGCCCCGACATCCTTCCCTTAATCCACTTACTCACACCGGGAGCCCCAGCTCCTAAGTGTGTGGGTCAAGGCCCACTACCTTATACCCCAAAGTCCACTCACCGCCTTACCCTTGGGTTTTCTCCAAAAACCCTAATTTGGGCCTATGTGGTCTATCCTTCTCTACTATATACATCCCAACTATTTCAACACCCCACATGTCACGACCCTTAGATCCAACCCTCACTTCCTACCCCACTCCTTCTTGTTTATTTTTATTATTTTCTTTTTCTTTTTCCACCTTCACAAATTAGGGTTTCCTCCTAAACCCTAACTTGGTCTCCTACGCACACTTATACTGTCCCATGTACTATTTTTTACAAGAAGCCCCTAAACACCCAAACGACCCTTCTATTACCTTCCTCATGCCCCGAGGTAACTTTCCATACTTAAAGTTTGCCCCCATGTATATTCTAACCATCTCATGCAAACCCTCGGTTCTCCCACTATTTCATTTTACTTATGTCCCCTTTTACTCATCCACTCATGGATTATGGATTATTTAGGTCATCCTTACCTAGCTGGCCAACTTACTTCCCCTTGGTTATCTTTCTCTCCCATTTCTCTTTTTCATGCCTCCATCCCACATCACCACATTAATTATCCTAGCATGCATGTCCTAAAGGGCCACATCACATCACATCATAATTTACAACATATCCATATTGACACATACCAAAAGAGGGCACATGAACATACCTTTGTTCCAAGCTGCGCCACACATGAAATAGTTAAGATAATAGCATATAGAATACGACATATAATTATATAGGACACCCAAGGCATGTAGGACACATAGCACACATTCGGCCTTAGCTACACCCTTACTTGGTTTAGGTTACCGAGCTATCTCTCACACTTGTTAGGCCACTAATCACCCTTCATAATTGTTACACTTAATATATATTTCCCATTTGGTTGGTTAGATTACCAATTTGGCCATTTCCTTTATTATAATTAATAAATTTCCCTTTAGTTGGTTAAATTACCAAATTGCCCCTCACATTTATCATATTTACCATTTTACCCTTTTCCATTATTAAATTATCATGTTATCCTTCTCTTTTATTAAATTATCATTTTACCCTTCTCAATTATTATAATTACCAAGTTACCCCTTTCAAATTTCCACTTTTACCCCTTTTTCCCACAAAATTACCACTTTGCCCTTTTACTTTTAAATTAACCATTTTACCCCTTAACTTTCAAAATTTACCATAACAACCCTTCCATTCACAAAATTACCATTTTACCCATTTAATTACGAAATTAAAATTTTGCCCCTTTAATTACAAAATTACCATTTTACTCTTGAATTATAACATTACCATTTTATCCTTTAATTCCAAAATTACCCTTTTACCCTTTTATCACAAAATTACCATTCTGCCCTTGAATTATAAGATTACCACTTTGCCCTTACCTCCAAAATTATCATAATACCCTTGTTAATTGAAAATTACCATTTTACCCCTTATTACACCACTTATATTAAATTATCATCACTACATAAAATATTAATATTAATACCTCGTCCACAACTATTATGTTTAATATAATAATTATTAGCACCCCCACATATTAGGCCACATTCTTACAAAAGATATGTTACTAAAATACCCCTAGGGCTCACAAAAATATTAACCATGCATTAAAGATCACCATAGCATAATACAACATGGATAATAATTAACATTTTCATTAATAACCAAACTCTTACCTTAAACAATATTTCCATACATAACATATAACCTAACATGATTCCTTTTTATCAAACATCACAAGAAACTACATATATGCTATTAAACAATAAATATTAAGCATAATAACATATTAAAAATCCTAATGTGCTAATATACGTTAATCCATGCATTTAAGTGGGATTTAATGGTTACCTTGATTCCCGCAAAAACGAACCTTACCGGTATTCCGATTAAAGGTTCAAGCTTTGATTATCAAAACCAATACCTACGAATAATATCAAGGTTTATTATGTTAGAAATAATAAAAATCAAAGTATAAAACTTTATAATGCTTAATTAATCAAATACTTGAATTAAAACATTATTATACCTTAAAAATTATTACCCAAATAAATCAAGACATGCAGCAGCTCATGTTGCTCATGCAGTATGAGCTGCATGCAAAGAAATGAGGAGGAGGGGCTCGAAGGTGGGTGATAGGAGGAGAAATAAGCTATTTTCGGGTTGGGGTTTTGGGGATAAGAAAAGGGGTAGATGAGGGAGGATTTGCGGCAAGGGAAGGGTGAAAGAGTGGAGAGCGGGTGTAGGTGGTGGTCGGGGATGGGTTGTTGGCAGCCAAGGGCGGCGGCAGTAAGGCTGCGAAGTGGGGCTGCAGAGGTGGGTCGGGATGGAGGGGCTGAGGAGAAAGGAAAAGGGAGAGGGAAAATGAAGTCCTACAGGTGGTGTTTTTGGCCAAAGGAGGTTTGGGGGTGGTAGAAAGGATTGTAAGGATTAGTTTGGTGGCTTAGGTGGCGGTAGAGGCGACGGGACGGCGGCAGATCGAGGCGGTGCAGGGTGGCTGCCGAGAAGGGAGGGAAAGAAGAGAAAAAGAAGAGAGGAGGAAGAAGAAGGCTACGGGGTGGCTCGAGGGGTGTTGTGATCATTCGAGGGTAAGGTAAAGGGTGGCAGGGGTGGTGCAGGTGGCTGTTGAGGCGGTGACAGTAGTGGAACGGCGGCAACGAAGCAAAACAAGGAGGATGAGGGAAGGAGGAGAAAGGAAGAAAAAGAGGGTCAAGGCATGCATATGGAGCTCGAAAAAATGAAGAATAAGGCAGGGAAGGAGGAAGAAAAATAAGGGGAAGAGAAAGGAGGGGATAGGGTGGCTCGAGGGCGGCAGTAGGGTGGTAGAGGAACGGCGATGGCAGGAAGAGGGAGAAGAAGAGAAGGGAATGGTGATGGTAGGGAATGGGGAAGGGAGAGATGGGGTAGAGAAATGGCGGGGGAGAGAGAGAGATAGATAGGGAGATTAATATGGGGAAGGGGGTTGCACGTAGGGTGGCAGTGATGGCGGGGTGGTCGAGATTTTCACCGGGGAAAGAGGAAGAAGAAGAAAGAAAGAAAGAAGAAGGGGAGGGGGCTGGTGCGACAGGCGGCCAAAGGAAAAAAGAACGTGGGTCAGGCCAGTTGGGGAAGAAAGGAAGGAAAGAAAGGAGGGAGGCGGGCGGGCCAGGCGGCGCACAAGGAAGAAAGAAAATGGACCAGCGGCCTAGGCACAAGGGAGAAGAAGAGGGAGGAGAGGAGAGAGGGGCCAGCAGCCCAAGCGCAGGGGAAAAGGGACAGGCCAGGCCAGCCGGCGACCCAAGGAAAGAAAAGGAAAAAGAAAGAAAAGAGAAAAAGGAGAAAAAAAAAGAGAAGGAAAAGGGAAAAAGGAAAAAGAAAAAGAAAATGGTATTAAATTAAATAGTTTAATTTATAAAATAATAAAATATAATATTTTTGGATAATAAATTTATTTGATAATTTAATATAATATAATTAAAATATAAGGGTTTAAAAAGGATAATTTTAGTAAACTAATGGTTTGAAAAATTATTTAAATAATAAGAGTGTGATAAAATAATAAAATATTTATTTTAATTTATTAAATATTTATACCCAATTTTATACACTCAAAAATCCATAAAATAATTAAATTAAATAGATTTAAAGGCTAATTTATCCCAAATAAAATTTATTTATTGAACTATAGGCTTTTAAAATTTTAGGGGATTACAAAAACAATCCTAATTCTAAAACATAAATTAATCAACCTAATTAATAGATAACAATAAAAAATAACACAATAACTTTAGCTTATACAATCTATAGACTATTCTAGACTAAAATAATAAAACCATAATGTATCTGTAGAAATTACAACGGATAACTCACAAATTATAAATAAATAAACATACAATATTTCTGTGATAAATGAAAACACTTAGAGTAATGCCAAAAATAAATTAGGTTGATATGATGGACATTTTCATTCTTCCATTACAAATAATCTGCACCACATCCGCAATTCCTCATGTTTATCTTTGACAATCATTATATCCTATGTAAATAGTAGACTATGCTCACAATCATTAAAGGAATAAAAAAAAATATCTAGTATTGTACATTTTCAGCAATATAATTAGTTTAAAATTTTATAGACATACATATTCATTTAGGATTTAGAAATCCATAAATCACATCAGATCGCTCCCCACAGTGTTGCTCTTATCAGTACACACCTCTATCGCCTACAATTTGTAGTGGAGGTTGGCATCATGTGTGTGTATACACACACACACACACACACACACACACACACACACACACACACACACACACACACACACACACACACATATATATATATATATATATATATATGAACAAATATCCTAGGTTTGCGAAAGTTCCGGGTATAACCAGAGAAAAGAGGGCTTCTCCAATAATTTGAGCCTTAACTCTCTTGATAATAGGTAGAGAACAAAACCACTCAAAAGGGTGGATAATAAATAAAATTGAAACAAGATCAAATTGTATATCGAACCGACTTGAATTTGAACTATGATTAAGACTGACCAAAATCATATTTCCATTTTGTGCCATACATGCTTCGCTTATACTATATATATACATGTATTGATGTATATGTGTGTGTATGTGTGTGTGTATATATATATATATATATATATATATATATATATATATATATATATATTATATGATTTACATGACACAACCCATATATTTTTACATACAACAAGGCCAATAAATAAATCAATTACCTCTATATCAGGATCAACATCATCATCAAAATTTTGACATTCCGAAGTAGCTATAGACTTTGAAAGAAAAATAAATAGCAAATAATAATATTTATAATAAATAAAACTTATAGAAATAACTAAAAATATAGGATAATGCCTTCAATTTCACTCCATAACCAATCTCGAGTACGCATAAAAGCCTCTATGGTGTTAAGATGAAGCCTACTTCGATGAGCACTTACAACCCTCCCACTAGTGCTAAATGTTGATTTAGAAGCAACAGTCGTCATAGGAATGGCCAGTACATCCTTAGCAATATTTTGCAAATTGGGATACTTGTAACCATCTATCTTCCACCAATATAAGATATCAAAATTAGCAATAGTCCTTGGTGCAAGAGGATCCTCCAAGTACCGATCTAACTCCAAATTTATAATTTCAATGCTAGAATTAGACTCCATGAATCTTTCTAGTCTACCACCGTTAGGGATTGGAGGCTTAGAGGAAGAACAAGATTGCGACCCTTGATGGACAACATGATATTGCTGAGATTTCTTCTTATATTCTTCAATCAGGACACTCGCTACTTTTTTCACATCATCAATCTTCCCCAAAGACGCATCACCATAGATAGGAGGGTAATACAAGTGAATGGTCTTTAACTTATACCTAGGATCCAAAATACTTCCAATAGCAAACAAACAATTTATCTTATCCCAGTACTTGTCAAATTTCTCTTTCATATTGCTTGTCATACTTCTCACCCTAATCTCATTTGAATTGATACATCCATCAATTGCCAACTTAATCTCACACATAGTGGGGAAGAATAAATTCATGGTGACATACTTAGTCCCTGAAAACAACTCTGTTGCATTATAACAAAATCTCTAATTTAGAAGCAATATCACTCACATTTTCCCAATCTTCTTCAGTGGGAACTCTCTTATATAAAGGTTCACGCTGCTTCAAATGATAAAAACACATCTTTATGTTGAATTGTAGTGTTGAGCATTAAATATGTAGAGTTTCATCGAGTCTTACAATCAAGTTCTAGTTTCTTAGTGCACTGAATTTTCATATGCTTAGCTATTTCACCAAAATTTTCATCTCTTTTCGGAGTTGATGTCCAAAATGCAACATTGTAACGGAAATTTTCAATAGTTTCTATAATTAATTCTAATCCATCCTTCACAATTAGATTTAATATGTGTACAAAACAATGCATATGAAACAATCTTCCTTCTAAGATAAGTGAACTCGGATGAAGCTTTTCCAAAATGATATCAACCATAGCATCATTAGAGGTGCAATTATCGATTGTCAAACTAGAACACTTACTATCAAGATTGCAATCAAATAAGCAACCAACAAGACAATTTGCAAGCACCTAACCCATATGCGGACATGGCACGTACACAAATCTAATAAAAAAACACTGTTTAGTAATTAATTTAGTTTATGTGTATAGGTTTTTCTTGTAAAACACATAGAGTTTGCCTAACAAGCTGAATTTGAAGTTTCCATGAATCATCAATAAAGTGTGTTGTGATATCCATGAATCCTCTTTTCTAATTACTTGAAGCCCACATATCGCTTCTCAATGCTATGCGGCTTGCATTTGTCTCCAACAACTTCATAGTTTTCTCTTTCTCAATATCAAACATTTTTAGGATACCACTTTTGATTGTGTTCCAAGAAACCACTTTAAATAATGGTTTTAAAACATGAAGGAACCTTCTAAACCCTACATGCGTAACCATAGATAATGGGTACTCATGTAACACAATCATTTTACCAAGCTCCTCCCTTGCATGATCTTGGTTAAACTGATATGTACTAAGTTTTGATGACCCATCAATGGAATTTGTTGGATTTAAAATACATTGTGTCATGATTGCTTTCTTTTTATGTACACATGTCTTCAAGTGATCATGTAGATGCTTAGTGCCATTCTTACTCTCTCCTCCCAAATGCTTCTTACAATAGTTATAAATTGCTTTCTATTTCCCTCCAATTGATTTTCTTTTGAAATGATCCTCATGTGGTTTTATCAAAGTGGCTGGAAGGTTGGATTGAGGATTGTTAGTAGAAGATGTCACCCACAAATTGATGCAAAATAAATGAAAGATTAAGAAGGATTATAGGTGAAGAAATCAAGTAACAAAGATAAAGGTGCTCGACAGATTTGAGTTGGTCTTCAAATGTGTCGAGTTTGAATGTTAATTGAGGAAGGTAATATCCTAGATTTTCCTTGCCCAATGTTGACCCAAAAGAGAGGATAGAATTCAGTTGATTTTTCTCAAAGTTTTATCAAAATTCTTATTCATTATTCATTCAAATTATGCTTACAAATCATGCGCACAAGAGTATATATAGGAGAGGAGTAGTTGGTGGTGTTATGTTGAAACTAGCCGAGTACTTTCCTTAATCCAAGCCCATTTATCATGGTTGAATTAAGCCCATATAACACTTAATCCTAAGCATAATATCATTGGTTAAATGATACTAAGGATTAATATTACGAAGCTATATAATTAACTAAGATACATACATGAAATTATATCAAACCCTAACTTACATAAAATACACTTAGAGTTAGGGTTTACAACAAGTTAATACAACTAATGAATATCATCACCACATCTTCTTTTTGTAAAAGTATCATCCCATGTATGTCATAGTCTTGCATGCTTTGAATACTTGTACACATTAAAGTGTATTAACATAAGAACAACTTGAATGTTTTTTAATATCAAGCATATAAGAATTATCAAGAATATTTAATATGATAGGCTCCAACATTAAGAAAGCTAAATTTTCCTTACCTTGAGGATTAATATGAATATGATAATCATTAGGTTCATTAGATGCTCCTACATTATATCCCATGCAATTAATCCTCTTTTTATTTTTTTGGCACTATCCACATCCATATTTTCAGTGTTTTCATCATCAAAAATCTGATTTGACACCTCCATATTAGCTTCAATATTCTCATCTTGACATGTTTGTGCTCCACTTTCTCGAGTTGGAGCACTTTCCATAACACTATCAACCTCTTTTTCAATGTTTTTCATCTATTTATTAAAAATAGTATATATTAATAACCCATACATCTCTATAGATTTAAACAAAAATACATGATATATATTAACTTATAATTTAGAAAAGCAAATCATTATGAAACATTAGGAAAGGTTGATGATTTGTGTTTTTCACTTTGTTAATAGGTTTTTCTAATTTTCAAAATTATTTGAACCTATATTTGAGTTTTTTTTAAGAAATTTATGAGTTTTGATTTTTTTCTTAGAGCACTCAAGTTGTTAAAAGTGATGGTGACTTGCACAAGCTTTCTTTCACTTCATTCTCAGTCGGTTAGAGTTTTTCCACTTCCAACTGTACAGGACTGTAGCCTATCCCTTAGACTCCATTTGGTTCTAAAAAGGTTATCAGAAAAGAAAAATAAAATCAAAATACTCTCTTTTATACTTTTCTCAAGAAAAATCAAATGGCTAATATTCAATAATTTCATTCCTTAATCTTTTTATAGTTCATTTTCTTAAGTAAAACAACTACAGAAAAGTATTTTCCACTTAAATTCTTTTTTTTTTCTATTCTTTGAAACTTTACAAGAACCAAATGGAGCCTCAATCATTTAAATTGAAAAAGAAACAAGTGCATGCTAATTAGGAAACAACTTATAACAGCTTAGAGCATAAGATCAACCATATGCAGCTTAATCCACAAGCAAGTTTTTAGTAAATTTGTTGCCACAAACAAGAAAGTTAACTAGACATGTAATAGGTTGTTATGAGGCTGACCAACATAGTCATCTACCATACATCATAACTTAAATAAGAAAAAAAAATAACAATTAAAGGCAATAGGGTTGTTATTTACTATTAGCTCCAATAAAATTTTAATATCTAAGGGGCTGGTTTACTACATCAGAGGTTGTTAGGGGAATAATTTAATTGAGTCGTTAACCTTTTGGTTAGGACTACTACTGAGCCATGATTAGGGAATATATTATGTTCACTATTCCCTCTTTCTGTTAGGGAGAGATCATGCTCTTGAATTCCTGAATTATTCTTGCTACTTCTGCATTTTAAATGCAAATCTCAGCTACTTTTTTTTCTTAGTTTTCATCTCTATTAATTTTTGTAACTAATATCTATCAAATGGTATCATAACCATTCAATTTTGGGGATAAAGTGGAGGAAACTAAGGTGGATGAATTGTAGAAAACGCTGAATGCATTGCAACAAGCACAGAAAACAGACATTGGTGTGAGATAAGTAAAAACTCAGAAGCTTCATGGGTTGGAGCAGCGACAACCATAGCCTCCTAATAATAACTTAATATTAATGTCAACGGTTAAACCTAAAGCTAATTACTAAACAACTTAGGTTGACCTATTCTCATTTTATTAACACTTAGATTAACTATCTAAGGTCATACGATAAATGACACACTAGAGAAATAAAGGCTAAATTTCAGCTCATGATGAAGGGAGGCCAAGATTGTGGAAACTAAGAACCTAGACAAAGGCCATATGGAAAGGAGCCAAAGGAGGAGCAAAGAGAACAGTGGCAGTATAATTTCAACTCTACCAAAACAATGACTTGAGTGCATGTATTCTGGTTTCTAAAAGAAACAAAAATGGAAGCAAATAATGAGCCCATTATCTAGAATCAAATTGAATCAGGTCACAGAGATTCTACAAACTAAGAGAAGACAAGCAGCAAGGTAATGTAGCAAACAGATCATTGGGAAAAATAAATGTAGAGATGAAGGGCACAGAAGCTTCAAAGAAATGCAAGTCTCCACCACCAACTGATGTTGCAATTTCATCCAGTCATAAACAAGGGTCTAATTACCTCAAATCATCTAGTCCACCACCATGGCAACTTCTCAAATCAATCAAACTAAACATAAGACCTCCCACAAACAAACTGACATAATCAAAAGAAGTAGTCTAATTACCTCACAGCTCTCCCAAAAGAGAGTTACAGTGAAATACCCCAAACCCTAATTTAGGAAATTATGGCCAAATAAGAATTTATTAGAAAAATTAATTAAATAAACCATTTTTATTAAAATAAGAGGGAATTAATTTAAATAGAAAAAATTTGAGTATTCTGCTAATTAAAATGGAATTTAAGAAAAATCTTTCAAAATCCCTAAATTAACCTAAGAAGAGAATTTAATTATTATTTTAATATTAATATTTTATTAAATATCCCAAAATTTCCAAAATATATTAATTAACCCCAAACCCACCTTTTTCCTTTTTCTTTTTCCCTCTCTTCTTCCTTTTTCTTTCTTTTTTTTCTTCTCTTCCTTCTTCCTTCCTTTTTCTCTTTTTCCCCCCAACCTAGGCCGGCCTGCCTTCGGCCCAAATCCTCCCCTTCCCCCTGCGCGGCCCAGGCCCGCATCGCCGATCATTTTTCTTCTTCTCCTGGCTAGTTCGGCTTTTTCTTTCTTCCTTTCTTTTTCCCTGGACCGTCGGTCCAGCTCCTCCCCTTCCTCCTGCGTCGTCTTCTTCCTCTCGTGCCGCCTGCAACTCCCCCAAATGGCGCTAGGATTTCTGCCACCGATCACGCCATTTGACTCGCTGTTCTCCTCCTCTCTTCCCCGTCATCTTCCCTGTCACTTCATCATGGTCGGCCATCCCCTGTCACTTCAATAGTAATAATAACCTTTTGTATAAAAGTGTTAATGATTTTTAATATTATTATTATTATTATTATTATTATTATTATTATTATGTTCTAACTCTTATTCCGAAGAGATTTCTAATTAATGGTATTATTATTTATAAGACTACAACTTTGTTATTATTATTATTACTATTATTATCCTTATTATTATTATTGTCATTATTATTACTACTACTATTATCATTAGTATTATCATTGTTTTGTTACTAATAATATTGGTGCTAACTGTGGCCATTATAGTATTGTTACCCCTTTTCATGCTTATTATTATTATTATTATTATTATTATTATTATTATTATTATTATTATTATTATTATTAACATTATCATTACCACTATTATTATTATCATTTCTAGCATTATTATTTTTATTATCATTATGCTATTGCACTTGACCATATTATCACAAGGATACTATTATTATGATTTCTAGAACCTTATTAGCATTATTATCAAGATCAAAACTATTACTACTACTATCATTATTATTATTAATGTTACTACTAGCGTTATTAATATAAGTATCATTATGGCCATTACTTTTATATTATTTTCATCACTAGTATTACTATTATTATTACTAGAATTTGAGGTCGATATTAGTATCGTTATAAAAACTAACAATAATATTATTATTAGTAATATTGAAACCATTACTTTAATACTAGGAATATTACTAAGACTTACTTTGGTTAGTAGTGGCATGATCAATTATTTTGAGAATAATAACCCTACTTTTAATTATAAAACTACTATTATCATTATTAACCTTAGTAATAGGCCATGATAGGGGTAAGATAGGAAATTATGATAATTTTGGTAGAGGGAGATTAACCCATAGTATTTTCCTCTTATAGGTGAATCAAGTCAAAACCCTCAAGAGGCGTAGGAGCATTCTCCAAGCCTGATGACGTTTTAGGTAAGGGTGTAGCTAAGGTCGCATGTGTACTATATGTCTTACATGCCTTGGATGTCCTGTATGATTATATGTCGTGTTCTATATGCTATAATCTTAACTATCTTATATGTAGCGGGGCTCAGAACAGAGGTATGTTCATGTGCTCTCTTTTGGTATGTGTTAATATGGATATGCTACAAATTGTGACGAGATGTGATGTGGCCCTTAGGACATGCATGCTAGGGTATTTGAGGTGGTGATGTGGGATGGAGGCATGAAAAAGAAAAATGGGAAATTAAGATAACCAAGGGGAAGTAAGTTGGCTAACATAGGTAAGAATGACCTAAATAACCCATGATCCATGAATGATGAATAAAATGGGGAGATTTAAATAAAATGAAAGAGTGAGATAAACTAGGGTTTACATGGGAGGAGCTAGGGTTTGCATGGAAATTTTAGGGTTTGGCATGATAAATATCGAGGATTTTACATGGGATGGTTAGAGTCTGCATGGGGGCAAACTTTATGTATCAAAAGTTACCTTGGGGTGTGAGGAAGGTAATAGAAATGTCGTTTGGGTGACTAGGGGATTCCGGTGAGGAATAGTATGTGGGACAGTATAAGGGTGCGTAGGAGACCAAGCTAAGGTTTGGGAGGAACCCTAATTTGAGAAGGTGGAAAAAGAAAAAGAAAATAATAAATGAGGGTAAGTGAGGTATGAGGGGAGAGTTGAATCCAAGGGTCGTGAAATGTGGGGTGATAAAATAGTTCGGGTAGTGTGAGGCAGAGAAGGATGGGCCACATAGGCCCAAATTAGGTTTTTTCTGGAGAAAACCCTAGGGAGGACTATGAATGGGCTTAGTGGTATGAGGTAGTGGGCCTTGACCCATTTGCATCGGAATTAGGCTTCTAGTGTGGGTAATGGAATAAGGAAGGGATGTTGGGGCAGTTAGGAGGTGCCGGAATCTCAAGATATGGGACGAACCCCTCTTGGGAGGATAGAAGTAGAAGATTGGTGGCATGCATGTCAAGGGTAAAGAAAATCATCGAATAAGACACTAATCATTTAAAGAGAAAGATTGTAGAGTTGGGCCCAGATCGGTCCACCGGCGAATAATAGTGGCCAGGAGTGTTTTGCCCTGTACGATTTCTGATCCATTGGCTATAATAGTGAGGGATTCCGTGCTCAACAAACCAAATGTAATGAAGCTAAGATGTGGGAAATACACTAAGTACTTACAGCGAAACACTATGTGAGTCGGGGCTAGACAGGTCCACCCGCGAATAGTAGTGGCTAGGAGCGTTTTACCTTGGAGACCGGTCCACCGACGAATAATAGTGGTCAGGAGTGTTCTTCCATATATGTATTTCCGGTCCACCGACTGTAATAGTGGGGTTCCCACACTCGCATAGATTAATAAAGAGTATGTGAAACGGGTATATCGTTAAGAGATCTAAAGAACAAGTCATCTGGAATGTAACCGGCCTCATTACATGTATTATTATATGTTTCATATATGATCATGCTGGTGTTATGTGCATTATATGTTTGGCCTTAGTTATACGGTTACCTTGCTCAATACGTAGTGTGTTGACCACCCGTTTCATGGGTGCTGCTCATTCCCACGAGCAGAAGGCCCTTCTAACTTGGTGTAGGTCGATGATTCTATCTTCGATGTCTACGACACTTATGAGGCCTCGGGCAGGGCTGAGAGTTGAGCATGGACCTATCTTGGGGTTCGAGAGTGACATGGCCGGAGTCTTTCATCGGTTCTATTTTCCTGTATCATTATATTTAGTTTTATTCTGATGTATGATGTTTCTGACATTTGAAAACTTTAAAACTGTACTTTTGGTATGTACCTTTTGATTATAGCACTCTAATTTCCTGCACGGTTAACGACTCATTTCTGTTATGAATGCTCATTTTAATTATCAAATTGTGTTTGATGTCTATCCCAATAAGCCTTAGCACTTGGTACTAGAACAGTA
Organism: Tamarix austromongolica; assembly: GCA_039764185.1. Lineage (NCBI taxonomy): Eukaryota > Viridiplantae > Streptophyta > Magnoliopsida > Caryophyllales > Tamaricaceae > Tamarix > Tamarix austromongolica. The sequence goes on along the minus strand of CM077816.1, from coordinate 72,348,946 downwards.
GAAGTGAACTAGTCTCGTACTAAGTGTGGCGGTAATACCCCCATGATTTTGCATTTTGGTTATTTCGCTTCAGCTAAACCTTTTCATTAAATAAAATTTTTAGTTGTAAAGTTTGGAGTATTACATGCAGTATAACACAATTCTCATGATTGAAAATAGAATAGATACAATATAATTTTGCTATTGGCAATGCTAGTCAAGAAGGAGGATTCTTCCAAAAAGAACCATCTCAACATGCCTTAAAAGGCCAATAACTCTGCTTTAAGGCCATAAAAATCCAAACTGAAAGTGGAAACTGCTTAGGATGCTAAAAATAATAAGCAATAATCTTTTCCAAAAGAGAAATTATTCATAATAAAACATCAAAGTTAAACTTTAATCAGTATTCCTCAAAATAACAATTTTTAATTCCAAAAGACCATATACAAGCAAAAAAAGCTAAAATATATATAGATTAGTCGAGTATGATGAAGATAAGTATATTAAACATCTTAGTATAATCTTAAGTTCAATAAAAAAAAATACAAGCCTACTGGCTATTGTCATATTGTGGCCTGATTCATGATTCGGTGATTCTTGAAGAGCACTTACATACACATACATAAACTCTCTCAATCTCCTGCGCAGCACAAGTCGCCAGGCTCTGAGGATATTAGCTCCCCCCCAAACATTAATTAGTCCTATAAGAAAAAAATTATGCTGGTTGTGCATTGATAAGAAAAAATTACCTTAGATAGTCAGATTCACAAGTGATATGGCTGTGCGTTGATAACCAAATCTATGAGACTAAATATGCGAATTAATGGAAGTATGGAAATAGCATTAGTACATTAATTCTTCAGATCATCTTCCCCGAATGTCGAGTAGTCTGCAGTGAGTCGATTGACTCGATTGTAGACAATGGAGGAAGGACTGAAGGAAAGACCGAAAGAGATTGAAGAATGGATGAAGAAGAAGAAGAAGACATACTGCTGTGAGGCGATGATGTGAGAAGATTGGATGTCGATTCTTGATTCGTCGAAGAAGGTTGGAGGCATGGAGCTATCAGCTATGGAGGAGGCGAGGAGCCGAGGAGGGTTACTACTGTCTATTGTAGTGTTGCTAGGTTAGGGAGGAGGAGCCGAGGAAAGTTATGTTTGGTGGCGAAATGGCGAGAAAAATTTGGCTGCACGCACATCGAACTGTCGAAGTCCAAATCCAAATGATGCCGAATAGGGAGGTTGGGCTGGACATTGTGACATTGGCCCAATGCCCTCTTAATTTTTAATTAAGGGCAGGTTCGGGGACGAGGACCCCAAATCCATACCTGACTCATCCCCGAATTAATCCTGGATAAAAATCCCCGACCCCAAACCCGAACGAGAATCTCCGACAGGGCCCCAAACCTGTGGAAAAAATTGTCATCCCTATAACAGATACAAGGGGATGTAGAGAAGAATTGAGAGCGACGAGCTACTTCAATGGCAATAGAAAGATGCACAGGTAGAAACGTCGATAGGGAGGGACATCTTCAAGGAGAGAGGGAGACGAAAAAATGAAGATGCAGAGAAGCAACTTCGATGGACAAAATGGCACGGCGAAGGAGATCGAAACAAGGAGGAACTTCAACAAAAATGGAGAGATGTAAAAGGAGAAGGGCAATGGAGAGAGAAGCAGTGAAAGATTTCGACAAAAGCGGAGAGATGTAGAGGAGGCGATGGCGAGTAGTCGAGCATAGTGGAGAGAGGGAGGCTGCGAAAGAGGCTCGGGACAAAAACGGACAGACAGGGACGAACGGAGAGCGAGGTAGAGTGTATTGTGAGATAAATATAGGAATGATTTTCAGCCATCAGATCTACAAGATCCAATGGTTGAAAATCATTCTTACATTTGTATTTTATCTACAAATGTGTAAATGATACTAAATCTATATATATATATATATATATGTAGTTGTACTAAAAGTTAAATACATTAATAATGAAAGACTAATTCGCTAGTAAAAAATCAATTTATTAGTGGTGAAATATTAGTACATTTATAATGAAAGATTAATATATTAGCGATAAAATATCAATTTTTAAATAGAATAGTAATAGTAGTGAAAGATCAATTTATAGATAAAAATCAGTATATTAGTGGTGAAAAATCAATGTATTAGCATAAAATATTGGTATATCAATAGTAAAAGATCATTTTTAAGTAGAATAATGCTAAAAGATCAACTCATTTGTAAAAATTAGTTAATAGTAGTAAAAGGTATTTCAATATATTATGAAATATATATTATTTTTAAATTAAAAATATATCAACATGGATACCAATTTAAAAAAAATAAAAATATTATGGTATAATTTTTTTCCTAATAATCCTAGTAAAAAAATATTTTATTTTATTTTTTAAATAAAATACTAAAATCGTATTAATATCACACCTATGTTCTATTTACAACTACTTACCATTCCCATAAGTATTTGCCTGGTAAAGGTTTCACCTTCTAACAACTGATATCGTTAAAGTGAAAATGACATTTTTTAAGAATTGGATTAGGATATAGTAATTGTCTCTACGGGTATGGTAAAAAAATAAATAATAATAATTAATAAATAAATAAAAGGCGACAAACTCCCAAAAACCTCGGCCTTCCGCCTTCTCCTGATCTCCTCTACTCTCCCTTTGTCTTTGACCCTTTTGAGTTTTGAACCCTTTTTACCCGGTTTGCTTTTCAGAACTCCATCGGTCTTCATTTTGGTCTACTTTTTCGTCTCTCGCCGTTTTCTCCATTTTCCAGGTTCGTTGGTCTTACCATTTCTCTCTGCGAAGAAGATGCCGATATCCTCGTCTTGGAGGGGGATTGGCGGCAAGTGTAGAATCCTAATGACCGCCGCCAAGTCTACTGCTGCTACTACTTCGAAGTCCGCCGCTGCAAAAAGCACAGCCTCTAAGCCCCCCGCCAGAGGCAATGGCATAACGAAGGTTGTTCCTGTTTCTCCTCAACTCCGAGATTTCATTGGTGCTTCGGAAGTTTCTCGAACCGATGCTGTCAAGAAAGTTTGGGACTATATAAAGCTGCATAGCCTTCAGGTAGTCATTCCCTCACCTAACTTTCCTACTTCAATTTTTCTTACCTGATGTTTTTTCGCGTGTCTATTAACTTCGAGGGAAGTAATAATTATGGTTTATTAAACGTACTTTTTTCCTTTGATCCTTTCATTTTCATATGTTTACCTGCATTCTTGAGGATGCCGTCACACCCTGGTATATTTGCCCCTAAATGTTTGGAGGCTAGTGGCGTGTTTGGAAATGCTTGTTATAATTACTATAAAACCTGAATTGCACTTATATCGAGGATTTAAATTTTTGGTACGTTGGCTCCGTAAATCGTAGTGAGTCCACTGTCCGTTATGATTTATGAATGTAGCTGGATTGCATGGAAACTTCAACGAGACAATATTTCCCGTTTTGAGAACATTTTGAATCTATGTAAGAGTCTAGGAGATGCAGCAAGTTCCATGAGTACACTCATGGGCGGAACAAATTAGTATAAAGAAAATTATCTTGCTGAAAGATGAGGAAAGCATTGTGTCTTCGGTTGGGTGAAAAGGCCGGTGCAATAAGTTAGTCATTGCTGTCTCTTGTTCTTGCATTTATGAGCACATTATTCATTTTATTGTGAAACTACTTTATTTCAAATGCACAAGTCTGTTTCTTATGAAGTGACTGACGATACGATTATTTTTACTCCATCTGTAATGAGAGTCTGTTATTTTCTAGTCTATCCGATCTGACACTCTGTTCTATATCAAAACCTCCAAGTGTGTTGTTGGCTATGAGTCATTTGGGCAGCTGCTCTGAGAAAGGGAATTGTACTACTGAAGCTGTGGACAATCATCTGAGGCGTTCTTGATATTCTTCCTGGGTCCAAGTGACTGCTTGAGACTCCTAAGAGTCAATGCCGGATGTCGATTGGTAGTTGACACAGTATGTTTGGTAGTCTGGTATTCTAGTTAATATTATAAAGTTTCAATATTAGAATAGTTTTTAGGGGTCTTCAATTTGCCTTCCATGGTTAATTAGGTTGTAAAACATCAGTCAATCAATTTAGCACAGAATCACAAAATTAGGGGTCTTTAATGGTTGTGCTTGCATCTTATAAATTCTTATGTGAGATAATAAGAGGTGGCAATCAAGCAAAAGATGAGTCTTCTTTGGTTGGCTCATTCTGGATATGGGTTAATTTGAAATCAGGGCCATATTAGTTTTGCAACCTGTTCAGCTTCTTTGGAGTTCCATTGATGCAGACTATTTTTTTGGTCAGTTTAGTTTTGGTGAAGTATTTCATATTTATGATTAGCTTGGGTTTAGGCTGATCTGGGTTTAGTCATAGGTTTGGAGTACTTCAAGTTTTAGCTCATCTATGTTTTGGGTTACTATGCATTTTGGAGGATCCAAACTGGAATAATTTGGTCTGATTGGTTCTGATGCAGGTTCAATGTTTTGTCGGGTTAAGTCCATTTATTTCAGATCTGGATGGCGATTCAATTAAATTAGAGTCAAAAAAATTATGAAATTGCAAGAATAAGAAAATTTATTGTTTAAAGTAGGTTTTGGACCTCTACAAGTCAGTTTAATAGCCTTGGCTTTGAGTTGATTTTTGTTTGCAGATTTGATATAGTTTTGGTGATGGGTTTTTTAAGCTTTTGAGCGAATCAGGTTTTGGATTGTTTCAGGGTAGGCTACATTTTTGGGTGTTTGACAGTTGGGTGAGTGCAACTAGGTAGAATCTTGCCAACTCTGGACAGTGGTGATTTTGCCATGTTTACCCAGGGTTCACATCCTTTTGACTTGGAAGCCTTCCGTGCTAAGAAAAAGATCCTATGCAGCAAATGTTCATTCATTTTCATTACTCGCCCTGGTTATACTTATTTTGCCATACTTTGACTTTTGAGGTCAAAGTTAATAATTGTTGACTATTAATTCATTAAAGAACATATTTATTTTTAGTATAAAAAAAATACTTTTGTTTAATTTGCAGTGAAAGATATTTTCATGAAATTATCTTTTCATATTTCTTACTAATATATAATGGTAGAAAAATGATGGTCAAAATTTTTATTATCTTTGACCTCAAATGTCAAAGTGTGGCAAAATAAGTGAAACGGAGGGAGTATACTACTGGCTTGTTCAGGTTGTTTTTCTATTGGCTTGGGGCATCTAATTCAGATGTAGGCTAAAGGCGCAGTTCTTGCTTCCCTTTCATTGGGTATGGAATTTTGTAGTCAGATGCTTGCCTCAGGGACTGGGAACATGATCCTCTGCTTCCATCTGTCTCAGGCGATGCTACCTTCTTTGCAATCCTTCAGGCTCCTTGTACCACCCCTCTGTTTTTTTTTTTTTTTTTTTTGGTTCCCCTAAAATTTTTACTTTCATCATGGCGGCTGGATCTTGTCATCCTGTTTTATGCTTTCCACTCTCTTGTTACTCTGCTTCTTCTGTTTTTTCTTTTCTTTTTTTTCTGTCTTTGTTATTTGCTTTCTGCTAGTCACTCAGGTCAGCCTCCTTCCTCTGTCTAATCTCTCTCCCTCTTTGATTCGCCTTCCCTTTCTTCCCAGTCTCTTTAGCTACTGGGTCCTAATGCTGCTCTCTCTACAGCTAGCTGTAGTTCAGCTCTGTCTTGCTTTTATATGTTGATAGTATTCATTATTTTTGATATTTCTCCAATCTTTCAATGTCATTTAGGTACTCGAAATTGTCTTATGCTACTTAAACAATGTGCATCTCACCATCAGTGTGCTTAGGTCCTGGGACCCTTCGTGGCTTTGACACTGCTGGTTCTGAATGGTTTTTATCTTGATTTTAAATTGTACTTTGATGCCCCATTGTGCTGGCTTGTCTGATTTTAAATTGTACTTAACTATGGATCATCTACATCATTGAAATAACCTGAAACGTATTGGATACAAGAAGTATATTTTATCAGATGGATGCACTTGTAAACATACACATACCCTGATGGGTCAGGCCATGTTGGATAAACCATCTAGTTTAATTATCCCGACTGCTATTCATGTTTTTGTGCTCTAATCCTTTCTGATGTTTCTTTGGGACTTCGGTGCTTCTGCTTATAATACACTGCGGGCCTTGCAGAATCCTGCCAACAAGAAGGAGATCCAATGCGATCAGAACTTGAAAACCATATTTAATGGAAAAGACAAAGTTGTTTTCCTGGAGATTCCAAGGCTGCTGTCGCAGCATTTTGTGAAATCTGGCTGACCGTGCGGAGGTTGCCGTTTCTGGGCTGGGGATGTTTTTGAATTGGTAACAACAGGTCCTGTGCATTGCGTGACTTGCCTAGTTTGGACAGTGTAAAATGACTTTCCTTTGCTACTGTGGCTTTTCTAGGTTTTAGTAAAAGATTTCCCTTCTGTGTGGGTGGTTTATGCTCTGATATCTGATGCGACTGGATTGCATGTGCAGTTGAATCGTGGCCCTTTGCTGGCAGTGTAGTTTTTGTAGGGGTGGCTTGCAAATCTGGTTGCTTTTAGGTTTTAAGAAAGAAAAATGGGTAGTGAGCTAGCTAATTATGCGTACGTGTCAGTCTGTAGTTATGATTGTTATTGAGACATGGTTTAGTCTGGAAAAAATTACCGGAGCTTTGCAGGATTTCTAGATGCAAAAGATTGCCGCTCTCTCCCATTTCTCCCAGTTCAAAAGCCCATCACTTGAAATCATCGAAGAGTCTAGTGGATTGCGTCGGTGTCGTGGCTTGTGATTTTAATTATCAAGTTTCAATCCAGCTTGGTATGAAAAAGCATAGGGATGTTCAAATTTCAATTGACAAATTATTTTTCTTATTGAGCTTCTGCAAAGTTTATACTTCCGGCTTGAATTCAAATAAATTGAAACTTTGGTAAAATATATGTAAGACAAAGTAAAATAAGCGGGGGCTTTTCATAGAAATATAGGCCGTGAATTTGGTCCTAATCATCTCACTCTATGGGGTCTGAAGAAGCCAAGAGGGGGACGTCAGACCATACCTCGTTGGATTCTCGGAGAGAGACTTGACTTGCGGTACCCTCCGGCCTCCGCCATTCCATAATATTATCAAGGATACCTAGCGCGCGCATTCAAACTCCCCGAAGATTGTATTGCTTCTCACTGGAAATATTTAGGAGGATGCTCTCCTTGAATGCAAACCAATGGCGTTCGAGATATAATATCATCCATTGGAGATTGGAGTAGGAAAATTTGTTTGGCGATTTTGACGAGAAAATTAAGCAGTTGGAGGTCGCTATCGACAGCATTGATAATCAGTGAAGAGAGAAGGAAGATTTGGACGAGTGTTTGCTGGCGCCTGGCGAGGAAGTAAGACTAGGCTTACTCCGTCAATGTTGGAACCAGATCAAGCTAGTACTTACCAAGGAGAAAGACCACAATACCGACCAAAGTACTCTCATGCACTTGCTACGTTTAAAAGGAGAAAGAAATTAATTCGGAGTAATTTAATGGATGAATAAGTGGAAGAGTGAATAGAGACCTCATAGTTTGCCGTCGTGAGTTTTCCACAAGGTGGCTCTATAGAATAGAGACCCTAAAATTGCCGGAGGTCTCTCTTTAATGCTAATGCAGAAGGGTTAAGCACGGCACTAAACAACAAACAAGAGGACCCGGGAAAGGCTTTCCGACGGTAAGCAGTGTGAGATTTATATGAAGTAGAAACTACACGTCCCCGCCCCCCTCCCCCCCCCCCCCCCAAAAAAAGTACATCGAAGTTCTTGGATAACAAGTTTGAAAGAGGTAATGACAGACCTTGAAGGGAAGACTCGATCCACCGTAATTATGGATGGACAAACTCTTGGTAGAACCTTGATAGCTAATGCGACAGTTCATTGGATAATGAAAACTTAAATGTAATACTTTGACATTTGATCTAATTTTATTTGGATATTATGCATTTCAAACAATTCTATTTAGGTATCTTGAGTTATAATTTAATACAAGCGATAACTAAGTAGGATCCATTTCAAATTCTAAAAACACATGATATTGAAATATAATTTATTGTGTATCTAGAGGAAGATAGCTCTTGTTAGTAAATCGAAAACACTTTGATTACCGAGGATGTATTTTCGAGCTCATGGCTATCAACTGGCCAACGACTTCCATGATCGTACCAGACAAATGGGGCTGAGACGATTGTAGTAGTCATGAGGAAACCATTTCATTCATATCCTAAGCTCCGTACCATCAACACAATAGCTACTTTTCATAGTGGGAAAACAAAAGTCTCAAATCCTACAATTACATCACGCTGCATGAGAGAGAGAGCATCACCCCAAGGAAATTTAAATTCTAGCTTTCAAATAGAAGCACATCTCACAACCTCAAGCCACTCACTCAATTACGAAACAATCGACTTCATATCAAATCAGCAACATTCATAGGCATTTCATCGATCTGGGTACTGTAGTACTGCTCGATGTCCCTTAGGATCCTGATATCATCATTTTTTACAAAATTGACAGCCACACCCTGCCACGTTGCCACATATGTTTTCATGTAAGTATATGTCCCGGAAAGAAAAGGAAACAAGTGAGGCACCAGTTTCATCAAATCAAGCTAATAAACAAGCATGAGGACTGATAACAATATTTCCATTAAACCAACACAGTACTGAATTTACAAACATCACATGGTTTACTGCTCAAAGTGCATGACCATACTACTAATCATCGGCAAACATATATCGACTCCCACTGCCGCCCTAATCAAAGGAAAATTATTTCTTCCACACTTACCATCAGCAAGTTTTAAGCTTATCAGACAAGAATTTGAGCGTCTAAGGTGCAAAGCAAGTAATGTGCCTTTATCAACTCCCCGTTCCTCAAAATAAGTCCATGCTTTTATCAATACCCAATATCATGCAGGCATAAGGATTGAATTATTTTGATGTTACTGGGCATTTTTTTCCACAACCATTTTACATACTTAAGACTTAGTTCTCCTCCACAGATGACGGTACAACACTTCCTTCCTTCATCTTAGCTTTTGAACATTACTTCGACCATCTCAATCCAACATCAAATGACAAAGTTATGGTCAAACTTCAGAAAACTGTCAAACTCTTGTTGAAACATTCAAATATTTATCAAATTAGGAGTATTTATGGCTGTTTGTTAAAGATGAGAATAATCTTGATTTCTAGGGATAGGATTTTCCTAATTCATTCTAATTAAATCTCCTTTGGTTGTGCAAATATTCCTAGCAAATTTTAGGAGTAAAAAGATATAATAGTCTATCAGCCCAGCCTATATATATCCTGAATTCATACAACTCTGCACTGCTAAAAAAATGCCCAAAACTGAAAAAGAATCACTTGACCATAAGAATGCTGAACCAACAAAAGAGACGGCATGTGTGTACAGAATTAACACATTAAAATTAAAATCAGCACGCAAACATAATGTCATTCACAGTACATACCTTGCGTCCAAATCGACCAGAACGACCAATCCAGTGAATGTAGAGTTCTCGATTGTTCGGCAGGTCATAATTGATAACCAATGAAACCTGAGTGCGAGAATAACACCAGAGAAAATAAATGATTAACTGCTTATGAAAATATCTGACATAACAGTAAGAAAGCACATCCTAACATCAATCCACACTTATTGTAACCAATCATACAAATAGCGATATTGCAAATGGGCACAAGGATCAGTTCTAAAGAACCCATTATCAACAGGTAACAGATATGTATTTTAAGAGCCTTGAGGCAGTAATGTACAATGACAATAGAAATAATCTTTACTATTTGAAACTGTTCAAAACACAGATTGAATACCTGCTGTACATCAATCCCCCGAGCCCAAACATCTGTAGTAATGAGAATACGAGTTGTGCCCCTGCGGAACTCATCCATAATAGCATCTCTTTCTTTTTGGGGCATATCTCCATGCATTGAAGAGACAGTGAAATTGTTACTACGCATCTTCTCAGTAAGCCAGTCAACCTAAACAGCAAAGGCAACAACAGAGATCAGATCAGACACCATACAGATAACCACCATGTTGCAACTAATTATAATTTAATATCAGAGCAAGAAAAGATTTCATGTTACATTCATCTATTTAACATTTAACTTTAAAATTGGCCAATTCCAACAAAACAATAAAACTCCATAGTTAATGGATATGGTGAGTGTGGTGAACCCCACAAACAAGATACCAGCAAAGTGTTGAAATGTAGGCTTTAAGGCACGAAACTAAAAAATTGCCACATATTTCAGATTTCAAAACTTGCTCAATAGATACTTGAGTGATACAAAAAGGTATTAAGGCTTGTTTAGAACATATGTACCAATGTTTTCAATTTAAGGTTTCCTTCAGGCTAGAGAAGGCAAATCAGGGAATACCTTTTGTTTTGTTTTTTAACGGGGAGATTAAGCTACCCCCATTTTTGAAGAGATGGTATAATAACTAGTGTTCTCTTCTGTTTCTTCCCAAATCGTGATGCCTGACTTGGAACTTAACTGCTTAAAATAAAAGCTTACTGTTATGGAGGCTTATAGTTGGGTATGATTCAGGCCAGGTCCAATCCCAGCACTAACGGGCAAGACATACTAGATCCAAATCATAAGTAGCGGGCTTCGATTTAATTATGAGTGGGTCATGGGTCATTATAAGACTCAATGTATTTGAGTTAGGGATTAATAAGGTCTTAACTAAAAAAAGGCTGATAGTAGAAAACCCCTAGTTGCCCCAAAACTCTATGTCAACTATCAATAAGAGGCTAGATCTCAAATATAAACAAGTTGGAGATTTAGCAAAGCTAATTCCCTTGCTTCTTCCGCTATCTCGCCATTGCCCCTTCCCCTCTTCTTTCTCTCTCAGCACAGCCCTAGGGCTGCTCCCTATCCGCCAATTGGAAGCCACCCTCCTCTCTTTCCTTCCTAATTTTCCCCAATTCCCCAATTCTCACCACAAGCAATCCAAGTAATAAAATCGTGGTCGCAATTGAGGTTGCGATTGCAAAGTTGTGGTATCCGAGTGTCACAAATGATATTTTATATGCCGCGGTTGTCGCAAAGTATTTTTATTATTTTTTTTTACAACAAATATTAGCAAATATTAGTAAATATCAACAAATATATTAAATATAGGTAAAATATCGGCTAATAACCAATATATCGCCAATAAATACATAAAATCCTAAAACCATCACGTATCACAAAATTTGCATATTGGCTTACCCAAAATCAGATAAATATTGGCCGATATTACATATCGAGACCGATATTTAATTGTATGACGCAATCCCTAGACCCCTAAACTCTCTCCTCTAGTTAACCCCAATTCCTCTTTCAATCTTCCAATAACTAGATCCATAAGCTGCACTCTTCCAATAACACTTACTAGGAGTAACTATGCAAGCCCAAATCTAAATATATGAAAAAACAAGTTCAATTATTCCCAGCTAAACAAGGAAAGGTCTTGAAAGACAGGCTAGAGTACAGTGGCAGCAATTCCCCTCTTTTACTAAGGGAAATGTAAAACTCCTCATGCCACAGAGTATACTGTGTGCATCAGATATTTCTATGCTTAGTGCTAGGAATGGCACCTACCTTGCCCTGTTTAGGAGAGGGGCCTTCGGTGGAAAGAGTTGTTCTAAAGACTTGCTGTTAGTGTATAATGATACGAGGTCCCACCTTTGGCATAGCCAATCTCATGTTGTTCCTGAGAAGAGTTATAAGGAGTGGAGAAGTGAATCTTATCTAGTGTGTGACTTGAATATTGATTAGACTCTATATCCGCTGATATTATGTCCAACTTTTGACTTTCAGTATAGCATTTGAAGAAAATGCTAGAGGAAGGAGTCAGGCCTGGACCGAGATCAAGAATAAACGGGGCCTGACATTTACCTTGATTGGCTTGGATAATGCATTATAAAATTTTAGGCTCATACCTACCCTATATAGCACTCCAGATTAAATGAATGGTCTTGATATAAACAATCACCACAAAATCACTGGCAGTCATATGATCATCAACATACTTCAAAAAAACCATCAAATTTAAGCAGTGCATTATACAGATTTTACAGGCTAATATCATGCTCGTTCAGACAATTCAAAAATACAAGCCTTCCGGAATATTTGTCTATACCACAACGTCCGAAACCAAATTGAGCAGCCCTTATTCCATAAGCAATATCTTAGTTCAAATAAATAAATAAGATGCCAATGGAGTAAGGGTCTGTTCTCTTCATCTGACTGATCTGAAAAACTAAGATGTATTGTGACCTGATCTGATTAGGTCTGAAAATAAGATGCAACAATAACAGGCCCTAATTTCCACAGCACAGGGGGGCATCTCATCTTTCTTACTGCATAAAAAATTGTGTGGATGAAAGCAACCAGAAATAACTGCAGCTCCTGGAAAAATGCACATACAGACCATACATTTAAAACTAACAAAATGATAACACTACCTTGCGTTTCGTGTTGCAGAAAATGACAGCCTGATTGATTGTGAGTGTGTCATATAAATCACATAATGTATCAAATTTCCAATCTTCCCTCTCAACTGCAACAAAGAACTGCTTGATTCCCTGCCAACATCAAGCAATATCATGTCACTCTTTTTCAGCAGTTAGTGCTATCAAATGAGGAAAGTAGGTGCAGTGTAACACTTACCTCAAGAGTCAACTCATCACGCTTTATAAGGATTCTTGCAGGATCAGTCATAAATCTGCTGGTTATCTCCAAAATTTCGTTAGGTAGGGTGGCAGATAGTAGAACAACCTACCAACAACAGACATGAGACTTTAGAGTTAGATAAAGATGCACTATGGGATTAAAACCTTTTTACACCACATGTTCACTTGATCCATGATAGGGCATTCATCATGTGAATTTAGCACAAAATAATGTCAAAGAATTACCTTTTACAGTGAAATAAGACATCACAAATCAATCTCAAAATCTTGGACTCAAATGTCCAAATTAGGGTGAACAAGAAGACAACAAATGTCAGATTGCACCAGGTACAGCAGCTAATCCATTTCCATTACATCCCAAGCAAAATGGTTGGTTGCCATTAACAAACAATGATATTCCAGGTGATCTACTTTAAATGGATCAGAAATGAGAAAGAATGCAAGAAAAAATAGCAGAAGCTTAAAAAAAATTGTCAGACAAATTTTTTACCCCACAAAATACAGTCGAAATCCCAATCACATATCCTGAGCAAAAAAAAAATTGCTGCAAGATATTCTTTAATATATATATATATATATCAGATATCATGCTTTCTCATATTGGGTAAAAGGTAAGCATAAATTTTTGCCATTAACTATTATTTCGACTGTGATCTGGAACTTTATCCATTTTGGTCCCTATAAAAATAAGATATTTATTTTAGTCGCTACAGTTTGCAACTTTATCAAGTAAAAATAAAATGTTCGTTTCAGTCCCTATAGAATTACTTTATATTTTAAATGGTCCCTGAACTCCATATTAACCTACTATTATAGTTTAATTTTATCCTCTCTTCTAATGAGCAAGTTATATCCCAATCACCTAATTACTTAGTAGCATAACTATTAATCTTAGTAGGCAAAATTTCATCCTAGTTGGGTTGGAGAATAAAGAGTTTAATTTTTTTGATCGTTGGTATAGGATTTTTTTAATTAGATTTGAAATTAGTAATAGATTAATAATTATATTACTAAGTTGGTGATTAGATGTAATTTACTAAGCGAAAGAGTATAAAGATTAATCTATAATAGTTGGTTAATATAATGTTCAGGACTAATTGGAATAGAAAATGATTCTTCAGCGACTAAAATGAATACTTTATTTTAATAAGGATCAAAACAGATAAAGTTACAGACCACATGGACTAAAACGAACATTTTATTTTTATAACGACCAAAACAGATAAAGTTACAAACAATAGGGATCGAACTAGTATTTAACTCAAACTTCTTGAGCAAGCATCAATACTACTCTCCCCCATGAACTAAAATGGAAAGGAAGTTCATACAGGAATGGTGATCAAAGAAATACAATAATACCTGAAGCTCTGGAGGGAGGTGCCTATAAACATCATAAATTTGATCCTTGAATCCTCGACTCAACATCTCATCAGATTCATCCTGTTTCATATCAACAATATACATAGATCACATATTTGCAAGCACAGGAGAAAATGTGAATAGGTTATCCAAAAAATATCAGGAATTCACACTTACAAGAATTAGTAGTTTGACATGCCTAGTCCTCAGTGTTCTTCTCTTGATCATATCACACACTCTGCCAGGTGTTCCAGACACCACGTGTACTCCGTATTCCAATTTCCTTACATCTTCACCAACACTTTTACCTCCAATGCATGCATGAGTTTGTATATTCATGTAGTGACCAAGTGTTCGTATCACATTGTCCATTTGCGTAGCCAGTTCCCTAGTTGGGGACAATATCAATGCCTGGACTCTGGAACCAAAGATGAGGAATAAATTAGGCCAAACAGCCAAAGCAGCCATCTTTCTCCAAATTAGCCAGTGTATCACTACCAAAAAACAGAAAGCAGACCCCTTAAAAAAATTATTCCCAAAAATAAAATTCCTAATTCAATGATTTATAATACACAATCGGATGACAAAATGGTGTAACATTGACATAGGAGACTTGAGCAACAAGTGATTTAAATATCATATTAAGTAATTATTAAGGCAGTCAAGATATAGAGTATTAGATAGAGACAATCTAAAAGACCACATAGCTTAAAACATGCAAAAGCAACAATATGCAAGCTGGACAGATTTATCAAACCCCCTCCATGCAAATGAGATTGAGACCACGGTAGGCAATGTCGAGCATAGCACTATGATTGGTCAAAAAACCATGGGTTATCCTTTCATATTTTGAACCCAAAATTGCAGTCATGCTAATCTTGCATAATACCTCATCAGAAACTTTACTATTTATGCATAATATTGAGATTGACCACAAATCTAGAGACACATGACGAAATAATGTAGAATAAAATATATCATTTATAAATTTTAATTGGAGAAATATTGTTATCATGGATAGCCACCGAAATGAAAACCCAAATGCACATAGAAGATAGATATAAGAACTGCATCCTGATATTGTTCATCTTAACACTGATACAAAATTCGGCATAAAAAGCTGGCAAAAAGTTGAAATTTGAAGCCAAATATCAGTGACAAGTACAGTTACTTCCTAAAAACCAAAGAAAACTGAAGATCGTAGACCGCTACAAAAGGATAAAAATGATGTTAAATATTATTGAGCAGCCCCAGGTATCAATCATGCATAGGTTGCACGGGGCGAGGATGAGAAATGGGATGGGAAATGGGGATGCTACGAAACCAGAAACAATAATTTGAAAAACTAGGAAACTAAAACATTAGGAGATGACAGAAAAAATAATTTAGCAAGTGCATATATAAAATTTAAAGACTTCTACTTCAATTTTACAAATGTGCGTATGAGAACTTCATCAATATAAAGTTGCTATGATTAATTATCTACCCAAAAGAGCATAAAGTTCTGAAATTGCCATTTCAAACATAAATAGAACAGCTAAAAAAAATATTTAGAGTATAGAGAAGAGCCAATGGTTTTTGAAAGATGGGGAGAAGCTAAGTAATGGTCGAAGCTTTCTAACTACGAGGTGTGACTGTGTGAGAGACTAAGCGAAGATCGAAATTTTTTGCATGTTTTCATCTTCATGTGTTGCCAAGATGTTGTTTTGGTCAATTTTTTCTTTAAAGAAAAGTTATGGAAGCAGATTTTGAGTTTTGGTTTAGCAAACATTTCTGCATGAGAACGTATAGAATTTCCATTGTAACCTAGGTTATTATATAGTACAACATACTCATTCGAGTGAATAGGCATAAAGCAGGCCAAGGTTGAAGTTTTACTGGGAATGCAAATGCAGGACTTGATCAGCGTTTTACCTGCTATTTCCTGCTAAGAGTTTTTGTCCACTTGCTTTGTCATTCTTTCAATAAACTGTCAAAATGTTAGGCAATATAATGTCTGTGAGACTTGTCCCATACTCCCATGTGATATCTTTTGAAGATGTTTTAGTACAGCCAGCAAATAAACCGTGGAACTGATCTGCTATACAGAATACAACAGTCTGCTCTATCTCTATCGAAAGTATTGTCCGGGGGGGGAAAAATAAAGTGCAAGCGCCCTGCTAGAAATTATTGAGATGGTAGCCACAAATCCACTATTTAAGAGAAGCTAGAAAGAATCGCTTCGTTAGGGAATTTACAAACTCTACCGCATACCCTAAAGCAAGCTTAAAGGCTAAAAGCTCAAAAGAGCATCTTAAAATCGGAAACTTTTAGATGCCAAAACCTTTAATTTGCACAACCACAGGCACAGAGCATGAAAAATCGATCATGATTTATGTGATCATTGTTGGAGCGATGGCAAAACATTCAGCATTGCTGAATGTTTTTGTTGGCTCTTTTTCAAAGTCCCACATTGGCTGATAAACTTTATTTTGTTGAGTTTTTATATCCCCTCACCTCATGGATGGTTTGAGTTAATGAATTTGGGTTGTTTCGTGTAGGCAATGGGGTGGACTATATACCACACACACGCGTGTGCCCGCCACCGCCCGTCCGGGCTGGGTGTGGGTGTGTCATAGATCCAAACGGGCCCGAACTTCTCTTTTTACAGAAATTTTTAATGGTTTTCTATCCGTTTCTTCAGTCATCGTCAGTTACTATTCTTATGCTGCGTTTTACCTATTCTTCTGAATTTTTGAACGTGTGAAGAGTGGGAGACATTCCACTCTTCCACATTTTCTGTTTAATTAATAACAAATAAGTTTTGTTTTCGCATACATAAGACTGAATACCGAAAGCATAGTATACCGACACCGACAACCCTCTCTTTGATTTTCTACAGATCTGGGCATTGATTTTGCAATTCCATTCCTTCAATCACGAGTGCATGAGATTTTAGGCATTGTGTTAACCTTGGAGGTGGACCGACCAAGAAGGGATTTGTACCAAAGTTCAGTCAAAATTCACTTTAGGGCAGTGATATTTATTATTGGTTTGGTTTTATTTCTTTCGGTTTAATTGATACGTATATTTCAATTATATTACCACAACCATCACTAGCATAGCACAATAAAATAATCATCGTATAAAATTAGGGTTCAAAACATGAGAATTACTTTCAGATTTCTGTATCGATCAACTAGAAATATGATATCAGACGTACTCTCGCGTAGTGGTTTCAACCATCTGGCAAACGGAGAGGGCAATCATATAGGTCTTTCCAGTACCGGGCTGCGACTGAACGATGACGTCGCGACCTTGAATGATGGCAAAACAGCTCGCTGCTGAATAGCAGAAGGTTTTTCGAAACCATAATCAAAAACTCCGCGCAGCAACTCATCTTTGATGTCCATTAGCTCAAATCTTGAGATGGGCTCGACACCCGCGGTCGTTTCGAACACCAGTTTTTCATCGTCTACTGCATTGCGCCTCATCCTGTTTCCTGGTATCACCGAGGCTGCAGCCATGGCTAAAATTGCTGTATTCTCGGTCTCCCCCCTCCCTCACTCTTCCTCTGTGACTTTTGTTTTGAAACCTATTTTATACTCCGTTTGTATCGATGAAAATAATGGGGATAAATATTAAAAAGTAATTTAAATAAAAAAATGTAAATGTTGTAAAATGTTGTAAAATGTTATTTGGTTAATATTAATTTAATTCGGATAAATTAAAGTGAATGTTTTAAAATTTTCGTTTAGATTAACGTGAATAGGTAAAATTTATATATATTTTTTCATTCATGTCAATTACTTTTGAAATCATAGATTAACAAAAGTAAAGATAATCAGGTAAACAAAAATAAAATTTTAACTTCAATTCGCCTGATTAAGATTAACAAATCTTGTAATAAAATGGGATAAATTAATTAATTAACCTTCATTAATCATCTTTCATCCCAAACTAAATGCACCATTAAGATTTGTATACGGAGTCAAAGGAGATTAGCAACAGGAATAATGGCTAAAGGTCAAAAGTTTCAAGAGAAGACAAAGGGAGACCAAAAGGAAATTCCAAACCTAGTTTATGGGGTCCAAAAGTTTAGAAGACCAACTAAAAAAACGAGAGAGAAAGGGGTTCATAAGACCACGATGAGTTGTGTTTGGCCACAAAACTATTTATGTTATGCATCACTTCATTGGACCTATAAGTTTTGTCCCCAAAAAAATAATTTATATTTGACTATTTTATTTTATTTTATTTCATTTTATTATATACAAACCAGATCGGAACAAATTACATAATTTTTTTATTCCTACCTGTTATATGTAAAAATAGAAATTTACTACATAGAAAACAAATTTTTTTTTTTTTTACGTATACTAACCTTGGGCACTCACTCTCTCTTGCGTTTCTCTGACTCTCTCTCTCTCACTTTCCCTCTCACTCTCTCACCCTCTCCTATTTGTCTTACTCTCTCATTTCTCCTATGTAAGGTATGTAATTTTGTAGGATTTGGGGTGATGAAGAGAGGGAGATCAACAACATTTTTTACCATTGGCAAGCTAGCGAATTGGCAAAATTTGTCGGTGATTAACGAAGAGTAGGTGTAGTGGGAGAGGAACGATGACGAAGGGGTAAAAAAAATTAGCCGTGGCTCCGTTGGGAAGGAGATCGGCAATTTTGTCGTTGGGGGAAGTAAGGGATCAACAATATTTGCCATTGAGAGGCTAATGGGTTCGGTCATACAGGCCAATTGTTGAGGTATGGTGTATTGTAGCTGTTGCTATTGGGGTGCGGGGGAGGGTGGATGGATCGGCTATTTCAGATTGAGATATGTGCCTTTGGAGAGGGAAAGAAACTGACAAAAATTTTCGGTGGGTGAGGTAATAGATCAGCAATATTTGTTGTTGGAGGGCCAAGGGCTTCAGCCATGCAAGCCTATGGCTAGGATAGGGTGTACGGTAAATTTTGCCGTTGGGGAGGGAATGGGATAGACAATATTTGCCGTGGGAGGGCCAAAGGGTTCGACGAGTCAGGTCGTTGGGAACTAGATGAGACTGAAGGAATAACTATGCTTACTATTTTTATTAAATTGAATGGTTAAATTAGTTAATTATGTTTTTAGATTTATTTATATTTTATTAATTATATTTATTTGTTAGATCTGCTTAAATTTATTTAAATAAAAAAGAATAACCACCTAAAATTATGTTATTGTATTAATTATATATGATTTTATATTTATTAGATTTTTTATATTTATATTAAATATTGTTATGTGTTTATTAGATTCTTAATTTTGGAAATCAACGAAGAAAATGATGATCTTGGTTAGGGAAATAATCGACAAATAATAATGATGGGTGGGGGTTATTGGTTAATGTTTTTAATCATATTGATTAGATAATATATTAGATTTTTTATTTTTTTATTAAATCTATTTATAATAGATTAAATATTTTGATTAGATTTATTTAGTTTGTTCATTTTTATCGAATATCTTTGGATAAATTTGGTTGGATTATAAAAAAAAATATCGGGGGATGGGTATAGGATTGGTCTTGGAAGATACCATAATTAAATATATTTAGTTGTTATATTATAATAAAATACTACTATTAATTAATAAAATTATTGTTGATGTATTTAATTAATAAAATAGAGGATTAGTTTAAAAGATTACATTTTAGTTATAAGGTTGGGTATATATATCTTTTTAATTATCATAATATGGGTTGATATTATAATATTTAACAATAACATTACTCTAACCTATATGTTTACGTTTTATTTATGAGATAACTTATTACTTACAATTCATATACTTAATTTTAATTAACTTTGTTTTATTATTGAAATTCATATGAGTCATAAACAAGACAAAGTAATAGATAGAAACAAAGGTCGTCATGTTACTATTTCTTCACGATATAACATAAATGTTAAGGAACAACCTATTTCAATGTCTCGTATAAGAAGTCTAGAAAAAACTCTTGTTAGAGGATTACAATGAGGCAAAAAAGTTGGCCAACAAGAACTTGAAGAAGCTTCAGAACAATAAGAATATGAAAAAGCTTTCGAACAACCAAGGTCTAGGCCTCAAGCCCCCACCATTCCAACATTTGTAGATTATGCTAGTCGTTTATCATTTATGGCCAATGTTAGCATTTCGGGGTATGGAGGTTCTGTAACACCCCAAAATTCACTATTAAAAATTTTCATTTTATTTAAGATTTAGTGAAAGCAGTTAAATTAAAACTTGTGAATTTTGGGAATGTTACCACTGTGATTAGTATAAGTCCGGCCCTCTGTCGTTCCCATACTAACCACAAGGGTAAAATAAATTTAACAACCATCATAAATCAAACTCAAAGCAAGACTTCAATAAAACATTAAACAATTATAAAGTAGAAATCAAAGTGCATGAAAAAGAGTTACAATCCAAAGTACATAGTCAAAGTTCCTTAAAAATAATAAAGTCTACAAAGCGATAAAAGTTTAGTTTTGGAAAATCCAATACAAAATGGAAGAACAAAAGGAGAAGGTCTGGCCACGCCACTCTCAATCTCTGTGCCAAGTCCATGCTCAACACTTAGCCCCACCTGATGCCTCGTACGCATCGAATGCATAAAAAATGGCATCACCAACCTGCACAAACTCAGAGGGGCCTTCTACTCATGGGAATGAGCAGAACCCATAAAAGGGTGGTTAGTACGCTACATACTGAGTAAGGTAAGGCCAATACACAAAGGCACATAATCCAAGCATGATAACAAAACAGCATACAATCATTTCAGATAAATAAAGGCGAAGCTATAGTCCGGATAAATTAATTATTTAATCTCTGATTGGTACTCATTTCACACCATAATTTTTATCAATCCATGTGAGTATGGAAAACCCATTATTATAGGCAGTGGATTGGTCACTTACAGGGCAAAACGCACCTGGGCACTATTATATGTCGGTGGATCGGTTTTTAGGGAAAAACGCTCCTGGCTACTATTATGCCGGTGAATCGGTCTAGCCCCAACTCTCATGGTGTTCCTCTGTAAGTACTTAGTGTCTTTAATATGTCTTAACAAAATTAGGGTTTGGTTTATTGAGCTCGGGATCCCCCACTATTATAGTCGGTGGATCGGTCACTTATAGAGCAGAACGCACCTAACCACTATTATATGTCGGTGGATCGATCTCCAGGGCACCCCGGCACCTGGCCACTATTATGCCGGTGGATCGGTGTGGGCTCGGCTCAATAATCTTCCACTTTACATTATTTATGTTTTACCGTGTCTTATTCAACAAGTTTCACCCTAGACATACATGACTAACTCCATCTACGTTTATTCTCCCAAGAGGGTCCGTCTCATATCTTGAGACTCCTGCACCTCCTAACTCACCCCAACAGTCTTTCCTTATTCCACTACTCACACTAGAGGCCCAACTCCTTGGTGTGTGGGTCAAGGCCTACTACCTAACACCATTAAGCCCTATCACAATCTTCCCTTGGGTTTTTTTTTCATAAAACCCTAATTTGAGCCTATATGGCCCATCCTTCTCTACCTCACACAATCTAAACTATTGTAACACTCCACACATCACAACCCTCAGATTCAACCCTCATCCCCAAATAAAGGTGTGACCACGAAACCCTAGCATCCTCCTTTCCACATGTCAGCCATCCATTTCTCACCTTCCACTCTTACTTCACCCAATCAACTCTTCCCTTACCTTACTTACATCCTAATACAACTTTTCACACACAAAATTCATCCCCATGCAGACTCCAAGCACTCCATGCAAACCCTCAAAATTTTCATGCAAAACCCTAGATTCTCCCATGCAAAGTTCACCCACTCTATTATTTTATTTGAAGTCCCATTTTATTCTTCCACTCATGGATCATGGAATATTTAGGTCAATTCCATGCTCCTTGGTTAAATCACTTCCCTTTATATTTTCCCATCTTTATTTTTCATCTTTCAACCTCATATTACCATATTAAATATTCTAGCATGCATATCGTAAAGGGTCACAACACATTATATCACAATTCATAGCATATACATATTAACCATGTGCCATAAGAAAACACATGAGCATACCTCAACTCCAAACTTCGCTACACATAAAACAGTTATAACAATAGCACAAGATACACAACAGATCATTATACATAGAAACTAAGGCATATAAGACACATAGCACACATAAGGCCTTAGCTACACCCTTACCTAGCACGTCGCCGATCTTGAAGCATGCTCCTACGCCTCCTTAGGATTTTGACTAATTTCACCTATAAGAGGAAAAAACTAAGGATTAGTTTCCCTCCTAACAAAAATACTATTATTTCCTATTTTATTCTAAGAGTAGGGTTAATATTATTAAAAGAAACTTTACAAGTGAAAAATAGGGTTTTTAATAATATTTATAGCCATATTTATATTATTAAATCTAATAGCTTTATTTCCTCTAATAATAGTACTTACACTAGTTATAGCAAAAATAGCGATATTAATAATAATAGTAATACTAATACTCCTAGTAATAGAAACCCTAGTATTTTTAAGGCTAATGCTAATAATAGGGTTAGGGATAAAATAATAATATAATAAAATTAATACTAATAAAATACTAATATTGCTAAGGGTAATGATATTAATAATAATACTTGAAGTAGTGATAATATAATGGTTCAAATAGTGGTACCATAATAATATTGGTAGTAGTAATAATAATAATAATAATAATAATAATATAATAATAATCGAAATAATATTAGAATAGGGTTTCAGCCCCTCATTAATAACACTAGTATATTGAGGCTGAAAATAATAATAACCACGGTGCTAGTAAGGGTGACAAGTTTAATGGTTTGGTGGGTCAAGTAGATCAATTCTATAAGCTGATTTGTAATTAATTTTGATGATATAAAATTTTCCTTTATAGAAAAAAATAATAATAACCATGGTGAATAATAATACATATGAATAATACTACTACTACGACTAATAATAATAATAATAATAAGAGTTGAATTAATAATAATAATAATACAATATTCTGAGGCTATAAATAATAATAAGTATGATAAATAATAAAAACGAATAATAATAATACATAATAATAATATAAATACAAGTAAAAATGGATTAGGCTTGCATAATTAGGGTTTAAGGGTTAAGAGGAGTTGGGATACCACCTAGGGTTGGTGGTGACCGGTGGCGATAGACGGCGGCGGCAACGGCGGCGGTGGCGGGAAAAAAGGGAGAAAAGAGAGATAGTTGAGTGTTGGGGATAGAATAAGGGGAATGAGGGGGGATTTAGGGTGGTGGTGGATGCCTAGGTGAAGAGGGTTGGAATGGTGGTGGTGGCGCAGCCAAAGGTGGTGGTGTAGGCGGCGGTGTTGTCATGGACGAGAGGGGTGGAAAGGGAGGAAAGGGAAAAAGAGGGTAGAGGAAGGTCTACAGGGAATTTTAGGAGGTGTAAGAGGTGGTGGTTGCGGCGGGAGTGGTGGTGAACGGTAGTGCGAAGGGCGGCGGGGGTGGAAGTGTGGCTGCTTGAGAAGGGTACTTTACACAGCGGGGGTGGCTCATGCAAGGCAAATCGAGGGCTTAGGGTGGCGTAGTTTGGTAGAAGGTGATGTAGGGAGTGGTATTGTGGGTGGATCGAGTGGCGGCGCCGGGCGACAGCTAGGGTAGGGGTGTTTGATTGGGCGGTAGTGCAATGGACGTGATTTTCTAGGTGCGGGAAAGAGTTTGAGTCAGGGCTGGTTACAGGTATTTACATGGCCAAAGGAGGGGGATAACAATAGAGGGGAGTGGGAGAATATGGGGCAAGTAGGATAAGTCACACCGACCGACGATGGCAGGTCGGCGTAGGTCTGCCATGGCATGTTGTGATTGGGTCGGGGAGAAGGAACGATGTGCGAGAAGAGGGGAAGGTTGGTTGGGTCGAAAAGGCAGGAAGATCAGCAAGGAAGAGAGGGAAGTGACGGCTGTTCAGCGGGCGTGGTTAGCGGTGAGAATCAAGGTGCAAGTCGGGGGAAGTTGTAGGTCGCGAAGGGGAAGGAAGAAGAAGAAGGAAGGGAAGAAGGCTAGACCGACGGTCCAGTGAGAAAGAAAAGAAAGAATGGAAGAGCCAACCAAGCGGGCGATGGGTGAAGGAAAGGAAGGTGAGGCGTGCGAGCTAGGCCACGCCGAAGGAGAAAGGGGAGGAAGGGATTGGGCCACGGGGGAGGTAGGCCGAATTCGGGGAAGAAGAGAAAGAAAAGGAGAAATGAGAGAAAGAAATAAAAAAGGAAAAGAAAGAAGAAAAAGAAAAAAAAAAGAAAAGGGAAGAAAGAGAAAATAGATGGGTTGGGGTATTTTGGGCATTTGATATTTTTGAATATTTTAAAATTAATAATATTTAAAATAATAATAATAATAATTAAATTTCTTTTTAGATTAATTTGACTATATTGAATAAATTTTTCTTAACTTCCATTTTAATTAGCAAAATACCCTAATTTTTCCTAATTAAAATAGTTATTATTTTCTTCTTGATTTACCTTAATTAATTTCCTTTTATTTTAATAAAATAATTTTACTTAATTAATTTCCCTAATAAATCCTTATTTGGCCATAATTTCTAAAATTATGGTTTTGGGGTATTTTAAGTTCGACATACGGAAGTTTAGGTTTTAGATGTTCGGGGTATGAAGGTTTTCCATTATCTACAAAATATATAGATCTTCTTACATCACCAATACAAACTGACATGGGAACCATCATCCTCAGTTCACCCAACTATTGTGGGTAATTATAGATCATCATTGGATTTGACAACATCATTAATCCACATGACTGATCAACCGTCATCATCGACATATGAACTTCATGATGATGATAGGGATGCCAACGATACCACTGAGGATGAGCGAGATATACAACTGAATGATGAATGATATTTACTTAGGCCATGTCTCAAGGGTCTAATGATCCCTAATTTGATCACAAACTTTGTCAGTCACGAGGCTTTATATTTATGGTTAATAAAGGTAACTTTGACATATTTATTATTTCTTATTTCATGTGTAACCAATCATATATTCATTACATTTATTTATTTTAATTTTTTAGGATTGTCATTTTCCCAAGATCCTCACGAAACATAAGATGTTGAATTTTTTTTTTGAAAGCATCGATGAAAGGATGATCACTCTCATACGCTAAACAAGATCATCATACCTTCCAACCTGCACATTTGAGCATGTCAACGTGCCACTTATATCAACATTTATGGAGAGATGGAAGCTAGACACCAACAACTTTCAAATGTTATGAGATGAGATGACAATCACCCTTTTATACGTACATCATATACTAGGACCACGAGTTGATAGTCATCTATTACATTTAGAGATGACCGCTGCAACATCCAGATTTTTACTACTAAAAAACTTTGTTTTATAGTGGAAGTAAATAAGTAAAATATTGGGGGTTACTGTCGTAATTAAAATAAGTCTAACTTATCCAACCATCCTTACATCAACCACAAGGCTAAAACATTTTATATAGTGCAAGGAAATTAGAAACAAAAGAAACATTTATAATATAATAATGAGCTTGGAGCTTAACTCTAATTCATAATACAAAATACAAAAGAAGGGATATCATAGATCAAGAGTCCAAAAATATATCTGGATAAATATATATATCAGATAACAATTACTCTTCACTCAACCCCTAATATAGATGAAGACACTCATCCCCACATAAAGTATCATAGGTGACATAATCATCTAGCGAATCTTCTAATACCTGCACATAAGAATCAAGGTCTCCTACTCGTGGAAATAAGTAGCACCCATAAAACAGGTGCTTAGTACGCTACGTACTGAGAAGGAGACAATACTATCAAAATAGGGTTAAATTTAGCACATGCTTTCACAATAGATAATAAAGTATACAAGTAAATAAATGAAACATCTTTTAAGACAAATAATGATTCAAGTCTTTTATTAGATATAATCTATTTTCATTCTTTTATATATGTTGAGGATTAAAATATGATAATGATATCTTGAGAAATGTTTGGAAGTATTATTGTTGTTTTGGGGTCCATAAATGAATTAATGATTGATTTGGGGCATAATATCTTATAATGATAATATCATTATTCCATGAGTAAAATCTAGAATTTAAGGACCCCAAAACAACTGCAACCAACTCTAGATCATGTGTTGGATAATTCTACTCATGTTGCTTCAATTGGCGAGAAGCGTAAGCTATAATCTTACCATGCTACATCAAAATATAACCCAGTCTGTGCTTCGATGTGTCACTATAAACCTTGAATCCATCAGTACCCGAACACAAAGTCAAAATCGGTGCTATAGTCAACCGTTGCTTCAAATCCTTAGATGCTCTCTCATAAGCATCATCACACTGAAATTTATTTGTCTTCTTCATAAGGTTCATCAAAGGACGAGCTACCTTCGAGAAATCCTGAACAAAGCATTTGTAGTACCCGATCAAACCTAGGAAACTATGTACCTCGAAGATTCTAGTGGGTGCCTTCCACTCAATCACTACTAGAATCTTTGTCAGGTCCACGACGACTCCTCCTACTAACACCATGTGTCCTAAAAATGCAACCTCCTAAAGTTAGAACTTGCATTTAGAGTGTTTGGCATACATCTTATGCTCTCTCAGGAGTGACAAAATCTTTTGTAGATGTTACTCATGCTCCTCTCTGCTCCAAGAATAAACTAAAATATCGTCAATAAAAACCACAACAAATTGATAGAGGAATAGCCGAAAAATCCTCGTCATCAAGTCCATAAAGATGGCAGGGGCATTAGCAAGTCCAAAAGGCATCCCTGTTAAATCGTAGTGCCGACACTGTGTCCTAATGGTCGTCTTCATGATGTATGCCTTGGCGATGTGCAACTGATGATAATCCAACCTCAAGTCAACCTTCGAGAAGGTCAAAGCACACCGAAGCTGATAAAACAAGTCGTCAATCCTCAAAAGTGGATAGCAGTTCTTCACCGTTAACTGGTTCAACCCTCGATAATTAATACACAGGCAAAGCTCACATCCTTCTTCTTCACAAATAACACTAGTGCTCCCCATGGAGACACACTTGGCCAGATATACCCATGAGCCAACAAGTCCTCCAACCGAGTCTTCAACTCTACCGGTGCCATCTAGTAGGCCACCTTAGAAACAGGTTCAGCCCCCGGTACCAACTTAATGGTGAAATCTATTTAAAATACCCAAAAACCCTAATTTAGAATTTTTGGCCAAATAAGGATTTATTAGAGAAATTAATTAAATTAATCATTTTATTAAAATAAGGGAAAGTAATTAAGGCAAAATCAAGAGAAAAATAATAAATAATTTAATTAGAAAAAATTAGGGTGTTTTGCTAATTAAAATGGAATTAAGGAAAAATCATTCAAAATAACCTAAATTAATCTAAAAAGGGAATTTATATATTATTTTAATAAATATTATTATTTTAAATATTCAAAAATACCAAAATATTGTAAATACCCCCAACACATCCATTTTTCCTTTTTCCTTTCTTTTTCCTTTTCTTTCCTTTCTCCTTTTCTTTTTTCCCCTTCTTCCCTCGGATTGGGCCAACCTACCCCTCGTGGCCCAATTCTCCTTCCCCTCTTCTCCCCTCCACGCGGCTCAGACCCACACCATTCTCTCCCCCGCTCAACCCACCCGGCTCTCTCTCTCTCTCTCTTTCTTTCTTTCTTTTCTTTTCTTTCCCTTGGGTCGGCCAGTCCATCTTCTTTATTTTCCCCTTCCTTTTTCCCCGACCCCCTCACCTACAACGCTGCACCTTGCCACCACCGTCCCCCCTCCTTTGCCTCCAACCACCGACCAGCCTGCACCTTCCTTCTCTCCCCCATCATTTTCCTTTCCCTTTTTTTTACCCTGACCAGCCTCTCATCTCTCCTCTCATGCATGCCCACCCCTTCCTTATCTTCTCCCCTAAACCAACCAATCCTGTCATTTGCAGACCTACACCGACCTACCACCACCGACTAGTGGTCCTACCATACCAGCTTCCTCTTGTCCTCTTCCCCCTCCATCGTTTCCACCCCTCAATTGCCTATATATACCCCATAACTGCCCCTTAATCAACCTTCCTTTCACCTGCCCAGAAATTTCCTCCTTTGCGCTACCGCCCATTCAGATGACCACACAATCATCGCCGCCTGAACCACCTACCAAACCACTCCCTACAACACTCTCCACCAAACCACACCACCCTTAATTCCTCCTGCACGAGCCACCTTGGTCGTGCAAAGTTGGCCCCTCGATCTGCCAACTCTCACCCACCGCTGCCCTTTGTGCCGCCGTGCACCGTCGTTCCTATCGCAACCACCACTCCCCCAGCCCCTCAAAACAACCAACAAGGTCTCCCCTACCTCCCTTTCCCCTGCCTCCCTCTCCTTCTCCCTTCCTCCCCTTTCACCACCTTCGGCCACCACACCAACCGCCACCTACGCGGCCCCTTTGGTCGCGCCACCACCATTTTTCCAACCGTCTCAACCCATAGCACCCACCACTATCACAACCACCCTCTCACTCCCCCTCTTCAAACCTAGAAAACCATTTCTCCACCTTCTCATCCTCCCCCACCGCCGATGTTGCCGCCACTGGTGCCACCTGGTCACCACCATCCTTAAGTGGTACCCTAACCTCTACAACCCTTAATTATTATTAATGTAACTGTTATCATTTTATTAGTATTAATATCATCATCATCATCATCATCATCATCATCATTGTTACTACTACTACTACTACTACTACTACTACTATTATTATTATTGTTATTGTTACTATTATTATTATTATCATTATTATTATTAACCTTGACCTTATTATCACTAATGTTACTATTATTATGATTATTAGGATCCGTATTATTATCATTCTTAAGATTCAAACTATTATTATTATTATTACTACTACTACTTTATCATTATTATTAATATTACCTATATCACTAGTATCACTATCACTACTAGCATTATTATTATTACTATTATTGTTAATATTATTAGTATCATTATTATCACTACTTTAGCATTACTAATACTACTATTATTATTACTAAGATTTCGGTTGTTATTAATATGAATACTACTACTGTCATTATTATTATTATTAAAGCTATTATCTTTAATAATATAAATATTGCTATCAATACTTTGACATGAACTAATATAACTGATAAGACCTATTTTGACTAGTAGTAATATGATTAGTTACCTTGAGAATAATAACCCTACTTTTACGTATAAAACAACTATTGTTGTTATTAGCCCTAATAATAGGCTATGATAAGGGTGAGGTAGGAAATGATGGTAATTTTGGTAAGAGGGAGGTTAACCCTTAGTATTTTTCTCTTATAGGTGAATCAAGTTAAAACCCTAAGGAGGCGTAGGAGTGTACTCCAAGACCAGTGTCGTATTAAGTAAGGATGTAGCTAAGACCAACTAAGTGTGTTATGTGTCTTGTATGCCATGTGTTATGCTATGTTGGTTTACTTTATGTTATTATGATGGTTTACTTGTAGCGCAACTCGGAGTTGAGGTATGCTCATGTGACTTCCTTAAGGTATGTGTATAATAATATGGATGTTGTGTTTGTGGTGTTATATAATGTGACCCTCTAGGACATGCATGCTAGGATGTTTTAATAATGTGATATAGGGTGAAAGGACAAAAAGGGAGAAGGGGGAAGTGAGTTGACTGAAGGGATATGAGATTGACCTAATTATCTCATGATTCATGAGGGGACTAATAAAAGGAAAATATGGACAAAATAAAAGAGTGGAGTGAATCTTGCATGGGAAATTCTAGGGTTTGCATGGGATGGATGGAGTTTGCATGGGGATGATCCTTATGTGGGAAAAGTTGCCTTGAGGTGTAGGTAAGGTAAGGGAAGAGTTGTTGGGGTGATTGGAGTCCTCGGGTGAAAAATAGTACGTAGGTTGGTATAATGGTGCACAGGAAACTTAGCTAGGATTTAGGGGGGAAAACCCTAATGGAGGAGGTTACGAAAGTGAAAATAATGGAGGGTGAGTGGAATATGGCAAGAGTGGAAGAATATCATATGGAGGGTGAGTAGGAGTGTCATGGGGAATAAAAGATGGTATGTGAATAATGGAGAGGTGATATATGGGAAAAGAAAGGTGTTAGGGTTTGGGGTGGCCAACTAGAGTTTCATGGTCACATGTGAAATTAGGATGTAAAGTGAGATGATTGGGGTTGAGTCTAAGTGAGATGATGTTTTGGGTGGTAAAGGAGCTTTAGTTGTGTCAAAGGAAGGATGGGCCACATAGGTCCAATTAGGGTTTCGAGGAAAACCCTAGGGGGCGATAGTGAAGTTGACCTTAGATGGCTTAAGGAGGTGGGTCTTGACCCACACACTTAAGAGTTGGGTATTCATAATGAATAAGTAGAAGAGGGAAAGGATGTCGGAATGTGTTAGAAGGTGCAGGAGTCCTAAGGTATGGGACGAACCCTATTAGAAGAATGAGAATAGATGGTTGGTGTAGCCCAAAGATCATGCATGTCTAGGGTGAAAATATGTTGAATAAGACATAGTAAGATACTAATTATTTAAAGCGAAAGATTATTGAGCCGGGCCTATACTGATCCACATGCATAATAGTGGCCAGCCCTTAGAGATTGATCCACCAACATATAATAGTGATCAGAAGCGTTCTACCGTGTACATTTCCGATCTACCGGCTATAATAGTGGGGGATCCCAAACTCAATAAACCAAATTCTAAGTCACGATAAGATATGGGAAATACACTAAATAATTACAGTAAAACACCATGAGAGTCGGGGACAAACCGATCCATCGACATAATAGTGGCTAGGAGCACTTTGCCCTAGAGACTAATCTACCAGCAATAATAGTGGTCAGGAGCATTCTGCCTTGTATGTTTCCGATCCACTGGCTATGATAGTGGGGATCCCGTACTCGCATGGACTTGTAAAAAGAATGGTATGAAATGGGCACTTTTACTAGAGATCTAATGATTGAGTTTAACCGGACTATAGTATGATCTTTATTATTTATATTGATGGTATGTTATCTATATGATCCTGCTTGTATTATATGTGTTTCTATATTTGGCCTTAGATGCATGGTTATCTTACTCAGTACGTAACATACTGACTATCTATTTCATGGGTGTTGCTCATTCCCACGAGCAGAAGGCCCTACAAAGTTTGTGAAGGTAGGAGATGCCATCTTTGACTCCTACGATACTTATGAGGCATCAGATGGGGCTGAGAGTTGAGCTTGGACTTGGCCTGGGGACCAAGAGCGAAATTGGCCTACGATAATAGTTGGTGGCATTAGATGATGTATATGGACTATGGATATTAATGTCTTATGTGGTTATGGTATTTTAGTAAATTTGGCATGACAAGGGCAAATTGGTAATTTGCATGAATAAAGGAAGGGTAAAGTGCTAAAATAATAAATAAGAAGGGTATTTTGGTAATTTGGCATAAAGGAAGGATATCTTGGTAATTTTTGTGAGTAAGAAGGTATTTTGGTAAATTAATTAAATAAAAAGGGTATTTTGACAAATTGACATAAAGGAAGGGTAACTTGGTAATTTTGTGAGTAAAAAGGGGTAAGATGGTAAATTAATAAGCAATAAGGGTATTTTGGTAAATTGGCATAAAGGAGGGGTAGCTTGATAATTTTATGAGTAAAAGGGGTCAAGTGGTAATTTAATAAAGAAGAAGGGTATTTTGGTAATTTGGCACAAATGAGGGGGTAACTTGGTAATTTGGTGAGTAAAAGGGGCAAAATGGTAATTTAGTAGGTAAGAGGGGTATTTTGGTAATTTGGCACAATAAGGGGCAATTTGGAAATTTTAATAAGTAAGAAGGGTAATTTGGTAATTTGACTAACCAAATGGGGCAATTTGGAAATTATAATAAGTATAAAGGGTCGTTTGGTAATTTAACCAACCAAAAGGGTAATTTGTGATTTTAATAAGTATGAAGGGTAGTTTGGTAATTTAACCAACCAAAAGGGTAATTTGTGATTTTAATAAGTATGAAGGGCTATTTGGTAACTTAACTAACTAAAGGGTAATTTGGTAATTTAATAAACTTGAGGGGCAATTTGGTAATTTTAATAAGTATAAAAGGCAACTCGGTAATTTAACCAACTGGAAGGGTAATTTAGTAACTTAATAAGTATGAGGGGTAAAGTTGGTGATTTAATAAGTATAGAGGGTCGTTTGGTAATCTAACAAATACAAGGGATATTTTAGTAATTATACAGGCATAAAGGGTAATATGGTAATTTGGCAAGTAAAAATGGGGTAACCGGATAACTTTACAAATAAGAAGGGTACTTTAGTAATTTTGTAAATATGAAGGGGTCATGTGTGCGTGTGGAGTGAATTGAGGGAAGAAAAAAGGAAGAAAAGCAAGGGAGGGAGAGACATACAATCAATGGTGTAGGGTGGCACAGAGGAAAATATGGTTGAATGTTGGGAACAATGGTAGGTGATGGAGATGGTTGTGTGTAAGGGTTTCGTAAGGATAATAATAATAATAATAAGTGGTAGGGTGTGCGCATGGGGGTGTGCATGTTTGCAGAGATGGAAGGAGGAGAAGAATAAGGAGAAAGGTGATGGATAATGGATGAGGGTGCAGAACGGTGATGAGTGATGGTACAAGTGGGGAGGGTACAAGTTGCAACAATTTTCAAATGTTGCAGCTTGGTGTGATGGTGCAAAGGTGAAGAAAGAAAATAAAAAGGGAAAGAAAAGGGAAAAGAGAAAAAGATTGAGGGGTTAGTTTATGTGATTTTAGATTAGCCATAAATAATTAGGATTAGTAAAAAATTTAGCAGATTTTGATTTTGGTTTATGAATTATGATTTATCCAAGTCAAGGTTTTAGGTTCGGTTAAAGTTTCGGAATTAAGGAATTAGGTTAAGGCTAAAATAAGATTTCTAGATATTATAATCAAATTAGGACGTTAATGATGTAGGATTAGGCTAAGGAAATTTCGGGGGTATTACAACAGCCGACACACGTGGGCAAATGATTTGTATATTAGGTGCCTTGTCTGGGATGGAAGAAATGCAAGTGAATGAATTCACTCAAAAGGGTGGGCTTCCATTTAAATTGATATAAGAAGTATGTAAATAATACTGGTTAAAGAATGAGGAAAAAGTGATTGGGTATCTATTATGGTTGATCAGCCTATCGTTTTTTATTAATAAGTAGATTGATAAAGTCAATCAATAATATATCCACTTTCTTCGAGATCTTAATCATGTTGAAGGTTATGCATGGGGTGCAACTACACTTGTTTTTCTATATAGACGACTTGGTATGGCTTTTAGAGTCGATGTGTAATACCCTTAATTTTTTTAAAAACTAAAAATTTAATAATTAACCAATTATTTGGAATAATTTAATATTAAATTATTAATTTAATTATTTTATGGACATTTGATTTATAAAAATGGATAGAAATATTTAATAAAAGAAAATAAATATTTTATTATTTTATCATACTCTTTTTATATAAATAAATTCCCAAACCCATATTTTTACTAAAAAATTTCCTCTTAATTAATACTTTAAATTTTGAATAAATTAATTTAATAAATGATTTTTCCATTTAACTAATTCCTAATCCTAGCTCTAAAAATTATTTTATTTTCTTTTTCCATTTTTCCTTTTTCCTTTTCTTTCTTTATTTTCTTCTTCTCGGGCTAACCGACCTCCTTCCTCCCTTTTTCCCTCACTAGGCCACTCGGCCTTCTTCACCACCTGTACAGCCCGTTCTCCCTCTACCCTTCCTTTCTTTCTTTCCCTTCTTTATTCCCCCCGTTAGGTTAGCCCAACCCTTTTTTTCTCTCTCTTCTCCTTTGCACGGGTCGGCCTGCCCGTTTCTCCTCTCTCCAGCCCAGCCTCTGTCTCCTTTCTTTTTCTATTCTTCTTTCTTCTTCTACCTGCATCGTTAACCCAAACAACTCCCCCTCTACACTTGTACAACCCAACCTATCCCTCTCTCCCCGTCCATTTCCTTCCATTTTTAGTCATGCACATTGCCTGCATATCCCCCCGCATGCCGTCCTTTCCACCCTTGTTCTTCTCCTCCTTGCCATCACATGTCATGCGCCTACAACCCCCTTTCACCCACCTGCCCTGCACAGCCTAGTCATCCTCCTTCCTTCCCCTCTTCTTTTTATTCTCCTTCTCTTCTTGTCCTTTGTCCCATCTCTCCCTCTTGAGCCCTTTATTTCTCCCTTCTTGATCCCTCTTTCTTCCTCCATCCTCTTCTCCCCTATTTTTGCTTCGTTGCCCCTAGCCACAGTCTTCGCTGCCTAACTGATCGCCATACCGACTCCCCTACCCCCACTTCCTCCCTACACCATCCAAAGCAGCCACCACACACCCTTACAACTAACTCCCTCTCCTTTTTCCTTATTTTCTCTTCTTAACCCCTCCCTACATGCCACCTTGTGCCACCCATTTCCCTTTTTCCGCCGCCGCCGAAGCCACTCCTCAGCCACCTGACACCCCCTACCACCTCCCTACCTCACCTTACCCAAAATCCCCCTACAACCCCTTCTTTTCTCCTCCTTATTTTCCTTTCTTCCACTTCTCCCTCCCTTCTTTGCACCCTATTTCTAGTCACCATTGCCTTCATCTCCACCGCCTTGAGCCATCAATCCCCGACCCCCAGCCACTTCTCCTACACCTAAAAACTACCCCAACTCCCCTCCATCACTCCCTCAAACCCCTGGGATGTGTGCAACCATCTCCCATAACTTGACTATGCTGTTCGAGCTAGCGTATGTCGCCAGTGCTTTGGTATGGGAGCATAGTTCTATCCTGGGAAAAAGGAAGAACGAAGAGCCAGATTTGAGAGAAAAGAGTCAGTGTCCCGGTGGTAAAGCTTTGCGTGTTCTACATCAACCTCAAGTTAGGGTTCGACACCAGAAAAGTCAAAGTACTTCCCATGGTAAGGCTAGTAAGAGACCAATTCAACACTACCATTATCATCGTTGCAAAAGGGATCACCTAGAAAAGACTGCATAGGAATGCTGATTTAGTGACACAATTTTGGTTAGATTGGGTTGTAATCCCCCGAATTTTTAAAAGCCTATATTTTAATAAATATATTTTATTTTAGATAAATTAGCCTTTAAATCTATTTAATTTAATTATTTTATGGATTTTTGAGTATATAAAATTGAATATAAATATTTAATAAATTAAAATAAATATTTTGTTATTTTATCATACTTTTATTATTTAAATAATTTTCCAAATTATTATTTTACTAAAATTATTCTTTTTAAACCCTTATATTTTAATTATATTATATTAAATTATTAAATAAATTTATTATCCAAAAAATATTATATTGTAT
This sequence comes from Tamarix austromongolica, assembly GCA_039764185.1. Lineage (NCBI taxonomy): Eukaryota > Viridiplantae > Streptophyta > Magnoliopsida > Caryophyllales > Tamaricaceae > Tamarix > Tamarix austromongolica. Next base: position 72,313,456 of record CM077816.1, on the reverse strand, counting down.
TATTTTATAAATTAAATTATCTTATTTAATACCATTTTCCTTTTCTTTTTCCTTTTTTCCTTCTCCTTTTTCTTCTTTTCTCTTTTCTTTCTTTTTCTTCTTCTTTGGGCTGTTGGCCGGCTGGCCTGCCCTTCTCCTACATTTAGGCCGCTGGTCCGTCTCTCCCCCTCCTCCCTCCTTTCCTTTTTCCTTTCCCCGACCCGGCTCCTTCTTCTTTCTCCAGCGTGAGCCGGCCGCCCCTTTCTTTTCTTTTCTTTCTTCCTCGACGGGGCCGGCCTGCTACTTTCTTTCCTCGGCCGCTCGTCGCACGCACCAGCCCCCTCCCCTGACTCTCCTTCTTCTTCTTTCTTTCTTCTTCCTCCATCCCTGGTGAGAACCTCGTCCATCCACCCACAACTCCCTCTCCCCCATTACTTCCCCCTATATCCCTCTCTCCCTCTCGTTGTTTTCTCTACACCATCCCCGTCACACCATCCCTGTCTCCCTCTCCCTCTCCCTGTTGTCGCCATCCCTTCTCCCTACCACCGCCATTCCCCTACCACCACCCCTCGAGCTCCCTATCCCCTCCTCTCTCTCCTTCTTCTTTTTCTTCTTCTTCTTCCTCTGCCCCATTCTGTCAATTTTCGAGCCCTATAAGCCTTGTCGAGCCTCTTTCTCACCCCTTCTCCTCCTTCCCTCACCCTCCCTATTTTTCTTTGTCACCGCCGCTCCGCCGCTTCTGCCGCCTCAACAGCCACCTACACCACCTCCTGCCACCCTCTACCTCATCCCCAATCGATCATAGCACCCCTTGAGCCACCCCGCAGCCTTCCTCTTCCTCCTCTCTTCTTTTTCTCTCCTTTCCATCTCTTCTCGGCAACCACCCTGTACCGCCTCGATCCGCCGCCGTCCCGCCGCTTCTACCACCGCATAAGCCACCAAATTAATCCCTGCAACCCCCTCTACCACCGCCAACCCTCATTTGGCCGAAACCACCACCCAAAGGCCTTCATTTTCCCTTCCCCTTTTCCTTCCTCACCAACCCCCATCTCGACCTCCCTCCTCGGCCGCCACCTTCGCAGCCTTGCTACCGCCGCCTCAGCCGCCATTAGCTGCCTTCAACCCATCCTCGACCACCACCTACAGCCCCTCTCCACTTCTGCACCATTCCCTTACCCTAAATCCTCCCCCAACCACCTTCTTTCCTAGCCCTAAACCACTAACCCAAAAATAGCCCATTTCTCCTCTTTTCACCACCTTTGAGCCCCCTTCTCCTCATTTCCTTGCATACAGCTCATGCTACATGAGCAGTATGAGCTGTTGCTTTTCTTGGTTAATTTGGGTAAAATTTTTAAGGTATAATAATATTTTAATTTAAGTATTTGATTAATTAAGTGTTATAAAGCCTTATACTTTGATTTTTATTATTTTCTAATATAACAAGTTTTAATATTATTTTTAGGTATTGGTTTTGATAATCAAAGCTTCAACCTTTAATCGGAATACCTGTAAGGTTCATTTTTGGCGGGAATCGAGGTAATTGTTAAATCCCACTTAAAGGCATGGATTAATGTATGTTAACACATTAGGCATTTTTAATGTGTATTATGCTTGATATATGTTGTTAATATATTATATATGGTTTCTTGTGTTGGTCAATGAATAGGAAGTATGATAGATTATATGTTATGTTTGGAGATATTGTTTAAGGTAGAAGTTGGTTATTAATGAAAATGTTAAGTATTATCCATGTTGTATTATGCTATTGTGATCTTAATGCATGCTTAATGTTTTGTGAGCCTTAGGGGATTTTATTAATGTACCTTGTAAAAGAATATGGCCTAATATATATATGGGTGCTAATAAGTATTGTATTGATTATAAGAGTTGTGGATAAGGTGTTAATATTAATAATTTATGTAGTAATAATAATAATTTAATATAAGTGGAGTAATAAGGGGTAAGATGGTAAATTTGTAAATAGAAGGATAAACTGGTAATTTTGTAATAAAAAGGCAAATTGATAATTTTGTAATAAAATGGCAATTTCGTAATTTTGTAATAAAAGGGCAATTTCGTAATTTTATAACAAAAGGGCAATTTGGTAATTTTGTAATACAAGGGCAATTTGGTAATTTTGTAATAAAAAGGGTAATTTGGTAATTTTGTAATAGAAGGGCAATTTAGTAATTTTATAACAAAAGGGCAAAATGGTAATTTTGTAAATAAAAGGGATAAAAGTGAAAATTGAAAAGGAGTAACTTGGTAATTATAATAATTGAGAAGGGTAAAATTATAATTTAATAAAAGAGAAGGGTAAAATGATAATTTAATAATGAAGGGTAAAATGGTAAATATGATAAGTGTGAGGGGGTAATTTGGTAATTTAACTAACTAAAGGGGTAATTTGGTAATTTGACCAATTCAAAGGCAATTTATTAATTATAATAAAGGGAAAAGGTCAAAGTAGTAATTTAACCAACCAAATGAGAAATATATTAAGTGTAATAATTATGAAGGGTGATTAGTGACCTAACAAGTGTGGGAAATAGCTCAGCAACCTAAACCGAGTAAGGACGTAGCTAAGGGCGCCTATGTGTCACGTGTTTTACTTGCCTTGGATGCCTTGTACAATTTTATGCCGTGCTCTACATGCTATTACCTTAACTGTTTCATGTGTGGCGTGGCTTGAAATCGATATGTGTTCATGTGTCTTCTTTTGGTATGTGATAATATGGATATGTTGTAAGCTATGATGTGATGTAATGTGACCCTTTAGGACACGCATGCTAGGATAATTAATGTGGTAATGTGGGATGGAAGCATGAAAAAGAGAAATGGGAGAGAACGATAACCAAGGAAAAGTAAGTTGGCTAGTATAGGTATGGGAGAAACTAGGGTTTGTATGGGATGGTTAGAGTCCGTATGGGGGCAAACTTTACGTATGGAAAGTTTCCTCGGGACGTGAGGAAGGTAATAGAAGTGTCGTTTGGGTGTCTGGGGGCTTCAGGCGAAAAATAGTATGTGGGATAGTATAAGTGTGCATAGTAGACTAATCTAGGGTTGGGAGGAATCCCTAATGTGAGAAGGTGGAAAAGAAAAAGAAAATAATAAAAATAAACGAGAATTAGTGGGGTAGAAAGTGAGGGTTGGATCTAAGGTTCGTGACGTGTGGGGGTGTTAAAATAGTTTAGGTTGTGTGAGGCAGAAAGGGACGGACCACATAGGCCCAAATTAGGGTTTCTGGAGAAAACCCCAGGGTAAGGCGATGAGTGGACTTTGAGGGTATAAAGTGTGGGCCTTGACCCACAAACTTAGGAGTCGGGCTCCTAGTGTGAGGAAGTGGATTAAGGAAAGAATGTCGGGGCGAGTTAGGAGGTACAAAAGTCTTAAGATATGGGGCGGGTCCTCTTGGGAGGATAAGTGTGGATAGAGTTAGCCATGCATGTCTAGGGCGGAACCTGCTGAATAAGATACAATAAGATACTAATCATGTAAAGTGGAAGATTATTAAGCCAGGTCCAGCTGATCCACCAGTTAGTAATAATGGTTAGGTGCGTTCTGCCCTATAAGTGACCGATCCACTGGCGAATAATAGTGGTGTGGACTTTGTCCTGCAAGTGACCGGCCCACCGGCAATAATAGTGGAGGATCCCGAGCTCAATAAACCAAAACCTAATTTGTTAAGATGAGTAAAAGACACTAAGTACTTACAGTGGAACACCATGAGAGTTGGGGCCAGACCGATCCACTGGCATAATAGTGGCCAGAAGCGTTTTGCCCTAGAGACCGATCCATCGGCATATAATAGTGGTTAGGTGCGCTCTGCCCTATAAGTGGCCAATCCACTGGCTATAATAGTGGGGTTCCCGCACTCTCATGGAGATTATAACCCGAGATGATTGATTAATGATGGACTAATGGCCATAAGGCCCTAAAAGTATCGATTATTCATTATGGCCTATTAATATTTGGTTGACTTGTTAAGTATGCGAATGGACGAAAGTGAATGCTACGTATACACCGTTGATATCTGATTGATCGTTGAGTATGGGAATGTATGGATTTGAATGTTATGTTTATACTTGACGTCATGTATGGATACAGTAGTACAGTATGTGTTACATTGCGGACCTGTTTTTAAGTGTGTATTTAAAGGGTTACTTAGTACCGTAGTACTGAAGGGTTTCCTTCGTGGGGCCCCTGCCTATTCAATGGGCAATGCCCCTTGTAGGCCGTCTTCGGTGCTATTCAAGTAAGCCTCAGGAAATAGCGTAAGGAACTATCTGCAACTACTAGGGTTTTAATTTATCTCTTTTAAATTTAATGTATTTGTTATTTTGTAACCACCGTTGTTGGATTTTACTCTCGTAAATTGTTTACTGCGCTTCTTTGATTTATATATGCTTAAGTTTCTTGTAAAATTGTATTTTACCTTTGTAGCCTTAGCACTTGGTACTGGAATGGTATGAATGAACCGGTCTGGTACTAAGTGTGGTGGTAATATCCCCAGAATTCACGGTTTATTATTTTGCTTATGCTAATTTTCTTTTAAGTAAACGAAATTTTTCAGTAGTGAATTTTAGGGGTGTTACATAGGCATAGGAGATTCGAGTGCTACAACACACCCCATGATGAAATTCAGAGGTCCTAGTGATAGCCGGTTCAGCAAAACTTGATGCTCGAAGCAACTCATTCAACCACTCCAGCTGGAACAGATGAGCAAGTGATCGATCCCGACGCATCATCTTCTGGTATGTTATCAACTCTCTCTTAGCTATTTTGAATCATTAGATGAATATGTTATTTGTTTTTTTGGACACCATTTAGTCAAATAAGTTTTCCCTTAACGGGATAGTTACCCTCGAGTATCATAGGATCCCTCGTGTGTGTCCCTAGTAGTAATGCGTAAACTTCAAGGACAAGTTTTTTCTTTAAGGGGATAGTGATGTAATATCCCAAAAAAAAAATTTAACTAAAAATTTAATAGTTAACCCATTATTTGGAATACTTTAATTATTTGGTGGATATTTGATTTATAAAAATGGATAGGATTATTTAATAAATAAAAATAAATATTTAATTATTTTATCACACTCTTTTTATTTAAATAAATTTCCAAACCCATATTTTTACTAAAAATTTTCCTCTTAAATTAATTCTTTAAATTTTGAATAAATTAATTTAATAAAGGATTTTTTTCATTTAACTAATTCCTAGTCCTAACTCTAAAAATTAACTTATTTTATTTCCCCCCTTTCCTTTTTCTTTTCTTTCTTTCCTTTCTTCTTCTCGGGCTAACCGACCTCCTTCCTCCCTTTTCCCCCCATTGGGCCACCCAGCCTTCTTCCCCAAGTGTCTAATCTATTCTCCCTCTCCCCTTCTTTTCTTTCTATTCCTTTTTTCTTCCCCCCGTTGGCCCAACCTAACCCTTTCTCTCTTTTTTTATCTCTCTTCTCCCTCGCACGGATTGAACTGCATGTTTCTCCTCTCCCTTGCCCAGCCTCCTTTTCCTTTCTTCTTCTTTTCTTTTTCCTTCTTCTCCCTACGTCGACGAGCCAAATGGCTCCCCCCTCTACACCTGCACAAACCAACCTGCCTTAATCTACATTGGATGATAATAGTGGCCTAGGTGTATTGTCTCTGAGAAGACGCTTCAGACCGTTCCACCAATTTAAGAATATTGGGATTCCTGCACTCAACGTATATAATAGAATGAAAATGGATTATACCTAATAAAGAGATCTTTATCATTATCTATCTTATGAGATGTTTCATTTATCTGCTTGTAAACCTATTATTAATTGTTGTGAATACCTATGTTTTTTGTATCCTTATTTCGGTAGTACTATTGTAACACCCCCGGGGCATTTCAAATATTCCCTTGCTCCATATATAGCATATTGACCAACCATTTTATGGGTGTTTCTCATTCCCACAAGTAGGAGACCCTAATTCTTATTTGTAGGTCTCAGAAGATCTACTAGATGATTATGCTGCCTATGATGCCTTATGTAGGGATGAGTAACTTTATCTGTATTAGGGGTTGGGTGAAGAGTAATGTTATTCAGTAGATGTATTTATCCGAATATCTTTTTGGACTCTTGATCCATGGTATCCCTTCTTTTGTATTTTATATTGTAACTCAAAGTCAAACTCCAAATTCATTATTATATTATAAATGTTTCTTTCACTTCTAATTTCCTTGTGCTACTATAAATATATTAGCCTTGTGATTGATGTAAGAATGGTTCAATAAACCAAACTTATGTCAATTATGATGATGACTCCTAATATTTTACTTATGTACTTCCACTGTAAAATAAAATTTTTTAGTAGTAAAAATTGGGGTGTTACAAAGGGATAACAAGGTGAACTATAAGGAAGAAGAAGGGAGGGTTGAGGTTGAATGGAAAAGGGAAAATGCAGAAAACAAAGGAGGATGTCACAACTTAAAGTTGCACTGAGTGGGCAGAGAGGGATAAAGGAGGATCTAGATGATGTGGTATGGTTTCATGAAGTGAAAATAAAAAAAGAAGGAATAAATGGCGTGACAAGGGTGCATAAGCCATAAATGGCGTGTAATGAAGGGGTTGCATAAAAACAAACTAGGTCTTGGGTTGAGTGGAGTGTGAGGTTAGGCATGGTTGGGATTGTAGTTTTACTATCTAAATTGAGGAACTATACCTCGGTTTGGGCCAAGGGAAAAGGTTAAGATAAGTTAATTAACCTAATGTTGAGGGTTAGGGAATGATTAATAAGCTAAACACCTAAATATTAGGGTTAGGAAAGTTTTGGGGTGTCACACTAGTTTAATTAGCTATAAATATACTAAAAGAAACTAAAAAAGTGAGGCAAAGACACTAGATATTTTTTAACTATAGTCATTGAAGGAAAACATAGACCGGACAAGTAAAAGAGAACTATCATCATGCAAAATACCTATCAAAAGGTTTTGGAAGAGTGACATAAGAGCACCTTTGACATTGATGTTAGCAATGATGAAGAAAATAAATGGACGAGAGGATGGTGGCACCTGTGAAGAAACATAATATTTCAAAAAAGGGAGCATGTGAAGGATAATAAGCATGGTCTAATTGGGTTATGTGTCTAGCTACCCTAAACTAGTAACCCATATTATTCCTTTTATTTTATATTCCCAACAAACAATGATGGTTCTCCATCTGATCGATACAAAGAGGAAGGTTTAGGTTCTCCACATCATTTTCATTGGTTGTTTTGCTTTGGAGATAACCCTACTACATTTTAGGTGTTACTCTTTTTTTATATAGTGAAATTATATTTAAAAATTTATATATTTTCTAATCAATCTTGACAAGCATGAGGAAATTGTTGCAGAAAAGCACATTATAGTAGCCTATTAAGTTAAATATGATTTTGATCCATTTAGTTTTATACTTTGTATATTTTGATCCATGTATAAATAAATAGTTCACCTTTTAACTAAATAAATCCTCACCTCTTCATTTACTGTAATAGCAAGTTAAAGAACCAACTCCTTCCTTTTCAATAATTTATCTTCTAACAACTTCTAAAATTTTACTACATGTCAGATAAAATACAAAAAAAATAAAATAAAATAAAGAAGCAATAAACCAATAAGAGTTTCACTCTCTATGAATGATCGGGAATCCCTCTCAATAGAACATAAACTCAATCTTTTCTTCTCAAGGAAATTAAAAACTATAGGCTATGCCAATTTGACCCATATTTGTCAATCATATGTGAGCAACTTGTGTAAGTAGACCCAATTTCCACTCATGCACCTAAATCTATGGATCTTTGTGTGCTAAAGAACTTTAAGATAGCATAAATCATAAGGTATGAATATATAACATGATGGAGAGATTGAATACCTCCATTTATTTTTGGGATAAATATTATATACATGTTATATTGCAATTTCCTCCCTATAATTGAATACTACTCACATCAACGTAACTCCTCCCCCCCTCTTTTTTGTTAATAACTAAAGTATTCAAATATCAACTAAATTGTGTTGTTAATATCTTATTTACATATCGTGTATGTATAGGTTATGAAAGTGTTTTGTATTGAATCATAGGTTTAGTATCTCCATCATGTCCATCAATTGTAACAACTTTCCCTATTATGACTATAACATCTTAACTCTATGTGTTCTTCACCTCCTTTTTTATTCTCTAACTCCTCAAATTTGATGTAATAAGTATGAGTACTATATATATATATATATGATGATGATGATGACTTGTAGGTCCCTGAAGGGTTCCATTTGTGGGGCCCCTGCCTATTCAATGGGCAGTGTCCCTTGCAGATCCGTTTCAGGTGCTATTCAAGTGGGCAACGGAAAAGAGTCTAAAGAAAATATCCAGACTTTTAGGGTTTCACTCTTTCTCTTTTAACCCCTATTTTAAATATAATCTATATTCTTGTAACCACCATTGGTGGATTCTATTCTTATAAATTATTTATTATGCTACTCTGATTTTAATATGGTTTGAAATTCTAGCAAATTGTATCTTAGTCTTTTAGCTTAGCACTTGGTACTCAAATGGTAGGAGTAAACCGGTCTGGTGCTAAGTGTGACGGTAATACCCCCGAAATTCATAGTTTGTTATTTTATTTCCGCTATTTCTTTTAATAAAACAAAATTTTTCAGTAGTGAATTTTGGGGGTGTTACAAGTTGGTATCAGAGTAGGTTTCTATCGCTCTTTCAATTTCAAACCTTTTAAGCCGATGCCATGAGTTGGTATCAGAGTTTGTTTTGACAACTCTTTCCATTTTAAACGATTTTAAGCAAATACCACAACTGGTATCTGAGCTGGTTTCGACCGTTCTTATAATTTCAATCATTTTAAGCCAGTACCACAAGTTGATATCAGGTGTTTTCTAAAAACCTTTCTCGCTTTTTAATATTTTGAGTTGATACTATAAGTAAGTATCAAAGTCTTTTACAGAAATTTTGAAGTTCAAATGGTTCTTGTAAGGCTTCTACCCTATTTCCCTCTTGTTTTGGGAAACCCAGATTAGTCCTGAGAGTTGGGTATAGGTAGATTAAGTGACCTCAACTTCGGTCGCCTAGCTTGAGAAATAGCACCTTCCCTAGCAAACTTTTATTTTACAGCTAACTTGAAATGGACCGAGATGAAGGGGTCAACAACCTAGAGAGAGCATTCGAAGCGCTCATAGGATTAGCTCAGCGTTCCCCGGTACCCCAACTTCAAACCACTTTGCCTCCGATGGGTATTGGAGAGGATTGGCTTGATAGAGTTTCACGTCATCTACCCCTAGCCTACGATGGGAAAGAAGACCCTGTGGTCCTAGAAAGTTGGATACGAGATTTCAATAGGACCTTCGAAGTGCTCAACTGCCCTAAGGGGTGAAAGACAAGCATTGCGGTGTACTTCCTTCGAGGACTAGCTGACACTTAGTGGGAAGAATTTTGAACCCAAGGAGGATGATCAACATCTTGGGAAGACTTCAAGACTGCCCTCTGCACGTATTTCTACATGAAAAGTCTCAAGAGGGCCAAACTAAAATAATTCATGGAGCTGATGCAAGGAAGCTTGTCTGTTCGAGAATATCACGCACGATTCATGAAGTTGCTAAGGTTCGCCCCCGGAATAGCCACTATCAAGACTATAGTGGTCTCCCAGTTCAAGCAAGGACTTTACCTCAACATCTGAAGCATGATGGGCACCGACATTTTCCACGATCTGAGTACGGTGTACGAGTTCGCGTGTGTCGTCGATGCCTTGGTCCAAGAACAAGCATCCATCCTGGGTAAGAGGAATAATGAAGAGACCGAGTCTGAATAAAAGAGTCATCGTTCCAGTAGCAAATTTTTGCAGGTCCAACCTCAACCTCAAACTAAAGTTCGCGTAAGAAGAGTCAAAATGCTCCCAAAGGCAAGGTTAGCAAGAGACCAGTTCAACACTACCATTGTTGTCATTAAAAAAGAGATCATCTAGGCAAGGATTGCACAGGAAAACTGGTTCAATGCCACAACTATGGACAACTTGGGCATAGGAGCTTTGAATGCTACAGCGCACCCTGTGAAGGAATCCAGAGGTCACAAAAACCATCATTTCGGTAAAATCAGGCATTCGGAGCAACTCGTTCAACCTCGTTAATCGAAGCAGATGAGCAAGCAATCGATCGTGATACATCTTCTTCAAGCTTACCGTCGGATCCCGCGTAATCATTGTATAGTTAATCATGTGTGTGGTTGTTTTCCTTAGTTAAGTATGTTTTTCTTTAAGAGGGTAGTTATCCCAAGTAACTTAGATATTTCCTTGTATCCCTAATGCTAAGGCATAAAATATGGGGACAAAGTTTTTCTTTAAGTTGGTAGTGATGTAATCCCCCAAAATTTTAAAAACCTATAATTTAATAAATAACTTTTATTTTGAATAAATTAGCTTTTAAAATTATTTAATTTAAATATTTTATAGATTTTTGAGTATATAAAATTGGGTAGGAATATTTAATAAATTAAAATAAATATTTTATTATTTTATCATACTCATTTTATTTGAATAAATTCCCAAACCAATATTTTTCCTAAAATTAACTTTTTTTAAACCCATATATTTAATTATATTAAATTAAATTATTAAATAAATTTATTTCCCAAAAATATTACATTCTATTATTTTATAAATTAAATTATTTTAATCCCTCCATTTTTCCCTTTTTTCCTTTTTCCCCATTTCCCTTTTCTTTCTCCTTTTTCTTCTTTCCTTCTTTTTCCTTTTTCTTTCCTTCGGGCCGCCAGACCCTGGCCTACTCTCTCACCCCCTGCGCATTAGGCTATTGGCCCATTCCTTCCTCTTCTTCTTCCCTGTGCCACGACTGACCCAGTCCCTTTCTTTCATTTTCCTTCCTTCACCCATGCAATGATGCAAACCCAACCCAACCCCTTCTTTTCTTTTCTCCCTTCCCCCTACGGCGACCAGGCCGGCCCAACTTTTATTTCTTTTCCCCTTCGCCTGACTTGCCTTCTCTTCCCTCTTCTTCTTCTTCCTTCTTCGCCGCCCATGCCTGACAACCCCGAGCATGCCTGGCCATCGCCTGCCACCACCTGCCTCTCCCTCTCTCCCCCCTCTCTCTCCCCCATCCCTTTCTTTCCTCTTTGGACCCAAACCAACGTTGCACCCCAGCCACACATGCCCCCTTTTCTTTCCTCTTTTTCTGTTCCCTCTCCCTGGCACGCAACCACCCCTACCACCCTACTGCCACTCCGATCGGCCACCTAATCCCCCTATCTCTCCCTTTCCCTCTCCTTTTTCTTATCCTCACTAGCCCTTTCCTGCCCCATTTCTTCAAGCCTTTTCCCTTCCCTGATATCCTTCTTCTCCCTTCCTTCTCCTTCCATTTCCCTCCCTATTTTTGCTCCGCCTCCCCATTCTATCGCTGCCACAACCTCACCAGCCATCTACACCACCTTCTGTCACCCCCTACTACCACCCTATGCCACCAAGCCACCCCCTCGAGCCCCCTGCACTCCCTTCTTCCTCCCCTCTCCTTTTTCTTTTCTTTTTCTCCCTTCTCGGCAACCGCCCTACACCTTCTCCGTCCTACCACCTCTTCCACCTCCCAAGCCACCAACCCACTCCCTAAAACCTCCCCTACCACCCCCTCACCTTCTTTAGCTGAAACCAACCCTTGTAGCCCCTCATTTTCCTCCTCCCTTTTCCTTCCTTCTTAGCCACCTCCACCTCGATAGCCACCTTTGTAGCCTCGTTGTCATCGTCACCGTCACCACCCTTAACCACCAACAACCTATCCCCGACCACCACCTACACCCCCTCTTCACCCCTGCACCCTTCCTTTGCCCCAAATCCTCCCCCACCTGCCCTCTTTCTTAGCCCCAAAACCTTAACCTGAAAACACCACTTCCTCCTCCCTTTCATGCCACTTCGAGCCCCTTATCTCTCTTGTTTTGCATGCAGCTCATGCTGCATAAGTAGTATGAGTTGTTACATGCCTTGGTATATTTTGGTTAATAAATTTTAAGGTATAATAATATTTAAGTTAAGTATTTCATTAATTAAGTTTTATAAAGTCTTATGCTTTGGTTTTCTCATTTCTAATATGATAAGTATTGATATTATTTTTAGGTATTCGTTTTTCTAATTAAAGCTTGAATATTTAACCGGGATACTAGTAAGGTTTGATTTTTACAGAAATTAAGGTAATTATTAAACCCCACTTAAATGCATGGATAAATGTATACTAGCACATTAGGGTTTTAATATGTTATTTTATATGATATATATATTGTCTAGCATATTGTATGTAGTTTCTTGTATTGAGTGATAAAAAGGGAAGCATGCTAGTTTATATGCCATGTATGGAAGAAATGCTTAATGAAAGAGATTTGTTATTCAAGAAAATGTTAAGTACTTATCTATGTTATATTATGTTATTGTGACCATTGATGCATAAATAATATTATTGTGAGCCCTAGGGCCATTTAGTAAAATGTCTTATGCAAGAATGTGGCCTAATATATATGGGTGCTAATGAGCATTATGTTGAAATGTAATAGTTGGCGGAGTTGGATGATGAGAATGGAGTAGTGATATTAATATTCATGTAGTGATGATAAATTAATAAAAGTGGTATAATAAAGGCGGAAAATGGTAATTTGAAAGTAAAGGGTATTATGGTAATTTTGGAAGAGAATGGAAAATTGGTAATTTGTAAGTAAAAAGGTATTATGGTAAATTTGGAAGCGAAGGGCAAAATGATAATTTGTAAGTAAGGGGTAAAATGGTAATTTGTAAGTAAAAGGGTATTGTGGTAAATTTGGAAGAGAGGGGTAAAATGGTAATTTGTAAGTAAGGGGTAAACTGATAATTTATAAGTAAAAGGGTATTATGGTAAACTTGGAAGAGAAGGGCAAAATGGTAATTTGTAAGTAAGGGGAAAAATGGTAATTTATAAGTAAAAGGGTATTATGATAAACTTAGAAGAGAAGGGCAAAATGGTAATGTGTAAATAAGGGGTAAAATGGTAATTTTGTAAGTAAAAGGGTATTATTGTAATTTTGGAAGTAAAGGCAGAATGGTAATTTGTAAGTAAAAGTGTATTATGGTAATTTTGAAAGAGAATGGTATAATGGCAATTTGTAAATAAAAAGGGTATTACGGTAATTTTGGAAGTAAAGGGTAAAATGGTAATTTGTAGGTAAAAAGGGCATTATGGTAATTTTGGAAGTAAATGCATTTTGTAATTATAATAATGGAGAAGGGTAAAATGGTAGTTATAATAATGGAGAAGGGTAATAGGGTAATTATGATAATGGAGAAGGGTAAAATGGTAATTATAATAATGGAGAAGGGTAGTATGGTAATTATAATAATGGAGAAGGGTAATATGGTAATTATGATAACGGAGAAGGGTAACTTAGTAATTTAACCAACTAAAGGATAATTTGGTAATTATGATGATGGAGAAAGGTAACTTGGTAATTTGACCAACAAAAGGGTAATTTGGTAATTATAACAAGGGAGAAGGGCAATTTAGTAATCTAACTAACCAAATGGAAATATGATAAGTGTAACAATTATGAAGGGAGATTGGTGACCTAATAAGTACGAGAGATAACTTGGTAACCTAAACTGAGCAAGGGGTAATTTGGTAATTATGCAACAAGGAGGGTAATATGATAAATTGGCAAGTAAGGAGGGATGGCTTCATGATTATACAAGTAAGGGGTAAATTGGTAATTTATATCTAACATGTCGTTGCAATAACGGAGTTCGTAATAAGACTCAAGTAACACTGGATAGTAAGACAATGGTATTTGACAATTAGTAAGTATCACAAGAACAAATCCTAAATCGAAATAAGATGAGATTATTATGGCCTTAATGATTCATCTATGTTATCTTGGATAACCGTATGAAAAAGGAATACCTAATGATATCAGAACGATTGAAAGTGAATATGTATTTGATTGATGTGCTTCTTATGATCACTTTAATTAAGACACTAATACTTAAAGTGAAAGACCTAGTGATCAGGAATGGTGGCTCTTTAGGGGTCGCTACCCTAAAGACGTGGTTTAGCCCACGATTATTCTGGTATTTGCCGGTGTGTCTTTGTACCCCAGCCAGGCCTTACATCTTACTCTATCTAACTCTATGGACCTATTTAGGGAGTATGCATACTTATGGATTAGGTGTCCTTGTCGGTAGGGTATTGAGTTAGCTGTATGCACCAATACGACCAAGGTACCTCAGCATCCCTGGGTTGATAGTTGAAGGGTACTGAGTAGTTTGTATGTACCAGTGCGACCGGTGTACTTTTGTGTCTTGGGATCTTGATCTCCCCTCTAAAGCAAATAAATGGAATTGGTGTGATGATCAAAAAGGGAAAACACTAATCGTGAAAGTGAAAGACTAATAAGCCTGGACTAGTTGATTATGATTATGAGTACCAGTCCATCGGATATGATAGTGGCATGGGAGCGTGTTGCCCTGGAAGATGATTATGAGTACCAGTCCACCGGATATAATAGTGGCCTAAGAGCGTGTTACCCTGGATGATGAGTATATGTATTCCAGTCCACCGGCTATAATAGTGGGGGATCTCGAGCTCAATAAATCCAATCTGGTTGTTAATAAATCATGGAAAATACTAATCACTTATAGTGGAACACCATGTGAGTCGGGCAGGACTGGTCCACCGACAAATAATGGTGGCCAGGATCATTCTACCCTGTATGTATTCTGGTCCACTAGCTATAATAGTGGGGGCTACCGCACTCACATGGATATATATACATAATCCAAGAGATGATGGATTAATGATGGACTAATGGCTTAAGGCCTAGAAGTATTGATTGTACGTTTGACCCATTTATATTTGATGGACTTGTTAAGTATGTGAATGTATGAATGTTACTATTATGTAAGCACCTTTCATTATATTTGTATATAGTGTTATATCATGTGTTGCATTGTGGCCTGCCTTTAAGTGTGTTTTAAAGGATTACTCAGTACCATAGTACTGAAGGGTTTCATTTGTAAGGCCCCTGCCTACTCAATGGGCAGTGTCCCTTGTAGGTCCGTTTTAGGTGCTATTCAAGTGGGCAATGAGAAAGAGCGTAAGAAAACTATCTGAACTTTTAGGATTTCACTCTTTCTCTTTTAACCCCTGGTTTAAATGCAATATATATTCTTGTAACCACCATTGGTGGATTCTATTCTTGTAAGTTGTTTATTATTCTACTCTGATTTTAATATGGTTTGAAATTCTAGCAAATTATATCTCAGTCTTTTATCCTTAGCACTTGGTACTCGAACGGTAGGAGTGAACCGGTCTGGTACTAAGTGTGGCAGTAATACCCCCAAAATTTATAGTTTGTTATTTTGCTTCCTCTATTTCTTTTAATAAAATAAAAAATTTCAGTAGTAAATTTTGGGAGTGTTACAGATGGATTGACGGTGTCATCGTCCATCATCTTGTGCATAAAAGTGATAGATAGACAAACTCATCATCCATCACTATACACACATCTCATCACCTAAAGTTTATTGGAGAATAAAGCGCTAAACTCCATTACCCAAAGTGTAATAGATTTATCTAATCTTAAATACCGAGTAATTAACATCTTAACCTAATTCTAATCTCAAAAAATTGATATTTCCACCTTACTCTAATTCTTAATCCTAAATCTTAACCTAATCCTAAATCTTTAAAAATTGATAATTAATTTTATCCTAATTCCCTAATCTATATTTTTTTAATCCAATTTATCTCGACTAGTTTCCTTCTTCTTCTTCCTTTTCTTCCTGCACGCTTCACTCCTCTCTTGATCATTTTTATTTTGTCATGCTTACACTCTACACCTATCTATCATTTCCTCATCCTCACCACCATCACCTCCCACAATCCATGGCATATGTCTATTAAATTTTTTACCAAATCTTTCCCCTAGATCATGCCTCACCTTTGCCATGTGTGCCCCTGCCTTTTTCATCTCCATCGACTCACCCCATCCATACATTCTATGCATATATAAGCCCCTCCCAAGCCTTGCCTCATTTATTACCTTAACTAACTACCTCACTCCCTCCATTTCTATCGAGTAAAGCCAGCCCGAAACAACCTTCCTTACTTCCTTTGTTCGTTGTTGTCACCCATCATCAACTCCACTCACCACCACCCCCACCAAACTCCACAATTCCCTAAGAAAACCAACCATCACTACCACCCCATCATCCCCTCTCATCTTTACCAAACCATTGCCACCCCAATCATTTTCTTTTCCTTCTCTCTGTCATGATCTACTTTATTTTCATTGAGACACGTGATTGTTCACCCTCGCACTCCCCAACCATGCCCATCTCTCATGACCCTTACACATTTTGTGCACAGCTCATGCATGCCCCTCACTCGTGTACGTTCCATACTCTCAACTCATGCACGCATTGTATAATACGCTCACACCGTTCCTTTGGAACAATCGTGCTTCCCTCCTAGCGCACCCCGTGCTCCACTATAGCACCACTCTAACACTTAGAGACCGATGTCCTTACTGGTAATGATACATGTTATAGTTATCATGTTGGAAATATTATATGGATGATGATCCTATGAAAATACTGTTATATGATATATAGAAAGTGAGAAAAATGTGAAGATATTATTTCTGTATTTAGTTGGCAAACACGAATCAAGATATGTGGTGTATATATAAATCCGGGGTTATGTATTTGATATAAATATTTGAGGTTGAAATTCATTAATGTTGGGATTCGTAAGGTCTTTGAAAAAACATAATCATTTTAGCTAATGTAAGGGCAATATGTCAATTTGAAGATAATATGGGAAATAATCATCACATGATAAGTTTTTAGGGTGTTATAAATTATTGTATAAGTAATGTAATCAAATAATGGTTGAGTAAGACACAAGTTGCCTAATATGAGATTATGAGATTTTCAATAAGAGGACATTTTTGTTAGTAAGGGTTGAAAATATAATTTTAGTGATTTTAAAAGGGGGACAGATCTTAATTATGCTAAGTATAATACTTTGAATATTAGAGATAATGATAAGTGGCATAAGTACAATAAAATGAAAAGTTATGCTCACCTTGTGAAATTAGGAATTTTTTAGGGGGATTAAGGACCTCTTTCTTAGGGAATGCCTTGATAACTGCATGGTTGTGCTTTACGCGTTTTTGATTATGTGATGTGTGTACCTACTTGATTCTTGCATGATGATCTTGATATAAGAAATTTTCAATAAGATAATAATAATTTAATGTGAAATATCACGTGAGTTAGGTTGAGGTATATCATAAGTCCATTCCATCAAACAATAATAGTGGCTTAGGAGCATTCTATCTTAAGAGGTGCATCAATCCGTTCAACCAGATTAAGAATAATGGGGCCATAAAATCAACATGAATGAAAATATGATTATGAGATAATTAACTGGTGGATAATATATTGATCACTTAAAGTGAAATATTATGTGAGTAATAACCGAGGTGTTATGTCTATTTCATTAGATGATAATAGTGGTTCACGTGTGTTTTGCCCTAAGAGGTGCTTCAGATTTTTGCACTAGTTTAAGAATAGTGGTTAGGAGTGTGTTACCTATATGTTAGGTTCGTTTCACCGGGTGATAATAGCAGCACTAGTGTGTTCTACACCAATAGGTGCTTCAGTCTACTTCTCCAAAATAAGAGTGGTGGTGTAATCCCCCAAAATTTTAGAAAACCTATAATTTAATAAATAGCTTTTACTTGAAATAAATTAGCTTTTAAAATTATTTATTTTAATTATTTTATGGATTTTTGAGTATATAAATTTGGATAGGAGTATTTAATAATTTAAAAATAAATATTTTATTATTTTAACATATTATTTTTATTTAAATAATTTTTCAAACTAATATTTTACTAAAATTATCCTTTTTGAACCAATATATTAAATTATATTGAATTAAATTATTAAATTAAATAATTTATAAAAAATATTATATTTTATTAATTTCTAAATTAAATTAAATTATTTTCCCATTTTCCTTTTTTTTCCATTTTCTTTTCCTTCTCCTTTTCTCCTTTTTCCTCCTTTCTTTCTTTTTCTTTTTCTTTTCCTAGCTTCGGGTTGCCAGGCCTGTCTTCTCCTCCCTACGCACCTGGGTCATTGGCCGTTCTCCCTCTCCCCCGCCCACACCGGCTAGCCTAGCTCCCCCTTCTTTTCTTTCTTTTCCTCTCCCCCTCCTACTTGGGTCGGTTCAACTATTCTTTTTTCTTTCCCCTGCACCAACCTGCCCCTCCTCTCCCCTTCCTTGTTCTTCTACCTCCAGCCCCGACGCAGTGCACGCCCCTCGACGCCATGCCCGACCACCGCCTGCAACCTCTCACTGCCACCACTTGTCACCACCTGCCTCCCCCTCTCTCCCATCATTTTCTTCCTATTTTTAGACTTGATTAGCCCTGCAAACCATCCCTCATACCCTATTTCCCCCCTCTTCATCTCACCTTCCCTGCCACCCTACCACCTCCCTGCCACCCTAAACACTACCACCGACCGGCTACCTATCCCCTCCTATCTTCCCTCTTCTTTTTATTCACCTCTCCAGCCTCTCCCTACCCCATTTCTTCAAGCCTTTCCCCTTCTCCGACCTCCCTCATCTCCCTTTCTTCTCCTTCCTTTTTCCTCCCTACTTTGGACATGCTGCAACCCTCCGCCTCTTCAATCACCGCACCAAGCCCCTACACCATCCACTACCACCCTATACCTCAGCCTTGAACCACCACAAGACCACCCAAGCCACCCTCGAGCCCCTGCAACCCCCTTCTTCCTCCCCTCTTCTTTTCTCCCCGTTTTTCTCCCTTCTCAGTAGCCCCCTGCAACCCCTCCTTCCGCTGCCGTCCGGCTGCCTCTACCGCCACCCAGACCACTAGTCAAGTCCTTGCAACCTCCTCCACCACCCCACACCTCCTTTTGCTGAAAACAACCCCTAAACCCCTCCATTTTCCCCTCTCTTTTACTTCCTTCTCAGCCTGGTCCACTCCTGCAGCCCACTTTGCGGCCTCACCGCCGCCGCCTCCGCAGCCCTTGGCCACCAACAACCTACCCCGACCACCACCTATACCCCTTCTTCACTCCTACACCATTCCCTTGCCCTAAATCCTCCCCCATCTACCTTCTTTTCTAGCCTAAAGACTTCACTCCCCAACCTGAAAACACCCCTTCCACCCTCTTCTTCATGCAACCTTCAACCCTTCCACCCTTATTTTTGCATGCAGCTCATACTGCATAAGCAAGATGAGTTGCTGCATTTATTAGCCCATTTTTGTTAATAATTTTAAGGTATAATAATATTTAAGTTAATTATTTCATTAAGTAAATTTTATAAAGTCTTATGCTTTGATTTTCTTACTTCTAATATAATAATTATTGACATTATTTTTAGGTGTTGATTTTGCTATTTAAAGCTTGAATCTTTAAACGGAATACCGGTAATGTTTGATTTTTGCGGGAATTAAGGTAATCGTTAAACCCTACTTAAATGCATGGATAAATGTATGTTAGCACATTAGGATTTTTAATACGTTATTATGCTTGATATTTGTGGTTTAATATAATATATATATTTGCTTGTATTGATTGATAAAAAGGAAAGTATGCTAGTTTATATGCCATGTGTAGAAATGCTACTTAAGGGAAGAGTTTGATTGTTAATGGAAGTGTTAAGTACTTATCCATGTTATATTATGTTATTGTGACCATTTATGCATGAATAATATTATTGTGAGTCCTAGGGGCATTTTAGTAATATTCTTGTGCAAGAATGTGGCCTAATATGTGTGGGTGATGAGGAGTATTATGTGAAACATAATAGTTGGTGGAATTGGGATGAGGAGAGTGGTGTATTAATATTAATACTTATGTAGTGATGATAACTTAATAAAAGTGGTATAATAAAAGGGCATGATGGTAAATTTGTAAGAAAAGGGCATTATGGTAATTTTAGAGGAGAAGGGCAAAATGGTAAATTGTAAGTAAAGGGGTATTATGGTAATTTTGGGAGTAAAGGGTAAAGTGGTAATTTTGGAAGTACAGGGGGTAATATGGTAATTTTGGAAGAGAATAGTAAAGTGATAATTTTGTAAGAAAGGGGTAAAATGTTAATTTTGGATGTAAAATGGCATTATGGTAACTTGCAAGTAAAAGGGTATTATGGTAATTTGCAAGCAATAGATTAATAATTATAAATATGGAGAAGGTAAATTAATAATTATAAAAATGGAGAAGGGTAAATTAGCAATTATAAATATGGAGAAGGGTAAATTGATAATTATAATTATGGAGAATGGTAAATTAATAATTATAAATATGGAGAAGGGTAAATTAATAATTATAAATATGGAGAAGGGTAAATTGATAATTATAAATATGGAGGAGGGAAAATTGGTGATTATAATTATGGAGGAGGGTAAATTAATAATTATAAAAATGGAGAAGGGTAAATTGGTAATTATAATTATGGAAAAGGGTAGATTGGTAATTGTAATAAGGGAGAAGGGTAAGTTGGTATTTATAATAGTGGAGAAGGGTAAATTGGGAATTGTAATTATGGAGAGGGGTAATTTGGTATTTATAATAATGGAGAAAGGTAAAATGGTAATTATAACAATTAAGAAGGGTAAAATGGTAATTATGATAATGGAGAAGGGTAATTTGGTAATTTTGATAATGGATAAGGGTAATTTGGTAATTATAATATTGGATAAGGGCAATTTGGCAATTATGAGATTGTAGAAGGGTAATTTGAAAATTTATCCAACTAAAGGGGCAATTCGGTAATTATGATAAGGGAGAAGGGCAATTTGATAATTTAATCGAGTAAAGGGTATATTGGTAATTATTTAACCAACTAAAGGGAAAAATTGGTAATTATGATAATGAAAAAGGGTAATTTGATAATTTATCCAACTTAATGGCAATTTAGTAATTATAACAAAGGAGAAGGGCAATACGGTAATCTAACCAACCAAATGGAAAATATGTTAAGTGAAACAATTATGAAGGGTGAATGGTGATCTAACAAACGTAGGAGATAAATTGGTAACCTAAACCGAGTAAGGGGTAACTTGGTAATTATGCAACAAGGAGGGTCATAGAGTAATCTGTCAAGTAAGGAAATGATGACTTAGTAATTATATAAGTAAGGGGTAAATAAGTAATTTGTACCTAACATGTCATTGTGATTGTGGAATTTTATAATATGATTCAAATAACGCTGATTAGCAAGGTAAGAGTAGTTGATAATTAGTAAGTATCACGAGAACGGATCCTGATTCGGAATTAGATGAGATTATGATGGCCTTAATGATTTCTCTGTGTTATATTGGATAACCGTCCGAATAAGAAATGATTAATGATATCAGAATGATTGAAAGTGAATAAGTATATGATTATTGTGCTTTTCGTGATTACTTTAATTAATACACTAATACTCAAAGTGAAAGACCTTGAGATTGAGAATGGTAGCTCTTTAGGGGTCGCTACCTTAAAGACATGGTTTAGCCCACAATTATTCTGGTATTTGTGAGTGTGCCTTTGTGCCCCGGCCAGGCCCTTTATCTTACGTTATCTAACTTTACGGATCTATTTAGGGGGTATGCATGGTTATAGATTAGGTGTCCTTGTTGGTAGGGTACTGAGTAGCTTTATGCACCAATACGACCAGGGTACCTTTGCGTCCCTGGGCTGATGGTTGAAGGGCACTGAGTAGTTTGTATGCACCAGTACGACCGGTGTACCTTTGTGTCCCGGGTTCTTAATCTCCCGTCCGAGGTAAATAAATGGAATTGTTGTGCTGATTAAAGAAAGGAAAAACACTAATCATGAAAGTGAAAGATTAATGAGCCAGGCCTAGTTGAATTATAATATTGTGTACCGATCCACCGGTTATAATAGTGGCCTAGGAGCGTGTTGTCCTGGCAGATGATTATGAGTACCGATCCACCATATATAATAGAGGCCCAGGAGCATGATGCCCTGGCAAGTGATTATAAGTACCAATCCACCGGATATAATAGTGGCCCAAAAGCATGTTGCATTGGATGATGTTGATATATATTCTGATCCACCGGAAATAATAGTGGGGTCTCGAGCTCAATAAAACTAGTGATGGATGTGAATAAATTTATGGAAAAATACTAATCACTTATAGTGGAACACCATGTGAGTCGAGCCAGACCGGTCCACGGGTAAATAATAGTGGCTAGGAGCGTTTTGCCCTACATGACCAGTCCACCAGCGAATAATAGTGGCCAGGAGCGCTTTGCCCTACATGACCGGTCCACCGGCTATAATAGTGGGGTTCCCGCACTCACATGAAATACAATTATACTATTTTATTGAGCCATGGTTTTGTCTAACTAGATTTCTCAAGCAAATTTTTTAATGAGACAGTATTTTAGAGATTTACTCTTAAGGGGGGGGGGATATTGTAAATATCATAATATGTACATCCAAGGAGGAGCATTGTAAATATCTTATTTATATATTGTGGATGTAAAATTTATGAAAGTATTTTGTATTAAATTATAGGTTTGATACCTTTATCATTTCCATTAGTTTTAACTACTTCCCCATTGTGACTATAACCTCTCAACTTTACGTGTCCTATGCCTCTCTTCATATCTTCTATCTATTTCTTATAGTTGGTGTAACACATATGAGTATTATATATGTAGTATATGACGAATTGTATAAAGAGGGCATTTATACGTATCAATGAGAATCAAGAGTTTCATTCTCGTCCTCTCTATATTGTTATATTACCTCTCTTAAGAGTTTATCACTATTACAACAAATTGCCTATTTTCCCAAGTATTTAATTATCTATAGTAGTTGAATGATTTTTTTTTTATTTTTATTGGCTACTAATTTATCTTTCAATTGGATATACCTTTCACAATAGAGGATAAATGAAAAGGAGAAGGAAGAAGTTGCCACAAGGAGAATTATTATTATTAATTATATCTAAATTCAAAATAGTCTTTAAGTGATTAGGTTATAATGTTTGTTTAGGAGATAAATAATTATTTATTAGGAAGGAGAGGAATTTTCAACTTACTATTGTAAGTTAATAAAGGTGATAAGGAGTTGTTTAGTTAAAAAGTAAATTCTTAGAGACTAAAGTGATTTTTTTTTATATATATAGGGACCAAAATAAATAAAGTATACTACTAAAGGGGGGAAAATATCATTTGACTCTCATTGCAATCATCTTTCTAAACAAGCACCCTAAACTTAACTTCAATTAGTCTCCTTTTTTATTTTTATTTTTTAATAGTACATTAAGAGAGGAGAATCTAGTGCATAGATTAATGATCGAACTTGACACCTTCAACATATCACAATTGGATCTAGACTCCTTGGTCTATAGGATATTTGTGGAAATAAACTTTTTTTTTATAAAAAGACACGAAGACCATGACTTTTAGTTTTAGTTACTAAGGTATCATCTAAGTTTCTACCGAGGTCAAATATCATGCTAAGGACGTGATCTTTCCCAAAAGAAAAAGGATAAATTAATTTTGATATCTTGACATTTGACCTAATTTATTATAGATACCTTGTGTTTTGAATAATTTTACTTAGTTATATCCATATTTTAAATTATTATCACTTAGGTGTCATTTTCATTGATAAAGTGAGATTATGTTAATTTTAGTGTAATTAAGGCGATTCTTTATAGTAAATACTAAAAAAACCCTAAAATATAAAAAAATATATAATTTTTTTTTTGAAAAATATGGTTTAAAAAACAATCTATTTAAAATATTTTTTCTTAAATAAAAAATATTTTTAATTTTTTATTTCCAATTTCAAAACAAAATATGATTTTTCAAATAATTTTTCAGATATTTTGAATAATTTAAATAATTTTTCTATAATTTTTTGTATCTATTATAAAAAATTATCTTAATTGTACTAAATTTAACACATGCTAACTTTGTTTACATAAAAAGGGGGCTAAGTGATAATAATACGAAATGTGAAAGAAAATAAGTGAGGTACTTTAAAATAAAGAATTCCTATAAAATATTAAATCAAATATTATAGTAATTAAATATAGTTTATCCAAAAAAAAAAATACCATCATTTTTTCCTTTGCTCAGATTCATATAATATTAGTGGGCTAGGTCCTAGCCCCAGGACCAAACATACAGTTGCTTCCATTGGGCCGAACCAAGCTGACAGAATTAGTTGAAATATCCATAACCCGCTCTTTTCCTCTTAACTCATGTAGGAACATGCTGCAGTAGGGAAGACCATCGTTGTCCATCGCCGGAGTTCTTAAATCTCCGTATCGTCTGGACTCTGAAGAGGAGAGGCAAATCATAAGATGGTGTTCGGGACAGCGCTAAGGTTAATGACGGCAAAGAAGCCGAAGCCGGCGATGAAGCCAATAGAGCTGAAAACCCCACCGGAGCAAACGCAAACGATTACAAGAGTACTCTTTGAAATTGTTAAGGAGCACGGTCCCCTCACTATCGCTCAAACTTGGGAGCGTGTCCAGGTCCCTTCCTCCTCCCCTGCTTCAGAAGATTCTCTTTGTTGTCAATAATTAGTGATTTAATACTATTTTCGACTTAAACATCTCCATGAACTAATTTCTGCCAAATGGGCAGGAAAAAGAAAAACACGCGTGCCTTGAAACCGACGATCGAAAAAAATGCTCTAGTAGTTTCAGGTCTTTACGGTATTGTGATTGGAACTATTGAAATTGTTTGTTCGTTTGTCCCTTCCTCCCTTTTTTTTTAAAGCTTCTCTATGCATTATCTCTCATTTCGAGACTTCACATATTTCGTTCCAGCCAGTTAGTGTAATGGTAGGGAAGTGGGATTGCCTCAGTGGTGTTATGATTAATTATGCAAGGTTAGGCTCTCTGTAATGCTTTCAACTTAAGCTAAGGGATCTATTGAGTTGATGATTTTAATAATGGAAAACCCATCCAAAGCTTCCAGTTTGTTTACGATATGTGCAGGTCTCTGCTTATTATTCTCATTCAAAATGAATATTTCGCAAGATTCCCAGCTTATCATTTTCTTAAACCGCTCAATTTATTATTTTAACCGGATGTTTCATCATCGTTGCTGAATTCCCTGCTATTTGCATTTTTTATTTTATAGAATCTGTAGTGGGGTGTTAAGACGTGGCTTTTTTTGGGTACCTCAGCTAGATAATGAACTAACATACTTGTCCATTTTCAGGAAGTTGGCTTGAGGGGACTTACGAGCAAACGGCATATGAAAATAATTCTGAGATGGATGAGGGAGAGGCAGAAACTCAAGCTTTTATGCAATCATGTTGGGTCTAATAAGCAATTCCTCTACACAACCTGGTTCACAAAGCCAAATGTCATTCCAACAAAACCGTCAAACAACTCTGCAAAGCCATAAGTGAGAATGAATTATTGAAGCGCCAAGCTTATACAGGCAGAGCTGCTGGAAATCTGTTTCTAGGTTGTTCTATGCACTAGGCCATTAGTTCCGTGCCTTAGGTGCTTCTTGCTGTATGTAAATCTTGCAAGAAGTTTTTAATTTTTATTTTACACTTCATCTTTTAACGAATAAAAAAAAACTGCTTTATAGGGGTGACGGCTGCCATACCCTTATAAGCCTGTGGAACTGACTATTACTTTGGTCACCAGTGTAGATTGGCAGGTTATGAGTCCCTGCAATTTTATGAAATCCATGTCTTCTATCATTATGCTTTCCATTATCTATCAACTCTTGAAACTATAGTTTAGCAATTTTCCATGTGCTTGATTGTCTTGTAAACTTTCTATTTACCTCTACCGCTATGGGCAACAATGAAGAAAGCTGTTGCCGGGGGGGGGGGGATGTGGCTGGCAATATTTGAGGATTGCCATGGCCAGTCTACCAATCCTGGGTAGGCCTCCCTCTTCAGCCTCACATGTTCCCTGCATTCCTCTAAATGAAGACCTGAAATTATCCACATATTTTGAAATTTGGTGTGAATTCTGCAGTCACAGGAAGCTACTGATAGCAAACGTAGCTCCTCAGACAACCTGATCCTGATGCCTTTTGATGGCTCATAACTGCTCTGTCACTTAATAACAACAAGAAGGCTATGGTAACGCCTGGGATACTGAACTTTTTCATAAGGTTAGATCTTCAATTATCCTCATCGACTTCATTTTTTGTCTTTCCTTGTGGCTAAGCCTAATACATTAAACTCCTACAATGGCTGTCTGTTGTAGTTGACATATGCTACAAGGTAAATGCCTTTGGTTCTAATATGTAGAAGTTTCTGCTAACCTTACTCCAGATGTCATATCACATCTGGTGTATCAATAAATTAGGTTCCGCACACCAGTTTATTGAATATTTTAATATATTACCAGTAAAGCAAAGTGTAAGAGTAGTAATTGCTTAAGATAATAAGCTTGCGGGTTACATCCACATGTTCTGTGTTAGGATGTCTTACTGAAACTTTGAAGGGGGGCTTTCAAAGACTGGTATGGCGGCCAAACAGTTAAAATTAAAGTGTTTAAGTTGAAAGAGTACTCACTGTAAAATGGGAGCACTAAGTAAACACAATTAAGCATATTTATAAAGGGTTTAAAAAAAAAGAGTTGGCCTTGGCTGATACAAGTATGTGTCAGGTGATAGTACAAGATTGCATGCCTGTTGGTACTTGGGAAATGTGGTAAAGGGTCTTCATCCCCATGTATAGTTTTACGTAACAACAAAATGTATTTTCTATTAATTTCAACCCAACAAATGTTATGACAGTATCTGTTACAATAAAATGTTCTTGAAATAATAATAATAAAATTAAAACACTCATTTGATTCATGTGTGTATGAATGCAGGGCACTGCAGCTGACTTAACCACAACGGTAGGGGATCAATCATGCTTTAATTGTGAGCCATTGGGCGAATGGGAAACCATTTGCTAGTGCAATTAGGGCTGGCCCCAACTATAGACAGAGCCCTTGGTGTGGATACTTAGGGGCCCCAACTTTTATGAATCATTATATATACTAATTTATGATCCTCTGCATTACAATGCCCATTGATTACATGTGTATTGCATTCGTGAATTGCATGTATATTGTGTATGCATTGCCTGTGAATTACGCTTGTATTGCACAGGTATTACACGTGATTCGACATATATATACTTTTAAGATGTATCTTATTCTTTTTGACTAATACATCGTAAATTATTAGTATTTATATACTAAATAGACTGATTTAATTAGTTTGTCAATATGTTTTTCTTGACAATATAGTGCATGAATACTATTATTTTTAACAGAGACACATTCTTTGCCTCCCACTCAAAGGAACAAATGTGTAAGGTGCAGGCTCATTGCCTTCAAATCTATTAGGATCAAAGTTTTCTGGCTCTGGAAAGCAATTTGGATTGTGGTGTTTAGTGTTTGCACTTTGATACAAGTGCTGCATTATATCATAAAAAGTTAATTATGTAATGTGGACCAATAATTTCATTTATTAGTTGCTTCATACAATTAAATATCGGTCCCGATATGCAATATCGGCCGATATTTATCGGATTTTGGGTCAGCCGATACGCAAAATTGGCGATACGCTACGAATTTAGAATATCACATATTTATCGGCGATATATCGGTTATCGACCGATATTTGCCGATATTCTACCGATATTTACCGATATTTGCCGATATTTACTGGTATTTGCTAATATTTATTGTGAAAAAAGAATAAAAAATCACGCCGCGACAACCATGGCATATAAAATATCGTTCGCAACGCTCCGATACCGCGATACCACGACCGCGATTTTATTGCTTGAGTTGCTTAACTAGCTAGTAGTGTGTATAAATTGTAGCATAGTCAGAGGAATGTACCTTCCATACCTTGGGAATGGAAAAACCAGCATACATGGAGCCATCAATGGCTTCCCTGAAAGCTCCTTATTGGTGGAACTAGTTGCATGATTTTGCAGTCCACATTCCATGAGTATTTTATCTTTTCATGTCTTATAGCTCAAATTCCTTTTTGGACCTTTTGTGTTTTGCTATATTGATATGTTCTATAATATATACAATTTATTAGCCTAATAGACAGATTGGAAGCCGATGGAATTTAACTACATAGTAATTAGGATGTACCTTTGTAGATTTCTGCATATATGTGGGGAAGCTATGCTAGATACTTGATAATAGGCCTACTTATCTTGATAGGAATGAAGTTTAGAAGTTCCGTATGAAAATAATGGTGGCATTAGTTGTGCCGTGACCACCAATAAGCAACCTCATAATTTTACCAATCTCTAGCTCTTGTTGTCATTCATAAACTATCGCCATCGGTTGTAGTCAGCATGTGAGACAATATATCTTTCTTGGTTATAAACAACCTTTTCCTAATGATAGCTTTTAGCTCCTTCGCTATGAATTCTTATAGCTCAAATTCCTTTCTGGACCTTTTGTGTTTTGCTATGTTGATATGTTCTATAATATATACAATTTATCAGCCTAATAGACAGATTGGAAGCCGATGGAATTTAACTACATAGTAATTAGGATGTACCTTTGTAGATTTCTGCATATATGTGGGGAAGCTATGCTAGATACTTGATAATAGGCCTACTTATCTTGATAGGAATGAAGTTTAGAAGTTCCATATGAAAATAATGGTGGCATTAGTTGTGCCGTGACCACCAATAAGCAACCTTATAATTTTACCAATCTCTAGCTTTTGTTGTCATTCATAAACTATCGCCATCGGTTGTAGTCAGCATGTGAGACAGTATATCTTTCTTGGTTATAAACAACCTTTTCCTAATGATAGCTTTTAGCTCCTTCACTATGAATTCTATTGCCTCAATGGCATAGTTAAATGGCGACCCTGACAAGTTGATTGGCACTGATATGTAATTATTATCTTCCACGGTTAGGAATAAGATAGAAGCCACTTGAAATGTGAGCCTTTTTGTTAGAGGGAAAACAATAACTTCCTGGGTGGAAGCAAAATGTATTTGAGCAGACCTCTCCATGCTTTTTGGCTGAAGGAACTGAAGAAGTAATTTTGGCAAAGCAGGTGTCAGCCCCTGTGACCCTGCTTATCCTCTCGGCCTCTTGTCTCAAGTCTGATCTCTGAAGAAGCAAAGGAAAGACTTTATTGACAATATTATGCCACCATGCAGTTACTAGCTTGTTCTCATTAGAAAACAGGAACTTCTTGTTTACAGTTCCACTAACTGTAATAGACTCTCCAAGGATGGTTGTCTTGAAACGCCCTTTAGACAATGTCTCCATGCACTCAAATACACATTTTTGAGGCTCTCCTTCCCAACCTATAGATAATAAGCCAAGGTTCGCTGTTGTGACTAATATTTCTTGGGTTTGGATTGGGTCCAGAAATGATGGATCTGTGCTTGTAGAATACGATTTGGAATAACCAAAGAATTCAGCCTTATCCAATACTTCTCTTTTCTCATGAGATGTGATATTTTTGTTCATTCACATGAACGGAAGCGCTGTCGCTTCCTTTATCTCATGATGCGTTATCGGTGGTCAAGATCATAATGCCAAAGGAATTATTATTGGCATAGAGGGGGAATTCATAAGTGTTTCCACTTCGCTATAGTCTCATGAACTGAACTTTGTTGCCTTACCACAAATACTCAAAGGCTAAGAGTAGGTAGAGAAATGTGACATCCTTATTCAAATTGTATCTTTTTTGTGTGTTGATGTACTTGTTAATAAGAGATAATTATTGATTAAGCAATAAATGTTTCATGTCAGTTTCAATTAAAAAAGAAACATTTTTTAGTTTACAATAAAGGAGTAGAAACTTGAAGTTTGTTTCAATTAAGGAAATAATAACATTTGTGTCTGAATACTTTACATTGCATATCATATACATGTATAAATACTTAAATGTAGTAGTATACATTTACATACAACACTAATTACTTACATATTTACTAAATAATTGTTTATTATTTCTTTATATTCAATATAAAACCAATATATTCATAGATAGTTATTTTAATTTTTAATAATTAAAATTTAAAATGTTTTTTTAAAAAATTATAAAGTTAATAAATTAAAAAATTAAAACTAAAAAAAATTCAAATATTTGAAAATTTTTAAAAACTTAAAAATTTAGAAGTTAAAAAAAAATTAACTAATTTATAAATTTAAAACCTTAAAACTTTAAAATTATTATTAGATTTTGATTTTTAAAATTTGATTATTAAAAATTATTTTTTTATTATTAAAAATGTAAATAAAATTACTATTTATGAATATATTAGTTTCATATTGATTAAAAATAAAAATAAAAATTCTCTTTATAGAACTAGTATATAAATAGTAAAAGAATTGTTTATTAAACTAGTGTGTAAGTACTTAGCACTGTAGGTAAATATATACTATATTTTTATTGTTTATACTTGTATATAATGTGTAAAGTAAAATATTTATCTACAAATAATATTATTTTAATCGAGATCTTTCTTAATTGAAAATAACTTTAGACATTTATTCCTTTATTGTAAATTCAAAAACATTTCTTTTTTAATTGGAATGAACCTCCAACATTTGTTTCTTAATCGATAATTATCTCCTTGTCAATAGTGTATGTATTAAATGAAAAGCGGTCAGAGGATGGACACTAATTATTAGTAGTTTGTTACAATGCTGGTAATTACTAATTAGCATAGGGATGTATTCATTTAATTTTTTTCCTGCTTCTTTGCTTTCAGTTGTTTCTACAATATGTATGACGTGCTTATGTCCTGGGGTTTTTGATGTTTACTCATGGTAACAAAAAGTATACTAGTTAAATGTGGTATTGGTGTTCTTGAAAAGGGGAGAATAAACGGGGAGGGCTGGTTTGAGACAGAATGGTTACAGGTCAGATATCCTGGATTATTCAGGCATATGGTGCTAGTTCTTATCTGTTGGAAATGGCTGCGGGGGATGAACTCATGGAGCTTGCTGATGAGTGCATATATTAGTTTAATATCCATTATATCCTACATCATGGTAGGTGATGGGTGACGGAAAGAGTTTTGAGTAGGAGCCTTTTCCATGTTTGAATCCCTTTTCATAGTTGGTTTCAAGAGCTTGTTGATGGTTTACTTTTCCTCATATGGGTGCTGCTAGCATGTGAAACAATGTGCTTGCCAATGAATATTTTCTGTAGATTCCTTTCATGCATTATGTGCCTCATTTCTCTTCCTGCTCTTGCTTTGATTGCTCTTCAGAGAGAAAATGCTTAGGTATGTTTTGTTTCATTCAAATCTGTTTCTTTTCAACTTTGGAGACACTGAAGTTATATTCCCTCTAATTTATATCTGCATGGCCCTCTGTTCTGTGATTGTCGCAAAAATAGTTTTGTCTTCCATTTTCACTAGTTCTGTCTCCTGTCAATATGAAGAAAAACATTAGTGAACTGTTACTGAAAGTTTCATGACTGCAGGTATGGAAGCAGGTAGAGGCATTGCAAATGGAGGTGGAAAATTTGCTTTGGAAAAGTGAGATTGGATGCCACTTTCCTATAGCTGTCAAAGAGAATCACGTATTAGACTCCATGAGAAGAGGGTACACATGCCTTTGTATTGCCTTCATTGTGATTTTTGGTGGTTTTCAGGTGTGTTCTTCTGCATACTATTCTTTTCTCCTTTCTGATGTATATGTGATAGAAATCAGGTTTGAGCTGAATTGAAGGTGGTTGCTTTAGTTTCACCTGAATGAAAATGAGAGTATGGATGGGCCGAACAAGAAGACAGGACCACAAAACAACATACAATTTTAGGCACCTCCTGAAAATTTTATACTCTTCAATCGCCACTATGGCATAAGACCTCATAGGATAAAAAAGGAGAGATTTTTGAAGATAGAACTCAAAATCTTCTCTTGAGAATGAGGTAGAAGGCTTTGTGTTCAATTGCATCACAATCAGGTTGTTTTCTTTCATTGCATAAGTTTGGCATCTATAGAATATGCCAAGGGTCTTTGGTTACAACCTAATCGAACTAATTGAAATCTAACTAGAATATCATACAACTAGAAGACTTAGGAACCAACTAACTAGTTACTATAATTCCCTAAAGTAAGCAGAACAAGATGGATTCCTAAGGCCTAAGCCAAACTCGTCTGCTCTTAGTCACGGGCTGTTTGGAATCTCCCCAAAATAGTTAAATAAAGTTTACAAGTTAAAATAATCTATTACAAGTCATGCGACTCATACCAAAAAGATAATCAGCTCTAACCACCAAACTAGGCAGAAGGGACAGCTGACTTTAACCTTCTGTCACCAAAAGAGGAAAATCAGATTTCCCATGCCCTTCTTCTAGTCACACGGTCTTCAAGATCTGATTAGGGGTTGCTTGTGCCATATTTTATGCTGCAATTAAGGGCTTGGAACTCCACAATGCTGCTGCTTTAATCCCTGATCTGTGCTGCACATTTCATCGCTTGCTTACTCTAAAATTGTGTACCATGGATCAAATTGTGGCTGCTGGTGCTTGTAAAACGAGTAAAGAATATGGCTCCATATGAGCCATTCTTTTATGATTAGCGGCTTGATTGTGTGGAGTTGAATTGGAGCTTGCGTCTTGATTCATAAAAACGTGCTATGCTCTCTTTGATGGCTGCACTTTGATGGTTTCTTTTTTTGTTTTGTTGGAGCTGAATGTATAGAAGTTGAAACCATGATCGATTTAGATGATTTGATTATGCGTTGATGCCGAAACTGTTGGATTCTATGCCCCAAATCTCCTTATCCTTTGAGTCCAAGAATGGTTTAGTTTGATTGGAATTCAACCAAAACCTAATTGAACTACCTAGCTGTTGTGCCTTAGCCCTTTAGCTTCAGCATGGCATGAACATCATGTCTTGAGCCTCCTAGGATGAAAATCACCATGAATTTTCCTTCTTGTGCCTTGTATGAAATGATAACAAGATCATCATAATTTTTTAAGACAAAAATTAAAACGACGGTGGATGCACCCACATCACTTTCTAGATCTGTACCTGGTATCTGTGCAATCTATATTCTGTAGTATTAGTCACAGGCTTTGATTTTTATTATTAACAACGATTGTTGTAGGAGCCTTATAGAAATTCCCATCAGACTCACGTGAGGGCTGTTTTCCCTTAGTGCAATGCATCTTCATGTCATTATTAGCGTCGTTGCACTTCACATTATGAATAGTTTTTTGTGTAGTCTTATCTGTTGCTTAATTAGAAAAAAGGAAATTCTTCCTACTTGCTTTATATCCGATTTGGTAAAATCATCCTTTAATGTCCCTTCTTCCCTATTTGACTGGCCTCAACTAAGCCAGTAAAATGAAATTACTGTTACCAGGTGCCACTGTTCTACCAGATTCTTCTTTCACGGAAACTCTTCTGGAGTCTGCATCATTCCTTGGTCAATTGTTGCATTTTGGCCATATCCCAAATAGAGTGGTTAAAATTCTCCCTGTTGAAACTGTCAAATATATCCAAATCATTCCTGGCTGTATTAGGCCAACATAGTTTCACCCATCCAATAACTTTTTCCTTGGTCATAATATTGTCTTCCGTGCTTTATTCTCTGATACAACATCCACTCAACATGTCAGTCTTTGGTTCTTTTCAATTATCAGCAGCAAGCTATTATCTTCACTTGGCGAACTTTAACTACCAGCACACCCAGAAACTATCCATGGTTGTCATCAATACAAATGTCTATCATAATAAAAATACCTCAATATACAACAATCTCAAGCTGTACAACGTATCCATATAATCAATTATCCCTAGTTCAATAACTATAAATACATAGCTCTAAACTTATACAAGGTAAATAAATACCAAACCTCAAAACTCTAAGAACTAGCAATTCAGCTCTAAACTTCAACAATGGTGACACTAGAATACATCGTCTCAAACTTGAAACACAATTCTGCTCCTGATCTGAAATGATAAGAGGGTGGTGAGCAAACAACAACTCCGTAACAAGTGCACTGACCAAAATAAGGATCAAGCCGTTATTTAGAAAAAATTTAATAAACATGACATGAAGCAAATAATTAAACTGTTCAAAAAGAGTGCATTTGAGGAAACTTTTTTGACGATGAGTATGATATGTCATAGAATAATGTGGATCAAAATACAAAAACACAATTAATTGATCATACAATCATGAGGAGATGATATGAAAATAGATCATCCAATCAATCATGGAAATATTGAAACTTGAAAGGTTAAATCAGTAGGGTCAGTTAATCAATTTGGTAGTCAAACAATGACAGCTAATAATTCAATCAATGATGTAACAACATTCGCTTTGGTCCTGCATTTATGATGTAATCATGAAAACTAATTAATCTTCCCTCTGTTGTTTACCAAGGGCTAGTAGGACATTCTTCCTAGTTCATTACTAGTAGTATCAATTAGCGATCCTAGCCTTCGTTATGGGCCAATAAGGGTTTTCTCTACCTTTGGGACACAATTATCAAACACTTCAAAAAACTTAGGTATTTCAAACATATAAACAAATATATTTTAGAATGATTAGAGAACTTGAGGAGGCTATTAATAAAAATTATAAATGTTAAAATGGAAAGGTCTATAGACACATTACTTAATAAGGAGCACAATCCAACAAGATAAGCTTTCTAGAAAGATAATGCTCCATTTATTTTTTAATAATGTAATAACATTTTTTGATGACAAAATTTGACTATTAATTTCTCTGAAGTTATAATACATTATTATATAAAAAATATAATTGCTATATCTGTATGGAAAAATATTTTCATAATATTATTATTTTTTTTATATTTTTTGTCCATATAAATTTAAAAATATTAATGGTCAAAATTTTTTATTGAAATACATGGTGGAATCTATTTTAAAACTGAGGGGGCAATATATAAATTAATAGCAATCAAGTTGTTATTAATATCATATGAATATGCTGATGGAATGTGTGTTAAATGGGAATGGGGCATTATGGCGTGAATGTGCAAATTGCAAATTTCGGCCGTAGAATCAGAGCACTGCATACGGCGTATGCAAGCTAAGCACAGAGCACACACAACTCAAGTTTGAGCTTCGCATGGTCTGTGTGCAGCTGAAGCATGAATTATGTGTGCTACTTAGGTATGCTTTGTCTTGATCTTATGGCCAAGATTTGAAGTTTGCAGTTCACATGGTTGACACTTTCCCTATTTATATGTGTATGTAGGGGTGATATCAAACGAGAATTCAACATCACGCTTTGAAATGCAATTCTCGACTGTAGGATCATAGTAGTGCATGCAGCATACACAGCTCAAGTTGAGCTGTGCACAAAGTACATGCTATTCTTGCTTGAGCTTCGCTTGGTTTGTACGCAGCTCAAGCAAGAGTTTTGTGCGCTCTATGCATTGCTTAGGTATGCGTTGTCTTGATCCTGTGGCCTAGATTTGTTATTCGCTTTTCATACAGCTGACAGATAAATGGGTGATATGAGATGAGAAGTAGACATCATGGTGTGAACTGCATGCCACTCAGCGCATGCTGCTCTGGCTTGAGCATCGCAGGCTAACATCCTTTATCCCAAGCTAGTCAAGCATAACCTATTTCATCCCCATTTTTTGACATCTTAACCAATATCTTAATTCCAAATAAATAAAATGGACAACGACGATCTTAACCCAACATTTATTTAGTATGAAAGCAAAACTATAAGATAATAAAATTTATTAACTAAACCAGGCTGCTATATTTCAACTAGCTGTAGTTGAATGAATCAGACTATACTATGACAATCCCTTATTTTAATGAAGCTAGAAAATGAAGGATGATAGGAATCTATCCTGAAGGGTTTGGACAACATCTGTAGAACTGCTAAAAACAGCAGAGTAGCAAGTACTGCTAGAAGCAGTAAGGTGTCATTGATGGAGGTGGAGGAAGAATAGAAGAGAGAGAAGAAATTATAGGCCGTAAGTTCCGAATCTTTTGTAGTTGTTTAAATGAATACAAACTGATTGGTTTTCCCATATTTATACATCTCATTACAAACTTAAGTGTACTAACTATTGGTTGTAATAACAAACTTCTGTGTAGCATATTTGACAATGAGATGAGGTCTACTATACTCTGCAAGAGTGTACTTGCATCCATTTGCTGACTTCAGCTATTATACTTTATCTTTGGTAAAAAGAGAATAGTTTTGACCGGAGAAATGCTAGGGAGAGACGGAACTTAGAAAGTTCAATATTCTATTGCCTTAAGGCTTGAGCCATTTTTCCACCCAAAAATGATAATGGACATTTTGCAGCAGCCCTTACAAGGCGTCATTTATCTACTGAAGATGGTGATGTTCTCTCTGATCCCGAGCCTTATCGTAGGCTAGCGAGTCGGTTGTTGTCATCTTAATTTGAGCTGCCCTGACTTGTATTCAGTTTAACATTTAAGTCGGTATTTAAGTTGTCCTCTTGAACCACATATGCAAGCTGCCATGCATGTTCTTCGATATCTATGTGGGATAATTGATCTTAGCCTTTTCTATCCTACCGATATACCTCTAGCTCACTGGCTATAGTGATGTTAACTGGGGAAGCCATGTGTTCGGTTGTCACTCTCGCACTGGTTATTGTGTGTGTGTGTGTGTTTTATAGGTTCATTCCTTATTTTGTAGAAGACAAAGAAACAATAGACAATTTCCAGGTCTTCCATAGAAGCAGGACACCAT
Organism: Tamarix austromongolica; assembly: GCA_039764185.1. Lineage (NCBI taxonomy): Eukaryota > Viridiplantae > Streptophyta > Magnoliopsida > Caryophyllales > Tamaricaceae > Tamarix > Tamarix austromongolica. The sequence continues at coordinate 72,276,725 of CM077816.1, read as the reverse complement.
AGTATGTCATCTGCCGCTTCAGAGCTGGTATGGGTAGCTGGCATTTTGGAAGATCTACATGTTCTTATTCCCAAGCCTATTCGATTGTTTTGTGACAATGTTGCTGCTCTCCATATCGCTACTAGTCTCGCCCTTTATGAATGCACCAAGCACCAAAATATCGATTGTCACTATATTCGTGATTTGTTGCAAGCTGATTTTCTTTCTATTGCCCACGTTAACTCTAGTCTTTAGCTGGTGAATATTCTCACCAAGCCCCTGGGCGCACAGCGACATAAGTTTCTCTCATCCTAGTTGGGTCTTGTACCTATCTCTCCAAGTCCCACTTGAGAGGGATTATGAAGTATGAAGTCAGCAAATAAATGCAAGTACGCTGTACGTGTTGCAGAGTACAGAAGACCACAACTCATCATCAAATATGTTAGCATCAATTTGTTAGTATCAACAGCCAATAGTTAGTACATCCATGTTTGTAATGAGGTGTACAAGTACGAGGAAAACCAACCCGTTTGTATTGATTTAAAGGATTACAAAATATGCGCTACTCAATCATCAATCTAAGTTTGTCAAAATCACGTATTTGTGAAGAAGTGATCCAGATTATGAATTACGGGGATACGCATAATCAACTCATTTAAATAGAGAGAAGGTAGGGGATTTGGGTTGTGGCATATGCGACGCTACTGGGCAGTATCAAGATGTAGGCAAGGGCTGGAGCAACATAATATCAAGTATCACCGTTGGTTTAAACTTCGAAGAAACAAAGACCAATGACAGATCTCAGAATTAAGAGCTATGATCGAAGTAAGAGCAGAGTGTCATGCCCTGACTTCTTTCTAAGCCAACTGCGTGCGGCACTTAGTATTTTCCACCTTGGATGACTAAGTAAGCCTTCACTTCAAGAGACTCCCACTCTTGAACAAGGAAACTTTGCTTAGCACAAAGCCTTAAGAACTCACAAGGAGACACACAAGAGAGTTTGAGTGAATGAGAGCTTTATTGAGAGTAGTAGAGAGAGCTTCCAACTTGTGGATGATGGAAATGAGACCCCTCACCCCCTATTTATAGTTGAGGCCTCCTCTTCCCTCCATCCCAAGGAACATTCTAGAGTGGGCTAGATCATATTCTCTCTAGAATGCTCCATTTAGAACCCACTAGGTTACTCTAGAGAGTTCCATACAAGGGTGTACAAAAGAGGATGGTTCTAGAGACATCCCCTCTAGAACCATCTATACAAATGTAGAAGCCTCCTACATCTTCTACATATATCTACATATATCCACATTATTCTAGAAGGTTCTAGAATATTCCGCAAAAATAAAAGTGCTCAAAGCGGGCCGTGACAACCTCCCCCACCTGAGCCATCATCGACCTCAATGATGAGAGAAGACATGTATTGCTCGATCGTGTCCTTGAACTGCCACAAATTTTCTGCCTTCTCCCAGCTATCCTGACTCTCGGGTAGCCCCTTCCATCGAACTAAGTATTCTTTGTAGTTAGGCATGCCCATCCGTCTGCGGTGAAAGCTCGTGGAGAAGTGGAGCTCGGACCCCATCATCTTAAATAACTCCCTCCAGAACTTGGCAGTGAATCGGGGATCCCTATCACTGATGATGGATTGAGGCAACCCCCAGTACTTCACTACATTCTTGAAGAATAACTGGGCGCACAAATCTGCCGTACAGTCCCTTGGGGCAGGGATAAACGTCCCATATTTGCTCAACCGATCGACCACCACCATTATCGATCCATATCCTTCAGACGTTGGGAGTGCCGAGATGAAGTCCATCGAGACACTTTCCCAAGGTCTTTCGGGAATGGGTAGAGGCTCTAGCAACCCTGCGGGACATCTTTGCTCATTCTTGTCTTGTTGGCAAACAAGGCAAGTCTTTACATAGCCTTCCACATCATCCCGCATTTGTGGTCAATAGTAAGCTTCTTCAATAAGAGCGAGGGTGCGTTTCATACCTGGGTGTCCGGCCCATTTGGAATCATGGCACTCCTTCATTAGGTCCCTTCGCAAGCTTCCCCACCTAGGTACGTAGAGACGGTTTCCCACGGTGTATAGTACTCCATTCTGCTCCCAGAATCTCCGAGTCCTCCCTTCCTTTGCCATCTCCATTAAGCTCTTGGCAAAGGCATCATGCACCATCCCTTCCTTGACTCGTTCTAGGATGTCCCCCGTAGGACCGCTCATACTGGCAAGCATCATCTTGCGACTTAGGGCATCAGCCACCACGTTAGCACTTCCAGGTTTATACTCCATCTTGTAATCAAATTTTGCTAGGAAGTCCTGCCAACGGGCTTGTTTGGGACTCAGCTTCTTTTGGTTTTGGAAGTAGCTCGTTGCCACATTATCCGTTTTGATCACGAACCTACTTCCAAGAAGGTAGTGCCTCCATACCCGCAAGCAGTAAATGATGGCGGTCATCTCCTTGTCATGCACCGGATACCGCCTTTCGGTATCATTTAGCTTGCGGCTTTCATAAGCAATCGGATGCCTTTCCTGCATAAGAACTCCCCCAATAGCATAATCGGAGGCATCCGTGTGTACCTCAAAATCCTTAGAGTAGTCGGGGAGGCTCAAAACCGGCTCTTCCATTACGACCTTCTTTAGATCTTCGAAAGCCTTTGCACACTCCTCATCCCAACTCCACGGGACCTTCTTCTTTAATCTGTTTGTGAGGGGTGTGGCCCTTCCCGAATACCCTTGAATAAATCTCCGATAGTAGTTTACTAGGCCAAGGAAGCTTCGGAGTTCAGACACATTCTTTGGGGCTTCCCATTCTTGGATAGCCCGTACCTTGGCCGTATCCATCCCAATTTTTCCATCCTTGATATAGTGGCCTAGAAACTTCACCTCAGTGAGAGCGAAGGAGCACTTCTCCTTCTTTACATAGAGCTCGTTCTCCCTTAGAAGTTGGAAGACCTTCCTCAAGTGCTCAACATGGTCTTCCAAGGTCTCACTGTAGACCACTATATCGTCTAGATATACCACCACAAACTTGTCCAAGTAGGGATGGAAAATCTTATTCATAAGAGTGCAAAAAGTTGCGGGGGCATTTGTAAGACCGAAAGGCATAACAAGGAATTCATAAGAACCATACCTTGTTACACATGTGGTCTTCGGCTCATCTCCTTCGGCAATCCTCACTTGCCAATACCCCGATCGTAGATCCATTTTGGTGAAGTACCTTGCCTTTCCAAGCCGATCGAACAAGTCATCTATCAAGGGCAAGGGATACTTGTTCTTCACCGTGATCTTATTGAGTGCCCGATAGTCCACACACATTCGAAGAGAGCCATCTTGCTTCTTCTGGAACAACACGGGGGCACCATAAGGAGCTTTTGATGGACGGATGAATCCAGCATCAAGCAGATCCTTCAGTTGCTTCCTCAATTCCTCCAGCTCGGGCGGGCTCATTCGGTAGGGACTTCTTGAGGGTGGTTTGGCACCCGGTTCCAACTCGATGGCATGGTCCACCTCTCTCCTTGGTGGAAGCTTCTTGGGTAGCTCGGCGGGCATCATGTCCTTAAACTCATGAAGGACCTGTTGTACTTCCTTAGGCACCTCCACGGGTGGTGGGGACTCCTCCTCAACCACCGAATCCAAGTAGCAAACTTCTCCCTTTTTAAATCCCTTAGAAAATTGCATAGCAGAAAGAGAGCGGGACTCTACCTTGGCTCGTGCTAAGGGCACCACATGGCTTTGCTTCCCCTTCGTAAGGTGCATGGTGCTATCCCCTGGGAATGTAAGTGGAGCTGCCACATCTATGAACTCCATCCAGAGCACCATATCATAATCATCCATCTCGGTCACGGTGAAGTTTACCCTTCCTTCCTATGAGCCGAGGGTGATGGGGACTCCATATGCCACCCCAAGAATGGGCCTTGCGTTTGAGTTTACCGCCTTCATCCTTCCGGGCTCCTTGGTGACATTGAGATCCATCCTCCGGGCTTCCTTAGGGCTAAGGAAGTTATGTGATGCTCCGGTGTCAACTAAAGCCCTGCTTACGACACCCTTCACTTGGACCTCCGCATACATCAACCCCTTAGCCTGCACCTTCGGCTTGGAGTTGATGGAGTTGAGTAGGGTTAGAGACCCCATGTGAGTCTCACCCCGATCATCTTTCTCCATCTCGGTGGAAGCCATGGCACTCAAAGCTTTCTTTTGAGGACAATCTCGCAAGAAATGGTTTCCACCACACATAAAACATTCACGTTTATATTTAGAGAAATCCTTACCTCCATGCTCCTTCTCCTTGTCTTTACCCTTGGAGTCATGGGGCTTAGGACCGGCCTTGTGGGGCTTGCCTCCCCCACCTTTGTTTGCACCATCCTTCCGGCCCTTGTCTTTTCTCTCGAACTTGTACTCGATCAAGGACTCCGCTTCTCGATAAGCTGCGGGGAGGTCTTGAACATTCCTCCTCCTTAGCTCTTGTTCAGCCCACGATTGCAACCCGTCCATGAAGTATAACAACCTTTCCTTCTCGGGCATGTCGGGTATCTCAAGCATCAACGAGCTATATGCCTTGATGTACTCCTTGATAGTTCCCGTGTGCTTGAGATTCCTTAATCTCCTCATGGCATCTAACTCGGCATTAGCCGGATAGAAATGCCTCTTGAGTTCCGCCTTAAACTCTTCCCATGTGTTTATAATGCAAGCACCCCTCTCAATATCTCGGTGGCGGGCACGCCACCATAACATGGCATCATCCTCAAGATAGAGAGTGGCTTGGATAATTTTCATACTATCATCAAGTAAATGAGTGGCGGAAAAGTACCTTTCGATGCCGTAAAGGAAGTTGTCAATTTCCTTTGCATTCCTCGAGCCCTTGTATTTGTGAGGCCGGGGTGTGTCCAACATAGGAATAGACCCCCTTGAGCTTCCCGCACCGACCGAGATTGCCTCCTTGCAACGAGCACAATCCGCCTCAACACTTGCAAGCCTTTCTTTTAGCTCTACGTTCTCGGCCGCAAGTTGATGGATTCGGTCCAACATCTCATCCATAATTCTCTTGTTGGACTCTACCATCTCTTCGCGGAGTCGGGTGGCAAAAGCATTCACCAACCCATGCACATCCTCGGGGTTGGGTAAGGCCTCTATTTCTTTTTCCAACCCGTCCACTCTTCCCTCCAAGGTGGATACATCCTCTTGGAAGGCTTGGAGAGATCTATCCATCCTCTCCACGATATCCTCTAAGTTGGTAGAGGAACCTTTAGAGGCCCCCTTACCTTTCTTCTTTTTCTCAACATCACCGACTTGAGTGACTTGTGAGCTGACTTGTGCCATAGCAACACCTCTTGGTTACTCCTTCTCGTAACCGTGCTCTGATACCACCTGTCACGCCCTGACTTCTTTCTAAGCCAACTGCGTGCGGCACTTAGTCTTTTCCACCTCCTTGGATGACTAAGTAAGCCTTCACTTCAAGAGACTCCCACTCTTGAACAAGGAAACTTTGCTTAGCACAAAGCCTTAAGAACTCACAAGGAGACACACAAGAGAGTTTGAGTGAATGTGAGCTTTATTGAGAGTAGTAGAGAGAGCTTCCAACTTGTGGATGATGGAAATGAGACCCCTCACCCCCTATTTATAGTTGAGGCCTCCTCTTCCCTCCATCCCAAGGAACATTCTAGAGTGGGCTAGATCATATTCTCTCTAGAATGCTCCATTTAGAACCCACTAGGTTACTCTAGAGAGTTCCATACAAGGGTGTACAAAAGAGGATGGTTCTAGAGACATCCCCTCTAGAACCATCTATACAAATGTAGAAGCCTCCTACATCTTCTACATATATCTACATATATCCACATTATTCTAGAAGGTTCTAGAATATTCCGCAAAAATAAAAGTGCTCAAAGCGGGCCGTGACAAGAGGGATATATATATAATGTAGTAATCAAAATTTGATATTATCTCTCATCTAAGTAGTTATTCCCTTTCTTTACTTGACTATAGGTAATCAATATGTAATCGATACAAGCTATAGGTAGTTACTATGTATTCGATACAAGCTGCATACTCCCGGCACCTATGCCATAAAAAAGAGGTGCTCCTTCTAGCACGTGAAGATAACGATAATTAGTGAGAGTAAAAAAATAGTTCCGGTTACAATTGCCGCTATAGTTATAATTATTGTTCTAGTGAACACTATTACCATATAAATATATATAATAATAATAGAAGCTAATATGATCACCATAAAAATTAACATAAAAACTAAAGTAGCATATATAATCCCTATAGAAATGGATATAGTACAGTGATAGACATAAGCGCAATATAGATGTAGATAATCATTCTAGTAGTTGACATAATCACTGTAGTAAATCACATAATCACCTTAGAAAAATATACATAATAACTATGGTATCAAATAGGATAATCATATAAGTATACATAATAATGAGCATAATTATAACAAACAAAAACACATGCCTAGTACAATGATTTATCAAAGAATAATAATAAAAATATATAAACACAATAGACGTAATCACCAAATTTTAATATAATCATCGTAATTACCTACATAATTACTAAAATGACTGACATAATGACCAAAATTATTGACATTCTGTTACACGTGCTTCAATTTTAGTTAGAAAAAAATACATACTATCACGTTTCATCAGCCCATGGCATATATTTGGGTGTATCTAATAATTTTGCGACATGCAATTATCTTATAAGAGCCCATATCTTTATTTTAGATTTATTGATTAACAATTTTTTATCCATAGTTACCGTAATTAAGACTCACTTATCTCTTAGCAAATATAGCTTTATTTTTGCGTTTGGTAATTGTCATTCATAGTTAGGATACTAATCCTTATCACTAATATTGTATCCACCAGATATGTACCTTATTATTTATTTAATTACCATATATACGCATATATATTATATGAAATATATTTTCTCATATTTATTTTATTAGCCTCAAATACACTGGTTTTTACTCTACTAAGTACTTGTAGAGTGGTGAATTCGAAAGTTACTGCTGCCACAGGATGCAGGAAAATACTGCACATATATACATGCCATTAATAGGGACTCAACCTGCTTATTTTCATTGATATCTCAATTTAATTTTTTTTTTGAAAGCATCGGGGCAAGTTGGGAGTGGGGTGTCGCTGATATTCCTGATATTATTGGAAATCCAATGTGAGTGGAAGCGGCGTCACCCTAGAAGATCTTATTGTGCTGTGCTAAAAAGGTTCTGAAAAGGATTTACATAACGTGGTTGGTTGTTACGAGCCATGGCCTTAAAAGGTCCCAAGAAAGCTGTTCGGGTCCTTTTTAGTATTCCTTATTAATTATAACTTAATTATGCGTTGGTAATTATCTTATTTGTTAGTAATTGTTTTATTTACTTATTAGTAAGAGATTCGGGTTTTATGTTGTTAGGCTTAGATTTATTTTCTACGGCAAGTAACATAAAAGCTACAAATTTTATTTGGATTTAGTGTATGGTAATTATCTTATTTGTTATTTGAGCAATTATCTTACAAGGTAGTTAATTTGATATCCACCTTGTTAAGCTATCTCCTTTCCCTCCCTGCGTGCACAGACTATGTTACTTCAAGCTAAGGTGTCTGAGCATCCAACATTAGTCCTAGTGGACTCTGGGAGTACACATGACATCATCAGCTTAGAAGCAGTCAGCAGTCATCCGTCTACCCCTATCCCTACCCCTACCCCTACCCCTTATCCAACAATCAGGTGATTCAGGTTTACATGTGCTAGTAGCTAATGGGGATCGGTCAGGCCACCACGGTTGAGGTGGGTGCAGAGGAATTCTCAGTTGAGTTTCCCGCCATGCCGCTTGGTGTACCTGATTAGTAGTACTGGGAGCTAATTGTTATATGCTCTATGACCTACATTGGGGTACTTCGTATCACAGACGATGACTGTCCAGATTGGAGGGCGACTGGTCCTTTGTCATGGTTACGCCGGAATTTTCCTTTGGCCACGAGCCTTGGGAATTGAAAGCAAGGTATCCCGTAGAAGACTCAAGGGGGAAGGGGAGGTATCTCCTAAAAGCCTCAAGGGGGTTCAGGAGGGGTGTAATGTTACGAGGAATCATCCTTTAATATTCATCAATTAATTATGACTTGTTAATTATTCTAGTTGTTATTTTGGTTTATTTACGTATCAATTAGTTGGAGATTTGGATTTTTTTTTTATCAATGGGGGGGGGGGGGGCTAAGAAGAGTTAATACGTCGACAAGGTGTTGCACCACCCACTCTATCAAAGAGCAATCTTAAAAACATATTTTATGGAGGGGAATGTAAATACACATAAAAGTAAGAAAATGACCCAAACTTGGTAGATAGTCAACTGCCGTATTACCCTCCATAAAGATATGGGATATAAAGCAAAATTCAAAAGACTTGATAAGATTCCTACAAGGCTGTATAATGCTATAGAGGGGATGATAATCAGGCATCATTCCCTGAACCAGTCGTGCCGCCATGAGCGAGTCACTCTCAATCAACATATGCCTGTAGCCTTTTCCTCTGGATAAAATCAGACCATAATAAATTACGCACAGTTCCATGAGGAGAACGTGACCACACCCAGTATTAGCTACAAACCCAAATAACCACTAGCCTGCTGCCTGCATGGCCCCTAGTGACACCATTAAAAGCCAGATTATCCGGAGAACCTGACATAGTACCATCGATGTTCACTTTAATGAGACCATCTTGTGGGAATGTCCGACCTACATCTCTCTAATGATACTTCTTGCTTAGGTTTTTAAGAGCACTAAGCTTCTTCCAAGTCGAAAAGTCTTAGGTATCTAAGCGGCGAACCTCTTGAGAAAGACCCCTTGGGCCAAACACACACTCTCTAAAGACTCGACTGTTGCCAAAGCTTTTAGATTTAAAGCATAGTCGTCGAAGCCCAAGGAGGCGTATCAGAGTGTAAAGGAAGCTGCTGGGAGGTATAATGAGCCAAACAATCTTGCTGCGGGACCTAGAAGAAGTTGTTACTAATCAAGGTAGGGAAAAAGGTTCCCAAAACTGTCTTTTATAGGAGCAGTCTCGAACGACGTGAAATGATGATTCTTTTTCCCCACAAAAATCACAAGAGTCGTCCTTCAATATATGATGTCACATACTGTTTTGATTAGTCGACAAACAATCATGCATAGTTAACCATAAGAATGTCCTTACCCTTTGGCATGCTTGAACTCGCCAAATGTGTCTCCATCTACCATCCACCGGCACATTAACATCATGCAGTAATTTATAGGTAGAGGAGATAGAAAAATCACCATTTCTATCATCGTAGGGTTAGAGTTGGTAATTGGATAGGTTAAATTGGATTTGAGTTGGGTCATATGATGATCAAGTCATTTTGATTGAAGCGTGTTTGTAATGGAATTGATGGATCTTTTCCCTTATTTGATTAGATTTAACTTAAGGTACATCATGATGTCTCCATTTTCTTACACATTACTAGTTTGATCCAAATATTTTAAGTATTAGAGTTAGTTTTAAGATCAATAATACTAACAATATTTTTAATAACTATACTAAATTAAGTTTAGGTAATATTAGTTTGAAGTTGGAACAACAATTGGTTTCTAGCACAGTTATGACAGAGAAATTCGCAAGCATATGGATTTGGTATAGTTATCAAGGTCGATCCCACAAGGACTACGGGTTAATTACCAAAAAAATTCATTTTTGATTAGCTAAACCAATGAATAAGGTAAAAGGAAATAATATTGTAATATTAAATAATAAAAATAAAATAAATAGCTAATTGGGTGGAATTTAATTTATTGAAAGGTCAGGATTAGGTTTTTACTACAACTTCGGTACTCAATGATGAATTATTTCAGCTTTCGGTGTTGGTTTAAACTAAAAATGGTGAATTAACCTAAATTAATCTAAAGTCTCTTTTGAGGTCTAAAGATTGTGCCTAATTAATCTCAATTACATACTTTTATGGAATTAAGATTAAATTAAACACATTAAGCTTCTTGCTAATCCAATATAATCCCCAAGGAATCTAGCTTACTTTCGTAGTTCAAATTTTCCACTTAATTTCTAGAGGTTTGGTAATAATTTTCACCTTTTAATCCTTTAATTAATTACGTATGATTGATAATTTGGTGATCAAGCAATTCAACGAAGTTCAATAATAAGAAATTAAGTTTAAATATTTAAACTTTTACAAAAAAACGTATACTAATTCATCATCAATTACCAAAAAGTTGGTTTCTTTTTCAATCCTAGACAAAGAATCTACTCGTACATGATTGGGAATAAAGAACACATCAAATAAATATTCAATTCAATCATAGGAATAAATTAATTAAAGAGAAGAAAGAAAGAACCGATCTTGCATAAGAATCCTTCATTTTCCTTCAATACTTGAGTTCTAGATCTCAATACTAATTGTCGGCTAAGAGAAAGGTCCAATCAAGCTCCTCCAAACCCTAAGTTAAAATACATACATACATACATACATATGTACACACGCACACGCACGCACGCGCGCGCGCGCACACACACACACACACACTTACTTAACATATATATATATATATATATATATATATATATATATATATATATATATATATATGGGTCTTAAAAATCTGGAAAGAAATAAAGATGTTTCATAAATGTCGTAACTGAATCATATATGTGTTACGTGTTGTCTTGCTTAATTCGTGCTCCTTTGAATAGTCTTTGGTATTATGGCTATAACTTTTTTGTCCAACCTTTGATTTATGTAATTCAAGTTGTGTGAGAAAGCTATTGAATAGACATAAAACTTTGATATTTTGAGTTTGTTCAGATTCACATTGTATCATGGTTGAAATTTTAGTTCTTTATACACATGCATCCATTTTCTTCTTAAACCATGCATTCTAAATCTCGTTGTGGCTCCAAACTCTTGTTTCACTTCCAACGATCATCAAATCTTTCAATCTTAAACCAATACCTATACATAAGAATATAAAATAAAGTAGTATCCTCGATCTAAAATTTCTCCTCTCTCCCTCCTCCTCTGCCTCTTCCTTCAGACAACCTGCCCATGCGACTTCCCAACTCACGGCCTGAGTATGCATTGATTGCTGCACACCTATGCATTCCCCTTTTCTTGGTCGTGCACCCTTTTTTACACACCTAAACCTCACCCAAACACCACCATAACTCCACCATAGCACCACCATACCTTCCACCACACGTCCACACAACTCAAGCTTCCTTTTGACTTTGGTTATTTACATTTTTACCGTCATTTACCTTAACTTTTTCCTCGATTTTAATCTTCGGTCCTTATCATATATTATCCTATTTTTGTAGGTGATATTTTGGTGATCTCGGAGGAGGCATTTTAGAATTTATATGCTTAGAGATCGGTATTCTTGTTGGTAATGATACTAGTCGATGTTTAGGGTTTTTGTGTTAAATGCCTAAATGACTATGTGTTTTAGCATGTTATTGTTATTATAATATTAAATGTATACTGTTAATGTTGTGTTATGATTATATGAATTATATGATAGAAAGAGAGTAAGAGTGGTGAAATATATGCTGATATGAGGTTGTTATGCTAATTAGTAGTATTTTGTGGAAGAGTAATATGGGCTAAATAAATTATGATAAGTGGTAAATAAATATATTTAAGAGATATGATGATCAACGAGGATTGAAAAATAATGATTATCAAAGATATACGATTTTCATAAAATAAAGGCTATTGGTTATCTTTGAGGGCATCTTGGTTAATATGGATTAATATGAGAATTTTGGTATTTAACTTGTAAGGTGCATTAAAATATGATAATAATATTATAAGAAGTGTTTGTAGTGATTATTGAATGTCTTTGATTTTTGAAAATGAGATAATGGCCTAATTAGGAAATAATGACCTTAAAGGTGTAATGTTATTATTATATGTGTAATATTAGAGTTAGATCATGGACTTTGGATATACTGTTAATATTGGTATTTTAAGGATGTATATTGAATTTGGTAATTATATGCATCTTAGGGGAGAGTTATGACTTACTTGTGAAATTAGGGTTTTGGGAGCTTAGTGAATAGTAACTTTTGAAGATGATTTTGATATCTGTATGTCAATGTTTTGCTTTCCTTAATTATTTTTGTACTCATCAAACTAATTATGAATAAGATATTAATCATTTGAAATGAAAGATTACTTGAGTTAGAACTAGTTGTACCTGTTTGTTCTATATGATGAGAATAGTGGCTGGGAGTGTTCTGCCATAGGTTTTATATATTGATAACTGTTCCACTAGTAGAGAATAGTGGTAAGGAGAATTTTGCCTTAGGGTTGTATATATTGATAACTATTTCACCGGTTGAGAATAGTAGAGTCCCTGAACTCAATCTAAAATAAATCCCGATAACGATCATAATCATGGATAAGATACTAATTATTTAAAGTGAAAGACTATATGAGTGAGGACCGATTGTACCTGTCCATTCCAATGGATGAGAATAGTGGCTGAGAGTGTTTTGTCCTGGGGTTTTATATTGGTAACCATTCCACTAGTAGAGAATAGTGGCTAGGAGTATTTTGTCTTAGGGTTGTAAAATATGGATAACCATTTAACTGGTTGAGAATAGTGGAATCCCGAAACTCAACGTAAATAAAAAATGAATCATGTTATATTATAATGGTATGAATCCGAAGCCAGTCATTACCCTGTGTTGATTGTTGTATCTTGCATGTCTGTTGCTTTCTATTGTGAATGCATGTAATTATACGTTTTCCCTATTTTGGCTATATTGTTACCTTACTTAGTATGTAGCGTGCTCATCATCCTTCTCATGGGTGCTACTCATTCCTACAAGTAGGTGACCCAGATATTTATGTGTAAGTCGATGATGTCCAAATAGATGGTTTTGTAGCTTATGATTCTTTGTATATGGTAGAGTGATTTTATGTATCAGGACTTTTGGGTGTAGATTCATGTTTATCAAGATTTTAGTTTTACCTAGATACCTTTTTGGGACTTTTAGACCCATAGTATCCCTTTTGTATGTATTTTGGATCATTGTACTCGAAGTTAATCTCCAAACTCATATTTAAATTTATAAAACTCCTCTCATTTTCTTATTATCTAATTTAGCATTTGAAATTATTTTACTTTGTGATTGACATAAAGATGGTCTCGTAAACTGGACTTATGTTAATTATGACGGTAATACCTGATTATTTGATTTTATGCTTCCGCTCTAAAATGAAAATTTTCGGTAGTAAATTTTGGAGTGTTACAAGATGTTAGAGACACAAATCCCTCAATTGGCATAAAATGCTAACTATTCCTCTAGGCCTTCTGGTATACTACATGGACAACCCGAGACGGATCCCAAAGGTCATGTAAATGCTATATGCCTTAGGGGTGGAAAATGATATGTGGTACCTAAGATGAAGGACAACGGTGGGGCACATGGCCATCAAGAAGACAAATGTGAAAAGATGGTATATGAGGATAACGAGACCAAAATTCAGGAAGAAGAAAAAGTTGAGAAATATGTGCCTCCCACTCCTTATAAACCTCCCATACTCTTTCCCCAAAGGTTAGCCAATGATAAGTTAGAAAAGCAATTTGGGAATTTTTTTAATATTTTGAAAAAAATTACATATTAATATCCCATTTACTGAGGCTATTTTTCAAATACCTTCTTACTCTAAGTTCTTGAAAGAGACCCTCTCTAATAAAAGGAAGTTGGAAGAATATGAGATAGTGACCCTTACTAACGAGTGTAGGACTATAATTTAAAATAAGTTGCCTCCTAAACTTAAGGATCTTGGTTCATTTTCTATTCCTTATGTTATTGGTAATGTCTCTATTAACTGTGCTTTGTGTGATTTGGGTGCAAGCGTAAACTTGATGCTAAAGCTTGGTATCGGTGATTTGAAGCTAACCACAATATCACTCCTATTGGTAGATTGATTGATGAAATATCCGGTAGGTATATTCAAAGATATGCCTATCTAGGTCGGTAAGTTCTTTATTGTGGTTGGTTTCATTATGTTAGAAATAGAGAAGGACTATAACATTCCAATTATATTAGGAAGACCTTTCCTTGCTACTGTAGATGTTAAAATCAATGTTAAAAATGGAAGGATCTCCCTAAATATTGGAGGGGAGAAGGTTGGCTAGGCACTCTTAATTTTTTTACGTGTATGACTATTCGGGATTCTTCCATATCCCTATTCATCCTAGTGACCATGAAAATACTACTTTTACATGTTCCTATGGGCCCTTTGCTTATAGACTCATGCCTTTTGGTCTTTGTAATGCCCGACCACTTTTCAATGATGTATGAGGGATATCTTCTTTGATTTTATGGAGGACATTGTGGATGTGTTTATGGATGATTTAGTCCGAAATTGGAAGAAATTCCACTTAATGGTAAGCGATGGAATAGTTGTAGGACACAAGGTGTCCAAGCGTGGTATTGAGGTTGATCGAGTAAAAGTGGAAGTCATTGAAAAATTACCTCCTCTAACATGGGCTAGGGGAGTAAGAAGTTTCTTGGGACATGCTGGTTTCTATTGACGTTTCATTAAAGAATTTTCAAAAACTGCAAAACCCTTAACTAACATCCTTCTTAAAGATATTCCCTTTGATTTCACTAATGAATGACTCAATTATTTTTGTAGGCTGAAAGAAGCAGTGATAACATTTCCTATTATGCAATCGTAGGAATCTAATATTTCATTTAAAGTTATGACTTATGTAAGTGATTATTCTGTTGGTGTTGTGTTGGTCCAAAGGAAAAACAAGATAGTTCATGCAATTCATTATTCTAGTTGTAATTTTGATGAGGCCCAAGTTAACTATGCTACCACAGAAAAGGAGCTATTAGTAGTTATTTTCGCATTTGACAAGTTTTAGTCTTACTTAGTGGTGTCTAAAATCATCGTTTATATATATCACTCCACCATCAAATATATTTTGAGTAAGCACAATGCCAATCCTAGATTGATTCAATGGATAATAGTATTACAAGCGTTTGAACTAGAGATAAAGGATAAGAAAGTGACAAAAAATCTAACAGTGGACCATTTTTTGAAGATGAAATAAGATTCATATGATAGGGAATAGGATGAACTACCAATTAACAGCTCCTTCCTAGATGACCGGTTGTTATCTATAGAAAGATTTGATACACCATGGTATGAAAACTTTTTCAACTATATAGAGTGTGGAGTCTTACCTCCGTATTTGAGTTATCAAAAGAAGAAGAATGTCTTTACGGACTTGAAGTAATATTTTTGGGATGAATCGTTTCTATACAAATGGTGTGTTTATGGGATATTTAGAAGGTGTGCTCCTGAAGGTGAGGTTACAAGTATTCTCCATCATTGTCATTCATCTTCCTATAGGGGACATGCAAGCACTTCAAAGACAACTGCAAAAGTTCTATAATCACGTTTCTATTGGTCGAGTCTTTTATGAGACACAAGACTGTTTGTGATATCTTGTGATAGTTGTTAGAATGGGAACATTTTGAAGTGACACAATATGACTTTATATTCCATCTTGTAAATTGAGGTTTTTGATGTGTGGGACATATATTTCATGGGACCATTTCCACCATCGTGTAACAACAAGTTCATCTTAGTAGTGGTGGATTATGTCTCCAAGTATGTAGAAGTAATAACACCCCCAGCACTGATGCTACATTGTTTGTAAAACTATTCAAAAACATCATCTTTCCAAGGTTTGGGGGTGCTAAGGACGATAATTAGTGATAATGGTTCACACTTCATAGAAAGGAATTTGAAGCTCTCTTGAGAAGCTATGGGTTCACTTATAAGGTTGCCATACCATATCATCTTCAAACGAGTGGCCAAGTGGAGGTTTCAAATCATGAAATTAAGAGTATCATAGAGAAAATAGTTAATTTTTTGAGAAAGGATTAGTGTATGAAACTCCCAGATACCTTATGGTCCTATTAAATTGCCTATAAGACACCAATAGATATCTGGGAGTTTCATACACCATTCAATTTGCTATATAGAAAATCATGTCATCTTCCAATTCATCTAGAGCACAAGGTGTATTAGGCTATCAAGCTACTTAAATTTGATATGAAGACTGCGGGTGAGAGACTAAAGCTTCAATTTCATGAGTTATATGAACTATGATTAGACTCCTATAAGAATGCTTGGATTTATAAATAAAGGACCGAATTATAGCATGATAAGAATATCATTTGAAGAGATTTTAATGAAGCTGATATGGTTCTAATTTTCAACTCTCATTTGAAGTTTTTTTTCCAGGCAAGCTCAAGTCTAGATGGTTTGAGCCTTTCAAAGTTCGTGAGGTTTTGCCTAGTGGAGTTGCTAAAATGTGGAGTGAAACAATGGGATCTTTTAAGGTGAATAAGAAATAATTAAAGCTCTATATTGTAGGGGAACAAAGCGAGAAATGGGTCATTTATACCCTTTTTGATCCCCCTTCATTAGAGAATTGAGAGCAATAAAGGTCAAGCTCATGACCATAAACTAGCGATTCTTGGGAGGTAACCTAAGTTTCCCTCTTTTTTTATTCTTTTTTTTCTTCCTTATTTTATTTTATTTTGATTTCATTTATTATTTTTATAGGCAATTAGATAGGCACACATTTAAGTTCTAATACCTTCATTTATGTATTCTTTTCATGAGTTGTAGCTTTGCTAGGACTCCTTCACTCTACCTCTTTCTAATTAGGGAGTCAGTATGTTCCATGCACCCTTACACGTGTTTATATCATACAATATTGGGGACAATGTAGATCTTAAGCTTGGGAGTGTGGGTTCATTATGCATTGATGATTGTTTATGATTACTTATTTTTATTTTTTTCTTCTTATCTTTAAAAAAATGAAAAAAATATTGGGGAATGATCTCCTGATGATGATATGAATCCTTAGCCTTTATTGATCATTGAACTAGATAGATGCTCATTAGTCAGGACTAGAAAAACTTTTTAACCCACGTTTCAATTGATTCTCAAAGGCTTTTGATTGTAATTTATCAATAGGGGAGAATCAGACTTTAATATTTTATTTTTATCTTATAGGAGTCATCATTTATGTTGCTAGAATCATAACATTTATCATATTGAGACAAAAATGAATTAAATTTGGTAGATATTTAAAATCTATGAGAGCTTGAGCCTAAAATTTGATGCATTACATATTCAATCATGGTTTTTCCCCTTTATGTGATATTCTCCAATGATGTAGGAGACTAAAACTTGCATTGAATCTCTTCAAGGCCACATATAACTTTTGCATACATAAAAAGTGATTGAGGCACATTTATTTTTGTTCCTAGTCCACATTAGCCACTTAGCCTACCGTAGGCTATTTTTCCTTTTTATTAGCCATTTTGAGATTATGAGCTTAATTTTTGTTAATTCAACCCACATATGTAACCTCTAATTCATAATGTAATCCTTACCTATATCTAAGCTAGGGGAGCATAATTTCTGATATAATAGGTTTTGTGAGTAATGTCATGTAAGCTTTGGGGTGTGAAAGGTGGCGTTTGGTTTCCTCATTATTTTTTTCTACTCTCTAAAATTTAAAAAAATAAAAAAGGGAGAACAAATAGAGAGAAGAAGAAATATTGCAAATCAAGTAATATCTTTATGGTGCATGTAATTGTGGGTAGCCAAAAAAATTTATTATGACGTATCAAAGGGAGTAGTTGGAAGAATTTATTTAATAGAAGATAGATCTTGTGTGGATTTTATTGATATTTCTTTGAGATATTGTATTTTGCATTTATTGCTCCAATAGTTATAGACTTTTAGGCTACATTCCCAAATATCTATCCTACCCTTTTCACCTTAGCCCCATTATAACCAAATGAAAGACCTCATGATTTTTTACATGAATTAGTTTTCAAATTGGTGGAGAATTGAGATGATATGCAAGTCTATGGATTGAATACATTCATGCGTAAGAATTTTGAGTGACATAATTCTACCCTTAAACACATGAGAGATTGAGATTCTACATGCCCTAAAGCGAGGTGTACCTATTTAACTACTTGAGTTTATCAATTTTACTACTTCCAAATAGAAGCTAGTTGTATGGATTTCTTGCTCTTAATTTGGCTTGAGGAAAATATGAAAAGGTTATCCTTAACTTGTGACACTTATAATTATAAATACATTTTTAAATGTGATTTCACTGAAAGTTGTGGAAATTACTTTGTTAAGTCCTGGGAAATGTGTTTATCTTGTGATATGATGGATATTGGTTATAGGATTGATGAGGGGGTGATCCTTACTCTATTATCCTTATCTTCTCTTATGGTTATTATTGATTACTTTCTTAAGGACAAGCAAAAGTCTAAGTTTGGGGGAGTTGATAAACACGCAAAATATATTTTTATCTTAGTGTGTTTCAAGCATAATTTATGGGTGTTTGATGCATATTTCGTATTTAGATTGAGGATATTGCTTTGGTTAATATTATTATGTGTAGGTATTGACTCAATATTCAAACATTTGATGATCGTTGGAAGTAAAAAAAAGAGTTTGGAGCCACAATGAGATTTAGAATGCATGATTCGAGAAGAAAATGGATGCATGTGTATAAAGAATTGAAATTGCAACCATGATAAAATGTGAATATGAGGAACCTAAAAATACAAAATTTGTAGGTCTATTCAATATCTTTTTTATACAACTTGAGTCACATCAATCTAAGTTTGGATAAAAAAGATACAACCATAATATTAAAGACTATTCAAAGAACCACAAATTAAGCAAGATAACACATGCTACACATGTGGTTTATTTCTTTCCAAATTTTTAAGACCTATATATATGTGTGTGTGTGTGTGTGTGTGTGTGTGTGTGTGTGTGTGTGTGTATGTATGTATGTATGTATGTATGTATGTATATATGTATTTTAGCTTAGGGTTTGGGAGAGCTTTATTGGAGCTTTCTCTTAGCCTCCAATTAGTATCTAGATCTAAAATTCAAGCATTGAAGGAAAATAAAGGATTTCTTATGCAATATTGGATTACAACTCTCTACCTTGAAGATTTTAATAAAAAGATTGGCTCTTTTTTTCTTCTCTTTAAATAAAATTTTCCTATAATTGAATTGCATATTTATTTGACGTGTTCTTTATTTCCAATCATGTATGAGTAGGTTCTTTGTTTAGGATTGGGAAATAATCCAACTTTTTGGTAATTAATGTTGAATTAGTATACATCTTTGGTGAAAGTTTGAATCTTTAAACTTAATTTTTTGTGATTGATCTTTGTTGACTCACTTGATCACTGAATTAACAATCATAGGTAATTAATTAAAGGACCAAAATTTAAAAATTAATATGGGGCCTTTAAAAATTAAGCAGGGGATTCGACCCATGAAAGTAGGTTAGATTTCTTCAGAATTCTATTAGATTAGTAAGAAGCTTAATGGGTTTAATTTAATTTTAATTTCATAAAAGTAAGTAATTGAGCTTAATTAGGCACAATCTTAAAAAAATCAAAAGATGCTTTAGATTAATTTAGTTTAATTCATCTTTTTGAGTTTAAACCAATACCGAGAGCTGAAATAATTCATCATTAAGTACCGAAGTTGTGGTAAAAATCCAATCTTAACCTTTCATTATATTGAATTCCACTTGATTAGCTATTTATTTTATTTTTATTATTTAATCTTATAATTTTGTTCTCTTTTACCTTACTCATTAGTTTAACTAGTCAAAAACGTAAATTTTGGTAAGTAATTCCTAGCTTTTGTAGGATCGTCTTTGATAGCTACACTAAATTCGTGCATTTGTGGATTTTTCTTATCAGACCTCCATACAAAAAAGGTATCGTTGATGAAATCCCATGAAATTCTATCAAAGGCTTTTTCTAGATCAATACCATGTACCATTTATTGCCTTTCTTTCGCTGTATCATATGTAAAACCTCTTGTGCAAGAACGACATTATCCTAAGTTTGTTGGCTAGGGATGAAGCCGGTGTGACCTAGTAAGTACATTAAGAATAGACTTCAATCAATGATGATGATTTTATACAAAATCCAATAAGTTGAAAGTGTGTCACATAAGTTGGACTCTTAAACTTCAACAGTAAGAAAAGAAGAGTATCGTTTAACTAAGGGTTAAAATGGCTCGTACAAAAGGCCTTAGCAATATGGGAGGTGATGTCCTTACCAATATTAGGCCAAAATGTTTGGTAAAAGAGGGTTGGAAACCATTTGGCCAGGGCTTTTATAGGGTCCTATGGAAAAAACCTTCATCTTAACCTCCTCTTGACTAACCGACAGAGTCATATTGAAATAGCTGGGAATAGGTTTAAATATTGATAATCTTTAGAGCTCACCAGATCTTTGGTATAAATATCCCATAATAAAAATTTACAGCTAACCTTTTCATAGCACTACCATAAAAAACCCTCTGTCCCATCTCATTTTGAAGGTACCAAACTTGATTTTTTCTATGTCGATTCAAGGTATTCAAGTGTCCATATGAGACATTTGAAACCATGAGATCTATTCTTGCAAGAGTACACCATTATATTCTTGGATAATTTTCTTCTTGAGCTATAACAAACCATTAGAATTTAGAGGAATAACGCTCTAAGGCATACTGGATGCCTATTAAACAATCCCTTAATCTCTTTTCTGATGTCTATTTTGCAGTTGCAACCCCAAGGCACAATGATCCAACTTATGACTAATATCCCTTTGTGTTAGCTAAAGAGACAAACTAGTAGGGTGGATACTTGGGTTAGTCAACCAAGCCGCTTCACAGTGAAATCTATGGTTAGTAACTCTTGAAGTTTTTAGCTGAAGGTCCAGTAGAATCAGTTGATGGTCACTGTTGTGGGTCCAACCCACATGTATTAGTAAAATTTGTATTTTATTTGGTCCTAATGAATGAGCTTTTGATAGCATTTACTAATCTTGGATTAATTTCACCTTGGACTTATTATTTTGTCTTCCTAATTAATCCTTTGGTAAAAATCCTTACTATACAAAATAGGGAAGCAAGTGAGCATGTGTATTCAGAAAAATTACATAAATAATTAGAAGAAAAAGAAGAAAGGAAGGTAGGGGGTTTAAGAGAAGATGCTATGTAAAATTTTAGGGACAACTTCTACAAAGTTGTCGATTGCCAAATATTCCATTGTTGGATTTTGTTGGAACTTGGTCATCTTGTCGGGGGACATATAGTGTGCCTCATTTTGAATGGTTGGATCATCATTTTGAGCTCTAGTTTGTCTATTATTGCAGTTGGATAGAACCTCTAAATTTTGGTGATATTCTTTATCTTTGATCTCTTTTAGCTTAATCTCTCATATATGTACTTGTTGGTGGGTTGTGAATTGATGTGAACTTAATTTTGGTTCATTTTACCCCCAATTTATCATAATAAGATAAGGAAAAGGGTGGACTCTTCACATGTCCCATGGTTTATTCTTCACATCGAAGGGGTTTTCCACGTATAAATAGTGTGTGTTGATTGTTTTATTTTATGTTATATTCACTTATACTTGATGTCCATAATCAATTTTGCTTGGTGATCTACTTTGGTGAATTATTTGTGGTAAATTTGGATTCCATTATTTGGTTGATTGTCTTGGTGTTGATCCTTGTGGGTATTGTCGTTTACTATCCGGGCCTTTTAGTGACCATGTATGCAAACGAAATGTCGAGTATGAGTTGTGGGGAAGAGAACATGCCAATCATCACTAGCAACAACTCTATCAATATGTGTACTAATGTGTCTGCCTCCTACTGTGCCATGCCACGTCAATCCGGGTCCTTAGAAACCTAAATAAAAAAGATTACAATACTATAGCCTTTTATTAAATAAAATAAACTTGTTGAAGTGATGAGCATTCCCCCTCGCCTCTCGTCCAACATCCAATTGTTGGTAAACAAGTGTACATGCGCAACAACTTAAGATTGAAATAAATAGGAAGAAATAAATTTTTATTGTTTGATGTTATCTTTAAAGACTTCACTATGCTGAAGTGAAATTAGACCAGATTTAGTGCAAATCCTTTCTCAACTAGTTCACCCCCATGGTTAACACAACACTTCTGATCCCATACACTCTTGATAAGAGGAATAGAAAATGCATATTTGATGACTAGTAATTTTATGTAGATCAAAGAGAGAGAGCCAAGCTATATTTCAAAGCGAAGTTGGGTTTTTCAAAAGTAATCCCGAAAAAATGCTCAATAACAGTTAAAAATAGAAAAAAATTATGGAAGCGTGAAGTGCTCATACTTCGCACACTAATAAAAAAATCAGAGGGAAAAATCAACAATAACACCGAAACCGCAATGGATGAAGATCGAGCAAAATGTTTAAAATAGTTCAAAATTTCAACAACTAGCTTAGACCGAACGAGTGGGCGGCAGTGTGCGCGTGTAATATATAATTCAGCCCACAAGACACACAAAACAACCCAAACTAGTAATTCAAACAACCCATTTGGTACGGGAGTATTAAAATTGGAAAAAATATAATTTTTCCACCAATGCAGGACAAGAAAAATAAGCAAATAGCAGCTTGATGGTTTGCCATTGCTCCAACACTAATGTCGTTAAAGCCGTCTCCCACAACCCAAGGTAAATAAATAGTCTTTGAATGAGATATCTTCCCACAATTATCATGGAGTTGAATGAGAAGGGAAGCATATATCCTAGCTAGTGAAAATAAAGGGGTGATCAATCTTCAAAGAAGCACGAGTATGAATGAGTTGTCTTGTTGCATCTAAAATTGTCATCGACGCTCTGTCTACTCTCCAAAGTAGCCAAATACCCCCAAGATGCCCACTGCTTCTACCCTCACATTGCCATGGAAGCCCAATTGTTTCACAACTTTATCAGCTACTCACCAATTATTCTTGCCTCAACAAGTACAACGATAACCGGGTCAAACTACATAATCAAATCATGAAAACTATGACGAAATGAGCTATTCCCCACACCTCACACGTTGCAAAACACAATGGTATTTTGTTGATTCATTATGGAACAAACACAACGAATAAGATCATATACTTGGGCGATGAACACCCCCCTCTCCAATCTCCTTCATTCTGGTTCTTGATAACCAAAGTGCCACCCTGTTGTAGGAGCGCCTTAGGTTAAATACCGAAGTCAAGTCTTTTTTATTTAAGTTTTTTTTTGGAGCCACATAACTGGCTATCTGATGGACTTTATTAATCCCTTTTAGATGCCTTGACTTACTTCACTCACCTTTCTTCAACTTATCCTTCAAGGCAGCGTCAGGGGGACCACCATCGTCCTTTAAAAACGTTATTGTCTTCAGACTCTTCACGTGGACACTTCTCATAAGCGGTTGAAGAGAATTAAATTTTTTTGTATCATTGCCCGACGCCTCAGTCTCAAGTTTATCAACTAAAGCGTAGGATCTTAAAGGCTGGGTGCTGCTTCCGCCCCCCGGGGGGGGGGGAGGGGGTTGTTGAGCCCTAGCTATATCCTTCAATGCATCGCCTTCCACCTTTAGATCTTGCAAAATTGAGAATGATGAATCATGGGAGCTATGACGGTAGGAGCGAGTCCTTTTTCGGCTAACGCCTTGAGTATGGCTAGTCTCTTTTGGGTGATCAACCATACCACATTCCCCGGAGTTACTGCCATTTAGTTGTGGCTTCTTTTTTCGACCTCTATGACCCGTCATCATCCAACGAATTGGTAGTCAACGCAACACCTCAGGGTGAGAGGGGTAAACATTATGCAATTGTCCCACCATCGATCCCGCAATAAAAGCAGATCGTATGAATGCCTTCATACTCAATGGAGCAAAGCTTGCTTCTTAAATAAAACTTTGGGAGTCAAGGCTTTCGAAAGTCGATTTCCACTTTTAGCCGGACAAAACGTTACCTAACAGGCATCTTATGTGTGAGTATGTAGCCGAATGAACTGACCAATATGGTTACCAATGCTTCAAAGCTTCTCATGGTTCTAGAAAACCTTGATAGGCAGCCTATGGAATACGGACCCTGACAGTTGTAGACTTAATCGGCGCTTCTAGTATGTCAAACTCTGTTGACCACTGTCGCATTATTAAGTAATGTTGGAAGACCATCCACGTCCCACTACTCAACACATAGTCATAGTCTGACCTCTTTTGAAATTTGATGAAGAAGGAACCATTCCCAAGTTTAGTCAATTCATAGTTACCATCCAGATCCCATAGGCCCCTTATCTTATACGCCATGGTCTCATACCAGAGATTTCCCCTCAATAAGTTTCACAATCAAACACGCCTAATAAGGCTTCTGCATTTGCCTCTCCTGTTTAGTAGCGTGAAAAGGATTTGAGCATACAATGAAATATCGGTACCATAATTGCGTATCAGCCACAATTTTACGGTTTTTGGGTCAGCCGCGACGCAAAATTCTGAAATTGCAGCTGTTTCAGAAAATCACATATTTATCGCCGCAATATCGGCAAAATTTCGGATATCGGCTGATATTTTGTCGATATTTATCGATATTGACCTATGTTTACCGATATTTGCCGGTATTTGTGAAAAGAATTAAAACAATCACGTCGCAACAACCACAACATATAAAATATCATTCACGACACCCCGATATCGCACCGCCGCGACCGCAACCGCAATCACGATTGTAACCGCGGTTTTATTGATTGGATCTGAGGCCACGGAGCATTAGAAATCACTCTATTATCTTGGTGTGGGAGATATTATCTAATAGGATAGTTAATAATTCTAAATTTAGTTTGGATAATTTTTTTTATATAAAATAAGTAATTATATAATCACTTTTTATAAGTAAATTCAAGAGAGGGATGTGTAAATAACTATTTAGGAAGCATAATAGAATAAGCTGTAGAATTATTAGCTCTCTCCTCTTCTACTATGCCGTGGGACCGTAACATTGGTCGGTTGATTCAAAACCCTAGTAAGCTTTCACACCGTCGGCGAGGTCCAGAAACATATATAAACATGAACGTGGTGAACAGGATGTTGGTCGAAAAACTCATTGCTCCTGATCATAGCCTTTTCGGTGTGCTACTATCTATTGTGGTTGGTATGTTATCCGGGAAGCTAAGAGATCCTTTCATGCCTTTTGTGATTTCACTTTTCAATAGTAGTTGGTACGTCTGTTGAAAGAGCGTTGCCACATATATCCTTCACAGCCATTTTTATTATTTTTTCCCCTCATTACATGTATTAATTATTATATTATTTTTTAATTAAAGATATAACTGTAATATTATTTATTGTCCTCCTAAAAATTAACGTGTGGATTGTGAATATGTATATATTTGTACGAAATAAAGAGTAATTTTTTCTTTTCTCTCTGCAGGGTCTGATGGTTTTCCATCCGTTTCTCCGTTTTGTCACCGGCGGCGCCCTCCATAAGTGAACTAGTGAAGTGGGAAAGGTTCGGTCAGACAAATGCTTTGAAAGAATGGCAAATTGTGCCATTGTCAAACGATGGCGGTGTGGAATATTTCTGATTGGCATGCAGCGATGCTTTGCCGTCCTTTTTTTCAACCTTTTTCAGCTGATCGTGTTCATATGTCTTTCCCTTACGGGGGTCGATTTGCATTTTTTATTTTATTTTATTGAACGGTGACGGTGTAGGCACTGGGATCGCGTCTTTTCATGTTTCGTGTCTCACGTTTTATTATTATTTGATTATTCTCATCTCTTATTAGTGCATGATCTGTCTTCTGAACTCTGAATGTTTTGACGTCTGGTCGCGGGCACGCATCCGGCAAGAATCCATCCTCCCTCGTGGTGGGGCTCATCCAAGCTCACGCGGTTGTATTTTTTTAATCTTTCTTTTGATTTGTTGATATATAACTTTTTTGCCGAAATTTTTGGTTCGTGGATTTGGATATTTTTCATAACAAGTACTTATATAGAGAATATGTTGTAGAGCTAAGCGATGTTTTCTTTCTATTTTCCAGAAGAAAAGTGGCGGAAATTCAAGAAAGAGGACGAAACAATTGAGGACCCCATACAAACCCAAAAATTCCTTGGATGAGTCCAGTTTTTCGTGAATCCTCCTATAAAATTATGGAGTTCTAAATATATTTTATGAACACAGACTTACGTCAGTATATTTAAACTAACACATTACAATACAATTACGACATTCAATTAATGTTCTTTATTCCTCCAAAATCATTCACGTCCACGTACCATCGGGCAATCATGATCCCATACAACACTAGTATTATCACTAGAATTAAATTTAGCAATTGAATTGGTTACCGCGCGTATTGCCTTCCCTCTTTGCATGATTCCAACACACTGTTAAAATGATGGTGCCTATTAACTCTTCGCCAATAGAGCCTAAGAATAGAGATTAGACTTCAAGAGATAGGAGAAAATAAAGACAATTATAAAATTAAGAAGATAAATGATTTCATTTCTGATCTTATTCGAATTCTTCTAGGAAGATATAGCCGTTACAATATATAACATAATTTATTAGAAGTGAAATTTACCTGAGATGAGACATACAGTAAACTAGATGGAATGCAATGAAAGAAAAAAAAAAGAAATAAGAAATAAGGGCTACAACTATGGATAGATTTGATAGATGGGTCGTGAGCTGATGCTGGACGAGGGCATGGACTGTGTCAATACTCCCCTCTCAAGAAGATCGTTGTCCTGAAGGATCAAAGTTTGGAAATTTGGTCTTCAAATCATTGTAATATTCCCAAGTAGCATCCTCATAAGTTCCATTTTCCCACCGAATAAGAACTTGAGTTGTAGTCGAGTGACTACGCTTGACAAAGTGCCTATCTAGGATTGCATAAGGCACATATAGCAAGTCCCTAGTGGTATGGTAAAAAGGTAAGACTAAGTGTATCCTGTGATTACCATGCTGCTTCTTTAAAACAAAACATGGAAGACTGGATGTACTAAATATTATGGTGGGAGTGAGAGATTGTATGTCATAGAATCAATATTATCTAAAACCTTGTACAATCCATAGTACCTAGGTGAAAGCTTGTGCACGGCATAATGTGCTAAGGAATGCTATCTATAAGGCTGCAGTTTAATATAAAC
This sequence comes from Tamarix austromongolica, assembly GCA_039764185.1. Lineage (NCBI taxonomy): Eukaryota > Viridiplantae > Streptophyta > Magnoliopsida > Caryophyllales > Tamaricaceae > Tamarix > Tamarix austromongolica. The sequence goes on along the minus strand of CM077816.1, from coordinate 72,249,652 downwards.
CTAGTCCCCGATCTCAAATTTGCACTTATACCTATGCTTATTAGCTTGTTGCCTCATTCTCTCTTGTGCTCTATATAAGTGGTGCTTGAGTATTCAAAGGGTGGTTTCCATGGCTATGAGTGATATGTCAACTGTTGCAACTACAAAACCCTTGGGAAGTAAGGTAGATGAATCGAGGGCAGCTGGCCATAGAGAATTTCATAAGGGGTTGCATGATTTGTTGAGTGGAATGTGGTGTTGTACAAAAATCTAGCCAATGGAATCCATTTGCTCCATTTTGTAGGAAATTCCCTTGTCATGCACCTGTGGTAGTTCTCCAACCACCTATTGAACACCTCAAATTAACCATTTGTCTGTAGATGGTAAGATGACAATAATTAGAGCTGAACCCCTTGTTGTTTAAAAAGTTCCTATTAGAAGTTACTTACAAAAATGGGATCTTTATCATTACTAATGCTTTGTGGCAATCCATGGAGCTAGTAAACCATATCTAGAAATCTTTCTGCTACAATTGTTGTAGTGTAAGGGTGCCTCAAGGTAATAAAATGGGCATATTTACTCAGTTGATCAATGAACACCATGATCACATCCTTGCCATAAGATTTTTGAAGGCCTTATATAAAGTCCATATTAATATCTACCCATACTATTGTAGGAATGGGCAGTGGCTGTAGAAGCCCAGGTTGTGTTTGAGTGTCATACTTGTTTTCCTGGTAGGTGCCACACTCCAAAATGCATTCCCTAATTCTTCTCTTCATGCCCTTCTAGTACATTAGTGACGATATCCCCTTGAAGGTAGCCTTGACACCTGAATGACCCCTTGAGGAGTGTCATGGTACACATATATTAATTTTTGTTGGATATTCACATCATTCCCTACCATGAGTTTACCCTTCCTTTGGAGTAATCATTGGGACTCGATGTATTTTGGAAAGCTTCGACGGTCTTGCTGGAGAGCTTCTATAATATCCTTAAGGTGTGTATCATTATCCCAGCTGGCCTTAATCATGTTCAACATACCTTGGTGCATTGCTGATAGGGTTGTAGCAAATATCTCCTAACCACAAGCCTTGGAGAGAGCAATGACTACTATGTTCTCCCTACCTTTCTTGTACACTATCTATTAATTGAAAGGCATAATTTTACCCAACCACATCTATTGGAAGGTCGTGGTGACTTTCTTATCCAAGAGGTACTTCAAGGTTTGGTGGTTTGTTTTAATGATGAAATGTATGCCCTGTAGACAATGAACCCATTTATCTAATACAAAAAGAATGGCTCGCATTTCCTTCTCACACATAGATAGGCCCTGATGCTTGGGTGAGAAGGTTTTACTGATATAAGCTAGAGGGAGGCCTTCTTTCATGAGAACTGCTCCCATTCCCATAGAGGATGTATCAGTCTTGATAATAAATTGCTTAGTGAAGTTAGGTAGTTTCAAGATTGGAGATGAAGTTAGGGCTAGCTTAAGTTTATCAAAAGCTTCCCAAGCATCATCCGAATATCTAAATTTATCCTTCTTTAACATGTCTGTTAAGGGCCTTGTGATCATGCCATAACCCTAAACAAACCTCATGTAATATCTAGTGAGGCCTAAGAACTTTGTTAGTTGGGTCAAATCTATAGGAAGGGGCCAAGCTTGGACAGCTTTGACCTTCTTTGGGTTTGTAGATACCCCCTTTCTAGAGATGATATGACCCAGGTACTATAAGGTTTCAACTCCAAATGTTTAGTTAGTCTCTTTAGCATACAATCTATTCTACACGAGCACCTCTAGAGTGAATTCCAAATGAGTTAGGTGAGAGGTCCAATCTCTATTATAAAACAGTATATCATAAAAAAATACCCAAATAAACTTATAGTAAGGCTTGGAGATGTGGTTTATAAGGGCTTGGAAAGTGATGAGGCATTGGTTAAGCGAAATGGCATAACCAAATATTCATAATGCCATTCATGTGGTTTAAAAGAAGTCTTGGGGGATACATTTTGAGTTGATGGTAGCCCGAGTGGAGGTCAAGTTTTGGGAAGTATTGAGCCCCATACAACTCCTCCAATAGCTCTTCAATAATCAAAATTGGAAATTTGTCCTTGATAGTATGTTTATTGAGCTCTTTATCATATATAAATAACCTCTAACTATTATATATATATATATATTTTTTTTTAACTAAGATAATAGGGGAGGAATAAGGACTCAGACTAGGATAAATTATACCAGCATGCAACACCTCTTACACTAATCCTTCAATAACATCCTTCTAGAGGGAAGAATATTGATAGGGCCTGAGATTGATAGGATTGGTACCTTTTTTTTAAGGGAATATAATTATTATGAGTCATGATAGGGGTAAGGCTTATAGGTACCTTGAAGGCTTCTAATTTTTTTTTTGAGTATTGATTGCAAGTATGGTTGTTGAATCTAGTTAGTTCTCCAGGGTTTAGGGTTAGGGAAGTGAGTTGATTCACCCTTTGTTTCTCTACCCGTAGAGAGCATAGTTGGATCATTGCTTGTTTTGAGCTCCTAAATATGTCCTTATCCACTTCCTTACCCTTTAGTAGTTGTGTCTTCCCATGTTGAGATCCTCTTAGGATAATCCTTCTCCCTTATACTATAAATTCCACTCACAGCTGTTGGAAGTCCCATGTAATAGAGCTCAAACTGGATAACCATTGAACCCAAACACCATCTAGCACTCCCTAAGGGTAGGATCATTACTTCCCTATTAAATTCATTGTATGATAGCTTACAACTCAAATCCTTTTTGAGAAAGGTGTTATGGATCTTGCTTCCATCAGCCACTATGATAGCTAAAGGTTAGGTAGGAGTCATAGGGCACCCTAACTACTTAGCCAATTGGAAATATAGGAAATTATGAGTGGATCCACTATAAATCAACATACTCACAATCCTTTTCTTGATTTATCTTGTCACCCTCATAGTATGATACGTGGGAACCTCAATTAGGGCATGCACTGTAATTTGAGGAATGTCACCCGAGGTTTGGTTCATCTCTGTCTCATTCCTAACCTCCTTTTCACCCTCTTCTTCACCTTCCATCAGGTTCATAAAGAATATCCATCTCTTAAAGCATTTATAATCAGAAGTACACTAATATCATTCATTTCTATCCCTCTTGGAATCCATTTCCTCCTGAGATAAATCTTGGAAGATCTATCTAGGTGAGACTCTATTATTGCGTCTAGAATTAGTGGTGTGTTTGGTTATGTGGTTAGATATTTTGTGATCACTCTTTGGGTTAGGTTGTAAGGGAGGTTTAGTTGGTGGTCGAGGCTCTCTAATTTGGGTACGTAAGGCAACTTGCTACAACTTAGTTAGACTACATGCTTCCTTTAAGGTTTTTGGTTTGAACATGCATATATGGGTTTGGATTGAAAGGAACAACCTTCCTAGGTAACAACTAACAACATACTCCGCGGTCAAGTTAACTTGATTGAGCAATGAATCAAAATTATTTTGGTATTCCACCAAATATCTAGTTTGATTCAAGTTAGTAATTTCTACCATAGGGTCATCATAGGGAGTAGAATCAAAACATAAAATAATAGCTTCTGTATATTCACTCCAATTAATGTAAGCTAGATGCGGTTGAATCTTTAGGCAAGCTTGGTGCCATTGTAATTCCAATCCTTCCAAGTGAATTGAAACCAACCTAACCTTCCCATTTTAGGAGTTCCACCTAGGTCAAAGAACTAATTGACCTTATCAATCCATCCTTACATGTCTTCCCCAAATAACTTGGGAAATTCCACTTATGTCAGGTGAGTAGGAATGTGATAGGCATTTAGTAATAGGCTCGGTGGACCTCCGTGTATTGGTTAAGCTTTTTTGGGTGATGGAAGATGTTGTGGAAACATCTTAGTAGGTTGTTCATTCCCCACCACTATAATTGATTGAACCTAATGTGAGTTAGATGATGAAGGGTTTTGCATTATTGGTTGACTTGAGTTGGTGGAAAGTATCTGAGAGAGCAAGGTCCTCCATGATGGCATGCTTTCTTGTTGCGAGTCAAAGATAAGCTGCTTCAATTATTCCTTCAATGACACCTTCCATTGCTCCATCAATTCTCTCATTTGGTCTAAGTCATGTCGCATCTCATTAAACCTTGTCCCATTTTCCATGGTTACAGGAGATTAGCTTTGATACCAACATGATAGTGTCAATTAGCTCTTCTCCCAGGGAGCCTAAGAATAGAGACTAGACTTCGAGAGCTTGGAGAAAATATATATACAATTAGAGAGTTAAGATGATAGATGATTCCATTTTTATTCTTATCTAAATCCTTCTAGGAAGATATATCCATTTGTAGTACATAATGGAATTCATTGGAGTGAAATTCAACTAAGATGAGTCATACAGTAAACTAGATGGAATGTAGCGAAAGAAAGAAAAAGAAAGAAGGGATAAGACTATGGATAGATTCGATTGATGGGATATAAGCTGATACTTAGCCAGGGGTTGGACCATATCATAAAACTCACATCTAAATTTTGGATACCAACAAGAATATAACTCGAGTGATTGACACACATGCTCAACTATTATCTCATCCTATTCAACTTATACCAACATGATTCCACCACAACAGTTTTTTTTTCCTTTTCAACCTATCACATTGAGGTAGTATTTCAAACTAACCAAACATAATCATATCATATCAGGGTGTACATGAGATTATATCATCTCATAAAAATGTTTTTAGGCTCACACCAAACTCATCACTTCTAATAGTGTTCACACTAACACCCAACACATCTTTCATATCACATATATCGTTTATACTACATAAAGTTTTAAGCTTACACCAAAAAAATTGCATATTATTCATGTTATCCATATCATGCTATATTTATCATATTATCATATTTTTTTGAGATTATATCAACTCATTCCATATTATTCATATTTGCATAGTATTTGAGATTAAGCATATCATTTGTGTTAACTATATTATCCATGCTAACATACTATCCATATTATCTTAGTGCTTTAAGCTTACACTAAACCACGTGTATATTGAGCATATTAGCCATACCATAAACTCCATTTTCACACCATATCAAACTCAATCAAGTATCATTTATACCAAACATATTATTCAAGCCACATTATGATGTTTAAGATTACACCAAACTACCATATTCATTATACCAATCATATTATTCATATTATTCACCACATGATGTTTTAGGATCACATAAAATTCATCCACATATAACATTTACATCATCAATAATTATAATGTTTTAAGATTACACCAACTATTCACATACACTATTTATATTACCCATATTCACAATGTTATGAGATTACACAAAACTATCATATACAATATTGAAATTAGCCATATCCATAGTATTTTTAGATTAAACCAAACTTACTATGTATTCTATCCATATATCACGTATTTAGAGTGTTTTTAGATTACACCAAACCATTTACATTTGTATCAATCCACATCATCCATATCAAAACATATTAGTACATCGCGTCCAATGCACATATCATATCTTATTTTACACCTCAAAATGATCTCATTAATTATATAAAATTTATGAAACCTTTGAGAAATATTAGATTTTAGTTTTGAAAATATAAAATTTATTTTATCTTTATTTTTATTATTTTTAGATATATTCTCTGTTGTTGGATAAAATAAGCTATCTAAACTTAATTTTTTGTACTCAAATCTTATTCTTATATTTTTGAGATTACATACTAACCATAAAAACCATTCTAATATGGAATAATAACCCTCCAATTTATGATAATATGTGGTGCCAATCTCATCCATTCACTACGTTTCTTGTGGAATCAAAATACCTTCTCAATCATTTAATTTCATTAAGAAATCACATGCCATGTTTCCCCTCCATTCTTCCATATAGAAATGTGTACATCCAAATTCTACATGTCCTCCCCAAGCACAAAAAATCCATGCCACCTCATTGGTTAGATACATATACACCTCGCACAAGTGGTCCCCTCCACATTAATGTGTTTTCATCATTTCATGCTTAATCACTAAGTAAACTAATTCACCTATGCTAAGTCTTCTACGTGATTTTTCCTTTCATTTTATCCCCAAAAAACCTACGCAAGTATTCATTTCATGTGAACTAAACACCCATCATTGAATGCCTTTGAAACTCTCAAAGATTTAACAACTCTTAAGCTTGGTTAATCCATTTCCTCCTTATTTTCCTTTCCTTTTGTTACGATTTTATGATTTTGATTTTCCTAATATTTTATCTTAATTTTTCTATATTTCAATAAGTTCATTAGTGGAGTTGTGATTGGTTTTAATCCATTATTCTTGTTGATACAACTTCTAAACTCATTAGAAATTGATTATTACGCTAGCTTCACAGTTTAGATTTTCACCTCTACTTAGTGGAATATATGGATGTGTATGGTTTGAGGTTTTGAATTTTTAATATTTAAAATTAAATCTTAATACGTATTCTTTACTACTCATTATAGGGTTCATACCTTTAATAGGTAAATAAAAAGTTATGGCTATAATGTGCAAGTGGCAAACCTATCAATTTCTGGCATTTGTTGGGTGAGGCTCGGGTTTTGAGCCATTTTGTGAAAAAATTGTCATGTTTTCTAATGCTAATTATTCTTTGAATTTTATTACATTTTTGGTAAAATTTGATATGGAAAATGTTAATTGGATTGATATAACCTAAGTTATGATTGGTGAGAGTTTAGTAATTTTAACTTGAATGTTTTTCTCATTCTTCAAGAATATTCAAAGTGATCTTCACTAATTACCCTCTAATCAACATAAGTAGGATGATTAAATAATTAATCATAATTATTTGAGGTTAATTAAGAACTAATCATGATTAGATATAAATTACCATAGTAGCCTTATCATGGTAAAATGTTGAATTTGTGAACAGTAGAAGTCACATCTGGACCATTAACCATTGATCATGACCTTGAACATTGACTTCAATCATCGACTTTACTTGTTGACCATAAATTATATTTTTTCATAAATAGCATGTGGCCTTGTTTTATAATTTCTAACCTCCATTTGACTCTTATGGAGTCTTTTGGGATTAAGAGTGGCTATTTTAAGAATTTTTTATTAAAATCAAAATTTAAAATTTCTTCATAAATAGTGATTTTCCAAAAAAAAAAATTCTCTGTTTGATTCATTTTGGTTTTCTAGGTATATTTTTTTTTGCTTTCAATTTGGTCTTTTATGGCATTGGAGTAGATTCTTTAATCATTTAAGGCATTTTGAGATGATTAATGTAATTATTGTTGGCGAATAGTGGTGGATCTTCATCTAGCTATACTACCTTCACTTGTTTTTATTTTTTTTATAGCTAGTGTGTCATTTTTTGTATGATCTTAGATGATTAATTTGTCTAAGTGTTGATTAAATGTGAATAGGCTTACCTTGGTTGACTTGTAGTTGACTTTAGGTTGAACCATTAACCACACCATTGGTAGTTAATTATTGAATTTTAGAGTGAGAGGATAATGTTTGAAATAAATTGGATATGTGCTATAAGATTATGACTTGTTGCCTAACTTTAATATTTTATCGCTAGTTGATTATTGTAACCTTGAAATATCAAGGTCTTGTTGATTTTATTTAGATGATATGTTGAATCTTGGGATTCCTGGTTAAATTAAAGTACCAATATCTTAAAGTGAAAAATGATTTGAGCTAGGAAGTTACCTTGTGCCTTGGGCTAGGTCCTGAGTTAAAAGACCTTTGGGTCGAAGGACCTATTTCTACTTTTTAGGTTAAATGACAAACTCTATGGGGTATGCATTCTTAAGGATTTGGAGCTCTAGTTTTGGTGTTATGACACGTAGTAGTGTGCTTTCTTAAATAAGGTACATTGGAAGTGAGTGAATTATTGTAATACCCCATATTTTAGGGTCTTTAATGTGTGTTAATGTATGTCTCTAATTTTGATCTAAGTGTGTTTGACCATTGTTTAGAGGTGTGTTTAGGTTCAAAGTCATTTTGGTTGGACTTGGTTTGGGTTTTGAAAGAAAGTAAACTTTCTCAAACAATTAGTCAATTAGTTTGGATATATCGATTGACTGGTTTGCTTTTATATTGGGTTTTTGAAATCAGGACAACTGATAAACTAGTTTAGGGGGTACCGGTCGACTAGTTTGACTAAGCTATTTTTTTTATTTAGGCTTGATTTTCACTATGATTTCCCCCCAAAAAAACTAGTTAATGTAATACCACCTTGTTTTTGTTTTGAGTAATTTGTTTATTATTTTTACAAGCATCTGGCCATGTTTTACCTATTTTATTTATTTGAAATGGATTTATAGAGTGTGAATTTTTATATTTCATTTTCATGACTTCCACTCTCTTATATTATTCTTCTTTCCTTCTTGTGTTTGAAAAATTATGAGGCAAATTACTTGAAACATTTTAGTTTTCACCATTTGAGCTTAATAGAAGAAGGCCAACACTGATCTTTGAAAATGTGTAGTTAGAATCTTGAATTTGGGCTAGGGTTTGGGTTCTTGATGTATAAACCCCATTACCCTTTTTTTTCCTACCTGAAGCCCTCAGAAATTTTAATCAAAGCCCTTAATTTTTCTCCCTTCTTCCTTAGCTTCTGAACTTCTTTAATTTATTTATACTCTCTTTGTCCCCATTGTCTTTCATTGGCTTTCATTTCTATTATTTCTTTCCTTTTCTAATTCTTCATCTAACTCTTTCTTATTTTGTTCTTAAACAAATCGAGGTTAGATTTGGGAAAATAGTGAGGGGTTAGATTATATATCTAAGTTCTCTATTATCTTCTTGAAGAGGTGGATTCTCTTTGATTCTCTCTCTATATTCTCTTATTTTACTCAATTTTTGTATGATTTTAAAGGTTTTATAAGTTTTGATCTTAGTTTTAAAGTTTTCAAGTGTTAAAGGGGATGGATTTTCAAGTTGTGCATATTTTTGGTCTCTTTTTTTGGCTTTACTAAGTTCTTTTGAGGTAAATCATTGTCTTCCCTATTTTTGTGAAATTTTTTATGATGAAGTGTAGTTTAAGTTGTGTATTGTTGCGAAAGCATGATTAGTAGAAATGAAAATGTGTTTGGACATGTTAATATTGAATAATTGGAAGATTGGTAGATAATATAACTTGAGATTTTATAGGCATTAGCTTCATGCATATGATTTGGATTACGTGGCTGATGTCGGTATTTTGAGCATGTCAACGACATTACTATGCGTAATTTATTGTATAAGTTGTAATACCCCAAAATTTTAAAATCTTAAATTTAATAATTAACCCATTTATTAGGAATAAGTTAATGTTAATTTATTAATTTAAATAATTTATGGACCTTTTATTTATAAAGATGGATAGGATTATTTAATAAATTAAAATAAATGTTTAGTTATTTTATTATACTCTTTTTATTTAAATAAATTTTCAAACCTATAATTTTACCCAAGTTATCCTATTAAATTAATACTTTAAATTCTAAATAAATTAAATTAATAATTAATTTTTCCATTAACCTAATTTCTAATCCTAACTCTAAAAATTATTCTATTTTTTTCCCTTTTCCTTCCTTTTTTTCCTTTTCTTTCTTTCTTCTTGGGCCGATCGACCTTCTCCTTCTTTTTCCCCCGCTGGGCCACCCAGCCTTCTCCCCCTTCTTTCTCTTCTTCCCCTACCTATCCAACCTATTCTCCCTCCCCTACATTTCGTTTCCTTCTTTCTCCCTGTGGGGCCAGCCCAATCCTCTCTTCTTCGTCTTCTTTTTTCTCTTCTCCCCTGTACCACCCAACTTGCCCATTTCTCCTTTCCCTCGCCTTACCTTCCTTCTCCTTCTTCTCTTCTCCTTCCTTCTCTTCCCCCTTGTACCTTGCTTGTAACTCCCCCTCTACACCCGCACAACCCCAACTTGCATATCTCTCTCCTAAACCTTTCCTTATATTTTTAACCAAACTCCCCTACAACCCCTTCCCACATGCCCCTTCCTCTACCCTTGCCACTCTTTTTCTTCTTTTTCTCCCCTTGCCACTCTACATGGCGACCTACCCTTTGCGCCTCTACCTTCCTTCCTCTCCTCTTATTTTTCTTACCCTTCTCTTCTTCTCCTTTGCCCCATCTCTCTCACCTTAAGACTTTTTTTTTCTCTCATTGTCCGATCCCCTTTCTCCTTTTCTACCTTCCTTCCTCTTCACCCCTATTTTTGCTTCTCTGCCCCTAGCTACTGTCTCTACCACCCAACCGACCACCACACTAGCTCCTCTACCTCCCCTACTTCCTCCCTACACTACCCTAAGTGGACACACCCTCCACCTACAACCAATTCCCCCTATTTCCTTCCTTTCTCCTCTCAACTCCCTCCCTACACGCCACATTGTGCCACCCGTTTCCCCTATTCTGTTGCCGCTGAAGCCACCCCTTGGCCCACCTGACATCCCCCTAACACTTCCCTACCTTACCTAGCCCAAACTCCCCCAGTAGCCCTTTATTTTCTCCAATTCTTTTTTCCTTTCTTCCTTTTTCCCTCCCTTCTTTGCATCTACTTTCTAGCAGCCACCGCTGCAATATTTGGCACCTTGAGCTACCACTCTCCAACCCCTAACCTCCACCTACAACCTGCCACCCCTCCTACACCCAAAAACCATCCCAACTCCTCTCCATCACTCCCTCAACCAACCACCCGAGACCCTTTCTTCCCCTTCATCCTCCCCCCATTTTACCTCCTTTTCGTGCATGAAACTCACACTGCCCATGCAATGTGAGTGTTGCTACATCATTTTAAGTGTACTTCACTAATTTTTAAGGTATAATATAGTTAGTAATAATAAGTATTTAATAAGCATTTTTGATAAAAAAAAATATTCTTTTAATTATCTAATAATAATATACTACTTGTGATATTATTTTTAGGTGCAATTTTTACTAATCAAAGCTTAAGCTATTAAACTAGGATACCGGTAAAGTTTGGTTGTTACCAGAAATAAGGTAACCATTATACCCTATTAAAATGTATGGATTTACTTATGTTAGCACATTAAGGTTTTGGTATGTGTTTTGTGTGTATATGATGAGTTGCTAACCATCTTATGATTTTTAATGTTATGTTGGAAGATGGAATGAAAATCATGCTAGATTGTATGAAATGTGATATGTGTGGGAATAGCGGTTAAGAAAGGGGATTGATGTCAATAATAATGTTTTGTGCATATGCATATTATACTAAGTAAATATGGACCATTGTAGTAGAAATAATGCTAATATAAGCCCTAGGAGCATTTTAGTAATTTTACAAGTTCTTGAGGAGTGACCTAAATAAATATTCATAGTAGGTGATAATGGGTGTTAAGAATAATAATAAAGGTTTTGAGGTGTTAAATGATGTATGTGGGTCACATATGTTAATATTTTATGTGCTAGGTGTATTTTAATAATTTTGCATGAGAAAGAAGTATTTTGGTAATTTTATAAGTAATAAGGGTATGTTAATAATTTTGCAAGTAAGAAGGGTAAATTGAAAATTTTACAACTACGAAGGGTAATTTGGTAATTTTACAAGTAAGATGGGTATTTTGGTAATTTTATAAGAAAGAAGATAATTTTAGTAATTTGACAAGTGGGAAGGGTATTATAGTAATTTCACAAGTAGGAAGGGCATTTTGGTAATTTGGCTAGTAAAAGGGTATTTTAGTAAATTTGCAAGCAATAAGGGTATTTTAGTTATTTTGTAAGTAAGAAGGGGTAGTTTGGTAACTTTGCATGTAGTATGGCAATTGGTCTAATGAACCGTCATAATAAATGATAAGTAATGTTAAATAAGGAATGAGGGTTTATGGTTTTAATATCACTTGTTTAAGTATAATCATGTGTATTATAAGGCTAGGGGTATTTTAGTATATTGGAGTGTATCATAATGAGTATGAATGGTTTTGGGGTAAGTTTATAAATTAGGATGTGTTATGCTGTTGTTTTATAAACATACAAGGGGTGCCTTAATTGTTAATCATGCATCAAAATGTGTGTTGGTTGTTCTAGAAGTGCATGCTAGGGTTTATGTGTTAAATGATCATTTGGTGTGTAGGGTACTTTAACTTCCTAATCAATAGTATAATCATGATATGTTAACCTATTATGGTTTGTTGATGAATAAAAATGAATTATGTGATGGAAGTGGATGATAAGGGGAAGTCTTAGCCTTTGGGGAATTTTGGTCATTTTGACCTAAGGTGCCTAAGTATGGGTAATATAACCTAGGATGGCCTTAATGGACCATTTAAGTTAACATGGATAATAACGCTAATAATGATTACTTAATAATAATAGAAACAAATGAAAACAATTAAGTATGTGATTGATGTGTTTCTCCATGTCACCATAATTAAGACACTAATACTTAAAGTGAAAAATCTTAAGATTGGGTTTGATGGCTCTTTAGGAGTCGCTACCCTAAAGACGTAGTTTAACCCACAATTACTTTGGATTTTGCTGGTGTACCTTAGTGCCTCATTCAGGCCCTATATCTTATTCTATTTAGTTCTTCGGACCTATACAGGGAGTATGCATACTTATAAATAAAGTGTCCTTGTCGGTAGGGTACTGTGTGTCTTTGTGCACTAGTGTAACTATGGTACCTTTGCGTCCTTGAGTTGATAGTCGGTAGGATACTGTACTGCTTGAATGCACTAGTATGACCGCTGTTCCTTTGTGCATCCACGTTCATGATATTCCCCTCAAGTTAAATAAATGGAATTGGTGTGCTAATTAAATGGAAAGACATTAATCACTTATAGTGGAACACCACATGGTTTAGGATGATATGGATTATATTATTTGTATTGTTCCATCAGTTTTAATAGTGGCTAGGTGCGTGTTGCCCTAGAGATTGTATATGTTTATGGTTCCACCTGTTATAATAGTGGCTAGGTGTGTGTTGTCCTAGAGATTGTATATGTTTACTGTTCCATCGATTATAATAGTGGCTAGGTGCATTTTACGCTAGAGTTGGATATCTTGTGCCCGTTCCACCAGTTATAATAGTGGTCCCTTAACCTATGTGGATATAATTTGAGAGATGATTATGAATAATATCTAATTAATGGCTTAAGTTTAGATAATGTTTATTATATTATTATGATCTATTGATATGATATGATAACAACCTCGGGTACCTGCCTTTGAATTAAATGGTGGTGTGTATCGATTGAGTATGAGGTTGGACTTTTAATTATACTATAAAGAGCTTCACTTGGATGCTCTCTTGGTAAGTGCTATTGATTCTAAGTGAATGAACCTTGTGATATGTAATATTGAAGTATGTGTCCATTCTAATGATTATTGTATCTTGTACTATATGTATATGTGTGATTTATTGTCCTTATATGTAATGATGTGTTGCATGCGGGTCCTACCTTTTAGTCCTCTACAAAGAGTTACTTAGTACCTCAGTACTGAAGGGTTTCTTTTAGGGGTGCCTATCTTTTCATTGGACAATATCTTTTGCAGGTTAGCCGGTAGGTGCTATTCAAGTTTTCTTTTTGGGTTAAGAGCATACAACTATTTGGGAAGCTTTTAGAGTTTTCCTTTAAACTTTTACATTCCTTTGTTTAATGATCTTTCTTCTGTAACCATTAATAGTGGATTTTATTCTTGTAATGTATTTAATGCGCTACTCTAATTTAGTTTTATAACCTTGGTTTTGTGTAAAATTGGTTCTTTTCTTTTTAAGCCTTAGCACTTGGTACTGGAACTGTGGAAGGAAACTGGTCTGGTACTAAATGTGGCAGTAACATCCCTAAATTTACTATATTTTCTTCCACTCAAATCTTAATAAAATAAAAAAATTTAGAAGTAAATTTTGGGGGTGTTACATAAGTTTTTTTTTTGCATGATGACCTAGGATGACGAGAATATGGAATAGACTTCCTAGCACTTTTATTTATTTCATGAGGTGCAAGTATGAGTTTGATGTGCTACTTAGATTCTAATCTTGATTATGGTATATTCGCATGTTTATCGATGAATGTTGTGGTTTAGAACCTTAAATGGGATTGATGTTTTGATTGATTGAGAAAATATTGTGGAACTTACTTGTGTGTAAGTGTGTTTGGTGGGGGCCATTTTTGCCTCGACCAATCAACCGGTCACCATAACTGATCGGCTGGTCCTCGAGATCACCCAACTAGTCTAGTAAACGTATTAATTGGTTGGCCTCTAACTCCAGTAGCCTGGTCTTAGATTAAACCCATCAATTGGTTTAACTCATTTTATCACATGGGTCCTATAATAGTTAAAGAATTGAGTTAACTAATTGATTAGTTAGTTTATGAACTCAGTACTCTTAGGCTTTACTTATACCCATCGACATGTTTGACTAAACCTATTGATTGGTTTTTACAACAGTTGATTAGTTGGGTTAACCAGTTAGCTGATTCACCACCACTATGATGGTTTGATAATACCCATACCGATTGACTGACCTATAAGACGGATCGACTGGTCAACTTGATCAATTGATTAATCATTGCAAACCCATTAATTGGTCTCAACCAGATATATGCTTCTTACATATTTATTTTCAAATATGATACTCTGAGGTTCCTTATGCATGGATGATAACCTAATATGCTAATATCTATAAGTCTACACGGATTAATTATGTTTTAATGATGGATTAAATTTTGTAAAAAGATTAATCCTAGGTTTACCTTAACCTAACCCTTTTGCCTTCTCTTGAACATGAAATGATTAGATGGCTAAAAATGAATTTTGTCCTATAGTTGGTATATATGTAACAAATCATATTGATGGAAAATAGACTCCTAATGACTTATATATTGGCCTTAAAATGTGGAATCTTGTTAATTAAAGGGAATTAACATGAATAGAAGAAAATAACATGAACATACATGACCATATCTATAAACAATGACCTTCACTCGGCTATTGAAGTAAAAGGATGATGAAAATGAGTTAGAGTTGAACTCTAATTGGGCCTTCATCTTTGGTCTTAAGGATTAACTTGGAGTATCCTCTGTGAATGGTAAGATGATGGTTAAGTTATAAAAATATAGCTTTAACCTTAGGTTTAGGCTTTTTCCTAGACTTGAATTATGAATGACGAGAAATAAATGGAAATCAAATGTTGTCTTGGACATTTATGGTCGATGTTAACATTATATAATTGCTTGCGTAGGCATAACTAATTAAGAAATGGGATGATCACTTTAACATACCCTTAATGGGAATAGTGGATACTGTCAGTACCTTACATGGTTGCTTTTAGATTGAAATGGTTTGTCTCTTGGTATGATAATGTTAGTGGACCTTCGTGTATTCTAAAATATTAATCCAATAAGATACTATTCACTTAAAGAGGAATGAGCATCATTATGGGTCTGAATTATTTGATCATCAATTAACTGTTAGGGGTTAGTCTTCCTTCGGGCATTTTTGACTTTGGGCACCTTCAGGCAGGATCCTAGTTGATTCCGATGCCTTTTCTACTATAGACACTAATGATGTACTAGGGGGCATCGATACTAAATGACTTGTTAGTTACTTTGGCATGAATTAGACTTATATCCACTAGTCATCTTGGCTCTAGCCATACTTTATGCTCATTTATTTGGTTTGAATTCCATGGATATTGATAGACCATGGGAAATATTCCCACCTATTGCTTAATAAATTGGTATAAGGTAGTCTATGTTCACCTAGAGTAAGATAAAAAACAGAATGAATTCTAAATTTTTATTCTTA
The DNA here is from genome assembly GCA_039764185.1 of Tamarix austromongolica. Taxonomy (NCBI): domain Eukaryota; kingdom Viridiplantae; phylum Streptophyta; class Magnoliopsida; order Caryophyllales; family Tamaricaceae; genus Tamarix; species Tamarix austromongolica. The sequence goes on along the minus strand of CM077816.1, from coordinate 72,233,881 downwards.
TTTTATGCTCAATCTTGATAAGGTTATTTTACTAACATGATACTTGGTTTTTCGTCATAAGTATTTAAGAGATCACACCTCACTTAAGTAATGAATTATTCCATAATCCTATTCATTTCTTAGTAAATGGGTAAAAAGGAATGATATTATCACTTCAACCATAGATTGTAAACCATGGTTGAAAAGTATATCATGTAACTCACATTTACCTTCCTTAAATATTTTATCAATTATGTGTTTCTCTTAATGTATAATGTGACATACCTATCTTGTGCTACCATATGTTTCCTTTGAATGATCCGTTAGGGTATGATTTTGTTGTTCAGGCATGTTACCATGAATTATTGCATGATCTATTTTAAGCATAACCATGATACATCTAATGTGAAAATCCATGGTTGAAGAGTTGTATATGCATATCTATTTTCACAGTACTTGACAAGATACACCTTATTCACTGCTATATGGATAATCTAAGTGATCTATGTTTCCTTAAGAATATGATATGTATAATAAAACTGATATGTCCTTGTATGTTGGTATGATTGTGATAATGCATGTTTATAGATCCACGTATGTCTAGTATGGCCTTGTGTAATAGTATGAGATGGAAATAGTAGAAGTATTGCATGTACATTTTGGTATGTTATATCACAAGCATGTTGTGTAGTTCTTGCCTGTGCGTTGATCTACATTAGCATAATATTGGTTTGCTTAGTATGTATGTATACTGATCGGATTTTTGTTGCAACCCCCTTCTTAATCCCATAACTAGGAGGCCTTGTACAATTTTTTTTTTATCTTTTCTAATTTAATTGGTTATCTGAGTGTAGGAAATTCCATTAGCATTTTCTTTTGTGGTTATTGAGTGACTAATTTGTCTTCCCTTGAAATTGATTTCCTTTTGTTATCATTTTTCTTCTAGCATATCTTTTGTATGGATTTTAGGCTTACATAGCCCTTAGTTATAAACCTTAACTTTCATATCTTTAAGTGTTTTCTTACGAGCTCTAGTTTTTCCTTGTGTTTCATTGGTTGGATACTTATCCTTGTATATAACATAAGGTAGGTAGTGAGATGACTATCTTGTGTTAGGTATAGTGGTAAAAACTCATTTTTCTATAAGAGTATCTACGTATTTATGCTTTTACAATGTTTTAAAAATAACATTTTTTTATAGTAAAAAATGGGGGGTGTTACAGTTACTTTGGCTTGTGACCATAGTTGAGATGATACTCCCTCTCAAAGTCAAATGGAATGCTTTGATTTAATCACCTAAATATTGCTTAATAAATGATAATTGGTTTTAGTTGGTCATTATTGTAAAACCCCAAAATTTACTATTAAAAAATTTCATTTTAGAGTTAATAGTAGAAGCAAAAACACAAAATGTAGGGGTGTCACACCGCATCCAACATAAAAGAGGCACTTTCGATGCCTAGTCAATTTCAGGTGAAAGGAAAAAGTAACCTTATACCTAGGAATCAGGTGTGAGAAGCACTCGACTCCATCACGATACAGGATACAAAATAGAGATAAGGAAACAAATAGTAAAAACAGAAGACTAAGAGTCCAAAGAGAGATAGAGATATTCAGAATAACCATACCCATTACCAATTAGTTTAGCTCTAACCTAAGGCAAGCACATCAAGCTAATAATCATCAATCACCTACAAAATAGGGCGGATCTACTTATGGGAATGAGTACCACCTATGAAACGGATGATCAGTACGCTATGTACTAGGTAAGGTAACGGTACAATCAAGTAGGGTTACAAAACTTCTCATAAGCAAATCATACCTGCGCAAATCAAAGAATTCCAGATAATTACTAACTCCAAGTCTTTGTTTAGATATACCATATTCTAACATTTTATTTATGTTGAGTTCAGGGACCCCACTATTCTTAAACCAGTGGAATGTTCTAAAACACCTCTCAGGGACAACACACCGGAGCCACTATTATTATCCGATGGAACGAAGCCATATAGACACCTCAGTCTGACTTAAGTGATATTTCACTTTAAATGATTAGTACCTTATTCAGAGTTGATTGTATTTTATTATGCTGAACTTATAGAAATGCAAGACATACAATTAAAAAACATAAGTACTACCACACTATTATCCTCAAGTGACCATAATACCCTCAGGGTAATCAAGACATTCATATTCTCCCAAAGCCTTATGAAACCTAAAATATATAAATTTCCGATCAATATTCAAACTACAAATGCTTAGTTTTCCATAGATATCTTGTATCCAACATTATGCCCAAATACGTACATACATAGTTTCATTACTCTCAAGAACATCATTTCATAACATTTCCATAAATAAATTATTGCATACAATATACTCAACACAAAGCATATACAAAGAAAAATGCACGGAGCACATAAAATCTTAGCTATGACATGTATCCTTACCAACAAGGACACCGCACTCTATTCACACAAATCGTATACTTCATCCGAGATCACTGGAAGATCACCTACAAAGATGCGATAAATTACAATTAGGATGGAAGGTTAAAAATTGAGAGGGAAATTAAGGCAAAGGCAGGTAGAAATGGAATTAACCAGAATCAAATGGAAGCTTGAATTGATTGGATGTGTAGTGGAATGTCTGGTGGAGCTATGGTTAAATTTTGGTGGTGTTTGGACAATATTTGGGGGTGAAAATAGGGTGCATGGCCAAAAGAATGAAGTTGCATGGGTGTGTAGCAGGCAGTGTAACTTTTAGTTAAGAAAAACAAGGTGCACGACCAAACTATGCAAAAGGTGCACAATTGTGAAACAATAGTGCACAACAGGTCGAGGGAAGAAATATGTACAACCAGGTGGTGCAGAAATTGCACGGTTGTGTGGCATTGGGCTGACAGAAAAAAAATGCATGGCCAAATGATGTAAGAGTTGCATGTCTGTGCAACATGGAGTTTTAACGTTGCATGGCCATGTAGTAGGTGGTGCACCGACCGTGCACTCTGCAACACTGCAACAAACGAGGGGAAGGAGAAGGGAAAAGAGGCGATGGTCGACGGCGATGGCTGACAACGGTGAGGGGGAAGGTTGATGCGACCTTGGTGATTGGTCCACTAGCCAAATAGCGGTGAATGGTGGCTTGGGGGTGCTCAGTGGTGGCTTAGGTGGTGCATATACCAAAAAAAGAAAAATAATGAGGAAGAAGAAGGAGGAAGGAGAAGGAAGATGAGAAGAAGGTCGGGGAGCTCAGTCAAAGAGATTTTTGACACATAAGGAATAGATTAGAGGCCAAACAAAGAGAAAATAAGGAGAATATGGTATATATATACATGGTCATGCATGCGTGTGTGTATGGTGTGAAATGGGATGAAAAAAAGTAGAGGAAGCGTACGATGGGTGTGGAAGGCCAAAAATGGTGACAGTGGAGGTGATAGTTGAGTGTGGTGATGAAAAATGCAGGTGATGGTAATGTTTAGAGTGTAGGTTGCGTAAGGATAAGAGAAAGAAGAAGAAGAATAGCAGGGGAAGTGATGGTGGTGTGTGGGGTGTTTAGGGGAAGAAGAGAAGAAACAGAAGACAAGCATGAAGGATGGTAGGGATGGTGTCGAGGTGTATGTAAGAGGGTAGGTTGATGGTGCAAGTTACAACATAATTCAACTCTTGCGGCTTGGACTAATGGGAGAAGAGGGAAGAAAGGAATAAAAGAAAAGGAGAAAGAAAAGGGAAAAGAGAGAACAGTTAGTGAATTAGGATTGGATTAGGTAATTTCATATTAGCCGTGTAATTTTGATTAGTGGAAATTTTAGCGGGTTTTGATTTTGGTTTACAAATTATGGTTTATTCGAATCAAGGTTTTGGTTTCGGTTAAAGTTTCGGTAATAAGAAATTTGGTTAAGGCTAACAATAGGATTTCTTGAGATTAGAATCAAATAGGGTGCTAATGATGCATGATTAAGGCAAGTTGATGGTGCAAGTTGCAACAAAATCAACTCTTGCGACTTGGACCAATGGGAGAAGAGGGAAGAAAGGAATATAAGAAAAGGAGAAATAAAAGGAAAAAGAGAGAAGGGTTAGGGTATTAGGATTAGATTAAGTAATTTTAGATTAGCCATGTCATTTGAATTAGTGAAAATTTTAGCAGGTTTTAATTTTGGTTTAGGAATTACAATTTATCTAAATCAAGGTTTCGGTTTTGATAATAAGAAATTTGGTTAATGCTAAAAACAAGATTTCTTGAGATTAGAATCAAATTAGGGTGCTAATCATGTGGGATTAAGCTAAGAAAAATTTTGGGGTATTATAATTATTTTGTGCCATCATTGGTAGTTACTGCGCTGTACTACATTTGATTTGGGATGACCACTACTGTAGGCCATTAGTAGTAGTTACTTCTATGTACTATCCTTGTTATGAGGAGTTAGTAGTTAACAATGTGTACTACCTATGTTGCATAGTCTATTAGTTAGTTGGTAAATGTTTTTTTCATATGGTTGGTGACATTGCATGCTATCACACGTCTTGTTCTTGAGTTATGCATTTCACATGTGATATTGTGGCCTTATGCATGATCTTATGCTTTGTTTGATATAAGTATATGAGCATTCTATTTTCTCTGAGTTATGTATGTTTACTTAGTACTTTTTTACTGAACAAATTATCTTTTAGTGGCTTGGATGCAAGTGTTTAGATTACCTCTACAACCTTGGGGTATAGTCAAAGATAGGGATGGCAACGGGGCGGGTCGGGGACGGGGACCCCATCCCCATCCCCGAACCCGATAAGGAAAATTATCCCCGAACCCAACCCGATCCCCGTTATTTTTTTATCGGGGAATCCCCGACCCGATCCCCGCGGGGATCAAATCCCCATACCCGACCCGATCCCCGATCTATTTTCCATCCCCGATTTATTCCTCGTTCTTAAAACCCGACCCGATCCCCGAAACCCGACTTTATACCCGATCCCCGATCCTCAAACTATTTTTTATATTATATTTTTAATTTATATTATATTTTTTATATTATATTTTTAATTTATATTCTATAAAAAAATTATATATATTATATATATATATATAATTATATAAAAATATATATATATAAAATTTCGGGGCGGGTTCGGGGATGGGGACCCCAAACTCGTCCCCGCCCCGTCCCCGAAAAAATCCCCGTTAAGAATCCCCAAACCCGAACCCGATCCCCGAATTCTCTCCCCGAACCCGAACCCGAACGGGGAATCCCCGACGGGGCCCCAAACCCGCGGGGAAAATTGCCATCCCTAGTCAAAGAGTAGGACTTCAAGTACTTTTGTCCTATGCTAGGATTTTTTTCGTCAATGTGTTTATGCTTTGGTAACCTTAGTTTGATATTTTTTTAATTTATAATGAGTTTTTATCTTAAATTATTATTTCTATATTATTTTTTCATGCCCAACCTTGCATTTGTCATAAGTTAAGTGAATGTGTTCACCTCTTATTATGATGTATATGGCAATAACATTCAATGTTTACTTATTTTTCTTCCTCATCTCTCCCTCAACAAATAATTTTTTAAGCTAAGAAACAATGGGGCATTACACTATTGATGTCATAATTATCTTACTAAGTATGGAAGTATTAACGTGTTCATTTTATCCGCATCTACTCATTTACACAAGTAGATGCCATCTCGTTTTGCTCGTAATTGTTGATTGATGCTTTTGATGTGATGCTTGTTGTGAGTGAATCTGGGTTGGTCTAGTATATGATTATTGTGTTTTCACTCTTTTTAATCCGTTTAAAATTTGTGAATCAACCCAAAAATATTTTTCAGTTCATTTATCCATTCTATTCATTCATGTTTGACATTTCCTTCCAAATTGTTAAATTATAGAAAAATCCATCTACACAATTAAATGATTTTACTTGATTTTTCTATTTTTAATCTGTTGGTCATCAAATGAGTCTTGAAACAAAATATTTTTACATATTTGGTTTTATAAAAATATTTTGCATCAATCCATGGCTATTTGAACATTCAATTATTTATTTTGTGCATTTGCAAAAAAAAATGTGTTTCCACAACTTATTCGTTTTTGTTATTTTTGCTCGTTTTGTATCAGTCGAGCTTAAAATCAACTCTGATTTTTATATATTTTAGTTTCTAAGATTATTCCAAACATTTTCATAATTTTTTATGATTTTTAAAATTCAATTGATATTTTTCTCAATAAGTGCCCATTATTGGACTTTATTGCAATTTATTTAATCAAAACAAATTTTAACCTATTCCCTAACTAATATTTCAATCCTAAATAGTCTCCTAAACAAATCAAATTGAATTTGTAACTTGGTTACCTTTCTCCCTACCAAAAAGTGCAACTAGTACCATAATCATGATTTTATGACATTTCTCTTACATACTCAACTATTGTCTAGCATATCTCTTACACCCCTAATCCTAGCACTCAAGTGATGCTAAATTCAAACAAAGAAACTCACTCCACAATCCTCTATATCAGATATCTATTTTTTTCTAATCGTGCATTCCAATTGCAAAACACACTTAAAATCATAAAATATTAGCAGAGTGCAAAAATTATTTCTTTCCAACTTGCAGCAACTCGTTCTCTCTTTGGTTGTTATATTTCTTTGGTTTTTGTTTCTTTTAAAATATTTCATTTCATACTAAAACTCTATACAATTTTCATCCCTTAAGTAAATCTCCTTCAAGCTTAATTTTAATTAAACATTTGCTTCTTGACCAGCTTTACAACGATATCATTGTTGATTTTTTATGAGTTGCAAAAGCAACCACGCATCAAAATTGGTTCATTTACCTTTAAATATCGATGGGTTTTGTTACTTAAATGTTATACTTCATCTAGAAACCCTTTTACCTAAGAAAACATGCCCCTACCCTCTTCGTTTTCCACTCCCATGTGCCTTGTCGAGTAATCTTGGAAAATTTTGATGCAGTTGTTTTGTGTGTTATAGCAAAGATTTCATGCCTTTCCTCCTTGTTTTTCTTTCCATTAACCCTCCTAAACCTTGCTCTACTATTCCTTGGTGGTTGTTGGTTGTTTTTGTGGTGGTTTTCAAGCGTTCATATTAAAGAGTAATCTTTTCCATTTCACTTCTTCCAGTTCAATTTTTTCCCTCCTATGTTACTTATTTAATAATCTTGGTTCATCTAACTCACTGCTTCCATTTCAATTCATTTTTCCCATTTTACTTATTTAATAATCTTGGTTCATCTAACTCCTTTATCTTGTATCCTTAAATTTAACCTAGTGGGTTTAGAGAAGGAATTGCTAGATTCCTTATTTTAGCTTTGCTAAGGAGCTTAGGAATTTTTGGTAAGTAAACTAACCTTTAAAAATAAGATTTTGTGGTAGGTGTTTTATATGTTATTTTATGTATGATTAGATTTATTTTAATTATAAGCATGAAATATTATCTTGGATAATATTTTATAACATTTGTATGTTTCTATATTATGTGATGAAGCATGAAAATTTAATGAGAAGATGAATTGTGTTATTTTAACATGTTCTTATATATTTTGGAAAGGTGATAAATGTTTAGTAGAGTATTGTTGAATGCCAATAGAATCGTAATGAATATTTAATATATTCGTTATGAATATACCTGGATTTGAGTTGTTTAGCTCTTTTCCTTGTTATTTTATGTGAGTTTTGATTGTTTTTAATTTATCTAGTTATTCCATTGTATTTATAATTATGTATGGAGGCTAGGCTATGAATTTTAGATCATTTAGAGTTGAAATGAATTCATTTAAGGTTTTGACATATTTGACCATGGGTATATTGGGAATTATAGATTGTTTTTAAAATTTTAATTGTACCATTATATTAATTAGGTCTCTTCCATGAAATTTGGTATATGATATGTTAGGGTTTGATATTATTTATATTGAGTTATGAATGTTATTAAGGTAATTATTAAGTGAATAAGGATAATTATGGCCATTTTATTTAATTATGATAATTTTGAGACCTAAGTGAATATTATATTAGTAAATAACCTAAAATGTATAAAATGACACTTGGGTTTGCTTTGATGAGTACACCAGATACCTTTAAAATAGTTAATTAAGCAAGAAAAAGGAGAAGGAGACACTTTGGGTGCATTGAGTAATCTTAGTATTTTATCTTACTGTCTCATTTATATTTCATCCTAAGAATCCACTTGGTTAAGTGTCATCATTTTTGCATGAAATACACCTTTCTTAATATTAATTAAATTAGTGGGCCTTAAAGATACTTAGTCATTTTATGTGCCTTTAGACTAGTTATTCAATTCAGTCTTATAAGTGAACCCTTAGTTTACTTAAATATTGACTATTGGTCCTTATCTCGAATAATTGAAGTTAATATACATTAAGATCTAATTTTATTGGACCTTTCCTGACATGGAACTTAGGCTTTAATGCCTTAATAACCTTTATTGGGCTTCAATACCTCATGTAATCAACTAGGCTTTAATAGCATGTTAATAGGTTTTTTGTTCTAAATAGTTAATCTTTGATTCCTTTGTGGATTAAGTGTGTGGATAATATTGGAATGTAATAAAATAATTGGTCTATCTTCATGGAATTTATTAAGTGATATTATGTTAATATTTCAGCTTAAAAATGAATTTTTTTAGTAGCAATTTTTTGGGCATTACCAAACTTTATGTTATAATCCCTATATTTCTCCTTTTATAATCATAAAAATTAATGGAAAAAATAGTAATATAGGCATAAAAATGACTAATCAAAGTAGTGAAGTATGCCTTACATCAATTATAGTAATCAATATCCATAGCACTTAGATCAAGGTTAATATGCATGACTTTGAGTGTTATGTTGTCTTCTCTGATTACCAATATTTACCAAGACATGTAATTAGTTAGAGAACTAGAAATCAACTTCTCATTTAGTTAAATAAAACTTTAGAGATTATATTAATCTTAAACATATCAATTTTAAAGAACTAAAAAGAAACGATAGGTAAAATTTGGGTAGGCTTGAAACATGATAGGGCTTGAAACTAAGGTTCTAAAATGGTATTTCTGTGCAACTTCTTCATCATAGTCAAGTTTTGTTTGATGGACAAAAAGACATTAGTGTCAAGTGAGGCTTGTATATGAGAAATCTTGATAAGAATATCCATTTGGCTATTCAAATCCTTGAACACAAATGCTTTTACCTCCTTACACCCTAAGTAGATAGCAATATCAATCATTCCTTCTCAGTTTCATGCTCTTTTTCCTCCATTTTCTCATAAATTTTTTTATTCTTTCCCATATTTCCTTTATTTTCCTTATATAATTTTCCACCTTATCTTTTTTCATTAGATAACCATTAAAAGTACCTAACATCATCTTTTTCAACATTGTGGTGCTGAAGTAGTCTCCCTAGGTTTGGGGTTTCCCATTTCCTTTGACTTGCAGATCTAAAAAGCTAAATACCTTAGTTAAAAACATACCATAGTGGAGCCCATGGTTGGGATGTTCTGTAACAAAATTCATATGTTGGATTATTAAGGAAGTTATGTTGATATTCTTTTATTCAATCAATAGGTACATCCATGAGAAATCCATCACTTTGGCCTCATTCCTCATCTACAACCTTGGTAGGATGTTATTGTAGACCATCAATTATTGTAGACAATCACATGTAGAACATTATCTAGTGGACTCAATTCTTCTATCCTCACCTTTCTAGGACCTTTCTCTCCACTCTCCTAACTAAACCTTGTCAACTCAATTGGTATGGTTCCAACAATTGTTGGCCAGTGGTTCTTCAAAATAAATGCAAAACTAGAGTCTTTAAACCTAAGTACTTCACTTAGGTCCCTTGTATTGAAATAAAACCTTAGACCATTCAATTTATATTTGACCCATCCATTAACCACCATTAACTTAGAGTAAAATCCTCTCACCTTTGAGGGTAGTAAGACATAGAGAAATCAAACAAAATATTCTATGATTGATGTGCTAATACATCATAGACATCGTCTGAAACCTAATCATTTGTGAATATCTTGTTATATAAAATCAACCTTTTGGAGAGCTTCTAGTCAACCATATTAAGAATTAAAGTATGAGGGACCTTATCAAAATTCCATCCACTTGCATCAAACTTTCTTTTTTCTTTAACTATATTAGCACCAATAATAACTACTTCATCACTGTAATCAACCTTCTTAAGTTTGACGTGGAAGATCATGGATGAATAATCTTATACAATGCATGACCTTTATTTGGTTATCATAAGTTTCAAAAAAATTCCAAGAAGAAGTATATGTGTTTACTACTTAAATTAGAGGAGGAGCAATGGGAAGAAAAAAGAAACCAAATAAACCTAATGAATTTCACTAATATACCTATTAAGAAGAAGGAAGAGGAAAAAAAGAAGCAGAAGAAGGAAGCAGGAACCTTAAGACAACTCTTTCAACAACATGAGGAAGACATCAAACAACAAGAACAAGAGGCCGAAAATTAGAAGAAAACACAAAAGGAAAATATCATTAGATTAAGTAGCATCTTCCTAGACAAAAAGGAAAGAGAATGGATAAGAAGAGAGAAAACATCAAGGAACTCAGGCATTTTCTATAAAGACCGAGGGGAAGTCAAGAATGAAGAGGTATGGAGTATAATTAGCGTTCAAAGGGACAAAAGAAAGCAAAAGCAAGACTATGTAATGGTTTTGATTACTTTGGTTATTTGATATTGATCTAATCAAGGATCAAATCAATTCAATGGAGAAATCACGTTTTTCTCTAAAGAATGATATATAACTCCTCAAGAAACTTTCACTTAAAGAATTAGAGAAGAAGAGGATTAAATTGTTCTCAAGTTTTCGATTTTCATTAATTAGATGCTCTCTTTTTTAATTTAAAACACCCTACACACACACATGTAGGTTTTAGTTTACTCCTTATTAATCAAGCCCATATAACCAGCCTAATTAACAAAGATTACCTATTTGCACACCTATTTTATATATATAGTGATTATAATGACACATTACTAACATTACAAAGTATAAAATAAAATAACAAAGATATAAAAAACTCTAATTATGTAATACATTGAATTATCATATATAATCAAGAATTTTGTCTTGTAGCTTTATCTTACATGCAACTTTTTAATCCTTGTAATTCCATTGTCTTGTACACTAGATATATTTGATGTATTGATCTTCTTCAAAATATTTTAAGTATTAAGATCTTTAAGAACAATCAGTACCATCTCTAAGTATACTAATTCTTATCCTTCATTATTAGAAGAGTAAGATTGATATGATCTTGAATCATTCTCCCCTTGTAAAGAATAATTTTTCCTCAAATTAGTATGAATATGTTAAGGAGACAAATTACTAATATTGAAAGTCGTAGAAACTCCATAGTGTTCAAGTAATTCTAATTCATATGAATTATTTCCAAATTTTCTTAAAATTTAAAATGGTCCATCAACTATTGGCATAAGGTTGTTTTTTTAAGTTTGAAAATCTTTCTTAAGTGTAACCACACCAAATATCCTAGTGAAAACACTTCTTGAATTCAATTTTTGTTTGCTCGAGTATGGTATTTAGCATTGGATTTCTTCATGTTGTTTTTAATTTGTTCATGAAGTTTTTTAAATAATTTGATTCTTTCTTTGACATCATAATTATTTGTGTTGTTGGTAAACCCAAGATAAAGTCCATAATAACACTTTTCCAAGGTTGACTGGGAACTGGTAAAGGAGTATACAAACCTTTATGGAAGAAATTTTTACTCTTTTGACAAATCATACATCTTCCAAGAATAGCTTCTACTAATTTTATTATTTGTGGCTAGTAGAAATTTTCTTGTAATATTTACATGGTTTTATGAACACCAAAATAACCAGCTATGCCCCCTCATGTACTTCCTTAACAAAAAAATTACATACAGTAGAACGCAATATACACAAATTATTAAGTTTGAAAAAGAAAGTCATCTTGTAGCACATAATTACCACAACTATTATTATTTTTACATGAATTTTAAATTTCAAAAAAAAACTCTTCACCTTTGCATATAATTCCTTCAACATTTCAAAACCTAATAATTTAGTATCCAACATAACAAATATCATAGATTTGATTAAGCATTTGCCATGGTATTTTCCTTACCATCAAAATGTTTGACGAGAAAAATGAAGGATTGTAAGAAACTAATCCATTTAGCATGTCTAGGATTGCTTTTCTTTTTCTCGTGTAAATATTTTAAACTTTCACGGTCCAAATGCAAAACAAATGGCTTAGGTCTAAAATAATGGCTCCATGTTTCTAAACTTCTTATGATGGCATAGAATTATTTATCATATGTTGAATAATTCAATTTTACCCCATTTAATTTCTACTAAAGAATGCAATGACACATTTTTCTTGTAAGAGTACATCTCCTATACCTAACCCATTAGCATCACATGTAATTTCAAACAATTTATCAAAGTTAGGTAAAGATAATATTAGTGCATTACATAGATTATCTTTCAAAGTCTTGAAGGATTTAGTTTTATCCTCACTCAATTTTAATTTGCCTTTCTTCATGAGTTATGTTAGTGCCGTGGCAATAGTTGAAAATTCCTTGATGAATATTCTATAAAAACTTGCCAAACCATAAAAACTCCTCACCTTATGAATATCTTTACGTATTTGCCAATCTTAAATAGCTTGAATCTTTCTGGAATCTACTTTAATACCTTCACTAATCACAATATATCAAAGGAAAACAATACTCAAAAGACATTTCTCCATTCTCCATAGATTTTATTTTTCCCTTAGTTTATCAAATAACCTCCTTAAATAAATAAGATGATAATGATCACTTTTACTATACATAAGTATATCATCTAAGTATACCACAACGAAACTTCTAAGAAAATCATTCATTATTCTCATAAACAAACTAGGATCATTACAAAAACCAACAAGCATTACTATCCATTCATAAAGACCATATTTTGTTTGGAATGTAGTCTTCAATCCCTCATCTTTCACCATTCTCTCATTAGCTACATTTGTATAAGATCCATTATCAATGATAGGTCGACAACCTATATCTCCCACTCTTCCTTTAGTTTTGAATATCTTTTTTTGTTGATTAGGTTTCTCACTATCTTATACTTGAATTACTCTTTCCAATATATAACAATCATTTTCCTCCTCTAACTCATTAGAAATTTCTTTAATGGACTCGAATTCAGGGCCTTCTTAACAATTCTCCATTTCTTCAATTTCTTGAATGGACAACAATCTTTGGTTGGGAAATTCACAAGAAAAGTGTCCAAATCCTCGGCATTTAAAACATTTTATTGTAGAGGATTCATTGACCTTATTATTACCTTTTTTCTTCTCAAGTATATCATTTCTTCTTATCAACACTTGTCGAGTTTGAAGTAACCATTCCATATTTCATAGTTTGAGTATTTCAGTAATACTTTGTAGATAAAGTACTTTGCTTAGCATGAGGCTTGGTGGACTTTATTCATTTCTCAAATCTTAAGAATATCTTAATCATATCATCAGGAGAATAATATATACAAGTTTCAGCTTTGTCCCAAATCATCATGCTAAGGCCGCCTAGAAATCTAACACATTTTGTTCCATTTTCTCATGGATGTCACATATAAGTGCTAATCTTTCAAACTCCCTAACATATTATACAACACATTTAATTCCTTGTTGAAGAGTATTCAATCTAATATAATTATCTTTCTCATATTCTTTAGGTACAACTTTCTTCCTTAGATGTTTCTTAAGTTTATCCTAATATTTGATTTTTGATTTTCCTTCTCTTTCCTTAGTTCTTTTCAAATTATCATACCATATCCTAACAAAATTCTTACACTTAAGTGTAGCCATTTTACATTTTTTCTTCATCATGACAATCTTTGAAATCAAATATAGCCTCTACCTTACGTAACCACTCAAGAAATAAATCAGCATCAAGTTTACCATCAAAATTAGGAATATCAAGATTAAAACCTTTATCTTATTTTTAATGATGATTTGGTTGATGTTCATGATTTATTTCTTTACTTACCTTTCCCAAACATCCCTCAACACTCTCCAACTTATCCTATTATTTTTTTTTGCATAAAATCATAGGGTTTTCCCATATCTTCCCTTACGTGAGACTAGCTAGTTACCTGGGTGGGCTGATCATCGAACCCACTTCTAATGCTTCCATCCACTTCATTTCTCAATTGTTTCTCTTTATTATTATTTTTGGTGTAGAATACTTACATTTCATACTACTAATTTCTTCCACTCCCTTGTGATTCTTCATCATAGTATACATGTGATTTTAGGTATCTTATTCTTTCTAGATTAGTTGGTTTTACAACACTCCTAATTCGGTCTCCATATAACACCCTTTGTTCATGGATTTTTGGGACCAATCCTTGTTCGGTAAATCTAGATTCCAATCTTTGTAATTATATTTTCATTGTAGGAATTTAACTAAGTTGAGAATTAGTTGCATCTAGATTGGTTGAGAGCTTTTGGATGGCCTCAAACATGGATTAAAAATTTGGTTCCCTTACCATAGTTTTGACTCACTAGCACACTTAATCACAAGTTAGAACAACAGTTACAATTTCAGTTAGGAGACTTGAATAAACACAATGTCACCCTCTAGTCTTTGGTTGGTTCTTCTAGAAAATTTTGATTCTAATGAATCAAAAACACAGCAAGAAATTACATATACTTAAAAAAACTAAATGAACACAATTTACACCTATCTTAATAAGTTCTTGATGTATAATTTAGCAAGTTCACAATCATTCAATTCAAAAACCCTTACCAAGTATCATGCATTTTTCTATGTTTTGTGTGTAATTTGATTAAAGTAAAGAGAATACACTAATATAAAATTATTACACTCAATTATTCCACACATACATTCAACTAAACCATTTAAAACATACAAATAAAAATTTAAGAGAAACACACAACTTTCGACACTACTCTACATCAACTAAGTAATGTCATAAAATAAACTCCTACTCGGTCGATTACACATATATTGATCACCACACATGTTCATCCAGCACAAAAAAACTCACTACACACATAATACTTCATGCAAAATTAGCACTATTAATTCAAGTAGAATACACATCACATGCACAAACACAATTCTCTTTATGATCTCAACAAAATATTTTCATATAAGTTTGTACCAATTCCCTACATGTGTTTTCTTAGGATTTTTTTTTCAAGATTCATGCTTCAATTCCTCTATACCATGAACATACTACTTAAGATCATTATAATGGGTTCAAGATTCAAAGAACAACCATCAAGATTTAAAGAATTCAATTAGGAAAAATCAATAACCTTACTAAGACCTTCGATGGTGATATTTAATGATGTCAAACTTGGTGATGAAACTTTGCAACTTATGATGTTGACTTCAAAATTCTTTGATACCAAATTTGATGTGGAAAATCATGGATGAATAATCTTCTATGATGTAAAACCTTTATTTGGTTATCATAAGTTATAAAAAAATTCTAAGAAGAAGTATATGTGTCGACTTGTATTGGTTGATTTCTATTACTTTGGTAGTTTGATATTGATCTAATCTAAGTCTAAACCAATTCAATAAAGAATCCACTTATTTTATCTAAACAATAATATGAAAATCCTCAAGAAACTCTCTTTTAAAGAAGAAGATAAGAAGAAGCTTGAATTGCTCTCAAGTTGTCAATTTTCATTCATCAGTTGTTCTCTTTTTCAATATACAACACCCTATGCACGCACGCTACACACACACATGTAGGCCTTAGGTTACTACTTATTAATCAAGCCCATATAACCAACCTAACTAACAAAGATTAACTATGTGCACGCCTATATTATATATATAGTGATTACAATGAAAAATTACAAACATTAAAAAGTATATAATAAAACAACAAAGCTACACAAAAACTCTAATTATGTAATACATTGAATTATCATATATAATAAAATTTTGTGTCTTGTAGCCTTGTATTCCATGAAACTTATCAATTCTTGTAATTCCATTATATTTTACACTAAATATCTTTTATGGATTGATTTTCTTACAAATATATATAATATTTATAAGAGTTACTTAACAAAAGATTAAAAGTATTAGGATCTTTAAGAATAATTGGTGCCATATCTAGGTATGCTAATTCTGGTTCATCATCATTAGAAGAGTAATATTGAGATGCTCCTGCATCATATTTCCTCCTATGCACTAGTTTCACTTGAGTCTTCTTTCTCACCTTATTAATGATCTTCATCCTCCTCCTCTAAGGCATGTTATTCCTTAGACTTGAACTCTCATTCATCATGTTTCTTATCTTCCTCCTCATTAGTTCTCTAATGAGTTTCCTCAATAGCTTCCTATTCTCCTTTTTTGGATTCATCAAAGTCTTCCTCATACTTTTTCATCCTTAGCACCATTTCTTTGGGTGTGTCTTTACCCTTCATTACAACAGACTTGGAATCCTTTACCATTTGAACAATGTTCTCTTCTTTGTTTTCTTTAGATGAAACATCTCCTCCTTTATCATTTCTTGATTGAGATTTATGTTCCCCCCAATAGATGCATGTGTAAATTTATATAGTATAATTTCCACCATAGTCTCTACGTTCACCTACTTAGGATTATTGACAAACTGGCTCGGCTTGGCTCATTTTTTTAGCAAAATTAATCAAAATTGAGCCTTATTTTTAGGCTCATTTATTAAACAAGCCAAGCTTTAGTTAAGAGAGTTTTGACTTATTTGTTAGTGAGTCAACTTGAGCTAAATTCAACTCATTTATAAGCTTGGCTCATTCATTAATGGGTTAGACTTGTATAGAATTTACTTAATAAATGACCCAAATAGTGAAATGAGCCTTTAAATAAGCTAAATACATAAATAATATTATCTAGTTTGTTTATCTTTAAAACAAGGTGAATAGTTAAATTTTTTGAGTCATGAAATAAATCATGAAAATGAGCTAATTTGGTAAGTTAATTTTTTTAAAAGTTTAACGACCCAATCTAATGCAGCTCACGAACCTTATTTAGTCGAGATCTAGTTGAGATTTTTTAGATTGTTTTTAACTCAATCCTAAAGCTAGGGGTATTTGGGTTGATTCGACTCATTATCATCCCTACCTACCAAGTCTCCTCTTGAGATCCTTCTTTTTTCCCTTTTCTTCAGGAGCATCAACACCAATCCCCTTATTTTCTTTTTCTTTTGATTCTTCAACCCTGATACCTATTAAAACTTCTTTAGGAACTAATGCCTTTATCATTAGCTTAATAGGAAGTCGTATCATTTTGATCTTGGGGGCTGGTAAAATACCTCAAAACTCTAATTTAAAAAATTATGATAAAATAAGAATTTATTAGAAAAATTAATTAAATTAATTATTTTATTAAAATAAGAGGAAGTGTTTAGGGAAAAATCAAGAGGAAAATAATAAATAATTTAATAAGGAAAAATCAGGGTGTTTTGCTAATTAAAATAGAATTTGGAAAAATTATTCAAAATATCCCAAATTAATCTAAAAAGGAAATTTAATTATTATTTTACTAAATATTATTATTTTAAATATTCAAACATACCAAAATAATCTAAATACCCCAACCAACCTATTTTCCTTTTTTCCTTTCCTTTTCCTTTTTCCCTTTTTACCCTTCTTTTTCCATTTTCTTTCCTTTCTCTCCCTTCTCTTTTTTTCTTTCTTTTTCCTTCTTCCCCTAGATTTGGCCAACCCTTACGGTCCATACCCCTCTCTTCTTCCCCCACGCGACCCAAGCCTGCACCCCTTTTTTTCCTCCGCCCACTCGCCCGTTGGTCCCCTCTTTTTTTCTTTCTATTCTTTTCTTTCCCAGACCAGCCAACCCGCCAAATTGTCTTCTTACCCACTCCTCTCCCATGCGGACCTAGAACCCTACCACCACCCTATATACTAACAGCCAGCCACCGCACGCCAACTTTCCACCTCCCCTCTCTCCCTCATCATTTCCTTTCCCTTTTTGACCCCAACCAACCCCTCATCTCTCCTCTCACGCGTGCCCTTCCTTTCCTTTTCCTCTACCTTGACCCAACCTACCCTACCATTTACAAACCTGCACCAGCCTACCACCGCCGGCTAGTGGCCCTGCCATACCTACCCCCTCTTGTCCTCTTCCCCTTTCCCCCTTTCGTTTCCACCCCCATTTACCTATAAATACCCCATACCCGACCCTTACTCGACCTTCCTTTCCCCTGCCCAAAAAATCTACCCCCTTGTGCCACCGCCACTTCATACACCTCCTCCGCCACCATCACCCAGCGTTGCCACCCAAAATAACTACCAACACCATCCCTACATCACTTTCCAGCAAACCACACCACTCACCATCCCCGATTCCTCCTGCATGAGCCGCCTCGGTTGTGCAAAGTTGGCTACCCAAAAATGCCATTCTCTTCCCTTGCCACCCCTCTCACTGCCATTCCCACCACAATTACCACTCCCCCTATGCCCCAAAACAACTAGTAGAGTCTCCTCTACCTCCCCTACCTTCCTTTCTCCCTGCCTCCCTCTCCTTTCCCTTCCTCCCCCTCCACTAACTTAGCTACCACACCAACCGCCGCTTGCGCCGCCCTTTTGGTTGCGCCACCACCACTATTTCAACCCTCTCAACTCAGAGAATCCACCCCCACCACAACCACTCTCTCACTCGCCCTCTTCCAGCCTAGAGGCCTACCTTTTCAAGTTCTCTTCTTCCTCCACCACCACCGCCGCTGCTGGTGCCACCTAGTCACCGCCATCCCTAGGTTGTGCCCTAGCCCCCTAACCTTTAAAAATAATTTATAGAGTTGTTAATTATTTTATTTGTGTTATTATTATTATTATTATTGTTGTTGTTGTTGTTGTTGTTGTTGTTGTTGTTATTATTATTATTGTTGTTGTTGTTGTTGTTAATACTAACTTCGACATATTATTACTATTATTATTATTATTATGAATATTTGAACCATTACTACTACTACTACTACTTGTACTACTACTACTACTACTACTAATAACCTTGGCCCTATTATTACTAATGTTACTATTATTATGATTATTAAGACCTTTATCATTATCATTCTTGAGATTCAAACTATTATTAATATTACTACTACTACTATTATTATTATTACTTTTGGTGTGGATCAAAGTGGAAGAAGAAGCACAAGATCTATCACTACTTTGTTTTTCTCGGTTGCAGGTTTAAGTTGAAGAAAAAGGCTTGGTTTAATGGTAGATTAAACTCAAAATATTTACAGGTTTCAATGATAGTATTCCTTTGAATGTAAGGCACATTCGAAGGGTCTAAAAATGAAGAATACCCCGGGCAATTCCTCAATCTAGATAGGACTCCAAAAGGGAGGAAAAATGAAAGATTTTCTTGAGATTTAGGTGTTCAAATGATTTCTATTTTCCATTATTCCATGCGTGTACAAGGATAGGATATATATAAATATAGGTAGCAACTGACACAATGGGCCTAAACCAGTCGGTTTCCTTATTAATTCAAGATGAATTTAACCCAATTGAATTAAGCCTATATAATAACTAATCTTACTCATAATATCATCATTTAAATGATATTAATGACTAACATTACAAAGCTCTACAATCAACTATGGTACATACATTAAATTACAACAAAACCCTAGCTTACATAAAATATACTTCAGGGTTTACAATATTTTTAATATAACTAATGATATTACCAACTATATCTTGTTTTAGTGTTATCCCATATATGCCATAGCCTTGCATGCTTTGAATGTTTGTACACTTTAAGTCTTTTCTTGTGTGTTAAATTCTTCACCTTGCAAATATGTAACATACCTGCAAGAATATCTTGAATCGTTTTCACTACTAAGATAGAAATCTCATCAAGAACATTTAAAATGATTGGCTCCATTATTAAGAAATCTAATTCTTCCTTACCTTGAGAATCATTAGACACATGAGATACATTAGATGCACCTGCATCAAATTTATCATTATTTTTAATATTACCTATATCACTAATATTACTATCACCACTAGCATTATTATTATTATGATTAGTATCATTATTGTCACTATTTTTGTATTGCTAATACTACTATCATTATTACTAATATTTGGGTTGTTATTAGTATCATCATCATCATCATTATTAGTATTATTATTAAAGTTATTATCTTTAGTAATATAAATATTGCCAACAATACTTTAATATGAACCAATATAACCACTAAGACCTATTTTGACTAATAGCATGATTAGCTACTTTAAGAATAATAACCCTACTTTTACTTATAAAACTACTATTATTATTCGTAACCCTAATATTAGGCTATGATAAAGGTAAGGTAGTAAATGATGGTAATTTTGGTAAGAGGGAAGTTAACCCTTAATATTTTCCTCTTATAGGTGAATCAAGTCAAAACCATAAGAAGGCCTAGGAGTATGCTCCAAGGCCGGTATTTTATTAGGTAAGGATGTAGATAAGACCAATTATGTGTGTTATGTGCCTTGTATTTCATGTGTTATGCTATGTTTGTGCACTTTATGTTATTATGATTGTTTACTTGTAGCACATCTCAGAGTTGAGGTATACTTATGTGACTTCCTTATGGCATGTGTATAATGATATGTAAGTTGTGCTTGTGGTGTTATATGATGTGACCCTTTAGGACATGCATGCTAGTATATTTTAATAATATGATATAGGGTGAAAGGATGAAAAGGGAAAAAGTGGAAGTGAGTTAATAAAAGGGATATAAGAATGACCTAATTATCTCATGATCCATAAGGGGGCAAATAAAATGGAAATATGGACAAAGTAAAAGAGTGGAGTGAATCTTGCATGGGAAATTCTAGGGTTTGTATGGGATGGATGGAGTTTGAATGGGGTTGATCCTTACGTGGGAAAATTTATCTTGGGGTGTAAATAAGGTGAAGAGTTGTTGGGGGTGATTGGAGTCCTTGGGTGAAAAGTAGTACATAGGTTGGTATAAGGGTGTATAGGGAACTTAGCTAGGGTTTGGGAGGAAAATCCTAAATGGAGGAGATTACGAAAGTGAAGATAATGGAGGGTGAGTGGAATATGGGGAAAGAGTGGAAGAATATCATATGGAGGGTGAGTGTGGGTGTTATGGGGAAGAAAAGATGGTAGGTGAGTAATGGAGAGGTGATATATAGAAAAGAAAGGTGTTAGGGTTTGGGTGGCCAACTAGGGTTTCATGGTCACATGTGTAAATGGAATTTAAAGTGGATTGCTTGGGGTTGAATCTAAGTGGGTGATGTGTTGGGCGGTAGAGGAGCTTTAGTTGTGTGAGATAGAGGAAGGACGGGCTATGTAGGTCTAATTAGGGTTTTCGAGGATGAACCTATAGAAAAGATGGTAGGACCCAACACCTCTCAAGATAAAATGATCCTAAGCCACTATTCTTAAACTGGTGGAATAGTCTAAAGTACCTCTTAGGGATAAAACATCTAATCCACTATCATTGTCTAGTAGAATGAACCTATAAAAGACCTTAATCTTGACTCCAGTACTGTTCCTCTTTAAATTGTTAGTATCTTCTCCATTAGGTTACTTGTTTCAAACCTTATTGTTTTTCTCAAGTGGTTTCTGGGCCCTACTATTATTAATCCGGTGGAATGTACTAATGCGTCTCTTAGAGAAAAATGCTCCTTGACCACTATTATCGTTCAGTAGAACAGACCCATGAAACACCTCAGTGCAACTCGCATGATCTTTCACTTTAAATTATTAATGTCTTATTCATGTTTTATATGAAAATTACATAATACCTTTTAGGCAGATAAAGCACATCATGAAGATCCTAAGGTCATTCTCTAGGGTCAGGACTCTCCTATTCCTCGAAAACCCTAATTTCATAATTTTGTCATAACTCTTCTTATTTTATGATTTTGCCACCAAAATTATTACCCTTTTCCCCAAATATTATTATTATTTATATAATTTAATTTCAAGGCATAACTTTAAGGTCTTACACATGCGATAATAACCCTATCTTAAGAGCTACTACTTTTAGGGCTTATAAACCCTAATCTCACAAATCCATCATATATTTTTCCATAGGGCTCAAACAAATACCATATTCAATATACATTCCCAAAATGATAATTTTGACAACCTATCTAGTTTTTGTGGTCTAACTCTACAGTTTTGCACATGTGATAATAACTTTCTCGTTTTTGAGTTACTAGTCCCAACTCAACATATTTTCAAACTTTATTAAACTTAGGTCATTCACAACTATTCTAAACACTTAATATAAATTTCGTAGCATATTTTAAGTGATATATTATTTTAAAATACCATGATTCTCATATTAAACCCATATTGACCAAAATGCCCTTATAGATAATAAAACCCTTACTTCATGCAAATCTTATATGTTTGGCAACATTTTTTTCCAAATCCTCCATTTATCTCTATATACTTTATTATACTCATTTTATACTAATCATACCTTAATAAACCCATGCTACAACCATATATCACACTGAGGGTTTTTTCACATAAAATAATAATATCGCATAATCTTCACTTATTCATTTCCTATCATATAATATCAACCGCATATCATAGCATTAACAATCATACATTAAATCACATGATATAATAACATTATATAACATAAAAATATACATAACACCTAGCAACCAAAAATCCTAGGCTACAACAAGTATCCTTACCAAAGCAGTTATGGTTGTTAAGCATGCAAGACCTACACTTCCTCCTCTACTACTACGAGGGTATCAGCTAAAAAAAATGTGCACCATTTAGAATTAAGAATTTAAACTAAAGAAAATAGAGGCAAGGAAGAGGGAAGAAAATTAAAATAACCAAAAGTGGGTGGCTCGGGCAGAGTGGTGTGAGGTGGTGCTCACAACAACGATGTGGTGGCTAAGGTGGTGGTGATAGGGGTGATTGAGGATAGAGTGAGGGTTGGCAATAAGAATTGAGGTGGTGGTGATGTTGGTACCAACAATAGTTGGTGGTAGGGAGTGGTGGTGGTGATGGTGGTCAACAGTAGAGGCAGCGCGACTGATGGTGATGGAGGCTTATGGGTGGGTGGTTGGCGATTAAGGAAGGTTGATGGTAGGAGAGTAATGTGGAGATAGTTGGGCGATGATAGAGCAGTGGTGGTGATCTACAAGTGGAGGCCTAAGATTGAAGTGGTGGTCGATAGTGGTGTGGGTCAAAAGGAAAGGATAGTGACCAAGAGGGAAATGAGGGAAAGAGGGGGGGCACTTGGAATGGTGGGAATGGTGTGAGATTGATTGATAGGGGAGGAGGAAAAAGAAGGGAGCTAAGATAGGGTGATGGGTGATGGAAAGGGTGGAATTTTTTGCGGTGATGGGTGGAAACGGTGAGGAGAAAAAAATAGTGTGTTGGAGATGTATTGGGATGGGAGGCAAAGGATGGATGAGGAGAAGGGGAGGGAAGCATGCATGGTGTAGGTATATATATGTATATATATCGAGAGAGGGAGCGATCAAAAGGGAGAAGGGGTGACGAGGGGGGAAAGCTAGGGCTCAGTGTGTAAGGTGGTGTCGGGGTAGAGATGTAAGATTGTGTTAAGGGAGGGTTGTAGGGTGGTGTTGGGGTATAGCTGCAAAGTTTTTGTAGGGTGTTGGTTGCAGATTGTAGGGTGGCGCTACATGGTTGAGGAAATAAGGGAGGTGAAGCGTATGCATCAAGAAATTCCCTATTTTGGCTAGAAAGAGGAAAGGGGATATGGAGAGGGAAGAAGAAGACAAATGATGTTGGAGGGGAAGGAAAAAGAGAAAGGAAAAGAAAAGGAATAGATCTAGTTAGGCTGGGGTGGCATAGGTCGGGAGAAATGGATAAGGAAAGAAATATGGGGAAGAAGAAAGAAAGAAAAATATGGCATGGGTTGGTCAACGCAGCCTAAGAAGGAGGAGGAAAAAAAAGAAAGGAAAAAGGAGAGAAAAGGAATGGAAAATAAGGAAAAAGAAAAAGGAAAATATTGGTTTTAGAGTTTGGATTTCAGTTCAAGTGTAGATTTTGGGGATTTCATTTAAATTTCATTTAACCAAAAAAAATTCTAGGTTTGGATTTAGGCGAAAATAAAAAATAAATGAATAAAATGACATAAAATTTTAAATTTTAAATTAGGTTAAAATGTTGATACGTTGAGTTTAAATTTTTATAAAACTTTGGGGCATTATATATCAGTATTAGCATTTTTGAGGCTTTCTAGTCTTTGGAAATTGATCATTGGAGTGCCTTTTACACCTGGTGGCTCTCAACTATAAGTGTTGAATTCTCTCATCTTTTTAGTTGTATCAATAAGAGTTTTTAGATTTTAATAAAAGTTGATGAAGCTAACACAACTCTTCTAAAATCATTATTTTCATATCTTACAAAAATCAAAGAAAGTTTTTATTTTACACTTTCAAATCTATATAAAATTCTCTAGTGCTCACTTTGTTCCTCACATTTAGCTAGATTATTCTTAGAAATGTAACACTTATTCATCTAGATTGTTTAATTTCCTCACATGTTATCATACACTTTCATTTTTTTTTTGTGAGGAATAATTTGTAAACATAAAAACACTCTTCAAAACTCATTATCAACAAGTTGTGCATGTCTACAATTTCTAGAGAGATCATTGCATTTTTAGATCCATAAACCTAGAGAGGTTAACGTGACAAAGGTGTAAATTAGCCCTTAGAGAGGTCATTAATATTATAGGTTCATAAACCTAAAAGAGTGATCATTATCAATATAAAATAAATGAATATTATAAAATTCAAAAGGGAAGACCTTTTAATAGCGGATGTAGATGTGTATTGGACCCTTGAACTGCTATAAATCATTGTGCAAAATTTTAATTTTTCATTATATCCTATTCACCTCCCTCTAGGGTGTTTTCACCCTTGTTAGGATCCATACATGTTTAAGCCCATAAAGTTTCATGCTTTCACCTATTATGCTCAAATTCACATATTTAGATACAAATAAGTAGATACATGATAAAAATATATAAATATGCTTCCATACATCATAACCAAAAACCACAAATTTTTATACATACATATTTTTCATGCTCTTGAACATATTTAAACAAAATGCATAACTTTCATTATAACTATAGCTTCCTTCACATACAATCATAATACAACATTACTCATGATCATAACACTTGGACATAAATCATGCTCACAACCACCCACAAAACCCCAACATAAAAAGAGAAGAATTGCTTTACCTAGCCTTCAAATTAATAGAAAAAAGAGAAAATATCCTCTCAAATCTAGATTCAATATCCACTTGAATACCCTTCAAAATAATTTTAGTTACTAATTTATCTTCATGTTTTATTACCTTTTCTGTAAATGGATTTCTGTGATCCTACATCGAAAATAGATGGGATCTTTGGATAATTTATATTGGGATCAACCCTCCACTTTTGAGTTAGCTTTTGGGTGGATTTATTGCTCTTTCTGAGGGATTACCCCTGGGGCCTTTAGGACGATTAATTCATTGGGTTCATATTAGTTGGTTCCGGATGATTATGCCTTGGGATTCTGGATGGGACCCGTTTGGCATGACAATATCTAATTGTTAGGCGAAGTCTGTATCATCTGGTATTAGAGTCTAACTATAACACCCTAATTTTTACTACTAGAAATTTTCATTTTGCAACAGAAGTAATTAAGTAAAATAGTGGGGGTTACCGCCGTGATTGACATAATTATGACTTATGCAACCATCCTTACATCAATCACAAGGCCAAAAAATTTAAAGTAACACAAGGAAATTAGAAATAAAAGAGCGTTTATAGTACAATACTAAGTTTGGAATCTAACTCCGAGTTTAACATTATAAAATACAAAAGGGGGATACTATGGATCAAGAATCCAAAAAGGGTATTCTGTTAAATACATAAATCGGATAACAAATACTCTTCACCCAACCTTAACATAGATGAAGTCACTCATCCCCACATAAAGCATCATAGGCCGCATACTCATCTAATTGATCTCCTGAGACCTGCACATAAGATTCAGGGCCTTATGCCCGTGGGAATAAGCAGCACCCATATAATGGGTGGTCAGTACGCTACGTATTGAGTAAGGGAATAATACTATCGAAATAGGGATACAAATAGCACATGATTTCACATTAGATAATAAGGGAATAACCACATAAAAGAAACATCTCATAAGACAAAATATAATCCAAATTCCTTTATTAAATATAATCCATTTTCATTCTTTTATATACGTTGAGTGCAGAAACCCTACTATTCTTAAACCGATGGAACAGTATGAAACTCTTTTCGGGGACAACACACCCAATTCATTATTCTTTCCATTGGAATGGAGATTAAAAGCATCATCTTGGGGCAAACTCTCCCGAACCACTACTCTCCTTGGTGGAACGGGATACATACATACATACATATATATATATATATATATATAGAAAAATATATCACCTTGTGAAATACCCCAAAATCCTAATTTAGGAATTATACCAAAATAAGGATTTATTAGGGAAATTAAGTAAATAAATTATCTTATTAAAATAAAGGGGAATTAATTAAGGCAAAATAAGGAGAAAATAATAAATAAATTATTTAGAAAAATTTGGACATTTTACTAATTAACATGGAAGCTAAGGAAATTTTGTCCAAAATAGCCAAATTAATCTAAAAAAGAATTTAATTATTATTATAATAAATATTATTAATTTTAAATATTAAAAAATTACTAAATACCACAACCCATCCATTTTTTCCTTCTTCCCTTTTTCCTTTTTCCTTTTTCATTTTCTTCTTTCTTTTGTTTTTTCTTTCTTCCCCTCCTTCTCCTTTCTTCTTTCTTTCCCCATCCTCCCCAACTGGGTCGGCCCATGCAACCCAAACCCTTCTCCTCCCTTCTAACTTTGTGCGGCCCTAGCCCACGTTGTTTTTTTCCTACGCCCCAGCCAGTCCGCCTCCCCCTTTTTTCTTCTTTTCCTTTTCTTCTAGACCTCCCAGTCCAACCTATCACCTTCCTCCCCCCTTGATCCCGACCTTCAGCCTTTCTTCTACCGGTCGCCACTGCACGCCGTCCGGCCTTCCTTCTCTCTCTCCCCCGTCATTGTCCTTTCCTTTTTCGACCCAACCAACCCCATAACTCCCCTCATGCGTGCCCCTTCCTTTCCCTTCTCTCCCCGACCTCACCTACCCTACCATGGCAGGACTGCACCGCCTGCTTCCGCCGGCTGGTGGTCCTGCCTCACCTGCCCCGATTATCCTCTTCCTCCTTCATCATTTCCCCCCACAAATTAGCCTATAAATACCCCATTGGCAGCCTGGGTTGAGCTTCTATTTGGCAACCTAGAAAATCCTGACCTTGCACCACCGCCCAATTAGATCTTTGTTCTGTTGCCGTTAACTGTCGCCATCGCCAACACCGCCCACCAAATCCTTCCCTGCACCATGATGTGGTTTTTATCAAAGTAACGGAAGGTTGGATTGAAATTTATATTAGAATCTTTCACCCACGATCTAATGCAAAAGAAATGAAGTGAATTGGTGGATTATAGGCAAAGTGAATTGGTGGATTATAGGCAAAGAACTTGAAGATACAAGTTGAAGGGTATTCGGCAGATTTGTAAGCCTTCAAATGTGTCAAATTGAAGATAGGTTTGAGGAAGGATTAATTTTAGATTTTCCTTGCTCAATGTAGACCCAAAAGGTAGGATTAGACTTTAGCTCTCTTGCTCAAATTTTTATCAAAATTCTTATTCAATATTCTCTATACAAATTTGCACACAACATGGTTTATATAGGAGAAGGAATAAGCTCGGTGGTGACTATCTTAAACCAGCCGAGTTTCCTTCCTTAATTCAGCCCATTAATCATGGTTGAATTAAGCCCATATTAACCTTAATCTAAAGCATAATATCATTATTTAAATAATACTAAGGATTAATATTACAAAGCTATACAATAGACTAAGATACATACATGAAATTATAGCCATACCCTAACTTACATAAAATATACTTAGGGTTAGGGTTTACAACAAGTTAATACAAATAATGAATATCATCACTTTATCTCTTGTTGTAATGTATCATCCCATATATGTCATAGCCTTGCATGCCTTGGAATACTTGTACACATTAATTTGTATGAACATCATCTTCTTACAAATATGTAACATACCTACAAGAATAACGTGAATGTTTTTCAATGTCAAGCATATTAGAATTATCAAGAATATTTAACATGATAGGCTCCAACATTAAGAAAGCTAAATCATCTTCCTTACCTTGAGGATTAGAATGAATATGACAATCATTATGTTCAATGGATGCTCCTGCATCACACTACCCTCTACAGAACTGAGTCACCCTCCTCCCTTGCCTTGCCCTACACAAGCCACCCCGAATGTGCAAAACCACCATCTCGATCAGCCACTTCGACCTCTTGCCGCCCCTCGTACAGCCGTCCGTTGTCGATTACGCCACAACCAACGCCTCTCCACCCTCCAAAACAACCAGAGGACCTTCCTCTACCTCCCAATACCTCCATTTTTCCCTACCTCCCTCTCCTTCTCCCTTCTCCACCTTCCACTACCTTCGACCACCGCACCGGCCGTCGTGCGCCGCCACTTCCGGCTATACCACCACCTCCATTCCACCCCTCTCCACCTGAGACACCTTCCACCACCTCAAACACTCCCTCATTCCCTCTCCTTTAGCCTATACCCCCATCTCTCCACCTCTCTTCCTCCTCCACCACCACCGTCGTGCACCGCCGTCGGTTCCGCCACCAACCCTAGATGGTATTCTAATTTTTCCAGCCCTTAAAACTTTTTTTAATAAGTGTTAGTAATTTTAGCAATATTAATATTATTAATTCTATTATTATTATTATTATTATTACTATGTTATCAGTTTTATTCTCTAACCTAACTTCAGAAATATTTCCAACTAAGGGTATTATTATTTAAAAGGCTACAGCTTTAGTATTATTATTATTATTATTATTATTATCATCATCATCATCATCATCATCATCATCATCATCATTATTATTACTATTATTATCATTATTTTCTTACTAATACTATTAATACTAACTTGGCCATTATCACTTTTATTATTGGTGTAAATGTTGGGACTCTTATATTACTATTACCCTTTTTGATTATTATCCTTATTATGCTTAACATTAATATTATTATTATTACTATCATTACTACTACTGTTATTATTATTATTATTATTATTATTATTATTATTATTATTATTATTATTATTATTATTATTATTATCATTATTCTTATTATTATTATTATTATTATTATTATTATTATTATTATTATTATTACTACTACTACTACTACTACTACTACTACTACTACTACTACTACTACTATTATTATTCTATTATACTTGACCACATTATCACTAAGGCTACTACCAATATGATTTCTAGGACCTTCATTAGTATTATTCTTAAGACGAGAACTATTATTATTATTATTATTATTATTATTATTATTTAATACGACTATTAATAATATTATTATTAACTTGTCTTTTTTCAATATTTCATAATCAGTAACATATTATCACGACTAGCATTATTAATATAAGAATCATTATGGTCACTAATTCTATATTACTTATGTCACTATTATTATTATTATTACTAGGGTTTGGGTCAATATTAGCATTAGCACTATAACTAATAATAATAATATTATTATTAGTAATATTAGAACTATTACCTTTAATACTATGAATATCACTATGACTACTGTAACATAAACCATGATGGCTACTAAAACTTATTTTGGTTAGTAGTGGCACAATTAATTATTTTGGGAATAATAATCCTACTTTTAATTATAAAACTACTAGTATCATTACTAGCCCTAATAGTAGAATATGATAAGAGTAGGATAGAAATAATGGTAATCTTTGGTGAGAGGGAGATTAAACTATAGTATTTTCCTCTTATAGGTGAATCAAGCCAAAACCCTAAAGAGGCATAGGAGCGTACTCCAAGCCCAACATCGTTTTAGGTAAGGATGTAGTTAAGGCCCATGTATGTTGTGTGACTTGTATGCCTTGGATATTATGTATTATGCTATGTCATGTATCATATGGTTATCATTAACTTGTCTTATGTGTAGTGCAGCCTGGAGTCGAGGTATGTTTATATGTTTCCTTATGGCACGAGTATGATATGTATATATGGTGATTATGATGTGATATGATACGACCCTCTAGGACATGCATGCTAGGATGATAGATAATATGATATGAGAATGAAAGGATAAAAAGAAAGAAAAATGGGAAGTGAGTTCACTAAGGGGTATATGAGGTTGACCAAACTATCTCATGATCCATGAGAGGAAAATAAAGAGGAAGAAATGACCAAAATGAATAAGAGCTGGGAACCATAAATGGGAATTCTAAGGTTTGCATGGGGACTTCGAGAGTTTGCATAGGGTGGATGAAACATGCATGAGGATGATATATACGAGAGAAAAATAGTTTTAGGGTTTAAGTAAGCTAAGGGAAGAGTTGTGAAGTAATTGGAGACTTGGGACGAAAAATAGTACGTAGGTTGGCGTAAGGGTGTATAAGGGACCTGATTAGGGTTTTGGGAGGAAGAACTAATCCGGAAAAGAAAATGTAGACATAAAAAGAATTAAGGGAGAGTAGAGTACAAGTTAAGAGTGTAAATTAATTATGTGAAGGATGAGTATGAGTGCCATGGGAATGAAAAGATATTAGGTGAAAAATAGAGAGGTTACTTGTGGGGGAAGAAAGGTACTAGGGTTTGAAGTGGCCAACTAGGGTTTTCCTGGTCACATATGAAACCGAGGAGTAGAGTGATATGATTTGGGATTGACTCTAAATGAGATAAAGTGTGGGGCGATGAATGAAATAATGGTAGAGTAAGTGAGAGGAAGTTGGGCCACATAGGTCCAATTAGGGTTTTTAAGGGAAAAACCCTAGAGGGTGATAATAGGTGGAGTTTGGTATTATGAAGTGTTAGGTCTTAACTCACACCCTTAGGAGTTGGTTTTCATTATGTGTAAGTGTAAGGGGGAATTGATATTGATGTGTGATAGGAGGTGTATGAGTCTCAAGATATGAGACGGTCCCTCTTGGGGGGATAAAAGTATAGGGTTGTTGACATGCATGTCAAGGGTGAAAGCTTTATCGATAAGACACGATTAAGATACTAATCATATAAAGAGGAAGATTATTGATCCAGGCCCAGACCAATCCACCGGTATAATAGTGGCCAGGTGCTGGGGTGCCCTGAAGATCGATCCACGGGCATATAATAGTGGTTAGGTACGTTTTACCCTATAAGTGACCGATCCACCGATTATAATAGTGGGGGATCTCGAGCTCAACAAGCCAAACACTAAGTTGCAAATGAATTATGGGAAAGATACTATATAATTACAGTGGAACATCATGAGAGTCGGGGCTAGATCGATCCACTGACATAATAGTGGCTAGGAGCACCTTGCCCTGGAGACCGATTCACTGGCAAAAATTGTAACACCCCCAAAATTCACTACTGAAAATTTTCATTTTATTTGAAAGAGTTAGCGGAAGCAAATTATAAAATCGTGAATTCTGGGGATATTACCGCCACGCTTAGTACCAGACCGGTTCACTCCTACCGTTCCAGTACTAAGTGCTAAGGCTAAAGGTGTAAAACACAATTTACAATCCATTTTTAAATTAGAGTAGCGTATCAAATCATTTACAAGAATAAAATCCACCAATGGTGGTTACTTTAACAACATTAACATTAAAACCAGGAATTTAAAAGAGAAGGAGAAAAACCCTAACGGTTCCGGATAATTCCTTACTCTCTTTCCCGTTGCCCACTTGAGTAGCACCTGAAAAGACCTGCAAGGGACACTGCCCATTGAATAGGCAGGGGCCCCACGAGTGAAATTCTTCAGTACTATGGTACTGAATAACCCTTTAATACCCCACTTAAAAACAAGTCCACAATGCAACACATAATGCAAGCTATATACATATGTAACGAGAGGTGCATACATAACAATCACATATATAACAAGGCTACCACATATCAACGAGTTATAAAGTACAATCGATACTTTTGGGCCTTAAGCCATTAGTCCATCATTATTCAATCATTTCTATGGTTATATCCAAGTGAATGCGGGAACCCCACTATTATAGCCGGTGGACCGGAATATATACAGGGCAGAATGCTCCTAACCACTATTATTGCCGGTGGATCGGTCTCTAGGGCAGAACGCTCCTGGCCACTATTATTCGCCAGTGGACCGGTCTGGCCCCGACTCACAAGGTGTTCCACTATAAGTAATTAATATCTTTCTATAATTTATTCACATCCAATGCTTGTTTTATTGAGCTCCGGACCTCCACTATTTTAGCCAGTGGATCAAAATACATATCATCATCATCCAGGGCAACACGCTCTTGGGCCACTATTATATCTAGTGGATCGGTACTCATAATCACTTGCCAGGGCAACACACTCCTGGGCCAATATTATATCCGGTGGATCAGTACTCATAATCACTTGCCAGGGCAACATTCTCCCGGGCTAATATTATAACCGGTGGATTGGTACTCATTATCATAAGTCAACTGGGCCCAGCTCATTAATCTTTCACTTTCGTAATTAGTGTTTTTCCTTTATTTAGTCAGCAAAAAAATTCTATTTATTTGCCTCGGACAGGAGATCAAGAATCCGGGACACAAAGGTACACCGGTCGTACAGGTGCATATAAGCTACTCAGTACCCTTCAACCACGAACCTAGGGAAGCAAAGGTATCCTAGTCGTACTGGTGCATAAAGCTACTTAGTACCCTACTGACAAGGACACCTAATCCATAAGTATGCATACCCCCTAACTAGGTCCGTAGAGCTAGATAAAGTAAGATATAGGGCCTGGCTGGGGCACAAAGGCACACCAGCAAATACTAGAATAATCGTGGGCTAAACCACGTCTTTAGGGTAGCGACCCCTAAAAAGCCACCATTCCCAATCTCAAGGTCTTTCACTTTAAGTATTAATGTCTTAATTAAGGTGATCACAAAAAGCACAAAAAGCAGATACTTATTCACTTGCAATCATTCTGATATCATTAGTCATTTCTTATTCAGACGGTTATCCAAGATAACACAGAGAAATTATTAAGGCCATCATAATCCCATCTAATTCCGAATTAGGATTCGTCATCGTGATACTTACTAATTATCAAATAATCTTACCTTGCTAATCAGCATTATTTGAATCATATTATGAAATTCCATAATCATAATGACATGTTAGGTACAAATTACTTATTTACCCCTTACTTATATAATTGCTAAGTCATCCCTTCCTTACTTAACAAATTACCCTATTACCCTTCAGGTTGCATAATTACCAAATTACCCCTTATCTGATTTAGGTTACCAAGTTGTCTCCTAAGCTTTTTAGATCGCCATTCACCCCTCATAATTGCTACACTTATCATATTTCCTGTTTGGTTGGTTAGATTACCAATTTGCCCTTTTCTTTTATTACAATTAACAACTTGCCCTTTAGTTGGATAAATTACTAATTTACCCATCTTCGCTATCATGATTACTAACTTCTCCCTTTAGTAGGTTAAATAATTACTAACAAAATTACTAATTTACCCATCTTCGCTATCATGATTACCAACTTCCCCCTTTAGTAGGTTAAATAATTACTAACAAAATTACTAATTTACCCATCTTCGCTATCATGATTACCAACTTCCCCCTTTAGTAGGTTAAATAATTACTAACTCACCCTTTAGTCGATTAAATTACCAAATTGCCCCTTAGTTGGTTAAATTACCAAATTACCCTTTTCCACTGTTATAATTACCATTCTACCCTTCTCAATTATTATAATTACCATTTTACCCTTCTCCATTATTATAAACACCAATTTACCCTTCTCCATAATTATAATTACCAATTTACCCTTCTCCATATTTATAATTATTAATTTACCCTTCTCCATAATTAAAATTATTAATTTATCCTTCTCCATAATTATAATTACCAATTTACCCTTCTACATTTTTATAAATATTATATTGCCCTTCTATAATCGTAATTTAATTACCAAGTTACCCTTCATCGTTTTTATAATTACCAAGTTGCCCCTTACTCCCAAGTTTGCCATAAACATCCTTTTATTTACAAAATTATCCTTCTACCCCTTACTCCCAAATTACCATTCTTACCACTTATAAAATTACTATATTGCCCTTTGACTCCAAAATTACCACTTTACTATTTTCTCCAAAAATTACCATAATACCCCTTTACTTATAAAATTATCATTTTTCCATTTAATCATAAAATTACCATATTACCATTTTGCCTCAAAAATTACCATAATACCCATTTTCTTACAACTTACAATTTTATCCTTTTACTTATAAAATTATCATTTCACCCCTTTCTTTTGAAATTACCAAAATACCCTTTTACGACAAAATTTTTAAAATACCCCTTTCACTTATAAAATTACCTCTTAACCCCTTTATTACACCACTTTTATGAATTTACTACCACTACATAAAATACTAATATTAGCACTTCATTCTTATCATCTAACTCCATCAACTTGTCACTATTCAACATAATACTCATTAGCAACTGCATATATTAGATCACTTACTTACATAGGCATGTTACTAAAATACCCTTAGGCTCACAATAATATTATTCATGCATTAGCAACATAATACATCATAGACAAGCATTTAACATTTCCATCAATAATCAAACTCCCTCCTTAAGTATCATCTCTACACATGGCACAAAATCTACCATGCTTTTCTTTTTATCAATCAACATAAAAAACCACATATATCATACTAGGCAACATATAACATGCATAAAATCATGCTAAAATCCCTAATGTGCTAGCATACGTTTTTCCATGAGTTTAAGTGTGGTTTAATGATTACCTTAATCCAACAAAAATCGAACCTTACCGGTATTCCGATTAAAGATTCAAGCTTTAATTAGCAACTCAACACCTAAAAATAATATCAATAATTATTATATTAGAAGTAGGAAATTAAAAAGGATAAAACTTTATAAAAATTTATTTAATAATAAAACACTTTAATTAACTATTAATATACCTCAAAATTTAGACAAATAAATTCCAAATCAATGTGGAGCTCATGCTACATGAACAGCGTGAGCCACATGCAGATTAAGGGGGAGAAAAGTGTCGAAGGGGGTGAGGTAGAAGGGAGGAGGAGATGGCTCGGTTTAGGGTCTTTAGGCTAGAAAAGGAGGTAGATGGGGGAGGATTGGAGGTAAGGTAAGGGTGCAGGAGTGAAGAGGGGGTGTGGGTGGATGTTGGGGAAGGGTTTTTGGCGGCCAAGGGTGGCAGAGGCGGCTGCGGCGAGGTGGTGAAGTTGGCTGTCGGGATGGACGTGGCTAAGAAGGAAGGAAAAGGGAAGGGAAAATGGAGGGTGGCAGGGGCTGTTTTCAGGAAAGTAAGGTATGGGGTTGGTAGAGGAGGTTTCAAGGTGTGGATTGGTGGTGGAAGAAGTGGTCGGATGGCAGCGAACGGGGCGGTTACAGGTGGCCTGTCGATAAGGGAGAAAAATAGGGAGAAAAAGAAAAGGTGGAGAAGGGAGGAGTTGTAGGGGCTCGAGGGTGGCTTGGGTGGTCTCGTGGTGGTGCAGGGCTGAGGTATAGGGTGGCAGTGGGCGGCGCAGGGGCTTGGTGCGGTGGTTGGAGCAGCGGGTGGCAGCAACGTGCAAAAACCGGGGAAAAATGGGAAGGAGGAGAAAATGGGAGAAAAGAATCGGGGAAGGGAAAGTAAGGCTCGAAAAATGGGCAAGAAATGCTAGTGGGGAGAATAAAAAGAAGAGGGAGAGACAGGGGAGTAGGTGGCTAGTCGAGGCTGTAGTACGGTGGCAGGGGAAGGGAGAGAAGAAGAAGGAAAGGAAGAGGGCATGCGAGATAGGGATGCATGGGTTAGTTTGGTTCGAAATAGGAAAGAAAATGACAAGGGAGAGAGGGGGAGTAGCAGGGAGGTAGGTGGTGGTCGGGCATGGCCACTGCAGGTGCAGCCGGCGTGCTTGATCATGGTAGAGAATGGTGGTCGGGCATGGAAGAAGAAAGAAAGGTAGGGGAGGGGTGCGAATGGGCGGACCGGCGTAGGAAAGAAGGACAAGTCGGCCGGTCCGACCTGGGAAAAGAAGAAAAGAGGGACGGCTGGGGCTGGGCTACGTCACACGGGCCATGCGGGAGAGAAAGGAAGGAAGGGGGAGGGAGAGATGGGCTGAGACCCAATGCACAGGGCAGAGGGGAGAGGGGAGAGGGGGAAGGGCTGGTCTGGCGGCCCGAAGGAAAAAAAAAGGAAAAGAAAAGAAAGAAGAAAAAGGAGAAGGAAAAAAAGGAAAAAGAAAAGGAAAGTGACAAAATAGGGGTAAATAATTTAATTTAATTTAGAAAATAATAAAATGTAATACTTTTAATAAATAATTTAATTTATTATAATTTAATATATTGGTTTGAAATTGATACTTTTAGTAAATATTAGTTTGAAAAATTATTTAATTAAAAAAATGTGATAAAATAACAAAATTTTTATTTTTAATTTATTAAATAGTCCTATCCAAATTTGTACACTCAAAAATCCATAAAATAATTAAATTAAATATTTTTAAAAGCTAATTTATTTCCAATAAAATTTATTTATTAGAGTATAGGTTTTCTAAAATTTTAGGGGATTACACAAATAGTGGTCAGGAGCATTCTGCCCTGTATGTTTCCGATCCACCAGTTATAATAGAGGGGTTCCCGCACTCGCATGGATTGATAAAAACTATGATGTAAGATGAATGTATCTACCAAAGGTATAAAGTTTAAGTCTATTTGGACCATGGTCGGTCTTTATAATCTATATTATTGCATGATGCCTATGTGATCATGTTATGTATGTTATGTTGTATGTTTTGCATGTTTGGCCTTAGCGCATGGTTACCTTACTCAGTACGTAGTGTACTGATCACCCGTTTCATAGGTGATGCTTATTCCAACGAGCAGAAGACTCATCTGAGTTTGTGCATGTAGGAGATGACGTCTTCGATTCTTACGACACCTACGAGGCACTGGGCGGGGTTGAGTGTTGAGCCTAGACCTGACATGGGGATCGAGAGTGACTTAGCTATACTCTTTTTTTCCTCTTATTTTACCATGTTTTGTTCTTATTCTAGTTATGTCATGTCGTACAGTATTTTATGTTTTTAGAAAACTTTAGCTACTTACTCTTTGGGTTGTAATTCTTAAATCACACTCTGATTTCTATATGACTATAAGGGAGTCCTCTCATGAACTCTCATTATTTTATTAATGACTTGTGTTTGATGTTAACCCTGTTTAGCCTTAGCACTTAGTACTGGAATGGTAGGAGTGAACCGATTTGGTCCTAAGTATGGCGGTAATAACCCCAGAATTTATAGTTTTGTTAAACCTTTTTATTAAAATGAAATTTTTCGGTAGTAAATTTTGGGGGTGTTACACCTTGGTCCTAACTCACGTATTCTTCCACTTTAAATCATTAGTATCTTTTTCATAGGTTAGAATGATACGTTTTCATTTCACGATGAGTAGGGACCCAACTATTCTTAATTCGGTGGAACTGACTGAAGCATCTTCTCAGGGCAAAACACTCCTAAGCCACTATTATTTTCGGTGGAATGGAGATTAAAACATTCTCTCGGGGTAAAACGCTCCCAAGCCACTATTATCCCCGGTTGAATGGGACACACACACACACACATAGATCACCTTGGCCCTACTCATATGTTCTTTCACTTTAAGTAATTAGTATCTTATTCAAGATTGATTCCCAGGCATTGGACACATTCAAAAAAGATATACATATAGCATAGGTCCAAGTCCTTAAGTCCTTTCAAACCCTACTTACACTCTCTTTAGTATTCATTCTCCCATATTGATTAATCCACACAACTTATATATTATATCATCTTCAAATCCCCTCATTTTTATGATACCCAATATGTATAACCTAATTCCCATAACTATACTTTAAAAATCTCATCCCAATATGTTAATCACAGAAATATCCAAGACCCAAATTATGTAGAACTGTCATAACGCCTCCCATAAAATTTTCTTAATTACCAATCTCGATAAATAACCTCTATATCTTCGACATGGAATAATGGTGTTATCATTACAAGATAGTTTGCCACAAATTAGCCATTAAATCATTTAAGGACCCCAAATAATAATAATGCTTCCATGAACTCCTCATGCTATTAATATCATATTCTAAACCTCCTAACACATAAAATACCAATATTTTCTTATTATCCCAGAATGACCAAATTACCCTTAAGCATAAATAAAACCTCTATTTGCTTTCCACACATATTATTTTCCAAGTCCACAATTAATCATCATACCTCATGAAAATTCTTAAGTCCATTTATCAAAAATTCACTTAGCCCATATTTCATACCATAATACATATATTTTTACAAATATAAAATTATCACAACAAAATAACAATGGTACCTCTTTCCCATTCTTACTTTCTTTTAATAATATAATATCCTTAATTCCATATTTCATGCCATAGGATATATTTCCACAAATATGATATTATCACAATAAAACATTAATGGTACTTCTTACTCATTCTTACTTTCTTCCAATAACATAATATCCTTAAACCTATATTTCATACGATAAGATATAATTTCCTCAAATATGAAATTATCAAAACAAAATCATAACATAATGGTACTTCTCACCAATTATTACTTTCTTTCAACATATCATTCATTTCCCCACAAAATATCAAGGTCCGTACATGTTACATCCTATATGAACAATATCATAAAAAACACATATAACCATACAAGAAAATAACATCAAAACCCTAGACATCAATTAGTATCCTTACCAACTAGGACACCAGGCTCTAAGCATGCAAACTCTAGACTTCCTCCTTCAAAGCTATTGGAATACCACCTATGAAAAATAATAAAATTCACGGTTAGGCTCGAAGAGTTAAATCAAAGGAGAAATCAAGGTAAAATATGGTAAAAATAGATATAACCATAGTCAAATAGGAGCTTAAGATGTGTGGATGTGTAGATGAATGTGTGGTGGAGCTATGGTTAAATTTTGGCGGTGTTTGGACAAAGTTTGGGGGTAAAAATAGGGGTGCACAGCCAAATAAATGAAGGTGCACGGCTGTACAACAGGTAGTGCAGCTCCTGGTCAAGAGAAAATATGTTGTATGGCCAAGCGGTGCAAAAGTTGTGTGGTTGTGCAACAATAGGCTAAGGGGAAAAATCACACACGGCCAAGCGGTGCAAGAGTTGCACGGCTGTGTAGAAGGAGATTTAAGTGTTGCACGACCGTGCAGCAGGGTGTACACTCTGAAATGTTGCGACGCACGAGAGGAAGACGAAAGGAAATGAGGTGGTGGTTAGAGGTGATGGATGGCGACGGTGAGGGGAAAAGTTGGGGTGACCTTGGTGGTAGGTCCATCGGCCAAAGGGTGACGAGTGGTGGCCGAGGTGGTGCTCAGTGGAGGAAATGGTGGTGGGCAAGCCAAAAACAGGGAAAGAAAGAAAGAAAGAAAGAAAGAAAAGAAGAAGAAGAAGAAGAAGAAGAAGAAGAAGAAGAAGAAGAAGAAGAAGAAGAAGAAGAAGAAGAGAGAGAAGGAGGAAATGAGAAGCAAGATGGAGCTCGACAATGGCTCTTTGACACAAATATGAACAGAATGAGGCAAAACCAAAGAGAAAGAAGGAGAGTGTTAAGTATACATACATACATACATACATGTGTGCGAGAATGGTGTGAGTCGGGAAGGAAGATAAGAATAGGGGGCTGGTGAGCGATGGTGATGGTTGCAAAGGATGGTTAGGGGTAGGGTAGTAACTGTAGGGTGAGGGTGGCGATGGCCGATGGAGGTGTTGCGTGAGAAGGGATAATGGCAGGGAAAATTAAGTGTGTGTAAGGGGTGTGCAGTCGGGCAGGGATAAGGGTGCAGAAGGTGAAGAAGAAAAAGGAGAAAGTAAGTAAGGTGATGGGTGATAGATACAAAAAGGTGATGGTGCAGGTGGGTGGTGTAAGTTGTAACCAATTCAAAGGTGCAGCTTGAGGTTGGCGGGGGGAAGAGGAGAAAGAAAGAAAAGAAAAGGAGAAAGAAAAAGAAAAAGAGAAGGGTTGGGGGATTAGTTTAGGGTAATTTTAGATTAGCTATAGTAATTAGGATTAGTGGAAATTTTAGCAGGTTTTGATTTTTGGTTTAAGAATTACAGTTTACCAAAGTTAAGGTTTCGAAATCGGTAAAAGTTTTGGTATTAAGGAGTTAGATTAAGGCTAACATATGATTCATTGAGATTAAAATTAAATTAGGTGGCTAATGACGTGGGATTAGACTGAGTACATTTTTGGGGTATTATACTAACTTCTGTCAAAACCTCCCTGCAAACGCGTGCTGATTGGCGATAGAGGCAGCACGAAAACGTACGGTCTAAGGGAGGTGGGAATGATGTGCTCTTACATTAAAAAAAAAAAGTAATCTTTGGATAGTTTATACGGTGGATTAATTCTCAACTCTTGAACTAGCTTTTAGATAGAGTTAAGACTATTTCTAGAGGATTATCTTTGAACCTCCTAAATGATTGCATTTTTAGAGTCTGTACTAGCTAGTTCCAGGCAATTATATTTAAAATTTTAGATGGAACTTGTTTAATGTAGCAATATCTATTTATTAGGTGGGGTCCACATCATAGATACTATCTACCGGGAGAAATATTACATGGAGTAATCATATACGCTCATACTCAATTATATGGAGTTCACTCATGCGTTATTAAAATAACGGTAGATGATTTGGTTATAATTATAACATTACCGTTCCCCTAATAAAGTATACTCAGTCAACAGTAATCAACCACCGGCAATAACTTTTCTAGTTGCTGACGTGGTAGCATCAGATTCGTCTGTCTTACTTATAAATAACCGCTGGAACCCAAATTTCATCTTCACAGCCTACCCTATCGATTTTCACATTTTTATAGGGCTAACTAGAGAGCTGTGTAGTGGAGGGCGGAGGGGAGGGGAGAGAGAGAGAGAGGAAATTGATGCTCCTTCTCTGTCCGCCCCTCGCACCGAAAAGAGAGTCTGAGTTTGATTACTGTGTTTGCGGCAGTCTCTAATTCGCTTGGTGCAGGTCGGGAACTGCTTTCTTTGCTGCATCACAAGTATTGCTTTTCGGTAATTTTGTTTTCTGTGATGTCCGAAAGCAATTTGTTTGTACCTAGATGCGGCTGGGCTTTCCAGATCCCGCCTTGCATCAACTGAATCGGAGGCTGCGGTGAAAATATCAATTGATTGTGCTTATTGAATCTGAATCTTCAGATCCGCCATTCCTTCCTCCTCGGAAGATTTGCTCTGTAACTTCTGTTACAGGTTTGATTCATTTGTCGGTCGTACCTTGTATTGATTTATTGTTTTGTTTGAGTTAATGATTCCTTTCTGAAGTGATGCTCATTGATGTCTTTTATTTCCTTGTATGTATTCAGAGATATAGATGTGATGTTTACTTGTAGTTACTGACATTTTTTCTTCATTTGTTATTTTGTTGATTAGATCTCTTGAATTTGATGAATATCTTTTGATTTGATTTGTATAATTTGCGTATATGTGATTCGAGATCTTAAATTAGTTATTATTGGACTTGGATGTGCGGATATAGGTACTTTTATCATTAATGGTCATTGATTACTCTTATCATTTCTGTTTGCTTACGAGATTACTGTTCTGTTCGGAAACCGATTGGGCGAAAGTCAGTTCAATCTCAAATGGTGAATTCAGTTTGATTCAGATTTGTACATTTCTGTTATGTTTATAGTTGTGAAGGATTGTTACCTCCCTCTATGGTTATTAGATTTTTTTGGTAGGCGGAACAATAGCTAATCTCTCTGTTATTGCGAGGTTTCTTTGTCTAGCGTAGGAATCGTGCGTCATCCTTTCCTCTTTAGGTTCCTACCCCAATTGGGAAGGGGAACCTTGCAACATCGGAATGATAACTGTTTCTCGTTGAGAACATTTCTTATTATTTTTTTATTACTTTTACCGTGTTTTGGAAATCAAAGGTTGTTGGCTCTTGATTGATTTGTTTTTATTCTTAGAAAAACAGAGCGAACTGTTTAGCTATTGACTGACTACAGTTGCGAGTGAAGCTATTTGGATGGAAGCTATTATTAGGATTTTTACCTTGTTATGCTCTATAGGAACAAATGGATAAGGATATTTACATGATCACATCTCTACTATTATACGGTTCTCTGTTTGGTCACGAGATGGTAGTTGCCTTTGCCCATTATTGTTGGAGTGCTTACTACTCTACTTCGAGCATTTTCTTTACCTCAAAAGAAAAGGAAAAGTTGTATTCAACTTTCTCGTTCTGTGAAACCCTAGATTTGTTACTTATTTAGTGAAGCCAATTAACTGAGATGAGTGGTCGTTTTCCTTCTAATAGTTGTACAAGCCTATGCTTTTTGAATCCGACAATTTTTTTTGGCCTTTGACCTAAAGCCTAAAAGATTTGTTATTTTCACATGGCATTCATGTTTACTTTGCTGTGCAGATTTGGTTGAAATCCAAACCCATCAACTTTGTGATCAAAGAAAAATACACTTTAGATCCTTTGTACACGGATGGGAGTATGGGACTCCGTCATGTGATTGCAAGTACTGTTCTTGCATAATGCATTTTGGCTTTGGGCGATAAAAGGAGGAAAAGGGTATCCTAGCTCACCAACCTATATTGCTTCATCGTCATTGAATTTTTCTCCAAATTTTGGGTGAATATTAGTATGGTTGAAGATAAATAAAAGGGAAAGTCCCTAGATCCATTCATTTGGTCAATGATAAAACATTCTTTTCTTATTCTCAAGATACAAAGTCAGATGCACCTTCTAGTTGAAGATCGACTCATTACAGTCAAAAGTGATGAATCTGAGGAGAAAAATGACGAAGTTGGAAAATACAATGGATAATTTAGTTTTTAGTACTGAGATTTCATCAATAGTAAGATCATCTTGCAATTTCAAAACTTGGTTGTGTAAGGATGAAGCAGTTATGAAGTGGAGTGATTTTACAAATGAAGATATTTAGACAGTGAATCACTTGGGAAATTAAAAGTGCATAACCTTAAAAATCTCTTATTTGGACGTAAGGCAGAGTTTAATTGGCAGTTTGCGAGGTCACTGACAGCATTTTAGAGGTCTGTTGGTGGCTCGAGTGGATTTCACAAATTGAAATTTGTGAATGCTGTGAAACGATAATCTTGCAAGCTCTCAAAATTCTATGATTTTGTGAGAACAAGGACTTTTGTGTAAAGAAACTTCAAATTCATATCTCATTTTGAAAATCCTGTACAGCTTCCTTTTCCAAACACACTTCTGATCCTATGTATGCATCGGTTATTGGTTGTTCCCTTCTATGCTTGATAGCAGAAGCAAACTATACTGTTGACATGTTGGATGGCTTTAGCATGAAATATTAAAGCATGGTTCTGGATATATATTTATCCTTAAATACAGGTTTCAACTGCACCTTTTTAAAAATCTATCTGTATGTTGGTAAGTTTACTTTTCTCATAAATACAAACAGCCAATAACAATAACTTTCCCAAACCAAGCCTGCCTAGATTGTCCCCGAAAAAGTCTCATTCAGGTTGTGAAGAAGTTAACTATGTTCTTCTGTAGGTGTTTGGAGCTTTAGTAGCATTAACAAGTTGTTTTGCATACATATTTGTGCTCGAATAGAATAATTCTAAATGTGCTCAATGGCTGCATGATTAGTCTTCCCCCATTTGAATGCGACAGAAAAAATTCATTCCAGAAAGAGTGCGATATAGTTGGCCCCAACTCTTTCTTCGGGCATTTTACAATTTACTTGATGATTTAAATAGTAACTTTCGAGGGGTTTTTTGTCAGTTTCTTCTTCTGGCCTACCATGTTGTCCCCCACACTCAAGTTGAATATATGTACAGCAGTAATTATGTTTGCATTAGGGGGGAATAGAGAGTAAAAAAAAAAGGAGATTCCTTCATGCTCTCTCTCGCTCTCTCTTTCTCTCTCTCGTAGGTATTTGCTCTATATGCGTATATTGGAATTGCATCATAAGCATGGATTCATAATTGTGTGTTCCAAGCGTGTAACACTACATTGCTTTCCTTTTACGCCCATAGTTTAGCAAAATGTCATCAATAACACAGGCTGCAAAGACTTTATCTGGAAGCTTCTTGTTATAATACAAATATGGGAAATGATAAATTTAATGAAATATTATCTGGCCATGATATGTATTTCCTATGTTTATTAGTTGGATGGGTTACATATGGAATTGGTACTCTAAGCTTGTGCAGTATCCTTACCATGGCTCTGAAATCCATTCTGCTGATTTCAATGTTAGCTTTTCATGCCACTGTGAAATCAATGCGGCTAGTGATGGAGGGTTCAGTGATATTGGCTTGGGCATACAAAGGAGGATTTCGAGCAGGCAAGTGTTTCTCCATTTGTTTCTGAATTGTATTAAGCTGAGAATTATTGGCAGATTAATCAGACTGATCTTTCTGATGTATATAGTTTTCACAGACGGAAGCTGATGATGTGTTCAAGTGTGTTAACATCCATCAACAACCTTCTCTTCAGCA
This sequence comes from Tamarix austromongolica, assembly GCA_039764185.1. Taxonomy (NCBI): domain Eukaryota; kingdom Viridiplantae; phylum Streptophyta; class Magnoliopsida; order Caryophyllales; family Tamaricaceae; genus Tamarix; species Tamarix austromongolica. The sequence goes on along the minus strand of CM077816.1, from coordinate 72,189,059 downwards.
TCTTTCATTAAGTGAACACAAGGTACAGGTAGATTTGATGGACTTTGTGAAGTATGAATTTGGCTTTTTCTATTTTATTGTCCTTTCACCATTTTCCCTGAAATAGTCTAGAGCTCAACTTAGTGAAGCTTGACTATAATCAATCCTCAAAATTCAGAGACATCCCAGAGGTCAATTTAGTGAACCTTTGATTTAAGCTGTATCTGCTGATGCACAAAAGTACTTGCAGATGGTGAGTTCCTACGATTGTTCTTACATTTCATTCAAATTACTATCACCGGATCTGGTCCTAAATATAGAGAGGCCCTGTGAAAAAATAAAAAAATAAAAATTGGGGCCCTATTTTTTATTGTGTAAAGTTGTGTCATCATCAAACCTAATTTTCTATGGGAAAATTTCTTTACAGTCTAATTAGGTGAAAGTAATTGGATAAAAGTCAAAATGGTCCAAAAGTATTTAGTTACAAATACAAAATATTATGTACATATAATTATACTAATATGTACATCGAATTATATATAAATGTACATGTAATATTCTCTATATGTACATGTATATTAGGATACAAAAAAAAATGGACTAAACACTAAATAGATTGATCAACTTTAATTATTTTGGTCTAAATAGACCACCATCTATTTTTTCCATTTTCTATTCTTGATTATTTAAAATAACTAAATTCTCCCAGTTACTAAAGAATTTAGATTGAAGATTGACATTCTAATCGTTAAAGTGTAAAAAGTCTACCTCAATTTGACAATAAATATGTTGATGAGAACAAATAGTATATGGATGAATGAATATACACCGAGATGATCGAGAAACAAACATACAATAAGTATGCTAAAAGTATATACACAAGGTTTTTCAATGTTCTCCGTATTTAGCAGCATAGACAGTTAGAATTATATTAGTATTAGATAACATGTAGCGTCTACTATTAGCAATTTTATTATGAGTGAGAGTTCAAATAAAATTCAGCCTCAAAAACAATCAGAGCAATTGCTAGATATCCCAAAGACTTGCGAAAGAACTGTAAAACAGTAATCTAGAAATACTAACAAATATTATGCTAAATTTTATTTAGGCACTCTGTTATTTATCCTATTACATTTTTTAGAACCCTATATTTTTTATAATTTTGTACAGGTACATTCAAATTTAAATTTATTTCACTTTATTATCTAAATATTAAAAATGAATTGTCTTCCTAATTTATGTAGGTACCCATTTAAGTAGTTCGATAAAAATAAATTCAAATGTAAAGATATTTATGTAAAGTTATAAAAAGTAAAGATTACTTTAAAAAATATTAGAATAAATATTAAGATACTCAAATAAAAAAATTTCCTAAATATTATCTAAATCTGGGTTGAAGTCTTGAGGAGATAAGATAAAAATTTAATCATATAACAGATTATTTCTCAAACAAAAATTCAAAAGGTAAAATAAAATAAAATAAAATAAAAAGGCCTCTCTGCTTTTAGTTGTTCCTGGTTTTGTTAATGGAAGATTAAAAATAGAAATATTATTTTAAAATTTAATTAAGTCAGACTATTTAAAGTTAAACAATATATTTAATATTTAGATTATTTTTAATAATATTTAATTTATATGTCCGTATAGATAATATTATTTGTATATATATATATATATATATATATAATCAGATGTAAATATTAATATAATTATATATGTATAATATTTTGTATTTAAAATAAAATAATTTAAAACTATGTTAATTTTTAGCCCATTAATTCCTCCCTGCGGACGTCGAGCTAATTTTTCCACCCAAAATTTAGCAGAAAAAAGAGACGATCAAACGACGGCCGGCAGTGAACAGTGGCTACCCATAGTGCCCAATGGACACCCACCGGCTATGCTGTACAGGGCTTCTTTTTCGTTGCTGAAAGTTAAAGCTGACAACGGATATAATTATGCGACAGTGCGTATCAAACGCTCCTGGTCAAGATTTCATAGGGGAGAGGGAGTCTACCTGCTGCAATATATAACCCAACAAGCCAATATTCTCTTCTTTTTTGTATTTGAAACGTACTAACCGCCTAAGAAAATTCGAGGCCCTTTAAAATTAGAGGCCTGTGCGGCAGTACCACTGTCACTTATTATATATTAATATACTATAGGTCATTTGCTTACCTTATTATTTGTACATGATTATATTACAACTTATTATTATTTTATAAATAGATCTATCAATTTTAACTAATACAAAAAAAAACTTATATTATGTACTTTTATTATAAAATCTTTAATTAATTAACATGCCAACTTTATTAAGATGTCAAATATTATCATTATACATTAATTTATTTTAATTCATGCAAGCTATCAAATACTATTATTAATATTATTATTATTATATAAAACACATTTCAATTCAAATAATTTATGTCAAACAATACCACATTATCTCTTCATATATCGTTGCTTTTATATGTAGATCTTATATTAAGTTATTCGAATGGTAACAGAATGATTTACATGAGTTTCTACTAGCTAACCAAGAGGCTTTCAACTACAAATTCATGGCAGCGAATCTTATCTATCTCCCTTTCATCCATTTTGGTTCACCCCATTTATGTTCTACATGTGATTTAAAGACTAGTACAATAGCATATAACCTAACAATTGACATAAGACGATACATACATAACACATGGGCGGTGACTAGACCCGGTGTTAATACTAAACCATTATTTCTTGATGCGAAATAATTATCAAGTGTTACTATAATTTTTTTTTTGATAATTGAGAATTATATCCAATACAATAGCAATAATAAACCCTAATGAACAAAACCTCACAGAAAAACTTGGACGTTATGGACCACCTCATCTATTCTATAAGGGAAATTAACTCTTCTATGCTTGATCCAAAACTCAATTCTTTGTTTTATAAGTAACACCATCCAATTTCTGCAGATTTGGGTATTATCGAAGATAACTTTATTTCTGAATTCCCAAATCGTCCCTATTATGGCATAGAACGCTGTTGACCAAATTTCCCCCTGCAAGCTCTTCTCCACACCTCCTAACCAAATTTCAGCAATTTCTTCAGTAGATCTCGACATCACCCAAGTTCTTCCAAGCCAATCACATATCTCATACCAAAACTTCCCTGTTACACTACAATGGAGAAAAACATGATTTATTGACTCTTGAGCATCCTTGCAAAAAGGGCATCCTGTATCACTAACATTGCCAATCCGAAGTCTGATCAATCTATCTCTCGTATTGAGTCTTTGTTGTATCGCGAACCATGTGATCAACTCAATTCTCGGTGGTGCCAACCCACACCACACCCGGCTACAAACCTTGTTATTCAAATTCTCCCCATGTGCCTTTTGATATGAAGCTTCACAAAAAGACTTGACCGAAAAAATGCCCGTCGGATCATAACCCCAGCTGACGCTATCCTGTCTCCCCCTATGTAGTTTGATCTGATTGACCAAATGCTCCATTTGTTCCCTTTGTCTTTCCTCCCAATCGAACAACTGCCTCCTCCACAGAAACTGCCAGTGCCAACGATCTCCATCCCACGAACCCATATCAGCTATATTTCTGTCCTTCTGATCAGATATCATAAACAGTCTCGGAAATATTGATTTTAATGGGCCAGGCTCCATCCATCTATCACTCCAAAAGCTGACTCTACTACCCTCTCCAATGATGATCTTCAAACCAGAGCTGAGAGTGGAATCGGTCCCGCCTGCTTTCACAATGTCCACCCAAGGTGACCAACCCCTCTTCTTCTCCGGAATCTGTAGGGTGCCAAAGCTATCATCCGAGTAAATAGATTGGATAACCCTCTTCCATGATGCTCCCTCCGTCGTAAAGAACCTCCACCACCATTTAAATAAAATAGCGTTATTTCTCAACGTTATTTGATAATTATTTATTTTTGTCGGTACAAATGCGTCATATACAACTGCACTAGGCCTCCTTCCGCATTTGAGTGAGCGCATCTTTACTTACGGCTTATGAGTCGTATGGTTATTACTCTTGACTGCAGTCTGCAAGAACCCATTTTTTCCCTCGGCAGATGAATGTCGGTATTATAATACTGGAGTAATCAGCTTACTATGAGTGCGCGAGGAAGAAAGGATGAAATGAAAAGAGAGAGACCGATACTGCTACTCCTTTTGAAGAAAGAAACAGACCGTTTCTTTTTCTTCTTTTTTTCTTCTCTATCCTTCGTTGTTTTTTGGGAGGAATTTGGCGATCCTACGTACGTTAAAATTACACGAACCTAGGAATTTTAGTCACACAACTAGTTGCTCAATGAAGCGTCCGAATATACTGATCAGCAGACGGTAATTGTTCAGCAAACATGGATTTGATAATGTTTGGTACTAGATGGTTGTGGGATAAGTCCGTAGTGCAATCTTCTGAATTAAGTTACCTCCTTTTTTTTCTCCCTTATATCAACCAAATTTCGTCGATACCCAATAATGCAAGTTTCTTAGAATCATTGGTGCTTTTTTGGAAGTTCTATATTGGGCGGAAAAAAAAGGGGGAAATTTTGTATGACTGCCTTATCCGGTGCATTTGTCTTTTATTGATCTGAAGGAATGTATATTTATGCTCACTAATTGAGGAAGAGTTGAGAAATTACAGCTTTGGAAATCATTCTATTCCTAAAAGAGACCTGCAGCTATAAATACTTATCCGGCCATGGTTGTATCTGCTGCTAAGTCAGTTGAAAGTGCTATATACTGGTACTTTACCTATTCTTTGTAAGCCTGAGCTGTTTGTATCCTTACCATGGCTTCAAATCCCTTTCTGCTTCGTTCAATATTAGCTTTTTCATGTACTTAGTTATGTGTTAAATACTTGCGGCTAGGGGTGTTCAATGGGTTGGGCTTACCATGGTAAGTTGTAACCCAGCCCATAAAATTAAATTATAATATAAGTGGGTTGGGTTATTATTTTATATGGGTTATTGTGGGTTGAACCTATATATACATTATTTGAATATGGGTTGGTATGGGTGTTATTGTAATTATCCATGAGTTTCCATGGGTTTCACAAATTTTTTTGTCTCAGATATTTTCTGTCTCTGCCTCTCCTCACTCCTCGGTCAATTTCTCGACAACTTCAACCTAATTATCTCTTCGTCAATACATCTCCATCCCAATTGCATCGTACGTTGTAGACGAAGCAAGCAGGCGCTGGAACGGGGTCGAGCCGAAGCTCCTTGCTCACGTAGGTTGTTGTTACCGCTAGTCACTGGTGTTCGCTGGGGTCTTCGTCATCCGTCGCTGGGGCGGCGGCTCTGGAGATTGAAGAAACTATTTCATATATATTACGGAATAGCCCAACTATTCTACAACGTCAGCAACTACCGACACTACTGCTGAGCAGCTCGTCCCCTCCTCCAATAACGGATCTGATTCTGCGGCGAATTAATCTCATTTCATTCGCAGCTAGCCTCCCAATTCGTTCATTTTCCTCGACAACATAACCATACGGTCAAACACTAGGTACACTGCTGCTACCCCCACGTTTGATTTTTATTTATATGGGGAGGGCTAAGCGAAGAGGAGGTGGAAGCAGAAGCCAGAGAGAGAGAGAAAAGTGAGGGAAGAAAAAAAAGAGAGGAAGAACCAGCAGAGTATTAATGTATCACTAACATGGGCGAGTTTAATTTGGGGAGACGAAGAAGGGGGGTGGGCGGGGGCGGACTTTTTAGTAGAAAAAAAAAGGAATTATGGGGTTTTATATGGATTTATTGGACGGCATATCTCAAGCGATTAACAGCTTGCACAGATATTAGGCGCTAAATATTTGCAACTTGGAGTTAAGAGTTAGCGGAAGTCTCTCTCTCTCGATCTTATAAGTAAAAAATAATAAATAATAAATTAAAAAATTGATTGTGGGCAGGGTGTCTTATGTGGGCTTGTGGAAGAAAAATAAAATCCGATGGGGAAAGTTTATACTCCGAGGACCAATACATGTCAAGTATATCTAGGTTCACTCATGCCATCTTTGGTATTCGTGGGAACAAATTGCATAGGAGGTTGGTTTTGGGATGTGAATTTGTTATGATCGGGTGATAAGTGTGGTGACACGAAGCCTTCCTATTGTTCTCATGGAAGCATGCCCGCAAAAAATCCTCACTGTCACTTGAGTCAATTATAAGATCTTCTACTACCAATATTATATATATATATATATATATTATACATTTAACAGGATAAAGAGTAAGGCCGTTAAATTGGCAGCTATTTTTTGATGGATGAAACAAGGATAGATTAGATTAAGGGTGATTATCTGACTTTGTTTTGTCATGTAAATTTCTGTGCACCTGAAAGTGGAAAACCCAAATGGTTAGTCTTGGTATTTAAAGAGACAGCTATTAATCATTTGAAAGAGACACTCAATAGAAGAAATTCACAGATTTTGAATGGTGATTTTTTACATGTTAGATGCTTTGCACATATTTTGAATTTGATGGTAAAGGATGGAATTAATATGGTGGATGGTGAAATCGCAACTATCCGTGATTGTGTGAAGTATGTGAGGAGCTCTCCGTCTCGTTTAGAATGGTTAAAAAAATGTGTTATAAGAGAAAAGGTGGTATCAATGAAGGCATTGTGTTTAGATGTTACCACTCGTTGGAACTCCACATATATGATGATAGAAGCTGCACTAGAAAATCAAAAAGCTATTGAGTCAATGTTTTTTCTTGATGTAAATTCAGGTTTGCTAAGGAATTTTGACTGGGGTGTTTTGAAGTCATTACATAAATATTTGGAGCACTTTTATCATGTGACGAAGAGAATTTCAGGGTCTAAGTATATAACCTCTAACATTTTCTTTAAAGAGGTGAACACTATTATGTCGATCTTGATAAAATGGTGTTGTAGTCAAAATTCTACATTTTGGGGAATGGCATTAGCTATGAAACAAAAGTTTGAGAAATATTGTGATTTAGAAAAGGTGAATGTTATGTTGTTTATTTCAGTGGTCTTGGATCCTCGTTATAAATTGGTGTATTTGCAATTTCGTTTCAAGAGGTTTTATAAGGATGAAAATGAGGAAAATGTTGTAAGGTTAATGAAGAAAGTGGATGATACTTTACAACGCTTGTTTGATTATTATTATTCTTTATCCACATTATCATTGGGTCATGGTAGTGGTTCTCCTAGTTCTTTGTCTCAACCCCTACCAAGTACAAATGTAGATGACATTCCTAATGTGGAGGAAGTGATGAATGAAAGCCAAGAAGATTGGCAACTTTATTTGCAAGATGTGGAGAAGAAAAAAAGCAAATCCGAGTTACAACGGTATTTAGATGATGGCATCGAAGAAGAAAAACCCAACTTTGATATTTTACATTGGTGGAGGTCTAAAGCTAGCACATATCATGTGCTCTCGATTATGGCCCGTGACATATTGCCTATTCAGATTTCTACTGTTGCTTCGGAGAGTGCGTTTTCCACCGGTGGTAGAATACTTGATCCTTTTAGGAGTTGTTTAACTCCAAAGATAGTTGAAGCTCTAGTTTGTGGCCAAGATTGGTTAAGATCTTCTTGTACACCAATTGAAATTGAAGAATGTCTAGAGGTGCTTGAGGAATTGGAAATGGGTATGTGTTTATAATATTGTTTAAACAATTATTGTTATATACTTATATATGTATTTACTTTTAAATTAAGTTTGAATTTTTTTTTTCAGGTTTCACCCATGATGTGCAATATGGATCTTTCAGCCCATGAAGAGTTAATTAAGAAGGCTAGAAATGAAGTGTTGTACTCATTTTGGATTATATAGTAGATAATTGTTAATTAGATACGATGAACTAGTTTAATTGAGCTTTTTTTAAAACTAGTATTAGAACTTGTTATATAGTAAAAATGTCTTTTCGTTAACATATATTGCAATTGTAACTTCATTCTCAAAACATTAATATTGTATGATAAAAAGGAAGGATTCAATTATTTTATCATATTGAAGGAGGTGGTGGTGAATTGAAGAAAAAGGGGGAAAATAAAAGAGGAAGGAAAACAATTGTGGTGGTGGTGGTGGTAGAAGTGGTGGTAGTAATGGTGGTGGAAGGGGTGGCGGAAATGGTGGTGGAAGAGGTGATAATAAAGGTCAAGATAGAATTATTTGTATATATATTAACTCATGTTAACCCATGGTCAACCCGTATAACTCGTGGGTTATGATGGATTGGGTTAAAAATTATTAATTATTTTATATAACCTATCGTGGGTTAGACCATGGGTTATATGAGTAATATGGATTAAGATACTATGGGTTGGGTTAAACCATGGCTACCCATTTGAACACCCCTACTTGTGGCTGGCTAGTGGTGGAAGGTTCCGTGACATTGGCATGACGAATTCCTTGTAGTTACAAGACAAGTAATATTTTCCATTTTGACGGAGGGAGGTGCAACGACAAGAGAGGAGTTGGATACTTGGATGGCCTTGAGATGAAAGGAGGATAGGGAATCAAAACAGGGTTGTTTGATCTGCTCGAGACATTCAGCAGCCCAATTTCTCATTGTGCTTTCATTTTCCTTTGCCTATACTAGATATCTCATTCCACTCTCTCCCATCCCAGTCCTCTTCCGCCAACCAAACACGACATCCAGACGCCTGGTATTTAGGTTGCAATTTGTTCTACTTTCCAATTTTTAGTTAGGCGGAAAATAAAGTACAAAGTGGTGGAGCTTCAAATTTGAATGACATTGTGAACATGTGGAAAAGGATGGCAAACATTTATGCCTTTTGTTTACATTCTTGGTGCCTCTATAGAACAGTGGGAAGAAATTGCAGGTTTTGTAGCAAACAGTTGAAACACGCCCTTTGTAAAAATATTGACCGCAAACGTTAATTGTATTTGAGTATGATATACATATGGCTTTGATTGAGCCTTGCATTGGAGTTGGGAGAAAGATAATGTCAGCTCGTAGCTATAGGTACTCCATTGAGCCAGGTGTTGAATTTCTAGAATCTCATTTCCGCGTCAATTTAGCTTATGTTTAAAGTTAATTATTAAAATTAGTCATCTATAATAATTATTTATTTTAAAAAATTTAATTTAAAAAATTTCTAAAATTAGTAATAATCTACTTTTTATAAGTAATTCTAAATAAGTTTTTAGTGAAGCTCTTCTAATTTTATTCAAGCAAGAATGCAAGATGGTGCTGATCGACCGATGTTCTTACAAGCTGGATGATAATTACTTCAGTCCTTTGGACCTTTGCTCCATTCAACCTACCGCATTTTGTTCGTCTTGCCTTCTCCTCTAGATTCGGTTTCCACTTAAGTTAAAACTTTGATCCATGTATATAATTTATGCCCAGTTCACATGTCGCTTCATGGAGATAATCGTACTAGTCTTCCTGCAGACTGGACCGCAGAGTTCCACCGGGAGGGATGGAACGCATATACGAAAACAGAGATAAATATGAAAACATTATTTTTTAAAAAATTTTAAAATCGGAGACAGAAGAAAATAACTAAAAAAATTATATATACGCATACATATTTAAAAATAATTAGAAAGTCCTCCGTTGTATCCAAAAAATAATAATTATAAAGTAAGACATTTAATATAATCTTATACTTTTTTTAATAAATTTATCGGTGTTTCTCCTTCTCTTTTGTGAGTTCATTCTCTCTCACACAGGGGGAGGGAGGCCTGTGTTTTAAACAGGTATAGCCTATCCAAGCAAAAGAAGAAAAGGATGAAAGTTCAGAAGAGTACATGCAATTCGATGCCTCACAATTTTTACTTTTATTTTTCTAGTCTTCTCTCTCTCCCTCTTCCCATTTCCTTCTTCTGTCTCTGTCTCTCCATGAACACCGAAATATTTGCAACTCCCGCAAAAAAATCAACCAGCACCATCACTCACGGCCGACCAGAGAAGACGGCGATACACGTCACTGACCGACGCCCGAAAGTTGAAAAGCACCGGCACAAATCGGAGAACGACGAAGAAGCAAGAAATTGAACAGAGTAAGAGACCTTTGGGATTTATTTGATTCTAATAAAATTTGAAAGAAAGAAAATAAAAATGAAAGTATTTTTTTTTAAATTTTTTTCAAAGAAAATTAAATAACTAATATTTAATAATTTTATTCATCATTTTTTTCTATCTCATTAATTTATGTAAACCAAACACAAAATATTATTTTCCTCTTCATTTTCTTTCTTTTCTTTAAAATTTTTCTGAAACCAAATGGAGTATAGAACTTTTTTCTTAAGAGTGTTACCGTTTCCAGCTGAGTTCGGCATTTCCTACCGCGCTTCCGACCGAGGAATTTTCCGGGACGCGAAACGCCGGAAAACGGCCGTCCCCATGCACCCATGTTAGACTGATGGTCCATATATTTTCAATATGCTACCAACAGCGATCCTGTGTATACCAAAAATAGCCCTACCTAAATCTGGGGCTCCATAATTTTACTCTTAGCATATAGAATATAAATTATATAAAATTGATGGGAAAAGAAAGTCGTGGACATGACTTGGCGAGTGAGCGCGCTTGATTGAATGAGATGGCCATAGTTTGAACCTTGCTAGTTGCTACAGTCTTTTGCTAGAACTATCTATGACAATTAAGCAACCTCTAGCTCCACGTCTTCCAAGACCATTGGATTCCCTTTGATCCATATTCTTGACTTCACTTTTTAGATTGTTGGAAATCTAAATTTGAAGAATAACATTGTTACCCAAAACTCTAAAAAAAACCAATTATATTCAATTATTGGGTTATCTTTGTGGCTCTAAAATAATCTCTGTTTATTATTATTATTATTATTATTATTATTATTATTATTATTATTATTATTATTATTATTATTATTATTATATCCACTCTAAAAAGTTAATAGACTTACTTTTGACACCATTATCAATCTGTCCTGAAACAATACAATGAAAATAAATCACAACATATGCATCAAGAATGCATGAAATATGCAATTGTAATTGTAGGTGTTTACAATGAGTCGGGCCCCAATCGGTGACTTAGTCACTAGTAGGAATCAAACTCTCACTTTACGATTGTCCAAATTACTATAGTTAATTTTATTTCAAAAGACTCACGTATTATTTCACAATTGAGATATGTGTTGAAGGTGGTATAATTTGATTTCGAATCCTCATAAAAAAAATATCAAAGCTTTTTCTACTGAACTATAAAATAAACCACATAAACACATATATATCCACAGAATTGTAGGAAGAGGTATACACTCAAAAGAACTAAGAAATAAAAAAAATGAAATAGGACAAATGTTACATAGGAAATAAATGTGAATAAATCGAATAATATACAAAATAATAACATATGTGATAGATAAAAATAGGATCTAGCGGTAGTCCGCATAGAAATACCGTAGAGCTATAGAAAAAATAAAAAATGATGGTCTAGTAGTAGTCTATTCATAAAGTAATAAAAGAACAAGAAAATTAAAGTGCATAAAATGTAAAAATTACAATTTAGTGGTAGTTTTTTCTAGAATGTAATAAATTTGCTATATAAGGAATGACATATAGTTAACTTGAATTTTATAACCCTTTTAGTGACTTATACATTGGGGGGCGGAAATATAATTAGAGACTTTGAACACTCAAGCACTCTTTTTTTTTCTAAGGGTATTTTGGTGTCTTACTATGGTCCCTCAAGCACTCCCTTTTTTTTCTTTTTCTAAGGTCACTCAAACACTTTCTCTATTATGTAAGATACTATTCAGAGGAATAGTATGAGCTTTGAATCACACTCTGAAAACTATACTTGAGGTGGAGTAGGATAGCCCTATTTATATAAATTTTATAATGTCATTTTGGTAATTATTACAAATCTACAAGGGAATTTTGGTAACTACTATTGGCCCTCATGTGCAAGTTTACATAGCCATACAAGAAATGTTGTAGTGAGTAAATATCATTTCTATGAGGATAGACAACTCAAATAAGTGCTTAGAGGTAAACTCAAAAAAAAAAAAAGGAGTAGGAAATGCCTTAAAGCAATGACAACAATGAACTAAGAGCCCATTTGGTTTGTTTAACTAGAATGGTGGGAATGGGAATTGGAGGGTAGATTTAACATATCCCTTGTTTATTAATAGGGAATGGGAATGAAAACGGGGGAGGGGAATGAAAATGGAATATAATAATCCAATTCCCACAAAATTAATACCAATGGAGGTATTAACATTAGTGAATGGGAATAGGGATTAAATGATACAAATGTCCTTATTTAATAATCTAGAATGACATTTTAGTTATTGATATACACAAAACTGAAAAAGAAACTTTAGTAAATTAATTATTTTATTTTTAATCCCTTTTCCCCATACCAAACATAATTTTTATATTCCCAAATCAATTTTCAATCATTTCTAATTCCTCCAATCTCATTCTCAAACTTCCATTCCCATTTACCAAACACGCTATGAATGTACATAAGCTAGAAAAAAAAACTGAAGATGATCAAGTAGCAAATTAAAGAATCAGGGTTATGTAATCCCTCTATTGTTGTGTCTTGATACTACAACCTCATCCTTAACTAAATTCTATTAGATTATTCTAAAAATGTATTTTTCCTCTCTCAAGGTGACCCTATTTGTTTCTTCATCATACTCTGTTTGGGTTTATATCTTAACCAACCAAGTTTAATGAATACTTCATAGAAAAGCACAAGAAATTAGAAGACCTTATCTAGGATTTTATATCTATACTTTCCTTATTAGAATACTCTTGTGTCCAATACTAGTTGTCACTCAAAAGAATCAACCAAATTGTTTCTCTCGAATTAATTCAAGGTATTATTTCCCTATCAGAGTTGGTTAGAAATTGATAGAGGTGTAACATCAAAAACTCTTTGTGTAGGATAAAATTTAAACCAAAGTTGATTTTATAAATTTTCAAAACATTACAATGAGTTTATCCTTAACCTAAAAATGATCTATCTGGCCATAAAAACTAAAGATGAAACAAAAGGTACATTGGATAAAATCATCCTATATGTGGTAAAGGGAAGAACTATGCATGCTACACTACTACATTGTAGCCTTATGTCAGACTAATTTATTCTTCTTCTATCCCCATTATCAAACTACTCTTCCTCTTTAAACCTATGCTAATCTATGGTCTTCTTCTTCTTCCTCTTCTTCAAGTGGGTACTATTTTTCTGTAGGATGTCCTCAATGCCCCATTCTATTAAGTTGCTTTCCATTTTATAGAATATGGGGAAGTTCTTTAGAGTACACATGTTACCCATCGGTGGTGCTAGCCCTTTTAGGTTGGCATCTAGGATACACTATGTGTAGGAATAATCAAAATTTCTCTAATCAAAATTCTTGATGGTAAATCATGTCTATAGTTGCTAAAATCATATACACGCTAGTGGTCCCTCTATTGAATTTGTCGGAGATATGTCATTTTATCCTTGTTGTGAGTACTCGTTACAAAAAGAGAATTAACATAATGAATCCATTTAAGCTCAAAACATACCATTTAACTCTTTTGATGGTTAGTTATAGAGTTAAGATGAATTACAGCTAGGATGCCTTATTTGGACAGATAAATAGGGTCTTCTAAAGGGATTCTAATGCCTGTTGAGCTTTCATAACTCAACAACTATGATGAATGCTTGTCTTGAGGAATGCTTGGCTCGTTACCTCATTAGTTTCCCATTACCCTTACTTATACCCTTTTAATGGTCTTAGGAGGCTTTTTATAAACAAGGTCTTTTAGACCTATCCAGTCAATCATATCTCAATAAGGATCCCCTAGTTTTAGTGGGTTATGCCTTCACAAAATTCACCCTCCTAATGCTATAGCATTTTAGACCAAATTTTATTTGTCATTAAAATTTATTGTCCCATCCTTTTACAAAATTAAGGGGACCTAGGCTAGTTTTTCTTCTTTTTTTTTTAAGCATTGGAGGGTACCTCTCAGGTTGTTAGTGCCTTTTTATAAACAAGGTCTTTTAGACCTATCCAGTCAATCATATCTCAATAAGGATCCCCTAGTTTTAGTGGGTTATGCCTTCACAAAATTCACCCTCCTAATGCTATAGCATTTTAGACCAAATTTTATTTGTCATTAAAATTTATTGTCCCATCCTTTTACAAAATTAAGGGGACCTAGGCTAGTTTTTATTCTTTTTTTTTAAGCATTGGAGGGTACCTCTCAGGTTGTTAGTGCCTTTTTATGCAAGGATTTATAATGGGTTTTATGGAAAAACCAAGTTACTCAACCCTAAAACCTATTCTAAAGTTGCTTCTAAGGAAGGCTCATGTTAGTAGAGTTTCATACGAGGTATACACATGATGCTCATGCAAATACCCCTTGATTACTTCCGTTGGTAACCTTGGAGTCACCCCAAATTTATTTTCTTATCTATAGGAATACTTAGTTAGGTTCCCTTTTTGTATTATAAGGATTTTTTGTCATTTTGATCCTTAATTGTGGGTTGCAATTCTATAGTGTCAAGTTGAGAGTATGGTTTTGGTAATATGCTTAATGTGTTTGTAGGTAATCTTTAGTGAGCTAAGAAGTTTGGGTTGGTATAAATAAATATAAAAACTTCACTCCTTTATTAGGCTTCAATATTAGACAAGTTGGTACTTCTTAGAGAATTTTAAGCCTAATAATCCCACTTTCAAACAATTGTTCTGAGAATGCTAAGATCAACACTACAACATGAATCATGTTCTAAGATTTATAAGGTTGAAGTTGCAACAATACCGTGATTGACTCAAATCGTAAAGCAACAACACAACTGGAGTTTTTTAGATAAAAACATCTAAGTGTGCCTAAGAACAACAAGTTAGTTAGACAAAATCATCCCAAAATCACAAAATATTGAAAGTTAAGGAATATATTCAAGCAAGGAAGAAGGAAAATTTTATAAGGTGTTGTAAAGATTAAAATGCAAAGAAGAATGAAATTGTCTCCCTTATCTAGAGGGTGGTTGTGGTCACACAACCAAAGCATGCAAAGTAAAATGAAAATGTTTGAATATGTAGAAATAATAATCAGTCATGGCTTAATTTCATCTAGCCTTTGTTCTCGTCACCACTAGTGTGAGTGGCATCCCATTCATCTAGCTTAGCTGAGAATACCTGCTAGGTCTTCTTGAATTCTACTTACCGAGCTTGGATATATTCCTACCTTGGCCAGTAGAGCTTGTATATCTTCCTTACCCTTAGATATTTCAATAGAGAAATTTTGAAACTGCTAGAGGATACTTGGAATGGAAATCACTAGAGATTATAGGTAGAAGAGTCGCTATTTGTCATGGGAGTAGTGTGTGAACATGGTTTAGGATAGGTTTCATATGATATATACCAATTTGGTTATCACTCATTTGATTGCTCACTTCCTATTGTATGCTTTGGATTACCCCAAATCCAAAGATGATGAAGATTCATGGTCAAATTTCTCTACTCTTAATGTTGTGGGATGTGGGTATACGTTATGGTTTGTACCAAGCCACATATTGCTCAAGTTGTGAGTACCGTGCACATGTATATATTAAATTATGCGAGGGCCTACTGACAAGTAATGAAGTAGATTTTGAGATATTTGATGGGAACTATATAAGCTTGTTTGGATTATAAGAAGTCAAGTGATGCATTCACTAAGTTCATTAAGTCTAATAATGTGGAGATCTTGATAATAAAAGGTCCACCAATGGTTACATGCTTTGGCTTAGTGGTTTTGCAATTAGCTGGAGATTATCCTTACAAAAGGTAATTACATTGTTTACCACCAAGGCTAAGTACATGGCTATAACTGAAGCTTTTTAAGAAGTTTCATGGCTTAGAGGGATAGTTTGTGAGCTTGGGTATGATTATGGTGCTATTGTTGTTCAAAGCAATAGTGAGAGTATTATCTGTTCGGAAAAAAATCAAAATTATTTCCACTATCAAACAAGACAAATTGATATTAGGTATCGCTTCATCTGAAGTACTACAGCTATAGGCAAGGTTGTGTTGGAGAATGTGTCTACTGTACAGAATCCAATGGATATGATAACAAAGAAATTAACTATGAGCAAGTTCAAGCCTTTCTCGGACTTGATTGATGTTCACATGCCATAAAGCCCTTTGGAGCATAGGCTTTTTTTAGATGATAATGTGATTCTTGTTGCTAGCTATCACAAATATTATGTTAAGGTGGAGAATTATGAGCTTGTAACTCATATTTGGTGTGAAATATATCATGGATGGGAATGTGTATGCATTCGATGAAGTTTTAAGTGAAAAAGTAATGTTTAGAGGAAACATGAGTGGGACATGATAAATATGATCCATGTTTTATTAGTTATCATGTGTCTGTAATGTTTTTTCAAAAGTCGAGAAAGACATGAAAAGCTGAAATTCACCAAAATCCTAATTTAGAAAATTATGAAAAAAATAAGAAATTATTAGGAAAATTAATTAAATGAATTATTTTATTAAAATAAGAGGAAGTAATTAAGCTAAAATAAAGAGGAAAATAATAAATAATTTCATTGAAAAAAATTAGGGTGTTTTTCTAATTGAAATGGAATTAAGGAAAAATCTTTCAAAATATCATAAATTAATCTAAAAGGGAATTTATTTATTATTTTATTAAAATATTTTTATTTTTAAATATTCAAAAATACCAAAATATTCTAAATACCCCTACCCATCTATTTGTCTTTTTTCTTTTTCCTTTTTCCTTTCTTTTTCCTTTTTTTTCTTTTCTTCCTCTCCTTTCTCCTTTTCTTTTTTTTTCTTCCTCCCTGATCCGGGCCAGCCCTCTCCCTCACGACCCAGACTTCTTCCTCCCCCATGTGGCCCAAGGACTACCTTCCTCTTCTTTTTCCCCCACGACTCGCCCGACTCCCTCTCTTTTTCTTTCTTTCTTTTTCCCCTGGGCCGATCAGTACACTCCCTCCTTTCTTCTTCCTTCTTCCTCCCTCAACCTTTCTTCTTCTCCGCTCCTTCCCTGTGTATGTGTGCCCCTTGCAGCACCACGCAAGCTAGCCTGCCACCTCCCCTCTCTTCCCGGTATATTCCTCTCCTTGCTCAACCCAATCAGCTCCCCTCTCTCTCCTCACATGTGCCCCTCTTCCCCTTCCTTTCTCCTTCCCCAACCAGAAAGAAGGGAGGCCTGTACCGACCGTGCGCCACATGCCGACGACCTACCACGCATGCCACTCTCTCCTCCTCCTCCCCCTTCAATGGCTTATAAATACCCCTCAACCACCCCTATTCGATCTTTCCCCTACCCATAATTTCCTTCCTTTGTGTGCCACCGCCCGTTCAGATGACTGCCCTATCTCCGCTGCCCGAACCACCTCCCAAACCACTCCCTGCACCACCCTCCACTGAACTACACCACCCACCACCCTCAATTATTCCTTCACGAGACACCTTAGCCCTACAAAGTTGGCTATTCAACCAACCTCTTCTCACCCACCACCGCCCTTCACGCCGCTGTTCCTGCTGCAACCACCACTCCCCTTACCCCCCCCCAAAACTACCAAAAGAACTCATCTACCTCCCCCTACCTTCCTTTCCCCCTTCCTCCCTCTCCTTCATCCTTTCACCCTATATTATATTATTAAATACCTTAGCATGCATGTCCTTAAGGGCCACATCATATAACATCATAAGCACAGCATAGATATCAACATACACATGCCATAAGGGAGTCACATAATCATACCTCAACTCCAAGCTACGCTACAAGTAAATAGTCGTAATAATCATAGAGTACACAACATAACATAACATATGGCATACAAGGCACATAACACACACATAGATGATCTTAGCTACATCCTTACCTATATTATTAAAGATAAAAGCTTAATAGTAGTAATAGTAATAGTCATAATAATAATAATAATAATAATAATAATAGTAATAGTGATAGTAATAATAGTAATAGTAATAGTAATAGTAATAGTAATAGTAATAATAATAATAATAGTAATAATAATAATAATAATAATAGTAATAATAATAGTAATAATAATAATAATAGTAATAATAATATTAATTATTATTATTATTATTACTACTACTACTACTACTACTACTACTACTACTACTACTACTACTACTAAGCTTTTATCTTTAATAATATAGGTAAGGATGTAGCTAAGATCCTCTATGTGTGTGTTATGTGCCTTGTATATCATATGTTATGTTATGTTGTGTACTCTATGATTATTACGACTGTTTACTTGTAGCATAGCTTGGAGTTGAGGTATGATTATGTGACTCCTTTATAGCATGTGTATGTTGATATCTATGCTGTGCTTATGATGTTATATGATGTGGCCCTTAAGGACATAATAATAATAATAATAATAGTTATAGTGATAATACTAATAACAACCCAAATCTTATTAATAATAATAATATTATTAGTAATACTTAAGTAGTGATAAAAATGATACTAAAAGTAATAATAATGCTAGTAGTGATAGTAATATTAATGGTATAGGTAATATTAATAATAATGACAAAATAGTATTAGTAATATAGTAGTAGTAGTAGTAGTAGTAGTAGTAGTAGTAGTAATCATAACAATAATAATAATAGTTCTAATCTTTAAGGGGGTGGTGATGAAATACTAGGAAATTATGGAAAAATAAGGAATTATTAGAGAAATTAATTAAATGAATTATTTTATTAAAATAAGAGGAAGTAATTAAGGCAAAATCAAGAGGAAAATAATAAATAACTTAAGTGAAAAAAACTAGGGTGTTTAATAATATGATATGGGGTGGAAGGAAAACCCTAATTGGAGGTGGTCATGAAAGTAAAAATGATTGATGGTGAGTGGAATATGGGATAAGAGTGAAAGAATATCATGTGTAGGGTGAGTATGGGTGTCATGGGAAATAAAGGATGGTAGGTGAGGAATAGAGATGTGACACACGGAAAAGAAAAGTGCTAGGGTTTGGAGTGGCCAACTAGGGTTTCATTGTCACATGTGTATCTGGGGAGTAAAGTGAAATGATGGGGGTCGAATCTAAGTGAGATGATGTGTTGGGCAATAATGAGGCTTTGGTTGGATGAGACAGAGGAAGGATGAGTCACGTTGACCCAATTAGGGTTTTAGGGGAAACCATAGGGGAGGATAGTGAGTGGACTTGGATGGCATAAGGTAGTGGGTCTTGGTCCACACACTTAGGAGTTGGGCTTCTAGTGCGAGTAAGTGGAAGAAGGAGAGGATGTCGAGGTGTGTGAGGAGGTGTAGAAGTCTCAAGGTATAGGATGGGCCCTTTTAGGAGAATAAGAGTAGATGATTTGTGACATGCATGTCTAGGGTAGAAGCTTGCTAAATAAGACACAGTAAAACACTAATAATTTAAAGCAGAATATTATTAAGTCGGGCCTAGACCGATCCACCGGTATAATAGTAGCCAGGCGCCAGGGTGCCCTAGAGACCAATCCACCGGTATATATTAGTGGTTAGGAGCATTTTGCCCTATATGTTAACGATCCACCGACTATAATAAGGGGGATCCCAAGCTCAGTAAACCAAACTCTAAGTTATAATAAGACATGTAAATACACTAAGTACTTACAGTGAAACACCATGAGAGTTAGGGCCAGACCAATCCACCAGCATAATAGTGGCTAGAAGCACTGTAATACCCCAAAATTTACTACTTTTTTTAAAGCATAAGAATTTAAAATTTAAAGACCTGTGAATTATGGGGATATTACCACCATACTTAGTACCAAACTGGTTCTCTCAGACCGTTTCAATACCAAGTGCTAAGGCTAAGAAAAGAGTTCATGAAAGAACTAGAAAGATCAGAGTACGCGTAAAGAATTGTAGTTCATATCCAAAAGAGAAATAAGCTTACAAGCGATAAAAGGTTCATTTAAAATACTCAATACAAATAATGAATCATAAAAGGGGTAAATCTGATACAAAGGAAATAACAGAAGGAGGTAAAATAACAAGAAGAGGGAATCCGACCACACTACTCTCGAACTCAAAGCCAAAAATGCTCAACACACAGCTCCACCTGATGTCTCGCCCACCTACACAAAGTCAGAAGGGCCTACTAATTGTGGGAATGAGCAGCACCCATAAAAGGGTGATCAGTATGCTACGTACTGAGTAAGGTAACCGTGCACTAAGGCCAACACATAAAATCACATAAATAATACAGAAGAAATAAAGAAGCATATAGTCCAATATGATAACGTACCATCGTATAATCATTCGATTAGATACATAAAGGCCCATTTATAGTCCAGATTAATTATTTAATTAATCTATAATTAGAACTCATTTCACACCACACTTTTTATCAACGGGAACCCCACTATTATAGTTGGTGGAACAGAAACACACAAGACATAAAGCTCCAGACCACTATTATAGCTAGTGGTCTGAAAACACACAGGGCATAAAGCTCATGACCACTATTATTCGCTGGTGGACCGGTCTGGCCCCTTCTTGCATGGTGTTCCACTGTAAATACTTGGTGTCTTTCCCATGTCTTGGCACAAATATATTCGGTTTTGTTGAGCATAGAATCCCCCACTATTATAGCCGGTGGACCGAAAATGCACAAGTACAAAGTCTGGCCACTATTATTACCGGTGGACCAGTTACATATAGGACATAATGCCCTAACCACTATTATTTGCCGGTGGATTGGTCTGGGCCCGACTCAATAATCTTCCACTTTAAATGATTAATGTATTACAGTATCTTATTCAGAAACTTTCACCCTAGGCATGCATGAATCACTCCTCTTACACTTATCCTTCCAATCGACCCGGACCAAATCATGATAACCCTACACCTCCTATCTTGTCCAACAACCCCTCCTCTATACTCCAACTCATACTAGAACTCTAACACCGAAATATGTGGTTCAAGGCCCACTACTACACACCTCAAATTCCACTTACTTCCTTACCCTAGGGTTTTTTCCTAGAAACCCTAATTTAAGCCTTAGTGGCCCATCTTACTCCACTTCACACAACCCAAATCATTTTAACACTCCACACACCACAACTCATAAATTCCATCCTCATAATTACACTTTAATCACCAAATACACATGATACCACAAAAACCCTAAGCAACCACACCAGACCCTAATTATCCACACAAACCCTAGCTCGGTCTCCTACATACCCTTATATTGTCCCACGTACTATTTTTCATCCAAAGTGTTCAAACGTCCAAACAACACTTACATTACCTTCCTCACACACCAAATCAACTTTTCACATGTAAATTTTACTCCCATGCAGATGATAACCTACCCATGCAAACCTTCGAACTTTTTTATGCAAACCCTAAAACTCCCACGTAAAAACCTTAGAATCACCCATGTAAACCCTAGATTCATCCATATAAAACCCTAGATTCCTCCATGCAAAACCCTATATTCCTACACGTAAAACCCTATATTCCTCTATGTATAACCCAAGATTCATCCATACCAAACCCTAGTTTAGATTCTCCCATGCAACACCATAAAATCTGTCATGCAAAACCCTAAATTCTTTCATGCAAAACCCAAGATTCCTTTATACAAAACCCATAAATAAGATTCTTCCATACAAAATTATAAATTAGATTCTCCCATACAAAACCATAAATTAGATTCTCCCATACAAAATCATAAATTAGATTCTCCCATATAAAACCATAGATTAGATTCTCCCACACAAAACCCTAAATTTTCCATTTTATTCCTCCACTCACGGATCATTAAAATACTTAGGTCAACTCACATCCCTTGGTCAACTTATTTCCTCATTCTCCTTTTTCATCCTTTCCCCCACACAAACCATATTAACATCCTCACATGCTTGTCTTACAAGGTCACAACACATATCATCACATACCACAATAATTCATTACATACACATAGTATACATGCCATATAACAACACATGAACACACTTTAACTCCACGACATACCACACATGAAATCAATATAATGATAAACATAGGATGCATAACATACAAAGCATATAATGCACATCAGCACACATACAGCCTTAGTAACACCCTTATCTAAAACGACACCGGTCTTGGAGCACGCTCCTACGCCTCCTTAGGGCTTTGACTGGTCTCACCTATATGAGGGAAAAGCTAAAATTAGATTCCCTCATACCAAAAATACTACTATTTACTAACTTATTCTAAGACTATGCTTTTAATTAAAATACTAAAATAATAATAGCAAAAATACTAAAAATAATATCAATGTTAATAATAATAATAATAATAATAATAATAATAATAATAATTACATTAGTAAAATAAATAACAAAATTTAGTAGTAATAATAATAATAATGAAATAATAATAATGATGATGATGATAATAATGATAAAAACCATAATAATATTACAAAAATAATAATAATCATAATGGTAATAGTAATGATAATAATCAAAGATAAAATGAAGTAGGGTTTTGACCCTACATTGAATAATAATAAACTTATTAAATAATACTAATAATAATCACATAATAATAATAATAATAATAATAATAGCAACACTATTAGTAAAATATTTGTAATAATAATAATGAAATAATAATAATTTCTAAATAGTAAATAATAATAATAATAATAATAACAACAACAACAATAACATATTAATATTAATAATAAAGATAATAGCAACAATAAGAATAATTATAATGATAATAAAATTGGAATAAAAAATATAATAGGGCTTCGGCCTTTAATAGAAATAATAATAAAATCATTAATAATAATAATAATAATAATAATAGTAATAGTAATAACAATAATAATAGAAATAATAATAATAATAATAATAATAATAATAATAATAATATATGTCGAATAAATGAAATAAAATATATTAAGGCTTGTAAAAATAGGGTAAAAGGGTTGAGAGGGTCTAGGGTTCAACCTTAGGCTGGTGGTGACAGGTGGCATCGGCAGTGGTGCATGGCGGTGGTTGGAAAAAGAGAAGAAAAGGGAAAAAGTTGAATGCTAGAAAAAGGAGAAGCGGAATGGAGGTGGGAGTTAGGATGTTTATGGTTGCCCAGAAGGAGAGGAATAGAATGGTGGTGGTGGTGCAGCCAAAGGTGGTGGCAGCGGTGGCTGAATGGGGAAGAAGAAGAAAAAGAGAGGAGGAGAGTGAGGAAGAGGAAAAGAAAGGTAGGGGAGATACAGGAGGGTCTGTAGAACAGGTTGGAAGGTGAAAGGACTGGCGACAATGGAGGAAGTAGTGGCTAAGGGTGGTTCGAAGGGCGGCGGAGATAAGAAGGAAGGCTAATCAGGGAGGAAACTTTGCACAGCCGGGGTGGCTTGTGCAGGAAGAATTGAGGGATATGGGAGGCGTAGTTAGTTAGAGGGCGGTGCAAGGATGAGTTTGGTAGGTAGAGAGGGCGGCGAAGTTGGCCGACGACGGTGGGGCTGGCGTCTGAAAGGGCGGCGGTGACAAGGGGGAAAGGTTTGGGTAAGAAAGTAAAATCTCGAACAAGGCTAATTATGGGGGCATTTGTGGAGTTTAGAGGAGAGGTTAGGGTTATGTGGGTCGGTGTGGCGATAATGCAGTTAGGGTTAGGGTCATCAGCGGCAACAAAGCTGGTGAAATTCAAATCGAGGTAGGGGTTGTGCGTAGAAAAAGAAGGGTCGTGTGTGAAAAGGAAGGGAGATGGGTTGGGTCAACGTGGTCAGTGAGTCAGGGGGAAGAGAGAGGAAGGAAAAAGGCCATAATCGACAGAAGAAAAAAAAATCAAGAACAGTGGCAGTGGTGCAGGTCGGTGTTGGGGGAGGAGAAAGGAAGAAGAAGGAGAAAGAAAAGGCTGGACCGGGCGGTTCAGGCAAGAAAGAAAGAAAGGTGGACCGGGCGGTCGGGCGTGAGGTGAGGGGCGTTTAAATTAAACGCCACCTGTTGGGGGAAAAAGAGACAAGACACAGCGTGGAGAAGGAAGGAAGAAGAGGGGATGGTTGTACAAGCTAGGTTGACCGAAGGAAAGGAAAAGAAGGATTGGGCCACAGGAAGGCAAGCCCAATCGGGGGGAAAAGAAGAGGAAAAGAAAGAAAAAGGAAGAAAGAAAAGGAAACTTTGCACAGTCGGGGTGGCTTGTGCAGAAAGAATCGAGGGATATGGGAGGTGTAGTTAGTTAGAGGGTGGTGCAAGGATGAGTTTGGTAGGTAGAGAGGGCGGCGAAGTTGGCCAACGGCGGTGGGGTTGGCGTCTGAAAGGGCGGTGGTGACAAGGGGGAAAGGTTTGGGTAAGAAAGCAAAAGCTCAAACAAGGCTAATTATGGGGGCATTTGTGGAGTTTAGAGGAGAGGTTAGGGTTATGTGGGTCGGTGTGGGGATAATGCAGTTAGGGTTAGGGCCATCAGCGGCAACAAAGCCGGTGAAATTCAAATCGAGGTAGGGGTTGTGCGTAGAAAAAGAAGGTCGTGTGTGAAAAGGAAGGGAGATGGGTTGGGTCAACGTGGTCGGTGAGTCAGGGGGAAGAGAGAGGAAGGAAAAAAGGCCACAATCGATAGAAAAAAATCAGGAACAGTGGCAGTGGTGCAGGTCGATGTTGGGGGAGGAGGAAGAAAGAAGAAGGAGAAAGAAAAGGCAGCACCGGGCGGTTTGGGCAAGAAAGAAAGAAAGGAAAAGAAAGGCGGACTAGGCGGTCAGGCGTGAGGTGAGGGGCGTTTAAATTAACCGCCACCTTTTGGGGGAAAAAGAGACAAGACACAGCGCGGAGAAGGAAGGAAGAAGAGGGGATGGCTGCACAAGCTAGGTTGGTCGAAGGAAAGGAAAAGAAGAATTGGGCCACTGGAAGGCAAGCCCAATCAGGGCAAAAAGAAGAGGACAAGAAAGAAAAGGAAAAAAAGGAAAAAATAAAAGTATTGTGTTGGGTTAATTAAATTAATTAGGATATTTGGGATATTTAAAAATAATAATATTTAAATTCCCTTTTAGGCTAATTTAGGATTTTTAAAAGGTTTTTCATAAATTCCATTTTAATTAACAAATTACTCTAATTTTCTCAAATTAAATTATTTATAAAATTCATATTGATTTGGAACTATTTTCTCCTCCTTATTTTAATTAAAATAATTTATTTAATTAATTTCCAAAATAAAATCCTTAATTAGCTAAAATACCCAAATTTCTTCTAATTAAAATACTTATAAATTTCTTATTGATTTTTCATAATTAAATCTCCTTTTATTTTAATAAAAATAATTTATTTAAATAATTTTCCTAATAAAATCTTATTAAACTATAATTTTTAAAATTAGAATTTTTTTGGGGCATTTCAAGCACTTTGCCCTAGAGACCGATCCACCGGCAATAATAGTAGTTAGGAGCGTTATGTCCTGTACGTTGCCGATAGACCGGCTAAAATAGTGGGATTCCCACACTCACATGGTTTGATAAGAAGCATGGTGTGAAATGAGTATATTGATAAGAGATCTAATGAATAAGTTTATCTAGACTTTAGCTTTGCCTCTACTATCTGTGTTGTTGCATGTTGTCTGTATGATCATGTTGTGTTATATGCTTTCTATGTTTGGCCTTAGCTACATGGTTACCTTACTCAGTACGTAGCATACTAACCACCCGTTTCATGAGTGCTACTCATTCCTACGAGCTGAGGGCCCGCCTGAGTTTGTACAGATAGGAGATGTCATATTTGATGCCTACGATACTTTTGAGACATCGGGTAAGGATGAGAGTTGAGCTTGGACTTGGCATAGGGACTGAGTAACTTGGCTGGTTTTTCTTTTACTGTTCTTTTACCCTGTATCAGTTTATTTCAATTCTATTTTATCGTACTGTACCTTTTACCCCTTTGTGGACTTTAGTTATGCACTCTTGGATTGTAAACTCCTTTACATGTACTTTGATTTCTATACTTCGAAAAATTCAGTTCTTCTATGAGATCTTATTTTAAGTTTGAATCATGTTTGTTGATGATTTCTTAAGCCTTGTGGTTAGTGCAAGACCGACCGGGGGTCGAGCTTGTACTGATCACGATGGTAATATCCCCGAAGTTCATAGTTTATTTTCTTTGCTTCTGATGTATCTTTTAAATAAAACAAAATTTTTCAGTAGTGAATTTTGGAGGTGTTACAAAAGCGCACTTGACATTGTAGTTACATAATCCATATTTTTCTACGTTTTATGCCGCCTCCTCAAAGTCATTAATGGTAATTTGCATTATTTACGAAACCATTGATCACTACCCTAATTAACGTTAAACTCTCTATTATCTAATTCTCTTGTATCTTAGAACCCTAAGTGAGACAATTTATCAATTTAAGAAATTTTGTGAGGATTGATCATTGATTCCCTTATAATTAGGATTTCTACACAAGATAAGATCATATGTTCCCTAATTCTTGTTATGTGTTGTTCTTAATCATTTTTATCTATTAAATCTTAGCTTTTCTAATTCTATCGTATTAGATTTTGTGTGTTCACACTAGTCAATTTCCAACATATATTTTTCACCGCTACGTTTGCAAAATATTTCAATATTGATTTAATCATATATCACAAATCCTTTATGCATCTTTCACCACACATTTAAGTATATTTCACCATTATTTTTACAAAATATTAATTATCTCATGATCTTTCACCACTACTATACTAATACTTTACCATATTTTTTTATATTTAAAAAACCATACCAATATGGATGGGTCTCTATTTGTAGAGTAAACTTATAGAAATATTAAGCTATATTTTATTTTATTTTATTAATACTACAACTAAAAAATAAAATAATATAAAATATTAATATAAAAAGGTAATGGTTGTTATTCTAATAAAATTTCATCATCATCATCATCATCATCATTATACTAAAATC
Organism: Tamarix austromongolica; assembly: GCA_039764185.1. Lineage (NCBI taxonomy): Eukaryota > Viridiplantae > Streptophyta > Magnoliopsida > Caryophyllales > Tamaricaceae > Tamarix > Tamarix austromongolica. The sequence continues at coordinate 72,162,217 of CM077816.1, read as the reverse complement.
AATGTTTCACTATTGCTACATACATATTTTACTATTATTGTGCTAAAATCTCACAATTGTTTTTACTCAAAACTTATTTTGTAATCTTTGGTCATGATTATACCAATATTTTATCATAATTTATGTTTTTAAAGTATAACAATATATATATATATATATATATATATATATATATATATATATATATATATATATAGAGAGAGAGAGAGAGAGAGAGAGAAAATTTTAAAATATGATATAATTTTTCTATATTCTTAATAACTCTAAGAAAATATATTTTGATTTAAAATTTTTTTTAAATATAAACATCATATTGATGTCAACATTCACATGATTTCGCAAGTACCATCCAAGTGAATACATCATAGAAATTTCCTGATTGATCGACTCTTTGAAAATTACATGTTTCTTTAATCCATATTATGCCTTGAAAAGTAAGTGTGTGAATAAATATGGAAACACCTAAATATGATTAAAGTCAAGGATCTAAGCTTAGAGCTTCCACCTTAATGGAAAATTATTGGTTAAATTAAAAATTTTATCTATTCAAATCGGGTACCTATTGATAATGACAACATCAAAATTTATCAATTTATGTATCGTCTCAAAAATTTGGAGCAACTCAAGTGGGGCATGTACTTGACATTGGAGCCAAACCAACCACTTTTTCCACATCATCCCCCACATATGTCTCCTTTTTTCCTTCTACTATTTTTGATTCTAATTTTTAGTTGCAACTTGCAAGCTGCACCGATAACTTTAAGGTTTCTCTATTATGGATTTTTTTTCTTTTTATAATTTAGACAACCGTAAAATGAAAAAGACTATAAATATCTAACATTTTATATAATAATCTCCACATTTTAGTCTATATTTTTTCAACAACAAATTATAATATTATTGTTGTACTACTTATGTAATATTAAAGTATATTTTATTAGTTTTATACGGTATATCAACTATTAGTGTTTTATTATAGCTACTAAAAAAGGTTTTTCAACTAATTATTCTAATCCTATTTTTATTTTTATAATCCTAAAAAAATTGAAGTACAAAAATTCTTTAAAAAATAATTTATAAAGTTATATTGAATTAAAATTTATTTTATGAAATTTTTAATTGATATGTATTAATCAAAATAAATTTAAAGTTAAATAATGAGAAAAAATTCATGATAGAGTTTATACAGAATATACAATGCAACCCTAAATTTTTAAAAATAAACGATATAACCCTGAGTAACTTCACATCAGATAATCCTACATGAGCATAAACCCATAGATATATATAAATCAAATTTAAGTCTTTAAAATGATGGTTTTATCCTCTCCTATATTACTTACCTTTCCGTACCTTTGTCTCACCCTTTTCCACTTCTTATTTGTAATTAACTAGTTACTATTAACTTTGATATTATGGCTTTTTTATACTTAATTTAATTTATTTATTTCTTGAACAAGAAAACATAAATTAAAAAAATCACCCTTTTCCCCCTTCTCTTTCTCCTTCCCGTCCACACCCTCTATGTTTTCTCTCTCATTCCGCTTCTTTAGTCCTTAAATTCACACATCTGTTTCACTTCCTTCTCCCCACCTACATATCTCCCACCAACAAACACCTTAGAGATCTTTAATTCAACATTTGAGCAACCAAGAATCAATCACAATTCATCCCTTAATTAATCAATCATAATGCAAGGTGGAGTGAGCAAGGAGAGAGTTTGTGGGGTTTGATGGTTATGGAGGTCACAGACAAATTTGTTGCATGTCTTGTTAGCATTTTTTTTATCCAGATATTTTGACCCATTTTCAACTCATGTTCATTCAAATATTTTTCTTTGCTGGTCCATTGGCTTGCAAGTTTATATTTTCTTTTTATTTTATCATTATATTGTGCAATTTATTTTCCTATTTATTTTTTGTTTAATATATATTATTATATTATGGTACGTAATTTTGACAGATATAAATTATAAAATTCTCATTTATGTTTTATTAGTATAATATGCAAATTTTTCTTTCTTTCATCATTTTATATAAGGATTTTAAGGGTCTATTGTACACTTTAGTCCTTGTTTTTTTATTGTGATTTATAGACATACATGAATTAGTATAATAAGACTATAATTTAATTTTTCTCCATTAATAATGCGACTGTCATTGCTATTTTAATAATAAATATATAAACTTCATTAGTGATAGTAATATATTATTATTATTATTATTATTATTATTATTATTATGCATAATACCAAATATATAATCTTGTTAATTATATCCCTTCAGGATATGTATAAACATTTAAATATTTTTTAAATTAATATTAATTTATGAATGTACGACAAATATATGCACTGTCTGGTGTTATTAATTATAATTTTTACTAATACTAATAGTATATATGTAAACATATAAATCTAATGGGACCCCATTAAATTCTATTTTTGACTTCGTCTTTATATGTCGGTTGCTACTAGTTCTCATGTTCTCCTACGTTATTGGTTTTGGTATAAGAGGAGGGGAAGATGAGGCATTGTTAGTGTTCATTAGGTTCCATTATCGCACTACTACTGGTGGTCGAAGCTCTAGTTAATCAAGAATGTGGGAAAAGGAGGAGAAGAAGAGTTAGTAGATGATAGGGGTTGTGGTTGTGATGCTTGAGAGGATATCAGAATGAGGAGAGAGAGGGAGTAGATGTAGGATTTTGTGGGACTAGGGTGGAGATGACGATGAAGCACCATAATTTTGGTTTTATAATTAGTTAGTATATGCTGATTGATTTATATATACTTATTCAATGTATGACATTAAAAAAATTCTAGGAAAAATCTCAAATTTTCAAATACTTTTTATAATATTTAATTTAATTTAATTTATTTTTATTTTTGGTTTTATATTTAATTTTATTTCTATTCTTATTTGAAATTTCACATTTTTGTACAAGAGATAAATAAGTGAAATGAGATGATAATAAATATATTAAAATTACAAATAATAATAATAATAAAGTTAATAACAAATAATTGAAAAGAAAAATAAGAAGACAAAAAGGGGCAAGAAATGGGGGGAAGAATAATTAAGCGAGTAATATAGATGATGATAAAATTGTCATTTCTCAGGTTCAATTTTGAAAATTTTTTTTGAATTCTAATGAGTTAATGTTAATTAAGGGTTATTTCATGTGCAACTTCCAAAAATTAGGAGTATATCGTTCATTTCAAAAAATTAGGATTATATCGTATATTTTAGTTAATTTCAAGATCGCATGTTTTCCCAATAAATCAAAGTGCAATTATTTCTTATAACCCTCCATATAAATATATAATCCATTCATATAAAAAATTAATTATTTTAACAATTTAAACACTTTTTTAATAACAATTTCTAAAAATAATCTTAAATTTTCAATTACATCTTTTATTTAAAATAACCAATCATTTTTTTGGGTAAGTATGATTATATAACTTACAATAATAGATCAATATGTACAAACCTATAAACTTAACTTGTGACTAATTTATCAATACACCTTCTCCATTTGTTATATTTCATGCCATTATGAGGTATGAAACACCTACATGACACTATAAACTTATAGCCCTAAGGATATTCTTACATGAATGAGCAATGTTCCTTAAAATAAGAGAATTTCTCTCATACCATATAGATCCTACATAAGTAACATACAAGGCACAGAGCATGGCATTCATTTCTTTTAGTTGACTCATATTTATTACTAACGTCCTCATCTCCTCTTCCAATTATCAAATGTCATCCCTTCAATTAAAAGAACAATGGATGTACATCCAAATCTCCAAGCTATAAGAGCATGCAAGAAAAGTATGGGCATGTGTTTCATCTTGTGCCTTTATACATGAGACACATTGAGTTTTGCCTAAGAGGCTCATTTGTTTGAGTCTGGTTTGGTTATCAATTTGCCTTGAATAGCCAACCACATAATGAACTGGGCATTTGGAAGCTACTAGCACGTTCCAACTAATGGTTACCACCACAAATTTTCCCCCTTTACCCGCATAAGGTCGTACACTTTATGAATGTTAGATAATCCATCATTCTTGGAGCACCTTGGCCTTTATTAGTTATTTAGGGATAAATCGCCAAAATGGTTCTAAGTTTAAGGACTTATTGCAACAACTACAAACAAAAATGAGATGAAGGGAATGTACAAATTGAATATTGTTCGAGATATATCGTATGGACCCATTTAATCCACAATAATTCATTTTTGAAACTAATGTTCTATAGAAGTTTACCGATTGCCACGTGGTTCGCAAAATTATGAAACCTGAGCCACCCTCATTAGAAGCACAAATTATTTTCCATGCAATCAAGGACTTTTTTTTAGCTATCTTACTTGACAGTCAAAGAAGCTACCTACACATTCTCTAGCTGATGAATTAATTTTTGAGGAAGAATAAAGACTTCAATCAAGTACATTTAAAACAACTAATCATTTAATAAATAAATAGTAAAATAAAAAATGATAAGGTGAGTTTTGAATTTGTTAAAGTAATTTTTTATATAAAAAATTAATATTGAAATACTTTTCTTTTTTTATAAATAGATGTAGTAGATGATTAAATTTGATATAATTGATTTTAAGTAGAGAATTAAAATAAAAGTAAGAGAGATCAGAGACTAAATAATTGGGAGATTAAATTTGGTAATGTGGATGCCTTCTTTTTTTCAAAAGTCAAGATGCCATGGCTATGTTATCTTCGTCCCAGGCCCTTTTCTTGAAATTTGTTCTCATTTCTCCATATTTCATATTATTTTATAATGCTCCAATCCAATCACTACATACCAAATCTCTAAGCTTCTCGGTGGCTCTTAGAGATGACAACTTATATGCTTATTAGTTTGCATTTGAAATAGGAAAACTTATTGCCTTTACCTATATATTTCCCATATGTTTGACAAAACTCAAATTAAAAGGTCAGATTAAAACTTATAAGTTATAAGTTACTCAAAATAATTTTTAAAACTGAATTCAATTAAAAAAACAAAATACTTAGTAACTAGAATTTTTTTTAATAAAAAAAAACTAGCTTTGATAAAAGTTAGTTTATAAACTACTCTTGTACTTATCAGACTCGTTATTATTATTATTATAAACCTATGGAAGAGATCAAAACGAGTAATTAAAGAAATCTACATGATTTTATAGTTTTAATGACTACATATTTCATTTAATTGGCAAAACATTTCATCGCTTCTTTTCTATGGCGATATATTTTTATGCATCCTTGCATGTTGTATATGTTAGTTTATTGTATGATTGAATTAATATAAGGTCTTATCAATTTTTAAATATAAAGTTAGAGTAATAAATTGATAATCTTTCTCTTAATATGAATAATAATGTTAATGGAAAATGAGCACTCCTAGAATCATATGACAATTAATAAGCACAATAAGATGTCATGACAAATAAATCTCGTTAATCCATTATTCCTACCATTTAGAAAATCATAATAAAGATAGTAGACTAATAGAGTATAAAATTATTAATTTAGCTCATATTTGAATTTACTTATCAAAAATATTTATCTAGGATTCTTTTTTATTTTTTTTAAATAGCCTAATTTATTTCAAAATAGGTAATTATTTTATATAATTAATTTTGATAAATAACTCTAAATAAACCCTTAATTTACCAACAATAGACAACATTCAAAAAATATTGGAGCCTATAGAACGATAGAATTTTAAAGTATTGTGTTTATTTTGGTAACAATTTTTTTTCTTTTACCTTTAAAAAAATGTCATTTTCCTTTTTTCCTTATATGGTTTATTATAGTGATTAAGATCCTATTATTTGTATGCTTGAAGAAGTTGTAATTATCGGTTGTTAGTTGTTGTTATCAGAGATCAATTGTTTCACTAAGTGTAGAAAGTAATTTTACTAAAAATAATATAAAATTTAGAAATTTTGTTAAAAAAAATAGTTGTTAAATCATCAAACACTTGGTCAAATATACTCAAAGTATATAGTCTCTTTTAATTCATGTATAAATTTAGTTTTGTTCTATTTCATATATAAATTACCAATCTTTCAACTTGAATTTTACTAGTCACATGACACCTAAGTTACATGACATCGAAAATATATTATTAATGAGTATTTCATATGGCTAAAGATACAAGAACTATAAAATAAATATATTTTCAAGACATTGTTTTATTTGTATGTTGTTGTGAGTTTCTATGTCATCAATTTTATGAAAATAAGAGTTAAAAGAGAATTTTTTTGGTGGTAAAATGTGTGATGATATAACATGATTGCAAAAGATCAACGGTTATTCTTTAGTTGAAAAACTTATAAAGGTTTTATCTCTAATAATAAGATAGTCTCAAAAAATTTTGGATTTTTGTACTTAAACAATAATTGGGATCTTAAAAATAATTTATTAATTAAAATATGAATACAAAATGAATGGTAATAACTCTAAAATAACCTTATGAAAGTTGAAGAAACAATTATTAAGCAAAAGGCTTGATTTTATATTAAGACACTAGATACCTGTACCGTACACTTGCAAAATCTAGTTAATTAGCCAAATTTTTAAACTTTCCAACACTTTTGCAACTAATATTGTTAATATATCTTATTTTAATAATATTATTGTTATTATTTTATAAATAAAGTATTTTATATCTTATGTATATATTAACTCTTGGTATTGTCCATGTTAAATTAGATATAATGTTTGTGTATAAATTTTATTTCATAGTGTAACACCCCAAAGTTTACCACCAAAAATTTTCATTTTACAGCGGAAACTTATAACCAAAATATAAGGTATTACCACCGTAATTGATGCAATTTTGTCTTACTATACCATCATCATATCAATCACAAGATTAAAGCCATTAAAATGTAAAGCAAGATAAATATAAAACAAAAGCAATTTTACAAATAAAAATATGAAGTTGGAGATATACTCCAAGTATAATAAAAATTATAGACAAAAAGGATACCATGGATTTGAGAGTATAAAAAGTATCTGGGTAAACCATCATCCGAATAGTATGACTCTTCTCCCAAACCCCTAGTACAAAATAATCACTCCACCTCATATGACACATCATAGGCATCAAAATTGTCCAGTTGGTCCTCAAAGACCTACATAAAAGCATAAGGGTCATTTTTTTTATGGGAATGAGTAGCACTTATTAAAAGGATAATCAGTACGCTACGTACTTAGTAAGGGGACAATATTGTCCAATTAGGGATATAGTTGAATACATGCATTCATAGTAGAGAATAAGTACACATGATAAACACATAAAATATCACAACGTAAGTATTGATCAAGACTTCTTTATTAGATATAAAAAAAAGTTCATCCTTTTAGTTACGTTGAATTCAGGCACCCTACTATTCTTAAACTAGTGAAATGGTCTAAAGAACCTCTTAGGGACAATACACACGAGTCACTATTATTATTTGGTGGAATGGACCCAACACATGTTAAGTCAAGACTCTCCTATGCCACTTTTCTTAAATTGGTGGAATGATCTAAAGTACCTCTCAGGGAAACACACTTAAGCGACTAGTATCGTCAAGTGGAACAGATCTAACACCTTGATATTGACTCACATACTCTTCTAATTTAAGTCATTAATATATTATCCATTAATTTACTTATCTCATATCATATTATCTTTCACGTTGAGTTTAGGGCCCCACTATTTTTAATCTGTTACAACGAATTGATGCAGCTTTCAGGACAAAATGCTTTTGAGCTACAACTATCGTCCACTGGAATGGAACCATAAAACACATTGGCCCAAATCATGTGATGTTTCACTTTAAATAATTAAAATCTTATTTGTTATTAATTTGAAAAGCACAAAACATATTTAAATCATGTAAAGCACATCACAAGATCTTAAGGTCGCTCTATAGGCTTAAGACCCTTATATTCCTCAGAAACCTTAATTTCACATTATAATCATAACCCCACTTATAATACCCCCAAAATTTACTACTAAAAAATTTTGTTTTATTTAACGAAATAGCAGAAGCAAATAAAACAAAACTACAAATTTTGGGGATATTACCACCACACTTAGTACTAGACCGATTTACTCCTACCGTTCCACTACCAAGTGCTAAGGCTAAAAGAATAAAATACAATTTGCTTGAAACTTAAACCATATTTAAATTAGAGTAGCGCAAATAGTTTCGTTACAAGAATAGAACCCACCATTGGTGGTTATAAGAATACAGATTTCATTTAAACCATGAATTAAAAGCGAAAGGGGTGAAACCCTAAAAGTTTTCGGATAATCCTTTCGCTCTTTTACGTTGCTCACTTGAGTAGAACCTGTTGTGGACCTGCAAGGGACACTACCCATTGAATAGGTAGGGGCCCATGAATGGAACTCTTCAGTATTATGGTACTAAGTAACCCTTTAAACTACATTGAAAAGTAGGCCCGCATGCAACACATCATGCATAAACCATATACAAATATAATAAGAAATGCATACACGACATCCACATACTTAGCAAGTCCATCATATACCCAAGCAGGAGTAGCACTGAAACCAACACATATCATATTAACAAATCATAGCGTAAAATCCATGCTTTTGGGCCTTAAGCCATTAATCAATTATTATTCAATCATCATCTCTCGAATTATATCTATGTGAGTGTGGGAACCCCACTATTATAGCTGGTGGATCGAAAACATACATGGTAAAATGCTCATGACCGCTATTATTTGCCAGTGGATTGGTCTCCAAGGCAGAAGGCTCGTGGCCACTATTATCGTCGGTGGATCAATCTAGTCCCGACTCATATGGTATTCCACTATAAGTGATTAGTATTTTCCATGATTTATTCACATCTAAGATTTGGTTTATTCAGCTCGCGACCCCCACTATTATAGCCAGTGGACCAGAATACATATATACATCTTCCAAGGCAAAACACTCCTAGGCCACTATTATATTCGGTGCACCGGTACTCATATGCATCTTCAGGGGAAAAATGCTCCTAGGCCACTATTATAATCGGTGGACCAGTACACATAATATAATCCATCTGGGCCCGGCTCAATTGTCTTTCACATTCACGATTAGTGTTTTCCCTTTTAATTAGCACAACAATTCCATTATTTCCCTTGAAGGGGAGATCAAGATCCTAGAGACACAAAGGTACACCAGTCCTACTGGTGCATACAAGCTACTCAATACCATTCAACCATCAACACAAGTACCCTGGTTGTACTGGTGCATATAAGCTACATAGCACCTTACCGACAAGGATACCTAATCCATAAGTATGCATACTTCTTAAATAGGTCTGTAGAGCTAGATAGAATAAGATGTAGGGCCTAGTTGGGGCACTAAGGCACACCAGCAAATACTAGAACAATTTTGGGCTAAACCACGTCTTTAGGATAGCGACCCCTAAAGAGCTACCATTCTCAATCTCAAGGTCTTCCACTTTAATTATTAGTGTATTAATTAAGGTGATCACGGAAAGCACAACAACCAGATACTTATTCACTTTCAATTGTTTCTGACGTCATTAGGAAATCTTAATTAATACAATTATCCAAGATAACCTAGAGGAAGCACTAAGGCCATCATTATCTCATCCAATTCCGATTTAAGATTCGTTTCCATTCGTTCACATGTTATAAGGGTTATCATATCATAATCACATTATAGCCTTAAAGTCTGGTTAGTTCACATCAAAGGATCATGACAGACATAACCCTAACATGGCCATAATTCACACCCAACGCCCAATACCATGCGTGATTAATGATTACGACACCTCCTTCTTGAATATAATAATAACACCATATCACAACCTTAATTATCCATCCAATCCTAGGTTATTCAATTTTACTTGAGTCTAATTATGAAACTCTGTTAACTCATTAATATGTTAGATACAAGTTGCTGATTTACCCCTTTCACCTCTACAAAATTACCGAAATACCTCTTGCTTGTATAATTATTAAGTCATCCCTCTTTACTAGCCAAATTACCATATTACCCTCCATGTTGCATAATTTTCAAATTGCCCCTTACTCATATTAGGTTACCAAGTTATCTTCCATACTTAATAAATCACGAACTTTACCCCCTTATACTTGTGAATTTATTAATTTACCCTTCTAGTGGATTAAATTACCGTAATACCCTTTTACTTATCTAAATTCCCAAATTGCCCTTAGGCTCATTAAGTCACCACTCACCCTTCATATTTATTTTACTTGTCAGATTTCCCATTTGGTTGGTTAGATTACCAATTTTCCTTCTTCATTATTATAATTACCAAATTGCCCTTTTAGTGGTTAAATTACCAAATTGTCCTTCTCCATTATTATAATTACCAAATTACCCTTCTCCATTATTATGATTACTAAATTGTCCTTCTTTATTATTATAATTACCAATTTTCCTTTTTAATTAGCTAAATTACCCTTTTCCATTACTATAATTACCAATTTGCCCTTTTAAATGGTTAAATTACCAATTTTTCCTTCTCCATTATTATAATTACCAAATTAACCTTTTAGTTGGCTAAGTTACCAAATTACCCTTCTTTATTATTATAATTACTATTTTGCCTTTTTAATTAAATTACTAGATTGCCCTTCTCCATTATTATAATTACCACTTTGTCCTTTTAAATGGTTAAATTACCAATTTTCCCTTCTCCATTATTATAATTACCATTCCGCCCCTCTTCATTATTATATTTATCATTTTAGCCATCTTTCTATAAATTAATAAAATACCCTTCCTTTACACCAATTTACCATTTCACCATTCTACTTTATTAAATTACCATTTTACCCTTCTTCTTTATTAAATTACCAAAATGCCCTTCTTTTACACCAAATTACCATTTTGCCCTTCTACTTTATTAAATTGCCATTTTACCCTTCTACTTCATTAAATTACCAAAATTCCCTTCCTTTACACCAAATTGCCATTTTACCCTTTTACTTTATTAGATTACCATTTTATCCCCTTTACTTACAAAATTACCATATTACCCATTCCATTATATTTAATTCACCAGAACACTTTCTTACACCCAAAAATTTTCAAGTTATCATCTCTCTATGTTAAATTACTAAAATTCCCTTCTTACTTGTCCATTTTCCATTTTTCCCCTTTTACTCGTATAATTTACCATTTTGTCCGTATAACACCACTTTTACTAAAATACCCGCACTATATAAAATATTAATATTAATGCTCCATACCCATCATCCAACTCCACCAACTATTATTATTTATCATAATACTCATTAGCACCCACACTTATTTAGGCCACACTCTTACATAAGAAATATTACTAAAATGTCCTTAGGGCCCATAATAACAGTATTTATGTATCAATGGCCACATTAACATAACATATCATAGATAAGCACTTAACATTTTTATTAACAATAAAGCTCCTTCCTTAAGTATTATTTCTACACATGACACATAAATTAGCATGCTTTCCTTTTTATCAATCAATACAAGCAATTAAATACATTATACTTAACAACATATATCATGCATATAAACATATTAAAAATCCTAATATGCTAGCATATGTTTATCCATACGTTTAAGTTAGGTTTAACAATTACCTTATTTTTTGCAAAAATCAAACCTTACCAGTGCCTTGGTTAAAGATTCAAGCTTTGATTAGCAAAATCAATACCTAAAAATAATACCTATAATTATCATATTAGAAGGTAGAAAATCCAAGGAATAAATTTTATAAAAACTTAACTAATGATATATAAAAACCTAATTAATGACATACTTTACTTAACCATTAATATACCTCAAAAATTACACCAAACAACTTCCAAAACAATGTGGAACTCATCTTGCATAAGCAGTGTGAGCCACATGCAGATTAGAAGGGGGAAAGGGTCAAAGGAAGGGAGGTGGAGGGAAAATGGGGGGTTGGTTCGATTAGGGTCTTAAGGGCTAAGAGGAGGGCAGGTGGAGGGGAGTTAGGTAAGGGATGGGTGCAAGGGTGGAGTGGGGGTGTAGGTGGTGGTCGGAAATGGGTGATCAACGGCTAAGGGTGGTGGAGGCAGCAGGTGTAGGGCTGCTAAGTGGGATGTAGGAGTAGTAGAGGAGAAGAAGGAAGGCAAATTGAGGAGGAAAAAGAAGGGTTGTAGGGCTAGTTTTTGGCCAAAGGAGGTAAGGGGGTGGTAGGGGAGGTTGTAGGGAGTGGGTTGGTGGCTTGGGAGGCAGCGGAACGGTGGCGAATGGAGGAGGAGTAGGGTAAAGGCCGAGAAGGAGGAAAATAAAAGAAGAGGAAGAAGGGGGTTATAGGGGCTCGAGGGGGTGGATTAGTGGTGCAGGGTGGTAGTAGGGGTGGTAAGAGGTGGTATAGGCAATTAGTAGGGCGGTGGTAGTGGCAGAATAGGGTGGCGGAGCAAAACAGGAGAAGGAAGGGAGAAAAGGGGGACAGGAGAGGGAAAGAAGGGGCTTGAATGGGGCAGGATGAAGCATGAGGGAAGAAGAAAAAGGAGAGGGAGAAGAAGGGAGGTAGGTGTGGCCAGTCGGGGTAGGCTGTAGGTGGTAGGGGTGTCAGGGTTGTAGAGAGAGGGAAGGGAAAGAAGAGAAAAAAATAGGCATGCGGGGAGGATTTGAAGGAGTTGGGTTGGTTCGAAAATGGGAAGAAAAGGACGAGGGAGAGAGGGCAGAGTTGTAGGGAGGTAGGTGGTGGCAGGGAGGAGCTACAGGGTAGCAGGAATGGCATGCTCGGTGGTTAGGGAAGGATGAAGAAGAAGATAAGAGGAAGAAAGAAGGAAAGAAGGAAGCTGCCAAGCGGGCAGAAAAGAGAGAACAGGTTAGCCCGTGCACGAGGGAGGGGGAGAAAAAAAGAAGGGAGTTGGGATGGGTTAGGCGGTTGGCGCAGGAGAGGGAGGAGATGGGTCAGCAGCCTAGAGGGCGGGGAGAAGGCCACTGGCCTGGTGGCCCGAAGAACAAAAAAAAAGATAAGGAAAAAGAAAGGAAAAGAAAAAAAAGGAGGAAAAGGAGAAAGAAAAAGGAAAAGGAAAAAAGGAAAATGGGGAAAAAATAAAATAAAATTATTTTTAAAATAATAGAATTTAATATTTTTGATAGATAAATTAATTTAATTTACTATAATTTAATATATTAGTTTAAAAAGGTTAATTTTAGAAAAATATTGGTTTGAAAAATTATTTAAATAAAATGAGTATGATAAAATAAAAAAAAATATTTATTTTAATTTATTAAATATTCATATCCAATTTTATATACTAAAAACTCCATAAAATAATTAAATTAAATAAATTTCAAAGCTAATTTATGCTAAATAAAATCTATTTATTAAATTATAGGTTTTTTAATTTTTGGGGTATTGCACCACTTATATTAATCTTTTACCCACCAAACTTAGTAAATCCATCTAAAATACTATTATTATCAATATACTCAAAGTTCAAGGCCTAACTCTATGGTCTTGCACTTGCAATAATAACCATATATCAAGAAGAGTCACTATTCCTAGGACTTATAAACCCTAATTTAACAAGTACATCATAACTTTTCGTGTAGGAATCCTACCATCATCATATTCAATACGCATTCCCAAAACACTAATATTAACAACTTATTCAAATTTTGTGGTCTAACTTTACTACTTTACACATATGATAACAGTCTTCTTGTTTTAGGGTTACTATTCCCAAATCAATCCATTTTCATACTTTATTAGACTTAGACCATTAACAAATACTATAAACTCTTCATATAAATTCCTTAACACATTTTAGATGATATAACACATTAAGATACCATTATTCCCATATTAAAATCATATTAATCAAAATACCTTTACCACTAACAAAACCCTTATTTCGTGTAAATCTTACATATAGTGGTAACATTATTTCCAATTCCTCCATTTATCTCCATATGCCTTATTATACTCATGTCATAATCATCATAACTTAATAAACCCATATTACTCCCATATATCACCTCGAGGATTTTTCCACATAGAATAACAATATCTCATAATCTCCATTTGCTTATTTTCTATCATATAATATTATCCTCATATCATAGCATTAATAATCACATGTTTAATCAAATGATAACAATAACATTGTACAACACAAAATCATCCATAGCACTCAATGAAAAAAATCCTAGACTACAACAAGTTTTCTTATGAAAACAACTCTGGTCTCTAAACATGCTTATCCTATCCTGTCTCTTCTAAAACCTCCATATTGTCACCTAAGAAACCGAAAAAAACACCATTAGTATTGAACATCGTATTTAATGAGGTCATAAGGTCATGGAAGGACAAAAGAATGAAGGAAAATAGAAACAAACCAAATAAGTGCTTTGGGGACAACTAAAAACTTGCGCAACCAAGAGAGGAGGAACGGCAAGGTGCCAAGCCAAAATGGTTGTAGCAAAGGCACAAACAGTCATTGCTTTGTGGTATGTACCAATGGTATTGTCTAAAGAAGGGGGAGGGTTACGATGGATGTAACCGAAGGTGGAGGGTGTGGTGTGGTTGGTTTAGTCGAAGGGTGATGGTGTGGTGTGGCTGTTGTTGTTATAACCAAGGGAAGAGAATAAAGAGGAGATTTGCGGTGTGTTTAGCCTAAGGTGGAGTGTGGGATGTAGTTGGTGTGGCCGAATGGTGGGAATGGTGTTTGGTTGTTGGTGTAACACCCCCAAAATTCACTACTGAAAAATTTCTTTTTATTAAAAGAATTAGTAGAAGGGAAATAATAAAACTGTGAATTCGGGGGATATTACCGCCACACTTAGTACCAGACCAGTTCACTCCTACCGTTCTAGTACCAAGTGATAAGGCTGAAAGAGTAAAATACAATTTACGAGAAACTCAAACCATATTTAAATCAAAGTAGTGTAAATAACACTTTACAAGAATGAAATCCACTAGTGGTGGTCACAAGAGCAAGGACCACATTTAAACTCGGGTTTAAAACAAAAAGAGTACAAACCTAGAACTTTTCGGATAGTTCCTTACGCTCTTTCTCGTTGCCCACTTATAGCACCTGAAAATGGACCTGCAAGGGACACTGCCCATTGAATAGGCAGGGGCCCCACGAATAGAACCCTTTAGTACTAAGGTACTGAGTAACCCTTTAAAGCACATTGAAAAAGTAGGCCCGCAATGCAAAACATGATACAACACTATATACGTATATAATGAGAGGTGTTGATACATAACATTCACATACATAACAAGTCCGTCAAATGTTAATAGGTCAAAACGCACAATCAATACTTCTTGGCCTTAAGCCATTAGTCCATCATTATTTAATCATCTCTCGGATTATATATCAATGTGAGTGCGGGAATCCCACTATTATAGCCAGTGGACCGAAGTACATATAGGTTAGAACGCTCCTGACCACTATTATTGCTGGTAGACCGGTCTCCATGGCAGAACGCTCATAGCCACTATTATTCATCGGTGGACCGGTCTAGCCCCGAGTCATATGGTATTCCACTATAAGTGATTAGTATTTTCCATGATTTATTCACAACCATAATGGATTTATTAAGCTCGGGATCCCCCACTATTATAGTCGGTGGATTGGAATACATATAAACATCATCTAGGGCAACACGCTCCTAGCCACTATTATATCCAGTGGACCGGTACTCATAAACATCCTCGCACTCCTAGGATACTATTATATCTGATGGACCGGTACTTATAAACATCTTATAGGGCAAAACACTCCTGGGCCACTATTATATCCGGTGGACCAGTACTCATAATCATAATTCAGTTGGGCATGACTCATTAGTCTTTCACTTTTATGATTAGTGTTTTCCCTTTTTAATCATCACAACAATTCCATTATTTACCTCGAAGGGGAGATCAAGATCCCGAAGACACAAAGGTACACCAGTCGTACTGGTGCATACAAGCTACTCTGTACCCTTCAACCATCAACCTAGAGACGCAAAGGTACCCTGGTCGTATTGGTGCATACAAGCTACACAGTACCCTACCGATGAGGAAACCTAATCCATAAGTATGCATACCCCCTAAGTAGGCCCGTAGAGCTAGATAGAGTAAGATGTAGGGCCTGACTGGGGCACTAAGGCACACCAACAAATACCAGAATAACCATGGGTTAAGCCATATCTTTAGGGTAGCGACCCCTAAAAAGTCACCATTCTCGATCTCTAGGTCTTCCACTTTAAGTATTAATGTCTTAATTAAGATGATTACGAAAAGCACAACAATCGGATACTTATTCACTTTGAATCGTTCTGATATCATTAGGTATTCCTTATTCATAAGGTTATCCAAGATAACATTGAGGAATCATTAAGGCCATCATAATCTCATCCAATTCCGATTTAGGATTCATTCTTGTGATACTTACTAATTATCAAATACCATTATCTTACTATTCAGTGTTACTTAAGTCTTATTATGAAACTCTGTTATCCCAATGATATATTAAATACGGGTTATTGATTTACCCATTACTTGTATAATTATTTAGTTATCCCTTCTCTACTTGCCAATTTACCATATTACCCTTCATGTTGCATAATTACTAAATTACCCCTTGCTCGGTTTAGGTTGCCAAGTTATCTCCCACACTTATTAGG
This sequence comes from Tamarix austromongolica, assembly GCA_039764185.1. Taxonomy (NCBI): domain Eukaryota; kingdom Viridiplantae; phylum Streptophyta; class Magnoliopsida; order Caryophyllales; family Tamaricaceae; genus Tamarix; species Tamarix austromongolica. Next base: position 72,145,550 of record CM077816.1, on the reverse strand, counting down.
TCACCAATCACCCTTCATAATTGTTACACTTATTATATTTCCATTTGGTTGATTAGATTACCAAATTTCCCTTCTCATTTGTTATAATTACCAAATTACCCTTCTCCATTATCATGATTACCAAATTGCCCTTCTCCATTATCATAATTACCAAACTACCCTTTAGTTGGTTAAATTACCAATTTTCCCTTCTCCATGATCATAATTACCAAATTACCCTTTAGATGATTAGATTACCAAATTGCCCTTCTCCATTACCATAATTACCAAATTGCTTTCTCTGGTATCATAATTAAAGAATTGCCCTTCTCCATTATCATTATTACTAAATTACCCTTTAGTTGGTTAAATTACCAAATTATCCTTCTCGATTATTATAATGACCAAATTGCCCTTCTCTATCATCATCATTACCAAATTACCCTTCGCCATTATGATAATTACCATAATACCCTTTTACTTACAAAATTAGCATATTGCCCTTTACTTAACAAATTACCATAATACCATTTCACTTACAAATTACCATTTTACCATTTACCTCTAAAATTATCATAATACCCTTTTACTTATAAAATTACCATTTTTCCCTTTGCTTCTAAAATTACCATTTTATCCTTTTACTTACAACTTATCATTTTATCCTTGTACTTACAAAATTACCATTTTCTCCTTTATTGCACCACTTTTATTAAATTATCATCACTACATGAATATTAATATTAATACTCCATTCTCATCATCTAATTCCACCAACTATTATATTCCAACATAATACTAATCAACACCCACACATATTAGACCACACTCTTGCACAAGACATATTACTAAAATGCCCCTAGGGCTCATAATAATATTATTCATGCATCAATGGTCATAATAACATAATAAAACATGGATAAGTACTTAACATTTTCTTGAATAACAAATCTCCTTCCTTAAGAACTATTTCCACTCATGGCATATATAAATCAATATAAGCAACTACATACATTATATTTAATAACATATATCATGCATAATAACATATTAAAACCCTAATGTGCTAGCATAAATTTATCCATGAGTTTAAGTGGGGTTTAACGATTACCTTAATTCCCACAAAAATCGAACCTTACTGATATTTTGGTTAAAGATTCAAGCTTTGATTAGTAAAACCAATACCTAAAAATAATATCAATACTTATCATATTAGAAATGAGAAAACCAAAGCAGAAGACTTTATAAAACTTAATTAATGAAATACTTAACTTAAATATTATTATACCTTAAAATTCATTAACCAAATTTGACCAAGAAATGTAGTAACTCATGCTGCTCATGCAGCATGAGCTGCATGCAAAGCAGGGGAGAAAAGGGGTCGAAGGTAGCATGAAAGGAAGAATGGGGGATAATTTTAGGTTAGGGTTTTGGGGATAGGAAAGAGGGCAAGTGGGGGAGGATTTAGGGAAAGGGAAGGGTGCAAGGGTGGAGAGGGTGTGTAGGTGGTGGTTAGGGATAGGTTGCCAGTGGAGGCGGCGACAGCGAGGCTACGAAGGTGGCTGCCGAGATGGAGGTGGCAGAGAAGGAAGGAAAAGGGAGGAGGAAAAAGAGGGGGTGAGGGGGTTTGTTTCGGCCATGGAAGGTGTGGGAGTGGTAGGGGAGATTGTAGGTAGGGGTTTGGCGGTAGAGGTGGCGGAACGGCGGCTGAAGGAGGAGGTGCAAGGTGGCTACGAAGAAGGAAGAAAAAGAAGATGAGAGAAAGGAGGTCAATTGCAGGGTGGCTTGAGGGGTGGTGTGGTGGTGTAGGGATGAGGTAGAGGGTGGTAGGAGGCGGTGTAGGTGGCTGGTGAGGCGGAGGAAGCAGCATAGGGGGCGGTGGTGCAAAAATAGGGGGAGAGGATGAAAAAGAAGATATGGAGAGGAGGAGATCAAGGGAGGGTAAAGAAGCTCGAGAATAGGGCAAGAAGGAGCCGTTGAGGGGAATAAAAAGGAGAGGAAGAAGAGGGGGTAGGTGGCTCGGTCGGGTGGCAACAGGGTGGCAGGGAGAGGGAAGGGGAAGAAGGGGAAAGAAAGAGGCATGTATGGTTGGGGTGTAGGGTTGGTTTAGGTCCCAAAAGGGAAGAAAAGGACAGGGGGAGAGGGAGAGAGGGAGAGTGGTAGGGAGGTAGGTGGTTGTCGGGGTGGTGGCAGTTGTGGGGCGTGGCTCATGGTCAAGCATGGTGATGAAAGGAAAGGAAGAAGAAGGGAGAAGAGAAGGGGCAGGCCGGGCGATAGAAAAAGAAAGGGGAAGGAGTGGGTTGGCCTGGTTCGGGAGAAAGGAAAGAAAGAAAAACGGCTGGGCTGGGCTTATCGGAAAGAGAAGGAAGGAAAAGAAAAGAAGGGTGGGGTGTGTGATGTGCGCGGGAGAAGGAGAGGAGGAAAGGAATTGATCTAGTGGCCCATGCACGAGGAGAGGGAGGGCAAGCCTGCTTGGCGGCCCAAAGGAAAGAAAAAGGAAAAAGAAAGAAAGGAGAATAATTAGAAAAAAGGAGAAAGAAAAGGAAAAAGAAAAAAAGGAAAAAGAAAAAATAGGGAAAATAAAATAATTTAATTTATAAAATAATAGAAGGTAGCATTTTTGGTAGATAAATAAATTTAATATAATTTAATATATGGGTTAAAAAGATTAATTTTAGGAAAAATATTGATTTGGGAATTTATTCAAATAAAATGAGTATGATAAATAATAAAATATTTATTTTAATTTATTAAATATTCCTATCCAATTTTATATACTCAAAAATCCATAAAATAATTAAATTAAATAATTTTAAAGGCTAATTTATCCCAAATAAAAGCTAGTTATTTATTTTTAGGGGATTACAGTTGATGCTAGAGCCAAGGAAGAAAATGATTAGGGGAGTTTTGGTGTGTTTGGCTGATGAATTGGGGTAGGAATGATGGGTTTGGGCAATGTTGTGGGTGAGGGAAAGGAAAAGGTGACCGAAGGTGGTGGAGGTGCTTTGGTTGGGCTCATCAATGGTCGGCTTTTAGGGTTGTTTTGGTGATGGCATGGAGGGGAAGAATATGATGCTTTGGTGGTGAGGTGTCGGTAGAAAGAAACATAGGGGAAGGAGAAGATTGGCTCGGTGCATGTGTTGTGTGTGTGAGAGAGTGTGAGCATGTGTGCGTGTTGGAGGAGAGAGGGTATGATTGGAAATTGGTAAGGACATGCCGATTAACACATGTAAGGCATGGGAGGAGTGAAGGGTTTGACTTGAGAATGGATGGGTCGTAGTAGGGGTAAGGTCTGGGCAGGGGGATTTAGGGAAATGGTTTCAACAGGCATGGGGGGAAAAGAAAAAAAAGATTAATATAATGGGATAAATTAATTATCGACCTTTCGGTTTTAGGTTTAGGTTGAGAAAACAAATATTCTTAACCCAACATAAATTTTAGGATTAGGAAAAGATTTAGGATTGGAGAGTTAGGGTAGAATAGAAATATAAATTTTTAGATGTTAAAGTTAGGTTACAAAATTAATTATTTGAGGTTAGAATTAGCTACAATTTGGGGTATGACACACATGGTAATATGTTAGTAATGAAGTCTAACCTTAATCTCTCTATCTAATCCTTCATGATATAATTAGAATTAAGTATGGATGCAAGAATGTGTGTATCATGCGATAATGAAATAAATAATAATAATAATAATAATAGTAATAATAAATTATTTATTTAATTTATTTTTTTTCAAATTTATACTTTTGAAATAAGGAGGAAAAAGTAAAGAGTTGGTTATAATAACCAACCCCGCCTTCTTTTTCATGTAAGAAATAAAAGAGCACTACATGTGTTGGACATTTGGTTCTTGCATGAAATGGTTAGTCCCATACATTCACACATAGACTCATACGAGTATATTAGAGAGAAGTAGGGGGTATTTTTTCCATTATTTTGTTATTTCTATGTGAAATCAAAGATGAAAAAGAAAAATAAAGAAGGCCCCTATTCCCATTCATTAGAAGAAACATATATTATTAGGTTTAAGAAAAGAGGGAGTGAAACTGACAAAATGTGATTGATTTCTTTATCAATTACATTTTTGGTGAAATCAATTTCATCAATAGCTGGAGGTACATATCTAACGATCTTCAAAAATTATTATATAGTTAAAATTTGTATAGTAGAGTACATGTATCATGCATTAGGATTTCACACGTTTTTCATTGAATTGTACATATTAATTGATGATTATAATTCATGCCGTAAATTCCATCTCACATTTAGTATCAGGGCCTTAATAACCTATGTGTTTGACGGATTTGATTTTTTTTATATATGTATGTTTGTAGTTTGGAAAAAGGGAGAAAATGTTCTTCACTGAGAAGAAACACGATCTGTATTTCTTAACCTGGGGGATCATGTTTTATATCTAACTCTCAAACTTGTTTCCTGATGAAGAAACAAATTCCATGTTTATAAAACATGGGAGAAGAGGGTTGTTTTTTTTTCCCAAAATCTCGATAATATTTGGAATTAAGACAAATAAGGGCATGTTTTATAAACACAGATGCCTCGTGTTTTTCAACACGATCGTGTTGCTCAATATGGGTAATCTATGTTGATAGAGTTTATATTATATTGTTATTGTAATCCCCCGAAAATTTTAAAAGCCTATAATTTATTAAATTACTCTTATTAGGGATAATTTAACTCTTAAACTTATTTACTTTAATTACGTTAAGGATTTTGCCTTTTAAATTTATTTAACTTAATTATTTTGTGGGTTTTAAGTATACCAAATTAGATGTGAGTGTTTAATAAATTAAAATAAATAGATTGCTATTTTATCATACTCATTTTTAGTTAAATAAGATTCAAACCAATACTTTTCTAAAAGCTACCTCTTTAAACTAATATAATAAGATAAATTACTAAAATTTTAATTATCTACCAAAAATACTAGGACTCACCCCATAATTCATTTTAATTATTTTCCTTAATCTTTTTTTTTCTCTCCCTTATTTTCCTTTTTCTCCTTTTTTCCCTCCCCCTCTCCTTTCTCCCTTCTCTCCCCCATTTCCCCCGACTGGGCCAGCCCACCGGCCCAAGTTGGCTCTCTCCCTCCCCCTCGTCTCGCACGCAGGCCTGCCCTGCCTCTCCTTCGCCCGAACCGCCCGGCCGGTTCTTTTTCTTTTCTCGCCTGGACCGACCGGTCAAGCCCCTTTCCCCTCTTCTTCTTCCCCGCGCCCCGCTGCAAATCACCGCCCTCCTGCGCCGACAACCCTTCTGCGCCGACAACTCCTCTACGCCGCCTGCACACCTTCTCCCTCTCTTCTGCACCGCCCGCCTGTCCCTCCTCGACCGACCGACCATCCCCACACCTCACACAGGTCTGCCACCACCCCCTTCCTTTTTCCTGACCGAGCCACAGGTCTGCCATGGCAGACCCGCGTCGGCCTACCACCGACGGTCGGCGTGCCAAACTTTCCGTCTGCTCGCACCTTTCTCTGCCCCCCCTCTCGATCCTCCCCCATTTCGAGCTTATAAATACCCCACGAGCCTAGCATCAGACTCTTTCGAAACCCCAGCCCAGAAAATCACCCTTGCGCCATCCCCGTTTCAGACAGCCACCCCGTCGTCGCCGCCCGATCCACCCACGAAATCCTCCCTTGCATCACCCTCCACCAACCTAGGCCTCCCTCACCCCTCGGTTTTCTCTGCACGAGCCACCCCGACCGTGCAAAGAGCTCTTCCCGATCAGCACTACTTCGAGCCCCGCCGCCCTTCTCACCACCGCCCACCGCCGGTGCCGCCACTTCCAGCACCCCCTCTGCCTTCTAAAACCACCAGGGGAGCTTCCTCTACCTCCCTATATCTTCTTTTTCCCCTGCCACCCTCTCCTCTTCCCTTCTCCTCCCTCCACCACTTCTCCACCTCTCTTCTCCCCCATCACCGCCGCCGCCGTCGTGCACTGTGCGCCGCCGCCTGTGCCACCAACACCCCTAGGTGGTCCTCTAAACTCCCCAACCCCTAAACCCTTGTTATACAAATGCTAGATATTTTTAGTAGTATTATTAATATTATTCTTAATGTTATAATTATTATTATTAATATTATTATTTAACCTAACCTTGAAATAATTATAACTGTTATTATTACTATTATTAATGACCTATAACTATAGTATTATTATTTTAACATCATTATTGTTATTATTACTAGTATATATTACTATTATCATTATTATTATGGTTATTATTATTATTATTATTTTAGTTCCTTGTCACCATTAGTAATATTATTTTAGCCCTAACGGTAAGTTGTGGTAGGGGTAAAGTAGGAAGGCTAGTCAATTTGGTTAGGGGGAAGCTAATCCATAGTCCTTCCCTCTTATAGGCGAATCAAGTCAAAATCCGGAGGAGGCGTAGGAACGTGCTCCAAGACCGGTGTCGTATTAGGTAAGGATGTGGCTAAGGTTCTTACGTGTTATATGACTTGTATGCCTTGGGTGCCTTATATATATATATATATCATGTCCTGTTGTGTATCACATGATTATCCTTAACGTGTTTTGTGCGTAGCGCAGCTTGGAGTTAAGGTACGTGGTATGTGTTTTCTCATGACATGAATGTGATATCCATACGTGGTGATTATGATGTGCTGTGGCATGATTTTAACCCTCTAGGACATGCATGTTAGGGTAATTATTATTATGACATGGAGATGAAAAGATAAAAGAAATAAATGGGAAGTGAGTTGCTAAAAGGGGGGTACGAGGTTGACCAAAAGGAATAAGAGATGAGAACCATGCATGGGAATTTTAGGGTTTGCATGGGAACTTTGAGAGTTTGCATGGGTTGGATAAAGCTTGCATGGGGATGATCGTTACGTGAGAAAAGTTGTATTAAGGTGTAAATAAGCTAAAGGGAGAGTTGTGGAGTGTTTGGAGACTTGAGATGAAAAATAACACGTAGGTTGCTGTAAGGGTGTATAAGGGACCCGATTAGGGTTTTGGGAGAAAGTAGTACTCTAGGAAATGTGGAAGTAAGAATGATTAAGGGAGAGTGGAGTATGAGTTAAGAGTGGGAATTGTTGTATAAGGGGTGATTATGGGTGTCATGGGAGAGAAGAGATATTGGGTGAAAAGGAGAGGGGTTACTTGTGGGAGAAGAAAGGTGCTAGGGTTGAAGTGGCCAACTAGGGTTTTTCGGTCACGTGTGAAATCGAGGGGTAAAGTGATATGATTTGGGATTGGATCTAAATGAGATGAGGAGTGGGACGATAAATGGAGTAATGGTAGTGTAAGGGAGAGAAAGTTGGGCCACATAGGTCCAATTAGGGTTTTCAAGGGAAAACCCTAGAGGGAGATAGCTTGTGGAGTGGATGTCATGAGGTGTTGGGCCTTAACCCACACCCTTAAGAGTTGGTCTTCATTATGTGTAAGAGTAAAAAGGGGAGTGGATAACGAGGTGTGATAAGGGGCGCAAGTGTCCCAAGATATGGGACGGGCCCTCCTGGGAGGATAAGTGTGGATAAAGTTAGCCATGCATGTCAAGGGTAAACTACCTTCAAATAAGATATGTTAAGATACTAATTACTTAAAGAGGAAGATGTTGAGCCGGACCCAGACCGGTCCACCGGCGAATAATAGCGGTTAGGGCCGGGGTTCCCTACATGACCGGTCCACCGGCTATAATAGTGGCCAGGCGCGTTTTGCCCTGCATGATTTCCGGTCCACCGACTATAATAGTGGGGGATTCCGTGCTCAACAAACCAAACGTAATAATGATAAGACATGGGAAAGACACAAAGTAATTACAGTGAAACGTCATGTGAGTCGGGGCCATACCGGTCCACCGGCGAATAATAGTGGTCAGGAGCGTTTTGCCCTGCATGTCCGGTCCACCGGCTATAATAGTGGCCAGGCGCGTTTTGCCCTGCACGACCGGTCCACCGGCTATAATAGTGGGGTTTTCGCACTCACATGAATTGATAAAGACTATGCTGTGAATCGACTATATTTACCAGAGATTTAAAGAATAAGACTATCCGGACTGTAGCTGGCCTATCATCTATTTTTACTACTTATCGCTCACGTGATTTGCCATGAATACTGTGTTGTGTGCTTTGTATGTTGGCCTTATCGCATCTGTTCCCTTACTCAGTACGTAGCGTACTGACCACCCGTTTCATGGGTGCTGCTCATTCCCACGAGCAGAGGACCCACCTGAGTTTGTGCAGGTAGGAGACGATATCTTCGATGCCTACGACTCTTACGAGGCATCGGGCAGGGCTGAGAGTGGAGCCTAGACTTGGCCTGGGGACCGAGAGCGACATGGCCGGACTCCCCTTTTCGTTTTGTTTTACCCTGTATCATTTTATGTTAGTTCTGTTTTGTCGTACGATACTTTTTATTCCTTGAGAACCTGGTTTATGTACCCCTTTGGCTTGTAAACCTTTTTATGCGTACTCTAAATTTTATATTGTGAACTATTTAACTTCCTTACAAATCCTTGTTTTAAGTATTAGCTTTTGTCTGATGGTAATCTGTTTTAGCCTTAGCACTCGGTACTGGAACGGTAGGAGTGAACCGGTCTGGTACTGAGTGTGGCGGTAACATTCCCCATAATTCACGGTTTTCTTATTTCGCTTCTGTTAAATTCTTTCCTTTAAAATGAAATTTTTCAGTAGTGAATTTTGGGGGTGTTACAGTTATACTTTATCTTATGGTTATGTTTCCATGCATATTAATTCCGTGATTGGAAATTTTTTTATTACATAAAGTGTGTATCATGTGTGATTAGCATGATTAAAGTTATTAGGACTTAGCCACAACAATCCTAATCATGGACAATCATGCATTTATTTGTTTCTTTGATCACATATAAGTTACATGATACTAGTTGTGATGTATTACATATATATATTGGGTGTTGTCTCACAATGACCATTCATTAGTATATGCAAAGTATATTGGATTAGAATATTAAGTTAGCATTCTCAATTTTCCCATAGGGATTAAGGGTTATGAGATGACTTAATAGTTTTAATATTTAGATGCATAAGTCTATTTGAATTAAATACAAAACCCACAGGTAGATTTAATGTCTTTCATTACATGCTAGTTGTGTTTTGACATTCTATACATTGGTATAACATGTATATAGATGTTTTAGCTTCAAATTGATCATAAGCATGTATGTGTCTTTATATTTTGCTATAAAATGTCCTAGTTTGTACTAGATATATGATCTTAATATTGAGGTCCCTGAGTTGAAAGGGGACAACTAAAAAGTTTGGAAGGAGATAATTATCTTAAAGCTTAGTTGTTATGGCATAGATGAGGCTATTGAGTATCCCAAGCGTGTGATAACTAAATAAAGCACTAATGAGGAAAAGACTGCACATGAGCGATGGGTGAAAGCCAATCACATAAGTTGAATATACATAAAAACTATGATGCCTTCTTCCATTATAAGCTCAATTGATCATAATCAAGATGTCAATGACCTGATAAGAGTCATCGATAAGAAATTCATCCATTTGGGCAATACCTTATCTAGTACATTGATAATGAAGTTTTCATCCATGAAGCTCACTACTATCAAGGATGTGTGTGAGTACATTATGAAGATGAGGGACTTAGCATCAAAACTAAAGTTTCTAGAGGTTGACATGTATAATGCTTTCCTAGTTTACTTCATCTTGAATACACTCCCAAATAAATATACACCATTCAAAGACACCTCTCATACACAAAGGGAAAAATGGTCAATTAATGAATTAATGACCATGTGTGTGCAAGAGGATGAATGGATTTTGATGGATAATGGGGAGACTATCATGATCGATGCTAACCAAGGATAAGGAAAGGAAGAATAAAGCATTCCAAAAGGATAAAGGCAAAGTACCAACTTAGGGTAAAATAAAGAAGCAATCTAAGTATTTCTTTTGTAAAAAGAATGAACACATGAAGAAGGATTGTGCTAAGTACAAATCCTGGATTATCAAAAAAGGTAATTTAATCTCTTTGGTACGTTTTGAATCTCATACAGTATATACAAAGCATAAAACTTGGTGGATTGATTTAGGTTCTACAACCCATGTTTGTAATTCCTTGCATGTTATAGCAAGGGCGAGGGAACCGGTGAGCAATGAAAAAAGTATATATACCAATAGTAAGATACGTTCAATTGTTCATTGAATAAACTCATATAGGCTATCTCTCTCTAGTGGTCATTTATTAATTTTAGAAAAGAATATGTATGTTTCAAGTTTCGGTAAAATACTTGATTTATATTTTAAGACTTATACCGTTTAGATACTCATTTTTTTTCAAAGATAATTCAATTACTTTATTTTATGAAATAAATTGTGTTGGGTATGGTGCATTATCTAAAGGTCTTTACTATATTAATTTAATGCATGATAATTTGAATGTTACAATGAATTTAGATATTGGTTCAAAAATATGTATTATGAATGAGGACTCATCAATACTTTGGAACAAAAGGTTGGGTCACATCTCCATTGAGAGAATAATGAGATTGGTAAATGATGGTAAAATACCCTATTTCTAGAAACTCTAATTATAACCGGTAATTATGTGTATTAGATGTAATACTTTTTTTAGGATAATTGGTGATAAATATATAGGTAATATGTGTAATATTATTATTACTTATTAGATATAGAATTTAATTAGGTTAAAATATACTAGAAGTTGCGTATTAAATTTTTAAACTTAGGTTAGGTCTTAACTAGTATCTGTTCATCAAATAAACCTAACTTAGTAGCCTGATTAATTTTACCCAAATATTTTAACCTAATTCTTCACCTAAAATTTACCCTAACCTATCCCCCAAATCAGTGCTAGAAATTTCCTTACCACTACCCTATCCCCTCTACCTCAACATCTTCACCCTACGAACCATCACCCTACACTATTTGGACCATACCTCCCCTCTCCCCTATGTTGTCCTCTCCTTGTTTTGCTCCTCTTTTCCTTAAATGCCATCCTTTAGTTAATCACTTCTCCTTTCCCTCCTATGTTGCACTAAAGCCTTGAGAAAACCTGCAACCCTCTGCTTTTCCCGAGCTCCCTCACGCACCAAATTTTCCTCACCATTCTTCCCCGTCATTTTCTCATTCCACCACCATTTTTATTTGCTACAACACAACCCCCATCAGCCTCCTTACCTTGCCATTGTCCACCATCACCAATCCTCCACACCCTACATTGGTAGCCCTCGCCAAAGCCTCCCCTTCAACCATGCACAAATTCTTGGAAACCACCCTCTCCCTTGTGCTACTTCTCCCCTTCCTTTATCTTCAGCTCTCCCTATATAATCAACCACCACACCACCGGATAACCTTTCCATTCCACTCCTTTTACCTTTGGAAATTCCTTCTAAAACAACCCCAACCTACAGCAACCCACCAAAGCTTATTTCTTCTACCTGCAGTCATTTTGGCTGAAAATCCTACCTTCGTGCTGCACCTTTTCCCACCAAAGCCTTCTCCTATTTTTTGACCTTGTGGTGCCACCTTTTATTCTTCCTTTTCTACACCTTTTCTGTTGTTCATGGACTCCCTAACACCAGCCATTCTTCTCGTTCGTGACTTCCTAACACCGACCAAGACAATCAAGCTCATCCTTACCTTCTCAGCCAAAAGCTTCCTCCTTTGGTGCTAAGTTTTTCTTTGGCTTTCCCTTGCTTTGTTTGATCGATTAGTGAGCCTTAAATTATTTTAGTGATTTTTGGATTCTTGTTGTGTAATCTTATATGCTAAAACATATGTGTTTGGATGTTAAATTCATTAGTAATTCTTGAGGACTTTGAAGAAGACTTCTTTTTTTGTAAGCTTAATGGGTTTAATTTAATCTTGATTCCACAAAAGTATGTAATTGAGATTAATTAGGCATGATCTTTAGACATCAAAAGAGGATTTAGATTAATTTAGGCTAACACACCCTTTTTTAGTTTAAACCAATACCAAGAGCTGAAATAAGTTATCATTAAGTACCAAAGTTGTGGTGAAAATCCAATCCTATCCTTTCATCATATTGAATTCCACCCGATTACTTATTTATTTTATTTTTCTTATTTAATATTACAAGTTTACTTGCTCATTGATTTAGTTAGTTGAAAACGTAAATTTTAGTAATTAACCCCTAGTTCTTATGGGATTGACCTTGATAGCTACACTGAATTCGTGCACTTGTGGATTTCCTTATCAAGTTTTTAGCATTGTTGCCGAGGAATACGAGGTTAATATTGATTATTTACATGATTAGGCTAGGCTTGACTTTCTATTTTTGTTTTATTATCTTTGCTACCAACATTATTGTATGTAAGGGCATCAACTGAAAATATATGAATAGAACAATCCTGAACTATCGTTATTTGTTGCTAACATAAGAAGGTATATAGCAGAGTAAAGAACACAAAACAAGCTACAATGGGTGATTAGCATCAGCTTCTTAAGGATTTTGCTTCCCCAAATGGTCAAGGCCCACACTCGAGCATTACAAGGCCTACTATTGAAGCTAATAATTTTGATCTGAAACCATCACTACTCTCAATGGTTCGGTAAAATCAATTTGAAGGAGGTCCTACCGAAGACCCGAACGTTCATTTATCGATTTTTTTAGAGTATTGCAACACCTTGAAGCTTGGAGTAATTGCAATGAAGATTAGATTTCTTTTCATTCAATCTTTTATCTGGTCCATTGTATCTTGTGTCAGACTCGTTAATTTGAACATGAGCATTGAAAGAAATAGATTGTTCCATGTGGTTGGTGTTTGAATGCATTTGTCGTTGTTTTTCCTCTTGCAACAACATGGAATAGGCCTCAAATATAGTAGGGATCAGTTACATCATCATGATATTACTTCGATGAGTAATATATGTATCATTTAGTCCCATAAGAAGTTTACCAACTGCATAATTTGATCACTTCTTTTATGTCTTTCATTTGCCCTACAAGTACATCTACATGTACACTCATTTTTCAGTCATTACGGATGATTGATCATCCTGGTGATTCTTGAGTCTTGTGAGATAAGAAGTAATGATGTTTGATCCTTGATTGATGGAGCATATACTCTTTTGTGTCTAACAAAGTTGAGCACAATTTGTCTAGCCAAATCTGTGCTTGAGTTCAAGCTAGATTCCTCAAGCCGTAGTGTAGAACATTACACTTCGTGCAAATGGTTTTACTTAAAGAATTAGTTATCCAAGAAATGACTACATTATTGTACTTTTTTCATTTTATGAAGTATGGATCTAAATCTGTCGGTTTTCTATAGGGTTCGTCGACAACACATACTTTATCCTTAGCAGATAGGTTGATTTTCATTGCTCTCCTCCAAGCTATATATCCATGATTGTTGAATCATCTTGAACTAAAACAAGAAGTGTATCCGAAAATTTTGAAGATTATAGTTAAAAACAAGATGATAAATTTAAAGTTAAATTTTTAGATTCAGCAAAATTAGACATGATCGAAAGATAAAGGAGAAGAAGGGAATTGAGTTAGGCTAGCTCTGATACTATGTTGAAACTGCCATTAAACTATGACATAAGAAGAAGTAGCGAACGTAAGACAAAGGAGAAAGAGAGGCTGAGATATACGAAGGAAGAAAAATATGAAAGACTACTTCATCTTGTCCTGTTTTGACACAGACACACACAAAATGGAGGATGAAGGTACGATGACAGCTGTTAAGCGTAACAAAAAAAGAAAAGTGCTATTATTAGCTACTAAAGAACTAACAAACGAGCCGGTATATGTCAACAGTCTACTCCCTACAGACTACAGTGTCCCGGTCAGCTCCCGTAATAGCGGCAACGGTGTTGCGTTTAAGAAATTCCCCATGATGGCGCTCCTCTGTCCCAAATCCCAATCCATTTCCCTTCCATTCTCTAATTCGCTCAACTTTCTAGCAGACTAGCACTGCCCAAAGCTCCCTCTTTCCAAGCTTTCTTGCTCTTGTCTGCTTAGTGCTCCATATTTTTTTTTTCATCCTACCGAAACGCTACATCCCAACTCCACTACCACCATATTATTTAGTTCTTTAAATCAGGTCAAAAGCTCCAGTGTTGTGCTGCGATACACTCTTTAAATTTTGTTCATCATCATCATGATTTCCACTACTTTTGCTTCGAATTCAACGTTTTAGTTACAGAAGTACGTTCGCAATAGTTTAATATAATATTATTTACATGGTTGCGGCGATGTCGGAGCTCGGGGCTGAAAAGATTTAAGAGCTTGAGTTGGAGTCGGCGACAGGAGGAAGAGGCGGTAATATCGCTGCTTTATCGGAGATTACGGGACCGATATATGCTATCTGCTACTATTGGCAGCTAGTATTTTGCTGTACCCAATTAGTATTACGAGCTCAATAGATTATGGTTCGTACATTATTTCTCCTCCTTATAATTTATACTCTATGTTAGCTATTTTCATCTCTATGATCCTGATTTGGTTGCAAGTAGATTGTTCTTCTTTCTGATCTTCCGATCCATCTTTGGAATCCGTAATTTCTTAGTTCATCAACCTATAAATGACGCTTCATTTTAGGTTTTTGGTGTTTTCATAATTTCTTTCTTAATTATATCTTCTTCGGCTGATTATCATGTCTGAAACTGAAAGTGCCTTTTGTTTTTGTTTTTTCAACTGATAGTACTACTTTTCTTGTATTTACTCCTTTTTGCTCCTGGGTTTTGGGGTGGTGTGTTCTCGGACTCTTAAGAGTTGGAGATAGATCAACGGCATTGTTTTATACGATTTTTTTTTAATTTTTTTTATTTTATTTATACAAAAGACTCTAGATTCATTTTGTCTCTGCAAAAAGCTTTATGAAAAGGGAAAGAAAACTCAAAAAAAAAAATGAACAAAGTAAATGAAACTGAGGGAGGAGGAGGATATTAAGCTACAAGCCATCCCTCAAAACCTATGGCTATGGCTAAAAAAAAGTTTAGAAATTCCCCATGGATCTGAAATGTACTATGTAGGTACTTTGTGTAATTAGTAGTTATGATTCTACGAATGAATATCGAATAGGATAATTTTGTATCCGTGAGGACATTGAATGCGAGAGGGAAACATTGGGTGCTTTGGCATTTACTGCTACTCTCTCTCTCTCTCTCTCTCTCTGTGCCTGCCTAGACCTAGTCCATGGCCGGACCACTGTATACTCCGTATTTATTTCTGGTTTCTCTCAAAATTTTAGAATGGACTGTCAAAAGTCTAATGCAATGTACAAGTGTTCACTGATATCGTTAAATCTTTTTTTTTTCGGTCATATTTACCTCTTGATTCTTTTTTATTTAGTAATGGCTTGATAATAGTAAGTACTGATAATATTTTCTGTGTTTTGTGGTCAAGTCATACAGGTTGGTTGGTAGTTGCAGTGCCAAATAGTGATATATCAGAGTTGTTGGCACATGACACATTTAATAAATTGGAATTCTTGCCCTCTGGGACTGTGACTGACTGTACCTGCTAGCTCGCGAAGTGAGGAAACTCACTGCACCTCCCTATTTCCGTTGCTGCTGCTGCTGTAGTAGCCCAGTACAAGTATTGTTACTCCCCTGTGATAAAGAAGAGCTTGAGTTAAGATGATGAGGCGGAAATTGGGAGCTTGTTGTTCAAGGAATAAACAACTTAGTATTGATTTTGATGAACTTCAACTACCTCATCAACATCAATTACAATTTCATGACAGTAAGTATCTATTCTAATTATTATCTATAGAGTCTGCAACTTCTTTCATTGATGTTAAATCAAATGACTTGTGTTGTTGGTATTTAATATTTTGTGTTATTTTTTTACGATGTATAAATACATTTTGTGCAACGTTAGCAGCTCTCCTTTCACATTTGATTATTTGAGTGAATAATTAGTAAACCTTTAGTTCACTCTAACTCGTTTGTTTATTATATTCTTTACCGCAGTAAACCTTTTTTGTTTTTCCCCTTTTGGGTTTTATGTAAGAAAGTTGGTATTATTATAGTGTAACGGTGAGTGCGCCAAACTTTTGTAGCAGCTCAAGATGGAGCACTACTGTTTAGATCTATTAATGCAATTCAATGCTTCAACCACCAGACTTGACTTTCACATTCAAAATCTAACAGTAAGCTATATAATATCGGAGAAATTGGAGAAGCTACTAAATTATCACACGTGGTATTCACATGCTCCTTATGTATTTGTCTGGATAACTTCATCTTTTTGGAGTTTTTTTTGTGAAATTTGAATGTAAAACTCTGTGCTTTTAAGGTACCACCTGACAGTCAAGATCCGTGAGCTGTGTTCGGTTAATTAATTAATATATTATCTAATCCGATCTCAAGTAATGTATATAAACATTTTTAAATATGTATTTTAATATTAACTTATTTGATTGAAGTTACTTTATAGTAAGCTACGCAATATTTGAAAATTTGGAGAAGCTACTAAAGTATCACACGTGGTATGCACATGCTCCTTATGTGTTTATATAGCTAATTTCATCTTTTAGGGTTTTTTGTGAAATTTGAATGTAAACCTCTGTGCTTCTGATTACGACCAAACAGTCAAGACCCTTCAGCTGTGTTTGGTAAATTATTTTATTTGTTTGACGTTATTTATGAGAAGCTGTGATAAAAAGTAGAGGTAGTTTTGAAATTTTTTTGAAAGTAATGTGTAAATAATATGGATATGGAGATAATATGTAAATAATAGTCGGGTCTTTCATTTTTTATTTTATTTTTGTTTGGAAAACTTGATACATATATACTAACACTTAATTTCTAAAACCAACTACTTCCAGATTTTAATCAAATTTCAAATTTCATCTAGCTTCGCCATAGCTACTAGTATTCTTCAGCATTGATTTTGTAGTAGGAGTGTAGGACTGATTTAGACATGCATCTGTGGGCATATTTAAAGTTGGATGGCGTGTGGAAGCTGTACATCTATCCTTTTTACGTCTAAATGATTAAATGATAATTGTGAGAATGAAAAAATGTGAAAGCGATCTGTCAATTAAATATATGGTCGGTGTTAATCATGACCGGAGTGCATTCTCCCTCATCACCACATGGTTCTTATCCTGCCTTTTTTAACCCTTTGATTGTTGGTCTCTCTCTTCGGCATATACAATGGTGGGTCTCACATAGTCACATGAAAGATACTTCATTTGTTATCATTTCTTATTTAAGCTGAAGTGCTAATGATCAAGCTCCGTCCCCAAATCCCGTCATTTCAGTCTCCGATGTTTTATATCACAGGAAAGTTGTGGGTCAAACAGGTCCCGCTTTCTACTGTTCAGAGCATTCAATTATTGGAATGCACTTACTCATTAAAATAACCCCACCCCAAAGCCAGAAAGAAAGCCACAGTAATATATGACAAATTGGCAATTGCAATAAAAATATATGTAAGGTTTCAAAAGCAATTTATCAATCGAAAATATAATTAAATGGTATAGTTCATTGCCAAATAATTGCCGTGTAAAATGGATTGTGTTCTCTATATAAAGTGGTAGTTTTCTTGTATCACTATTTTTAGGTGTTAAGCATAAGCATCAAATTTTGTACGGCTGCTAGCTTATCAAGTGATTACAAATGGAGAGGCAGAATCTGTGTTCTAGGAGTCGATGGAATTTTTTCTCAACCTTCTATGGAAGTGAGAGGCTGCTACCTTCGATGCTTAGAAGTAGTAGTTCCTTAATAAGCAAGATGTAATTTCTAATATGTGCGAAAATTTCAGGAGTAATGACATATAATGGCCTCGAGTCTTGCATTCTCAACAGCTATTCTTACAGAAATGAAAGTGGGACTCGTAGGGCAGATGAATGTGTAACAGACACCCTGGATGAAGATGATGTCAGCTGCTCATCTAGCAGAGATGCTTGTGATTCCTTCTTTTCTCAACGGGTTATGAACAGGGATGATCAAGAGACAGACGAATGGGACGTTCCTGAAAGTCCTCGCCATTTTTATTTCAAGGAAAAGCCACCTTATGTATTTCAGTTCTCAGATATAGAAACCATGAAAGAAAAATTTGCAAAGCTTTTGCTGGGGGAAGATATCACTGGGGGACGTAAAGGCATTACAACGTCGCTAGCGCTATCCCATGCTATTACTAAACTTGCAAGTAAACTCCTATTCTTCTTTCCCCATCTTTTCTCTTGTGGTCCTCATATTTGTTTTTCATTTCTTCTGTCTTTTGGCTTGTTGATTAGGACGATTTTATTATAGCATAGTAAATAAAGGAAAAAAAAAAACCTTCTATGGAGAGTATTGCTTGCGTAAACATCAACATCACCCCACCCCCTGCAAAAACAGAAAAAAAAAAGAAGAAACTGAGTGATATATAGAAAGTGCATCTGGATATAAGCCCATAAAACTTGGGTATATGGTCTTCTTCTCTCTGATTGCTACTAAAATATCTGCAGCATCTATCTTTGGGGAGTTGTGGAAATTGGAACCCCTTCCCGAAGAAAGAAAGAATAAATGGAGAAAAGAAATGGATTGGTTGCTCTCCCCTGCCAGTTATATGGTTGAACTGGTTCCTGCAAAGCAATGTGGCTCCAATGGTGTGACTTTTGAGGTACTTGTCACATCTTTTCATCTGTTGATCATCACATTCTATGTATTTGTGACCACGGTTGAACGTTGGAGCAGATCATGACACCAAAAGCTCGTGCTGACATACAAATGAATCTTCCTGCGCTTCAGAAATTAGACTCGATGCTTATTGTAAGTGATCCTTTCATTCTTGTTAGAATCATGATAACCACCATGAAGGGATAATTTTCTACTGGCACATTTTACTTAATTTTTTGTAAATTGATACCCTTTTGTTACAGGATACTCTGGATTCAATGGTGAAGAGTGAATTTTGGTATGCAGAAGGAGGCAGTAGTCGAAATGAAGGAAGAGGGGGAAGTGCTAGACAGAGCAGGAGGTGGTGGATTCCTTCTCCTCGAGTTCCATCTGGTGGGCTCTCAGAGACTGCAAGGAAGAAGTTGCTTTCTCAGGGTAATATAGTGCATCAGGTGTTAAAGGCTGCCAAGTCAATCAATGAAACAGTTTTGTGTGAAATGCCAGTACCTAAGACTGTGAAGGATGCTTTTTCCAAGGTAATACAATTATCCTAAATCCTATCATGACCCTTTTTCAGGCATTGACTAGTATTCCGATACATTTGCTTATCATCTCCATATGGGAGGCCAATGCCATGGTATTCACTGTCTGATCCATTTTTAACATTGTATCAAGTAAGATGACCCAATTTTGTGTCCTGTTCCTGTAGTCTGGAAGGGTAAATCTTGGTGAAGGATTGTACAAACTGTTATTGTCAGAGCCCAGCTCTAGTATGGAGATGCTTGAGTCACTAAAATTGAAGTCTGAGCATGAGGTGCTTGATGCAATCAATAAGTTGGAAATTGCTACAGTTGCATGGAGAGACAAAATCACTGAACAAGTCAGCAATAAAACTCCTGTCCGTGCCTCGTGGTCCTTTCTAAAAGACACGACATCTGAAGTTGATAAACTAGAGCCTTTGCTTTTCCGGGCAGAAGCTTTTCTTCAGCAGCTGAAGATGACATATCCATATCTTCCACGTACCTTTCTTGACGTCACAAAAATACAATATGGCAAGGTGAGTACGCCAAAATCTAAAGAATACAGGTTATATTTATATATGTATTTGACTTATTTGGAGATGATTCTGTCCTTAATAATCTCTGAATCTGTTGAATGCCACAAATGTTGGGCTGTTGTTGCTTCTGCTTGGGATCTGATCCTGGTTTTGCGCATTAGGATTCATTATACTCTGATTATGTCAAAATTATTGTGATTACATCTAGTGGCTGCTGCTATTATAATTGTTGACGTGCTGGTGGCCCTTGTCGATTTAATTATAGGATGTTGGACATGCGATTCTTGAAGCATACTCAAGAGTTATTGGGAATGTGGCCTTCATGGTATTATCCAGGATTAGAGATGTGCTGCAAGCAGATCTCTCAAGCAATCCCAATTCACCGGTCCCAAACTATTGCTTTCCCGGATTAAATTTGAATGGAGTCCCCGAAAGCCCAGTTTTCAGTTCAAGAGTAAGAAAGTCACTTGATGAACAAATGAACAGGGTAGATGGCTACTTCAGTGATTCTAGCCCCAGTATAACTTCTTGTTCAGAAATCTCTTCCTCTGAGGCCAAAACGTGCTCGACCATGGCAACACCTACTGGGAGCCGTATCTGGTGCACTGGTGCTGACAATTGCAGTAATGGTTCTGCCTGTAATTCCCCTTTCTATGGAAAGGTTCATTAATTTCCACTGTTCTTGTATATGAGATGAGAATATTGTCACCTTTATGATAAACTTTAGGGCCACTTGTGATTGATTATCCTATTCTATGTGAAGTATGGTTGAGACATTGAGATGGAGTTCTCGTGCAGCCTCGTTGGCTAACTTTGATCAATATGAGCTTCGATTATACATGACATCAAAGGATTGGCTCCATTTGAAACCATTTCACCGGATCAAGAATTGATTTGTCCAACGGTTGCTCCCTCACCTATTAAGACTTTTATTTCCCTGTAGGTATAATGATTAAATTAGTTATAAGTATGCAAGTTTAGTGGCGATAATTCTCATTATACCATAGTTGATATCCACCCCTGAGCTTGCGTTCCTCGTATTCCATAATTGCTCAAAAGAAGCTGTGTTACTTCCTCATTTATAGTATATAAGGCTCCAAGATTTTTGAGATAAATTTTTGACAATTAATATCATTATATATATATAATACCTTAAATGCGAATATTATTATAATATTTTTATATTACTGTATATCATACTTTAGGAGTAATTAACAATTAAAATTTATTTTGAAATTTATATAATTTCTATCGGCCATAACTCTTTTTTTTTAAAAGAATCAAGAATATTCTCTCCTATAGTATTATGGAGTTCCGTTAGATAAAACATCTTATGTTTATTATTGTCTTATTCATCACCTTATTAAAGATGATCAAGTTATTGAAATAGAATTTTCTGTCTAAATTTGCTTTTGATGAGAAATAACAATACTATTATATTTTTTATAAAATAAGAAAAATATATTTTTTAATTTATTTTCAAAACTTATCAAAAAAGTTCTGCTTTGGATAATAATAAAGTAATATAAAGTTAATTATTATTATTCTTATTATTATTATTATAGTAATGACAATAATAGTAATAGTATTGATAAAAATATTATTAATTATAACACAAGTAATAATAATGCTGTGGATTTTCTTAGATCATATCATATCGTAAAATCAGATAAAAAATGTATAGCATAAGTGTTTCATCGATGGGGACTAATATGTTGTTTTCTTATCCTATTTCATTTTTGCCCCAAAGGAAGCTATTGGAAGCAAGAAAATGCATTAAAAAAATATGGAGGCAGGAAAAGAATGTTCTTATCGTGTAACGTTCATGTCCAATGACATTAACTTACCAATACCACTTGGTAATTGTTATGCATAGCTCGACACAAACCGTACTAAATCTTGATCTTTTTTTATTCCAGTTCTAGACTCCAAGTATGCCTTCCGCGCTCCCCTACAACTGTCTCCACATTTATAATTCTCCCACCAAACATTCGTCTCTAAGTATCGAATTATACTCCAAAACCCAGAACCCAATTCCCTTGGCAAAACCTAAACCCACCAATTCAGCCATTGAGTTTAGAAAAATCAATAGGGAGTCCACAAATTTCTTGAAACGAGAGTATATCTCACTCACCCGAGTTATACGTTCTCATCTCGACTCCGGGTCTTTAGATGACGCACTCCAACTGTTTGAAAAAATGCGCTATAGAGATACATTTTTATGGAATGTTGTAGTCAGGGGGGTAGTTGATCATGGGTTTTTCGAAAAGGCTGTTGATTTTTACTATCGAATGCTATCTGAAGGAGTTAAGCCTGATTACTTCACCTATCCATTTGTAATTAAAGCCTGTACTGAGTTGTCGTTATTAATTGAAGGGGAGAAGATTCATGCTAAGGCGGTGAAGGCTGGAATAGATATTGATATTTATGTATGTAATACGCTTATTGCTTTGTATGCAAAGCTTAATTGTGTTGACGCTGCTGAAAGAGTGTTTGAGGAGAAGGAATTTAGAGATCTGGTTTCATGGAATTCGATTATTAGTGGATATGTTTCAGCTGGAGATGGATGGTATTCGCTCTTGTATTTTCGGAATATGCAGAGACATGGAATGATGCCGGATAGGTTCAGCATGGTCAGTGCTCTGTGTGCTTGTTCCCTTGAGTGCTTGCTACCAAACGGCAGGGAAATTCATTGTGCAATCATTAGACGTGGCTTTGAAAACGTCATGCTTCAAACAGCCGTGGTTGACATGTATGGAAAATGTGGTAGAGTTGACCTCGCAAGAAGACACTTTGACAGCATGCCTCAGAGAAGTATTGGTGCTTGGAATTCGATGATAGGCGGGTATGCACTCAATGATTGTCCCATGGAGTCATTGGCTTGCTTGAGGAAGATGATTGAGGCTGATAGGTTGCTTCCTGACACAATCACATTGATTAATGTTCTCCCTGCTTGTGTGCAATTAAGAGCTCTTGTACATGGGAAATCAGTTCATGCTTTGGTCATTAGAAAAGGGCTGCTTCCTCATTTTGTATTGGAGACTTCTTTGATCGACTTGTATGGTACGTGCAAAAGGCTGCGCTTAGCCGAGCTTGTCTTTGGTGCAATGATAGAAAAAAATCTGGTTTCTTTAAACTCTATGTTGTCTGCTTACGTGCAGAACGAGAGGTACAAAGAAGCATTGGAACTTTTTAGGGAACTTTTGGAAACAAATATTACGCCTGATGCTGTTACTGTTTCCAGCGTCCTGCCTGCCTATGCTGAATTAGCTTCATTAAGAGAAGGTAAACAAGTTCATGGGTGTGTCACAAAATTAGGTTTTGGTACGAATTCCTATATCTCAAATGCACTCATTTATATGTATGCAAAATGTGGCGATCTTACAAGCTCAAGGAAATATTTTGATGGAATTGTCCTGAAGGATATTGTCACATGGAATACTGTCATCATGGCATATGCACTTCATGGATTTGGGGAAGAGTCCATGAAGTTGTTCTCTAAAATGAGGCAAAGCGGGAGTGAACCCAATGCAAGCACATTTGTTTCACTCTTATCTTCTCTTAGCATTGCTGGAATGGTCGATGAGGGTTGGGATTACTTCAATCTCATGAAACGGGAGTATGGAATAGATCCTGGAATAGAGCATTACGGTTTCATGCTTGACCTTCTTGGTCGCAGAGGAAATTTGGTCTTGGCCGAGCAATTCATCAAGGAAATGCCTTTGATCCCAACAGCTAGGATATGGGGATCTTTACTTACTGCAAGTAGGAACAACAATAACATAGAACTGGCAGAGCGTGCATCTTCACACATTTTGTCACTCCAACACGATAATACTGGATGCTATGTTTTGCTATATAATATGTACGCTGAAGCTGGAAGATGGAAAGATGTAGAGCGCATTAAGGCTCTTATGGATAAAGAAGGAATACGAAAAACAGCAGGGTTTAGCATCATCGAGTTGAATGGCAAGGTATATAGGTTTAGGAATAAAGAAACGTGTCATACTGAAATGCATAAGGTTTATGATGCATTAGATTTAATATTGAAGAAAACTAGAGAGGAAAGTTATGATTATAGTTTAACCAAGTTCACACCGACGGATTTAGCCAAGCAGAAGGCAAATTCACCAGATTTCCATAGCGTCAGATTGGCTATCACATTTGGTTTGATCTCCACGACGATTGGACGTTCAATTCTTGTGAAGAAGAATGTTAGGATATGTGAGCATTGCCATAATGCTGTAAAGAAGATTTCAGAAATCACTCAAAGGGAGATCATTGTGGGTGATTCTAAAATCTTTCATTGCTTCAAGAATGGTAGTTGCTCATGTGGAGACTATTGGTGAAAATGTCATGTGCACAAAAGTGGAGTTGTGGCTGTATAATTTTTTGGTAGAAATATCATTGTCTCAATGAGCTTTGCTGAGTGTTGTACATTGCCCGTTGACATGTGAAAAATAGTAGAATCTCTTTGTTATTGTACATAGCCATTGAAATGTAAAATTGTCTTCTATAAGAGCAATGCAAAAACTAAAATGTCAAGTGTGGAATAAAAGAGGAAAAACACTAATCTTATTCATAGGAAGGTATTTATAAAAGAAGAGAAGAAGAAAAGAAACTAAAATTACATGTGAACCTATAATTTAGTGATTATACAACATTTCCTAATAATGTTAAAATTAATTACCTATGAACTATACAACAACTCCTAACAATATTGAATAACAACAAACGTAATCCCAATGGTGATAAAATGTCACCTAAGAAAGACAATAATCAACATCAATTATAATTAAATGTTCAAAACAAAACTAATTATAGGATTGGATTCCAACATTCCCCCTCAAGCTAGATGGTAAAGATCAATCATTCCAAGCTTGGAAGATAATTGTAGGAACCTTAGGTTGTGAAATTCCGGAGTTATAAGATTAGTAGTCCGATCTTTAGATTTAACAAAGATCAATTTGACAATTCCTTCTTCAATCTTTTCCTTTATGAAATGTCATGAGTAATGTTGATGGCTGACTTATTATTGTAATACCTCGTTTTAATAAATTCTTAATTAAATATGCAAGACTTAAAGTTTGATTAGTAGGCAAAGTAAACCATAAGATTATTTTTTTTAGCAATCGCCTTATTGTCTCAAGTAGGTCTATAAATATTAGGTTATAAAAATAACCCGGATTAAGTGTAAGAAAGAGTGGAGAAGGTAAAAAAAAAATTGAGGACGTTAATAATACCGATAATAAGAAGAGGGTAATTAAAATAGAAGGGATGTCTATACCAATAATCTTTTATAAATAATACTTTTAATAATAATACCTATAACAAAGATTGTAAGAATAATAATAATGTTAGCAATAATTACAAAATAAAATAAAATATGGGAAGCGATAAAACAATGATAATAATATTGATCATAATAATACTAGTATCATGATTTCTTTTGAGAAAATTAAACCTTGCTTAGGTGGGGGTTCTTTTCCTAATAACCTCACTTGCAAGCTTTATATTTTGGGGAGGCTTTTGCTAATCAATCCCTAACTAAACCCCCCATCTTTTCCCCTCTTAAAACTAGCCAAAACATCCCCCAACCTGTCGAAGAACATGCAGCCCGTCACCCTTCCCTCTCCTCTCCATGCATATGTCTCTTCTTGCCCAGCAACTATCCTCCTCTTTTTGCAGCATTCCCTCTACCCCAAACGCATCCCTTCTCCTCTATGCAACCTCACCCTCTCATGCCACCCCCAGCCCTACATTTTGCAGCCATCAACCCAGCCCATCCTCCCTCACGTCACACACCAACCTGCAACTCCATACCCTTCAACACCCAGCCTTTCCCCCCAACTTGCAGCCTCATCTTTCCTTTCCCCAACCTGAACTCCTACTCTATCTTCCCATCATCTACCCACCTATTTTCCCTCCTTTCCCATGCCTCTCCACCTACAAAACCACAGCCCATAACCCCAGCCATCCTCCATCACATCATCCAGCAACTTGTAGCCATTATTCCCGTAACCCCAACCTTCCCTCAACTTGTAGCCCTATCTCTCCCTCCTCTTAGCCTGCACACCTACCCCACCTTTCTAGCCTTCTACCCCTCCATTCCCTTCCCTTCTCCATGCTTCAACATGCCCTTATAGGCCTCCATCCCCATGCAGACCTGTCAACACCTTTTCCCCCCAAAATCAACCCACATGCAGCCCCTTTTTCCCCTGACTTCCCCTCCTTTTTATTTAGCCCCAACCTGCATAAATCACCCTCCTTTCCTCTCCCTTTTATCCCTCTAAATTTACATCTTGCATCCCCCTCTTTCCCTTCCATAAATTGCAGCAACAAAAAAAAAAGAAAGTTGCAGCCCCAAACTTCCCTTCCCCTTCACCGAATTTGGTCCCAAAAATAATCCAGCATTTTGCCTCGTGCTCCACCTCCCACAAGCAGCCATTTTTCTTCCCCAAGTAATTACTCTATCTTTCAGTGGGTTCGGTGCTTAAATTCATGCGCCGGCCGCCTCGTTTATTTTCCTAATTGTTTTTCAAGTATTAGCTTATATAGGTTGTCTTTTGGTTATTTTAATTTGCATAAATATTAATGCTTGTAGTTTGAATGCGTATTCACTTCTAGGTAATCTCGACCCCACCTAGGTTATTGTGGAAGAAGCTCGTGGTGTTAATATTTCTTAGCTCAAGGTAAACCCAACTAATTCGTAAATGGTAGAATTTTTATGTGAAAATGATAGGGTAGTTTTCTAGGATTAAATCATGATAAGATGAAGATATCAAATTATTATATGTTTGTGGGAAATGGGAGCATGTTGTAATTCTTTTCTACATGAATATCATGATGTGTAAATTAACATGTGTTATCATGCAATCTTTTCATATGCCTAAGTAATGTTCTAAAATTTGACGAAGTGTATGTTAACGGTAATGAACTTGAATTATGCTAGTAAAATGAGATGAGTATGTCTAAGGTAAAATGTAGTTTATATGGGAGCATGTTGTAGTTCATACCTACATGAATATAATGATGTGTAAATTAATATGTGTTACCATGCAATCTTTTTATATGCCTAAGTGATATTCTAAAATGTGAATAAGAGTATGTTAACAGTAATGAACTTGAATTATGCTAGTAAAATAAGATGAGTATGTCTAAGGTAAAATGTAGTTTATATGGGAGAATGTTGTAGTTCATTCCTACATGAATATAATGATGTGTAAATTAATATGTGTTATCATGCAATCTCTTTATATGCCTAAGTGATATTCTAAAATGTGAAGAAGTGTATGCTAATGGTAACGAACTTGGATTTATGCTAGTAAAATGAGACGAGTATGTTTAAGGTAAAATATAATTTTATATACCATGACTGTGTTTGAGATTCATTTGTGGAAATTGTACAAACCTATGAAATATTAAAAATTCATGCTAATAGTGTTTACGTGTACTATGTATGATAAATGGTTAGGGATAATATGGTCCTTTGTAGTACTGAATAAATTATTGGATGTAAAGTATCATTGGTTATTTTATGCTAGCGATTCATGACACATAGCTTATGTAAGTAAAATCGATAATAAAAGTGAAGGAAAATGTGGTAGTTATAGGTTGAGGGGTATTTTGGTCATTAAGGCAAAAAGGTGTTCCAAAGTGGATAATTGGATTAGTTAAATTAAGTGTTGGCCTTAAAATAATGTTGGGAATAATTGGACAATTGGTTTGAACACTGAATCGAATAATAATTGGAGCTATGGCATAATGCCTAACCCTAGATCGTGTTGGCTTGGAATGGTTGCAACCTCGTAGTCTTTGGATGTGATGTTGTTTGTTGATGGTTGACTAAGTTGAACTTTGTGAATCTTGACATTCTAAAAGGAAATAATGACCCAGAATTTCATAAGACAATAATTACTTAAAGAGAAAGACTCGAGTTGGAAAGGAATCTCGCGCCTCGGACTTGGCTGCCGAGCGCATAGTTTGGGCCTTCGGGTCAAGGGGCTCACTTTTGCTCTATAGGTATTCCATACACCCTATAGGGAGTATACATACTTAAGGTCTTGAGTTCTGAGGTTTAGTATAGGCGAATTTTATGTCGTGTGGCTTCCTTGGTAAGCTTTGCCTTGGAATCAAGTGATTTATTTTGGTACCACCCTCCTTGACGATCAATGTCATGGATATGGGATTGTATTCTACTTGAGAATTTTTATATAAATTATAACCGGATTAGACTCCCACCATAATACTTTTGTAATAATCGGATTAGGAATGACTTGACCTTGGTTAGATTGCTTGGAATATCAATAATTATTCCTATTACGCTATAATATATGGTCGTTGGTAAGTTAAATTGGTTGTAAAATTATAAGCATGCTTTAAATGCCTTCAATAGGGATTTTGACCTAAATTGTAATGTTAAATGTGATGTGGATGTGTGTTTTGAAATTGTGGCCTTACATGTGATCATATGTTCTATTTGAATTCCGTATTTGCATGACGATTGCTACTTGGGTATGCTACCTCTCCGGAGGCGTTGTGGTTTACTCAGTACGAGGAAGTCGTACTAATACTATCACTTTTCAGAGGAGTACGTCCATGACATGCATTGGTTGAAGGATTATGAAGAGCGTCACCCCGGTGAATAGTTAGATTAAGGGAGCGAGTGGACCCCGCCCCTTTTTCCCCTTTTCCTTGTAACTTATTGGACCGTAAGAGTGTAAGGTAGACCATTAGTGACTTTTGTGTACTCTGTTGTTATTTTCTAAATGGTTGGCTACTTAATTTCCTAAACATTCATTTGTCATGGATAATCTTTCTTTTGCAAAGCTCTTGATTACGTATTGTACTTCTCTTATCTTTAGTTGGTTGATTTGTTTTAAGCCTTAGCACTTGATGTAAGGATGGTGAGGAGGCTGGACTTATGTCAAGTGTGGCGGTAACACCCACCGTTATTTAATTTTTGCTTCCGTAAAGCAAGATTTAAAAGAAATTTTTAAGTCATGATTTTGGGGTGTTACAATTATCACACTCAATTACCATAGGACCCTCCCACTATATTCGAAGATTAGTTAAAATAATCATCAACCATATGAGTTCCCATAGTCTAAGAGCAAAGGATCTAGATTCTGCTTTGGTTGAGGATCTAGCAACCACATTTTATATTTGCTTCTCCAAGTGACAAGATTACCACTAAGAAACATATGTTACATGAATGTGGGTCTTCTGTTTATAATAGAACCATCTTAGTCACCATCTGTAACTACTTCTAATGTCAAATTATTTCCCCTCGTTCCTTTTTTTGGGGCTTCCTTTCAAGTAATGGAGCACACGATATGCAGCATTGATATGAGTTTGTCCTGGACTATGCATAAATTGACTTATAACATATGCGAGTTAGGCTATGTCAAGTCTAGTATGGGAAAGATAGATTAATTTACCACATATACACTAATATATAGCCTTATCCATCAAGCAATTGTCATTATATTGCCCAAGTTTCATATTTAGGTCCATGGGTGTGGATGTTGGTTTGCATTTGTGATGTAGAAGCGTCCTCATTTTATGATCATAATATCATCATTAATTTTCCCAAGTTTGAGAACCAAAAAACTCTCCTTACTTGGACAAAATAATCACTCAAAAACTAGTCATGCAAATCTTGTCAACCTTTTTTTTACCACCCTAAAAAACACCCCTAAAATAAGCCACCTTTATCCATGTTTTTCCTCTAAATTTCCCTCCCTTTTTATCCCATTTTCCTTTAATATTTTATCCCTAAAAATGAGACAAAAATATATTCCATTCTTCACACATAAAAGCCACACAAACAATCACAAGTCCCTCTTAAGTTACATGTCAAGTCCTTTTTAGCACTTTGGAAGACCAATATAGATTTTTGAGAATAATAAGGAAGGTTAAAAGACATTTCTTAAATTTCCTCTTATAAGATTAAAATGATCTTTTTCTATTTCCTTTGTAATTCATGTGGCTACTACATGAATTAGACATGTGCTAGGGAGACCCTTATGTTCAAAATCTCCACTAAAACATCGTACCATGACCAAAACTCATGGCTGGGATATTAGGTAGATTTCTTCAATTTTTTTTATCTCAAATCACATGTATGAGTTGGATAAGTTGTAACCTTTAATCCTACACTTCATCTATAAGTTTCAATGATAGAATGAAAGAAAGATACACAACTTATTAGCTGCAAATTTTTTTCCTCTAGCAAAACCAAGAGGCCCCCCTTCTAACTCAAGTGTAAGAGTTTGAAGTTTGAAATATCTTAAGAGTTTATATTTTAGGTAGTTCTTGTGATTATTAATTCAAGGAGTTACAAAGAATTGATTTTATTCTCTCAAATCTCTCCCCATTCTTCTCTTTATTTTTTGGTTGTTCTAAGTTAAATTAGAACACCACCTCCTAGTATGACTAAAGTTGGATTTCATATGCATCAACTTGGTATCAAAGCTTAGCTTATAGAAATTTGGGTCTTATTTTGTCTTCCTATAATAATTTTATAAACCAAATTCCAAAAAAAAAACTTAACCAAACACCCCCATTTATATTCTAACCCCAACCTATGTTTTCCTACACTTAACTGAAATCACTTTCCTTTTTAACCTTCTAATTTTTTTTCCTTTTGTCGTCAATAGGAGACCTCCCATTGCTGAGAGGGTCAAGCCTTGTGGAGAAAAATAATTTAAGAATGGATAGAGCTATTGATTCTCTACAAAATGATTTGAGAATAGTACTTGATATCTTGGAAACCATAATCCCTAACATGACCCGAGACCCCTATGAGGATGGTGAGCATGTTGGTGGTGAGGATGGCGAAGATTCATCCTCTAGTTATTATTATATGGATCTAAGGAGGAGGAAAAAAAAGAGGATAAATTTTTCATGATATTATGATCGAGGCCCCAGAGTTTGAAGGTAATCACAATTCGGCAGAAATTTTGGAGTGGGAGTTGAGGTGTATTAGATTGTTTGAGGCTAAGGGATATTTTGAAACCAAAGCCTTTAAGGCGATGGTTCTTAAAGTAAAATTCCATGCCTTATTATGGTGGGATAAATTGGTTCATAAGAGGAGAAAAAAAAAGAAAAATTAAAACATAAGTCTTGGTTGAAAATGAAGAAGTTGATGAAGGAGAGATTCCTTCCTCCTTCTCTCATTCAAAACTTGTATAATAAAAGTCCACCTTAAAGAAAGGGTCTATAGAAGAGTATATTAGAGAGTTTGAAAATCTCTCTACGAGGCTTGGTTTGGATGAGCTAGAAGAGTATACCATGTCTCGATTCCTAGTGGCCTTGGACATGACATATTTAGGAAGGTAGGTTTTACACCTTAGATGAGCTCTATCATTTAGCTATCAAGGTTGAAAAACATAAAAAGGAGAAGAGGTTCATGAGTTATGAAGGTCCAAATAAGGGATCTATCACCTCAAGGGAGGTTCCTTCACCATTTAAAACCCCTTCCACACCTTTTACAAAAGATGTGAAGAGTAAGAGAGCAGCGGTTGAGAATCAAACCAATATTGTTAGGTGTTTTAAGTGTCAAGGTTTAGGGCGCTATCAAAATGAGTTTCCTAACAAGAGGGTAATGGCCATGGTGGATTTAGATGAGGCTAACCGCGAGGAATAAAGTGAGGAAGAGGAGGAAGATTTAACCCTTAATGGAGAGGAATAGTTTGCACTACTGGATGTGGGAGAATCTTTTATGATCAGGAGGGTGTTGCACACTAAGAAGGTCAAATGTGATGAGCCCCAAAGATAAAATATTTTTCAAACTAAGAGCACCATACTTGGAAAAATATGTTCTCTTATTGTGGATGGTGTTAGTTGTGCAAATTTTGCTTCTTTCACCTCAGTACAAAAGCTTGGTCTCACTGCTACAAAATATAACAAACCATATAAGTTATAATGGATTAATGATGGTAACATAATGCAGGTGACAAAGCAAGTGAAAGTATCATTCTCCATTGGGAAGACCTATCATGACAAGGTGGTGTTTGATGTAGTTCCAATGGATGCTTATCATTTTCTTGTGTGGAGGTCGTGGAAATTTGATAAAAGTGTCTTGCATGATGGAAGAAATAAAACCTATTGCTTGAAGTTCATTAAGAAGAAGATTATTCTCACCTCTTTAGTTACTAGGCCATATTGATATGAGTTGTCAAAGCCCCTAGGCGAAAATTGTCTAGGTAAGGCTATAGTAAAAGGAAAGGTAATCTACTTGTTATTATTGTTAGAGGATAATGAGGGGAAGATTTGTATTAAGCCAAGGGTTAGAACATTATTAGAAGATTTTGATGAGGTATTCTCTAATTACCTATCCCATGTATTACCCCCATTAGAGACATAGGGTACCAAATTAACTTTGTACCCGGTGCTATACTCCCTAATAAGGAAGCCTATAGGTGTAACACTAAGGAAGCCTTAGAGTTACAAAGGCAAGTAAACAAGTTATTATCTAAGGGTTTAATAAGGGGGTCCCTTATCCCTTGCGTTGTGCCTACCTTTCTTATACCAAAGAAATATGGTACCATGAGAATGCGTGTGGATAGTAGATCTATCAACAACATTACCGTCAATTATAGGTATCCTATACCTAGGCTTGATGACATGATTGATTTTCTAAATAGTGCATGCTTATTTTCCAAGATTAACCTAAGGAGCGGTTGCTATCAAATAAGAAAAAAAGATGGTGATGGATTGAAGACTGCATTCAAAAAGTAAGGAAGGGTTGTATGAGTGGATGTTTATGCCCTTTGGTTTGTCAAATTCCCCTAATACCTTCATGAAACTTATGAATGAGGTATTTAGGCCATTCATTAGCAAGTTTGTAGTAGTTTACTTTGATGACATTCTTGTGTACAGCTCTAATAAGGAAAAACATGTAAAGCGTCTCAAGCTTGTATTTCTAGCACTTAGAGGTCACAAGTTGTATGCTAAACTAGAAAATTGAGAGTTCTTTGTACCATAGGTTACATTTCTAGGTTTTTTGGTGTTCAAGGACAACATAGCCATGGATAAATCCAAAGTGAAAGCAATCAAGACGTGGACCACACCTTCAAGCCTTACATAAGTGAGATATTTTCATGGTTTAGCTTCATTTATGGGATATTTATTAGGGATTTAAACACCCTACTAGCCCCTATAACCAAATGCATGAAAAAGGGAAATTTAAGTGGAACAAGGATACCTAAGACTCCTTTCAAGTGATCAAGGGGAATTTAAGCGAAGCACCTACCCCAGCATTGCCTAACTTCAACAAATTATTTAAGGTTGAGTGTGATACTAGCAGAGTGGGCATTAGAGCTGTTTTACTACAAGAAGGGAAACTGGTTGCCTACTTTAGTAAAAAGCTCAATGACTCTAGGGTGAATTACAACCCATATGACAAGGAGTTATACACTTTAGTAAGATCTTTAGATCATTAGTCCCACTACTTGTAACCCTAATAGTTGTGTTACACACAAATTATGAGTCATTGAAGTGCATCAACGATGAACACAAGCTTAATATAAGACATGTGATATGGGTAAAATTCTTACAATATTTTTCATTTGTAGCCAAACATGAAAACGGTAAAACAAATGTAGTAGCAGATGCACTTTATTAGAGATATTGTAATCTATCTTTATTAGAAGCAAGATTATTAGGGTTTGGGTGCATTAGGGAACTCTACAAGGAATACGAAGATTATGGATACTACTTTAAGGATCAAGATAAGAAGAAAGGCTTGTTTGTCATCTAGGAAGGGTTCCTCTTCAAGAACAACAAAATATGCATTCCCTAATATTCCATAAGATAATTACTTGTAAGGGAAGTGCATGGAGAA
Organism: Tamarix austromongolica; assembly: GCA_039764185.1. Lineage (NCBI taxonomy): Eukaryota > Viridiplantae > Streptophyta > Magnoliopsida > Caryophyllales > Tamaricaceae > Tamarix > Tamarix austromongolica. The sequence goes on along the minus strand of CM077816.1, from coordinate 72,112,075 downwards.
AGGCTATCTGGGCACTTCAAAATAAAAAAAAAATCATGGACATACTTAGTGAGAATTTTTATTGGCCCAAGATTATGGGAGATATAAAAAGTGTAATAGCAAGGTGTGTCACTTGTCAAAAGTCCAATAGTCACTTCCACCAAGGGCTTTATACTCCTTTACCTATCCCACCAACTATGGGATCATGTGAGTATGGAATTCATTATAGCATTGCTTAAGACACAAAGGCAAAATGATGCTATAATGATGGTGGTGGATTAGTTCTCTAAGATGGCTCATTTCATTACCTACCATAAGATTGATGATGCCTTTAACATATCTAACCTATCCTTTAAGGAGATAGTTAGGTTGCGTGGTATTCCCAAGTCAATTGTCTCAGAAAGGGATACCAAGTTCCTTAACTATTTTTGAAAGACCTTGTGGAGGCCAATTGGTACCAAAAACTTGTTTAATACTGCTTACCATTCCCAAATTAATAAAAAATTTGAGGCCACTAATAGTACCCTCACAATGCTGCTTAGAATTTTGGTTCACAAATCCTTAAAGGATTAGGACACCAAACTATCTCATGTTGAATTTGTCTAAATCAAATCACAACCTATTCTATAGGATGATCTCCCTTTAAAATAGTATACGGGGTGAACCCTATTACTTCCATCGATCTCTTACCTCTTCCCATTGAGGCCTATACTGACTTTGAGGCACAAGAAAGGGATAGGGAAATAAAGAAGCTTTATGAGAAAGTGAGGTCAAGAATTAAGAGGGTAAATGAAATGAATAAGAGTAATGCCAACAAACACCGGAGACAATACTTGTACAAACCAAGAGATCTAGTTTGGCTTCACCTTAGGAAGGAACAATTTTCTTCTAAATGGAAGAGTGAACTAATGCCTAGAAGTGATGGCCCATTCAAAGTTATCAAAAATATTGGTGATAACGCGTATAAATTGGAGCTAATAGAGGAAATGAGAGATATATTACACACATTTAATATGGGAGATCTACTTTATTACATTCATGATGAGCCATTCGGAGATACTGAGGCTGCTTTTCAAGCGGGAGAGGATGATACAGGAGCGTCCTCATTTTATGATCACAATATCTTCATTAATTTTTTCAAGTTTGAGAGCCAAAAAAATCTCCTTAGAAAAATTAATCACTCCTTAAAAACTATTCATGCAAACCTTTTTTTTTTTACTACCCCTAAAATCAGCCACATTTATCCATGTTTTTCTCTAAATTTCCTACCCTTTTTAGCCCATTTTCATTTAATATTTTAGCCATAAAAATGCTACAAAATTTATCCCATTCTTCACCAATAATAGCCACACAAAACAACCACAAGTTCCTCTTAAGTTATATATCAAGTCCTTTTTAGTATTTAGGAATACCAATACAAATTTTTGGGAAGGGCAAGGAAGGTTAAAAGACATTCTTTACTCTTTTTTGTCTCTTACAAGATTAAAATGATTTTTTTTCTCTTTCCTTTGTGAGTTATGTGGCTGCTATATGAATTAGACATGTGCTAGGGAGATCCTTGTGTTCTAAATTTGCACCAAAACACCCTACCATGACTGAAACTCATAGATGGAATATTAGGTAGATTTCTTTCAACTATTTTAGCTCAAATCACATGTATTAATTGGATAATTTGTAACCTTTAATCATTCGCTTCATCTATAAGTGCTAAGGATAGAATGAAAGAAAGATACACAACTTATTGGTTGCAAATTTTTTCTCTCTAGCAAATCTAAGAGCCCCTCTTCTAACTCAAGGGTAAAAGTTTGAAGTTTTTTAAAATTCTTCCAAGATTTATCCTAAGATTTTATACCTTAGGTGGTTCTTGTGAGTATTGATTCAAGGAGTTACCAAGAACTAATTTTATTCCCTCGAATATCTCCCCATTATTCTCTTTATTTTTTAGTTTGTGGAAGTTAAATTAGAACACCACCTCCTAGCATGACCCAAGTTAGATTTCACATGTATCAATCCGATTTTCCTTATTTCTTCCTATAAATCTGTAATATATTTTTCTAGAGATTAAGATCCCTTGAGATGAGTAAGCAAATTCTATGCCAATTAAATATTTGATTTTACCTAATGACTTGATCTCAAATTCAACTTCCAATTTCTTTGTAAAGACTTGTTGTTCAAGCATACCCCCTATGATAATAATTTTATCAATATAAATGAGTATTATAGTTACTCAACCTACATTTGAATGCTTAATAATAGAATGTGGCAGTCTTGACTTTGTTTATGCCATAATTTTCCTCATAACTGATGTAAACCTACCAAACCATAATTGAGGCGATTGCTTCAAGCCATAAAGATTTTTTTTTTAAATTTTTATACCTTATGGGGAGAGGTGGTAAATCCAAGGGACTACTTATAAATCTCTTCATCAAGATGGCCATGAAGAAATGTATTCTTGATATTAAATTGCCAAAGTGGCCAATGAAAGGTAGTAGCAATAGATGAAAGGACCTAGATAGTGCTTATCTTTATTACCAAGGTAAAAGTCTCTTGATAATCAATTCCATAAGACTATTGAATCCTTTTGAAACTAGGAAATCCTTTTACCTTTACAAACACCCATCAACGGTTAATTTGAGAGTATAGATCCACTTGTAATCAACAACTTTATTGCCAAGGGGTTTGTCAATAATTTCCCATGTCTAATTTTTCTCTAGAGCACTCATTTTATCTCCCATGTCTTTCCTCAATTACCTTTTTTTAGTGCTTATGAGGATGTTCAGGGAACAGGGATTTGGTTTTGGTTTGTTAAAATTTTGTGATAGGAAGGAGAAAAATGGTGGAGGGAGACATAGTCAGCTTCGGGAAAATGGGTTGTTTAATGTAAGTTTAGGTGCCTTTGCTAAGGGAAGTGGGAAGTCCAATTTTAGGTAGCTTACTATTACCTTTGGTCAGGGATTCTCATGTATAGTAGGGAGTGACTTGTCTCACTTGTGAGAAAGAACAACCCTTTGTTTCCTAGAATAAACTTATGGAAAGCATGGTATGGGGAAAAAGATATGCTAATTAAATTTTGGAATATGAGGGGGAGGGCATATTAAGATGATTAGGAGGGTTAGTTTGAGTGGTATTGTCTAGTTGGTAAAAATATAGAGAGGAATTGTCAAGTCGAGGAAGAGTGATAGAGTAGTTGGATTGACGTGGTGGGTCATAGGGTGTAGAGTTATTTGTGGAGGAATAATAAGGTTTGGTTTTAGCAAATGTTGCATCCATAAAGACATAAATAAATTTTGGGGTTGAATCATAATACTTATACCCCTTTTATGTTGATGAATAGCCTAGAAAGATATAGTGAATAACCCTAGGATTAAGCTTCCCTTTATGAGGACCATGCATGTGAAAAAAATAATTGAGACCAAAATTTTTGAGTTTAATACTAGGAGAAGTGTTGAATCCCAGAGATAATTCTCTAAAACACTTAGTGGGACTATTTATGTTAAGAATCTTGGAGTGGAGATGATTAATGAGATAGTTTTCTATAAGAATAGCTTTGCCCCATAAAAATTTAGGAACATTGCTTTGGAACAAGAGAGCACATGTACCTTTAAGGAGGTTTCTATTCTTTATTTCAACAATACCATTTTGTTAAGGGTTGTAAACATATGAGGATTCATGGATTCAAAGGATTGAAATAGAGAGTTGTGGAAATGATTGACATAATCGTTGGCATTATTACTTCTGATTCCATTAATAGTGGTGCCAAATTCATATTGAATACTAAAGAGAAATGAAGGAAAGATGAGTTCATATTTTGATATATTTTATACCTTTATAATCTTAGTTTTTGGTATTTTATTTAAGTAATATAGGTGAATAATTATGATTTTATACTTAAGTGATAATAGTTGCATAAATATTATTATTTAAACTAAAATGATATAAATTAAATAAATTTAGAGTATAGTATTATTTATTTTATTAATTTTAATTTTATAGGTATTATTTTTAAATAAAAGAAAATAATAATAAAAAAAGAAAAAAAAAAGAGTTAGACCTTTGGCCCAAAGGCCAAAAATTAAGAAAAGAAAAAGAAGCCAACAAAGGGTAACCTAGAAGAAGATGACGAAAAAGGGTAGAAGAGGGTGCGGTGGCACAGGAAGCACACAAAAAAGCTATGATGATCAGCAATAGTCAGCTATAGGAGGGCAGCATTTGGCACAAAATCATAGGCCAAGCTAGAAAAGTAGAGAGGAGAGAAACAAAAGATAGGGAGGCAACAGTCAGGGGTGTCAGGCACAGAGAAAGCCATCAGTGCAGAAAAAAAACCAACGAGCACACAAATAAAGAAAGATAGGGTAATGCACAACCAGCATCAGAAAAGAAAAAATAAAGAGAATTGTTACACGAAAATAAAGGGTGTCGAGAAAGGATAGAAATAAAGACGGAGAAAATTTATACAAGTAGAATTTATTTCAAATAAAATTAATTTTTTATCAAAATAAATTCTTGATCTTTCATCTATAATTAAATATGGTTATTTCTTTCTCTAGTTTTAATTTATATTTTAGTGTAATTAATTCAACAATTATGATTGGTTGATTATTTATTACTAGGGAATAGATTAAATTCCTAGATTAGGGTTTAAAATATGATTTTATTTTTCTTTGTTTCATGAGATTGTTCTTTAGCTCTATTTTAATTACTATCATTTATATATATAATTCGGTCAGGCATAATTTATATGGTGCATGCCTTATTTTGGTTTCCTCATAGTGATAGTATGTAAGATAATTACCTGCTAAGTGGCCATATAAATATGATAGAATTTATATGTATAAATTACAGCTAGATTAGATAACAATTCACCTAATAGCTTTTTGATACTAACCGAAGTAGTAAAATATTTAGATACATGTAAGCTAAAGAAGGAAAATAAAGCTAGACATACTTAGTGTACTAGTTTAGGTACTTAGATTGATATCCTTCCAATTATACTTAATGCATTCAATCTAGTTAAATATAGGGGCTGATTGTTGCTACTATACTGCTAATATCTAATAGAATTAATATTGGCTCTTTGTCGTATTAATTATTTTAGGTAAGTAATATAAGGTGTATGGACCAACTTTTGGTGTATAACTTGGTTAATCTCTCTGTCATGATTAAAATTAACTTAGAAATTATTATTATTATTATTATTATTATTATTATTATTATTATTATTATTATTATTATTATTATTATTATTATTATTATTATTTGAACTAATTTAGTGGTGGATTTTAGATTTCTTAGCATATTTATCATAATTGCGCTTATCCATTATTATTATTATTATTATTATTATTATTATTTTAATTATTATTTTATTATTTTTATATTTTTATAAGCCCCATTAGTATTTTTATTATTTATCTATTTTTTTGTGATTTAGGGTTTTATTTTTTATTATTTATTATTTTTAAGCTAGTTAAATAAAAGTGAACCCTCTCAATCCCTAGTATAGAATGATACTCTTATTTACTAATAGCACAATTACCAACAAATGGTTTAAATTGTGTGTTGGATATGGCTGCACAATAAATAATGAAACTGATATTTGGTATTTTTAAAGAGATACACACGAGTAACCCTAGTACAATCATCAATGAATGTGATAAACTAACGATCTCTAGAGGCATTAGTAACAAGAGAAGGACTCTATATGTTACTATGTATCAGATAAAAATGAGTGTTGTTTATTTTATTACTAATAGAAAAAGACACAAAGGTATGCTTAGCCCATTCACACACATCATATTAAAATGAAGAACCATTGATTTTGAGGAATAACTAAGGGCACAAATGTTTTGCGAGATGAAATAAAGGATTTCCAAGGAAAAAATGAAACATAATGATGTTATATTTGAAGGAAAAGACTATAAAGGCAAATTTAGTGATGGGATTATTTTCCAGAGGTAGATCTAGGTAGTACAGGTTGTTATGCATCTTATCAAGTCCAATTATCTTCCTCATTCCTAGAGAATCTAATCCAAACATGAGAAAATAACCTAACATTTGAGATCTTTGTCCATTTTATGAATGGAAATCACATTAGAAAATACATCAAGTGTATGTAGGACATCTTTAAGTGAAAGTTCATAAGAGATAACAATGGTGTCTTAGCCAATAAATCTAACTAACTATTCATTTGGTGTTAAAATTTGTTGGGTTTTAGTGTATGGTTGATAGGTCTTAAAAAATAAAGAGAATTAGTCATGTGGTCTGTAGCACCAAAGTTAATAATTCAATGGGTAAGATCCTAGTTTTGAGAAGAATTTTTTAAATAAAAGGAACTGAGAAGGAAAGAGTGGTCTAGCCGATGTTCTCATTAGTTGGTTTCTTAAGGAATTGAGGAAGTTCTCGAACCTTTTCAATTCATTGACAATGATTTTTTCGATAATGCCCATTGAGTTGGTTAATCAATTTGATTGGGATTCAGGAGAGCCAATAACCATATTAGAGAAATTCTAAGGAGTGTCAATAATTCCCTTAGAAGAATTCCTATGCTTACTTGGTGGATTTCCATGAAGCTTCCAACATTTCTCCTTACCATGGCCATATTTCTTATAATAAGTGTACTATCAATCTTGATTGTTATCCTTCTTTCCTCCTTTAAACATAAGATTATATATTTCCATAGATTTATTTTCTATCATCACAATTCTTCTACTCTCCTAAACTCGAACAGTAGAGATAATTTCTTCTAGAGAAGGTACTTCCTTTTGAACAATAATCTAAACCTTTATCTATTCAAATTCCAAATCTAGGCCAACAAGAAACTGATAGCTTCTTTGGTTTTTAATAAATTTAGTTATTTGTTTAACATTATCCAAGAATTTTATAATCAATACTTGCTATTTATCAAGTTCTTATCATAAAATTTGAAGTGTGGAGGCATATTCAATTATAGGATTTCCTCTTTGTTTGCAAACAACTGCCTTTACTTGGTTTTCATAAATTAAAGGTTCATCTTTCACCTTTGAGTAGGAATATTTGAGGAAATCCCGTATTTCCTTAGCAATTTTTGAAAACATACACAACATAGTGATTTTGGGCTCCATATACTCCCAAAGCCAAGACATCGCCATAGAGTTAGTTGCATCTCAAGTTTTAAAGTTGGGATCGGATTCATTAGGATTGGGTTTAGTCAAGTGATTGAATTTTTCTTTCCTTAGAGATAGGTATTTGTGGCTTGGGACCAAACTAGGTAATTTTTTCCATTAATCATAAAGGAGGAGCTAAAACTCTAAAGTTCAACCTTTTAAGAAGTGGTCAAGGAAGAAGAAACCACAACATTAGTGATAGACATTAAGGACCAAAAGGAATAATTTCTAGAAAAGGAGAGGAAGAAAAAATAATTAGTGGTAAATCTACAATAGTGAAGGGTGAATTAAAGGAGTGGTGACACAATAAGAAAAGAAAAAAGAGACCACAAATAAGCTTTGATACCATGTGGAATAAAAAGAGGAGGGAAAATAAATATCTTATTCATAGGGAGGAAGGTATTAATACAAGAGGAGAAGAAGAAAAGAAATGAAAATTCCATGGAGACCTATATTCCAGGAACTTTATAGAGTGATTTATGGAGGCTAAAATATTAAAATGCAAGGTGTTATCACTACAATAGAGATGAAAATGAGCCGAACATTCTTAGTCTTGGGCTCAACTTGTCTAATAAATAAGTATAAAACTAAGGTTTGGGCTTTACTTATTTAATTAAATAGAAGAGTCGAGCCAAGTTTTTAACAAGCCAAGCTCATAAGTTTATTACTTAAATGTGCCAATCTCACAAGCTTAGTGTTATAAATAAGGCAACACCATTTTATTTTTTTTATACTCTGGCTTAGCTCATTTAACTAAGCAAATGAGTTGAGCCAAGCTTTAAATGAATTGTGTTCAAGCCGACTCATGAGCAACTTGACTCATTTACAATACTCTGTCATTTTTATATTAAGTGTTAAGACTAAAATATTTTTATTTTTAAATTTATTAGAACAGTGGTAAGAAGCAAATAAAAGATTACATTATATGTTTATCAATGTTCTGATATTACACAAAATTATCAAACAAAAGATGTAAAAAAAAAGTACATAAGCTAATGTAAGAGTCTAAGGAATATTTGTATCAAAATATACTAGAGTAGACACCAAATAACCCTAAATTGTAACTCCAACCCTAGCCTGGTTAAGCGAAAATCTCAGAGTACTCCTACAAGGCTACGACCACCCATAGAATAAATAGGGTTGTAAAATGGAATCCATCATTACAATGGTATTAAGTAATCCTCTATATAAAAATAAACATGAAAAAAGTTTTGTGGAGCACATAGAAGGTAAACACATGGTAAGAATGACACAAACGCACCAAGGAATACATGCGATAAGTTCAATATAATATTCATGTCATAAACACATACATCACCATAGGTCTCATGCTTATCATGCCATCACATTTTAACATAATACAACCACCTCATTAAACCAAAACATACTAAGGATATCCTACAAAGGAATCACCAAAACTATATATAACCGATCCAAAGACCACCATGATGTAACTCATCACATATATGATAATGCACTAAGGTAACTTCCTACCAATGATAGCTACCAAAATTGAATCTAATTAACCAAAATTAGTGCACAAAGGAAACTATTAAACTAACATATCAAACCACATCTAAGGACAACATACACGACTTACTTTATTTTTAATTTCTCAAGAGGATACAATTACAACTCAGGGATACTCATATGTTTGGGTCATATTGGTGCATAAGGCAATACATAACCCTTAATCTTTGTAATTAGGAGATGTATAAAATATCCTAGTCATGTTAGTAGACCAAGAAAACATAATACCATCCTTTCTTGGTTACCTAATCTTTAAATATAGATACATTTTACGAAGTTTCAATAATTAATTAGAGTAAACTAGGAACTTGGTCAAAATGCCAAGGCATCTGACACCACTAAACCAATTAAGGGATCTCACCTATTCTCTAGGATAACTAATCCTTATACTTTAAATATTAATATCACGAAGGGAACATAAAATCGCAATTCATGCTTAAGCTTTTTTTGTTAATACTAATTATTCAAGGCAACCCTACGATCAAATATCCAAGCTAAGGTCAAGAGTCGACATTAAGGTCAATCTCAAAATCCACTAACACCATAATATGTATAATTGCTCAACACTTAGGCATATTGATTTATAAATGACCAAAATTCCCTTAAAGGTTAAATTACTTCATTATTGGCCATATTACTTCAAAATATTATTAGAATTGAATGAAACTCATGCTAGAGTCAAATAAAATTATAATAAACCTCTTAATATGCAAATATAGTTATAAAAATTAATAAAGTGAAAAAATTATCATTTTGCCCTTAATTGACATTTAAGACCAGTTAACACATAAAACCCTAGACATGCATCTCTAGCATATCATATTTCACATGTTTTTCATACTCAATATCTCATAACACATATAAGGTATACATGTTGAAAAAATACAAACTCCATATGAAAGTACATAAATACCCTTAGGGTACACAAATCTTAATTCTAGTAGTTTTATGCCTCAAAAATATTCATATATCGACATGTTATAAATCAAATTAATAGTATAATATATGAGGAATATAATGGTAAAATCAAAAATGGAAAAATAGGTATTACCAAGGACAAGCAATCCTTTGGCCTAATCACCCAAACAACATATGCATAAATACTTTACTACATTTAACCCTATTCTAGCATGTTAACATACATATATTAAATTTTTTTTAAAAAAATCAGACATGCTCTTACATATTATTTCATGGTAGCATACTTAAAAAAATACAGCATAATGTATGTGCATATATTTTATAAAATCACATCAAGGCATAGAATCATACTTAGGTATATATAAAGAAAACCCTAACATAATACCATATGATTTTCACACATTTATTAGGAGCATAGGCTTACCTCTTTTCAAGAAAAATAAGAAGAAGAAAAAAGTCTTCCAAACTATCACCTCTAACACAACCTTCTTCTTTCCCTTAAAACATAAGACCCAAAAATTAGAAATTAAAATACATAAAATATAAAATAAACAACAATAAGAAGAATAAAAGAAGAAAAGAAGCCATACCGACAACAAGGGTGGCACACCAACAGGATGAAAAGATTTAGGGTGTTAGATTTCCACTAATACTCTAATCCTAAATATAACACCCTCATAATTAATAAAGTATAATAAAGATAGATAAATGATAAGAGGAAAATAACAAGAAAACTAAATGGAAGAAAGAAAGGCATTGAGACTTAATTTTATGCAAGGGAAAAGAAAGGAATAAATATATTTAAACACTTAGGAAAAACCCAATAAGAAGGGGGAGAGAAGAGAAAACACTTTGCACATGAGGGCTAAATAATGAAAATGTGAAGTGAAAGGAGCATAAATAGTAAAAGGAGGCCAAAATCTGAAAAGGAAAGAGGAGTGAGAGCTTATTAGAAGTTGCATAATTCACACTTGAATGAAGAAAGTGTTAGGAAAATATGTTAGGTGTAAAAGGGTTGGTGGAAGGTAAGCTGAGATAAATTAATGCTAGAATCTTTAGTAAAGAGTGGAGTGCATAAAACCAATATGATATAAGGTGTGGGACATCATGGGAAGAACCCCCAAGGTTAAAGGGTTGACCATAAAAATCAAAATAAATCAAAATTTATGAAAATAAAACTTAAGTTGACGGCTAGTGAAATTCTAGCCATTTACCCAACCCCCTGATGTACCTATTCTCTACCTTAATCTCCCATTGTGTAACTTAAAGTCCCTAGCTGACCGTCAACCCTAAAAACATAATTTCTATCATTTTTAAACCTATTTATTATACTACATTCTCACCCCATATTAAACACCCATACCATAACATATTAAAGAGGCATTATCCATTTATAGTTTCTATGAACCAATTCTCATAAAATGTAAAGTTATATTTAAGTTTTCAATTAGTATTTTTGAAAAATGGATTATTAAGACTAGGATAAGTAAGTTTTCCTTTCTTATATTGTGGTGTAATTGTTGTATGTTACCATTGAAATGTAAAATATTACTCCCTCAATTTCCAAAACTAAAACTTTTTAACTATTTATACATCTTTTTATAAGGTAATAAACTTACTCTTAATATTTTAACTCTACCTTTCACCAAAAAAAAACATAACAATAAACATATATAAGAAGAAAGTGAAAAGGTTTAGATAAAAATTGAAAAAAAAATGCTTTGACTTTATAAAAAAGACATTGTTTTTCAAATAAAAAATATTCACCTAAAAGATCTTTCTTTCATGACCAGAGGGAGTATAATGCCCTAATTTTGGTTAAAACTTGTAATTTCTCAAGTTATGGACTACTTTTTCTTTATTCTACGTCATAATACATATTATATGTGCATTCAAAAGCTCTATTTGTGCCTATAGTAAATGCTCTCTATTTTATGATAGTATATGTAAAATTATTTTTTTTATCAAATTATACTTCACTTTATAGAAGATAAAAAACTAATATTAGTATTTTAATTATATCATTTATCAGAAAATAAAAAAATAAATAATAGATTATAAAAAAATAAAGGAAATCAATCTATGTTGGACAAATGATATGATAAAAAAATAGAGTAAAAATAGAAATCAAGTGTTAACTTTTTCATCAAAACACCTTTTTTTTATACAAATACAACCCCCTTACAAGACTTCCTTTTCATTAAAAAATAAATTATACTTAAAAATACTTATTTTATATGGAGGGGTGTTATACATTAGTTAGATTGAATTTAATTATTTTTTTGGTTATAAATTAGGGAGAATATTCCAATGAGAGTATTCCTTGCTAAAAAGGGGATAATATAAGTTGTGGATATGTTTTTTGTATTGTGCAATGCAGAACCAGAAGATGTAAGGCATTTAATGCTAGAATGTTATGTTACGAAAAGAACATGGTCACATTGGTTGATTCTTGCTATATTGTTGTGGGTATTTCCATAGTTGATGATTGATCTTTATGACCACTAGGAATGCCCGTGTAATATAAATTTTAGTGGAAGTTGTGGAAAACTGCTTTACAAGTTATTATATGGTTTTTTGTTGAAGGAGTGCAATAATAAAAATTTTTAAACCAATTAAATCATCTCAACACTATGCAAAATATGGTAATACTATGGTGATGGTTAATGATATGCAAGACATATTTCATATGCATATTATATATTTATGCCAATCTAAACTAACCTGTGATACCAAGGAGAGTGGTGAAATGGGAAGTCTCAAGTATGGATAAATAAAATGGAAAATTATGGATAAACAAAATGGAAAATATATGCCTTGGTATGCACAACAACAAGTAAAGGTGCTACCAGGAGAGTTTTACTAGATCGACATGGAAAATTATTATGCATATTTTCTATTAATAGATTCTTAGTATTATCTTTAACTAATAAATGCAACCCATAATTTCCTCCTATTATCATGTATAATCAAAGATTCTATAGGAATAAAATTAGTAGATTCTTAGGTTTATCTCTAACTAATAAGTGTAACCCTTAATTTCTTCCTATAGTCAGAGATTCCTTCCTATTATCTTGGTGTACAGCTATGGTATTTCTCTAGTATATAATACCAATGTAAGGCCAATTATAAATTAATGAAAACAAATATTTCCATTCTCCCAAATTCATCATCATATTCAAGTCTTTATCTTTAGTTAAATATTCACTTTAGCGTATTTTTCCTCTACCCAAGTTAAGGCTTATTGTTGTCTACTTTGTCCATCAGTAGTTTGTGCTTCTGCGTTCTATCAATCCCTTAATATCATGATGAAAACCAATAACACTAAAACTTCAATTTCATTATGTTCCTCTATTATAGATCCCATGTCCATATATCATCTATAGTTGTTATGTACTCCTAAATAGATATAACATCTTTTAACCTTGATTGATACATACATAATGTTGTCTAGTAAGTTATGGCTAATTGATATTTGTGCATTGTAACACCCTAAAATTTTCATCTAAAAATATTTGTTCAGGAGAAAGTATAAAACAAAGTAATTGGGTATGACTGCCATACTCAACCTAATTCTGGCTTATCATGTTATCCTTACATCAAATATAAGGTAAAATAATTAAACATTCAAACATAATAAAAATAGAGAAGGGGATAAGTTTCATAAACTTAAACAAATTTTTTAGATAGTTACTATAATTAAAAACATAAAATACATAAAAGGGTTGTATTAGGAAGTTATAGTCCCAAGAGTATCCGAGTTTAAAGTGGTCAACCAAATAACTCAAATTATGACCTAAAAATTGAAGATAGATTCAATATTATTTCCCAACAAGGGCATCAAAAGCATCATAGTCATCAAAGGGGTCCTCATAAACCTACACAAACTCAATTGGATCATCTACTCGTGGGAGTAAAAAACACCCATAAAAAGGATGACTAGTACGCTACAGTCTAAGTAAGGTAACAATACAATAAAGAAAGGTCGCAAACAATCATAAGATCAAAACTAGAGATAAATGTGCATATAGAATAACATAAATGTACCAACTCATTTATTGATTTCTAGGGATCATAATAATAATAATAATGGTATGCTCATTATCCATAATCTTATTCATTTTGGATTTAGGGACCTTACTATTATCAACCAGTGGAATGGTATCATAAATGTACAACCCCAAGGCAAAATGATTATGGCAACTATTCTTAACTAGTGGAATGGTATCATAACATACAAACTCAGAGCATAAAGCTCCTGAACACTATTCTCGTTAGGTGAAACGAATAAGTACAATTAGTCTTAACTCACATGGCATTCCACTTAAGTGATTAATATCTTATCAATGATTATGATCATTTAAATGATTTATTTAACTTGAGTTTAGGGATCCCACTATTTTAAATAAGTGGAATGGTTATCATAAATACAATCCAATGGAACAAAGCTCCAAGCCACTATTTTCAATCGCGGGAACAATATCATAAGTACAACCTTATGGCATAAAGCTCTAGGATGCTATTCGTATATTGTAGAGCGGATAGTACAACCAGTCCTAACTCATATTCTATTTCCTTGTAAGTGATTAATATCTCATTTATGGTTATTTATTCTAATGTCATCATACAAACACACACATAAGCATTCAAGGTACATGTCCCAACATATCCTCCCAAGGAAAAGCCATATTCCCTTAACAACACTAATTTCAAAAATCTAGCTTAACTTCTCCCTTGGTACTCATTTTATCACCAACTTCCATACCCATGCTTAAAATAGTATTATTGAAAATATACCCAAAATCAAGGTCTCACTTCCCACGTCTTAAACATTCAATAATAGCCTAAATTTAGAGTTACTATTTATATTTCCTATAAAACCCTAACTTCACAATTTAATCATAACTTTTTTTTATACAAAACTCATATAGCCACCAAATTTAATATAAATTCTCAAAGCATTATTATTGACATCATAGAATAGAATCAAGGTCCAAATCCCATATCTTACACATGTAATAACAACCTATCCTTAAGATTACTATTGAGATTCCCCCATATAGTTTTTTTTTCTTGTCTATTATACTTAGACCATTCATATTTGCTCCAAATTTTACATACAATATACATAACATATTTTGAACCATTTACCACTTTAAAAATTCAATTTTTTTATTTTTAATCCATATTGACCAAAATGCCCCTAAGGAAGCTAAAATACCCATTTTCCAAAAACATTTCTACAATTCCTAATATGAATGATTTTTTAACCTCAAATACATTTTATCAACATAAAAATGCATAGCCAAAAATATATTAATATAATTATTATCGTGATTCATCTCAACCAATAATATACACAAACCACATCTTCATAGCTTTTTCACCTTTTCTTTCAACACATAAAACCACATATCATATAGTACTAATATCATGATAATATTTTCATACAATAATTCCAAGCATGATAACATAACAAATATATACATTTTGCACATAAAATTCCTAACTATAACATGCATCCTTACCGGAATGACTTTAGTCTCTAAGCACATAAGACCTACACTTCCTCCTCCAAAATCACCATAATACCACCTAGAAGCCAAAATACACAAATAAAACTTAAGAAAATTTTAATCTACAAAGAACTAAGGTAAGTGAGAGGAAGGGAAAATAAAGATAACCAAAAGTGGAAGGCTTGGGTAGGGTAGTGTACATTAGTAGTGCAAGAACAAGCTCGACGGTTGTGATGGTTGGCATTAAGGTGGTGGTGATGGTGGTGCTGAGACTAGTGGGAGTTGTCGGTAGAGAGTGGTGGTGGTGATGGTTACTAGTGGTGTGGGTGGTGTGGGTGTTGGTGATGGTAAATAAGGGAAGTTGGTGGTTAAGGGTGGCTAGTAGCAAGGAAGTGGGGTGGAGTTGGTGGGTGATGACAAGGTAGTGGTGGTATACTACAGGCAGTAGCTGAGGATGGGAGGTGTTGGATGATGACATCATAAGAAACAATAGAGGGTGGTGGCTGAGAGAGCAAAGGAGGAAAAAAGGAGTGGGTTTGGCTTAGTAAGGGCAGTGTTGGGTTAAGCATGAAAAAGGGAAGAAATTAAAGTAGTGTGGTGGCAAATCTGGGTAACATTAACGACATGGTTAGGAGGAGAATTTAGACAAATTAGGAATATTGGAAGAGCTCGATAATGGGTCAAACAAGAGAGAAAAAAATAAGGATAAGGGAGAATAGAGGAGGTGATGTTGTGTCCGTGAATGTATGCATACACACACATACATATATATGTGCATGGTTAGAAAATCAACAGGGGGAAAAGAAGGAGAGAGGAAGAATGTCACAGTAGAGGAGGGGCTTGGCATAAGAAGAGGTAGGTCGGAAAAGGTAGAGGTATAGGTCTGGGTTGCAAAGGTTGTTGGGGGTTGGTGTAGCAGGCAAAGGCAGGTGCTGCATTACTAAGAAGGGGAAGGGAGGACTACATGCAGGGGCGGGTAAGGCTATGTTCAAGCCAAATGGAGAAAGGGTAAAGGAAAAGGAAGGAAAAGGTAGGGGTGGTGGTGCATGGAGGAAGAAAAAAAAAAGAAGAGAGAGGAGAGTGGGTTGGATTGGGATAGTCTGGGAGAAAAACAGGAAAAAAGAAAGAAAGAATAGGCTAAGTTGGGGTGGGACAGGCTGGAGGGGAAGAGAAAAATAGGAAGAAAAGAAGAGTGGGCTGGGTTAGACCATAGAATGTTAATTATTTATTTAATTCATTGTTATATTTAGGACCATAGAGAGTTATAGATTTCTCCAATGCATTTTATTTTCTTAATATTATGGATGAATTTAGTAGATTTATATGGGTTTATTTTTTGATTGATAAAAGTGATGTTGTACCAGTGTTGTATAATTGTGTACCATATTTAAAAGTCAATTTGGAAAACAAATTAATATTTTTTATATCAATCATGTTGTTAAGTTTTTGGCTTTACAATCTTTCTTTGTTGAGAATGGCATGTTGCAGCAAACCACCCATGTTAACAATGCAATAGAATGATTGAGTTGAACGTAAGCATAGACATCATATCAACATTGCTTGTTCTCTATGCTTTTAAGTTAGTATTCTTATTAAGTTCCAAGATGATTGTTTTCTTACTATTGTCCATGTTATTGATTACACTCCTAACCATGTTATTGATGGCTTAACACCACATGAAAAATTAATTTTCTCTTCCTCATCATATGAAATACTTTGGGTATTTGGTTTTTTATGCTACACTCATAACAAGCAACATTTTAAGGATAGGTTGTCAGTGTGTATTTCTTGGTTATCCACAACAAAAGAAAGGTTGAATTTTTTTTGATTTACATACACATGAAATCTTTATTTCTTGATATGTTATTTTATTTTAATCTAAATTTCCTTTTTCAATAATGTTACTCCCTAGTTATGATGAAAAACTTAATTTCAACCTCAATCCTATTTCAAACCCAACTAAAACTTGGTATACCCAACAACCTATATCTAGTATAGGGGATGGTAAGATCATGCAATAGGGGGAGACAGTCTTCTTTAGGAGGTTCACTAATAATAGAAATTGGTATATATCTTAAGTCCTCTGTTGTAACTAATAATAACCTCACACTAGTGAATGTTATAACATCTGAAGTCATATATGGACAAGGCCAAAGTCTTCATCATCCACCAATTCATCTCCAAGATTATATATGTCACTCAATTAGAGCTCTTAATCTCATCTCAAGTTCATATTCATCTGTCTGCTCCTTTGATCCCAAGTACACTTCCTATACTACATTCTCACCAAGTTATAAAAAAAATTAACTGTGATCATAAATACACACTTCTACAAAAATAATCATAGACAACAGTGTGTGTGTGTGTGTGTGTGTGTGTGTGTGTGTGTGTATAGGTGTTATAATACGCACAATTGTCTATAAGCTCTCTTGTAAAAAGAAAACAATTAGGATAAAAAAAGATAAAAGAAATAGATGGCAATTGGAGAATTATAATTGTCATCTATGGTCTGAATGTAATGTGTAAGGGTATATATGATATTCATATCCCAAAACTATTGTTTATACTTTAGTAGGACTTTTTTTCAATTTTTTTAAGGCTATAGATGATAGTTTTGGGTTATAATCATAATCTATACTTTAGCATGTTTTATTTTTATTATTTTTATTATTTATACTTTAGTGGTATTTTTTTTTACATTATTCTATTTTAACCTAGTGAGCCTTTTATGTTCCTTGTATTTTCATGAACACACATAGGAACTTTATGAACTACTTCTTCCCCAAAGTTTTCCGTCATTATTGCTTCATCCACCACCTCCTCCTCCTTCTTCTACACTAGTTATAATGCCTCATCCTAAAATTATTCAAAAATTTGTTCAAAATTATATTGATTTAAAATAAAATGGTTTTGGTTATGGTTTTTTAAAGGACTTGAAATTGGGTAGAAATGTGAATTTCCAACAAAATCAGTCGACTAGTTTTCCAAACCCACCAACATGTACATTTGGCAACTAGCACTTTTATTTCCAATGGAACCGATTGACTAGTTTCTCAAATCGATAGTCTAGTTATATTGTGATTTCATGGTCCTTTTTATTTTTTCTTCAATTATCTTTCCAATATTTATGAAAACTTCTATATAGTGTCTTTTTGTGCTAATGAGCATAACTTGGTATTTTGGGAATATTTTAACATTCTTTAGATTATTTAATGATTTTATTTGGCAATAAATCTCTCAAAAGTATTTTTGAGGTAATTTTCTCACCTACCACTTTTATTCTCTCCTCCTACCTTTCCCTAACCTTCTCTCAATTGTGCAGAAGCTTTAGCACCTACTACTATCCTATGCTAAACAAATTCATACCTAACTTCGCCTCTTCTACTGTAATTCTTCATCATTTGATTCTCCCCTATAATTATACACAACACATCACTATCTCTTTCACCCTTTCAAGTCAACTCTTCACCTTTTCTCCTACTTCCTTACGGTTGACCAACATACCCCTCAAGCCCTCCTTATTAGATTTTCCTCTCCTTTTAACACCCTCATTAAACCTCCTTTCACTTGCTCTTCCTTACTTACAAAATTTTTCAAGTGTTTTGTGGTTTACCTCCTTTCCACTTGTGAACTCATTAGGCCCTCCTACTTGTCCTCAAATTCTTACTCATTTTTCCACTTAAACAATTTCTCTCCCTTCTCCCTTAGCATATTTTTCTAAGTGTAGAAATTTTGTTCTCTTTTTTCCCTCTACTTGTCACTACAAGAAAGCTGAGGCCCTTGCATTTTTTTTCTTCTCTTTTGGGTTTAATTTTAAATTATATTTTATTATTTTTGATATTTAATTTAGTTCCTCTTATTTTTTCTTTAAAAAAAGGATAATTAAAATTTTGAGAGAGTTAAAGGTTTCTTTCCCTTTACTACTCCTGGTTATCAATCATTTAGGCCGAGGTTGAAGATTTATACTTCTATCCTTCTTCTCTTTTTCTTGTTTATCAATTTTTAAGTGTTTTATACTATTTTTAGGTTCTTGATTCCCTTAGGTAATCATGGATTTTGTAGTGGGCTATAAAGTTAGGAGCATTTTCTCTTTTGCTAAAAGAGTTGCTTTGAGGTAAGATAAATGTCTATATTTCAACAAGGTTTGTCATTCATGTTGCCTTAGTTGATATATTTGATTTTGAGCATGATTATATGTAAGGAATGAGTTTTTTTTAATCTATGATCAAGATATGTGTTGTGAATACGATTGGTTATAAGCATACGTTGTGGTATTGTGTCAAATTTTAACCATGAGAATGGATTATGTGTATATATTGGAATCTTAGCTTAATGATTTATTTATTAAGGTTCTAGGAATCATGCATGAATAACTAATATCAATAGTTAATTATATGATCTTAGCACTCTATCAATCTATAGCATGTTTTTTTGCATTGAGTAATGGGTGACCGCTATGACCTCATTGATGAATCTTGAATATGTGTGTATGATTTATGTTAGATGCAATTTCATGAGCTTGATTTAAATGTTTATCACAAATCTTTTTGATTCCTTCTTGATGGTGATCATTTGAGTATGTTTTAGTTATTTTGGCTTAAAGCATGAATTTAATGAATTAACCATGAAGGTGTGGTGCTAGTTAGTTGATGAGCATTTTTAGGATTTACATATGATTATTGACAATAGAAGCATGAGTAGGGTGTGAATTATGAGATAATGAGCATGATTTAGTCATTTTGGTCTTGATATGAAGCTTATGAGTATAACATAAGGTTGAATCTTTAGTTTGGTATTGTAGTATGATCCCTGTGTTCAATGTCTTAAACATGTTCTTATATGTGTTTTGATAGCATGAAAGTATATTTATCTTATTTTATTGAGCACGAATTAATGATAGCATAACTTTTTTATCGTCTTATCCGTGTTGATGAATTAAAGCATGAATTATGGTTTTTATTGTATTCAAGCATGAATTTTGATGTTCAGTGTGATATTTATGTTGCTTTTGTTAATTTTGATCTACTCATGTTAAAATGTGTTGAGTTAGTGGTTGTTGGTATTTAAGTATGTGATTTTGGATATGTGTGGTTTAGGTTGTTTCACCTAGACCGATCGACCAAATCACTCAATTGGTCCTCATGAACAACTGATTATTTTTTTTATTGGTTTGTCAAACCAATCACTTGGTTATTTTATCTCTAGCGTGTTTTTGTTCTCATCCAAAACCCATCAACTGGGTTGGACAAACTAATCGGCTGGTTTATAAGATTAATCAATTAGTTTTTCAAATTCATTGACTCGGTTAGCCAAATAAATCAACTGGTTGATAAGAATAGTCAATTGGTTTATCAAACCCATTGGCTAGTTATTTTTATGCCCAAAGTAGTTTTGATTTCAATCAAAACCCATCATTTGAGTTGGTTAAACCAACCAGCTAGTGAGAAAGAATAGTCAATCAATTTGTCAAACCCATCAGCTGGTTATTTTTGTGTCTAGGGTTATTTTGGTGTCAGCCCAAATGTATCAACAGGTTTAATCAAACCCACTTATTGGTTGGGGAATATTTATGTTACCAAAGAGTTAGGCTAGTAGGTTTAATTAGGCATTCCCCCTATGTTGGGGTGTTTGTCTTTTAATTATTTAAACTCTTGGCTCTATTCCTGTATTTGGTTTTGTAACACTTATCATGGCTTTTATTCTCTCTCTATCTCTCTCTCTCTCTCTCTCTCTCTCTCTATCTCTCTCTCTCTCTCTCTCTCTCACACACACACACACACACACATGCATGTTCACACACTTTATCTCTAGTTCTCATGTATGGTTGTGGGTAAACGTTTTAGCCTTATATCGAACATAGGTTAGATGGATGTCCATACCTCTCTTATATTTGGTTTGGTGGTAACATCCTTCAATTTTTATTTTATTACTTTCACATTGTCTTAAAAATAAATAAAAAATTGGTTGCATAGATTAGGGGTGTTACACTTACCATATTTAACACTACCTCTAACTATGCTTCTTATTCTTCTATTTTCTCTATCATCTTCATAACAGGTGTGTGCTTTTTATCTCCTTTTTCATGAATGTTTCATTAATTTTTCTATGTTATGTGTTTCATATATCATTAAAAGTTCCTTGGTATCAATATTGTATTTATTAGTTTAATGTAAGTGTAGTGCCAAGTGTTGCTAGGTATATACTAGCTTTTATATGTTTTTTATACATTTATTTAATACATGATCATTGTAATTTATCGACAATCTTTTGATGTGCATAAAATTTGACTCGATTGTTCATTTTTTATATTTTTTTTATTTCAAGTATTATATTTTTGAAATCTAGACACTTAAACCATCCAAAGGAGGTATTGAAACTTAAAGAATCTAAAATACACTATTTTGGCCTTTAAAATGAGATTTTTATGTTTTGAGTTTCAAAAAACTTTATAATAACTATCTAATAGTACGACATGAGTGCATGTGTAATTTCATAAGGTAGCATATTATCTTAAAATAAAATGAGATCACAAGAGTTTAAGTAGATTAATTATACATTATGTGTATGTGTAATTTCATAAGATAGCATATTCTCTACCAACATCTTGTTGTAGTTGGAGGAAGTGATATAAAGGATCATAGTGATAAAGATCCTTAAATGCTCATTGAAAAGGCTTAATGTGTGTGTGTGTGTGTGTGTGTGTGTGTTTGAAGAGATGCCTGTGTTATCTAAATATAGTTTTAATATAAATTGATTGATGCTATGAGTTTATGATTGATATAATGCAAAATTAATATTCTAAGTTCAAATACACATAATTGAGGCTTGTGTATCAATTGAATATATGCAAATTTTTATGTATAATAAAATGCGTATGGTGTAGGTCGAATGAAGAGAGAAAAAACATAGGCTATAGATAGAGATTCTAAGTTAAAACCATCATCTCTACTTAACAAAAAAATTTGAAGGAAGGGTTAGATAACTGTTGTAGAAAAAAATTGTCATCTATAGTGAGTTATATACATCAATTTTAGCCCAATCTAACCTTTAACTTCAAAAAAATATTGGAGGAAGGAATGGACGATGGTTTTGGGCTAAAATCATCATCTATAGTGGAAAATAGGTTGTTATTTTTAGTCCACAACCATCGTCTACTCCTTCTTGAATTTTTTTTTTGAAACTCCTTTTTTATTTTCTATTTCATTATAAAAGACTATTATTTGAACCATTGCTTATCGTATACACAGAAGTAGTTTACATAGTTTGATGTAGGAGAAAATACTCAATAATTGGCATTCATCATTATAGAACTAATTATTCGTCATTTAGAAAGGATCTCCCACAAAAGTGAAGACAAACTGATGGTTACATTGCTAGTTATAAATGAAACGTACCATACACGCTACTAAGCATATACGTGCATGTGCATGGCAAGCATGGAGGGCATGGCTACGTACATAGGGGGAATAAAATGCAGCTTGGACATGCATATTGGTTGAATTAATTAATTAGTAGAGTTAAATATTATGTGGAGAATAAAGTAGTATAAATATACCTTTTTGAAGAATATTCAATATTCTAATATCTTTTAACTAGATATCTTTTGAAGAATTATACCTTTTAGCTAGTATCATGTAATCAGTAGCCTTGGTTATACATAGCCATAGTAACCACGATCAAAGAATATATTATTGATTGAATTGAATTTGAATGCAAATTAAAAGTATTGAAGTTGAATGCAAATTAAAATTATTGAATTCTATGTGAGTTCATCTCAAGTTTAATCGAATCTATGTGAACGATTAATCTTGAAATCCTTAATCTCTTTGTCTATATGAATTAGAGATTAAGTACTATCTTTTCTAAACTCCATAACCCACACCCTTCTAGCCATATTCATCATCTAAACACATCCTAAAATCAAAGCCCTAATTTAAAAAGCCCTAACCCTAATTTACCATTCGAAATCCTAAACCTAATTTTCAAAACTAAACCCTAACCCTAATTCAAATCCATGAAACCATCCATTTTCAAACCCTAATTGTTGAATCATCATCATCTCATCATTGTTGAAGCATCATCATCATCATATCATTAAATTCAAATCATCTTTATCATTAATTCATCACCACTGAATCATCAACACCATCATCGAATCATCATCATACTTATTCCCCCTATTTGAACATCTTCTTTGTCAATTCACCACTTTCAAATCTTATTCTTCCTAATTCCAATATAATCGAGCATTGGTTTTACATAATTGGTAATTCCATACTCCTACACACATCATGGTTGTTGGTTATCGTCGTCTTTTTCATTTTCCATAATCATCTATAGTTGCTTTGATGCCGATGACAATGGAGACTCATCCATATTTTCAAGTTATGATAGGCCAACGTTGGTATGATTTTATGCGTCAAGAAATTGATGATCTTGAATGCACATGTACTTGGACTATTGTTGATTCAATTACAATTAAAAAGCCCATTGATTACAAGTGGCTCTATAGGATTAAATCTAACTCTAATAAGAATATTGAACATTCTAAATCAAGACTTGTGGTTCATGGGATAATCAAGAAGATGGAGTTAATTGTATTAAGACATTTGCTCATTTTGTTAAACTAGTCAGCATATGTGCCCTTTTAGTTGTGGTTATTATCAAAGGTTAAGAACTTCATTAGCTTGATTTCACTAAAAAAAATTTTGCATGGCAACCTCCATGAGAAAATTTACATGAAGTTACCACCTAGGTTTTATTTCTTAACCAAAAAATTATGTCATCTACAAAAATATTATATGGTCTTAAACAATCTCCTTAAAATTGGTTTGTCACGTTGTCATATACTCTCCATCATTATGGTTTTATATAACCTCATGTGGATCATACTTTGTTTACCTATTGGTGTGATTAAATATTTTTTGATATGTTTGTATATGTTAATGAATTCCTTCTTACAAGAAATGAGTATGCTACTTGTGTTACCTGCAAGAATTATTTGAACATTTGTTTTCAAACTAGCCACTAGAATAAGCAATGAGATTGCTCGAAATCTGTATGATTTATTTTTGTCTCATCACAAATACAAGATTGATATTTTTGCAGAGACTAGACTAACCATTGCTAAACTAGTTTCTTTCCTAATGGAGAATAGTCATTCTTTAGCACTTACCTCAAGACCTCTACTTCGTGACCCTAAACTATACTAGCTTCTTATTGGTTTCCTAGTGTATCTAAACATTACTAGGCAATAAATTTGTTATGTTGTTTGTATATTATCTCATTTCAAGCATTCACCATGTCAGGACCATTAGATGTCATCATTCATGTGTTACAGTATCTTAAAGCTACTCCTAGTTTAGGTATTGTCCTTCAATATAATAGTGCGCTCGATCTTTTTGTATATTGTGACTCTAATTGGGTTGATTTCCTTATTATCTACCACTCATTATCTGGATATGTGGTCTTGATTGGTGATTCTCCTATTTCTTGAAAAATAAAGAAATAATCCACTATCGCTGGATTTCTGGCCGAAGCAAAGTATCATACTAGTGGAATCATTACATATGAGCTTGTCTAGTGTAAGTCATTTATAGCATCCCTTGGTGCCTATTCACTTGCAACCTATGTGTATGTTATATTATAACCAAGTTTTACATATTGTGTCTAATATTGTGTTTCATGAACACAGCAAGCACATAGAAATTGATTGTCGTTGTGTTAAGACCAACTTCTAGCAAGCCATATTGTTACATCTCATATTCTCTCTACCAATCAATTAGTTAACATTTTTACTAAGGCTTTATGATGTATATGGAAAACAAATTAGGTCATGCTAAGGAAGATGGTGGACTAGGATAATCGCCAAAAAAATTGAAAAGAGAAGTGGTGGTTGAAGAAGGGGGGAAATGAATTAACTTTTAGATTCATATAACTTACAACTAACACTCAAGCTATGTAGTTCTTGAGGTAAAAGGCACAAGATTTGAAGATAAGATTCAATCAAATTTTTCACTCAACTTTAAAGGTAGAAATCTCAATAATGAGACTTAAATGGAAACAAAAAAAAATACCCCCTTCTATTTCTAATGAAGTGTTAGGCCCTTTGAGTTACAAAAATACCATAATAACATTCTATGGTTTGATTTAGTTACACACTAATTAGAATAAAAATCAAAAGGGTTGATTCAGTTGGGATCAAACTAGTATATACCTAGTGAGGGATAACTTGACTAGTTTAAGTCTAACTAAAAGTAAACTAGTCATTGAATTTCTTTGGCTCAAAATTTCGTGCATTAGTAGCCCCATGCCCTCTGATGCAAGGGTGAGAGGGAAGAAGGAGAAAGTGAGAGGGAAAACAGAAAATCACTTAGGATTAATTAATATTCATTCAATTCTCCTCAAATAACAACCCTAAGACCCCTTTATATAGAGTAAGGGCCATAAAAATAACTATAGTAAAAATCACTAATTACTAGCTAAGATAAGATCATCATAAATTACTAAGGTAAATAAAATAATTACTAAGGTAAGAAAATAAGATAGGAATCTATTTTTTATTCCTACATTTATACTTATTCCTATAAAAATCCTATTTAATTACATCATTCTCTCCCACCGGAAAAGAACTCGACTCCGGCGAGTGAGATCGAAGAAAGTCATTAAGCAATTTTGGAGCCAAATCTCGAAGATCATCCTCAGTAACCCAAGTAGCATCACAATCTGGACGGTTCTTCCACGTGATCCAAAATCGGCCAAACCCTCCTTGAGAAGAGGAAACATACTCCACATCATCAATAGAAGCAATCTCATCCTTGGGTAGCTGAACAGGTGGTAATGTCGGCTCCTGCAGACCTGCAGGCACACTAGAAGGCAAGGCAGGAGGCTCAAAGTTGCCTCTGTAAGGTGACAAATCACTCACGTTGAAAACGGGACTAATACCTAAATCATCGGGTAGATCTAGCACATAAGCATTCGGTCCTTGTTTTTTCATAATCTCATATGGGCCCATGGCTCGCACATGTAACTTTTTAAAACATCCTTTTGGAAAACGTTCAGGACACAAACGTACCATGACAAAGTCACCTTCATTAAAACCCTTATCTCTACGATGCACATCAACAGCAAGTTTATAGTCCACATTACTCAACATAATCTTACGCCTAATCTCATCATGCAAAGAATGTATATGATCAGCAAAGGACTCAGCAGACGCAGACACACGTGCATGTGGGGATAGGGGGCCAAAGTCAATAGGAGCACGAGGAGCATAACCATAAACAATTTCAAAAGGACTCTTTCCCGTGGACCGATTAGACGCATGGTTATAAGCGAACTCAGCTGTGGGTAACACTAAATCCCAAGTACGAGGTCGATCTCCTACAAGACAACGAAGAAGGTCACCTAAACCTCAATTTACTACCTCAGTCTGACCATCGGTCTGGGGATGATGGGCGGTAGAAAACTTTAACTGGGTTTTGCTCATAGTCCAGAGTGTCTTCCAGAACCAACAGATGAACCTAGAATCTCTATCAGATACTATGGAAGAAGGAAGACCATGAAGTCTGACTACCTCACGAAAAATCAATCTAGCAACGTGAACAGCATCGAAAGTCTTGCTACAGGGTATGAAATGGGCCATCTTGGAGAATCTATCTACTACTACAAGGATCGAGTCATGGCCTCTGGATGTTTTGGGGATACCTAGAATAAAGTCCATGCTAAGATCCTTCCATGGCTCATGAGGAACAGGTAGAGGAGTATATAAGCCCGTGTTTTGTTTTTTTGTTTTAGCTAACTGACAAGTACGACACTGGGATATGACTCTCTTAACGTCTTGTTGCCAAGAAGGCCAATAAAAACGATCACGTACCAAGGTGATGGTACGATCCATACCGAAGTGACCTGCAAGGCCACCTGCGTGCAATTCCCAAACAAGAAAGTCTCTATATGAGGATTGGGGAATGCATAATCTAGAGGCTCTAAAAAGATATCCATTATGGATGACATAATCAACGAAGTCCTGACGGTTACCATGAGAAACTTCTCGGTAGATGTGACCGAAATCGGGACAAGAAGAGTAATCATCCTTCATTTTATCAAAGTTAGTAGCCCTAATATTCCATTGTTGACGGATAGCACCTATCCTGCTAAGAGCATCAGCTACTCGATTCTCGGTTCCTGAACGATGTTTTAGGACGAAAGTATATTCGCCTAAGAATTCCAGCCATTTAGCATACTTCTTTGGCAATTCTCGCTTTGAATGCAAATACTCTAGTGCTAGGTGGTCAGAATAGACTACAAAGTCTTGGGGTAAAAGGTAATACTGCTAATAATGGAGGGACCTGACCACAGCATATAACTCCTTAAGATGGATGGTGTACTTTTGTTTAGACGCGTTGAGTTTCTCACTGAAAAATGCTATGGGATGTCCTTCCTGACCTAACACTCCGCCTATGCCTGTTTCGCAAGCATCACAATGAACCTCGAAGACTTTACTAAAATCGGGATGCTTAAGGATAGGGGCCTTAGTCATACACTCCTTAATTTCCTGAAAGGATCTAGAAGCTTTAGAAGTCCACTGAAATGATCCCTTCTTTAGACAATCAGTGATGGGGACCATAATAGAGCTAAAATTGCGGATGAACCGACGATAGAAGGAAACTAGGCCATGGAAGCTACGTACTTCCGTAACAGATTTTGGTTCAGGCCATTCCTTAATAACTCGGACTTTCTCAGGGTCAGTAGAAATGCCCTGAGAAGAAACAATAAAGCCTAGAAAGAGAACCTGAGACTGAAGGAAGGAACATTTCTTGAGATTAGCATAAAGCTTGGCTTCCCGTAAAGTAGTAAAAACTTGTCTAAGGTGGGACAGGTGATCCCTTTGAGACTTGCTATAAATCAGGATGTCATCGAAATAGACCACGAGGAATTTACCCATAAATGGTTGGAGGATATGGGTCATAAACCTCATGAATGTGCTAGGGGCATTTGATAACCCAAAAGGCATAACTAACCACTCAAAAAGTCCATCCTGCGTCTTAAAGGCTGTTTTCCATTCATCCCCTGGCCGAATACGAATTTGGTGGTACCCGCTACGTAAGTCGATTTTAGAGTAGTAACTAGAGCCAGCTAGAGTGTCTAACATGTCCTCTAGGCTAGGGATAGGAAATCTATAATTAACCGTGATTTTATTAATGGCTCTACTATCCACACACATTCTCCAAGATCCGTCCTTCTTGGGAGTGAGTAAGGCGGGTACTGCACAAGGACTCATGCTATGTTTCACAAATCCCTTACGAAGGAGCTCCTCAACTTGTTTATTTAATTCAGCCCGCTCATTAGGGTTCATCCTATAATGGGGAAGATTAGGTAACTGAGACCCAGGAATAAGATCGATGGCATGTTGAATGTCTCTCATGGGTGGCAACTCTTTAGGTAACTCTTCGAGAATTACATCCGAAAAGTCACCCAATAACTTCTAAACCTCAGTGGGAATGGGTGAAGTGGAGTTTGGGGAGATCTCTTCAGCGACTATGGCTAACATGAAATTGGTTTTCCTACTCTCCTGATGAAAGGCGTGAGGGGTGATGATTTGAACCCTATTTATAGAAGCTTCCTTAGGCGTAGAAAGGGGTTGAGGGGTTGAGGGATCAGATGGTTTTGCAGGATTAAGAATGATACGCTTTCCTTTGAAGAAGAAATAGTGAGTATTTGGTCGGCAATCAATCTTAACTGAATGATCATAAAGCCAAGGTCTACCTAAGAGAATGTGGGCGACATCCATGGGAAGGACATCAAAATAAAGATCTTCTTTATAATGTGGGCCTAGGTGGAGGGGAACAAGGCATCTTTGGTCAATGGGGAGAGTGGTCTTATTTACCCAAGCTACCGTAAAAGGATTAGGATGAGGTTCAGACTTAAGGTTTAGTCTTTTTATGGCGGATCGAGATACGACATTAAGGGTACTACCACCATCTATGACCAACTTGGCAGATTTTCCATTACACCTAAAGAAAGTGCAAAAAATGGAAGTTCGTTTCCACTCATCGAGATGGGTGCCTTGCGAGAGGACACATCTAGCCACATTAGAATGTTTTTCTTGTTGAGGCCTGATAGTCCGAACAAGGCTATCAACCTAAAACCTTGCATCAATTTGGTATCAGAGCCCAAATTCAGATCCTGATAGTACTATGACGCACTGTTCAAAAAAAAAGAAAAAAAAAGAGCAACCCTAATCGACTCTCAGCCACCACCCAAACCCTACCTCCACCACCCAACCGCCACCGCCACCGTCGACTGCCACCACCCCACCGCCGCCTCGCCGACCACAGCCAACCCCACTGTTAGCCATCGTCGACCCTCACCCAACCCCCAAAATTATTCAATTCGAAT
This sequence comes from Tamarix austromongolica, assembly GCA_039764185.1. NCBI lineage: Eukaryota > Viridiplantae > Streptophyta > Magnoliopsida > Caryophyllales > Tamaricaceae > Tamarix > Tamarix austromongolica. The sequence continues at coordinate 72,082,590 of CM077816.1, read as the reverse complement.
TGAACCTCAGACCACAATTCGTGTCTGCAGAACCCCAAAATTAGCCCGAATCGAAGCAAAAATCCTTCAATTCGAGCCTTATTCATGCAAAAACGACCCCAATCATAACCCAAATCGATCGATTCCCTCCCCAATCGACCGAATTCGTGGAACCCTAACCCTAGATTCATTAAATACAAAAATTGACAGAATCGGAGGAAATTGAGGGTGCAATAACATCACTTACAGTTGTCAACAAGTGTGAGAGAGTGATTTGAGTGATTGTGAGGGAGTTAAACACAATAGATTAGGAAATTTTTCTTTTTTTTCCGCCGGAAATCCACGCGCCACAACGCCTGTCTTTCGCCGGTACCAGCATCCGCCAACTTCCGGGTCGTAGCCACCACGCGTCGCCGCCGCCGCCGAAGTCGCCGTCCCCCGCCGACATTCGCCGCCTAGTCGTGCCGCCGAAGTCGCCGCCTGGTTTCGTGGCTGGTAAGCCGAACGTCCCGTTCGACCAGCACCGGGGCTGTGTCTCATTCGGTCGCCTAAGAACCAAACCGGGTCAATTAAAAAAAACAGAAAGAAAGCAGCGTGCTTCATTGAAAAAAAAAATTAGCAGCTTGTTCAACAGCGTGTCCCCTTAAAAAAAAAAGGTTGTAGCGTGTTTCGAATCTTCCAACAGTCAACAACGTCTCCTTCCGCCGTACAGTTCAACTCGGGGTTTGACCGCAACTTGTCCGTTCCTGAAAGGTTAAATTTCTCACTTGAACCTGGCTCTGATACCAAACTGATGCAAGGGTGAGAGGGAAGAAGGAGAAAGTGAGAGGGAAAACAGAAAATCACTTAGGATTAATTAATATTCATTCAATTCTCCTCAAATAACAACCCTAAGACCCCTTTATATAGAGTAAGGGCCATAAAAATAACGATAGTAAAAATCACTAATTACTAGCTAAGATAAGATCATCATAAATTACTAAGGTAAATAAAATAATTACTAAGGTAAGAAAATAAGATAGGAATCTATTTTTTATTCCTACGTTTATACTTATTCCTATAAAAATCCTGTTTAATTACATCACCCTCTTACACTCTAAAAAGAGTTTCTTGCACTTAAAGAGCTAATCTAGTTAGCTTAGGCCATCATTTAAATCATCGAAATTAATTTTAAGGGGCTTTTTGTTACAAGAGTTGATTATAAGTACAATAATCATCTAGAAAGTCATAAAATGTGGAAAACAATCTTCCCCAATCATACCTACTATTTTACTTGTTTTTCCTCCATTTTTGTGCCCAAAATTGTCCCAAATTTGGCCAATGATTTTTTTTGCTACATTAGTAGCAAATGGCTTAATTTTATGTTGTTTTTCTTCCCTAAACTACTACTAATTTGTCCTTGTAGCTCCTTGCCATTTGACCTTTGTTTTTGTGCCAAAATACCTCCTCAAACTGGCCAAAAATTGTGACTTAGTAGGTGTTAATGTTTGTGTTGCTTTTTGAACCTTGGGGTTGGAAAATGAGCAACTTTTTTTAGCCATAAATCATGCATAACCCTCCCCCATGCCCCTTAATCTAACTTGTGATTGTTTACAAGTTAAACAGCTACTTTCGCAGCTAATACGTCATTAAACATACAAAAGTGTAGCTAGAATGCATAACCTTTTTCATGTGTTGCCCATAAGTATAATAAGTAAGCAAAATGTAATGAAAATGCTATAAAAGACTCAACATAATCTGACTTGCCATGTCCTTTCTTCCCCCTTGCATTTTTGTGCCAATCTAAGCTCCAAAAAGGTGGTCCTCATGCTTATATGACAACTCATGTTTGGCAACTGCTACTATTACCTTTTGGCTTGTAGTTTTGTCCATACATGGCCAAGAGATGAGTCATATTTGAGCCACTAATGAAGCCACTCAAAGGTACAAAAAAGATAATGGCTTGAATTAAACTTGTATGGCTTGGTTGTTTAGCCACACATTTTGCATAATATGACCTCAAGACAACAACCACTTCATCATAACTTTTGAGAGGAAAAACTAAAAGGAAGGTAGATGCTCCTACAACTCTTTAGGCACTTAACAATTTTAGTTCTTGGGTGCCAAATTGGGCACTCATAATCCTCACACTCCAACTTGATGGAGAGTATTGGCAAATTTTTAGGATTATCTTTGACTAATAAGTATAGCCCTTAATTTCCTCTTGTTATCATGTATAGTCAAAGATATCTTAAGAATAAAATTAGCAAATTTTTGGGTTTTTATTTGACTAATAATTTCCTCCTACAGTCAAAGACTTCTTCCTATTATCTTGTTGTATAGTTATAGCATTTCTCTTGTACAAGGGACATATTTAATTAGAATCATCCTTTGTGATGATAACTAAAAATCACTCTAAGTTTCTTAAGCTACTTATAGTAATTTTTTTCACTTACTAAGCATAGTTATCACTGTCTATTGAGAACAAATTGTAACTTAAAACATAAATACAAAATAATTATTTATTTTTCTTACACTCCAATACTATACTTTCTAAATTACTTTAGTTTTCTTCACCGATTGAGAATAATTTCTATAACCAACTATAAGTAGTTTTGTAATATAAAATATAAACACACACAATATATATACACACACACACACACATACACACACACACCCCAACTATAAGTAGTTTTCTAACATAAAATATAAAAACACAATATTTATATATATAAATAAAAATATTTCTTACTGCTCATATATTATAACTTTTTTAAGTTATTTGTATTTATTTCCTTCGCCCACTAATGATAGTTATTTTTCTATATATAATAATTTTCTTCACTCATTTAAGGTAATTTTCACAAACTTATTGTAATTTGGTGAGTAATTTTCTTAACTATGTTATTATTATTTTATCTCAACCATTTATTTATGATTTAAAAGTTTGAAAGTTTGAAAGTTTTTACCAACCAAAATGATGACTTTCGTTGAATATTTCGCAATTTCCGCTGTATATATATATATATACACGGCATTTCAGAAGCTACATTCACCATTCAGGGCTAAAACCTTTCACAAACTGAGCTCAATTGCTTCAAAAAGTTTGTTACATTTCGACTCCGTTTTATGAGTAATATTTATAGCGAAAGCATTTCGTCTTTTCCGATTGCAATATATACAAAATCCAGCCCACTCGGAGCTACATACTGACATAAATCTGTGTCAAAGCATAAGGTAAAAAAAAAATTAATGTCATTTGACCAACATGGATATTATCTGCTTGCTAATACCACCTCCGCATGGAAAACTATTACTCTGTTGATTGTGGAACACTTCCTGATAAATATAAACCACAAAACTAATGGATCATCACTCTTGAATGTACGAGAAATCGCCTGCAGAGTATAGATTAAAATATTAAAAAAGAAAAAATAGGGAAACCCCCAATTAAGCATTATAAGACGGAAAAACGTAAAAGAATCGCATAGTAATTACAAAGGAAATGGCACAAAGCATCAAATACAAATAACGTCCCACGATTTAACGGCATGCTGAGTCCCACATTGATAATATCCATGCACAAATCAAGTTTGTTATCCATGCTCTATACCAAGAATTAGGATCAGACGCTGAGACAAAAACTAGCATAAAAGGAATCAAAACTTTCGAAATTGTCAAATGCTTGGAAAAATAGACTAGGAAATACAGGCGAGAGAACGTAAATCGCAGCTCATTTCTATGAATTATGATATCATAAACGGTAGCATAGAAGAAACATGTTTACGTGTTAGCCACTGACGTTTTTCATACTGTCCACGAAATGGGTGCATGAATTTGACAAAGTTCTTTATCACTAGATGACAATGCTTCGGGGGCTATAATGACATGGAGCAAGCTGACAACCAGGATTTGTATGAAGGTCCGTCATCAAGAGGAACAAGTGGAATTGGATAATTCATACCGTGCATACTTTTGATAAAGCGGTCCAACTCTGTGAAGCAGCATGTTCTCTGGTCCCATGGAGATGGTAGCCGATAAGTAAAGAATAAGAAGTGCCTCAGATCAGGGTCATTTCTAGGCTTTGAAGTCTCAACCATCCTTATATGCTCTTCTCTATCACATGGACCTGCGTTTTCACCTGCAACAGTCAAACCATGGTCCCATGCAGCATTCATAACCTGTCAAAATGAAGTACTAATCGTCAGGGAGTCGCATAATTTTCAATTATTTTCATAGAAAACAGGGTACTTCCTCACCAGCACATTACCAAAATTAGTTGAATACCATGAACAAGAATATGCTTTAAACATCTTACCTCCAGCTAGCATTTCAGTACACATTCATAAACCATGAACCAAATGAGCTCTATCTATGGATGTTCAAAGAAGAATGCTCAACTATGACAATTACCTGCCAGCTCAAACCTTCCGGATCAGCAAATGGTTCATTATTTTCCTGACCATGGAGATGGGATCCAGGGATGGCAAACCTCATTGTCACTGAGTGCTTCTTTAGAATCTGAAAAACTGGAGAGTATCCGTCCAGATTTGTTGAGTTATAGAATCCCGCTGTTAGCTCTGTTGCATGGCTTGCCGTCTTGTACCACCAATAGATTGCCGGAATCTGTGTATCAGCTCAAGAAAGGTAAACATCACCTGAAAGTACTAGAAGTCTATGTGCAACAATTACAAGATATTCAAGCTCTACAAAATTATATAAGACAACATTTTTCTCCGTTTTGTTGGATGATGAACAGGAAAAGGAATCGTCTCAGTAAAAGGTATACGTAAAGTTTACTGAAAAGTAAGAAATTTGATCAGCATGTAGTTAGGTGCTGTACTAAAAGCATTGGAGGTAAACATCCATGCTTTTTTCTTTTTCCGCAGACGATCAATCTAGTTCTACCAAGAAATGTTGAAGTAAGGAACCCAAAATCAATACCTAAAGATGCTTCATGTTCAACTTCGGGTCATAATCTATAATTCAAAAGAGACCATGAGCAAGGCACTAAGAAAGAGTTGATCACCTAAGTATCAGAGGATGCATCCTCAGATCAAATATAGGAATTGACTTAGGGACAGGAGCTATACAGCAGACAAGATTTATTACTTTGTAGACATTGATGAAGCTGAATACTAAACTGAATAACCCTAAATACATTCGTCACTAAAGCATAAGCAAGATAACTAAGGGCGTCAATCATCTTCCCATTTATCAGAACACAAAGGCAAGTAGCAAGAGATGTGTAAGCACAGAACATCCATGTGATTTATATATTTGCTGAATTATGAGCAACAATTGGATAGCTCAAACAGTTGCCATAAATTTTAAACAAGTAACAATATAGTGACAGTGGTTGTGATTATAGTCGTATTCTCATCAGAACCACCATGGGTGATGAGTAATCTGTTGCGAACATTACCATGGATTTTTTTCTGAGTTCCATAAAACTTCCTCTGTTAATATTTTATAAAGTATCTGCTTTGAACAACTAAGCAAATACATTGAACAATAACCAATTAATGTCCAACGATAATGAGTTGAGAATAAGGAAAAAGTCTGTGCACCGCTCATTCACTTTAGCACTTTCATCAAATGGTGACAAGAAAGAAAAACTCTGATGGTATATCAGCCAATACAGTCCATAATAGAGAAAAATAACAGCTCAGGTTCAATATGAAAGATATCTTTTTTCACAACAGTGTTTCATCTAGATATCATATTGGCAAGGTCAAACTCTGACACATAACCGTCAATATTTTTATTCCATGGACTAGAACTGTCAAGCCACACTAATCATTTAAAATGCAAGCTGCAAAGAAAGAACATTGCCAAGTACACAAGCCTTTTGCCACAAATACCAAGAGAAACATACCTTAACAGCTATATTTGTCTCTTCAAATGCAAGGCTTGCAAGGGATAGTACATTATCAGCATGATCTAATAAAGTCTGAGCATACCATTGAAGGAAAAAGCGCCCATAGTAACTATCATAATCACCTCGCTCACAAAAAAACCCAGTTTCAAGTGGTTTGGAATTGTATTGACCAGCATTATCAGGTCCCCTTGCCCAGAATGAGTGACCCCGCAACTTTGCCACCTTTCGCAAATTCTGTTGTAAGTACTTGTCATAGCACTGCAAGGAAGCAATGTGATATCAGGTTGGGAAAGGCAAGATTTTGAGTGGAGGCATAGGCCGCTATGCACAAGAAAAAATTCAAGCAGAAACAATAGTAGAGCAACAAGACTAGAGTTATAACTATAGATCCACATCTGATTCAAGCTTGTATCAAGGAGTATACGACCCCAAAGGACATGCATAAGCAGCAGGTAGGACATCTATTCCCAATGCTGGCAGAAATGCACGAGAGAACCATATGAACTCAATAAGTTAGGACGGGGGTGAAAGAAACCGAAAGATGGATAGAAAGGAGGAGGAAGGGGGTGGACAAACTGAGATTCACAAGAGATGATGAAAGGAAATTCCCTACTCATAGAAGCACTTAACCAGAACAGAAAATTCCAAAGGTGATTGAGATGGTAGACTGAAAAATTACTTTTGATGTTATACTGACATACGACATAATAACAATAAAATTAGAAAGAAGGTTAACCATCACTAGATCATGAATCAAACTAAGAGAATAATAAAAGATGACAGTTGCATGGTAAACAAATAAATAGGCATTCAAAGACTATCTTGAACTTTATCACTTTGAAAAGGTTGGAAGTATCAGTCCACATTTGGAGGGCCAAAAAAAACATAATCAGACCATACAAACTTATTCAATGACCCAATCTTTCTTAGCTTCGCACACAATGTTCTACACATGATGATGCAGAGATATGGAGTTAGTTTAGATGGCCATAATAAACCGATTCCCAAAGCCACTAAGGTCAGGTCATCTAGATTTATCCCAGGTAAGCAAAAATACTATTGGCTGATCGATCCTCACATTTTCATGGAGGTTGGATCACAGGCATCAAAGGATCATTTATGGGAGGCAATAAATGGGTATACAAACAGAAATGCCTGGTGAGAATCAGAAGCAACTTAGCTATATCTCAGAAGAAAATCACAATCTTCAAGGTCGCGGTGGGTAAAATTTAGGCATGATGGATTCCAAAGAGGTGGACCAACATTATTCCAGGTTTATTTATCACATAAACTGAGCTGAAACATTCAGTATCGAAAAGGGTAGAGCTCACAATAACTTTGCAGCTCAAAAGAAATGAAACATTTCAACTGCCAGCCATCTTCTGATAAAGTTCTCATATACATTCTTGATATCAATGATAATTCACAAATGGTAGCCCATTAGTTAGGTAACAACCTCTTGGCTGCGGATGATTGCAAGAAAATTCAATCCAAACATTCCCAGAGACTTGTCATGCTGAATTGCAAATATATATCTGCTCTCTTACTGCAAATTTTACCAGGAGATGGAATGTCGAGTTAATTTACCAATCAAATGAGCTTCATAGCCTTCATTTCAAAAATCAGTGACTTTAACTTAACTTGAAGGCCTCGTGTAGGGAGCCCAACCAACCAACCACCTATTTCCAACCCACACACACAATGTTAAACAACAGAATGATTGAGCACCAGCATAGTATTTTCTTTTGGTAAATGAAATGTCAGAAACAGTTGTCACCACCAACTGCCTCTTTGCACTCTCTTTTTAATAGAGCGATGTTTATCTTCATACTTCCTTAGCAATCAGTTCTGTTTTCAAGGATTTATTATTTATAAGACATATAATGGGGGGGAATGGTGGACAAACAGTGAAGACACAGAAATCTATGTGAACCAACTGCATCCACAGTTTCAGCCTTCCTTCTACATTTTCTATTCTGATTGATTGTCCATTTTGTATTTTGAAATAACATCAATCCATTGGCAGGCAAAAGAAAGCAATCAAGCAAAAATTATTAAGGAAATTGGGATAACCCATACTTCATTGATCTTCTGGAAGCCAAAGTTCCAATAATTTTTTTTATCAATTGCAATAATTTCTGCCCAGATAAAGGCAATGGACTTGATTCTTCTGTAAATAGTTCTTACTACAAAGGCACCAATGGTTTTGGAGCAAACTGGCACTTATGAAGATGAAGATGCTCACCTGCCATGGATTTGCAGAAGAGATCAGCTGGCAGTATTAAATTAAATGTCTCCATTAAATCGGTCACATTTCAAGAATAGTGAGGTGGCCCAATAGAAAAGAGGGTTTTAAGCAGCAGAAGAGACTGCCAGTAGCATTCATCTTCTTTGTGTATGCTTAAGTAATGAAGTGCCTAGAACAGAAAACCAAATATAGATCGCCCATTCTGCCTGAATTGGTTGGTGCAACAAGAGTTATAATTGACTGCAGATTTCTAAACAAACACTCCCTCTATCCTTCCATTTCTTATAGGAAGTCCTCACAGTTTTCAAGGACAAACTTTAACCATTTATTTTACTTAAAGTACAATACATCATAATATAAAAATATTGTTATATTCGTCTAGAAAAATACTTTCAATAACATTTTTATTTTTTATAATTTTTAAGAATATATATTAAAAGATATTAACGGTCAATGTTTGTTCTCAAAATCCGCGATGACTCCTTTTAGAAATAGAGGGAGTATTATAGATTAAATGATTCTGACTAAGAATGTTACACACAGCAACAACAGGCTCTCATAACAAGTTTCAATAACCCTAAATGGAAGATTATAAATTTTCAAACACTGAAGTAGATGCAAACATGTAGGTAATAGAGAATACAGTGAGATCATATGTAATACATTGGTAACAAGACAACTAACAGACTTGCATGACATTTTTGCAGCACCAAATGGAGCTACTCCTAGAAGATATAATAAAAAGCATGCACAGAATGGCCAGCACCACCAAATACCTGAAACTCACCAATACCAGGATATCTCCACCCCATCCTCTCTGAATAAGAAGGGAATTTAAGCTCTCCAGAAGCCCCTAAGCCAATTTCAACACAAGCAATACGACCCTCCATGAACAAGTCATCAAACTCTGTTCTGAAGCTCCTCATGAAGTCAAAATAAACCTACAATCAAGTTACCAGGCTAATCAGTCCAACATTACAACTTCCTCATTTTTCCTCCTCAGCAATGATTATGGAAGCCAACTAAAATTTTATCTGCCTGCACCCAAAATAATAACGGCTACTGCTACTGCATTTGTGCAGGGTGATTCCAGGTTGTATCCAACATTCCAACCATAAGAGAAAAAACAAGATGTTATAGTACACAAAAATAAGCTTCTTTTATTGTCTAATATAACTTTCCGCAAATAAGATGACATAAGTCTCCACAAGACACAAGAGCAAGCAAAAATCAATATACAGTAATGCATGCCAAGCACAAGACATTAAATTTCAAGGATATAGAACACTAGGGACACCTTCCAACCCTATTTACTCAAACAAATCATAAAGTAGAATAATATTTTAGTGCTTTTCTTTGAGATATAGCATTCGTAGCAGTGATTTCTGTAGGATTTTCTTCATTTGAAAGATAAGAATATAGAAAGAAGATGATAGAAATGGAGAGGGGCAATATGGGACCTTAAAGAGCAACACAACAAATGAGAAATCTTTTAGACCAACTACACTATAGTGCCGAGCCACAAGAAACAACAACATAAATTGGCAAGGAAAAATAATTTACTACCTCTACACCCGTTCTTCCTCTTAAGACTCGCTCTTTATCAATGCCCCAAGACAAGCATTCAGTATTTCTCTGTCCTTGACGATCTGTAAAGAATATGTCAGGGTTGTCTTGTCCAATCTCCAAAACCCAATGGGGGAGCGAGATTAAAGTGTCCCCAGTATCAGCTCTTCCAAACTCATGAAATGCCATCACAACCTTCATAGGTAAACAATGTAAACAGAGAAGTTACATGCCTAAAACTGGGCTGCATCCATAATGCAGGGTAAACTTTACCCATGGGTTTATCGCAAACCTCATAGCTTTTATAAAAACTCAATTTATAATTCATAACCACGGAATGACAATTACATTAGATCCCTGTTACAGGAATATTAGAAAACATAAATATCCTAAACATAGCAAATTTTATTAAAACCTAATAGAATATTATGAAACTCCTATACATAAAGAAATAGAATAATATAAATAAATAAAAATTAAAAAATTAAAAACACTACAAGATCTTCTAAGCCTGGCCTTTCAACAATACAGCCAGCATAGAACTAGGGGCCCTATGATGAGGTGGCACGAAGACCACATCAATCCAGCTTCTTCCCATTCCATCCCCACATCTAGATTTTATAAGCTAATTCTATCTCAGTTGGTAATCAAGTGCTATTTATAAAGCACTTCACTGAAGAGAACCAAACATTCTAAATTGATTCTCATCTATTTTGTAGTTCTGGACTCTTTTTGAACAACCAACTTTTCAAGTCAGACATCACTAAATGCATTCACTAACTTAAAATGAAAGAGATTTCTGAAAACTGCCTCCATATTACATTCTCTTTCCTACATAATAAATGAAGGGTATCCTAGGTACCACAAGTAATTGTTACCGTTTAAACAAGACTATAATATGAACATGCAATTAAATAGCAGTGTCACTATAGCATGGCTACCATTATTTAGCAGTTTCCAGGTTAATCACAACGCAAAATTACCAATATGTTAATGGTTTTAAAATTTCACACTTTATAATCTGATAAATCAAAAAATATTACCGATAAATCAGGAAATATCACCAATTATCGGCAATTTATTAAGAATTCCTAAATTACTGGGAAAAAAAAACGTGCATTATAATTTCTTCTTATTCATTTACTATATATATATTGGTTCAAGTTACTAATAAATTATAACAAAGTATTGTTATTTGTTACCTTCACATCTGCCCCTGAATAACATGTTTTTTTTTTATACTGAGACAAATTGAAGATTATTAGGACAATTTAACATATAATGACTTATTTGAATACTTCTAATATAATATAAAATCCTATTTTATTGAATATTTATATTTAAATGATCAAAGCATATGATGAAATAAAAATAAAAATTCACGTTGCAATGGCCATGACACATAATTTATCATTTGCGATGCTCCAATACCGCAGCACTGTGACTACAATTTTATTGCCTGAATACATCACCAAATGGGTGAAAGATTGAAACTATCGGATGAAAGGAGTACATAACGGTTGTTCACAAAAGTTGATATAGAAAAACCAGTCTTTGAATTCCCAATAGTTACTACAAATGGAGGCATACACTATACACTTATTCAAATGAAGCATTCCTTCAACATATTCTCTTCTTTCTTCATCAAAATTGCACAAAAGAGAGGGGGTAACTGGTAATATAGGAGATGCCAATCGTAAGAAAGCTAATGTCTGCTTTGAAACCAAAATACACAATCATCAAAAATAGTTTAAACATATCAAAGTCAGTACCTGCACTTTGAGTTGACATTCTTGGATAATCATAAATAGTTCTCTGTAGCCTGACCACACATATTTCTGTGGGTGCCACCCTTCAACAATTCCCCACCAACATTCTATTGCAACACCATCCACATTTAATGACTTCAAGTGTTTAAGTTCTTGCCTAATGCTTACAGGATCAATCAACTGACAGTAACTGTTGATCACGCCACTCTAACACAAAAGTGGAAAGATCAATCGCTGAAGCTTAACATCAACAACTAATTCAAAAGATAGCCACCCAAAATGTATCCATAAGTTCAAGCTGAAATATCAACTTTGAGATACCTGATGTTTGTACTGATCTTAAACTGTTGTGCTGAAAATATCAACACAACCATTTAAGATCCCACTCAGTGGGACTATCCGCAAGTAAAGTCACCAGCACAGGAAGATGGCCAGGAATAAAAACATAATGCAAGGTAGAGACAGGTTCTGACAGGAGGTAACTCTGTAGAAATCAGCTTGAATAGGGCAACATAAAGAAAAAAGAAATGAAGAGACATCTTACTGCAAGCATCACATAAACAGGAACATATGGTGTTCCAGTGAAATTATTCGCATGCTCACCCGATTGAACACCTCGCATCAGCTGTAGAAGAACATCCACATAACTAAATATACATGATTTATAAGTAGCATTTGAGAAGAATAAAACATGCCAAACAAGAACCAAATAGCTAAGGGAATACCTGATGTGCCTCAAAACATTCAGATGAATTTATGGGGCTTGCATTTGCATACTTTTCATTCTTTGAATCTCTCTCCGTAGCTACAACAGAATCAAAAGATGCTGGCGATAAACTCTCATCAATCCTGAGAACCAGGGGCTGAGAGTCTAGAGAGACTTTAAAAGAACTTCCTGATACTGGGTCCTCGGTCGATTTTACAGGAAATGCAGCCTGCAGAAAAAAAGAATTCCCATAAATAAAACAAATCCTACAATCTTGGATGGAAAAAGAGCATACAGCAAGAGTCAGGAAACAAATCCAATCTGGGACTTTGACTTGAAAACGGAATCAGAATCACCAAAGAATTCAAATGACTACACAGAATTAATTCAGATACGTTTCATATCATTAGGTCAATGGCAGCTTTGGAGCCCTATTTTCTCAGCAGCTCGGATGCCTGATAAGTTCCTTATTTACATTAACCAAGTTTGACAGTGAGCAACAAAAAATTGCGAGAATAGTTTGATCACACCAAGTATACTAATTAACTAACTATAACAGATTGCAGCCACTTAGGAACCCAAAGGCCCGGAGTACTAGTTATGTTTCAGGAAGCAAGATTTCTGGCATGTACACCATACTTGATAAGGCACATGAGACTTCGATGTGGGATCTAGCACAAGATTCACACTGAAATTAAAGAATGTTGTTTTATAAAAATTATAAATAAAAAAAAAATTTAAAAAAAAAAGAGAGAGTAAAATAACCAACTTTGAAATCTATATTTACAGTCAGGTTTTAAGTCATTCAGAATGACTGAATCTGTCGTTCACATTCTTGATATCTTAGCACCAACAACGTTCATTAGATATCCTCTTCATCTATTTTAGAATAACAAGGATTAAAATATCGAGCGTGATTTGAAGAGCACTTTCCCAATCACTAAAGGAATCCCCTCCAATCAAGTAGCTTTCCTTATCATACGTCAACAGATCAACTTCGTGCTTAGCAATATTTTTCCATTTCTCCTTTTATCCACAGCGTGCACACAGAACAATTTTAGTCCATATTTGCTCTTTTCTCAACATAATTGCTGTTTTTACATTTTGAGTGCAAATCATGAGCATGGTGCTGGTTATTTGGATGCTATTAGAACTTGTCTACATATGCATATTATAATTCATAGGTGCTAAGGAAATGGCAGAAAAGCAATTGAGAATGCTTTGACGGAAACAAAAGAACCATGAAAAGCTCACTAATCCTGCTATGCATCAGACAAAGTATACCTACAAACAATTAAACCAAATCTTCATGTAACTAAGTACATTGCCTACTGGGCTTTTTTACCACAATTATTGGGCTGCTCAAATTAGAACTCTAAGCTTCTGCACGTTTGTTACCGTAATTAGTCAATATATGAAACAACCCTTTCTCATCTGGTGAATCCTATAACAAATCCCTGGTATGTTCCTGATGATTTGTCCCTTGATTTAGTTCACTGACTGAGACCGGGTCCTCAGTTCTGGGTTGAACTGGAACTCAGGACTGGTTTCTTGATTTGTTCTTCTTGCAATTAGCACATTTGTGACCAGTAAGAATTAATTGAACAATTCAAGGAGCTAATTATGAGGATTTGGATTAGTACTAGAGGGAGTGGAAGAGTAGAAGAGAGGGGAAGGAGGCCAATCAGCCAGCAGGACAGAGGGGGGCAACAGGTAGAGAGGGGGGGCTGGCGAATTAGCACCTTGTTAATTCTCCAATCACAGAATTATGACTGGAGGCATAAGTCTTATTTATTATACCTAGCACAGCTTAATGGGCTTAACCCTCATTTAAACAATTAAATCTTCTGCTTCTTAATCTTATGTAATTATATATAAAACAAAAGCAGAATATCTAGCTAGATATCAAGACTAAATAATAAAGATTCCTACTTAAACTAATATTTAGCTAATATAATATCCAATAAGTGGCTGCCTTTTTGGCCCTTTTAGAATGATGTTTACCAATACGCCCCTCCTCCTCATCACGCTCACCCTCAAGCTTGAAGTAGGGGTACTTCTTCTTGAATTCATACCACTTGATCCATCTCATGAAATCAGGGAGGCCTTGAAATTGAACTAGTAACTCCATAGCAAGCTCATCCCATTGGATGATGTAAAGATCAGCATAAGAAGTTCTATCGCAAACCCTAATTGGGACCTCATAACCGAAGGCAATCATTGGCGTCATGGTCGTCTCCTGTGAAATAAAGCTCATCTACAAAAGTACCTAGGAGATGAAAAATAATTGTTGAACTAATGTAGCATGAAGCATTAGAGGGATTGGCCTGTATGGGAAGTGTTCGTCCAGCCATAAAAGCAAAGACCGTGTGGATCGAAGGGCTGAAAGAGCCTCTGGCTCGCACCAGGGAAGATAGGGCCTTTGATAGGATGAACCAGGTAAAGTCCTGGACAAGACCATCTGCCCACAAGCTCTTTGGCATGCAAGTCTGATGTGTGCACCTAGAACAGAAAAGAAACATACTTAGGGTCGCCCAAATAGTAGCATTGCGATGACTACTCAAAACTAACATGATCTACGACATCCAAAAGTGATCCGGTGCTCGGAGGGATTCTACTCCTCTAACGAGCTGACTGGAATTGGATTCGCAGGCCAACTCAATTGTTCATTTTGAACCCAACATGGGTGTTTTAAATAGAACAATTCTTACATCAAACACAATGGTTGTTGGTATGTAATGACTCTTCCCATTCCGGAACCCGGGTTAGGCATAAACCTGTATCTCATAAGCTGGAGGGCAGGCTTAGTTAGTGGTGGGATTGATGTCAGGCAGAAGCGGCTTGTGATTCATTGGGCTGATCTAAGAGCTAGAAAAGGCTTCCCAAAGCAAGGAGCCTTCCAAACAGCCAATGGTGGGGTCTTTGGGTGGTAGCTAGTAACCATCCAATTAAATAGTGGTTCTGCTATAGCGTAGTGGCCGCTATTTTTTGGGTCAGCTGCGATACAAAATTACCGATACACTACAGTTTAAAATTTTCACATTTATCGACTGATAAATTAGAAAATATTGGAGATAATCCGGATAAACCGCCGATAAATTAGCAATTTCTTGAGAATTCTTAAATCTATTGAAAAAAACATACATGATAATTTTTTCTTATTCATTTACTATATATATGTTGAACCAAGTTACTATTGAACAATAGTAAAGTATTTTTATTTATTACCTTTACATGTCCTACTAAATAACATGCATTTTTTTAATTCCAAGGTAAATTTAGGGTTGTTAGGAAAATTTAACATATAATAACTCACTTAAATACTTCTAATATAATATAAATTACTAGTTTATTGAATATTTATATTCAAATGATCAATAAATAATAATTGAAGTATATAGTGAAATAAAAATAAAAATTCACGTCGTGACAACCGCGACATATAATTTATCGTTCACAACGCTCTGACACTACGATACCGCGACTGCAAACGCGATTTTATTGACTGGTGGTAATAAGTACTAGTGGTGGCGGCAGTAGCAATAATGGAGCGGTCTTGGGTCGAAAAAGAGGGTCAACCATACTCACATGGTGGCTAAGAAGGATGGCGAGCACTTGTCGAGAGAGTGATAATGGCAGCAAGGGTAATGAGGCTTTAGGTGGGGGGTTTTGTGATTAGGTGAGACGATGTCGTAGTGGTGTCCAAGGGTATAGGGTGGATGGGAGGGTTTGGCAATGGGGCTAGGGGTTGTGTGGGTGGTGAGGAGTGGTCGGCTGTGGTCGGGAGAGGCAAGGAGGGTTGACGACGACACCACAACCCTTTGAGTGGTATGGCAAGGCAGAAGTGGTAGTTTAGAGGGTGGCAACGACATACATCAAAGCTAAAAAATTCTAGGGAAGAGCAGGGGCGGCTAAAGGCCAACGCAGGTGTCGTAGGCTTTGCCTGCAGTGTCCCAGCAAGAGGATTAGGTAGGTTGGTAACAGGGGTGATGCCGACCTATTATTCTTGAAATTTTTAAATAATTGAGCACATTAATTCCAAAATTCGCTTTCTTGTTCCAATGTTCCCAATCTTCTCGCATGGCCTCCATTATTTGTTTTAGCCCTTGGATTATTGGATTCTACATCACAATCACAAAATCAAAGTCTGATACTAATTTGCCCCTTGATTTGGTTCTATGACAAAAATCGGGTTCTGAGTTCCAAATTGAATTGGAACTTGGGACCTGTTTCTTGATTTTTTATTTTTTTATTTTTATTAACATACTTGTGACCCATGAGAATTAATTGAATAATTCAAGGAGTTAATTAGGAGGATTTGAATTGGTACTAGAGAGAATTGAAGAGAAGAAAAGAGGGAAAGAGGCACAAGGCTGATCAACCAAGAGAGGGGACCAGGGAATTAAAACTTGTTAATTCTCCAATTACTAAATTATGACTAGAGGCAAAAGCTTTACTTACATGTAACACAATTGGAGTTGAATCAAGCCGAACACCTCCAAGCTTGACTTGTTTAACTAAACGAACGAGCAGAGCTTTTAACGAGAAGAGCTAGCGAGCCTAAGCTATAAATGAGTCAGGCCTAACTTTTTTGGGCTTGAAATCGGCTCATTTAACAACCAAGCATGAAAGTGAAGCTCGAGTTCAACTTGTTTATCTAAACGAGCCGAGCTGAACAATTCGCAAAACGACTTGACTCATTTACACCCCTAAGCACAACCTAATGGACTTTGCCCTTATTAAAACAATTAAATCTTAAGCTTCCTAAACTTAGGAATATCTAAAACATAAACAACATATCTAGCTAACTGTCAAAAATAATTAACAAAGATACCAATTAATAAAGATTCCTATTAAAACTAATATTTAGCTAAGATAATAACTAATAAATGGCCGCCTTTTTGGCCCTTTTAGGAGGGTGGTGTCATCACCAAAATACATGTCTTACAATCAAACACCATTTGAAATCAACTTCTCAAAATCAACATCCACTTATAAAGTCACAACAATCAACTATCACTTAGATCATTTAGGTCATGGATACAACTCAACAAAGGGGTGAAAACACAAGGGCAATCAACTTATGCAACATGATTGATTTGGTTGATTAACCTGATGTGAAAACCTAGCCTAGTCCACTCTACTCACTATTGGAAGTGTTTTTACTCCTCTGCCCACACCTTATCTTCTAATGTATGTGAACCAAAACTATTGCAGGAATAACCCTAATAATAAATCATCATTAAAAGCAAGTACCCTTTCTTTGATATTCCTTCAAAGACTTGATTTCCCATCATCCTCATCATCTCATGTTATTCACCCTTCAATCTACGATGTGATTTAATTAATTAATTAATTCAAATACTTCTAAAGATGTAATATCTTGGCCAATGCCTTCACATTCTGACAATAAATTAGGCTAACTTAAATAACCAATTAATTGTCCAGTTCCGCATACCAAAATTCTAAAATCTTAAATCTTTTACCAAACAACAAATGGAACTGCATCCATATTGCACCAAAAGATATCATGCTCTAACATTCTCCCTTTCCCACCGCAACCCAAAACCAAGAAAAAAAATAGATGAGGAGCAATTAAATTTAAGCGAGAGCATATATCAAATATGGAAGAAATTTAGCCATTGTTTTCATTCCTTCCAAATAAATATGCTAATGATGGTCGAGCAAAGTGCATTTGCATGGCATCTTTTTAATGTGAACCCAGTTTGGTATTCCTAACAACGGCAACCAGAAGAAGCACCTAATAAAGATCATCACAAAAACAGAAAACATGTTTCATAGATAACAGCATAGATTTAGCAGTCAGGACAACATTAAAATCAGTAAGCATCAGTTTCAAGATGCAGAAGCAGCATGGATTAAGAAATACATTAACGTAACACTTATACCACTGGAATGACATAATAAGAGGACATAGAGAGGTTCCGGTTGAGAAACAAAAGGATGCAAATGAAAAAACTTGAGGAGTTGGAAAAATGATTAAATAATAGTTTAGTGCCACATGAGACCCAAATAGATGTTAATGTAGTGGTTATGACTAAGGGATCTAGGTAGCTCGAGGTTCAAATCCCCTTATGTGGCATTCTTTGCGGGGTTTTTTAGTGACCAGACCCCTACTAGCCCATAAACTAACAGAGGTGAGACCAAGTGCATATTGACCTCCCTGCAACCGTCAAAAACAGGATTCTAACTTCAACCAACCAACCGTATATGTTCTTTATCATTCTTAAACTTACCGAAGCTCTACAAAGAGTGGCTAGGCATATCCTTATTACAATGCAACTTGCGGAAAACAAATTTCTTTCTTGAGACATGGTATCAAATCCTTGCTTTGCCACTGATGTCAAATTATATCAATATGTAACTATTGATACCGAAAAAATATATATAACAACAAGAAAAATAATATTTGATTGTTATATGGTCAATCAACCTAAATTAGGAATAATTAAATATTCTTAAAATTATTTGGGATTTATATGTTAAAATAAAATATTTTAATTGTTTACATCCCGTTCGTATTTTATTAAATTGGGCTAAAATATTTCAATTGGGCTTAGTTTAATTAAATATGGGCCTAATTTATTTCACAAAAGGCCATGAGTCTGTAAAATTAAGTTAAATGAAGCATGACATTTAGGTCTAAAACACAAGACAGGCCCAAGCCCGAAAGCCAAGGAGGCCCTTTTCTCTATAAATAGAGGGCACCCCTCCTCATTGAAGATACGGAAGTCTCGAGATTAAGAGCTTATAGAGAGAACGCTCTCAAGCACTCTGAAGCTAAAGATCGAGGACCCGAAGAACGAAGATCCGAAGATTGAAGAAGTAAGATCCGAGGATCGAATAACGAAGATCCGAAGATTGAAGAAGTAAGATCGAAGAATGAAGAACGAAGCTTTCCAGATCGTCAAAGTCGAAAACGTTGAAGCGTCAAAGTCCCGAACAAGTTGAGCCCAAAATTCAACATCGCGAATCACAAGGAGATTGAATCAGAGAATATTAAATCTTGTACCGGATTTATACAGAGATTGTACCTACGTTCGATCCGATAATTAATAATCAATAAAAGTATATTTTGTTCTTCAATTTTCTTTTTGCAGAAAATCTGTCGTTAACAGTAACCGCATGCCAACCTTAAAATCCAAACAAGTACATTGGCATAAAGGCCTATGTGCAGGCAATTAGTAAGCGGTTACCGCCAGTGTTATCGCATTAAAACCTTGTACAATGTCAGAAGCGATTCCCGGAAGGAATATCATGGTGATCAATAAGAAAGAACAACATCCAAGCGGAATTCTAATCACAAGCTACTCAATGCAAAAATTGTGGAGATGGAAATTGACAAGAGTAGCCAACCAGTTGCCGGGGACGAGGAGATGGGCGATAAGTAGTGCCATCAGCTTCAACAATCCACCCAGCTTCACGGGCAAGCGCAGCTAGGACGTCATTCATGTCTGCCCGTGCTGGCAAAGGGAAATTGCCATAGTGCCGTAGACCCGAAAGCATGCGACTGGTGATGGCTCGACGGTGCCGTTCCCTCAATTTGGTCCTTTCTTTCTCTTTTTCTCTCTCCCTTCTCCCTTTCCCCACACCGGCCGAGCTAGGAGTGGCCGGAGAAGGGGTAGCGCCACCCAACTCTGGAGCCGCATTAGATGTTGATGCAGGGGCCACAAAGCCTCGCGGGCTACGCTGCTGAGGTTGACACTGGAGATGAGGATGGGTTTGGAGCTGGGGCTCGGTTTGAAATTGGTGCGAAGGGGATTGACTGAAGCTTTCCATGTGTGGATCGAGGTGGTTTTGTTGAATGAAGTTGCTGTCGTTAGTATTCATCTCTGCAAAGTTGCTCGGCATATTAAAACATGGGTCTGTCTTCGTCTGCCTCGCACAGTTGTTCAACGTCATCTATCTCCACAGGCACCGCACCACAACTCACAATGCGATCCAACATTGGACGGAGACCAACGTTGCACTAGTCACGTGCCATAAGCGGTCATCATCACAATTTTGATATTTGAACATAATTTACAAATTACAATACTGATTCGATGCACTACTGTGCTAGTCACGTCCCATAAGCAACCATCAATGCAACTGCATACACTTAAGCCTTAAAAACAATAGGTACTTACTATAAGTAAAAAAGTATACATAGTTTGGGCCGGCCATAGGTATTTTAAAACTCCAGAAAAATATATTAAACGAGGTCTTTTTTATATAATAAAAAAAATATTTATATATAAGAAAATTATTTAAACTTGATTTTTTTATTTTTTTATACAAATTTATTGATTAGATGTTAAAAATTAAGTTTTGACATTAAATCTTTTTTAATCGATATAACGGTTAATTCATTTAATCTTTCTTGAAATATAGTTGATCGTAGAAAAGATTTTATTAATTTTAACTTTGAAAAACTTATTTATATTGATGCAACTGTAATAGGAATAGTTAATAACACTCTATATGCAATAAAGGCATTTGGAAATAAGTTTAATTTTTGTATGAATTTAATAATACCTAATGAGCCTTTTGCAACATCTTGAAAAACTTCTATAAACACCTTTAGTTCAAAAAATAAATCTAAACCATGAAGATCTGAAATTGTATCATCTTTCAAAAAGAATTCTAGATTAAGACAACATATTTTCAAACTCTCATTATCTAATGATTTTAACTTATTTAGATCATATAAGAAACCAAAAACTTCTTCATATAGTTTAAATTGTTCAAACCTACTTTCAAAAGAAGAAATAGCTTGATCAATCACATAATAAAAGTAATTAATTTTGAATGATTATTTAGGAGAATGTGCAACATCATTGGTATTATTTTCATCAAATTGTTTCTTCCTACGAATTATTCTTCTTTCGCAGAATACAGGTTCTATATTCATCTCAAAAGATATTTTTTTAGCTGAAATTAGTGTTGTTGTGAACCCATTTTCTCTATAATTTTTTTAAAATGAAACAAGACCTTTTAAATGTTGTATAACAACATTAATTTGCATGTCTTTAGCTTGTAAGGTCTTACTAATTGCATTAACAGCAAATAATAAATCATACCAAATTACAAGCCGAGTAAAAATTTAAAACTTTTAAGTTCATATGCAGCCAAACAATAAGCTTCACTTTTTGTCTTATGATCATTACTAGTTTCTACTAATTCAAATAGGCATCTCTTATTTGTGAACCTTGAAATCTGACTGCTTTAACACTTTCAATGTGACTTTCCCAACGATAGTGGTTTCAAGGTTAAAGAAGGCACATGTTCTTTCATAATTGTCCATCTTTTAGTAGAAGAAGAAAATATTGAATAAATACATTGCAACACACCAAAAAATATAATAGCTTTAGAACAACAACTAGCCATGTCAGAAAGCAACAAATTAAGACTATGATAACCACAAGGAGTATAAAATGATCGAGGATTTATATCTAATAATTTCTTTTGCAAACCTTGATGTTCTCCTTTCATATTAGAGCCATTATTGTACCCTTGTCCTCTAACATCACTAATGTCAAGGCCAATGTTGTTTAATGCATTTTTAAGTTCATTAAAAAGTCGCTAACCTGATGTATCATTAACATTTAAAAATTCTATAAAAATATTCTTCTATTTTTATGGGAAGAGATGACATATCTACAAATCTTAATACAAGAGACATTTGTTCTTGATGACTTACATCAGGAGTACAATAAAAGTATGATAGAAAAATAATTTGATGTTTTAAATTTTCTTACAATTGTGCATTTTATTTCATTTGCCAACAAATCGATAATTTCATTTTGTATCCTATAACCAAGATAATGATCATGAATTTCACATGATTGAATACGTCTAAATGTTGTTGCATTATAGGATCAAATTAAGTAATCATTTCAATAAGACTTAAAAAATTTCCATTGCTATCTGCATAAATTTTTTCATTTGTTCATCTAAATGCCAAGTTATTTTTTGCAAGAGTTTTCACTACACCAATAATTCTCAATAATACATTTCACCAGTGTTATTTTTCTTTATTTATATGATCTTGTAGCCTATTATCAAATTTTTTTTTTGTAATCTTGCATTCGCATCAATCTAAGAAGTCATATTAATGATATGTTCATTGCTTGTTTCATGTGCCTTAAGCTTAGCACGAAGATTTTTTCAATCTTTGCAATCGTCATATGCTAGTTGAAAATTAAAATTTTGACTTTGAAAATAATTTACAACAAAAGAAAAATACTTTATCTAATTTCTTGGAGTAAACTTGTAACACCCCCAAATTTACTCCTGAAAAATTTCGTTTAATTTCAAAAAAAGTTTATCGGAAACAAAAGATAAAACTTGTAAATTCGGGGGCGTTACCGCCACACTTAATACCAGAACGGTTCACTCCTACCGTCCCGGTACTAAGTGCTAAGGCTAAAACAGATTAACCCAACAAATACGAGTTGTTAGCATAACACATTCATAGATAAAACCTAAGTAGTACGGAATCAGAGTGCGGAAGTTCAAAGTACAATTCAAGATACGGTTTAAGGTTTTTGAAAGTTGAAACGTCACACACTCAAGACAAATAAACTTAAAATACATAAGAAAGGTGAAGTGATAACAGACTCCGGCCACGCCACTCTCGATCCCCAAGCTGGGTCCGAACTCAGCTCTCGGTCCCGCCCAACGCCTCATAAGCGTCGTAGGCATCAAATATAGAGTCACCTACCTGCACTAGATCAGTGGGGCCTTCTGCTCGTGGGAATGAGCAGCACCCATGAAACGGGTGGTCAGTACGCTTCGTACTGAGCAAGGTAACCGAATAACTAAGGCCGAACAGACAAAGTACACAATACAAGCATGATCATGTAGGCACATAAGACAATACAAATAGTGAGGCCGATTATGTTCCAATTAGACTTATCCTTTAATTCTCTTATTACCATGCTCAATTCCACATACTCTTTATTAATCCATGTAAGTGCGGGTGACCCACTATTATAGCCGGTGGACCGGAGATATGTACAGGGCAGAACGCTCCTGACCACTATTATTTGCCGGTGGTTCGGTCTCCAGGGCAAAACGCTCCTGGCCACTATTATTTGCCGGTGGACCGGTCTGGCCCCGACTCACATGGTGTTCCACTATAAGTATTTAGTATCTTTCCCAGGTCTTATCGATTTTATATTTGGTTTGCTGAGCGCGGAAACCCCCACTATTATAGCCGGTGGACCGGAAATCATACAGGGCAAAACGCTCTTGACCACTATTGTTCGCCGGTGGCATGGTCTCCAGGGCACCCCGGCTCCTGGCCACTATTATTCGCCGGTGGACCGGTCTGGGCCCGGCTCAGCATCTTTCTCTTTAAGTGATTAGTATTTTATGGTATCTTTTTCAACAAGTTTCCGCCCTAGACATGCATGGCTGACTTCAACTATGCTCATCCTTCCAAGAGGGCCCGACTCATATCTTAAGACCGCTGCGCCTCTTAATTCGCCCAACATCCTTCCCTTACTTAGCTTACTCACTCCGAAACCCGTCTCCTAAGTGTGTGGGTCTGGGCCCACCACCTTTTACCCCAAAGTCCACTCACTACCTTCCCTTAGGGTTTTCTCCAGAAAACCCAACTTGGGCCTATGTGGCCCACTCCCTTTCTACTTCATACATCCGAAACCGTCCTAGCACCCCTACACCTCACGACCCTTCGGTTCAGCCCCCATTCCATGTCACCCTCATCCTCACTTATTATTTTAACTCTCCCCTTTTTCTTCTTGTCACCCTCTAGACTCTAGCCTAGTCTCCTGCGCACCCTTATTTTGGTCCACGTACTATTTTTCACTCGGAGCCCCCAAACACCCAAACAACACCTCTCTTACCTTCCACACACCCCGATGCACCTTTCTATACGTAAGGTTTGCCCCCATGCAGACCGTAACCACCCCATGCAAACCCTAGTTCTCCTATTCCTTCTCTGACCGACTTATTTCCCCCTTTTGATAATTCTTTCCAAATATTTCCTTCCATGTCCCCAAACTATGTCACCACACCAAACTCCCTAGCATGCATGTCCTAACGCCATAACACATCATAAATTGAAGCACATTCATATTAAACATAACACAGGTAATCACACAGACGTACCTGGATCCATGCTGCGCTACACGTAAGGCATATAAGATAGTGACATTTAAAACATAACACATAAGTACATCACATGAGCATATAAGACATCCACAACCAGTAGTTCACATATCACACAAGTGGCCTTAGTTAGACCCTTACCTAGATCGGCGCCGGGCTTGGAGCACGCTCCTACGCCTCCCGAAAGTTCTCACTCGATTCACCTATAAGAGGGAAATACTATGAGTTAATCTCCCTCTATCGGGAATACCAAAACCCCTATCTTACTCTTATCATGGCCTAAAACTAAGGCTAATATTAATAACTAGTAGTTTATAAATAAAAAGGCAGGGTTATTATTATCCCTAAGATAATTAGTTAAATTTTTCCACTACTCGGAGTAAGCCTTATCATTTTTGCCGTATTATGGTAAGGGCTCCAATAATGGTATTAAAAGCATTAATAATAATAAGAATGCTAATAATAATGGTAGGAATAGTAATAGTAATCGTAACGATAACATTAGTGACAAAACAAATCATGATAAGGATACTAAAACGATAATATTAAGGACAATAATAATAATGATAATAATAATAGTAATAACAACACAGTAGTGATAATAATAATAATGATAATAATAAGAATAATAATAACATTAAGGATAATACGATGGTAAATACGGTTAGGGTTTTGGATATGGCGAACATAAAGATAACAATAATAATGCTAATAATAATAATAATGATGATGATGATAATGATAATAATATTAATAATAGTAATAATAATAACAATAATAATAATAATAATAATAATAATAATAATAATAATAACGATAATAATCACTATAATAACAGTAAGAGTAGTAAGAGTAATAACCATAATAACAAGAATAATGATAATAGTAGTAATAATAGTGATGATAATAGTAAGGATAATAATAGTAATACTAGTAATATTAGTAATAATAATAACTTAATAGGGTCTTGTATTATTTAATACCATTAATTAGAAGTTCTTAGGGATGACATTAGGACCTGCTAATAATAGTAATAATAGTAATAAGGGTAGTACTAATAGTAATTATATTAATAGTATTAATAATAATTAGACTAATGATAATTATAATAACATTAAAAATAATAGTTAGTAATAATATTAAAACTTATTAACCACTTCTATTATTCCAGGTCTAGGGTTTAGGGAGTTGGACCACCTGGCTGGGGTAGTGGCACCGGCGGCGGCGGCGGCGGCGAAGGAGGAAGAATTGGGAAAGGTGGCTATGGAGGCTAAAGGAGGAGAGACTAGGGAAGAGTGGAGGTGTAGGGTGGTAGAGCAAGAAGTCCTGGTGTTTTTGGGGGGTGGTGAAGGTGCTGCAAGTGGCGGTACAGCTGGCGGCGGCGGCGCGAAGGTGGCTCAGGGCTGGGAGGGTCGTTTTTGGGGAGGAATTTTCGCACGGCCAGGGCGGCACGTGCAGCGCAAGGCAGGGAGTCTAAGGTGGTTGGTTGTGTAGAGGGAGGTGCAGGGAGGATCGTGGTGGCAAGGGTAGGCAGTAGGGGTGGCTATCGGCGGAGCAAAGGCCGTCTGAAGGCAGGGCGGCGCGCGTCTTTGCTCTGTTTGGGTTCCCAGTTGTTGAACCCGATTAAGGCGGTGAGGAGGGCTATTTATAGGCCAAATTGAATGGAAAACGACAAGCTTCGAAGTGGAGGTTAGGGGGTAGGGTTAGGGTAGGTTGTCCGACGTAGTTGGTCGGCGTACGGTCTGAAAATTTTCAGACCATGATTGCCCGGGAAATGGGGAATTTTCGTGCGGGAGAAGGGCTGTGCCGTTTGGTCACATCCACGGGGAAATCAACAGGGGGAAGAGGGGCGAAATGACCGGAGTTGGAGCTGTCGCTGCAGGCCTTTCTTCTCCGGCAGGATTTCGTGTTGCAGGCGGCGAATGACGACGGCACAGGGAAGAAGAAGAAGAAGAGGCTAGACCGGCGGTTCCGCGGAAAAAGGAAAAAGGAAGGGGGAACCGGCCGGGCGGCGGCGGTTATTCCCCCCATTAACGAAACGTGGCGTTTTGGGTGATTTGTAGGCAAAACGCGACGTCCGCGTTGGTCTGGCAACGGTTATTTATTCCCTTGTGGCGACGCGGCGTTTCAGCGACTTTAGCGTCGAAATGCGGCGTTTTGTCCCACGGGCGGCTGGGCTCGCTGGTCCGCGAGCGAGGAGAAGGAAGGAGGGTGGCGTTGGGCCGAGCGAGGCCCAACTTCGGCGGGGAAGGTAGAAAAAGGAAAAAGAAGGAAAAGAAAAAAAGAAAAAGGAAAAGGAAGACTTTAATTTGGGTTTTGGATTTTGCATAAATTCTTTAGAATATTTTTGGGCTATTTAGAATATTAATATTTATAAAATATTAAATAAATTCCTTTTTTGTTTAGTTTAGGCTATTTTAGATAAATTTCCTTAACCTCCATACTAATTAGGAAAAATACCCAAATTTTCTTCCAATTAAATTATTTATAAGGTTTATACTAATTGAAGCTATTTTATCCCTCTTATTTTAAATAAAATAATTTACTTAATTAATTTCTAAAATAAAACCCTTAATTATCTTAAAATACCAAAAGCCCTCATACTTAGAATACTTATAAATTCCTTCTTGATTTATCCTAATTAATTCCCCTTTTCTTTCCAATAAAAGTAGTTTATCTTAAATAAATTTTCTAATAATTCCCTATTCGGCCATGATTTCCTAATTTAGGATTTTGGGGTATTTCAAAACTAATCATGTTCGATCATGTATTTCTCCATTTCTTAAATTTATAGTGTAATGTATTATGGAAAAATGCCTTAAGTTTTCATCTTTTGGAAACTAATAAGTCCCTTCTCTACTATCAAATCTCTCAAATTATTACTAATATTTTTTCAATTTCCCGGATCATATATATCAACATCTACATATGAATCCATTCTATCTATACATTCATTTTTCTCTTCGCATCCTTTAACTTTTTCATTATACTCCAAAGTATTACTAATATTATCATCACTAATAGGTGGTTCATTTGCAAGATTTTCACATGTATTTTTTGAAGTATTTTGATTGCTAGTGCTAATAAATCTATCAAGTGCACCTTTTTGAGATTGAATAAATTCTTTAGTTTTTCTCTTTTTATTACGTTTTTCATATCCTCATTCATACTTCCTAGTAGACATTAGTAAATATAGAAATAAGCAACACAAAGTAACATAAATAAAAAAAATTTACGATAATCTAATGAAATGAAAATTGGAAAGTAACACCTAATCTTTGTCTTGAAATAAATAACCATAGTCTGCAGCTTCTATAGATTGTTATATTGTTATTATGATGCCTACACAAAAACAAAATAGGAAAAAGAAAGGAACATTAGTAATACAAATGAAAATAGAGACTAAGATAAAAATAATGGGAATCCACCTCCAAGACTACAATTTACAAAAATGATAATATTGAACTTTAATTAAAAAATAAAAATTATTGAAAAACACAAATCAGTTAATATAGATTATAGAGTCGGCCATTGTTTTGATTTTGAAACAAGTTGGATGAGGGCATTGTTAATTTCACAAATCAAAATAAATTGTTAAGATGCTATCATTAATTCCACAAAATACCCGTCTAGCAAAGCTGCAATTGCAAAGGAGGTGGGACTTGGGAGTTAGCACTCAAGAGACTAAGCTCTACTGAGTAGTCGAGTACTGACAGCAACAGTTGGGTAATGGAGCCAAAAGTAGCAAGGATTCAGTATTTGGGGAAGAAAATTGAATTGAAGATGATGAACGGATGAAGGCTAAAGAGTGAATCCACCAAATTCCCAACTGCCTGAGCTCCTCAAACTCGAAGCAAGCAACAAACAATGAGAACAAAAAAATTTCATCTTCTCCGGACTCTAGTTCTCTTCCCAATAAATTGTAAATTAGTGATTTTTTTTGTTCTTGACACAGGGTTAGCTTAAATTGATTTGTGAAGATGGCAATTGTAATTTGTGAATAGTGAGTTGAAATAGATATTTATATTAAGTAAATATCATTTTTTTCCTTTGATGATAGATAATTGATGCTAAAATTAACAAGAGAAAGAAAAAAATTACCTGTTGATTTTATTGTAAAAGTTGATTCGAATCTCAATCGGCAAAAAAAAATGACTTGCAGTTTACCATTTCAGATTTTTCAATCCCACATTTGCCCATTACTGCTTAAGCTGAGACTGAAAAATACAGATATATCATCTTCTAAATGTTTTATTTTCTTTCTTCTTTTTCTTTTCTGTTTCGTGTTCTTTCTTCTTCTGTGTTTTAGCTTTCTGATTTTCATCGACCAGTTGTCAGTCAATTTTTATTTGTAACCTTTACCAAATTTACTAAACTACTAGGTCCTGACCGAGGATCTGAGGAGTGTGAGGCCCCTGACTTTTGTCCTCTCTATGATAAAAATAAAGAGACAGCCAGGTGGTGCAGGTGCGTAAGTATTCATTTTACAATATATACAATATATATATATATATATATGTGGGGCCCTATTTTTTTCTTGGCCCTAGGCCTACGCCTAGTTGGCTTTCCCTAAAGGTTGGGCCTGATATAGTTACAGTTACCACATTTATTAATATAATCACCAAAGTAACTAAAATAAACACTTAAGAAATAGATATAATCATTATAACAACAAATACAATCACTATATAAATATACATTATAATCATAGCATCGATAAGGATGGACACAGTAGTTGATATAATCATAAAAATATCAATCATTGTACCATACTATTAGTAACACAGTGATATCTACATATAGATTATAACATTTTTACAATTTTATTAAAAAGAATTTAACATAATATGAAAAGGGTTTGAAAAATATACATCTTTTACATATGATACATCTTTTACACATAAATACATATTTTTTATGATAAAATATACATTCCTCCTAACATATATGGCTGACACAGTGGCATTTTTATAAATAGATTAAAATTTCTTTTAAAATATTACAAAGCTTTTCTAACAAAATATTAATCTTTTGAATATAAATGCGCATATTTTCTAGTAATAATATATATCTTATCCAATATAATACTTATTTTATTCAATAAAATACACATATTTTTATGATAGATACAAATAAATCATGAATGTGTATTTTATCATATAAGATGTGCATTTATATGTTAAAAGATGTACATTAGTCAATATAAGATGTGTATTTACTATTATAAAATGTGCAATTATTGATATAAAATATGTATTCACCTTTATAAGATGTGCATTCACAGTGTTGCACCTCTATTTTCACAAACTGATTTTTTTTCCTCTACATCATGTTTTGCAAAAGTTGAAAAATAAAAACCCAAGGAATTACGAAGCATCTAACATAAAAAAAACCATGTATTATCTATTCTCAATCTATGATGAGTACAAGGTTAAAAATAACTAGTATCTATATATCAAGTGTGAGAAGCGTTCAGTCTTAAAATGATACAAAATTATGAAACACAAGATAAGTGAATGGAGATAATATTTATAATAAAAAAAAGGACTAAAATTACAAAAAGGAGAGGTCCAAACAACCATACACTAAACTTACCCAGATTCATTCATTGCATGCATCATATCAAAAGAATCAAATCAACAATTACCTACAAAATAAGGCAACATATGCACTTGATAATGAATAGCACCTATAAAAAGGAAGGTCGGTACGCTATATATTAAGGTAACAAAACATACCAATAGAATAAGGTATGCATAACACATATGAATTTTATAACAAAACATGCATGAACTGCTCATAATACAATAAGACTTAATACAAAGCACTATAATTTATACTTATGTGATCACACATTTTTTATTACTTAACCACATGAGATTAGGAACCTATTTATATTACTTCCACTCCTCTTTCTTGTAGGTGAAATATAAGAGTCAAAATCACTTTCTCTTCCACTTTCACTTTCCACTCATATGTTCCTTACCAATGGGAGATAAAAATTAAACTATGGTATAACATACTTAGTAATCACTAGTAAATTGCTAGTCCTTAAATATAAGTATGCCTACTGGCCAATGGTTTGGACTTACAAAGAATATAATAGTTTCCTCTAGTTATGATAAAACTAGGCCACTATCATCGAGAACCTACTTTCACTTTAATACTTGAAATCACTTTAGTCTTAACTCATGAGATCTTCCACTTGAAGTGTTAATGTCTTATTAAATCATTAGCCAAACACTAAGAACTTAGCAATGCACCACTTGATTTACTTCGAATAGCTTCACTTCCACTTATGACTTATCATATGAGATGTCACTTATGAATTGTTATCACTTATCACTAGATTCATTCCAACAATTATGTCATTGGCTCGCTGCCTTTTGTTTACCATTTACGAGTCAAACATATAAGAGGAAGGAAAACAACAAGAATTGTGTACTGAAGGCAAGGGTGGTGAGATGACGACCAATAGGAAGGAGTGGAGGCCGAATGTAATATCCCTAATTTTGTTTAATTTTAATCCTAAGTAATTAATACCTTAATTAAATCTTAATATTAAGAAATTGATATTTTTACCTTAACTTAATTCCTTAATCATAAATCTAAACTTAATCATAATATTTATTCTAGGTCACTATTATCTTTTAACCTAAACCTAACCTCGATGTTTTCTATTTTGGTCTTACCCAAATTCCCTAATATAAATTTTAACCTAATTATAATTCTAATCCTAAACTTATTTTCCTTTCTCCTTTTTCATTTTTTTTCCTTCTTCTTTTCTTTCCTTTTCTTCTCCTTTCATTAGTTTTCTTCTTCTTCTCCCACCTTCTTCCTACACGAATCCCTCTCTTCATAAGCAAATCCCCCTACTTAGCTTCCACACCTAAATCTACTTATCCCACATTCATCGTCACCACCATCAACTCCCTCAACTTATGAGATGTACTCATTGGACTTTTTCCCAAAATTTTGCTCTCAATCATACCCTGACCCTTACTTCTGCCTCTCCATCTATTACTCATCATTTGAACAACCATGGGTATATATGCCCTCTAATCTCTCTCATTAATTCATCTATTACTTCATCTAAATCTTTCCCTGACCCCCACCTCTTTTTTCCTTTTATTTCTATGTATCGTTCCATCCCCATCCATCATCATTTGCCATTTTTATCACAAGAAGCTTTACATAACTTATACAAACTCACATAAGCCCACCTTTACCGCATCTAAGCCTCATACTACTTAAGCCTTCCTGCATGAAAAACTATGCTAAACACTCATGGTTACAT
Source organism: Tamarix austromongolica (assembly GCA_039764185.1). Taxonomy (NCBI): domain Eukaryota; kingdom Viridiplantae; phylum Streptophyta; class Magnoliopsida; order Caryophyllales; family Tamaricaceae; genus Tamarix; species Tamarix austromongolica. Next base: position 72,051,024 of record CM077816.1, on the reverse strand, counting down.
CAACTCTTCACATAAAAAATAACTTAGATGCGTCTAACCGTCACAAAACCTTCACCGTTCCACTCATATACCTTAGTGTGTCAACCTTTAATGCTCAAAACCTCACAAATACACCACCAACTTATGCCATCACCCCTAGAAATGTCAAAACCCTTTCCAAACCACCAACTTTTGCACCCCAACTTCACACCGCAGAACCCCCACTAATATAAAGCCTTCACACTACACAACCTCCCTAAATTCAATAACCTATTCTAGAGACCTCTAGCTACATCAAGAGTTGATTCTACATCCCCTATTGCTATATCAACTTCTATTGCAACTATTTTAAGCCTTGTGTGCCTCAGTTTGCTTTGATTTTACTCCATTTTTGCCCTTTCTTGCCTTAGATTTTCCTTATTTGTATTATTAAGTTATATTTGTATATTATTCTTGTTTCTTAGGTGATTTTTTGTGGTCTCGGAGGAGGCGGGTTAGGCTTATACGTGCGTAGAGACCGGAGACCTTTTTTTATAAGGATACATGTCATAGTTAGGAACTTTTCGCATATTATGTGTATCTTGTGTGAAATCATATGTTTCTTGTTAATGTTATCATGTGATAATGTGGTATCGTATGATGGAAAGTGAGTAAGATGAGAAAGCATGTGCTTATATAATATTTTTACAATAATTCTTATATTGTTAGAACTCTATTTTTATTGTTAAAAAAGTTTATTTTGGAATAATCAACTACCACTTTTACCTTTATTCTTTTCATTTCATTATCTATGTATAAGCTACTTTGTTATTTTTTGAAAAAAAAAATTGTATAAGTATATAACATTAAGGTTGATTTTATAAGCTTCTAACAAAATATATAAATTATTAAAATATTGAATTTTTAAAATAGAAAGAGTAAATAAATAAATTTTTTAAAGGATCGCATCCTTCATCCACCTTAGAGCAGTTATATTGGTAAATTATAAAATTAATTCTATAACCACTTTTTGATAGAAAAATATATTATGGAATCAACTAAAGAACCAATTCAATTTTACATCCACGTGTATGTTTCTATAAAGTTTCAAGTTATACCATACATATATTTTTTAAATATATATATTTTACATAATAATTTTCTAACATCAGAAATATATTAAAATGGGTGTTTGTTTAAAGACAAAAAATTTGGAATTATTATTATATGATTGGTTTTTTGTTGATAAACCAAATTAAAAGAAATCTAATCTTAAAAAACATACTCCTCCCATTTTTAAAAGAAAATCTTTTCAATAATTTAGAAATTATTTTAAGAAGTAATAAATATAATTCTAATATTTCAATTGTATCCTTAATCAAAAAATAATATAATAATTAATGAATAGAAAAAGAAAGAAAAAATTACGAGTAAAAAAAATAAGCATCAATTTATTTTAAAACAATTTCAAAAAATTTAAAGTTAAAAAACTATTTTTTAAAAACAGATGGATTAAATAAAATAAATAAATAAATCCCCTTCCGATTTTTCTGCCTTTATCCAAGTGAAATCACCTCATTCTCCGTTGTTTCTTGGCCCAAATATTTTGAGGAACCGGTTCCATAGTTCCTAAATTTTATGGAACATGAAATACTAATATTTATAGTTTTTTTGGCATCTATTAATGTACCCGACTTTAGTTTTGGCATCTATTGCGGGACGCCTGAGACAAGCCTTTGGTAGTTTCTTTTGGACAAGTGTCATATACTTTGGATATGCTCTCTTCGATTGTTTTAATTGATATAATTTTATTATGAATAATTATAATTATAATTATAAATAAATAATAATAGTAATAATTGATATAATTTTGTATTATTTGTGTTATTTATTATTATGGATATAATCAAATCAATAATAATTTAAATTATAGTTATTATTATTTATAGTATTCAATTAATTATAATGAATAATTATAATTATTTTCTTGATTCTTAATTCTATTATTATTAACTAAGATTATTATTGATTTGTACTATTAGTACTAATTAATACTAATATTATTCATAATTGTTATTATCAAACTACTATTAATATTATTAATATTTATCTTTTTAAATAAATTACTTTCATGTATATTAAGCATTATTATTAGTATTTTTGATAATTATTGATTATTAGATATTATGCATTAATAATATCATTAATTATTATTATTGTTAATTATTATAGATAGTATGAAATTAATCATTATTATATAAAAATAAACAATAATAATATTATTATTAATACTCTTCTAATTATTATTATTATACTATTCAAGTCAATTGATATTATTAATTATTATATTAATCTAATATAATGTTATTAATCATCTAATATGATCTTATTGATAGGGGTATTCAGATACAAATAGCCATATCTATCGGATCAAGTATTCAATTCAGCTAATTTAATGAGATATTCGATAATTCAAATAACTATAAATGCGAATCAGATATTGATTGAATTGGATACATATTCGATTTTCATATGTGTGACCTAATTAATCAATATGTAAAACCTTTATAATAAAATATTTAAAAATAAGAATCGAATGTCAAACAATATTTATGTCCATATACATATGAATGTTGTATGTTATCTCAAAATAATGAAATTTAATATCATAATAGTCATCAAAAGAATATACTGTTACTAAAGTAATATATAACTAATCTAAAATTATAAATAATATTTATTTATTTCATATGGTTATAAAAAGTTAATATTTATAATCTTATTTTAAATATATATATTTTTAAATTAAATATTATTTATATTTATCATATTCAATATCTAATTTGTTTAATTTTTTAGTAATTGGCTTGGACAAATATCAAAATGGATCAATAAATATTGAATAATATAAACAATTTTGTTTATTAATACTCATTTAATATAATGAAATTTAATCTCATCTTATAATATTTTATAATAATAATAATAATAATCTAAGTTGAGCTTCTCTCGGTGTTTTCCCAAGCATACCTGTTATATAAATAAATAAAATATACTACATAGAAAACATTTTTTTACTTATATACCCTCGCTCTCTCCTTCAAACTCTCTCACATCTCTCTCATTCTCTTATGTCCTTTTCACTCTCTCGCTTCTCTTGTGTGCAAGGTATGTAATTTTGTGGGGTTTGGGTAGTGAGGAGAGGGGGATCTACGGCATTTTTTGCCGTTGGCAAGTTAACAATTTGGCAAAATTTGTTGGTGGTTGATGAAGAGTAGGCATAGTGGGTGAGAGAGGAGGGGATCAACAATTTTTGTTGTTGGGGTAGTAAGCGATCAACAATATTTGTCATTAGGGGTCTAATGGGTTCGGTCATGAAATTTGATTCTTGGGGTATAGTGAGCGGCAAATGTTATGGGGAGGAATGTCCATATCTGGGATGGGAAAGAAACCGATAAAAGTTGTCCGTAAATAAGGTAAGGGATCAACAATATTTGTCATTGGGGGGTACTAGGCTTTGGCCATCCATGCTGATGGTTTAGATATGATGTGATGCATATGTTGTTGTTTGGGAGGGAATGGATCAGATTTTCAGAGCTATATCTAGGCTTGGGAGAGAAACAAATTGATGGATCGGTAATATTTATCTTTAGGGGCACTGGGCTTAAATCATGGATGCATGTGGTTGGGTAGGGTGTGTGGCAAATTTTGCTGTTGGGAGGAAATGAGATTGTTAATATGTTCCACTGGGGGTCTAGAGGGTTACGCATGCCAGATCGTTGAGGAGGGGATGAAAGCAAGGGATAACTATGCTTTATTAAACCAAATGATTAAATTTGTTAATTATATTTTTAGATTTGTTTATATTTTGTTAATTATACTTATTTGTTAGATTTGTTTAAATTGGTGGGAATAATCGACTCAAATTGTGTTATTGTATTAATTATATATGATTTGATATTTATTATATTTTTATTAAATATGTTAAATATTGTTATGTATTCATTAAATTCATAACTTTAGGAATCAACATAGAAAATGACGATCTTGGTTAGGGAAAAAATAAGCAAATAATGATGTTGTGTGGGGGTATTGGTAAATGTTTTTAATTATAGTGATTAAATAATATATCAGATTTATTTATTTATTTATTAAATCTATTTATAATAGATTAAATATATTTATATTTTTATTACGTTTATTTAGTTTGCTTATTTCTATGGAATATCTTTGGATAAGTTTGGTTGGATTATAAAAAAAAATCAGGGGATAGATATGGAATTACTAGTGGGATTAGTTTTGTAAGATACCATAATTAAGTACATTTAGTTGTTATATTATACTAAACTACTACTAGTAACTAATCAAATTATTGTTGATGTATTTAATTGATAAAATAGAGGATTAATTTAAGAGATTGCATTTTGGTTATAAGGTTGAGTATATATCTTTGTGGCTATTATAATATGGGTTGATATTATAATATTATTGTGAGCCCTAGGGGCATTTTAGTAATATTCCTTATGTTAGCATGTGGCCTAATATGTGTGGGTGCTAATAAGTATTATATTAAAATATAATGGTTGGTGGAGTTGGATATTGTTAATGGAGTATTAATATTATTATTCCACGTGGTAATGTTAATTTAATAAAAGAGGTGTAATAAAGGGGGTAAAGTGGTAATTTTAGAAGCAAAATGGTAATATGGTAATTTTATAAGTAAATGGCAAAAGGGTAATTTTATAAGTAAAGGGGTATTATGGTAATTTTGGAAGAGAAGGGCAAAATGATAATTTTGGATGTAAAAGGGTATTATGGTAACTTGCAAGTAAAAGGGTATTATGGTAATTTGCAAGTAAAAGGGTAATATGGTAAATTTGGATGTAAGGGGGTAAAATGGTAATTTCTATAAATAAAAGGATATTGTGGTAATTTGGAAGTAAGGGGTAGAAGGGTACTTTTGCAAATAAAAGGATATTTATGACAAACTTGAGAGTAAGGGGTAACTTGGCAATTATGATAACAACGAAGGATAATTTGCTAATTAAATTATGATTATAGAAGGGCAATTGGATAATTATGATAATAGAGAAGGGTAATTTGGTAAATCAACCAATAAAAGGGTATTATGGTAATTTTAATAATAGAGAAGGGCAACATAGTAATTATAAAAAAGGAGAAGGGTAAATTGGTAATTATAATTATGGAGAAGGGTAAATTAATAATTATAATAATGGAAAAGGGTAAGTTGGTATTTATAATAATAGAGAAAGGTAAATTGGCAATTGTAATTATGGAGAAGGGTAAATTAATAATTATAAATATGGAAAAGGGTAAATTAATAATTATAAATATGGAGAAGGGTAAATTAATGATTATAATTATGGAGAAGGGTAAATTGGTAATTATAATTATGGAGAAGGATAAATTAATAATTATAATTATGGAGAAGGGTAAATTGGTAATTATAATTATGGAGAAGGGTAAATTGATAGTTATAATAACGGAGAAGGGTAAAATGGTAATTATAATAATTGAGAGGGGTAAAATGGTAATTATGAAAATGAAGAAGGGCAATTTGGTAATTTAATTGACTAAAGGGTAAATTGGTAACTATTTAACCAACTAAAGGGGCAAATTAGTAATCATGATAATGAAGAAGGGTAATTTATCCAACTCAAGGGCAATTTAGTAATTATAACAAAGGAGAAGGGCAATACGATAATCTAACCAACCAAACGGGAAATATGATAAGTGTAGCAATTATGCGGGGTGAATGGTGATCTAAAAATCGTAGGAGATAACTTGGTAACCTAAATAGAGGAAGGGATAATTTGGTAATTATGTAACAAGGAGGGTAATAGAGTATTTTGTTAAGTAAGGATGGGATACTTAGCAATTATATAAGTAAGGGGTAAATGGGTAATTTGTACCCAACATGTCTTTGTGATTGTGGAATTTCATAATATGACTCAAATAATGTTGATTAGCAAGGTAAGAGTATTTGATAATTAGTAAATATCATGAGAACAAATCTTAATTCGGAATTAGATGAGATTATGATGGCCTTAATGACTTCTTTATGTTATCTTGGATAACCACCTGAATAAGAAATGAATAATGATATTAGAACGATTAAAAGTGAATAAGTATTTGATTATTGTGCTTTTCGTGATCACTTTAATTAAGACACTAATACTTAAAGTGAAAGACCTCGAGATCGGGAATGGTGGCTCTTTAGAGGTTGCTACCCTACCCCTAAAGACGTGGTTTAACCCACGATTATTCTGGTATTTGATGGTGTACCTTTGTGCCCCAGCCAGGCCCTATATCTTACTCTATCTAGCTCTACGAACCTATTTAGGAGGTATGCATACTTATGGATTAGGTGTCCTTGTCGGTAGGGTACTGAGTAGCTTTATGCACCAGTACGACCAGGGTAGCTTTGTGTCCCGGGTTCTTGATCTCTTGTCCGAGGCAAATAAATGGAATTATTGTGCTGATTAAAAAAAGAAAAATACTAATAATGAAAGTTAAAGATTAATGAGCCGGGCCCAGTTAACTTATGATATTGATTACTGATCCATTGGTTATAATAGTGGACTAGGAGCGTGTTGCCCTAGCAGCTGATTATGAGTACCAATCCACCGGATATAATAGTGGCCTAGGAGCGTGTTGCTCTAGTAAGTGATTATGAGTACCGATCCACTAGATATAATTATGGCCCAGGAGCGTGTTGCCCTAGATGATGTTGATATATATTCTGATCCACCGGCAATAATAGTGGGGGTCCCGAGCTCAATAAAATCAGTCATGGATGTGAATAAAGTTATGAAAAAATACTAATCATTTATAGTGGAGCACCATGTGAGTCGGGGCTAGACCGGTCCACCGACGAATAATAGTGGCTCGGAGCGTTTTGGCCTAGAGACCGATTCACCGACATATAATAGTGGTTAGGTGCGTTTTGCCCTATAAGTGACCGATCCACCGGCTATAATAGTGGGGTTCCCGCACTCACATTGATATAAAATCCGATAGATGATTGAATAATGATGGACTAATGGCTTAAGGCCCGAATATATTGATTCTGCACTATGACATGGCTTAAGGCCCAAAAGTATCGATTGTTCATTACGACCTATTGATATCTGATGTGAATGTTAATTATGTGAATATTATATATACACATCTTGTTATATATGCATGTAGCTTTATATCATGTGTTACATTGCGGGCCTACTTTTAAGTGTGTTTTAAAGAGTTACTCAGTACCATAGTACTAAAAGGTTCCATTTGTGGGGCCCCTACTTATTCAATGGGCAATGTCCCTTGCAGGTCTTTTCAGGTGCTATTCAATTGGGCAACGGGAAATAGCGTAAGGATTATCCGGACTCTTAGGGTCCTCCCTTTGCCTTTGCTTTCTGGTTTAATTGTATTCCTTGTTCTTGTAGCCACCATTGGTGGAATCTATTATTATAAAATTTTTACTTGTGCTACTCTGATTTTAAATATGATTTGAATTTCTAGCAATTGATATTTCATTCTTTAACCTTAGCACTTGGTACTGGAACGGTATGAGTGAACCGGTCTAGTACTAAGTGTGGTGGTAATATCCCCAAAATTCACATTTTGTTATTTTGCTTCCGCTAATCTTTTAATAAAATGAAAAATTTTCAGTAGTGAATTTCAGAGGTGTTACACTTGAATAGAACCTGAAAAGAACCTGTAAGGGACACTGCTCATTGAATAGGCAGGGGCCCCACGAATGGAACCCTTCAGTACTATGGTACTGAGTAACCCTTTAAAACACACTTAAGAGCAGGCCCGCAATGCAACACATGATACAAAGCTATATACATATATAACAAGAAATATGTGCACCCCAATCACATACTTAACAAGTTAATTAATTATTACTAAGTCATAATGTACAATTAATGCTTCTGGGTCTTAAGTCATGTTATAGTGCAAAATCAATACGTTCGGGCCTTGAGTCATTAGTCCATCATTATTCAATCATCTCTCAGATTTTATATCCATGTGAGTACGGGAACTCCACTATTATAGCCGGTGGACCGGTCATGTAGGGCAAAATGCTCCTAGCCACTATTATTCGCCGGTATACCGATCTGGACTCGACTCACATGATGTTTCACTATAAGTGATTAGTATTTTTCCATAACTTTATTCACATCCATGACTGGTTTTATTGAGCTCAGAACCCCCACTATTATTGTCGGTGGATCGGAATATATATCAACATCATCCAGGGCAACACGCTTCTGAGCCACTATTATATCCGGTGGATCGATACTCATAATCATCTTCCAGGGCAACACGCTCTTGGGCCACTATTATAACTGGTGGATCGGTACTCAATATCATAATATAACTGGGCCCGACTCATTAATCTTTCACTTTCATGATTAGTGTTTTTCCTTTCTTTAATCACCACAACAATTCTATTTATTTGCCTCGGACGGGAGATCAAGAACCCGAGACACAAAGGTACACCAGTCATACTGGTGCATACAAGCTACTCAGTACCCTTCAACCATCAACCCAGGGATGCAAAGGTGTCCTGGTCATACTGGTGCATAAAGCTACTTAGTACCCTACCGACAAGGATACCTAATCCATAAGTATGCATACCTCCTAAATAGATCTGTAGAATTAGATAGAGTAAGATATAGGGCTTGGTTGGGGCACAAAGGCACACCGGCAAATACCAGAATAATCGTGGGCTAAACCACGTCTTTAGGGTAGCGACCCCTAAAGAGCCACCATTCCCGATCTCGAGGTCTTTCACTTTAAGTATTAGTGTCTTAATTAAGGTGATCACAAAAAGCACAACAATTAGATGCTTATTTACTTTCAATCATTATGATATCATTAGGTATTTCTTATTCATACGGTTATCCAAGATAACACAGAGGAATCATTAAGGTCATCATAATCTCATCCAATTCTGATTTAGGATTTGTTCTCGTGATACTTACTAATCGTCAAATACTCTTACCTTACTATTCAGTGTTACTTGAGTCTTATCCCGAATCTCTAGTGTCCCATCAACATGTTAGATATGAATTACTGGTTTACCCCTTACTTGTATAGTTATTAAGCCATCCCTTTCTTACTTACCAATTTACCATATCACCCTTCAAGTTGTATAAATACCAAATTACCCCTTACTCGGTTTGGGTTACCAAGTTATCTCCTACGCTTTTTAGGTCACCATTCACTCGTCATAATTGTTACACTTATCGTCCCATTTGGTTGGTTAGATTACTGAATTGCCCTTCTCCTTTGTTATAATTACTAATTTGCCCTTAAGTTGGATAAATTACCAAATTATCCTTCTTCATTATCATGGTTATCAATATGCCCCTTTAGTTGGTTAAATAATTACTATTTTATCCTTTAGTCGGTTAAATTACAAAATTGCCCTACTCCATTATCATAATTACTGAATTGCCCCTTTAGTTGGATAAATTACCAAATTGCCCTTCTTCATTATCATAATTACCATTTTACCCTTCTCAATTATTATAATTGTCATTTTACCCTTTTCAATTATTATAATTACCATTTTACCCTTCTCCATAATTATAATTATTAATTTACCCTTCTCCATAATTATAACTATTAATTTACCCTTCTTTATTATTAAAATTACCATAATACCCTTTTGTTGGTTAATTTACCAAGTTACCCTTCTATATTATCATAATTATTCAATTGTCCTTCTATAATCATAATTCAATTATCAAATTATCCTTCGCCGTTATTATAATTACCAAGTTAGCCCTTACTCCCAAATTTACCATAATATCCTTTTATTTAGAACCTTATCATTCTACCCCTTACTTCCCCTTTACTTCCAAGGTTATCGTAATGTCCTTTTATTTATAAAATTACCACAATACCCTTTTACTTATAAAATTACCATAATACCCCTTTTACTTGCAAGTTACCATTTTTCCCCTTATTTCTAAAATTACCGTTTCACCCTTCTACTTATGAAATTGCCATAATACCCTTTTACTTACAAATTATTATTTTACCCTTTTACATCCAAAATTACCATTTTGATCTTTTCTTACAATATTACCATTTTTCCCTTCTTTTCCAAAATTACCATATTACCCTTTACTCACAAAATTACCATAATACCCTTTACTAATAAAATTACCATTTTGCCATTTACTTATGAAATTACCATATTGCCCTTTTACCTCCAAAATTACCACTTTACCCCCTTTATTACACCACTTTTATTAAATTAACATTACCACGTGGAATACTAATATTAATACTCCATTAACAATATCCAACTCCACCAACAATTATATTTTAATATAATACTTATTAGCACCCACACATATTAGGCCACATTCTTGGACAAGAAATATTACTAAAATGCCCCTAGGGCTCACAATAATATTATTCATGCATAAATGGTCACAATAACATAATATGATATGGATAAGTACTTGACACTTTCATTAATAATCAAACTTTTTCCTTGAGCAACATTTCCACACATGGCATATAAACTATCATACTTTCCTTTTTATCAATCAATACAAGCAAATATATATATTATATTAAACCACAAATATCAAGCATAATAATACATTAAAAATCCTAATGTGCTAACATACGTTTATCCATGCATTTAAGTGGGATTTAACGATTACCTTAGATCCCATAAAAATCAAACCTTACCAGTATCCCGGTTACAGATTCAAGCTTTAATTAGTAAAATCAACACTCAAAAATAATACCAATATTTATCACATTAGAAATAAGGAAACCAAAAGTATAAGACTTTATAAAACTTAGTTAATGAAATACTTAACTTAAATATTATTTTACCTTAAAATTATTAACCAAAATAAACCAAGAATGCACCAACTCATCCTGCTCATGCAGCATGAGCTGCATGCAAAAATAAAAAGAGGAAGGCTCGGAGGGGGTGAAAGAAAGGAATAATGGCTATTTTCGAGTTGGGGTATTTAGGCTAGGAAAGAAGGTATATGGTGGAGGATTAGAGGAAGGGAAGGGTGCAAGAGTGAAGAGGGGATGTAGGTGGCGGGTGAGGATGGATTGTTGGTGGTTAAAGGCGGCGGAAGCGGCAACTGCGAGGTGGCAAAGTGGGCTGCAGGAGTGGATGGGCTGAGAAGGAAGGAAAATACAGGAGGAAAATGAAGGGGTTCGGGGGCGGTTTTCAACAAAAGGAGGTGTGGGGTGGTAGAGGAGGTTGTAGTGAGTTGACTAGTGGTTTGGGTGGTGGTAGAGGCGGCTAGACGGTGGCAAATAGAGGGGTTGTAGGGAGGTTGCCGATAAAGGGGGAAAGAAGGGAAAAAAAGAAGAGAGGAGGAAGAAGGGACTATAGGGGCTCAATGGGGTATTGTGGTGGTGCAAGGCTGGGGTAGAGGGTGGAAGGGAGTGGTGCAGGGGTTTTATGCAACGGTGGAACCGGCAAAGGGCGGCGGTGGTGCAAAATAAAGGGGAAAAGATGGAGGAGAAGAAAATGAAGGGAAGGAGATCAGGGGGAAAAAGGCTTGAAAAATATAGGGTAGGAGAGCCAGTGATGAGAAGAAAGAGAAGAGGGAGGAGAGGGTAATAGGTGGATGATTGGGTGGCAGCGTCTAGGGTGGTAGGGTGGAAAGGAGAGGAAAGGAAAGAAGGGGAAAAGGAAGGCCATGCGTGATGGGGTGCATGGCCGGTTGGGTCCAAAATTGTGAAAAAAAAATGACGAGAGAGAGAGAGAGAGAGAGGGAGGGAGGGAGGGAGGCAGGGAGGGTTGTAGTGGTGGCAGTAGGTGGTGGCCAGCGTGCCCGAGGTGGCAGGCTGGTCGATGAAGACAGGTTGGGGGTGTGTTATGTTGAGGCAGAAGAAGGAAGAAGAAAGGCAGGGGAGCAGGCTGGCGTAGGGGGAGAAGGAAATGGGATGGTCCGGTCTAGGGGAAAAGGAAAAAAAGAAAAGAGGGGGGAGCTAGGTTGTGTGCGGGAGAAGGAGGGGAGGGAAGGGAATGGGTCAAAGGCCCAGGCGCAAGGGAAAGGGGAAAACAAGCCTGACAGCCCGAAGCCAGGAAAAGAAAAAAAAATAAAGAAAGAAGGAAAAAGGAGAAGGAAAAGAAAAAAAAAAAGGAAAAGGAAAATGGGAAAATGGGAGAATTTAAAATAATTTAATTTATAAAATAATAGGATGTAATATTTTTTATAATAAATTTATTTAATAATTTAATTTAATATAATTAAATATATGGGCTTAAAAAGGATAATTTTAATAAAATAATAGGTTGATAAAAATTATTTAAATAAAAAAGAGTATGATAAAATAAAAAAATATTTATTTTAATTTATCAAATATTCCAATCCAAATTTATATACTCAAAAAATCATAAAATAATTAAATTAAATAATTTTAAAAGCTAATTTATCCTAAATAAAACTATTTATTAAATTCCAGGTTTTTAAAATTTCGGGGGATTACACTTACCCTTAGCATCCCTTTGAGTCCCTAATTTACCCAAAAACCCAAAAATGTCATTGGAAACACCTTTTATCATTATTCATGGCCTATTACCCCCGTTTCTCACATATGATAGTAACCAGTCTCTAGGGTTACTCCTTAAAACCTTATTTTTTTCCCTAGTTGGCCTAACCCTTCTATACTGCTTGTTCAACCCTACTTTTCCGTACCCATGCATATATTACTATGGTTATCCATCCCCTCAATTTTTTCAGCCTAACTCCCCCATTCCACACATGTGATAATAACCTTCCAAATCAGACCCCTCTCGAAACCCTAATTCCTTGTTGGGGTTATAACTACTCCTGTTTATCCCACATAGCTATTAAATTATGTACACATTCCCCAAATAACATGGTTAACATCATAACCCAAGGTTAAAACCCAACTCCCTTATTTCATACATGTGATAATAACCTATCCCTAGGGTTTTGTGCTTTAGCCTACCAAAACCCTAGTTTCACCTTTTTGGTAACCTCTCATCTCTTAGTATTTTAAGGACTCCCCAAATGTGCAAGGCTACCCAACAATGTCATCATTAATCCCCATATTTACTTATTAGCAAAAAAACCTCCCCTCTACTCGCCCATGGTAATTGTAATACCCCAATTTTCACTATTAAAAAAATTTATTTTATTGCAGAAGCATATAAGTAAAATATTAAGGATTACCTCTGTAATTGACATACGTCTGGTTTTTCCAACCATCCTTACATCAATCACAAGGCTAAAATCAATCATAGTAAAACAAAGAAAGTAGAAATGGAAGAAACATTTATAATACATTATGAGTTTGGAGATTAACTCTGAGTTACAATAAACAAAATATAAAATAAGGGATACCATGGATCAAGAGTCCAAAAAGGTATCTGGGTAAATACATCAACCAAATAACGTTACTCTTCACCCAAACACCCAGTACAGATAAAATATCACTCATCCTCACATAGTGCATTATAGGCAGTATAGTTTTCTAGGGGGTTTTCCGAGACCTACACACAAGAATCAAGGTCTCATACTCGTGGGAATGAGTTGCACCCATAAAAAGAGTGGTCAGTACACTACGTAGTGAGTAAGGGAACAATACTAACGAATCAAGGTTAAAAATAACATATGCATTCACAACAAATGATACACATTCAAATAAATGAAATAAACCATACTATAAATACTGATCCAAGCCTATTTATTAGATATAACCATTTTCATTCTTTTATATATGTTGAGTATATGAACCCCAATATTCTTAAATTGATGGAACGGTCTGAAGCACATACTCAGGGATAACACACTCTCAGGGATAACACACCGAAGATACTATGATCATCTGGTGGAACAGATTTGAAAATATCACTTTTTTGGGTTAAAACGCTCTCAGGCCACTATTATCTTCGGTGGAATTGATATAAAAATAAAACATTAGTTCTGACTCACATACTCTTCCACTTTAAGTCATTAGTGTCTTATCCATAGGTTATACATTTATAGTTTTATTCATGATGAGCAAGGGCCCCACTATTTTTAATTCGATAGAATAGAGCAAAATACTCCTGATCCACTATTATCTCTATTGGAATGGATATTTAAAAATATCATTTTGTAAGGGCAAAACACTCTCGAGCCACTATTATCTCTAGTAGAACAGATATAAAACATCACATTAACCATACTCATGTACTATTTTACTTTAAATGATTAGTATCTTATTCATGATTGATTCACATGTATTAAACACATTGAGGTAGATAAACACATCATGCCAATCAAGATCCTTAATTTCCTCAAACCCTAATTCCACACTCCTAGCATCATTTTCTCATATTGATTATTCAACCACAAATTATAATATATCATTCTCAAATATCATAATTATTTTCATACCCATAATTCATGGTCTAACTCCCATGCCATACACATATAGTAATAATCTTATCCCGAGGTATTACTCGTAGAATTACTAAAACTCTAAATTCACAAATGGTCATAATTCTTTCCATTAGACTCATATGATTACCAAATTCAACATACATCCTTATGATGCCATATCAGCAACATATCTAGAATTATGGAATTAGCTCTAAGGTTTTACATATAGGATAAGGAGGTTATCATTTTAGGTTACTATGCCTTAATTAATCCATTATCATATTTTGAAGAACCTAAGATAAACAATAATCCTTCCAAAACATTTCTTAGGATGTCATTATCATATTTTAATCCACCTAACACATTAAAAAACATAAAATTTCCTTAGTATCCCATAATGACCAAAATATCCTTAAAGATAATCAATAGCCTTCAATTTATAAAATCTTGTATCTTCCACAACCATTATTTTTCCAAATTCACCATTTATCATCAAACCTCATAAATATGCTTATATCCACTTATTATAGCTTATTTGCCATATTTTCGTGCCATAACATATATTCCTAAAAAATACATCATTACCATAATAGAATCATATCCATACCTCTTACCCATTCTTACTTTCTTTCAAACACTTATTCTATATAATCACAACATACATTAAATCATATAATAATAATATCATGGAAATTCATATAACCATACAAGCAAATAACATAAAAACCCTAAAAAATTAATTAGTATCCTTATCAACTAGGATACCGAGCTCTAACCACGTACATATAAAACCTCCTCATCTAAGATCATTGAAATATCACCTACGAAAAATAACATAATACACGATTAGATTTAAATACTATAAGCGAGGGGGAAATTAAGATAAAGTGGATAAAAATGGAAATAAATGGAGTTAAATGGAAGCTTGAGTTGTGTGGATGTGTGGTGGAATCTATGGTGGAGCTATGGTGAAAATTTGGTGGTGTTTGGATAAGGTTTGGGGGTGAAAATAGGGGTGCACAACCCAAATGGGTAGCTGCATGGGCGTGCTGTAGGTAATGCATGGCTCAGGTTGAGAGTTATAATCCTGCACGACTAGGTTATGTGAGGTGGCACAGTTGTGCTCAATCACTAGATAGAATAGACTTATGTATAATATATGCACACAAGCATGTGACAAAAAGTGCGCATGCCGTGCAAGGGTGCACGACAGCATAAACAGGCTGTGTTGGGTTGCACGGGTGTGGGATAAAAAAAATTAGTGTTACCATTCTTGAGGCCGTGCATTTTATAAAAACGTGATAGATGCGAGTAAAAAATGGTAATGGTTAGTGGAAATGATCGACAATGGAGAAAAGGGAGGATGGGGTCACCTTGGTGGTCGCTCCACCAGTCGATGGGCGGTATGTCATAGTGCACAGTGATGGTGGTGGTGGAAATGGTTCCTCGACAGGCAAAACAAAGTAGGGAAGAGGAAGAAAAGAAGAAAGAAGAAGAAGAGTGGGAGCTCGTGGAGTGGTTGCTTGACATAAAATGGGTAGAATGGAGGTAAAACAAAAGAGGAAGGAATGAGAGTGAAGTAGTGTGTGTGTATGGTGGTGGGGTGCAATCAGTGAAAGAAAAGAATGTATGGGGAGGCATGAGAATGGGCAATGTAGGAGGATGGTTGAGCATGAGGGGTGACAAGGAGGTGATGGTTGTGGGTGTTGGGCTGAAATTACGGAGGGTGCAGACAATAGATGGTTATGGTTAAATGTGAGCATATTGCATGAGAATGAAAAATAAATGGCATGGGAGGTGATGGTGTGCAGATCAACAACTCAAGAAGGAGAAAGGGGTGTGGGATGATGGATGATGGTGATGATGGTAGCTGTAGTGGTGTGATGGGAGGTGCAAGTTGTAGTTTTCAAGTTGCATAAAGAGCTAGTCAAACTTTACGGCACAAGGATGATGGGAGAAAGGATAAGAAAAGTAAAGAAAAGGAAAAAGAGAAAAGGTTGGGGATTAGTGCTATATAATTTTTGATGAGCCAAAATAGGTATGATTAGTAATAAATTTTAGCGGATTTAAGATTGAGTTACAAAATATAGCTTATTTAGATCAACTATTTGGATTTGGTTAAGAGTTTAGGATTAAGAAATTTGGTTAAGGTTAAAATAATATTTTCTCAAGATTAGAATTGAATTAGAGTATTAATGATATAAGATTTGGCTAAGCAAAAATTCAGAATATTACAGTCATAACTTCCTTTAGGTTTTACTCACCTTATGCATGGTTATGCCTCCCCATATCGTAGTTACCCTAAAAATTGTTATTTTTTCCACAGTTATTTCTTATAGCACCTCTGACTTATTTTAGGCCACTATACATCCTAAAGTACCTTACTTGTTTACATTTCCCAATGTTAACCAAAACGTCCCCAATTCTCAAAACCCTTCCTAAGTTATAAGGCATTTAACACAAGGACTCCCTAACTTTTCAAACATGCAATGTCATAAATTAGAGATACACATCAATACTTAAACCAATATAGTCATATCCACACATCTTCTTACCTTTAGTTATTATCAAGTCAAGATGCACATAAAACCCTAGAATCATCCAACATATCATGCATGTATTCACTTAACACATAAAAAGGTCATATAATAACAAAAGCAAAGCCTTAGCTATGAATGTATCCTTACCAAAGTGACTCCATTCTCTAAGCACGTATGTCCTACACCTCAACTTCCGTTATCACTAGAACAATACCTAGAAAATGGGAACATCCATAATTTAGGCTTTCTTTTTCTTTTTTTTAAAGAAGAATAAGGAGGAACTTATACTAAATAAAACTCAATGAGATGAAATGAAGTGGTGGTAACTAGAATGGGGAAATGGTGTGGCGATGCGACGATGACCACAATAGTGAGGTGGCGATGATTAATTTTTGGTGGAAAAAGGTAAGGGTTAGTAGAGTGGGGTTAAGGGTGGTGATGGCACTGGGATAGACTAGTGTGGGGATGGTTAGGGGTGGTTGATCTAGTGGTCGGTGATGGTGTAAAGGGTATGCAACCAAAAGGGAAGAGGAAAAAGGAGGGGATAGGAAGGAGAGAAAGGGGGCTGATATGGGTGGATGCACAGGCTGGGGCACCTATGAAGGGTGGCTAAAGTGTGGTGGTGGCAAGGAGGGGAAGAGTGGTAGGTGACGGTGGTGTTAGGAGGTACAACCTGCAATGGTTGTAGCCTCGGGAGAAAAAAATAGAGAAGGAAAGAAGGAGGAGAAATGGGTTATGCAAGCGTAAGTGGGACGTGGGCAAGGAAGAGGGGTGGCACAGAGGGTGTGGCTAGGCGTCGACGACGATGATAGGGTGGAAGGGTGGGTGCACAAAAATAGGGGAGGATGGCTGATTAAG
Source organism: Tamarix austromongolica (assembly GCA_039764185.1). NCBI lineage: Eukaryota > Viridiplantae > Streptophyta > Magnoliopsida > Caryophyllales > Tamaricaceae > Tamarix > Tamarix austromongolica. The sequence continues at coordinate 72,033,260 of CM077816.1, read as the reverse complement.
AGGAAATGAAGAAAGGGGATCGAAGGGGATATTTATAGGTTAGGAAAGGAGGTGAGGGAGTGTGGAAGATTATAGGGGGCTTAGTGTGCTTGGCTGTTGTAATCCCCCAAAATTTTAGAAAACTAATAATTTAATAAATAGCTTTTATTTGAAATAAATTAGCTTTTAAAATTATTTAATTTAATTAATTTTTGATATATAAATTTGGACGAGAATATTTAGTAAATTAAAATAGATATTTTGTTATTTTATCATGCTATTTTTATTTAAATAACTTTCCAAACTAAAATTTTACTATCTTTATCCTTTTTAAACTAATATATTAGATTATAATGAATTAAATTATTAAATTAAATAATTTATCAAGATTATTACATTTTATGATTTTATAAATTGATTTATTTTATTTTCCCCATTTTCTCATTTTCCTTTTTATTTTCCTTCCCCCTTTTCTCCTTTTTTTTCTTCTTTCTTCTTTTTTCTTTTTTCTCCTCCTTGGGCCGCCCGCACCGGCCTGCTTCTACCCTCCTTGCGCGTTGGACCACAAGCCCATTTATCCCCCCTTCTCCTCCTCGCACGCCCGTCCAGCACACCCAGCCCGTCTCTCCTTTCTTTTCCCCCTAGACCAGCCGACCTACCTTTTTTCTTTTCCCGCGCCGGTCCGCTCGCCAGCCCTTCTTCTTCCTTCTTCTTCTACCTTTGGCCGATCTGCTCCCGTCATCCATGCCAGCCCTGCAACTACCACGCCAACCTGCTGCCACCGAAATCTCTCTCTCTCTCTCTCTCCCCCATCCCTTTCTTTCCTTTTTGGACCCAAACCACCCCTGTACCACAACCCGCGTGCCTCTCTCCCTTTCCTTCTTCTTCCCTCTCTTTCCCCTGCCAACTGACAGCCCTGCCACCTGCGTCCTCTCACCAGCCAGCCACTTGCCCCCTCTCTTCTCCCTCTTCTTTTTCTTCATCTCTCCAGCCCTTCATTCCCCATATTTTCGAGCCCCCTTCTCCTTCCCTGAGCTCCCTCTTCTCTCCTTCCTTCTCCCCCCATTTTTCCCTGGTTTTTTGATCGCCGCGGCCAACCACTGCTTACACCACCGTTCCAACCCCCTACGCCGCCTCCTACTGCCCTACACCATCACGCCACCCCTCGAGCCCCCTGCACGTCCTCCCTTCTCCTTCTCTTCTTTTTCTCCCCACTTTTCTCCCTTACCGCCAAGCCTCCTGCAACCGCCCCGTCTGTCGCCGTCTGACCACCTCTGCCGCCACCTCTACCACCGCCATGCCTTAGTTGGTCGAAAATAGCCCTTGCACCCCTCCATTTTTCCCTCCTCTTTTCCTTCCTTCTCAGCCTCTCCACCTCTGCAGCCATCTTCGTCGCCTTGCTGCTGCCGCCTCCATCGCCCTATGCCGCCGAGAAACCATCCTTAGCCTCCACCTACACCCTCTCTTCACTCTTGCACCCTTACCTTGCCTCCAATCCTCCCTCACCTACCTTCTTTTCTAGCCTAAAAACCCTAACCCAAAAATAACAAATCTTGCCTCCTTTAACCCCCTCTTCGAGACTCCCCTTTTTATTTTGCATGCAGCTCATGCTGCATGAGCAGGATGAGCTACTGCATGATTTAGTATTTTAATGCAAAATTTTTAAGGTATAATAGCATTTTAAGTTAAGTGTTTTATTTATTAAATTTTATAAAGTTTTATGCTTGAATTCTTGTTTCTAACATGAAAAGCTTTGATACTATTTTTAGATGTTGAGTTGCTAATTAAAGCTTGAATCTTTAACCGGGATACCGGTAAGATTTGACTTTTGCGGGATTAAGGTAATCGTTAATCCTCACTTAAATGCATGGAAAAACGTATGCTAGCACATTAGGGATTTTAGTATGATTTTATGCATGTGTGTGTGCCTAGCATGATATATAGATGGTTGTTTATATTGATTGATAAAAAAGAAAAGTATGATAGCTTTTGTTCCATGTGTGGGTATGATAATTAAGGAAGGAGTTGATTATTGATGGAAATGTTAAATGCTTGTCTATGATGTATTATGTTGCTAATGCACGAACAATATTATTATCTAAGGGTATTTTAGTAATATACTTATGTAAGTATGTGACCTAAGATATGTAGTTGCTATGAGTGTTATGTTGAATAATGACAAGTTGGTGGAGTTAAATGATAAGAATGAAGTGCTAATATTAGTATTTTATGTAGTGGTGGTAAATTCATAAGAGTGGTAACAAAGGGGTAAATTGATAATTTTATAAGTGAAAGGGTATTTTGGTAATTTCAAAAAAAAGGGGGTGAAATGATAATTTTATAAGTAAAAGGATAAAATTGTAAGTTGTGAAAAAGAAGGGTATTATGGTAATTTTTGAGGCAAAAGAAAAATATGGTAATTTTATGATTAAATGGCAAAATGATAATTTTATAAGTAAAGGGGTATTACGGTAATTTTTGGAGAAAAGGGTAAAGTGGTAATTTTGGAGTCAAAGGGAAATATAGTAATTTTATAAGTAAATGGTAAGAATGGTAATTTTGGAAGTAGGGGTAAAATAGTAATTTTGGATGAAGGAGGGCATTATGGTAACTTTTGGAAGTAGAAGGGTAAAATAGTAATTTCATAAGTAAATGGTAATATGGTAATTTTATAAGTGAATGGCGAAATGGTAATTTTATAAGTAAGGGGTATTATGGTAATTTTGGGAGTAAAGGGGCAATATGGTAATTTTGGAAAAGAAGGGCAAAATGGTAATTTTGTAAGGAAAGATAAAAATGGTAATTTTGGATGTAAAAGGGGTAAAATAGTAATTTGTAAAGTAAAAGGAGTGTTATGGTAGTTTTATAAGTAAAAGGGTATTGTGGTAATTTTGTAAATAAAAGGATATTATGGTAATTTGAGAGTAAGGGGTAGAAGAGTAATTTTGTAAATAAAAGGATATTATGGTAAATTTGGGAGTAAGGGGTAACTTGGTAATTATGATAACGACGAAAGATAATTTAGTAATTAAATTATGATTCTAGAAGGGTAATTGGATAAGTATGATACTAGAGAAGGGTAATTTGGTAAATTAACTAATTAAAGGGCATTATAGTAATTTTAATAATGGAGAAGGGCAATATAATAATTATAAATATGGAGAAGGGTAAATTAATAATTATAAATATGGAGAAGGGTAGAATGGTAATTATGACAATGGAAAGGGTAATTTGGTAATTTAATCAACTAAGGGGCAATTCGGTAATTATGATGATGGAGAAGGGCAATCTGGTAATTAATCGACTAAAGGGTGAGTTAGTAATTGTTTAACCTACTAAAGGGGGAAATTGGTAATCATAATAGCGAAAATGGGTAAATCAGTAATTTATCCAATTGAAGGGCAAGTTGTTAATTGTAATAAAAGAAAAGGGGCAAAATAGTAATCTAACCAACCAAATGGGACATATGTTAAGTGTAGCAATTATGAGGGGTGAATTGTAATATCCCAAAATCCTAATTTCCGAAATTATGGCCAAACAAGGAATTATTAGGAAAATTAATTATATAAATTCATTTATTAAAATGTAGAGAGTTAATTAAGGTAGATTAATAATAAAGAATTTAATTGGAAGAAAATTTGGGTATTTTTCCTAATTATCATGGAGGTTAAGGGAATTTATCTAAAATAGTCTAAAATAAGCAAAAAGGAATTTATTTAATATTTTATAAATATTAATATTCTAAATAACCCAAAAATACCCCAATTTCCCCATAAGTTATTTTAATTATTTTCCCATCCTATTTATTTTCTTATTTTCCCTTTTCTTCCTTTTTCTCCCTCCTCTTTTTTTTTCTTTCTCTCCACCCCCCGACTGGGCCGGCCTGCGCAGCCCAGACCCCTCGCCTCCCCTCTCCCTACGCGCGGCCCGAATTCCCCGCCTCTCCTTCATTCTTCTCGCCCGCGGCCCAGAGAGCCCAGCCGCCCGTGAAACCAAATGCTGCGTTTTGTCGCTATAGTAGTCGAAACGCCGTGTCAAAATAAGAGAAAAGGTGATCGTTGCCAGACCGACGAGGACGTTGCGTTTTGCCCAAAACGTTCCGCAAAACGCTACATTTCATTAATGGAGGAAATAACCGCCGCCAAACCGGCCGGTTCCCCCTCCCTTTTCCTTTCCCCTGGGCCGCCGGTCCACCCCCTTTCTCCCCCTTCTTCTTCCCCGTGCAGACGGCAGCAACAACGCGTGCCTGCACTGCCGGCGCTGCCCCGACACCGGCGAGCCTGCCTCTCTCTCTCTCTCTCCCGTCGTTTTCTTTCCCCGTTTTGGCCCCAACCAGCATTTTCCTCCCTCCTGAGTAGCCTACAACCCTTCTTTTTTTTCTCTCCTGCAACCGCTTGCCGCCTGCCGGCCAGCCTGGCGCTCGCACCCCCTTGTCTTCTTTCCCTTGGCCTTGCCCGACCACCCTGCCTATAAATACCCCCATTGATCACTTGGATTCGGGATTTGGAACCCCGAAACCCTAGGTTTGCTCCCTCTCGTTGCCGCCCCATCAGACGCGTCGACCGCCGCCCTTCCCTAACGCCGCCGGTCTAGCGCCGCCCAGAACCCCACCTTGCACCACCCTCCACCTAACCAAGCCCTCCTTAGCCCTCGATTTGCCTTGCACGAGCCACCCCAGGCCGTGCAAAATCGCCACCCCGAGCAGCCCCTTCCAGCCCGTCGCCGCCTTGCGCCACCTTCTGCCGCCTCCTCCGCCGCTACCAGCCACCCTTCCACCTCCCAAAATAACCGGCAGGTCCTCCCTTACCTGCCCATACCATCCTTACCCCTACCTCCTTCTCCACCAACCTCCACCATCTCCCACCACCTTCTTCCACCTTCGGTCGCTGGGTCCACCACCGCGCGCCGCTGCCTTTCTCACGCCACCACCCTCATTCCATTCCCCTCTCCTGCTGTCTCCTCCCCCACACTTAACTTTCCTTTCCTTTCCCCCATCTAACCTCCACCTTAACCTTTCCCTCTCTTCTCCTCCTCCGCCGCCGCCACGCGCCGCCGCCGGACCACCACCAACCCTAGGTGGTTCTCCACTCATCCAAACCCTAATACCCCTTTTTATAACTGCTACTATTTTCTACTAATATTAATACTAATATACTTATTATTATTATTATTATTATCATTATTATTATTACTTTTTTATTATTATTATTATTATTATTATTATTATTATTACTATTATCATTATCACCCTTAGGAATAGTTACTTGTAATATTGTGACCTTATAATAATATTATTTCGAATATGACACCATTAATAGACTTAGCCTTAAAAACGCTAGGGTTTCTCTCACTATAAACATTAGTGTCACTAGTATTAGTTTTATTATTATCATTATCACTATTTTTCTATAGTTAGCATGAACATTATTATTATAAGAATAGGGCTAACGGGTCTAATAATATAAGTGTAACAATAGGTATTAAAAATAAACATATTTTGACTACTAATATTTAGTATACTAATTCTAAGGTAAAAACCCTTTTTAGTAATAAAAACCCTAACCTTAAACTAGAATGAGGATTGATAGTAATTATAAGGGAAACTAATACTTAGCATTTTCCCCTTTTATAGGTAACCCCGACCAAAGCCCTAAGGAGTTAGAGGCGCGTGCTCCAAGCCCGGCGTCGCCTTAGGTAAGGACGAAGCTAATGGCCTTATGCTATGTGTGACATGGATGTGTTGAATGTTGTGTATGCCATGCTATGCCATGTATTATATGATTTGTGGATAACTTGTCTTATGTGTAGCGCAGCTTGGAGATTGAGGTATGTTGTATGTGCTTCCGTGACATGAGTATGACATTTATATGTATGGTGTTTATGATGTCTTATGTTATGGCCCTCTAGGACATGCATGTTAGGATAAATGGTAATATGAGTTGGGAATATAAGGATGACCGGAAATAAATGAGAAGTGAGACCACTAAGGGGGATATGAGGTTGACCTAAATACCTCATGATCTATGAGAGAATATTTAAGCGGGAGGAATGTCCGAAATAAATGAGAGTTGGGAACCATCATGGGAGTCTTGAAGTTTGTATGGTGGGATTAGGGTTTGTATGGTGGCATAAATGTTTGTATGGTGGTATTGTGATTTTATGGAGGTATTAATGTTGTATGGTGGGATTAGGGTTTGTATGGTGGTATTTGTGATTTTATGGAGGTATTAATGTCGTATGGTGGTATTTGTGATTTTATGAAGATATAATGTTGTATGGTGGCATAAATGTTCGTATGGTGGTACTAATGATTTCATAGTGGTATTAATGGATTATGGTGGTATTTGTGATTTTTATGGAGGTATTAATGTTCGATGGTGGTACTAATGGTTTGTATGGTGGTATAAATGTTCGTATGGTGGCACTAATGATTACATAGTGGTATTAATGGCTTATGATGGTATTAGGGTTTGCATGGTGGAGTTAGGGTTTTGCATGGGAGTTAATGATTGTATGGGATTAGGGTTTGGAGTGATTAACTCTGGGACATTGTGATTAAGTAGGGATGGAGTAACTAATTGTGACTGTTGATGATAATTAAGGTTTGGGATGGCTAAGTACGTTTGTTATGGTAAAGTAGGGATGAGAGTGGTTAACCACGGGTTGGTGTGGAAAATTAGGGTTGGTTACGACTGCTTAGAGTTGTTTGGCGTTATCATGTGTATTATTGATTTAAGTGTAGTTATGAATGTGGAATTTTATTGGTTGTGATGTGTAAAGCATAAAGAGAATGATTTGTGCACATCCATGGTGAAAACCTTTGAATAAGATATGTTAAGACATTAACTACTTACAGAGAAAGATGTTGAGCCGGACCTAGACCGGTCCACCGAAAAATAATAGTGGCAGGGTATGTTACCCTCGTGACCGGTCCACCGGCTATAATAGTGGCAGGGCATGGCCCTCGTGACCGTTCCACCGGCTATAATAGTGGGGGATTCCGTGCTCAACAAACTAATTAGAATGAGGATAAGACATGGGAAAATACTAATATTTACAGTGGAACACCTTGTGAGTCGGGGCCAGACCGGTCCACCGGCAAATAATAGTGGCAGGGTATGTTACCCTCGTGACCGGTCCACCGGTTATAATAGTGGCAGGGCATGGCCCTCGTGACCGTTCCACCGGCTATAATAGTGGGGTTCCCGCACTCACACGGACTATTAAAGAATATGTGTGGAATGAACGTATTATTATTAATGAGAAATAAGAATAAGTCACCGGAAAGTACTCAAGCCTTATCTTGCGGGTTATCGCATGTTGTCTATATGTTTGTGTTATGTATGTTATGTGGTATAATTGTATGCTTGGCCTTAGCACACCAGCGCCCTTACTCAGTATTGGACCCGTACTGATACTACATTAATTGAATGGGTCCTATGATGATCCACCAATGGTGGGGAGCAGACCTCCTATGTAGGTTTGATCGATTACTATTTTGGGGTGGAAGGCTTGACTTGAGTGAGTAGGCGATCCGGATACTGATCCTTTTTAGGGATTGTTTTGTTAGCTATATTTTGTATTACGTTTCCCGTTTTAAAGAAAAAGTATTATGGGGTTGTAATCCTAAATCGTATTCAAACTTCTGTTTGACTTATATCTTATTAACGATTTACGCTAAATGTCGTCTTGTGTTTTATGATACTTCATACTTATTGATGATCGGATTTAGCCTTAGCACTTAGTACCGGAACTGTAGGAATGAACCGGTCTGGTACTAAGTGTGGCGGTAATACCCCCAAGTTTACGGTTTTAATTCTCTCGCTTCCGCTAAACCTTTTGATTTAAACGAAATTTTTCAGTAGTAAATTTGGGGGCGTTACATGAATGGTGTTCCAAAAAGGTGTAGGAGGTAACTTGATAACCTAAATTGGATAAGGGGTAATTTGGTAATTATGCAACCTAAAAGGTAATATGGTAATTATTCAAGTAAGGGAAGGATGACTTAGCAATTATATAAGTAAGGGGTAAATAAGTAATTTGTACCTAACATGTCATTGTGACTGTGGGAATTTCATAATATGATTTAAATAATGCTGATTAGCCGAGTAAGAGTGATTGACAATTAGTATGGCCTTAATGGTTTCTCTGTGATAGCTTGGATAACCATTTGAATAAGAAATGACTAATGATATCAGAATGATAGAAAGCGAATAAGTATCTAATTATCATGTCTTTTTGTGATCACCTTAATTAAGACACTAATACTTAAAGTGAAAGACCTCGAGATCGGGAATGGTGGCTCTTTAGGGGTCGCTACCCTAAAGACGTGGTTTAACCCACGATTATTTTGGTATTTTCTGGTGTGCCTTTGTGCCCCAGCCAAGCCCTATATCTTATTTTATCTAGCTCTATGGACCTATTTAGGGGGTATGCATACTTATGGATTATGTGTCCTTGTCGGTAGGGTATTGAGTAGCTTTATGCACTAGTATGACCAGGGTACCTTTGCGTTATTGGGTTCGTGGTTGAAGGGTACTGAGTAGCTTGTATGCACCGGTACGATCGGTGTACCTTTGTGTCCCGGGTTCTTGATCTCCCGTCCGAGGAAAGTAAATGTAATTGTTGTGCTGATTAAGGAAAGGAAAGATACAAATAACGAAAGTAAAATATTAATGAGCTGGGCCCAGATGACTTATGATATTGAGTACCGATCCACCGGTCATAATAGTGGCCCAGGAGAGTGTTGCCCTGGCAAGTGATTATGAGTACCGATCCACCAGATATAATAGTGGCCCAGGAGCGTTGTGTCCTGGATGATGATTTTATATATATTTCGGTCCACCGGCTAAAATAGTGGGGGTCCCAAGCTCAATAAAACCAGTTATGTATGTGAATAAAGTTATGGAAAAATACTAATCACTTATAGTGGAACACCATGTGAGTCGGGGCCAGACCGGCCCACCGGCGAATAATAGTGGCCAGGAGCGTTTTGCCCTGGAGACCAATCCACCGGCATAAAATAGTGGTTAGGTGCATTCTGCCCTATAAGTGACCGATCCACCGGCTATAATAGTGGGGTTCTCGCACTCACATGGATATAAAATATGAGATTGATTGAATGATGACGGAATAACGGCTTAAGGCCCGAATGTATTGATTTTACACTACGACATGGCTTAAGGCCCAAAAGTATCGATCGTGAATTATAACTTGCTACATGTGTGATTGTTATGTATGCACCTCTGATTTCATATGCATATAGCTTGCATTATGTGTTGCATTGCGGGCCTGTTTTTAAGTGTGGTATTAAAGGGTTACTCAGTACCGTAGTACTGAAGGGATTCCCTTCGTGGGGCCCCTACCTATTCAATGGGCAGTGCTCCTTGCAGGTCTTTTCAGGTGCTACTCAAGTGGGCTATGGAAAAGAGAGAGTAAGGAATTATCCGGTACCGTTAGGCTTTTTCTCTTTCTCTCTTTTAAATTCTTGGTTTTAAGGTTAACATTGTTAAAGTAACCAACAGTGGTAGATTTTATTCTTGTAAATAATTTGATGCGCTACTATGATTTAAAAATAGATTATAAATTGTGTTTTACACTTTTAGCCTTAGCACTTAGTACTGGAACGGTAGGAGTGAACCGGTCTGGTACTAAGTGTGGCAGTAATACTCCCAAAGTTCACGGTTTATTAATTTGCTTCCGCTAATTTCCTTTTAATTAACAAAATTTTTTAGTAGTGAATTTTGGGGGTGTTACAGCTGTAGGGGGAGGACGGTTGTAGGCAATAGGGAAGGGCAGGGGGTGCAGGTGGCCAAGTGCAGGGGCGCATGCAAGTGTGCATGGCCCTATAAGGCTGAGAAGGGAAAGGTGGGGAGGACAAGCAACGTGTAGGGTGTAAGTGTAGGGGACAAAAATGGAAGGGGCAATGGCGATGCAAGGAAGACATGTGCGAGGAAGAAGACAAGGATAAAAAGGGAAAGAAGAAAAGAAAGAAAGGAGAAAAAAGGAAAGAAAATAAGGGGAGGGGGAACAGGCCTGCCACCCGGGGGAAAGAAAGAATCGAAAATAGGGGAAGGGTGTAACACCTCCAAATTTTACAATTGAATTTTTTTTGTTTAATTAAAAACCATACACTAAGATAGGGGGTACTACCGCCGTGATCGGCACAAGTATGACCCCCGGCCAGTCTCGTACCAACCATAAGGCTAGAAAACTCACAAGACATTAATTCGATTAGGGCATAAAACCATAAGGATTTTAATAATTCATACTTAAAAGAAAAATTAGAGTATGCGATACAAGAGTTATTACAGAAATAGAAAACTGGTACAATGTCAAAGCCCCTGCGGGAAAAATAGTACGATCAATAAGAGATGGTAAAACAGAAACATGCGAGTCTGGATAACACTCTCTCTTGGGCCCCATGCCAAGTCCAAATCACTCAGCCCTGCCCAACGCATCGAATGTGTCAAAGTCATCAAATGCATCATTTCCTACCTGCACCAACTCAAAGGGGTTACTGCTCGTGGGAATGAGCAACACTCATAAAATGGGTGATTAGTACGCTACATATTGAGCAAGGTAACCATATGGATAAGGCCATGCAAGTGCAAACATACAAATAAGGCATACAATACTTCATTTAGGTTCATATCATCATTTGAGACAGAGGCCATTATTTTCATCTTACACATTTCCTATATTATTTCCATGTGAGTATGGGGACCCCACTATTATAGTCGGTGGACCGAAAAACACTTCAGAGCAAAATACGTCTGACCACTATTATAGCGGTGGACTAGATAACACTCCCGGCCAAGATGCACCTTACCACTATTATAGCCGGTGGACTGAAAATTATCCTCACTTGACCCCAACTCACATGGTGTTCCACTATAAGTAGTTAGTATCCTTTCCATGATTTATTTCCATAAGAAGTTTGGTTTATCGAGCTCCGAACCCCCACTATTCTAGCCGGTGGGTCGGAAATCACTCTCCAGGGTAAAACACTCCTAACCACTATTATAGCTGGTGGACCGAAAATTATCCTCTCCTAGGTCTGGCTTGATAATCTTTCACTTTAAGTATTTAGTGTTTTACTTGTGTCTTATTCCACACACAACCCCGAGTAGACATGTATGACGTATTGGACTTTCCATTCTCACCCCCTTTATCCTAACTCTTTTGAAAAGGCCCGTCCTATATCTTAGGACCTTTACACACCCTAGGACTCCGAGACTTCTTCCTCAACTCCCCCTCACTCACCATTAAAACCCAAACTCCCATGCACGTAGATCAAGGCCCACTTCCTACATCTCCGTTTCAAATCACCATTACCCTCTAGGGTTTTCCCTTCAAAACCCTAATTCGGACTATGTGGCCTCTCCTCTCCCTATTATACACAACCCAGGCTCCTCTTTGCTTCCTATACCCAACATCACGACCTTACTTCCCATCCTTCACATGTGACCATGAAAACCCTAGTTAGTCATCCCAAACCCTAATACTTCTTTTTTTTAGATCATCCCCTCATCACCCACACACACACCATTTCCTTTTTCCACTTGACTTACTCCCCCCTCCATGTGACACCTTACCAATCTTATCCCACACTCCAACCACTGCCATTAACTCTCCCTTCCACACACTTCATCCACTAAGGGTTTTTCTCATAAACCCTAGCCAAGTCCCCCATACACACTCATACCAACTCACGTACTATTTTTCACTCACGGACTCCAATCTCCTAAAATACTATTCCCTCACTTTTTTTAACCCTTAAGTCACCTTTTCCCACGTAAAAGTTATCCCCATGCGAAGATTAAACTCCCCATGCAACATTTATTTCATCCTCTTATTTTATTCATATTATTCTTTTATTTGTCCACTCATAAGTCATGAGATACTTAGGCCTTTCTCACTTTCCTCGTATCGCTCCACTCTCTTTACTTCTTTTATCTTCCGACAACTTCATCTTACTTCTTAGGGACTCCAAGCATGCATGTCATATGGGGTAACAATATATAATCACAACACAAGTACAAGTAACATCACCATATTACATATGTCATAAAACATATATAACTTACCTTAGCTCCATGGTTAGCAAGCTGCACTACAAGTGCATAATCCATAACCACATAAAATACATACATATAACCAACGCACATAAACACATAACACACAAATTGGGCCTTAACTACATCCTTATCTATAACGACACCATGCTTGGAGCATAATTCCTATGCCTCCTTAAGGAACGGATTTAGTTCACCTATAAGAGTTGAACAATAGTGTTAACTTCCCTCTTATTCATTTCATTATCCCCTAATTGATTTTTAGTAAGAACTAATATTAGTAATGATAATAATAATAGTCCTAATAGTATTAATAAGGTTGGTATTATTAAAGTGGCCAATAATAATATTAGTGGTAGTATTAACCATAATACAATTAATAATAGTAGTAGTAGTAGTAGTAGTAGTAGTAGTAGTAGTAGTAGTAATAATAATAATAATAATAATAATAATAATAATAATAATAATAATAATAATAATAATAATAATAATGGAAGAATAGTAATGATAGTAGTAGTAGTAGTAGTAATGACAATAAGGTTAAAAATAACAATTATACAAAATAATCTACACTTAAATGATAACAAAGGTTAAGGTACAACTAGAAGTGGAGGTGGCAGCTAGGGTGGCGGCAGTGGCAGCGGAAGAGGTGGTTTTTTGGAAAAGTTAGGCTTTGGGGTTGGAAGAGAAAAAGGTAGGTGGTGGTTGTGAGGTGGTAGATTCCCTAGACTAGGAGGGTTGTAACACCCCCAAAATTCACTACTGAAATATTTCGTTAATTAAAAGGAAATTAGAGGAAGCAAATTAATAAACCGTGAACTTTGGGGATATTATCACCACACTTAGTACCAGACCAGTTCACTCCTACCATTCCAGTACCAAGTGCTAAGGCTAACAGAGTAAAACATAATTTACAAGAAACTCAAGCATATATAAATCAGAGTAGCGCGGTAAACAATTTACCAGAGTAAAATCCACCAGCGGTGGTTATAAAACAATAAATACATTGAATTTATGAATTTTAAAGAGACATATTAAAATCTTAACAATTCCGAATAGTTTCTTACGCTCTTTCCCAAGGCCCACTTGAATAACACTGAATACAACCTGCAAGGGGTTATGCCCATTGAATAGGCAGGGGCCCACGAATGGAACCCTTCAGTACTATGATACTGAGTAATCCTTTAAATACATACTTAAAAATAGGTTTGCAATGTAACCTATGATACACTACTGAATTCATACATAACGACACGTGTAAATATAAAATTTAGGCCCATACATTCACATATTCAACAGGTCAATCTGATATCAACGGTGTATACGTAACATTCACTTTCGTACATTCGCATACTTAACAAGTCAACCGAATGTTAATAGGCCATAATGAATAATCGATACTTTTAGGGCCTTAAGGCCATTAGTCCATCATTAATCAATCATCGCGGATTATAGATGTCCGTGTGCGTGAGGGAACCCCACTATTGTAGCCGGTGGAACGGTCGAGAGGGTACATGCCCTGTCACTATTTTAGCAGGTGGAACGGTCGCAAGGGTAACATACCCTGCCACTATTATTTGCCGGTGGACCAGTCTGCCCCCGACTCACAAGGTGTTCCACTGTAAGTAATTAGTATCTTCCCCGTGTATTATCGCTTTTACGTTTGGTTTGTTGAGCACATAATCCTCCACTATTATAGTCGGTGGAACGGTCATGCAAGGCAACGTGCCCTGGCCACTATTATTCGTTGGTGGATCAGTCATGTAGGGCACCCCAGCCCTAACCACTATTATTCGTCAGTGGACCAGTCTGGGTCTGGCTCAACATCTTCCTCTATAAGTGATTAGTGTCTTAACGTATATTATTCCAAAGTATTTCACCCTTGACATGCATGTCCTAAAGGTCCACATCACATCACATCATAACTTATAGCATACCCATATTAGTACATACCAAAAGAGGGCACATGAATATACATCTTTTCCATGCCACGCCATACATGAAATGGTTAAGATAATAGCATATAGAACACGATATATAATTATATAGGGCATCCAAGACATGTAGGACACATAACACACATTCGACTTTAGCTACACTCTCAATCGGTTTAGGTTACCGAGCTATTTCCCACACTTGTTAGGCCACTAATCACCCTTCGTAATCGTTACACTTAATACATTTCCCATTTGGTTGGTTAGATTACTAATTTGCCCATTTCCTTTATTATAGTTAATAAATTGCTCATTGGTTGGTCAAATTATCAAATTACCCCTAGTCAATATCCTAATTACCAATTTACCCATTTAGTTGGTTAAATTATCAAATTGCCCTTCACATTTATCATATTTACCACTTTACCCCTCTCCATTATTAAATTATCATTTTACCTTCTCAATTATTATAATTACCAAGTTACTCCTTTCTAATTTCCACTTTTATTTACAAAATTACCATTTTGCCCTTTTGTTATAAAATTACCAGTTTTCTCCTTCATTATAGAATTACCAAATTATCCTTTTATTACAAAATTACCAAATTACCCTTTTATCACAAAAATACCAAATTGCCATTTTATTTCAAAATTACCGAATTGCCCCTTTTATTACAAAATTACCAAATTGCCCTTTTTTACAAAATGACCAAAACGCCCTTTTATTACAAAATTACCAAATTACCATGTTATTACAAAATTGCCAATTTACCCTTTTATTACAAAATTACCAGTTTATCCTTCCACTTACAAATTTACCATCTTACCCCTTATTACTCCACTTATATTAAATTATTATTATTACTACATAAAATATTAATATTAATACCTCATCCTCAACTCTTATAATTAATATAACATCATCAGCACCCATATATATATTAGGCCATACTCTTGTACAAGATACCTTACTAAATCCCTTAAGACTCCCAAAATATTAATCATGCATTAAAGATCACAATAGTATAATATAACATGGTCAATACTTAACATTTTCATCAACAACCAAACTCTTATCCTAAATAATATTTCCATACATAGCAATAATCTATCATGCTTCCTTTTTCCTCAATCAATACAAGAACCACATATATCATATTAAACAACATGAACCAAGCATAATAATATATTAAAAATCCTAATGTGCTAACATACGTTAATCCATGCGTTTAAGTGGAATTTAACGATTACCTCGATTCCCACAAAAACAAACCTTACTGGTATTTCGGTTTAAGGTTCAAGCTTTGATTATCAAAACCATTACCTAAAAATAATATCAAGACTTATTACATTAGAAATAATAAAAATCAAAGTATAAGGCTTTATAACACTTAATTAATAAAATAATTAACTTAAAATATTAGTATACCTTAAAATTATTAAACAAATAGATCAAGAAATGCAAAAACTCATGATACTAATGTAGCATGAGCTGCATGCAAAGAATGAGGAGGAGGGGGGCTCGAAGGTGGTGAAGAGAGGCAAAATAGGCAATTTCAGGTTAGGGTTTTAGGTGGTGGTTTGGACGGCGATTGGGGCGGCATCTAAAGGTGCGGTGGTGGGAAGTTTTGGGAGATTTCTAGGCAAAGCAAAAGGAGAGGAAGAAGGGTGAGGCTGGGGTATTTATAGGGGGGAGAAGAAGATAAGGTAGTAGGAGGGGTATGGGCTTGCCAACCAATGGTGGCAAGCCGGTATAAGCCTGCGGGGTTGCGGAGTTGCGGGGAGCAGGGGAAAGAAAGGGAAGGGGAAGAAGCACGCGAGAGGGGTAGTGTAGGGGCAGGTTTGGCTCTAAATGGAAATGAAAGGGACAGGGGAGAGAGAGGGAGAGCAGGACAGGGCTATGCAGGTGTAAAGGAGGACGAGTGGTGGCAGGGCAAGCGTGACTTGCAGCGCGAAGGAAGGAGAAGAGGAGGAGGAAGAAGAAAGGGTAGGGTAGGCCGGTTAGGCAAGGAGAAAGGAAAATTGGGTTGGCCTGCCTGCGATAGGGAGAAGGGAGAAGGAAGAAGGAAGGGGCGGTTGGGCTGGCCCAACCGGGGGAAAAGAAGGAAGAAAAAAAAAGAGGGGAGGGGAGTTGGACTGTGCAACGGAGAAAAAAAAAGAGAGAAAGGGAGGAAGGGCTGGGCCGCACGGGAGAGGCCCAAATTGGTAGGAGGAGAGAAGAAAAAAAAGGAAGAAAGAAAAATAAAAAGGAAGAAAAGAGGAAAAAAAGGAAAACGAGAAAAAAGAAAAATGTAGTGGTTGGGGTATTTGGGGCCTTTTTGTGTTTTTAAAATTTTGAAAATAATAAAATTAGTGAAAATAAATAATTAAATTCCTTTTTATATTAATTTATAAATTTTTGTTAAATCTTCCTAAATTCCATTTTAGTTAACAAATTATCCTAATCTCCCCTAATTTAATCCTATATTATTTCCTCTTTTTTTTTTGTCTTAATTACTCCCATCATATTAACATTATTTTATTAAAAATGTTATATTTAATTGATCTCATATATTAATCCCTCTTTTATTATAAATTCTTAAATTAAGGTTTTGGAACATTACAAAGGGCCTGAGCCACCTATGGAGAAAGAAGAGAAAGAAAGAAAGAAGAAAAAGGGACTGGGTCGGGGAGCGGCAAAACCCAAAAGGAGAAGAAGGAAGAGAGAAAAAAAGGCAGAAAAGGAAAAAGGAGACAAGGAGGAAAATGAAAAAGGAAGAAATGGAAAAAGAAAAAAAGAGATTTGTGGGATTTAGGTTAGATGTTTGGGATACAATTTAGCTTAGTGCCAAGAATAAATTAATAAATAATTATATAAATAAATAAAATTATTATAAATTACCTAATAGTAATTAAAATAAAATCTTGGAATTATGCTGAATATTTTTTTTTATAATTAAATTTCATATTTTAAAATTTTGGGATATTATATACTCGCTTATTACATTTGATTCCGCCTCACTTTGATATTAGTGAAAATAATAATTCTCAACCAACATACTCATAACATGTTATAATATTGTTTAACCATCCATTTGTCGGACCTAAGCTTCTATCGAACATTATAACTATGCCTTCTCATATTTACATTTCCTTCAAATTATTTTGAAGAAGCGATATGATTATTGTTTTACGTTAGCTGTGATAAGTTTATGAATAAATTGAACTTTATTTTTTGTTAACTTACCCAGAATAGCGTATTCTTGTTTATAATTTGTCAATTCATGATTTTGTCACATTCCTAACTAGCAATTGGCATCCACCATTATTATTTTCAACACTAATAATAAAAAAATAAACAATCATTTTTTAGAACTTGTATTAAATGCACCTTCGATATCTATAGGTCTAATATAGACGTATGCTCCACTTCTTTCACATATTATCGAGGCTCTACCTGCCTTTACACCATTTTCTTTTTTAGATACTTTGATGATCAAAATTATCTTATGAATTTTACCCATTTGTTTAACCCATGTTACAAGTTATTCACGATAATAAAATATTTGCTCTATTATAAAAAAATATATGATAATTTTGGGTCGTAAAACATATATTCATATGTTTCATATCCTGAAAAAGAGTTCATCGTAATAATATAATAAGAATAAATATTAATTTCATCAAACCAATAATAATTTTTTTTACCTTTTTGTCTAAGTTGCACTTAATAATTAGATAATCCATTTATATTTCTTCTGTATATCCATAACTTATCGGTATTCTAAATCTATTATTATAGTATGTTGGGATTCTGAAACCATCATTGTAGTTCATTGGAGCTCCAAACTCGTCGTGACTTGTCGGAATTCCAAACTTGTTGTAGTTTAAAGGAATTCATTATTCATTATTCATTGTGAGTGTTTAAAAAAAAAGAATTTAAAAATTTATAGGAAGATTGAATAAAGAAGTCGATTTTTGAAAATTTTATATTAAAACATATGGTTGATTTCTTTATGACAAAGAATAAAACTTATGAAGTTTTTTTGTTGTTTGAAGCTTATATAAACACTGGGATGATACAAATCGAAACAATAAATTTGTATCCAACAAAATTTTTTTTTCTACCCATACTTACGCCCATGATTGTCCATATCTTGTATTTCTGACAATTTTTTTCTACCCATAATTCAACCACATAATTTTTATCTTATATAACAATATCCTACATTTTTTTTGATAAACTTTTGTCATTATATATAATAATTGTCTAAATACATAAAAAAGCACGAGGAAATTGGTCATATACACTCATTTTTTTATAATTATATATGTGGAGAATGAAAAACTTTATCATTTGTCAGGAATGAGGAAAGTGACAAAAATCGCTAATAGTAGAAGTAAGGGATCAACAAAAATAGATAGTAATAAAAGTTAGCTGTATAGTTTTAAATATTGGATTGGATCAGCCAATTTGATTATTGAACTGACAAATTGATCAGGTCAACCATCAGATTGCATGTATCGGTTTTCAAGATTTTGGATCCAGTCAAAAATTAGCTTAATCAATGACAATTGGTGAACCGATTAAAAAATTAACCATCTGAGTTAGTTAAAAAATCTGTTAAAATCGGGTCAAATATATATATAATTTAATTTTTTATATTTTATATTTTTTAATTTAATATATATTATTAATTTGATCAATCAAAACCATAAATTAGACTACTAAACCAATAAAATCAGTTATAATATTAGTTTCATTACCTATTCGGTTTTAAAGCTAGGATAGGAGAGAGTATATTACGCCATCATTTTTCAGGGAGTACGATTTTATCTTCTGAATAATAATATCCTTTCCCAAGATATCGATAGACGATAGTAGACACAAGGGCGAAGTACTTTTAAATTAAATTAAAGTTGCTACATATCTGCATCTTCCTAAAAAAATGGACCAAAACGGAAAAGACGGTCAAGCTTCCTGTGATAAATCGCTCCTCCCCTCACTACACTCCTCCCCTTTTCACGCAAACACAAAGCACACTGCCGATGCCAAATACAAGATACACAAATACAACACCAACGAAATCAGCTACATCTACCTTCTCTCTCCGTCTGTCGTCGTCCTCGTCGTCGCCCCCCTCCCGAATAGAAAAAACATTTTCCCTGTAGTTGACATACAAAATGTAACGGAGCAATCATGAGAGTAAATTTATTTTATCAGTCAGTGTTGTAGATTTGAGGAAGTTGATTGAGAGGAGTCTTTGGCGAGAATGTCGGCATCTGCGTTGAGGCTGCAAAATTAGGTCAATGCGCGTCTTCTTCAATAGAATTGAATTTTTCGGATAAAACAAGATGGGTTCCAGCAACAGTAAACAGCATGGTATTGGTTGTAATGGTGATGCTGCTCTTGCTGGATCGTCTTTTTGGTCTTCATCTGTGGCTGGTTGTAGTAATCGGAGGAGATCCAAAACGCGCCGGGTTTTTCGTTCTTCTTGTCTTGGTTCTTCTTCTTCTTCCCAAATCTATGACAGCGATGATGACTCTCAGGTTGCTCTATTTATTTAATTTTTTTCTTTCATATGTTACTAGATTTTAATTGTATGATTAATGTATGTGGCTAAATTTGTTCCCATCTGATTTCCCTTGTTTTATTCTTCCTTCGGATTTCACGTTGGATTGCTCGTGCAATAATGGCCATCATAAGAAAAATTTAGTGCTAGTTACTGGTACATTCGTTCTCACCATTCCACATTATGGATCGCAATTAATGCTGCTACTGTGCCTTTTGCATTTATTGTAGCTGTTGTGAAAAAATGTGTCAATGCATGAAAATGATCTGGGGGCTGTTTTTCAGACTAATCAGAGATCATCTACTGGAGAAAATCTCAATTACTTATAGAACTGAGGCGAGACCACAAAAAGAAATTTCTTAACGAGTTTCTGGAGTCTAGTATAGTGCTTTAACCTGAGGGAAAAACTTGTAGCAAGCTATTTTTTAATTCTAAAGAAAGACACATAGAATGAAGATTGCAGGTCAGAAAAAGAAAAGAAAAAAGAAAAGGGAGTTCTTTTATGACTCTGCACTGGATATCATAAAAAGGATATTGTTGGGGCGCAATCTGGTCTTGACTGTCAATTCATCCTACACTTTTGTTTCGTGAAATTTCTAGTTAATGGACTATTAGTAATAACTGAACTTGAAGCTCTGGAACCCGTTCCAGGATATTATTATGGATTTATGGTTAACGTTTTTTTAATTGCCATTTTTTTCCTTCAAAATTTGAATCCATAGTGCCTGCTAGTTTGCTGCATAAATTTTACGAATTTGGAACTGATAAGTTTATGGTTTAAGCTCTTCTTGGAAAACAGATGATTTTTTAGTTTTCCATTTCGGTTAATGTAACCTTGTACTTCTAGGAAAATTTGAAAGTATTCTTATCTTTTCATCATAATTTACTGCAAAATAGTTTCAAACAAATAAGACAAGTTAAAGTATACCTAAAAGTTGTAGCATCAAAATGAAGACCTTCTGCAGTACTATTAAAAGTTGTAAAAATATTATGCCTGTTGTGCGCAAGCTGCAGTAACCCTACTAACCTGTAACAAATAGTTAATTATCACTCTATTTTTAGGACCTCTGAATGAAATTATGTCGCTCACAGTCCTACCAGACAGCTATGCTCATGGTCCTTCCCTCCCTCCATGTTTTCCACTAACCTAATTATTCTCATTAATGCTTTCTTTTCAGGTTTCAGATCATGATGGTGAAGAGTGTGGGGCATTGGATTATGGTCCACAAAGATGCCAGCCTGAGCCAGAGGCTAGTGAAGTAAAAACTGAGTGTTATCAGAAGTTCAAAGTTGATCAACCCGATGAATTGCCAAGCGTATCCTCTAACTCTGAGACACATGAATGTGTTCGGTTAGATGATGTACCCCGCTCCACAAGATCTAATGGCAATTCAAATCGGGTTTCCTCTGGGCAAACTTTGAACAGATCAAGTCGATTTCTCTCTCATTTTAGCTTTGTTCCTACTAGTGTTGGCTCCAGGCTTAACAGAGCTACAAGTTTAGGGTCAGGTTCACGGATGGCCTATCATGTATCCCCAATAGGTGTCACTATTAATAATGATGCAGAAGAGCGGGCAGGCTCCCCTCTCTCTTTGACTGACAGAAATGATAATGGTCTAAGGATTGACTCCCATGCTCGATGTCTTTCTTTTTCACCCTGTGGATTTAATGATGCTTATTCTAGAAACTTACATAGTAACCACCCATCTAGTTTACCAAGTAGTTCTTTGGACTATCAAGTAAATCCTTCCCAACATCTGGCTAGAAATACAGACGGTGACAGAAATAGATCTGCAATATGGCTGCCCTCACCTAGATACAATAATGAAACGCGCTATGTGAATACAAGATCTGTTGAGCGGCGAAATGGAATTAGAGATCCTGCTGATCATAATGTCCAGTTTAGTAGAACCCTTAGTGTTGGAAGACTGCGTGATAGAGTTCTTAGGCAACCATCGTTTGCAGATTTGCAATACTCCCCTTTACATTTGGATAGTAGAGAGAGTGGCTCCAATCAATCTCATCAAATACCAGCAGCAATGGGTGGGATGATGACAGCAGCATCAGATGAAAATATCCTGAATTCAGCCATTCCCTCTGGCTTCTCTCTATCAAGTACGCCCCACTCTTTTAATAGCAGACAGAGTCCTGATGTTGAATCATCACAACAGAGAGAAGCTGGATATAATGATTTGCTAGAGCATAGATCAAATTTCTTGGAGCGGCGAAGAAGAATAAGATCTCAGGTTATAGCTATTTCTTTCTTTAGTAAGTATTTGTAGTAATGCTATTACAATAAACCAACAATTGGTGAAATTATGCAAATGCAATTGAAACAAGCACATTGCAGACATGCCGTATTATTGATTTGAGGCAACATACCAGTATTATATACCCATTGTTATTTAGTTCTTTTGGAAAATATTTCCTTGCCAGCCTCAAACTTGCTTGCCTACTGCTCTATTTTTAACATCTTGCCATTCATCTCTATGAACTGTATTTTGCTTCTACTGAAAGGTTCAATCTCTGCTTGAATGTGCTACTTTATTTGATACATTTAATAAACAAGCTGCATATTTAGGTCCGTGCTCTTCAGCGGATGGGTAGCCGATTTGATAACAGTTCTGGACATGAAAGATCTTGTGTCGTGTTGGGTCAACATCAAACTGGTCTTTGTACATGCCGAGTTAATCGGGATTCTTATTCAAATGACGGCGGTGCCCGAGCTAGCATATCAAGAGTTGTTATGCTCGCTGAAGCTTTGTTTGAGGTAAGCATATCAAGCATTGATTTAGCAATATTGGCGGTCTCTTTCAAAATTTCCTTATTATTTAGTTAATTTACTTATGCATATTTTAACTAGGTTCTGGATGAAATTCACCAGCAATCAGTGGTTTTATCCTCTCAACCATCCATCTCTTCAATTGGGTCTCTTCCCGCTCCTGTTGAATTTGTGGAAGCATTGCCTGTGAGAGTATATAGCAAGTCAA
Organism: Tamarix austromongolica; assembly: GCA_039764185.1. Classification (NCBI taxonomy): domain Eukaryota; kingdom Viridiplantae; phylum Streptophyta; class Magnoliopsida; order Caryophyllales; family Tamaricaceae; genus Tamarix; species Tamarix austromongolica. The sequence goes on along the minus strand of CM077816.1, from coordinate 72,010,729 downwards.
CAAAAGCACAAAATGGGGAAGTTGCACAGTATGCCTTCTTAACGTCACTCCTGGCTCTAAATTGTTGGTCTTTTTTAGTTGTAAGCATGTGTTCTTGTGTGGATCCTGTAACACATCACCAGCTTTTCCTTGTACATGTGAGCACACTATGTTTTTGAAAATGGAAAAGGAATGGTGATACTGAGAAAGAAAAACCTATTTTTCCTTCTGGAGTGGATTTTGTTTCTTCTTGTCATCAGGAGAAATACACGTCGTTTTTTTTTTGGTGATGGCTGTTTAAGCTCACATCATATTCATGTCGGTTCTGCATAAAACTACTGATTGCCATAAAAATAAAAATTGAGGACTACATTCTTTGAAACAAAAGAGTTGGAAGGAACAGTTCAATAAACAGTTGGTCTCTTTTGCCTTGTTGTATTTAGATTGTTCCTAAGGATAATTTGGTTTTTCCAATGATGGACAGGTGCTACATATGTCTTGTGGAGTATGAAGAAGGAGATGGCATGCGGATATTACCTTGCCATCATGAATTCCACCAAACATGCATTGACAAGTGGTTGAAGGAGATTCACAGGTACAGGCTCTTTCCCTTCATTTTTGCTTTTGTACTAATATCTCAGCTTCAACCACCCCAACTTTCAATCCCTGATGACCTCCTTCTGTTATCATTTGGGCCAATCATGTTATCACATATAAGGGGAGTTGATATTGTACTGGTGTAAACATTTGATACATTTTGTGATTGCGGCATAAATGTTTAAACTGTTGTATGTAGAAATGTTTAATACTTTTTGCAAACAAGGAACTCTAGCCAATTTGGGCCAGTTATGTTATCACCTATAAGGGGAGCTGATAATTGATATCATAACGGTGTAAACATTTGATCTATTTTGTGATTGTGGCATAAATGTTTAAACTGTTGTATGCAGAAACGTTTGCTACTTTTTGCAAACAAGGAACTCCAGCCAATTTCAACCATTTCTGGGTGTGAAAATAAATTTAATAATATTGTTCATTTCTAAAGTACTTCACAATAATTTTCAAAATAATAATAAAGTATCAAAAGAACGAGGGGAACCATGTGTGTGTTCCTTTTCATTTTTCATTATTTTAAGAAAATGTTTTCAAATTGATTCTGGAACCAAAATGGGTAAACTTGATTGAATCTTCTTAATTTCGAAAATTGTTTGATGGCCTTCAGAAGGAATACTCAAATGTGTATGCCTCATTTTGAAAATGAAGCAAAACATTTGTCTTGAATAATATGTAAGTCCCTGCAAATTATAGTGCTATGTATCTGCAAATGATATTGTTATCTCAAACACTATGTCTGCATATCTGTAATGTGCGTGTGGTTCCTATTCAGCCATTACCTACCTGCAGATATTTTTAACCACACTAGAAACATAGACAATTAGACAATCTGGAAATGTATAGGTTGACTTGCCTCACTTGACACTTCGAAGGATGCGCTAGCAGAGTCTTGACATCAAAGATGAAACAGAACTGACGCTGACCTATAAGTGTGCAGTATCATGATCATACCTGATTGTATACTGTAAACAATTTAGCTGCGCAGCTCTGCTGGGTACTTGATATCGTTTCCTAATAGTGCATTTATTTTGCCATAGTTGCTTAAAAATAGGCCAGTATGTCAACAACTTTTACTGACCTTGCAAAATGTGAGACCAATGCTTTATTTTTGTAGTTCAGTTACTTGAAACCTATTTCTCTTTTCATTCTTGTTTTAGAAGTATACGGACAAGATATTTAGCAAGGACACAGAATGTTAAGTTCTTCTATCTTTTATTTCTACTTGTTAGCTGATAAGTTCATTTTGCTGCCGCATGGCTGTGGGCACAACCGAGTAGTGTAAGTTGATTTCATGCCTGTACTGCTTTCTAGCTTGTATTATATTTTTATCCAGTCTATTCACCAGTGATCAGTGTGGCCGTCCGAGCAAATCTCCTCCCTTCCTTTTTCTCTTGTGGGATAAAACTAAGATGTTTTCCTTTTCTCTTTCATTTCATTTGTTTCATTTATTTAATTATTGAGTATTTGTTGGTATGGGGTGTTTGGCAATTATTTTTCACGCAGAGTATGCCCTCTTTGTCGCGGAGATATCTGCAGAAAGGATTCATCAGCTGCAGAGATTTGAGGCGGTTCTTGCTCTTGAAGGTCGTACAGTTTACATGAATTGATGTATTTTGTCAAGATTTTACCAGGTTTCTGCAGCACAAAGTAGACCGTGAAACTGTAGAAGGATTATCCAAGGGACTGAGTTATCCTTGTGATTTTGATGGAGGGATATTTCTTACTATGCTGTTGAGAACGTGCATGTATTCTCCGATTTGTACTTATGGAAATGAACTTGTAGCCTTCTACCATCATTGGTAACATGAGTCGGGAAAGCTGGGAGCATTTTGGAATGCGTATGTTCTTGAAAGTTGGAGCTCTTTGGATCTCAAACACTTATGATGTGTTTGGCAACCCATTGTGACACATTATTATTTTATAAATCTTCAAAACTATCCTTAGTTTTTATCGTTTCAAATATTATTATAAAACAACTTAAAAAAAATGAATATTTAAGTAAATACTTAAAAATGTTAGCATGCTATACCAAACAAATCCTTAGAAGAGGTCAAAATGGAGTGCGGATGGAAGGGATGATATGTCTGTGCTTTAACATCGAAACTTCCATTTGGCGGGGTTTGGGCAGAAAAAAAGAAGGCTCCGTGAATGATATGCGTGCTGTGCGATTTGGTTTGCTTCTCTAATGGCCATTAACTAGCGTTTGAGTTACATGTGCCTTTCACAGTGAACGATTTGTGTCATGTTTATCTTTTGAAGATCGTGGCTGCTAAATTTTGTAACTCATTGGCCAGCAAAATTTCTGGCTTCGTCTTGTCAAATCTCGAGCAGTGCCTTTTCGTCTTAATTTTGGGGCTGTATTTTGTATTTTGGAATGTTCTTTGCAATCTTTTTCTTGGTGACTAATAGTTATACATACAAGCTTTATCCAACCTTTGAGCTTTTGTTTGAAAGTGTTGTTTTCTGTTACGATTTATTATTTTATAATATTTTAAATGTATATTTATTAAAATTAATATATTTCTCAACCAAATATTGTCGAAATGGTTTAGAACCATTTTTTTTCCAAACATAAGCTTGGTAATTTACTTATTCATTAAATTTATTTAAAAATTAAAATTATTCTTATATTTTATGAGAATGTATAAGAGTATTTTTTTATGGTTTATTTTAATAAACTAATTTTTCAAATAGTACCAAAGCATGAAATGAACCTGTGCAAGCATGCTAAATATACTAGTGTTTATCAGCTTTATTTAATATTTGTTGTCATAATTTGACCAAATTTTTTTAACCTATTTTGATTTGTTAAATGTATTTTTATGTTATGTCTCATTTAAAATATGAATTTTTTTTTGTATTTTTTGCTAATATGATTTAAAAAATAAAATAAGGAGACGAGGTCTTCAGCATATATTGTACTTCTCTAAATCAATAAAGTGAAAAATTGGTTAAGCGATCCTTTATTCTCTTTGATGTGTATCATGTATGTGTTAGGTCCAATCACATTTAGATTTAAATTCGTTTATACTATCTAGATCCAAACTCAATCAATATCTATTAGGCCCTAAAAGTTTAAATCTAAATCTAGATCTATTGGGTAAATAATTCTTAAATAGGTTCTAAATGATTTTGATTTTTTTAAAGAATACATTTTTAAAAAAGAACAACTTATCAAAATATACTAATACATTTATGTTTTATATAACTTAAAATGTATTTTAAAAAAATTGATGAAAAGATAAACGTTTCAAAATAGTTACTTTAATTTTTCAAGTGACATTTTAATACTTTCATAATGAAATGTCTTTCAAATTGCTTACAAAGTGAATACACAAAAATAAAACTAGATAAATGAACTATGAGCCCAAATAATTACATGACAAATAAGACAATCATGAAATTAATATGTATGTATGCGTACATGTATACACTGAACGAGTCTAACAAAATGTGTATGACTAGAATCTAGGTCTAGAACTACTAGTCCTAGTTAGGTTTGATGCATCTAGGTTAGGTCTGAAATCCATTATCATCATTAATTATTGGGCATACATTTTATCTTTCTCTCAAACAAGCGATAAAGAGCATAGCTCATTTACAAAGTCATAAGGTGGTTAAGGCAACCCACCAAGCGACATTATTATTTACCATCTAAATACCTATATACTATAAAAAGTTGTACATTATGCATCATGTAACTTGCTAATATCATGTTGATGTCAGTATTTTTTTTATAATAAAATTAAAATATCTTTAACTAGGATTACCATTAAAAACTTTAAAAAATATATCATAATGTTTTTGAGGTCTTTTTCTACAAATGGAGACTCATATTGATATAATTTTGACCTAAAAAATAATTTGCATATATCTTTCACAATTGTTGTACCTATCTTTCACCACCCTAGTTTTGATAAAAGGTTAATACATAAATTAATTTTTCACCATTAATGTACCGATTTTTCACTAAGGAATCGATATTTCACCATTATTTTACTTAGAACTTATATTTCACCACTAATTTACTAGCTTTTTACCAATAGGTTGATCTTTCACCATTATTCTACTTAAAAATAATCTTTTACCACTAATGTACCGATCTTTTACAACTAATATACAAATTTTTTTTTACCACTAATATACTATTTTTTCATTAGTAAGTTGATCATTCACTATTCAATGAGTTGATCTTTCATTATTATTCTACTTATTTTTTTTTACCACTAATGTACCGATCATTAACCTTTGATGTATTCATCAACAAGATGAATTTTTCCCATTATTCTATTTATAACTAATTTTTCGCCACCAATGCACTAATTTTTCACCATTTTTTTTTATTGAAAATGCATTAGTATAGATCTCTATTTATAAAACAAAATTTTAGAAACATTTTGGTATATTTTTTTAATAAACCAAACTTAGAATAAATTAGTTAGAAGTAAGCAAAAAAAATAAAAAATAAATTGGCATATGCCACACAATTTTAGACCATGCTACATGTTGCATGGGATAAATTGCCACCATCTAATGGTAACTCATGATAGATGCCAAAGTTGTGAACTTGTGAGTTGTGATATTGTAATTTAACTTTCCATCTTTATATAATTTAAGGCATTAGGAATTGAGTGAGAGCTTTGTCTTAAATTATAATGATGTAAATTGACATTTTTTTAATTTTTTTTCTAGCTTTTTATTCACATAAAATCCTTTATTACAAATCAATAAAAAGTAAATATAATTTTTGCTCTTTCAAAGCAAGTGTTCTTTCGTTTTTTTTTTCAAAAATAAAGAAATATTAGAAAAATAAACATAAATTTTTTCTAGGAAAAAAACTTTAATTTTATTTATTTCTTTTAGTATGAAAAAAGAAAGAAACTTTAAATTGCCTAAAATAAGCAATAATCTAATTTTCTCTCAAATGACTAAGCTTTTGCCCCCAGGGTCTCCATAATCATACCAATAGTATATTATAAAATAGGTAAATTGCGACACGTGTCTCAGTAGCATAGAGAGCCAAGTGTTTACATATCAAGTGTTGGTTGAAATTGAACCTGTGATTTGATGAAGCACCCCATTTTTTTTTAATCATTAGAGCCACTTGGTTTGATAATAGTTAAATTATGTGTTAGTCGATGATAATCTAATTTTCTAAATTACCTTTTATGTATCATTTTTAACTTAAAATCTCTTGCATGAGCGTGATTTGGGGCAATTGTTATATGAAATTCCCTACTAACATAAAGAATGTGAACATAGTTGTTTGTTTATTATGTTGTTATACTCATATTTCTATAGTATTTTTAATGTAACATACTATATTATTATGAAGTTTTAAAATTAGCTCTAATTTTAATTAAAACCTATTATATAAATTATTTTTAAATAAATCAATCAATATTCAATTTAGATATTAATTTATCAAATAAAACTTCAATGATCATCTACTAAATAATTACTTCAAAATAAATTTGTTCATTATGTTGATGTGAGACTGTAGCATTATGATTTTATCTTTGATTCGAATAGTTAAAAAATGATATTTCTCTATGAAAATAGCTTAAACCTAAGCCTAGTAGAGGACATACCATAATACAAACATAATATTGCAGACACTCTAGGGATTGACTTTGGTTACTATAATTTGGGATTTGGATCCCTATCAAATCTAGTGAGACCCCTCTCAAGAGCCTTTACTAATTGCACTACATACCTCCATGTAATATAGTGACAACTTTGGGCTCTATGAGATAGATCAAGGCTGAGCTAGATGCATCTATGGCACTCAATTTGGCAAGAAAGTACTAGAGAAATCTAGCACACTCTAGGATTTTCTAGTGTGTCCTATAAGATTCTAGAGACTTATAGATGTGTATGGAATAATCTAGAATATTATGGAATATTTTAGAATAAAGGAAAAGGAAGTGGAATGTTCTAGAGCACTCTTGTACATGAGGTATATATTAAGGGAATGTCCTACACTCCTAAGTATGGGAAGGTGGTAGATAGTCTAAAGAATAAATATGTAGATCTATCTTGTATTTTGTAAAAAAAAAATCTAGAACATTCTCTTCTGTGGAGATAAACTATAAATAGAGGCACACTCCATTAGATCCTACCATTTAAGAAGTCCTAAGCGTTGTAAACTCTCTACCTTTATACACATTCTCTTGTGAAACAAATCTTCATTCTTCACAATTCTCTTGTTTTACATACTATTTGCACTCTTATATTACTATTAATTTGGGTTAGGTTGACTTGACGTAGCATCACACAAGGGTTGTGACTAATCAAGTGTCTCTCGGGAAACTATGAAAATTGTTAGGCTGTGACATCTAGCCATGCAACCACTTCCCCTCTCATTGCTTTTCACACAATATTGTTATTTTTTTAATGCTTTATTGATAGAAATACCCTTTCTCAGCTCATATTTCTCTCTATTCACCTTAAGTATCTATCCTCCTTAGTCCCAAGACCTTTTGGTTTGTTAAATATTATATAGTTCAATTTTTTTTTTCAAAAAATGTCTTTGGAGTGGATATTGAGATCCAATATTAGAACTGGGATCATAAACATCCTATAATTTCAAGAGACATAAAATGTTTTTCTAATTGCCTACTATTGATCATTGCTAACCATAGATCACATACTAGCAATTATACCCCAAGCTAAATGATAGGGTCTAGCAATTATACTAATGGTAAAAAATAAGAACATTCTACAAAATTAATTTTATCTTAATAAGTCTTATGTTATCATGATTGAAAGCCAAGGGATGTAGAAGGGAAGGGTGTTAGAGAGATAAATTAGAGAAAGATGAGAGAAAATGAGTGTGCTATTATATGCTGTGAATGAGAGAATGAGACCCCCTATTTATAGGGGTTGAGTACAAGAAAATGATGAGGAAGATGGAAAAATCCCATGCAAGTTGCTTATGGTTAGGGGTTGATGCGCTAGTTGTCAAATAATTAGAGGGCCTTTAAGGTCATGTGTCTTTGTTTGGGCTTAGGGAGCCTAATCCCCTATGTGATTTGGACTTGACACCAAATTGGTGGTGGATAGAAGATGCTTAAAATGATAGATAAGGCTATCTATATCACCAAGGTATGCCTTCTTTTTTGGAAGCCAGTAATTATAGTTAAGCATGCTTGACTTGAAACAATTTAAAAATGGGTGACCTCTTGGAAAATTTTCTAGGATGCATGTGAGTTGATAAAAAAAATGCTTGAAAGGACTCGTGTTGATTTTTAGGACAAGTCATCAATTCTGAAAGCACTTCAAGTAAATACCTATGAATCTATGATCGGTGTGTCAGGGTATTACAAATGGTATCAAAGCGAGACCATAACTGCAAGCTTAACTTGGATGAATTAGTTAGTTGCCTAGTAGAATGATTCTTGAGATAGACTATAATGAGATAGTTAGTGGTCGAGGAGTAACAAAGATGTTGCGTTCTTGAGTGGGGTTATATGTAATACACCAAATTAATGATGGATAGTAGAGGCTTAAAAGTATTGATAAGACTACCTATATCACCAAGTCCTATATTCTTTTTGGAAAATATATCATTAAATAACTTCATAATTAAGTGTGTTTGATTTGGAGTAATCTAAGGATATATGACCTTGTAAATAGTTTTTTGAAATGTGTGCGAGTTGATAAAAAGGTAGGCTACAAAGGACTCACGCTGATTTGTGAGGTCACATCCCTTCTTACTTGATATGATTAAAGTTTATGAATATGGATGCTCCTCCATCATGTATTGTAAGAAGGGTTGTGTGGTTTTCAAACACATTTTTTCACACTTTTCCCTCCACTTTGAACCCTATTTTCTTTGGTATTCTTGGCCTCTGACAACCACAAAAACACGCTCAAGATAAGCCCTATTGGAAGCATCACAATTCATCCACAAGTCACTTTCAACTTGGACGACAAGTCACTTTCATCACTTGGAAAGAATAATGCACATTTAGGAAAGAGTAAGGAAGGTGGGAAGACATTTGTTATTTCTTTTTATTGCTTACAAGGTTGAAAGTGATGCAAGAACATCCCCAATTGATCATCATAACCTATCCACTAATTTTCCAAAGTTTTAGAACCAAAAATCCTTCTCACTTGGAAAAATTAATTGTCTATCAAAACCTAGTTATACAAGCCATGTAGGTCATGTAAGACATGCAAAACCCTTCTCCTTGTCATCTAAAATCCAACCGAAACAAAGGTACCCAAAGCCATGTTTTTTTCAATCTTTCCCTCCATTTTTTAAACCCTATTTCTTTTAATATTTTAACCCTAAGCATCCCAAAAAATACATCTCTACCAACCCCCTAGAAGCCACACAATTCAACCACAAGTCCCTTTCATTTAGGTGGTAAGTCAATTTCAACACTTTGAAAAAACAATGCAAATTTGGAAAATAACAAGGAAGGCTAGAATACAATACTCCTGACCAACTCTCTCTGTATTAAAGTATGATTAAAGAATTTAATGTGAGAATGGCTTGTTTAGAAAGGATTTAGTTCATTCAATCAGAAACCAACTCAATCTCCATTCGTTTATTTATAAAACATCAATAAATTAGCTTTATTATGGCATATTAGTATATATGTATACTAATATGACTTTGCCTTGATTACCATGTCCCATAGTGAATTTGAATATGCCTCACTCTTAATGTAGAATTTTAGCTAATATATGCCATGTGATTGCTGCATCCATTATTGTGTTTCTTTTGGCGTCTTTTGTTAGGTAAACTATGAGATAGAAAAAAATAAGAGAAATATACTTTGTTTTGATTAGATTACTTGAAAAATAGTGGTAATTTTTTTAAAGAACAATAGGTCATCAATCAATTTATTTTTCTACCATTGGAGAATGGAAATAATTTTATGTTTAGTAGAAGCTCGTTGAAGAATGGATGAAGTCCTTTTGTGTCCCTTATTTTTTTATATGTTTCTTAGTTTAATATTAATTATATAAATGTTTATAATATTATTTAATTTATGTTTTTAATAATTCCTATTGTTATATAGAATTTTTATAAAAATGACCTCAACAATGAATACTATAGTAATTATTGTTAATTTAGCATAGTTAAGTTAGGTTGTTGGAGATTTGGAGATGTTTTGAAGCTCTTGTTGGTGATGAAGAACTCAAGAAAACACTTAGTCAGTAGCTAGTAACACATTTTGTTCTGCATTATTTTATAAACAATTTTTTTCCATTTGCATGTTCTTAAAATGATCATTAACATTGTTATGACCTTATACTTGTTCCAAGTTGGAATATCCAACAATATGACAGGTATCATTGATACCTATGTTCATTTTTTTATTTAATGGATTTGAATGCTTTTTTTCCCTTTTCTTCTTGTGATTTTTCATCAATAATAATGTTATCATATTATTAATTAATAGGTAATTTAATTTATACATATCAGTACATCACACTTGTGACTTTTAATTTTCTTTTCAATAAGATTTACTTGTAATGTTGAACTTTGATTTTTTTTCATGCACTCTTTATCTTATTATGATGTTTTATTTTGAATAAAATAAAATTTTGAACAATGGTTTTATTTTTTTTTAGCATTAGGTGTTTTTTTTGTTACTAGCTATTGCTATATATATATATATATTGTACTTAGTCCAACCTTGTAATTATGTCAAAATTGTTAACTTATTCCATTTCTTCTTAACAAGGATCTAAATCTCCAAGATCTTTGCTATTTACTTCTTCAACAATAAGCCCAATGGCATACACCTCTAATATATTTGAAGTTCTTAGAGATGCTTTCATTGATGTTAGACATGATGATGAGGAAATTGATGAGGAGCCTAATGAAGAGGTGCACGCTAATAAGGAGTAGGAAGTGATTAAGGAAGATAAATAATATTATGATTATTTTACATTCAAGAAGAAGGATTTCAAGAAAAATTCTCATGTTTGGGAATAATATGAAGTGGTGAGTTTAAAAGATGGGACAAAAAAGGTCAAATGCAAACATTGTCGTAAGAAGCTTACGATTTCTCCTAGAAGTGTGAAAAGCCAGTTTACCAAGCATTTGGATGGATGTCCTTGCCAACCATAAAAAAAAGGATATAATCTATTTTGAAGTTAATTAGCATTAATGGTGTACCTATATTCAGGTATGATCCTGAAAGGGTGATTAAAAAGCTGCTCATATGATACTCATGCATGAGTATCCATTTAACATGATGGAGCATTTGGGGTTTAATAAAATTATTTTCACTATCTCTGATAAATATCAACGAATTACTTGTCATACTGCTAAATATTCTTGTTTTCGTGTGTAAACATTTAAAAAGAAAAAGGTCATGAAAATTATGAATAATACTAATAGGATTAGCATAACAACAGACATTTGGAAATCTAATGCCTAAAAAATTCAGTATATGGTTGTAACTTGATATGAATGGATCTGAGTTGATTAAAAGACCATGTGATTATTATTATATCCATAATTCTTTCCACATGAGGTAGTCATAAAGTGTTTTTCTTAACCATTTTTCCACCTTTTGAGATCTCCCATGACTCACTTGAGTTTAACCTAAAAATAACTCTTTTATCCTATGAAATGACATCACTCTCCACTCTTATGACACTTCATAGGTATAATGATTTTACTCAGTTACTTTCAGGACATGTGTAGGAACGAAAACATCCCAATGTATCAAATCATCTCTGCACCCTACCAAGACTGCAGAAGCTACCGCCGAGGTCGCCATCACAGATATGCATGCTGAAAAAAAAAGAATGGGCGATTTTCCTAAATTTGGCAGCATTCACTCGGGGACCACTACAGGGCACAATCACCAACAACAAGGTACAACCACTTGATGCTTGGGTACAATCAACCAACGTAGCACCGGGGGAAATTTTTTCTAATCTGCATGGTTGCACATTATAAATACCCCATATCAAGGAAGGAAAATGAACATCGAAGAAGGGAGATTGAGGAATCCCCAAATAGAGATAAATACAATGTCAATGGAAGAGTAGTAGGGAAAGGAAAAAAAGGAGAAGAGTCCCAACAGAGCTCAATTGAGAGAGGAAAAAGAAGGAGTGATTAGGCTAGATAAGGTTTGGATTACTGTGATTGACCCACTCCCTTCCCTTCTTTATCTTCTTTATTTTATGTTGGCTATAAGAAGTTTAGCATTGGATAGCTTCTTAGTAAAAGGAAAAGTATGGAAACCCTTGTTGTTGTAATCGTTGACATTTTATGTCATGTTGAGACTACATTTGTTGAGGTGTTGAATGTTGGCCACATTAGGCACTTGTCTAAATTTTACATCAATCGAGATAGTGTGCAGAAATTACGATGACAAATGGTGATAGGTTGGCACTGAAAGGTGAAGAGACCTTGTCATTAATCCTCCAACCCTCACTATGTGACATTATTGAGGGTCATGCACCGTGATGGAGATGGCCTGAGAGTATGTTTCACCACTCAGTAAAACCTAGTGAGTCTAAGAGGATTAATATCCATCGAGCTCGACATGCTATGAATTGTCATAGGGTACACACACTTAGCGTTAACAGCTCTCCTCTCACGACTCTATCCTCTGATTTCCTTCTCATCTCTCCTACATTAAATTTATTAACTTCTTGAGCATTCAATTAATTTTTTACATTCTCAACATCACCCTACCAATATTTAGTCACATAAGTAGATTCATAGGATACTTAACTTTGGCTAGCACATTTCATTCATCTTCGTCCCTATGGGATCAACATCCTCTCATCACTTTACTACTTGGACTGACCATGTATACTTGCATGACTGTGTTGTGCTTCATTATTATGCTTCCCCTACTAAAAATTGTTGAACTAAGCATGCACACCACACCAAGTTTTTGGCGCTATTTTTGGGGACAGAAAGGTTGAATTTTGAAAAATGCTACAAGGATGGCATCTTGTGAATTTTTCTTGACACAACTAACAATAGAATTTTTTTTTGAAATTTTAGATTTATTTACTTTTAAAGGATTAAACCTTATATGACCAGAACTAATCAAGGTGCCTTAGTACCAATAGATCCATAAATATAGTGCACCCTATATAGAACTCGGGCGGCCTTGCACCATCAACAAAAGTAAGAAGAAGAATTATGCAGTTGTTGTTCAAGACCATCTTAATCCTACCTGTTCGACAATGGTAACAAAAGATTGCCTACTCGACAACCAAACCAAAGGGAAGGGCTACCTATGATATTGCACCCTCACATAAATATAAATCCATTTGGAATGCAAGCTCCAACCAAAGGAGATGTTCACAACCAAGCTATTCATGATTATGTAGTGCCAATCCAAGACCATCTTAACCCTACCATTGCTCATCCAAAAATTCAAGCCCCTCATTTTGAGCTTAAACCTGTCATGTTCCACATGCTACACACCATAGGGAAATTTAGTGGCCAACCTACTGAAGATCCACACCTTCATTTGAGAGCATTCGTGGAAGTTGGTGACACCTTTAAAATTCAAGGAGTTCTAGAAACCTCCTTGCGAATTAATTTATTCCATTATTCCCTGAGAAATTGTGCTAAGAAGTAGCTAAATTCCCTACCAACTGGCTTAATCACCTCTTGAGATGACTTAGTTCAAAAATTCCTCATGTGATATTTCCCTCCCAATAAGAATGTCAAGATTAGACATAGAATTACTTCATTTTTTGCAAGAAGAAAATGAGACGCTCTATGATGCATGGGAGAGATTTAAGGAATTGTTAAGAAAATGTCCAACCCTGGGATCCCTCACTAGTTGCAAATAGAAACATTTTACAATGGACAAAACCCTTAGACACAAAACTTAGTGGATGCCTCAACTAATAGTGCCCTGCTAACTAAGACTTATGACCTAGCCCATGAAATTATCAAGACCATAGCATGAAACAACTAGTAGTGGGGAAGTTCCAAGATCGTTCATAAGGTGAGAGTAGTAGGAGCATTCGAAGTCGACACCATCACAACCCTACAAGAAGAGTTATTGTATATGGCTAATCTATTGAAAAATATTGCTCCCACTAACTCATACGTATAGAGAAGAGATGAGAATTCCACTACTTCAACAACTACAACATCATGTGTATACTGTGGAGAAGGTCATTTGTTTGAATAGTGTCTAGCAAATCCAGTGTCGGTGAACTACGTGGGAAACAAGGCCATGAATTCTCAATAACCTTATGGAAATCATTACAACCAAACCTGGAGAAAAAATTCCTAACTTCTCATAGTCCAACCACAAAAACATGCGAAACTCGGCTAACTGATATAACCAACAACGCTACTACCAACCTCAACCACAACACCTTCAACAATCACAAACTCATCAACCTCCTATCCAACACAATAGCTCCAACTCTTTGGAAAATATCTTGAAATAATATATGGAGAGAAAATATGTTGCTATCTAGAGTAACACAACCTCCATGAGAACCCTATAAACACAAATGGGGTAGCTAGCTACAACCCTGAATAGCAGACCCTATGGCACTCTGCCTAATGATGCTAAGAACCTAGAAGAATTAGTGTAAAGCCATTACCCTCAGATTAGGTACGGAAATTACACCTCCCTACCCATAGGATGGAGCTAGGGACAAGCCCCACCCTAAAAATAAGACAACAACATAGAACCTGTCGAGAAAAGTCAAACTGCATACCTTCCCAACTACATATTAACCCCATTCACAACCTGGAAGAAGACACCATTCCAACACTCGAGTCAAAAAATAATAGTAAACCATCATCAAACATCGGTCCTAACCCTTTATTCAATCACCACCTTTCCTTTAGCGACTCAAACAACAAAAATAGGATAAGCAAATTGATAAGTTCCTTGAAATTCTTCGTTAGTTGAAAATAAACATCTCGTTGGTGGAAGCCCTCCAACAAATGCCTAACTATAAAAAAAATTTAAAGGACATTTTAACATGAAAAAGAAGACTATGAATATGAAATGGTATTTATTATCCATGGATGTAGTTTGATTTTCCAACAAAAACTACCTAGAAAGTTACAGGACCTTAGAAGTTCCATCATTCCCTGTTCCATCAGTGACAAGTATTATAGTAAGGCCCTTTGTGACCTTGGAGCTAGTATCAATCTAATGCCTATTTCCATTTTCAGAAAACTAGGTATTGGGGAATTAGGGCCTACCACTATGACCTTACAACTCGTTGATTGATTATAGGTCCACCTTAATGGAAAGATTGAAGATATGTTAGTAAAGGTAGATAGGTTCATCTTCCCAGTAGATTTCATAATCCTTAACCATACGGTTGACAAGGAGGTTCCTATCATCCTTGGAAGACCTTTCTTGGCCACAGGTAAGACCCTGATAAACATGAAGAAGGGAGAAATGATGTTGATGGTCAACGAGGAGTAGATCACATTTAATGTTTTCAATTACATGAAACTACTAGAAGAGGACCTGGTTTTATGAGTTGATATTATTGATTTAACTATTTGTGATGAGTTTGTTGTAGGAACATTTCATGAGGAATCCAGGGTGTTTGATGTAGACCATATAACAAGCAAATACCCTACCCAATATTCTAGTGAGAAAGATGAAGGGGCTGTGACAGGGTGTAGGTAGATAAATTACTCAA
Source organism: Tamarix austromongolica (assembly GCA_039764185.1). NCBI lineage: Eukaryota > Viridiplantae > Streptophyta > Magnoliopsida > Caryophyllales > Tamaricaceae > Tamarix > Tamarix austromongolica. The sequence continues at coordinate 71,995,501 of CM077816.1, read as the reverse complement.
CACCTCGAGAACCTCTTGGACTAAACAATGGAGAGATACAACCAGCTAAGCCATCAATTGTGGAACCTCACATGCTAGAACTAAATCCATTAATAGCTCACTTGAAGTATGCTTATTTAGGTAAGAGGGATACCCTAATAGTTATTATATCATCTGCCTTATCTATATCTCAGCAGGAACAACTGGTTCAACTGCTACAAAAATACAAGAAGTTAGTGGGATGGACCATTAAAGACATTCATGGAATTAGTCTAATAATATGTATGCACAATATTCTATTAGAGGATCCATTAATCTCATTAGTAGAGCAGCATAGATGGCTCAACCCAGTGATAAAGGAGGTAGTAAAGAAGGAAATCATTAAATGGCTCGATGTAGGTATCATCAATACAATTTCATACAACAATTGTGGAAGTCCTATTCAATATGTCCCAAAAAAAGGAGGCATGCATGTTGTTCAAAATTCTGAAAATAACTTGATCACAACTTGCATATTCATAGAGTGGTGCATTTGCGTGGATTATAGAAAACTCAACTAAGCCACCCGAAAAGATAATTTCCCCTCCCTTTTATTGGCCAAATTCTTGATAGATTGGTAGGAAAAGTCTTTTATTTTTTTCTAGATGGATACTTAGGTTACAATCAAATAGCCATTGCACTTGATGATCAACATAAGACCACATTCACATGCCCCTATGGCACATTCGCCTTTTGGAAAATACCTTTTGGCTTGTGTAATGAACCCACAACTTTTCAGTAGTGTATGATGGCTATCTTCACCAACATGGCAGAAGACACAGTAGAAATTTTTATGATTGATTTTTTATTTATTTTTAGGGATATTTATGAGGATTGCCTAACAAACTTGGAAAGAGTGTTGGTAAGATATGAGAAGACAAACTTGGTTCTTAACTGGGAAAAATGTCACTTCATGATTAAAGAAGGTGTTGTGTTAGGTCATAGGGTCTCATAGCAAGAACTAGAGGTTGACAGGGCAAAGGTGGAAGTCATCAAAGAATTACCTCCTCCCACCATTATTAGGGGTGTAAGAAATTTCCTAGGATATGCTGGATTCTACCAAAGATTCATCAAAGACTTCTCCAAAATTTCTAAAGCCCTTTTTTAGTTTTCAAAACAAGATGAAAATTTTGAGTTCAATGAATGTTGCAAAGCAACCTTTGAGAGAATAAAGTTATCACTCACTAAAGCCCCCATTATTGTAGGACTTGATAGGACTCTTCCCTTTAAACTAATGTGTGATGCGAGTGATTGTGCTATAGAAGTAGTCCTAAGACAATGGAAGAACAAGTTCTTCCACAGCATCTATAATGCTTGCAAAACACTGAATGAGACACAATTTAATTACACTGTTACTGAAAAGGAGATACTATCAGTAGTGTTTGCATTTGACAAGTTTCGATCTTATCTCCTAGGAAGTAAGTGGTTGTATTCACTAACCATGCTACTATTCATTTTTTCTTGCTAAAAAGATGCCAAACTTAGATTGCTAATATGTATCTTACTTTTGTAAGAATTTGACATCGTGATCAAGGAATGTTAGGGGAAGGAAAATCAAATTGCATATCATCTCTCCATACTGGAAGGGTACACTAAGGATTAGAAACAAATATGGATTAAAGGGGACTTCCATGACAAACAACTCTTGAAAGCCAGGCAGGGTTAACCACCCTAGTATGTTGATATCGCCAACTACTTGGCATGCAAAATACCACACCCTGACAAATCTCGCCAATAAATGAAGAAATTCTTCCATGACCTAGAGTACTACTATTGGTATGAACCATTCCTATTCTATCAATGTGCTGATGGACTAATGCAAAGGTGTGTAAGTGAAGATGAGGCTAAGGAAATATTGGCCGCCTATCACCACATAGCCTATGGAGGCCATTTTGGAGGAATAAGGAGTGTAGCTAAGGTCCTACAAAGTGGGTTCTATTGGCCCACAATATTGGCCCAGAACATCTCGACAAGAAATGAGATGCCTCAAACAAGAATCTTGGAAGTGAATTGTTCAATGTATGGGGCATTAATTTCATGGACCTGTTTCCATCCTCCTTTGGCAATGAGTACATTCTGGTAGCAGTAGATTATATCTCTAAGTGGATAGAGGCCACTATGCTACCAACTAATGATGCCAGGGTGGTGAGTCTCTTCTTGTAGCAAAATATTATTATGCGATTGGGGACTGCCAAAGTAATTATTGGTGATGGTGGTACTCATTTTTGCAATAATACATTCCAATAGCTCATGCAAAAATATGGAATTCATCACAAGATAGCCACAACTTATCACCCACAGTTTAATGGTCAATTTGAGCTATCTAATAGGAAAGTCGAAAGAATTCTGGTGAAATTAGTCAACCCTAATAGAAAAGACTAGTTAGCCAGACTAAATGACACATTTGGGCATATAGGACAACAATCAAAATACCCCTGGGAATGTCACCCTACCGCATTGTGTTTGGAAAAACTTATCACCTACTAGTTGAGTTAGAGCAAAAATCGAATTAGGCTCTCAAATCAATTAACTTAGACCTAATTGCTATAGGAGAACCTTAGAAATTATAGCCAAATGAGCTCAAGGAACTAAGGAATGCTTTATACAACGATGCGTGGTTTTGTAAGGAAATACCAAGAAATTTCATGACTAGCATTTGAAGCCAAAAGAGTTGCATTCTGGGCAACTGGTATTGCTCTATAACTCAATGTTGAAGTTTTTTCCTGGGAAGTTAAAATCCATATGGTCAGGACTCTACAAAGTTTTTTAGGTGTATCCTTACGGAATAGTGGAACTAAAAGACCAAAAAACAATAGGAACATTCAAGGTTAATGGCCACCAGATAAAACCATGTCAGGCTGAGAATCTTAATAGGAAAGTTCAAACACTCTCCCTATGAACCTCATAGGGTTGCAACATGTTATTAGGCTGAGGAAATAAAACAAGTGCTTGTAGGAGGCAACCCATGATTTTTTTATTATCTTGACTCAAATTCTATACGCTTCATTTTATTTTTATTTTGGCATTTTATCAAAAATGGACAACTATAACTTATGTACCCTCTCAGTGTAGTAATGACCAGATTACCAAGTAGGAGAAAGGAGGGGTAGAGAGGCACGCTCCACGTGTCATAAAGATAAAGGATGCTAAAGTTTCCAATCTTGCAAGATAATTCAATGTACCAGGTGTCAGGCAGCTGCTCAGCATGCATGTACAATTCCTTCACTCTCCCCCAGGTATGTTCCACCTATTTGGCTTGGCTTCTTTTTTAAATCCTGCCCATCCCTAGTTTGTCTCTATAAGCCACCTCTTATCTTCCCATTTTCAACAAGTCACCCTAGCCTTCCTTGCTCCAAATGTCGATGAAAGTTTTTTGGATTCTTTCAGTATAAGAGGAACACTTTCTTGATGATTATCTAGCCATCTTGACCAAGCAAGCTGACACCACTGTCGTCACCACCTCATAACAAAATACACCACCGTCCATAAGTGTGCCCATCTCATCCTCATCATCTACTTCTAATCCCAAAATTCCTCAACGTACAACTTGATCTACATCTAAAGAAGCAGCCACACTTCCTCAAAAATACAAAAAACCTACAACTTTCAAAAAACAACCAACACAGTTAGACTCCTTGGATGAGTTCTCCTCCACCGAGGACGAAGAGGAAACCTACTATTCTGCTCCACTAGCCAAATGCTTGAAGTGCTTAGCCAATTCCCTTATAGTCTTTCAATTCAACACTACCTAAGAACACTTTAACAACTTGGCCAAATGTGATTTCTATTTTGAGAGAGGTTTCACCCTACCTGACCTACCCTAGTACCTCACCGGCCCTATTAACCACCATTAATGGGCCAATTTCTACTAGAACCCCCTAGAATTCTCCCCACTCATAGTCCTAGAATTATACTGAGACCTCAACAAAAAGAGAAAAATGAATACGGTTTACGTCTGTGGAAAGTTAGTTTCTTACCTATTTACTACCATTAGCAACCTTTATGGCATGCCCTCTTTCAACATTGACGAATACTGTTAACTAATTGATAGCCTCACCAAAGAATTTGTAGCCGACATTTCCACCACACTAACCAAGATGGGAACACAATGGAGAGTCACCACCAACGGTACTCGCTGATGCAAACATATTCCAAAATTACGATAGAAGGAAGCAAGGGTGAAATTTGAAGGTAATTATTTATCCTATAATATATATATAATTGAAAATATTATTAAATTAGGAGTCTAATGCATCTTTTGAAACTCAAATATGAGTTTTTTGCACAAAGTTATAAGTGTTTTACTATATATAGGTCAAGTTGAATTTTTATACGCGAATAGATAAAGTGACGTAATTAGCATTATGGATGCCACTATATTTTCATATTTATTAGCTAGGTAGTTATTGAATTATTTGTTAATTATTTTAGGATATTATTTAGGTTATTTATTTCCTTAGTCATTAAGAAATTAAATAGGGTTTATCTTATGATATATTTTATCTTTTTAAGATTTTGATATGATTTAATTATTATTATCATAGGTGATTACTATTTACATGAATAGTGATTTAATTAGTGTTTATGTTATTTAGATTTATTTTATCTTATTATTGAGGAGGTGAATATTATCCTATAGATATCCCATGTATATTCATTATTTAAGGATGATAGTTGAATGGAGTTATAGAATTGAGTTTTCTCTCGTTGAAACCCTATGTGAGTTTCTTTATTCTATATTTATGTAATCTATGTGAGTCATAAGTTAGATCTCTCTCTAATCTATCTTATCTATGTGAGCGATAATTTAGAAACCCTTTATACCTATCCTATGTGGGTTTGTATAGAGTTATCTAGTAAATTTTACTGTGTATTTCTTCATTAGAGATCCTTCAGAGTAATCTGTGTGAGGCTTTCAAAGCTAGTTTGTACTATCCTTCATCCATATCCTTAATTTAGAATTTATCCTTTATTTATCATTATAAAAATATATAAAATAGTGTATTTTTGAAACCACTTATTCTGTTACAAATCACTCGCCACTATGACCGCCTGCAACTCCTCCCTCAAGCAAAGGTATAGTATCATTTTCTTTGAAGTCGTTTACTGCCACCGCATATGATCATTCAATTTCTTTTAACCATATGGTCTTACTTTACTGCATCCTCACAAAACGCACTATTGATGTTGAGTGGATTATATAATATCAATTAGAGTTGGTGGCCACAAAGCCATAGGGTCCAATCTTCTACCTTACCTTAGTTGTTGGCCTCTATGCCAAGGCAGAAGTACCCTTGGAAACCCAACAAAGAAAAAGTCACCAAACCCCAATCTATCAACCAAATTGTTATAAACCGCTTCTTTGACTCTTACTTACCAACTCCTAAAGCCAAGTCACCACCACCATATCCAATGCAACATCAAGTAGGGTTGGAGGAAAAGATGCAAGAATTAAAGGACAATATGGATATTCTATTAAGAGGGCAGGAGGAGACAATCACAATCGTCACAAAAGCTATTAACCGCACTAAAATTTGTTGGTTTGATTGATTCAAAAATTGGGAAAGCTAAGTCAGGGATGAAACTATCAATCACTCCTTTAGAGGAGGTTACTAAAGGAGCGATTGAGAAGCTCACAAGAGTAGGTGGATGAAAGGAAATCGGGCAAGTTTGCAAGTGAACAATGTAGTAGGGTGACATCTGTCCCCACTTTGAAAGGTAAAGGAGCGATAGATACCCGAGCTAACATCCCGGTATAGGAAGAAGACCTGGATAATTCTGATATGGAAGACTTTGACCCCATGACAACCACTATCACACCACCCACAACCGTACCAGTTAAGTCGTCACCATCAAAATCAATCTAACCCGTGTCTAGATCACCAAGCAGTCGATTATTTTAAGGTTATTTTTTTATGCTAAATCCTTGCCTTATAGCCATACTATCTTTTAGTTTCCCTAGTCTCCTGCCCTGACATTGAGAAGAGCCTATCCCAACATATTAACAGTTGAGAGGGGAGCTTCAATGCCCGAAACACATGGTAACTAGGGGCACTTTCATGAGAACCATGTGTGCACTTGTGTCAAACCATTTAGTAGGGTGATAAGCTTGCTTGAAAATTTTCGGAATAGGTGTCAGGGTAGAGTAACCGAAGGTACCTGTTTGAGACCCAAATGTGCACTTGCATAAAAAGACCCTGTCAATATGAGGAAACCCAATTTAATTTTGTTAAAAAAAAACTTCACTTAGGGGTTATGAGTAAGCTAACTAATTGAAAAGGATGTTGAGTTTCATAATAACCTTGATGAGCCTTATTGGTCTAGTAGGAGGTTGTGAAGAAAAATTCATAAAAGCTCCTTCCACACACAACACACTACTAACCCTTTTAATATCTCGCACACCTGCAGTCATTTTTTTAGCTGAAACTAGAAGCTCAACATGGCTAAAGGCTAATAATTGCTACCTTATTTTACATAGGGGTCTCCTCTTATAGTATCATAATGTTGCTTGGGCAACAACTTAAGTTTGGGGAGTGATATGAGTGGATTTGAGATAATTAAAAGACCTTATGAATATCAATATATCCATGATTTTTTCCATATGAGGTACTCATAAGGTGTTTTTCTTAACCATTTTTCCACCTTTTGAGATCTCACATGACTCTCTTGAGTTTAACCTGAAAAAATCTATTTTATCCTATAAAATGACAGCACGCTCCACTCTTATGAAACCTCATAAGCTTAATGATTTTACTCAATTACTTTCCAAACATGTGTAGGAATGACTACATCCTAGCATCTCAAATCATCTCTGCACCCTACTAAGACTATAGGAGCTACTACCTAGGTTGCCATCATAGATCTGCTATAGTCATTGACATTTCTTGTCATGTTGAGTCTGCATTTGTTGAGGTGTTGAATGTTAGGTACATTAGGCACTCATCTGAATTCTGCATCAATTGGGATAGCGTGTAGAACTTATAATGACAAATGGTGATAGATTGGCATCGAAAGGTGAAGAGACCTTTTCATTAATCCTCCAACCCTCACTACGTGACATTGCCAAGGACCATGCACCGTGATGGAGACGGCTTGAGAGTATGTTTTACCACTGAGTGAAACCTAGTGAGTCTAAGAAGATTGATATCTATCGAGCTTGACATACTATGAATTGCCATAAGGTACACACATTTAGCATTAACACTTCTCCTCTCACGACTCTATCCTCTGATTTCCTTCCCATATATCCTGTATTAAATTTATTAACTTCGTGAGTATTCAATTAATTCTTTACATTCTCAGCATCACCCTGCTAACATTTAGTCACATAAGTAGATTCATAGGATACTTGACTTTAGTTAGCACATTTCATTCATCTTTGTCCCTATGGGATCGACATCCTCTCATCACTTTACTACTTGGATAGACTATGTATACTTACATGATTGTGTTGTGCATCATTATTATGCTTATCCTACTAAATATTATTGAACTAAGCACACACACCTCACCATAAATACTCGCTTGATATATGATGATGGAAATCACTAAAAGCATGTTATTAATTTGTTTCAATTACCTCTATATGGGTGTTTGGTGGACTGGGGACTTAAGAATAAAGTGAGATTTTTACTGTTGATAATTGTTCAACGAATGATGTTTGTCTCAAGTTGTTGAAATATAACTTTACCTTCAACAAAAGCTATCATTTGTCAGTAAAATCTTCCATGTTTGATGTTTTGCTCACATTATTACTTTGCTAGTTCAAGATGGATATAAATATATTAGTAGTGACATCACTAATGCTCACAAATTTATTAAATATTTGTCTGATTCAAAAGCTTGTTTGACAAAAGTTAGTGACATTGTCAAATTTTTTAAGTTTCCTATAAAGAAGTTGATTCTTGATGTTTGCACTCATTGAAATTCTATATATGCTATGTTGTATGCTGAATTAGAGGTGAAGGAGGCCTTTCTTATATATACTCAGCATGACCCAACATATAAATGGCCAATTTCCCTTGAAGAATGGAGACAAACCTAATTAGTATGTGAATCTCTTAAAGTTTCTAGTGAGATGAAAAATATAGTTTCAAGAAGTGAGTATCCAAAAAAAAAATTAAATCTTCCTAAGGTATGGAGGATTAGATCCCTAAATGTAAGATGTCTTTGGTCAAATATCCATTTCCTAATATTTTTAGTCATGATGAAGCTGAGAATAATATTGAGCTCTTTTGAGATACTTTGGGATTCATATATGATGATTATGCTCAAGGGAATACAAGTATCTTGGAGAATTCTATAGTGGATTATGACAAAGGTGAAGGATCATTCTCTATTGTTAGTGGGACAAAGAAAGGTGCTGGTTTTGGAAGGATGGGGTTTTAGTAATTTATTAGACAATATGACACGCTACTATTGACAAAATTAGAGTTGGATATTTACTTAGATAAGAGTGTATACATTTGTGATGATGATTCTGAATATTCTTTTAGAGCTTTCGAATGGTTAAGTTTCATATTTTGTCTCAAATGGATTGAGATATTTTTTCAACACCTATCACCACTATTACTTCATAATTTACTTTTTGTGTTGAGGCTAGGGTTATTAATCTGTATATGGCACCATTATCTATTAATACTATTGAAGTTCTCCTCTGTGCAGGAGATTGAGTTCATTTAAAGAAAGGGTTGAACAAGAAGTTATTGATACTCCTTTATTTATGTGCATTAAATATTATTTTTTAAAATTCATTTGATACTTCATGGATTGAATTATAATTATAATGTATTATTGTTTACTTTCTCAATAAAAATAGGCCACCACAAATACTTCAAACGTGAAGATCATCGATCTTCGATAGCATTCTATGTTTTGATAAAATTTCAGATATATATCTAATTATCTTTTTTGATTTGGAATACTTGATAAATTATCTAATTATCTTTCTCTTTTGTTGATAGATTTAAAAGTTGATACATGTTACTGGCTTATTTAGAGTTTAGACTAAAAGTTATATGATTATTTTGTGTTGGTGACAATTTTGCACTAGGACTTGGTGTAATACTATGAGTCTATGATTGGATTATATTTTGTTTCTAATGTATGGGAATTGTTCTAAAGGTGGCATTTTGTGTATTTCAGTTATGTTTTAGATATTTTGCATGGATGGATCTTGATGTTTCAGATATGAGAATTATCATTAGGATAATATTTTGGAGAGATATGTGTAATTCTATATGAACTTACTCATCATAGGTTTTATGATATTATGATGAACATGTCTAATTATTAAGCAAGTCGAACATGGCTTTATGTTTATTTTGACCACTAGCTATAGTTAAACGAGCCAAATAATAAACCAAGTCATGATAAATGAGCCAATTTAGTTTGTTAATGTTTTATAAAAATTTTAAATGAATTGAGCTTAGTCAACTTGCAAACCTTATCAGGACGAGCTCAAGCTTGGAAATAATGAAATGAAACAAGCTTGAGCTGATGGTATACTTCTTGATAATATCCCTAAATGCAGCTAGGTAGGAGGCAGTGGAGTAGTGGTGGTGGTGTTGAGTGAGGTGTTGGTTCGAGGCTACGATGCAAAGGCAAAAGGGTGGACAACATGAAAGGCAACATTGGGGAGCTGACGCGAGGGTGGTGTTGGGTAGTGATGGCTTAAAATAGAGGAAATACAATGAGGAGGAGATGAAGAAAGGAATGAGGGGAAGTTAGGGTGGTTTTACTTGTGAAAAAAATAAATGGGGCCAAAGGAGAGGGAAAAGTATGGAGGTATGTATATAAATATAGTTGAAGGGAGATGGTTTAAACGATTGGAGAGGTGAGGGTGATGGCTCAACATGTTGGTGGTTGGGGCATGGCGCAAGAAGGGATAGTGTATTCTAGACAATCAGAGGAAAACTAGAGGTGTGCAAGCTTAGCGTGGGTGAAAGAGAAGGCTACACAGGCTAGGAAGGGCGTAGGGTTACAAGATGGTAGAGGAAGGCCAATGCAAGGGTGCAAGAGAATTGGCGGAGGATGACGTAGGTTGGGAAGGAAAGGAAAATGAAATGAAGGAATGTGCATGGGGTTTAGGGGTTGATATGTGTTTGGATTTAAGGGGAAACTAAGGGCACATGCGATGGGGTGCAAAGGAAGGATAGGGCATTTTTAGACCGGCGAGGAGTGGTTAAGGGAGAAGGAGAAGAAGAAAGGGCCTCGTGCTTTAGGCGGGGAGAGAAGAAGGGAAGAAAAAAGAAAAAAAGGAAAAGAAAGAAAAAGGAAAATAAATAAATTTAGTGTTAGGATATGAATTATGTTTAGATTTTGGATTAGAGTGAAATTAATTTATCAAAGATTGAGGTACTCGATTAGAAAAAAAAAATAAACTGAGAGATAATTAATAGACTTAGTGTGGGTTTAAATAAAAAGAAAAAAGAAAAAAATAGGATAAATTTATTTAAGAATTTATCTAGGTTTGCAGATCAAGAGTTAACAACATAATTAAGCTAATATTTAGGGATTAGGATTTGAATAAAAGGCTAAATACCTGAAAATAGGGGTTAGAAAAATTTCAGGGTGTTGCATATAGCTTTTCAAATTGTGAGAGAAATTTGACTACATTTGAGATGTTAAATTATTAAATTTTAAATTGTTAGTTAAATTAATTGTCTTTTTATTAATCATCTTATTAATCATTTTGTTGTTGTGTTTGATAGATTCATATAAAGAAGCGACTTTGTTTGCATAAAAAATGATTTGGTTATTGTCTTGTGTAATATAAAACCGAGGCAAGCACAATAAAAACAAGCTGATGTGGATCTTCAAAGGGAAAGAGAGAATTCAAAGGTTTAGAAGGAAGGGTGGTTCGATGGTTTGAATCTTAAGGAGAGGAATGTGAATCTTCAAGCAAGATTCAACCAAGACTTAAAGAAAACTATGAATCATAAAACAAGATTCAATAAGAATGTATCTTTTAATTTTTCTATAATAACACATTTAAAGGCTTTAACTAAGATTACTCCATATAGTATTAGGAAAAAAATCACTCAAAAGAGAGAAATAACCAAGTGTTGACTTTTTATTTCATTCAAAGGTTTTGACTATTCTTCTTCTCCTATTACAAGTGTGTCAACATATGTATATATATAGGTAGCTATAATTTGCTAAGTAGCACAATTGGATAGCTAAGCTAATGCACACATGGCTAACTAGCACACTAACCTCTAATAGCAACATATTACTAACCTATGCAATACATGAATAGAACTACAAATTATTACAAACAAACATAAATAATTATTACATGAAAACAATTAACAAAAAGTATTAATTTGCATAAAAATGATAACTAGGTCTTCTTTGATTTGAAAGTTTGACGCTCCTTTAACTTGTAATAACTTGTAACATAAGAAACAATCTTAAGTAGTTTGACTTCTTAAATATTATCCTAGCAAATATGTGATATACCTGTAATAATCACTTAGAATACACTTATTATAGTTATTCAAAGTTATATAATCAAAGATACATATACTAGCAGTCCCCATTATTAATAATGCCAAATCCTAATTTGCATGAGAATCCTTAGATAGGTACCTTCAAATGATGAATGAATAATCGAAAGAGAGGAGGTCATCCTCCCTACAAATCGAGCATGGTTAGATGATTTTGATAGAGCAAACATAATATATGATAGAGAGACCATGAGACATGACGATCCTCTCAAAATTATTATCATTTAAATTGTTGAATTAATTATCAAGTCTTATTTAGTTATATATATATTTTTTTTCATCTATATGAAATCTATGAGTTAATTCAGAATGGATTTGTTGCTTCAACTAAGGCTAATAATTTGGATGATTTTGATGCAAATGTTCATGATGATGAGGATGAAATAACCAAGACTGGTAGTGTTAGCAAGGATGTTGTGTAATACCTTAAAATTGTAGCCAACCTACACCAACTTCCCTTCCTTCCCTACTTCCTCCCTACATCACCTAGTGACCATCATACACCCTTGTAGCCAACCTTTCTCCCTTCCTTCTCTTTTCTTCTCCTTTAAACCCTCATCCCTGCATGCCACGCTACGCAACAAATTCCCCCTCTTCAATCACCGCTGAAGCAACCCCTTGACAACCTGACACCTTTCCTACCACCTCCCTACCTCACCTTGCCTGAAATCCCCCTACAGCCCCCTCATTTCTCCGCTTTTTTTTCCTTCCTTATTCTTCTTCTCCCTTCCTCGCACCCATCTTCCAGCCCATGCCACCGCCTTGGGCCACCGCTCTAGGACCCCTGACCACCACCTATAAATTACCGCTCTTCTTGCACCTAGACATTACCCCAAATATTTCCATAACCCATCACTCAAGCCTCCCTTTTCCACCTTCTCCCAACCCTTCCATCCCATACTTCTTCCCCCACCTTGTGCATGTAGCATGAGTGTTGCTACACTTTGTTTTAGAATATTAAAGAAGTTTGAGGTATAATATAGTTAGTATTAACATGTATTTAATAAGATTTTTGATAAAAAAAATTATTCTTTTAATTTTATACTACTAATATGCTAAATTTGATATTATTTCTAGGCAAAAAATTTTACTAATCAAGCTTAAGCTTTTTACTGGGGTACCGGTAAAGTTTACTTATTACCGAAAATAAGGTAACCATTATATCCTACTAAAATGTGTTGATTTACATATGCTAGCACATCGGGGTTTTGAAATATAGTTTGTGTACATATTAAGTGTTGTTAAGCATAACGTAACTTGTAATGTATGTTGGAAGATGGAATGAAAAGCATGCTATATTGTATGAATGTGATATAAGTAGAAATGGTGGCTAAGAAAAGGGAGCCTTGTTGTTGATAATGATATTAGATACATGTACATGTCATGATAAGTAAATATGTCCACTTGTAGTAGAAATAATACTAATATGATCCATAGGGGCATTTTAATAATTTTACTTGTACATAGGGTATGACCTAAATATATGTGTATGGTAGGTAAATATGGGTATTAATAATGAATAATAAGGGTTTGTGGTGTTAGATGATGCATGTGGACCATCGTTATCAATATTTTACGTGTTAAGAGTATTTTAATAATTTTGCATAAAAATAAGGCAACTTGGTAGTTTAATAAGTAAGAAGGGAAACTTGGTAATTTTATGAATAAAAAGGATAATTTGGTAATTTAATAAGGAAGAAGGGTAGTTTGATAATTTTTACATGAGAAAGGGATACTTTAGTAATTTAATGAATAAAAAAGGTATTTAAATTAATTTAATAAGTAAGAAGGGTAACTTGGTAATTTTATGAATAAAAGGGTAATTTGGTAATTTAATAAGTAAGAAGGGTAGTTTGGTAATTTTGGCATTAAAAAGGGATAACTTGGTAATTTTATGAATAAAAAAGGGTAATTTGGTAATTTAATAAGTAAGAAGGGTATTTTGATCAACTTTGGCATGAGAAAGGGGTAACTTGGTAATTTGGTAATTTAATAAATAAGAAGGGTAGTTTAGTAATTTAACGAGTAAGAAGGGTAGTTTAATACTTTTGGTATAAGAAAGGGATAACTTAGTAATTTTATGAATAAAAAATGGTAATTTGGTCATTTAATAAGTAAGAAGGGTATTTTGGTCAATTTTGGCATACGAAAGGGGTAAATTGGTAATTTAATAAGTAAGAAGGATAGTTTGATAATTTTGCCATGAGAAAGGGGTAACTTGGTTATTTTATGAATAAAAAGGATAATTTGGTAATTTAATAAGTAAGAAGGGTATTTTAGTAATTTTACATGAGAAAATGGTAATTTGGTAATTTAATGAGTAAGAAGGGTAGTTCGGTAATTTGTATGAGAACAGGGTATTTTGATAATTATACAAGTATGATAGGTAATTTGGTAATTATACAGGTATGAAGGGTGATTTGGTAATTTAATAAGTATGAAGACTATTTTAGTAAATAAGCAAGAGAAATGGGTAATTTAGTAATTTTGTAAGTAAGAATGGATAAATCAGTAATTTGCATATAACATCGCAATTGATTTAATAAGCCTCCATAATAAGTCACGAGTGATGTTAAGTAATAGAAAACGGGTTATGGGCTTAGTATCACTTGTTTAAGCATAATCATGTATATTATAAGGATGAGGATATTTTAGTAAATTGGTATGTATCATAAGAAAAATGTATGTGTAGGTTGAATGGATAATTATGGGTGTGTTATGATGTCAATTTCATAATCATATAAGAGGTGCCTTAATTATTAATTATGCATAGAAATGTGTGTTGGATATGCTAGAAGTACATGTGAGGGTTTATGTGTTTAATGATCATTTGGTGTGTAGATTACTTGATTCCTTGACCAGTAGTATAATTATTATACGATAACATATTATAACATGTGGATAAATAAAAATGATGTGATGAAATTAGATGAAAAGAGGAGGCCTTATCCTTATGGGCATTTTGGTCACTTTGACCTAAGATGAAATACCCCAAAATTCTAATTTAGAAATTATTGCCAAATAAGAATTTATTAGATAAATTAATTGAATAAATTATTTTATTAAAATAAGAGGAAGTATTTAAGGCAAAATCAAGAGGAAAATAATAAATAATTTAGTTAGAAAAAATTAGGGTGTTTTGCTAATTAAAATGGAATTAAGGAAAATTAATTCAAAATATCCTAAATTAATCTAAAAAGGAAATTTATTTATTATTTTACTAAATATTATTATTTTAAATATTCAAAAATACCAAAATATTCTAAATACCCCAACCCATCTATTTTTCCATTTTCCATTTCCCATTTTTCTTTTTTCCCTTCTTTTTCCTTTTTTCTTTATTTCCTCTCCTTTCTCCTTTTCTTTTTCCCCCTTCTTCCCCCAGTTTGGGCCAACCCCTCCTTGCGGCCTAGACTTCTCCCCTTCTTCCCCCGCGTGGCCTAAGCCTGCACCCCTTCTTCTTCTTTTTCTCCTCTTGTCGTCCATTCGTCAATCAACCCTCTTTTTCTTCTTTTCTTTCTCCTAGGCTGGCCAATCCAGCTTCTTTCTTTCTCCTTCTTCTTCCCCAACCCCCTCGCCTGCAACTATGCACCCTGCCACCACCGTCCCCATCCTCTGCCACTAACCACCAACCAGCCTGCACCCTCCTTCTCTCCCCCGTCATTTCCCTTTCCCTTTACAACCCCAACAAGCCCCTCACCTCTCCTCTCATGCATTCCCTCCCCTTCCTTTTCTTCTCCCCTGAACCAACCAACCCTGCCATTTACAGACCTACACCAGCCTGCCACCACTGCCCGGTGATCCTGCCATACCTGCCCCCTCTTGTCTTCTTCCCCCCTGTAGTTTCCACCTTCAATTGCCTATATATACCCCATAACCGCCCTTTAATTGACATTCCTTTCCCCTGCCCAGAAATTTACCTCTTTGAGTGACCGCCTGTTCAGAAAACCCTACAGCCGCCGTCACCCAATAAACTACTGCCCGCATCACACTCCACCGAACCACACCACTCACGACCCTTGATTCCCCCTGCACGAGTTGCCTTGGTCGAGCAAAGTTGGTTGCCCAAAACTGCAATTCTCACCCACCGCCGCCCTTCGCGCCGTCGTGCACCATCGTTCCCACTTAACCATCACTCCCCATACCCCCCAAAACAACCAGCAAAGTCTCCCCTACCTCCCTCTCCTTATCCTTTCCTCCCCCTCCACCATGTCGGCCAACACACCAACCACTGCCTGAGCTGCCCCTTTTGGTTGCGCCACCACCACCATTCCAACCCCCTCAACCCAGAGCATCCACCACCCCCTCAACCACCCTCTTTCTCCCCCTCTTCTAACCTGGAAAACCCTTTCTCCATCTTCTTATCCTCCTCCACCACCACTGCCGGCCGATGTCGCGTGGTCACCACCATCCTTAGGTGGTACCCTAACCTCCACAACCCTTAAATATTATTAATGCAATTGTTATCATTTTATTAGTATTGAATATCATTATTGTTAATATTTCCTATATCACTAATATCACTATCACCACTAGCATTATTATTATTATTACTATTACTATTATTTTTATTAGTATCATTATTATCACTACTTTAGTATTACTAATACCACTATTATTATTACTAAGATTTGGGTTATTATTAGTATTATCAATACTACTACTACTACTATTAAAGTTATTATCTTCAGTAATATAAATATTGCAATTAATACTTTGACATGAACCAATATGATTACTAAGACCTATTTTGACTAGTAGTAGCAAGATTAGCTACTTTGAGAATAATAATACTACTTTTACTTATAAAATAACTATTATTATTATTAACCCTAATAGTAGGCTATGATAAGGGAAAGTTAGGAAATTATGGTAATTTTGGTAAGAGGAAAGTTAATCCTTAGTATTTCCCTCTTATAGGTGAATTAAGTCAAAACCCTAAGGAGGTGTAGGAGCGTGCTCCAAGTCCGGTGTCTTATTAGGTAAGGATGTAGCTAAGACCAACCATGTGTATGTTATGTGCCTTGTCTGCCATGTGTTATGTTGTGTTTGTGTACTTTTGTTATTATGACTGTTTACTTGTAGCATAGCTCAGAGTTGAGGTATGCTTATGTGACTTCCTTATGGAATGTGTATAATGATATGTAAGTGGTGCGTGTGGTGCTATATGATGTGACCTTCTAGGACATGGATGTTAGAATGTTTTAATAATATGATATGGGGTGAAAGGATGAAAATTTGAAAAAGGTAAAGTGAGTTGACTAAAGGGATATGAGATTAACCTAATTATCTCATGATCCATGAGGGGACAAATAAAAGGAAAACATGGAAAAAATGAAATAGTAGAGTGAATCTTGCATGGGGAATTCTAGGGTTTGCATGTGATGGATGGAGTTTGCATGGGGATGATCCTTACGTAGGAAAAGTTGTCTTAGGGTGTAAGTAAGGTAAGAGAAGAGTTGTTAGGGGTTATTGGAGTCCTTGGGAGAAAAATAGTACGTAGGTAGGTATAAGGGTAGATAGGAAACTTGGCTAGGGTTTAGGGAGGAAAACCCTAATGGAGGAGGTTGCAAAAATGAAATAATGGAGGGTGAGTGGAATATGGGGCTAGAGTGGAATAATATCATATGGAGGGTGAGTATGAGTGTTATGGGGAAGAAAAGATGGTAGGTGAGTAATGGAGAGGTGATATATGGGAAAAGAAAGGTGTTAGGGTTTGGGTGGCTAACTAGGGTTTCATGGTCACATGTACAACTGGGAATTAAAGTGAAATGATTGGAGTTGAATCTAA
Organism: Tamarix austromongolica; assembly: GCA_039764185.1. Classification (NCBI taxonomy): domain Eukaryota; kingdom Viridiplantae; phylum Streptophyta; class Magnoliopsida; order Caryophyllales; family Tamaricaceae; genus Tamarix; species Tamarix austromongolica. The sequence goes on along the minus strand of CM077816.1, from coordinate 71,978,182 downwards.
TTGAGATGATGTGTTGGGTGGTAAAGGAGCTTTAGTTGTGTGAGATAGAGGAAGGATGGGCCACATAGGTCTAATTAGGGTTTTCGAGGAAAATCCTAGGTGGCGATAGTGAAGTTGACCTTAGATGGCATAAGGAAGTGGGCCTTAACCTACACACTTAGGAATTAGGTATTCATGATGAGTAAGTAGAAGAGGGAAAAGATGTCGGGGTATGTTAGGAGGTGCAGAAGTCCCAAGATATGGGCCGAGCCCTTTTGGGAGAATAAGAGTAGCCGGATTGTGACATGCATGTCAAGGGTGAATATATTTATCGAATAAGACACAAATATGATACTAACCATTTAAAGAGGAAGATTGTTGAGCTGGACCCAAATCGGTCCACCTACAAATAATAGTGACTAGGAGCCAGGGTGCCCTAGAGACCAATCCACTGGCGAATAATAGTGGCTAGGAGCGTTATGCTCTGCATGTTTCCGATCCACCGGCTATAATAGTGGGGGATTCCATGCTCAACAAACCAAACTTAATGATGTTAAGACATGGGAAAGATATTAAGTAATTACAGTGAGACTCTATGAGAGTCAAGGCAAATAATAATTGCCAGGTACCTTGTTCCTTGGAGACCGTTCCACTGGCGAATAATAGTGGCCAGGTGTGTTCTACCCTAGGTGTATCTTCGATCTACCGGCTATAATAGTGGGGTTCCCACACTCACATGGATTGATAATGAGCATAGTGTGAAATGAGTATACTAATTAGAGATATGAAGAATAAGTTAACTGGACTATAACACGACCTTTATTATTTGTATGGCTAGTAGGTTATCTGTATGATCATACTTATGTTATATGCCTTTTTATGTTTGGCTTAGATGCATGGTTACCTTACTCAGTACATAGCGCATTAACCACCTGTTTCATGGGTGCTACTCATTCCCATGAGAAGAGGGGCCTATTGAGTTTTTGTAGGTAGGAGATGCCATCTTCGATGCCTATGATACTTATGAGGCATTGAGTGCGGCTAAGAGTTGAACTTGGACTTGGCCTAGGGACCGAGAGTGACATTAGTCGGATTCTCTTTTACTATTTGTGTACCATTTTAGTTTGGTTCTTTTAATCATATTGTATCTTTTATCCCTTTGGGAACTCTAATTATACATTCATTTGGATTGTAATAACTTTTTTATGCGCACTCTAATTTTCGTATTATGAACATTTCAGTTTTCTATGAATCCTTGTTTCAAGTTTGACTAATGGTTGATGATAGCTTTTCTTAGCTTTATGGTTAGTATGAGACTGGTCGGGGGCCGGGCTTGTACTGATCACGGTGGTATCATCCCCGTGCTTGTATTTGTTTGTTAAATGAAAATTTTTAATTGTAATTTTAGGGGTATTACATAAGGTGCCTAAGTATAAGAATTGGAACCTAGGATGGCCTTAGTGGGCTATTTAAGTTAACATGGGCAATAATACTAATTATGATTTCTTAATAATAATGGAAATAAATAAATATGTGATTGTTGTGTTTCTCGTGGTCACCTTAATTAAGACATTAATAATTAAAGTGGAATACCTTGAGATAGGGAATTGTGGCTCTTTAGAGGTCACTACCCTGAAGACTTGGTTTAGCCCACAATTATTCTGGATTTTGCTAGTATGCTTTAGTGCCTCGGCGAGGCCCTACATCTTACTCTACTTAATTCTATGGACCTAATTAGGGGATATGCATACTTATAGATTAGATGTACTTGTCGGTAGGATAATGTGTGTCCTCATGCACTAGTGCGACCAAGGTACCTTTGCGTCCCTGAGTTGATAATTGGAGGGTATTGTGCTGTTTGTATGCTCCAATATGACTAGTGTACCTTTGTGTCTCTAAGTTTGTGATCTCCCCCTCCAGTTAAATAAATGAAATTGATGTAATAATTAAATGGAAAGATACTAATCATTTAAAGTGGAAGATTATTGAGTTGGGTCCAAACCGATTCACTAGCGAGAATAGTGTCCAGGAGCATTTTTCCCTAGAGATCAATCCACTAGCAAATAAAAGTGGTCTAGTGCATTTTTCCCTAAAGTTATATTTCCGATCCACCAACTATAATAGTGGAAAATCCCAAGCTCAATAAATAAACCTTAGATGATAATAAATCATCAGAAAGATATTAAACATTTCTAGTGGAACACCACGTGATTTGAGGCCAGACCAATCCACCGACGAGAATAGTGGCTAGGAGTATTTTGTCCTGGAGACCGATCCACCAACAAATAAAAGTGGCCAAGTGCATTTTGTCCTGGAGTTGTATTTTCGATCCACAGGCTATAATAGTGGGGTTCCCGTACTCACATGAATATCATTCGAGAGATGGCAATGAATAATACTTAATTAATGGCTTAAGTTTAGATAATGATGATTAAACGTATGACCTGTTGTTATGGTATGAATGTGGCCTCGGTGTCTATCTTGGGTTAAGTGGTGGTTTATGTTGATGGAATGTGTTGTTGGACACTTGTAACTATACTACAAAGAGCTTTGCTTGGATGCTCTCTTGGTTAGTGTTGGAAATGCTAAGTAAATGGACTTTGTGATATATGACTCTTGCGGTACGATTCCATCCAATGTTTTGTTGTGTTTAATTATATACATTGTGTATGTATTGTTCTTATATTTGAATGATGTGTTGCATGCGGGCCCTACCTTTTAGTTTTGTATAAAGGGTTACTCAATATCATAGTACTGAAGGGTTCCTTATTTGGGCCCCTACCTATTCAATGGGTAGTGTCCCTTACAAGCTAGCCTGCATGTGCTATTCAAGTTCATATCGGGTAAAAGCGTAAGGTCTGCCTGGGAAGCATTCTGAGTTTATCCTTTAAACTTTCATATTTCCATATGTAATGATTTTATTTCTTTGACCATGAATAGTGGATTTGATTCTTGTAATGTAATTTAATGCGCTACTCTTATTTAGTTTTATAACTTTCTTGTAATGTGTAAAATATGTTATCTTTCTTTTTAAGCCTTAGCACTTGGTACTAGAACGGTAAAATAAAATTGATCTGGTATTAAATGTAGCGGTAGCATCCCTCCAAATTTATTATATTTTCTTCCACTCAGTTTTTAAAATAAAAAAATTTAGTAGTGAATTTTTGGGGTGTTATATGCTGGATTTGGAAGTGAAGATGTGGACGATGACAATTATGATGGCTATAAATGAGCGATGTTGATATTCATCATGCCATTGTAGTTTTTACCTTATTTTTTTGGATTTTAGTTCTTGTTAAACACACTTCTTAATTTATAGAACTAATTTGACAATTTATGGGTATGTAGCTTGTTATGACTTAGTTTGGATTATTTGAGAGCTTAATTTGAGTTTTAGTATTATTTAACTTCAAATGTGACTAAGTTATTGCATACATATACTACAATATCATATATTTTTTATTTTAGTAGAATCTTATGATTCTATTATCCAATTATACATACCCCCTATTGATTTTTTTCACAATCTCAATTCTAATAACCTTGTTGATAGATGCAACATTGGTTAGAGTATTGTGATTTGAGGATAAGTTTGAATAAACATCTTCTTCATTGATCCTACTCTACTACATGTTGATCTATATAGTGTGATTTGATTCTTAGCCAACAAATTAGATTTGTGCCTTAATATTTCCCAAATTTGCATTTTCAAGAACTTTTGTAATAACCAAAATTGTGTAAGCCTTAATTTTTAGGTATTTAGCCTTTTTTTTCTTTCTAAAACTTAACTCTAAACCTTGGCCTATCTAACTCTATTTAACCCATAAATTGTAACCCTAACCATTTCTTAAATATATTACCTTAATCATTTTCCTTTCATTTTTTTTATTTTTCTTTACCTTTTACCCTTAACCAATTATTTTTTCCGGTTTGGTTTTGTTAATCAAAACCCATAGCCTAACCAAAATATATCCTAAACTTACACTTATGCAACCATCCTCTTGTTCTCTGTGATCTGCCTTCTCCATTTCATGCACCAATCCCTTTCCTTCTTCATTTATTTGTATCTAACCCCCTCATGTTTCCTCTTCCATGCACGCAACCCCAGCCATCTACAAATCTCCATTTCTCTTTAAATTTTTTCGATCATCCACTACCCAGACTGATCATTCCTTCTTCCTAACTAGTTTCATCTATTTTTTCCTAGCTTGTACCATCATTTTTAGAACCTCAAATCACCAACATGACTAGCCAACACCCCTTCCTTGTGCTGTACCACCACATTTGGTAGCAAATCACCTAACCAACCCACCATCCACCATTCATGCTGCCATGTGACCCCAACATGCACATATGTCCAAAAACACCACCTTCAACCTAAGAATATCTCCCTAATTATCACCATCCTCTCACACACCAAAACAATTTCCTTCCCAATATTTACTTACTTTTTCCCCCAACCATTTCTTGACATATTACTGCACCATCACCACCTAACACCCTTCACCTTTCTCAAGAACCACCACCTCCACCATCCATCACACTACCCACCACCTTCTACATAAAATCCTAGTGTCGATCAAACCTCTTGTGCATGAACCTCCCACAAACCTCTACCCACTTTCCTGTTAAACCTCATGCCATTCTCTACCCTACATCGTGAACAATTCATATGCCCCTGGATTTGTTCATTCTTCTCGATTACCGAGCTTATGCAAAATTAGCCCTTGTGTTGGCCCCCTTCTATTGTGTGAGTTGCTCACATATTCTTCCCTTGGTAGCGTGTGTAGCTCACGTAGATCCCTCCATGTAGAATGTGCAACTCCCCTTGGTTTAGCTTCTTCATTGGTTATAGTTTGGGTTAATAATTGTTAGTGTATTGTTTAGTTGCTAATATGTGTTTTGGTTTGGTATTGTTTTGAGGTGCACAAGGAGGTTATTAGTGGAGGATAGAGCTTGTGCATTTTTTTTTATTTTGTGAATTTTTTCTTGGGATTAAGGTAACCTATATGCTCTACTAAAAGGTAAAAATCATATGATAGCATATTAGGGTTCTAACGTGCACATTTTATTTATTTTCCTAAACATGTTTAAGTACGTTGTAATTATTTTTCTACTTATGCTAGTGTGAAATTATATATCTTGAGCATGTAAATTGTTTATAATATTAAGTCTAAAAAATCATTTTATAATAGGTTTAATGATGTGGATTAATTATGCATGATGTATATGTGTAACATGATAAGGTGAGCATACATGGGCTTATTTTTGCATGATTATTATTATTTGCATGCCCTAATGGTGGAATAGTATTTTAGGTGTACCATGCTTATATTATTCCAACATGTATACCTAACATGAATTATATGATGTTAAGTGTAAACACGTGTGAATTATGATATGATAGAATGCATGTTAGGGTTTAATATGATTATTCATGTATAGGGTCAACATAGTCATTTTTCATGTCTTGGAATTTACCTTCATGATAAAAATATCTCGATTTATCATATAGAGCATTTTCATGACATGTTATTAATTAAAATAAGGTTTAGCATTAAAATGGATATTATTGTGATAATTTGGTTCCAAGGACATTTTGGTCATTTATGACTTAATACGTCTAAATGTGAATAATTGGGTATAAGGTGACCTTAATAGATTATTAAATTGACCTTAGTTTTAACTTTGACTTTGGTTTGACCATTGACTTTAGGGTTGAGTTGAATCATTAAAGTTAAAGGAAAGGAGGTTAAGTATGGAATTGAAAATTACTATGTACTATGTGATGTTGTGAGTGTAACACCCGCAAAATTTACTATTAAAAATTTTCATTTTTAAAAGTTACAAACGGAATCTAAGATAGTAAATTTTGGGGTGTTACCTATGGATGGTAATTGGTCTCGGACCCGACCCAGATCCACTAGATCCGCCTTATTTTTAGCGGGTCTGGGTCGAGTCTAGGTCTATATATATCTTAATGGGTCTGGATCTGGGTCCAATAGTTCTAGACCCATACCTAACCCGGACCTCACCCGCCAGACCCGTTTAATATATATATGTGTGTGTTTATATATATATATATATATACATATATAAATACATACTAATATTATGTTTTTCATTATTATCATAATCTTATTTGAGCTCCTTATTCAATTTTTTAATTTATTTTTATATATTTACTTTATAAGCAATTTGTACAATATGGTATTCTAAAAGCATTAAAATACTATTTAAAAAGTTAACGTAACTATTTTAATATATTTATTTTTTCACATGGAGGAATTTTTTAACAAAAAATAAATATTAAGATATATAAAATATAAATATATTTGTATTCACATAGATTATTAATTATTTTAAAAAAAAATAGCCAGACCCATTTAGGACCCGTTTACCCACTAGACCTGGTGGATCTGGCTCTAGGTCTGAACTTTTAAGACTTGACGGGTCTAGGTCTAGGTAATATAAACGAGTCTATGTCTGGATATGGCTGGACCCTACCCAGACTCGACCAATTGCCATCCCTAGTGCTACTACCACACTTAGTACCAGACCAATTTACTCTACTGTATAGATACCAAGTGCTAAGGCTAAAATATTACTTTACTTAAATTTCAAGAATGTAATTATAAAATAGAGTAACACATAGTTAGAAAAGCTAACTCACCTTTCAAAGAAAACCCACTATTTGTGGTTACAAAAAGAATGTCAGTGGAAAATAAATACAGAAGATCATAAAGAAAATTATGGAAAACTCTCAGTTCAAAACACTAGTTAGAAGCTCGGATAACCTTACTCTCTTAGTTCCAATGAATAATCTTGAAATGAGTATGTGAGCTAACCTATAAAGGTATAGCCCCAAGGCAAAATTCTCCTAGCCACTATTATCACTGGTGGACTAATAACAAGGTACAACCGGTCCTGACCCACGTGGTGTTCCACTGTTAGTAATGAGTGTCTTCTTATAGGTTATTATTGTCTAAGGGTTTTATTACTTGAGTTTGGGACCCCACTATTCTCATCGGTGGACCAGTAGATAAGGTATAACCTTAGGGCAACATGCTTCATGCCATTATTCTCACCAATGGACCGGTTAACAAGGTATAACCAGCCCTGACTCAAGTGATCTTCCACTTTAAGTTATTAGTGTCTTCCTAAAGTTATTATCATTCGATAATTTTAGTTACTTGAGTGTGAGACCCCACTATTATCACCGATGAACCTATAAATACAATGCAAACCAAGGGCAATACACTCCTAGCCACTAATCTCACCGATGGATCGTTAAATAAGGTACAACCAGCCCTGAATCAAATGATCTTCCACTTTAAGTGATTAGCGTCTTACTAGTATATTATTTGTTTCAGATACCACACATAGCCATGCTATGACTCCAGTCTTACTACCACCCGACCCTACCCTATCCTCTTAGAAACCTTATTTTCCTAAGCCCGGTACATCCTTACCCCCTAATGATCCTTTGAGTCCCTAATTTATCCAACAACCTGAACCTGTCATTAGAAACCCCTCTATTCATGAGTCATAGCCACATTCCTCCATTTTTCACATATGATAACAATTTACCTCTAGAGTTACTCCTTAAACCCCTAGTTTTTCCTAGTTGGCCTAATCCATTCTCTACTACTTATTTAACCCAAATTTTCCACAACCAAGAATATATTACTAGGATTATCCATCCCCTAAATTTTTGTAGACTAACTCCCCCATTTTGCATATATAATTCTAACCTTCCAAAACAGGCCTCTCTCGAAACCCTAATTCCACCCTTTCAATAACCTCTCATCCCTTAGCACTCCATGGACTCTCCAAATGTGCAAATCTACTCAACCATGTCATCATTAACCCCTATATCCACTCTTAGCAACCAACCCCTACTCTTCTCACCCATGGTCATAGCTTCCTTTGGGTTTGACTCACCCCTTGCATGTTTATTAAAATAATCACCCTAGTACTTGCAAAATTACAAAAATATCCCTATGCCATATAATATTGATAACCCTATTGAACTAGATGATACTAAGATAATAAACCCCTATTTTCATATCCAACACCAATTAATACTTATCATGCATGTTTATTATACTACTCACCATAATGCATGTAAATTGACCAAAATGCCCCTAGAACATAATGATTTCATATTCATGCTCACACATAAATTGCTAATACCACAAAGCCATATTTTCACAATTAGCACCAATCATTAATTATCATGCATATTTATTAGGATAACCACCATTGTAGCTTAAAAATTACCAAAATGCCCCCAGTTCATATAATATCAACTTGTATGCCTAAACATGCGTTACTAATACTACAAAATCCTAGTTTCATACCACCAATTATTACTTAGAACGCACATTTATTAGGATAACCACCAATTCACCTTCAAAATTACCAAAATATCCCGAGGCCATATAATATCAACATTTATGCCCACACATATATCACTAACACCAAAAAATTCTATTTTCATACTTAACCTTATATAACACTTATCCTACACATTTATTGGAATGATCACCATCATACTGTAAAAATTACTAAAATACTCCTAGACCCTAAAATATTGATATACATGTTAAATCATGTGTTTATGATACACCAAACTCCTACCTCCATCCCTAGCAATATTTATAACATATTAGGCATCCCAATTACCGTTAAATGTCATGATGTGTCTAAATGACCAAATTTCCCCTAGGGCTCATGGTAGTAATATTCTCACTACAAGTGTCCATTCATACTTAACCTAACATTTTATATACACATAACAAGTGTTCTTTCTCAATTTTTCAAGATAACATTAATAATCATGGAATTATTTATAACACATCATATCTACATAAATCACATGCCAAAAACCCCAATGTGCTAATATATGATGATCTAAAATTTTTAGTGGGGTATAAAGGTTACCTGATTTCTAACAAAAACTAAACTTTACCGGTAACCAGCTAAGAATTCTTAGGTTTTGCTTCATAAAATTTTATACCTAAAATAATATCACAAATACCATATTAATATTAGATAAATTAAATAATGATTTTTATTAAAAATATTTATTAAATATAGAATTACCAAACTACCCTTATACCTTAATTATCATCCAAAACATATAAATATACACTGCATAACTCACACTACATATGCAATGTGAGCCATGCAAAATTGGAAACAAAATGGAAGGGGTAGAAAGAGGGATCAAGTAAGGGTTAGTGGGGGTGTGGCTTTGGTTGTTGGGTGTAGGAGGTGAGGGAGGAGGTGGCTGGTGGTTGGAGGGTGTGGTGTAGGTGGCTCAAGGGTGGCAGATGCAGCGACGCATGCTTTAGGGAGGAAGGTACCGAGAAGGGGAAGAATAAGGAGAAATGGAGAAGAAGAGGAAGAGAATGGGGATAGAAGGTATAGGTGGTGTGGGTGGCTATAGGTGATGGTGTGGGAGGTGGGTGGCTGGTGGCAAGCAGTTGGGAGAAGTTGCGGTGGTGGAGGAAAAGGAGGAGGAGAGGTGGTTGAAGGGTGGACGGTGTAGGGTGGGGTGTCAAAGGGAAGTGAAGGAGAGTAGGCAAGGCTGCAAAGGAGGTTGGGGTGCTGGCTGGAGATCATGTAGGGAGGATATGACAAAGGAGTTAGCGGCAATTGTAACAAAAGAGGGGTTGTTGCAGGGAGAATAGGCAAAGTAGGGGGAATCGGTAGGAACTTCCATAGGGAGAAAGAAGGAGAGGCTGAGAAGCATAGGAGGATGATAAAAGAAGGGTGGAAGGAAGGAAAGAGAGGGGTGGTGGCTGATGACGAAGGCTGGTTTGGTGGTGGAAGCCTCGGTGGTGGCTAATGGTGGTTGTACACAAAGGAATAAGGAAAATAAAGGGGTCGAGATAAGGGATAAATGAGAAGATAGGGTCAAGGAGAGAGCATGGCACAAGGGAGATGAGTGAAAGGGAAAAAGAGAAGAAGAGGAGAAGGAGGAGGATAGGGGGTGTTCGATGTGCAGGGAGGTTGTAGGTAGGGTAGGGCAATGTGGTAAAGGGAAAAATGGCAGGGAAGATGGGCACTTGTGGAGGGGACCAAGGGGTTGTAGGTCTAAAACAGGAAAGAAAAGGACAGGTAGGGTGGTGGTGTAAGGCGTTCGGTCGGGTAAAGGGGGAGGTGCAACAAGAGTGTAGGGGGTGCAAGAGAAGGATGAGATATATGAAGGGGTGTCAGGGGCTGTTTGGTACGGGGTAGAGACTGGGAAGAAGGAAAGAGAGGAGAGATGGATCATGCGAAGAGAAAAGAAAAAATAAAGAAGCGGGTTGGCCGGTGTGGGAGAAAAAGGAGGAAGAAGGAAGAAGGGGATGTGGGCCACACACGGGAGGGGATGAGAAGAGGAAAAGTTGGGCTAGCCTGGGGGAAAAGAATGAAAGAAATAGGGAATCTTGGGCTGGCCCGAGGAAGAAAGAAAAGAGAGAAAAGGAGGGTGGTCCGAGCTGAGCTGAAGGAAGAAGGAAAAAGGAAAGAAAAGAAAGAAAATGGAAAAGAAATAAATGGAAGAAAAGGAAAAATGAGAAAGAAAAAGAATAAAAAGAAAAGAAAAATATATTTAGGGTTAGGATTAGAATTTAGATTAAAATCAGGCTATTAGGAAGATATTAAATCAATTTACCCAAAAAAATTAGGGTATTAATTTAAGAAAATAATTTTGGTAAAATTATGGGTTTAGGGTTTATTTAAAATAAAAGATTAAGGAAAAATGAAAAAAATAAGTATGTTAATTTATTAAATAATTTATCTATTTTTGTAGGTTAAGGTTCATAAAAGTAATTAAATTAAAATTTAAAGATTATTTTTTTCCAGATAAAAGGTTAAACACTTAAAATTTAGGTTATAAAAATTTAGGGTGTTACAATGAGCACCAAATAAATCATTAATATTTAAAGTAAAAGATCTTGAGATTGGGAATTGTTTACTTTCTAGTGTTAGATACCCTAGAGATGAGGTAAGAGTCCTTATTTGGTTTGGTTTCGCTAGAGAACTTTAATGCTCCAGTAAGGCTCTAGTTGACTCTATAGGTAACCTGTAGACCTTATAATGTAACACCTTAAAATTTACTTTTGAAAAAATTTGTTTTAGTAGAAGCATAATATCAACATAAATGGGCGTTATTATCATAATCAACATAAGTCTAGCTTACTGTACCATCCTTACACCGATTACAAGGCAAAATGGTTAAGACTTAAAACATGATTAAAAAAAAAAGAGAATAAGAGAACTTTCATAAACTTAGATAAGAGTTTGGATGTTAACTCCCACTACAATATCAAAATACATCAAAAGAGATCCCATAAAACTAAGAGTCTAAAAATGTCTCCGAACACAAGAAAATAATAGGATAACATGATTCTATGCCCAACCCTAATATATAAGAATCACTCCTCCACAAGTAAATCATCATAAGTAGCAAGTTCATTGAATGGGTCCTTATTGACCTCTCCAAAAACACTTAGGCCCTCTACTTGTGGGAATGAGAATCATCCATGAGAAGGATGACTAGTACGCTACATATTTAGTAAGGTGACAATAGAGATCAGAAAGGGTAAAAATATATATATGATCACATAAATAGCTCATCAAGTGAAAAGATTAAACATAATAAGATGTAAGAAAATAAGAGAATCTAGATTTTCATCATTAGATAATATTTCCAACCATTTCTTATTTATGTCAATCTTAGAATCCCACTATTCTTAATCTAGTGAAACAGATTAAAAACACCTCCTAAGACAAAACGTGCTTGGCTACTATTATTAAGCCGATGGAACAGACTTTACACCTTCCAAGGTAAAACACTCTTGGATACTATTCTTAAACTGATAGAATAGTCTAAAGAACCTCTCAAGGAAACATATGCCTAGCTACTATTATTGAGCAGGTGGAACGGACTCTACACCTTGGTCTTGACTTACGTAATTTTTCACCTTAAGTGATAATGCCTTATTCACTTTTATTTATCTTAAGTCCATAATGAAGGCATATGTATAGATATGAAATGCACAAAATCCTGATTAAAATAATTATCCAAAATACATAAAAAAAGAACTACATGAAGATCAAAACATTTTCTAAGGAAAATGGTCACATTTCCCCTAAGGAACCCTAGTTTTACATTATAAGCATAAACCCTTCCATACTACTCATTTATAAACAAATTTTTGCACAAATTAATATTATTAACATATCCAAAAATCAAGGTGTGACTCTAGCGTCTTACATATGCAATAACATCCCTATCTCTAGAGTTACTATACACAACCCCTGCGAAATCCTAATTTTACAAGTTATGTATAAATATTTCCATCAGACTCATAATAAAAGCAAATTGAATAAAAATTACTAAAATAAAAATATTCACAGCGTATTCTAAAATTAGGGTCTAAATCTAACGTCTTACACATGCGATAATAACACCATCTCTAGGGTTACTATTACCAATTTAAGAATTTTTTTTATTTTATTAGACTTAGGCCATTCACAATTACTTCAACCATTCTATATAATATACTTAGAGTATTTTAAACTATTTCACACATTTAAATACCAAAATTTCCATAGTTAACCCATATTGTCCAAAATATCCTTAAGGATGCCAAAATGCTCATCTTTTCCACAAAATCCTATAAGTACGGTATCATTATTTTCTAACCCTTAATTTATTACACCACCATACATCTTAACCATAATCATTTTCCACTTACCATACTTTATCACCCCACATTACAAAACCATATATAATACTAATTTAATTAGGGTTTTCATGACTTATAGTAACAATATAGTATAATCACATGTTTTTTTCATTTACTCACTTTCATATGATACCACATTATCACATCATAAAATAAAAAACATAAAATTATAAACATAACCATAACAATCTGATAATAAAAACAATATCATATATAAATTCAAAAGAAAACCCAAACTACGACTTATATCCTTACCAAAAATGTCTCCAATCTCTAAGTACGAATAAACCTAACCTACCTCTTCTGAGACCTCTAAACAAATCACCTAAGAAACAAGAATAATATATAATTATAACTTAATAACACAAAAAAGGATAGCTTGAGGCACATGAGGGTGAATATGGAGAAAAATTGAAGCAAACTAAGTTGTGTAAGTGTCGTATGGGCTACAATAGAACTTGGTGCAATAATGGGGGGTTGTAACATAAAGACTTATCGTATAAAAGGGGGTGCATCAACACTTGTAACACCCTAAGTCGATACAACTATGTGGGGGATACTCTAAATTTCTTTGGGACTGATCGGTTGGCCCCACAGATCAACACGAGTCCTTTCAACATGTTTTTTCCTCATTCACGCACTTCCTAAATTTTTTTTAGAAAATTTCTAAAACTTCCCAAGAGAGTCACCCATCCTAAGAATTGCTCCATGGCCAACATGCTTAACTATAGAGTTATCATGAAATGATTATATACCATATTAATATAAGTAGTTATTTCAATCATTATAACACTCCCCTCAATTTGGGAGTATTACATTTAACCCCACTCAAAGAACGCAACATCCTCGTTGCATCTCAACCACTAATAATCTCAATACAGTTTATCTCAATAATCATCCTATTAGGCAGCTGACTGGCTCATCCCAGTTCAGCTAGTGGTCATGATTTTGCTCTCATACCATTTATAATACCTCGAGTTAATATGACCACACGGTGGCTACCCTAGAGTGCTTTTAGATTGGTTGATTGACCCTACAGATCAACATAAGTCTTTGCATTGCACTTTATCCTCACTCACACACTTCCCAAGAAATTTAAAAAAAAAATAAAACATCCTAGGAGAGTTTTCCATCCTAAAAAGTACTCCACAACCAGTGTGCTTAACTGTGGAGTTCTTAGAACGCAATCACCAAAATAATGGTATACCATGTTGATATAATTAGTCATTTCCATCCTTATAACACTCCCCTCCATTTGGGGGTATCATAAAACTCCTTCCCACAACCAAGGGGGTGTAATGACACTCATTTCCATAGCTTGGGGAATGGCAATGACACTCCTTGCTAAAACTAGGCTAAGGTAGGTAAGTGGTAGAATATTACATTAGATGGTGTTGTTTCTTGAGGTGGTGTTGCGAGATTTGGTGCTAATTTTAGGAGGGAGTTTACATGGGGAAGTGGAGTAGCTAGGATGGTGATGGCATGAGGGAATGGCATGACCAATAGTGGTGGCGTGAGGGAAAAATTTGTGGGGCTTTGATAGGTAAAAATGGTGATAATTGATGGACAAGGAACATGTTATTTGAGGGAAAGAAGAGAGAGCCTTAGGAGAGGTTGGTGAGATATTAAATGAGGTGAGGATAGAGAGATATAGGAGGGGTATATATGGAGAACTTGTGGTGCAAATGGTTGATAATTGATAGAGAATGTAATATAGGGGTTATGGGTGCATTCACAATTGGGGAAATTTTAGGAGTATAATTTTCAGCAAAACACATCTCTTGAGATTTGGGTGGTGATGGTGGTGCTTATGAGGGTAGGATAGGTAGGTTTAGGTTGTAATCTTGGCAAAAGGAATTTGGTTGGGAGAGAAGAGAATCATGCGGTGAAAGAAGGAAGAAGAAGAAAAAGGAAGTTGAGAAGGAAAAGAAGAAAAAGGGAAAAGAAAAGGAGAAGGAAAGAAAGAAAATAAGTTTAGGGTTAGGATTATAAGTAAGTCAAAATTTTAGATTAGAAAATTTAGGTAAGTTTAAAATAAAAATCATCAAAGGTTAGGTTCAGGTTAAAATAGTAATGACCTGCAATAAAGGTTAAGATTAAATTTAGATTTAGGATTATGGAATTAAAGTAAGGTAAACATATCATTTTTCTGATATTAGGATTAGGTTAAGATGTTGATTACTCAAGATTAGGGTTAACTAAATTTTGGGATATTATATATATAGGGTATTAATACTCTAGAATTATGTGACCTAGGTTGGAGGGTACTATACTGCCATTAGTGTGCCACTATGATTAATGTATTTTATATGAATTTGAGTTATATAGTTGAAAGGATACTATGCTATCTTTGTGTGTTGGTATGACCGATGTACTTTATATGTCTCTAATTTGTCTCTTGTATCCCCTCGAGTAACTAAAATAGAAGTAAATATTTATTGATTATTGATGGGTTTTGAGTGTTGGTACGATAGGTATATTTGTGCACTACCTTTGGTTATATTGATTTGGATTATGAAAGCTATGATTTGTATTAAGACATTAATAATTGAAGTGGAATAATTTGTGAGTTAGGTCTAGTTGTACTTATTATCGTTCCACTTAATATAATAGTTGTCAGGAGTGTTATGCCTTAGGATTATACTTATTACCATCTCACTAGATAGAATAGTGATCAAGAGCATTCTACATTAGATTTGTACTTATTACCGTTTTAGTGGGTAGAATAGTATCCATTAGTGTTATACCTTGGGGTTGTGCTTGTTATCATTCCACTAGATAGAATTATGGTTATAAGCATTATACTCTAGGGTTATACTTGTTACCGATCCACCAGATATAATAGTGGTTGCTAGTAGCATATTGCCATAGAAGGGTTGTTGTATTGATATGTTTCCACTGGTTATAAATAGTGGGGGTTCTTGATCTCAACATGACAAAGTAATTGGAATGCTTGTAATCACTTAAAAAAATTATGCGGTCAAGAGTAATAATATGTTGAGAATGTGGTCTTAATGATGGTTATGATATGACATGGTTATTATTCTCGCTATCACACATGTTATTTGTTGAGTTTATGCCATGTTTTCCCTCTTATGATATATTTTATGCACTCTATGTGACATTTACATGATCAGTATTATATAGTGGTTTGCTCATTACTGTTGTGTTGTTGGGTTCCCATTTTATGGTCACATACCTATTCAATGGAAAAATGTATCTTTGTAGGAATATTTTGATGGTACTCGTTGATTCAAAGATTTCATTGCATTTCTTGCGATGAGTATTAATCGGGTTTAATCTAGAGTATTATTATCCAAAATATCTCTCTCTCTCTCTGGAATTTTATGTTGTCCATTTTGTATCTTATATCGTTGTAGGATCAAGTGATTTTTACACCTAATCCCTATTTATAAAGTTACTTTTATCTTATACTTTTCATAGATGGGGTATAGGGAGTGCCTCTTATATGTTAGATACAGTGTAACACTCTTGTATTTCATGTTTTAGCATCCACAAATTAACTATTTTAAACAAAGTTTTTAAGTGTAAAAAATGGGGGTGTTACAACTTTACACTGCCATATCTCACACAATAAATTTTATGTCCATTAGTTATGATGAATTTTTAGATTATCCACTTTGCATATCTTTATTTGCTTGGTTGTAGATGCCATAGAATCTTTCACTATTTTTTGAAGCCTTAGTTTAGTGTCTCTTGCACTAAATCATGTTTTGTGGATGATTATTCATTATAGCATGTAGTGATTTACTACATAGCGTTGCATAACTTTGATTCTTTCTGATGAAAATGTCATTCACCATATTAATCCAAGATTCAATTAATAGATTACTTTTCTATTTCGTCTAAGAGAAGTTTGCGCTTCCTTTTTTTTTCTTGGGTGATTTTCTTCCCCAATGAATTTCAATATGGATCTCACCATCACCATCATTAACACATTTGGTTAAATATAGAATTTAGGATTCATAGACATTTATGAGCTTCTCTAAGGATTCTAATCCCATCTAATTAAAACCTTGGTCCACAAGCTAAAATTGGGGTTGGGAAAGTGGAAAAGTTTGTTGTTCAGTTTGATGTTGGGATAACTATGGTATGTTATAACTAATATCAAACTAAAACAAATGTTGAGCTTATTGTTAGGGGAGGTATGGCTTGTTTAAATTAAACGCAAATTGTGAGAAATGTTGAGCTTGATAGGAAAAGTTTAGCGTGTTGGAATTTAACTAAGGGGCTGACATATGTTGAGCTTGTTGTCAAAGATTTAGTGTGTTAGGGTTGAACTGAGAAAATGAGTAATTTAGAAAATATGAATCCTAAATTTGGGGAGATGATTAATTGGGGTACTTGACCTTATTTGAAAATTACCCCAATATTCCATACAAAATGGTATGCCAAGTAAAATTTGAAAGTGGTTGCTCAGTGGTGGACTTAGTTGGGGTTGAGGTTGTTGTGCTCTCTTTGACGTTTTATTTTTACCTTTGAATTTTCTCTTTTTTAATTCCATTTTTAGGGTGATAACAATAAACAAATAATAATAATAATAATAATTATTATTATTGTATTCTATGGAAGCTAATTTTAACAAAAAGCACTAGTAAAAACTATAGTAATACAAGATACTTAACCCTCCTAACAATAATTAAATTTACTAACTTTAAAGGTAATAACAAGTAAAACCAACAACAATAAAAATTAATAGTTATATCAAAGATAAAAATATTAGTAACAATAGTATTACTAATACTAACTAATAATATTTTGACTAATGACTCACAGAAATATTTTACCTAAAACAACACAAATAATATTTATGAAAATAATAACAATTTAATAAATAACAATAATAGAATTAATAATAAGGATAGACAATTAAGAGGTAGTGTTAGTAATAATTAATAGATGAAAAATTTATTAGAAAAATATATAATTTTGGGGGTATTTTTAAGAGAGAGATATAGTGATTAATGTGAAAAGAGAGGGAGAGAGAGAAACTAGAAAAATTCATTAAGAAAAACATAGAGATATCCTTTTTTATAAAATTAAGGTCTCTATTTATAGATTTTATTGTGTTCTTTTAAAAAAAATATAAAAAACCTAAAAATAAATATTTTGAGTTTAAAAATATTGGTTTAACTATGCAACGACACATGCCATATGCGTTGGCCTTTCATTTTTCCCTTTCTCCTTCGCTGAGCCCCACTCTCTTTTTTGCCTTCATAGTTTCTCCCCTTGGTGATTTGAAAAAAAAAATTGTGGAGCACCTTGAAGTTCTACATTTTTTTTCCATTATGGGAAGCACAAGTAGATACAAAAAATATTAGGCATGTTTAATCACTTAAATAAAAAATTTCTAACCTTTAAAATTTGTTCTCCAAAATTTGCTTCCAAAAACTTTCTATAAATTATAAAACCTCATTTTTTTTTGCATTCGACTAATGCACACTTCTTCTAACTATAAACTTACTAGGTTGTTCACTTTGATTTTATAACTTCATTAGTAATCAACATTCATCTCACATTATTTATTTTTAAATAATGATAATTATGACAAAGCTTTTTTTTTTTCCGTTTCAACAAAGACTTGAGTGTGTTCTCATGAAACAAATATGCCACTGATTTATGTTCCAAGTAAGATCAACCAATAAAAAGCAACATAGCTACTTTTGAGTGAACTTTTAGAAAGTCCATTATTTGGTAATATAGCTAAAGCATATGCACTTGAATGTTATTTCATGATAGCCAAGTATATATTTTTATTATTATTCAATTAATCTAGTATACCTTTAATCAATAAATTACTTAAACTAACTGAAGAATCACCATTTTATAGAGTTTGTGCGCATAACATATACTTACAGATCCAAACTCATAGAAGGAAACATATATTACATCAAAAAATTCATCATTGTTAACAACTAGATGATGCTCAAAACAACTACATTACAATACTTGATATATTTCAATAGCAATACACATATATTTGAGAGGAAAAAAAAACTTCCCATTACATATATTCAAGTTTATTTGACTTACTAAGCTACTCGAAATGGATAGCAACATTCTCATAGGTTATAGTTTTACAAAGTTAATTGCATGGCATTACATCCTTATCAATTTTAATATTCCTAGCAATTAATCTTTTATATGTAATTGACAAAGTTGTGGTTTTACAAGCCATTCAAAAAAGGAAAATAAGTGGTTAAGTGATAAACCAATTTGATTTTGTGCTAGAAGATATGAAGTAAAACTTTCTATATATTCACTACATACATATTTCACATATTTTCTAACAAGTACTAATTTTAATAAATTTATCACAATCAAAACATGATCTAATGTGCACTCTGGAGAGATTATATAAATGAGCTAAGCAAACATGTAACAAAGTCAACTCATCAAGTACTTATAGTTATTCTACATTTCTAAATAGCTAATATCCTGTTTGAAACTACTGATCAAAAGTAGTTATTAAAAATAATTGCTTATTTTAAAAACTTTTTAGACTAAATAATTTATAAAATAAGTAATTATTTTGGATAATTACTTTTTATAAGTTAATCCATACATATGCTAAGTCGTCTAGAATTAAAATTCAAAACATACTTATGTAGTGAATTACAACAAAAACTTAAAATTCAGCAATTTTACACAACACTTGTAGGTCAAATTATGCCATCCAACATTTAACATGACAAATCTCATCATTGAATTAGAAATAGAAGACTTCATCAAAGAGCATACATCTTCCTCTTTTGGTATTTCTATCCAATCACATAGCACCTCTATTTTTCCTACTAATTATTTATTTATTTTTAATTAAAAGTTTTCAAAGCAAAAAACCAAAATAGGAGATTTTATCACCAAATCCATCATGAACAGAGGTGTGGTTGTTCACTTAACCCCATGGCAAATGCAAAGCTAAAGTTCCAAACTCATCAAACTATGAAAAACCTTATAGCTATACAACCCAAAAATATAGCTAAAAAATATTGATGGAAATACTAAATAGTTTAAATATCCGACAAAAAAAATATACAAAAGTCCATCAAAAGAAGATCCCAACATCATATAACCTTACTCTCACAACCCAAAAGCTTTTTAAAGAAAGGTTGCGTACTAGCCATCATCACAAACTAGCATAGAGTGATCTACCCTTTGACGTAAGTCACTGACATCATCACAATATTCAATTCTAGTACTAGCATTGATGAAGGTCGCACTAAGTAAATCAGAGCCACTTTATCATGAAAATCTCATATCACACATATATATTATACATACATATCATTCTTGAAATAGGCATAAATGAACATACATGCGATACAACCAATAGTGAAGCAAATCACATATTATTATTGAATATAAGTTATAATAACTAAGACTCGGCCAACAATCCATTTTTTAAAAACAAATCTGACTATTATATTGCATTAAGGTAATCACATAATTCTATTTATTATGGTTTGGATCAATGAGTTACATTGTCCCTTCACGATCTCTCAATCCTAATGGAATCCCTCCAAATAACCAACAAAGGACATAAAATATAGTCCAAACCAAGTAATCGTCAATGGACATAAATTCTTTCCAAATACAAGTAACCAACAACCTAGATAATAAGGTCCTTGAGTGTACATACTCTCTACTAGGGTTTGAATAAGCCTACAGGGTAGAAAAGACACTAAAACCTCTTGGGCACTATCTGAAGGTAAATAATAATATAGTATAGATGGTTGGGCCGACTAATACTTGGTAGCTAATCATGACCATATAATCTAGACCTACCATAGAGCTCATTTATTATTTGATTGATTAGTATTTTTTTTTATCAGGTGATAACATCAAATACTAGAAGACCACATCACTATCCATATAAAAACTTATCAACCAATTATGCATTTATTATCCATTGAACCGCATATAAACTATATGATCATATAAGTTCAATAAGCCAATGGGCCATGAGAGGTCAAACAAATGATCACACCGACCATAATGATACCATGAGTTCCAATATAAGGCATTCAACCACAATTCCATTCATATTTAACCAAGTTAGGCTTTGATCCATTATCATTGTAACACGATTTTTATAACCTATATTTTTTTAAATGCATAACTAACTTAAATATGTATGTTTTACCATTGTATCTTATATGTAACAATTCAATTTTAATAAATTAGAAAATTTTGTTTTTAAATTATAGAAGTTAATTCCAGTTTACAGATGTTATTTATCGAAGTCTGAATTCTTTATAATTTTTTATATGAGATGTAATGCAAAAGTCTCAAATACAAATATAATTTAAAAAAAATGATAGAAAAATAATTGTTTCGGTCTAAATAACCACCTACCCGAATAACCGATCAAACCAGCGAAAGCGCTGATGTGACCATTAACTAGGGAATCTATAGTAAGACCGGCTTTTAAAACGACGAGTCGGGCATCGTCGAAGGACAACACAGAGCACCGAGTTACCAACACCGCATCGCAGATTTTGACGACGAAAAAATGGGTTTTGGATCGCTGAAAAATTTAGTGAGACCTCTCTCCAGAGCCCTTACTAACCGCACTGCCCCCAGCTGCGCCATCATCGCCGCCCCTCTCCCTGCTTTTCCCACAGGGTCGTCTAAATTTTCCAACGTTTTATCGCCAGGAAAGCCCTTTTCGCGACTCATATTCCGCTCTATCCACGTGGAATCACTCTCCTCTTTAGCTCCTAGACCTTTTGATCTATTAACTGATACTCGATTCCCCAAGCGCCGGCCTTCTGATAAGTCCCGCCGCAAGCGTGCCAGCCTCCGGCCACCAGGCATGACATTTTCTCGCGTTCTTGATTCAGGCTACTTTTGCTTATTTATTTATTCCTTTCTTTTTTGCTCTTTTTTTTTTTTGGTGTCTCTGGTAGATTTTTAGTGAATCTTTGGATACATTTGAACTTTATTGTGCTTAAGTCAGGATCTATTTTGAGTCTGAAATCTGTGCGTTATTGTTTGTTGTTGTTTCTTTGGCTCGATATGCAGGGCCTTATGCATGGGTTAAGCATGCACCCGGGGAGCCTATAGCTCCTAGTCAGCCAAATAAAGGAAGTGTGAAGCTAAGAAATGAAAAGAAACGTCGAAGGCAGCGTCGTCAATTTATTTTGGTGCGTTGATTCTATTTTATCCCTCTCCAATTCGTTCAATATGCAATTGAGGGTGACATTTTGTTAATTGAGTGGTTAGTGGCTTCAGCCGCCTAAATGACCGAAGTTTTATTTTGTAGAACCAATTTCTTCTAGGCGTATTTATGATCTTTAAATCCATGATTTTGAGATATATTGTGCAGCCGTTCTTATATTATGGTTAAATGCAATAAGCGTAGCCAAGTCGGTAGAAGAATTTGAACTGCCAAAAACGTTGCGGCTCGTTCATGTGAAGTTTGTATTCTAGTGTTTGTTTTAAGTACTAGTTTTGTTATTATATGGTTTTGAGTGATCTTCTACGCATGCTGTTGGCAAGATTGCTGTGTTGGTAGCAAAAGCTTACTGCAATAAGGATGTTCCTGGAAGATTGTGGATGCCTCCAATACTATCTAGAGATGAGTATTTGTTATATCCACTTAAATATATTGCTGACTGGAGAAGATCAAGTTGCTGTTTAGTCCATCATAGGATTTTCACTTCTCTGCTACTTCACTTTATCTATCTTGTGTTTTATGCAGAATTAGAGTTTGTACAGCTCTAGTTGTAGACCAAAAAACCATCGTCTTCCAAAAGGCTGGAAGCTAATAAACAAAGCAAATGAGTTTTTTTTTTTTTGGAAAACCAACAAATTAAATGGATTATAAACAGTATAACACAACTATAGCATGATATTTGGTCGTATAATTCAGTTGGGTCTCTTCCTCCATGTACAAGGGAATTCCCAATAAGACCAAGAGTAAAGGGGCATTCTTGCTTGACAGGACCTTTAGTGGATCAATCACTTCAGGCTCGTTGAGCACGTAAATCAACTTCCTTTGAAGATACATGACATGAGTTCAGGTCCCAGGATTGTGTATGGCATTGAGATGAGTCCCATCTTGTTCTTCTTGGAAAAGTATTATACCTGAATAGGGATGGCCTAGAAATCAGAAAATTGTGCGGCCATGGAAAAGATTATTGATGTAAACATGGGGAAATTTGGTTGCAAGTTGAGGGTAAATTGATTCAGCAAGGTTTCAACTCCCTAACATAATCCGGATCCCTTAATCATGATTTTCTTTCCCTGTTGGTGAAAGTAGTCTCCTGAGTGTTCATGAAATGAACATAGAGGTCAAAGCCCTTAGCCTTGCTAGATTGGATGGAAACATTGGTTTCCTACATAAACTAATGTAGCTTTGTACATGATTTGTGATGTGAATTCAATCAGCTTCTCATTATTTAAATAGGAAAAAAGAAAAGTGACGAATCATGCCCTTGCGGAAAAAGACCACTAAACGAAATAACCTTTGAGAATGAATGCTGAATGCCATGCCATGGAAAAAATTTATTTTAGGCGTTTTGTTATCTCTGCCTCTTGTTATTTCACTAGTTGCGCAAAGAGACATAATGGAGATGATATTATGTAGCATATCAATTACATACGGTATTAAGTTGACACCCAATATGAGTTCCAACTTTGATAGTGTTTGATGACTCAATGAGAACGTATTGTACTAGCGTGTATGCTAATGAAGGACTTTTCTCAAAAGATCCACATAGAATACCACATGCGGGCATTTGAATGTGGGACCTTTAGGCAACCGGACTCCTTTTTGTAAACACTATAGATTAACACCTCTTTGGTACTGTAACATCCCCAATTTTTAAACTAGAAAATTTCATTTTTAAGATAATGCGGAAGGTTTGAAAAACAAAATCGGAGAATGTTATAGCCACATCAACTATGAGAGAGGTGTGATCATCACCTAGTCTATGCTTGATGTAAGGCAAAATAGATAAAACAAACGAAAAGATGCATGCTCATCATATTAATACAGTAGTATAAGATAAATAATGCGAGAACAATAATATAGATGGAAAGAGTATGGTAGTTTACAAAGCCAAATATAGGAACTTGAGCAAGAGTTTAAATAACTAGAAGAACAAAAACTTTCCAACACAGTGAGCAAAACATCTCTAACCGGTGAGTCTAACACTTAAACATAAACATAAATATCCAGCCCCAAGCCATGGCTCGCTAATGGCTCGCGTCATCACCCTCAGTCTATTCTAACTGAGAATCATACCCTTGCAAATCGTCTTCTATCCCCTACACCAAAAGTCGGATCATCATAGTGATCATACAAATGCAGTATCAGTATGGAAAAGTATTAGTAAAACGTACTACCTAAAATATGGTAAAGCTCATGAAATACATTGAAGTCACATGGTAGCACAATGATAAGCACACCAATAAAAGTTAACATTTAGTCTCATGGTAGCAATACGACAAGATATGTTTTCATGGAAATCACGGAAGTAGAACAATATGGTAAATGCGTCACAATCTATACAATATAAATCATATTAGAACTCTCCCTTTAGTAATCACATAGTTTCTAGTTAATAAGATTAGTTCATTCGACCACATCTAGTTCTCCATCATGAACAAAAGACATGGTAGCACAAATAATCACAGTGGGATACCACACCCATCACACGAGTTTATGATACATCGAAGGGGCTTTTCTTTGAGGATACCACACCCACCACACATCGAGTGTACCTACCGCCAGGGTTAAAGCAAATCGGGATACCACACCCACCACACGTGGTCGAAGTACACCAAGAGGGTTTGTACTGGGATACTTCACCTACTACACCTTGAATGCCTTCACTGCATACAATCAAATATCGGTACCGCAATTGCGTATCGGCCGCAATTTCGCGGTTTTCAGGTCAGCCGCGGCGCGAAATTCCGAAATTGCAGCCGATACAGAAAATCACACATTTATCGCCGCGATATCGGCGAAATTTCGGATATCGGCCGATATTTTATCAATATTGACCGATATTTACCGATATTGGCCGATATTCACCGATATTTGTTGTGTAAAATAATTAAAAATTCACGCCGCGATATAGAAAATATCATTCGCGACACCCCGATACCGCGACACCGCGACCGCAACCGCAATCGTGACTGTAACCGCGGTTTTATTGTATGTTTCACTGTGAGGGTTAAGAAGTTGGGATACCATATCTACTTAAGCAATGGACAATATGAAGTGCCAGGGGGGTTTGTACTAGGATGCCTCACCCACCCGTACTGGACACCAATGCCATACTAGCTTGCCACAGTATAATCCTATATCTCAAAGATATGCACATGCCTCTCTATTGACCGCAACTCGACAGAGAAGTAAATAGGTACTGAGTGAAAAATATAACCATAGGGTGACTAGCCCACTAACTTCCGGTTAGCTATCCTAAGAGTCGGAGAAAAATACTCAAACAAAATCTTATTCCATTATTATACATTTTCAAGTGATATTACAAATCGCAGATAAAATCTACAGATGATCAAATTGGGCGTTTCCAAGTGATAACACCAAACACATTACAAGGCATAAAAGCTACCAATTGGTGTTTAAAGATGACACCAAACTTAACTAATTAGACTCGCATATATCACCATCATGATTCTTATTAAATGTTGAAACCATCGCAATTTAAATATTGTAATTATAAGGAGGTATTAACACAAAAGACCTAAGAGAATAACAACAATTCATAACCGAACCAGGCAACATACAAACAGACCAATTGATCAATCCCTGGGACCAATCGACTGGCCTGGTCGTACCAAATCTGAGCCAAAACAACACCAGAGGACCATTTGACTGGTTAGTCTCATCGATCAACTTTTCATAGGAACCAGTTGATGAGTTTGGTCCAATCAATCGATAGGTCTAAACAAAGACCAGACAACTTTGTTCTGTAGGGTCACTAGTCGATGGGTTTGGCAAATCGATTGACTGTTCATAGAAACAAGTTGATGGGTTTGGTCCAACCAGTCGATGAGTTTGAGTAGATACCAAACCACTTTTAGTTGTAGGGTCACCAATTGATGGGTTTGGTAAACCGATTGATTGTTCATTGAAACTAGTCAACTAGTTTATCAAACCAATTAACTGATCTCATGACCAACCGATCCAAATTTCCAAACCATGTGACTGCTCGCACATAGTCAATGAGTTTGATGAACCAGCCGATTGGTCTGGGTAAATCATTACCCAGACTTGCGAAGCACACGACCAAAATTAACCTAACTTTAACATATTAATCCTAGCATGTTTTTATATCGTAAAACACATAAAAAGACATGCTACATACATAGAATCACATGAACACATAATAATGTAGGCATTTAAACGAATCATGCTCAAATGGCCAACTCATACATAATAATTAGAGAAACCCAAAATGTTAACTTTAGGAAGGAATTCTACCACGTGCTCAAATTCTAGAATACAGTTAGACCATGCTCACACAAACCATACCAAACACATAGAACCTCAATAAGCAACAGAACCCCATTCATGTTAAAGATAAGAATGTCTTACCTTTCTAGCACAAAAGCTCATACTTAATGGCTACTTAGCAGAATCTCAATTCCTAAGAGAATTAAAGTCCAAACCATTAAAATCACCTTTTAAAACTTCATTAGAAATAAAAGAAAAATCAGAATAAGAAGAAGAACACAAAACACAACCTTTTTTCAAAAGCAGGATGCCAAAGGAAAAGAATTGAAATCATTAACCATTCTCAAACCCTAATTCTTCCTTGCTTAAGGAAAACAAGGGAGAATTAAAATCAAGATTAGAGAAGAAAAAGGAGATAGTGCTGGACTAAAGAAGGGAGAAAATCAGAGCAAGTATCTATATTTTTTCAGTAAAGAAGAGAAAGGGAAAACATGAAGAATGCTCAGGATTTAGGAAATTTTCCTACCGAGAAAAGGAGGAAGTGCAAAAACAATTGGTGAGGAATGATAATGGATCAAGAATGAATAGCAATGTAAACGGGACGGGTTTGGGATAGGTATACTCATATCTGTATCCGTACTTGATAAGAAAATCCGTACCCGAATCCGAATCCGTACCAAAACGGGTATCAACTAACATATCCATATCTGTATCTATTGGATATTCGTTAGTTGACAGATTATCCTTTTATCAGTTAACGGATATTATATAGTAGATAAATCTATTACTCGACAAATAAACCTATTTAGAGTTAAGCCAAATAATAATTTTAATATTAATTTATACTATATTTATTTTAAAATTAAGGGTAAAAGGATAATTATATATCAGGTAAATAAGTACAGATGTGGATACGGGTATGGATATAAATATTCCGTACCCGTATCCTTACTCAAACCTGATAAGTAATTTTTTTTTTTCCATCCTCTATATCTGTATCGATATCCATTTATTCATATTTATTTAAGTGTCCGTCGAGTAAAATCCCGCCCGTTTACATTCGAGGAATGAAGGATATAGAGGTGAGGCATGGTCGACATTCACAGAAGAGAGGGAGATGAGATTGGTAAGGTTAAGTGTGGGCAACCAAGAGGTGAGAGCTGACTTGATAGAGTGATGGGGGTTGAGTGCAGTCAAGAAGGAACATGTTAGTGGGTTGGTGAGGTAGGGGATGGTACACAAAGTCAACTACGCACCCCAATTGCTAGAAGAGAGAGGGGCAGGTGAGGGAAAAGAGAGATGGTGAGGCATGTCTCAAAAGTGTTTTTTGAAAAAATTAACTAAATAAAATAATAGAATGATCTAAATAATGTGAAAATAATCCTAAAGCACCTAAAGCACAAAAAATTCTAGTTAGAAGTTTTCATAAACATTGGAAAAGAATGAGTCAAAACCAGAAATGGATTTTAAATTGTAGGATAACTAGTCGATCGGTTTGGACAAACCATTTGATTAGTTTGTCGAGAACAAAACTACCAATTTCTGCGCATACTAGTCGATCGGTACGCCAAAAATTTACATTTTATTAGAATTTCAAGCTTATTCCAAAACTAAAGCTAATTTATTTTATATCAACATAATTTTAAACATAGTTTGAAGGATTTGGGGATGGGATATTACAGGTATGCTTTTTAAAGAACAAAATCCCCATGGCTTTCCTACCTTTTTGTGGAAAAAATTATTGATATGATGTGGAAGGTTTTTCCATTAATTTGCAGGATAAGGCACATGGTTTAGAGTTTGCCTGGTACAATGGCTCAGAAAAGATGAGGGAATTCTTCTGATCAGGGAGTGGCTTTGTATGGAATGCATGACTGACTTATTTGTGTTTTCTATCACTTTGATGTGTATATATGGTAACCTCTTATTTCTGGATTTATTGATTTGTTAGAAAGACTAGCTATTATTAATCGTGGTATGTTATCTTTCATGTATTTGAAGTAACAATTTCCTATCCCGTGCTGGTGTGATGGTTAGGCTGAGGCAAAGAAAAGGAAATTGCAGATGCAAGAGGCCAATCGAAAGAAGAGGGAGAAGAGGGTTGAGCGGAAGATGGCAGCAGTTGCTAGGGAAAGAGAATGGGCTGAAAGATTGGCTGAGCTGCAACGACTTGAAGAAGAGAAGAAAATTTCTGCAGCCTAAGCTTCTTATCAACTGCGGGTTTGTGTAGCTCCCATAGCAGATGATGCTTGTGTTCTGGCCTGCCAATATCTACCAGCGATCAGAAGTATTCTAGGCTTTTTCGTCTATAGAACCCCCCTTCCGAATCCTGAAAGAAATTCTAATTATGGGCTTCATGCAAGTTGTTAGTTATTCCTTGTGCGTTGAGTCTGTTGATTTTGTGCGGAGTTTCTGTAGAAAGGTCCTTACTGTGTAAAGCGATGGCCTTTGTTGAACAGAGAAGTCCCTTGTTGCCTTTTGGAATAGATTAGACAAACATTTATGGCTTGTCGGGGTAGAAAAAATATTTTCTTATTTTGTATTTTTTATATTAAGTATTTAATAATAATAAACATGCTTTTAGTAAAATATTTTAGATTAAATTAAAATCTAAAACGAATATTTATTTGAATAAGGATATTTAATTTTAATTAAATTATATAAAATATATAAAATATATAAAATATAGGAGTAATTTTTTTATTCCAATTATTTCTAATCTAAAACAAGATTTAGTATAACAGCTCCTTTGGTGATGGAAAGAGACGCAATATTTTCAACGAATCATAGCGAAGTGTTTAATTTCACGGGTCAATAATCTTGCTGCTAGGATGGCAATGAGCATGTAATTTCTGTAATGCACAGAAACGTTGATATGCCCACGTTTCGTGTCCCGGGATCGTTCGGGGACGAAAACCAGTACTAGAAATGTTTGGAACTGAATCAAATTTCTACACCAACTCTTGGATGGTCCTCTCATTTGATGGTTCGATGTCGCTACCCACGCTGTTGTTCGAGCTTCTTGCCGTCAGTATCATTAATGGCCTTTATCTGTTAATTTTCGTTGTTGTAGCCTCTATGCTTTGCTAAGAGAGGAAATTGTTGTTGGATTATTCCTTCTTAATAATAGCCACTACTTCAATTGCTAAAGACGCGAGCGGCGAGGCAGTGTTTTTAAAACGTTCTTGAAATATTTTTCGTTTTGGAATTTTTTTATAATGGAATCAGTATTAGAGGTATTTAATTAATTTAATTTTTTTTTAAATTATTAATGATTTAAAATAATGAATATAAATAATTGTTTTAGAATTTTTTTTATTTTTTTTTTAATTTTAATAAATTTAATCTATTTTAAAAAATATATATATACATAATATTTTGTTATTTCTTTAATTTTATCAAAATAATATTTCTGCTTCTTTTTTTCTCAACCTCGTTTTCCGTGCAACCCTTTGTGATTTTGGCTCCTCCTGGATCTGAGGAAAATACTTGCCATTTGATGATACTTTTGGCATAAGTTAATATATCCGCAGAGGGAAGTTCTGCAAATACGGTTCCATGTTATTCAAGCAGTATGCTGCATCAAGTGCGTGGCTCCTAGCCTATTCATAGTGCAGCTGCAGATGGTTCACGTGCATACAAAAAGAGTATGCACTATGCACCAACAGGGACTACATACTGGCAGAACACGTTTCCCTGGATAGCCAGAGCTGACAGACCATGAGCCACACTGCAAATTGAATCAAGCCACAATAGTATCAGGTCTTGTTCTCGCTTAATTTTCAATCACAACAATAAAAATTAAGAAAATTAAAGTCATGGATGATGGATCAAAAAATAATATCATAAAATAATTATAAAAACACGTTACTATTGGTCATATCAAAACCCGAGAAAAGAGACCATTAGTTACACAACGTATGCACTAAAAGTGAGACCTTCTTCTAGAAGTATATCGCTGCGAGCACATGCCAAGCTAATATTCCGGTAGTGCGCATCAAAGTTTTCATTGATAATATCCACCGCCACCTTTACATCCTATTCCTGCACAACGTTGTGCACGACCATCCTACTCAAGAAAAGTAACCCTTGATAAATGGTCCAAAACTCAGTACACAACGCATCAATTATGTTAATGTTGCACACACAATGGTATTCTGCAAAATGAAAACGACCGACTGTCTGAAGCTTTCGATGATACCCGGTGGCCATCTATTATCCAACCCAGCGACCTAGATCCATACTATAGGGAAAAAAGAAAATTATTATTTTGTTCATCCATGCTTTATCCCATGCATTATCCCATGCATTATCCAACCTAGCGACCTAGATCCCAAGCCATCTTCTACCACAAATTTAACAGACCCTCCCCAAATTTAGGTAGTTACAGACCTAGAACCCTTCCAGCTCAAGCCAGGGAAGAAACGGGACAGTCCTTCACAGTTTTTGTGGATAATTTGGCGAAGATCGTCTCCGTCGGGGAAGTCAAGGAGGTGTTTGGGGAGGCTGGAAGAGTGGTGGATGTCTTCATCAGTAGAAGGGAGAGACAAACATCAAACCTAAATTTTGGGTTCGTGAGGTATGCCACCGAAGGAGAGGCAAGAGAAGCTGTGAGGAGAAACAACAACATGCCGATTCATGGGGTGCGTATTTTCGTGCGTATGGCATTATTTGATAGGGGGAACAAGAAGGAGGAGCAAAAGAATGGGCCGGTTAGGAAAGCTACGGACATCCAAGTGCAGGGAAGAGGAAAGGCTACGACGAGAGACTCCAGAACGTTTGCCATGGTAACGAGGGGGCCAGAAAACAAGCATCCCCAACTACAAAAACGCACGCCGGAGCTGCAGGAAGACAGGGAGGCGATGGATTGGTTGGAGAGAAGTGTAGTGGCTGAATCCTATCAGGCCCTCTGCCCCGACATTGTTGTTCCTCAACTGCAACGTAATTGGAGCACATCAACAAAGGTAAGAGATCTTGGCCGCTTTAAATTCTTGATTACATTCGAATCTAAGGTAGAGTGTTGTAAGGCCATGGAGGAGGAAAGCCTGTTAAGGGACCATTTCCCGGTGGTTAGGCAATGGAAGAGGGACGACGCCTGCAGGTTAAGGAGAACGTGGGTTGAGGTTAGGGGCGTGCCCGTGATGGTGTGGAAGGAGGAGACAATGCGCTCTTTGGTGGCTCCGTGGGGTTCGTGGGTATGCTGGGAGGAGGAGGGGGATTTCGGTGCAAGTTTGGCAGTCTCACGGGTGCTGATCGACACCCCATTCATGGAAGATATTAATGAAACCGTAGAAATAAGGTGCCGGGAGGTAGCAGTAGAGGTGACAATAAAGGAAGTGGGGGAGAGCTACATGCCATGGCAGCATTCCAAGGTGGTTGTGGCTGGAGGTCGGAGGATTGGCAAGGAAGTGGACGACCGGCGGTTCTCACAGGGGAACATAGATGCGAACGGGTCAGGTGCCTCGAGCAGTGCAAGTGCTACGGCATGGCAGTGCATGGGAGGGCAGGTGGCGGGGAGTTCGAAGCTACGGTGTAGAGAGGTGGAAGAGCTAGCAAGGAAGAGTCAGACGGGCCGAAATACAGATATGATGTGTGAGGCGACGGGCAGTAGCGTAGGAGGGAGAGAAGAAGAGTTGAAGGGGGAGGATCGCGGGCAGGGAAGGGCGCCGAAGACAGTTGGTGGAAGGAAAGAAGGAAGTGGAAGGACAGAAGGGCAAGGTAGGGGGAATGACCAGGCAAGTGGAAGCAAAGGCCGACCAACCCAATCGAGCGGGGCCATGGAGAGGATGCAGGATGTCGGGATAGTAGGGGACGGCGGCTATAAGAAGATTCAAAAGGCTGGGATGGATAGGGGAATGGAGGAAGTGACAGGGGATGGCAAGGTCTCGGTGGCAGGTGCTACCCGAAAGGTGGCAGATTGGGGGGAATGCTACCTTACGCTGGATATTATTAATAGAAGGCCAGCTATGTTTTGGGAACCGGTAGGGCAGGGGGACATGCATGAGGGAGAGGGTGAGAGGGACGTGCATGAGATGACAGGGCAACAACAGCAGAAATTTCGACGGGAGGAAGGAAAAGAAAAGGAGGTCTGTCGGGGGAATAGTGGAAAAGAGGGAGAGTTAGGTGAAAATTTTTTCGAACATAATAGGGAGGGAGATGGGACTCGAGAGGCTCGAACACAAGGAGATTGTAGTACCGAAATAGGATTTGGCAGTTGGAGGAGGGAGGAGATGGAGGAAAATATAGGAGGAAGTGAAGGGGAAGGAAAGGAAGGGGAATCGGGTTCCGTTAACACGAAACTTGCGGGTGTCGACCATGATCTTGAAGAAGAATTAAGGTTAATAAATAGGTGGAGGCATGCTGAGGGAGGAAAAAATGTTGACCGTGTTGTGGGAGAGGTGGGATCGGGACAACAAAATGAAGAGGAGGAGAGTGCGGAGGCTTCTCGGGAATCTTTAAAAGAGAAGCCACCGGGGTTTGAAAGTGCGAAGCATAGGATAGAGGAGAAATCGGCGGGGGTGGTGATGGAGCAAGTACAAAACGAGAAGGGCATAGTGGAAGGAATTGATTGGGCGGAGATAGAAGAAACCTGGAAGTTCGGGAAGGAAATTGGTCTAGAATCAAAAGAGGAGAACGCTTGCAAGGAGAGATTACTTAGTTTAAGAAGAAGCCAGAGGAAGACCATTAGAAAGAAGTTTTGAGAAGGGTGGGCTAGAGGAAAGGTGTAAAGGTGTGGTTAGTAGTTGTTATAATAATAGTCAGTTGGAATGTGAGGGGGATCGGAGCTTTTGGAAAATTATCTAGTATTAATGGGGTGTTAGAGAAGGAAAGACCGTGGGTTTGTGGTTTGGTTGAAACAAAACACCAGTCCTTGCGGGACTCATGGAAAAAGAAGGTGTGGAGGAGTCCATCAATCGAATGGAGAGACTCGATTGCCCGAGGTCGGAGTGGAGGTCTGATTATTGGGTGGGATACGCAGTTCTTCTCTTTGTCTAATTGTAGGAGTGGTAGCAGATGGATCCTGATCGAAGGTCAACTGGGTCCAAAGGCCTTCCAGTGTGGGGTGTTGCTAGTCTATGGGTGCTCAGATACTAGTGAAAGAAAAGTCTTATGGGAGGAGCTGTGGGATATCGGTCAAAGTTGCACTAGACCACTTTTGGTCATGGGGGACTTTAACGAGGTCAGAGGACCAAATGAGAGAAAAGGGGGCTGGATCGATAAAAGAAGCGTTGAGGCTTTCAATGAGTGGATAGATAAGATGGGTCTCATTGATTTTAAGCCTGCAAACTTGAAGTTTTCTTGGTAGAGAGCAGACTCAGCTAGTTTACTCGACAGATTTCTAGTTAGTCCAGCTTGGGTATCAGAATTCCCTACGATCTCTTGTAAGGGGTTAGGCAGATCTCTCTCGGATCATAACCCGATTTGCCTCAGAGAAGTGACTAGAGGAGGGGGGAAAAAGCTGTTTCGTTCGTGGGATATGTGGTTCTCTCACCCTAAGTTTCGAAGTTTCGTTACAGAGTGTTGGAACAATCTGGAAGGGAATTCTTGTCAGAGCAGGCTAAAGGATATGAAGGGAATGTTGAGGAAGTGGA
Source organism: Tamarix austromongolica (assembly GCA_039764185.1). Classification (NCBI taxonomy): domain Eukaryota; kingdom Viridiplantae; phylum Streptophyta; class Magnoliopsida; order Caryophyllales; family Tamaricaceae; genus Tamarix; species Tamarix austromongolica. The sequence continues at coordinate 71,944,415 of CM077816.1, read as the reverse complement.
ACAAAGAGGTGTTTAGGGATATTGAATCAAGGATTAGCTCGTTTGAAGAGGAGCTGGCAATAGTGGACAATATTGTGAATGGAGGCGCACCACTTGAGGTAGACTTTGCTAGAAGAGCCGCCCTGCAGACGCAATTATGGAAATGGCACAGAAGGAAAGAAGAGTATTGGCGACAGGTATCCAGGATAAGAGGGTTTCGAGAGAGAGACAGAAACACGAGGTTTTTTCACACTATAGCTGCTATCAGAAAGAAGAGAGCCAACATTAGCAGGTTGGTAGTAGAAGGCCAAGAGGTGTTGGAGCCAGAAGGAATAAAAGAAGAAATTTTATCTTTCTTTAAAAAGCTTTACGAGAAACCAAACCTTCCACAGGTGAGCATCTCAGCCAACGGGTTCCAGAGAATATCAACTGAGCAGAGTCAGAGGATGGATAGCATACCTACTAGGGGAGATGTGCAGAAGGCGGTATGGGCGTGTGATCCAGATAAAGCGCCGGGATACGACGGGTATCATATGGGCTTTATTAGGAAAATGTGGGATGTTATTGGGGGTGAGTTTACCAATTCGGTGCTGGAGTTCTTCAGGACTAGTAGGCTACCCCGGGCTCTCAACACTACTCTGATTACGCTGATTCCCAAGGTTGAGGAAGTGTGGAAACCGGTAGTGGACAAGATAAAGAAGAGGTTAGCTGGATGGAAGTCTAAAGTTCTTTCACGAGCAGGGAGACTGATTTTGATCAAAAGTGTGTTAAACAGTCTACCTCTATATTTCATGAGTCTGTTTAGAATGCCTAAGGGTGTGGCGAAAGAGATCATCAGTATACAGAGAAACTTCTTCTGGAGTAGTAGTGGAGAAAGGAGAAGCCTGCCGCTGGTCAAATGGGATGTGATTCAGAGGCCTAAAACTCTAGGGGGTTTGGGTGTAGGGGATCTAGTGATGAGAAATAACGCTCTACTATTCAAATGGTGGTGGAGGTACTACACAGTAGAGGGAGCGTCATGGAAGCATATTATAGCATAGATCTACTCCAGCGATCACTTTGGGTGTCTACATATTCCACAGGAGCACAGAGGATGGACACCTTGGAGGGACATTGTTCGGACAGGTAGCGTGATCCAGAACACAGACTCAGGGTTAAAGGTTCAGATTGGCGACGGGAAGAGGGTCAGATTCTGGAGTGACGACTGGACAGGGCAGGGAGTACTGAGGAACCGCTTCCCTAGACTATTCTCGGCTTCTGCTCAGAAAGAAGATAAAGTGACGGACATGGGAGAATGGGAAGGTGGAAGATGGAGCTGGAACCTTAAGTGGAGAAGAGCCTTGTTCGTATGGGAAGAGGATCAATCACAGCATCTGAGAATAACTATTCAGAGAGTTCAAATGAGCAACAGCAGGCAGGATACGATCAGGTGGGGAGGCGACGAGGCCGGTATTTTCTCGGTGAGATCACTTTGTCAGGCTGAGTACCAGAGGACAGCTGGAATGGGCCAATTTTCACCGATATCGAGCTTGATGTGGGGCAGTGCCGCTCCACCAAGGATGGCGCTTTTGTCGTGGTTTGCGGTTCAACACAGACTAAACACTAGGGACAGACTGGTTAGGTTGCGAATTATTGAAGAAGCCGAGGCAAGCTGTCCGTTTTGTTTGGTAGAGAAGGAATCGTGTGACCATATTTTTCTGCACTGTAGAGTGACGGGGAGACTGTGGTATGACCTCTGTGAATGGATCGGGTGCGAATGGGTGATTTCAGAAACAATGGATAAGAATGCCCTGGCTTGGTTAGGTGTTCGAAGCAAAGAGCGACGGAAAGATATTTGGCAGGCTGCTTTCTTCGCAATCGTAGGGTCTGTTTGGGAGGCTAGGAATAAGGTGGTTTTTGACCATCAAACGTTCTGCACCAAGTGGATGCTTATGACTATCAAAATGCGAGTTGGCTTCTGGATAAAATTTAGTAGTAAGGAGTTTGCATATAGAATAGAGGAGTTAGTGCACAATGTACAAGCCCTTCTATAGGAGTATTCCTGTCATTGGTGTTTGCTCTAGATGGGATCGTCTTGTTTTGTCTATTACTTTGTGATAAATTTATCAAAAAAAAGAGACCATTAGTCTGCGCCTCTACGGACTTCTAGCATTTCAGATAGTTACAGACAACAGCATCAAGGTCGCATAAAAATGGATACAAAAAAGACAGCTATGCCTTGGAGGCCCCCAGAAGAAAGGATCTTAAGATCATAAATAGACGCAGAGTGAGAAAGTCATCGGCCAAAAGAATTTGTAGATATAGACGCAGAGACAATCAGCAGCACTATCTGGAACACAACTCAGGACCAGAACTCTCGGCCCTTAATAGAGTACCCATCCTTTGCACTTTTGCCCTTGCAATCAAGTGTCCACTTCTCAAATGTGCAGTCTCTGAAATCATAATACCCACCGTGGAGAGAAAGCGAACCCTTTGTAACCCTTTCCTCTATCCAAGGGTAGGTAAGCAAGTTCAATAATGAATGATTGATAGATTCCTGTAAAGATTTATAGAAACAAAACTGTCAGATGATCCCCTCAATCCTCTGCAAATCAATATATTGCCGCTAAGGAATCTAAAGCTGGCAGGTACTTCAGAAGAGCATCATGAAAAGCTATGAGGTTCAATTCAAAGAGGGCTAGACGACATCAAACAAACCCTTACATTAAAATTTGTATGTACCGAAAGTATAACTAAAATCAAGCATTCTCAAGTAATGTTGTCATGTAATGCAACAACACACCTTCTCGCAGAACTGACATTGTTGATCAAAATTAAGATCAGAAGCAGCACCCCTGGTAATGACTCTTGCTTTCCTTCCAACAACAACCCAATTTTTGATAAAGCTCCTGGGTTCACTAACAAGGAGAATCCAGAAAATTAATGGCGAGTCTAATAATTGCATCAAGGCTCTAAAAATATTAATAATGACTATTGTTGACAACATACACAAAAGGAAGGGGAAATCAAATAAGATAAAATCTATTTTGGGCAAACCAAGAACCTTGAATTTTCTTCTTCTTCAGGTTGCATACTCATTAGTGCACGAATCCCTCCACAGCAGCTATGGCCAATAACTAGTACACTTTCAACCTGTAAATAAACAAGTTACAAATAACCCATCTAAAAATGGACATATTGCAATGAAATATGACAATAATACTGATGAAAAAGGACATAACAAATCACTGGCATCAGTATTGATGTCATATTTCTCTTACATGAAATAATCGCCCCAGTTTCTTCAGGAAATTCCAGGGTGATTTGTGTATCATCTGTATCCTTATCAACTCTAAAGGTTTCAATCTTCTGCTTTAATCTCTCTTGCTCGTGATTTTCAGATTACAGTGTCTATTCCTAATAGTCATCTCTCTTACAAGTGTCATTTACAGATCCTTGTTGGTTGAAACCTATAAAGTTTTAATCACATCAGAAAAACTAGAACCTTGCACCAAGGCATAACAAACTTACTTCCAGCGAAGTTACTGCAAATTCAAGTGCAGCATTTGTTTCGGTTGGACCATTCTGCACAAAAATAAGAGAGAAAACAGAATTAACTCAGAATCTTACCACTCACATTACATATGCATTTTTAATTTAAAACTGCATTCCAGCAAGTTGTAACCAAAAGAAATCAATTCAAAGTCTGAAATCAACACTAACGTCATATGGAGGCACAAGATTGGCCACATTCCGTACAATGAAGGCTTCTCCAGGTTTAAATCCAAGTATAGCAGAAGGGCACACCCTAGAATCTGCACAAGCAATTACCATAAACTGTCTCCTAAAAGTCAGACATCAGCATTGCCATATGACACTTTACAAATTATAACAGCAAGTTAATGTGGGCAATGTGACTATTGACAAACATTATTGTAAAAGCAGGTTTTATAGCATGAAATTATCTAACCTTTGGTGACTGACTCTTTGCAAGATTTTGGTAGTGTTGAATACTTTCCCTGCACATAACAAAACAACAGGGGCAAGATGAGCCAGAAGAATAAGGTTATGTTTTCAATCTTTTACTATCACATGAACACAGAGTAGATTTGGCAGCTTACAAGTACTCATATCTCTTGAAACTCAAAAATCGCCTCTTCATTTTAACAAAAAGATCTGAATCTTTTTCTACATTTGTTTTGATGTCCTCTTTGTCAGCTAGAGCTTCTTTAGTGAGAGCAGCAGGCCCCTTTGAAGCCTTTATTGTGAGGGGTGGAGAAGTCCTGCAAGTCAAGCAGGGAAAAAAAGTTCTTTAATGTGTTTCCTGGGATTATACACAAGCAAGTTTCAATCATGTGCCAATATTTTAGTAAGTTGAATAATAGCCTTCATGACATGAAGCAATCCACATCACTTTGATTGACTCAAATATATCTATCCATAAGATAATTTGGTAGCAATGGATGCTCAAACAGCCTGCCAAGATTCTGAACTTGGAGCCTAAAATTCCCAACTATCCACACTCTTATACCAGGTATTAGCTAGAAAATTATTGTAGGTGAAGGCACTGGGAATTTATCAGGTGACTAGAAGCAAGTAATCAAACTCAAAAAGATTAAAGTGCAACCATTCCATACAAGCCGAAGCATGCCAGCCATACTGTCTGTAGGTGAAAGCTTGACTACATGGTTTCAGCAGAACTTAAGCACCTGAATTTAACCAGAAACATCAACTACAAGCTCAGATTGTAATGTTCGCCAAGAGCTACTGCATTTGTTGAACTTGGTAATACAGGCAATTAGGTGTAGATCAACATATATTGATCGGCTCAACTAAACTATAATAGTGAAAAAACATATTTTGCACTCAATAACCTGACAAATCTAACTCCAAACACATAAAAAGAAAGCATTAAGTTCAAGATTCAATATGATCAACTCAGAGTCTTAGCACGTAATACAACATCCAAGGCCATCCATATGCATCAAAAGTTCTCTCCACACTCTACTGAGGAAGGGCACCTATTCAAAATGCACCCAATTCGCCAAGTATATTTAGCCACTTCCACAAGGCACTTCTTAAACCTGGGCATTCATTGACTGAAAAATCATTCCCAGATACACACAAGAAGAACCCATGAGTACATGAATTTAATTCCATCTGCTCGTTGTCAATTTACCACGATAAGGTTAATTTTCTTTGGAATTTTTTATGTGTTTTCCACACTATACGAAACCAAAAACTAGTGCCTATATTGATTGATTCTTATATTAATTTCCTTACCCAAAATAAAATATTGCACAGTGAAAGGAAACTTACAACAAGGTATGAACATTCAGCCAGATTACAATTCATAATAATACAGGTGCTGGTTAATTTTATTTTAAGCTCAGTTTAGCTGCTCATATGTTAAATTCCTATAGCTTGCATAAATATAATACTGAGACGGACATACTTGAAAGTATTCGACGCTCTGGAATAGGTCAGCTCGTTTTCCCCAACTCTCAGCTTGGGATCAAAGATCTGCAACAGAAACATCAAAATCAGGGATACAAGAAATACGACGAAATGAATAGCCAAATCGATTCAAAATGAAAAGGGGGAACGAAAAGAGAGCAATTAACGAGAGAGAAAGAGAGATTACACTTGAAGTTTTGTTGATGGAGTCGGAGGAGGCTGAAAATAAGGAGGGAGATCGAAGAGCGGCCATCGAGAGATTGAAATTGAGGTCGAAGATTCGGAGATGGAGAGAGAAGAAGGGATACCTTCTGACATCTGAGAGAACGCTAATGGGAGCAATTGTTATTAAAAACCATTATATTAAATGAGAAGGTGGATAACGCAGTTGTGAACTTGTGGTTGTATTGTTGGAGCTATTTCCCGTCTCCAAGAAAGGCGGAGAAAACAATGCTGGATTCGGATAAACCAAAGCTGTCAGCATCGCCGACCTTGCTAAGTCTCTATTGCTTAGAGTAAGCTAAGGCTATGTTCTTGTTCTGGCGATATTATTGTCTAACTGATTGATCGTATCTGGTCGTACTTAACTGAAAATACAGTGTCAGGATAATAAAGAAGTTCCAAACAACAATATAATTTAAGGTACTTTATGATATATTAAAATATGATTTGAAGGGATATATATAATTCCTGAAAATAAGGTGAGAGTACTACCTAAATCCTGATTCCTGATTTTTATAATAATGAAAATAATATAAAAAAAATGATAATGATAATGATAATAGTTATAATAAAAGTAGTATTATTTATAATAATAGTAATTGTAGCAACAAAAAATTATTAAGTATGACACTAACAATAACTAAATTAATAATAATACGTTAATTTTTTACATAAAATTTAAGTAAGTACAAATTTGGCGAATATGTTTAATTTCAAGATTTATCACAAACTTTTCATAATAATAATAAATACAATATAAATTTAATTATAAAATAATAATAATAATAACAATAACAATAGTAATAATGGAAAAAAAATTAACTATAATACTTATCACAACAACAGCAGCAACAATAATAATATATTAAATTTTCTAAATTGGATGAGATAAGATGGTTAAAAACAAAAAAAACCACGAGAACATATATCATAAATTCAGAATCCAAATAATGGTAAATATTCACTTGCTCGTGGCATGTTGTTTAACTATGATTAAACAAGTTGCCTCCAATGTAAAAATAACAATTAATTGAATAAATAAAATGTCTAATTAAGTAAAGGTATTCATAACTTCATTGGATCAGATATTCGTTACACATCCTTTCCATCACATATCTATAAATATAGATCGGATATGAACATGATATTAGATATATTCAATATATTTATGAAAAATATTATTTTAATAATTTTGATAACTTTTACAAGTTATTTTTAAAAATAAAGACTATATATTAGTTAATATGAATATTTTTACTCATATGAGTGTCTTATTTTACCAAAAAGAGAATTAAAATATTAGTATTAATGTTTAAATTATAAAAATAAATAAACTAAAAAAGTAAATACTATAAAAATATAATACTATGATGTATTATTGAAATAATTAACAAGTAACCGAGTATTTTTGTGATTGGTTGGTTAAAAATCGAATATGCTAAAGGTTAGATATAATTTTGGAAAAAATTAGATGAGATTTTTGAAATTCCTAATCAAATTTTCATTTTTCAAAATTTGTTGCATAGTGATACAGATAGAATTCCATTCCATACTCCTATCATTGTTGTACAAGTAGATCTCCTATTGTTTGGACCATATGAAAGGAATTACATCTATTTTGAAGTTGTTATCACTACTCCAAGTATCTTCCTAGAATTTTAACATCTTACCATCACCTAAAAATCTTTATTTTCTTGAGTCGCTGTTCAAAGATGGCAATAGAAATCTAAAATTTTTTTCCATTATTTTTTATGAAAAGAGGAGGGCCTAGACACAAATTATATTACTAGAGACCAACTAGTGTAAAATCATAGTTTAATCGTTGATGTCAGAGTTGTACAGATAAATGATCTCATATCTCCTTTTCTCAATATGATACACCTCTATGGTTAGTTATGATATGACACAAGTACTTATCCTTAACAGTTCTAAGCCAACAAAAGGGAAGAACGTAAGGTACGTGATTAAACTTCAATTAGGCATGGATGGAACAACACAATGACAATGTCACTAATTGAACAAGCACTAATAGATATTCATAGTTTGCCTCTATGCTATAGTGGCCATGATTCTATGCCTGAAACTCGATTGAGCTACTTTGTAACAATGAGGCATAAGTGCTGCTTATAAGGCATAATTTATGGAATAAATTATAATTAATATATACAATTCATTCATAATATAAAGACAAATGTGAAAAACCCTAATGCATATTACAAGCATTAAATATGCATAATTTAACTTTATAATAGTTGTTAAAGATCGTTAAAATATACCTCTAGCCATTTATAGAATTGATAAAATCAAAAATTTAATATGTGATCACCATAATTAACTTTTTACGATTCCACTCTCTCTTTCCTCAAACCTAATGGTACATACTTCTTACAAGGAGCGAGAATATGGAGTTTCTTTAGTTTTCTTCTTTATCTTTGATTTCACACACATAAATTACAACGAAAATGAAGGAGATGCCTTCATCAATTTTTCTCTCTAATGGACATATGTGCATATATCTAGAACCTTTAATTTTTGTTGAAAAGAACCAAAAGTGCAACCCTTATTCATGCTCTCTATTCTTACGTGCATAAGTGAAAGTGGGGGTTGGTTATTATAACCAACTCCTTAATTTTACCTCCTTATTTTAGAAGCATAATTTGAAATACAAATTAATTAAATAAATAATTTATTATCTCCTTTATTTTCTTGTTATATAACACACATATGCCGGCATCCATATATATTTAATTCTAATTCTACCATAAAAAGTTAGATAGAGAGATTAAGGTTAGGTTTTATTACTAATATATTATCATGTAATATAAACTCTATGGACAAACTTTATATATAATTTAATATAGACCATACCACTGGTTAATATATACATAAGATATAAAATATTTTATTTATAAAATAATAACAATAATTTGATAAAAATAAAATATATATTAATATTTATAATTAGGAGGGAAAGTGCAAAGTTGGTTATAATAACCAACTTCACACTTTTGCACGTAGACTTTTAGTGCACAAAGTGCTGTGCATTTTTCTGATGGCATAAAGAGTAACAGTTTTCAATAACATATACACACTTACATCCATTGGAAAAGTAAGGATTTGTTTATAATAACCAACCCCCCACTTTCACATATGCATGTAAGAATAGAGAGCACAAGCTAGGGTTGTGCTTTTGGTTCTCCTTTACAGAAAATAATAGTTCTAGACATATACACCTATGTCCTCTAAAGAGCAAAATAGGGGAAGACTTCTTCTTCAAATTTTTTTTTTATGATTTTTGTGTGTGAAATCAAGGATGAAGAAGAAAACTAAAGAAAATCCCTATTCTTGCTCCTTGTAAGAAGCATACACTGTCAGGTTTGAGGAAAGAGGGAGTGCCATTAAAAGTCAATTCTGGTGATCATGAATTGCATTTCTAGTTTAATCAATTTCATCAATGGCTTGAGGTACGTCATAATGATATTCAACAAGCATTATAAAGTTAAATTCCACATATTAAATACTTTTAATGTGTTTCAGGTATCAAAGTCGTAATGAGATTTGCTTTGACGGATTTAATTTAGTGCAATCATAATTTCTTAAATTTATATGTTTGCATGGTCGAGTTTAAGAAAATAACAAAACTGTGCTTCGCTGAAAGGACATATGGTCCATGTTTCTTAACATAAGAGGGCCATGTCTTATTTCTAACTCTCAGCCTAGGTGTTTGATGTAAAAACATGGACCTTGTTTTTAAACACATAGGGGTTGTGTTTTTTTTTTCTCTGATTCTCAGTAATCTTTAGATTTAAGAAAACATGGGTATATATGTTTGATAAACACGAGTGCCCTATATTTTTCTACTTTCCTTTTGCTTGTTATTCTTTCTCTTATGGTTGTGTTCCCATGCATATTAAGGCCATGTTTGGAGAATTTTTAGTTAAATAAAGCATGTATCATATGTGATTAGCGTGATTAAAATGATTAGGATTTAGGCACAACAATTATTATCATGGACAATCAGGCATTTATTTTTTTTTACATGATCACATCTAGATTACATAATATACCCTAAAACCCTAATTTAGAAAATTATGTTAAAAGATGAATTTATTGGAAAAATTAATTAAATAAATTATTTTATTAAAATAAGGGAAATATTTAAGGCAAAATCAAGAGAAAAATAATAAAAAATTTAATTAGAAAAAATTAGGGTATTTTGCTAATTAAAATAGAATTTAGGAACATTTAGCCAAAATATCTTAAATTAATATAAAAAGGAAATTTAATTATTATTTTAAAATATTTAAAAATACCAAAATATTCTAAATACCCCTAACCAGCCCATTTTTCCTTTTTCCTTTTGCCCTTTTTCCTCCTTTTTTCTTTTCTCTTTTCCTCCCTCCTCCTTTTCTTTTTTCTTCCTTTCTTCCTTGTTTGGGCATGCGCCCCTCATAGCCTAACCCCTTTCTCTCTTCTCTCCCTACGCGGCCCAGCCTGAGTCGTTCTTTTGTTTTCCTCCTCCCTCGCATGCCCATTCTCTCCTTTTCTTTTCTTTCTTTTTCTTTTCCCTCGAACGGCCGGCCTGACCCTTTATTCTTCCTCCTCCCTTCTCCCCGTCCTCACATTGCAGGTCGGCCTGAAACTCTACCACCGTCCTCCCCTTTGCCATTGTACCGTCGGCCTGCACCTCCCCCTCTCCCCCATCCTTTTCCTTCCCATTTTGAGCTAGACCCCCTCACCTGCCTCCCTTGGGTGCCCCTTTCCTTCCCTTTTCCTCCCCCTGATTGGGTCTGCACCCTACAACTTTGCAGACTCATATTGTCCTACCATCGCCGACCCCTTGTCTTTGCCACTTTATATCCATTGCCACCATGTGTCACCATCTTTGCCACAACCACCACCTCTCTTTCCACCTAAAACACTCAGTAAAGTCTCTCCTACCTTCCTTTCTCCCTACCTCCCTCTCCTTCTCCACCACCCTCGGCCACCACAACAACCACCACATGCGTCCCACCTTTGCTACGCCACCACTGCCATTCCAACGCTCTCAACCCAGATAATCCACTAGCACCACAACCACCATCTCACTTTTCCGCTTCTAGCCTAAAAATCTACCTCTCTAACCCCCACTTCCTCCACCGCCATCGCCTAGCTGCCACCACCCTAGGTTGTGCCCTAACCTCCCTAAACCGTTAAGTGTAATTAATTTAATTATTATTTAACTTTTATTAGTGTTATTATCATTCTCATCATCATCATCATCATCATCATCATCATTATTATTATCACTATCACTCTTATTATTAATATCATCATCATCATCATCATCATCATCATCATCAGCTTTGGCACTATTATTACTATTATTATAATTATAATTATGATTATTCAAACTCTTACTATTATTATTATTATTAAGATTCAAATTATTATTATTATTATTACCTATATCACTATTATTACTATTAATATTATAATTATCATTATTATCATCATCATCATCATCATCATTATTATTATCACTATTTTATTATTATTATTATTATTATTATTATTATTATTATTAAATTTATTATCTTTAGTAATGTAAATATTGTTAATAATACCTTAACAAGGGCCAATATAACTACTAAAACCTATTTTGACTAGTAGAAGCATGATTGACTACTTTAAGAATAATACCCTTATTTTTACTTATAAAACTACTACTATTATTATTAACCCTAATACTAGGTTATGATAAGGGTAAAGTAGGAAATAATTATAATGTTGGTAAGAGGAAAGTTAACCCTAATATTTCTCTTTTATAGGTGAACCATGTTAAAACACTCAGGAGGCGTAGAAGCGTGCTCCAAATCCGGTATCGTATTAAGTAAGGATGTAGTTAAAGCTTATTATGTATGTTATGTGCCTTGTATATCATGCGATATGTAATGTTGTGTACCTTATGTGATTATGACCACTTACTTTTAGCGCAACACGGAGTTAAGGTACGTTTATGTGACCTCCTTATGGCATGTGTAAAATGATATGTATGTTGTGCTTGTGGTGTTATGTGATGTGACCCTCTAGGATATACATGCTAGGATGCTTTAATGATCTGGTATGGGGTGAAAGGATGAAAAGGGGAAAAGGAAAACTGATTTGACTAAAGAGAAATGAGAATAACCTAATTATCTCATGACCTATGAGAAGATAAGTAAAAGGAAAATATGGAAAAAATAAGAGAGTAGAGTGAATCTTGCATGGGGAAGTCTAGGGTTTGTATGGGATGGATAGTGTTTGCATGGGGATGACCCTTATCTGGGAAAAGTTAACCCTTATGAAATTATCCTTATCCTTGTGGTTGGTATGAGATTGGCCGGGAGCTAGGCTTGTACTGATCACAACGGTAGCACCCCCGGTGCTCGTGTTTGTTTTAATTAAACGAAAATTTTCAACTGTGATTTTTGGGGATGATATATTACATGATACTATTTGTAATGTATTATGCACATATAATAGGTGCGGTCCCTTAGGACCATTCATTAGCATATGCGTAGTATATTGGATTAAAATATTAAATCATTATTCTTAGTTTGCATATAGGGATTGAGAGTTATTAGATGACTTAATAGTTTTAATATTAAGATGCATGAGTTTATTTGAATTAAATATTTATCTTACATGTAATTTTAATGTTTTTTGATTCATGATAGTTAAGTTTTGACATTGGTATAGCATATATATAAGTGTTTTTAGATTCAAATTGATCATGAGTATGTATATTTATATATATAAATTTGTAGTAAAATATCTTAGCCTGTACTTGATGTCTGATCTTAAAATTCAGGTCCCTAAGTTCAACAGAGAAAATTGTAAGGTTTTGAAGGAGAGAATTCTCCTAAATCTTAGATGTTGTGATATGGATGAGACTATTGAGTATCCCAAGCCTATGATAATTGAAGAAAGCATTGATGAGGAAAAGGCTGCTCATGAACAACGAGTGAAAGCTAATCACATAATTTGCATGTACATAAAGACTAAGATGTCTTCTTCCATCAAAGGCTTAATTGATCATCATCAAAATTTCAATGACTTGCAAAGGGTCATCGATGAACAATTCATCCATTCTAATAAGTCCTTAGCTAGTACATTGATAATAAAGTTTTCATCTATGAAGCTCACTATTATCATGGGTATGCGTGACCACATCATGAAGATGAGGGATTTAGCAAACCAATTAAATTCTATAGATGTTGACATAGCCGATTCTTTCCCATTTCACTTCATCTTGTATACACTTCCAAAGGAATATACACCATTCAAAGTCATCTACCACACATAAAGGAAAAAATGATCGATCAATGAATTAATGACCATGCATGTACAAGAGGAGGGACGATGTTTGATGGATCATTTTGGGGTAGACTATAATAATGCTAACTAAGGATAAGGAATGTAAGAAGAAAATAAACTAAAAGGATAAAGGAAAATTACCATCCTAGGGTGATATAAAGAAACAACCTAAGTGTTTCTTCGATAAAAAGAAGGGACACATGAAGAAGGATTCTACTAAGTACAAAGCCTATCTTGTTAAGCATTGTAATGTAACCTCTTTGGTATATTTTAAATCTCATATAGTAGATACAAATCATAAAACATGGTGGATTGATTCTAGTTCTACAATCCATGTTTGAAATTCCTTGCAAGTTTATGACAAAGATGAGAGAATCAGTGGAAAATGAAAAGAATATCTTTACCTATAGTAAGATATGTTTGGTTGTTCATGGAATAGGCACATATAGGCTATTTATCTCTGGTGGCCATATATTAATGTTAAGAAAAACCTTTTATGTTCGAAGTTTTAGGAGAAACTTGATTTATGTTTCAAGACTTATAATGTTTGAATACTCATTTGTTTTCAAAGATAATTCAATTACTTTATTTTATGAAAAGAATTGTGATGGGTATGGTGAATTGTCTAAAGGTATTTACTCTATTGATTTAATGCATGATTATTTGAATATTGTAATGAATTTATAAATTAGTTCAAAAATATGTGTTTGAATGAGGACTCATCAATATTTTAGTGCAAAAGATTAGGTCTCATATCTATTGAGAGAATAAGGATATTAGTAAATATAGAGTACTCAATACTCTAGATTTTACTAACACATGTATAAATTTTATAAAGGGAAAACAAAAAAAAACAAGTCTAAGAAACGGGAAGTGCAGTGAATGGGAAGGGAAAGAGAGAGAAGGCAGTGAGAGATGGCATGCATGGCTCGAAGAGAAAGAAAGATAAAGGGAGAAGGAAAAAAGAAAAGAAAAGGGGAAAGAAAAGATAAAATAGAGAAAGAAAAAGGGGAAAGGAAAAGTAATTTATGATTTATAAAATGCTAAACAAATTAGTTCTTACTATAACACCCCCAAATTTTGAAACTTAAAATTTTTTTTTAAAAAAGTTAACAGCAGAAGCTAAAACATAAAATGTAGGGGTGTCACACCGCATCCAACATAGAAGAGGTACTCTCTATGCTCAGTCTATGTCAGGTGTAAGGCAAAATTAACCTTATACCAAAAAATCAGGTGTGGAAAGTACTTGATTCCATCGCGATACAAGATATGAAATAGCGAGAAGGAAATAATTAGTGAAAACAGAGAACTAAGAGTCCAAAGAAATAGAGATATCCAGAATAACCATACCCTTTACCAATTCATTTAGCACTCACCCAAGGTAAGCAAATTAAGCCAATAACCATCTATCACCTGCGAAACAGAGAGGGTCTACTCCTTGGATTGAGCAACACCCATAAAACGAGTGATCAATATACTACATACTGAGTAAGGTAACGGTACATTCAAGTAGGTTTACACATAATACAAGAATTCTCATAAGCAAAACATACATGCACAAATAGAAGAAAGCCAGATAACTGCTGATTCTAAGTCTTTCATTAGATATTCCATATTCTAATCTTTTATTTATGTTAAGTTCAGCGACCCCACTATTCTTAAACAGGTGGATCACTCTGAAACACCTCTCGGGGATAAGACACCTGAGCCACTATTATTACCTGGTGGAACGGAGCTAACACCTCTCAGAGTAAAAAAACTCCTGAGCCACTACTTATTAAACTAGTGGAATAGTTTGAAGCAACTCTTGGGGACAACACACCCGAGCCACTATTATTATCCGGTGGAACGGATTGAACACCTTGGTCCTGACTCACGTATTCTTTCACTTTAAATGGTTAGTATATTTTCATTAATAATTTGACTCTTAATTATATTTTCATTCATATTGAGTATGGGGACCCACTATTCTTAATCCGGTGGAATAGACTGGAGCAGCTCTTGGGGAAAACACACTCGTGCTACTATTATTATCCGATGGAATGGAGCCATATAAACACCATGGCCGGACGCAAGTGATCTTTCACTTTATATGATTAATATCTTATTCAGAGTTGATTGTATATTATCATGCCAAACTCAATACATACAATTAAACATATAAGTATGACCACAAATTTATCCTCAAAAGACCATAATATCCTCAAGGTAATCAAGTCAATCGTATTCTCCTAAAACTTTATAAAACCCAAAGCATATACATTTCTACTTATTATCCGAAATACATATCTTTAGTCTCCCATAGATATTTTGTAAACAATATTATACCCAAACATGTACTTACATAATTCTATTACTCCCAAGAACATAATCTCATAGCATTTCCATAATTAAATTATTCAATAACATATTCAACACAAAATTTTACATCAATAATACAAGGAAAATACATGGAGCAAATAAAACCCTAGCTATGACATGTATCCTTACTGACAAGGATACTGGTCTCTATGCACGTAAATCATATTCCTCCTCCGAGATCAACGAAATAATCACCTATGAAATAAGATAAAATATGATTAGGATCAGAGGTTAAAAATCAAGAGGGACATTACGGTAGAGAAGGGTAAAAATGAAATTTACTGAAGTCAAATGGGAACTTGAATTGTACATAAGTGTAGAAATATGTGTGGTGGAGCTATGGTTAAATTTTGGTGGTGATTGGAGAAGATTTGGGGTAAAAATAGGGTTGCACGGCTTAGATGGGAAGTTGCACTAGCAGGCGGTGCAGAAGTTGCACGGCCATGCAACACTGGAGTACAACAGGTCGAGAGAAAAGAAAATGTACGACCAGATGGTGCAAAAGTTGCACGATCGTGTAGAATCAAGCCGAGAGTAAAAATGTTGCACGGTCAGGTGGTGCAAGGGTTGCACAGCTATGCAGCAGGGTATATGAGTGTTTGCATGGCCGCACACCTTGAAACTCTATAATGCATGAAAGGAAAGAGAAGGGAAAAGAGGGGGTAGTCTGCCACGATGGCCGACGATAGCGAGGGGGAAGGTTGGGGCAACCTTGGTGGTTGGTCCACCAGCCAAAGGGCAGCTAGTGGTGGCTTGGGTGGTGCTAGGTGGTGGATTGATTTTTGTGGAAGATAAAAATAGGGAAGATGGAGGAAGAAGAAGGAGAAATGAGAAGGAAGAAGAAGGAGAAGGTCAGGGAGTTGATGGATGGAAATAATATGGAGAGTTGGGGGTATTTATACTAGTAGGTGACGTGCTAAGGACAAGAAAAAGTGCAGGGGTGACGACGGTGATGATGATGATTTTTTGCTGAGAAGAAGAAGAAGAAGAAGAAGAAGAAAGAAAAAGGCGGGGGGGATGGTGATGGTTGAGATAAATGGGAGTTGGGTAGAGGCACAAGGGGGTGATTATGGAGAAGGAGACGTGTAAGGGAGGAGAAGGTAGGGAGAAGAAGAAAGAAGAAGGAAGAAGAAGGTGGCAGATTGGCAGGGCTACAAAACAAAGCAGCAACATGGAGAGTGGTGGAAGAAGAAGAAGAAGAAGAAGTGGGATGGTAGGGGTGGTAGGTGATGGTGATGGTGATGGGCATGAGGGAGGCAAATGGAGGGTTGCATGTGCTGGAGAAGTAAAACTTCTCATGCCAAATAAATTTCAGAGCAGAGAAGAAGAGAAAAGAATAAGGAAGAAAAGAAAAGGGAAAAGAAAAAGAAAAGAGATAAATTTTAGGGAATTAGGATTAGATTCTAAATTTTGGGATTAGCTGACTAATTTAGATTAGCGGAAATTTTAGCAGGTTTCGGTTTTGGTTTGCAAATATTTGGTTTATTCGAATCAAGGTTTTGGTTTTTGGTTTTTGGTTTTAGTTAAAGTTTCAGGATTAAAAAGTTTGGTTAAGGTTAAAAATAAGAGTTATTGAGATTAGAGTCAGATTAGGACTAATGATGCGGAATTAGGTTAAGCAAATTTTTCGGGTATTACACTTACTAAGAATTGATGATAGAACTTGGGTTTAGCTCCAACAAAAGATAAAACAGAAGAGAAGATGAGATGGAAAAGAGGATTTGATCTTCAAAGGAAACCTTGAGATTAAATACTTACAATAACCACTTAAGGTATTAACTATTAAGATGAATAATGTAAGATTTTTGGAGATAACAACAAACTATGCACTATATTTGTTGGAGAGTAGGCATTCGACACTTGGTTTGCAGAATACTAAATAGGTTATTCTCTAAACCATCAAGTCCCCTTAATTCATGCTAATTAAGGTCTTGAAAATCACCAATCTTAACCCCTAAAGTTTTTTGCATAAAAGGAAGGGGTTTCATGCTTGAATCTCAAAAATTAGGTGCTCAATGGGGGCTGCTAGCTGGTTGGTTTAGCTGAGCGTATGCATGGCTTTTTCAAGCCATATTGATACGAGAGGCATCCACATCATTTTAATTTTGGTTAAAAAAATTATAATGACATTGGTTGAATTATTAAATATATTCCTAAGGTTTTATTTGAACCTAAAGATTAAGATATTTAAGCATAAATTTTGATCAAACAAAGAATACATTATAAATGTTGAGATAGTCTTGCGACAAGGAGGTGCCAAATGGCTAGCCATGCTAGCCATGCAATAAAAAGTGATAGCCATCAAGTCACTACCTTTTTTTTGGCTTCATTGTAGCTTGAATATGACTCAAAATTATATCTTGGCAAGCCACACAAATCTTGGCCAAACCAAGACAGCAAACAAACCCTCTTGGAGTGCTTATTTTTGAAACACAAGCATACAACCACTTCACTTTTACAGCAGAATTTTGGAGTTAGTTTTGGTGTTTTCAAGATCTTAATTAGCATTAATTAAAGGGTTTAATGGCCTAGAAAAGTATCATTGGCCGTCATCCATGTGGGGTTGGAGAAGAGTTACTTTTTTATATTTAATTAAGTATAGGCATGAGTAATATGCTAGTTTTTCTTCTTTCTTTCTTTTTATAATTTATGTTTCTTAAGTCCTATTAATTTCTTATAAACCTAATGCAGTAGTTAAAGCATGGGAAAGTCTGTGTGAGGCTTGAAAATCATCCCCCCATGCTAGTTGTTTAAGTGATTTAGTTTCTGCCATAGTTAGCATGCATTAGAGTAATATTTAGTTCGGTTGAACTCTTATAGTTACCTGAGGGTTGGTTGTAATTTCTCTCAAGTTCTTACACTCTTATATGGGAGAAAAAATGAACAAAGAAGGCAGCCATTATTGAGTATTCTATAGAGGTTTCAAAATTTATCCCCAACAAACATAGTGCATAGTTTGTTGTATCTTTAAAAATCTTACAATCTTTATGTTAAGAGTTGATATATTAAGTGGCGATTATAAGTATTTGATTTCAAGGGTTACTTGAATATAAAATCCTTTTTCCCATCTCATCCTCTCTTCTACTTTCTCTTTCATTGGAGCTAAACCCAAGTTCCATCATCAACTCTTAGCAATACCCAATTTGTTTAGCATTTATACATCACATATTCAAGCCATAATGAAGCCAAGAAAAGGTGGTGAGTTGATGTATTTTATTTTTTTTGCATGGATTACACTACTTCTTATAATCTAGCTCATATATTAGTCCAAGTAAGGAGAGTTTAAGACTCTCCTAACTTATAGAAGTTTATGAATAGATTTTTGTTATCATATGAGGGGGGATGCCCCTGCATCAATTTAGGATTAGAATTAGAATTAAGTTTAATCTTAAGATTAGAGATTTAGGGTATAATTAATTTATCCATCATTCAAGGTTAGGGTTAAGTTAAAATATTAATAACTTAGAATTAGGATTAGGTTTAGATTTATGATTAAGTAAATAGGGTAAGGTTAAAATATCAATTATTTGGGATTAGAATTAGGCTAAAATATTAATTACTCAAAATTAGGATTAGATAAAATTTGGGGTATTATATGCACAACTACCCTTTTTTTAGCCACATTATCAGTAATTTCATAAGAAGCCCATTCCTTATAGACAATATTAATTCCTGCCCTTTCTCTCCTCATACACCTCATGTAGTTGAGGTAGTAAGCACATCTCCATGGGCCTCCCACAACAAATCATTAGGTGTACTCAACTCACCACATCATCATGATGAAGCCATGTACTCACCAAATGAAATATTCCCACTACAACACGCCAATTTTTACTACTAAGAAAATTTCATTTTACAGCGGAGGTAATATAAGTAAAATATTGGAGGTTTCCGCCATAATTGACATAAGTTTAGTTTATTCAGTCATCCTTACATCAATCACAAGGTTAAATCATTTGAAGTAACAAAAGAAATAGAAAAAAAAGAAACATTTATAATATAGTAATGAGTTTGGAGTTTAACTTCGAAATACAATAAATAAAATATAAAATAAGGGATACCATGGATAAAGAGTCCAAAAAGTTATCTGGTTAAATACAACTATCATATAACATTACTATTCACCTAAACACCTATTACAAGTAAATTCACTCATCCTCACATAGGACATCATAGGCAGCATAATCATCTAAGGGATCTTCTAAGACCTGCACATAAAAATTAGGGTCTTCTGCTTCTGGGAATGAGCAGCACCCATAAAATAGGTGGTAAGTACGCTATATACTAAGTAAGGAAACAATACTATTGAAATGGGGATGCAAATGGCCCATGTATTCAAAACAGATGATAATATATAGATAAATGAAACATCTTAGAAGACATATAGTGATTCAGATCTCTTTATTAGGTATACTCCATTTTCATTATTTTATATACATTCAATGCAGGAACCCCACTATTCTAAAACTAGTGGGACAGTTTGAAACACCTTCTCAGGGACAACACACCTAAGAAACTATTATCATCCAATGGAACGGATCTAAAAACATCACCTTATTGGGGTAGAATACTTCTGAGCCACTATTATCCTTGGTGGAACAAGATATATACATAAAAACAACACCTTGGTCCTAAATCACTTAATCTTCTACTTTAAATCATTAGTATCTTTTCCATAGGTTATAATGTTATATATTTTCATTTCACAATGGTAGGGGATCTACTATTCTTAATCTGGTGGAATGGACTAAAACACCTTCTTAGGGCAAAATGTTCCTAAGCGACTATTCTCCCAGGTGGATAGGATATATATATATCCTTTGTCCTAGTCACATGCTCTTTCATTTTAAGTGATTAGTATCTTATTCATGATTGTTTCACAAGCATCAAACAGATTGAAGCAGATAAACACATAACATAAGTCAAAGTCCTTAAGTCTCTTCAAACCCTAATTACACACCCTTTAGTGTTCATTATACCATATTGATTATTACACCACAAATTATATTATCTCATCCTTTATTCTCATCATTATTATCATACCCATAATGCATGGTCGAGTTCCCATGTCATACACATACATTAACAATCTTATCCCAATGTATTACTCACAGAAATCTCCAATTCCACATATTAGTCATAATAACTCTGACAAGACTCACATGATTACCAAGTCAAATAAACAACCTCATAAGGCCAATCATTAGTAACATATTTAGAATCTAAATAACCTCTAGGTTTTTACACATAGAATAATAACATTAAATCTAATACCTCAAAAATTTGCTTAGCCCAATCTCGTATCATTAGTGCCTTAATTGATTCTAACATCAACAAATCTTATTTTAGCCTTAACTAAATTTATTAATACCGAAACTAAAATCTTGACTAAGATAAACTATAATTTGTAAGCCAAAATAAAAATCCGCTAAAATTTCTACCAATCCAAATTATTTGGTTAATCCGAAATCACCTAATCTAATCCTAATCCCCTAACCTGTAACACTCTAAAATTCACTATTTTTAAAAAAAATGAATGCACTTAAATTAAAACCTGTGAATTATGGGGATTTTACCGCCACACTTAATATCAGACCGGTTCACTCCGATCGTTCCAATACCAAGTGCTAAGGCTAAAAATGATTATTTTCAAACTTAAACCAAGAGTTGATAAAAAGAACTATAAGGATTATAACATACAAATCAGAGTATGCGTAAAGAGAATCATAACCCAGAGGGTATTCTAAAATTTCCAAAAAGAGAAATAAAGTTTACAAGTGATAAAAGTTTCATCTCAAATACTCAATACAAAGTAATAAGTTATAAAAGGGGAAATCCAATATAGAAAGAAATAACAGAAGGCAATAAAATAACATGGAGTGAAAAGCCAGCCACGTCACTCTCGATCATCGAGCCAAGAAACTGCTTAACACTCAGCCACGCCTGATGCCTCATGAACGTCGAAGGCATCAAAATACACATCGCCCACCTACATAAAGTGAGAAGGGCCTACTACTCATGGGAATGAGCAGCACCCAGTATGCTACGTACTAAGTAAGGTAACGGTGCATTAAGGCCAACACATAAAAGCGCATAATTCAAACCAAATAATAATAAAACAACATACGATCACTTTGGAGAATATAATAATCTAAATCAACATATGATCACTTCAGAGAATATACAAAGTTCCATTTATAGTTCGGATTAATTATTTGATTAATCTCTTATCGGAAATCATTTCACACCATACTCTTTATTAAATCCATGTGAGTACAGGAACCTCACTATTATAGTTAGTGGACCGGATGCATATAAGGCACAAAGCTCCTAACTACTATTATTGCCAGTGGACCAGAAACACACAAGGCGTAAAGCTTCTGACCACTGTTATTGCCGGTGGACTGGAAACATACAGGGTATAAAGCTCCTGACCACTATTATTCGCCGATGGACCAGTCTAGCTCCGACTCTCATGGTGTTTCACTATAAGTACTTAGTGTCTTTCCCATGTATTAGCACAATTATGTTCGGTTTGTTGAGTACGGAATCCCCCATTATTATAGCTGATGGATCAGAAACGCAAAGGTACAATGCCTGACTATTATTATTCGCTGGTGGACCGGTCACATATAGGACAAGACGCCCTAACCACTATTATTCGCCAGTGGATTGGTCTGGGCCCAGCTCAACAATCTTCCACTTTAAATGATTAATGTCTTATAGTGTCTTATTCATAAGCTTTACCCTAGACATGCATGACTCACTCCCTCTATGCTTATCCTCCAATTGACCCGTACCATATCATGAGAACCTTACACCTCCTAACTTGCCCCAACAACCTTTCCTCTATACTTTAACTCACATTAGAAGTTCAACTCCGATGTATCTGGGTCAAGGCCCACTACTATACTCCTCCAATCCACTCATTCCCTTACTCTAGGGTTTTCCTTAGAAACCCTAATTTAGGCCTAAGTGGCCCATCCTACTCAATCTTACACAACCCAAATCATTTTAACACTCCACACATCACAACCTATAGATTCCACCTTCATCATTACACTTTAATCACCAAGTACCCGTACTACCACGGAACCCTAATTAGCCATACCAAACCCCAGCTAGCCACACCAATCCCTAATTCAATCTCCTATATACCCTTATATTGTCCTACGTACTATTTTTCATTCAAAGCATTCAAACACCCAAACAAGACTTCCATCACCTTCCTCACACCTCATATCAACTTTCCATACGTAAAATTCACTCTCATGCAGACTTTATACATCCCATGCAACCTTTCAAACTTTTCATGCAAAACCCTAAAACTCCCACGTGAAACCCATGAAAACCCTAAATTCATCTATACAAAACCCTTGATTCCTCCATGCAAAACCCTAGATTCATCCACGCAAAAGCCTAGATTCCTCCATGCAAAACCTAAGATTCATCCATACCAAACTCTAGGTTCAATCCATACAAAACCCTAGATTCGATTCCCCCATACAAAACCATAGATTAAATTCTCCCATACAACACTATAGATTAGATTTTCCCATACGAAACCCTAGATTCTCCCATGCAAAGCCATAGACTCTCCCATGCACAACCATAGATTCTCCTACTCTTTTATTTTATTAAAAAACCCCTTTTTATTCATCCATTCATGTATCATTAAAATATTTAGGTCAAATCACATCCCTTGGTCAACTTATTCCCCTTTTGTCATCTTACTCCCCTTGGTCAACCTCTTTCCCTTTTGGTTAACTTACTCCCCTTTGTCAACTTCTTTCCCCACTCTTCTTTTTCATCCTTTCCTCCCCACACAATACCACATTTAACATCCTCACATGCATATCTAAAGGGTCACAACACATTGCATCACATTCCATAACTTTTCATCACATATACAATAAGAAGGCATATAATCATACCTTAACTCTAAGTTGCTCCATACATAGAATAGTCAACATAAAATAGTCAACTAATAATACATGATACTCAAAAAAACATTATATAAGGCATCCAAAGCATATAAGGCATATAAACACTCATAAGGCCTTAGTTTCACCCTTACCTAAAACGACACCGGTCTTGGAGTACGCTCCTACGCCTTCTTAGGGCTTTAATTGGTCTCACCTATATGAGGGAAAAACTAAAGATTAGATTCCCTCCTACCAAAAATACTATTATTTACTAATTTATTCTAAGATTAGGTTTTTGATAAAATAATAATAATAATAATAATAATAATAATAATAATAATAATAATAATAATAATAACATTAACTAATTATAATTTTTGCTAAAGATAAAAGAAGTAATAATAATATTGTAAAAGTTGATAATATAAGGTTTGAATATTTAATTCTAATAATAATAATAATGATATTAGAAATAATACTAAAACGATTAACAATAATAATAATAATAACCATAAAAAAATATTGTTAATACTAATAATAATGAAAATGACATAATTCAAAATGAAAGTGAAATAAGGGCTTCGACCCTTCACCAAAATAATAATAATAATAATAATAATACAAAAAAAATAATAATAGAAATAATAATAATAATGATGATGATGATGATGATGATGATGATGATGATGATGATGATGATGATGATGATGATGATAAAAACCATAACAATATTGCAAAATAATAATAATCATAACAGTAATAATAGTAATGATAATAATTGAAGATAAAATGAAGTAGGGTTTCGACCCTACATTGAATAATAATAATAATAATAATAATAATAATAACACTAATAATGATAATAATAATAATAATAATAATAATAATAATAAATACTAATGATAATAAAAATATTAATAATATTAATAATAATAAGACATGATATTTATAATACTACTACTAAAATTCGAAATAGGCATAATAAGGTCTCGGCCTTATCTAGAATAATAATACTAACATTGAAAATAATAATAATAGCAAAAATATTAATAATATTATAACCGAAACAAAAATGGAATAGGGCTTCGGCCCTTAATAGCAACAATAATAAAACACATTAATAATAATAATAATATTATTATTATTATTATTAATCATAATAATAATAATAATACATAATAATAATATAATAAAAATAAAGGAAATAAAATAAGTGAAGCTTATGTAAATAGTAAAAAAGGGTTGAAAAGGTTTAGGGTTCCACCTTAGGTTGGTGGTGACAGGCGGCACCGGCGGTGGTGTACGACGGTGGTCGAAAAAAGAGAAGAAAAGGGGAAAAGTTGAGTGCGGAGAAAAAGAGAGGAAGAATGAGGGTGGGAGTAGGGATGGTTATGGTTGTCTAGAAGGAGAGGAGTAGAATGAGGGTGGCGACGTAGCCAAAGGTGGCAATGCACGGCGGTGGTAGTGGTGGCCGAAAGTGGAAGAAGAAGAGAAAGAGAGGAGGAGAGGGAGGAAGGAGGGAAAGAAATGTAGGGGAAGGTAGAGGGTGGTATGTAGAACAGATTGGGAGGTGTAGGGGGCGGTGGTTACGACAGGAGAGGTGGCTAATGGTGGTGCAAAGGGTGGCAGAGGTGGAAGAAAAGGCTGACTGGGAAGCAGACTTTGCACAGCTAGGGTGGCTTGCACTAGGCAATTCGAGGGATATGGATGGTGTAGTTAGTTAGATGGCGGTGTAGGTAGTAGTTAGGTGAGAAGAGTGGGCAGCAAAGTTGGTCGACAGCAGTAGAATGGGCGTCTGAAAGGGTGGCGGCGCAAGGGGTAATTTTTTTGGGTTGAAATCAAAAGCTCGAATAGGGCTGATTATGGGGATATTTATAGAGTAAAAGGGAGGGCTAAGGTCAGAGGGGATCGACGGGAAATTAGGGCAAGTTGGTTAGGGTTCATCGACGACAACAGAGGCCGGTGAAATTCAAATTGAGGCAGGGATGGGTGGCCAGGAAAAGGAAATCGTGCATGAGAAAAAGGGAGGTGTGGCTAGGTCAAAATGGTCAGTGAGTCAGTAGGGAAGAGGGAGAAGCAAAACGGTCGGACAAAGGAACGTGGCAGGTGGCAAAAAACCAGGGGCGTTGGGCATTGCAAGCTGCTACGGGGAAGAAGAAAATGGCGTGCATCGGCGGTCCAGAAAGAAAAAGAAAAGAAAGAAAAAGAAAGGAAGAACCAGCTAGGTAACAACAATTAAAATAAGGGAACGAAACACAACATTTCAGGGGAAAAAGGAAGAAAGGACGACGTTTGGTCTTGGGCCGCCAAAGGAAGAAAGAAAAGGGGTGTTTGGGCCACAACAGGAGAAGAAAGAAAGAAAAGAAGTGGGCTGCAGGAAGGAGTAAAAGGAAGAAGGAAAGCAAGTCGCGGATAAGCCCAATCGGGGTAAGGAGGAAGAAAAAGAAAGAAAGAAAAGGAAAAAGGGAAAAGAGAAAATAGGTGGATTAGGGTCAATTAAATTAATTTGAATATTTGGGATATTTAAAAATAAGAATATATAAATAAAATAATATTTAAATCCCTTTTTAGGCTAATTTAGGATTTTTAAAAGATTTTTCATAAATTCCATTTTAATTAGCAAAATGCCCAAAATTTTCTAATAAAAATATTTATTATTTTCTTCTCAAATTTCCCTAATTAAATCCCCTTTTTATTTTAATAAAAATAATTTATTTAATTAATTTCTATAATAAATCCTTATTTAATTAAAATTCTTCAAATTAGGCTTTGGGGCATTTCATAAACCTTCTCTCTTTTTCCTTTTATTTCTCATTTTCTTTTCTTCCTTTCTTCCCTTTTCTTCCCTTTTCTTTTTTTTTTCTTTTTCCTTCTTCTCCTGTGTCATTTTTCCTTGTGGCGTGAAGGAGTTTGGCTTCTCTGCACCACCCCGTCACCTTGTCCCCCACATGCACCATGACACCATCATCTCTGCCATCCCTCGTGCCTATCTTCTTCTTCTTCTTCTTCTTCTTCTTCTTCGTCTTCTTCTTCTCTTCCCCTACACACACTGCCATCATCTCACCATCACTCTACTGCTACTATATTTCAACCTTCACCCACCATCACCATCACCTTCTCCCTACTTTTATCTCTCATGCACGTCTCCTTCATGCACCAGCCTCACTGAAACCATCACCATCACCCTTTGCTTCTTCCCCTGCCGCCTTCGTCACCCTCGTGATCTACCATCATCTCCATTATCCCCTGCATTTTTCCCATTTGCACGCCACCACTTTCCTGCCATTTTTCTCCTTCATGGCACGCCACCATACTAGTATATATACCCCTCCATTCCTCCATTTTATTGCCATCCCTCACCTCCCCGACCTTCTTCTCTTCTTCCTTCTCCTTCATCCTTCTTCCCCCTTCTTTCTCTATTTTTAGCATATGCACCACCCAATCCACCACCTTGGCCACCACTCACTGCCATTTAGCCTGTGGACCGACCACCAAGGTCACCTCAATCTTCACCCATACAGACGCTAGTCATCACTGCCGACCACTGCCTCTTTTTTCTTCTTTTTCCCCTCATTCGTTGTAGTGTTGTAGAGTGTACCACCTATGCATTGCCTACTGCATGGTCGTGTAAGACTTAAATTTCTTGCTACACGATCGTGCGTCTTTTCTCCTCTTGACCTATTGTGCATTGTTGTTGCACGGCCATGCAACTTCTTTTTTTTTTATATGCACCCTTATTTTCACCCCCAAACCTTGTCCAAACACCACCAAAATTTAACCATAGCTCCACCACACATTCTTCTACACTTCTATACAATTCAAGCTTCCATTTGACTCTAGTAAATTCCATTTTACCCTCATCTACCTTAACTTCCCTCTCAATTTTTAATCTTTGATCATAATCGTATTTTATCTTTTGTTCATAGGTGATCTTTTAGTGACCTCGGAGAGGTCTAGGATTGCTTGTATAGAGCCCGGTGTCATTGCTGGTAAGGATACATGTCTTTACTAGGGTTTTATGTGATACAAGTATTTTTGTATGTGCTTTTGTATTAAGTAATTTATTTGTGGAAATGCTATGAAATATTATTCTTGAGAGTAATAAAATTATGTAAGTACATATTTGGGTATAATGTTATATACAAGATATCTATGCGAAACTAAGGATATGTACTTCGGATAATGATTGGAAATGTATGTCTTTTGGGTTTTATAAGGCTTTGGGAAAATACGATTATCTTGACTACCCTGAGGATATTATGGTCATTTGAGGATAATTACGTGGTAGTACTTATGTTATTTAATTGTATGTCTTGTGTATTTATATGAGTTTAGCATGATAATATACAATCAACCCTGAATAAGGTACTAATCATTTAAAATGAAAGATCACTTGAGTCAGGCCAAGGTGTTTATATGGGTCCATTCCACTGGCTGATAATAGTAGCTCAAGTGTGTTGTCCCTAAGAGGTGCATCAGTTTGTTCCACTGGATTAAGAATAGTAGGGCCCCATAATCAACGTGAACGAAAATGCGATTAAGAGATAAAGTATAAATGGAAAGATACTGATCATTTAAAGAGGAAGACTATGTGAGTCAAAACCGAGGTGTTGAGTCTGTTCCACCGAATAATAATAGTGGCTTGGGTGTGTTGTTCTCGAGAGGTGTTTTAGATCGTTTCACCGGTTTAATAATAGTGGCTGAAAAGTATTTTACTCTGAGAGGTGTTAGCTTTGTTCTACCAGATAATAATAGTGGCTTGGGTGTGTTGTTCTCGAGAGGTGTTTCAAACCATTCCACCGGTTTAAAAATAGTGGGGTCTCTAAACTCAACATAAATAAAAGAGTAGAATATAATATATCTAATGAAAGATATGGAATCAGTATTCATCTAGCATTCTTTGATTTATGCATGTATGATTTGCTTATGAGAATTCTTGTATCATATATAACCTTGCTTGGTTGTACCATTACCTTACTCAGTACGTAGCGTACTGAACATCTGTTTCATGGGTGCTGCTCAATCCAATGAGTAGATGACCCATATGTTTATGTGTAGGTCGATGAGAACTAGGTGGATGAATTCGCAGCCTTTAATGCTATATATGTGGAGGAGTGATTTATCTGTATCAACATTTGGACATAGAGTCATATTATCTAGATGATAGTTTTACTCGGATACCTTTTTGGACTTTTAGTTCAATGGGATCCCTTTTTGTCGTGTTTTGATATTATAATCGGAGTTGATCTCTAAACTCTTATTTGATGTTATGAAAAGTTGTCTTATCTCTTTCTATTATGTTTTAAATTTTCTAATACTTTTGCCTTGTGATTGATGTAGGAATGGTGGGGTAAGCCAGACTTATACCAATTATGGCGGTAACACCCAACTATTTGATTATACAATTCCACTTAAAACGAAAATTTTCGGTCGTAAATTTTAGGATGTGATATTAACGTCATAAGGTATTATGCCCTAATTAACCATTATTTTGTTAAAGGACCCCAAAACAAATGATGATACCTCAAAACATTTATCAGTATATCATTATCATATTTTAAACCACTTAACACATAAAATACCAAAAAAAAAATATTATCCCATCATGACCAAAATACCCTTAAGGACAAACAATAACCTTTATTTTATAAAATCTTATACCTTCCTCACACCTTATTTTCCAAATTCACCAATCATCATCATACCTCATAAAAATACTTATGTCCACTTATAAACGCTCATTTAGCACATATTTTATGCCATAAGATATACTCCCACAAATATGTCATTATCACAACAAAATCATAATGATACCTCTTACCCATTCTTCCTTTCTTTCAATAACATAATATTCATGTCATCACAACATATCATGATCAACATATATTAAATTATTTATAAACGATATCATGAAAAATACACATAACAATACAAGCAAATAACACAAAAAAAAACTTAAAAACATCGATTAGTATCATTACCAAAAAAAATTAATAATTTTTTTTATAATTAATACTTTTCTTATTGAAAATTAATTGATTTATTAATTTCTTTTCTCCGTGCAAATGAAGAAAACTTCCATTTAGAGGGTAGTTAATACAAGGTTACTTTATCCCTTTTTACCATTCACGATTGGCTGACTAAACTAAGACAAAATAAAGAAAAAATAGCATTAAAATTTATTTTTTATTAACAAATTAAAATTCCCATCTAAGATCTATAATGGCCTCAAAAAGTCTAACATGCATACATCATCTGACCTTTTAAATAACAATCAAGAAGATCTTATGAATTCGCATAGAAGATGTAAAACAGATATTGAGTACTCTAGAAAAATATTTCGCAATTGAATTACCAAAAAATAAGTTTTAAATCCAATTTTTCCCAAAAAAAAAAGGCTGAAAAATGAATAATGAGTTTTGATTGAATGGTTAGTATTACTACTATATTTATCATCATCATCATTAGTATTAGTAATAGTATTAGTGTTGGTATTGGTATTAGTATTATTGTTAAAACTTTACATATCTAATATGACCTTATCTTATCTAAGAGAAAGTCTTGAAAATAAATTGAGAGGAAGTCCTAAATAAGTTGTTGGTTGGGTAAGAGGTAGTAGATGGAGGTCCATTCATGACAAGTGCATTAAGTTATTTTTCTGCATGTGGACCACGAGCTTGAGCCAGACGCATGAAATTATTGTGCACCAGAACATTTAATCTAGAGGTCCCTTTTTTATTTGTTGGTATACATGGTAGTCTATTAAAACTTCCACACCGACGGATTATTAATTTTACACGCTTTAGAATAAGAAATTTATATTTCGATATGCTCTCCTGTGTATTTTCATACTATTTGATTATATTTTATGGGAACTTAAGATAATAATAAAAAAATAAGAATAACTTTTTGTATTCGAAAAATATATAGCAAGTTGAAAAGAACCTATTGCCAAATATAACCCTAGCTAGCCAGCTATAAAATTTCTTATTTGGTTGTTCTCAGTTCTCACGACGGAGCTCGTCCACTGTGCATAGAGGTAATCTGGGGGAAAAAAAACATAGACAATTCAAAGAAAATAGATGAAGTATCTTGTAGTGTACTTTATTTTGACCCAAATGACTTCTCCGGTCATTAAACAGCCGAACTTGGTTAGAGAACCGTAGAAGATTACTCGAATGTACGACCATTTTTATTTTTATTTTTATTTTTCAAGAAGCGAGTTAACAAAAAAATGGACCATTTTAACCGGACCCCCCGAGCGGCGCTGGAGTGTGCTTCAAATTAAAGTTCAAAAGGAATCTCCTTTAGGCACATACATCTAGTGGAAACCAGCAGAAGGCCGTATGCCAAACTTTTTCCACCAAAGTTCAGCCAAAAAAACAAGATGTTCAACGCATACTCTTAATTATAGGAAATCGACGACTGAAGCTCTCCATATCCGTTAACAAATACAGAGAGAACGGAGATCCAAAGTCGAGACTTCCGATACCCGATACTTTAGCCTCAGCCGCCATGAACTCACCGATAGCACAAACTTCTATTACAGTAACTTCGGTAAATTACGAACAAACAGACGTATAATATATACCCTAAATTTTATTAAGGGAGACAGCGTTCACAAACTGTATCAGAATATAACAAATATATGAATGTCGGGATAATCCTCTATCCCGACTTATTTTGAAGGCTTGAAGAATACATTTATCTTCTGAAATATCACACTGGCTATGTCAGTCGAAGCAAAACATATGATCTGAGTAATCTATACACCACGCCCGACCGCTATAAAGAATGATGAGAACGGACGCTACTTTTGTAGGACGAATGGATCGACCGACGGATTAAAAATGAATGAATCTCACAGTTCGGTATGTTCCTGTGGCTCAAAAACTCGATTACGACAGGTTTTGTCGCAGGGGTATGGACAATCGATTCTTTGGAATGGACTTCTATCGTAAAACCACTCTCCGACTGCTTTTGCAATGGTCTGCGTCACGGTTCACAACCATATGCATATAATTTACGCACCCATAAAAAAAAAAGATTTTTTTTTTTTGGTGTGTGTAAGTCGATAATCGAGAAAAATTAATGAGGGAGCAGGAGAGGATAAAGGATTGTAGAAGAATCTTATACCGTCTTACTCAACGCGGGGGAATCCTTCCTGAACCATGTCTCCTGCATTTCAGACTGGCAATGTGCATAGCAAGAATTTATGAACATTCCTCTAGACGATGACCTCCCGAGCCTTATCAGTGCAGACAAGAATTTCAGTCTGAATACTGAGGGGGGAAAAAAAGAAACAATTTTGAAGAGGGTGTCAGAAGCCCGTTTTCATTCCGTATTTTATATCG
This sequence comes from Tamarix austromongolica, assembly GCA_039764185.1. Taxonomy (NCBI): domain Eukaryota; kingdom Viridiplantae; phylum Streptophyta; class Magnoliopsida; order Caryophyllales; family Tamaricaceae; genus Tamarix; species Tamarix austromongolica. The sequence continues at coordinate 71,912,800 of CM077816.1, read as the reverse complement.
AGCATTTTAGTACGATCGCCTAAGAAAAAGGAAGAGGTAAGGTATAAACAACCTTGCATCACTTTGAGTTGATCGGATGAGCAGTGCTTTATGTTGAGCTTGCAGTCGGACCAGAAGCCATGTGGATCCGCAGCCATGGGTGCCAAAATGTTCTTTATCTGAACAGATTAAGTTGTTAAAGTAAACGAGACTTATCTGGAGATCAAAGAACCTAATTATGAGGTTTATCGTTCAATAACTATTCTGTTACCATATAAGCAAAAAGTTGCGTAAGCGCTTCGCAGTCAAGAAACAGATTGGTAGTATTTCCACCTAATCATGAAAATACCTAGCATGGTCTAGTGGATCCAAGGTTGGTGCTGCTGACGCTTCCACCAAATCATTACAACCTAACAAAAGCTACCAATCTTAGGAAATACAAAGCCCTAAAAACTAAACTACCATGACCACTACTGCCCAACCGAAGCAGAGACTTCTAGATTCACAGCTGTACACGAAACTGAGTGTCATGTCTCGACTGAAATTTCATTGGCAATTTGACATGAACATCTATCATTTTCGACGCCACAGAACTTATAAAAGCACGGCTTTTCATACCAGGAACCGTGGTTTCTTTAGTTATCTTGAAATAAAATGTAGCGATTTGTGACAGTTGATGCTACAGCATGCACGTAACTTTCGGGTCATCCAGAATACCGGATGACATCGATCATATATAGGAGCATCATGTAGGGCTGTAAATGAGCTGAGCCAGTTCGGTATTCGGCTCGGCTCGGCTCGTTAAAAGCTCGGTTCGGCTCGTTCGTTTAATTAAACGAGCCTCAAAATGAGGCTCGGGCTCGGCTCGTTTATTAAACGAGCCGAGCTCAAACAGGGAAAAGCTCGGCTCGGTTCATTTTTTGGCTTTGGCTCGTGAGCTCGACTCGGTTCTGCTCGTTAAAAGCTCGGTTCGGCTCGTTCGTTTAGTTAAACGAGCCGAGCCCAAACAGCATTTTAGGCTCGTTTAGTTAAATGAGCCGAACCCAAACCTGGGAGTATTCGGCTCGGCTCGGCTCGTTTACAGCCCTAAGAGCATGCATCGCCATTTACTTTGTATGGCAGAGGACAGATAGAGAGTAGCAACGAAGAAAATATCAGCTAACCTGCCAGGAATCATATGCTGCATTTAATATGAAGAGTGGCGTTTGGATTTGCTGTGCCATATATTGTGGAAAGAAACACTGCAGAGTCATTGAGACGAAAGTATAAAGTTCGAGAATGGTGGGAATGTGACGATGAATGTAAGAACTAGCTAGTAAAAATCAAAGAGACCTACCAGGTGTGGTCTAAAAGTTCTCATGGGGCATGATGCAGGCAGATTCTTAGCTGAACCCTGCAATGCATACAGATTCTATTTCAATACTCGTCCGAGGGAATATGAGAGTGCAGAACAAAGCTTTTGACAGCATCAATCAACGGAGGACGGAGCATGTAGAGAGTAGGAGGTACACATACATGTAATTGGACTATCTGCTTAAAATAAGTTTCAATATGCTGAGCTCCAGAGACATCTCTTCTGTTGCCGGAAACAAGGCACCAGAGGGTATAGTTTCAGAGCATTAACAATGAAGACTATGTAAGGATAGCCAAGAAGATATTAACTTACACATTAATAAAGAAACCAGCGTCGGAGAGGCATTTAACATGAGTACCCATAGGTAGGAGAGCTTTAAAGCTATCACAATGCAAAATGGAAGTCAATCCACCAGCGGAACAGCCAGAAAGAATAGCCTAACATGGCAGATCTTTAGTATACAGCTCAAGTAAACTCAATATAAAAAGGAAAGGAAGAGGAGGAAGGGGGGTGGGAAGAATCAAACAAGCGCTCTTTGTAGTATTACTATGCATACATTTTCAGCATTTCTCATCCCTTTAGCCAATAAATCCTCCATGACAGCAAGCCAAATCCTGGCTCCTCTATAATGAAGCTTGGTATACTAACCATATATCCACAGCAACAACAACAACAACAACAACCGGATACGATAAGTGACCGAAGAAGAAAAATCAATCCCGAGAAAACAAGATATCAAGTCTCGGATCACTCACAGGATTGACAGACCCGACATCTCCTGTAAATGATGCTCCATCACAGTACCTAATCTTAACCCTATTCCAGTTGTAAAAGTCTAGAAAACCAAAAGTTTGAGATCGTTAGCCCTTCATCTAATCAGGGATAAGATAAGGACAAAAGGCACAAAACAAAAACATTTTTTATAGAACGAAAAATATGATATCGAGGCCAAACCTGGATTATACAAACGATTGTTTCCTAGGATTCCCGAGAAAGCAAGTTGCTTTACCATTAGTTTAGATGAACCCAATCGAGTTCGTTTTCGATGAAGGCAAGATGTAACGTTGTTACACCATCCCCCTCCCTGACAATGAAAAATATGTGGATTTGAATATATTTTATTTTATGCCAGAAATATACACAATTCATCAAACAAAAAGGAAGGGGGGGGGGGAGGTATAAAAAAAATTTGATCAGCGAACCTCCATGTGAATCAACCAACTGTTGATTCCGGAACCAAATCCTCTGTCAAGATGGTATGCAGGTGGGCTACCATCCAAACAAACTGCAGAAACAACAGGAACACAAGAGACCCCTTTTCATCAACTTAAGAATAATTTAACTAAACACAACTCTGTTCACAAAATCAAAAAGCATAGGAAATGCCCAAAATCTAATGATTGATGGTTTTAGATTCTCACCGGCTCCTTTTGCCACTGCACTAGTGAGATAAGTGATTCCAACATATAAGCCTTCTGAAGCTCTCAGAAAACTCATGGAACAAATTATAACAATCTTCAGCCATTGTTGATCTTTTCCCTCTGTCTTTCTGCACATTTTTGGACAAGAGAAGCAAACAGTTTCTCGTTGAAAATCCAGGCTTCAACTACAATTTTGTAGTGGACAACAAACATAGTCCACAAGGGCCAGAATTCGAACCCCCCACAGAGAGAGACAGAGGGAAAGAAAGGGACAGAGGTACAATACAAAATAGAATGGGATTCCCTCACATCATCACAGCATTAATGGGTCAGACTTTTCAATGTACAATCAAATAAACGCAAATGTAGTAACATCAATGTATCAGATTTTCCACAGATAAGCTTGACAGCAACAGGGACTGAAATTAAAGAGGAACAAATACTTATTTGGAGATTTGGCCCAATGGACATAAAAATAAAACAAAAACTGGACAAAATTCTGACTGAATATCGCCATTTTTATTTTTATTTCTCCACACACACATGGAAATGGAAACTCGGTGATAAATAGCAATATAACAGACCAATACAGAAGGAGAGAAAATTGGCACAATGGAAACAGACAAAAAAAATCGGAGAAACAACACTCCAAAAATGTGCCTTTAATTAATTATTATTTTTTATTTGCCTTTGGAACAGCTACTTCTGGGTTTAATCACTCACCATATGACTTCAACTGGGATAAAACAAACAAACAAACTCAGGAACCTACAGACTCGCAATAAAAATTCGGAATGTGGGCGAGCGAAAGCAGTACCTCATCGTGAAGGAGAAGAGAAAGACAGAGAGAGAGTGCTGATGGATTGAGAGATGCCCAAGCAGTCTTTTATTTGTCGATGAGATGGGTTTATATGAATAAAGAAACGAAAAAGGAAAAATCCAGGCTTTAGTTAATGCTTTTAAATTGTTTCATGTAGACGGCGATGGCTTTTTGCTTAGGAATACCTCGTCTCGCCTTGACAGAAAGGCAGCACTATTATGTTTGTGGATGTAGCGCACAGTACTTTCTTTTCCCTCTTCCCTTTTTTTTTTTTTTTTTTTTTTGGGGGTATGGTCCTCGTTACATTAGAACAAGGCAGTAGACATTTATATTGCGCGGGACAGCGAACCCGATCGCCGACACTCATTCGCTCAGTTGTTCACATTTCTAGGTAGAAATGGCCAAAACTGTGATCGATAATGAATCCAAGCATAGTATTTGTTTTCTTATTTTAATCCTTTTTTTCTAGCAGGTGCTCAAGTGAGAGCCCGCTCTCATCATCTTATTTTCCTCGCTTTTCCAACCTGAACTAATTTAAATGTATGATCTTATATTATGTTACTATTACTTGTATATTATTATTATTAACAGTAATATTGAATAATAATTTTAAATAAAGTTAATATTAATTGACAACGTTATTAAATAATATTATTATTAATATATTTTATGCTTAAGACAGCATTAATCATAACTAATAATAAATTCATATTAATTGAGAATTATGTTCAATAATAACTAATAATTATACTGAGCATAATTATAAAAATATATATTAATAATAAGATGTTATTTGCTGTCTTATTAAGATAATACTGATGTGTATATAAATATTTATTAATAATAAATATTAAAATGATTAAATTAATAATAATAATAATAAATGTTCAAAATAATTTTTAATAACAATAAATATTGATAAAAAAAATTATATTGAAAACTATAATATTAATTGTTATTATGAATAAATCAAAAGAAATTCTTTTTAATAAATACAAAAAATTGTAATATTTTATAGTAAAATTTTAAACATTTATAATTATTGATAGCATATTACGATTATTAAGATAATACTAATTGGAATAATAATAATAATAACCAATTATAAAATAATAACTTACTAACAATATATGTGACTAAATCTTTTTAATAATAATAATTATTAATATTTTATTGCTAGTATTTATTATTATTATTATTATTTTAATAATAAAAAGAAAAATGTTAATTATAAATAAAATAATTAGCGACCATATATGTGAATTATTATTCTAATTGTGATGAATAAGAATAAAAATTATTTTAATAAAAATAAAATTAATATTGAATGAATATAAATATTAAAATAAAATAATTATTAATACTTAGTGATAGTAATTTATTAGTAATAATTAATAATAATATTTTATTATTACTATTAAGATAATACCAGTCATAAAAACAATAGTTAACTGTGACAAAAATAATATTTATAAGAACAATATTTATTATTATCATAAATAAGTAAATAAATAGGTAATAATAATAATAATAATAATAATAATTTGAACTTGTTGGATTTTATAATTCATAAAATTAAGTTGGGGGCAATAAGTCTTAATTATTACAGTAATATCATTCACTATAAAAATATATAAATAGTAAAAATATAGATTCAAAGTCAAACTTACGAATCTTTTATATATAGAACTCTAACGTCTACTTTTGACTATAATCTCACCCCCATATTTCTTCGTCGATGCTAACACACCATGTATCAAATTTTACGCTTATCTATTCATAGAGGGTAGAATCGTGATTGTCATATAATTGTTTGATGTTTATCCTATCATAGAGCAATAATTATAATAATAGTAATTGTTATTATATCATTATTTTAATTATATTATGAGACAATAATTATAATTTTAATTAACATAGCTAATTAAAAAATGAGGATCCTCTCCAAATAAAAGATTATGTGTTGTGTGGTTATATTATCTGTATCTGAACATACTTATTATGTATATAATAGTTATTACCTATATCTAGTTTTACTCTTTTAAACGTTGTGTTATAGCTACCTTTTTATTTACCAACGATTGTTTAGTGTTTTATTGTCGGTGACTATTTTATATAAAAAGGTAATTACATACAATGATTGTTTTATTTAATTTAGTGATTATCGTAGTATTAATTATATACTTCTTTCTTTAGTCTCCTAAATTTTGTGTTATAATCAACTCTTTTATTTATCGATATTACAAGTCAAATTTCTATTTATTTTTGCAAACGAAATTGGTCGAATATAATATGCCAAACGAAACATTGCATATTCCTAGTCCGGAGAGCTATCACATCACAGTGGATCAAATAATTAAGCAACCGAAGATGGATAAGATTAGGCATGTGTGCCTTCCAATTTCATCAACTCAAGTCACAACCGCAATTCGGTATGAGATGGGATTAGTTCCGTGACTCGACGGCGCACTAGCAAGTCTTTAGTATTTGTGTAAAATGAGCGAATTATATATCTTCACGCATCCCTTTTGATCTTTTGGCAAGTACCTCAAGAATTCAGAAAAGGCTAACAAATAGAAAATAATAACGAATCTAACAATACGTTTGGATTGGTCCATCAAAATAAAAATAAATATTAAAAATTAATCAAATTAAAAATAATAAAAATAAAGTTGACCGAATGTTTTAAAATAATATTAATTTGGATTATATTAACCTGATCTATGTAAATTGAAGTTAATGATTTAAAAATCTTGTTTGAATTAAAGCGGATGATAGTTAAAAAATAAAAAATGAAACAAAGGTTAATTAATTTTAGATTGTATTATTGTATTAAATACATAAGTCCTTGTACTATTTTCAAACGATACTTATATTATTGTATTAAATACATAAGTCCTTGTATTAATTTAGATATAAATTAGGTTGGAATATTTTTATCCGATTAAGTATAAACTTTATTTATATTTTACCTTTATTTTTGTTATATTTAAAATTAAAAATTAATAAAAATGAGGTTAACAGATATAAATAAAAGTAAAAAATTAACTTTAATTTAACTAGTCAAAGTTATCAAAATTATTCTTTAAATAAAATAAATTAATTAATTTATCTCCATTAACGTCATTCAACTCAAAGCAAAAAGGACATAAGGTTTGGTCGATAAATTTGCTATCAAAATAAAATTAATATTTATTAATATTTTATGTGCATAAATATTTATATTTTACCTTCATCTCCGCGTAGTAATTTGTGCTAAAAAAGATAAGGACATACACACACAATTGGGGGGGGGGGGGGAATCAGCAGACGCGGAACACGCTTCTCTGAACGCAAAAATTCCCAAACTTGAGCTATTTCATCATCATTCACTAAAATACAAGGAAGCTCGTAGATCAATAAGCGTGTCCAGGTTGAGCCATCCGCACCGGACCTCCGAAATCTTATGGCGTCAGTCGTTATGATAGATATTTTTTTTAATTTTTTTTTTATAGTTTTGTTGTTGAAAAATGGTGTACCGCACTGAAATATATGCTGAGTGTCGGTGGGCGTCTCAAGTCCTCGGGTTCGACTCATGTATCAACCATGGGTCTTCGATATTTTGGTTTGCTAGTCATTTGCAAAAATAAATAAATAAATAAAATCAACGGCCAAAAAAAAAAAGCATAAAATTTATTTGGGCCTTGTGATCAAGTATGTGGATGCATTTCGTTCGCAAGGCTGCGGAATCGTGTTCCCCCATACTCAATTTTTTTATTTATTTTTCCTCCTCTTCTCCACATTCAAAATATAAAATAATTTTTCTTTCGGTGCATGAGAAACAATAAATTGATCCGCATTCAGTCTTCATATTCACAAATATACATATATACAAAGAGAGCCACACAGGAGACCAGTGCAATTCAACCCAACTATCACTATAAAGGAAAAAAAAAACAACTAAGAAAAGTGGGTTTGAACTCTGCGCCTCTTGTGCCCCGAGAGTCCACCTTCAGTTACCAGTTTATGCTCTCACTAGTGACAACCATTATTATTATTATTATTATTATTTAACTGTTATAGCGTCGTGGAGGACCAACCACAAAATGAATGTACGCTGATATTGTATTTGACATGTCCACTAACTAGTAGTTTATATGCAAACTTTTAATTTATTATATAAGCTCTTTTGAAGAGGAAAAAAGCAATGGTCCCATAAAAGAACTTATCACCAAAAAGAAAAAAAAACTTCACATTATTTATCCACCTGTTACTTTTTACTTTCTAAATTAAAATATATTTAATTAGGATTATTAGAAATTAAAAAAAAATCACAATATTTTTAAGATTTTTCTCTACATTTGTTTTTATTTTTGTTGTACATAATTTTCACCATTGTTATTTCATCATACATGATTTAGCCTTTCATTATATCTATACGAATATTTTATTAGTATTAAGTTGATCTTTTGCCATATAATATAATAAAATATTACAAATTCTTGTAAATGGTCTTGCAACATTGAATATATTTGATGCTTCACCACACAAAAGCTAATTTTTCACCATAAAAAAAACTAATCTTTCATCAAAATTGAGTTGATATTTTGCTACGGAATCTATTTAAATATTACACATTCTTAAAACTAATCTTGCACGAAAGAATATAGGTAACATAAACTAATTTGTAACACCCTCCATTTTTATTTTAAAAAAGGTTTTGTGGAAGCTAAAATATTAAAATGTAGAATGCTACATTCACATCAAACACACACACAAAAAAAAGGAAAAAAAATAAAAGAAAAAGTGTAACCAATATTTAACACATGTTAGATATAATGCTAAAACAATTCAGACTCAAAGTTTAAGCATGGTTAGCAACTTATCAAAGATTGAGACAAAACTCTATACTTTGCAAAAGGCTACAAGGAGATCAACAAAGTTTACAAAAGGAATCACAACCTAAGGAAGACAACGCTGGATAACTCTATACTTTGAACCCACAACTCTAAAGCACAACTAGGCACCGACCCAGAAGAATAGGTTGAAGAAACTTGTAAGATAAACAATTGATTCTCAAAACAAAAGGTGAATCAACATAGTGACCTTAATAAGGTGGTGGCGGTACTATACAGTCGAGGGAGCAACATGGAAGAGCATTATTTCCTCGATCTATCCGAACGATCACTTTGGATACATAGAGACTCCACAGCACAACAATGGATGGGCACCATGGAGAGACATTACCAACACAGGTTGCGAACTTCAGAACTCTAATCTAGGGCTGAAGGTCGAGGTGGGAGATGGGAAGAGGGTTGACTTCTGGCGCGATGACTGGACAGGGCAGGGAGTTTTGAGGAACTGTTTCCCCAGGCTTTACTCGGTATCGAATCAACAACACGAAAAAGTGGCGGACATGGGAAAATGGGAAGGTACACGATGGACGTGGGACCTGAAATGGAGAAGAGCCCTCTTCGTATGGGAAGTGGACCAAGCAGAGCATCTGAGGATAATCATTCAGCGGTGTCAGCTTAGCATAAGTAGACAGGATATGATCAGGTGGGAGGGCGACAATACCGGTACCTTTTCTGTGAGATCGCTCTGTCAGGTTAGGTACCAAAGGATAGGGGAGGTGTGCCAGAGCCCTACTAGCTCAAGTTTAATGTGGAGCAGTGTGGCCCCACCACGGACGGCGCTCTTGTCCTGGCTCGCGGTGTACAACAGGCTCAATACCAAAGACAGACTGGTCCGGATGAGCATTATTGGAGAATCGGAGGCAAGGTGTCCATTTTGTCAGGTAGAGAAGGAAACGAGCGACCACATCTGTATACACTGTACAGTGACGGGGAGACTGTGGTATGATATCTGCAAATGGATCGGGCACGAATGGGTAATGCCAGATATAATGAACAAGAATGCTTTGGCTTGGCTAGGGGTTCGGAACAGAGGGAGGGAAAAGGTAATTTGGCAGGCAGCCTTTTTTGCTATCACTGGCTCCATTTGGGAATCCAGGAATAAGGTGGTCTTTGACAATCAAGAGTTATGCGTCAACTGGATGCTCTTGTCCATTAAGTTGAGAGTTGGTTTTTGGTTGAAGTACAGCAGTAAGGAGTTTCCCTATAGTATAGAGGAGTTAGTGCATAACGTTCATGTTTTCTTAGATTAGGTGTCCTCAATCCTAGGCCTTTTTGGGCCCTTGAAGGAGTCTTGGCACCTTTCAATTCCTGTTATGAATTATCAAAAAAAAAGTGACCTTAATAAGGTAGAATCGGTATAGTAAAGTACTAAGTAATACAATATGTTCTAAAGTGGTAGGCATACAACACATAAGGCTAACATGTGAACACAATATAATAACATGTGATAATATGATTCAAATAATAATAGCGACAAGGATAAAACATATGATCATGTAATGATTTATGAGTCATATGATAATACAATAATGAGACACAAAGGCAAGGGTAGAACAAGCAATTATTTTATTTCATTAAGATGATCACACATCCAATTACTATTATTCAATGTAAGGATAAAGATTCAACTAAATTAGTGCATAAAGGACACTAGACTAGTTGAGTAGGCCTCAAAACTCCCATAAAAATTCACTCTAGTACACAAATAGTACTAATCCTAATGGCACACGAATAGTAACCGAAAATTTAAGATACTAAATCACCTAATCATTTTAGCATACATGTCCCTTTGTAGGGCTCGTGGTGCCTATAGAGTAGAAAAGGACATATTTGACCCTTATAAGAAAATAAGATCAGATAAATGAAAAACATAGAATGGCAAGACAACCAAACCTAACTCAGAGGTCATCCCAAGTGATTCAAGCTTTGACTTAAGTTTTTTTTTTCACTTTAAGTAATTAATGTTTTATTTTCATAATATTAGTAATCACAAAGTAAGACCCACATATAATACTTACAGACAACATAGCCACACTTAGTCATTTCTCATATTATAATTTATTATTATCAAACCGCGCTTAGTCTACAAAGCATTAAGGCCCAACACTATTCATTTGACACAAATGCTAAACCCATCATTTGGCACAAAGACCCCCACCATCATAAAAGGATAAATCTATACCAACAATTGTGTTATGTTAATATAGTTAGGATTACTACAAAGCTCTTATTAAGTAATACAAGAAACTCATATAAAAAATGCCCTTAGGAAACCTTAATTTCACATTAACAATATAAGGCATCTATATAATCTCATTAACAAAAAAAAAAATAAAAATATACTAAGAAACATCAATAATATTAACTTAAAGCCCAAGCCAACTCTAGGAAAGTTCTTTGTACTCATAAAAAAAACAAAAGTACATATAGGGTTACCAATCCCATTTTAAAGACTAAGGCGTTATCTAGTCAACATGTTTCACTTAATTAATTAAGGATTCAATAAATAAGGTGAAACAACTAAAATACCCTTAAATACTTATAAACTTGTAAAAAAATCATAACTAAACTTAAATAAACCCAAATTCTAACACATTATATATAATAAAAAAATTAAGTAAAACACCTAATAAACCTAATGACTTACTCAAAATTAATTAAAACCAAATTAAAGGATAGAATGCCCCTAAATCCTAAATATAATTTTATTTCTGTTTACCCCAAATTCATACATACTTTTGTGTGTGCATGCGTGTGTAAGATTCTTACATAAAATTAAAACAACCAAAGACCAAGAGTCAATGTAACACACTAATATTTATAACTAAAAAATTCATTTTAGCGGAACCTTAAGTATAAATACATGAGTGTTACCACCACATTTAATATAAAAGAAATATAGCTAATACCTGATTGTGTTGGATGTAAGACTAAAAAGTAACTCATGCCCCTAAGATCAAGTGTAGCTACCAACTAATCCAAAATTAATATAAGACTACAAAACTAGTGGAAGAATATAAGAAACTAGAACAAATGAGATAGATATATCAACAAATGTACTAGATAAAATCCAAAATCAAACCACTAATGATATACAAAGAAGTTTGGGTAGAAAAATAGACTACAAATGTCCATATATAGATGGAAAAATAAACACCAATATGGTATACCTAATATTCCTATTCTAAACTCACTTGCACTATCTCTTACAAACAATGCCCTAAGCAAACTTATACATGAATATCTCAAAAAGCATATTATCAGTATGATAAATGCATGGAGTAAATTTAACATGCTAAAAATGATAGAGTGTTGTCATATAAGGCACATAAGAACATGTTGGGTGCATCGATGACATGATTAAGGTAAGAAAACATGCTTTAAAATGAGAAAAAATGTGATTACATGAATTTAGAACATATTATACTATTTACATTATTCATAACATATACATTAGCACTATCATGCTCTTACTAAAATAACACTACATAAAACACATATGTTATCCCTTGTGCTATAAAAGTAATAGGTGACTATCTCTTATATGACATGGGCATCACGTAACTATTTCTTATGCTATACGAGCATCAAGTAATTATCTCATGTATTACAAGTGTAATACCCCATTTCTAAAGACCTTAACATGGGTAGGATCTTCTTTATTTAAAAATAAAATTATATTAGTTTATATATTTTATTATCTCCCTTATAAAATTAGAAACCCTAGTTTCATTTTTAAAACATTTCATTTTCATTTCTTAACTCTTTATCATAAATTTGTCTCTATAATACCTTCTAAGACACTTTTGGATATTATTATTATTCCAAATCATTATAATTAATTCATTTTTAGAATCTTTGAATGTTTTTGAGTCTCTTAGTCTCTTTTAAAATCACTCAAACATGTCCAAGAAATTCCTCCTTCAAGGTTGGTTCCTCCTCTTGAAGCCCTTAAACAAAAACAACACAAAATGTCATAAAATCATCAAAATACAACAAAAAGCTAACAAGAACAAGGGGGAAAGGAAAGAAAAGGCACACTCTTCCTTATGAGTGGATGATCTTGAATTTAAGGAAGAGGAAAGAAGATGTATCTTTCAACCACCTCAAGGTTTAACCCTAATTTGTTTGATAAAAACACTAAAGGGATAAAAATCAAGGATTAAAAGGTAAATTTTAGGGAACTTGAATAACAACCATGGAGGACAACCAAGGGGGTCAATTGTTAAATAGATAGAAGAGGTAGAAGATTAATAAGAGTAAATGTTAGAAGAAGTTTTGGCAAATGTTAGATTTTAATAGATATTTAATTGCTAAAATTAATAAAATAAGTAAACTTAACTAAATAAATAATCAGGTTAACAGGTCCAAGAGGCCACAAAAAAATATCTAACTTTAATAAAATTGAATTTATAATATCTAGGATAAGATTTGAGTAAAGAACTTTGAAAAGCTAATTATGCTTAAAATTGGTAAAATATATCTATTTTAAAAAATAGTTATGAAAATTTAATATATTTTTAGCTTAGAGAAAATAAAATATAATCATCCCTAAAGTTTAAAAAGATTTAGATAGCTAAAAAACTGGTTTCAAGGCTTCATTGTTAGAAATGGTGAATGGAAAGGTGCTTAGTATTATTTTTTTATCAAAATATTTGCGTATCACTAAATTGTATAAGAGACTCAAAAAATCTAAGGAATTCAAAAAAAAAAATAGAAGGGTCTCAAATATTTTTCACGGTGAAAATGGGTTTAGAAGTTTTATGAGACTTCAAATCGTAAGAAGGATTAAGAATTTTGAAAGGGGGCATTTTAATAATGTAAAAAAGGGTTTCAACCCATTAAAATGATGTTATAAAATCCAACTTTAAACTAATTTTCTCATAATAATAATGATAAACACATTTCAAAATTACGGGGTATTACAATCCACATATAAATCATACACAATTTTCAACTATTTTCTCATGTTTAACATTATAAAATCCTAATAATATTTATTAAGTCATTAATCACCATGTAAGCATTTTAGGATTATCCATAACATCATACAATAGTAATAAAATGATCATATATTAGGAATAATCTAGCGAACAAGGGCCAAAATAGCAAGAATTACTCTCGGCTAAACAATGTTTCAACAAATGGCATATTAGACATTTCATACGGTGTTTGCCATAACAGTTACATAATTAATGAAATCAATATCCAAAAAATGCATAGTAAAATAGACACCTTAAAATTTTATTAGACAATTTTAACATTCAAACTTCCAACTAAACATTTCAAGTTTTGAGTCACAACATAAGTAAATTTTTAGGATTTTAACTAGCATGTTTCACATAAAGTCATCAAAAAATATATTATCATGCTTGAAAAACTTAAAGCATATAATCGTGAAAGATAAGTACACAAAATACTTATAACTTAAATAATAAAATAGTTAGCACATAAAATCCTAATTATAAATATTAGACTATATTAACACAAATTGAAGCTATTAAGTAAAACAAGAAAGGAACTCTAAGTTGAGTACCACCACCTAAGGCCCCTTGATCACCTACAAAAAAGAGATAGAAAAGCTTAAGAAAAGGTCATTGACGTGAAAAAGAAAGGAGAAATGGAAGAGATTAAAGGAGAAGAGAAATAAACCCTTGGTCTTGAAAGTAAAGAATGTAGGAAGGATAAATAATATTTTCATATCCATCTTTCACTAAAACTTAACTCTAAAATACTTGATATAAATGTTTAAAAGATAAGATAAAGGAAAATAGGAGAAAAAGGGAAAAATAAGAAGAACAAGATGAATAAGAAAGCTTGGCGCACTAGGGAAACCAAGAGAGAGAATATATGAAGGAAGGAGGAACAATTAAGAATTTTTTGGAAATGAATGACTAATAGCTTGTTTGGAGTTACTTATCAAAAGTAATTATCTATGATAATTACTTATTTTAGAAAAATTTTAGTCTGAAAAGTTTCCAAAATAAGTAGTTATCATGGATAACTAATTTTAATAAGTAGCTCCAAACATAAGCTAAATTAATGCATGGTGTGAGTGGAAGACTAAAAACAACAATTACAACAAACAAAAAAAACTCTTACGTTCTCAAATCTGGTGCAGCGGGCATGGAAAGATGTGGAGCTTAGTTTACAACACACTTGACACAAAAGTTAAGAAGAATGATGAAGGGCTTACGAGGGTTAGATAGGAAATGTAAAGATTTGATTTTAACTAGAATTTTGGTTCAAATGAAGTATAGTACAATCACAAAAATCTGATCAAAATTTGGGAGTGTATGTGAAAAATCCTAAGGAGACCAATGGTTGACCATAAATATTTTTAGATAATTTAAATGGGTAGAAAGTAAATTTAATATAAATTTATCAAGGAAAATATCAAATAACCACCAAACATTAAGAAAAGTTAGAGAATTGTGCATAATGATTTTAGGAACAAAAATATATAAAAATATTTGGTACCAAAAATTATTCGAAGTCCAAACAAACTAAAACGAACATAAACGAATAAATCATCCAATCATATAAAGAATTTTTTCTGAAATCTAATGAAGCGAATGATTAAATGCCCAAATTTTGTAAGGATGAGATGATTAATCAAAATAAGAATATTTCAAAATGATTTATGAAGTTAATTACCAAAATTTTTGGTTTGAGAATTGAGGTATTACATGATCTTTTACCATAACTAAACTAATCTTTCACTAGTATTAACAGATCTTTCACCATAGAATATAATTTTTTTTTAAAAGTACACATTCTGGAAAAAAATATTAGAGACTATATTTACTATTTCATCATCCATAAACTAATATGTTATCATAATTAAACTGACATTTTACCAACTTTGAATATATCTCTCACCATAAAATATTTAATATTACACATCTTTGAAAATGATCTTGCACCATAACTAAATTGATATTTTACCTTAGAAACAAGTTTATCTACATGAAAAATATGGAGACATAAAAGTAAATAACACATATTCATGTAAATTCATTGACATTAAATATGACTGTGTCGCCTTTCACTATGAATCAAAATATATTTCACCATATATATGAGTATATTTCACCATACTTTTTTGAAATTTTTATCACTATCAACTAATTAAAAATTAAAAAGAGAAAGAATCATTTTTTACAAAAGATAGATTTTGTAACTAAGGTACCATTTGAATAACTTAACACATATCCTAAATCTTATCTGAAATAATAATATGTTAGTTTATTTGGTTGACACAAATTATGTACAAATGAATATGCATGAAGTAATAATATCATTAGGTAACTTATTTAAAATAAAATGAACGTATAATGACAACTTTAGACATGCAATATTTTATCATTGTTTATTTATACTTTTAAATGTTTATAGGTGTAATTTTATCATTTTACTCATAAGCCTAAAAGCATTAACCGACAATATTATTTATAATTATTGATTAATTACTTTTATTAATAAAGTATTTTAATATCAATAACTAATAATATACTATTATAACTATTAATAGTAAAATAATAAGTAACAATATTCTAATTACTTAAATTTAAAACAGTAATCTAAAATATTATTTATGATGATTGATAAATTATTATCAATAGTTTGTCTTAATAATATTATAATAATACCAATAATAAATTATTATTATGAACAACTAATAATAATATTTTAATATAACTATTAATAATAAAATTATAAGTAACAATATTATAACCATTTAATAATCAACCTTTCATCAAAAATATTATTTATCAATACTAATCAATTATTATAATTAACTGGTTCTTTGAATAATGATAATAAACTATTATTATTATTATTATTAACTAATAATAATATCTTATTACTATTCATAATGAATGTATAATTAAAAATACCCAAATTACTTATTAATTAAAACATTAATCAATAATATTATTGTTAAATATTGATTGATTGATAATTTTTATTATATTAAAAAAATTATTATGAATAAATAATAATAATATGATATTATAAATAACTATAATGGTATATAATAATAAGAATTAATAGTAGAAGTATAATTAATAATAATTTAATTACTTAATAATCAATAATTAGTAAATAATATTATTTATACTTATTTATTAATTATTATCGGATGTTAATATATTATCTTAATAATAATAATGAAATATTACTATCAAAAACTTATAACAATATATTATTACAACTATTAATAATAAAAATAAATAAATAACAATATTTGAAGTAATTAATAATTAGCCAATATCATTACATACAATTAATGATTAATTATTATTATTCATAGGTCTTGTGAATAATAAAAAATATTTTTATCAATAACTAATAATAGTATATCATTATAACTATATAAATAAATGTATATTTAACAATATTCAAATTACTTAATAATCAAACAAGAAATCATTAACATTATTTATAATTATTGATTATGTATTATGAGTTATGAGTTATGGATTATCTTAATAACAATATGAAAAAATATTATTATCGATTACTAGGAATAATAATAATCATAATAATAATAAAATATACTTTAGTAATCAATAATAACAGTATAACATTTGTGATTAGGCAAACACAGCAACATATTTAAGTTTATATTTTCATATTCGTTTCTTTGATTGGATTCTCAAAAGCTAAGATACTTGCTTCATGGCCAACATGGAGGTTTGTTTTAATTTAATTATTGTTGTTAGACACCCCCTCCCTCTCCTCTCTCCCTAGCGTCGTTAGATAAATAAATTTAGAGAATTTCGATGCTTTTACAAGTTGGTAATAAATTATAAGGTGTAAGATTTCAGTCTCCTCGACCACCACCTTCCAAATTATAATCAGGGAATATGATTTGTCGGTTCAATCTAGATTTTATTGTTGTGTGTTCCTACATTTATGTTATGCTGGAAGGTTGTTTATGATCCTCCAACTAATTGAATTATAGGTGTCGGAAGTGAAGTGAATAATCATAATTATAGGCTTCATAAAGATACCAATGATGTGAAATAAAAATATCAAGTCATTGATGCATTTTTTTTTTTACTAATTTTTATATCCTCTGTTTTATTTTAATTTGAATTCCTTATATTTTCTAACTACTTGCCCTGACTTCTGCTAGCTTGACTGCTAGATATGAAAATCTTGGATGGAAATAAGATAGGAGATTAGCCCTTTTGTAGGATCTATTTGTAAACATATTGATTATTTTATATTTAAATTCTTTTTAATATTTTGTAGTCCACACTTAGAATAAATAATTATCACGCAACGCATATAGTTTTTATCTATGTGTATATTATATTACTTTTCACACTGTTAACAATTTCTACTGTCTTTAATTTTTCAAATATTTGTAATTCTAATCCATATACTAACTAAATTCTTCATATATTTTCATGTATGTTTTTTTTTTTTGTGTTTGTTTGTTTAAAAAATACATAATTTTAAATTTCAATTCACTATTTAAATTTGTAAATATATTTATAGTTATATCAATAATAAACTTACTATATTCACATTAATTACATTATAAATTACAACATTTAAATTTCGCATATAGCAAGGATGTAAACCTAATACTACACTATAGGTTAGTGATTAAAGGTGGCATTACCCTTCCTCAAATTCCTTTCCCTATTACATTAGTTAAAAAATGTATAAATTTTATCCTGGGTTGATTTCATTAGTTTTATATCCATTTATATTTATAGTATTTTCATATAAGTTAGGTTATCTAAGTTGCGAAATGCACAATTAAAGACATAATATTTATACAATTTGTTATTAGTATTGACAAAACCTTCTACCTATGGGCTATGTCCGACCAACGATAAAGAGTGGTAGAATTGTATTATTAAAACGTGTTACGTGGGTTGTGTAACACATCAATAAACTAATTATTCTATACTCATATTTATGAAAAATATTCAATTTCACCAATATTATATATCTAATGACGATAATATAGACTACAATAAATAATATATATATGTGTGTGTGTGTGTGTATTGGTAAATTTATAGCATAATAGTCGAGGTCAAAGTGTAGTTGTTTCAATTTCGAAATCCTCTCTTTCAGTATTATACATTCTTATATTGATTTATATTTGCCCTTATGAGCTCTTTATTAATAAAAACAAGGAACATAAACATCTAATTTGTCTATAGCATTATAATGTTAAAACATAAGAGTTTCTTTTTAAAGTTCATAGTTTCTTTAAACTTTTATTTTTTTTGTTTTATTTTTACCTTTTCTTTTGATTTATTGTCATAAAGAATATTTTAGGTCCTCCAGGACAAATACTTTTTTATTTTGGTCTATTACTAAATATTTATTATTCCTTTATATTTATTTCTCCATTTTTATATTCAATGACAAAATATTATACAAGTAGGTTTGACATTTTGTAAATAACGTATATTATCATATAAATTAAATCAACAAATTCCTTTTAGAACTACACATGTTAAATTTTCACTTTGTTATTTGTAAGATGAAAGATTATTTAACTTAAAAAGCTGGCATTCTAAAATATATTATGAATAGATAAACCTTTATTATCATCATCATCATCATCATCATCATCATCATCATCATCATCATCATCATCATCATCATTATTATTATTATTATTATTATTATTATTATTATTATCATCTATCTGTACTATTATTTTGCCCTTCTCCTCTTTTTACATTTCTTTCAATTCAGTAATTCCTATGTTCCACAAGGTTTGCAATTTATTCATTTTATGCCATCCCAAAATATTTTCAAGTTTTTTTATTGTTATAAGATATTAAATATATTATTTTCCTTACAAACCTCTATATGTTAAAGATTATTTTGCATATTGTTTTGGTTCAAATAAAATTCACCAATTATAATGATAAATCATGAATATAACTATAGAATTAATAATGATATTTGATTATTTTTAAACCTCAAAAATTTGTAACTCCTAGCAAACAGTGTATAAATGATACTTATGATCCATCATCAACATATTTTTCAATATATTTTTTGATTCTATAGTTAATTACCTACTATTTTTTCTTATTTATGATAAAAAAAAAGTGCATGTAGGTTGGATAATTTGTTTGTAGTATATCATCATCTATATCCAATAAGTCCTTTCAAAATATGTGTTGAACATTTCATATCACTATTTGTATGATTTAAAGATTACTTAACTTAAGATTAATATATAAACAAACTACATTATTAATCATATAAAAGTAATATATCACTATTCCTTGCATTTTTCTTTCTTTCTTAAAAAGTTAACATGAAAGGAATATATAAACAAAATAAATCAGTATTCATCTATTTATATTATAATTTAATAATAGTATGAAATTATCCTATGATTTATGTTTTCCTTACACCATTTATCTTAATTATAATAATAATAATAATAATAATAATAATAATAATAATAATAATAATAATAATAATAATAATAATAATAATAATAATAATAAATCATATAATTTTGGTGTTATTACTTTTTTATGGTAAACATATTTATAAATATATATTTATGATAAAATCATAAACTTTACTAATAAATATGTAGAATATGTGTGTGTGTGTGTGTGTAATACTTGTGCATTGCATGGATTTATAGACCATTGATAATAATATAAGCAACATGTTGTGATATTGAAAATTTTAGATAGATATAATAAGATAAGATAGAAATAGAAGAGTTATTTATTTATTTATATGTATGAGTTCTCTTATATATAAAATTCACCATATCCCATACATATTGTATTTATACTTATTGCATCTATTATGATAAATAGTTAAATAAGTTGGAAGGTGATCGAAGAGTACAAAGAGTTTGGAGGTTACAACCACAATAAAGATAAGTGTTACAACTAATGATAATAATGGGAGTATTAAACTTAGAATTTAGTACAATACATATTCATAAATTGTACATTTACAATAAATAAATAAAATACTTACAACACAACACTATACACTCCAATAAATATCTTAAGATGCTATTATATGAACTAAAAGTAATGATATTAATACAAGTAGATACAAATGCATGTTTGCTATTTGGCTCATTTAAACTTATGTATAGAACAATTTTCTATTATTATTTTTTTTTTTGCAAATTTTACGTTTTCTACCCTCTCATCTCTTGCAAGCCACATATTCCTTCGCCATGTATAAATCTTTACATGTATTTGAACCTTCAAAAGTTCCAAAGCCAATTGATAATCCTTCAACTATAACTAAATTTTATAACCACTATTAGAAAAATTATGTTACTTTCATAATTATTACTTCTATTTATATTATTATGATTGAACTATAGGCACACATAGCCATAAAACCTAACTTGTGCCAATATCACAATCAATGATTTGATTCCTTGGCTTTTGTATTGTTGAATTCTTACATTCATGGGCATGCAAACAATTTAAAAATTGAATAAATTGGCTTTGATAGATGATAAAATGATTATTAGTGTCATTTACATAGTATTTGAATTTTGCTAGCTAGTTACTTGAAATTTGAAAACAATAGTCTAATGAGCAAAAAAAGAGTAGCTTCTATCACATACTTCAAAATGAAGGAGAAGACAAAGAAGAATGAGTAGAGAATATGTAATTTTCCTTTATATAACATGTCAAGTAGTAGATAGTTGTACCCAAATATCAACCTATATAAGACCATATGTTGAACTTAATATACATATAGGGTATATCCAATGAGAATCACTCCTTATAGTAAAAATGGAGAACCAACCTAGTTTTCTTATATGCTTGCAGTAGTTTTCACTACTTACTATGGGTAGTTTTTATCACCTACTATAGGTAGTTTTCTAACTTGAAATATAACTATCTAATATTTACAAAAATGCCACTACCTTTTTTATGGCATGAAAATACATAGTTTCTTGAGATACTTACATCACTTTTTTTGTACCCCTAATTATTGGTAGTTTCCTAACTTGAAATATAAATACCTAACATTTACAAAAATGTCACTTTTTTTCTTTCTAGCCCTCAAATACCATAATTTTCTAATAGACTTATAATAGTTTAATCCACCTACTAGAATTAGTTTCCACCGCCTACTGTAGATAATTCCCAAATATGAAACATAAATCCATAATATTTACAAAAATATCATCGGTTTTTTTTCTTCTAATACTCAAATGCTATAGTTTTTAAGCAATTTATAGTAGTTTTCACCATCTATTGTGGGTAGTTTGTTCAACTAAGAGTATTAGTTCTCTTTTCTCACTAAAAGAGTTAATTCTCATTAGATATTTCACATATGCGTGTTTTAAATTCATTGCATATATGGTGATCTCCCTTCTAATTATAAAATAGAAGGCAGTGGTAGAAGTTGAAAGCTCATGTTCTATACATTCAAAATTTATCTAGTATGCTCAGTTCAAATATAATGAATGTGATGGTTTGGGAGTCTAATCCCACATTACTATTTATCAATATCTATTGCTTGGACTTGATAGAAGGATACCTAAAGTGATTGCATATAAGAAAAATATGTATAATTAAAGTGATGGATTGATGGATTCATTTTCCATCACTATATACATATCTTTTTCACATGTTGATCAGAGGACCATTTAAATTAGTTATATGATAAATTTGTAAAACCTCCCCGATGCTAACGAAGGGCTACCTAAAGCAACTTTATATGTCTCATGTACTAGGTATGTGGGCATTTGTTCACTTGACGTTGAATACTTAAACTTCACCCAGTAATTTAATGGTTCAAAAGACCTTCTGTATATTTCGATCCATAAAATTGAATGGTTTCAAATTTTTGAAAACTTGTGCACAAATTGATCTCGAAGATCAAAAGATTAAAAAAAAGGCTTATGCACAAATTGATCTAGAAGGTTAGATAATTCAAGGGTACTCAATATCTCAGGTGTAATTTTATCAAAAGGATAAAATAATTGAAATTTTTTTAAGACCTATGTTAAACCAATCAAGAAGATCGAGAGATTTAAAATTATTGAGAACCTCAAGTTCAATTCAATTTAAAAGATTAAATCATTTAGTGGTCTTGAATACCCATGCACTAATTTTATTTTCACACTTATACTTACAAATTTTATTTATGCAAATTAATTTTTCAATATTTTAATTCTTATAATTTACATTCTTTTTAAATTTATTTTGTTTAATTATGATGTAATGAAATTAGCTTCATGTGAAATTCACTAGCCTAAATCATTATAAAGTTACCCACGAATTTGTCATTGGCAATGATTAGAACTTAACATGACCATGTCTCATTTGCCACCATAGTGGCTGGAGTATTTATGATAAATGGTGTCCCCATTATATTATAGTTTTGAAGGTTAAGGAATTTGATTATTGAATTCGGAAGCCACCCATGTGATAAAGCAAGTTGATAGTAGAAGCATGAAGCTTCATGTCTTGTAAGTAGTTTAATGGTTGAAGTTGTTAAATTCCCATTTAATACATAGTTTGATGGTTGAAGATTGATCTATCCGATTGAAATGACACTAAATATTCTATTTTTAAAGTAAAATATTATATGAGCCTGCAATTTATCAAAACGACAAAACTAATGTACACATCCTATACTGCATTAGAAATCTATTAGAAGGGTTTACAAATAAATAATTGGATATCATAACTATACTCCAACTAAGTTATTGAAGAACTTACCAAATTCAAATATTGGTTAAAGGTAAGTCTTAGGTAAAATGCTCAAAGCCTATAGTTGGTTGATGAATTGAGCCAAAATGTGTCACTAACTAGAAATTAGCATACCATGTAATACTATATTTATGGCATAAAAAATAATATCACCAACATGAATCCATAATAGCATTCATTGGAGATTCACATAGACACCCAAAAGGGATCCTAAAGCTTATCTGACAAGTGATCACGTATAGGTGATTTATTATCTTAGTGAATTACAATTCAATCATCACAATGCAAGTAAAACACAAAGTTTCCTATTTCATAAATATAATTTAAGCAAACATATTTTGATCATCTTAGTATACAATGTTGTATATGCTTAATATGTATATATAATGGTATATAATAATGCATTGATGATTGTCATATGTTACGTTTGGCAACTAAAAACATCGCATTTGTAAGATCAACACTAGGTATTAAATGAACAACCATCCACTTGGGATAATAATGCAACTCACTATGTTAAGGTAGAAGCAAAACAACCTGATAGAGTTGTAAATATGCATTTTTTGATAAATCCTTATTAGTCAGGTCTGAAAGTGATATACTAATATACATGTAAATGTTTTTGTTTTTAGTATGTAATAATTACATATCACACCATCCCCTAAGTATTAGGTTCATTCCAATTAATCCAATCTTAAAGTTTGTATGTGTTATATATGTGTTGATACTCTTCCACAGATAAGAAAATACACCACAAAGAAGGGTTGAAAATGGCGCTATTACCAACCTGAGGGATGGGAAAAGGAGAACGAGATTATTATAAATTAAGCAAGCACTCACTTCCATGAGATATGGATTCAAAGGAAAGTCAAAATGCATTGGATTATTATGTTTGTTAAATGTAACCTAGCTACTAAATGCGTTTATTATGGTCAAAAATTATAGAATTCATTTGTGCTGATTAAAGTTCCAATTCATAAAATTATTTGTAATGACTCTTATGAAGCTAATGGAAAAAAATTTATAGATGCACTAGAAGCATATGATATAGGTCCAAAAAAATCTAAGTGTTTAAACCTTGTTTTTCTCCCACTTTATGCCCAATATGCCAATCCTTTGTTGCTTTATTCATGTCTCTCTCTCTCTCTCTCTCTCTCTCTCTCTCTCTCTCTCTATCCATATTATCCTCCTTATTTTCTTTCCATTAACCTCCTTCTAAGTGAAGATTCTAACTTTTAAGATTTAATACTTTTTTTTTATAAATAGTGATTGCTTGATTATATTTCTTGTATACTTTATGTTCACATGCTATATTTATCATGTGTATCCTTACATGATTACCATATCTTATGTTCTTTATGTAAAGCATGTTATGTTTTTTTAAGTGATTATACTACTCAGTACATTTCATACATACTACTTTATTATGACCACTGCTCATTCAAATGAACATGTGTCTCTTGTTATTTGGCCAGTGTTTGTAGATATTAATGCTTTTGATGTGAGGACTACATTGGGTATTTTTATTGGGTTTGGCGTAGTGTTATAGTTATGTGGACCTCTTTTTTGGACTTTTAATCCTTTGTTTTTCCTTATTTACGTCTCTTATTTCTTGTTTCATAATCTTATATTGTGGGATCAAATGATGATCATTCAAAACAAATTACTTTTTTTTTCTTACACCTAGTGTATTTTTG
Organism: Tamarix austromongolica; assembly: GCA_039764185.1. Classification (NCBI taxonomy): domain Eukaryota; kingdom Viridiplantae; phylum Streptophyta; class Magnoliopsida; order Caryophyllales; family Tamaricaceae; genus Tamarix; species Tamarix austromongolica. Next base: position 71,887,920 of record CM077816.1, on the reverse strand, counting down.
GTATAATGAACACTTTATTTTATGCTGGATACAACTGTAACACTTTACGTTTTTTGCTTTCATAAAATCTTAAAAAAAAAATAATTCATGAAAATGGAAGTGTTATAGTTATAAATATCTTTTTCACACATTGTGGATGTATATTTCATGAATTAAATCCTAGATTTAATATCTTCATTATTCAATCAATTGTAACATATTTTTCAGTTATGATTGTAACTCTTAACTCTTTATATTCTTCATTACTTCATATTCATAACCCCATTACATTATTAATAATTAATGTAATAAGTATGGGGTTTTTTTTATAGAGGTATGGTGGAATGTACACATGTCTGATTTGTACATATATGAGTATCAATGAGAGCAACACCCCTTCCCTTCCTCTTCTCTTTTGGTCTTTATTTCTTATTTTCAATTTTTTTTTAATATTATCACAACTTGAATGTTGGTTTGAATTTTTTTTGAAAATTAAAATCAAAAAGTAAAGTTGTCTCAAATATTTTTGGTTCCTATTCTAAAACAAAAAAAGTTAGCCCATAAAAACTAAATAAAAACATAATTATAAAATCTAAAATATATTTAATAATTTTATATAACACCAAAATTATGCATATTAGTTAATTATATACCAACAAATCAAAATCAAATTTTGTATATAATTTATATTTATTGATAAAAAAATATAAATTAATAAATGATTATATGAGTAACAAATTTATTTAATTTATTAAACTTTTAAATTACTTAGCATAAGTTAGAAAGTAATTCCACAAGCCAAGATAAATCGATTGTCAGTTAAATCAAGTACAAGTTGTAAGATGCTAAATCTTATTATTATTATTATTATTTTTGTTTGGAAAGAATAGAAGAAAAAGAAACCAAAAAGCAAGATTACTTCTCTATCATCTAAACACCGAAAAGTTAACTATACCTTGTAGCGGCACGCTATAGCGAGCCAATTACTTTTCTTTTAGAAATGTCAATATACGCACTAAGAGCCTATTTTCCTCAACTCATTTCGATAACTTATAATACCATATCAAATAAACATAAATAAGGTCATGTAAGATTAGATCAAATACTAATAATAATTAAAACCAATTTAATAATAGTTATTATACCAATATATATATATATATATTTAATACTAAAAAATAATAACTATGAAATAATTAATATTAATTAATTTATAACTATTGTTAATATTACCGATAATATTTTTATTTTAATCATCAATACTAATAACTATTAAATTTATTATTATTCCCATAATAATAATAAAATATTATTAATGATAAATAATAATAAAATGATAACTATCATAGTTATTGAAATTTCAATTCGATCATACGAATCTACCATCCAAAAATTATAAATTAATCTACTATTCTAAGTAGAATATTAAAGTAGTTGAATTATAGTTATAGAATCTTACGATCCTACAATATAATATTATAATCATGAGTAAAATCCTACAATTATACATGATAACTATATTTTTTATCGATTTATCTCCAAATCAAGTTTCCCTCTTATTCCACATATATTTATTTCTTAAAACTCTGACTCTTGACCATTTTTTTTTTGCAACATGTTTTGAAAATGAGATGAAGCAAATAAAATACATTCGATATATCCTTAATGAAGTCAATTATTGATGTAAACTGTTCACAAAGAATGTAATATATATCTAAATGATAAAATAAATATATTAAATTTTATAATATTATTAATTATTAATTTCTATTCAATTTAAATTTAATACTTTATTATTACTTTTGTATAGTTATGTTAGCTTTTTAATGCAAACAAACTTTAATTTATGGTTTACAAGTGGTTTATATAGTAACTTAATGTGTGTGAGTATAGCTACAAATTCTTTTATTTCCTTTGTTATTTTGATTCATCAAATTTTGAAAAGCTGACATGACTTTTTCTTAGTATTATTTTCTTACATGATAGAAAATATTATCATCTCATTCTTGCCTTCGTTATCACCAGCTTTATTCATTGTGTGTGTTTTTCTTAAGACTAATAATATTATATATTTTAAACACAATGAGTTTTATGTTACTGCTACCTAGAACCTCATTATAATTTTTACATTTTATTTGACAATTTAGTTATGATATTGTTGACTTAGTATAGTTCCTAATTTGTAGGATGACTTCAACGGTTTATGTTACTTGTTACTTAATACAACTTAATTAGTGATTATATGAAAGTTTAAGAGTATAATTTTGTATTATTTTAACTTAAAATATGTTACTTTATAGTATATATCTATATCTATATATATATATATATATATATATATGTATATGTATATATTACTTTCATATTTTTATAGTTTTTGAGGATTTTACGATCCTACGATTTGATCTAATTCCATGATTCGATCCCTCCAAATCGATTCTAGGTAAAATATTGATTATAACAACTTTGATTAATATATAACAAAAATAATCTTTATTTATATTTTTAGATAATGATTATTTTGTTCTTATGCAAATAATTTTTGTCGTTATTTAATTTTAATAGAAACGATAATTCACACACACACACACACACATATTGGTCATATATTTTGTTAAAAATAATGTCATTATTTTTATTAGTATTACATTAATAATAATAATAATAATAATAATAAAATATTTGGAGCTACTAGTAATAAAATATATTAATAAAAAATTATCAATGTTTATTATTATTACTTAATAAGCTATTATTAATTATTATGATGCAAATTAGTATTATCTTAATTGTAATATACTATTGATAATTATAAATATTATTAATAAAATTTTGCTATCGATTATTATGAATTATTGTTATGTTTACTGAAATTTTTTTAAAGATTAATATTATTTTAATAATGTAATTTTGATAATTATTTATTATTATTGAAAATAACTATTTATGTTCATTATTATTAATTAATAACTTTATCATTAATTGTTGCTAAATATTTGTATACTATTTAGTATTGTATATTAATAATAAGTAAATAAATAAATAAAATCGTGCTACTCTAGCGGCCACTTAGTTAACGAGTTACGAGTCAATTGAAATATCTTTAGAAGAAGTTAATTTAAGATTCTAAACCAAGGCGTAGCTTGAGAACCTTGGTATTTTTGGTTGTTGCATGGCATGTTATTTGTATTTTGTAGGAACGTAAATTTACAAGATTAATATTATTAAAGACTAAAAAAGCATTTAAACCCTAGTATTTTTTTTATTAAAAAAAGTAAAAAGATTTGCAATAAATATGCTATAATTCTTATTTACTAACTAATCTATATACTTTTAGTAAGACAATGAAATGTTAACTTTGAATTTCTATCCTACATTAGAAGATAATAATAAAATAATGACGGGTATATCCTACATTAACGTAGGCCGTAAAGGTAGCGCAACCTGCAAGCCATTGCAATCTGTGTGGCTGCACGTATGTATCATAACAAATTTGGTGAGATCTTGAATCATCGAGACGGTACGCTCACACCAACGACTGAATTATCGTTGGGATAGGAATATGATTTAAGAAGACGGCCCACGTCTTTAATGGCCTTTTTTTTTGTGTGTGTTATTGAATTTCATAGAACTTTTTTTTTTTGGCGTGGAAAATGATGGTATAAAGCGTATGAATCCATTGTCAGAAAAATAGTAGTTGTAATATATAAAATTAATTCGTACATGTTATTAATATTTGTAGAAAAACAGGAGTTAGGAAACGTATAACATATTTATTTCTATATATATTTTCTTAATTCGTATAGAAAATAAAATTATTCTAGTAATTTATAATTTTTTTAAAAAATTATTAAAATTACGTTTGTATTTTTTTAGTAAAAGATAATAAAATATTTAATGTATATATAATTCAAAAATATTTAAGGACAAAAAAAATTTTACTTTATTAAATAATTTTTTTAATATAAAAATTTAATAATAAAATAGCTTCTTTTAATAAGAATAGAATTATTTTTAAATAAAAAAATATTTCCGTACATAAATATTGGAAATAGATGTCTAATTGTTTTGAAGGAATGTATTCCAACAAGGTGTAGGCGCGCACACACACATGCTCCTTTTTATCCTTTTTCAGAGGAATCTGATGCAGCTCCGATTCTCTTCATCCTGGCGGAAGGTGGCCGCATTAGATTAATAAATCCGATTCGTAATTATTCCTCCACAGATTAATTATACAATTCCTGCGCCCGTCCAACAATAAAGGAGAGGATGCCTAACTCTTAGCTTTTCGGCCATAAATATCTGCGCGACATACGGAGCGAGTGAGATTTAGTTGATTGGTTGGCGTTGGCTTGCTTTGCTTAGCGTCGATGATGATGCGGAGCCAATGAAGGTCGCAAGTTCGGCCGCCGCCGGTCGCCCACTTTTGTTACGCACCCGCTGGTCCCGACGTGGTGGCGTGACACATGGGGTGATGGTGGCTTGTTTAAATTCCACCACGCTGCGGGTCCCTGCCAATTTTTTTGGCATTAGCCATTTAGGGAAGAACCTTGGCTTTTTTTTTTTGAGCCGTGTAAGAACACATGAACGGCGTATGATTTGTGCGCAAATTCATATACTTCATCGGATTAAAATGAAAGATTTTGGAGCTGGTGCACACGAATTAAACAATTAAAAAAATATTAAATATATTTTTAATGAAATTATATTTCTTAATTAATCCCTAGCTATTTTTTTTTATTTTAATAAGGTTAATAAATGCCAGGAAAAATTAGAATTTTTTTTTTTTAATTTCACCTTGAAATTATAGAGCATCATTTATATTGAAACAAAAATAAATTTCCAAAACATCTTTTATTTTGAATTGAAGAGACCATGTAATATAAACTAAACATAAATGGTACCCAACTCATGACTTGTGTAGCACACGAGTGGTGCATAGCCCACTCTAACTAGACTGAATTTGACAACAATGAATAATAATAATAATAATAATAATAATAATAATAATAATAATAATAATAATAATAATAAAGACGTAGATTATTGGATGTATGATCTAAAATAAAAATAAATTTACGATGTTATAGTTTTCCTTTGATCTATATTGGTGACAAAAGATGATGAATCAAAAGAATCTTCATTAGGCAATAGCTTCTATGATAATCTAGATATTGTTGACCTATAAGGAGCTAACACTTTTGACTAGTGTTTAATTAGTTAGTTAAATCATGTTGCACTTAGGCACGTTGTCACGCAGTGACAGGTTTGAGGCTCATTGGAAGGTTCCAAATCAAGGCAGAGCCTTCCGGAAGGCTCAATATGGCTAAGTATGTATATTAAAGGAGTTTACTACACTCTAGAATATTTTAGCAGGTCCTAAAAGGTTCTAGAGAGTCCTAGAGAAGTATAGAATATTATAGAATATTATAGAATATTGTAGAATAAAGTGGAAGAAAGGAGAGTGTTCTAGAGTGTTTTTGTACATAGGGGAAGGTAAGAGAATATGGTGGAATATTCTAAACTCAAAGGTTGTGGAAGATGTAGTTAATGAAAGGTTTATATTCTTCTATTTGAGGAGGTAGAGTGGATGCCTCAACTATAAAAGGAGGGGACCTCATTTGCTCCAAACCCTCCAAGAACTCTCAAGTCTTGTGAGCTTTTTACCTTCAAACACCTTCTCTTATAATATAAAACTTCCATCTTCCTAATTCTCTCGTGTTCCATATTACTCACACTATTATCTTACCATCAATTTGGGTTAGGCTGATTTGACTTAGCTTCACACAAGGATTGTGACTAAGCAAGTGCCGCATGGGACTCTACGGGAAGAGTTAGAGCGTGACAATATGCTCTAAATAATGAGTTGAGTCAAGTCAAATATTTTCAGCCTCGAACACATCTTATTTTACTTAATGAACAAGCCAGACCTACCTTTTAACAAGTTGAGTCAAGCCTAACTTACGAGCTAAAGTTATAAATGAGTCGAGTAGAACTCTTCGAGCCACCAACTCGGTTTGTTTAATAAATAAGCATATAAATGAGGCTCAAGTTGAGCTTATTTAATTAAACAAACAAGTCTAATTGAGCTTTTAACGAGTCGAATATCAAACTGGCTCACTTTTTTTACAACCCTAATTATATGGTTAGATAGTCATATTCACTTTACTAATCGACAATTCCAATTTTTTTTGGCACACTAGAGTAGTTTATTTATGAAACATTGTCTATAACAAAGCCTCTCCACAACTTCTTTACAATTAAAGAAAAAACTACTAAGACATTAATCCGAGAACATAGAAGTAGAAGTAGATATAGTTTCATATTTGACCAATCGATCATTTACTCAAGTGGCCTCCCTATATTTATATTGGGTTGATACACTCTTACAAATAGGCCCTATAGTCCAAGAGTAATGAACAACCTTACATTTGTATATTTTAGTAGACAAAGTAAAGATAATGCATAAAATACTCTTATAAGATATTCCATCTGTATAAAAAAATTGACAATTTACACACGTTTTTAGGAACTAAAATATATAGTCTTATAAATTTACTTACACTCTTCATTGAAATATAACAAAATATTTAATACATAGATAATAAATGAAAAAAAGTGAGAGTAAAAGTGTAAAATATGTTTAAGCTTTTCTAAAATAATTTTTTTATATGAAAAATTGGTGATAAAAGGACTTACATTTTAATATTATGTATATACATACATAAGTATGCATGTATTTCGCTCAAATGTCATCCCAACAGCAGTGGGCCGATGACCCAAACATGGATAGAGTGCCCTGCATGAATGCCAAATAATCCAAATTCTTTAACGTGTGAATAACCAAGAATTCGCTCCTCTAAAGAACAAAGAACTCATGTATCAATTAAAGGGCCGCACACCGATTAACGGGCCTCTAAAGTGGGCGTAATAAAAATCAACCAAGCATTTGGTGGGGTGGGGGTCGCGTTTGTTCGATTCCCCCACTTTCTGTCACATAAATACCCACAAATTTTTGACCTCGTCCGGTAATCAGCTCCAGGATTCGATTACAAATTGGGTAATTTTGGCATATGATAATTACGGATCATTCCATAATTATTATTTATTATTAGTAGAATATTACTTCTTCCGTATAAAAAAAGCTATTATTTTAATTTGTATATATATATTTTTTAAAAAGTAATAAAATTAATTTTAAAATTATATGTACATCCTATTCTTCGTTAAAAAACAACAAAATATTTAATATATATATAGTTAAAAAAATATAAGTGTAAAAGTAAAAAAAATATGCTTTAAATTTTTAAAAATAACTTTCTATAATACCCAGTGATTTGAGCCATCTAGTTAATTAATAATTAATAGTAGTAGTTGTGGAAGTAAATAAATAATGTGTTAGGCATAAAGTTATAATAAATAATGATTGTTTTTGGATAATTCACGGAGTCTAATTTATTTTGGTAATTTTGCATTTACCTTTAGTTTAGTAAATAATTTATACTTGAAATTAATTAATTAGTATTAATTAAGTAACCTTTTATATCCTGTAGTTATGAATAACTCAATTAATCTTTTATATTTCTATCATTAGATACCGTCTATTAATCCTTACAAATTTGGTATGTTATATTAGCCGTTAAGTTAGTAAATGATTTATGAGTATATATGAAACAAGAATGAGAGAAACAAAAATGGTATTTGGGAAAAAGGGACGGCATAGAGCCATTGTAATCAATCAATCATAGTGTAAGGTAATAATTTATCCCCAAAATTATCGTGTGTTAATGCATGACATCCATTACCAAATTCCCTATTTGACATTATTTTTTCCCCATTTTGGTCTGGTTCGTATCATTCTACTGCTATAGTTATGTCTGCATCTATTTTTTTATGTTTATTTATTTATATTTCCCTAATTGAATTAGTAATGTGTTCATGAAGAACCTAAGGCTAGGGAGTAGGGTACTAGTACTACACGTTAAGTAGTATCCCTTAAATTTGTAGTTAATCAAAATGATATAGATTAACTATATGTTGTAAGGTATAGTACTTAAAGCTAACTTGCCACTAATTGTTCCTGTTGAATAGCTAGTACTTATTCTTCCTTTTTACTGACTAGGCTTAATACATGAATTTAGTATTTGATTAGTAATAGTTGTATAATGCTAGCACCAATGGTGAAGGATGATGATGATGATAATCGGTAGTAGGGAAACTTACTAGATTAGTAGTCTATGGTATTATAATTTTTCAACAAACTTCGTCTAAGCAATTTATATGAGATGTAATTAACGAACTATCATTTAAAAAAAAAATTAACCAATTAGATATGGGAACTAAATATTAATTTCTTACCACTATTAACTATAGGCTAAGTAATTTATCAAAATCTTAATGAAGATACATATCTTAACCTACTTGGCCCAATTATACACTACCCTTAATACCAATTACTATTTTTGTGGATCAGATAACTATAAATTAGAAAAACTTAAGAAGTAAGTTAGTTTTTATACCTAAAATGTATTTATTATATTTAGTTAATACTAATTGCAGATTAATTCTATTATAGGAACACCAAACTAATAAACTACTATTGTGTGGATTGCTTTCTAGGTAATATTACTTTCAAACTCTCTATCTATGTGTGTGTGTATATATATATATATACATACTTTTTTGATCCATTTGAAATTATGATTTTTATGAATATATATATTTCTATCGGTGTTTTATAAATTTCTTCTCTAAACTTTGAAAAACACAGTGATTATGTGTTTTCATGTGTTATTTAGTAATTGTATGAAACACATGGTGATTAGTTGCTTTTATGTGTCACTAGTGTCATATGAAATTATGGTTAATGTTGTTTTAATATCTTATTATATATGCATGAGCTTGGGTGGCTTATTTAGTTTTAACTTATGGTGTCGGTTGAGGGGTGACACAAGTGACCTACTAGTTTTCCATAAAAGTTGTATTGTGGAAAATTAATTTTTTGGAAAATACTCTATGTGGAAAGATATTTTTGGAAAGTGCTCATTATGGAAGGTATTAGCTATATAAGAGTTATTATGTTGAGTTACTATTTATGGAAGTTACTGGATGTGGAAAGGCATATATTTAAGGAATGTATAAGAACACCTATGTAAGGTTGTATGCCTTAATTACATTATATTAATCACCTTGAATATCACACTAAAACTTAAAGTGAAATACTTGTGGTGGGTTTAGGGTCCTTCGAAGTGGCCTCTCAAAATTTGGTAATAGTGGCTATCTATATTAGGTCAGTTGTAGTCGTATATATTCCCCTTTTGATTTGGTTGTGGTAACAATCTATATTGGATTAGTTGAGGTTGTATATATTTCGTTTTGGTTTGTTCCGGATCTACTGTATTTAGGGTTGCAATTTTAGTAGGGGGTATGTACACTTAAGGATTAGGACTGCTAGTAATCCTTAATAGGAAGACCCATGTGTGACCTTTAACTCATCCTGTGCTTTTGGTTTATATCAATTATTTGGCTCTAGTCCCCTGTTGGGTTATGATCCTTTGAGCTCTTACTGCTTATCATACAACCATCTTGATAAGTTGATTTCCCATATTCAAGTATCAAAAATAATATTATGTGTTATGTGGTCACTTAAGGAAAAAGATTAATAAAATGGGGATTATTGGTTCATTTTAATATACCGTAAAATATGGTTAGTTTGCATATGATCATCAAGTAACATATGTATGTATATGAGTATAAGCACTATACTCCTTTGTATTTACATGTTACTTAGTTTTTTCCCTAGCTAACTTGTTACATTTTATCAAATGGGGATGTAATGTTCTATTACGATGGTGAGCAGATGACTTGGTGCAAGTAGTTAGTGATCATATCCTTTGTTGATGAGATTAATGTCGGGAAAGATAGAGAAGCTGGTGGCCATTTTCATCGTTTTAATTATGGTATTAATTTCAATAGACCATTTTCATCATTTTAGTTGTAATTGACAATTTCTTATCATTTCATTCAGTTTAATTTTTGTTTCAATGCACATTCTTACTTTAATTAGTCTTAGCATCTAGTGTAAGCAAGACATTGGAGTCTACTTTTACTAGGTGTGGTGGTAATGTCCTCAATGTTAGTTTTAGATTTTGCATATTTCCTTAATTTACATTTTTTTAGTTTTAAAAATCAAGGGTTACAAAGTGGTATCAAAGCCAAGTTTTTATAAAAGATATTTTCAAAATGATTTTAAATTATGGTATTCACTTAACCTTTTTTTACAAGGAATATTGATTGTAAAACCTAGAACGCTACCAAGTGAGGAAGAAGGGTTGGGGTGCATATGTGCATGATTTTGTGGTATGCATTATTAGTAATGTGTGACATTAAGTAGTAATATTTTAAAGAAAATGTGCTTCTATGATTATCTTTTGTACATTTATTATCATACTAACCTCTGATTTAGATGTTCCATTTGCGTGCATTTGGTATTATTGTATGATGACCCTTAAGTTTTAACCTAACCTTACTTTTGTTTTGAAGCACAATGTTTCATAATGCCCAGATGACACAATTAGAGCATATTGTGTTTAATATGGCATAAACCCAACACCAAATGTAACCTCAACAATTGCGAGCTCAGCAGGTGGTGGCTCATCAAGCCTAGGCACATACCCAAGCTCAAGCTTAGGCTCAGGGAAATGTTCACAAGGATGACTGGTTGAGGAGGGTTTCGCAGTGCCATCAATCCACCTTTGAGGGAAAAGAGGACCTAGTTGTATTGGAAAGCTAGTTCAAGAACCTTAATAAAATTTTCACTACGGTTGGATGCCCTCCTAAATGTATGGTCAACATAGCAATGTTTCTTTTGAGGGAGATTACATATGATTGGTAGTAGGCCCGCCAATTACATGAGGGTTTAGTAGCATATTGGGAGTAATTTTAAGATGTGGTAAGGGCCAAATTCTACCCTTTGCATGTTAAGTGTGAAAAGTGTGATGAGTTTTTTTCACTACAATAAGGTTCGATGATAGTGGAGGAATATTATAAGAAGTTCATGGAGCTATCTTGCTTTGCACCTGAAGTGGTAGCTAGGGAGAAAATAATGGATCATAGGTTTGAACAGGGGGTGAATATTTATATCTAAGAACTGTTTGGGGAGTTATTTTTACTGATATGATGATTGTATATCAAAGAACCCATGGTATCACAAAGGTACAATCTATTAAAAAGAAGAAACTCATAAGCAAGAGATCTGGAGGTGGAAAGAAGGGTCATTTTTAGGGTAGATATAAGAGAGGAGGCTCTTTGACTAGGAATACTAGTGATGGCTATACATGTTATACCGGAGGCACAAAAATTTTTCATTGTGGAGGAGGACAAGCTCAAGTTAGGTGCTATATCTACAAGCAATGTGGTATGAACCACCTAGGGAAGGATTGTCAGGGTAATATGGTGACTTGCTACAATTGTGGTAAGAGGGTTCATAGATCTTTTGAGTTTTGATCTAGTAGGAGAGAAAATGTTGCTCATAGGGGTTAAGACCAACTATTGAGTGGAGGTGAGAGACAATAGTACTAGTAGCCTCAACAGTAATAGTAAGCACAAATTGTGCCAAGGACATGGGGTAGTGTTGTGAGTAGAGATTCTAAGGGTAGAATTGAGCAATATCATCCTAAATTCCAACAAAAAAGATCTAGTGGTTAGAGTGGAGGTCAATTGAATGCTATTAGTCAAGTGGAGGTTGAGCACTAGGAGAATGTGATGACTAGTATATTTACTATCCTTTCTACTCCTATAAATGCATTATTTAACTCTAGCCTCTCATTCATTCATTCATTCATACATCTTGTGTGGATAAAATTAGCTTAGTTCATCCTGATATTATATCCTCTTATATTATGTTACATTATAAAAATTTATATCGTAAGATGCCCCTTGTTATCTCCAATATTGAGCTCCCTATGGATCTTATCAAGCTAGATGTTTGGGAGTTAGATATCTTCCTTTTAATGGATTGGATGGGGTGGTACAAATCATAATTAGATTTTGCACAACAAAAGGCGGCTTTAAGAGGGCCTAAGGGCGTCATGGTATCCTATTGGTTGTATGAGCGAAGCCCATAACACGACTTATGTCAGCTACGAGGTTAGGGTTGTTAGTGAAGAAGGGGCACCCATTATATTTGCATAGTGTTTGTGATTTGAATTTTAACATGGTAGAGCTAGAGAGTATTTCGGTTGTGAAGGATTTCCCCGACGTGTTTCTAGAAGATGTTCCTAGGTTGCCACCAGATAGAGAGGTGGAATTCACCATTGACTGAGTACCCGAAATAGAACCAACATCTAAGGTATCATATAGAATGACCCCAATTGAGATGAAGGAATTGAAGACTCAACTAGAAGAATTATTAGAGAAAGGATACATCTGCCCAAGTATATCTCCATGGGAAGCATCAGTGTTAGTTGTGAAGAAGAATGATGACAACTTGAGGTTGTGCATCAATTACCAAAGGTTTAACCAGTTGAACATCAAGAACAAGTATCCTTTATCGTATATTGATGATTTATTTGACTAGCTGAAAGGTGCGGGGTTATTCTAGAAGATTGATCTAAGATCAAGGTACCATCAATTAAAGGTTCTGGAGAAGGATATCCACAAGACGATATTTCATATCAGATATGGCCACTATGAATTCACGATGATGTTGTTCGGTCTTAGCAATACCCTAGCTTTTTTTATAAACCTGATGAACAAGATTTTATGGCCCTACCTTGATCAATTTATAGTGGTCTTTATTGATGATATATTAGTGTATTCGAAGGATCGGGACCAACATGCTCAACATTTGAGGATGTTACTTGCACTTTTGAGGGAGCATATCTCTATGCTAATTTCTTCAAGTGTGAATTATGGGTGGAGAAGGTAGCTTTTCTAGGTCATGTGATATCCAAGGAGGGAATGCCTATGGACTCGAGTAAGACCCAAGTATTTTCTAAGTGGCTAACCCCTACAAATATTACAGAAGTACGGAGTTTCCTTGGGATGGCTAGATATTACAAATGCTTTTTTGAGGAACACCACACGTTTTCGATGGGATAATAAATGTGAGGTATCTTTTCAAGAGTTGAAGAATAAGTTGACCACTACTCTAATTTTAACGCTACCATTAGGAACCAAAGGGTTCAAGGTCTATAGTGATGCCTCGAAGAAGGGGTTGGGTTATGTACTGATGTAGGATGGAAAAGTGGTTGCTTGTGCATCATGTTAATTGAACATATGAGGAGAATTATCCTACTCCTGATCTAGATTTGGCAGAAGTTGTGTTTGCATTGAAGATTTGGCGACATTGCCTATATGGTATCTGGTGCAAGTTTTATAGAGACCACAAAAGCCTAAAGTACATATTCACACAAAAGGAGCTTAATATGAGGTGGATGAGGTGGTTGGAGTTGGTGAAAGATTATTATATGGAGCTTACCTATCATGATTTTAAGGATAATGTAATGGTGGGCGCACTCAATTGGAAGTCGTCACATTCACTAAATGCCTTAGTGATAGACTATATGAGGAGCTATAAGACATGGAGATTGAGTTGATTAATTATGGGAGTATGGAGGAAATATTGAATTCTCTAGCCATCACTTCTACCATTTTTTATGATATTAGAGCCAGTTAACCAAGAGATGTGAAGTTGGAGAGAATTCAATAGAAGATGTAAGAAGTTAGAGTTGAGGGTTTCAGAATTCATGAAAATTGAAGCATAAGATTCAGAGGGAGATGGCATGTTCCTCATAGTTGTGAGGACCTGAAGAGAGGATCATGGAGGAGGGACTGTAATACCCCAAAAATCCTAATTTAGGAAATTAAAAAAAAGGATTAGTGGGTGTGATTTAATTGAACATGCCAATGTAATAAAATAATGATATTATAATAAAAAAGAATTAAAGCTAAAAAGGAGGAAAATAATGTAGAAATCAAATTGGTGGAGGCTAGAATAATTTACTAAACTAATTTTTTTAAGTAAATTATAATAATAATTTCCAAATTAATAAAAAAATTAATTAATTTTTATTAATTTTATTAATTCCAAAAATTTCAAAAAAATCTCAAAACATCCCAACCATCTCACTTTTCTTTTTCCTTTTCTTTTCCCCTTTTCCCTCCTTTTCTTCCTTTTTCTTCTTTCCTTTCTTTTCCCCCTCCCTCACTGGCCTAGGCCTTGCCCAGCATAACCCAATCTTCTTGCCTCCCCTCCCCTTCTTGCCTTCTTCCTTGGCCTACTTTCTTTTTTTTGTTCCTTACGTGGCCTAGCGTTGTCCGCCCCTCTTTCCATTTTTCCTTCCTTTCCCTTTTCCTTTCTTTTCCTTTCTTTTCCTTTTTGCCTTATCTTCAACCTCCTTCCCAATTTGTGAGCGACCATGGCTACTTCGCAACCATGGTTCTCTCTCTCTCCTCTCATCTTCCCCTCATCATGACCTACAGGGTGTGTAGCTGGCACTATCCTACATTGGTTTCCGCCCATCTATAGCCTTAATATCCCCACCTAACCCCTACAAGCCTGCCAAAGACCCTACCCAACCCCCATCATAGTCTCCCACTGCCGCTTGGCAGCCACCTACTCCCCCGTTATCCTCTTCTCCCTCCCCTAAGCCTATAAAAACCCTCCCTCACCTTCTTCTTCCCTCTCTTTTCTGCCCTGATTATCCCCTACCTCCCTTTCTCCCGTCACCTCTTCAAACGTAGCCACCATCACTATTGTGCGCTCCGTCGTCCCAACCTCCACCCTTTCTCTTCCCTACACCACCTTCCACCAAACGTGACCTTCCCCTTCCTTTTCTCTCCCCACTTGTGCAAAGTGGGAAGCTTGGGATGCCCTTTTGCACCCCTCGTCGCCCCTTATGCCGCCACCACCGCCACAACCACCACCTCCACTACGTCCCTTCCTATCCAGAAAACCTCCTCTACCTTCCCACACCCTCAATTCCCTTTTTCTCTCCCTCCTTCCTCCTTATTTCCTCTCCTCCACTCTCTGGCACCACCATTGTCGCTGCCTATGCCACCTCTGTGGGGCACCACCACCACCACCACAACCCCCTCTGACCCCAAAACCTTACCACCTAAGAAAACACCACTTTCCTCCTCTTTTTCAACCCCAAAATCCTATATTTTCTATCATCACCACCTCCACCACCATTGCGCCGCCACTTTAGCCTGCCACACCCTCTTTGGTTGTGCCCTAACCCTTATATTTATTTGGTATAATTTATTTTAAATATTTTACTACTACTACTACTACTACTACTACTACTACTATGACTACTACTATTAATCTCCTTACTAATATTTAGTTAGAAAAAAATAAAATAAAAAGGAAAAAGATATAGGAAGAAAGTTTAATATTTAGTGCTCCATTTTTATAGGTGAATTAAATCCTTTCCATAAGGACATGTAAGATTCGTGCTCCAAACCCAGTGTTATATTAGGTAAGGATATGGTTAAGGTTTGATTTTGCTATGGTTGTGTACTCATGGGTGTAATAATCTATATTGTGTATTATATGTGAATGTGGACTAAAATTCTTGTAGTGCAGCTTGCTTTGCATGGAGCTAAGGTAAGTTGTGTATGAGTTATGATATATGTGATATGGGTGATATGACTTGTATTTTATGACATGCACTTATGTATAGTTGTTATGGTATGCCATGCTTGCTAGGAGGCCTTAGGTGGGATTGTGAGGTTGTAGGGATCTAAAATAAATAAAGAGGGTGGAGTGAATAGGAAGAAATAGAAAAAAAATCCTAGGTACCTTATGACCTATGGGTGATAAAATAAAGGAAGAATAATAATAAAATGAAGGGTTAGAGTAAATCTTGCATGAAAAGTGTGAGGCTTGCATAGGGTGGTTAGTCTTTTCATAGGGAAAAAGTTTATGTGGGAAAGGTTGGTTTAAGGTTTAAGTATGGTGAGGAAAGAGAACTTTAGGGAAAAGATAGTATGTGGGTTGGTAGAAGTGTGTATAGGAGCTTAACTAGGGTTTTTGGGGGAAAAACCCTAAGTAGGGGAGTGTGTGGAAGGGTTGATGGTGATGGGTTGGAGCTAGGGTTGAGATTAGGATAGTGTCTTATAAAGAAGGGTGATTCAATTGGTAAATAGGGTGGAGTGTGTGTGTGTGTGATGTGATGGTGTAAAAGAAAAGAGGAGTATTAGCGTTTCAGGGTGGCCAATTAGGGTTTCTTAGACCCATGTGGAAATCGGAGAGTGGATTGTGATGCTTGGAGTGGGATGAGTGGAGTAATGGTGTTGGAGCCGAAGGGGAGTTAGGCTAGGTGTGGAAAAGTGAAGCTAGGGCCACTAGGCTAGTTTAGAGTTTTTAAGGGAAAAGCCCTAGTAAGCGATGGTGAGTCTAGGTGGAGAAATGGGAATGTGGGCCTTGATCCACATGCATAGGGGAAGGGATTCATGGTGAGTAGGGTGGAGGTTAGAAAGAAGTCTTGGAGTCTTGGGGAGTGAAGAGGTCCTTAGCTATGGGACCAAGTCATTCGGAAAGTATGGGTTGGAAGTATGGTAATGAGTCAGGGGTCCGCTGAGGCATGCATGTCTAGTTGAGGTTTACTTGTGTAACAAGATACGAATAAAACACTAATTACTTAAAGAAAAATATTATTGAGCTAGGACCAGTTTAGGATGACTTTTGTTCCATCAGCTATAATAGTATCTAAAAGCATTTTGCCCTATAAACCATTCCACCAGGGATAACAGTGGCCAGGAGCATTCTACCGTGGAGCAGCTATTTCTGTTCCACCGGCTATAATAGTGGGGGTTCTGAGCTCGATAAACCAAACCTTGTGTGGTAATAAATCACGAGAAAGATACTAATTACTTATAGTGAAACACTACATGGGTTAGTGCTAGGTTAGGATGATTTCCATTCCACTGGCTATAATAGTGGCCAGGTGCGTTCTCTCCCGGAGTAATTGTTTATGTTTCATTGGCTATAATAGTGGTTAGGTGTGTTTTGCCCTAGAGTAGTTGTTTTTGTTCCACCAGCCATAATAGTGGGGTGGCCGTACTCATGTGGATATAATTCAAGAGATGTGCAAGGACAAAATTAATGGCCTAAATTCTAATGATGATGATTAACTTGAATGATTTACTACATGCAATATCTACCTTTTCGTGTTATGTATGGTTTTATCTATATGGTTACCTTACTCAGCACATATTGTATCAATCACCTTTTTCATGGGTGCTGCTCATTCCCATAAGTAATGGCCCCTCCTAAGCTTATGCAGGTAGGAGATGATGCTTTTGATGACTTCGGTGCTTATGATGCTTTGGGTGGGGCTGAGTGATGGCCTGTTATTCCTAATGTGGTGTCCGAGAGGGTGTTCTCCAGATTTTTTTTATTTAGTTTACCATTATTTTTATTTCCCCCACAATGGGAGTATTTGTATTCGATTTTCATTCTGTACTAACTCTGATGTTTGGGTACTCTGGTTTCATTTATGAATTGTTGAATTATTATGGTTTTTTATTCTTGATGTACTTTTATTTCCTTTAGCCTTGTAGTTAGTATGGATCGGTGGTGGGTCACTTTTATACTGATCATGGTGGTAGAACCCCTGTTTTTAGCGTATGATTTTCTATAACAAATGAAAAATTTTAATTGTAAATTTTGGGGGTGTTATAGGGACACTACACCCTATACTCCGTGCACCTAGGCGATGAAAAGGTATACAAAGATCTAACGAAAATGTTTTGGTGGCGAAGAATGAAGAGGGAAGTATTTGAATTTGTTGCTAAGTGTTTGACTTGCCATAAGGTTAAGATTGAACATAAGAGACCGGTAGGGTTGAAACAACCATTAGAGGTATCGACTTGGAAGTGGCATTCCATATCTATGGACTTTATTGTGGGTCTTCGTAAGACATGGACTGGTATGGATATAGTTTGGGTTATAATCGATAGGTTAACTAATTCACCAATCTTTATTCCAATGAAGTCGATCTGGTCTATGTATCAGTTAGCAAGAGAGTACGTAAAGTAAGTGGTGAAGCAACGTCGAGTTCCTTGGGATATATTGTCAGATAGGGATCTAGATTCTTGTCCCATTTCTAGGTAAGTTATAGGATACTTTTGGAACAAATTTGAAGATGGGTATGGGGTTTCATCCAACTACTGATGGTCAGACAAAAAGGATCTTATGGACTTTAGAGGATATTTTGCGGGCA
Source organism: Tamarix austromongolica (assembly GCA_039764185.1). Lineage (NCBI taxonomy): Eukaryota > Viridiplantae > Streptophyta > Magnoliopsida > Caryophyllales > Tamaricaceae > Tamarix > Tamarix austromongolica. Next base: position 71,869,708 of record CM077816.1, on the reverse strand, counting down.
TATGTGCTAGAGTTTCAAGGGAGCTAGAAGGACAAGTTGGATTTGATCAACTTCTTATGCAATAATAATTACCATGCTACTATTGGGATGACTCCAATTCAAGGGCTCTATGGGAGGAAGTATAGAAGCACATTGTGTTGGAGTGATTCTAGTGAGACAGTGGTGTTTGGATTGCAACTGATAGAGGATACGATATAACAGGTGAAAGTGATTCAAGAAAAGATGAAAGCTTCTCAAGATAGGTAGAAGATTTATGCACCACAAACGAAGATCATATGAGTTTTAGGTGGGTGAAAAATTCCTTTTATGAATCTCACCTACCAAAGGTGTAATGATGTTTGGTAGAAGGGGGAATTTGAGCCTAAGGTTTATAGGTTCGTTTGAGATTTTGGAGAGAGTCGGGAAAGTGGTTTATCAACTTGCCTTGCCAATAGAGTTAGCACGCGTGCATAACGTGTTTCATATTTCACAGCTTCATGTGGTCTAACCAGATGAGTTAGAGTTGGACAAGACTTTGTCTTATGAGGAGCAACTAATAAAGACTTTGGATACTAAAATGCTGGAGATTAGATCGAGGTCAATTTCAATGGTTAAATTCCTTTGGTTAAACAACAAGGTGGAAGAGGCCACTAGGGAGACCAATAATGTTATGATGCAACAATACCCTAGGTTATTCAACTAGATATGTCTTGGGTTTTGGGATTATGTTATCATGCTATTATTTATTTTGTGTGCCTTATATGCTTGATGTATTATGATCTGTCATGCTAAAGTGGTTTACTAATGTAATGTGTTTTGCTAATGTATCTACATATGTGATTAGGTTTGAACTTTGAGGAATAAGTTTATTCTTAAGGGGGGAGAATGTAATACCAAGTAATTTTAATTATTTAGTTAATTAATAATTAATAATGGTAGTTATGGGAGTACATAAATAATGAGTTAGACATAACGTTATAATAAATAATAATAGTTTTTGGATAACTCACCAAGTCTAATTTATTTCGGTAATTTCACATTTAACTTTAGTTTAGTAAATACTTTAGACCTACAAATTTAGTTAATTAACATTAATCAAGTAACCTTTTATATCCTTACAGTTATGAATAACTCATTTAACCTTTTATATTCCTACCAATATATACCATCTATTAATCCTTATAAATTGTGTATGCTATATAAGTCATTAAGTCGGTAAATCATTTATGAGTATACGTGAAATGAGAGTGAGAGAAACAAAAAGGGTATTTGAAAAAAAGGGACATTGTAGAGCCATTACAGGCAATCAATCAGAGTACAAGGTAACAATTTATCCCCAAAATTATCATGTGCTAATGCCTGACATCCACTACCAAATTCCATATTTGTCATTATTTTTTCTTCCTTTTTGGTTTCGTCCATATCATTCTACGGCCATAGTCATGTCTTAATCTAATTTTTATGTTTTTTATCTGTTTTTGTTTCTCTAATTGAATTAGTATTGTGGCTATAAAGAACTAGAGCTAGGGATTAAGGCACTAGTACTACATAGTCAAGTACTATGCCCTTAAATTTTTAGTTAATTAAAATAATATAGATGAGCTATATGTTTTCGGGTATAGTACATTAAAGTGTGTGTGCATAAAATCTAACTTTCAACTAATTATTCCTATTGAATAAGTAGTACTTATTCTTCCTTTTTTTTTTCTGATTGACCTTAATACATGGATTTAGTATTTGATTAGTAATAGTTGTATAATGCTAGAACCAATTGTGAAGGAAAATAATAATAATAATTGGTAGTGGGGAAAATTATTAGGCTAGTGGTCTATGGTACGATATAAAAAAATTAAAGGTCACATAAAGGTTGATTAATTTACATAGAGCACATGATGATGGACTAATTTATTATATTCACATGATTTTTTTTTGTTTTATATCCATTTATATTGCTCAACAAACTTCGCCAAATTAATTACTATGAGATGTAATTAAAGAGCTATCATTTTAAAAATTGCAAATTAACCGATTAGATATTAGGGACTAAATATTAAGCTCTTACCACTATTAAATATAGGCTAAATAATTTGGCAAAATCTTAATCAAGATACATATCCTAACCTACTTGACTTAGTTATAGACAACCCCTAATACCAATGACTATTTTCGTGTATTAGATAACTGACACATATGATATCCAACTTAGGTCTTGCAAGGAATTTGGTGTTCAACAATGAACAACCATAAAAAGAAAAAATAGAGGAGGAAGAAGAAGAAATGGGGAAGGAAGGAAGTGAAAAATCATGCATTAGAGAAGGACGAGGGGTTCTCGGTTTTAAGAGCAAATGTGCATCCAAGGTGAGTTGTTCTTCTCATTTCATGTTGTCCTAATACTTATAAAATAAGTGTACGATTGAAGGTTACAACTTAACCAAGTAATACACTCATTTAGGGCTTAAGTGGTTAGGGGGAGAAGATTTAAGCAAATTTCTAAATCTCCCATTCTAATACACCACATGTTACAATTCATAATAACCACATTACATAGAAGGAAAGAGATAAGGATCTCTTTTAACCATTTAAGTGACAAAAGGAAGTAAGGAATTCCTTCTAGCCTTCCTTATTCTTCCTCAAATATGTATTGTCCTTCTCAAGTGCTAAAAGTGACTTATCATCCAAATGAAAGGGACTTGTGGCTGAAATGTGTGGCTTACAAGGGGAACTTGATAGGGATGTATTTTTGGGGTGATTAGGGTTAAACTATTAAAGGAATTATCATTTAAAATGGATGAAAAAAGGCTTGAAAATCATAACTTAATGTGGCATAGTTTCGGCCTGTTTGGAGAAAAAAACAGGAGAAAGGAAAATTGCATGGTTAGGGTTTGATGGATTATTAATTTGTCCAAATAAGAAGAGTTTTGTGGTTCTTAAACTTGGAAAAATTAATGTCTAGATTATGATCCTCAATTGTGAATGCTCCTACATCATCCTCTTCCTCTTTAAAGGAAACCTCCTTATCTTCGAAAGGCTTATCATGAATATATCAAATTACATCTCCCACATTATGTATATTTGATATATCTCCCATAACTTTAGGTAGCTCTAGCCTATAAACATTGCCACCAATCTTCACAATAACTTTGTTAGGTCCATCAATTATATGCATGGGTTTTTTCTTCTACTTAGAAGGAAATTATTCCTTCCTAAGGTGAAGGCAAACTAGGTCTCCTGGTTGATACAAGTATTGTTTCTGATGCTTTTTTTTTTACCATATTCTTTTTCATTTCGTTCATCCTCTCGATTTTTTACCTCACTTGTTTGTGGAGTTTCTTAATTTCTTTAGCCCTTCATTATGCTTCAAAGTTGGTGTGGGTTCTAATGTGAAGAGGTAAAAGATTGATGGGAGTTTTAGGGTTCACCCCATATACTACTTCAAAAGGTAAGCGTCCTATGCATAGATAGGTGAACGATTGTAGGCAAACTCGGCATGTAAAAGTTTGGTGTCCCAATCCTTCAAAGATTTATAAACCAAAATTCTGATGAGTATTATGAGGGTTATATTAGTGACCTCATTTTTCCCATCAGTTTATGGATGGTAGGCGGTATTGAATAAAAGTTTGGACCAACTCGCCTCCACAACGTCTTCTAGAAGTAGCTAAGGAACTTTGTATTCCTATAAGAGATAATGGACTTAGGAATACCATGTAGCCTAACTATCTTCTTGAAGAAATGATTAGCTATATAAGATGCATCATCTATTTTGGGACATAAAATAAAATGAGCCATATTAGAGAACTAATCCACCACCACCATTATAACATTATTTTTCCTTTGTGTCTTAGGTAATGCAACAATGAATTCTATATTACCATGATCCCATGGTTGATTTGGGATAGGTAAGGGAGTGTAAAGTCCGTGGTGGAAGTGTGTAACACCCCAATTTTAACTAATGAAAATTTTTATTCTATAGTGGAAGTATATGAGTAAAATATTTGGGGTTACTGTCGTAATTGACATAAGTCTGGTTTATTCAACCATCCTTACGTCAATCACAAGGCTAAAACAATTATGGTAACACAAGGAAATTAGAAATAAAAGAAACATTTATAATACAATAATGAGTTTAGAGTTTAATTCCGAGTTACAATAAACAAACTAAAAAATAAGGAATACTATGGATCAAGAGTCTAAAAAGGTATCCTAGTCAATACATCTACCGGATAATATTACTCTTCACCCAAACACCCAGTACAGATAAAGACACTCACCCCCATATAGTACATCATAGGCAGCATAATCTGTAATACCCAATTTTTCAAAACCGTAATTATAAATTTATAATCGTATAATTAATTATAATTATTATTTTAGAGGGCTTAATCTTAAAAGTGTTATTATTTTTCGTATTATTTCAACAGTTTAAGTATAAATTTAAATAGTTTAAAATTTTGATGGAGATTAGGCTATTTAAATTAATCCTAATTTTTACCCGTAAATCTTATTTTAAATTATTTTATTAATAATCTTTTGATCCGTAACCAAAAATAATCTCTTAAAAATTATTCTCGATTATTTTACTCTTTCCGATTATTTTTAAATTTACCCAAATTATAATAAATTTCCCCGAACTATTTTTATCTGATATTTTAATCTATCTAAATTAAATTTATAATTAAATAAATAAACTCTACTCTACCATCTGACTTATCCAAATATTTCTCCGGAAGATTTTCTTGTCCCGTCCGTACATTTTATACACACATATACACTCCACCCAACTCTCCGTTCCGTTGGTAATTTATATACACTGACACATGCATATTCTGCACATAATCGCATCACTCAACCCCGGCCAACCCAAACAACCCCCCTATTTCATTTCACAGACACATGCACAACACCCCATCGCAACTCCCTCTCTGCTCCCCTCCATTTTCGATCACCAAATAGCACCCCCGGCGCAGCCCTACATCCCCTCATCAACTAGCCTCCCACCGCGTCGCAACCCTACTCCCAGCTCCCTCACTGCACAGCAACCCGAGCAGTAGCCACCCACCATCACCCTTGACCTGGCAACCCCAAAACTCCATCCCCGAGCCAAACCTCGACCAGCCTCCTCCCTCTGTTTTTCTTCATCCAGCGCCCCCTGCCACTTCCACCACCACCCACCGAACCCAACGCCTGCACCAGCAACCAATCCAGCAGCTCCCCCGTCACAACCCATCGCAGCCCCATCACAGCCCCTATTTTTTTTCTCGTCCCATAACACCACCATAGGCCGCAGCAGTCAACCACCAGCGAGCCACTTCTCCTTCACCGCATCCAACCCAACCGCCACCATGCACCTCCCTCTCGCCCAGCCGCAGCAGCCACCACCCACCAACTGCCAGCCAACCCCCGCTGCCCCTTCGTTTCTTTCAAGCGTGCATAGCTCACGCTGCGCATGCAGCGTGAGTTGTGTATTAAAAAAAAACAAAAAGAAAAAAGAAAGAGTATATATATAATATTGGTACCCATTTTAAGTGTAAGGGTATTTTAGTAATTTTTTAAAAATAAATATTTTATATTATAATTATTATTTTACTTGATAGATATTAATTCAATAATTTCGATATTATTTTTAGGTATACAAGGTTGATTAGCGGGATCCGATAAATTTAGTAGGATACCGCTATTTTTGCGTTTTTGCTGGAATTCAGGTAACCGTTATATCTTACTAAAATTATAAATATTGTGTGATAGCACATTAGGGTTTTTGGTTGATGAAATATGTTAAGCATGATTTACTTTGATATAATTATGTGTTAGTTATCATTATTATGAAAACAGATAAAACGAGCATGTTATATGATATAAATTATGCCGGATATGAAATTATGTTTTAAAATGATTCTATTGATGGAAAAATAATTTGTATGATAATTATGTATAGAATAATAGGTTGAGAAAGCTTAGAAATAATTATGGAATAATTAATTATGGATGTGTGCCCTAGGGGCAATTTAGTCATTTTTATGTATTATGATATTTATCTCAAAAATCATGTCTAATATGTATTAGTTGTTGTTGAGTATGTGAGTATGTATTTTGGATGGATTAAAGGTGTGGAAAAAGATTTTATGTGCAAAATTATGTATAAGGGCAAAATGGTCATTTGACATATATGATAAATTAAATTGTGTAATGAAGAATTTAATTATGGTGTTTTAGCTTTTTCATGGCAAATGAATAAATAAAATGGAGTTAGTATTTCAAATAGATGATAATTTGAGAATTTTAGCCTCAAGGGTATTTTAGTCTTTTTCGGCCTAAGGTATCCAGATGTGAATAATTAAGCCTAGGATGGCCTTAGTATATTTTAAATTTTGGCTTCGAACTTGACCTTGATTATTGTTGTCTCGAATGATTGGAAGTAAGTAAGAACAGTTAAGTCTGAGAATTTAATTTATCTGTATTCTATGCGATTTCGTGGTCACCTTAATAAAATACTAATATTTAAAGTGAAAGACCTTGAGATCGGGAATGGTGGCTCCTAGGGATCGCTACCCTAAGGACGTGGTTTAGCCTACGGTTGATATGGATTTTTACTGGTGTGCCTTAGTGCCCCAGTCAGGCCCTACATCTTACTCTATTTTGTTCTGCGGACTAATAGGGGGTATCTGTAATACCCCGAGTCGATATGACCACGCGGGGGCTACCTTGGAGTGCTTTCGGATTGATCGGCTGGCCCCATAGATCAACACGAGTCCTTTCAGCACGCTTTGTCCTCACTCACGCACTTCCCGAGAAATTTTCAGAAAATTTCTGAAACTTCCCAGGAGGTCACCCATCCTAAAATTGCTCCACCGCCAGCACGCTTAACTGTGGAGTTCTTAGGATGGAATCACCAAAAGGATGGTATACCATGTTAATATAAGTAGCCAGATCAATCCTTATAACACTCCGCTCAAATTGGGGTATTACAGTATCGATACTTATGGATTAGGTGTCCTTGTCGGTAGGGTACTGTGTTACCTTCGTGTACCAGTGCGACCAGGGTACCTTTGCGTCCTTGGGTTGATAGTCGGTAGGATACTGTGTCGCCTTGTTGCGCCGGTATGACTGGAGTACCTTTGTGTCTTCAGGTTGATTGATTTCCCCTCGAGAAAGTAAATAAAAAATGGAAATGATATGATTTGATGGAAATAATGATTATCGGATTATTGGATTATTCAGTAGTAGCCTTCGTGCCTACCTGAGGTTTCGGTAGTAGCCTTCGTGCCTACCTGTGGTTCGGTAGTAGCCTTTGTGCCTACCTGTGGTTTCGGTAGTAGCCTTGGTGCCTACCTGAGGTTTTCTATGGTTCGATAGTAGCCTTCGTGCCTACCTGAGGTTTCGGTAGTAGCCTTCGTGCCTACCTGAGGTTTCGGTAGCAGCCTTTGTGCCTACCTGAGATTTTCTGTGTTTTCGGTAGTAGCCTTCGTGCCTACCTGAGGTTTTCTGTGTTTTCGGTAGTAGCCTTCGTGCCTACCTGTGGATTTGGTAGCAGCCTTCGTGCCTACCTATATTGGTTTTATGTCTGTGAGCATAAATGTGATATTATGGATCTTATTATGCTGTATCTGTAAGTTTACTTGTGACATTATGGATTTATTATGTTGTACATATAAGTATGCCTGGGATGATATGAATCTTAGTAAATTATACTTGTGAACATGCATGTGATGTATGGGATTGTGTGGGAATTTATGCTGAGACGTGAATTATGCTAAAGTTAGGTTTCAATTATTACTCAGAGAGTATTCCTAGGATGTTTAATAATTAGTTTGGTTGTTTTAGATAAATGAAAATGAGTAGTACGTGACCTTGATAGAAATTGATCATCTGAGTGATTATTGTATCTCAATCATCGTATTTATATGTATATATCTTATACTATGTTAAATGTATGCCTTGCATGTGTTCCATGCTGATTTATCGTATTAGTTTGGTATAAAGGGTTGCTCAGTACCGTAATACTGAAGGGTTCATTTTCGTGGGCCCCTGCCTATTCAATGGGCAGTGGACTTTGCAGGTTAGCCTCTGAACTCAGTCAAATGCTGATAGTTCAGATTTGGGAGCGTAGGACTATCCGGTGTTTCTTTTGTTGTCTTATTCCGGTTGTATTTGGACCCTTGTGTCCTACTGTAATTTCTCTCTCAAGTTTCGTAAACTGCTAATGTCATTTTTAATTAGTAGTATTTATCTAACGTTCTGTCTATCCTGATTTCTGTAATCATGATATTAATTTAAGCGGATTAATGATTTTAGCCTTAGCACTTGGTACGAGAATGGTAGAGGAAACCAGACTTGTACCAAGTGTGGCGGTAACACCCCTTGTTTTAATTGTTTTAGCTTCCACACTTAACTCTGTGAACGAAATTTTTCAGTTGTAAATTTTGGGGTGTTACATAATCATCTAGAAATTTTTTTAAGACCTACACATAAGAGTCAAGGTCTCCTGCTCGTGGGAATGAGCAACACCCATAAAAGGGCATTCAGTACGCTGCGTACTAAGTAATGGAACAATACTAACAAATTAGGCTTACAAATAACACATGCATTCACAACAGGTGATAAGTACACATTTAAATAAATGAAGTATCTCATAGGATAAGTACAAATCAAGGTCTCTTTATTAGATATAACCATTTTTATTTTTTAATATACATTAAATGCAGGAACCCCGCTATTCTTAAACCGGTGTAATGGTCTGAAACACCTTCTTAGGGATAATACACCTGGGCCACTATTATCATCCAATGGAATAGATATATATAATACCTTGGTCCTAACTCACGTACTCTTCCACTTTAAATCATTAATGTCTTTTCCATAGGTTATACTATTATATTTTCATTTTACGATGAGAAAGGGCCCCATTATTCTTAATCTAGTGGAATGAAATGAAACACCTTCTTGGGAAAAAATGCTCTCCAGCCACTATTCTCTTTGGTGGAACGAATATTAAAAATATCTTCTTAGGGTAGAATGCTCTCGAGCCACTATTCTCTTTGGTGGAATGAATATAAAAACATCACCTTAGTTCTACACACATGTTCTTTCACTTTAAATTATTAGTATCTTATTCATGATTAATTCTCAGGCATTGAACACATTGAAATAGATAAACACACTACACAAGCCAAAGTCCTTAATCTGCTCAAAACCCTAATTATATACTCCTTAGCATTCATTCACCCATATTTATTATTCAACCACAAATTATAATATATCATTCTCAAATATCATCATTATTATTATACCCATAATTCACGATCTAACTCCCATGTCGTACACATACAATAATAATCTTATTCTAAGGTTTTACTCAAAATTACCAAAAACCTTAATATCACATATTATCCATTATTCACCTCATGAGACTCATATGGTTACTAAGTTCAATAAACATCCTTATAAGACCACTCATTAGCATCATATACAGAATCCAAATACCCTTTAGATTTTTACACATGGAATGGTAACATTATTGTTTTAAGATATTATGCCCTATTAAACCATTATATCATTGAAGGACCCCAAAACAAATAATAATACCTCCAACATTTCTTTGGATATCATTATCATATTTTAATCTACCTAACACATAAAATACCACAATTTCCATATTATTTCATAATGGCCAAAATACTCTTAAGGATAAACAATAACCTTTACTATATAAAATTGTGTACCTTCCACACACATTATTTTCCAAATCCACCATTCATCATCATACTTCATAAATATACTTATGTCCCTTTATCATAGCTTATTTAGCACATATTTTATGCCATAAATATATTTCCACAATCATGTCATTATCATAACAAAAGCATGACTATGCATTTTACCCATTCTTATTTTCTTTCAAAAATAATATCTATATCATCACAAAATATCATGATTAATATATATTAAATCATATAGTAATGATATCATGAAAAAATACTCATAACCATACAAGAAAATAACACAAAAACCCTAAACATCGATTAATATCCTTACCAATTAGGACACCGCGCTCTAAGCATGTAAATCCTAGACTTTCTCTTTTGAGATTACTGGAATACCACCTATGAAAAACAACAAAATCCACAATTAGGCTCAAAGAGTACAAAGAAGGATAAAAATGGAAATAACCAAATTTAAATGGAAACTTGAGATGTGTGGATGTGTAGTAGAATGTATGGTGGAGCTATGGTATAAATGTGGTGGTGTTTAGATAAGGTTTAGGGGTAAAAATAGGGGTGCACGACCGAAATAGGGGTGGCTGCATGAGCATGCTATAGGTAATGCACACTCAGACCGAGAGTTAGGATTGTACACAGTCAGGTGGTGTGAAGTGGTATGGCCATGCTCGATCACTAGCAAACAAGTCACAAGTTGAATAGATGCACATGAGTGTGCATTTGGGCCAAGTGTAGGCGTGCGAGGGTACATGGGCAGGTTGTGTTGGTTTACATGGGTGTGCGATAGGACATTTTAGTGTTGCATGTCCGTACTTGAGGCCATGCAATTCATAAAAACACAATGGGTGAGGAGAATAAGTAGGAAAAATAAGCAGTGGTCAGCAACGATGGTCGGTTATGGTGTTGGAGAAGGTTAGGGTAACCTTAGGTGGTCTGCCCACCAGCTTTGGGCGGTGCGTGGTGGTTTTGGTGGTGCACAATGGAGATGGGAGGCATGTGACAAAAAAACAGGGTATAGAAAAAGAAGAGAAGAAGAAGAAAGGAAAAGGGGGCTCGTGTGGGGTGTTTTAGATAGGGTTGGGCAAGAAATGACACAAGAAAATGAGGGAGAAGGATAATATGTAGTGTATATATATATATACAGGTATATGTAAGTGTGGTGCAAACGGGAAAAGGAAGAAAGAGGGAGACATGCGATGAGTGATGGTGTAGGTCAGGCATAAGGGGTGGTAATGGAGATGATGGTTGAGTGTTGGGAGAATGGCAGGTGGTACAGGTAGGTGATAGTGAAGGTTGTGTGTATGTTGCGTAAGTATGAGAAAGAAAAAGAAGAAGGTAGGAAAGGTGATGGCAGTGTGCAGATTAGGAAGGAGAAGAGAAGAAGATGGGTGATGGATGATGGATGAGGGTGATCATGGAAGTTGCAGTGTGAGAGTGATGGTTAAGGCAGGTGCAAGTTACAAGGAAACATGATAAAGAATTAAGGCAACAAAAGACATGAGAAAGGAGAAAGGAAAAGGAGAAAGAAAAGAGAAAAAAGGAAAAGGATTGGGGTTAGTTTAAATGATTTTGGATTAGCCAAAATAGATAGGATTAGTGGTATATTTTAGTGGTTTTGAGTTGGGTTTACAAAATACGATTTACTTAGGTTAAAGATTCGAATTCAGTTAAAGTTTTGAGATTAAGAAATTGGTTAAGGCTAAAATAATATTTCTTGAGATTAGAATCAAATTAGGGTGTTAATGGTACGATATTAGGCTAAGTAAATTTTCGGGGTATTATAAAGTGACTCTTAGACTTTTGACAAGTGACACATCTAGCTATTATACTTTGTGCATCTCCCACAAGTTACGACGAATAAAAATGCTCACTATGTATGTGTATGGTCTTGGTGATGTTGAAGTTTCCAACTATTCCTCCTCCATGCACTTCCCTCATGAGAAATTTTCTAATAGAGAATTTGGAAATGAAAAACTTGTTGTTCTTAAAGAGGAACCCATCTTGAATGACGAACAACCCCTTCTTCTTGTTTTGATCCTTAACGTAGCATCCAAAGTTTCCATCTTCTTTCCAGAGCTCTCTAATATACCCAAATCCCAATAATATAGCCTCTAAAAAGGAAAGCATACACTATCTCATAGAGATTGCATATGCTACTACAGTTGTTTTTCACTTTTTTTTCCTATAAAGGAAAATATTATAAAAATTCTACTCATTTTGTATGCCTCGGATTAAGCTTATGTTGACAATTGATGTACTTCAATGATTCATGATCCATGTGTAGAACAAATTGTTGTGGCCTCAAGTAGTGTGAATAATGATCAAGGGATCTCACCAATTCATATAACTCCTTGTCATAAGTTCTATAATTAACCTTAGAGCCATTGAGCTTTTCACTAAAGAAGGCAATTGGTTTTCCTTTTTATAGTTAAACAACACCAATTCCCACTCCATTAGCATCATGATCAACCTCAAAAAATTTGTTGAAGTTAAGTAATGTTAGGATGGGTGCCTCACTTAATTTCCCTTTGATCATTTCAAAGGCATCTTGGGTCTCCTTTGTCCACTTGAACTCACCCTTCTTCATGCATGCAATTATAGGTTCTAGTAGGGTGCTAAATCTCTTAATGAAAAGATATAACTTGTTTTAGGCTTGTAGATGCATGCCATATCTTGATCGCCTCCACTTTATACTCATCCACTTCTATTCCATCTTTAAATACCACGAAACCTAGAGATGTAATCCTAGGTACAAAAAATTCACATTTTATTACTTAGCATACAACTTGTAATTCCTAAGTAATAGAAATATAAGTTTGAGATGGTTTACATGTTCTTTTTCACTAGAGCTATACATAAGGATATAATCAAAGTAAACTACTAAAAATTTGCTAATGAATGGATTAAGCACCTCATTCGTATGTCTCATGAAGGTACAAGGAGAATTTAACAAACCAAAGGGCATAACCATCCACTCATACAATCCTCCCTTGGTTATAAACGCATTTTTACACTCATCACCAACTTTCATTATTATTTGGTAATATCCACTCCTTAGGTAGATTTTGGAAAACAAATATGCATCATACGAACAATCACATATCATTAAGTCTTGGTATCGGATACCTATACTTTATAGTAATGTTGTTGATAGCTCTACTATCAACACACATTCTTATGGTGCCATATTTCTTTGACACAAGTAAGACAATCATGACACAAGGGCTAAGGGATTCCCTTATTAAACCCTTGGACAACAAATCTTCTACTTTCCTTTACAACTCCCAAGGATTCCTTAGGGTTACACCTATAAGCTGCCTTATTAGAGAGCGTAATATTGGGCACAAAGTCTATTTGGTGTTCTATGTCTCTAATAGGGGTAATACACGTGGTAAATCATTAGGGAATACATCATAAAACTCATCTAATAATGCCCTAACACATGGACCATTACAAATTCTCCCCTCATTATCTTCTGATAACAATAATAAGTAGACTACTTTACCATTTAAGAAGGTCTTGTCTAGACATTTTTCACCTATAAGTAAAGATTTTTTTACAAAGCATATCAATTTTACTAGAACTAGTAAAGGTTTAAGAACAATCTTCTTCTTTTCAAAATTTAAGCAATAGGTATTCCTACTTCCATCATGGACGACACTTCTATTAAATTGCCAAGGCTGCCCCAAAATAAAATGAAAAGAACCCGTTGGAACCATATTACACACCACCTCATCTTGATAGGTTTTTCTAATGGAGAATGGCACCTTCACTTTCTTTGTAACTTCTACCATATTACCATCATTAAGACATTATAGCCTATATGGATTATTATGCTTTGAAGTCAGAAGACCAGGCTTCTCTACTAAGGTACTATATGCAATATTAGCACAAATCCCTCCACCCACAATAAGAGAACATATTTTTCCAAGTATGGTGCACTTGGTTTGAAAAATATTCTCTCTTTGTGAATCATCAAATTTGACCTCTCTAGTATGCAATACCCTTCTCATCAAATATTCTTATACATTTGGTGGTGCAAACTCTTATTCTCCATTCATAGCCAAGGATTTTTCCTCATATTCACTCTCTTCTTCTTGGTTAGATTCCTTCAAATCCACCATGGTCATCACTCTTTTATTAGGGAACTCATTTTGATAGTTTCCTAAGCCTTGACACTTAAAACACCTAAAAATCTTAGGCTTATTTTCAATCATCACTCCTTTTCTCCTCACATCTTTTGTTAAATTTGTGGAAGGGGCTTTGAATGGTGGAGGAGCCTTCCTTAATGTGCTAGCACCCTTGTTTGGACCTCCATACCTCATGACCCTGTTTTTTTTTGGTGTTTTTCTACCTTGATGGATAGCTAAAAAATATCATCCAAAGTATGTTATCTTTGCATCTCCACCTTCCTAGCTATGTCTTGCCTAATACCTCTAAGCAATTGAGACATAACATACTATTCTAGCTCATCTAAATAGAGCCTCATGGAGAGTTTTTCAAACTCTCTAATGTAATCTTCTACACTTAACTATCCTTACTTCAAAGAGGACATTTTTTGTACAAGTATTGAGTAAAAGAAGGAGGAAGGAATCTCTCCTTCATCAACTTCTTCATTTTCATCCAAGATTTAACCTTTGATATTTCCTTTTTTATCCTCTTTTGAACTACACTATCCCACCATAATGAAGCATGGCCTTTGAGCTTAAGAATCTCCACCTTAAAAGCTTTGGTTTCGATATAGCCCTTAGCCTCAAACAACCTATTACACCTCAACTCCTATTCTAGAAAATCTTTCAGATTATGGTTGTCTTCAAACTTTGGAATCTTAACCCTAACATCAAGAAAATGATTCTTTTTTTTCCTTATTACTCCTCCACCGTATCTCCACAGAAGACTCACTTGAGGATGAATCCTCACCATCTTCACTTTCTTCAACCTCGTAGCTCTCATGGGGTTCTTGAAATGAGGTTCTTCTTCTAGGAGGATTTTGGTTAACATTAGGAGCTAATGTTTCCAAGATATCAAGTACTCTCATCATATCATTTTGAAGAGACTCAATAGCTCTATCCCTTCTTAATTTTTTTGCTTCTTCAAGGCTCAACACTCTTGGTAAAGGATGGTATCTCATTGAAGAATAAATTTGAAAAAAGGAGAATGAGAATCAGTTGCGGAAGGAAATAAAATGTAAGGTTTAGAGTGGGGGGTCAGTTAGAATTTTTGTGTGTGTTTGGTTTAGACAAGGTTAAGAAGAAAGGTAAATATAAAACCTAATTTTATATAACCTAATCTTTGATACTAATTTTTGCCATATGAGATCCAACTTGGGTCTTGCTAGGGATTTAGTTTTTAACAATGAAGAAACACTAAAAACCAAGAAGAAGAAATTGGAGAGGATGGAAGTGAAAGATTGATTATTGGTAACTCCTTGAATCAACACTTTTAATAACCACTTAAGGCATACAATTCTTAAGATATTGGGTTTGGGAAAAAAATCTTTCTCTATATAATATATAATAACACAGTTATAACATCAAATAGATTTTTCGCCTAAACTAATATGTAATAAGCTATATTATGTGCACACTAATTACATGTAATAATTACAATTCAATTTTCATAGAAGCTATTTAAATAGTAATATTATACCTGATTAAATAAGGGAGGGATAAGATAGTTTAACATATATGTTTGCTATACTATAATTCTATTTTTTTAAATAAAAAAATTAATACTATGCACTCAATTTTTATTACTAACAACAAAATATATTATGCTCCCCAAGTGTAAAATGGATCAACTCTTAAAATTTTCATCTTTCTAATTTTTCCTCTTAATTTTTTTACACAATGCACTTACTCCTTCTAACCCAAATTAGGTAGTTATTAAATTACAAACTTCAATTCTTTGATAGGTATTTTGAATAATTAGATATGAAAATTAGCTATTAACTATCTTTAATTTATTTACAATTATTATTTACATATCCTTTATTTTTGTGATGTTACTCTATTTAATAAATAATTTTTATCAACCAAATAATAAGGACTAATTAAATATTACTCATTTTGTATAAAAAATTATTCTATCAATAAATTTTTGTATAAAAAAGAAAAATATTTTATAAAAATAAAAACCTGCTTTTTATCTTTACCCTCACTTTTTTTTTTCATTATCTATGCAATAAGTGCTTTTTTATTTTTTTACTAAATGGTGTAAAAATAATTATAAACCACTTTTATTAGATAGTTAAAAAAGTGTGTAAATTGATAGAACAATTTTATTTATTTATTTATTTATACGAATAAATTACATATTTTTTGGAAATAATTTAACATCTCAATTTAAATATATAGTGTTTAGTATTATACATTCAATAATAATTATAATATTGTATAAATGAATTTCATAAATTATCATTATCATTATATTTATCATCATCACTATTATTATCGATTATACGCAATTTTATATTTAATTTAATTTAGAAAATTTAGAAAATAAAATAAAATTCATGCATCACATGGGTGTAATACTAGTAGTTCATAAATTTACTATTGGCCTACATTATTCTTGTCTAGCTAATTTATGTACAAAAAAAGTTTATAAATGTATTATGAGAAGTATTATTCACTTCCAAATCATTGTCTTTTATTTTTTATTTTTGTGCACCCACTAAAAAGATCCAAACAAACTATTATTATCAAGAATATATTGTTGACTATGTTGTACAATCTAATGTGCTTAGTATTATGGTTTCCTGGCCTCATCTTCTTATAAAAGTAGACTTAGTCCATCATCTAATATCTATACTGATACACAGAATATGAGGAATTTAGAGAATTATAAAAACAATTAAAACTCCAACAATGCATCTAAGTTCCTATTCTTAATCATCTCCTTCTTTACTCTCTACTCTCCTAATCTTCAACCCTTCAACTCCTCCCACATGTTCATTGCCTGTATTTTGTTCTCTTCTTCCTTTACTTTTAACTTTTTTTTATTTGTTGTCCTACATGTTCCCTCTATCATCGTTAATGGTTCGTCAAAATTAACCACACTTCTAGCATCCTATTACTATTGTTTGTTGCTTTGATTTCTCTTCTTTAACTCACAATTCATCAACATCTTTAACCCTTAACAACACTTAGAAGTTTTAGCACTAACTATCTTATTCTTCATCATCTGCAACTTCTACTAATTACCTATGCTATTAGTTCATCAATCTACCTATGTTAAAATTATGTTATGCGCAACAAATTTTGTAGATCTCTAGTTTAAAACAATGTGAAACAAAGTAATAACAAGCATATCTCTCCATATCTATTAAGGTTATGAATTAATCACCTATCTTATACCTTAAAATTATAAAAGCAGGTACGATTCCTATTTTTCTTAATCTAATGACATTAAATAAGAAAAAATATAATAAATAAACAAAAAATAAATTAGGAAAAATTTTGATAATCAAATTGTTTAGGTCCTGTTTGATTTGAAGAAAATTAAGTGGAAAGAAAAATGTAGAGGAAAAAAAATGAAAGAAATTAATTTTCTTTCCTTTGTTTGGTTGTTGGAGAAAATTTTATGGAAAATTGAGTTCTTGAAAAGTATTTTTGGTATTTGATTTATAAAAATAAAATTATAAGGAAAATTGATTATTATTATTATTATTTAAATACTTCTATATATTTAATAAAAATTAAAATATTATGTTGATACATAAAAATTCCATAAAGTATATAAAAAATTATACAAACTCCATGAACTCAATATTAATTCTAAAATTTTTAGAAACATTCTAAAATATTACATAAATAATTTATAATAATTTAAAAAAATTTATAAAATATCAATAATCTTTGGAATAATCTGATACTACATTTGACGATCACAGCTTCACCCTTTCCATAACAACTCATCCTCATTCGCTGTTGTTGAGGAACCCGATCCTACGACCCCGAGACACCAATCAATCAAAGTAAATTCCTATCCAAAACAAGCACACTGCCCTCCATATTCAAAGAGGATTTAAATAATGAGAATGTATCAGTAGTACTGTTTGGTTCGCCAAATTTCAAGCTTATGCCATTACTAATCCCTCTAGAAGACATCAATTACCATACTATTATACTTATTATAGTTTTTTACTATTTTACACAACAGTAGCACTTTACAAGGCACAGAGATATTACTATCGACCATATAAGAAAGGTGGAATGCACGCAAGTCTATTCAATTACCAGTCATGCATGTATAGCATCATACATCTAGAATGTTGGATCATATATATTGTAGCTCACTACTGCTTGCTTTAGAGCTTCTCCCTCCCAGAGGACGGAAGATTCCCCACAAGCTTCTCCCTCTGTCCCTGAGGGGCTTTGAAGAGATTTTACAAGGAATAACTGAAGAGACATAGATGGTGGAAGATCAGTAGGATTTTCACACATGAGGGGGGTTTTAAGGAATAGTTTTTAAGGCAGTGAAGATGGGAATCTGCTCAGCCTTCTTGCTCTAGCATCGAAGAAACAATCGCTTAGGAGAGAGATAAATCTCTTAAACTTAGAACTAGCATCCTCAGTTTGCCTCCTTCCATTTTGAGATGATATAATCTATTCTCCTGCTGCTGAGATTATTGTTGATGACACAAGAGGCTAAGAAGTTTATGGCTATTCTGATTAGCCGCTCTGTTGGCCGCCTCAATTTCCGTCATCTTAGTGAAACAATCTAGACTCAACGATCAGATTTTTAAAATCAAAAACCCTAAACCCAGATTAAGAAACATCATTATAAAACCTGATAAGAGATATTGAAAGCGCATAATTTCAAAAAATAGCAAACATTAAGCAACAGTCGGGCATTTAGAACTAAAAACAGTACTCGAAAAATCAACGATTCATCTTACTCGAAAAATTGAAGTGTAAACAAAATGATCGCAATCATTTCTCGGAACACCCAAGAAATACCTTGATAAATGGCCAGCCATCCTGGTCGCCAACTTTATTGGTAAGATTTAGAGGAAAAGTTATTGAGGGCGAAAAGAAAAATTGATGGAATCGGAATAGGGGTTTCGTTTTAAGAAGCAAAGGGCCAAGGTGACACAACATCCGATTTTGTAAAAACAAAAATAGAAACGAAATAAAAAAAAGGAAAAAAAGGCTTTCTTATCTCTGTGTCCTCTCTCTACTCGATCGAACAACGTTTATCATCATTGTGGCCACCTGTTAAAGATGAGAGAACACTGAGTGTAGCAATGGTTTGGTACAAATACAACGAGGATTTTGAGAGGGAGTAAAATTAGAGCAAAAGCAGACTAAACAATTACATTTTTTTTAGGCGAAGTTGATGGAGGATGAGTGAGAAGGAAGTCGTTGATGGAGGTTGAGGTTGGTCGGTCGATGGAGGTGGTGCAGAAGTTCGGGTTCATCGGTTGATGGAGGAGGTGCGAGTTTGGCCGAAAACAAATCTCTCCGATTTTACTTTCTTTCCTCGTATAAAGATTAGGAAAATAGATTAGTATATCTTTTCCTTTTATTTTTCTTTTTATTTTCTTTCTATCTAATTTTCTAGGTAACCAAACATGCTAAAAATAATAACATTTAATTATTATTATTATCATTGAAATATCATTATTTAATTAATTTAATAAGTGACCATAGAATGTATTATCTTCTAAAATTATCATTATATATATTAATTAATTTTGTTTCAAATAAGTTATCCAATGCTATTATTTCAGCCATATTTATAATTAAATCATATAGGGAACCCAAACATTCTAATTTACATATTATTAGTTCTTATTAAATCTAGATCATGTATTAAGTGACCAAATGGGACTTTGTTAAGTAGGATTATAGGTGACAATCGGGTTAGGCAGGTCAGGTTATTCTCGGGTCGGGTTATTTGTGGGTTGCTATGGATTGCGTCAGGTTTGGATCGTTGTAGATTTGGGTTATATCGGATTAATTTATTGGGTCAGGTTAGGTTTGATTTGAGATCATTTGGTTTCAAGTCGGGTCAAGTTCGGATTATTTTAGATTAGTTTGTTGAGTTGGGTATAGCCGTATAGGGATATAAATTTTACTTGAAACCCAACTAGTTTTATCCGTCAGATACTTAAAAGGATTTGGATAAATAGATATGGATGATGAGAAAAATACCAGTCGAGTTTGGGTACGGATATGTGTATGAGATATCCATATCAATATCCGTACCCGTAACTATACCTGTATCCATATCTATACCCGTTTATCAATAGTCATTTTATCCTTAATTTTAAAATAAATATAGCATGAATTAAGGTTAAAATTGTTATTTGATTTAACTCTAAATGAGTTTATCCATCGGATAATGGATTTATCTGCTAGGTAATATCCATTAACGGATAGATGAATTATTCGCCGGGTAATAGATAGTCAACGGATATGGATAAGGATATGTTAGTAGATACTCGTTTAAGGTACGGGTATAAATTTAGATACAGATTTTCTTATCAGATATGAATATGGGCGTACCCACTCTGAACCCGGTCCATTTACATATTTATCGTGTCAGGTTTGTGCCGAGCAATCTCGTATGCGGGTGATTTTGTGTTTGAGTTAATTTGACAGGTTAGGTTTGACTTAACTTAATGAATTTGGTCTGTTTAGGTTTTGATGGATCTGATTGGGTTTAGGCCAAGCTAATCCTAAATTGAATTACTTTTAATTTAGGTCAAATCAGACATTGATCATAAAAATTAATCTAATTTATTAATCTTGTATGCAAGAATTAATTTTAATTTTATATAAGTATGCGATTAATAATGTGTTATTAACTACAGTTTATTTATTATTATGACTTTTTCATATTATATTTTTATGCAAAAAATCGATAAAATTAGAATATCGTTAGTGAATAATTAAGTTCACATTAAAGTAAAAAAATAAGTAAAATTTAAATAATAATATATTTTTATAAGATTTAAACAAATAATAAGATAATTTTTTGTATTATCATAATTAGTTAATATTAAATTTAATTTTATAGAATTAGGTTAAGTTAATAGCCGGTTGGGTTAAAAACTGATCGGATTAATAGAAGATTACACATTAAGATTGAAATTCAGAGATCATTTATATTCGAGTCCACGTCCAATCATATTAGCTTTGGATCTAATCTGGATCGCATCTAATTGATAAATTTATTAAGTTGATGGGGTCAACTTTTGCGGCTTTAATCAGGATTAGCAGCAAGGAGGTCAGTCGCCTGACCGGAGCTTCGTCGAGTGCGTTAAATCTTCACAGAATTATCGAAAAGGTGAATAATTGCTCTACATTCATCAACTGCTTGTCAAATTCGCATCGGGGAGACTTGATTGAAGTCTTGGAGGAGGTTGACGATTGCAGAGGAATCACATTCGAGTATGAAAATGTGAAACCCTTTAGCAGTAGCTGATCCTAAACCAACAAAACAAGCTTTCAATTCTGCTCTGATTGGTCGTATTCCACATAGCTGTGAATAACATCTCTCTTTGTATCTCTGACAATAGATGCGAATGCAAAGAAAAAATCATATCACGAACCATCAACGTTGATTTTGACATATGGTGCAGTCGGAGTAATCCATTGAAAGGGCTCAATTGTATCATTCGATGTGGATTGTAGGTATATAATTTTCAAATCTCCCAGAAATTCATCAATTGCTAGATACTGGTAGGAATGTTATGCTGCTGAAATGATAAGACTTGATTTTCACCGGATAATGCATGAAAACCACCTGATTTTCGATGTTTTCAGATTCCCGCACATCCCCTATCTGACAGTATAAATCATCTCTGGCTGATTGAGGAAGATTGTGAATAGGCCAAGTACGGACATGTGAGAATTTGAAATATGAAGTGAAACAGGTTAGCCAAACTAAGTCATCCGCGCAACTTGACAGTTGACGCTCCATGAACAGATTGGCAACTAGATTCTTCATTTGTTTGGCAGCGAGGGCAGGGCCGGCCTTAGGTATTTTGAGACCCTAGGCGAATATATCAAACGAGGCCTTTTTAATATAATAAAAAAAAAGTATTTATATAGAAGAAAATTATTTAAACTTAATTTTTCTTGCTTTTTTTGATGCAAATTCATTTATTAGATGTTGAAAATCAAGTTTTGATACTAAATCTTTTTCAATCGATATAATGGCTAATCCATTTAATCTTTCTTGAGACATGGTTGACCGTAGAAAAGATTTTATTAATTTTAACTTTGAAAAACTTCTTTCTGCTGATGCAACTGTAATAGGAATAGTTAATAGCACTCTATATGCAATAAAGGCATTTGGAAATGAATTTAATTTTTGTATGAAATTAATAATACCTAATGGGCCTTTTTCATCATCTTGAAAAACTTCTTTAAACACTTTTAGTTCAAAAAATAAATCTAAACCATCAAGATCTGAAATTGTATCATGTTTCAAAAAGAATTCTAGATTAAGACAACATGTTTTCAAACTCTCATCATCTAATGATTTTAACTTATTTAGATCATATAAGAAACCAAAAACTTCTTCATATAGTTTAAATTGTTCAAACCTACTTTCAAAAGAAGAAATAGCTTGATCAATCACATAATAAAAGTAATTAATTTTGAATGATTCTTCAGGAGAATGTGCAACATCATCGGTATTATTTTCATCAAATTGTTTCTTCCTACGAATTATTCTTCTTTCGCAAAATACAGGTTCTATATTCATCTCAGAAGATATTTCTTTAGCTGAAATTAGTGCTGTTGTGAACCCAGTTTCTCTATAATTTTTTAAAAATGAAATAAGACCTTTTAAATGCTTTATAGCAACATCAATTTGCATATCTTTGGCTTGTAAGGTTTTACTAACTGCATTAACAGCAAATAATAAATCATACCAAATTACAATGCCGAGTAAAAATTCAAAACTTTCAAGTTCATATGTAGCCAAACAATAAGCTTCACTTTTTGTCTTAGGATCATTACTAGTTTCTACTAATTCAAATAGGGCATCTCTTATTTGTAAAACTTGAAATCTGACTGCTTTAACACTTTCAATGTGACTTTCCCAACGAGTTTGTGATAGTGGTTTCAAGGTTAAAGAAGGTACATGTTCTTTCATAATTTTCCATCTTTTAGTAGAAGAAGAAAATATTGAATAAATACGTTGCAACACACCAAAAAATGTAATAGCTTTAGAACAACAACTAGCCATGTCAGAAAGCAACAAATTAAGACTATGACAGCCACAAGGAGTATAAAATGATCGAGGATTTATATCTAATAACCGCTTTTGCAAACCTTGATGTTTTCCTTTCATATTAGAGCCATTATCGTACCCTTGTCCTCTAATATCATTAATGTCAAGGCCAAGGTTGTTTAATGCATTTTTAAGTTCACTAAAAAGTCCTTGACCTGATGTATCATTAACATTCAAAAATTCTATAAAATATTCTTCTATTTTTATGGGAAGAGATGAAATATCTACAAATCTTAATACAAGGGACATTTGTTCTTGATGACTTACATCAGGAGTACAATCAAGTATGATAGAAAAATACTTTGATGCTTTAACCTTTCTTACAATTGTGCATTTTATCTCATTTGCCAGCAAATCGATAATTTCATTTTGTATCCTATGGCCAAGATAATGATCATGAATTTCACATGATTGAATACGTCTAAAATGTTCTTGCATTATAGGATCAAATTGAGCAATCATTTCAATAAGACTTAAAAAATTTCCATTGCTATCTGCGTAAATTTTTTCATTTGTTCCTCTAAATGCCAAATTATTTTTTGCAAGAGTTTTCACGACACCAATAATTCTCAATAATACATTTCGCCAGTGTTCTTTCTCTTTATTTATATGATCTTGTAGCCTATTATCAATTGTTTTTTTTATTTTGTAATCTTGCATTCGCATCAATCCAAGAAGTCATATTAATGATGTGTTCATTGCTTGTTTCATGTGTCTTAAGCTTAGCACCAAGATTTTTCCAATCTTTGCAACCATCATATGCTAGTTGAAAATTAAAATTTGACTTTGAAAATAATTTACAACAAAAGCAAAATACTCTATCTAATTTCTTGGAGTAAACTAACCATGTTCGATCATGTATTTCTCCATTCCTTAATTTTCTAGTATAATGTATTATGGAAAAATGCCTTAAGTTTTCATCTTTTGGAAAATCTTTATTGTCATATCTAATAGGTCCCTTCTCTATTATCAAATCTCTCAAATTATTACTAATATTTTTCCAATTTCCAGGATCATATATATCAACATCTACATATGAATCCATTATTTCCATACATTCATTTTTCTCTTCACATCCTTTAACTTTTTCATTATACTCTAAAGTATTACTAATATTATCATCACTAATATGTAGTTCATTTGCAAGATTTTCACATGTATTTTTTGAAGTATTTTGATTACTAGTGCTAATAAATCTATCAAGTGCACCTTTTTGAGATTGAATAAATTCTTCAATTTTTCTCTTTTTCTTACGTTTTTCATATCCTGATTCATACTTTCTAGTAGACATCAGTAAATATAAAAATAAATAACACAAAGTAACATAAATAACAAAATTTTACAATAATGAATAATCTAATGAAATAGAAATTGGAAAGTAACACCTGATCTTTGTCTTGGAAAGTAGCAAGGATTCAGTATTTGGGGAAGTCGGGAAGAAAATTGAAGACAATGAACCGAAGCAACGGTTACCGAACAGATGAAGGCTAAAGAGTGTGAATCCACCCAATGCCCCACTGCCTGACTGAGCTCCTGTCCTGAAACTCGAAGCAAGCAACAATGAACAAAAATGAGCACAAAAAATTTTCAGCTTCTCTGACTCTGGACTCTACTTCTCCGAACAGATGTGGCTAAAGAGTTGTAAATCTGTGATCTTTTTTTTCGTTCTTGACACAGGGTTAGATGAGAATCGTAATTTGTAAATGGTGAGTTGAAGTTGAAACTTGAAACAGATATTTATATTAAGTAAACATAATTTTTTTTTCCGTTGATGATAGACAAAGATACTAAAATTAGCAAGAGAAACTGAGAAAGAAAAAAATTTACCTGTCAGCAGGGAAATTTTTTTTTGACATTTTCCCGTTTCAGATTTTTGTCGCCCGTTACTGCTTGAATTGAGACTGAAAAACACAGATATATCATCTTCATATCTTCAGAATGTTCCATTTTCTTTCTTTTTTTTCTTCTCTGTTTCATATTATTTCTTCTTCCGTGTTCTAGCTCTCTGGTTTTCTTCTCTGTTTCATATTCTTTCTTCTCTGTTTCTGTTTCGTATTCTTCCTTACTTTGGCTTCTCGATTTTCATCGACCGGCAATTCTTATTTGTAACTTTTACTAAGTTTATTATTAATTACTGAGTACTGACATAAAGGTTCAGCTGTTCAGGCTTTTGTCATTTCTACGAGACTATGACAAAAGTAAACAACAGCCAGCCATACGCGTGCATAAGTTAAATTAATTTACACTATATAATATGTATATTATAATATATATGTGGGGCCCTTTTTTTGTTCTTGGCCCTAGGCCCGTGCCTTGTTGGCTTTACGTAAAGGCCGGGCCTGAGCGAGGGTAGCTAGTATCAATATGGATATATACATCTGATCTTGTAAGTATGGAATTTGATAAAACTCTCTTTTCATAGGAACAAATGAACCCCAGGTGCATAACCTTTAACCTGTCAAATATTTCTTCTAGCTATTACTAAGTTGATGATGTTGATAAAGGTAGATGTGGAAGAGGTATGCGTGTTTTGCAAATATGAGGAATACGTTGATTTTGCTGCGAAATGGCCATGAGGATGAGGGGTCTAAATTAATTGGTCAGGTTTATTGGTTAAGGTAAAGAAGAATGGATGTTATGAGTAGAAGAAACCTTAAAGGGAGGGAAACGGTAGTGAATATAAAGTTGGTATTACGGCAGACATAATTATGTAAAATTGTAAAATTGGAGTGAAATGCATGATTCACATCATTTTAATTTTCGCTAGATTCAGATTAGTTTTGTTTGAATTATTGATCAAATAGGGTTCATTTGGGAATTGAATATTGGTTCAAGTTATTTTGATTTTGAGTTCCTGTCTGATTAAATTTAAGTCAAATATTATTTTGATCATCAAACATTTTTACATGTTTTGAATTGGTTTCTGTATTCTATTTTTCTTCTTCTTAAGTTAGTCATTGAACTTAAAAAGGCCATATTTTAGTCTTTAAATTATTTAAATTTGATTGAAATTAATTAATGATTTGTAAATATTTACAAGTAACTCGAAAACTAAAATATAATAATTTTACATTTTAATAACCAATTTAAACAAAATTGAAGTATGATGATATGCTCAGAACATTTAAAAATATTTGGTTTCTAAAGTAATATTAGATTATGTTAAATACGATGGGGTTTAGTTCTTTATTATTATTATTATGATTATTTCTATCAAAACATTGACGTAGATATAAATTTGTATGATATTGCTAACTTTTATGAGAAATAATGAGTATTTGTGTTAATTCTAGTTTTTCTAAATTATTTTAGCTTTTTAAAACAATCTTCTATTTTTGGTGTAACAACTTTAAAAATTATAGTTTAAAACTTTTTGTTTCATCTCTAAAAATCATACATTATAAGAGGTGGTGTTACTGTTGTAAGTAGTATAAGTCTAGCCCTCAGCTATCCTCATACTAATTATAAGGCTAACGTGATAAAAATACAACCAAAATATCATGACAAGAAAAAGCTTCATAATATAAAAGACTTAAGTGTTGATATAAGAAAATACTGGAAATACAAAACATTATTCAACTACAGGAAATGTTAACTGAAACTGAAAGGAAAACAAGTTTGAAAGATGCTCTCTCCAGCCCCAAACCTGGAATACCACATCATCACTCTGCCTTGACTAGGTCATCATATGAAGCAAAATCATCTATGACATCATTAGTTACCTGCACAGACTCAGGAAGGGTAATTGCTTGTGGGAATGAGTATCATTCATGAAAGGGGTGATCGGTACGCTACGTATTGAGTAAGGTAACAATACAGCTAAGTAGGAACATAATAATACATGATAAAGGTATAGTGCACATAAACAGGTTATAACATATCATTTGCCCCAAACAGGGCTTAAGCTATTAATGTAGTATTTGGACATCTCTCGAATTATATCCACATGGGTTCGATTATCCCTACTATTCTCACTGGTGGACCGATAACTATATAATCTAGGGCAGTACGCTCCTGACAACTATTATGATTGGTGGACTAGTAAATATAATACAATTCAAGACAAAACGCTCTTAACCACTATTCTCATAGGTAGATCGGTAAATATCCTACACATGGTCCCGACCCACGTGATATTCCACTATAAGTAATTAGTGCCTTTTCCGTAGATTATTACCATCCAAGGGTTTTATTATTTGAACTCGAGACCCTCACCATTCTCACTGGTGGACCGATGCATATAACGCAATCTAGGATAATACGCTCTTGACTATTATTATAATCGGTGGACCGGTAAACAAAATACAATCTAGGTTAATATGCTCCTGACCACTATTATAACTAGTGAACTGGTAAAAGTAATAATCTCTAGGGCAGAACGCTCCTTACCACTATTATAATCGGTGGATTGGTACATATGATATGTATGGGCCCGACTCAAATAATCTTCCACTTTAATTGATTAGTGTCTTATTCGTGTTTTATTTGTTCACATATCACACACACATCCATGCACAACCATGTAAGACTCCCAGCCTACTACTACCCCGGCTAACCCTGGCCTCATGGAAACCCTAACTCCCTAAACTCGAGGCATTCTCAATCCCTATTGATCCTTCGTGTTCCCAATTATTCACCAACCCAAACATGCCATTAGAACCCTACTACTCATGGGCCATAGCCCGCTTCTCTTGTTCCTCACATGTAATAACCATTTCCCTTTAGGGTTACCCCCTCGAAACCCTAGTTTTGACATACATGGGTTTAGCCTCTCATCCACTTCTTATTTAGCCCTAAACTTATAAAACCAAGCATAAGTTGCCATGACTATCCGTCCCCTAAATTTTTACAGCCCAACTCCCCCGTTTCACACATGTACTAACAACCTCCCTAAATGAATCCTCTTGAAACCCTAATCTCCCTTTTTCATTTGTACCCACTCTTACATATCCCAACTAACCATTTGACTGGACCCACATCCTCCATAAGGTGTACCCCAAATTACAGTCCAAAGGCACAACCCAGCTCCCTCATCTCCTACATGTGACAATGACCTATCCTTAGGGTTTTGAACCTCTAAAACCCTAATTTTACCCCCATGTACTTCCCCATCTTCTAGCATCCAAAAACTCTCCTATGTTTACCAAGCTACCCAACAACACCCTCATCAACTCCTTAATCCTTTCTTCACAACTCTCTTTTCCTTAGTCACTTTCAGACATAACCATATTAGGTTGGACTTACCCCTATGTAGGGTCAACTCTCCCCATGCAAAATTTACCCTAATCCCCCTTTTATCATTACCATTCTTATTAATCAATTTTTTCCCAAGGAATATTTGAATTAAATTTTCTGTTAGGATTTCCCTTTATGCCATCTTCCACCATCTTGTCCCAAAATGTCACATGCCACCAAATCCTACCTAGGATTCATATACTTAAATACATAATTTCTTAACAATTCTCAAGATATGCACCTTTATATAATAGAACTTTACAACAACATATAACTAATCAATCAATACCACATATACACTTACCTTAGGTCCTTGCAAGCCAAGCTGCACACCCCCCCCCCACAAACCCTAACTATAATTGTATCCATATCTAAATGGCTCCAGTCTTGAAATAATAAAATCTTACACCTCCTCTCTGGTGATCATCATTTCAGTAACAAAATAAGCAAGATGACAGGAGGGTGGTATGGCAGCAGTGGTAGCAGCGCAAGGAGGATGGGATTTTGGGTTGGAAAAGGAATGGAGCTGGGTTCTTTGGAGTTGTGGGTGGTGCTAGCATTAGGTGGACCAGTGGAAGGGGCGGTGGTTTGGGCAGCACAACCGAGAGGGAGGGAGGAGAAGAAGGGAGAAATAGAGGGAAAAGGGTGGCAGAGAGGGTTGGCTGCACAGGAGGAGTGCCTATGCACGAGGGGAGGTGTAGGGAGAGGGAAATGAGTTGGCGGTGGCGGTAGCGTGAGGTGTCGCGAGGTAGCTCGACTTGCCCACTTTGCACACTTGGGGAGAGGAGAGGAAGGAGAGGAAATGGAAGGTGAGGGCCTTAGTGGGCATAGGGGGTTGCATGGAAGGGAGGGGAGTGGAGCTAGGGCAGTGGTGTGGCCTGGATGTGGCGGTGGCGAGGTTTGAAGGCAGGGGCAAGGGAAGGTTTGTAGGAGGGTGGTTCGGGGAAGAAGGAGAGGAGAAGGAGATTGGGGGGGTTATAGCTGGTGGGGAAGGATAAGGACAAGGGAGGAATAAGGCAACGACCAATGGTGGTAAGGAAGGATGACTCAAGGGGAATAGGTGCAAGGGGTAACATGCAGATGCAGAGGAAGTGAGGGAGGGTTCGTGCAACAGAGGGACTTGTGTATGCGCATGCCTATGTGCATGTGCTTCATGGTCAAGAAGGGAAAGAGGGAGGGGACGGTGGTAGCGTTGTAGGTCGATGGGGGTGCAAAAATGGAGAAAGGGGGTTGTGCAAAGGGCACAAGGTAAGGGATAGGGAGAGAAAGGGAAAAGAAGAAAAAGGGGAGGGAGAGAAAAGGAGAAGAAGAGAAGAAGGGGGTCGGCTAGGCCGTTGTTCATGGGGAAAAGAAAAAAGAAAGAGGCCCCTTTAGGTCAGTTGGGGAGGAAAGAAAGAGAGGGGGGAAGGAGGGGTGCTAGGTCGTTGAAGCGTAGCCTAGACGGAGAAGGGAGAAGAAAGAACAAGGAGAAGGGAAAGAAAAGGAAAACGTAAAGAAAGGAGAAAAAGAAGAAAATAAAATAAAAGAAGGAAAAGAGGAAAAGAGAGGAAAAAAAGATGGGGGGAAATTTTGGGTAGTTTGGAAAATTAATAAAATAATCAAAATTCTTAATTTTACTTATAATTTATATTAGGTTAGGTAATTAAAATAAAGCTTCTAAATAATAATAAAATTTTAAATCTCATTATATTGTTATTATTATTCTTACTATTTTAATGTGTACCTATATTTTAATTTATTTAATATTTTTTTATTCTATTATTTACTCTTAGGAAAAATTTTGAGGTATTACATTTGGACCCTAAAGAAATGAATAAATAAATGATGAAAGAAAATGAAAAGGGCCTTTATCGGCTAAGGTTGCTAGAATTATCCTTGCCGATCATTAGAGTTGGCAAAAGTTGACCTGACTCATATAAAATCCAACCTGACATAACTTGATAAATTTATCAACCTAAATTCGACCTAACCCGCCACCAACCCGACCTACTATTAATCAGACTCAACTCAACAAAATTAAATTCTATATGAATCAGTTATAATAATAAAAAAATACACATGTCATGTTATTTATTTAAAGCTTTAAAAATATATTATTGTTTAAATTTTATTTATTTTTCTTACTTTTATTGTGAATTTACTTATTTGCTAATGATATTCTAATTCTATCGATTTTTTGAGTAAAAACGCAACATTATAAAGCTATAATGATAAACAAATAACAATTAATAATACATTATTAATCACATGTTTAAATAAAGTTAAATTTAATGTTTACTTATGAGGTTAATAATTTATATTAATTTTGGTGATCAGTGTCTGATTTGACCCAAATTTAAAGTGATTCAATCTAGGATTAGCTCAGTCCGAACCCAACTTGACCGATTAAAACCTAAAAAGATCCGATTCATCAAGTTAATCCAAAACTACATGAAAATCACCTGAATATGAGCTTGCTTGGCCCAATCCCGACCCGATAGAAAAGTACACGGGGTGGGTACACTCATATCCGTATTCGTATCTGTACCCGTACCCATACCCAAACAAGTATTCACTTATACATCTATATTCATATTCATTGGATATTTGTTACCCAACGAATAATTCATTTACCCATTAACAAATATTTTTTAATAGATAAATTAATTATCCAAAGGATAAATCCATTTAGAGTTAAACCAAATGACAATATTAACTTTAATTTATATTATATTTATTTTAAAATTAAAGGTAAAATGGTAATTATATATCGGGCAAACAGGTATGAATATAGATATAGGTATAGGTATATGTATGGATATGGATATCCCATACCCGTATCCAACGAGCATTTTTTTCCCATCCTTCGTATCTATTTAAGTATCTAACGGATAAAACCCATTGTGTTTTGAATGAAATCCACCTTATTTATATCCATAGACCCAACCCGACCTGATAAGCTAACCCGAAATAATTTGAACCCTACACGACTTGAACCCGAACTATTTCAACCCAAACTCAAATCAACTCGGTAAATTAACCCGATACAAGCTGGATCTACGGTGATCCGAACTCGAACTCGACCTGACTAGAATAATAAGGCAACCCAAAATGTCTCGACTTGATCCACAACCGATCCATAAAGGAAATGACCCATAAATAAACTGTCCCGATAACAACCTAATCCGCTATAACCTGACCTGCTTGACCCGATTGCCACCTATAGGGATGACAATGAGTTGGGTCTAGGTTTGGTCCAGCTAGACTCAGACCCGAACCCGTTTATATTACCTAAATCCAGATCTGACCTAGACCCATCGGTTCTCAAAAATTCAAACCTAGATCTAGATCCAGATCTAGATTCATTGGGTAAATGGATCTTAAATAGGCCCGTCTATTTTTGAAAAATAATAATTAATAATATATGTAAATATAAATACATTTATATTTTATATAGCTCAATACATATTTTTTGTTAAAAAAATCTTTCTAGTGAAAAAATAAACATTTTAAAATCTTTATGTTGACTTTTTAAATGGGATTTTAATAATTTTATAATATTATATAATATTATACATATTGCTTATAAAATAAATATATAAAAATAAAATTTAAAAAATAAATATGAAACTCAAATAATATTACGATAATGATGACAAACACACTACCGAACCTAGATTCAGATTTATTTAGATATATATGGACCTAGGTCTATGGTTGTAAATGAGTTGAGCCAATTTGGTATTCAACTCTGCTTGACTCGTTAAAAGCTCAGTTCGACTCGTTCGTTTAGTTAAATGAGCCGAGTCCAAGCCTCACTTTTGGGCTTGTTTATTAAACGAGCCGAGTTTAAACTCGAAAAAATTCGGCTCGGTTTATTTTTTGACTTTGGCTCGTTAAAAGTCCAGTTCGTTTGTTTGATTAAACGAACTGAACTCGAACCTTATTTTTGACTTGTTTACTTAAACGAGCCGAGTCAGACTCAGCTACAACCCTACCTAGATCCAATCCGAATCGGTTGAATTTAAAAGTTATAGACTAAAATCTATGAAAAATAATATGGATCTAGTGGATTTGAATCGGATCGGGGCCTATTTCGATCGCTAGACACTTATAGTGATCATGGCGCTCTAGCTTCATACATTCCTTGTAATTACCATGAAGCTTTTATTCAGCCTGAGGCGCTGTACGCGGATTGCTAACCACTCTACACTCTGATGGATGCAGTTATACTGTTGTTATGGGCTCTAGTCTCGGCCACATTCACCATCATTTTCAGAATTTCAACAATCGTTATCCAAGGAAGGAGTAACAGAAATAGAGCGATTGGGTTCTTCCACCCTTACACGAATGATGGTGGTGGAGGAGAGAGAGTGCTATGGTGTGCTGTTAAAGCCATTCAAGACGAAAGGCCCGATCTGGGTTGCGTAATATTAACTGGAGATCACGATGCTTCTCCCCAAAGCCTCATGGCTCGAGCGACTGATCGATTTGGGGTCAATTTGGCCTTCCCACCTGAAGTGAGTACCTGTATTACGAACTAACCTGTATATTATTGCTCCAAATATGTTATCTGGGTTTTATTGTTCTCTAATTATGAGGAATGGGTGGGTTTGAATTTGAATTTCGAGTTATTTCTTCGGTGTTATGGGTTTTGAATTTATGATTTTGGAACTTAAATATGAAGCACCTTGTCTATATTTGGGAGTTCAGGTATTGATATCCCCCCCTTAAGCCTTGCCAATTCAGTTAGGTGTTATAGGGAATCGATTGACAGCGTGTGTAATTTTGATCAGGAGATCCTATATTGTTTGAAACCAATGCTATCTTGAGAGTTGAGACGCTCAACCAGCGAGACCATTGATGTTTAGTTAGAAAGGGTAGAAACTGATTTAAGGAATCTTCTTTTAGAACAAATCTTCTTGCCTTCTTTTCCTGTTCTTGTGCTGCTCCCGACAAGGACTTAATGAAATGTTTGGAATGTATCTATTACTAGGTGACAGTTTATGCTTCTAAATCAATCTTTATTTTAGTTTGAAATGCAAAAACTAGGTTGATTTAAGTTGAGATATTTATTAAACGGCACACCAGTGCTTCAAACATTATTGATTAGCAATCTTACTTGTACTTTTTTTATCAGGTGGTGCATCTAAGTAAAAGGAAATGGATTGAAGAAGCCACCTATCCTCGCTTCACTATGATTGGTCAAAGCCTTGGTTCAATGTATCTCTCTTGGGAAGCTTTAAGTAAATTTACACCTTCATATTATTTAGACACGAGTGGCTATGCATTTACATATCCGCTTGCTCGACTATTTGGCTGCAAAGTTATCTGCTATACACATTACCCAACTATCAGCTCAGACATGGTGACTAGGGTTCGTGAACGTAGTGCCATGTACAATAATGATTCCTCTATTGCTCAAAGGTTTGTTCCTCCTAGTCAATTATGGTTCTATTGTATGCAATTGTTTAGTGTAATGTCCACCGTGGATTCTTCATCGATAGAGTGGAGGCATATGGAGGTGAATTCTTAAAAGCTGAAAACTGGTTCTGTTGTTTGTAACTTGCAATCATTTGCAGAACTATTCCTTAAAAGTGTGCATATTGAGGATCTGTTTGCTGCCTCCTTGCTGCTCTGGCTTTCCCCTTTTTATCTTGCTGTTTGGACAAGGTGCTTGTTGCTTGCTTTAACTCCTCTTTTGAATTTTTCTTTTCTGTTTCATGCTATTATGCAGTACATGTCACAACTTATGATCAACGTGGACATATTTACATGCACTTGGTGCCTCCTATGTTGTACCAACTTTACATAATATAAGTACTTTGATGTCTGTTTCTGTTTGCTGTAGCTTCTATTCTTCTCTATTTTTTCCTTTCTTATTGATTGTGCTATTTTTTAGCCATTTATCTAGTCTTTTGTTGAGTCTAATGATTAGTGCTCTCATGGCAGTGTTTGGCTATCTCGCTGCAAGATTATCTATTATTCAGTATTTAGTTGGCTGTATGGGCTTGTTGGCTCTTGTGCTCACTTGGCGATGGTGAATTCTTCATGGACTCAAGCTCATATTGAAAAGCTTTGGAGGATTCCTGAACGTACTAGGAGAGTCTATCCACCTTGCGATACTTCAGGCTTACAGGTTCGTAATTCTCAGATCCGCAGATTTGTGAGTTTTCTTGGTTTCTGAAGTTTAAGCAAATGTACTTGTCTCATGTGCTGTCTTTGAGCAGAAATAATATGTACAGTGCTAAGTCTTATCAAGCTGAGGGCCTCATATGAAATAACGCATAATGTTCTATAACTCTTGTTTTTGGATTTGCAAACTTTGACATCCAGGTAATTGACATCGGAGGCTATGCTGCTTGCTTTAGATGTTCATATATTATGAAACATCCAACATGAATGAACAGAGTTTTCCTATGGATATGTCTCTGTTTCCATGTCATTAAATCTCCACTGCTGTATGCTGCAATATGGACCTCGTTTATCAGCTAAATTATACGATGATTATAAAATCAATAGAGGATAAAACAACATCCAATATAGATCTCGTCTTTGAAAGGATTTGGGAGTGGGGTTTCAATATGTATGTTGTCTCACTCTAGATTCTAGGTTGGTAGTTGACTGTTTACCCGTGTGGGAGATCAAACCTAGGACCTTTAGTTACTCAGACGCCTTAGTATTGACCACTAGATTAAGAGTTTAACACCTCATTGGTAAAAAAAAAGTATTGATGATGATCTCTAAAGATGCCTCGAGGATTAGCTCTTGCTTTATGATCTCTTGAGTGTTTTTTTGGGGGGGGGGGGTTCTTCTCCTCTTTCTCTATGTTGGGGCCTGGGGTTGGTTTTTACTCTCATTTGGTCTCTGTGATGAAGCATCCTTTTACATCGCAAAGACTCATGTTAATTTCTCATTAGTTGTTCATTTATCTCTCATCTTTTATCACTTCATCATCATCGTCATCTTTGATAAGCTATTCACAGGTTCTTCCGTTGGAAAGGCCAATGAATGTCCCAACAATAATTTCTGTCGCTCAATTTCGTCCTGAGAAGGTAGGCATTAGTAAGTAAAATTGTTGAACTCATTAATGCATGCTAATGAAGCTGCAGTCTGCATTCCCTAGCTTCTAATTACTTTCCTACTTAGGCACAAACACTCCAACTTCAGGCATTTGCAAAAGCTATTTGTCAATTAGATGCTGGTCTGCCTAAGCCTAAACTTCAGTTTGTGGGCAGTTGTCGTAATAAGGCAGATGAAGATAGGCTGCACAACTTGAAAAAGAAAGCTGTTGACCTGCAGGTGGAGAGTGACGTTGAATTCCACAAAAGTATCTTGTATAGGTCAGAGTCCTGCTTTACAGTCTTTATATGGATTTACATGCTATCATAGAATTGACATTAGTCGTGATTTATATCAGCCTTTTTATGACATTGTCCATCATATTGTTTGAGATGGTCATTGTTACATTCTGCTTTTTATATCTCCTTGATCCATTTTTAGTCGTGGTACATTCTATGAAACGACTGCTGCTCCCTCAGCAAATTTGCAGAAATGAAAAAAAAGAGTTGGAATCATGTTGCTTCACCTATAGTGTTCAACTCTCCTTATTTCATAATATTATTATGATCCATAAACTCATATCCATATCAGTTCTTCTGTTCTCCCTGTTCCTACTTTCTTATTTGTTTTTGCAATAGAACGATATGCTTGAACCTTGAGAACCCAAGTATGATTCAAAATTGTTGGTAATTAGTTTTGAATCATCTGTAGTGCTTGTGCTTGGCTGTTAACTTGATAATGATAGTGGTCATTAGCCTCGCATTCAAATAGAGAACATCAAATTCCATTTCTCCTACACCAATGCGAGAAAGAGAGTAACCTGTTTCCAGTTGACCAATTCTGGAAAAAAAGGCCATGGAACAAATATGAAATACACATTGCTGTTTACAATGGGAATAAATAGTTGTTTATTTATCATTTGCATATTACTCATATCATCTTTTGGAGAATTTTATATAGTCAAGGAGTTGTTTGAATGGCTAGTAGGGCCTAGGGGTCATGACGGAGTATTTTATAGAAATAGAATGCTTAACAGCCATTATCTCATGCATTCTTCAATTGATATATATATATATATATATATATATATATATACTTTTTTTGTGTGGTGTCTTTGGGATCACAACCTCTACTTGAACCCTGTTGTTAGGGACTGTGCCTCTCCTGGGCATACCCCTCCGAACCTTGCCCCTTAGCTTTGCCAAGGAAGGTTAGATTTTTAGCCTTGCTTGGCAAGGCATATCCTAGCTTATTTCCCTATTTTCATATTATGTTAGTTTAACCATGTTAATTTAATTTATGGCAATAATTGGCTGACAAGGGTATATTAAATTGGCAATAATATGTTAGTTTGGTAATTTTTATATAGAAATTTTATAGTATTATTCGATATAATAATTTGTGTTTCCATTTCCATTTAAAGAAAATACACTTTCTGGCAACTCTAGGTTTATATTCCCTTTTTGTAGAACCCCTCTAGCAAGGGAATTAACAAATCGTTGATTCTTATCTACATGAGCAATCTCTCTCTATCTGGTGGACAACTCTTAAATTGCACAGAAACTCCTAATGGTTGCCGTTCGTTCCTGCTTCGGAACTCCTAAACGTTTTCAATATGGAAACTCAAGCAGAATGTTTGAAGCATTTTCAAAATGTTTTAAGAAAAATTAAGTAAAATAAAAAAGGCTTATTTTTCAAAATCTTTCACCTCTCAAAAGCCTTCAACCTTTGTGTATCCTCTTCCACCACTAAGAGCCATCATTCCTCACATATAAACTTAAAATATCTCTTTGTAACTCTCTTATTTATGTGTATAATGAAAACTCTAAGGATATATATTGCCATTATATATATATATATATAGGGTATATCTAGTGAGAACCAGCCTTTATGGTGGGAACTGAGAACCATACTAGTTTCTTAAGCTACTTACGGTAGTTTCTATCACCTATTGCGAGAAGTTTCCACCACCCAATATAGGTAGTATCCTAATTTAACACATGAATATCAATATTTATAAAAATGTTACCGTATTTTTTTTCTAACACTCAAATATTGTAGTTTTCTGAAAGAGTTATTGTAGTTTCCTTCACCCATTGGAAGTAGTTTCCACCATCTATTGTGGGTATTTTTCTGACCTGAAATATAAATGCCTAATATTTATAAAAAGGCCACCGTTTTTTTAACACTCAAATACTATAGTTTCCTGATATACTTATAATAGTTTTTTCTACCTACTAAGAGTATTTTGCGCCACCTATGATAGGTAGTATCTAAAGGCAAAATCTAAATACACAAAATTTACAAAAATGCCACCGTATTTTTTTTTATAACACTCAAATATTATAGTATTTTAAAACTATTATACGTAATTTCCTCTACCTCCTAACAGTAGTTTTTAACATCTCAGTTTTCATTGAGAGAGCCAATTCTCATTGGATATTCCCCCATATATATATATTGTCCCATTTCAACGTTTTCCTTTCCAAGTTTTCTAAGAAATGCTGTTTTCAGTTTCCATGTTCCCATGTTGAACCTATCACTTTCTCATCACTCAAGGCTTTTGCCTTCATTCATCAAACACATTGTACTCACATGCTCTCTTTCACTAATTCAATTTCAATCCACCATAGGTTATAAGCACAAGAATGGAAATGAACCTAGCTTCAACAAAATCCCCTAGATCCTGATTAGCAGTTTCCATGACATTACTTCCCCTAGAAATTGAACATTCCTCAAGCTACCGGTCGGGGTTAAGTATGTTATGAGTCTTCTGTCACAGACCCATAGTTATCACTACGTGGGACTATGTTGACTTCACATTTTTGTTCTTACGCTTATAACCCATGAGGGACTACAATTGGGTTAGGGAAAGAGAGTACGTGAGGGCAATGTTTTTGATGAATAGAGGCAAAAGCCTAGTATGACAAGGGAGGGAAGGCTGGCTGCCAGAGAGAGATTGTACAAGTAGCCAAGACCTTGAGTTTATCAAATAACTGAAAGGCATCTATAATAAGCCTAGAGTTACTAGAGTATGTTAACCCACATTTAATATCTAATTATATTATAGTGTTTCTAAATAATTATTACCAAAGTAATAGTCTTGGTGGCCAATAATTACCATAAACTAAACTAGCATAATGGGGAAATAAGCTAGGATATGCATTGTCAAGCAAGGCTAAAGATCTAACATACTCTACAAGGCCAAAGATCTAACATACTCTACAAGGCCAAGGGTCACAGCCTGAGAGGCACGGCCCATAGCACCTGTAGGGTTATTTGGGCATCACTAGGTGATAATGTGACTTTGTCCATCTTATTGAGAAACCTTTCCATCTCTATACATGCAAGACTGTAAGTTCGTAGTGCGGCGGTTTCTGTCATTCTTTGTCTGCAGGGACTTGGTTAGACTTTTGGGCGGTGCTGTTGCCGGTCTCCACTCCATGGTGGATGAGCATTTTGGTATCAGTGTTGTGGAGTATATGGCAGCTGGCGCAATTCCAATCGGTAAATTTTCTGCTCTATTTATATTCAAACCCGATCAGCCTGTTGCTGACGCGGTTTGTCTAACATTCTTATTCATACCATCATTTTATCCCTCCACGCTGTCAGCCCACAACTCAGCAGGGCCAAAAATGGACATTGTCCTAGAAGAAGACGGCCAGCAGACAGGATTTCTGGCTCTAACGGTTGACGAGTATTCCAATGCAATTCTAGCAGTTTTACGGATGTCAGATAGCGATCGAGTCAAGATGGCAGAAGCTGCAAGGAAACGAGCGGCCAGGTTCTCTGAGCAGAGATTTTATGAAGATTTTAAAAGTTCCATCGTACCTATTCTATCTGAGGCCCCCAAGTGATGTACAGGCAAATAACTCAAGTTTTAGTTCTACTGACCGATCACTACACCGGCTAGTTGTCTTTTGAAAGGCTTGAAAGTATACACTTTTTTTTGTAGTAGTAAAAGAACAAGGCATCTTAACGTATTTGTGTGCCGTAAACATTACACTCGTGGAGACTTCGTGAATGAAATTATTATGTCTATGGGTGTGAAGATCGATCCCTTTTAAAATATAAAATAAAAAAGCTTGCACACTTGATCAGATGCTCGATGAATGGAGTTGAAGATATCTTTCTTTATATGGAAAATGATTAAAAAATGTTAAATTTTTTTAATTAGATTTTTGTCCTTTTTAAAAAAAATAATACATCAAGTTTTTATGTGGTTATTTTATAATTTTGTTGTATGATGAACATAGCAATAGCATTTAATAATAATAATAATAATAATAATAATAGTAGCAACAACAACATTATGAAAACTAATAAGAGAATATCATCAAATATGGATCATGCAAAAAAATATTTTTAGGTTAACAATAGACATAGATGATGTTGTCATAACCATAGTTTTGAAAATTAAATTGGTATCGCTATTGATTTATAGATTTAGTTACCAGACGGGTTGATTTGAATTAGTTGGATTAGTGACACATATTATGTTAAAAAATATAAAATATGTGAATAATTAAATTACACGCAAATCCAATCGGCTACAGACTGATTTTTTGTTCAATTTATCGATTCTTACTGATTCAACAAGTTCTCAATAATCTGTTTGATTCTTGTGCTATTTTGACTACTTTTAGAATTTTGAGGACCAATATTTGGAATCTAGTTAATGACTTGACTGGTTTGTAGGTTCACCAGTTAGATCGATCGATTTAGTTCAAAATTTAAAATTATAGCTACACTATGTGAAGGTCA
The DNA here is from genome assembly GCA_039764185.1 of Tamarix austromongolica. NCBI lineage: Eukaryota > Viridiplantae > Streptophyta > Magnoliopsida > Caryophyllales > Tamaricaceae > Tamarix > Tamarix austromongolica. Next base: position 71,829,722 of record CM077816.1, on the reverse strand, counting down.
TCTTCACAAATACTTGGTGCTAATTTCTTATTTTTCATTTTTCAACTGTCTAAACTCTGTACTAGTTCTTAATCAAAATAATAAAAAGATAACAAACAATAATTACCAAATTAAGGGAATAAAATCCAAAAGAGAAACCTAGAATTGGACTATTGTCATAAAATTGGTGTTTAATGAATGAATGAATTGACAACCCACTAATTAATTAAATTCTAGATGGTGAATTAGCTTATAATTGTTAGCCACTTTCAAGGTTTAAGAATCATATTTAATTCAGCCCGACAACCTATTTTCATTTAAACAAGCGGATTTGAATTTATTATGTTCTATAATAATCCAATTAATTACAAGAAAAATGGTCTATTGTGATGACATAATTTAAGACGACAAAATTTTAAAATATTAAAAAATATTGATGGAAAGTTGTTTAAAATAATTCATTCTAGCGACAAAAAATAGGAGGGTAGGATGTCATCTGAAAAGATTTTTTAAATTATATTATCATGAACAAATATTTAACGGTAAAATTTTCTTCTATAGATTTTGTTTTGTAGAATTTTTTTTGATAAAGATTATTTCGAATGACCAAATTATTTGAAAATTCAGGTTGAAAAAAAGGACAGGATGATTTCCTTAATATAAAAAATAAAAAAGTACTCAATTTTTTCGAATGACATATCATTTAGAATTATCCAAAAGTCATTTGAAAGCGTAAGGTGTGGTGCACTTTTTATTTTGCCATGAAATCGGCATCCAAACTTCTAAGAATTAACCAAGACACCTACCATTCGAAATTCCTATTATAAAAAACTTGTCCAACCCTTTTTCTCCATCGCTCCCCTTTTCTTCTCTCTTTCGGCCGACACTGAAGTTCGCTTGAACCTTGTAATTTCTTTAGTTTATCTAACTTATTTTTGCTAGATTTTTATTTGTTTATCTTCTATCACTGTTATTCATCATGTGTTGATTTAATTGGTTTTTCGCATCTTACCCCCATAGACACCACTACTTCTAGCAAAACACCATCGATGTTAGAGCTTGATTTGGTTGAGTTTAACCATAGTTTTAAAAACTTAATCAAAATTATTATCGGTTCACTGATTTAGTTGTAAGGCTAGTAGTTTGAACTGCTTGGATCAGTAATATATGTTAAATATAAAATATAAAATATAAAAAAAAATACTACACAAAAATCTAACTGACTCGTAATCGATTTTTAACTGGATCACCGGTCCAATCAATTCTTGATTGTTATGAGCTCCTAGGGATTGGTATATGTAATATAGTTGGTGACTTGACCGTCGATCCAATCTAATTTTTAAAGCTATGACTTTAATTATATATATATATATATATATTATAATTCTATTATTTGTTACATTTGCTTAAATTCTCTTTTGTAAATTTTGCCCTCTACCATTATTGACTACTACTACCGCTCCACTTTTAGTATAACTTTTCCTTACATTTTTTATGGTTATTATTGAATATATATAAGTGAATTAGTTTTGTTCATGTGACTGTATGATATAATGCCTGTGTGAATTAATCGCTGGTTAGTTGTATGATATTATATTTTGGTTGCTTATTGTAATATATGTGTAATTATTGATTGTGTGAATTTGTGAATTTTAATAAATATTTAACTTTGTGGATACATTTTATTAAATATAAAGTATTGTTTTTACATTTGTGTGTTTGATATGACATGCCTGTTTCGTATATATATGTTAGGATTTTTATGTTAGTTATTATTTTAAGTATGTTAGATATGCTGATTTTGGATTTTATGTTTGAGGTATGTAATTGTGTGAGCATACCTGTTATTATGTTAGGATTTTGGTAGTATGCAATTTTTGACAATTTATATGTTTTATAAGTGTGCATTGTATATATTAGGTTAGTTTTATATTTTAAATTTTAATTATGATAGTTTATTGTATTATCAGCCTTATAAATAATTCACTTTACATAACATTAAAATAAAAATAAAATGTTGGCCTTAGACATGATTAGCATTAAATAACTTTAGGAATATCGTATGAAATACCTCTGTATTTTGATGAAATGCACCATATATCCTTGGTGTAATTCATATTATACCTAAACTTCTTGTATTTTCATTTCATTTAATGTTTGCACTTTCATTACTTTTTTTAAAGTGCATGACATTGCATGATAAACTATTGTCAAAATTCTCAATGAATTTTTGCCTTGCATGATAAAATTGCCCTTGCTTCCTTTCATTATTCTTATCATCTTTCTCAAAGTCCTACTGCAAATCAATAAATCAACAAGCTCTACATAACTGTACAAAATTACCTATAATCCAAGTGGCAAAACAAAAATCAACTCTAATTGACATATCATCTAGTTGAAGGACTCATATAATTTCTAGCAAGTGATATGTGAGGATTTCCCCCTTGATTTATTCTTTGCACTAATTTCAATAGTGAATCACTATTCTTACTTCTTAACCATTGATTGAAGGCTAAAATAATGCAAATTCATTGATGGACATCAATAAACAACTTTGATTAGGTGGTTGTTGATATAGGATTCCAGAATAACCTCTCTGCTAATTCTTTTGGTCTCAATTCAAGTTGAAAGCTTCATTTATGTTTCTCAAATCTCTTTATCTCCTCTTGATGATTTGTGCACAAATTTCTGACCATTTGATTACAAAATTAGATTTGAAATCTTGTTTTGATAGTGTTCAGACGTGGGAATCCTTCTAACTTCATATATCAAAGTTTTTGTTCAATTTGAAGGAGATCACAAATATCATTCTCTTTAGAAATCTTTGAATCGAAAAGAGTTATGGTTATATGTATAAATTTGGTTGAAGGGATGCAAGCATTAGAGATGCGTCGAATTCCTCAAAACTAGTTTTTGAGGTATGTGATTCTGAGTTTTTTGAACATGTGGTGTGTGGTCTTCCATAATTTTGCATGACATAGGATTCGAGTTGTTTTTGTTGTGCATTGAAGTTCACTAGACTGGATTACTTGTGTTTGTGCAAAAATGAGATGATGATTTTCTTAAGCTTGATGCCGATTTTCTTTATTTCTGGGATCATTCCTCAAATATGTGAGATTGTGGAAGTAGGGCATCAGTGAGGTGCTATTATGTTTAAATTCTCACTTTGTTTGAAATTTTTATGCGAAAAATTATTAGAGAGAAAAAGAATTAAGAAAGTACAAGAGGTAGTGGAGAAATATTTCTATCACTGATTCTATTTGTTCAAATTTGGTTAGAAAATGTGAGCAATTTGTTCAAGGTTAGAAAGTGTGAGAAATTTAAAGAATTTTCAAATCTTGTTTATGTGTCATTGATTTATCTCTATTTGCATAGGAATCAATTGATTTTCGTTGAATTTATTTTAGTTTCATGACCAATTCAATTTTATATAGAATGCATAGATTTATAAATTAATGAATAAGAATTGAAAAAGGAATAAGAATATAGAAAAGGATGAAGATGATTAAGTTAGGATCTCCTATTTTAGTTCTAGAGTTTGTGAATAAATGAATAAAGATGGAGGAATAAGATTAAGGTGGAAGAGAAGTAGATAAATAGGTTGAGTTTTTTTTTTCTTGGAAGAGAAGTAGATAAATAGGTTGAGTTTTTCTTCTTCCGAAAAGCTAGTTAAACATCAAATTGAATTAGGATAAAGTGGGAATTTATAAAAAAACATATAGACATCCATTAGCGATAAAATGGATGAAAGGGTAGGGTGTGCATTTAAATTAATATATAGATGTTTCTAATACTCTATAGATTAGAGCAAAAGGTATATGGTACATTCATCAAAATAAAAATATATAACGTGCAATATCCCATAATTTTATTTATGTATCATTATATAATTATAATAAAAATATAATATTATTTAAGTATACCAAAAGAAATTGTATGTATGTATGTTTAATATTATCAAAATATATTATTTACTACTAATAATAGTTTGATATCAATTAAAAAAAATTATAAAACAATGCATGCCTCCTTTGATGCAATACTTCCCTAAGGCCTAACTCTAAACCCTAAACCCTAACCTTAAAGCTTAAAGCCTAAATCATAAATTGTAAAATGTAAACCCTAACTCTAACCTTAAACCCAAATCTTAACATTAAAAATAAACCATAACCCTAACCCTTATCCAAACCCTAAAGTTTACACCCTAAACCTTAAATCATAACCTCAAACATTAAACCGTAACTTTGCCATAATCCTAACCATAATCCTATCCCTAAACTTAAAACCATAATCCTCACCATTAACCTAAACCTAACACAAACCCTTAACATAACCTAACCTTAACATTAACCCTAACCATAAACCATAAACACTAAACCTTAAACCTATCCATAAAAATTTCATTTACAAAGTTAAGCATGGAAATTAAAGCAATAAAAACAAAAGGTGTTACTATCACACTTGGTACAAATATAGTTACCATTGCCATTATCATACCAAATGCAAGGCTAAAATTATTATTTTTCTTAGATTTATAACATGATTACAATAATTAGAAAGGAGGAAACAAAATATAAGTATTGTGCTATATAAAAACAACATATGTAATTACAAACTTAAAAGAGAGAAAGAACAAGAGGGCACAAGCATCCAAATACAACCAAAATCAAATATACCAAAAAACATTGAATAACCCTAGGCTCTCAAACCAAACTAATAGCTTTTAACTGAAATTGGATGCTGACCTGCAAAGACCATTGCCCATTGAATAGGTAGGGGCCTACGAAAGGAACCTTTCAGTACAACAATACTAAGCAACCCTTTATACTTAACCAAAATGAAAAACTAGCATGGAACACATGCAAAGTATCGCAAAAATATATGGCATAAAACATCGAACTGTATATATATATATATCAATTGAAATACAATAATCATTCTTATAACCATATACCACCAATGTCATATACAAATTATGCTCGTTCATCTAGAATTAAATAAAACTTATCAATGGAGCATCTAAGAAATGACCTTTTTAGTATAATTAGAAAAAATGTTAACCTAAATCAAGACAATAACTAAATACCACATACCTCACTATCAATCCTGATAAATCTCATAACACATGTAGGCTCACAAACACAAATCAACAACAACTCATTGCATTACAGGTACGCATGAAAGTAGCTACCAAAACACAGGTAGGTACGAAGGCTACTACCCTACCATGGGTAGGCACAAAGGCTACTATCGAACCTCAGGTAGATACAAGGGCGGCTACCGAACCATAGGTAGGCACAAAGACTGTTATTGAACACAGGTAGGCATAAAGGCTACTACCAAACACAGGTAGACACAAAAGCTGCTACCAAAAAATAGGTAGGCATGAAGGATGCTACTAAAACAAAGGTAGTCACAAAGGGTGCTACCAACTGATCTAATAATCCAATAATCCATCGATCATTTTCATTTTTATTTACTCGAGGGGAGATTAATTAACTTGGAGATACTAAGGTACTCCAATCATACTAGCGCACCAAGATAGCATAATATCCTACTAACTATCAACCCAGGGACGCAAAGGTACATTGATCTCATTGGTACACGAAGGTAAAATAATACCTTACTAACAAAACACCTACTCCATAAGTATGCATACCCCTATTAGTTCGTAGAATTGAATAAAGTAGGGTAGCGACCCTTAAAGAGCCACCATTCCCTATCTCAAGGTATTTTACTTTAAGTATTATTATTTTATCAAGGTGGCCACGAAGTCGCATACAATTAAATATATTCAATTTTTATGATTAGCCGTTTTACTCATTTTCAATCATTCTAAGACAAACACAAACAATATCATTACCAAGGTTATTCATAAAAATATACTAAGGCCATCCTATACTTAATTATTTACTTTTGGACATATTAGGCCTACAATTACTAAATGTCCCTGAGGTTTAAAATTACCACATTAACATCCTCTTTAATTACTAAATTCGTTTTATTTATCAAATTGTCATGAAGAGGCTAAAATATAATAATAAAATTAATTTATCATGCAGTTTGATTATTAGATAAACCACATGAACATTTTTTCTTTATTTAAAATTTTGCATATAAAACTCTATCATGTGTATCTAATACATCCATGATCACATAATCTAATGCTTAACAACATATAATATAGATTAGACATGCTTGTCATAATAAAAATCATAATACACATAAATATAATTAAATTATCATGAAAAGGCTTTTCATGGTAAAAATTATAATACACATAAAATGATCAAATTGTCTATAGGACATACATCCATAATTATTATTCCATAGTTATATATGAACATGCTCATCCTATTATTTTACACATACATTTCATACTTAATCATGAGAGACCATTTTTTCATACTTTTGTACCTGAAGTATTTTACACATGATTACATGCTCTTTTTACTAATTTTTAGGATATAATAGCTAACACATAATTGTAACATAACGAATCATAATTAACATTTTCAAACACAAAAATCCTAACGTTCAAACATGCAAAATTTACCATTTTAGGAGAGTATAAAAGCTACCTGAATTCCAACAAAAATACATAAATAGTGGCATCCTACTAAATACTAGGAGATTTCGCTAATTAAATTTTGTACTTAAAAATAATACCAAAATACCATATTAATATTTAATGAATAAGATAATAATTATAATAAAAAAAATTTATTTTTCAAAAATTACTAAAATATCCTTACTTATTAATAATAGGTACCCCAAATTTTAAAACAAAAACTTCCTCATGCTACGCATGTAATATGAATAGGGGCACACACGGGGGTTGGGCTGGTGTAGGAGGTTGCATGTGATGGCTATGGTGGAAGAGTGAGGTAGGGGTGGTGGAGATGTTGGTGACAGTTGATGCTTGTTGGTGGCTAGTGTAGGAGGCTGCAATGGCGAGGTGACAATGGTGGTGTAGAGGCATGTTGGTGTATTAGGGATGATGGGCTACAATGAAAGGTGGTGCAGGGGATGTTTGGTGTTGTATGAAAGGGTGGTGACACATGGATGAAGGTGGGATGGTGGTGCATACGAGGCAGTGATGGTGTACGTGTGGGTGGTGGGTGCCGGTGTGATGGCTGCTAAGTTTTGGAGGAAGGAGAGACGAGAAGGTAGCGGTAGAAAGGGTCGAATAGGCTAGTGATTGAATGCAATGGGAGGCATTGAATTGGAGGGAGTAACAACAACAAAAAAATTCTATTGCCCAAGGATTTTACTGTGGGAGAAGCATCTAAAGGGTTGGGGTAGGGATCGACAAAAATTACCATAAGAAAGGAGAGAAGAAAAAAAAAGGGTGAAAGGGAGGAGGAAGAAGAAGGAGAAGGAGGAGGAGGAGGAGGATAGGTCGGCTGGTTGAATGATGGTGGTTGTGGTGGATTGGCTGGGATGGTGGTGGTGAAGAGAGGATAAAGGAGGAAGAGGCTATGGTGGTTGGCGAGCAAACCAACCATAAGTTTGAAACCCCAAACCTAAAACCTAACACTAAGCCCTAATCCATGAGTACCTTTAGTCATAATAATAACATAATTTGGGGAAAATAGAATATGAATAATAAATAATATTATAACTTAAAGATTAAAAACTAATGGGAGAAATGTGAAATAAAGTGGATATTAACTAAAAAATGGACCTTGATATAAAGCTTTGAGATGCTTTCCTTTTTATAGATGATAGGATGCCTCTCTTACCTAATGCCTTCCCTTTTTCCTATTTTTTGATGCCTCTAGATGAAGATATTAAGACCACATGAGATGGATACGTGATGAGCTAGATTTCATGGTGGATAGGGGTTTTCATTTGAGACGATACATGTTTAGGTCTTATTATCTTTTGTAGAACTTACTATAGATTCAACTATAGTTAAGGGTGAGGGATCGATGTATAGATTTATTTATCACTGTTGTTCCCAACCTTAGGTTTGTTAAAGGTATATGATTTTCAAGACACGGTGATAATATAGTGATAGAATTGAAAGTGAATGATGATGAATGGTGGTCTTAACATAGGATAGTAACAATCATATACCCTAATTACCTTAGTGACTACTATGAGGTAGATGAACCATATTTTGAAGGAGTGGGAGAGTAAAATATTTTACCAAAAGGGTGGACTCAATGGATGATCTTTGAGAGTTGGGCATTTGATGCTACCATAGACGTTGGGAGGTGATCGATAATTGTTAATATTAATATAATGTTAATTTTGTAGATGTATTTTGACCTAAAGTATTGGGGGCAGAGTTGGTTATAGGATTAGTTCATGATTAGTATTCATTGGATTTTTCAAGATGATTACAAGAAGATAAATTATTATCTCAAGAAGTAATGGAATAAATATAATGATTTGAAGCTAGATAAGTATAACCATACAACTTTGCAGAAATGTATAAACTACTTGAAATCCACTTATTCTAATGTAATACTAAATTCAAAAATTTAATGCCTATGATAGATATTATAATTTAATTTAATTATATTTATGTAAGCAAGATCAGCCAAAAAAAAACCAAAATATATCAAATTTGAATGATCCTCGGTTTCATGGTTATAAGTTTATTTTGGTGTATCGATATTCAAAGGAATATGAACTATATTTAAACAAGTACTATTTATAATATTATTAGGTCATTAATGCTAAGATTTCTTTACTAATGTAAAAGGTTGTGGACATAGGAGTTACCATCACTGATAGAGACTTATAAGCATTTACATATAAGAAATTATGAATGGATATTCGGTACTACGAAAGCTAATTGTGCAAGTAACTTGAAATGAATATATTTTATTTTTGTAAAGTAATTGATATGTCTAATATTTTTAATCAATGTTAGGTATTTTTTTTGCATAATGAAATGGGGAGGCTACATAATGAGGATAGGGAGGAGGTGTAGGAAGAGGTAGAAGGGACAGGATCAAGAGAGGGTTCCATGGGCCCAAAATTAATCAACAAGGAAGCGATAATGGAGAATGCTTTGGGTTAGTGTCACCATACTCTTCTTCTTCTTTTGTTGGTAGCCATGATTTTCCATCATAGACTGATACCCGCCATCTACTTCTTCTGCATTTGTCCCTAGTATGGATGAAGTTCTAGAGATATTTCATTCACAATAGACAATCATTCAAACATAACAAACCTAAATAGATGAGTTGAGGTAAATTGTGGGTTCAACACTAATACCTAGATCTACATTCTAGCCTCACCCTAATGATGAAAGTTTATATGGGGAACATTTAGACATATTTTTTAGATGTATAAGCAATTGCGATAATTATTGTTAAATTTACCTATTTTAGCTATTTAATAATTATATGTGTGTGTGTGTATAGTTATATTTAGTTTTATATGTTTATATTTTTATTAGTTATTTTATATATATATATAGATGCATCATTGATAATAAAGAAATAATTAATTGATTGCAACATGCTATGAGGAAAAATTCATGTCTTCGGAAATAGGAAAAAATATTAAAATAATTATGGTAAAAAACAACAAAAGGGTCGTTAAAAATAAATTTTTTGATGACAATTCATCACTAAAAGTGAAAAATTATTTCAAATTTCATGGTAAATTTGAATTTAAAATTTAATCTAACAATTTTCCATCATTAGTTGAATTATTTTTGTGATGACATGAAAACCTTTTTTTTTTTAAGTAAAAATAGTTTAACTATATGTCATTGCTATTTGTACTTTTACCCATTATTTTTGTTTTACAACTCATATTTCTACTAATGACATATTTTTTGTTTCAATTTTTTTTCTTTCCATGGAATAGTTGTGATGACATGTTGTCAATAAAAGGTTTTGCGGCAATAATTGGACTAATTGCAACAACTTTTGCCGCAAGATAACCTTGTTCTTTTAGTGACTATTTTTTCTTGAGATTCTAGCAAACTCTTATGGTTTGATTATCTTATTTAATTATTATAATTTTGGTTATTAATCTTCACATTTCATTACTCCTATTATTTACCAATGGTTAGTAAAATTGGTAATCAAGCAATTTAGCCATATTTAGAGTTTTAACAGTAAGATAAATCAATTTAAGCAATTAAAATATAAATTAAATTTCTTTGAATTAAACTAATCCAATCATAAAATAAAAATTTGCTAAGGCATAATTGAAGCAATAACCATAAATAACATAGTGAAAACCATAGACGAAAAGATAGAATTAAATTATTCAAAATCTTCAAGCATTGATTTGTCAAATTACATAGAGAAATAGATAATTGCAAACTAAAATAACATTAATTATAGGAGATTGATTTATTAAATATTTTAGAGAGGAAAATAGAGGAGAAAAATGTATAAATAAAATTGTTTGACAAAGTTACTATGTAATAGGTTGTAAATACCGGTAGCCTTTTAATGGAATGGTGAGAGCACATTAGGTATTATTGTGCCCTAGACCACAAGTTGACCATGGTTGGTGCAACTTTGTATGTTTTATTAGCTTTCAATATTTGACCAACATTCCTTTATTTGACTTCAGAATGAAGTGAATTAAGTGGCATGGAAAAGCTTAGAAAATATATACAAATTTTAATTTTTTTTCCTTTTTTGAAAATTCATTTCATCATGGTTGAGATCTCTTTACTTGTGTTCAGCCACATTTGTGTTCCAAAGTTCGGTTTAGACTTATATGCTCTAGTTTTTCTCCCTTATAAGCTAATTACTCTGCTTTCAATCCCGAGCATGTACTTGTGAAAGACATAAAAAAAAACCACAAATAAAGACGTATTTAGGACTAAACAACCAATTATAATTCTAAAAATAATAAAGTGCATGCAAAATAATGACATATACAATATATTTATATTTTACTCATTTAATCAACTTCATTATGTGTAGAACTTTATTTGTCCTCAAGTAAATTTACAATATACAATCACATAAAATGTGAGAGTATATTCAAAGGCAAGTTAATTTAGAACAAAAATGACATTAACACAAGTTTTTATGGGTTTAATGTGTAACAATGATTCCCTAGATCTCAAATAGAAAATAAAAATCTCATGCTTCATTGATTAGATTGGAAATAACACATGTTAGTGTTTTTGTGTATTAGTGCGAGTGACTTGACTCAATAATATTAGAATGTGAGAATGGTGAAGAATTTCCGTCACTTTTATAGAACACTAGACATGATAAGCAAAAAATTTGGTGCAAGGGCATATCTTACAAATTTTACAAGACATGGGTTAACTTATTTCATATTTAAGCCTATTAGTTTATCATTGGTTGAGGAATTGGGCCAAACTTACAACATCGGGCTCACTAAGGTGCTTACTTATTTAATTATAGATCAAGGAATGACTTAATGGTCATTATTGAAATTTTAATGAAGACACATGTTGGGCACATGTCCTGGGCAAAATTAATAGGGGTGGCTTGTCATATAAGCTATATTTTAGATTTAATCACTAGATACTAGATATTTTTAGAATCTTAGAATCTCTATGTTTTTAGTCTCAAGTTTCATTAGTTTTTTTTCTTTATATAAATTGTGTGTATGTGTGTGCGTGTATGCCGATTTGGGTGTAAGATTGGGGGTGATTTTAATATTTTGGTTTTATCTTATATTCTTATGGAGAATTAGATTTGATAAGGTGTGGAATCAATCATAAAAACGTAGTATTTTAGACCTTTATTATTCATGCAATACAACCAAGTTAATTTTGATTTTTCAATCAATTCTCTTTGTGAGTTCTTTCTTAAATTAAATTTCTATGTGATTCTTATTCATATTTTCTCCACTCAATTTCTATTTGATTCTATAGAGTTAGTTTTTGTTTAAATTAAACATATCATATCCCTAATTCAAACCCATAATCATCTATATTCTATAAACATCTCCATTCACAAATTCAACCCCAAATTCATGTTCTTCAGCCTCTAAAAGCCTGACTCTAACCTTCTTCCAAACCAAGTTTTTTTTTTCTATTCAAGCACTACCCCATTAAGCATGAATATAACTTGAAATTAATACCTCATCATTATACATTAATTAATCATGAATAAATACATAAAATAATACCCCTAAACCTTCATCATAATCTCATACACCCTAACCCTCGATCGAAACCCTAAACCTCAAGTTCACCAAATTCTTCTTCTTCTTTTATTCAAATATTATGTGGCTTGTGTCAGTTATATATATTTGGCATTGTGACCTTCCAACCAAAATCAAAATTGGTATCAAAGATTAGTTTTTTTAACCATATTTTCATGCCAAAGATAATTTACATTAAGCACACATTTGTTTTCATTCATTCAATTTCTACTATCAAGATTCTCCGAGAGTCAACCAATACTTCATAAATAATTCATAAATAACCTTCTAAATCTTGATATTTATGTCCTAATTTTAAGGAAAATCCATTTTTTATTTTTTAGCCAATCTATGTCAAAAACAAACCAAAACATGGGAGAAGACAACAAGTATGAAGCTTTGGTAGCTCAAATTTTACTATTTAGTTCTCAAATTGCTAGATAATATGAAAGGCAAAAAGAATGATTGTATAGAATTTGAAGACTCTATGATAACATTTATACATGCAACTAATGAGTAGGAGACATACGAAGAAGACCACAATGAAGAGGGAACCAAATGCCATATCACCATGCCAACCAAATTGAAGAAGAAAAAGAAGAAGAAAGTATTGGCCACAATTGGTGAGGGTGATTTGACATCAAGGAGACCTTATGATGATGTAGAGAAATACCTTAGATTTAATATTCCTCATTTCAAAAGAAATATGGATCCCGAGGAATATATATATTTGCAACAAACCATGGAGATAATTTTTGAGTTTAAATAACTAGATGATAAAAGAATATGTAAATTAAAAGTTTTAAAAATTAAGAAATTTGCTAGCGTATAGTTCATGAATTTGAATATTAAAAGGGAGAGAGAAGGAAAATCCTAGATCAAATCATAGGAGAATTTGATGAAGCGCCTTAAAAGGAATTTTGTGTTATGGAATTATGAATAAGAATACTTTATCTTGTTAACCACACTTAATAAATGGTTTTTGATTTTAGAGGAATATGTTTGAGAATTTAAGAATTAAAGAAATTGACATTGATTTGTGACATTCAATAGAATATGGAATAAACTTGTGCAAGGTTCCCTGGAGGTCTCAATTCGAACATGAAATAGAAGGTTGAAGTATGCCTTTATGATACATTAGAGGAGTTGGTGAAATTGGCTTTGAAATTTGAGAAGCAATTGAAGGGGAACAAGATAACTTCCAAGATTTTGCATTCAATACTTTCCAAACCTTATATTAGTGGAAGCTGGAATTTAGAGAAAAATGAGGTGGAGATTAAATTTATAAGTTCAAACAGTAGATGGAATAAAGTGCCAAAAATCAATGCTTCAATTGTAGAGGCTATAGGTACTTTGCAAGTGATTTCCCTAATCAAAATTCATCGAATTCGAGATAAATTTCAAGTATTAAGCCATATGATGATGAAGATATTGAAGTATAAAATGAAGAAAGTGATGGTGTGGAGATTGTTTATAGTGAAAAAGGCTAAGAATGTTGCATCATACAATGGGTACTGAAAGTGCATTCATGGTCATCTTTATCTAAAATAGCTAAATTTTCAAGACCAAATGGAAGTTGGGAAACAAATTGTGAAAGGTATTCATTAATAGTAACTCATGCACAAATTTAGTAAGTAAGGAGATATTGAAGAATACTGGCTTGAAGACCACAATGCACTCGAGAACTTTTTCCCTATGATAGATCAATAAAGAAAAAGGGGTTAGAGTCTCCAAACAAGCACTTTTAAGTTTTAAAATTGGTAATTATGTTGATGATGTGTTATGTAACATATTACCAAGGGATTGATGCCATATCTTACTTGGGAGGCCATGGAAATATGATAAATACGTTTCCAATAATGGAGTACTCAATGAGTACATGATTTGCAAGGGGAAAATAGTTTCAACTTGAAGCCAATTTTGACCTATCAACCAAACCAAGGAAGGTATAAGAGGAGCAAAATTTTGAAAGCTTATTTATTCATGATCAAGATATGGATAAGGGCATAAAGTAAGAAGGGATTTTCTACATTGTGGTGGTGAAAGAAGAATCACAATAAGGGGAGTTGATCAATACCAACTCGAGCCTCATCAAATTATTAGAAGTATTTTTTGATTTGTTTCCTAAAGAGTTACTACCCAAATTACCACCATTGCGAGGGATAGAGCATTCTATTGATCTCATGTTGGGAGTTACTCTTCCAAACAAGGTGACTTATTGATGCAATTGAGGAGGAAAAATACCTTAGAGGTAAATTTAAGAGTTTCCATATGAGGGCTTAATGAAAGAAAACATGAGTATGTGTTGCATTTTTACTTTTTGTTAATTAAGAAGGATGATACATGGAGGAGGTATATTGATTCAAGGGTAGTTGACAACATCACAATCAAGTATAGGTGTTCTATGTCAAGGTTATATGATATGTTATATGAGCTCCATGAGATTAGGATCTTCTCTAAAATTGATTTGAGGAGTAGTAACCATAATATGAGAATTAGAGAAGGGGCTGAGTGGAATACAACTTTCAAGACTAAGTATGGTCTTATGAGTGGTTGGTGAAGTCATTTGGGCTATGTAATGCATCTATCTCATTTATGAGATTGATGAATGAGGTACTAAGACCATTCTTAGGAGATTTTGTGGTGATGTACTTAGATTACATACTCATTTATAACAAGACAAAAAGGATAATATAATAGACATGAGGAGGCTATTTGAGAAGTTGAGAGAAGTGAAGTTATATGGGTAATTGGAGAAGTGTAGTTTCATGTGGCAAGTGTAGTATTCCTTGGCTACATTTTAAGTGGAGATAGGATACATATGGATCCATTGAAAGTTGAAGCTATTTATATTTGGCCACAACCAACCAATGTGCATGAAGTAAAGAGTTTGAAAGGGTTGGCATCATTTTATAGAAGATTCATCAAATAATTGTCAATCATTATAGTTCTTATAACATAACTTATGAAGAAATGGGAGCTCAAGTAGAATGAAGATTATACAAAGGATTTTGAAGAATTGAAGACTAAACTCTCTAATTTACCAGTACTTGTTTCACCTTATTTTAATAAATTATTTGTAGTAACTTGTGATGCTAGTGGAATAGGAATTGGAGGTGTTTTGTCACAAAAAGTGCAACCAGTAACATTATTTAGTGAGAAGTTGAATGACGTGAGACTCAATTACTCAACTTATGATAAATATTTCTATGCTGTCATAAGGTATCTATAGAATTAGAGTTACTACTTGAGGTAAACACCCTTTTTTTTCACTTAGATCATGAGAGTTTGAGGTATTTACATGATTAAAATATGGTGAGATCGATACATGCCAAATGGGTGAGATTTTTACAACCATTAATTTTCTCCACTAAGTACTTGGATAGAAAGGAAAGTGTAGTTTCACATGCTCTTTATAGAAGATCATGGTACTCATGCTTTTGGATGTTAAAGTAACAGGTTCGAGCTGTAAAAGAATCTCTATGCTAAAGATGAGAACTTCATGGGTATTTTTGAAGCTTGTAGGAAGCACATAAGTAGTGGAGATTATGTGATTAATTGTGGTTTTATATTTACACACAACAAACTATAAATCCCAATATTTTTTATTTAATATTTTCTCATCAAGGAAGTGTATGAAAGAGATATTATGGGAAACTTTGTAGTGCGTAAGACTTTAGAGATGCTTTAAGAATACTTTTATTAGCCACATATGTTGAAAGGTGTCCAAGATATGTTTGAAAAATGTGCTATTTGTTATAGGAGAAATAGTTTATTCCTTAAAAGGCTCTGTGTACTATTACCGGTTCCTAATGCACTATGGTAAGGAGCTTGTATGGATTTCATAATTGGTTTACCAATAACTCAACAGGGTAAGTATTCAATCATGGTAGTCATGGATTTCTTTTCTAAGATGGCACATTTTATAAAATGAAACAATATGGATGATGCTACCCAGATTGTGGATCTCTATTTTAATAAGCCAAAAAAGCATTGTGAATGATCAAGATATGAAGATCTTAAGCTACATGTGGAAGACATTATGGAATATGATAGGAACCAAGTTGTTATGTATTACTTCTCATCACCCACAAAACAATAGTGAAATGGAGGTGAATAATAGGACACTTAGTACCTTACTTTGAGGATTATTGAGTAAGAGTAATAAGAATTTGGATATGAAGCTAACACATGTGGACTTTTCTTACAGCAGATGCCTTCACAATCAACTAGCTAAAGTCCTTTTAAGATTGTCTATGGTGCTATTCCCTACCTCCCAATTGACCTAGTACATTGAAAAAAGGGTTATTTGAAGAGTTATGAATTCCATGAGAGAGTGGATAATTTCTAAGTGTCTATATGAGAATATTAGAGCAAACATCAAGAAGTATGATGCTACTTATCAAGCTTGAGCTAATAAGATTAGAATACACCATATGTTTACTCTAGGACATTAAATGTGGTTGTACCTTAAGAAGGAATGCTTCCCTCACTTAATAAATAATAATTTCACGATGAGGGAAAATGGTCATTTCAAGATCCTTCAAATATTTAGGGAAAGTGCTTATGAGATCAATTTACTATACTCCTATAGAGGAATTTCAAGGGCATTTAATGTGGGCAATCATTATCAGTACTATGATGATGTAAATTTGAGGATAAATTCTTCTCAACAAAAGGGATAATGATGTCAGAGCATGACCTAAAAATTATGCAAGCTACGAGTTGACTTATTTCATATAAGAGCCCATTAGTTTAGCCTTAATTGAGTAATTGGGCTAAACTAACAACATTAGGTTTAATAAGGTGATTAATTATTTGATTATGGATCAATGAGGGATTTAATAGTAATTACTAAAAATTTTAATGATGACACATCTTGGTCACATGTCATGGAAGAAATTAATAGGTGTGGACGACCTTATGCATTAAATTTTAGATTTAATTAATAGATATTAGATATTATTAGAATCTTAAAATATTTATCTTCTTAGTTTCAATTTTCATCTTTTTATTTTTTATTTTCATGTGTGTGTGTCGATTTGGGTGCAATATTGGAAGTGGTTGTTATCTTTTGGTTATAGCTTATCTTTTCAAGGAGAATTAGATTTGAGAAGGTGTATAATCAACCATAAAAATGTGTTCTTATAAATGTTTATCATTCATGAAATACAACTAAGTTAAGTTTGATTCTTCAGTTGGTTCTCTTTATGATTTCTTTATTGACTTTTATTTCTATGTGATTATTGTTCAAATTTTTTCTATTTGATTTATGTGTGATTTGAGAGTGTTAGTTTGTGTTTAAATTAAACACATTTATATTACCAATTAAACACCATAATCTTCCATCTTCCATACACATATTCACTCAAAAATTCAACCCCAAACTCATCTTCTTCAACCTATAAGGCCCTAAACTTAATCCCCTTCCAAAGTATTACCCTTGGATTTTTCATTATCCATGGGAAAAAAACTACCTTTAAGGTGTGGTCACTTAACTCTACTCCAAGATCCTTGATAATTTCATTATCCTTAGGAAAACATGAATTTCACTATGCATCAAGGCATGAGAAACTACCTCGACATCTTCATCCTTTGGAGATCCATTATTCACGAAAAATTCTTCAAGTTATCATTTTAAATATACTTGATGAAGTTTTCTTTGACTATTAAATTCATATCATATACTAAGTAACGAACATCATCTATACAAGAAAATATATAGAATTAGATAAATCAAAGTTTACCCCTTCATCCTCAATATTTCAATCTCCTTATGTAAGTGCGTGATTTTATAAAAGTGATTAAGCTTGATAAGACTTAGTGTAAGGTAGGAGCGCCTCAAGCTGGATTCATAGGCACTACTTTCTTACCAACCTCGTGATGAAGATGCGATTCGTCAATATCTCAAATTTTAGAGAAGTAGATAAATCAAAGTTTAATAGAGGAGGGCTTAGGAAGAGGAAAATTTATATAGTAGAAATCCTATATTAGGTATATTAAGCTTGGAGGATCAAAATATTAAGTTATTTTATGTGAATGTTCAAACTCACCTGAGCAAGAACATAATTAATAAGCTAATAGCTACTAATGACATGGTTTTGAAAAAACCACAAAATTTTGTTTTTGAGTTAACTATATTTTATCAAAATTTCCTTCATCAATGTTCACTTAAGCTAAAAAGAATTGATTTTGAATTTTTTTTCAACTAGGCCCTATACTACGTAGAGATAGTGAGGATCAATTGCTTCTCGTCCCTATACCTCAAGAAATTCATAAGCCAGTCTTTATAATGGTCCATTATTAGGGATGAAGTTGTGATTGCGGCATAAAACTTGTAGAAAAAGAGATAAATGCTCAAGCACTTTAATCAAAATTCCATTACCTTGGTTTGAAATATGCAAGGTTAAAAACTTTTCCTAATAACATGTTGTAATGTGACTTATAAGGTTTTCTTTAAGGTAATGGACAACAAAATCCAAGGTGTTTTGTGTGAATTGATTGATGAAACCCAAGATGATTTTTTAAAGGGGATAGCATTATGTAATAACATACTCTTGGATTTAAAGGAGTATGTTACACCCTGAGTCAATACAATCACACAAGGGCCACTTGGTAGCCCCTTGATTGCACCCCAATCTCACAAGGGTGGGGGGGGGGTACCTTGAAGCACTTTTAAATTGATTGATTGACCCCATAGATATATCAACACAAGTCCTTTTAGAGCTATTTGTCCTCACATGCTTTTCAAGAAATTTTTGTAAAATTTCCTAAAAATTGGTTCTGCCCTAAAAATTACTTCATGTCAATCATGATTAACTATGTAGTTTATAGGATGTAATCACCAAAAGGATGATGTACCATGTTAATATAAGTAGATATATCAATTTTTATAATAATTCACTCAATTAGGGGGTATTACATAGTCAAACACTATGGCATACAACATATGGGTCCAGGACTAATGTTCAAAGTTTACATCCAAAAATCCAATGATTCTGTAGAATGGAGTTTTTTTCAACAAGTAATTTTATCATTGCACTTTCCTTGGTAATTTGTTAACATATTTATTCAGTGCATTTCTTTAGTTAGGGTTGTTATCAACGTTAATTTTCCCTATTTCCTCCCTTCTCGAGTAGAAAGAAACTTAATCAAGGAGACCCTATATCCCTACACATTTTTGTTATATATATGAAATATCTTCATCATGATATGAAAAGCTTAGGTCACCTTGAATGTACACAAATGAGTATTGTTGATATAATATTTTTTGATGATATATATCTCTTCTGCGTAGAGGACTTTTAATCAACTAGACTTCTTAGACAAGTTCAATAGGATTTCTCCGATTGTTCAAGCTTGTATATTAGCTTATAGATAAGAGTACTTTGTTGAAATACTCTGAAAATTTTAAATTTAAGAATTATAGTTAAATAAGGTTTTATTCATAAAATTAATTAAATTAATTATTTTTATTAAAATAAAAGTGGATTTAATTAGGGAAAATTAAGAAGAAATTTATAAGTATTTTAATTAGGAGAAATTTTGGTATTTTGGCTAATTAAGGTTTTTATTTTAAAATTAATTAAATAAATTATTTTATTTAAAATAATAAGGAGAAAATAGGGCCAAATTAATAGAAATTTTTAAAATAATTTAATTGGAGAAAATTAGGGTGATTTTCTAATTAAAATAAAATTTATGAAAAACATTTCAAAAATTTTAAATTAGCCTAAAAAAGGAATTAAATATTATTAATTTTTAAGTATCCCAAATATCCAAATTAATTTAATTAGCCCAACCCACCAATTTTGGTTTTTCCTTTTTCCTTTTCTTTCTTCCCTTTTCCTTTATTTTTCTTTATTTTTCTTTCTTCTTTTCTTTTTCTTCCTCCCCTCCCCTGAACCAGGCCAGCCCAATGGCCCATTTTTCTTCCTTCTTTTCTTCTTCGGTGCGGCCCAACTTGTGTGGCCATTTCTCCTTCTTGTGTCCCATTCTTCCTTTTCTTTCTCTTCTTCTTCTTTCGACAGCCCAGAGCGTTGCGCTTTACCCACTTTTTTTCCCTAATCGCCGCGTTTCATTTAAAATTTCCCCCTCATTGCACCTACCGGCTCAGTTCCTTCCTTTTTATTTCCTTCTTTTTTTTTCTAGCCGACCATTCTAAGCCCCCAACCTTCTTCTTCCCCCCAGCCCTTCGTACCTGCCATTTTTATCGACAACCTGCACGGCCGCCCAGCTCCCTAGATTTTCGCCACCAACCTCGCCGTTTATCCTGCCTACCTTTTCTCCCTCTTCCCTACTGACACATCGACCATTTTTCCCAACTAACTCTCCCCTCTCCTCGCATGTTCTCTCTTATCCTAGCCAGCAACTCAACCTAGCGTGTTGAATTTCTCCAGCCAAATGACGCCTTCAGTGAGCCCTAACTGACCTGCCCCGATTCCCCCATCTTCCCTTCAAACTTATCTCCTCCTTAAGCCTATAAATATCCCTTACCAACCATAGAATCGAGTTCTGTTTTCAAACCCTGGAAAATCATTCCTTTTTGCTGCCGCCACTTCAGACTCCGTTGCTGCGACCGTCGGCCAACGCCGCCGCCCAATCTGCCCACTCAAGTCTTCCCTGCACTTCCCTCTAACTAACTTAACCACTCATCTTCCTCGATTCTCCCTGCATATGCCACCCTGACTGTGCAAAGAAGCCCCCTTAACCAACCTCTTCTCTGCCTCCGCCGCCCTTTGTGCCGCCTTTAACCATCAATCCCGCCGCTACCACTGCCTCCTACACCTCCTAAAACCACGTATATACCCTCCTCTATCTCCCCCTCCCTTTCTCTTCTTCTTCTCCATTCGGCCAACACCATCGCTGCTATGCGCCATCACCCTCATTCAACTCTTCTCCCTCTAGGCAGTCTGAAATACCCCTACTTCCACCCTCATTCTCCCTCTCTTTTTCTCAGCCTTCAAATTTTTCCTTTTTCTTCTTTTTTTAGCCACTGCCATGCACCACCACCAACACCGCCAGTCACCACTAGCTTAAGGTTGAACCCTAGACCCTCTTAACCCTTTTACCCTATTTATACAAGCTTTATTTTATTTTATTTCATTTATTCAAAATATACTACTACTACTACTACTACTACTACTACTACTACTACTACTACTACTACTACTACTACTACTATTATTATTATTTTTATTATTATTTCTATTGAGGGCCGAAGCCCTAATATATTTTTATTTCAATTTTATTATCATTATTGTTGTTTTTGTTGTTATTGTTGTTGTTGCTGCTAGTATCTTTATTATTAATATTAATATGTTATTATTATTATTATTATTATTATTATTTTTCAATGTTAGTATTATTATTCTATATAGGGTTGAAACCCTATTGTGCCTATTTTGAATTGTAGTAGTAGTATTATAAATATCAAGTCTTATTATTATTAATATTGTTAATATTTTTATCATTAGCATTGATTATTATTATTATTAGTGTTATTATTATTATTATTATTATTATTTAATAAATTTATTATTATTCAATATAGGGTCAAAACCCTACTTCATTTTATCTTCGATTATTATTATCATTATTATTATTACCATTATGATTATTATTATTTTTGCAATATTATTATGGTTATTATTATTATTATTATTATTATTATTACCATTTCATTATTATTATCATTATTAATAAATTTTATTATTAATTTACTGATGTTATTATTAGTATTATTTTGGTGAAGGGTCGAAGCCCTTATTACACCTTTTATTTCAAACCATATTATTATTATTATTAGTATTTTTAGTATTATTATTATTATTATTTACTATTATCATTATTATTATTTTAGTATCACTATTATTATTATTAGGATAAAGTTTTCAAACCTTATATTATCAAATTTTACATTATTATTATTATTTCTTATATTTCTAGCCAAATTTAGTAATTTGCTAATGATTATTATTATTATTATTATATTATTATTTTATCAAAAACTTGGTCTTAGAATAAGTTAGTAATTAATAGTATTTTTAGTAAGAGAGAGTCTAATTTTTAGCTTTTTTCTTATATAGGTAAGACCAGTCAAAGCCCTAAGGAGGCATAGGAGTATGCTCCAAGATTGGTGTCGTTTTAGGTAAGGGTGTTACTAAGGCCTTATGTGTGTTGATGTGCATTATATGCTTCGTATATTATGCATCCCATGTTTATCATTATAATTGTTTCATGTGTGGCATGACGTAGAGTTGAAGTATGTTCATGTGTTATTATATGGTATGTGTATTATGTATATGTGATGAAATATTATGGTATGTGATTTTATGGTTTGTGGCCCTTTAGACATGCATATGAGGATGTATAAAAGTGGTATTGTGTGGGAAATAGGTTGAAAACGAAAAATGGGAAATAAGTTGACCAAGGTGAGTAAGTTGACCAAAGGGGAATAAGTTGACCAAGAGATGTGAGTTGACCTAATTATTTTAATGACACATGAATGGAAGAATAAAAATGGGTTTTTTAAATAAAATAAAAGTGTGGGAGAATCTATGGTTCTGCATGGGAAAATCTAAACTAGGGTTTTGTATGGATGGAATTAGGGTTTTGCATGGCTGATTCTATGGTGTTGCAGGATAGAATCTAAACTAGGGTTTTGTAGGGATGGAATTAGGGTTTTGCATGGCTGATTCTATAGTATTGCATGGGAAAATCTAAACTTGGGTTTTATATGGAAGAATCTAGGGTTTTATATGGATTAAATTTAGGGTTTGGTATGGATGAATCTTAGGTTTTTTATGGAAGAATCTAGGGTTTCGTATGGAGGAATATAAGATTTGGTATGGAGGAATCTAGGTTGCATGGAGGAATCTAGGGTTTTGCGTTGAGGAATGTAGGGTTTTGTATGGATGAATCTAGGGTTTGCATGGTTGAATCTAGGGTTTCACGTGGTAGTTTTAAGGTTTGTATGAAAAGTTCAAAAGGTAGCATGGGATGTGTAAAGTCTGTATAGGAGTGAAATTTACGTATGGAACGTTGCTTTGGGGTGTGAGCAAGGTAATGCAAGGGTTGTTTGGGTGTTTGAACACTTTAGACGAAAAATAGTACGTGAAGCAATATAAGGGTACGTAGGAGACCGAGCTAGGATTTGGTGTGGATAATTAGGGTTTGGTGTGGCTACTTAGGGTTTTTGTGGTAGCATATGTACTTGGTGATTAAAGTGTAATGATGAAGGTGGAATCCATGAGTTGTGATGCATGGAGTGTTAAAAGTGATTTGGGATATGTGAGGTGGAGTAGGATGGGCCACTTTGGCCTAAATTAGGGTTTTATGGAAAAACCCTAGAGTAAGGAAATAAGTGGACTTGGAGGTGTGTAGTAGTGGGCCTTAACCCACCTATTTCAGTGTTGGAGTTCTAATGTGAGTTTGAATATAGAGGAAAGGTTGTTGGGCAAGTTATGAGGTGTAGGGATCTCATGATGTAATACTGGTTAGTTGGAGGATAAGTGTAAGGGAGTGATTCATGCATGTCTAGGGTAAAGTTTTTTGAATAAGACACCGTAATACATTAGTCATTTAAAGTGGAAGATTGTTGAGTTGTGCCCAAACCAATGCACCGGCTAATAATAGTGGTTAAGGCATGATGTCCTATATGTGACCAATCCACTAGCAAATAATAGTGGTTAGGCTTTGTACCTATGCATTTTCGGTCCACCAGCTATAATAGTGGGGGATTTCTTGCTAAAAAAAACGGAACATATTTATGCTAAGACACAAAAAAGACACTTAATACTTATGGTGGAACACCATGAGAGTCGGGGCCAGACCAGTCAACTGGAAATAATAGTGGTTAGGAGCTTTATACCCTATGTGTTTCCAGTCCATCGGCAATAATAGTGGTTAGGAGCTTTATGCCCTGTGCGTTTCCGGTCCACTGGCAATAATAGTGGTCAGGAGCTATGTCTCATGTATGTATCCAGTCCATTGGCTATAATAGTGGGGTTTCCGTACTCTCATGGATTTAAAAAAAAGCATGGTGTGAATTGATTTTTGATTAGAGATTAATTAAGTAATTAATCTAGATTATAATGGGCCTTTATGTATCTACCCGAATGATTGTACGATATTATGCTATCATGATGGACTATATGCTCCTTTATTTCTTCTGCATTATTTATGTGATTTTATGTGTTAGCCTTAGTGCACAGTTACCTTACTCAGTACGTAGCGTACTGATCACCCTTTTTATGGGTGCTACTCATTCCCATGAGTAGTAGGCCCTTCTGATTTTGTGCAGGTGGGTGAGACATCAGGTGAAGCTGAATGTTGAGCACATCTTTGGCTCCAAGTTCGAGATTAGTGTGGCCGGATTCACTCTTCTTGTTATTTCTTTTGTATTGGATTTACCTTTTTATGATTCATTATTTGTATCGAGTATTTCAGATGAACCCTTTATTGGTTGTAAGCTTATTTCTCTTTTAGATATGACTTATAACTATTTACGCACATTTTGATTTCTATTTTACAACCGTTTAATACTCATTTGAAGTTTAGATTGGTTCGATTTATAATTGATTATTAAATTTATTCTATCTTTAACACTTGGTATTGGAATGGTCGGAGAGAACCGGTTTGGTACTAAGTGTGGCGGTAACATCTCCTGAATTCACAGGTTTTAAACTTTAAATTCTTCCTCTTTGTTTTAAAAAAAAATAGTGAATTTTGGGGTGTTACAATTGTATTGATGTGGGGTTGTCAGATCTAGTCAAACAAGAATTTTTAGAGATATTTTCATGCTTAGATGCTGAATTTCCTTTATGGAACCTTCAAATTTCTTCAGAGAATAATCTCATCATTATCAAAGTATGATAGATAATATTGGCAAGATTACTAGTTAGACATGCAATTACTTAAGTTATGTAGGTTGGGCACAACTTATTAGCACGATATTGGTGAGGAGTATTAGGTTTTGGTCTTGAATCATGTTGTTGCTAGCTATGGTCATTAGCAAAGTGGATAAAATTTTTAGATTTGTTGTTTGGATGGTCTAGGTTTGAGGATATCTAAAGGCCCTTGCATCTCAGCATATGAATTTCTACGTAAGAGGGAAGGTAGATTAGATTTCAAGTTTTTGAAGTTGTGGAATACAACTACTATGGACAACTGGTTATGGAAATTAATTAATAATAAAGAGGGATATGGATCAAGTGGGTTCATGATGTGTATATTAAAAACTCCATAGCATCCTTGGCTACTAAATCCAACCACTTTGTTATATTTCATGGCGTTGTGAAAAACTGACCTCTTTTAATATAGGAACTCTAAGACAATGTGAGGTAGATACTTGATAGTTGTAATTTATGATATTATCAAACCTGGAGCAAGTTTTAACGAATGGTTTCATATTGTGTGGAAGAATGAAAGATTTCCTAGACAACATATTATCACTTGTTTGGTGTGTCACTTAGCCCTTCTTACTTGAGCCAAGTTGTCACACTAAAACTGTATGATTGCAAACTGTTGTGTTGTATGTAATGCTATAGATGAAAGTCAATATCTTATTTTTTTGAGCTACTACTTTGCTAGTTGTTTTTGGAAAAATATAATGCATCAACTAGGTTATGATTGAGAGTTTGATACATGGAAGGATCTTCTTTACTGGATGGTTTTCCAAGGTAAGTGGAATTCAGACAAAGATGGTATTTTTGAGAGCATGCTTCAATGCCATGGTGCATAACTTGTGGAAAAACAAAAAATGGTTCAACTTTCTAGAATAAGAATTTTATTCCCCAAGTTCTAGTGAAGAAAGTGATTGTTAGATTACATGTTAGCTTATAAAATTGTGTTCATACAGGGTTGTATAAGGAGTCTTTGAGAAAGCTTGATTTTGTTCCTAGATAGATGCTTGATTTGATTTGTATACCTAAAAGAGTATATGTACTTCAACTCTAACTTTTTTAGCAATGAAATTAAAGTTAATTAATAAAAATATCAAGATAGAGTTTTCCATTCAATTTTACGTTGGTTATTGTTTTGGTGGTGGCTGGAAATGGTATCCTTAGGATAACAAGGATTTCAGGATCCTCAATATAAAAAATAATAATATCATGGTTAAATTCTAATTAGGTAGTCTACCATTTGGCTTAATATTTTATAGGCATTCTGTATTTTAGATAATCTCACTTTAGTGCATCACATCATTGCCACTTAGGTATCCTTTACATTGAAAAAGTTAAATTTGGTCAAGTTTAGTGTAATTAAGTTGCATTTGATAATAAACACTAAAAATTAAAAAATCTAAATATTCAGAAAAAACTATATGATATTTTAAAACAAACTGAATTTCTTTTTAAGTTTGATTTTTTTAAAAAAAATTTAAAGCATATTTTTAAATTTTAAATTAAAAAATATTTAAAATTTTTATAAATAAACTCTATTTTTAAATTTTCTATTTAATATTTATTAATATTTTTTTCCAATTTTACTAATTGTTTTTGAGAATTTTTCAATATGTTTAGGAATTTTATGTAATCTTTTATATTCCAAAAATAAAATAATTTTTATTTTACTAAACTTAACCTAATCTAATTTTGTTAATGTAAAAGGTATCTAAGATGATAATTTAAAACATAGAGGTCGTAACACTCCCAAAATTTATTTTTAAAAGTTACAATTAAAAGCTAATATAGTAAATTTTGGGGTGTTGTTGCCACACTTATTACCAGACCGATTTCCTCTATTGTTCTAATATTAACTGTTAAGGCTAAAATATTACTTTATTTAAAATTTAAGAATACAATTATAAAATAGAGTAGCACAATAGTTAGGAAGGTTAACTCACCTTGCAAAGAAAACCCACTAACCATGGTTACAAAAATAATGTCAGTGGTAGGGCTGTAAACGAGCCGAGCCGAGCCGAATACCCCTAGGCTTGGGTTCGGCTCGTTTAACTAAACGAGCCTAAAATGCTGTTTGGGCTCGACTCGTTTAACTAAACGAACGAGCCGAACTGAGCTTTTAACGAGCCGAACCGAGCTGAGCTCACGAGCCAAAGCCAAAAAATGAACCGAGCCGGGCTTTTTCGAGTTTGAGCTCGGCTCGTTTAATAAACGAGCCGAATCCGAGCCTTACTTTGAGCCTCGTTTAATTAAACGAATGAGCCGAACCGAGCTTTTAACGAGCCGAGCCGAATACCGAACTGGCTCAGCTCATTTACAGCCCTAGTCAGTGGAAAAGAAATACGAAATATTATAAGAAAAAATTATATAAAACTCTCAGTTTAAAACACCAGTCAGAATCCTAGATAATCTTATGCTTGCAGTCTTGATGACTAATCATGAAATGAGCTTGCGAGCTAACCTACAAAGGCTAATGCTTATTGAATAAGCAGGGGCTTAAGAAATGAACCCTTTGGTACAATGATACTGAGTAACTTATTACACAAGACTAATATGCAAGGTCCGCATGTAACACATCATATGTATCACATCAATCACATGAACATGGAATTATGCATATATTAAATATAATGTTATAATCATTTATATAGCCACATGCATCAAGGTCATATGCTATCAATAATCATTCACTTAAAAATAACAAAACTTACTATTGGAACATCCAAGCGATGATCTTTGTAGTATAATTAGAAAACCACTTTATCTATAGTAGGAGGAATAACTCACTTAATCAACCCACACACTTCTCAACAACATTACAACAAGAATGCCATACACATCAATAGATCATGTCAGTTCATTCACTATTACCTAGACTCATGATATTAGTGTAGTAATTAGTCAACTCATGAATTTTATATCCACGTGGGTTTGGAACCCCACTATTCTCACTGGTGGATCAGTAAATAAGGTACAACCTTAGGACAACACGATCCTGGTGACTATTCTCATTGATGGATCGGTAAATAAGATATAGTCGGCCTAAACTCAAGCGATCTTCCATTTTAAGTGATTAGTGTGTTCCCAGAGTTACTATCATTCAATGGTTTTAATTACTTGAGTATGGGACATGACTATTCTCACAAGTTGATCAGTAAACAAGGTATAACCCTAGAACAGTAAGCTCCTGGTAGATTAGTAAATAAGGTACAACCAGCCCTGACTCAAGTGATCTTCTACTTTAAGTGATTAGTGTCTTATTCGTGTCTTATTTGTTTCAAATACCACACACAGCCATACACAACTCAAGTATGAATTTTTCCCTACTACCACCATGGGACTACCTTATCACCTTAGAAAACCTAGTTTCCTAACCCCTGATACCACCATACCCCCTATAGTTACTTTAAGTTCCCAATCCATCCAACAAACCCAAACCTATCATTAGAATCCCCTCTTATCATGAGTCATAGCCTATTTTTCCTATTTCTCACATATTATAACATTTGGCCTCTATGGTTACTCCTCAAAACCCTAGTTTTTCCTAGTTGGCCTAACTCCTTCTCTACTACTTGTTTAACCCTAATTTCCACAACTAAGCATATGTTAATATGATTATCCATCCCCTAAATTTCTATAGACTAACTCCCCCATTTTGCATATGATAATAACCTTCCAAATTGGACCCCTTTTGAAACCCTAATAACCCTAATGATCACCATCATACATTAAAAATCACTAAAATACCCCTATACCCTAAAATATTGATATCCATGCTAAATCATGTGTTTATGATAAACCAAACTCCTATCTCCATTCCTAACAATTTTATAACACAATTGGCACCCTAGATAAGGTTAAATATTCTAAATGACCAAATTATCCCTAGGTCTCATAATATTTTTACTACAAGTGTCCATACATACCTAACATAACATACATCATTACTACCCAACATTAGACCCCTTTTCAATCACCCCTTTCACACACATAACATCTTACATAGCATAACATGCATTATTTTTCCATTTTTCACGATAAAATTAATAATCATGGGATTATATATAATACATCATATCTATACAAATCATATGCCAAAAACCCTAATGTGCTAACATACGATATCCAAATATTTTAGTGGGGTATAAAGGTTATTTAGTTCCCAACAAAAACCAAACGTTATTGGTAATTGAATAAAAATGGTTAGGCTCCGTTTAATAAAATTTTGTACCTAACAATAATATCAAAATTACCATATTAATATTAGATAAATGAAATAATAATTTTTATTAAAAATATTTGTTAAATATAAAATTACCAAACTACCCTTTTACCTTAAATATTATCTAAACATATAAAAAAATTATATTGCATACCTCACACGACATGTGCAATATGAGCCATGCAAAAATGGCTAACATGGAAGGGATAAAAGGGGGCTCAGGTAAGGGTTGGTGGGGGTGTTGGATTTGGTTGTTAGGTGTAGGAGGTGAGGGAGGAGGTGGCTCATAGTTAGAGGGTGTGGTGTAGGTGGCTTGAAGGCGGTGGAGGCGGCAACGTAGGTTGTAGAGAGGGAGGTGCAGCGATGGGAAATAATAGGAAGAAAAATTAGAAGTAGAGGAGAGGAAGGGGACAGGCAGGTGCAGGTGGGGTGGGGTGGCTGTAGGTGATGGCGCAGGAGGTGGGTGGCTGGCAGCAGGCAGTTGGGAGGAGCTATGGTGATAGAGGAGAGGGAGGAAAGAGAGGTGGTTGACGGAGGGTGGTGGTTGTAGGGTAGAGTGTCAAAGGGGAGAGAAGGGAAAAGAGATAAGGCTGCAAAGAGGCTGGAGTGTTGGTTGTAGGTCGTGTAGGGAGGATATGGGGTGGAAGTGTTGGCTATGGTTACGGTGGAGGAGGGGCTACTGTAGGGATAATGGGCAGTGGTCAGGGAAAATTGGCGGGGTTTGTTGCAGGAGAGAAAGAAGGATAGGTAGGGAGGTAGAGGAGGAGGAGAAAGGAAGGAAGAAAGGAAGGAGAAAGGGTGGTGGCCAACAACAGAGGCTGGTTGGTGGTGGAAGTGTCGGAGGTGGCTGTAGACAAAGGAATGTAGAAAAATAGGAGGCGGTGAGAAGAAGGGAGAAAGGAGAAGAGAGGGTCGAGGGAGAGAGTAGGACACAAGGGAGATGAATGGAAGGGAAGAAGAGAAGAAGAAGAAGAAGAAGAAGAAGAAGAAGAAGAAGAAGAAGAAGATGATGATGATGAAGAGGGGGAGAGGGGGGGTTAGGTCGGCATGTGAGGTAGCTGGCGGTTCAAGGGAGGTGGTAGGCTGTAGGGTAGGTTTGGCAGGGGTGAGAATGGTAGGGAAGGGGCACATGGAGAAGGGGATTGGGGGGATTTATGGCTAATAAAAGGAAATAAAGGACGATAGAGGGGTGGTGGTGTAGGGTGTCCCGTCGAGTAGAGGGGAGGTGTAGCAGACATGCAGGGGTGTAGGAAAAAAAGGGGGTGTGCAAAGGGGGTGTCTGGGGTGTGTTTGGCAAGGGGCGTAGATGGGGAAGAAAGGAAGGGAAAAATTGGACTACGCTGGAGAAAGAAGAAGGGAGAGGGGTTGGGCGGCACAAAAGTAAAGAAGAAAGGAGGGGGAAGTGAGTTGGTCACGTGAGAGAAAATAAGAGAAGAAGGGGGAGGTTGGGCCAGCCTGAGGGAAAAAGAAAAGAAAGAAGGGAAAAGGCCTAGGCTAGCTTGAGGGAAAAGAAAAGAAGAAGGGGGGGAGGATGATTCGAGCTGGCCTAAAGGAAGAAGGAAAGAAAAGAAAGAAAAAGGAAAAAAGAAAAATAAGATGAACATATTTTTAGAGTTAGGATTAGAAATTATATTAAAATTATAATATTGGGAAAATATTAAATTAATTTATCTAATAATTAGGGTATTAATTTAAGAAAATTATTTTGATAAAATTATGGGTTTAGGGTTTATTTAATTAAAAAAATTAAATAAAATAATAAAATAAATATATTAATTTATTAAATAATTTTATCTAGTTTTGTAAGTTAAAGGTTCACAAAGATAATTAAATCAATACTTTAGAGATTAAAATTTTCTGAATAAAAGGTTAAATATTTAAATTTTAGGTTATAAAAATTTGGGGTATTACAGAAGTACTTAAGTGAGATTATTCAAAATATAATATATCTATAATAAAAAGGTATTCTAAATGGATTTTATCATAAATTCAAGCGATAGATAAAACGTGTTGGTTTGGATAGGTAAATTGTCTAATATACCTAACCGATGCTTTACCTATCGATCTACTAACCATAATGTGTAGTGGGATTCAAGCCTCCCTCATCA
Organism: Tamarix austromongolica; assembly: GCA_039764185.1. NCBI lineage: Eukaryota > Viridiplantae > Streptophyta > Magnoliopsida > Caryophyllales > Tamaricaceae > Tamarix > Tamarix austromongolica. Next base: position 71,798,394 of record CM077816.1, on the reverse strand, counting down.
ACTTGTGGCATACTAACATAGAAATCAAATTAACACTAGCATCAAGATCATTAAGCACATAATTAATGGAAGCATCATTAATCCTACAAGGAACAAAGAATGAACCAAGGTCCTTAAATTCAAGAAGTAACTTGCTTTTAATAATATAACTACACTTTGGAGTAAGGGATACACTCTCATATTCCTTTAATCTCTTTTCATATCATTGACTACAAAATGTTATATTTCCTTATTTTTGAAATGATAGAAAAGTTTAAAAATAATATACGAGCATTAAATTTAGTATTTTTTTTGTAGGAGAAAACTTGGAACACTTAGCCAGTAAGTCTTTAAGACCTTCCTTTTCATAAATTGAAAATTTATTTTAAAAAGGATTTTTAGAAGCTAAATAATTAAATATATGGTATTATTGTCACATTCAACATAGAGAAAGTATGACCAATACCTAATTCATGCGTGATGGAAGGCTAAAATACAATTCATACCCAGATATTAGGAGCGGTTACACCTAAATCTAGATTCATACAAGAATACAAAATCTATTCTGAAAGAATTACAATGATCAAATTGATCAAACAAAAATATAAATGAATAACATGCTCAAATGTGACATAAGTCTCTAAGTATATGAAATAATATAGTTGATGATCCACACTAAGAAAACTATAGTTCCCTGACCACCCACAAAACTGTAGAAATAACAAAGGTATCAACATTTGGAAAATTACACAAGTCTAATATCAATATGTTAGAGAAAAAAACGATAGCATTTGATCATGACATAGGAAAAATGAAACATTGATCAACATGCAATGATGTATGCATTTACAATAATTACAATAATGATATCATGATCAGATATAATGGCATCATCATGACATAATAGGGTATATCATGGATAATAGGATAAGCATAGATAACATGAGAAAATATGGATCAAAGGAGAAAACATAGATCATATGCAATAACACGAATGAATGGAGAAACATATAATAATATTAAAAATACACTCACATGATAAAAAATAAATTCACACATAGACAATATACAAGGATACTAATTTATTATATCCACTACTCAACGTTATCACACAAATATATTCTATTTACCACTTATTCATAACCTGTACACATACAAAGGCTATACAAGAACACTTATTCATGCCACAACATGATAAGATGCCATAATCCTTTCACTTATTATATGGGAGAAAAAAAATCTAAATCCAAGGTCCAACAATGAAGGATTAATAGATATAGAGTCCAATGACTAAGGAAACTCATGAAACCACAAACCTAGATTTTAAGTATCAACACTCCCCATAGGGTTTGTAGAACACCTATAGAGTAAAAAGACACATTGTTAATGCATGGTGGCGTTAGCAAATACTAAACATAAGGAATACATACAACTGTTCAACCCTACATTAGAAGCTATTTTGAAGCTACTTGCCTAAATTCCAAACTCATTCTTTTACTATCATTATTAATATATATATTTTTCTATTACCACATATTACACTTAACATATCACATCACTTTATGATATTAATAATTTTATATATAATCACCAATAATCATACAAACCATGTCAAATGGCCACTTCAAATTTTTTTACTATTCATTCTCAAACGTTATTCCATGCTACTAAATATACTTACAACCACTAATACAAAAACCATTAACTTAATATTTATATTGATTACTAATGTGGATCAAAGGGAGGGAAGTGTTGATTGTGAATGTCCTTTAGTTTATCTTCAAGCAAGTTTGAGGTTGGAAAGAAAAAAAGGCTCAACTTAAGTGGTATTAAGTTGTGAAGGAAGGAATATTCAATATAGAACTCAAATGAAGGGATAACTTTGAATGTTTCAATAAACATTCAAAGGTTTCTAAGTAGGAAGATAACCCCGGGCAACTCCTATCTAGAATGCAATCTCAAAAGAGAGAATACTCAAGTGTTTAACTTTTGAACTTTATTCAAATGGACCTCTAGCTTGTATGTATAATGAAATAGGGGGTATATATAGGAGACTTATCCTACTTAAGTTAAGAAAACTAACCATTAATCTCCTTAACTCAAGCTTGTTTTAACCAACCTGAATTAATATTTTATAATACCTAACCCTAGTCATAATATCATCATTTGAATGATATTAATGAAAAACATTACAAAGCCTTACAACCAACTATGGTACATCCATGAAAAAACAACAAAACCCTAGCTTACATGAAATATATCTTAGGTTTTACAACAAGTCTAATATAACTAATGAGATCACCATATCAATCTTGTTGTATTATCATCCCATGTATACCATAGCTTTGCATGCTTTTAATGCATTGTATACTTTAAGTATCTTCATGTATCTTGACTTCTTCACCTTGCAAATATGTAACATAGCTGCAAGAACATCTTAAAGTATTTTCAATATCAATGATAGGAATATTATCAAGAATGTTTAAAATGATCGGCTCCATTATTAGAAATGCCAACTCCTCATTATTTTGAGGATCACTAGATGCTCTTGCATCATTCTCCCCTAGTTGAAAAGAATTTTTCCTCAAATTATCATTATTATAATACGGAGACAAATCACCAATATTAAATGTTCTTGAAATTCCTCCATAATGATCTGGAAGTTCAATTTTATAAGCACTATCCCTAAATTTTCTTAGTATTTTAAAAGGTCCATTGGCTCTTGGCATTAGTTTATTTTTATGTAATTTAGGAAATCATTCTTTACGTAAATGTAATCAAACTAAATCACCAGGAGAAAATACATGTGGGGTTCTATATTTATTTGCTTGAGCTTTATAACTGGCATTAGCTTTCTCAATATTGGTCTTTATTTCCTTATGAAGCTGTTGAAAGAATTTGACTCTATCTTCAGCTTCATAACTTTGTAATTATCCTTTCTTCAAAGGAACCATATTGATCGGCATGTGTGGATTCACTCCATAAACCACTTCAAATGGAATAGATTGAGTAGTACTTGATGGGCTTCGTTTGTAAGCAAACTCTGCATGAGCTAACCTAACATCTCAATCTTTAGTACTTTTGTTAACCAAACCTCTTAATAATGTACCAAGGGTTTGATTAGTTACCTCTGTTTGACTGTCAGTTTGTGGATGATGTGAAGTGCTAAATAACAATTTAGTACCAAGTATATGCCACAATGTTTTCCAAAACTAACTCATAAACTTGACATCCCTATCTGATACAATGCTTTTTAGCACACCATGAATTTTAACAATTTTTGAAAAATACAAATCAGCAACATGCGTGGCATCGTCAATTTTATTACATGGAATAAAATGAGCCATTTTTGTAAATCTGTCTACTACCACTAAAATAGAATCTTTACCACATTGTGTTCTAGGTAACCCTAGAATAAAGTCCATGCTAACTCCTTCACATGGTTTATCAGGAACAAGTAAAAGTGTGTATAAGCCTTTATGAAAGTAACTTTTACATTTTTGACATGTAGAACATCGACTTATCATAGCTTGTACATTTTTAATCATACGTGGCCAATAGAAATTTTCTTGTAGTAATTCCATAGTCTTATGTATTCCAAAATATCCTGTATTGCTGCCTTCATATACCTCTTTTATTAATAAATCTTGAATACTAGACCTAGGGACACAAAGTTTATTTAGTTTAAACAAAAATCTATTTTGTAAGACATAATTACCATGGCATCCACTTTTTTTTACATGCATTGAATATATCCATGAAATCTTCATCTTTAGGATACAATTCTTTTAACATTTCGAAACCTAATATTTTAGCATCCATCATGACAAGTAATGTAGATCTACGAGAAATAGCATCGGCTACTGCATTTTCCTTTCCATCTAAGTGTTTGATAGGGAACACAAAGGATTATAAGAAGCTCACTCACTTTGCATGCTTCGGACTAAATTTCTTTTTACCATGTAAGTATTTTAATTTTTCATGATCCGAGTGTAACACAAAGGGTTTAGGCCTCAGATAATGACTCCATATCTCTAAGCTCTGTATAATGGCAAATAATTCCTTGTCATTAGTCGAATAGTTAAGTTTGGCACCATTCAACTTTTCAAAAAAGAATGCTATATGTTTCTTTTCTTGTGAGAGGACACCCCGTATCCCAACCCCGATAGCATCATAAGTGTAATACCCCAAAATTTTCGAAAACCTATATTTTAATAAATTTCTTTTATTTGGAATAAAATTGCTTTAAGATTATTTATTTTAATTATTTTATGGATTTTGGAGTATGTAAAATTGGATAAGAGTATTTAATAAATTAAAAATAAATATTTTGCTATTTATCATACTGTTTTATTTAAATAATTTTCCAAACTAATATTTTACCCACTTTATCCTTTCTAAATTAATATTTTAGATTATAATGAATTAAATTATTAAATTAAATAATTTATCAAGAATATTACGTTTTTATGATTTTATAAATTGATTTAATTTATTTCCCCCCTATTTTCCCATTTTACCTTTTTCTTTTCCTTCCCCTTTTCTCCTTTTCTTCTTTCTTCTCTTTTCCTTTTCTCCCCCTTGGGCCGCCCGCCCGGCCTGCTCTCCCTTCTCCCTGCGCGTTGGGCCTTCGGCCCGTCTCTCCCGCCCCCTTCTTCTTCGCGCACACTTGACCTCCAGCCCAAACTCCCCTTTATTTTTCTTCTCCCCTGAACCGGGCCGACTGCTTGTTTTTTTCTTATGCGCCGGTCGGGTCTCCTTCCCTCTCCCTATTTTCTTTCTTCTTCGATCACCCCGACCAGTCCTCATCACCATACCTGCCGCCATGCCCGACCATCGAGCTGCCCTGCAACTGCCGCCACTTACCTCCCTCTCCCTCTCTCTCTTCCCCCATCATGCTCTTGGACCACACCCGCGTGCCCCTGTTTCTTTCCTTCTTCTTCCCCGTCTTCCCCTACCACCCGACCACCACCTGCCACCTGCAGCGCCGATCGCCGGCCATCCCTACCCCTCTCTTCTCCCTCTTCTTTTTCTCCATCTCCCCAGCCCTCCATTCCCCTCATTTTCAAGCCCTTCTCTTCCCCTGAGCTCCCTCCTCTCTCCTTCCTTCTTCCTCATTTTTCTTCCTCGTTTTTTTATCACCGCCAGCCTCCGCCGCCTGAACCACCAAGCCCAGCCCCTACGCCGCCTTCTGCCGCCGCCTACTACCACCCTGCACCACCAAGCCGCCCCTCGAGCCCTACACTTCCTCCCTTCTCCTCCTCTTCCTTTTTCTTCCCAGCTTTTTCCCCTTATCGCCGAGCCACCTGCAACCGCCGCTTCCGCCGCCGTCCGGCCACCTCTGCCGCCACCCAACCCACCGTTCGACACCCTGCAACCCCCTCTACAACCGCCATGTCTTAGTTGGCCGAAACCAACTCTTGCACCCCTCCATTTTCCCCTCTCCTTTTCCTTCCTTCACAACCCCTTTCCCTCGACCCATCTTGGCAGCCACCTTCGCTGCCTCTCCGCCGCCGTCTCCGCCGCCTTGAGCCGCCTTGAAACCACCCTTAGCCTCCACCTACAACCCCTCTTCACTTCTGCACCATTCACTTGCCTTAGAACCTCCCCCAACCACCTTCTTTTCTAGCCTAAATACCCTAACCCGAAAATAATGTATTTTGCTCCCTTCACCCTCTTTGAGCCCTTTTCCCCCATGGTTTTTGCATGAAACTCACGCTGCCCATGCAGCGTGAGCTCCCCCTTATTTTGGAATTTGTTTGAAAATTTTTTGAGGTATATCCATATTTAATTAAAGTGTATTATTATTAAATAAATTTTTTTTATAAAGTTTTATCCTTTTTAACTTCTTATTTCTAACAAATATGATGGATATTATTTTTAGGTGTTGAGTTGCTAATTATGCTTGGTAAGATTTGATATTTTGCGGAATTAAGGTAACCGTTAATCCTCCCTTAAATATATGGAAAAACGCATGCTAGCACATTTAGGGTTTAGTATGATTTTATGCATGTTTCGTATGCTTAGCATGATATGTTTATGGTTTCTTATATTGTTTGTTAAAAAGAAAAAACATGATAACTTTTGTGCCATATGTAGGTATGTTAAATAAAGGAGTTGGAATATGGATAGAAATGTTAAATACTTGTTTATGATGTACCATGTTGTTAATGCATGAATGATGTTATTGTTTAAGGGTATTTTAGTAATTATGCTTATGAGGTATATAAATCAATGTGTGTAGTTGCTAATGAGTATTATGTTGAAAAATGACAAGTTGGTGGACTTAGATGATAAAAATGAAGTATTAATATCATTATTTTATGTAGTGTTAGTAAATTCATAAAAATGGTGAATAAAGGGGTTGAGTGGAAATTTTATAAGTGAAAAGGGTATTTCGATATTTTTTGAGATAAAAGAATAATATGGTAATTTTATAATTAAATGGCCAAATGATAATTTACAAGTAAAGGATAAAATCGTAAGTTGTGAGAAAGAAGGGTAAAATGGTAATTTTGGAAGTAGGGGTAAAATAGTAATTTTGGATGAAGGAGGGCATTATGGTAATTTTGGAGGTAGAGGGGCAAAATCCTAATTTCATAAGTAAAGGGTAATATGGTAAATTTTATAAGTGAATGGTGAAGTGGTAATTTATAAGTAAAGGGGTAATATGGTAATTTGGGAAAGAAGGGCAAAATGGTAATTATGTATGGAAAGATAAAGATGGTAATATTGGATGTAAAAGGGTAAACTAGTAATTTGTAAAGTAAAAGATGTATGGTGGTAGTTTTCATAAATAAAAGGATATTATGGTAAAATTGGATGTAAGGGGGTAAAATGGTAATTTTGTAAATAAAAGGATATTATGGTAAACTTGGGAGTAAGGGGTAACGTGGTAATTATGATAACGATAAAAGATAATTTAGAAATTAAATTATGATTGTAGAAGAGCAATTGGATAAGTACGATGCTATAAAAGGGTAATTTGGTGAATTAACCAATTAAAGGGCATTATGGTAATTTTAAATATGGAGAAGGGTAAATTTGGTAATTGTAATTATGAAGAGGGGTAAATTAATTATGAGGAAGGTTAATTTGGAATTTATGATAATTGAAAAGGTAAATGGCAATTAAAATAATTAAGAGAGGTAAAATGGTAATTATGATAAGAAGAAGGGCAATTTGGTAATTTATCCAACTCAAGGGCAATTTAGTAATTATAACAAAGGAGAAGGGCGATTTGGTAATATAACCAACCAAAAGGGAAATATGTTAAGCGTAGTAATTACGAGGGGTGAGTGGTGATCTAAAAAGTGTAGGAGACAATTTGGTCATCTAAAGTGGACAAGGGGAAATCTGGTAATTATGTAACCCGAAGGATAATATGGTAATTTATCAAGCAAGGAATGGATACTTAACAATTATATAAGTAAAGGGAAAATGAGTAATTTGTACCTAAAATATCTTTGGAATTGTGGACCTTTATTATATGATTAAATAATGCTGATTAGCCAAGTAAGAGTATTTGATAATTAGGATGGCCTTAATGGTTTCTCTGTGATATTCTAGATAATCATCTGAATAAGAAACGATTAATGATATCAGAACGATTGAAAGTGAATAAGTATCGGATTATCGTGCTTTTCATGATCACCTTAATTAAGACACTATTACTTAAAGTGAAAGACCTCGAGATCAGGAATGGTGACTCCTTAGGGGTCGCTACCCTAAGGACGTGGTTTAGTCCACGATTATTCTGGTATTTGCTGGTATGCCTTTGTGCCCCAGCCAGGCCCTATATCTTACTCTTCCTAGCTCTACGGACCTATTTAGGGGGTATGCATACTTATGGATTAGGTGTCCTTGTCGGTAGGGTACTGAGTTAGCTTTATGCACCAGTACGACCAGGGTACCTTTGCGTCCTTGGGTTCATGGTTGAAGGGTACTGAGTAGCTGATTTGCACCGGTACGACCGGTGTACCTTTGCGTCCCGGGTTATCGATCTCCCATTCGAGGCAAATAAATATGATTGATGTACTGATTAAAGAAAGGAAATATACTATTATTGAAAGTGAAATATTAATGAGCCAGGCCCAGATGATTATGATATTGAGTACCGGTCCACCGGTTATAATAGTGGCCAGGAGCGTTGTGCCCTGGATGATGAGTTATATGTATTCTGGTCCACTGGTTATAATAGTGGCCAGGAGTGTTGTGCCCTGGATGATGATTCTTATATATCCCGGTCCACCGGTTATAATAGTGGCCAGGAGCGTTGTGCCCTGGATGATGAGTTTATCTGTATTCCGGTCCACCGGCAATAATAGTGGGGGTCCCGAGCTCAATAAAATCAGTTATGTATGTGAATAAGGTTATGGAAAAATACTAATCACTTATAGTGGAACATCATGTGAGTCGGGGCCAAACCGGTCCACCGGCAAATAATAGTGGTCAGGTGCGTTCTGCCCTGTGTGTTTATCTTCCGGTCCACCGGTAATAATAGTGGTTAGAGGCGTTCTGCCCTGAGTGTATACTTTCCGGTCCACCGGCTATAATAGTGGGGTTCTCACACTCACATGGATATAAAATATGATATTGATTGAATGATGATGGAATAATGGCTTAAGGCCAGAATGTATTGATCTTACACTATGACATGGCTTAAGGCCCAAAGTATCGATCGTGACTTATAAAGTATTATGTTTGTTATTGTTATGTATGCATCTCTCATTATTTATATGTGTGTGGCTTGCATTGTGTGTCGTATGCGGGCCTGTCTTTAAGTGTGGTATTAAAGGGTTACTCAGTACCGTAGTACTGAAGGGATTCCCTTTATGGGCCCCTGCCTATTCAATGGGCAGTGCCCTTGCAGGTATTTTCAGGTGCTACTCAAGTGGGCTACGGGAAAGAGAGTAAGGAGGTATCCGGTATTGTTAGGGTTTTCTCTTTCTCTTTAAATTCCTGGTTTTAATGTTATGTGTTACTGTAACCACCGTTGGTGGATTTTATTCTTGTAAACGATTTGATGAGCTACTCTGATTTGTGTGTGTTGAATTTCTTTCAAGTTGTATTTCATTTTCTTAGCCTTAGCACTTGGTACTGGAACGGTATGAGTGAATCGGTCTGGTACTAAGTGTGGCGGTAATACTCCCAAAGTTCACGTTTTATTTATCTGCTTCCGCAATTATCTTTTAATAAAACGAAATTTTTCAGTAGTAAATTTTGGGTGTGTTATAATAAGTCACTTCAAAAAGTAGATCAAAGTTAGGTAAAGATAAGACAAGAGCATTACAAAGTTTAGTTTTGAGGGTTTCAAATGCTTGAGTAGCTTCTTGTCCCCAAAAAAATTCATCTTTTTTCATAAGTTATGTAATGGGTGCAGCTATAGTAGAAAAATTCTTAATGAATCTTCTATAAAAACTAGCTAACCCATGGAAACTTCTCACATCATGTACATATTTAGGAATATGCCACTCTTGTATAGCTTTAATCTTATTAGAATCCACTTTAATAACCTTACCACTAACAATATAGCCAAGGAAAACTACACTTGGAAGCATGAAATCACATTTTTCAAGTTTTCCATAAAGTTTAGCTTCCCTTAGCTTATCAAATAGTTTTCTCAAATGCACTAGGTGATCATATCCATTTTTACTATACACAAGTATATCATCCAAATAGACAACAATAAAGTCACCAAGGAAAGGTAGAAGAATTTCATTTATAAGTCTCATGAATGATCTAGGTGCATTACATAGCCCAAAAGGCATAACCATCCATTCATTTCATTCATAGTATCAGATGAAGAAGGCATAGACAAAGGCATAGATGAAGCATTCAAAGAACTAGCAATATCATATGAATTCTTTTTTTTTTATAGGGAACACATTTTAAAAAACTTATGCATTTCTATATTCATAAATTGAGTGATCATTTAAACATAAGAATCTGTATGCAACACTATTCTGAGCGTAACCAATAAATGCACAATCAAAAGTTTTTGTTCCCACATTAGTTCTTCAGAAATTAGGTAAGCTGGCCTTAGCTAGACACCCCCACACTTTTAAAATTTTAAAGTTAGGTTCAAAACATTTTCATAATTTATAGGGTATTTTGTCTAGATTCTTATAAGGGACTCTGTTCAAAATAGAATGGGCAGACAACATAGTTTCCTCCTACATTTGATCAGAAATACATGAACTTAATAGCATAAAATTCATCATTTCTTTTAACATTCTATTTTTCCTTTTAGCTATGCCATTTTGTTTAGGGGTATAAGAAGAAATACTCATGAATGATACCATTACTCTCACAAATTTTTTTTAGGAAACTAGTTCCATATTAACCACCTTGGTCAAACCTAATCCTATTTATCATATGGTATAATTGGTTCTCGACTTCTCCTTTATAATTTAAGAACATACCTTTGGTCTCATCTTTAGACCTAAAGAGGTAAAACTTAGCATATCTAGAGTAATCATCAATAAAGGTCACATAATACCGTCTACCTCCTTTACTCTCGATATTTTTAAAATCTATTAAGTCTATGTGAATTCATTCAAGCAATTCTAATGATAACATTGTGATTGGTTTAAACGGCTTCTTAGCAAATTTGGCTTCTATACACACATGACACTTCTCATAATCATTAGTGGCCATCATGTTGATCAAGTTCATATGTTTTAGTTTATCAATGGAAGCCATATTCATATGCCCTAGCCTACTATGCCATAAAGAGACAGATTCAGCAATATAAGCGGAAGTAGAATCATTTTCATTAATCGAAGTAGTGTTAAAAACAAAGAGATCATCAGCTAAGTACTCTTTTCCTACAAAGACCCCAATCTTCATCAACATGACCTTATCATTCTCAAAAGCCAATTTCAGTTCAACCTTATTGAGTAGACTACCTAAAACTAAGTTCCTATGCAAGGAGGGTACATACATAACATCACTCAAAGAAATAGATTTGCTAGAAGTAAGTTTTAGAAGAACATTTCCTTTGCCCAAGACTCCAATAGTGATAGAATTACCCATGAAGACATGTTCTCCATCAACAACATCCTAGAACCGGTGGAAGAGATCCCTGTTGGCACATAGATGCTTGGAAGCACTAGTGTCTAAAACCCAATCTATCTTGTTACCAATTATATTCACTTCCACCACCACAATTGCTATAATCTTCTCTATCTCTAAAACATTTGCTTGAGGAACCTGAGGACGTAATGTGTTTGAGGCCCAAATCTATTTTACACCACAAACATTTATTTCATAGAATTCAGCAAATTGTTATAGATCTCCATAGAATAAGGCGCTAACATAATTAGTAATATATATACTGAATAAAGATTAGAAAACTGAAATAAGTAAAGATTATCATCAATCTATTGTGCCAAAAATTTAATCACTACTCTGAAGTGATATTTGGTGAGCCTTAGGTGCAAAACACCTATGACGAATGACCCCTAAGGTTAACACAACATCCCTTAATCTTGTGCACTCAAGAGAAAGGGAATGAAACTTGCATAAATAATGCCTAGATTTTGTGTGAAATTAGTGAAGAGAGATCAATAACTTGCTTAAAAATAGAATGAATTTCTATGTTTTCAAAAAATCAATGCAACCAAAGTCTTATTGATGAGTGATATATATATCAAATAGAAGAGAAAAACAAAGTGGTAATTGATCCTCTTCCTCCACTACTCCGTAATACTAACACCACTGAGTGAACGTTCAAAGATTCATTCAAAGTTTCTAGAAAAGTGAATTGTAGGCTGACTGAGCAATAAAAAATTTAGATCAAAGACCATACCACACCTACTCCCAGTCTATCATAGACCGGACTGGACGGGCGAGTGGCAAGCATGTGCATGTGTGGTTTAGGCCCAAACCAACATAAGGATGATTACTTCAAAAGATAATGGATGGAATTTTATAACATCGAGGAGCATTAGACGGGCTGACAAGGAGAAGAATGCGTGGATCGATGCTCTTGATATGATTCAAGAAATTGTTCCCATTTAGATTCTCAAGCTTTTAGCCAACACCTTCTTTAAGCGCATGAAATCACAAGTATTACCACCCGAAATAGTTTGAGATGATCATAGCCTTGAGAATGAAGCCACAAGATGATTTAAAATGGTTATCTTTGAATACCCAAATCATGAGCAAGATTGCATGATTTCCATTATTACTCACCTACAACATGTATGTATGTATATTTGATGATCGATCAGAATTAGCTCTCTTGGTAAATGTAGTCAAATTTCCCTTATTTTCTTAGCTACTTAATTATAGGTGTTTGTTTAATTAAATGCATGTACCAATTTGCTTAGCCACTTTAGGAGTAAAGTAGTGTGTGTGAGTGTGTGTGTATCTATAAAAATGTCACTATTTTTTTTTATTTAAACACTTCCATAGCTATTTAGGGTTTCACTCTTGCCCATTTAGAATAGTTTCCTTAACCATTAAAATTAATTTCTTTGCATGCAACTAAAGTTGAAAATAAAATGAGTTGGCTAGATTCAATTAGATGAAGGCTTAGGTTGACTTATTTATTTAGTTAAACTAATTAAGCTCAAGCCTTATCTTAAACTTGTTATTAAATGAGTAAAACTCAAGTAAGGGTAGGTTCAATTTGTTTTTTCACAAACTAACTCGTTCATAGATTTATTTAGAAGCTCATTTGAGGTATGGCTATATGAGTGGCATTTATATATTCATTATAATAACTAGTTTTAAGTTTTGACTAAATATTATATCATATATAAACAAGTCCAGCATGATTGAATAAAAAAATGAGTCTTCTTAATATAATACTAGGTCTAACCATAAGCGTGAACCTAACCATAAAACACTCATTGTAGGTTAAAACAATGAAAGCATTAAATCACCAATTTCTACAAAATAAGGTATTATCTGCTTATGGAAATGAGCATTATTCATAAAAAGGATGACCGATACTTATGTATTCGGTAAGGTAACAATACACTTCATAAGAAAAGGGCAAGTATAATTTATATAGTTACATTAAGGAAGATTATACATGTACAATGTTCATGATATGAGATGATTCCTAGAAAGCCAAATTAGGGTTCCTTATAAGTGTCACAAATTTTCAATTATAGGAATCCCGCTATTCATAATCTATGGAATTATATCAACATAATGTCTCTTCCAAGGAAACCACTATTAATAGTCAGTGGAACATAATTACAAACCTTCTTGGGTCGAACGCTCTTGAGAACCACTATAAATATTTGATGGATTAGTAACACACACATTTAAGTCCAAATGCATAACACTTTTGCCCACTATTATCATCTAGTGGAACGGATTGATACCACAGTCCTGACTAAGTGATTTTATACTTCAAATATTAATATCTTATTAGACCCTTTTGGTTGTTTCATTAATAACATGCTCACAACACTTGGAATAATTAAAAAAAAAACATAAAACATCACCAAAGATAATTTACATCATTCTTCAAATGGCAAAACTAAATTTCCCTTATGAAAACCTAACTCATAACTAACACATACCTCCTTCCTTAGGGGTTTCCAATCCGCCAAATTTAGAACAACCTCCCAAAGTATCATACTATACATCATAACCAAATGTCAAGACTTAACTCTAATGTTTTGGACATAAAATATTAATCATATCTTTAGGGTTTCTAAGTTTATTTGAAGTTATTTTCACGAAATAATAATGCTTATATTAACCATAACTAACCTAAAATATACAAAACTTATTTATTATATTTCAACCCAAAAATACTTGCACATCCCCAAATAACAATAATTAATCTAAAATGACCATAATACCCATATGTCACCTAAACACCTCAAAATAAACTATATTATCATAACTTAATTCACATTCAACCATACCTTAACGTATTATATAATAAATTTTATATAAAAACCTCAAATAATACAATGTCATAATTACTTCCCCACAAAACTCATAAATTAACCTCAATGTCCTTAAGGCCTAGAATCACCCAAACACACATAAACTCCACATACTCTAAACATGGCCAATACTTCCAACCTCAATATATGTTTGCTATAATAACAATCAATCATATTTAAATATACTCCTCCATAACTTATTAAAACAAAATTCACTAAAATTCTTGGAATTTAACAACAATACCTAATATATATCAATATCACATAAAATCATAACAATATATAGAATCATGTTTTTTACTAAGTAATGAATATATAAAAATTGAAATGAAATCTAAACATGGATTCTATAACAACATGCTAACATGGAATATAGAATAAAATAAAACATATCATTCACCTCCAACTTCAGTCTCTTAGCAATGCTACTCCTAATCAATCACCTCCAAAACCGTTTCATCACGTAAAAATTCATGAGAATAAGGGGTTAAAACGTGTATAAAATTATCAAGGAAATGTTAGGTAAAAGAGTAGGAAAAAAATAAAGAGAGCTGTTGTTAGGAACTTGGTGTGGTTAAGGTTTCTTAGTTGCATAAGAAATGGATGGTACTTGAGGGTTAGCATGAATTGTGGGGTTGGTTGGGTGGCTTGAATTGTGAATGTGGCATATTAGTTGGACCAGCATGTGTCATTTTGGTGGTGTAAGGTGGGTGATGGTTGGGTTGGATTCTCACATAGGTAGGGGAAGTGGACTATGAGGCTAAGACATTATAGGGGCTTGGTTGCATTGGTGGTGGACATTGCTCAATGGTGGCAACATTAGGTGAAGCTAATAAAGTAGGCAGTGATGTGATGGCACAAATTTCAAACTCGACAAGATATCAGCAATATGAGTTATACAGATTAAAGTAGTGATGGCTATGTGAGTTAATAACAAAGGTGGTGGTGGTGTAGCATTTGATTTGCTAGAAAAGTGCAAGTTTACATGAAGGAAAATGATGGCAAAACAAGAGGAAGAATAATAATAACATCAAGTTTGAGTGTGAAATAACTCAAGAGAAAAGAAGAAGAAGAAGAAGAAGAAGAGGGCATGGTTTAGGGTTGGAATAAAAATGATAGAAACGGGATAGAGGGAGGAAGTACAAAGTGTGTTATGATGTTGCAAGAAAGTAAAAGATGGTGTGAAGGGGAGAGTTGCAGAGGTGTAATGCACAATAGGGAGTTACATAGGGTTGATTTCATGTAATAAGGTGGACAAGGAATATAAAAGCTGGCATGAATTAGAGGGGAGCATGGGTGAGGTTGAGTGAAAGTTAGAAGGGATATAGATGAGGTTGAGTGTGTAGTTAGGTATAGTTAAGACTTAGTTTAGGTAACCAAACTCGGAAAATAAAATCTAGTCTGCAAGGGCAGAGGTTAAGATAAGATAAACTAAGATTAAGTGTTAGGAAAGGATTAAAAGGCTAAACACTCAAAACTAAGGTTAGAAAAAATCATGGTATTACATAATTAGTTTGGCCATGATTCGAATGTTTATTTGCCTCCTCTTGTTGATGATTTGAAGCTTATATAGGATCATGGGGTTAATTTATTTGATGCACATTACCTATAGGATTTGAACTTGAAGGCAATATTATTTTGCACGATAAATGCTTTTTCCAACATATATTAATATCTCTAAATATAATGTTCATGGTCATTTTACATGTCATATATGTGACGAGAACACAAACTTGTATCAATTGAAATATAAAAATATTTCTTATCTTAAACACCATAGATTTTGTTCTACTATCATTATCCTACATAGGGAAAGGCCTTTAGTAGGGATTTAGAAGACCTATTACCTTATAGGATTTTTAGAGGAGAAAAAGTTTTTGAAAAGGTGTGGAACTTGTATTTTAATTTTGGTAAAAAGAATGTTAAAGTAGTTCTTTAAAGTGTTTAGAAGAAAAGGTTGATATTCTTCTCCCTTACTTATGGAAAACTTTGTATATTCAGCATTACCTTGATGTCATGCAGATTGAGAAGAACATATCTAAAAACCTTATTAGTACACTTCTAAATGTTCATTTCAAGAGAAATGATGGATATAATTCCATGAAGGATTTGATTCAAATGGATATTAGAAAGGAGTTATAACTAGAGGATATAAGAGATCAAACACTTATACCTTTGTCATGTTATGCTCTATCCATAAAAGAGGAAGTTTTATTTTGCTTCTAGTGCTTACGTAGATTTGAAGTTTTGGATGGGTATTCATCAAACATGTCAATCCTTGTGTCCATGAAAGACTTGAAATTGGTGAAAATGAAATCTCACAGTCATCATATCCTCCTTCAAAATTTTCTATCAATGACTATACAGTCTATTATGCCTATTAGAGTTCATAATGCGATAGCTATTCTTTGTTTTTTCTTTAAGGACTCTTGCAATAATTTTATTGACACCAATTTGCTGGACTCAATGTAAAAACAACTTGTTATTATAATGTGTCAATTTGAGATATATTTTCCACCAACATTATTTGTCATCATGGTTTATTTAATAGTTTATTTGGCTAGGGAAGTCAAATTATGTGGCTCAATTCATAGTCATTGGATATATCCCTTCAAGAATATCATGAAGTACATAAAAGGGTGCATCACTAAAGTTTACCTTATAGAGGAGACAACTAAAATATGTTGTGGATTTTTGCATGGAGCTCATTCCATAGGTATTTTGAGACCCATAAATAATAGGATCTATAAAGGTAGTGGGTTAACAATCGTGTGGTCGCCATTTAAAATATAACATGATTGTGAATGCTAATTTGTATGTCCTTCATAACATGAATGATGTGCAACCCTATGTAAAGGAATACACTAATATATTGTGTTATTTACATCTATCTAAAATCATAAAATGAATATTAGACCAACAAAATAGTTAATTAAGCATTGTTTATGAAGGGGATACTAAGGGATGCTAATATATCATCATCTAAGACATTGATTTGTTTATCAATAGGCCTTTGAGTATACTTTCTACAAAAAGGCCTATAATGATAAAGTGGTATGCAAAATAGTGGTGTATCAATGGCATCAAAAGCACTACATGTTTCCAATTCTAGAGATAAAAATATGATACATTCCAAATATCATACTATCGACTCATCTAAGATATATGGAAATCAGATTATTACAATTTTAGGGTTCTTGTTGTTTGGTACAAGTGGATTGACAATCACTAGAGTGTATCATTTAAATACATAAGGTTTATCTTAATAAGATCATTCATAAGTATGACTCATTTATATTTTCATCACAATCAAAATAAGTATTTTATGTTACCAATCCAACAGATGAGCAATGGTGTATTGTATTACCATCAACAATTCAAAATTATGAAGATGGGCAATATAATGTCGTAGAGGGAGATTATGTTTTTCCTTTAGATTTGTCACTTTCTTCCAATCTTAATGATTACAAAATTGATGACATTTGCCTATGAGATGATCATGAAGAAGTTTTTTTTTGTAGACAAAATTGATTCAATACATAAAAAGGATGAATTGCGAGCTTCAAAGAGACATAAAAAAGGCTACATAGTATATATATGTAAGTATTAATTAATTGTAATACCTCCATTTTTAAAATAGAAAGCATACAAAATAAGGAAAAATACAAAAGCTAAAACTTATAACGAGGGAATTACTGCCATATGTAGTATAGATAGACAATACTATATAGAATACACTAGATTATAGGTCTAAAACTTAAAATATAAATCAAAATAAAACTCCAAAAAATTCTTAATATGATTGGACACCATAGGAATAAAGTTAAATAATAATGTCGAAAGAAGCTAATGATACACAAGTAAATAAAATAACTATAAAACATGTGAAAACCATTGAAATCAAAACCTATTAAAAGATAGAACTCCAAAAGCCAAATTTATCTCTTAATTTTCCCTACAAGCATGCATCCATCATTAAGTATTGTCACAATCTACTTGCACAAGACTACCTGCTCCCTATGTTCATCATATATCATTGCAACTATGTTTAATACGCTTAAAAATTTAGAAAGGATAATATCTAATTAATCCATTATATAGAATAAAATGATAATATATATTGAAATATTACATAAAACACAACCACAATAGGTCAAATGACTAGACATTTACTAGTTTGCCATTTATTAAAGCCTTTTTAATTAGTAACCATATAAATACCCCATCTAATTTTATTTATTGAGTGGAAAAAATCTAATTAGGAGGGCCACCTTGAAAATAAACCTAAAGACATTCAATAACAACCAAAACAAATTATGGGAGATCCACAATCTGGACATTCATAATGGACCCGGCACCAAAGGGAAAATTTTAACCTTGATCATCTAGTCCTTAAGTGTACATACCCCCTAAGAGTTTCAAAGATCCTAATAAAGTATACATGGAACATTATTGGCTCTTGACCAAGTAAATAAACTGACAATATGTCACTACAAACCAAGAAAATACTATTGTTGATCCCATATAATATATCTAAAACACACTACTATATCCATTCTTAATTATCTACCTTCATAAAATTGGGCACCTTCCATATTTGGTACTTTCCAAAAATAGCAATGTTTAGAAATTACATTTTCCATAATTAACACATCCCAACACTTCCATAAATATTAGTTTAATTAAATAATTTTTTCCACAATATCACTTACAAAATCAAATAGTTTCCATAAAGAGTTCACCACTTGGATTATAAACCAATTAGCCATCATTGTGATTTAATACCAAATAGGAAAACAAAAAACATTTACATATAGATAATAATATCATAAAGTAATATATACCATAAATATCTTATGATCACCAACAATATATAAAATTACATAAACATCTTATAAATATTTCGAATAAATTAGTAAAAGAAATTTATAAAAAAAATGCACATATGAATAAACTTATCATTTTTTCTTATTATTATTTATATAAATTTGATCCATAAAATGTTTCACTATTATTTATATCATGTTTAGATTTATTTAGATTCTTTTTTATCATAAAAATTATCAATTAACTTTTCTTCTTCTAATTCTTATCAAATCTTGTTAGAGTCAATCCTAACCTTTTATTATTATTTACAATGATTTAGAGCCTTCCATTTCCATTCCTTGGGCTTTTTCCACCTTGGTAGTTGTAACAAGTTTGAATTTTTTTTTCTCCCTTTATGCATAAATTTACACCTTTACCTTTAATACCTTAGCATATGATTCTTCTTTCCTTTTTATCCACTAATTTGTGATGAGGAAAATTTTGACACACCCTTTTAGGATGCTAAATGTGGTGCCACCTACTTTTCTCTCTTGGTATGTTTGGTTTTTTAAATATTATTATAAAATATCTTCTAAAAGACTTAACACTTAAGTTTTCTAAAAGTTCTTAATACCTAAGACTTTAAGTTCTATCATTTGGTGTGTCATATTATCCCTTTTTCATTTCTCCTCTTCAATTTCTCCACGCCTCTTTCCATCTCCCCTATTTTCCCACTTTTCCTCCTTTTTATCTTCTTGATTATGTAACTTCCATCTCCTATATTCCTTTGATCAAGCCTTTATTTATTTTTAGATAAGTAGAGGATGCTAGGTATTGGTTTAATTATTGAGGTTAGGCCTTATTCTCTCTATAGTTCCTCCTCTTCTTGAAGAGGTACACGTGTTCTCCATTTTGATTTTCCACAAGTTGTTATTATATGTTCTTATGTAATATTTTGTGTGTTTTGAAGGTTTTGTAAGGAATTCTTGATTCTAGCCTTTTAAAAGGCTTTATGTTTCTTTTTTTTTCTATCTTGGATTGCATTTAAACCCTTTCTACTCTTTAGATGGTATAAGATTGGGTGTTGTATGCTTGGATATTGATTTGAGCAATTTTTGGCTATTGCTCTTAGTAGGTTGTTTGGTGGGATTAATGTAGTGTGATGTATTGTATATTTTAGCAATAATTCCGTGAGGATATTTAGGCCATTTATATATATATAACCCACCATATTAGAGTTATGTTTATTTGTTTGAAGTTTGAGCATGCTTTGGGGTAGAGTGGTCAATTTACATGTTAGGTGTGTTTTCTCCAGTTTTTGTAAGTTCTAATGTGAGTAATATGTTTCGTTACATGTTGGTATGATTGGGATATCTTAAAGTTTCTAGATTACAATGGTTATGTTGCCTCGAGTAATAAAGGAAACTATGTTATCTCATGTTATGATGTGCATTGTTCTTATAATTATTCCTAATTGATGTTATCACATGTATACCATGACTTGATCTAGTGGATATGCTTGGTTAGTGTGTTAGCATGTGATCATATGTTATTTATGCGTGATGTTATGATTTAAATATTATGTGATATGTGATCATACTACCTCTTTAAAAGAGTTACAATTTATTCAATATGAAAAATTCATATTGATACTACACCATTTTACAAAATTATTTATAGAGTATATATGGGTCATAGGACTCCGAGAGTCAAAGGGATCTGATGAAAAAGGGTATTTACTTTTATGATTTGTATAAAATGTACCATTAAGTATAATGGAATGAGTTTAAGGGTTAACCAATGTTCTATTGTTGCTACTTTTATTTTGAAATATTTTGAACTCATATGCCATTTTCCCTTGTACTCAAACCCTCTCCCTGGATTTTAAGACCTTACCGGTCTATAACTCTTTTGGAGCAAATGTTTATACATATAGTATTTGTTAAGTTTTAAGTTTGATTTGTTTTAGTCTTATGTTTAGCATAAGTTAGTTGATGCAAATACTCACTTTATGTTTGGGTTCGTCCCTATTCTTTTTTTTCTTCTGCATTATGTCTTCTAAACAAAAAATTAAAGTTGAGAAAAATGAAGGTGTAACATTTACAAAGGCACATTATAAATTATTTCAATGGTATTTTTCTTGAAGTTGAAGCAAATCACATAATAGTGTTCGATCTTTAGAATTGAAAACATGACCTAAGGACAAAAAATATACATATTACGTTAGATTTATGTCAATTATAATTATTCAATTGCTATAAATGTTCTCATCTTTCCATGACAACATTTTCTAAGAGGATTGAAACAACCTTCTTACTCGTGTTAATTCTCTCACATATATATTGGCAAGGTTTTCCTGGACAAACCTTTTCAAGATCTATATTTACTTTTCTATTGTTAAGTAATGTTTGTAAATAATTGATGTTAGTTGATAGATAGGAGTTATCTATAGTGCATAAAGAAGGAACACACACATAACATTGTGCTCATGAAGATTCTCTTGGGTGATGCATTTGAACACCTCTTCTCCTCTAAGATAAGGATATTCATCCATTTATCTATCCTAATATTCTCTATATCTTTCTTTTCTTGTATTTTGTGGAATTTTTTATGAACTAGAGTATCACCATCATCTTCATAATAGTGGTCAGGAGCGTTATGCCTTGGGAGGTGCTTTACACTATTCCACTGGTTTAAGAATAATGGCCAGGAGTGTTTTGCCTTGGGAGGTGTAGAGTCTGTTCCACCAGCTTAATAATAGTGGTCAGGAGCATTTTTCCCTAGGAGGTGTTTCAGACCGTTCCATCGGTTTAAGAATAGTAGGGTCCCTAAACTCAACGTAAATAAAAGATTGGGTTATATCATATTTAAATATTATGAATTTGGACCAGTAATTACCTTGTGTTGATTTTTGTATCTTACATGTATACTTCTTTTCACTATGAATGTATGTAATGATATGTTTTTCTGATTTCGACTGTATTGTTACCTTACTCAATATATAGTGTACTGTTCTTTTTTTTTCATGGTTGCTGCTCATTTCCACGAGCAGATCTGCCTTATTTTGCCGATGATTGATGATTATTGGCTTGATATGCTTGCCTTGGGTGAGCGCTAAATGAATTCGTAAAGGATATGGTTATCCGGATATCTCTATCTCTCTTTGGACTCGTAGTCCTCTGTTTTTACTATTTATTCCCTTCTCTCTATTTCATATCCTGTATCACTGTGGAATCACGTGCTTCCCACACCTGATTCCTAGGCATAAGGTGAATTTTGCCTTGCACCCAACATAGACTGGGCACAGGGAGTGCCTCTTCTATGTTGGATGTAGCGTGACACCCCTACGTTTTGTGTTTTGGCTTACGCTATTAAATCTTTAAAATAAGAAATTTTAGTTGCAAAATATGGGGGTGTTACAATTACCTTACTTAGTACATAACGTACTGACCATTTGTTTCATGAATACTACTCATTCGAACAAGCAAAGGGCCCACCTGAGTTTATGCAGGTGGGAGATGCTATTTTTAATGCCTATGATGCTTTTGAGATATCAGGCGGGGATGAGAGTTGAGCTTGGACTTGGTCTGGGGACCGAGAGTGGCTTGGCCTGATTTCTTTTTGCTGCTCTTTTACCTTATATCAGTTTATTTTAATTCTTTTTTATTATTGTACCTTTTACCTCTTTGGGGACTTTAACTATGCACCCTTAGATTGTAAACTCTTTTATGCGTACTCTAATTTACGTATTATGAACAATTCAGTTCTTCTATCAGATCTTATTTTAAGTTTGACTCATGATTGACGATAATTTTTCTTTAGCCTTGTGGTTAGTACAAGACCGACCAAGGACTGGACTTGTGTTGATCACGGCGGTAATATCCCCGAAATTCATAGTTTTATTTTCTTTTCTTCTGTTTTATCTTTTAATAAAATAAATTTTTTTAGTAGTGAATTTTAGGGGTGTTATAATATGAAATTCTAGAACTTACTAATTTACTATAGGTATGTGGAAAATTAATGAAATTAGTCAAGCTCTAATTTACTTAGCTTCTAATTTAATTGGTCAACCTCCTATTTGCAACTAAATCTTATTAACTAAGTACATCTTATAAATACATTATTTATTAAAACTAATTTAACAACCTATTATATATTCATCACGTATACATAATAACATTAACTATTGCTATTATTATTATTCAAAACTATGGGGTAGTACATTATCTTTATCTCTATGTAGATGAGATGAAGTAATCTAGTGTGTAGTGGCTCCAAGTGAGATGTGTTGTTCTTGATGTATCCAATATCCACAAGGGACCAAATAATACTATGCGTATAGTTATTACTTTAGCTCCCTTTCAAAAATGTTGAGACTATATTTTTTTTTAAAATGAAGCCTCACTTGAAATCATTCCTATCATCACCAAATTGGATGATCTCAGCAAGCATATCCGACATTTTGGGAATTTCTTTATGTCTAGGGAGGCCCTTTATTACTTCACCACCGCTTGGCAATTCGAAGCATACTTGCATATCTTCATCCATTGTGTGGATTTTTTATCCACCTTCCAACATTAATTATGATTTGCAATAATCAAAGTAATTTAGCATACCTACCAAGGCTCATATTCATGTACTTGATCCCTATGTTTAGAAAAGCTCCAAATCTAATTTTCTAAACTGCATCCCTTTCTTCAGTGGTCAACCATGAAATAAAATATAAAAAAATCTTACGATTCCTGGCCTTTAGATTTTGAATCCTCTCGGTACTCTAAACTTGTGGCTTTCTTTTGTTATATTTTTTTTCTCTCAATTTCTTTATTAGTTTCTTCAACTTCTTGGGTTTTTTTGCCCATGTCCTCGACATCCCATGCTTGTGGAGTGTAATCGTCATCATCATTATCACTATAATCATTGTGATAATCAATGTTGTTATCATTATCACTATTTTTAGTGTTGTCATCACCGTCTCTACCCCTTTTTTATCCATAATACTCCATCTTCCTATCTTCTTAAGAGTAACAAAGCCCTTTAATAAGGGGATGTCACCTATACCACTCTCATTCTTCTTCCTCTTTGAAGATATATCTTGAGTTGTAACACTGTAAAAAATTATGAGGTTAGTAACATATAATTATGGTGATTATATTTATTCTTGAACTGATTATATATGCTGTTAACGACAAATTTTTTGCAAAAAGAAAATTGAAGAAAAAAATGTACTTTTATTGATTATTAATTATCGGATCGAATGTAGGTACAATCTCTGTATAAATCTGATACAAGATTTAATATCCTCTGATTCAATCTCCTAAACAATTGATGGAGTCGTGATTCGCGATGTTGAATGTTGGGCTCAACTTGTTTGAGACTCGTCTTGAGTTTAATGAGCTTGATCCAAACTTGTTGATGAAAATTTAATTTACCTGGTAAATAGGGGACGATTTGGTGGTGCTTGATCCCTTTGAACATGTTTAATGATGTTGAAGTTGCAACGCTTCAACGTTTTTGACTTTGATGATCTGGAAAGCTTTGCTCTTTGATCTTCATTCTTCGATCCTCGAATCTTACTTCTTCAATCTTTGGATCTTCGTTCTTTGGGTCTTCGATCTTTAGCTTCAGACTGCTTGGGAGCGTTCTCTCTATAAGCTCTTGATCTCGAGGCTTTAGTGTGTTTTCAATGAGGGGTGCCCTCTATTTATAGAAAAAAGGGCCTCCTTGGCTTTCGGGCTTGGGCTCGTCTCACGTTTTAGACTTAAAAGTCATGCTTCATTTAACTTAATCTTACGGACTCATGGCCTTTTGTGAAATAAATTAGGCTCATATTTAATTAAACTAAGCCCAATTAAAATATTTCGACCCAATTTAATAAAATACGAGCGAGATGTAAACAATTAAAATATTTTATTTTAATATATAAATCCTAAATAATTTTAGGAATATTTAATTATTCCTAATTTAGGTTGATTGATCATATAACAATAAAATATTATTTTTCTTGTTGTTATATTTTTTTTCGGTGTCAACATATGCTAACAAGGTGATTATGTCTGCTACGTGATTATGTCAATTAGGAAGGTGATTATACACAAGGCAGTCATCAAGGTGACTATGTGGGTTTTTGAGGTGAATATATAAAATAACAAAGTTATTATGTATGCTTCTTTAGTGATTATGTTAGTTAGGAAGATAAGTTTACACTCTTATAACCAATTACCAAAGTGAATTTTTGTGCCGTCAAAGTGATTATTTCTACTAATTAAGTGATTATGTAAGTTAGGAAGTGATTATATAGTTATAGAGTTATATTTCCAAAGTAATGATGTACTTATATAGCACTTTAGGGAAATGATTATGTATCTTTTTAAGGTGATTATATCTGTTAGTAAAGTGATTATAACATATAGAAGTGCGATTATGAGTTCTAAAGTCATTCATGCTTATAAGAATATGGAATTACAAACAAGAGATGTGTACATGACTATGAAAGTAGTTTCATAAAATAACAATAATTGAAGGTGATTATACTTTAGGGATTGTATGTTTCTAAATTTCTCCATTATTAGCTTCTTGATTATCTTCTTTGTGATCCTGAATGTGACTTCAAGGGCTTAGTTTCCAACTATTAATGTTAATGTTTGATATAAGAAAAAAATAAAGAGATTGAAATTGAACCCTAAACTTTAGAAATTATACATTTTGTTACCTTTTAGTTTCTTTGGGTTATTTTCCACTAGGAATATTGGTTGAACTAATGGAATCATGAGTACTTTTTGATTTTTCTTTAGTCTGTGACATGGTGTTAGGGTTTCAGCTTTAAATTTTGTTGGTGATGATTTTTCATAGTATAACATTGAGACAAAGAAACTAAGAGGGAGAATTTTCAGAGGAGAGAATAAAATATGATTTGTCACATTTTGTCTTCTCAACTGTCGTTTTTTATTACTAGTTTCATTTTTACACACTTTATCAATCTTTGTGCTATATTATCCCTACTTTGTAACTTATTGTGTAAAGAGAGAAGTAGTTAATGGTCTATGACTCAACTAAATTAAAAAGATCAAAATATATGTTCATTAATTCACTTTTTAAATTTTTTTGTATGTTACAAAATATGGGTGCACCGACTAAAATGAAGATCTTTTAGACTTCATATTGAATGTCAATTCCACCTATAATTTATTACAATACACAATACACATTATCAGAAAAACTAAAGTCATGAAATACGTTGATGCTACATTACGTAGAACTCAGAGTCATATGGTTTTTTAAGCTATTTCTTAATTGACGCCTAATGCATGCGGCTCTTAATAATACATCATAAGATATATCATATTTATAAATTATTACTCCCTTTAAATTAGAAAGAAATTTATTTTAGTAAATTTTACACTTTTTAAAGATTAATAATAGTAATTTTTATTTAATATACAAATAATAAAAAAGTGAAAAGAATTTTTTTTCCCATTTTTATATGGCTACTACAAAATGAGTTTCTATTACTACTACTACAATTACAAATTTTCTTTCTTCTTCTTCTACCGCTACGAAATGACTTTCTTCTTCTACTACTACTAGAGAATAATTATTACTACTACAAAATGACTTTCTACAACAAAATGACTTTCTTAAAAGTAGTTTTTCAAAAAAAAATTATTTTTTTACTTTTTGAAAATTTTAGTTTTATTTGTTGAATTCAAATTTTTTTTAGAAAAATTACAATTCTTAATATAAAACATTCCAAATTTTTTTTTTATAATTTTTAGAATTTATGATAAAAATTATATTCATTGCACTAAACTTAACTTAATTTAACTTTATTAATATAAAAAGTAACTAAGTAATGATGATTTAAAATATAGATGTACCTAAATGTGGTTATTCAAAATAAAGGGTACTTATAAAATATTACACCAAATATGAAGATACTTCAATTGAATTTATTCTATTTCATTTAAAAATAATAATAATAAATGTTCTTTATGCCAAACATTGATTGGTGTAAACAAAACATAAATAAACTAGTCATAGTATTAATAACAATAACAATAGAAAAAATTAGCAACAATTTAACAATAATATTAATAATTATATTAATAACAATAGCAGCAACATCAACAGCAGTAGCAGCAACAACAACAATTATAGGTGCTCAAAGAATAACATTATCTATTTATAAAAAAATGATTATAGGATATTTTTGTATATAAATAATTAGAGAATATGTGACTAAAAAATATCATGCATTTTTTATTTTAAAAAATCTTAATAGCCAAGAAAATGTGACACATAATCAAATCCAATAAATTTTAGGTCTACAAAAAGAGGATCTTGTTTGTCTGCTAATGAAATTTTTGATGCATGTGCACATTAAATACTTTTGATACTATGAAAAATGTGTTCCTTCCATGTGTGAGAATAAATTATATTAGGTACTTTTATATTTTTTAGGATGATGTTAGATTAATTATAAGTTTTTCAATATATATCATTTAATATATAAAAATAAGAATAAATATACAAATTATGTTTTTGACATGTCTAATGTAACATTATTTTTTGATACAAAAGCTTAAAGTTAAAATGGCATGTCTTCATACAATATAAATTGTGTTATACACCTAAGTGTACCTTACATGATGCACCCTACTCACATAACTATGACACATAAACAACAATTAGATGTAAAAGTCTAACATAGTAGAGTGTATTTTATAAGGCAAATCTCAATGTATATGTTCTATAAATTGATAGTTCTCATTCTCCAATTCAATATGTATCGTTCATTAGGTTAATAGTTTTTTCTTCTCCACCTCGATGTTTATCTTTTCCTTTTAATTGATATTTATCATTATTTAAGCTCCTCTAGAATAATGTTCTATTCATTTACACCGTAATATGCATCCTTATTTTAGTTTATGCATCCTCTTTACCTACGACTTGAATTGACAACTAATCACATGAAAAGGTATGGTGACCACTATACTACAATAACTATGTTTATAATTATTATCACCACGTTACCTCTCTTTGATCCATATCATCATGTTTCATTAGATATACCTTACACGGCGTACCAGGATATATATAACATCCCTACTGCTTCGTACAGGGAAGTTTGTGAATTCAAGGCTAGTGTATCGTACGGAAAAAGGAAGTAAGCTTGGATAAAATTTGAAGTGACCTAAATACCAATCTGAAATATATACTTTAAGGCTGGAGGAACATCCACTCTTTTCTTAATAGAAAAAAGGTGTTAGATGGCGTCATTGCTGTTTCTTGTGCACTCCCTGAAAGCCATAGCTGCTCAAGAAGATTCAACTCACTAAGTAATGTCCAGCCATGTATACGGCCGATGGACAAACACACGACGGCCACAAAGGGATTCTACATAGAGCACCACACGTCGTCTCTTCTTTCACACACCATGTCCTATTGTAGCAAATAGCTTATATACGTATAAAGTGAATATTCTGATACTTAAAACACGCTTCCAACAGTTGCATGAAATTTGGAGAGGAGAATAATGATTATAACTTCCGACTGGAGCTGCATTTTGATTATTACTTCCTTTATTACTGCAACCCTAGGCTCCATCCTGCGCCTTAATTTAGCTTCGTCGTGGCACAAAATTTTGAACTGATTGCTCCAGATCAAAAGAAGAATCAGCATATTGTCACAAGTGCGAGTGGTACTAGAAGTTGCCCCATTGAAGAACGCAATGCTGTAATCATCGTAACTCCATGCTTTTGAAATTGTGTTGAATGCGTTGTTGATTCGCCGACCTCTTCCGCTGCCTCCGGTTCTGGCATCCTTCATCCTGAGAGAATGAGTTAATAAAGGTTCTGAGATTTCACAAGATGTCCAATTGTCCATCAACCGATCAGAATCTCAAACCCAGCTCGGGATTGAGCAAAACAACAAATTCTCTCAGCTCGGGTTTGTAACCTGCTTCTGAAGCGTTTGTAAAAGTCAGATAGCATTGGAAATTCAACCACTTCTGGAGAATCCACCAGAGAGGGACCACATAACCTCTGAGGTGCAAAACAGCATTTGCTAGTCGGTAGTTAAAATAGAGCAGAAAGCCTTCAGCCTCTCCAACCCTAAACAAATTGAGCCTCAGGCTTGAGCTGAAGATTTTAAAGTTCATGTTCTCTTCCACTCAATTGAGACCCAACACTTTGAATACGCTTACACACGCTCTTCGAGATCAGGCCTTTCTGCACCATCTGGTCCCAAAAAAGACCAAGCAAATTGTTGCCGGCATATGAACCACTAAAATACCTGTAAAGTTTGAGAGTTACATCCAACCTTCTCCTGTACATTTCGTCCAACAAATCTGAAGCATCCTTTGCCTGCCCTGCTCTAAAGTGACCAAAGGCAAGACTAGTGAAGATAACACTATCTCCTTTAATTCCTCTTTCTTCCTCCATAACTCGAAACATATTTTGGGCAAAATCAATCTTCTCTCTCTTGCAAAGCCTTCTAATCAGAGCACGGTATACTGATATATCAACACATTTACCTCGGTTCACAAGCTCATCTGGTAGCCTTGTCACTGCCTCAGCATCATTCCAGGAGCAGCAACTGTCAACGATCCATGAATATGTAGAATAACTGGGGGAAATTCCATTATCGAGCATGTCGAATAAGATCTCTTTTGCACAGTCCACCTTCCGTACCTTGGAGAACCCATGAATCAGTGCCTTATAGGTAAACTGGTCAAGTTTCAACCCAGACTCCAGCATCTTATTCTTAATCTTCAACGCAGACTGCATATCACCTATCTTGCAATAAGCGTTGATCAATGTATTGCAAGTGATATTGTCAGGTTCAACCTTCTTTTCATTCATCTCATTCAGAATCTTGTTTGCGTCTCTTATCCTGCCTTCTTGACACAACTTGCGGAGTATAGAATTGTAAGTCGCCACCCCAGAGTAGAGACCTTTAGCCTCCATCTCCCGATGCAATCTTAAAGCCTTTCCAAGTTCATTTGCTCGACAATACCCATCAATCAAAGTGGTGTAAGTCACTTCATTCAGACTGACACCTTTGATTTCTTTCAAAAGACCTAAGGCCTCCCTCATCCGACCTTCCCTACAGAACCCAAAAATCAACGAGTTATAAGTCACAATATCCGGTGCAACACCTGCTCTTTCCATCCTATCCTGAACAGACAAAGCCTCATAATGCATACTCTTCTTAGTATACAACGAGATCAATGTATTAAATGTAAACAAATCAGGCAAAACACCCTTGTACTCCATCTCACTCAACAACTCCTCGGCTTTGTCCGCATCCCCAGACTTGCAACAAGCATGAATCAACACATTATATATGTGAACGTTTGGAACAATCTCTAGCTTCATAATCTTCTTATACATCTTCCAAACAGTAGAAACCATACCCGACTTCACAAGAGAGTTCAAAAGAGCAGTACAAGCATGTAAGTGAGGCTTAAGTCTATTAGCACTCATATGTTCAAACACTTGCATTGCATCCTGGGTCATCTTACACTTTGCATAAAAAATCACCAACCAACTCATAACATGAGAATTCAATTCAAAATCATCGTAGACACTGGTAAGTGCCTTCAAAACAGATGGAGATGATAAGTAATCTCTAAGAGCAATTTTCTCAAGCAGTTTCTGTGCAATGGGGTAGTGTTTGTCTTTCGTGAGTACGTGAATCATTGTCCATGTGGATTTAAGGGAATGATCATAGCCAGGAATTCGTTGTGCCCAATTGTAAAATTCCCACGAAAGTGAAGGGTTAGATGAAATTTGGGAAAGTACTTGGTCCATTATTGTGAAGTTCAATCGAGATGAAACGTTGGGTGTTAGAAGTTGGCTCCAATTACCCTTGAGAACGATTGAGCAAATGAATTTGATGAATTGGATATCACGGGCAGCAGGATTTATGTTAGCCATGAAATATTGCTAGAAGAAAATAAGGAAACGTGAATCGGAAGGTCTTGGACCATGAAAACGGAACCGAATTACTATTGTGGTAAAGTTATAATCAATACCTGTTGCGGATTTCACTATCTCTCTTACTCCTACTGCTCGGCCTCAGGCTGTCAGGCATCAACATTGGAGTGGAATAAGGTTGCAGTTAAAGTTGATGAAGATTGGCTAGAACGGAGCTCACCGTTTGAGGGCATTATAGTGTGCTGCGGAAGGTAAAATGCATGGAGTAACGCTTAGATGTGTTGAGAAAAATAAACGTTTTCGGAAAGTACAAACAATATTCATTTATTAGATTTAACAAAAAATTAAACAGTTGGAATTCTAAATAATTAATATTCTTTACGTATGCTGTATAAAATAATACTAATAATAATAAATATTATTAATATAACAAATTATATCATTTCATTAAATAACAATATAAAACCAAAAATTGTCAAAATGCACTCACAATTCTTAAAAAACTCTAGTAATATTTAAAAAATATATATGCTTCTTAAAATATAAATGATTTGTAGAAAAAAAAATTAAAAATGCTGAAGAAAAATATTTTCAAAATTCTAGATTTTAAAAAAAAAAATAATCAGTTTTTTTAGAAAGTCAATATTCCTTTATAAATTCTAGATTCTCTTTAACTTCCAAAATTCTTTTAAAAAACTAAAAAATCTTGAAAGTTGAGAGTAATTCTCAAAATTGTTTAAAAATCAATAAAAATGTCTTTATTTTTTGAAAAAAAAATATTCCTAGATATTAAAAAAACAATGATATGAAAACTTCTTGTTCTTTATTTGAAATTTTCAAAATGAAAAAAATATAATAAACTTCATAAAATATCATAAATACACTAATAAATGTATAAAAATGGCATTTTTTTTATATAAAAAGAGCTTTCTAATTCAATTTTTTCTTTTATAAACATCAAAAGTTTTGATATTGTTAGCATTTATTAAAATTTATTTGGACTTTTTTTTCAAAGAATTGATTTTTTCAAAAAAATTGAAATGTTTTAAGAAATTGTAATTTTAGAATAATTATAATTTTTTGATTCCTCATAAATCATTTAAACAAAATTGGATTTTTCAATAGTTTTTTGGAATTTTTGTAAAGAAATTGGAATCTTTAGATTTTTCAGGAAATTCCATTGCATTTGAATTTAAGTAGAGTTTAAAATTATAAATAAATTGCAATATAAGAAAATTTATGGATTTTTCTTACTACTTTTAAAATGCATAAAAATCCTATAACTTTACATGTTTGTGTATTTTATGTCATTTTTTTCAGTTTTGAAAATTTTATTACTTTTTATAAAATTTGTAAACTTGAGCATTTATAACAAATTTAACAATATTTTGCCAAGTTTATGGATATACTTTAGGAAAAAACTGGATTTTCTTGGGCATTTTCTTGTTGAAGCGTATGTAAAAACACTGCTTGCACCTCTTAATATGACTCGTTTTACATCTTATACTTCTCACTATAACAAATGAACTATACATTCAATTCGCCACTACTCTAAACAAATAAACATTATCTACATTATCATTAATTAATATACGCAAGAAAAACTAAATCCCGCTAATTCGCAATCAGGAGTATCCTATGTTATATCAGCACAGGTACCTCAGAAAGGCATGATTATGAGCTCCAAAGAAGCATGTTTGTAGTAGAAAAAAATTCAATGAATTAAAATACTGTATTTAAGCACAAAGAGTAAATTCATTTTGCAATGTAAAAGATTATTGAGCACCGCTTTATGAAATTATCATAAACTCCCGCTTTCATTTATCTGAACATCCTGTTGTTAACGACAAAATTTCTGCAAAAAGAAAATTGAAGAAAAAAATATACTTTTATTGATTATTAATTATCGGATCGAATGTAGGTACAATCTCAGTATAAATCCTGTACAAGATTTAATATCCTCTTATTCAATCTCCTAGACAATTGATGTCGTTGTGATTCGCGATGTTGAATTTTAGGCTCAACTTGTTCTAGGCTCGTCTTGAGTTTAATGAGGTTGATCCAAACCTGTTGATGAAAATTTAATTGACCTAGTAAAGAGGGCACGATTTGGTGGTGCTTGATCCCTTCGAACGGGTTTAATGATGTTGAAGTTGCAACGCTTCAACGTTTTCGACGTTGACGATCTGGAAAGCTTCGTTCTTCGATCTTCATTCTTTATTCTTTGATCCTTGGATCTTACTTCTTCAATCTTCGGATCTTCGTTCTTCGATCTCCATTTTTCGATCCTCGGATCTTACTTCTTCAATCTTTGGATCTTCGTTCTTTGGTCTTCGTTCTTTAGCTTTAGAGTGCTTGGGAGCGTTCTCTCCATAAGCTCTTGATCTCGGGACTTCAGTGTGTCTTCATTGAGGAAGGGTGACCTCTATTTATAGAGAAAATGACCTCATTGGCTTTCGGGCTTGGGCCCATCTTGCGTTTTAGACTTAAAACTCATGCTTCATTTAACTTAATTTTACGAACTCGTAGCTCTTTGTGAAATAAATTAGACCCGTATTTAATTAAACTAAGCCCAATTGAAATATTTTGGCCCAATTTAAAAAAATACGAACGGATGTAAACAATTAAAATATTTTATTTTAACATATAAATCCTGAATAATTTTAGAAATATTTAATTATCCCTAATTTAGGTTGATTGACCATATAACAATCAAATATTATTTTTCTTCTTGTTATATATTTTTTTCGGTGTTAACAAATGCCCCCACTACAAGTCACTGGCTTGGTACATTTAACTAGCCATTTGACTATGACTTGTAGTACTTGGTTGTAATTTATCCAAAATATCAACTTGGATACTTTTTTTATTTTTTGATGATTTATTTTAACTGAAATACTAAAATTTTATTAGAGTTGTTGAAAAGATCTTATCCGCGGTTAATATCTTAATGGTGAAACATATCTAGAGATTTCTACAAAAGATATTTTCCGAACTGGATTACTATCTTTTAGGAATTTTGTGCCTTGAATCTTATCACAAAAGCTTATCTTTTAACCGGCGACTCTATCCTAAAAGATTTATAGCCAACTAATCCAAGTATAAATATACGAGGTGTTAGTCGCCCAGGTAAACACAATAACTTGGCAACCAAAATTAATCTCGCCCCACCGAGAAAACCGAAGACTTTTCAATTTATTTGGCGGTCTCTTGCTTTACTTCTTGTATGACTAATTCGTTATCAGCATACCTTTGGTAATTCTTTTCTGCATAACTCCTCACTAATATGTTTTCTCACTTATAAAGCTTCTCTCTTCTTTTTTTTTGAAGAACAAAATATACTTTTGTGTATATTATATATACTTTTTTTTAGTATATATATATATAGGTATATGTGTATGTATGTGTGTGTGTGTGTGTATTCATCAATTATTATCTACCGGATAGAAACGAAAGAAGATATAAGTACTGCACGCTGAGGATGCAGTTTCATCAGTATGGTTCCAAATATCAAAGCTTACAGAACTCTGGTAATAGAGTTTGAAACAACATTGACCGACGACTAAGACCTGGAGTGATGAGACCTGTGTTTCGCAATCTTATTCTCAAGTTCGTCCTTCTTGGCTCCAACCACACTATCAACTTCCTCGCCTTGTTTCAGCAACACAAACGTCGGCATCGCTTGCACCCCGAACCCTTGTGCCACATTAAGCAATTCATCGACATCTATCTTGGCGAATCTGACATCGGTGAACTTGGAAGCTATGTCGTGAACTGCGGGCTCCATGAATTTACATGGTCCACACCAGGAAGCCGTAAAATCCACCACTAACAGTTGGTTGGATTCTTTTGCGGAGTTTAGATGGAACTGCCATTGGTTGGCAGAGTGGAAACTAATAACAAGAGACGAATCGGACGGTGTTGATGCATCCTCGGCAGTAGTAGCGGCGCGGTTGTTGCTACAAACGAGCAAAGCAGCAAGGATTATATATAATATATATATATATATATATATATATATATATATATATATATATATATATATATATATATATATATATATATATATATATATATATATATATATATATATAGGGTGAGGTTCACATGCAAACTTATATTAATATACAAACATAAGAACCAATCTCAACCGTTAGATCAAAATTAAATCAACATTCAATATTTTATTAATACCAAACCAAAAAACTAACCCAAACCTATATCCAAACCAAATATCCAAACCTCTAAACCCTAAACCTAAACCCTAAACATAAACCCTAAACCCCCTAAACCCTAAACCCTAAACCTTCTAAGCCCTAAACCCTAAACCCTCTAAACCCTAAACCCTAAACCATAAACCCTCTAAACCCTAAACCATAAACCATAAACCATAAACCCTAAACCCTAACCACTAAACCCTAAACCCTCTAAACCCTAAACCCTAAACCCTATAAACCCTAAACCCTAACCCTAAACCATAAACCATATAAACACTAAACCCTAACCCCTTAAACCATAAACCCTAACAACCCTAAACCCTAGCCCTAAACCCTCTAAACCCTAAACCATAAACCCTAAACCCTAAACCATCTAAACCCTAAACCCTAAACCATAAACCCTCTAAGCCCTAACCATTAACCCTAAACCCTCTAAACCATAAACCCTACACCCTAAAAACCATAAACCCTACACCCTAAACCCTCTAAACCCTCTAAACCCTAAACCCTAAACCGTCTAAACCGTAAACCCTGAACCCCCTAAACCCCAAACCGCAAACCCCAGACCCTCTAAACCCTAAACCCTAAACGATAAACCCCAAACCCCAAACCCTAAATAAATAAATAGAAAAGCTATGCAAGTGGAGGGAGTGAAATTCAAAGCCGATGCCACTAATGTGAAATTTTTAAAATAAATGTTTTTTCTTATCATTTAGATATTTATTGTTTGAAGATGATGTTTGACATAACTAACGTAATTTAGTTTCAACAAATTCAAAGGGATTGATCTTCACGCATAATCATAATCATAATCATAATCATAATCATAACAATAACAATAACAATAACAATAACAATAAGATAATAAGAATAATAATAATAACAACAACAACAACAACAACATCCAGTGTATCCTGCTAAGTAGGCATTAACGTCAATAATTGAATCGAAAGTTAATCGGTTATCAAGCCTCAAACAACATAATATATGCCTTCGGTATAAGTAGTCGTCGTCCTCTATCAACAAGCATATAACTCAACAAGCTTGTCCAATGACTCAGGCTGAGGATTAGCATCATCCAACATCCACGGCAAATGCTCGAACAGAGTCACCACACAATCAATTAGGCAATCGAAGGACGAGAACAAAGAAAGAAGAGGAGTAGTAGTACAAGGACGAGAATAGAGACTATTTGCCATCCAGTAATCACATAACAAACCCTATCAACTAATTTGGCTTAACAAAAGCCAAATCACACAAATAAAATTATGAATTGGAGGAGAGAGTTTGGAATTATACCGGCGGTATAGACTGATGCGGCGGTCGTGGAGATTGTGCGCTGGACTGCTGCCATTGTACTGCGTCATTGGTGGTGCTTGTCCGCGTCCCCTGTGCGGTGGAATAGTGTATTGGCGGTTGTGTTGAAGAATGGAGGAGGTGAGGTATGGTCGAAGTGAACAGGGGCAGAAATGGTGATGGAGAGATGCATAGACGGGTGCGATGGAGAGAGAGAGAGATGGGAGGTGCGGAGAGGGAGGCGAGAGGTGTAGAGAGGGAGACGGAAGGCGGGAGGTGCAGAGAGCAGGAGGCGGGAGGTGCAGAGAGAGGGAGTGTGATGGGGTCGGGATTAGATGTGCAGACAAGGGGGCGGGGCGGGACTGGAAGGGACGGAGTAGATAAGGTGCGGAACAGTAACGAAAATAGGAACGCATTTTCAGCTGTAAGTTATGTCAGATCCAACGGTTGAAAATCATTCCTACGTTTGTACAGTAGAAATGGTCCGCACAAGATCCTTAATCTATATATATATATATATATTACTACTCAACCGACCGGTTGGTCGTCGATTGTTATGTTGAAGAATACCTTATGGTTTGGCATCTCTCCTCGGCCGTGGGTTATTCTTTATTTTGTGAGATTTTTTTTTGAGCCAGGGCTAAATAGTGAGTACTGATTAGGGTGGTGCTGGGAGGAGACTAGATACGCAAGATCCATATATGTATATATATATATGTATGTGTGTGTGTGTGTGTGTGTGTGTGTATATATATATATATATATATATATATATATACGTATATACCATTTTCTTCTCTTTCACTTCGGCCAATATGAGTTCACCTGGTATTAGCAGCTTTATCGGGGAATTTCTCATCTCAGTAGGAGCTTTCCAATGAAATAGCTTAGTATCCACATTAGCAGCACTTGGGATGCTTTTAGGCGCAGCGTATTCCCTTTGGCTATATAATCATGCAGTTTCTGGAAATTTATATATATATATATTTCAACTATCTATTTTTAAAAAAAATTAATAGTAATTGATCTTTCCAGATGCTTAAACCTGTCTTCTTTCTCTCGTGGCGGATAATTGATCACAAGTATATATATATTAAGCTTTCGAACCCCGTTCAACCGCTTTTCTTCGTCAACGGCCAGCATTTTTTGAATCGAATTCAGCTTCTGGTTGTTTTTACAGCTCTCGAACCCCGTTAACCGTGTCTCTTCATCAATGGCCAGCATCTTTTGAACCGGATTCGGCTTCTGGCTGTTTTTACAGCCGTCGAACCTCATTCAACCGCTTTTCTTCGTCAACGACCAGCATCTTTTGAACCGGATTCGGCTTCTAGCTATTTTTTTACAGCTGTCAAACCCCGTTCAATCGCTTTTTATCGTTAACGACCAACATCTTTTGAACCGGATTCGGCTTCCGACTGTTTTTACAGCTGTCGAACCCCGTTCAACCGCTTTTCTTCGTCCACGACCAACATCTTTTGAACCTGATTTGGCTTCCGGCTATTTTTTTTATAGCTGTTGAACCCCGTTCAACCGCTTTTCGTCGTCAATGGCCAACATCTTTTGAACCGGATTCGATTTCTGGTCATTCTTTGGTGGTTTCCTCGGATACTTATTTAAGAACCGTTTAAACGACATCTTATGTATCCTTGTTATTGAGTCTTGTTCACTTTTTTGCCGATTTTTTTTTAGGAGGATGACTATTTTTTATAGCAAAGAGACTTGTCGCGGCACTTTTCTTGTTATCCAGGGAGATATAAATGATGATCCAAAATTCAACTTGGAGCTGAAGGTGTTAGCTCCACTTACTGGGAAGCTAACTATGTGTCCGCCTCTCGATGGAAATGAAGTGGATGATGTTACTAAATGGTGGAAAGAGATACCTATGGATTCCAGCCGCCCTTTGTATACTTTGTGTTCTTCTCACCGCGAAGATTCTTTGAGGATGACTTCCTACCATACTCGTCATAGGGACATTCTTGCCAATCATGTGAGTAAATGTTCTCTCCTCACTATGGGGATTGATTTCTCATTCATCCCGGGATATTGGGAATGGGTGGATGATGTAATCCTACATTGTCAAGGCATGCTCCAAGAAGTGGGGATTCTTGATGTTGTATATGCTTCACGTTTCTTATACAAACGCATTGTCGCATACCCATGTGCTTTCAATGAATTATGGTGTTCAAACACGAATACATTGCATACCTCTATTGGAGAGCTCTCTATTTCACTTCAAGATTTAGGGAAGCTGAGCGGGCTACCACTTCTTGGAAGTTTTTATGAGGAGGTGATTCCCTCCCGACTTGAGCTGGTAGGATTAGACACATCACAACCTATCCTTCCTCTCTGCTGTCAGCATCTATTCTCTGCCTACTTTTCTATTCATTCGACTGTGAAGTAGAAGTCTTGCATCAAGATTACTGACTAGGTACATATTAGTGCAAGAAGGTCCATTAGTATGTTATACCGCCCAAGAGGTCAGGATATGATCACCATCTTCCTCAACATATCAAGTCTTATCCTTTAAAGCGTATAGTTCCTTGGTCAGATGAAGACAGTGCACCGTTTGATGATCTTGAGGTAAATTTAGAGGATAGGGATAATACTTACCTTGATGCGTTCTTATCTTGTTGGTTGTGTGCTTTTGTGTTCTCGACCAAGGATGGCTGCATCAGACCTCATACTTTAAAGGTGGTAGCATTGATGGCTACTGGACAGCAGTTTTCGCTTGCTATTCCCACTCTCGCGAGCATTTATAGAGGTCTTAATGACCTATCCTCCTCTCGTGCTTAGGTGACACCCTTTGGGGCACACTATTTATATGCTTGGATGGCGGCTTATTTTCGCACACACCGTATGTCTCTTGAGAGGCTGATTGGTCCCTATATGGTCTTATTTGAAGGGGACGTGTTTCACTCCCATAGTGAGACATCATGTCGGGAAATAGTTGAGGGTCGAAAACACATCAACTGGGCAGTCTTTCCCTCGACTAAGGAAGAAAACCAAATTTTGAAGGACGACTCTCGCTTAGCTGTTGGAGGTCAGGAATGGCTTATTTGTCTCGTTCGTTCTTCTTTACTCTTCGTCAAGATGATCGAGTAATTATAGAGCCATATAATCCTCATCGGTTTGCTAGACAATTTGGCTTCTATCAAGTTGTGCCTCGGGACCTGTCTCTAGATTATCGAAGTGGAAACGGGGAGTTGGTCATTAAGTTGCTTCACGCAAGCATTTGCCTTGGGACGCAGGCTCAGTTTTTGATCCCCGACCAAGCTTCTGATTTTTCCACTCGTGTTTGCCCCAGCTATGTGGAGTGGTGGTCATCTACATTTGAGCTGCAAAAATCTTCTAAACCTAAGCCTGCAGTGATCAGGGATAATCGCCGTGTAATTGAGCCTTGCAAAAAGCACAAAAATGACACTTCTCGAGATAAAGCTTCAAGGAAATTCAAGATCAAACGTTCATCTTTAGTAGTTCCTCCTAATGTTTTGACGCCACACTCCTCTTCTCTGGATAATGTCCCACACCAAATGTTGCTTGATGCTATAGGTTTGTTATTATTTGGACACTCGCTTCTTTATTCTTGTACTTTTATTCCTAGGTTTTTATGCATGTAATCCCTTTATGTTACAGTTAAAGAGGGATTGGCTTCCGGTTCTAGACCACAAGATGAGACGCGAGGTACATCTGTCTTGGGTGAAACCACACAAGGTGGTATGCTATTTCCTGACCCGACAAAAGACGCTAATATACTCGCAGCCATATTTGAAGAAGTCGTTAGTTCTTCTGAGCCTATCTAGGGAGATGTGGTATATTTTTTATTATTATTTTTTTCTTGTACTTGGTATGTATGCATTAGGTCGTATGCCTTACACTTCTCTTTGCCTTTTCAGGATAAGTATGGTGTTGGTGTTGATGACGAGGCTTCTTCACGTTCCATTGGTGAGACTTTCCTCGCAGGTGGTAATGAGTATCCTCGGTCAGCATTCGACGACTTGGACACCAATGTCTGGCCTAAATTAGATGATATTTCAATTCAGGAAATAGGTGAGATGCGTGGGATAAGTGACATGGTTGCAAATTCACCTCTTTTGGATGATGGTGTAGTTGTTCCACCTGTTCCTCCTTCACCACAAGTGTCAGTTTTTTAGGCTGAACAGATATTTAGTGAAGTCGAACAAATGGTTGTGGAGTATTGTGGTAAATCCGTCATTAACAAGGCGATTCAAGCTAATGCATCGATGGTTCCTCAATTAAGGGTGGAGTTTGAGAAACTTTATTTAAATATTTCTAGTCTTGGTGTTAATGCTTCGCCTCTAACAGAATGAGTTGAAGATTATCTTGAGCAGGTCATACACCTTGATAGTGCAAAGCATAGTTATGCAAAGCGGATGTCCATCACCGACTATGAATGTCAGCACACTACTCTTAGTTTGAAGCTTTCCGAAGCTCATGATATTCTGGACACCGAAGATGAGCAACTTAATCATCAAAGAACAAGTGATGCATAACGTTGGGCAAGGATTGAGGCATTAGAGGCAAAATTGAAAGAGCTAAAGGTTGAAGATAAAGCATCGGTTGCATCCTTGTCTGCCCGTGAGCTCCAACAAGCTGAGAATCAAAAAATTGTGCAGGAGTTATCATCCCAACTAGCTATGCTAAAATAGATTAAGCCTTTAAGTTCCCAAGAGGCCCATGCTTTAGCCACCATGGAAGAGTTGGCGGTATCTGCCAAAGAAGAACTACGCGGTTTGAAATGGTTCTAGGCATTTTTTTCCCATAGCAGTCACTTCTTTTCTTTTTCTATTCTTATTTTGTAAACAATATATGCATTTTTTTTAGGGTAATAAAATAGGTAGAC
This sequence comes from Tamarix austromongolica, assembly GCA_039764185.1. Classification (NCBI taxonomy): domain Eukaryota; kingdom Viridiplantae; phylum Streptophyta; class Magnoliopsida; order Caryophyllales; family Tamaricaceae; genus Tamarix; species Tamarix austromongolica. The sequence continues at coordinate 71,757,380 of CM077816.1, read as the reverse complement.
CTTTTCAGATCCTTGGATTCCTCTACTCCTTTTATTTCCTTTTAATTTTTTATTTATATTATTTAATTTGCCGTTCACAGTTTATACTCTTGTGGGCCAGGAGTATTATAGTGGAGATTTTTATTTTATGATTTTGCCATTCACAGTTTATACTCTTGCGGGCCAGGAGTATTATAGTGGAGATTTTTATTTTATGATTTTGCCGTTCACAGTTTATACTCTTGCGGGCCAGGAGTATTATAGTGGAGATTTTTATTTTATGATTTTGCCATTCACAGTTTATACTCTTGCGGGCCAGGAGTATTACAGTGGAATTTTGGCTCCGAGCAACATATCATCCTCCGTGAAGGGGATAGAAGCACAACAAACTGTATCACCTACTTGATTTCGTACTTCTGGTCCTTGAAGAGCTTTAATCATAACTTCTTGAACCTCTTTCGGTAACTTGTTCAACTATTGTAAACTTTCATCTTGTGAAAGTGTTTCAGTCATCTCATCGCTATTTAAGCAAAGTATAGCGAGAGCATTATCATCTTGCACGATATCCTTTCCCGCATCCTCTTCTTCAATTACACAGTAGGAAGTCATGTTAACTTCACAAACTTCTAAGAATTTTAGAGGGAAAAATTCATCTAGTCTGATTGGCTTAAGAGGTTCTTGTTTCTGCAATTCAATTGGCAAGACTCTTGCCTTTCTTGGCTTCGACTTCATCCCTTTCTTCGACTTGGCTTGACCTTTTTTTCTTCTAGACTGTTTCCCCTGGCATCAGTGTAGTTAAGGCTTTGAAGCTTGTTTTCTCTTTGGTCCTCTTCTTGTCACCAAAGTCCAACCCTCGTCCTCCTCATCGGTTTGTATAGGGTTCTCCTTCACTTTAAGGTCTTCAACAACAGTGTGAGTTTGTGAATCATCACTTTTTGAGACATATATCAGAATTGGTTCCAGGCTTCCAAACTGAATCAACCGGCTAACCCTTGTAGGCACTATCTTGGGGAAGTCACCCATCATGGTGATATAATTTAAGCCTGCTACTGGGGTTTCCAGATCGAGCAAAATTACTCCCTCTTTTGCTAATTTCATGATCCTCTCCTTCAAAGTGATGCATTTTTGAGTTGGATGGCTGATTCATCGATGGTACATGCAATATCTAGGATCTTAAGTTCGTCTTGCCTCTTGCGGACGCTTTGGCTTCGGCAATTCTACCACCTTCTTTTCCAATAGATCTTCCAGCATCCCTGGGACGTCTGAATCAGGAAATGGGTACTGTTTTTCCTCCAATTCCTTCATAGTTGTCCTCTTCCTTGTAAACTCTTGCTTTGAGTAGTTTTGACACCCATCGGATCTTTGTGGCTTAGCTGAGATCTTAATTGGAGATGCACCAACAGCCATTGCCTCCTTCGTCACGCTCTTGGAAGATTTCTCATTCTTCTTGAATTCCTTCTTCTCCTTAGGTTGTTCAAATACAAGTATTTTACGTCCATGTTTAGCAATGTTCACCTCTATATTATGAGCAGTTGTAGATAACTCAGAGAAAGTTCTGGGTTTCGTACCTTGCAAGATGTATGCAATGCTCCATTGCATTCCATCAATGCACATCCCAATAGTCGATACTTCGCTAAGGCAATCCTGACAATCTAGGCTCAATGAACACCAATGCTTGATGTACTCTTCAACGGGCTCATTCTCCCACTGCCTAGTATTTGTAAGTTCCACTATACTTACAGTTCGGCGAGTGCTGTAAAAGCGGTTGCTGAACTCTCTCTCCAACTCTTCCCAGCTATCAATGGACTCACTAGGGAGGTTAGTGTACCAGTCAATGGCATTTCCCTTCAATGATCGCACAAACTGTTTCACCAGTAAATCTCCTCCAGTACCTGCATTATTACAAGTTTTGATGAAATGTGCTATATGCTGGCGGGGATTGCCCTTGCCTTCAAAATATTGAAATTTGGGAGGCTGATAACCAACGGGCATTGGAAAGCAATCGATCCTCTTTGTGTAGGGTTTCATATAAGAGAAGCTATTTTGGGAAGCGATGCCGAACTGAGCTTTTACTACACCAGCAATCATCTCTTGTAGGCCTTTGGGAGTCAAACCTCCTAAAGGAGTCAGGTTGGAGCAATCTTTCTCCTCCTGAAGCTGCGATCTAACGACAAAGTCATCCTGGTCTTTTACTTAATGACCGCATCTTTCTCTTACTAGATGAAGCGTCACCTTTTCCTTCGAGTTTTTGCATCAACATAGCGATTTTCTCATCCTTCTCTTTCATAGCTTTGGAGAGGATGTCGACAGCCTGTTTCAATTATGCAAGTTGTTCATCAATGATTCCAGTGGTCATCACTGGAGCGGTTGAGCATGTAGAGTTGTTTGAATCTTCATCTTGGTTTAATAGAGCATGTTCTGAGGTAGGTCCTACAATGGGCGGCATTGATCGTTCAGCAACGAGGGCTTCAAGAAACATATCTTTGTTGCTTGAGGCAATGATTTTTGCCTTGCTTCGTGTCAATGGCCCGGTGTGAATACTGTCACCATTGAGTGTTGCCGAGTTGTTGAGAATGCTCTTGTTAGTGTTTGAAGCCATCAAGATGCGTAGTTGGAGACTGAGATGAGAGGCAGAGATTTTCCCACCAGGTGCACCAAACTTGTTAACGACAAAATTTCTGCAAAAAGAAAATTGAAGAACAAAATATACTTTTATTGATTATTAATTATCGGATCGAATGTAGGTACAATCTCTGTATAAATCCGGTACAAGATTTAATACCCTCTTATTCAATCTCCTAGACAATTGATGGTGTTGTGATTCGCGATGTTGAATTTTGGGCTCAACTTGTTTGGGGCTCGTCTTGAGTTTAATGAGCTTGATCCAAACTTGTTGATAAAAATTTAATTGACCTGGTAAAGAGGGCACGATTTGGTGGTGCTTGATCCCTTCGAACAAGTTTAATGATGTTGAAGTTGCAACGCTTCAACGTTTTCGACTTTGACGATCTAGAAAGCTTCGTTCTTCGATCTTCGTTTTTCGTTTTTCGATCCTTGGATCTTACTTCTTCAATCTTCGGATCTTCGTTTTTCAATCTCCGTTCTTTGATCCTCGGATCTTACTTCTTCAATCTTCGGGTCTTCGTTCTTTAGCTTCAGAATGCTTGGAAGCGTTCTCTCCATAAGCTCTTGATCTCGGGACTTCAGTGTGTCTTCAATGAGGAAGGGTGCCCTCTATTTATAGAGAAAATGACCTCCTTGGCTTTCGGGCTTAGGTCCGTCTTGCATTTTAGACTGAAAAGTCATGTTTTATTTAACTTAATTTTATGAACTCGTAGCCCTTTGTGAAATAAATTAGGCCCGTATTTAATTAAAATAAGCCCAATTAAAATATTTTAGCCCAATTTAATAAAATACGAACTGGACGTAAACAATTAAAATATTTTATTTTAATATATAAACCCCGAATAATTTTAGAAATATTTAATTATCCCTAATTTAGATTGATTGACCGTATAACAATCAAATATTATTTTTCTTGTTGTTATATATTTTTTTCGGTGTCAACACCCGTTTACAACAAAAATGTGTCCAAAGTCTACATATACTACAAATAGTCAACGGGCTATCAACAAACAATGATTTGGTGCAGGCCGACCGAACAATATTGAATATGTCACTGCCAACATGTCAAATGTATACAAAAGCGAAAAGCGTCCATGGGAAACAACACAAAACAGAAAACCCAAAAGAATAAAAGGGTAATATTAACAAATTAGGGCATGTCTGTCCAGCGTTCGATTATTTCGCCTTTAACAAAACAGCTCACTCTTGTCACTAGATTCAGCGGACGAATGAAACACTCCACTATCTTGCTTCACATTTTCCAGGTCATGATGAGTATTGTATCCTCCCCATAGCTGCTTCCTACTTTCCTTCATCGATTTGGGTACAACAAAATTTTGCATCATATTTTCCGTTTTAAGTCGAGCAAATCCTTTCCAGCAGATACTTGTGTCTCAATACTCCCTCTACCCTGGATTTCTTCGTTCTCTTGGTCCTCACGGTACTTTTTTTGAATCATGGCCTTCCAGAAGCTCTTTCTGTTGCCCACTAGTTTCAATGGATTTAGCCATTTTACCATTTCTGTTCTCATATTCCAATCTCAGTTCTTCCAGACGCTTTGAAATCTATTCATCATTAGATGTAACCACATTTCAGCAATGTTTGCAGAAATTTAACACAAAAAAAGGATTTAAGTTTCATATGAAATTTGAAAGCCACATCACAGCCAGCATTTGATGCAGATCATGGCAATGTAGATAACAAAATAATTGAAGGAAAGTGATCAAAACCTTGATGGTGTAGGCCATTGGCAATAACGTATCTGGATCCATCACTTCCTCGGGAAAATTACGCAAAGCATGTATAAGCTTCTCGAAAGAAAACTTCAACTGATCCAAGAAAATGTTTTTCATTCAGTATGCAGCAAAAATAATAGAAACATCAACCCTGATTTTTTATTTTGATCCTTTGCTAATCATTATTCAGCTGAAATTCAGAGTGACAATGTCATGGCTCTTTGATCAACATAGCATTCTCTATCAAACATTCATTAATAATAAGAACCAGATAGAAGGAAGAAAAAAGGGCGAGCCAGCCCCCCCCCCCCAAAAAAAAAGAACACCCTAAAAAATGTTAGTTCCAAGCATTCAACACAATATCACAACACAAATTTTAAGACTCCGCAGCATAATGCTATACAGAGAAAACATCCAATCTCTGCCTCTGTTCCCCTTCAGAACATTTTGCTTTATACCTCACTCCTCATAGTTGGATGGCTGCCAGCGTGATATCTTAGTTCACTTTGTGTCCACACAGAGTACCCCAGCCGGAGCCACAACAGAGGATTCTGGATTCATTTTCCTTTTTTTATTTACCCTACTCATTAGTTGTTGTTTTCTTCTTACTTTTTTTTTCTACTTTTTGGTTTTGGGGGGGGGGGGGGATTGGAGACATGAGGATGCAGAATACTTACCAAGTCATCATGACAGGATTTCAAGAGGGCTATCCCAACTCTAAAGACGATATTAACACCCTAGCCAAGAAAAAAAAAAAAGTGGAATGTCAAAACATTATGAACAAAAGATCATAAAAACAGTGGAATAACACATCCTACTCCACTAACCTCATAGAGAAATACATCCCAGATTCGAAGAGTGAAATGAAATGGGAAGGAGTAAGAAAACACAGTGATGAACCATTGGCTTGCATACATGCTAGGGTTTATCATCTCTTGAGAAAAATGCTCCCCCAGCTTAGGCAACTGCTCCCTTACCAAGTTATCAAACTGAAAAAGGTATTGCTGTACCAAAGGCAATCCTGCCTGCAAATTAAAGAAAAATCTAATTGTTCTGATCATCAATCATGAATGACAGCTAACAGAACAAGGCGGTAAACAGTTAAGCAACTCCAAGATCAAGAAGCAAGATAGCTTTCTACATTGCTCCCAAATAATAAAGGTTATTTTTTATTTTAAAAAATCGCAAATTTAAGTGTGCAAGTTGGATTATAATTATAACCAAATACAAACCCTCTAAGAAAACAGCAGATTCTCAAAGAAATCAAAGCACTCCTCTGAACCGAAACTATTCTGAGTGTCCATTGATCTTTATGATTGGTTAGCAGCTCCATCCAACCTCTCTGCATTAACTATTTCCCCACACAATAGGAAACATTGGAAGGAGATCACATTCACTTTCAACATCTCAGGGAAGTGTCCTGGTCTTTCTCAAACCACCTTTTCATATGTCTCCTCAGCCCTGACCAGAACTGTTATTCAAGAAAACCCAGATTTTTACTTCTGAAGTTCAAAATGTGACCTTAATTACATGCTGATTATGGATTCTATAAATCCATTCTTTATTCTTCATCAGATTTTCTCAAGTAAACGATATACAATCTAGTCTAGGTTGCAAGCACAGAATGCATCAGAGAGGCCTTTCCTTCAACTACTCTGTCCTACTAACAGTTACCCGAATATGCCTCCATTTAAACATTCAAATTTAAGCTACATTCCGTTTGTTTCACATGTTTTTTTTAGTTGTCCAGCATCTTAAGATGAATAACATATAATACACTTCCTTAGAGCTTTCGTACAGCGAAGTTTTCTTCAGAATATATGGAAAAATGGAAAAAATATAATTTAAAGCATACAACAGTGGAGATTCCCAGACCATCCTGCACAAGATTTTGGCGGAGGGCAACCATATACTTTGAGGGGGAAAAATAGAGATGATACCAGGTATAAACCCTCCATGGGAGAATGGACGGCACCTTTGAGCAGTGCAACTAGTAGCCAAAATGCATCTTCTTCACTCATATACAGAAGTAGTAGCCCAGCTATGAACCCCATCCCCTGCATCAAAGGATTCCTCCAAATTGAGTATGATTTGTATGTATGGTGGCATGTATTATACCAGGAATGTCAACAAACCCAAAACAAACAACACCAACATCTAGAATATCCTTGTTCTCATTAGAAATAGGGCACAAGAAGCATGTAACCTGAACATATCCAACATTTCTGTCGTAAACAGAATATGCTTTCAGAACATTGTAAAGGGACCTTTGACCAGGACCATGCCTCTGCTGGAAGAATACATGAGATGGGAAAGTACGAGATATATCACGAATTATGTCCAATTCTGCAGCAGATGTCTCATAGATTACCAATTGCTGTAGAGAAAATAAACTTCATTAAGCAAAAAAAGGATACAAATATTATTATTTAAAGGTACAAATGCACAGCTGAACAAAATTAAACAGTTAGATTTATCAATGCACTAGGCATAAGGTGTATATTTAGACCATAGGTATCGTCAGAGAAAAGAGCTATGGAAAATGAGGATCTGGCTGATTTTTTGTTTTTACACAATAAGAATGCCTCAATTGTCAAACAAAACATGCTGCCCAGATACATCAAATGAAACAACCCACTTTAGAAGCATTAAAAAAAATGCAATGTCCAGCTAGATTCTAATTGATTATATTGAGCACTAGGTGATGCTAATATATCAGATACAAATTAGTTGCCATATATGACTGCTGCAGGATTCATATACAAAGAAGGTATGTCCTTTGGGGTTGTCTTGCCACTTATTGCACAAGTTACCCAAAATTGCAGAGATAGTACAGTTTTCCAGATAGTAGCATATCACATCAGGGGGTCATAACCATGGCAAACAGAATGAAAATGCAAGTTCTATCATTTATATAGATATCAATAAATTAAGGAATGGTTACCTCATAAACTCCGGGGTTCATCAGCAAGAGGTCCCGACTTCCTGAAATCAGCTGCCACACAAGACCCCTTAAGCAATCAGGAATGCCTTTTCTAACACGTCTTCTAACTACATGAGCTTTTCTCCGAACATAACGCTTCCAGTCACCCCCACCAACCCCAATCATTTTCCTCCATTTTCTTACTCTTCTTTGCTCTCTGAGACAAAATCACATTTCATTGGCAAAATGGACTTTTGAAGCACTGGGAGAAGATCACACCGACACAGAGTATGGGTACACTACTTTGGTAATGAAACATAAGCAAGGATGGATATACTTTACGGACAACATTCCTTCTCACATATTGAAGTGGATGCATAGGTAATGTAAACAATACAACATGATTTGAGTACCTATTACAAGAAGCCATTAACTTAAAAGTTGTTTCACAATAATCAATTTGTCTTAATAAAGCTCCAGTAACTGGACTGTATGAAAAGCTAAATCATTGAGAAAGTATAGTTTCAAAAGAGGTGACAAGGTATCAGCCAGACGATAGTAGCTACACCTAATAAAATGGCATCAGAAGAACGTACCTCTCAAACTCAGAAGCCGATTTTCCTTTCTCTAGGCCTTCGGGCGAGTTGCCGTTTTCCTTTACAAGCCCAAACCTGTCCGCGTGCTTTGGTGATGGGGCTGACCCTGGCTCGGGGTCATCAATTTTCCTCCTTCCCGTCATGCTATTCCAACAAGGTCTCGTGACCCTTCAACTCAACCACCGACATTATATATAAACAATATGTTGAAGTTTCTCGATTGAATACCATAGAAGGATCATACAACTGCTTTAATGAAGATACAGAAGGAATTAGGCTGCACACCGCGATAGTTCGACTTAGTTTGGCCCACGAATGAAATAGGCAATGATACGTCAGACACCAGTATAGCGGAGAATATCAGAGGTAATGATAAATGTTCACTGATCTTCTTCCCTATGGAACTTTGAGGAATCGATTGAGAGCGATCACAAGGAAATCAAAAAGTTAAGAAACAACCTGAGAAAATTGAACCCCGGAAATGATTCGAGGCCTATTACTTATTTGACCCACTTTCGTTGAAGGCCATTTCTGTCCGGAAGCACGAGTTATTTTGTTCCATTAATTTCTAGGTCTCAAACTTATTTAGATTCTTTTATTATATTCAAGTACGCGCTTTGAAAGGTAAGACTCAATTAATTTTATTAATTTGGTCCGTAACTTCAACGTATTAGAAATTCGATTCAATTCATATGTTTAATTAAATAAGTCGAACTCAAACTTTATTTTAATTTTATTTAATTAATAAGTTAAGCTCGAATTTAAGAGTATTCGACTCAACTTAATTTATTTACAATCCTAGACAACAGGCCGGTAGAGCTATCAATGGTTTATGTGTTGGACGGTGATTGATTGTAAAGTTCTCAAACATGAGTAATTTAAGTTAGACTTGTTATAAATCTTATTGTGATTTCTATACACTATAATATAATATCCATATATTTTATACAAAAATTTGTCCTAAAAAGACCGACATATAACACAATGAGAAAAAATATAATACATTAAGAGAAAACTATAAGGTTGAAGATAAAAAAAAAATATTTATTCTTCCGTAATTATCATTTCACAATTCATTTATTTATAATACAAAAAAAAATGAGTAAAGGGAGGCAAGTTATAGGAAATATTATTGTATTATTATGAGGGAAGGTAAAGATGAGTGATTATAATAAATTTATGATATATTATGGGGATAATGAAGAGCATTAAGAAAAGCTTACAGTCACTTTTATCCTACACTTTTACTTGAATGTACACCTATACTTATTAGGGATGTTTATGTTATCTGATATTTGCTTATTTGATCCTATATTCGAAGCAGTCTAATCCGAAAAAATAAATAACTGATCCGATTTTTTTTTCAAATCAAATATCCGATCCGTTCAATAAAAATTCAAATAAACTAAATATATGATCCGATAAATACAAATAATATTCAATCCAAAGAAAAACATTTATACATTTTTTTTATAATATAATTGTATATAAATTTAGATGTGTGTGTTTGTGTGTGTGTAATTTTTACTTATTTGCTTTATTATTTGAGCCAATATTTAATATAGTTGAAATTATATTTTTAATATAATTTTTTTTTAGATATTTATATAAAAAATTAAAAAAATTATGCGAGCCGATAGACTCCACCCACCTTTTTCTTATTTTAGTTTATTTGTTAAGTAATTCGGATATTTGCTGAGTAAATCGGATATTTGCTCACCAAATCGTATAATATCAAATATATTTGTGATTTGGTGGTTTTTTTATATTTAAAATTTTATTCAGATAATATCGATTGTATTTTATATCCGATCAAAAAATTCGGATATCTGAAGTTTCAAATCAAATATCAAATATCATTTTTAGATATCTGACAATCAAATATCCGAAATATCAAATATTTGAACCGTAAACAGCCCTAATACTTACTATAACGCCCCCCCCCCCCAATTTTTACAATTAAAAATTTTAATCAAAAACCATACACTAAAACAAGGGTGCTATCGCTGTGATCGGCACAAGCTTGAACCCCGACTAGTCTTGTACCAACCACAAGGCTATAAAACTCACAAGACATAAATTCAATTAGTGCATAAAACCATAGGGATTTTAATAATTCATAACTAAAAAGAAAAGAAGAGTGCATGATACAAGAGTTATTACAGAAACAGGAAGCCAGTACAATATCAAAGCCCCTGCGAGGAAAATAGCACGATTAAAAAAAGATGGTAAAAACAAAAACAGGTGAGTTCGGATAACACTCTCTCTTGAGCCCCATGCCAAGTCTAACAATTCTTACTCAACCCCGCCCAATGCATTGAATGCGTCAAAGTTATCAAATGCAGCATTTCTTACCTGCACAAACTCAGAATGGGTCACTGCTCGTGGGAATGAGCAGCACCCATGAAATGGATGATCAATATGCTACGTACTAAGTAAGATAACCATATGGATAAGGTCATGCAAGTACAAATAGGCAAATAAGGCATACAAGGTTCATATCATTATTTGAGACATATGCCATTCTTTTTGTCTTACACATTTCCCATATTATTTCCACATGAGTACGGGGCCCCTCTATTATAGCCGGTGGACCGAAAATACTCTAGGGCAAAACATACCTAACCACTATTATAACTAGTGGACCAGATAGCACTCCAGAACAAAACCCACCTGACCACTATTATAGTCGGTGGATTGGATAACACTCTAAGGCAAAACGCACCTGACTACTATTATAGCCGGTGGACCAAAAATTATCCTCACCTAGCCCCGAATCACGTGGTATTCCACTGTAAGTAGTTAGTATCTTTTCCATGATTTATTTTTATATAAAGGTTGGTTTATTGAGCTCAGAACTACCACTATTATAGTCGATGGACCGGAAAACACTCCATAGGGCAAAGTGCTCATAACCACTATTATAGCTGAATAACACTCCGCAAGGCAAAACACACCTGACCACTATTATAGCCAGTGGACTAAAAATTATCTTCACCTAGGCCCAGCTTGGTAATCTTTCACTTTAAGTATTTAATGTTTTATATGTATCTTATTCCACACGCAACCCCAACTAGACATGCATGACCTACTGGACTTCCCATTCTCATCCCTTTATCCTAGCTCTCCTAAAAAGCCCCGTCCCATATCTTAGGACCTTTACGCACCCTAGGACTCCAAGACTTCTTCCTCACCTTTCCCTCACTCACTAAGAGAAACCCAAACTCCTATGCACGTGGATCAAGGCCCACTTCCCTTATCTTCATTTCAACTCATCATTGCCCTATAGGGTTTTCCCTCAAAAACCCTAATCTGGCCTATGTAGCCTCACTTATCCCTATCCTACACAACCCATGCTCCCCTTTTCTTCCAATACCACCACACCTAACATCACAACCTTACTTCCCATCCTTCACATGTGATAATGAAAACCCTAGTTAGTCCCCCAAACCCTAGTACTTCTCATTTCTTTTATGTCATCCCCTCATCACCCATGCATTGTTTCCCTTTCCACTTAACATACATTTCCCCCTCCATGTGACACCCTTCCACTCTCATCTCACACTCTAACCAATTCTATGAACTTTCCCTTCCACACTCACTTCCCCCACATAGGGTTTATCTCACAAACCCTAGCAAAGTTCTCCATGCACTCTTATACCAACCGACATACTATTCTAGCTTCAAGAAGTGGCCTTCCTTGGTCATATAGTGTCAGCTAGGGGAGTGTTTGTTGACCCACCAAAGATCAAGGTAATCACATAATGGAAGTCTCCCACGAGCATAGCATAGGTTTGGAGTTTCCTGAGACTGGTCGGATATTACAAATGGTTCATGCAGAATTTCTCCAAGATTACCTGTCCTCTAACTAACCTCTTGAATAAGACCACAAGGTTCTAGTGGGATGAGTCTTGTGATGGATCCTTCCAAGAATTAAAAAGGCATTTGACCACATCACCTATCCTAACTCTACTAGAGGGTTCAGAAAGGTTTGAGATCTATAGTGATGCATCCAAACATGGACTTGGTTGTGTGCTGATGTAGAATGGTAGAGTAGTCCGACAATTGAAACGGTATGAGCAAAACTATCCGACACATAACCTAGAGTTAGCCGTAGTGGTTTTTTCCTTGAAGATTTGGAAGCACTATATGTACGGGGCGAGGTGTAAGTTCTTCACCGACCACAAGAGCCTCAAGTATATCTTCACCTAGAAAGAGTTGAACATGAGGCAAATGAGGTAGTTGGAGTTGGTCAAGGACTACGACATTAAGTTGACCTACCATGAAGGTAAGTGAAACACCTCCAAAATTCACTACTGAAAAATTTGTTTTATTTAAGATTTATTGAAAGTAAGTAAATCAAAACTTATGAATTTTGGGGATATTACCACCATGGACAACACAAGCTCGGCCCCCAGCCAATCCCGTACTAACCACAAGGCTAAAGGATAAATTACAACCATTATAATTCAAACTCAACAAGGCTTCATTAAAGCATTAAAACATCCATACGATAAAAAATCAGAGTACGCGAAAAGAGTTTACAATCCAGAATACATAATTAAAATTTCTTAAAAGGAATAAAGACTATAGTATGATAAAAATTAAGTCTGAGTAATCCAATACAAAATAAAAGAACATGGGAAGTAAGTCCGGCCACGCCGCTTTCGATTCCTAGGCCAAGTCCATGCTCAACTCTCATCCCCACCTGATGCCTCATAAGCATCGAAGGCATCGAAAATAGTATCACCAATTCGCACGAACTCATAGGGATCTTCTACTTGTGGGAATGAGTAGCACCCATGAAAAGAGTAGTCAGTACGCTACATACTGAGTAAGGTAACCATGCAACTAAGACCAAGCATACAAAAACATGTAACACAAGTATGATCACATAAACAACATACAATCATTATAGATGAATAAAGGACAAGTTTTAGTCCAAATAAACTAATTATTTATTATCTCATCAATACTCATCTTACACCATGCTATTTATCAATCTATGCAAGTACGGGGAACCAACTATTATAGCCGGTGGATTGGAAATGTATAGAGAAGAATGCACCTAACCACTTTTATATGCCGGTGGATTGGAAACGTACAGGGAAGAACACACCTGACCACTTTTATATGTCGATGGATCAGTCTCTAGGGCAATATGCTCCTGGCCGCTATTATTTTCCTGTGGACCGGTCTGGCCCCGACTCTCATGGTATTCCACTGTAAGTACTTAGTGTCTTTTACATGTCTTATCAAACTTAGGATTTGGTTTATTGAGCTCTGGATTCCCCACTATTATAGCCGGTGGATCGGTCGCATACAAGGCAGAACACACCTAACCACTATTATATGCCGATGGATTAGTCTCTAAGGCACCCCAGTACTTGACCATTATTATGTTGGTGGATCAGTCTAGGCCTGACTAAATAATCTTCCACTTTAAATGATTAATGTCTTACTATGTCTTATTCAACAGGTTTCACCCTAGACATACATGACCAACTCCATCTACCCTTATCCTCCCAAGAGGGTCCATCTCATATGGCCATATCTTGAGACTTCTGCACCTCCTAACATGACCCCAACATCCTTCCTTTATTCCATTTGCTCATACTAGAGGCCCAACTCCTAAGTGAGTGGGTCAAGGCCCACTACCCTACACCTCTAAGTCCACTCACTGTCTTACCTTAGGGTTTTCTCCAAAAACTCTAACGTTAACCTATGTGGCCCACCCTTCTCTTCCTCCCACAACTGAGGCTATTTAACACCCCACACATCACATCCCCTAGATTTGACCATCGTCATTTCACTTTACTCCCCTAAATATATATGTGACCACAAAACCCTAGGTGGCTACACCAAACCCTAGCATCCTTCTTTCCACCTATCACCCCTCCATTTCTCACCTTCCACTCTTACTCCCCATGATATCCATACTCACCCTACACATGACATTCCTCCACTCTCATCTCATACTCCATTGACCCTTCATTATTTTTACTTTCACCACCATCTCAAATTAGGGTTTTCCTCCGAAACCCTAGCCAAGTCTCTTGTGCACCCTTATACTAACCCACGTACTATTTTTTTCACCCAAAGCCTCCAATCACCCAAATAACTCTTCCCTTACCTTACTTACATCCCAATACAACTTTTCACGCATAAAGTTCATCCCCATGCACACTCCATGTACCCCATGCAAACCCTCAAAGTTTTCATGCAAAACCCTAGAATTCTCATGCAAACCCTATATTCTCCTATACAAACCCTAGATTCCCCCATTCAAAGTTCACCCCTCTTTTATTTTATTCATAGTCCCTTTTTTATTCTCCCTTTCATGAATCATGGGATATTTAGGTCAATCCCATATCCCTTGGTTATCTTACTTCCCTTTGGCCAACCTATTTTCCCTTAGTCAACTTACTTCCCTATTTTCCTTTTTCACCCTTTCAACCCTGTCATTACATTAAATACGCTAGCATGCATGTATTAAAGGGACGCATTACATCACATCATACAACATATACATATTATACACATGCCATAAGAAAACACATGAGCATACCTCAACTCCAAGCTTTGCTACACATAAAACAAGTTTAATGATAACCACAACATAACATGGTACATAACATCCAAGGCATACAAGACACATAACACACATAGGGCCTTAGCTACATCCTTACCTAAAACGTCATCGGTCTTGGAGCACGCACCTACACCTCCTTAGGGTTTTGACTGGTTTCACCTATAAGAGGGAAAAACTAAGAATTTATTTCCCTCCTACCAAAAATACTATTATTTCTTACTTTATTCTAATATTAGGGTTACTATTATTAAAAGAAAATTTACAAGTAAAAGTAGGGTTTTTAATTCTCCAATTAGCCTACTAGAGTATTACTAATCAAAATAGGTTTATGTTAATATTTATAGCCATATTTATATTAGTAAAGTCAATAGCTTTATTTTTTCTAATAATAGTACTAATACTAGTTGTAGCAAAAATAGTGATATTAATAATAATAGTAATACTAATACTCATAGTAGTAGAAACCCTAGTGTTATTAAGGTTAAGAATAATAATTGGGTTAGTGATGAAAATAATAATATAATAATAGTAATATTAACAAAAATAATAATATTACTAAGGATAATAATAATAATAATAATAACATAATAATAATAACAGTAATATTAATGATATAATACAAATAAAAAGAATAATGTTTGCATAAATAAGAATTAGGGGTTGAGACGGGTCGGGGCACTACCTAGGGTTGGTGGTGACTCGCGAGGATGGTGGCGGTCAGGAAAAGGGGAAAAAGGTAGAAAGTTGGGTGTTTAGGGTAGGAGAGAGGGAATGAGAGTGGAAGTTAAGGTGGTAAAGGATGCTTAGGTGGAGAGGGTTGGAGTGGTGGTGGTGGCGCAGCCAAAGGTGACGGCGCAAGCGGCGGTGCTGTGGTGGCCAAGGGTGATGGAGAGGGAGGAAGGGAGGAGGAGAGGGAGGTAGGGGAAGGTCTGCTGGTAGTTTTAGGGGGTATAAGGGGTGTTGGTTGCGGTGGGAGTAACAGTGGACGGCGGCATAAAGGTGGCGGTGGTTGGGTTAAGGTTGGTCGGGTGGCCAACTTTGCACGGCCAAGGAGACTTGTGCAGGGAGATTTAAGGGTGGTGAGGGGTGCAGCTTAGTGGAGGGTGGTGAGGGGGTAGTTTGGATGGGGGTTTGGGTGACAGTACTGGACAGTGGCGGAGCAACGGGCGGCTAAACAGACTACGGCGATAAGAGTTGGGGTTTCTAGGTTGAGAGAAAAAAGAGTTGAAAGGGGGTTGGTAGAGGGATATTTATAAGCTAAGGATGAGGGGGAGGAGAGAGGAGAAGAGGGAGGGTAGGTGGAAGGCGTGCAGGACGCCGGTCGGAGTAGGCCTGTGACTTTTGCAAGGCTGGTTGATCGAGAAGGGGAAAATGAATGGAGAGAGAGCCACATGTGAGGAGAGAGAGGGGCTGTGATTGGGTGGAGGAGAGAGAGGGAGTGATAGGGAAGGGGATAGAGTTAGCAGGCTAGCGTGCAGTGGCGTAGAGGCCATGTGCCTACACCGGGAAGTGGGATGGTTGGGCATCGGGGAAAGGGAGAGTCAGGGGAGAAGGGAAGAAAGAAGGGCGTACGACGGATCGGTCGATCCAAGGGAAAATAAAGAAAAGGAGGGGGAGCTAGACCAGGTCACAAGGGAGAAGAAAGGTGCGACAAGCCTTGGGCTACATGGGAGGAAAGGAGGGGGAGGGGTTTTAAGCCGCAAGGGTTGGGCTAGCCTAGGTCGAGGGAAAAAGTAAAAGAAAAGGAGAAAGGAGGGGGAAAAAGAAAAGAAAAGAAAAGAAAGAAAAGAGGGGAAAAAGGAAAAATAAAAAAAGAAAAGAAAAAAGGGTGGGTTGTGGTATTTAAAATATTTCGGTATTTTAGGATATTTAATAAAATAATAATTAAATTTTCTTTTTAGGCTAATTTAGAATTTTTGAAATATTTTTCCTAAATTTCATCTTAATTAGCTAAACACCCTAGTTTTTCCTAATTATATTATTTATTAATTTCCCTTTGATTTTACCTTAATTATTTCCTCTTATTTTAATAAAATAATTTATTTAATTAATTTTCCTAATAAATTCCTAAGTTTCCAGAATTCTCTAAATTAGGGTTTTGGGGTATTTCAGTAAGGCCATCGTGGTTGTAGATGCCTTGAGCAGAAAGACCACGCACTCTGCAAATTTTTGTGTAGTTGTTAACCAGATGATGGAGGAGTTCTCAGACTTGGAGATTGAGCTGATTCAGCAAGGTGACCTTGAGGTGCACACGAGTGCCTTGACAATCACTCCCACCATTTTTGAGGATATCCGAGCCGGCTAGGCCAGAGATGCCAAGCTCGAGAGGATTCGACGAAAGTTGTAGGAAGGCCGGGAAGAAGGGTTTTGGGTTCATGAGGATGGTAGCCTTCGTTACAAGGGTTGTTTATGCGTACCATAGGTGAAATACCCCAAAACCCTAATTTTCGAAATTATGGCCAAATAAGGAATTAGTAGGGAATTAAACATATAAATTTATTTACTTAAAATGTAGAGAATTAATTAAGGTAAACTAAGAGGAAATTAATAAAGAATTTAATTGGAGGAAAATTTGGGTATTGTCCTAATTAGTATGGAGGTTAAGGAAATTTATCTAAAATATTCTAACTAAGCAAAAAGGGAATTTATTTAATATTTTATAAATATTAATATTCTATACAACCCAAAATATTCTAAATAATTTATAAAAAAATCCAAAACCCTAAATAAAAAATTTTCTCTTTTCTTTCCCCTCATTTTCCTTTCTTCCTTTTCTTTTTTCCTTTTTCCCTCATCCATTGGGCCTCTCTCCGCAGCCCAGCCCTTCCTTTCTTTTCCTTTCTCCTTCCCCGCGGCCCAGCGTCATTCACTGGTCGACGCTTGAGTGTGACGCAGCGTTTTGCCCTTCGACCCGCCGAAGCGCCGCATCGTGATTAATGAGCCTTATAACCGTTGCCAACCAACGACACGACGCTACGTTTCGACCTTCTAAATAATGAAACGACGCGTCAAGATTATGAACATTATAACCGTTGCCGACCGGCCGATTTCTCCCCTTTCTTTTCTTCCTTGGACCGTCGGTCCAACCTACCCCCGTTGTAGTCTTCTTCCTCGCGCCCGTGACCGTCGCATCGCTGCAACGCCGACAACGTCTCAGTCCGGCCGTCCTTCTCATCCTTTTCCCTTCCCTTTCTTTCCCGATTTTTCCCAGCCTACCGTCCTGGACCGCCCAGGCCCTGCCTCCTTTCCTTTCTCACCCAAATCAAGCCAAAACCTGCTGACAGAGAATCTGCAGGCCTGCCCAATCGCCGCTGGACGACGTACTGTCGTGACCTGGCGTATCCTCTCCTCCTTCGTCGTTTTCTCCCCCCAATTGCCTATAAATACTCCCCTTCGACAGCCATAACCTGTGCTGCGAAAATCACCCTGAAACTCTGCCTCTCTGTCGCCTAAAAATCAGACGAAGTTTCCGCCGCCGCCGCCGCCGCTGGCCACCAAAAACACCCATGCACCTTCCTCAACAAAACTAAACCACCGCCGCCCTCCACCCTGCCCTGCACGTGCCGCCATAGCCGTGCGAAGTTCCCTGCTGAAAAATCCCTCTTCCAGTCGTCGTCGCCCCTTACGTCGCCCGTAGCCGCCACCTCCGCCGTGGTCCACCCTCCTTCCACCTCCCAAAGTAACCTGCAGGTCCTCCCCTACCTGCCCATACCCTCCTTACCCCCTGTTTCCTTCTCCACCGGCCTCCACCATTTCCACCACCTTCTTCCTCCTTCGGCTGCAGCGTCCACCACTGCGCGCCGCCACCCTTCTCACGTCACCACCCCCATTCCACTCCCCTCTCCCTGTTGTAACCTCCCCCACACTTAACTTTCCTTTTCCTCCCCCCATCTAACCACCTCCTCCATCTTTTCTCTCTTCCTCCTCCACCGCCGCCGCCCTCGCCGCCGCCGGACCACCACTGACCTTAGGTGGTTTCCAACTTACCCAAACCCTAATATCTCTTTTCTATAACTGTTATTAATTTTTAACTACTATTAATGATATTATACTTAATATTATCATCATTATTATTATTTCATTATTATTATTATTAGTATTATTATTATTATTATCATTATTTTATTATTACTGCTAACGATATTATCATTATTATTATTACCAACAACTTAGTGTTAATATAGTTACCTCCTTAGTTATTATTATTATTATTATTATTATTATTATTATTATTATCATTACTATTATTACTATTACTCAACCTAACCTTATGATTTTCCTAACCAATAATACTATTATCGTTAATAATGGTCTAAGACTTTAGGGTTAATCTGATTAAGACTTCCCTCCTTTACTATTATTGCCACTATTATTTTTACTAATAATACTAATTCTATCCATGGTTTATTATTATCTTTATCTTTACTACTACTATTATTATTCCTATTATTGTGACCAAAAACATTGAAACCCTTATATTATTACTATTCAAAAATATACAACTTTTATCATTATCATCTTTCGGAATATTTTACTTGTTGCTATTGTAATTAGTATAATATTATTTTGACCCTAACACTATTATTAGACTCATCCTTAAAAACGCTAGGGTTTCTATCACTATAAACATTAGTGTCACTATTATTAGTTTTATTATTATTATTATCACTATTTTTCTATAGTTAGCATGAACATTACTATTATAAGAATAGGGCTAACGGGTCTAATAATATAGGTGTAACAATAAGTATTAAAAATAAACATATTTTTGACTAGTAATATTTATTATTTTAATTTTAAGGTAAAAACCCTAACTTTTGTATAATAACCCCTCTAGTAATAAGAACCTTAATCCTAAACTAGAATAAGGGTTGATGGCACTTTTGAAGGAAACTAATACTTAGTATTTTCCCCTTTTATAGGTAATCCTAACCAAAGCCCTAAGGAGTTAGAGGAGCATGCTCCAAGCCCGGCTTCGCCTTAGGTAAGGACGAAGCTAATGGCCTTGTGCTATGTGTGACATGGATGTGTTGAATGTTGTGTATGCCATGCTATGCCATGTATTATATGATTTGTGTATAACTTGTCTTATGTGTAGCGCAGCTTGGAAATTGAAGTATGTTTGTATGTGTTCCCTATGACATGAGCATGACATGTATATGTGTGATGTGATATGATACGACCCTCTAGGACATGCATGCTAGGGTTTTGGTATTATGGAATGGACCCTAGCATTATGGAATGGGACTAAAAGAATAACAAGAGAGGAATGGGAAGTGAGACCATTAAGGGGGATATGAGGTTGACCTAAGTACCTCATGATCCATGAGAGAAGATTTAATAAGGGAGGAATGACCAAAATAAATGAGAGTTGGGGAACCATGCATGGGAGTCGTAAAGTTTGCATGGTGACTTGGGGTGTTTGCATGGGATGGCTAAATATTGCATGAGGGCGAATCTTACGTGAGAAAAGTTGAATTATGGTGTAAATAAGAGAATGGGAGGGTTGTGGAGCGATTGGAGACTTGGGATGAAAGATAGTACGTAGGTTGGTGCAAGGGTGTATAAGGAATCTGATTAGGGTTTTTTGGGAGAAAGTGGAGATTTGGGAAGTACAAAAGTAAGAATGATTAAGGAAGGGTGGAGTATGGGTTAGAGTGAGATTTTATTTATATAAAAGGTGAGTATGGGTTCCCATGTGGAAGAAGAGACTTTGGGATGAAAGGAGAGAGGTTACTTGTAGGAGAAGAAAGGTACTAAGGTTGAGGTGATCAACTAGGGTTTCATGGTTATGTGCTGAATCGGAAGGTAAAGTGATATGTTTTGGGAGAGGATCAAATTGAGGTAATATGTGGGGCGTTAAATGAGGTAAAGGTAGCGTAAGTGGGAGAAGGTTGGGCCACATCGGCCCAATTAGGGTTTTCAAGGGAAAACCCTAGGGGGTGATGGGGGGATGGAGTTGATGTCATGAGTGTAGGGCCTAACCCACACCCGTAGGGGTTGGCTCTTTCATTTAAAGGTAGAGTAAAGGGAATGGATGTCGGGGGTGATAAGGGGCGTAGGAGTCTCAAGATATGGGACGGGCCCCCTGGGGAGGATAGACGTAGAGGGTAGTTGATATGCATGTCAAAGGTGGAAAGCTTTTTGATAAGACACGAATAAGATACTAATTACTTAAAGAGTAAGATTGTTGAGCCGGGCCCAGACCGATCCACCGGCATAATAGTGGCCAGGTGCCGGGGTGCCCTGGAGACCGATCCACCGGCATATAATAGTGGTTAGGTGCGTTCTGCCCTATACGTGACCGATCCACCGGCTATAAAAGTGGGGGATCCCGAGCTCAACAAACCAAACAGTATGTTGTAATTAAATAATGGGAAAGATACTATATACTTATAGTGGAGCACCATGAGAGTCGGGGCCAGACCGATCCACTGGCATAATAGTGGTCAGGAGCATTGTGCCCTGGAGACTGATCCACCGGCATATAATAGTGGTTAGGTGCGTTCTGCCCTATAAGTGACCGATCCACCGACTATAATAGTGGGGTTCCCGTACTCGCATGGATTAACAAAGATTATGGTGTGAAATAACTTATAAACAAATCATGGAAAGATACGTTATAATCGTAGTGAAACACCATGAGAGTTGGGGCCAGACCGATCCACCGACATAATAGTGGCCAGGAGCGTTCTCCCCTGGAGACCGATCCACCGGCATAAAATAGTGGTTAGGTGTGTTCTGCCCTATAAGTAACCGATCCACCGGCTATAATAGTGGGGTTCCCGTACTCGCATGGATTAACAAAGATTATGGTGTGAAATGACTTATAAACAAATCATGGAAAGATACGTTATAATCGCAGTGAAACACCATGAGAGTTGGGGCCAGACCGATCCACCGGCATAATAGTGGCCAGGAGCGTTCTGCCCTGGAGACCGATCCACCGGCATAAAATAGTGGTTAGGTGTGTTCTGCCCTATAAGTGACCGATCCACCGGCTATAATAGTGGGGTTCCCGCATTCTCATGGATTCATAACCATTATGACGTGAATCGACTAATTATCAGAGTTATGAAAAGAAGAAGTTGGATTGGACCATAACCGACCTACATCATCCATAATATTACATGTTGCTTATGTGATTGTACTTTGTGTGTTATGTTGTATGATGGTATGCTTGGCCTTAGCGCACCTGCGCCCTTACTCAGTATTGGACCCGTATACTACCTTGATTGAATGGGTCCTGTGATGATCCACCGATGGTGGGGAGCAGACTTCCTGTGCAGGTTTATGATCGGGTACTATCTTGGGGTGGAAGGCTTGACTTGAGTGAGTAGGCGATCCGGATATTGATCCTTTTTGGGATTTGTTTTGTTAGCTATATTTTGTATTATGTTTTCCGTTTTAAAGAAAAAAAATGTGTTATGGGGTTGTAATCCTAAATCGTATTCTAACTTCTGTTTGACTTATATCTTATTAATGATTTATGCTAAATGTCGTCTTGCGTTTTATGATACTTCGTACTTATTGATGATTGGGTTTAGCCTTAGCACTTAGTACCGGAACGGTAGAAGTGAACTGGTCTGGTACTAAGTGTGGCGGTAATACCCTCAAGTTTACGGTTTTAATTCTTTCGCTTCCACTAAACCTTTTGATTTAAACGAAATTTTTCAATAGTAAATTTGGGGGTGTTACAATAGGGGTGTGCAAAACCGGATATCCGTATCCATTCAGATATTTTTTTCGGATATCCGCTCCGCATTTTTTTAGACCGGATATCCGGGATGCGGATATCCAAAAAATATAGACCGGATATAGACCGGATTCGGATATATCCAATATCCGTATGAAAATACTATTTTATCAATTTTAATAACTTTTGCTATAATATTTTTAAAAATAAAGATCGTATATCAATAATATTTATATCTATATTAATATAAATATCTTATTTTATCTAAAAGAAGTATTAACATATTATTATAAATATTTAAAATATAAAAATAAATAAAATTTTAAAACTTAAAACTATAAAAACACAATAATATGGTGTATTATTGAAATAATCAACAAAATATCGGATATTTTTTCAGATCAGATAATCCAAAAAAAGGATATCCGAATGTCGGATATCCTTTTAGAATAAAATCGGTTCGGATATCCGAAATGTCGGATCGGATTTTTAAATATCGGATCGGATTTTCGGATCCCGGATTTTTTGCACAGCCCTAGCGTACCATAGGGATGTCTAGAGTTGAAGCATCGTATCATGGAAGAGGGACACCAAACCCCTTACTCAGTCCACCCGGAAGGGGACAAGCTATATAAGGACCTCAAAAAGGTGTACTGGTGGCCTTGTATAAAGCGGGAAGTGGTTGAGTTTGTATCCCAATGTCAAACATGTCAGAAGGTCAAGATTGAGCACTGAAGACCTACAGGGCTACTTCAACCCTTAGAAGTGCCAAGGTAGAAGTGGGATTCAATCTCCATGGACGTTATCAGCAGGTTACCAAGGACTTGAAGTGGCTATGACACTATTGGTGTCGTTGTGGAAAGATTGACCAAGTCTGTCGTATTTATTCTGATGAATTCTACGTGGTGTATGGATCAATTAGTGAGTGCCTACATGAAGTACGTGGTTAGTCGACACGGGGTCCCAGAGGACATTGTATCAGATAGAGATTCGAGGTTCCTCTCTCATTTCTGAAGAAAGATATAGGAAGTCCTAGGGATGAAATTAAAGATGAGTACAGCCTTCCATCCCGCCACAAATGGACAGACAGAGCAGACCATACAAACCTTAGAAAACATGCTAAGGGCATGTGTATTGGATTTATAGGATTTTGGGGAAGAGCACATGCATCTAATAGAATTTTCATACAACAATAGCTACCACGCTAGTATAGGGATGACTCCCTTTGAAGAATTATACAGACGGAAGTGTAGGACTCCCTTGTGCTAGAATAACATCAGCAAGACAGTGGTGTTAGGATCTGAAATGATCAGGGAGATGACCAGGCAGGTCTGCTAGATTTAAGACCAGATGAGATTATAGAGCGTGTAGAAGTAGACAAAAGAGTTATGCAAATTGGAAGCGCGGGGGTAGTGACTTTGAGCCTGGCGAAAAGTGTTGTAAAGGGTTTCCCCCACAAGGGGCGTGTAGAGATTTGGCATAAAGGGCAAGCTGAGTCTGAGGTACATCGGACCCTATGAGATTTTAGAGCGGGTAGGTGAGGTTGCATACCGGTTGGCACTTCCTCTAGAGTTGACTCGAGTCCACAATGTGTTCCACATCTCACAATTGAGAAAGTACGTTGCAGATCCCTCCCATATGGTCCAGCCGTACGAAATCAAGCTTGATGATTCCCTAACCTATGAGGAGCGACCTGTGCCAATCCTTGACACCAAGCTCCAAAAGACCCGCACAAATGCATTTCCCCTTGTAAAGATTCTCTAGAGCTGCCATGGAACCGAAGAAGCTACCTAAGAAGTTGAGAAGGACATGCACGAGGCGTATATGGAACTCTTCGCTGTAAGTATAATAATCCTTAGTAAACCCCTTTTTCTTTAAGGGGGTAGTAGCGTCATGATTTTTACTTCTATTATCCCAATCAGCTTAGAATTGTTTTTCCTTATCCCTAGAATTTAGCAAGTGACTTTGGGAAAGCATTCTTTCTTTAAGGGGGTAATGATGTAATACCCCAAAACCTTAATGTAGGAATTTATAATAATATAGGGGTTAACGTGTGAGATTAATTAAATATAATATTTTTAATAAAATAATGGGAGTAATTAAGACCAAAAAAAGAATAAAATGATATAGGATTAAATTAGGGAAGGTTAGGGTAATTTGTTAACTAAAATGGAATTTAGGAAGATTTACCCAAACTTTCTAAATTAATATAAAAAGAAATTTAATTACTTGTTTTTATTAATTTTATTATTTTCAAAAAATTCAAAAACACATAAAGACCCAAAATACCCCAACCACCTTATTTTCCTTTTTCTTTTTTTCCTTTTCCCTCTTATCCTCCGTTTTCTTTTTTCTTTCTTCCTTTTCTTCTTTTCTTTTCTTTGTTCTCTTCTCCCCCGGTTGGGCCTCGCCCGTGCAGCCTAGCCCTTATCTCCCTCTATTCCCCCAAGCAAAGCCCATCCTACTCTCTCTCTCTTTTACTCACTTGACCATTCCGCTCTTCCTTTTCTTTTCTTTCCTTTATCTTCCCCCAATCGGTCGGCCTTCCCCCCTTATTCTTCTTCTTCCTCCTCCTCTTATCCTTCCTTCGCACTACAGGTTGTGCCTACACCTGCCTCGACTGTCATCCCCTATGCTTGTACCACCCTGACTTGCTTCCCCCCTCTCCCCCGTCCCTTTCCTTCCCATTTTGATCCCAAACTTCCTCTGTACTGCCTCCCCCATGTGCCCCTTACCCTTCCATTTCTCTCCCTCTACAACCTGCAACCTGCCACCGCTGGCCATTGATCCCCTTCCCCTCCTTCTTCCTTGTCCTCTTCTACTTCCCACGCCTATAAATACCCCATCAATGCCCCTTATTCCCATCCTTTTTGCTCTACCCAGAAACCTCCCGAATCTCCCCACCACCACACCTTTAGACGCTGCCCTAATCGTCGTCATGCAACACCACCATCCAAACCACCACCCAACCCCTTCCCTGCATCACCCTCCACCAAACCAAACCAATCCCCACCCCTAAATCCTCCTACGCAACTCACCCCAATCATGCAAAGTGGGCAGCTCGAGCTACCCTTTGTACCCCATTGCCAACCCTCCCACCATCATGTGTCGCCTCCTCGGTCACAATCACCACCCCACTACCTCCCTCTTACCAATAAGACCATCCTCTACCTCCCCCTACCTTTCATTTCCCCTTTCTCCCTCTCCTTCCTCCTCCTTCCTCCTCCTTCCTTCTCCACCACCCTCGACCACCACAACCGCCACCTCTTACGTCGCCACCCTACTACGCTACCAACACCACCACTGCAACCCTCCTAGTCCAGGGAGTCCACCACTTCATAACTACCACCTCCCTCTCTCTCTTCCAACCCCAAAGCCCAACTTTTCCAAACAACCACCACTCCCGCTGTTGCCGCTTCTTCCACCACCCTAGCTGCTACCTCCACTTCTAGTTGTGCCCTAGCCCTTGCTATCACTTAAGTATAGATTATCTTTGTATAATTGTTATTTTAGCCTTATTATCATCATCATCATCATCATTTTTATTATTATTATAATGTCGTTGCTATGATGATTATCAACATTACTACTACTAACCCTATTATGGTTAATGCTACCACTAATATTATTGTTAGCCACTTTAATAATAATACCCTTATTAATACTACTAATACTATTATTATTATCATCACTAGTATTGGTTTATGACTAAAAATCAATTAAGGGATAATTAAAGGAGTAAAAGGGAAGTTAACACTAGTGTTTCCCTCTTATAGGTGAACCAAGTCCTCCCCCTAAGGAGGCGTAGGAGTCATGCTTCAAGCCCGGTGTTATTTGAGGTAACTATGTGGTTAAGGCCCAATATGTGTATTATGTGTTTATGTGTGTGGTTATGTGTATGTATCTTATGTAGTTATGGACTATGCACTTGTAGAGTAGCTTGCTAAGCATGGAGCTTAGGTAAGTTGTGTATGTCTTATAGCATGTATAATATGGCAATGTGACGTGTACTTGTATCGTGCTTATGTATTGTTGCCCTATATAACATGCATTCTTGGAGTCCCTAAGTAGTAAGATGAGGTTGTGGGAAAATGAAAGAAGTAAAGAGAGTGGAGTGGTAAGAGGGAAGTGAAAAAGGCCTAAGTATCTCATGACTTATAGGTGGACAAATAAAAGGATAATATGAATAAAATAAGAGGATAGAATAAATCATGCATGGGGAGTGTAAGGCTTACATGGGATGGTTAATATTTGGATGGGGATGACTTTTATGTGGTAAAAGTTGACTTGAGGGTTAAGTAAGGTAAGGGAAGAATAGTTGGGGTGATTAGAGTCCATATGTAAAAATGCATGGGGGACTTGGCTAGGGTTTGTGAGAAAAACCCTAAGTGGGGAATGTGTGTGGAAGGGAGATTTAATGGAAGAGGTTGGAGTGGGGATGAGAGTGGGAGGGTGTCATGTGGAGGGGTAAATGTGTGTCATGTGAAAAGGAAAATGGTGAGTGAGGGTGATGACAGGATGACATATAAGCCAAACTAACTAAAAACCTTAGGATAATTGCATCCACCATAGGGGAATAGGTTTCTATAAATTCAATTCATGGCTTTTTTGTAAAGCCTTAGGCCACCAATCAAGATTTATATATTACAACCTCATTACACTCACTATGTTTATGCACAAACATCTGCTTATAGACAATTGGTTTGACACCTACAAGTGTTGGAATAATAAGTCCAAACACTCATCACTTGTTTAGAGTGTTTATCTCTACTTGTATCGCATATTTCCAACTATCACAATCATTCCTTTGTCAAAATTCCTCAATTGATTGAGGCTCGTTATAATTTTCCTTTATAATGTCGATGATGAAGTTAAATACAAAGACATCATGGATGGCAATTTCATTTCTATACCACCCACTTTTGGTGTTAGCATAATTAATTGACATCTTATAATTGTTATTTTCTTTATTATCATGATCCTCTGGTAAAATATCTTTGGGAATTTTATCTTTATCATTATTAACCACCACATTAGCAACTTTTGGAGTTATTGTGGATTCTTTCCTCTTCCTTGGATTAGAATCCTTAGAGCCAAGTGGTCAACCACACTTTCGAATTACTTGTGGCTCACATGCTATTGGTTGGGATAAAGTCCCTATAAGGACCTTTACACAAGCTGGAGCATTTTCAATTAGTATATGTGACCTCATCACTTTATTGGCATCCGTAAACATGTTTGGTAGCCTATTGGCTACATTTTGTGAGTATATGATTCTTTGTACTTCAATTTCTCTTTAATAAGTGATAGGATCTAAAAATTACATGGAGGTGGTATTCCATGTAATATTTTTCCTAATGATCTCCTTTTCCTTCTTGTCTCCCCCTAAGGTTGGGAAGATTGTTTCATCAAAACAATAGTCTACGTACCTAGTTGATTTAGGTTTGAGATACTTTATGATATAATGGACCTCATAGCTTGTAATCCCCAAAAATTTTAAAAGCGTATAATTTAATAAATAAATTTTATTTAGGATAAATTAGCCTTTAAATCTATTTATTTTAATTATTTTATGAATTTTTGAGTAAATAAATTTGGGTATAAATATTCACTAAATTAAAATAAATATTTTGTTATTTTATTACACTCTTATTATTTAAATAAATTTTTGAACCCTTATTTTACTAAAATTATCATTTTTAACCCTTATATTTTAATTATACTAAATTAAATTATTAAATCAATTTATTACCCAAAATATATTATATTATATTATTTTATAAATTAGATTATTTTATTTAATAACATTTTTCCTTTTCTTTCTCCTTTTTCCCTTTTTCCTTCTCCTTTTTCTTTTTTTTCTCTTTTCTTTCTTTTTCTTCTTTGGGCCACCGACCTGCTTTGGCCTGCCCTTTTTCCCCTCCTGCGCCTTGGGCCACTGGACCACTTCTCTCCCCCTCCTCCCTCCTTTCCTTTTCCTTTCCCCAACTCAATCTCACCCTCCTTCTCCCGCGTGAACCATCTGGCTCCCTTCTCTCCTTCCTTTCTTCCCTGACTGGGTCAGCCTGCTCTTTCTTTCTTCGGTTGCCCGTCGCTCACGTCCAACACCCCCTCCCCTTCTCCTTCTTATTTCTTTCTTCTTTCTTCTTCCCCACTCCCTGCCATCGCCATTCCTTTCTCCCTCTCCCTGCAACTCTCTCTCCCCCTATTGACCTCCCTAACTCTCTCTCTCTCTCTCTCCTACCATTCTTTACCCCATATCGGCCCCACCATTCTCCTTCCCCACTCCCTACCATTGTCATTCCCTTCTCCCTCTCCCTACCATATCCATTCCTCTACCACCCTAACTCCATCCCCGAGCTCCCTATCCCCTCCTCTCTCTCCTTATTCTTTTTCTTCTTCACTTCCTATTCCATTCAGGCATTTTTTTTCGAACATTATGCCTTGTCCGAGCCCCTTATTTTCTCCCTTTCTTCTCCTCCCCTCTATCCACCTGTTTTTGTTTTGCCACCTAGCTCCACCGCTGCCGTCGCCTTAAACGCCACCTGCACCACCTCTTGCCACCCTCTACCTCACCTTCAAGCCATCACAGCCCCCATCAAGCCACCCCGTAGCCCCTGTTCTTCCTCCTCTCCTCTTTGTCTCTTCTCTCCCTCCCTTCTCGGCAACCACCTTGCATCGCCATATTCCGTCGTCGTCCTACCGTTTCTGCCGCCAACTGAGCCACCACATTACTCCCTACAACCCCCTCTACCACCCCCATCCTCCTTTGGTCAAAATTGTCACCCAAAAGCCTCCATTTTCCCTCCCCATTTTCCTTCCTCACCAGCCTCCATCTCGACCCCCTCTCGGCAACCCCTCTTCGCGACCTCTCTACCGCCGCCGCCGCCACCTTTAGCCGCCGTCAACCTATCCCCGACCACCACTTACACCCCCTCTCCACCTCTGCATCCTTCCCTTGCCTTAAATCCTCCCCCACATGCCTCTTTTCCTAGCCTAAAAACCTTAACCCAAAATTTCCCATTTTGCCTCTCTTCACCACCTTCGAGCACCCTCCTCCTCATTCTTTGCATGCTGCTCATGCTGCATTTCTTGATCTTGTTGTTTAAAAATTTTAAGGTATAAAAATATTTTAATTTAAGTATTTGATTAATTAAGCATTATAAAGTTTTATACTTTGCTTTTATTATTTCTAATGTAATAAATCTTGATATTATTTTTAGGTATTGGTGTTGATAATTAAAGCTTGAACCTTTAACCGGAATACCGATAAGGTTTGTTTTGCGGGAATCGAGGTAATCATTAAATCCCACTTAAACGCATGGATTAATGTATGTTAGCACATTAGGCATTTTTAATGTGTATTATGCTTGATATAGGTCATTTAATATATTATATAGGGTTTCTTGCATTGATTGATGAAAGAAAGTATGATAGATTATGTGCTATGTTTGGAAATATTGTTTACTATAGGAGTTGGTTATTAATGGAAATGTTAAGTATTGTCCATGTTGTATTATGCTATTTGTGATCTTAATGCATGATTAATATTTTGTGGGCCTTAGGGGTACTTTATTAATATATCTTGTATAAGATTATGGCCTAATATATATATGGGTACTAATAAGTATATTGTATTAATTATAAGAGTTGTGGATAAGGTGTTAATATTAATATTTTTATGTAGTAATAATAATAATTTAATATAAGTTGAGTAATAAGGGGTAAGATGGTAAATTTGTAAGTAGAAGGATAAACAGGTAATTTTGTAATAGAAGGGCAAATTGGTAATTTTGTAATAAAATGGCAAATTGTTAATTTTGTAATAAAAGGGTAAATTGGTAATTTTGTAATACAAGGGTAAATTGGTAATTTTGTAATAAAAGGGAAAATTGGTAGTTTTGTAATCAAAAGGGTAATTTGATAATTTTGTAATAAAAGGGTAATTTGGTAATTTTATAACAAAAGGGTAATTTGGTGATTTTGTTACAAAAGGGAAAATTGATAATTTTGTAATAAAAAGGGTAATTTGGTAATTTTGTAATAAAGGGACAAATTGGTAATTTTATAACAAAAGGGCAAAATAGTAATTTTGTGAATAAAGGGGATAAAAGTGGAAATTGGAAAGGAATAACTTGATAATTTAATAAAAGAGAAGGGTAAAATGATAATTTAATAATGAAGGGTAAAATGGTAAATATGATAAGTGTGAGGGGCAATTTGGTAATTAAACTAATTAAAGGGGTAATTTGGTAATTAGGATATTGAGTAGGGGTAATTTGGTAATTTGACCAACTCAAAGGCAATTTATTAATTATAATAAAGGGAAAAGTTCAAAGTGGTAATTTAACCAACCAAATGGGAAATATATTAAGTGTAATAATTACGAAAGGTGATTAGTGGTCTAACACGTGTGGGAAATAGCTCGGCAACCTAAACTGAGTAAGGACGTAGCTAATGCCGCTATGTGTTACGTTTACTTGCCTTGGATTCCTTGTACAATTATATGTCGTGTTTTATATGCTATTATCTTAACTGTTTCATGTGTGGCGTGGCTTGGAATCAAGATGTGTACATGTGTCCTCTTTTGGTATGTGATAATACGGATATGTCGTAAGTTATGATGTGATGTGATGTGGCCCTTTAGGACATGCATGCTAGGATAATTAACGTGGTGATTAGGGATGGAGGCATGAAAAAGAAAAATGGGAAAATAAGATAACCAAGGGGAAGTAAGTTGGCTAATATAGGTATGGGAGGAACTTGGGTTTGCATGGGTTAGTTAGAGTCCGCATGGGGGCAAACTTTACATATAAAAAGTTGCCTCGGGGTATGAAGAAGGTAATAGAAGTATCGGTTGGGTGTCTGGAGGCTTCGGGCGAAAAATAGTATGTGGGACAGTATAAGGGTGCGTAGGAGACTAGACTAGAGTTTAAGGGAAATCCTAATCTGAGTAGGGGAAGAAAAAAAAAGAAAATAATAAAAATAAGTGAGAATGAGTGGGGCATGAAGTGAGGATAGAACCGAAGGGTCGAGATGTGTAGGGGTGATAAAATAGTCTAGATTGTGCGAGGTAAAAAAGGATGGGCCACATAAGCCCAGGTTAGGGTTTCTGGAGAAAATCCTAGGGGAAGGTGGTGAGTGGACTTTGGGGTATAAAGTGGTGGGCTTTAACCCACATACTTAGGAGTCGGGTTCCCGGTATAAGTAAGCGGTTTAAGGGAAGGATGTCGGGGTGAGTTAGGGGCGCAAATGCCTCAAGATATGGGACAGGCCCTCTTAGGAGGATAAGTATAACTGGAGTTAGCCATGCATGTCTAGGGCGGAATATGTTGAATAAGATACGATAAAATACTAATCATGTAAAGTGGAAGATTATTGAGTTGGGTCCAGCCGATCCACCGGTAAGTAATAGTGGTTAGGTGTGTTCTACCCTATAAGTGACTGATCCACCGGCAAATAATAGTGGTGTGGACTTTGTCCCGCAAGTGACCGGCCCACCGACAATAATAGTGGGGTGACTCGAGCTCAATAAATACAAACTAGAGTTTGCTAAAGACACTTAAAAGATAATAATTACTTACAGTGGAACACCATGTGAGTAGGAACCAGCCAATCCACCGATTAGTAATAGTGGTTAGGTACATTCTACCCTATAAGTGACTGATCCACCGACGAATAATAGTGGTGTGGACTTTGTCCCGCAAGTGACCGGCCCACCGGCTAAAATAGTGGGGTGTTCCTGTACTTACATGGATTCGATAAAAAGTATGGTGTGCATCGACTTCCGATAAAAATATTAATTAAATAATTAATATGGAATAAGTATATACTTTATGTGTAGCCTGGATCATTTATACGTGGTAGAATTTCTTCATGACCTTATGTATTATATGTGTGGGTTTGAATATTATGTTTACACCTGTCGTTATGTACGTACATAGTAGTATAACATACGTTACATTGCAGACCTATTTTTAAGTGTGTATTTAAAGGGTTACTCAGTACCGTAGTACTAAAGGGTTCCATTCGTGGGGCCCCTGCTTATTCAATGGGTAGAATCCCCTTACAGGTTGTTTTCGGTGTTATTTAAGTGGGCCTCGGAAAAGAGCGTAAGGATCTATTCGGAACTGTTAGGGTTTTACTCTGTCTCCTTGAATTTCACAATTTTAATGTATACGTTGTTTTGTAACCACGACTTGGTAGATTATATTCTTATACAATGTTTACTTGTGCTACTCTGATTTAAATATGTTTGAATTTCTCGTAAATTATGTTTTACTCTTTTAGCCTTAGCATTTGGTACTAGAATGGTAGGAGTGAACCGGTCTAGTATTAAGTGTGGCGGTAATATCCCCAAAGTTCATGGTTTATTAATTTGCTTCCGCTAATTTTCTTTTAATTAACGAAATTTTTCAGAAGTGAATTTTGGGGGTGTTACATAGCTCACATTAATTTCCAATCTTCTCTATGGCTTGATCTAGATTGTTGTGGATGAGGAATAGATACATACACTACACATTCAAAAACTTTCAAATGAAAAATGCCATGCTCTCTACCAAAGATAAGTCGTAGAGGGGGATACCCATGATATATAGTTGGTCTAAATCGAATTAATTCTATTGCATGCAAAATTACATGCCCCCAGCCTAATGTGGGCAACTTCAACCTCATCAAAAAGGGGCAAGCTATCCTTTGCAACTACTTAATTAATCACTCTACTAATTCATTTTGAGTATAAGTGTGAGGCATTGGGTGCTCTAATGCAATCCCAATTAATAGATAATAGTTGTAAAATTTTGGGATATGGATTCCTCTAAATTATCAAAACTGACTTTCTTAATTGGATAGTCAAAAAAGGAGCCATTAATGTAATTATTTGGGCTAAAAGCCTTGCAAATGACACATTCCTTATGAACAATAAACTTATGTGAGACCATCGGGTCGATGTGTTAACCAACACTATAAAATATCTAAATGGTCAATATGGTAGTGTTATTAGCGTACATATTCCTCCTTGAATGCGTTTAAGGAACATGAGAGATTATGCATTTACTTTTTTCTCTGTTGACAGCCTTGTTATCAACTTGTCAAGGTAACACATTGTGCATATTAGATCATTGGTGTGGTCGTAGCCGGCACACAATTTAAATCATCTTATTGACAATTGTAGTACTAGTAAATAAAGGTATTATTCTATACCGGGGATTGAGATGACTCACTTCTATTTAACTAAGTCAAAAATAATACAAATAAAAACCCTAAATCACATAAAAATAAATAAATAAATAATAATAATACTAATGGGGGTTATAAAATTAGAAAATTATAAAAGTAATAAATAAAATAAAATATCAATAAAAATAATGAATAACCATAGATATGATAAATATGTTAGGAAATCAAAATCCATCACTAGATTAGGTTAAAATATAGTAATAATTTATAAGTCATCATTTAATCATGAGAAAGAGATCGACCAAGTTGTACATCAAAAGTAGGTTCAAACACCTTATATTACTTTCCTAAATTAATTAATATGACAAAGTGCCAATATTAATTCTATTAAATAATAGCAGTATAGATGCAACAAGCGTCTCCTATATTTAACTAGATTTAATGCATTAAGTATAATTGGAAGAATACCAATCTAAGTACCCAAACTAGTACACTAAGCATGACTAGATGTATTTTCCTTCTTTGACCCACATGTATCTAAACGTTTTACTCCTTTGGTTAGAATCACAAAACTATTAGGTGAATTATTATCTAACCTAGCTGTAATTTATACATATGAATTCTACCATATTTTTATGGCCACCTAGCAGGTAAATAATCCTACATAGTATCTAAGAAATAAAGAGAACTCATATCTCAAGATCAGGTGTAGGAAGCATTTCATCCCAATACGATATAAGATTGCAAAAAAGAGAGAATAGAATAGATAAATTATAAAATAGAGGGATAAGATTACAAAGAAAGAGATATCCAGATAACATAAAACTTTTACCAACTAGAGTTATTCATGGGAATACAATGAAAGAATTGAATCAACAGTTACCTACAGAATAACACATTCATATGCAAAACTAACCCTTCCACAACCTTTAGTTGCCTGAATTAACTCAAAATGACCATTTTACCCTTACTCCTCCTAAACACCACAAAACTTCTTATGAACATAACTTGTTCCACATTCAACCAAATCCTGTCATATTATATATCAAATTTTATGTAAAAAAAAGGATTATAATAGTATTTTTGTTTCCCCACAAAACTCATAATTTGACCCAAATGTCCTTAAGATTAAGAACCACCCAAGCTCATAAAAACTCTACATTCCCTAAACATTTCCAACATTTCCACTCGCAACATATTTTACAAATGATAATATTTAACCGTATTTTTAATCTATTCAACTATAACTTATTTGAATAAGAAATTGAACCAATATGCTTGGGATTTATACCAAAGCCTAAGGTTGACAATATCTATATATTTATAATTTCACATCATGAATTTTCCAAGTAATGTATTAATATAACTGAAATGAAACCTAACATTATTTTTTATAGCAACATGCTAACATGAAAGCTTATAATAATAACTCAAAAAATTCAAGGGCCCGAATATAAATATGTGTATCCTTACCAAAGTTTATACCAGTCTCTAAGAAATACTACTCCTAATCACCTACCTCCCACACTTTGACACCTAAAAATTCATAAGAATAAGAGGTTAGAACATACAAAGGTTAGCAAGGAAGGGTAAAGGAAAATAATGAAAAGGCAAAGACAAATGATGGAAGAGTTAGGTGTGGTTGAGCATGAATTAGATGTGTGAGGCTAAGGTATATCTTGGGGTTACTTGCATGATCTACTCATGCTACAAGATGTAAAAAACATGAGCTTTGAAAGTTACAAAGGGTTAGCTTTGTGAAGATGTAACATAACAAAGGGGTACTAATGTGAGGTATGGGTGAACCAAGGGTGGTGCAATGTTAGGTAATCATGCTGCAAGGGGGAATAACATGAGTTTCTCATGTTAGGAAGGAGGAGAAATATGAGTTGTATTAGATGAGATTAGTGGTGTAATGTAAGACTTCAATGATGGTGGTGATGGTGCAACGTGAGGTTGGTAGCATAAGGTGGTGGTTCACATGAGGAAAAGATGAAAATAATATTGCTTCAACATGACGAAAAATGAAAAAGTAGGCTGAAGAATAAGAGAATGATTTGAGATGGTTGGTTTGGGCATGGAGAATTTCAAAAAAAAAATGGAAGAGGAGGGAGCATGGTTTAGAGCTCTGGAACACTTGATACAAGAAAAAAAAAGGAAAAAAGGGGGAAGAAGTAGAGGGGTTTGGGAAATAGTGGTCAAATGTATGAAAATAAAAGAAGAGGAGGCGTGAGGGAGCTAAAGTAAGGCACGAAGAGGTAGCATGAAATCAAAAGGTTAAAGGTGAGGTTATGTGTTGGGCACTTTAATGAGGAGTGGGGAATCTAGTGAGAGGCTAGGCTTAGGAATAAACCAATCTAGAAAATAAATAACCAATTAGCATGGGGAGGGTTAAATAATGAAGAATAAGAGGGTTATGGTTTTGAAGGAGAAAAAGGGAAAGGATAATTTAGGTTCAAAATAAATAAATAACTAATCCAGGTTTTAGGATTATATTGGGTTTAAGAGGTTAAACACCTAAAAAGTAAGGTTAGCAAATTTTGGGGTATTACAAGTACCTCAAGTGTCTTGTATGATAGCTAAAATAAGACATACTCAATAGCATGCTAAGATATAAAAGGGGTCAACCAAATATTATTTGATTGATTAGTGATTGAGTAATTTAACAAAGAATGGGATTGATATCATACACTGTGCTTTGGTGACTTAATGGTAGAAGCCTTAGGGGAAAATTAGAGGGCTCTTTATTCCCCTATCCAAGTTTTAGGGAATAACCTTGAGTCATGTCTTCCATTCAACACACTCTTTATACACAACAACAACAACAACAATGGGGGTTGGTTAGCTAATACCCCATGGTAGGTGATGAAAACAATAGTAGTAATATACATCATGTTTAGAAACTATGTACCAATGTTAGAATCATGCCAACTTTCCAAAAGCATATGGGGGTCACTAACCACCTTATTTTTGTTTATAATATGGCCCTCTAACACAAATTTATTGAATCATTTGATGTAATCCTATAGCTATAGAGAAAATGCATGCTCTTTGCATATGTTCGAGATGATCTAACCCCTCCCTCCACTTGGGTACATCCCACTTAGTGTTCCTTTAAAAAAATAGTAGGGATTTTACCTCTTTACTAAAAGCTATGCCTTCTTAATAAACTTGTGCTCACCCTAGGTTTTAAATAGAGTGATAACTTGAAATAGTGGGATAACTCATAAAATTGAAAAAGTATCGAAACAACTTGATAGTGGGTCAAGGCTCCACATGTAGCAACCATAGAGAAAGAGAAACACCATCCTTCAAGCATCAGGTATGAATTACCTAATTCTAGGTTGACATGCAATGAACAACTCCCTAATAAGGGATGTAGGGGATCCCTAATTAAAAAAGAGGGTTGGATTAGTGTAACATCACTAAGAAAATGGTAGAGGGTGTGAAAATGCTTCAAATGTGTGTTGATGCTGCATCGTGGATACAAATTGGGTCAAACAAGATCAAAGGATGATAAGGACAAATAACCAGGAAAAATGAAGAGAGAATAAGGGAGATTTAAGATGATAAAGTATGAAATAAGTACCCCTTATATTCATACACTTGAAACTACCACTTAAAACCCTGTAACTCTTGAGATCTAAGGAACATGGATTTTGGGATAGGAATTAATGAAAATTTTCAATTAGGTTGGAATGTATTCTCATTTTTTAGAGAGAAAGTAATAGGCAAGAGTTAAGTCCTTCTATTCCAAACAAATCTAACACTTATAGAAGCGCAAAGAGATTTTTTCAGTTACAACTTAAATACCAAAAGAGCCAGACTAGGTTAGAACAAAACTAAACAATGAAATAACTTTCCTAGTTTATTCCTAACCAATATGAAACCCAATATTAATCTTTTTTATCTTTCCAAGATTGACAATCAACTCCCTCCCATGCCCTATAGTTTAACTTGGTTTTGATTACAAGTTAAATATCTATTTTCCTAGCTAAGACATCATTAACCTTACAAAGGTGAATTAGAATATATAAACTTTCACATGGTTTATCCATAAGTACAATAATTATGAAAATGGTGTCATAAAATGATGTAACTTTCCATGCTTAACTAGATCTACTATGCACTTATCCCTTTTGCATTTTCGTGCCCAAATGCTGCCAAAAAATATGGGGACAAGTTGAGTTGACATTGAAATGGCAATCTTTGTTAGGTGGTTGTTATTTTTTGCTTAAAAATTTATCCCCTCATAACTACAAGAGGAGCCATATATGAGCCATTATATGGATCGTAAAAAAGTGTTGGCTTAAGGTCTCCTTGTATAGCTTTTGTAACTTAGTTCATTAATTCACCCTAAATAATAAGAGTTTTGCGGCATTCAAATTTAGGAAATTTAATAACAAAATTAAGCTCTTGTGTTTAGGATTCTTATACATTAGTTGATGATATTACTCAGGGGAAATTAGCCTCAGGAACCTTACACAATGATGATTGCTTTGGCAAACCAACATGATCTTAGGATTGAGAAGACTCAACCATTATAAAAGAAATTGGAGTTAAGGAGCTTGTCACTGAGGAGTTCAATCAATAGATTGAGAAGTTTGATGATAAGATTGGGGAGTTCAAGAGGTTGAGAATGAATAACTTGTTCAATGAATGGGAAGAAAAGTTTGATGGAGAATAGGGAAATTGATTGTAACACCCCCATTTCTCACTTCCAAAAAATGTTGTTTAAAACCTTATAGAAGTGGAAATACAAGATAATCTCATGAAAAATGAGGTGGTACCGCTATATCTAACACAAGATAGGTGCATCATTGTCTGATATAAGATAGGTGCCTCACTGCCTACATCACATTAGACACAAGACTGATTATCCATCCAGATACAAGGAAAAATAGAGCGCATAAGAAAGCACTTAGAGATATGAAAATCAAGGTTTATAACCCAGGGGTATGTAAGCCTAAAATCCATACAAAATATATACTGGAAGAAAATGTTAACCAAAGGAAATATATTTCGATATAGGATGTCTTTGTCACCCAAATACCACATAAGAATGTCTTCAAAAATGCCTATTCTCATA
The DNA here is from genome assembly GCA_039764185.1 of Tamarix austromongolica. Classification (NCBI taxonomy): domain Eukaryota; kingdom Viridiplantae; phylum Streptophyta; class Magnoliopsida; order Caryophyllales; family Tamaricaceae; genus Tamarix; species Tamarix austromongolica. The sequence goes on along the minus strand of CM077816.1, from coordinate 71,718,966 downwards.
TCACTAAGCTACAAAAGAGGATGCACCACTCACTAGTTGTCCTCGGAAACCTACACAAGATCTCTTACTCATGGGATTGAACAGGGGATTGCAAAAAAAAAACCATCAGTATGTATACATACTAAGTAAACCATTATCCTAATATCATTTAGGAAATAGTACAAGCAATTCCACACAACAAGATCATGATATCAAAATTTATATACAACACTATTATCATGTCATTAATACACTATCACATGAGGGCATACTAGAAGTGGACATTTAGATGTATGCATATGACTCCTAATAAATGGATTCTTATATTAGAAGGATCATGGTTACATTTAAATACATATTTTATGGAATATTACAAAGACATGCCTGGATGAGAAGATTATATGACAATGCAACTATAACACCTCAAAATCTACAACTAAAAAAATTCATTTTAAGCAGAAGCATCGTATCAAATAACTAGATATTACCGCAAAAGCATAGTATCAATGAGATTAAGTTTAGAAAAATTTTGGGGTATTACAACAACACTTGAGGAAAATATGTGGTAGCCCATGTTACATGTAGGTATATATATGTATATCATGACGGGTTATGCCACATTATTCATCCAATAGACCTCTTTAATGATATGGCATTCAAGGAAGGAAAATGTAGATTACATGATATACTTATCAGCTATAGGTTACCATATTTGGTTTAAGAGATAAGATCATTCATTTATACCGATTTACCGAGAAATGAATAGGATTATGAAATAATTCACAACTTAGGTAAGGTATGATCTCTTAATACTTTATGTGGACATACCCAAATATTATGTCAATGAAATAACCATATCTTTTTTAGCATAAGATAATACAAGACCTTTTAATATATCTCTAGGTTTCATTCTACTCATCATATTTTATTAGGCGAACATAAAATTCCTTTACCCCAAGTTATTGAGCAATTAGTGGAATTATTCCCCATGGTCTCTCAATACACATGAAAGTTAAACTCAATAGTATGGACATCAAGTCCTGAACAAAGCCAAATAAACTTGTGGATATAAGTCTGGATGAAGCCTAAGTAACCCTATGGACATAAGTCCGCTCAAAGAAAAAATAACCTAGTGGACATAAGTCAAGTTCATGCCAAATTAGCTCTCTTATGTTGATGAGCCATTTAGTAACTATACCCCTTAGTCCATCATCAATGTCTAGAGTATAAAAGGCATTAGGAACAACTAGGATCTTGGGATCAACAAGGATCCTGTCCGAAGGCAGACTAACCCCGGTGGCTAATTGAGGATTAAATAATCCAGACTTATAATGATGCCCGTTCCACTTTAAGTGAGTTATATCTTATTAGATTAAGATGTCATATCATACCAAGGTCCAAAAACAATATTATACCAATTATTATTCCATATAAATCCAAAAGCAACCATATAAGGTTCTCTCATTATCTAATTTTTATTATTATTAAGGGTATGTTAAAGTGATCATCTTATTACTTGATCAATTATACCAAAAGGCGAAATTATACAACGTTAATATCATCCATAAATGTCCAAACAAACATTCAACTTCCATTTATTTATCTTTGTTCACAATTCAAGTCTAGGTTAAATATTAGGGCTAATGTCAAAGCCCTAGTTCATTACCTAACCATAGTTATACCATTAATTAAAGAATATTATAGGTTGATCCCTAAGGCCAAAGATACTGGTTCAATTAAAGGGACACTAAATTCCAACCCTAAATCATGCTATTTTTCCATTTATTTAAATATCCAAGTGAATTTCACCATTTATAGATAACAAAGTGAGGTCAATATGAGGTCAAATTAAGGTCATCACATTGTCCATGTTATTTTCTTCTATACAAGCTAAGTCATACAAACTTACAAGGGTATACATTTCAAGTCTAATATATAAGTTATTAAACGTCTATTAGTCATCATTATGCCTCATTAAATAGGTATCATCCATAGGAAAAATCCATTTTTATCCATCTAATCATCTCAACATTTCGTGGTCAAGAGAAAGGCCAAAAAGCTAGGTTAAGGGTAACCTAGGATTGATCTTTTTACTAACTTTAATCCATAACTAAAACTCAATTAATCTAGGTAAAATTATTGATATTATCATATTAGGTCATCATTCATTTATAATAAAACTCAAAGTATCACATTTGGAAAGAAATAGGCAAGAAACATCGTTTGGTTGAGACTAGTCAATAGGTTTCTAGAGAACATGCGATTAGTTGTGTTCACCAATCGGTTGGTCATATGAACCTATTGATTGGTTTGTGCACTGTCAAACCCTCATAGTGGTGGTGGACCAACTAACTGTTCAACCAAACATATCAATTGTTCTAGGAACTAATCGATCGGGTTGATGAAACCTATTGATGACTCTAAGGAGAGGTTAAGAATACTGGGGTCACATACCAACCAATTAAATGGTTGACTCAACCATTCAACTATTATAGGAAACAATCAATTGGTTTTAGTAAAACCTATCAATTGTCTGACCCTACCAATCAACTGTTCCAAGAACCAGTCGATTGGTTAGGGCAAAAACAACCCTATCCAAGCACATTACACATGATCATATTCTACCAACTTTACTCGATCAAATCAAACATCAATCATGGCTCAATCACAATTATTAACAAGCAATTATCATAGATTAGCATGCGAAACACCAAAAATCGTGCTAAGAATCTCAATGGCACTATAAAAATCCTACTTACACCTTATGAACATAATAAGAGTTAGGAAATAATTAATTATATTCTTTTCATGATAGGCCATCATGTAAAAATCTATATACCATTTTATGCATACTAATGTTTCTTGAGATTCTCAAAATATCAAAGACAATTATAAATTTCAAATCATACACTTAAGGTGTATGCAAACAAGACTTCATGTTAGACATCCTACTAATTCATTCATTTATGCAACATTTACATACTTAACATATTTCTATTTTTAAGACTCATGCTTTTATAGAAACATAAAACATTAATTTCACTTACTCATACCATTTTTCACAAAATAGGGAAGACAATAGTTTACCTTATAAGAAGTCAGCAAACCCATTAAAAAAAGCAAAAAGTCTTTAGAAATTCAAACCATTTCCAACACTTGAACACCTTAAAAGAAATGAGATTAGAATTGAGTAAACCTTAAAAATTATGCGAGGAAAATTGAATAAAAAAACTAGAGGATAAGGAGAGGATATAAGAGAGAAACCACTTTTTCAAGAAGAAAATAAAGAGCCTAGAAGATAGCAACTAATCCCTCACTCTTTTTCTAAATCTAAACCCATCTTTCTTAAGATTAAAATAATAAAGAGTTAGAGGAAGGATTATAAGAGGAAATAAAGATCAAGAATGAATGCCAAAGGAAGAAAATGTGGGTGGAAAAAGTATGAAGAATAGTAGGGAGGTTCGAAGATTAGGGAAGAAAGGAGAAAATTGAAGGCTTTTGTGTGAATTGCTTAGGATTTCTGTTAGAAAAGAAGGGTAATGGGGTTTATAAATCACGACACCAAACCCTAGCCCTAATTTATGCTTCAAGGTGAAAATTTTTTGGAGGTCATGAAAGTTTCTCACTCAGGAATTTGCCACTTAGAAATCTCTAAAAAGAGAGAGAAAATGAAGTGGAAGAAGACACTAGAGTTAAAGTCATGAAAGTAACTTTTGAGAATTTACCCCCTCCCAAAAAATACATTGAAAATCTATAAAATAGTTTAGGCGTGCTCAAATTCTTTGTAAAAAACATAAACAAACCACTCATAACATAATCATGAAGCTAAAAAAAAATTAGAGAAAGATTCGTAGTGAAAATCAAGCTCAAAGAACAACATGTACAATCAAACCAATTGACTAGTTCCCTAAACTAGTTGATCAGTTCATTGGGTTTCAAAACTATAATGTAAAAAGAAAACCAGTCCATCATCCCCCCAACCAATTAACTGGTTTTTTGAGAAAACCATTTAACTCCTAAAATCCAAACCAAGCCCAACCAAAACAATACCAAACTTTAAGTATACCGCTAAACCATGATAAAGCATACTTATATCTTAATTGAATGAATAGATTAACACATAATTAAAACCCTAAAAAGGTGGAGTATTACAATGATTCAAGCTAAGATATGAAAAATATACCAAATTTTAAGACCAAGTTGGCGATTTACTAGGTCTTTCAAGAGTAGTGGCATTTGGCACAGCAACAACATGAACTCCAAAACCTCAATGGTTGTCAAAAATCTTGGATATACTTACTCCACCACTTGTACCATCACTAGGAGGGGGTTTAAAAATAATCGTATATGATGAAATTAGGGGTGTGGCCGAAAACATAGCAAAAATAGGATAATATGAAGGGGAGGATCTCAACAAAATAAGAGCAAGGATTTTCACTTTTTAATGTAATTTTAATTTTTTTTGGATAATTTGAGTAAAAATGAAGAAAGACGAAGGAAAAAAAAAGTGAGAGGTATAAATAGTGGAAGAATGGAGGTGAAACTATTTTGGAACAACTGCTGAAGAATTTGAAGTCTTTAAGATCATGCATTATCATAAGGATATTATAAGATATAAATTTGGGCATAATCTTGACATTTCAATAATATTTTATCATCCCTAACAACCTTTTTTGAGAAGACATAGAGAAAATTTAGGAAAACCTTTTATACAAAATGATGGTTGTGGGGATGATAGGGTGATGTAAGGTCATCTTCACCTTGCTCATCATTGATGTATAGTTCAAGCATGAATTTCCCCATGCTAGAAAAATTCACCACCCTTGGTTGGGAAGACACAACTACTAAAAAAAAGGCATATTGGAGCCATGAAAGCTACATAATTTTCCAACTCTATAGTGGATCTCACAGGCTCTTAGGCTCAAAAATTGCAACATCATTTGGAAACCTAAATAATTTAGCTCTTTTTCTTATTTTGACTCCTTGGGAATGCGTGCAAGATGGTGGTAGAGGTTTAGGTGTCATTTGGCAGTTGAATGATGGGTTTTTGAAGTCCTTTTTGGAAGGCCAAACAATACACAACAATCCTTAGCCCTTACCTTGAAAAATGGGTGGACAATGGAAGAATATAGTAATTTTTAGTTTTTTTCACTTTTTTCATTTTTATATAACTTTTCGTGTAGCAATTGAAAAGTGATGTAAACCAGCATTGTAGCCCCCCCCCCAAAGTTAGATAGAAAATATTGGGAAGAAATTTTTGTGGTATTTTTGAAAATCAACCCATATGTTATGATGGGAGTTGATTGCACTTAGTTAGATTTAAGGAAGATAGTAAGTTCTGTTACATTACTATTTAGCTAGAATCTAAATAAAATCAACCATGAAAGGGTAGTTAGGTGCAATACCCTAAAATTTTATCTATTTTTGACCTAAACTAATTAATAGTTCAACCTAATATAAATTTTAATTTCTATGTCATTGAATTTATTTAATCAAACCCTAACCCTAGATAATTGATGGATAAAATTTTAGATTAATTTTCTAAAATTTAAACCTAAAACTAATCTTAATCCTAAACCCAATAATTATTTTTCTTGCCTTTTCCTTTTCTTTCCCTTCCCCCTTTTTATTTCCTTTCTTCTTATTCTTATTCTTTTTCCTTTCCTCTAACCTACGCCCTTGGTCAACAAATTTGTTTCCTTTTCCCTTTTGGCCAAATAAGCTCTTACACGTATAACTATCCCGTCATCATTCCCTTAATTTTCTCAACCATGCACCCCTACAACTTCCTACCTTTTGCCAATTACCCCTACACCACACCAACTCCCTTACACCCTGCACAACCCTTTTCCACCACCCTAATCACCTCAGCCTCTACAACTCCCTCATTTGCCAGTGCATACCTAACTTGACCCCTTCCTCGCCACCTTATTCCTCTCCCCTCACCATCCCATGAATGTATATACATACACACATAAACTCCCCTCATATACCTTTCCTCCTATCCTCTTTTATTTCTTTTTCTCTCACCAAGAATCGTCACCCGATTCTATCCTCCATCCTCCTCCAATGCTTTATTTCATCACTGCCCATCTCTGCCCAACATCACCACTCGACCTACCTTCTTCCTCATACTTACCATGTCGTCGCCATCGCACCCCTTCCCTGCCTTATCCCTTCTCCTCTTTCTTTCCCTTTCTCTCATCGATAAACCACCCCAACCACCATCCCCCTCTCTACTTCATCATCGCCCATCGTTACCCAACACCACCACCACTACCGAGCCCTTTTTCCTCCTTCTTCCCTCCTCCTCATACCTTTAACCTACCATCAACCATCAACCAGCCACCAACCTTCCCCTTCCTTTTCTTTATTTTCTTTTCTCTCCCTACCTAAGTCATAGCCACTCCACTCCTCTATCGATGGCTGCCAAGCAACACCAATCACCCTTAACCACCAACCACCACCTTAATAGCAACCAACAACCACCCTTAATCACTAACCATCACCGCCACCTTAATTACCAATTGTCACAACCACCTTAACCTCCAACCTTCAGCACCCTCTAACCACTAGTCCCAACACCACACTACCACCACCTTTGTTGTCATCCACCATGAACAACCATCATGTCCACCACCACACCATCACCGTGCACCACCCTTGTATGAGTCTCCCACTTTTTTGGTTATCTCTATTCTTCCTCCTTCTCACTGTCCTTAGCTTTCCTTAGTTAATTTTCTTAAGTCTAATTTTTATTGTATTTTTGGCTTCTAGGTGATATTCGGGTAGTATTGGAGGAGGGTTTGTAAGTCTAACATACTTAGAGACTGAAGATGCTTTGATAAGATACATCTAATTGCTATGTATTTTATATGAAATACATGTATCTTTATGTGATAGCATGTTTAGAATTTTTATATTGATAATGTTGTTATGATGATGATGTATATGTTGTACCATATGATGAAAAAATAAGAAAAATTTAAAAGCATACGTTTTATGCATATCGTGGGTTGACATGAATATGGGTATGTGAAATCTATATATAATTATAGTTATGTATTTTATGATGATATTATATATTGGAGGTTAAAAAATCATTCATATTTGGACTCATAAGGTTATTGTAAAAATATGGGTATTTTAGTTGTCTTAGGAGCATTTTGGTCAATATTAGTTAAAAATAGAATATTGGGTATTTCAATATGATAATTGGATCAAAATAGGTTAGGTATATTATGTGTAATTTTTGGAGCGAATATAAATGGTTTAAATCCAATAAATAAGAAAAGTGGCTTTAAGAGGGAATAGTATCCCTAGGGTCGGTTATATTATCATATGTGTGAAATGTTAGAGTTTAACCTTAATTTCTGAATATATTTTTAATTTTAGCCTTTTAGGAATTTATATTAATTTTTTTTATATAATTCTCATGGGGAGAGTTATGACTTATTGTGAAATTAGAGTTTTGTGGGAACATGTAAATAGTAACACTAAGGATAAGCTATTATCACATGTATAAGGCGTTTGAGTTAGAAATTGATTTTTTTTATTACATTGTTAATAATAATATTTTAATTATGGGTATTGAATTTGGTGAGTAAATTAGTACCATGGGAGGAGTTATGGTTAATTTATGAAAATTATGGTTTCCTAAGAGGGTTGTGGCCTTTTTCTTAGGAAAAGTATCAATATATATTCATGTGGTCATATTTTATGTGTTTCAAATGTTTATTTTAAGATATATTATGTGCTTTTCATGTATAAATATGTGCATGTATGAGGATCTTGAAACATCATGAATAAAATATTAATTACTTAAAGATAAAGATTACGTGAGCTGGGGGCAAGGTGTTGTATGCCCTTTCCACCAAACAATAATAGTGACTAGGGTATATATATATATATATTTAGAGGTGATCTATATTTTTTGATCAATTTAAGAATATTGGGGTTCCCAAGATTAATGAAACTTAGAATATCATCTTAAGATGAGTAATAATGAATAAGATATCAATCACTTAAAGTGAAAGATTACATAAGCCATGATTGATGTATTGTGTCCATTCCACCAGATAATAATATTGGTTTAGGTGTGCTTTGACCTGAGAGATGTTTTAGGACATTCTATAGTTTAAGAATAGGGTTCAAGAGTGTGTTTCCCTGAGAGATGTTATGTCCATTCCACAAGACAATAATAATGGCTCAAGAGTGATTTGTCATAAAAAGTGCTTCAGACCGTTCCACCGATTTAAGAATAGCAGGGAACCTGAAATTAATGTAAATATGAATATGGATTGTGATTTTATTTAATGATGGGATTTTAAAAATTATTAGTATATGATTTATGTTTTCTATGTAACCTAGATATGACTGTATTGTTACCTTACTCAACACATAGTATATTGATCATCCTTTTCGTGGAAGTTTCTCATTCACACGAGCAAAGGGCCTAGTTGGATTTTGTGTGGGTCATTAAGGACCCATTGGATGACTTTGCTACTTATGACACCTTACTTGGAGAGGAGTGATCATATTTTATGTTTGGGGTTTGGGATCGTAGAGTCATGTTATTTGGTCCATAGTTTTGACTTGAATACTTCTTGGGACTCTTTGTCTAGGGTATTCCTTTATGTATTTTGATTATTATATTCAGAGTTAACCTCCAAGATCTTATCTGTGTTTATAAATTTATCTTATTCTTTTATTTTATCATGTTTCCAATATTTAACTATTTTACCTTATATTTGATGTGAGGATGACATGGTAAATCAGACTTATGTCGAGTACAATGATAACACCCAATTGAGTTTTACAATTCTACTTAAATGAATTTTTTTAATTGTAAATTTTGGGGTGTTGCATTAGGTCTTTTGTAAACTCTCAAGGATCAACACTTTCCTTATAAGTGTTAGAGACCATTTAATGAAATCAACTACCTTTCTATTGGTTGGTTGCCCTAAGATCAAGGTTTAGTTGATATTTATAAATCTCCTAACCTCCTACAAGTTATCTTGAGCCTTTTTTGGGGTTAGAAGTGCACAAGAGCAAGGAAGTGCCTTCCCTTGTGTCCTTTTTTCTTCATCCATAATTGAATTCTCCACACACCTTCTCCTTCCACTGACTTTTTCTAAATCACCATAGGTGAGCATATTCCACTCACCTCCAACCTCTCTACTATTTTGGATCTCATATGCATCATACAGAATACATTGACTTCATTTCCTAGAAGGGAGCGACTAACCAACATGTTTCAAACAGGGCTTTCCCACCAAGTCACGTTTTTAAATTCCCCCACTACTATTCAAATTTTGAAATATTAGTGGTAAATAGTCATCAAATATTGTTACTAAAAAACTTCCCCGTCAGAAATATCGCTCCTTGCATGGCACCTATGCTAATGCACTTTGTGCCTTGGCCCATTCACTCTAACTCAATTTTGACTCACTTGGCATAGAGATTGACCACCAACTCCACCCCTCCCAACACATATTGTATTGTTTTATTTTTATGTTTGTGGTCCACTCCTATTTAGATTATTCCTAAATGTACGCCTTTGCCACCTCCCTTTTTACTATTACAACCTTTGTTGCATCATTTTTGTAAAATTACTGTAATATTCCAAATTGAGTAGAATATTATAAGGATTGATCTGACTACTTATATCAACATGGTATACCATCCTTTTGGTGATTCTGTCTTAAGAACTCCACAATTAAATGTGCTAACCGTGGGATAATTTTTAGGATCGGTGACCCTCCTGGGAAGTTTCAAAAAATCTTTTACAAATTTCTTGAGAAGTTCGTGAGTGAGGACAAAACATGTTAATATAACTTGTATTTATTTGTAAGGCCAACCAATCAATCTGAAAGCACTCCATGGTAGCCGCCACATAGTCAAATCAACTTGGGGTGTTATAAATAGTATCAAAGCGAAACCATGACCGCAGCTAAACTTGGATAAGCTAGTGGGTCACCTACCAGGACGATTATTTGGATAAACTGTATTGAAATAGTTAGTCGTTGAGACGCAATGAGGACATTGCGTTCTTTTAGTGGGGTTGAATGTAATATCCCAAATTGAGTGAAGTATTATAAGAATTGATCTGACTACTTATATCAATATGGTATAACATCCTTTTGGTAATTCCGCCCTATGAACTCCATAGTTAAGCATGCTAGTCGTAAAGTAGTTTTTAGGATGCGTGGACCTCCTAGGAAGTTTTGGAAAAATTTTTAAATTTTTTTGCGAAGTACGTGAGTAAGGACAAAGTGCACTGAAAGAATTCGTGTTGATTTTTGGAGCCAATCGATCAATCCAAAAGCTCTCTAAAGTAATCCCCGCATGATTGTATCAACTTGTGGTATTATAATTACCCTCTCCCATTAATTATATACTCGATTCTATTATATATTATGGGGAGTTAAAGAGATAAATACTTTATCCCCTATTAGTTACCTTAAATGACTCACCATACCTACTAACACATTAGTCTAACACTCTGCCCTAGATTTTGGTTAATGTAATGACATAGTGGGTTAGATATCCATGATTTTTAGTATGTTGACTCACCACTCTACTACTCTACCAAATGGTCGTCGTAGTGGGTTAGGTTTCAATTGAAATGATGATATATGTATTCCTTATATCAAAAACTCTACCCTAGAAGATGGTTGATGTAACAAATCAAGTTTTGAAGGGAGTGATAATATAAGTATTTCCTAAACCAAACTATTCATTACAAGGAAATGAACCCAAAGGCAAATGTTAGCCCAAAAGGAGCCTAATACTTGTTTCCCATACCTTAGGGGAACATCAGCCTTTCCAACACCCAAGACTAACCTCGAGCTATCAACCATGACAACTCACACAAGAGGAATGATTACCTAGTTATTGCGGCTCCAATAGTATACTCTAGGTCATCCACATGGGATTCTTCTCCTTCCTCTATCCCCGTATGACCTCCTCTATAAACAAGGGCCTTGTTAGCCATTTATGACATTTTAAAATCAATATGCATATTTTTATTTTGCTCTCATCATTCTCTACTTTCTCTCTCTAATCTTCGCCCCCTAAACACCTCGATTAACACTTTTTGCACAACAATAATGTTACAAATTAATGTGAGAATCTTGTGAAAAATTTGCATTATGGAGTCGTATGTGGCATGCTTCTTACATATAGTGATGTTTTTATAAATTTATTGAAATTTTTAAACAATGGTAAAAACACACGTGCTTTTGAATTCATACACATCTTCTAAAATATATGCACACATCCTCTTGTAAATCTCATGAACTTTATTTTAAATGATGATTGTAGCATACACATATTGTCCAACAAAATACACATCTTTCAAAATATAAATAAACATATTTCAAGATATAATATACACATTTGAAGATATAATTAGTTTAATATACAGCTTCTAGGATATAAATATTTATCTTTTAGGATTTGAATATACATTTTTTGCTATATAAATATACATATTTCGAATATAAATATACAATTTCTAATATATATTTCATGATATAAATATACATCTTCTGATACTATTATACACATCTTGTACTACAATAGTACACATTTTTAGAATAAAATACAAAGCTTTTTATATATGCAAATATATGGGTGGACATGTTTGATAACAAACACACATCTAATATAACAAAAATATACATCTTATAAATAACGATGCACATTTTCTATGATATAAATACATATTCGCTAGAACAAACTACATATCCTACACATTTTACAAGATAAACTTACACATATTTCATTATAGCCTCATTAACAAATGCAAATGTTGTGATTAGATCTCCAACATTGTAACCCCAAATAATAGTTGATTTCTATTATAGAGATTTATTTCCTTGGAAGATAGCCTAACAAGGGGTGAATCAGGTTGAGAAAAATGAGGTATAATCCATACTCATTCAAAATTGTTGCAACCGAGTAGCTATTCAACTCTTCTTGGATGTCAACTACCTTGCAAGCACCGCTATACCATGAAAATAGTAATCTTCTTGTACAGTGTTGTTTAGGGCTAAAAGAAAATGTACCCTTTGTACCAAATACAAACTCAAACAACAGAAGTGTTTCTATCTTTGTGTATTAAACAAAGAAGCATGAATTGAAAGCTTATTATGCAATAAATTGCAAAGATCGTAGTGGTAGTGAATTTGCAGCTACTTCTAGGATGAAGATAATGAAGTTGAGAAATGATAGAGAATAATGGAGATGGAGAGAGGAGACAAAAGGAGACATGAGATGAAGGCTAAACTTGGTTATTATTTTTATTTTAGATAAAATGGATAACATACAAAATAGGGATGATGCATGAATTTGGTTCTTGTGTAATAAAAAATGAAGGTAGTACTTTTCAAAGCCTTAACATATTTTTAACAAAGTAAAATTATTAATTGATCATTAGGATAAATAGTAATAATATATGTTATTTCAGTATTGTACCTGATACTTGTTGATTGATCACCATACAATTTTTTTTATGGTCAATTTTATGGATCTATAGTTCTATAATATTATGACAAGATTTTTTTTAGAATATGAGGATTAATTTGAACATAAAAATGCAATTTATAAAAGCCAATTTAATTGTGTACAAAATGATCAAAGTGAGTATTATTAGTAATTGAAAAATGTTTTATCTACAATCAAATATTTATAATTTTTTTACCACTCTTTTATTATAACTTATAAGTGAGTATCATATATAAGATCTATATTAGATAGTTTTATATAAATTATAAAAGTATTGACTATAGATTTAGTATTTTAATTTATTATGTATATAGCATTTTGTCGGTCCATATTCTTAGTAAAACTTTCCGACCCGACGCAAAAATTTGTCCTATTTACATGGACTCGATAACTGAGATATCTTGCTTACTCGGTGAATCCTTTCATCCTATCCGCGATTCTTCAACCGCACCCATCTAGCCATCTTGGAACCGTCCGTTCATTTCCTGCCCGAGTCAATCTTCTGCTCCAAGCTATTCGTAGGAATTCCTACTGCCTCATTGTTTATAGTTTCATTCCCTGAACTTGATAAATACATCAATTTAACTGATCTGGGGTTCTCCATGGTTCCTGACGTCCATTAATCTTCGTGGATGTTTCGTCTTAGCTGCTTGGCATTCGTATGAAGAAGATATGGCTTCCTCTTATGTTGTTCCTCATCATGGTTTCATGATCGCTCCGCTTAGATATAGATTTGATACAGTGAGCGCCAAAAATTTTGCTAGACATTCTAGTGTGTATTCTATTTTGATACCTAGGTGTAGCTCTTCTTCCTTTTCTTCATCCCCCCAGCACCCATTTAGTAGTTGTACTTTGGGGTATAAGGTTGTTTCTTGCGGTGGGATTAGCTCATTGCCCGTTAATAATACAAGAATTCAAAATACCCGTTTGCGGAAAAAAGATTACATTGATGTGAGAAGAAGATTTTCATTAAGATTGCGGCCTAGATTGAGATTGGTAGCTAGAGGATTGATGAGAGTATCGATTCAGGCTATTCTAAACGATTTTGGAGTCTTTGTGAGGAAGAATATCAAGAAAATGACCCTTGCCACTTCCATATCGGTTGCATTGGGAATTTGCTACGTGCTATTGAAAGTAACAGCTGTTACTTCACCCAAAATTGTTCCCTACTCCGACTTGGTAATGAAACTACAGACTGGGTCGGTAACCAAGGTTTTATTTGAAGAAGGAACAAGACGTATATACTTTAACACCAAGGAACATATTGTTGAAAGCCTTCCGATGGTGGAAGAAAAAGTGTCTTCTGAGGATGTTCCAAGTAATAGTATGGCTGATGAAACTACTACCACTAGTGCTTTGGACGCCTCTAAAGTTGACATGAAAAGGCGAGTTTCCAAGCCTAAGTGGCAGTTCTCTACAAGAAAGGTGGATAATGATGAAAGCTTCCTGCTTAGTTTGATGAGACAATATGGGACTACTTATAGCTCAGCTCCACAATCAGCTCTGGCATCCATAAGAAGTATATTGATTACTGTATTGACTCTTTGGATCCCGTTGACTCCTTTGATGTGGCTTCTTTATCGGCAACTCTACGCCTCTAATGGCCTTGCAAAAAGACGGAAGCCTAGAAATGAGGCAGTTGGCTTTGACGATGTAGAAGGTGTTGATGCTGCCAAAGTTGAGCTCATGGAGGTATAACTACCTACTGAAGCTTTATAAAAATTCTGCATTAGATGGATTTGGTTTTGTCAAAATACCTCATGCCTTGTGTTGTCTGTCTTTAATGGGAGTTTGGTTTGCATTTTGTATTTCCAGCTTGGTGCAGGCAGACTTACGCAATCTGTTGTATGTCTATATGCTTATTTATTTACAAGAAAGCCTCTGCAGCCAATATGATATGAAATATGATTGCAGCTAAGTGCATAAATATCTTTTGGACGATTGGAAATGAACTGATGAAACTTACTGTGTGAAATTAGAGATTGTGTATGTCATTGTGATTCATTTGATACTGCAAACTAGAAAATGTAATAATTAGTCTTGGTTAGTCGAGAGGAAGTTCAAGTCTGCAGCTCCAGCTGTATTAGGTTAAAGCATGTCAAAAAGCCTTTCCAAAAATGAAACCTCTTTGCTACAACATGGAATTTTTCATTTCATTTGTCACCGATATCCTGTGTGTTTGGTTTGGGGTATGAGTGTCTTGGTCCTGTGGCATTCATGTTATGAGTGATAAGTCAAATGTCCTGTAAGAAAGAAAGAAAAAAAAACAAAGAAAAAAGAGACAGGTGAAGGTGTCCCACAACAGATATTTAAATTATTTTTAATGTTGCCTTTGTTGCTTCCAAACGTGAAAGAGATTGATCTATCTTATGTCTTTCTTCTAATCATATTGTCCTCAGGTGGTGTGCTATATTGATGAAGAACTTGTGTGAATTTTGTGCTTCGGAATGTTTTTCTTTTGAGAAGCCAACAAAGTTTATTTCTTCCTGGCAAAAATTTGAACCTATTACATGATAAAAATGATTAAGGTATAGATATAAGAGTGTATGAATGCCAAAATTTATTCTTTGAACTCCAAGAAACATGCTGAAGTACATGAGAAATATTAGTATTAAGTTATTAGGACAATGATGGTATGAAAGAAATGTACTGCCCCCATACACTGTGACTGCATGGTACTTATGTCATAGACTATGTTGCGAGCACATATCTGCTGGGTTTTTGTACTTCCAGCTGGATTGTGCTTGTTTCTATTGATGGATTGCAGTGCTAGTCAATGACATAGAGGCAATTATGCCTTTTACGTAGATATTTGGCTCTAATGGGTGAGGACTCTTTTCACATACTTGCCTTGGTATAACAGCTTTAGAATGGTTATATATTTTTGTGGGGATTAAGAACTTTATGAGGCATCATGGAACATGAGAAATTTATTTGCAATCTTTGGTGCATGACTTATTGAATGAGTTCTGAACTGATGAAGATTGTATTAGCTAAGATGATGCATGAGATTGGCTCCCTAGTGTGTGGATGCATATGTCTTTGGGCCAATTTTTCAGCTAGAAGTGTCATTCATCCGGCTTGGCTTTTCTGACTCTCATGGGGTCTTCTAGGCTCTGTTTGCATCACACGTCCCTTTGCTATCTGGATCTAGGACCCCTAATTTAGATATAAACAATACCATTTTTGTTTGGGGGGGGGATGTTCCAGGCAAAACTGAAGGGTCTAAACTAATTTGCAATATTGGGATGTTCCC
This sequence comes from Tamarix austromongolica, assembly GCA_039764185.1. Classification (NCBI taxonomy): domain Eukaryota; kingdom Viridiplantae; phylum Streptophyta; class Magnoliopsida; order Caryophyllales; family Tamaricaceae; genus Tamarix; species Tamarix austromongolica. The sequence goes on along the minus strand of CM077816.1, from coordinate 71,703,221 downwards.
CTCAAGCTGTGCTCTCTAGGGATTGTCTGTCTGATCAATCAATGACAATTTTCGCTGATAGAGCTGTTGAGGCCCTTTGAAGGTAGCGATATGTTCTCCAAGATGGTAGCTTATGCATTTGATCTATGCAAAAGTAAGGTGATTGATGGGAATCAGCTGTTGAAGACATATTTTAGGAAGAAATTCAAAAATAGGAATTAAAATTTTCTAAGTTTTATCGTTTAGTTGGCTATCTTATTATCTAGTCAATTAGCTACTATTTATAAATTACCATTCACGTTATCTTATTAAGATTTTTAGTCAATTAAGATTTCTAAGTATTATCTTTTAGTTAGTGTCTAGTAGAGTTGTATCTTATCTCTGGTTATTATTGTATCTTCTTCTTTATTATTAGAAATCCTGTATAAGGAAGATTAGTCCCATATGTCAAATTGGATCTGCCAAAGAATTGAATGAGAATCGGTAATAATGTTTCTACCCTATACTACTACTTATCCATAACTCTTCCCTTCTCCCTTCTACAATCCTCTTAATCTCTACTCTGCTAATCTCTATCACCTTGGTATTAGAGCCTTAATTCATTCCTCACAACGTATGCTGCTATTAATCTCATACAAATTCAGCCCCAATTCGTTCCTCAAACCGTAGCTGCCAGAGATTCCCTAGTTCAAGCCTCAAATTCGTCTAATTAACCACAAATTGAGTCAAATCGCAACCTTTCAACATCTAACCCCTCTAATTCAAGTCTAATTAGCCTCGATTAAACCTCAATCAATGTCTAATTGAACCAAATTTAAAGAGATCAAAACCCTAATTTTCTCCCAATTAAGTGAAGTAAACAACATACTTGCTGAAAGTGGATGCTAGGAAGTAGCATGCCTGCCAAAGCCATTGACCACCATAGTCTCCGTTAGTCGCCACCGTTTGTAGGCTGCCCTCATCTTTTGGTGCAACAATGCCTAGTGTGGCTTGGTTTTTGTCAAAGTCTCCATGCACTAAAGTGTTTATTTTAGTTGTTTTGTTTACAAGGTTACAAAAGAAAAGAGAAAAGAAAAAAGGGAAATAATGCAAAAGGTGGAGAGTTACTATTTACTTCATGTCGTTCCAATTTGGATTACCATGTTCAATTTATTTCGATATTGGTTTCTTTCTCTATATTGACTCTAGGACTTGAGACTATGTTTGGCTAGTTAGTTGATTTGTTTGGAGTTGATATTGATTTATGATTTTTTTATTATATATATATATATTACATATTTATATAGCTTTAAGGGAGAATTGGATAATTGCATATTTATTTTCGTTTCTTTGGTTTGTTGCATGTATGTGTAGTACTAGTGTGTTGTTTGTTTTTTCTGTGTGATTTAGTTGACATCAGCAAAACACACACACAAATATATTTTATTTTATGCCCTGCACTAGACAATGGTAGTAGACTAAAGGATAGATGATGTGAACAAAACATTGAATGATTTTCAAGGGGCCATAAATGGAATGATTGATAAATTTAAATCTGACATGCATGCTATGAAAGAGGAATATTATAGAGACATTAGGGAAAATCAACAACATATTGTAGTAGTCGAAAACCAAGTTAAAGGCCTTCAAGTGTATGTCCTAGAAGTACAAAATTCCTTAGGTGTTGTTCATGGCTCTGTTACTAAACTAGAACAAAAAGTAGCAAGTCAATCGATTCCCAATGTGTCTCATATGCTTAGTTCTAGTTCTATTTTGAATAATGGGGAAGGAAATTTAGGTAATGTCGACCTATAACAACCAAACCAAATATTCCACCTAGATTTGCTCCTATACACATGACAAGTAGAGGGGCACATACGGAACTTACAGGCTAAATGACTTTGAGTTAAGAATGCCCAACCATGGGAACATTGACCATAACTTTGAGAACTATGATGATGAAGGTTACATGCATGATATCTATGATGACCCATCTTATCATGATAGAGATAAGCATCAAGGGAGAGGTCATAGGTATCCTTCACCTAGGCGTAACAATAGGCGTGGATATGACTAGTCTAGGTATTCACCTCGTGATGACCCTTATGATGTGGTTAAGATTAAAGGTTGATGTCCCTAACTTTGATGGTCATTTCAATCCCTCTGCTTTTATTGATTAGTTAGATTGTTTAGAGGACTATTTTAATTTTTATGGCATGACCAACATTCATAGAGTTTGCTTTGCTAAAATGAAACCGGTTGGATTTGCTAAGAAATATTGTTCAAAGAGAGATTGATCAAGTAGGTACCATCTTATAGCTTTATGGGATGAGATGAAACAGAAATTAAAGGATAAATATTTGCCTATTTTTTATGGGAGACAAATGATGGATGAGGTGTTAAATCTCAAACATCGTTCTTCTAATGTTGATGATTATTATAACCGTTTTGAGGACTTGAAACTAAGGTGTAATGTGAGGGAAGAATATATCATTAATGGAGGATGAGCTCAAGAGAGATGTTAATTTACATGCACCTGATACCTTAAGAGACACATATCAAAAAGCCTTAGATACAGAGACTTACCAAAAGTCTTCATACTCTCATTGTTTAACTTCCCAAGCTAGGGAGTCTAGACAAGAAAAAACTTATTCAATCCACAAGCCTGCAATTCATATCAAACATTTTCCAAGGGTAACAATCAATTTAAGCAACTTAAGAATTCTAACAAGGGAACTTCTTTAAATTCATCGTCATCTGTTAACCCATGAAATTCTGGATTATCTTCTTATTCTTCTACGATGTGTGATAAATCATCCTGCAACTTCTTGTCCCAATCATGCCCTTGCCATATGATTAGAAATTTAGGAAGAGGAGGAACCCATTGATGAGACTGTAGAGCCAATTGAGGGTAATACTGCTTCAAAGGAAGAAAGTGAGGAGGATAGTTATGTGAAAATTATGAGTTGTATCCTTTCTTCTTATAATGACTCAGACTTTTGGCTTAGAACTGTAATACTTGAGACCAAAGTTAAATATGGTGACAAAACTCTTCGATTGGTCATTGATAATGGTAGTTCCATGAATGTCAATTCTCTGTCCGTTGTTAAGCTTTTTAATCTTAAGTATTAACCATACTCTTCTCCCATAAAAATTACTTAGGTAGATAAGACTTCCTTGATTGTTTCAGAGAAATGTTAGGTTCCTTTACATTTGGGTGCATATCATGAGAATGTATGGTTGATGTGTTGTCAATGATGTTGCACACATTTTTCTAGGCCGTCCTAGGATTTATGATAAGAATGCAACAAATAACAGGAAAGATAATATGTATGTGTTTTCTTATGATGGAAAGAGAATTAGATTAACCCCTGCCAAACCATTAGTATCCTATCACAAGTCTAACAAGAGTAGCACTGTCTCTTTAGCTACCCTACTTTCCAAGAAAGTGCATTTTCTTTTAGCACATGAGTGTGAACAAGAGAGATGTTAGTCAGTTATGTTACTGGCTTTAGCAGCCAAAATAGAACCCAAGTTTCTCTTAGCCACTTCTAAAGAGGTTTCTCATGAGCCTAAAATGCTTCTTGATGAGTTTAAGGATGTTACCCTAGATGACTCGTGCTTGGAGTTACCACCCATGAGGGATATCAAAAATGCGATAGTCTTTGTTCTAGCATTCTATGTGCACCATTGTCTAATTTACCCTACTATAAGATGAATCCCCAGGAATGTGAGGATTCAAGGCAAGTTGAAGGATTCTTAGAGAAAGGCTTTATCTAGTATAGTCTTAGCCTTTGTATTGTTCCTGCCCCCTTAACTTCCAAAAATGATGGTTAACGGAGAATGTGTATTGATAATAGAGCCATTAATAAGATTACTATTAGATGTAGGTATTCCATGCCTAGACTTGATGAAATGCTAGACCAAATGATAGGATCTTAGTGGTTTTGAAAATTAATCTTAGAACGAAATACCATCAACTTCAGATAAGGCCTAGTGATGAATAGAAGACTGCTTTTAGGACTCTTAATGGATTGTTTGTGTGGTTAGTTATGCTTTTTGGGTTAACCAATGCACTTGGTACATTTGTGAGAGCTATGACGCATATTCTTTGCCCTTTTATTGGAAAATTCCTAGAGGTTTATTTTTATGACATTTTGATTTATAGCCTCCACTTGCAAAGAGCACTTGCTACATCTTAGGTTAGTCCTAGAGGTTCTTAGAAATGAGAACTAATATATCAATCTTGCTATGTGTTCCTTTTTGTAAAATGGTGTTATATTCCTTGGGCTTGTTATCTTAGATAAGGGAATCTCATGCAATCCACAAAAGATTAAAGCCATAGCTGAGTGACTTGAGCCTAAAATCATTTTTGATGCTAGAAGTTTTCATGGTTTAGCTACATTATATGGGAGATTCATCAGGAATGTTAGCATTATCATGAATCCTATTTACTTATTGCCTTAAGAAAAGGTGAGTTTAAATGGTCTATGGTTGCTAAGCAAGTCTTTGAGGAGAATAAGAAGAAAATGGTTGAGCCTGTGTTTTAGGTCATCTTGAGTTTAATAAAGTCTTTGTGGTTGCTTTTGACACTTTAAAAGTTGGAATTGGAGGTGTTTTGAGTCAAGATGGTCGTCAACTTTCTTTAGCAAAAAACTAAATGACTCTAGGAAAGATAAGTATTCGGCATATGAGAAAGAATTCTATTCCTTGTTGTGATGTTTGGAGCATTGGAGATATTATCTACTTCCTAAAGAGTTTTTCTTAATGAGTGATCATGATGCCCTTAAGTTTATTAATGACCAAAAGGAAATCAAAGAAAAACATGCTAAGTAGGTCAAAATTATGCTAGAATACTCTTTCCTTATCAAGCATTTTTCTAGTGTAGAGAATGTGGTTATTAACGCCTTAAGTAGGTTTCTTGTTACATAAATGGACTATTTTTGTTGTAGGATTTGTAAAGATGAGAGATTCCTATGTCACTTGTTCTAAATTTTCTAAGATTTATCATGAAGTTCTTAATGGTAACCGTTGTGATTATGTTAACTACTTTATAGCATATGGTTACTTGAGTTGTGGTGTAAGTTGTGTATTTCCAAAAATTCCCTATGTGAGTTTTTGATTTGGGAACTTCATGCTGGAGGACTTTCATGACACTTAGGTAGAGACAAAACCACCATTCTTCTTGTTCATTGTTTCTTATGGTGTTCCCTAAGAAAACATGTTGTTAGAGATATTTCTCAGTGTCGCACTTGCCAGCTTAGCAAATCTAGGAAACAAATTACTGCATTGTATACTCACTTGCCTATTCCACATTTTGCCTATTCGACTTAAGATTGCAGAGTAAGGTAGATTACAAATTGGCTGCAAATGTATACCATATAAGAAATCAGAGTTTAATGAGGATGATTATGTGATGGTTCGTATTCGTATTGGAAGTCTTCCTAAATACTTTTAAAAAGCTTTTTGCCTGGGACCTTTTTGGATTATAAAGTGTCTTGGCTCCGATGCTTATTTACTTGATCGGATTTGTCTATTAGTCCTATATTCAATATTGAGGATTTGACTCCTTATCTAGGTACTTTTGAGTCTCCCACATTTTCTTCTAGCATTACAGGTGGTACTGCCACTTTTGTATTGGTTCCTAAGTTGCCCTCTACACAGCCTTATGAGATTGAAGTGATCTTGGAAGATGAAGCTGTTAGTCCGGCTAATGGAGGGACATGCTCGATGGAAGGGTCATACAGCGTCAAATAATTCTTGGTTCCAAGATGATGAGTTATGTCGTTTGGCCCCAAATTTGCTTAAGGAGTACATCCGTGTAAACTCTCCAGAGGCGATTTCTTCCAAGCTGGGGGAGAAATGATGGGGAATCAGCCATTCAAAACATGTTTTAGGAAGAAATTTAATATAGGAAATAATATTTTCTAAGCTTTATATTTTAGTCAGTATGTTATTATCTAGTCAATTAGTTATTATTTATGAATTATTGCTTACGGTTATATCTGTTAGTTGTTCTTTAGTTAGTATCTTGTAGAGTAGTATCTTATCTTTTTCTTTGTTATTTGAAGCATATATAAGGAGGATTAGTCCCATAGGTAATATCAGACCTGCCTAAGAATTGAATGAGATTTGCTAACCACATTTCAACCCTATACTCTTCTTCTCCATAACTCTTCCCTTCCCCCTTAATCCTTTTAATCTCTACCCCACTAATCTCTATTAGTTTTCCTGTAAATGATATGAAGTGATTTGGATAGAGATGATACAACTGATTTTGAGCTCATATGCATAAAGTTACCCAACAATGAGTCATAATTTGGTTCTATTGTTTTGCGAGCAACAAAACACAAATGGATGGTATAGAATGGGCTTCTTTCAGGGGCTGGAGAGAAATAAATAATGGTTGAGGGTTGGAATTTTTGGTCACTTTTGTTCAAATTCCAGTTCTCATTTATGAAAGAGCAAGATGTGGCACTGCCTTTTTTCTCCCTGTTTTGTTGGCCTTGCTTGTTAAAATGCCATGATATGTATGAGGATCTGTAAGATACTTTATCTATTTACGTCTTTAAATCGTAAGACATTGGGTACATTGCAAAATACAGGAAACTCACGCTATATCCGTCCATGCCTGGACATTTTGCTTTGTAGGACAACATGAAACCTGCATTCTTGGCACTTCCTAATCTTCTGTGGATGATACCCTCACCTCCCCCCCTCCCCCCTTCTCCACACTCTTCTTTGCTGTTTCTCGTTTAGAGTTCAGATAGTGGTTGGAGAGGGGTATTCATTTATGTCAAAGATTTTCAATAGAAGCGTACAGATGTCCTGGGTCAGTAACCTTCTATGGTTGATTGCTTTCCACAAGAACTCTTTGGAATCAACCGAAGGATCAACCTCTACCAATCTGTAGGAATGTTTCCTCTCTATGAAGAGATGCACAAGTTTAAACACACAAAAACCTTATGGACCTCCAAGTCCAACTATGAATATCTCAACTACTTGATTTAGAAGCTAATTTCACAGAATTATGGCAATATAAAAAGAGCATTTCCATGAATAATGTGTATATTTAATGTGCTCAGTTGAGGCAGAATATCATTTGTTCTCTGTGTTCTAGCCCATTGCCTGTAAATCTATGGGTGTCTCCTGGAATTTGAGTGGCCTTATTATGCATGCCTGTATTCGATGTGAAAGTATGCATAAACCTCAATACCAGATCATTGCATGATGATGGCAACATTATGTGCGTTGGATATAAAGCTAGTGTAATTGTTCAAGATTGCCATTGAGCCTTGTTTTACTTTGGAATAGAAATTGCCATTCCTTAATTGCTGCATTGGTACATTTCATTTTTTATAGATAGTTCTGTGCATGCAAGGAGCTATTGATTACAGCAGATTAGGAGCGAGATTGCCAAGAGGTGTGCTGCTAGTTGGACCCCCTGGAACTGGAAAAACCTTGCTGGCCCGTGCAGTTGCTGGTGAAGCTGGGGTACCATTTTTCTCTGTTTCCGCCAGTGAATTTGTGGAGATGTTTGTTGGAAGAGGAGCTGCTCGTATAAGAGACCTTTTCGGTGTAGCTAGGAAAAATTCACCATCTATCATATTTATTGATGAACTCGATGCAGTAGGTGGTAAGCGTGGTAGAAGTTTGAATGACGAACGTGACCAAACTCTAAACCAGGTACAATTACATCTCAAATCTAGATGGTATACACGTATCTAGCCTGTTCTGGCTGTGTTAGAGGAAGTGTCCTTCTCTGACATTGCCTTCTCCCATCAGTCACTCTGGTTTCTTAAAGCTAACTCTGAGCTTGTAGCTGATTTTTGAACCTTTCTTTGTGGAGCAGTTGCTGACAGAAATGGACGGATTCGAGACAGATGCAAAGGTGGTGGTTATTGCAGCGACCAATAGGCCTGAAGCATTGGATCCAGCCCTCTGTCGACCTGGTCGCTTCTCAAGGAAAGTTCTTGTTGGAGAACCGGATGAAGAGGGAAGGAGAAAAATATTGGGTGTACATCTGAGAGAAGTACCTCTGGACGAGGACACGGAAATTATCTGCAATCTCGTTGCATCCCTTACCCCGGGCCTTGTTGGTGCTGATCTGGCAAACATAGTTAATGAATCTGCCTTGCTCGCTGCACGTCGAGGTTGGTGTGGAATTTTTTTATAGTACTTGCTTTCTAAGTCTATCTTGTGTTTGTTTTATTCACCGTTTGAATGCACAACACAGTCACGTTGTCTTTAAACAAACATTGTATTCGGATGGTGCGTTTCCGGAACGTTTGTGGGAAGTAAAAACCTTTTGTTTCCATTGATGCACAGGGGGTGAAACCGTATCTAGGGAAGATGTAATGTTGGCCGTGGAAAGAGCAAAATTTGGTATCGGCAAGAAGCCGAATACCATCAGCATGGAGCTGGGGAAGCTGCTTCCATGGATATCTTCAATTAGTGGAGGAAATGTGAGAGACGGAAGGCAGGGGCTCATGGGTTATCAAACTCTCAGCTAATTTTTACAGACTGGGCAAGGCTCAGCTTGGCACACACATGGACATAGTAAGTCCTCTGCGTTGCATTTGCCTCGAAATATAAGAATGTGAGGTTCATTTTAGTGGGCCTGGATTTTTAATTGAGCCCATTCAACCATGAGATTGTACTCGGCTCTGTGCGTGAGGCTTGTGAGTTGTGACCTTCAAAGAAACTACGGTAATGATGTAACAAATTATATAGATATTGATCCCTGGCAAATGGCAATGATGGTCATCACTCGTTAACTGTGGTTTGTTTAATTTATATATATATTTTTTTTGACATGATCTTTTTGAGGGATTATTTGTATAATTATTATTTTTAGCTCCTTTATAAAGCAAGCATTGATAGAAGATGAAGCTTGAGAAGTCCCGCCAGTAAAAACATAACTAAAAATAAGCTCTCTTTATTATGTTCATATAAGGGGTATATTTATTAATATAATATCGTATTGGTGAGATTCGAACTAGAGCTCTACGTACTTGGGATCTCATGAACACGATATTATGTAAGTATTGTTTGTGCAATAATTCAGAAAAAAAAAGGTTAAATTTCTCAAGAATTTTAATTGCTATAATCCTTGATATTTTGTGTTAAGTTTGGTGGAGGTATAGTAAAACTCACAACTAATTTATATGGACATGGATCCTACATTAGTTGGTTGGGTGGATTTAGGGGTGTTGATGAGTCAAGTTCCGATCAATTCTACCTAGATCTTGATATGTTTATCTTGGGTAGATCTAGATTTGACGGATTCAATAGGTAACAGATCCTAAATAAGTTTTAAAATGTTTTTTAAAAAATTTAAAAAATTATAACACTAATCGGTTTATTTCAATACATAACATAAAAGAAGGCATTGAGAGAGATCAGGAATATAAAAATTAGGATTAGGAAAAAAAAAGTCTATTTATTCAAGTTCAATGTTTTACTTCATATTTAAATATAGATTTAAACTATTTCTAGTTTGGGTTTGGATTTGCAATTGATGTACCCAAACCCATCATAACCACATTTTATTAAGGCCTAAACCCATTTGATTAAATAGCTTCAAATCTATTGGGTTTAAACTCATATCAAGTTCCACATTTGTCAAGTCCAAAAATTCATCTCAAGTCCCTTAATAAATGGCTTAAGTGTGACAAGATTGAGACGGGTTTACATTCCATTGCCACACATAGTTAGATAGTTGAGATAATGAGCATCTTTGATTAATTATATACTGAAATGATGATTAAAAAAAGAGAAAAAAAGGTTTGTATTGGTATTAATGGATTTGAGTTTTATTATTTAATTAAAAATAATTATAATTTATAGTAAATTATGATAATGTATATACATAAAATTAGAATATTTTTCATAAAATGAATGGCATTAGCTGAAATGAGATAAACAAATTTACAAAATAACGTAGTTCAACAAGTCATAGTAAAATCCAACTAGTTGGGTGCCGAAATGACAAAGCCACATTGGGCCGCCCAAGTTCAATGAAATTGATCCCCCTAAACTATAGTGTTTTTTGAATTGGAGCCCCAACATAGAATGTGTTTGTCTCAATATATAAAGATTATTCCTCTAGCATTAGTATTTGGGCATTATACTACCGACAAATAGGCTGAATCTCTAGTATTATAGGGCTGGTGGAATTTTTGGGTTGGATTGCAAAACTCATTGTCAGCAAGTTCATATGACATGTGCATCACAATTCTTATAGGAAAAGAACTTATTTATTTTGGTGAGATGGTTTGTCTATATTTATTTCTCAACATCACCGTCTAGAGCTATAAATAAATCAAGTCGAGTCATGTCATCCCTTGTTGAAGCTCTATTCATGAGTTGTCTTAATTCATCTTATTATAAATTTAATTATTGATCCTCACTCATATATACAAAATCTCTAGGTTGATCTTAAAATATAATAGAAATACTCACTCTACACTAAGCGCTTATAAATTATACGGTATTGAGTTGAGACTAATTATCTAAAATAGATCTATAAACACCACTACTTATATATTTATTATAGGATACCCATAACAAATGAACCTCTAAACAAGTTTAGCACTACTAAGGAATCAAGCATTAATAACATCACATAAATGATAGCTTTGATTGAAACCATTAATAAACACATGAAAAATTGGTGGGTTGGAAATGCGATGTAAGTTTTAATAACACTTATAGATATTGACCGTTATTAAAAGTACAACAACACTTGTTTTGATAACGGTTTAAATTAACTATTAACAAAATTGAAATGCTAAGAAGTTTTAATAACGATTATTTCTGGAATTTTTATTAAAATATCTTTTGATAATAGTTATATCCAAAACTGTGATGAAAACTTGTGCATTAAACACCCCTTCCTACCCTCTTGCTCATTTACGTCTTTTATATAAACTTGAAATTTGGCTTTCTCTCTCTTGCTCTCAGTGCTTGTCTTCATTTTTCTTGACAATAATCCTCATTTTGTTGTTATGCGTCAATTGTACCTTCCTCTTGCTCGTCGACGGCAGTTTTTTGTCTCTTTTTGTCATCATTGTCTTTTTGCTGTATTTCTTGCCCTAATCACACATCCCATATGCCCAACCTCCCACAGCCCTTCAAATCATTATTCCGGCTTGCCTAGCCTTCTGCCTCTATTCCATGGCCCTTCCCCACCGTCCATGGCTCCTACAACCACAACAACCATTATCAACCTTGCAGCCTAGCTACCTGCCTGAGAACCTTACTTGGTTTAATTTTTTTTTCTTTCATTATATATATATATGCATGCATGCATGTTAACTATTTAGTAGGTATTATGTGTATTATTGTCTGTATGATGTATGTTTGTTGCAGTTTTGTTGGCCATTGTTGTTGTGTTGCTATGGGTTTTGGTTTGCCTCTCTATATGTTTATGATTTTGATATTAATGAAAAAAACTAGTTTTTCTAGCATTACAGACACATATTTTATAATTAAAAAGTTAGACAACAATCTTAGTAACATGATTTAGTGTTGTTCTCTTTTATAGGTAGTGGACTAGTGAGATGACACATTTGCCTATTGTGTACTTTCCTCTAGCATATTTGTGTATGAAACTAGATTTAGATTTTCAAATTCATGTCACATGGTTATACGAGGAGCTTGGCTGGTTGTTCTTGAGTGGGTCGTACTATGATCTGTTCCATTTCATATCATATTATTTGCAAGACATTGCCTCAGATTGAGCCATGGTCAGGAGCATTAGCTAGTTATTTTAATTTGTTTGTCAACCATTCCAATGCACCACACCTGCGATTTGTTGAGGGTGAGGTTTTCTGCAGGGTTATGATCAGATTGCTAGAGATCTAATGGCCATAGATGACGAGCGAAGGTTCATCATAGCTTACCCCCAAGTATCCGCCCGAGTTATCTTAGAGTATCTGTTAATGAATTCTTCGTTGATAATGTTAGGGAGAAAATGATATATAAAGGTGAGTGGACTCTGAGAGTGATGGGTTCTAGTCGACCTAAGTAAGACTACCGACGAATTTCATAGGATGGCTAGAGGGTATTGTTAGTTAATTGTTTGGGTTATAGCAACCTTTTGATGTATATATTGTTGTTATTGCCTTAGGTTTTTTTCTTAGTTTTTGGTTATTATTTTAAATGTGTTGTATGTATTTATTTTTGAATTTACAACCCTTGTATAAATATTTGATATGTATCTACATATGTACTCTTTCTGAGAAAGAACAATTTGTGCACTGGTATATTTTTATGCCCTTGTTTATATATATAACTTCAAATAGCATGATATAAATTATACAATGAATTCTTTTTAAGCATTAGTAATATGTGAATTAGTTTGTAGAAGTAAATTGAATTATAATAATATTTTTGTGGGATACATATAGATTGAAAAACTATGGATCGAAAATGGATGTTTGTAAATCATTTTCCTAGAGAATATAACAAAGGAGTTGAATTTTTCATCAAGTTTATGGTAGAATATGCTCGGGATGTTAGTAGAATAGTCTCTCATTGTTTGAACTATGCTTATATTCAACATGTCAATGCTAATAATTTGAGAGATCATTTATTTGTCTACGGAATTGATTCAAGTTACACTCGTTGGATACGGTATGGTGAGACAGAGTCTAAATATAATAATGAGGAAGGTAGGAGGGATAGTAGTGGATCATTTGACAACAATGAAGGTGATTAGTTAGAGGAGATGACTCAGAAGGTTGAGGAAAGTGTTCAAGATTGTTCAAGATTATCCAAAAATGTTCGACCAGTTATTGAGTGACTTAGAAAAACCTTTGTACAGTGATTGTAAGAAGTTTACTAGATTATCCGCTACTTTAAGGTTGTACAACTTAAAGGTATATAACAAATGGATTGACAAGAGTTTTACAGAATTATTATCACTTGTGACAGAAATGCATCCTAATGATAACGTTCTATCCGATCTCACCTATGAAGCGAAGAATATCCCATGTATGAGTATGCGTTATGAGAATATACATACATGCCCTAATGATTGTATATTATTTCACAATGAATATGCATGTTTAGATTATTTTTCTAATGAATAATGCAAAGCACCACGATACAAGAAGAATAAGGTGCCAACAAATGTGTTATGGTATTTTCCTATAATACCAAGATTCAAGTAGATGTTTAATGATGTCCAAGATGTGAAGAACTTGAGATGGCATGCTGATGAGAAGATAGATGACGGGCTTCTGAGACATCCATCTGACTATCCACAATGGATGATGATTGATGGTTTATTTTCTAAATTTGGTGAATAAGCAAGAAACTTTTGCCTTACACTCTCTACAGATGGTATAAATTCACATAATCAAGGCAAATACAGTATTTGGTTGGAGATTTTGGTTACATATAATCTACCGCCATGGCTCTACATGAAACGCAAGTATATGGTGTTTTCTTTACTCATTTTAGGGCCAAACCAACCGGGGAATGATATTGATGTTTATCTGGAGCCTTTGATTGATAATTTGAAGTTATTATAGGTCACGGAATTTAAAGTGTTTGATGCTTATGGTGAGGAAATTTTCACTTTGAGAGCAATGTTATGATGTACTATAAACGATTTTCCAGCACATGGTAACTTGCCAAGTTATAGTGTGAAAGGCCACTACGCATGCTTGATATGTGAGAATAATACTTCATTTATTCAGCTAACACATGACTCGAAGACTATTTTTCTTAGGCATCATAGATTTTTACCGATTGATCATCATTATCGTAGGCAAAGGAATGCATTTAATGGGAAACCAAAAGAAGGGCATGACCCAATCAGGTTGACGGGCAGACAAGTATAAATGAAGATGAAACATTTGAATGTGTTGTTTAGGAAGAAGAATAAAGATAAGCCTCCATCAATTGGATGGAAGAAGATGTCTATATTCTTCAACCTTCTATATTGGGAATCTCTATACATAAGGAATGCCCTCGATGTGATACATATCAAGAAAAATATTTGTGACAGCCTTGTTGGTACATTACTTAATGTTCCACAAAAGACTAAAGATGACATAAATTCTCAATTAGATATGAAGGAAATGGGAATTAGGTATGAACTAGCACCACGAGACAATAGAAGAACTTATTAACATCGGCTTGCCATACTTTCTCTAGAAAGGAGAAAATTGTACTTTGTGAATTCTTTAATAGTGTTAAAGTTCCGAAAGGGTATTCTTCAAGTATGAGAAGGCTAGTATCGATGAAAGAGTTGAAACTAATCAACATAAAGTCTTATTATTGTCATATTTTGGTGCAAATTTAATTCCAATAGCCATATGTGGAATATTTCCGAAGCATGTTTGAAATCCTATCGCTAGGGTTTGTTGGTTCTTCAACACACTATGCTCCAAAGTCCAACACCCTGATAGTTTGGATATCTTGCAAAAAGGGATTGTGATCACTTTATGCCAACTTGAAATGTATATTCCTTAAAATATAGCTTAAAAAGGCTATGCACACCTAGAAGATGAGTTAGTATGACCTTTTGATTAATGTGTTCACATTATAATTTTTAGAGTGTTATAATCATATTCCTAATATAATTACATATTTTGGAATTACAACTCCCAGCCTAGGACAAGGATCCATGTACCTCATCCATCAATATTGGTACGTTATGGAAGAAGGCTAGAGAAACAAAAGAATGATATATTAACGATGATGTACATAACACTGCTAAAAGAATTGTAAGTTTGAAGTTATCCCTAACCATAGTTATTTTTCTTAAAGCAAATATATCATGATATTATGTTTATTTATATATTATAGGATGAATTCAAAACATCAGATGTTGTTGAGGGTTTAGACCAATATAGCATTGTGTCTTAAGTGACGGGAATTATAGAACACCCAAGAAGACATAATAATCTTGAGTTAAGGATTACGAGAACAAGCATTTGTCATTGATCCCGTGGATATCGAAACACCAATGACCAAGTGGTTCTTCTAAGAAAAAAATTAACTTAGGCATTTGAACTGATGACCACAATGGATAAAGAGTTGGCATCCATCAAATCTCAAAGGTTTAAGCCATACGATTCAGATGCACATGATCCGCTTCACATACCCAATATAAATAGCATTAGAGACAATTGTGAAGTCAATACAAGTTTTTCTTCTCTTCCTGAGGTAAGCATATGAAACTATGAATTGATATATATACAATGTATCAAGTATTAACTCAATAATTAACAATACTGATATACTTTTAAGGTTTACATAAATGTGATTTGGTGGATAATGACTCCTCAATTCTTTTAGAAAAAGAAAGGGTACGCACCACCCATAGTACCGAAACGCTGACGATCCATGGGTATATCTTGGCTAAAAGTTGTAGGCCCCTATATATTGACATTCAAATAATTAGGGATGCATCATTGTCGTATTACAAAGAAGGCAATGAGGCAACTATAGTGTTGGAAGCTCATGAAAACTTTGTGCATTAACCCACAGACAAGATTCATTTTATAACTGAAGAGGTAATGGTATTCTCCTTATATATATATATGAAAATTGCATTTTGTTTATTACTATGAGTTAACGAATCAAAAAATATGAAGGCTCTTAAGTCAAAGAGAAATGGAAATACTAGTGGAAGGATCAAAACAAAATAGGGAACGGAGAAAGGAAAGAGAGCCACATTAGAAAAATCGGTAGCCCCACAGAAGATCCATCTTCAGAAGACAATTAATGTGTACAAGAACCCTGCCGACCACCACCTGCTTTGGCAATGTTGTATTTCTACACCTAAAACTACCTCGGTAGCGATTGTCTTGCCAAGTATGTTGAGAGAGGAGATGCCATGCACATGGTATCGGTAGAGGTTATTATCAAATTTTATAAGTCTGAATGAATGTTGACAATGAGTGTGGTCGTATATGTTAAGTAAGTATTATTTCATATCATATATTTTAACACTTTTTGTTGATGTGTATAATTGTATGAGTTATCAGTTAATAATAAATATGCATTATTATTGTCATCCATAAGCTGGCGGCTAGCCAAGTTGCAGCAGAGGAGATATTATCATCTATTGTGTTTGTGTGTCCATACCACATATCTAGTCATACTATAATCAGTGAGGATAAACACATAAACTATGTAGAGGATTGCATCTTGAGCAAGGTGTGCAACAACAAGCTTTAACTCATCCCTCACCTCACTAATGATCATTGGATTTTGTACGTCGTCTGTACCGATCAAAACAAAGTATATGTTTTTGAATCCCTCCGAAATTATCTCATTCCTTTTGCTATCATTCGTTTTGAAGGGAAGCATTTAATTGAAATGTTAGTTTACTTCTTACTCACATTAATTTATTAATGCATATATCCTCTTATATAATTTTTAGGTATATAAAGTTACAATGATGTGTATGAATATTATTTATTATATAGGACACTACAGAAGACGTATATGAGGAGGGGCAAAAATAGTATTCCAGATCCAAAGAATCTTAAGTATGAGTCTATAATGGTAAGCAGGAAGATTAACATTTTGTATTTTATTTCAATTCCAATTAATATATAATACAACAACAAAATAACTAAATTCATTTTACAATGTCCACAACAACAAAACAATGATGATTATGGCTACTATATTTGTAGATCAATGGATTACATACTCAAGAATAAATCTATGAACATAGATACAACCCTTGTATGTTTCTTTTTCCATATTTTTAATTATAAAGTTAATCTATGATATATTTATTATTAATAGTTATAACCATATGGTTGAATCATATCAATTTGTAGTTTTTCAACAATAAGTAAGGACGAGGCCAGAAATATATTGATGAGAAAATTGATGAGGTTAGAGATGAATGGGCTAAGTTCATGTGCACACATACTCAGTATTAAAGATCTATTTGTATGCATTTTAGGTTTATATTTGTTATATCTCATGTTATTCTATATAAATATATGCAAGACTAAGATGCACCTACATATACATGTAAGACTTTGTATATTATAGTATATAGCTACCAACTATGAGAATGGGAATTGTAGATCTAAAAACTTTGAGTTTGGAGTGTGCAGCGCTACCAAAATCGTGTTATGCCTATAAATTTCTAGAGTTATTGGTAGCGTTTTACTAATTGTAGATGTGGTTAATATTTGAACATATATCTGTGTATGAGGGCTAGAATAAATTATATATACATATATATATATATAGTTTTAATAACAGTTTTAGTGAAAACCTTTATTAAAACAACATTAAACAACGTTTATAATGAATAACTGTTGCCAAACTCTTCTTTAAAATAATGGTTATATCGAACAACTGCTGACAAAACTACATATTTATATAACGGTTATAGTGAATAACCATTAACAAAATATAGTATTTTAATAATGGTTTTATCTGATAACTATTATTAAAACATACGCAGTTCGTCAAATTTTGGCACAAATTTTAATTTTTTTATGGTAGTTTTATAACCACGCGATTCAATAATAATTAAAAACCGTAATTAAATTTATTAAAAAATTATTATTAAAAATACTTTCTAGAGTGGTGTACATCATAAACATTTTGGGTCGTAAACAAATGAATGTAACGTAACATTACTCAAACACAGCTTATTTAATAAACGATTCTAGCAATAAAGTTTAAACACCACTTGTTTGAACAAATATGAATAAATCAAGTCAAATCTTTATCGAGTTCGGCCGAGCCATCTCGCAGTTAGGCAGGCTTGGTTATTTGGGGCCCTTATCCCGCCATCAAATCTTATTCAAGAAAGAAGAAGAAAAACATATATAGACAGACAATCGAAAAGATAGAATCGTCATAAAAGTAGAACTCCGCGCATAAATATATCAGGAAGTAAAAAAAAAACCATAAACCCCACATCTTATTCATGGCGTGAGCATGCATGCGTTGACTTAACATCATCAATCTCCTGTGTCTTTATCCCATATGAATTGGACAACGAGAGAGATCTAACGAAAAAAAAAATGAAAAAAAATAATAATTTAAACGCCTTGAAAGGGAAAATCTGCGTGGTGACTTTATGCGGAGATTCGCTCATAATATATTTCTAGGGAAATGCTGGCTGCAGCTCCATGCATTACGTAGTAGTAGTCGTTTGTTCATTTCTTGGCCATTGCATCCTTGACGGAGTCCATGGCACCCTGCGCCTTTGCCTGCATTTGTGATCCCGCCTGCAAAAGTATCACACGTAGGTTAGGTTAGAAGTAGAAGCAGTGAGCACGTACGTACGTCGATCTGTAACACTTATCAAAAAGAAGAGTTTATTGATTAAAGGTGGTGTGCAAGCTTAAGAGAGAACCTCTTGGACAGACTCCTTAGCAGAGTTGGCAGCATCGGATACTTTGTTCATCATTTGGTTACCTTTTTCCTGCGATTTAATAAGAAACGCATATATAAATAAATAATTTATGGGTATGAATTATATAATCAATAGATGTTTCCCGGTAAAAATATATAATAATAATAATAATAATAATAAT
The DNA here is from genome assembly GCA_039764185.1 of Tamarix austromongolica. NCBI lineage: Eukaryota > Viridiplantae > Streptophyta > Magnoliopsida > Caryophyllales > Tamaricaceae > Tamarix > Tamarix austromongolica. The sequence goes on along the minus strand of CM077816.1, from coordinate 71,684,724 downwards.
AATAATAATAATAAAATATGGTTTTCTGTTTAGGAAAGTGAACAATTCTTATATATAGTAGTCCACAGTAATAATAGTAGTGGACAATCTTTTCCGAATAAATCATTTCGTGACGATCATAATTTTGTTTTTGGGAAAGAAAACAAAAACCAAAAACCAAAACCAGGGAGGGAGGGAGAGAAAGGGACAGAAGAAGAAAATATATATCTAACCTTGGCTTGGCCCTTGGCCTCACCAGCATGGTAGCTTGCACTCTGAGAGTTGTTCATGTTTGGCTTAGTCAAAGAAACTTCTGGTAATGAATAAATTGAATATTTGATGATGCTAGGTAGCTGGCTAGTGTTATCACTCTTAATTTGATGTTGAAAGAGACGACATGCATGCGTTTTATAGCGTTCTCGAATCAGCTCAGTTTACGAACATGTGGTAATCGATCCGCAATAATCTACCCCACTTGTTGCCCTATTATTTCGACAATTGAAAGGCCAGGGAAGAAGGTTAGTTCGTGACTCGATCGATTATGAATTCGTGATGATAGATGCATGATCCTCAATTTTCTCTCGTTCATGTCCTGGGCTTTGAAGAAATGGTCACGGACTATATATTTTATGGCCTCAATCCAAAGTTCGCTTGATCATTTATGGCCTGAACACGAATCAAAACACTTTAGCCACATGATGTACGATTCCATAATCCAACTCTACGATGACCAAGTCCAATTTCCTTTGACGTACCCTAAAACCAAGTTACACAATTACTACATTGCCCTAGATTTTCACCCCAAGTATTTAGAATGTAAGTGTAGTTTAAGTTTTATAATTTAAGTATTTAAGAAAAAATAATGTAATTATACACAACCCTAATGTCAATACAATTACAAGATTAAATATTTAAAACACTTCTTTAAATATAATATTTATTATTGCATGGATGACCAACTTAGTCCCAATGATGGACCTATTTTAAAATATAGGGACAAGTTCCCAAACTTAATTTCTCTCGAATAGGTTAAGCTCATCTTATATTGTCATGAGTCAATTTGCATCGTTCATGGCTTCCAAGTCCTTGCTATAGGAAACTCATATACAGCGATTAAAAAGTACTATATGCGACAGTTTATAACCGCTGCCTAATCAATTGTCGTATATTTATATACGAAAGTGCTAAAATATGCCATATAATTATTTCAATTTGGCTCAAAAATCAATGGCATCATATTTTATACGACGATTTAATTAAAAATACAGTCATATATATTAAATGTACACGGCGATTATAAATCAAACTTATTGTGTATACTCTAAACAATTTCCAATTAGGTCATTACAAAGTGGAATGGCGATGGTTATACATAAAACCCATCGTGTATACCCGTAACTTCTCCCCACCTAGCTAGATAGAAAATATATGACTATTGGGACACATAACTATAGTGTATATATACAATACATGACGGTTCTACGTCTCAACTGCCGTGCATTATCTATGATATGTTATGAGTATACACAGCGAGTTTTATATATAATTGTTGTATATCCCTTATTAACAAAAAAAAAAGGAATGTTTTGATCACCGCCCTACCATATTTTTCCTACAAAAATATTGGATATGTTTCCATGATACTTTCCGCAACATCGTAAGTATTTGCCTCATCTAAAATAGCAAGCAACCAAAATAAATGATTATATAGTTTCATTATATAATTTGCATACAAAGCCTTATAAACAATTATTTTTCATTCATATTTGTATTCAATGTACAAAAAAATTAAACCTACACATAAACATCATAAAAAATTGTAATAAAGTCTAACTATTCTTTCCTAAGTTCATCAGTCTTATTATTTTGATAATTAAGAAGGACATGATGTTGATAGACCTACAAAAAATGAAAAATACCATGTTAATATTAATGTATATAGATAAAAAAAATTAATATGAACTGAACAAAGTAAATATATATTTCTTCTTATCCCGTCTAAAATTTGCAAATGATTTCCTTCATGAATATCATGACTTAGTATCCACAACTTACATTATCTTGCTATTGTGGACACTAAAAAGTAAAATATTAATTACATTATCTTATTACGCAAACTAAATACTTAATATTAAATATCAATAATTCTTAAATGACATAAACACTACAAACCTTATTTTTTTTCCAAGATATATGAGGTGATGGTGTCTTTCCCTTCTATTCTGTCCCAAATCAATCTTGAAGGACCTAATTGATGCAGTAACCATATATTAAAAATAAAAGATGTATGTGTGTGCGCTCGCATGTGTGTGATTCTAATGAATATTATTATATAGATAAATATGTATCTTTCCACAAACAATGTTGGATCATAATGAGGATTTTCATCAGTTGAATCCATCCTATATACAGTCCCTAAAGATGGCTATAATACAACTAGTCACAAATGTATGTCAAAGTAAAATGGGGGAAACAAATGGGACTATGGAGCTATCTTTATCAAGTTAACCATATATAGAACACATTCAATATCATCATTTTCATTGGAGATCGTGTCTAAGCGTAGAAATCTATATACATCAAACCTGTGTAAGACATCGGATAATAAATTATCTTTCAAGAACCTATGAAAATGAAAGAATAATTTTTTAGTATCAACGCCACTTTCTCGCTTATAATTAATATAAGGTCAAACATGAAGGATTTAAAGTACCTCATATATGCAATTATATGTTGATATTGTAACATTTCACCTTGTAATAAATGTAGGGTGTCTTCTACCGCAATCCAGATATTCACATCTTTTGATTTCATGTACAAATTAGTTATAAGAGGAATCTTAATAGAATTACCATCCAACGAAAACTCCATGTCCAAATACAACCAAAATTGAGGCGATTGATCATGATGTTTGATTATTATGTTTATTCCCAATGTTTTTTGGGCTTCTACATACTCCGTATCTTGTTTTCCCTCTTACTAATATTTTTTTGTGATAATATGACTACCCTAAGTATGAAAAAGTGGATGACATAATTATTAGATTATATATTATCACTTAAGTAACAAGAATGTTGTCTAAAATTGCAAAAGTTTGAATTACTTCATCCTTGATAACTATAAGATTACTCAGTCATCCAACAAATTATCCTAATAGTAAACACAATATGGGAATATCCTCATCCTCATGATTATATGCCACATCAAGTGACATTATCTCAATTAAATATGCCTTGAAGATATTATGAATTGGGACTTAACTTTATCAACCTCCAATCGTACAATATGAAAGGTTGAATTTGACTTAATAAATTCAGTAGCATTTACTACAATAGGCCCATCATCTATGAATTGCAAGTCAAAAGGATAATGACCCTATAATTAACAAAAGATTCAAGTTATGGTAAAAAATTAAATATATTCAAGTACATAGAGTGTAGTATAGTTTATTACCTTATTAATTTTCAGAAAAGGTCTAGGGACACTATATGTAGAGGGTTGAATTGGATATTGTGAATATGACAACAAACTATCCAACCTTCTAAGGATTGGTTCTTATGATTCCCTTAATGTCATAATTTCTTTCTTTGTCCTTTGAAGGGTATTAACTAGCGCAATGTCTAAATACCTTAGATAAGTTGAACATTTAATTATATATCTTACATTGGCCACCATAATCTTGAGTGTCCAAAGCATATGTCGAAAGGTCATTTGTACCTTCTTTATCAAAAGCACCGGCCGAAAAGTCCTTTCTTAAACACAACTATTTAAAGTCATAAAAAAATAATTAGTGATAAGTAACCATAATAAACCTAGTAAAGATAAATGTTGTTTACCTTAACAATTTTCTCAACCATCTGTTGAACTGGTTCGTTAGCAGTCACTCCATTATTTACCCTAATTTATATCTAAAGATCAACTCGTTCTATGGGTACATATTAGTTTTGGGTTAGTTATGCTTCCTCCATAAGTTATTTCTCCTGTTGCATCAAGTAAAAATATTTAGTAATGATATTAGAACATAAAAGAATAGCATCAAGTAAAAATACTTAGTAACAATATTAGATTACAAAGAATTAGAATTATTTCCATCATCGAACAATGCACATTGACATCAAGTACCACTTTATTCGAGGTACAGTTACTGTAGGAAAAGTTGTGTTGGAAAAAGTGGGTATTTTGCATAATTCGGCTAATATGCTAATGAAGCCACTAACCACGGGTAAGTTCAAGTATTTCTCGGACTTGATAGGTGTTCATAGGCCATAAGGCCCTTTTTTGGGCTAGGGGTTTTTTTATAGAGGTATTTACATGTCATACGTCATAAATACTATATCAAGGTGGAGAATTATGAGCTTTGATTAGGTATTTGATGTATAATATAACATTGTGTTGGGTTGTGCAGGAAGTGGAGAATTTTGGGTTTAATATTTGGGATCTATGATAAACACAAGAGTCCTTTGTTTATTAACACGAACCGTGTTTTTCTCATAGATTATTTTGATGTGTTTTTGGGTAAAAAATTGAGAGTAAGGAAATTAACACGGGGATCCCGTGTTTCCAAAACAAGGACCATATTTTTCCTTTATTTTTGAAACATGTTGTTTTTCTCCTATGGTATGAGAGAACCCTATTCATCAAGTCATGCAACCCAACTTCTTCTTCTCCATATAATTATCCATTAAAAGAGAATTATAGATTTGTATAATTGATTATTTGATTTGTTTATTCATCGTATACTTACTTAAGAGCATGAATAAATATCTCTATTTTTTATTAATTATTTTCTTTCGTAATTGAATCCTCAATAGTTCATAGTCTTTTTAATTTTGATTCAATTTGGATCCATTCATTCCACACAATTCCACAATAGTTTCATAAATTAAGCCCATGGAGTACAGAATCTTCATAGGTTCACAAGTACATGGAGGAAGCACATTGCCTAGAAAGCATATCTTTCAAGAGCTCAAGAAGAGAACTAAAGCTTTTATCTCTCCATCCATTATCCGCCTTCAAATTGTGTAGTTTTAACATGATGGATAATTTGGTAAAGTTAATACAACCGTTGTACAAAGGCGTATCTATATTATTAACCAAATTTTCAAACAGTTCTCGATGGTCTCTAAAATTTTCTTCAACATTGTTGGTTAGGTCCTCTATGCAAGCAAAAACATTTGCAATTTCAACATCATCATGGTCAACCACACTAGGTTAATTAAGAAGTATCTCTCCATGCGATATTTACCTATTATAACTCTTATTAATTCCATAGATAATGAGATGATCTCGGATCTCATTTACCCCTCTTCTTATCATATTTCCACAATATACATATGGGAAAGATATCCACAAAGGATCTTTTGAATGTTCACTAACTATCTTAATAAAGTCTTCAACACTGTATATATATTCTTTAAACAATCTACTTATATATATATCGACTTACAATCCATAACGAGAAATAAGTATAATTTGACCCTTAAATTAAAAAAAATGTGGAACCTGACATTATTAGCCAAGTCAAGCAAAAATAAATAAAATAACAACATACTCAAAATACATATACACCACAACAACATTTGCTCTAGTAACAATACCACAATTTCTATAGAGTATTATCTATTTTGTTTGTATACTATATTTTTTAGTTTGATAATCTATCTTCACATAACATATCAACATAAAAAATATCAACATATAGTATACAAATATACACCACAACATCATCTATAGTATAGTGAGCAAATGATAATAAAATACACAACATAGAGGTTCGAATAATAAATAACACAATCAAAATTCAGAAATAAAGAGAAACTTATACACAACACTTAAACTTTATAGAAAACAATAACAAAGAATAATGAACATACTGTGAGTAGAGAGAGAGAAAGGCGACGATGACGAAGTATAGAGGAATAAAATGAGCAAGAACTCTGGCGAAGAGAAAAGAGAAAGCTAATGATGGTTGTAGAGCTTTGTTGCTTTGAACGACATTGTCTGAATTTTGATAGGTAAAGTAAAAAAGTGATGGCAGTTCCAGGTTAAAAAATGAGGTAAAAGGGTATACACAACAATCGTATGTTAAAATCATTGTGTATACCCTAATAGTGCAAAAGGGAATACATGGCAATTATAAGGTAAAACCATTATGTATTCCCTTAACGAGAGAGGTAAATATCGATTGTGGGAATAAAGGGCAGTTTTACCTTATAACCGTCGTATATTTATTTTTGCACTATTAAGGTATACACAGTGTTTTTAACTTATAACTATTATTTATACCCTTAACCATTATATACCTCTCTCGTTAAGGGTATACATGGTTGTTATAAGTTAAAATTGTCATGTATACATCGTGCTTAAATTGCCAAAATGCTCCCTTGATCCATGTTTTTTATTACTAGGCAATGGATTAGACGACAACTTAGTTTGAAACTATCTTAACTAGCTGCTATTTAAAATAATTCGTATACCAATGAGTAAGACTTAGGTTCTATTTGTGATAGAATTTGAAGATGATTGCAAATATAACCTAGTGATAAGCCATTATAAGAAAAAGGTAAATTTGCCACGACATTTTAGCGATGACACCATATGATCGAAGTAAATTTGTCGTTACTAAAATTTCCTATTAGCAATGATAAATTGTTGCTAAAAGTAATTGTAGAGACTTAAAATTTTCTAGTGAATTTTTTCCCAAAAGATTATTGTCGCCACTAATTAATTCATGGGAATTTTTCTACCCAAAGTTTCCTAGGCCCAATTTTTTTTTACTTAAAATACTATTATATGATATATTTGATGAAAATATTAATGGGAAATTTTCCACCCAAAATTTTCTTCGGCCGATTTTTTTTCACTAAAAATGCTATCAAAGACTACATGTTCAGTGAAAATACAGATGGAAAATTAGCTACCAAATTTTTTCTTGGGCTGATTTTTTTTTTTGAAAAAGCTATTAGGGCCAATATATGTGTCATTAATAATGCCTATAGGGACAATATATTTATAGCAAAAATTTTGCAAAAATTTCCTTGGTCCAAAATGTTTTATTGAAAATACTATTACCGGTGATACATATTGTCGCTTATAGTGGCTATAAAGGTGATATATTTGGTGAAAATATTTGTGGAAAATTTTCAACCCAAACTTTCTTAGACCAATTTTTTACTGAAAATATTATTAGCGACGACATATGACATTGCTAATAGTGGCATGGTCTATTAGAAGAATAGAGACATCATCTCCATGGCATTGAGGTGCATTGTGATTCCCAAGTGATGGTTCGATTATTAAATTCTCTATCTTCTTAGCATAATCCTCATATCACAATCATTGTAGCTTGTCAAGTCAAGATGTGTGATTGTCATTCATGCGACTTAAAGCATAATTTTTGTGAGAGTAACCAAGTAAAAGAAAAATTGGTGCATGTTGGTCATAGGTCAACGTTTGGCTTACACACTCTTGACTCTCTTCCTAAAGCTGTCAGAAACTTGATTTTGTTTAATGTAGTTTGATGAGGTTTTTTTGTGCACTATTTGCATGTATGGTACACTACTATAGAAATGTGTTTTGATGACCCCTAATAGATGAATATTATTTAAAATATGATGTCTAAAGGTTGAAATTTTGAGCCCGATACTAGGAAATAGATTTTAATAATAGTTTTAGAGGAAAAAATCACTATTTAAAGTCAAAATAGTTAATACAATGGATGAAAATTTATTGCATTGGTTTTAGATAACGATTTACAAGTAAAACCATCATCAAAAGGTCTAAAACGATTTTCAAGTAAAACCACCATTAAAGGCCAACTTTTGATAATAATTTCAATGAAAAAATGCCATCTAAAATGAAACTGTTTCATACTAAAAAAGTGTCATTAATGTTTTGGTTTTAGATATCATTTTTTTCTTATATATTTTTCATCCAAAATTTAAGCAGCTTTTAAGGTGTCTATTTTAGATAACGATTTTATTTTAATACATGCACCTAAAACTCCCCTCCCTAATGTCAACTCTCTCCATTCTTCTCTTCTCATCTCTCCCTAGCTTGCTCATTTCTTTTCTTCTCCTCTCTTTGTTGCTACTCGACCTTACTTCATCACTCATTTCTCTTCTATTATCTCTTAACACTTTCTAACCTTTTCTCATTTGTTGTTGGTGTTGTTGATCAAAATTAATAAGAATTTTGCAATCTCATTCTTACTCCTATTCAAGGTTTTCCAAATTTAGGAGGATTTTTTATTTCTCATCAAAGTTATTTTCACTTGTGTGGTTAGTCAATTGTCCATTTATACTTCCTAGGCATTTTTTTTCTATACATTGCCAAATCTAGAAAGCATTACCTTATTTAAGTTTTTTGTTGGTCAATTTAGTACAAGGAATCCTGCTACTTTTGTTCTTGGTTCTAGTTAAGGCTCGTCCTATACCCAGTATCATTCCTCCATTGTCGATGTTGTTGGATTCTCCAGTACTCCATTATTTTTTATTTTTTTTTGTGGTGTTTGGTTGTTGTACTTTGTTGTGCTATACTCCATGTTCTAAGGCTTTATTTATGGTTGTTTGTGTTTGGCTTAGGATTTTATAAGGTTGGTATGGTTTTTTTTAGGCAAATATTCATTAGCTTTGATATGTGTTTTTATGAGCTAATTTTTTTACTCTTCTCATAATGTCGGTCCAATTAAGTTTTATTGTTATTGGTTTGATGCAATCCTAACCAAGTTAGCAACTCGTTAACCACTCCCTCCAACACTAAGTTTCTATATAAGGTTGTGGTCTATAACTATTGTTGCTTATGTTTTGCTTATGCTATTGCATATTGGTATGAGGTGGAGTAGTTTGTTGCTGGATAATTTCCACCTATTATAATTCAGTTTCAGGAGTCGTGTGGTGTTGTAACTCTCTTATTGGTTTCGATGCAAATACTTGTAAAATTTTTATATAGGCTTGCGGTTTAAAGCTTGAGAATTGTTGTTTAATTTCTTCTTAAAAGTGCACAATTTAAATTTCCTTACTATTTTATTTCAATTTCAATTTTTTTTATTTTTGTTTTAAGTTATTATTGATGGTGTTGACACTAAAATAATATAGTGTTGTCTAATTTTTTCTTTTTTTTTTCTTTTTTTGCATGCTCGTGGTTTAAAGAAATAAATGTTGGTTAGTTATTGTTGGTGTTTGTTTTGTTGCTTAGGGGGTTTGATTTAGTTAACTTTGAATAGTATGAGTAACCTAAATAATAAGACCTAGTGGTTGTTTTCCCCTTTTATAGATAGTGAAATGATGCTCTTATGGGGGTTTCATCTTATGGGGATCCTAGGAGACATATAGTGTTAATACATGAGGAGACAGGGAGCATGATGGACGGTGGTTTGTACATAGAGTCATATGTGTTCAAGTCATAACATTTATTGCTAATATTGGCTAAGATGGAACATTAGATAGGGGATACGGCTAGGTATATAGATTTATTCCTTATTGGTGTTCCACATTTTAAGTTTGTTCAAGGTGAGTGTTTTATGAGACATTAACATTATATAGCTATGAATCAATCATGATAGACAATTAATGAAGGAGTTGGCATGGGTCACCAACGATTTATACCCAGACAAGATGGATGTACCCTCTCATAATGAAGTGAAGGAGTAGATGATTCTTTAAGAATAGTGGTAGTTGATATTTTGGGACTTTAAGATGGTTAGGAGTACCTTAGGAGTTGATATCCTGGGTTAAGTGTTTGGGGTTGTAGCAACCTTTTGTTATATATATATATATATATTAAGATATTGTTTTCTCTTTTATGTTCCTTCTCATATTTGAGCTTCCAAGTATCCATTTTTTGTACTTACCTCACTTTTGTGTAAAATACTTTAACTTTATTTCTCTAATTTGATAAAGTGGGGCACTTATAATAGCAGTCATTTATTATATATAATTAAATTAAATAAGTTTAAAAGCTAAGTTATCCTAAATAAAAGTGATTTATGAAATTATAGGTTTTTAAAATTTTGGGGGATTACAGGTTTGTACAGGTATACACGATGGGTTATACATGAAACCCATCGTGTATACCTGTAACTTCTCCCCACCTAGCTAGATAGAAAATATATGACTATTGGGACACACTACAGTGTATATATACAATACATGACGGTTCTACGTCTCAACCACCGTGCATTATCTATGATATGTTATGAGTATACACAACGGGTTTTATATATAATTGTTGTGTATGTCTTATTAACAAAAAAATAAGGAATGTTTTGATCACTGCCCTACCATATTTTTCCTACAAAAATATTGGATATGTTTCCATGATACTTTCCGCAACATCATAAGTATTTGTCTCATCTAAAATAGCAAGCAACCAAAATAAATGATTATATAGTTTCATTATATAATTTACATACAAAGCCTTATAAACAATTATTTTTCATTCATATTTGTATTCTATGCACAAAAAAATTAAACCTACACATAATCATCATAAAAACTTGTAATAAAGTCTAAATATTCTTTCCTAAGTTCATTAGTCTTATTATTTTGATAATGAAGAAGGACATGATGTTGATAGACCTACAAAAAATGAAAAAGACCATGTTAGTATTACTGTATATAGATAAACAAAATTAATATAAACTGAACAAAGTTAATATATATTTCTTCTTATCCCGTCTAATATTTGCAAATGATTTCCTTCATGAATATCATCACCTAATATCCACAACTTACATTATATTGTTGTTGTGGACACTAAAAAGTAAAATAATAATTACATTATCTTATTACGCATACTAAATACTTAATATTAAATGTTAATAATTCTTAAATGACATAAAAAATACAAACCTTAATTTTTTTCAAGATATACGGGGTGATGGTGTCTTTCCTTTCTATTGTGTCCCAAATCAATCTTGAAGGACCTAATTGATATAGTAACCATATATTAAAAATAAAATATGTATGTGTGTGCGCTTGCATGTATGTGATTCTAATGAATATTATTATATAGATAAATATGTATCTTTCCACAAATGATGTTGGATCATAATAAGGATTTTCATCTGTTGAATCCATCCTATATACGGTACCTAAAGATGGCTATAATACCACTAATACCCAATGTATGTCAAAGTAAAATGAGGGAAACAAATGGGACTATGGAGCTATTTGTATCAAGTAAACCATATATAGAACACATTCAATATTATCATTTTTATTGGAGATCGTGTCTAAGAGTAGAAATCTATATACATCAAACATGTGTAAGACATAGGATAATAAATTATCTTTCAAGAACCTATGAAAATGAAAGAATAATTTTTTAGTATCAACACCACTTTCTCGCTTATAATTAAAATAAGGTCAAACATGAAGGATTTAAAGTACCTCATATATGCAATTATATGTTGATATTGTAACATTTCACCTTGTAATAAATGTAGGGTGTCTTCTACCCCAATCCAGATATTCACATCTTTTGATTTCATGTACAAATTAGTTAGAAGAGGAATCTTAATATAATTACCATCCAACGAAAAATCCATGTCCAAATACAACCTAAATTGAGGTGATTGATCATGATGTTTGATAATTATGTTTATTCCCAATATTTTTTGGGCTTCTACATACTACGTATCTTGTTTTCCCTCTTACTAATACTTTTTGTGATAATATGACTACCCTAAGTATGAAAAAGTGGATGATATAATTATTAGATTATATATTATCACTTAAGTAACAAGAATGTAGTCTAAAATTGCAAAAGTTTGAATTACTTCATCCTTGATAACTATAAGATTACTCAGTCATCCAACAAATTATCCTAGTAGTAAACACAATATGGGAATATCCTCATCCTCATGATTATATGCCACATCAAGTGACATTATCTCCATTAAATATGCCTTGAAGATATTATGAATTGGGACTCAACTTTATCAACCTCCAATGGTACAATATGAAAGGTTGAATTTGACTCAATAAATTCAGTAGCATTTACTACAATAGGCCCATCATCTATGAATTGCAATTCACAAGGATAATGACCCTATAATTAACAAAAGATTCAAGTTATGGTAAAAAAAAATTAAATATATTCAAGTACATAGAGTGCAGTATAGTTTATTACCTTATTAATTTTCAGAAAAGGTCTAGGAACACTATATGTAGAGGGTTGAATTGGATATTGTGAATATGACAGCAAAATATCCAACCTTCTAAGGATTGGTTTTTATGATTCCCTTAATGTCGTAATTTCTTTCTTTGTCCTTTGAAGGGTATTAACTAACGCAATGTCTAAATATCTTAGATAAGTTGAACATTTAATTATATATCCTACATTGGATACCATACTCTTGAGTGCCCAAAGCATATGTCGAAAGGTCATTTGGACCTTCTTTATCAAAAGCACCGATCGAATAGTCCGTTCTTAAACCCAACTATTTAAAGTCATAAAAAAATAATTAGTGATAAGTAACCATAATAAGCCAAGTAAAGATAAATGTTGTTTACCTTAACAATTTTCTCAACCATCTGTTGAACTGGTTCGTTAGCAGTCACTCCATTATTTACCCTAATGTATATCTAAAGATCAACTCGTTCTAGGGGTACATATTAGTTTTGGGTTAGTTATGCTTCCTCCATAAGTTAGATATTAGAACATAAAAGAATAGCATCAAGTAAAAATACTTAGTAACAATATTAGATTACAAAGAATTAGAATTATTTCCATCATTGAACAATGCACATTGACATCAAGTACCACTTTATTCGAGGTACAGTTACTGTAGGAAAAGTTATGTCGAAAAAAGTGGGTATTTTGCATAATTCGGCTAATATGCTAATGAAGCCACTAAGTATGGGTAAGTTCAAGTGTTTCTCGGACTTGATAGGTGTTCATAGGCCATAAGGCCCTTTTTTGGGCTAGGGGTTTTTTTATAGAGGTCTTTACATGTCATGCGTCATAAATATTATATCAAGGTGGAGAATTGTGAGCTTTGATTAGGTTAGGGATGGCAATTTTTCCTGCGGGTTCAGGGCCCCTTCGGGGATTCCTCGTTTGGGTTCGGGTTCGGGGAGAGAATTCGGGGATCGGGTTCGTGTTTGGGTTCGGGGAATATTAACGGAGATTTTTTCGGGGACGGGTTTGGGGTCCCCATCCCCGAACCCGCCCCAAATATATATATATATATATATATATATATATATATATATATATATATATATATATATATATTTATATAATTATATAATATATAATTTTTTTATAGAATAGAAATTAAAAATATAATAAAAAAAATAGTTTGAGGATCAGCGATCGGGTATAAAGTCGGGTTTCGGGGATCAGATCGGGTATGGGAATTTGATCCCCATGGGGATCGGGTCTGGGAATCCCCAATAAAAAGATATCGGAGATCGAGTTGGGTTTGGAGATTATTTTCCTTATCGGGTTCGGGGATGGGGATGGGGATGGGGTCTTCATCCCCGACCCGCCCTTTGCCATCGCTAGATTAGGTATTTGATGTATAATATAACATTGTGTTGGTTTGTATAGGAAGTGGAGAAGTTTGGATTTAATATTTGGGATCTATGATAAACACAAGAGTCATTTATTTATTAACACGAACCGTGTTTTTCTCATAGATTATTTTGATGTGTTTTGGGGTAAAAAATTGAGAGTAAGGAAATTAACACGGGGATCTCATGTTTCCAAAACAGGTACCATGTTTTTCCTTTATTTTTGAAACATGTTGTTTTTCTCCTATGGAATGAAAGAACCCTAGTCATCAAGTCATGCGACCCAACTTCTTCTTCTCCATATAATTCTCCATTAAAAGATAATTATAGATTTGTGTAATTGATTATTTGATTTTTTTTATTCATCCTATACTTACTTAAGAGCATGAATAAATATCTCTATTTTTTCCTTAATTGTTTTCTTTCGTAATTGAATCCTCAATTGTTCATAGTCTTTTAATTTTGATTTAATTTGGATCCATTCATTCCACACAATTCCATAATAGTTTCATAAATTAAGCCCATGGAGTACAGAATCTTCTTAGCTTCATAAGTACAGGGAGGAAGCACATTGCCTAGAAAGCATATCTTTCAAGAGCTTAAGAATAGAATTGAAGCTTTTATCTCTCCATCCATTATTCGCCTTCAAATTGTATAGTTGTAACATGGTGGATAATTTGGTAAAGTTAATACAACCATTGTACAAAGGCGTATCTATATTATTAACCAACTTTTCAAACATTTATGGATGGTCTCTAAAATTTTCTTCAACATTGTTGGTTAGGTCCTCCATGCAAGCAAAAACATATGTAATTTCAACATCATCATGGTCAAACACACTAGGTTAGTTGAGAAGTAGCTCTCCATGCGATATCCACCTATTATAACTCTTATTAATTCCATAGATAATGAGATGATCTCGGATCTCATTTACCCCTCTTCTTATCATATTTCCACAATATACATATGGGAAAGATATCCACAAAGGATCTTTTTAATGTTCACTAACTATCTTAATAAAGTCTTCAACACTGTATATATATTCTTTAAACAATCTACTTATATATATATCGACTTACAATCCATAACGAGAAATAAGTATAATTTGACCCTTAAATTAAAAAAAATGTGGAACCTGACATTATTAGCCAAGTCAAGCAAAAATAAATAAAATAACAACATACTCAAAATACATATACACCACAACAACATTTGCTCTAGTAACAATACCACAATTTCTATAGAGTATTATCTATTTTGTTTGTATACTATATTTTTTAGTTTGATAATCTATCTTCACATAACATATCAACATAAAAAATATCAACATATAGTATACAAATATACACCACAACATCATCTATAGTACAGTGAGCAAATGATAATAAAATACACAACATAGAGGTTCGAATAATAAATAACACAATCAAAATTCAGAAATAAAGAGAAACTTATACACAACACTTAAACTTTATAGAAAACAATAACAAAGAATAATGAACATACTGTGAGTAGAGAGAGAGAAAGGCGACGATGACGAAGTATAGAGGAATAAAATGAGCAAGAACTCTGGCGAAGAGAAAAGAGAAAGCTAATGATGGTTGTAGAGCTTTGTTGCTTTGAACGACATTGTCTGAATTTTGATAGGTAAAGTAAAAAAGTGATGGCAGTTCCAGGTTAAAAAATGAGGTAAAAGGGTATACACAACAATCGTATGTTAAAATCATTGTGTATACCCTAATAGTGCAAAATGGAATACATGGCAATTATAAGGTAAAACCATTATGTATTCCCTTAACGAGAGAGGTAAATATCGATTGTGGGAATAAAGGGCAGTTTTACCTTATAACCGTCGTATATTTATTTTTGCACTATTAAGGTATACACAGTGTTTTTAACTTATAACTATTATTTATACCCTTAACCATTGTATACCTCTCTCGTTAAGGGTATACATGGTTGTTATAAATTAAAACTGTCGTGTATACATTGTGCTTAAATTGCCAAAATGCTCCCTGCATGTTTTTTATTACTAGGAAATGGATTAGACAACAACTTAGTTTGAAATTGTCTTATACTGGCTGCTATTTAAAATAATTCGTATACCAATGAATAAGACTTAGGTTCTATTTGTGATAGAATTTGAAGATGATTGCAAATATTACCTAGTGATAAGCCATTATAAGAAAAAGGTAAATTTGCCACGACATTTTAGTGATGACACCATATGATCGAAGTAAATTTGTCGTTGCTAAAATTTCCTAGTAGCAATGATAAATTGTTGCTAAAAGTAATTTTAGAGACTTAAAATTTTCTAGTGAATTTTTTCCCAAAAGATTAGTGTCGCCACTAATTAATTCATGGGAATTTTTCTGCCCAAAGTTTCCTAGGCCCAAATTTTTTTACTTAAAAATACTAATATATGATATATTTGATGAAAATATTGATGGGAAATTTTCCACCCAAAATTTTCTTAGGCCGATTTTTTTCACTAAAAATGCTATCAAAGACTACATGTTTGGTGAAAATACATATGGAAAATTAGCTACCAAAATTTTTCTTGGGCTGATTTTTTTTTTTGAAAAAGCTATTAGGGCCAATATATGTTTCACTAATAATGCATATAGGGACAATATATTTACAGCAAAAATTATGTAAAATTTTCCTTGGTCCGAAATGTTTTTTTGAAAATACTATTACTAGTGATACATATTGTCGCTCATAGTGGCTATAAAGGTGATATATTTGGTGAAAATATTTGTGGAAAATTTTCAACCCAAATTTTTATTAGACCAATTTTTTACCAAAATATTATTAGTGATGACATATGACATTGCTAATAGTGGCATGGTCTATTAGAAGCATAGAGACATCTCTCCATGACATTGAGGTGCGTTGTGATTCCCAAGTGATGGTCTGATTATTAAATTCTCTATCTTCTTAGCATAATCCTCATATCACAATCATTGTAGCTTGTCAAGTCAAGATGTGTGATTGTCATTCATGCAACTTAAAGCATAATTTTTGTGAGAGTAACCAAGTAAAAGAACAATTGGTGCATGTTGGTCATAGGTCAATGTTTGTCTTACACACTCTTGACTCTCTTCCTAAAGCTGTTAGCAACTTGATTTTGTTTATTGTAGTTGGACGAGGTTTTTTGTGCATTATTTGCATGTATGTTACACTACAATAGAAATGTGTTTTTATGACCCCTAATAGATGAATATTATTTAAAAAATGATGTCTAAAGGTTGAAATTTTGATCCCGATATAGGAAATAGATTTTAATAATACTTTTAGAGGAAAAATTACTATTTAAAGTCAAAATAGTTAATACAATGGATGAAAATTTATTGCATTGGTTTTAGATAACAATTTTCAAGTAAAACCATCATCAAAAGGTCTAAAACGATTTTCAAGTAAAACCACCATTAAAAGGCCAACTTTTGATAATAATTTCAATGAAAAAATGCCATCTAAAATGAAACCGTTTCATACTAAAAAAGCATCATTAATGTTTTGGTTTTAGATATCATTTTTTTTCTTCTATATTTGTCATCCAAAATTTAAGCACCTTTTAATGTGTCTATTTTAGATAACGATTTTATTTTAATACATGCACCTAAAACTCCCCTCCCTAATGTCAACTCACTCCATTCTTCTCTTCTCGTCTCTCCCTAGCTTGCTTATTTCTTTTCTTCTCCTCTCTCTGTTGCTACTTGACCTTACTTCATCACTTATTTCTCTTCTATTATCTCTTAACACTTTGTGACCTTTTCTCATTTTTTGTTGGTGTTGTTGCTCAAAATTAATAATAGTTTTGCAATCTCATTCTTACTCCTATTCAATGTTTTTCAAATTTAGGAGGATTTTTTTATTGCTCATCGAAGTTATTTTCACTTATGTGGTTAGTCAATTGTCCATTTCTGCTTCCTAAATTTTAGTGCTATACATTGCCAAATCTAGAAAGCATTACCTTATTTAAGGTTTTTGTTGGTCAATTTAGTACAAGGAATCTTGCTACTTTTGTACTTGGTTCTAGTTAAGGCTCGTCCTATACCCAGTATCATTCCTCCATTGTCGATGTTGTTGGATTCTCCAGTACTCTATTATTTTTTTTGGTGGTGTTTGGTTGTTGTACTTTGTTATGCTCTACTCCATGTTATAAGGCTTTATTTTATGGTTGCTTGTGTTTGGCTTAGGATTTGATAAGGTTGGTATGGTTTTTGTTAGGCAAAAAATCATTAGCTTTGATATGTGTTTTTATGAGCTAATTTTTTTATTCTTCTCATAGTGTCGGTCCAATTAAGTTTTATTGTTATTGGTTTGATGCAATCCTAACCAAGTTAGCAACTCGTTGACCACTCCCTCCAACACTAAGTTTCTATATAAGGTTGTGGTTTATAGCTATTGTTGCTTATGTTTTGCTTATGCTATTGCATATTGGTATGAGGTGGATTAGTTTGTTGCTGGATAATTTCCACCTATTATAATTCAGTTTCAGGAGTCGTGTGGTGTTGTAACTCTCTTATTGGTTTCGATGCAAATACTTGTAAAATTTTTATATAGGCTTGTGGTTTAAAGCTTGAGAATTACTGTTTAATTTCTTATTAAAAGTGCACATTTTAAATTTCCTTACTATTTTATTTCAATTTCAATTTTGTTTGATTTTTGTTTTAAGTCATTATTGATGGTTTTAACACTAAAATAATATAGTGTTGTCTACTTTTTTTCTTTTTCTTTTTATTTTTTTTGCATGCTTGTGGTTTAAAGAAATAAATGTTGGTTAGTTATTGTTGGTGTTTGTTTTGTTGCTTAGGTGGTTTAATTTAGTCAACTTTGAATTGTATGAGTAACCTAAATAATAAGACCTAGTGGTTGTTTTCCCCTTTTATAGATAGTGAAATGATGCTCTTATGGGGATTCATCTTATGGGGATCCTAGGAGACATATAGTGTTGGTACATGAGGAGATAGGGAGCATGATGGAAGGTAGTTTGTACATAGAGTCATATGTGTTCAAGTCATAACATTTATTGCTAACCTTGGCTAAGATGGAACATTAGATAGGGGATACGACTAGGTATATGGATTTATTCCTTATTGGTGTTCCATATTTGAAGTTTGTTCAAGGTGAGTGTTTTATGAGACATTAACATTAGATAGCTATGAATTGATCATGATAGACAATTAATGAAGGAGTTAGCATGGGTCACTAACGAGTTTATACCTGGACAAGATGGATGTACCCTCTCATAATGAAGTGAAGGAGTAGATGATTCTTTAAGAATAGTGGTAGTTGATATTTTGGGACTTTAAGATGATTAGGAGTACCTTATGAGCTAATATCCTAGTTTAAGTGTTTGGGGTTGTAGCAACCTTTATATATATATATATATATTAAGATACCATTTTCTCTTTTATGTTCCATCTCATATTTGAGCTTCCAATTATCCATTTTCTGTGCTTACCTCACTTCTATGTAAAATAATTTAATTTAATTTCTCTAATTTGGTAAAGTGGGGCACTTATAATGGCAGCCATTTATTATATATGATTGTCCGCCCATAATTTAGTTGTAATATTCAAAGCTCCAAGTGTAGGTAGTTATAACAGGATGTTACAATATCCCTAAAACACTAAATATGAGATTTCAATAATGACGAAAATTGGAAGATTCTAAAAAGGAGCTTTTATTATGAGCTCATTATGTTTAATTTTTAAATAATGTATGTTGTCTTAATTTTAATTACTATATCTAGTTAGTACTTAGATATTACGTGCGTGTAATTTAAATGCTTTCTTTTCTTTGTTTTAACTGGTTCCTAAGGATGAAAATGGCATTGGTGGTAGATGCTATATGTGAGGATTGATGAATGAGATCACATGAAGGATGTTTTTTAGATATAGATCTTGAAAATGCATGCATTGTTTTTAATTATTTGTAAATAATAAATAATGACTATTGATACTTCACTTACTAATTAAATAATAAACTTAAATCGAGTTTCATTATTGCTGGTTTGGTGCAATCCTGACCAAGTTAGTAAGATGTTAACCATTCCCTCCAACAATAATTTTCTATATAAGGTTGTGGCTTATAGCTATTGTAGCTTATGTATTGCTTATGCTATTGCATATTGGTGTGAGGTGGAGTAGTTTGTTGCTGGATGATTTCCACATATTATAATTCAGTTTCAGGAGTAGTGTGGTGTTGTAACTCTCTTATTGGTTTCAGTACAAATACTTGTAAAACTTTTATATAGGCTTATAGTTTAAAGCTTGAGAATTTATATTTAGTTGCCTCTTAAAAGTGCAAAATTTAAGTGTCATTACTATTTGATTTTAGTTTCAATTTTGTTTGATTTTTTTTTTTAAGCTTTTGTTGATGGTTTCGACCTTAAAATAATTTAGTGTTGTCTACTTTTTTCTTTTTTCTTTTTTTGCATGCTCATGGTTTAGAGCAATAAATGTTGGTGGTTGTTTTGTTGCTTGGGTGGTTTGATTAAGTTAAGTTTGAATGGCATGAGTAACCTACATAATCACGATCAATGCTCCTTTCTTGTGCATACCCTCTACCACACTTGTGGATGTCACCCTATGGGGATCTTAGGAGACATATAGTATTGGTACATGAGGAGATAGGAAGGATGATGGAGGGTGGTTTATACATACAGTAGTACGTGTTCAAGTCAAAACATTTATTGCTGACCCTGCTAAGATCGAACATTAGATAGGGGATATGATTAGTTATTCCTCATTGATGTTCCTCATGTGAAGGTGAGTGTTTTACGAGACATGAACATTAGATAGCTAATGAATTGATCGCGATAGACCATGAATGAAGGAGTTGGCATGGGGTACCAGCGAGTTTGTACCTTGATAGGATGGATTTACCCTCTCATAATGAAGTGAAGGAACTGATGATTCTTTAAGAAGAGTGGACTCAAAGAGCGACAGCTAATATGTGGGGATTTTAGGATGGTTAGGAGCACCTTAAGAGTTGTGTATTCTCAGTTAGGTGCTTGAGATCTATGAAGATACTACTTGCTCCGTTACGTTCCTTCTTCTATTTGAGCTTTCAATTATGCATTTTTCTTTACTTACATCACTTTGTTGTATAATACTTTAATTTTATTTGTAAGTGAATCTCTAATTTAGTAAAGTGGGGCAATGATAATGGCGGTCATTTATTACATATGATTGCATGTCCGTAATTTAGTTGTAATATTCGAAGTTCCAAGAGTTGGTAGATATAATACGATGTTATAATATCCCTAAAATACTAAATATGAGCTTTCAATAATGACGAAAGGTGGAATATTCTAAATAGGGGCTTTTAGTACGAGCTTGTCACATTTAATTTTTAAATAATGGTTAATTTTAATTAGTATATCTAGCTAGTGCTTAGATATTATGAGCCTGTAATTTAAATGCTTGTCATTTTTTATTACGAAACTGTTATTTGGAAAACAAGGATTTACTGCGCAGAAAACATTTGCGCAGTAAATTCCTAATTTACCCCTGTCGGTGCAGCAACAATTATTTGACCGACTGACCGACCCTCCTCCTCTGCTATCTCTCCATTTCCACATTCTCTCCCTATCTTCTCTCTTCTCTCTATTTTTCTCTCAAAATTCAGTCGAAAGTCTCCCTCCCGACAAGCAACCGAAGGTACGTATCTTATTTTATTTTTAATTTTTAATTTATAATATATAATTATAATAATTTGTTTATTAGATCTGTTAATTTTTTTATTTTATTAAGTAGATCTGTTAGGTTTCGGCGAGATAGACCGAAAGCCGATGGCCTGTTTCGGCGAAAATGACCGAAGACTGGGGGGGTTTCGGCAAAATCAACCGAAGGTTGGGAGGGGTTTCGGCTAATTTTGCCGATGTGAGGCATGAGATTCGGTAATAATTACCGATGCCATGGCGGCGAATTAAAAAAAAAATTGGAGCATCGGCAGTTTTTACCGATGGGAGGGCCAGGTTTCGGCTAATTTTGCCGATGTAATGCATGAGATTCGGTAGAATAGACCGAAGGGAAGGCTTTGTTTCGGCAATTTTTGCCGATGTGAGGGTCTCCTGGCTTACTTTCCACTAATTTGATTAGGGTTCCGATTAATTATATATAATAATTTAATTTAATTTAATAACGAAATTTAATTATATTTCGGATGTAAAATTATATATATTAATTATAATTTATTAATAATATTAATTGTACTCTAATATTCTAATTAAATATAGATTTGGTAAATTATATCTTTATTGTATAGTTTTGGTTATTTGTAGGATATATAATTATATATATTAATTATAGTTTATTAATTATATTGATTATGCACTAATATTTTAACTAAATATAGGTTCGATAAATTATCTCTCTATTGTAGGGTATTGGCTATATTTTGGATATGTAATTATTTATATTAATTATGTTTTATTAATTATAATAATTATGCTGTCATAATTTAATTAAATATAGGTTTGGTAAATGATCTCTCTATTGTAGGGTATTGGCTATATATTTGATTTGTAATTAAATGTATTAATTATGGTTTTTTTAATTATATTAATTTTGCTGTCATAATTTAATTAAAGATAGGTTTGCGTGTATTATGTTAATGATTATAATTATATTTATTAATAATAATTTGTTAATTATTAATTATGTTAATAATATATTTTGATTATGGTTAATTGATTAATTTTAGAAAAATATATTTTTAGATTTATTATACTCTAATATTTGAATTAAATATAGGTTTTAGTAAATTGTCTTTCTATTATAGGATTTTGGTTATTTTTATGATGTAAAATTATATATATTGAATATAGTTTATTAATAATATTAATTTTACTCGAATATTGTAATGAAATATGGGTTTGGTAAATTATATCTGTATGTTATAGTTTTGGTTATTTGTAGGATATATAATTATATATATTAATTATGGTTTATTAATTATATTGAATATGCACAAATATTTTAACTAAATATAGATTCGGTAAATGATCTCTCTATTCTAGGGTATTGGCTATATCTTTGAAGTGTAATTTGTATATATTAATTAAGGTATATTAATGATATATGCTAATTAAAGATTTTAATTATGGTTAAGTTGATTAAATTTGTTTATTATGTTTATAGATTTGTTAATACGTTGTTAATTATGTTATTGTATTATTTATATATGATTAGATGTTTATTACATTTAATTATATTTTCATTAAATATGTTAAATATTATTATGTGATAGGGATTATTTGTGAATGTTTTTAATTATATTGATAGGATAATAGGTTAGATTTGTTTAATATTTTTGTTAAATGTATTTATAATAGATAAAATATGTTTATATTTGAATTATATTTAATTATGTTGCTAATTTGTATGGAATATATTTGGATAATTCTGGTTGGATTATTGAAAAAATAGATGAGGACATACCATAATTAAGTATACTTTAGTTGTTATATTATACTAAACTCCTACTATTAAGTAATACAAATATTGTTGATATATGTAATGAATAAAGTAGAGGATTAATGTAAAGAGATTGTATTTGAGTTATATGGTTGCATATACAGATCTCTTTGGCTATCATAATATGAGTTGATATTTATTAATGATATTAATTTCATGTATGTAATTAGGTTATATTTATGTTATCACGTATTACCTTCAATTCATATACATAATTTAAAATGACTTTATGTATTTATTATTGAAATTCAGATGAGTCGCAGACAAGACAATGTAGTAGATAGAACCGATGGTCGGCATGTGACTGCTTCTGCACGACGTAACAG
This sequence comes from Tamarix austromongolica, assembly GCA_039764185.1. NCBI lineage: Eukaryota > Viridiplantae > Streptophyta > Magnoliopsida > Caryophyllales > Tamaricaceae > Tamarix > Tamarix austromongolica. The sequence goes on along the minus strand of CM077816.1, from coordinate 71,661,408 downwards.
AACTGGTACTGAGGTACCTGCGCCGATGGCTCGTTTGAGAAATTTCGGCAGGAGTATTACCAAAGGATTACGACGATCTAAGAAATCTGGAGAACAAGAACCGGAAGAAGCATCAGAGCAACAAGAATATGCAGAAGTTCGCGAAGAACCATCGTCTAGTCAACAAGGTCATAAATTTCCATCATTTGCAGACTATGCAGGTCGTCCATCATTTGTGGCTGATGTTGGTACTGCGGGGTTTGGAGGTTTGGGGGCAAGAGGTCCAGGGTTTGGAGGTTTGGGGGTTGGAGGTTTGGGGGTTGGAGGTTCTACGGTTGGAGGTTCTAGGGTTGGAGGTTCTGGGTATGAAGGTTATGCGGTTGGAGGTTCTAGGGTTGGAGATTCTGGGTATCGAGGTTCTGGGGTTGGAGGTGCTGGGTATGGAGGTTCTACGGTTGGAGGTCCCGGGTACGGAGGTTCCGAGTCAGGAGGTTTTCCATATCTTACACAATATATAGATGTTCTTACCTCACCGGCGCAGCCTGCTATAGGAGGAGGAGGAGGAGCATCGTCATCGAGACTCTACCGTAATGATGATGATGATGAGGAGGAGGAGGAGGAGGAGGAAGAGGAGGAGGAGGAGGAGGAGGAGGAGGAAGAGGAGGAGGAGGAGGATAGATATCATCATGATAGGGATGTTGGTGATGCTGGTCACGATAGTGATGATGAAGAGAGTATACAATTAAAGGATGAATGGTACTTGCTTGGGCCATGTCCAGGAGGTCCAATAATTTCTGATTTGATTCCTAGCTTTGGTGGTCACGCAGCTTTAGATTTATGGTTAGGAAAGGTAAGTTTAATATATCCATTATTTCTTAATTATTATTTTATATGTAATCAATCATATGTACACATTACATTTGCTTGTTGTATTGATCAGGATCGGGGTTATCCGAAGATCCACACGAGGCAGGAGGTTTTAAGAAGTTTTCTAGGAAGTGTCAATGATAGGATGTTCGCTCTGATACGACGAACAGGATTATCACACCTTCCATCCTGCACATTTGAACATGTGAACGTGCCGCTTATTTCATCATTTATCGAGCGATGGAAACCAGACACAAATAGCTTTCATATGCCATGGGGGGAGATGACGATCACTCTTTTAGATGTACATCGTATATTAGGGCTACGAGTTGATGGTCATCCATTACATTTGGACATGACGGCGGACACGCGTGGGCAAATGATTGGTGCAATGGGTGCCTTATTTGGGATGGAGGAAATGCAAGTGAATGAAGTCACTCGAAAGGGCGGGCTTCCATTTAAATGGCTGCAAGAAGTATGTGAATCATACTGGTTAGGGGACGAAGCAAAAGCGATCGGGTATACATTATGGTTGATCGGCTTATCGCTGTTTGTCGATAAGACGGTTGATAAAGTTAATCCATACTTTATCATTTTCCTTCAAGATCTTAGCCAGGTTGAAGGTTATGCATGGGGTGCAGCCACACTTGCTTTTTTATATCGACAGCTTGGCATGGCTTCTAGAGCCGACGCTGCTCAATTGTCTGGATGCATGACTCTATTACAGGTAATTTTATAATCAATATATATATACATATATGCCATACTCTATATTCATTATGATGGCTAACAATCGAATATTATGACAGACGTGGATATATGAGTACTTTCCTGGGTTTGGAGTGGAAAGATCTGGGTATAATCCAGACCATCCTCGTTGTATGAGGTGGTCTTGTGGCCAGAAATTCGAAAATCAATTGGAGACGCTCGAGTACTTTCGGGCAAAGATTGATGTTATGTCTGCGTCGAAGGTATGCTAAATCAATTATTTTATCCTCCTATATTATATTTGTGATATCCATATTTACTTGAATATTTTCGTGAAAGGTCAATTGGGATCCGTACGGAGTTGCTGATCCATATATATATTGTCGTATGGCATTCTATCACGGTTGTATACACTGTTTGGCCAAAGTTAAACCACATATGCCTGATAGAGTGACACGACAATTCGGTTATATACAAGTCATCCCTGAGGAGCCCATCAAGCCAAATAGAAACTCATACAGAGGTCCTTCCCTGAAGAAGTACAAAGTATACTATGCACACATGCTGGGGCAATGGTTCTTGAGGTATGAACATATTTTGGGCCCGGATGTTTTTGGACCAGCTGTTGAATACCCATGGGAAGTGGCCGATGATTATATGGATTGGTATGTTCCGAGAACGCATAGATATATATTGGCTACGACGGAAGAATATTTGGCTGAACATGCGAACGATGATCATCATATACCAGCCGAAAAACGTCTGAACAAAGCACGTAAAACTATTCGTCGATTGTATTGGAGGGGAGAGCCAGCTCCAAATTATGAGCAGTTAGTTACATGTATTGAAACCCTTGTGCGTGATTTAGGAGTTACTCCACCTCGGCGTGGCCATTTGTAATGAACTTCATGTATTACCGTATTGTTATGTGAAAACATTAACATATGTTTGTTAGAATTAATACCACCTGTCCTTATTATTTTACCATTGACTATTTGTGTTCAAATTTAAAAACATATCAAGTGTTTTTTTATATATCCATAGTTTAGAACTTCGTGATAGAAATTATACTATATTTTATAAAATTACTACGTACATGTTACAAAGGATGTAAACTTAAATAAATGTACCATCCTAATTACAACAATTCTACATTAAAGTTGAGTCCGAAGATAAAGGATGAGGGTCTTGTGTGTCATCGTTTACCAATGCACGCCATTGTTCGAATCTTGAAGAATATTGCGTATTCCATGTTGAAACGCTGCTATCATGATATCTATTCCAATTGGTATGTACTGGTGGGAGTGGAAAACTTTCCAGAAGATATACCTGTAGAAAAAAAATATTATGTCAGCCATTCATATCATATTGAAATGGAAAAATTCTTCATTAAACTTAGTGCTCACCGATATGTAGTGACTCATGTCTTGCAAGGAAAATATAGTGACTTCAGTTTCAGGACCTTGAATTCCGTGCATAGCCACTAAAGGTAAGAATGAGCTGCATGCATTCAATGAGTAATATGTGAACAACACACAGTAACGGGTTGCAATGACATGACCAATATCAGGCATTTCCATCCAGTGTGCCATCGGAGCTGGCCCTTCCCAGTGGGCAATAGTATTAAGAACTTGATCAACGCTTTCATAGACGAACACATTCTCGTACAACTGTCGTCTCGCCAATATCTCATGATACAAGTCGGTACGAATCTGAACCCATCGTTCTTCATCTCCTAGTATAATAGAAGCCAGTGATCTGAAACCACAATTCTCATCTCCTAAAACATTACACCATCTACTAATATAAGGAACTATATGTCGATTCATTTGAGTCACATATGGAAATTGAAATTGGCCTGATGACAGAAATGCCGATTGCCGTCCCCGACCCCGACCCCGACCCCGACGTTGAGTTGATCTAGGACGACTACAAAATTGTTGTTCTGTATACTCCCAACTAGATTGTTCCCTTCTAGTGGAGTTCCTTGGTCGACCCCTGTGTTGCCGTACTTGTGGCTCGTCGAAAGGTGTTCTCTGGGGAACTGCAATATTAAATATCTCTCTAGCCAACTGATTCTGTATTTCTGGTGGCTGGCGCATAACAGATTCCATCGAAATATGGAGCAAGTGAGATGCAACATCAACTGGTTCTTGGGGTCTCGGTGGAGTAATGGGTCCATCTATGTCGAGTTTCTTCCAAAACGGATGAATAGCCGACAGGGGGATTGACATGTAGTTATGAATGTATGTTTTAATTTCATGCGTACACGGTATCCCGTGCGTACGACGCATGTAACATCCGCATAAATCATCATTCCCACTTACATGCTCAAGTCTCTGACACTCGTTCTTCACCAACTCCATTGCATATAAAGAAACATGACCCCTCATATTGGCATAAAGATCACTTGTAGCAAAATGAGGAGTGTTGAACCGAGACCTCTCAAGCGATGCTTTTATCTCATCATGTTGTAATTCGAGGAACGTGTGCATTTGTTTGTGGACTGTATTGAAGCTGCCCCGTGATGTCTCCAGGAATCTTTTTAAAGATCCATGAGCTCCTTCAACCCTGTTCGTTACAAAAATTTATTTACTTAACTTTATCAACATAAAATAAGCTCAATCAGCTATCACGGTTGCAAGAAAATATAAATCATACCTATTCGTTGTAAGTTGATGGATATGGAACACGTCACCAAAGAATGCTGCAACAATTTTATGTTTGTAGGGTTGTAGCCAATTCGTCTTGAGATACGAAATTAGACTGGGCATGCTTCTGTAATCTTCCTCTATTGACAACAATCGTGTCTCATATGTTTCTTCGTCCGTGGCATCTATCAAATTTTTCCATCGTGACATAAAACCACGTGCGAACGATGAACGACCATAAAGTTTCTTACATTTTTCCTCAACATTCTTATTCACATGAAATCTGCATAATAAATGTTTTGAAGTAGGAAAAATATGTTCCACAGCTGAAATTAGAGCAAGTTCTCGGTCGGTAATAATGGTGGTTGGAAGCATATATGGATCCATTAAGGTCTTTAATCTCTCAAGCACCCATAAATAATTTTCCTCCTTCTCAGATGACATGTATGCACATGCAACGTTGAAATTCAATTGTGTTGGTGTTAAGCCAATAACTTCAAGTAAGGGCATTCCGTATCTATTTGTCTTATACGTGCAATCCATTTGTAAAACAAAAGGAAATGCACGTAAAATATTAACAGATACGGGATGTGCGAACAGATGCTCACTTATTACGTTTGATTGAGGCTCACTTCGATGCCACTGAAAATAATTATTCTCAACCAACATACTCATGACATGCTGTAACATTGTTTGACCATCCATTTCTTCGGACCTAAGCTTCTGTCGAGCATTATAAATATGCCTCCTCATACTCACATTACCTTCAAATTGTTTTTGAAGAAGTGGTATGATTTTTCGTGGCTTCACGTTAGCTGTAATAAGTTCATCAACAAATTGAACTTCATTTTCTGTTAACTTACCAAGAACAGCATGGCCTTGCTCATAATTAGCCAATTCGTGATTGTGTGTCCCGTTCCTAACTACCACTTGCCATCCACCATTATTATTTTCAACACCAATAATAAAAAAAGGACAATCGGTTTTTTTTGAACAAGTATTACGTGCACCTTCGGTATCTGTTGGTCTAGTACGGACGTACGTACCACTTCGTTCACATCTTATCGAGACTCTACCCGCCCCTATACCATTTCCTTTTCTAGAACCTTTGATGATCAAAATCATCTTATGAGTTCTACCCATTTTCTTAACCCATGTCACAAGTTCATCCCGATCCGAAAATATTTCATCCGTTACAAAAAATCTCTGATAATTTTCACTCGTAAAAGATGTATTCCCCATGTCCTGAAAAAAAGAGTTTACCATAATAATATAATAAAAAAAAAACTATAAATTTCATGTAACTAATTTTATCGCCACAATTTACAATACTTAAAAAATAATATTTTACCTCTTCGTTGAAGTTGTAATTAATATTGGGAGAATGCATTTGCGTATCTTCTGCATATCCATAGCTTCTCGGTATTGTAAATCTATCATCGTAATACGATGGGGTTCTGACCCCATCTTCGTAGCTCATCGGACTTCCGAAATCATCGTACCCTATCGAAGTTTCAAACTCTTCGTAGTTTGAAGAACTTCCAAATTCATTATTCATTGTGAGTGTTTGACAAATATTGAAAAATTATATCTCAACCTTCAACTAACAAAGTTTCTGCAGAATAGAAATATTGAGTTGAAGAATACGATCGGGTAAGCTGTTCCTTTATATAGAAGGCTTCATGTTCCTATCCCTGACGAGCTTAACATACTATCGTACAATTATTTTATTTACAAAGATATGCAACAGTAAATTTATTCTACGTACCGTCCTACAATACTATTTGCAGAAGCCACAGACATTGACTATCCCTGCTAGCAACCTTCGATTCATTGTATATGATCGGCCAAACTTGCCGAAACACCAACAGTACGCGTTACTGAAATACCAACAATAATATGATTCATTGTCAGGTAAGATTATTTTGTCAGAAGTACGCGTTACTTTTACTGTGTACAATCTTTGAATCAGCGTTTTTGTTATTTGGAAAACAAAATTTTACTCCATAGAAAATATATTTTATCCTTATCTTATATTTTTTTAATTATAAATATATTAATTTAATTTTGTATCAAATATTTATATAAATTCTGATTTTTTTAATTATAAATAATAATTATTTACAAACTTTTCCGCCGAAATTAAAAAAAATAATAATAATAATTGGTGAATCGGCAGATATTACCGATGGAATGGTCTGGTTTCGGCAAAAATTGCCGATGCACTGGCGCCGAAAAAAAAAATTTTGGTGCATCGGTAGTGTTTGCCGAAACACCAACAGTACGGTAAGACTATTTTGTCAGAATTACGCGATACTTTTACTGTGTACAATCTTTGAATCAGCGTTTTTGTTATTTGGAAAACAAAATTTTACTCCATAGAAAATATATTTTATCCTTATCTTATATTTTTTTAATTATAAATATATTAATTTAATTTTGTATCAAATATTTATATAAATTCTGATTTTTTTAATTATAAATAATAATTATTTACAAACTTTTTTCGGCCGAAATTAAAATAAAATAATAATAATTGGTGAACCGGCTTGCCGATCCCCTGGGCCGGTTTCGGCAAAAATTGCCGATCCCCCTGGACCGGTTTCGGTAAAAGTTGCCGATCCCCCTGGGCCGGTTTTGGCAAAATTTGCCGATCCTCCTGGGCCGGTTTCGGCAAAAGTTGCCGATCCCCCTGGGCCGGTTTCGGCAAAAATTGCCGATCCCCTGGGCTCTGCAATAATTGCCGATATGTTTCGGCCGAAATTGAAAAAAAAAAAATTTGGTGCATCGGCAGTGTTTGCCGATGTCTTGGCCTGCTTTCGGCAATAAGTGCCGATGGCCTGGGCCATTTTCGGCAAAAATTGCCGATGCAAAGGTTACTTTCGGTATTTGTTTTCCGCCGAGTAAAAATGCGTTTTCCATATAACAATTACTTTTTTATTATTATTTTGACATATTCCTAGGCTTGAAAATGGCATTAGTGGTAGATACTGTACGTGAGGATCGATGGATGAGATCCCACGAAGAATGAACTTGAAAGTACGTGCACTGTTTTTAATTACTTTACTTACTAATTGAATAGTGAGACGAGCGTGATTGGATCTTACAGGAGGGAATACGCCGGCGATCGCTAGCCCGTGAGAAAGACGGAAAATAACGGAGGGCCAGAATGTGGGATTGTAGCGGGTCAAACATTTGAACTCTAGAAATTCCCAAGTTGGGGGAATCTTTATGTGCCGTGAATTCCAGAAGGTTGGGTGGGGAATCCGGCGGGGGACCGGGAATCTTATCAGATCACGATTCACGACTCACACGGACCGTTCGAATCAAACAAATAACGTTGGTCACGTGAATCTCGCAGAGAGAGAGAAGGAAACAAAGGCTGGAGTGGCAGGTGGGTTGGGGGCCTGGGGGAAGGAAGAAAAGGGTAAAAAAAAAAAAAAAAGGCTGCGGGAGGGAGGTGGAGTATAAAGTTGGATCGTGGCCCCGTCCCTATGGGTGGTGGGGGCGGTGACCGTATGTACCTAATGAAAGCTGTACTGTACTCCATAATCTAGACGCTTCGCGGGACCTGTGTGCAACTGTGCGTGCATTGCATACTACGGGGGACCCACGTCCAGCCAGCGCATCCTTTTAACCCCAGCCAGCCGATTCTAGCAGTAGTAAAAAAAAAAAGAAAGAAAGTTGGTATGTGTTGTTGGGAGCAAGTCAAGTCGCGAGCCGAGTCGCGTCCGGTGCAGTACGTTAGGGTGGGTGGGCGGGCCGACTATGGAACATGGGAACGATAAAAAAAAAAAAAAAAGAAGCAAGCGAAGTGTTTCACGTTTCGTGAGGATTAAAGTATTGTATCGGGGGAGTCATGCAATTAGCCTAGTCAGTCCTGAGTCAGAATCTAGTATTTCGTATTATTTTTTTAATCCTATCTCTTCTGTTATTCTAGTTGGTTTTTAACTATCTGGACCGACTTTTCCATGTATTAGGTAACGTTCATTTTAGTCGTCCTTCGCATCCCCCACCCTCTTTCTCCTCCCGTAACGTAGGCGCAATTCGCTTGCTCCCCCTCACCTCACCTCCCTCGGTTCCTCCTGTGCATTTGGTCCCTCCACGTATATAATAAAGTATTTGGCGGAATTTCGGTAGTTTTGGCGTCAGGGGTTTGACAACGAAATATAATTACCAATGAGACGGATCCTCGTCAGGAGTATTTCTCTTTTTCTTTGTTTTTCCTTCTCAGAGTTATTAGAGAAATGTAATACACAAGTTGGAAAGAAAAACTAAAAGTCATAGAAATAATTTCAATTCAAAACACGGCTCCTAAGTTTCTTTGAAGTCGTGAGAAAAAATATATACAGATGATAGACTTTTTTTTAATAAAAAATTAAATAGTTTTAAATAAAAAGACTTTTTTATTAAGGAAAAATTCAGAATGTGAGAATAATTTAGATTAATGTTCCGTTTGATTTAGAATGAACGTGGACCAATTAATTTATTTCATTTGAAAACAAATTTTACTAGCTTTTACCTTCATTTATTTTGATTAGTCTTATTTTTATTAATATCCCATCTCAAGAATAATAGAGATAGAGATAGAAATATAATTAAATTCACTTTAACCGATCTTATTCCAACTAAAATTTTTAAAACATTTATTCTATTTAATACAGATTAAACTACTATCAAACTAAAATTAATTAATCTCATTTTTAAAATAAATTAATTTTAATGTTCATCATTCTTCGAATTATCCTAAATACATTAAATTTGCAAGAGAAGGTCCCCCGCAGCGTACCCCACTTCTTTAGGAATAGTGTTTTATTTATTTCTTTTAGGTATGGACCGACCTCGCCGCCTGGAGCTGGGACCCGATCCCCCCCCCACCCACCTCTTTCTCTCTCCCTATCTCTCACATGCTCACATGACACGTGATGGGCCAGGCCTGCTGCCCAAATTAACCATTCGTTAATTGTTGTTATTATAATCCAACCACCTGCCCTTTGACTTCTTTACCAAAAGCAAAAAGCACCGCGTCCGAATTCCATACAAACCTACGGTGTGTATTCCATACACGGTACACCACCACCTGCCGTACGAATCTCTAAATGAAATATATATATATATATATATATATATATATATATATATTATTGTATACTATATGACAGATTATATGTATAATATATCTGCATAACATATATAAGTACATATGTTATATAAAATAAAATATTATTATTGTTAATAATTAATAAATATCCATACAAATTTAAATTTTGAATCAAACTAACATCAAAGATCAATTACACCTCAAATTAATTTCTTTTAAAAGGCACTTATTTTCTTTATTACTTTCACATTAATCAACTATCTAACTAAAACAAATCACAATCCAAATGAAACTATCAACCTGAAATTCGTAGACTAATACCATTATAACAAAACAAAAAATAAAAAAAAAATTGAATGATTGTTCTTTATCTCCAAACTAAGAGATAATGTATATATATACACCTTTCTAGCTCTTTACATAGATTCTGCTTAAAAAATAAATATAAAACAACAGGCGTATTTAAAATTTTGAGACAAATTTATACGGACCTACTCTTTCTATAAAAGATTCATGAGCTATCAAATGATTTTTTTAAAAATATTTTATAATTCAAAAACATAATTATGTTCGTACTGAAAAACACTTTTTACAATAATATTATTATTATATACTGTGTTAAAAACATATTTTTATCAATTAATAAGTTAAAAACATATTGTTCATGCATGGCGATGTTTTTATAATGAGAAAAATAGCTGGCACCTGTGCTCGATTTCCAAACAAATGGGTGATTCTGTGGAAAAAGTAGACAAAAGTGGAATGCATTCAACGTTTGGCGAGATAAAGATTCTCTGCTCCTCCCTTCAATTGTACGGCAGAATTAGCAAGTTGCAACATGCAACCAACCAACCGCGTCCCCCCCCCACCACCACCCTGGCTCATTTTTATTTTTATTTTCATTCCCTTTTTCTTCTCCACTTCACTGCTGTTTTTTGCGCATGTCGCGTGGGTGCATGCGTGTCACCAACTAGGCAGAATTAATTGGGGGGTACATCCGACAAATTGGAACCGATTTCAACAAACCAATCCAAAATTCATTTTTATCCCCACACAAAACTTTAAATAAGTGGATATAAATTTAGTCACATTAATAATAAACTATACCTAAATAATCCAAAACATAAAGGCACCATCCGATTTGAAATTAAAAAATGACATAACTTAAAGTAATCGGACACAAACCAATTAACATCCACTCATAATTACAAATTTAATTTAAAATAAAGTTAAAATATAATTCATAAATATGACATGTGATCATATATATATATCTTATAATATAAACAGTAATAAATTATATCATTCATAAAATTTTATTTTAAAAATAGAGTATACGAACTATATACCAACATATAAAATTAGGATTATGGAAGAGTTAAACTTAGGTTGAAGGACAATAGATTTCCACTAAACTATGCCTGTTGCTCTAATATTTTTAAATATTAAATTAGTATTAATCATATTAAAGTATCGAATTTATTATAATTAATATAAGAATTAATGAAAATATAAATTCCGAACCAAATTTTACTAATCTAAATCAAATATAATGTGATGTCTGAGACCTAATTTAACTAAACTTTAATTTAATTCAATCTAAAATCTATAAATTTAAACAATTTTTTTTTTAAAAAACCTAATAAATTAAATTTGAACCTAATCTAATATTACTTTGATCTAAAATAATTTAACCAAATACAAATTTAATCCAAATTATTGTTATTATTATTATTATTATCCAATTTCAAACTCAATATCCAATTTGATAAACAAATCTTAATTTTAACGCGATTGAAGTCGGTTTCGTATGTCGTTTCGTTTGCCGTGTCTGATCGAGACTAAGAGGGTCAAGCGGCGGGTACTCCGCACGCTCCAAGAATACTGAATACACGTTGCAATTCCATCTGCATGGCAAGATAGAACCGCAGGAATGAGTCGAATGACATTTAACCGTCGGAAACCGAGTCACGATGAACTGCTGACAGCTATTAACTCCCCAAAGTGCGTGTATCTCGACTCTTCGTTCTTATCACTTCCGATATTCTCCAACAAATTGCAATTGCTCCCCCGCCGGCCCACCCATTTGCATTTTCCTCTCATGAAAATTTTACGGAAAATCCTTTTTTTATTTCTCGGTGGATAATGATAGAGGAAAACCTCATCCTGAATTTGTGTATCCAAAACTAATGATGGTTACTTTACTTAGGAAGGGATCATCTTTCAGAAATTTTGGACGTGATCAAAAAATAATACTCTAATGATTCTTTCGAGCTGGGATATATTTAGTTGAATTAAGATAAATATTTTAAAATTTAAGACAATTTATTCGGATTAAAATAAATAAAAAATAAAATAAATGACCTTTTGTATGAATTAAATTTACCTCACCTGAAGAAATATAAATTATAGGATGGTAGTCCATGTTGATATTTATCTACTGTATGAATTTCTAATTCTTTAAAAATATAGAAGCTTATCTCGCCTAGAAAAAAATAGAAACTTGGAAAAATAATAGTTGTTAGATGTATATTTTACATTATCTAGAAAGTAAATTTATTAATGATTTTTCTCACAACAATCTAAAGGCAATTAATAAGCATTTAATTTTATTTTTAAAACATTATTATTTTAAAAATGCATGATAAATACACGAACAGGTAGATCTTATTACATGATAATTATTTATTCTTTTGGTTTCTTAACCATGATCCTCGCGGATATTATTATTTTGTTTCATATTATATTGGATAAGGATAATTCGGTTACTTAGATAATAATAATAATAATAATAATTATTATTATTATTATTATTATTATTATTATTATTATTATTATTTTGCTTCATATCACTCCAATAAGGAGATATATTTGAAGTATTGGAAACTAAAATAATACTCCTACTTACTTGTAATCGGTGGAGGTAATATATATATCTCCTAAATATTTTTATTTTTATTTTTACGAAGGTAGTTTTTGTTTGGTAGGGTACAATGCGAAACGTAGAAAATTTGAAAGAAAGATAAAATTGACTTTGTCCATAGAATTAGGAAAAGGAAGAGTAACGCAGGAAACAATTTTGCGGAGTTATTGGACAACTAATGCCGTTTGACGAGACTGACGTCAGATCCAGCACAGAATCTGATCCTTTTAACCTCGTCTTTGCGGTTGGTAAATAAAAGCGCATCAAAGATTCTAAAATTAATGCGTGGCGTAATACCAGCAGTAGTACTCAGCAACGGAACCTGCCTTTCTAACGAGACTTTAATATCGGTGCTAATTTTTTACTATTTTACCCTCCTCAACCAACTAACCTCTGTTCAAAATAGCTGTACTGTATGGACTATGAAAAGTCCCTCACCTGCCCCTTCACTCCCGCATAGTCCGTTTTTAGTTGCTCCTTCTCCGAAATTACCGTGGTCGGTAACAGTAGAGGATGAGCCCTCCCCCGTCATCTTCCTCTATAAAACAGTCCCCCCATCCCCCTTAGAAAATCACAAGAGCCCTTAGAAAATCACAAGAGCATTCCTCCATTCCTTTCTTTTCTTCTAAGAGAGCGAGAGAAATCCACATAGAGAGGCATCGAGGGAGAGGGAGAGATATTTCTCAACGATTATTGGACAGAGGTAGCTTATCTAGCAGAAAGAGATTTCTCCGAACAAACGAACAGGGCAGTTTTAACCTGTTTACTCTTTAATTCATTCATTCATTCTCTTGAAAGATCTCTCAGACTATTGAATGGCCATCCGAGTTTCACAGAAACACGTCCAAACCCTCCTTCCACAAATCGGCCGACAAATCACCCGTGCTCCATCTTCAATCGCCGTCAATCCATTCGAAGAAAACCCGCTTCCCGTCCGCGCACCGGAACCGCAACAACCGAAACCCTTAGGTCCACAAACCACCCCTACCCACCCGCCATCCTCCGGCATCCTTGACTTCAGCGATGTCAGGTCATTGTTCTCGTCGGTTTCCACCAAAAAGCTTTTGAAATCCACCGCCAACCTATCCATGGCTGCTATGGACCCAATGGTTGATTTCGGCATGTGGGTTATGAAATCCAAGGAGTTGATGGAAACCCCTGTTGTGAAGGATGTAATTTTGGGTACGGTTAAGAGGACTTTTTACGAACAGTTTGTCGCCGGCGAGACTCTTGAAGAGACTAGCAGGACTGTTACTAAGTTGTACGAATCGGGGTTGCGGGCTATGTTGGTCTACGGCCTTGAGCATGCTCACGACAATGCTGCTTGTGATCGGAATTTCGAGATCTTCCATAAGACTATTGAGTCGACCGCTGCGTTCCCGGCTGGATCGGTACGTTTCGCCCGTCTCCTTTTATCTTCTTCGAATTTAATTAATAAATTCAATCATTCCTTGTGCGTGCGTGTCTCTCTCTCTCTCTCTCTCTCTCTCTCTGTCTGCCCTCGTCCGATTTGTTTGAAAGAGTTTGTTTGAATACATACACGATACGATGCAATACAATTGTTGTGTACCCTGTAAATCTACTACGTGGAATTCCTCTGCGATCCAGATTTTTCAGGTCTCCTGAAATTATAAATAAAAGGGAGCTTGAGCAGAGCCTAGAGGGATTGCTACTGCGTACTTGGATGAAGGTACGCGTTATGGATTCTGGAATGGAGGATCGGATTTGCGCGCACTGCATGAGGAATGGATTCTCTGTTCGATTCGTTGATGATGATTCAGATTCCAGATAAATTGCTGAAATCAAATGAGACAAGCAAGAAATCCATGCATGAACAACAACCCCACCATCGAACGAACAAAAATGATAATGTGTTTATTAACGTGCTCTGCCTCCCTTTTCTATTCTACCTCTCCGTCCCTATCAGATCGATCTAACGTTAGACCCGGATGATTGGATTCGCAGGTGAGCTTCGTGATCGTCAAGATCAGCGCAATCTGTCCGCAGCAAATCCTCGCCAGGGTGAGCGACCTGCTACGCTGGCAAGAAAAGAACCCGTCGCTCAACCTACCGTGGAAACGGGAGTCGCTGCCGATCCTAGTCGAAACAAGCCCATTCTACCACACGCTGTCGGAACCAGCCCCCCTGACGCCCGAGGAAGAGAAGGACCTGGAGCTCGCGTATGCGAGGTTGGAGGAGCTCTGCCGGCGCTGCGTCGAGCTCAACGTACCGCTGACCGTGGACGCCGAGGAGACCTCCGTGAACCCGGCAATCGACTACCTGACCTATGCGGCGGCGGTCCATTTCAAGAAGGAATGCAAGAACAAGAAGCCGCTCCTTTTTAACACGATTCAGTGCTACTTAAAGGACGCCAAGGGTCGGTTGGCGCAGACGATGACGGCGGCCGAGAAAGTGGGGGTGCCCGTTGGGTTTAAGCTCGTTAGGGGTGCTTATATGAGTCACGAGAGTAAGGTGGCAGAAGGATTGGGGTTTGAGAGCCCGATTCACAACAAGATTCAGGATACGCATGACTGTTATAACGGATGTTCGTCATTCATGCTTGACAAAGTTGCTCGGGGAAGTGGCGCCGTCGTTCTCGCTACGCATAACGTCGAGTCGGGTAAGCAAGCAGCTTGTGGATTTTATGATGTTGTTCTTAATAATAAATAATAATAATAATAATATTGTATATGAATATGCAGGGAAATTGGCGGCTGCGAAGGCAAAGGAATTAGGGATTGGAAAGGAGAACGATAGGTTCCAGTTTGCGCAGTTGTATGGGATGTCGGACGCTCTTTCGTTCGGGCTTAGGAACGCCGGGTTCCAAGTGAGCAAGTACCTGACATTTGGTCCCGTCTCCGAGGTGATGCCGTATCTTCTGAGGAGAGCCGAGGAGAACAGGGGCATGCTGTCTTCCTCAACCCTCGACAGGCAGCTGATGGCGAAGGAACTGAGGAGGAGGATGACCGGAGGGCTTCTGGGGTGAAAGAGAAGGAGAGAGACAAGGAAGCTATTGATTATATTTATTTATTTTTATCTTTATGTTTAACTTTAGGGTTAGGCGCCGCGCCGCGGGGCTATCAACAGCGTCTGGGGAGACGGCTGGCCGGCGGGAAGAAATCTTATTTGTAATTAATAAAAAAATAAAAATAGAGCCCCGGCGGCGGCGGTTGGAAAATTATTTTAAATTTAGATCGATGGATGAGTATGCATGATAGTTTGTCTTGCATATGACAGTAATATAATATAAGGTTTGTTGGGCATATTCTGCAACATTGTTTACCGTATCAAGATGTACTAACTTTTGAAAACAAAATGGAAGGCTCTGCTGCGAACGATTCATACGAATTTACAAAATAAACGAGGCAGAATCCCGTGCGGTGTATCATGTGTAAGAGAGATAATATTAAAAAAAAAAAATTTCACTAAACGAAAGAGAGAGACGATGTCATGTCACATCACATCACTGGGCCCCTAAATTAGACCAGGATCGAGAAATATTAAGGAAAATTTGTTTATAATATATTTAGGTAAAATTAATTAATTAAAAATTAAAATAATCTCAAAATATTTAGTTATAAATATAAAATATTATGTATATATAATTATATTAATATGTATCCTTAATTATATATGAATGTACATATAATATTCTTTATACGTACGTGTATATTAGAGTATCAAAAAAATTAAACTAAACACTAAATAAATTGACTAACTTTAATTATTTTGATCCAAACAGACCACCAACTATTTTTTTTTTCAAATATTAATGTGATCGAAACTGCTGGAGTCAAATAAAATAATATCCTCTCTCCTTCCCCCTCTTTACTAACGCATTGTATCTTAATAAAATAATTAATTAATTATCCTATTTGACCGGATCTTCTATAGTTTAATATTTTCTAGTAATAAATAAATGCGTTAATGTTGGAAGGGAGAGGGGGGGAATTATTCCTAAAAAGAAATGGTCCGAGTCCAGAATACAGTGATACAGCTATAGGCTATCGCTACCGGCAACTTTTGTGGAAAGAAATAAAAGAATGAAGTGTACATGACTCAGACGATGAGGACGCAACGTCAGAATCAAGGCTGGAAACCACTGAACCGACAGCACCTTACCTGCCTCCCAAATTGGAGTTTGGCGTGCATTTTGACGGTGAAATTTCAAAATATGTAAAACGCCATATGAGATTGTGACTCGTCAGTCCATACGTACAGTGCAGAGTACTAGAGTAGTACCACACCCCTTCTCCCTCAGAAGCGCCAAATTCGACGGTCCGCATCCATCGAGCCCTCGAGAACAAAGGATGGCCACAGTCAGCGGGAGCTGGTTACAGCTCAGCTCACAAACGACGAATTAAATACTACGATACCATCCATCATCATAGTCTGGGAGGGAGGGAGGCAGGGAGGCAGAGAGATGGCCCGCGACAATACTACGGAGCATGTGATTTCCACTCACATGACCTGACTGACCCACCCTCGGTGCTGCATGAATCAAAGATTCTTTGGAGATTCCCCCTCTTCTTTTTTTTCTTTTTTTTTTTCTCTCTCTTTCAATTTAATTGTGGTGGTGGTACTGGTTGACAGTGAAGCACGGGGACGCTGAAGTGCGCCCGTTTCGCATCCCCGCGATATTTTTGAAGACAAAACGCGAAGTGGAACGTTGATTAAAAAAAAAACTTTCAAAACGACGTCGTTTTGGAGAATTTTTATTGTCTGACCTCTAACGCTACTCGTTCTGTCGCCCAATCACCCGGTCGCCCCATCCCCTCGCGCGACGCTCCACAACCCCAGACCCCCACTGCCCCTCACTGATAATGGCACTGACAAATGACAATAGGCATTTGAAAAAATTTGTGTATATGTGTGTATTCAGAGCACTATTTTTTCAGAGCACTATTTATTGAAATTTTTTTTTAAAGCACTATTTATTGAATAGTAAATGCTTCTCGAGAGAAATGTATGTATATTTGTGTATATATATATTTATGTTCCAAAAACGTTTAACTTTTCAGAAACTTTTATACATTAAAATTTATATTAAAATTATTTAATTAATATTTTTATTAAAAAATATTATTTAATCAATTTTTTTATTAAAAAATAATTATTAATAATTAAATTTAACTAATATATGAATTAATTTTAGAATTTTTTTAATTTTTTTTTCTTAATTTTAATAAAATTAATCTATTTTTAAATATATATATATATATATATATATAATTTTTTTAACGTTTCCTGACATCTCCGTTTTCTATATTTTAAAAAAACGACGTTTCCGCATTTCGTCTCATCCCCGTTTCTCGTTTCCGTCCCCGTCGAAGATCTTTCTTTCCACACAGAGTGCTGCCTTTGATTTCTCGTTTCGGTACCGTACTCCTAACGAAGTAATGATACATCCTCCACTAGCTTCTCATCTCCGATACCTATACGCATGATCTGACGTAGAGCAACTGTGTAACCGCCGACGTCATTGCTTCGTGCAACTAGTTAGGTGACTCGCTCTATGAGATTCGATCCTCGTGAACACAACAGATGAGACGAAGATTCAAAGTTCAACTACTTGGCTAGAATTTTGCCGCATCCTTTTTATGTCATATAAATTTTTTATATATCAAAACAACGTCTTTTGTCAAGCCACATAAAAATAGATAACCCTAGTCTTAATTTTTTTGGCTCTCGACATTTGACCAAAATTCAACCCAAAGACATTACTCACCCATGACCCCGTAAATACATGTGCTGACAATAAACTTCTTCCGCAACATGCACGGACAAAAATCAAATTACGCCGTCCATTAAATATCCGGTCAAAGGTCACTGTTTGAATTATTTTTCCATTGACAAATTGATTAGCATCCATAAGATTCTACAAACATTAAGGTGCAACGATAACATAATTACAACGGGTTCAAAGGAGAAGGATGAGGGAGGGAATGGTGGGAAAAATGGAGTCGGTGCGTGGGTATTTTTGCTAATTCGTGTGCCGGTCCCATGGCCTTGTATTGTGCGACCGGCCATATGACACATTTTGCCTGTTCTTTTGTTTATTAACGTCTTTAATTTTTACCGAAATACCTTTTTTTATTATAATTAATTGCTTTAATTCTTATATTAATAATGCTTGACCAATTTGCATAATAACCTTGTGTTTGTAGAAGTTGAACTTCCTAATAACCGATTTACTAGGGAAGTATGGGATTAACAAAATTATGAATTTATGTTTGGCTCACCTAAAAAAATGTTAAAGGAGGTTATATGAAATTATTTTTTTAACTAAATTTGTTATGTGAGGGGCAAAATTAAGAAGATGAAGTTATACTTAGTGTGGACTAGCTTGGCAAATAATTTTCTTATAAAATATATAGGAGATGAGTAAAAAGAAAAAATAAATAAATTGCTTTCAACATTTTTGGTTACTCCATACCAAGTAATAATAAAGACTAAAATTTTCTATTAAAAAAATGGTGTTTCCTTATTCTACCTCCCTCTTATCTCAAGAAAGTGTTGCAAAAAATTCCTTCCTTATCTAGTTAAAAGGGCTTCGGCTCTTTTCCATGGAATTTCGGGTTCGAATAAAATACCCCTAGCATATAACTACAGTAATACAAGCAGTCGCAATATAGGAGTACAAGTCCTGGCAGTCGTTAAAGTCATTGGTCGAGGGTTGGCTTTTTGTGGGCATCTGTGGTCACAGATACGTGCTCCCTGCACTCTTGAAGCACATGCTCCAATTTACCTCCATCATCCTTACCTTGGGATATGGTGAACAGGGTAAGTTCTAAGTACCTAGAAGTTTTGTGCACAATTTGAAACAATAACCCTTTTTTTATAATAAAAAAAATATAAAACTGTATTGTTAAGACTTCGCCATAATCTAACTTAAATTTCTTGTCTTGTAATATATTTAAACCCATATATATTCATAAACTAATAATAACATTTGTACACCTATATTTTCACTCTGACACTCTATAATTTATTATTATTTTTTACACAAGCATAATAATAAAATAATGGGTGTCACCACTATATCTAGCATATAAATGGTACTCTCTATACCTAATTTATATCAGTTGTAAAGCAAAATACGTAACTCATGGCTATAGATCCAATGTGGAAATCACTTGATCCCATGTTATAAGATTACAAAATAGATTTGATAATAGAGGAGATGCACGAAATTTCATATTCAATAAGTGAAATAAGATAAGAGGCAAGATAACCACAACAGTGCGCTCACAACCCCAAAATATATCTCCAACACATGCATTGCGTAAAATCATTAATATCAACAACACCTATAAAATAAGGTAGACATATACTCATGAGAATAAGCAGGTATCCATAAAACGAACATGTCGGTACTTATGTATGGAGTAATATGATTAATTCCAAAAACATAGCATGATACACATAAATCATTCAAATATAGGCATGTGATAACATATAGAGATCACGAACGCAGACGTGAGAATAAATCATAACTATAACAACATGGTTATTATCTTTACTTAGTGATCACAGCATTCCAAACTTACTCACATTGAGTACTCAAGAGACGTTAACTGCATAAAACGCCTTCCTAAAGTATAACATACCAAGGCCACTATTGTATCTAGTGGAACAGAGATTGGCATAAATGCAACATCTCAGGATAAAATGCACTTGAGCCACTAACTGACCTCAAATTCTTAAGTATATACACTCACTATAGGAGAGTGGAATGGATATGTACCATAGAAATAGACCTAAAAAATGAATAGTAACAAAGCTCAATTCTGGCTCATATGATCATTCACTTTAATATTAATGTTTTATCAAATAAATATCATTCGAACTTTTAACCCCAAAGGTTCATAAGATGTCTAATACTATGATCATTACTTTTTATTCGTCACTTGTGTGAATTTATTTCAACAACGGTGTTCTTAATATTTAATTAGAGTTACACTAAGGTGGATTAAGGAAAAATCCACATAAAATAAAAATTATGGGGTTCACACAAATACTTAAATAACACTTAAGGATAATGTAAATAAATGAAACAAGTCACTTCATTCAAGATTTTTAACTTGTAAGGCCCTTAAGGTTATCCTAAATCCAGATATGGCCTAGGAAGATTACATTAAAGATAAAAAGACCAGAGTGTTCTTATTATTCATAAATCTTTATTTAAGAAATTTAACCACCAATATAAAGTAATAATTTACCAAATTTAAGACAACATCTAAACACCTCATATTGAATATTATTAATGTAACACCCCCAAAATTTACTATTGAAAATTTTTGTTGTATTAAAACATCTAGCGGAAGCGAAATAACAAGAATTATAAAATCTGGGGATATTACCACCACATTTAGTACCATACCGATTCACTCATACCGTTTCATTACCAAGTACTAAGGCTAGAAAATGAAATACCCATTTACTAGAAATTCAAACTATATTAGAAATTAGAATAGCGCAATAAACCATTTATAAGGGTGAAATACACCAGTGGTGGTTACAAGAACGAAGATTACATTTAAACCAAGAGTTCAAAAGGAAATAGCAAAATCCTATCAAATTCCGGACAATCCTTATGCTCTTTCCCGTTTCCCACTTGACTAGCACCTGAAAAAGGACCTATAAGGGACATTGCTCATTGAATAGGCAGTGCCTCACGAATGGAACCCTTTAGTACTATAGTATTGAGTAACCCTTTAAAAATACACCTACAAGCAGGCCCGCAATGTAACACATGATACAACACTGTATTCATACATAATGACAAGTGTATACATAATATTCATATCCATGCATTCACATACTTAACAAATCAATCCAATATGAATATGTCATAATGTATAATCAATATTTCTGATAGAGGTGGCAAACGGGTCATTTGGGTCGGGTTAGGGTCGGGTTGATATGGGTCGGGTCAACTTTTATTTACTATACAATCGAGTCGGGTCTGGGTTCGGGTCGGGTGTAATTTGATTCGGGTGTGTTTCGGGTTATGTTGCTTTGGGTCGGGTTCGGGTTCGATTCGGGTTAATTGACGGGTCGGGTGTGATTTGGGTCGGGTCGATGCTAGGTTCTTCGGATTTCTCGGGTTCGGGTCTATTTCGGGTTTGACTCGGGTCTATAGAATTCGGGTTAGGTTTGGGTTCGGGTTCAGGTCACTATATGAGTCGGATGTGAATCAGATCAACTAAACTAAGTGTCAGATCTATCGAGTTTTTCGAATTCGGGTCTATTTCGGGTCTATAGATTTTTAGTCAAATCAAAAAACTCAAATTAGATATTATTTATAACAGTATGAAATAAAATAAAATTATTTTTAATTTTTACAAAATTAACTTTAAGTATTTTTAGAATACTAATAAAATCTTTGAACATTCCACCATTACAATTTAAAATAAGAGAGTTTTTTTCCTAGCCATAATAGTACGAGTACGACCTTATCCTATTACTATTTGTTTTAGCTTCTTTTGCTGTGGTTTTTTAATTTCTCAGTGTGACATTGTCACTATTTTTCATTTTCAATAATAATTTTTAATATACAATAAATAAATATATGATAAATGAAAATCACAATCATCAATAACTTTGTGAAAAATGAAATATCAAAGTTGTCTTATGATTATAAACCCTACCCCACTTCCAATGAATTTGTCTCAATGCCTAACTTAGTAAAACAATACTCCGTCATAGCACACTAAACTCTATATTGTATGTTTGATGTCTTAAGACAATTATTTATATTATAAATATGTCGATAGATATTTATAATAGTCACAACATAGCTAATAAGTGACAATATATCGCCTTTTACACCTTAAATTACAATTATAATTTTTATGATTTCCTACATTACTTTTCCTGCATTGTTCATGTTTAATTTGCATGAACATGCATATCATCCATCTCCTTCGTTCTTATAATTGCTAACATGGTGGACCATACACTTCCTTTGTTAATTATTTCATTTATTAATATTATGGCATAATATTCTAGAAGCAAGTGCATGACATCCTCAATAATATTCTTTGGTCATTGAATCGGTGCAGAGTCATTTGATCTCCTCCTATTTCAATTCCTTCAAATAGCCTATATTAGTGTACACGTCATTTCTAACGTCTCGTCATCTAAGTGTTAGATTATGAAATAGACTCAATCAAATTCAGTGTCTTTTTAATTTTTTATAGTATACAACTTCACTATGGATTATCATCATCCAAATAAAACACTTGGGTAATTGGGTAATCATTAATCACACGTTGGTCCATTCGTACCTTTCTTAACCAACCTATTTTTAGTTAATAGCTACTCCTTACAAGCCTTTAATTATTTGAAGTATTAATCTTAATCCGATATTCTCAGTGAGGATTGTCAAGTGCTATATTTTTTGTCATTGACTCATTGCAAACTTGATGATGACTACTCATCCTTGACTCCCTTTAGATCTTTTATCTCAATATCATGCCTAGCTAATATTATCCCTAGTTGGTTGTAAAGTTAATAAAGCTTTAAAATATCCAATAACTTTATAGGTTGTAAAATAGGTCATAATAAATTTGTATTCTTTTGCTATGAGCCATGATCCAACAATTTCATGATATATCTCATGTGCGTTGCATTTCAATAGTTATAAACTCATTTTCTAAACTAAACTATTTGGATGAAGTAAAAAATACCTTCTATTATGGCTTACTCATGCATTGCAATATTGCATCCTCCTATACCTGTAGATCTAACTCATAGATTCTAGTAATGTGTTGTCATAGATTCTATGATATGCTAAGATACTATTATATTAGGGAAATTCAATATATAATATGAAAATATTGAATATTCATATATAAAAGAAACCTGTTTATTAAATATCTCATCATTAGCAAAATCTTTTTATTGTCATTTTTATTCTTATACTAATAATTTATGTTATTAATAACTTGTAACTTTGCAGTACCAACTAATACCCACTTATAAATAAACCTATGATATAATATGATTATATTAAAAAATCCAGTGGTAAAAGACAATGATATGTATCTTTAATTAACCTTTATATTGATATCAGTGTTTTATTTTATTTTAGTTTTAACAAATGAATAACTATAAAATAAATATTACCCATTTTGGAAAATAATATATTTTTATTAATTTCCATAACTTTACATCAAAATTTCCATATCATTATTATTATAATAATAATAATTTAAGTTATAATTTTGAACTTTATAGTATCAACTGAAACCTATTTATTAAATATGATAAGGTGAACATCCGATGAATTATTCTTAATGATCTACCAATTTTACAAATAAACAAGTTTTAGCAAAAGTAATATATTTAATTATTTTAGTACAAAATAATGAGTTCAATATTTATGAATTGAAATTTCACTAAAATGAGAGTATATTTTTAAAACAAAATGAATAAATATTGCTTTAGTTAAAATAAATTAAAAAATGATATAATTTACATATGAGGTGGACTATTAGTCTATTGATAATTTGATATTATGAATTAAGGAGTAAACAAGCATATTACAAATGTTAAAGCTATAATTAACGTAAAATTTTAAAATGAGTACAAATATATATACATATTATCACAAAATATTACTAACATACCAACTAAAAAATATTATAAAAGGAAATTATTATTATAAAGTATAAAGATGTAAATGTTAAACATGCTGTGAATAAATTACATATATAATTTAGTCCCAAACTTTAATTAGGGTTAGAAATACAAATAACTTTTATCTTTAAATTAAATGATAATTATAATTAATAATAACATTATATATCTTATTATTACATTTAAATACTATGAGAAAATAAAATCAAAATCTTACAATGATTAAATTTTATTTAAAAGTCTCATTTTTGACTCATTTTATTTTTTATACATTAAATACTAAATATTTTTTTAATACTTTGTCCCCTATTAAGTATTTCACTTAGTTCTTATTTTTCTAACCCCCTTAATTTTATATAAACTATAATAAGATATTAGTTAAAATATTTTTAATTTTCTAATAACTTTATATTTTTTTAATATTTTACCTAAATCTTATTTTCCCCCCAATATCTATATTTATTTTCCCTCCAAATTTAACGTATTAGATATGATCAATCAAAATATCCCGCATGTATCTCTAGCTACAACTACTACTTACTGCTATCCTACAGGACCTACACTACTCAGTCACTCTCACTCACACGACACAAGACACACAGACACAGAGCACTGGATGGCTCACTCACTGCTTCGTCAACTCGATAGTCGATACTCTCTCTATCGTCACTGGTTACTCATCATCACCACCACAGTGCCGCGTTTGGTTTTGTTCTGAATTGTGTGATTCGAACCAAATGGGCAGAAACGATCAAAGTCTCAAACGAAGACTTCCAGAGTTCCAGTCCCAGAGTCCCACCCAGCCTTCATCCTCCACGACCAGTCGACCACAAGGCACAACCAGACGTCCAGAGCAGTCGACCACAACCGCACGTCCGCACAACCAGACCAGTCGACCACAACGGCACAACCAGACCAGTCAGTCGACGGTCGACCACAACCAGACCAGTCACCACTTCCACTGGTGAATGCATGCGGCAGCTTCTTATTCAAATCAAAAGAGAGGTTGATGTAAATTTACATTTGATATTTCGGCAGACTCAAAGTAGTGAAATTGATCCTAGAAAGTTTATTTTAGGTAAACAATATCATGAGTAGATTCCGGGATGAAATTATAAACTCACCTGCAAATAATTTTTCAAGACTGTCTGCGAATCTTGTGCAAGTATATCATGAAGAAGAGTATAGACTTGCACAGCTGGAGCTAAAGCTGGTGCCGCAGATTCTGGGATTGGGATGAGGGAGTCCGACAAACCCATAGATGAGTGTTCATCCAACGATTTGTAGTTCTCAAATACAGTTGCCAAAAGACTTTCAATTTGAGTTTCACAGTCCAAAAATATACCTTTCTGCACACAATAACGCCAAAATATAATGATTTTGGTTCCACTAGGCAGTCTCATTTCATATACAATGTATATTTTTCCACCATACTTTATTTCATAGAAATGTATGGATCACATTACAGAAATTAAATGCGGTATTTCCCATTATACTCTTCTTTAAAGTATATTTTTCCACCATACTTTATTTCATAGAAATGTATGGATCACATTAGATTTCTGAAGTTATTTCAAAGTATAATTCATCTTATGGATACTTACAGAAATTAAATGCAGTATTTCCCATTATACTCTTCTCTAAAGTATACATGAATAGTGGTCAAATTTCTAAAATATATTTATGTGAAATGTATGGATCACATTAGATTTATAAATGTATTTCAAAGTATAAGTCATCTTATGGATACTTACAGAAATTAAATGCGGTATTTCCCATTATACTCTTCTTTAAAGTATACATGACTAGTGGTCAAATTTCTAAAATATATTTATGTGAAGGTATATTAGTAATTTTAGGCATCTTTTCCTCAATTTTATCACTTCCTAATGTGTCAAGCCAAATGTGACTTATATTGTGAAACAGATGGACTATTTCAATCATTGGTTAATATTAGCCTATGTTACTTCAGGCTCAAACAGATTGTTTGCATGTGATTTCATGATTATCTTAATTTGATTATGGTATTCCATTTGTATTTTATATGATTTCATGATTATGGTGTTCCATTTGTATTGTATGCGATTTCATGATTATGGTATACTATTTGTATTGTATGTGATTTCATGATTATCTTAATAAAATACTAATACTAATAATTTATTGTAGTTATGGAAGCTGGAAATTATGATGCTAGCAATCTTTCGGATCCTAATTTGCAAGAAGCTGATAAGAAAAGGAGCTCAGTGTGGAAAGAATTTCTGATACTTAAAGGAACCGAGACCAAGGATGGAAAAGAGAGAGCACTTTGCAGCCATTGTAAGGTGGCTTCTTTCATTGCTAGTTCACATTATGGGACAACAAATCTAAAAAGACATCTTGATAAATGTCCATCATATCAAAAAATTGTGAAAGTAGAATCTAATGTTTATAACCAAAAGATCTACAGAGATCTATTAGCAAGGGCTATCATCAAGCATGGGTATGCATTCTCTTGGGTTGAACACGAAGGCAATAGAGAAATTCATGCATACTTGAATAATCAAGTTAGAACCATTTGTAGAAATACTGCAAAATCGGATGTATTGAAATTGCAATCAAACTTGAAAATTGAGCTTAAGAACTATCTTCGTAGTATCCCTGGTCGTATTTGTCTGACTTCTGATATGTGGACTTCTTGTCAAACTGAGGGATATATGTGTTTAACTGCTCATTTTGTGGATGCTAATTGGAAGTTGAATAGTAGAGTGCTGAATTTTCATCATATAGAAACACCACATACGGGACAAATCTTACATAATTCGGTGTTAAGTTTGCTTCAAGACTGGGGTATTGAGGATAAGATTTTCTCTATCACATTAGACAATGCCTCAAGCAATGATAGAATGCAAGATCGTTTGCGAAATACACTGAATGATCAAAATTTTTTGTTGCATGATGGCATTTACTTACATGTTCGGTGTGGTGCTCATGTTTTGAACCTCATTGTTAAGGATGGGCTTAAGGTAATAGAGGATATTGTTGTTAAGATTAGAGATAGTGTAAAATACATCAAGTGGTCAGAATCGAGGAAGACTACATTTCAAAATTGTGTGAAATTAGCTCGGATATCAGATACTAAAGTATTATGGCTTGATGTTCCCACAAGGTGGAACTCTACTTATTTGATGATTGATAGAGCTATTATTTATCGTAATGGATTTAAGGAGATGGTGGTTGTTGACCCTTTGTACAAGAATTTTCCAGGACCTCAAGAGTGGGACATGCTTGAAAAAATTCGTGATGTCTTAGAACCATTTTATGATATTACTGAGTTATTTTCTGGTAGTCAGTATCCCACGGCAAATTTGTATTTTGAGAATGTATGGAAGATCGAAATGCTTTTAAATGAGTTGATAAAAGGGGACGATGAAGTGTTAAGGAAAATGGCTACAGAAATGAAGATTAAATTTGACAAGTATTGGGCCAACTTAGATGGGAATGAATATGGTACATTATTTGCTTTTGCTGTGATTCTTGATCCTCGTTGTAAGTTAGATTTTCTAAAGTATTGCTATCAAAAATTATTTGAGGATGGAACAAGGGCTTCTTTGAAAGTCAATGATATGCGGTTTAAGTTAGGGATGCTTCTAGTGGAGTATCCTTCAGTTAATGATGGACGAGGTACTTGTTATAACTCTTGTGGAACATCATCAACATTAGACACTAACACCCTTGGTTCTACTTGCAAGCGCAAATTTGATTTCTCTGCCGTAAGTTTACATTTCTGACCTCCCTTAATCTTTTATATCTTTCCTTTGATTTTGATTTGTTATTATATTTATGTTCAATTGACTATTATATATAATTTTTGTTTTATCATTCTTGATTTATTATATATATATATCCATTTGCTTTTGTAATTTTTAGGGTTTTGATGAAAATGAGACTGCATACACCTATAATGATAAGACAAAGCTGGATAAGTATCTAGATGATCCAAGAATGGACCGCAAAATCAAGCTGAACATTCTTGACTTTTGGAGAGAGAACGAGTCTCAATATGGAGAGCTTGCACATCTAGCTAGGGATATTTTAAGTGTGCCCCTTACAACTATTGCATCAGAATCAACTTTTAGCATTGGAGGTAGAGTTTTAAGTAAGTGGAGAAGCTCTTACTTGCCTGAAAATATTGAAGCGTTGATAACTACTCGTAGTTGGTTGTATGGTTTTGAAGGTAGTATTTTTAAGGCTTTTATCTACTTCTTTGTTTCTACATCATAGTAAATTTCTAATGTGTTATTGTTTCTCTAGCAACTGAGGAAGATGAATATGTTGGTTGCAATGTGGGGTGGGATGGAGCTAACCCCCCTACTAGACATCCTTAATAAGGTCCATAGGTACTATTTTAGTTCTTTATCTAACTATTCAACTATTTATCAATGAGCTTTCACATTTTCTGTGTCTCTATCAGACAATCACTTTATTTGCTTCGCTTTTATTTTTTTGGCTGCTCCATGTGTCTGAATGCTATCTTTTTGTGTTCGTTTAGAGCTTCAAGAACTGGAGATCCTTTACATCCTGCAAGTTCCACCGTTGCTGTTAGTAATTTTGTTGAAGAAATGGCACGCCCTGGTGTATGGGATTTAGAACTGGAGATAATCTTGCTGCCTTATATCGTCCTCCTTTTGCTCTGATGTATTGTGGGTCCTTTGAAAAGATATTGTACCTTTTCATGTTTGAGCATATGATCATATCAGTTCCAAACACTATTTTATACTGTCTCATTTCTTGGGCGTTTCTTAAATGTTTGTCTCTCAATCTCTGCTAACGAATGCACGACCCAGCACTACCATCGAACATGGCTGAAAAGAGGTGGTTTCACTACTGTATTCACATGGCTAAGTTCAGCTGCAGACAAAAGGATCTGTGAGAATAACACACTAAGTAGAATCAACATGCTCCCACCTACACCATTTAGTTATCGATTAACGATTAGAATAAGGATTTATGTTTGACAGGTGTCTCTGTGAATGTCGAACCATCTCTTTGACAGGTGAAGCTGTAGAAAGTAGAGAGAGCACTATTTCATCTTTTGGCAGGTGATTATTTTCTTGTTCTTTTTCTTTATAGCTGATTTATGTTTTATTTGTGCTGTTTTTTATCACTCACTGTACCAAGTAGCTATCAAGATTTCTGGCCTTAGTAAAACCTTTTTTCTAACTGATTATTTTGCTGGTATGTACCGACACTTCTCATGGTTTTTGATGTCTTGTGTGCTGATGGACAGTAGATAAGACTCAGCTTATTTTACTCGGCTGAAAATGAGCTCCTGGTATCTTATTTTACTCCAGATTCATGTGCCCATTTGCCTGCGGTGCATATCCGAGCGGAAACTTTCATTGAACAGTTATATCTGTTGCGTGGTGATCTTGGGTTGGACATTGTAGGAACTAGATTAATTGGTATGTCTCAATTATTCCTGCCAATTTGTTCCCAGATAAGGAGGCTGCAGCGCAAGGAATCTTTGTACTTCAGCTGCTGAATTCAGAGGAGCTCTCCCAATAGGTGTTTGCAAGGGCGTATTTGGCAAAGACGAACTGGAGTAAGCAAGCACTGGATCTGCCATTGTCCTTCCAGATCTTTGTGATACAGAGGGTTTCTTGAAATTGTTGGGTATTTAAAAACTGTGGTTATGCGCAACCCTTTTTTATCTGTAATGATAATCATTCAATCTTCCACCATACTTCTTTAATGATGCTTGATGAGGATCAAATTTCTTATGTGTAGTGTCTTTTAAGTTGAATGAAAAATGTTGCTGTGGCTTTCTATATCTTATTCATCTGAAGGTGGATCTTAATATGCATTTTATGCTTATGACCCAATCTTATATTCATCTTGGGTAAGTACTGGGAGGCATTCAGGAAAATATGAAATGAGCGCACAACTGGGATTTTTTTTATAGCAGAAAGCTCGTATTACTCCTATGAATGATGTACTGATTCTTATACAAATATACATTTTGTGAAACTCTTTTGTGTTAGTTTACAAAGTTCTGCAGCTCAAACAACCAAAGGCTGCTTTCATCTGTAGTCATAATAATGAAGCTGCCAGTTATTGTGGCCGAACTTCTGAAATTTGAAGATCAGCACCTGCATACCCTTTTCTCTGACTGCAGAAATTTCCTTTTGAATGCAGATTCTAGAGGCAATTTTTTTATCAAAGTCTGATCGGTCCGCTTCCGGTCTGTTTCTGAGGTCAGGAAGATTTGGCACTCTTTCATATTAGGTACTCATAGTACACCAAGAAAAGTGCATCCGGAGAATCCTTGGGTAAACTCTGAATATACAGATATAACTGCGACAGATTCTCCCTCTCAACTGTCTCTGCATCAACCACATCAGAATCCGGAGTAAGTATCCACAAATCTTCTGATTTGACTCTCTTTAATCCTCCTCGACAGAATGGGCATGACTCTGATATGATATTCCTGCACTTTTAACGAATAGAGGTGAGGAAAAAGAATCCCAAGATCTTTTAAATTTGTTTAAAAAAAACACAGTTATTTGAAGTAGCCGGTATTATTTTGTTTGTACCAGTCTCTGTAGCAGTTGATACACATTGAATGATAACAATTAGGTAAGACCATCTTTGTGCAGGGTTCTAAACAAATCCCACACTCTTCTTCTCTTTATAATTCACCGTCAAAAATCTTACTCCTTTATCTGGAATTCTTCTTTTATGATAAATTAAATAAAATTATGGTTTAGCACTTCAGCTGCTACCATACTACCACCACAATTGGAATTACAATAGGCAAATGATGGGGCAGCAGGACAATTGCAAGGTGCTC
Organism: Tamarix austromongolica; assembly: GCA_039764185.1. NCBI lineage: Eukaryota > Viridiplantae > Streptophyta > Magnoliopsida > Caryophyllales > Tamaricaceae > Tamarix > Tamarix austromongolica. The sequence continues at coordinate 71,630,701 of CM077816.1, read as the reverse complement.
AAACCAATCACTTAGCTAACATGCACGTTATTTTATCCTATTTTGCTAATTAGGCGTTACATAGCTTTAATCGTTTCTCTTTCATTTCTTATCTTTCCTCACCTGACTATTGCAGGCATTTTTTTTCTCCATTGCACACTTCTACTTCAATTTATGTCTCTTGTTTCTCTTTACACTTGTCTGCAACCAATTTTTGTTGGTAAAACATTATTGTCATCTGACTGGTTCAAAGTTCCATTATTGTCAGCTGGAGAACCCTCTTGTGCCTACTTTAGTTGCACTCCATTGCCCAAAGACACTGCATTTAGCCTCTACTGGTCAATGTCTACTTCAGTTAATTTATACAGGTATTTTTTTCTCTTTCTATTTCAATGAAGTACTTTTATTCTGAGAAGAACATTGATTGATTTGCTACCTTCAATCTGGTTACAGCTCTGTCTACCAAAATATCCACCGAGCAAAGAAATTGATGTTTCATTTTTCCTCTGTAAGCAGCAGCAAGGAGGTTACAGTTCAGTTGCTCTTTGGCATGCTACTACTGTTCCCCTTGCCTACATTTGGTGGAGTTTTATCAGGGATGATGCCAAGTATCGAACATCGGTGCATGTTAAGAAGGTAAAGTAGTATGTTTCAAATTTGAGGCAGTATAAAGCCAGGCCTTTATATGCTCTGGAAATTGAATGATGCTGCTACTTGGTGGAACCCTATATGTATCCCCATTTGTGTTGATCCTCTTCTTGCAGAAGGCTAATAGACTCATTAGTCTTGGTTAAAAAACCCCAAGGGAGAGTGAGTTCATTAGTCTTGCATAAGCTAGCTGATATTGAAACTTTAGGTTAAAAAACCCCAAGGGAGAGTGAGTTCATTATTCTTGCAATTGTATCTGAGGATTGATAAATAAAGGTGCAGTAGTAGTTACCAGAATTAGTAAACTTTTCTTTGTTGATTCAGGAATGTTGCCCTGGACCTTTGATTCTGTGATTTTGTTAGCGTGAGATGTGACAGACACCGGCCAATGGGCATCCCTGATTTTGATTCGGCATATTGGTTGTAGATTTTCTGTAGTATAATCGCTTTCAATTGATTTCAGAAACTTGAATCAAATTTTTATTGTGAACTTACCTTACTGTTTATGTCATGAGGCCAGAAAGGCTAGCTTTGATCATACTGGCATACTGCAACACTCCATGTTTTTTATACAAGAAATGAGAAAATACACCCTCCCCCGTCTCCATGGACCTTGAATATCAATTGAAAACGAGGAAAAAAAGATACAATGTGGTAGATGCCTGTAGCTAGTGATACGTACGTACGTACATTGGGGAGATTGGAATGCAGATTCAACTGTTAAAATTTGGAGAATATAGATTCAACATTATTTAGAGCTAGATTCAACTGTAAACTTTGGAGGGTCATAACTTTTTCATGTGACCTCGGATTTGGGTGATCTAAGAGGCTATTTTCGGTATTTTTTCGAGATCTACGACGTGGCAAATTGGCAGAGCCGGTTTGGGCAATCTCAGAGCCCAAAAAAGGCCATTTTGGCCTCTAAATTGAGGTTTTTTTTGTTATTTTTCATATTTTGTTACATAGCTAGGGTATATTTTGTTACAACAGTTTTTAAGTAAAACCGTTATTAAATAAGAACCTACGTTATTAATAAGAACCTGCGTTATTAATAAGAACCGTTATTAAAACCTATGTTTTAATAACGGTTTTCATCAGAACCGTTATTAAAAGCTCCTTTTCAACAACGGTTTTTAAGTAAAAACTGTTATTAATATGAACTGTTATTAATATGAATCGTTATTAAAGATTTAATAACGGGCGATTCAATAACCGTTATTAAAACCCCTTTCCGTGGTAGTGATGACATGTTTAGCATCTCAAATTCGTGGAAGTAAAATTATTAGTGACAAAAAAAAAGTGTTACGTGTAAATCAGTTTCCTTTTGACAGAACTAAAACACATTCTCTTAGTCATTACCTCTTAATTAGAAAGGATAAAAAAGAATAAAACTAGTAAAATGCAAATCAATAAATAAAGCCATCTTATACCGAGTTGAATGAATAACTGATTTGCCTAACACTTCTTTTGAAAGGAAAATTTTGATTCGGGTCTGTTCGGGTTCGGGTTAGAGTTCGGGTTAGCTCGTGTTAAAGTTAAAGTTCGGGTCGGTTCGGGTTCGGGTTAGAGTTCGGGTCGGTTTGGGTTCGGGTTGGAGTTCGGGTCGGGTCGGGTTTGAGGTGTGCTCGGTTCGGGTTATTATTAATTTTGGTCACTTCGATTCAGGTCAATTTAGGTTCGGGTCTTTATCGGGTTAGCTAAATTCAGGTCGGGTCCAAATTGAATCGGGTTATGAATGGGTTTTATTTTTCGGGTTACTATCGGGTTTCAAGTCGGGTTATTCGGGTTGGGTCGGTCGGGTTGGGTCAACTTTGCCAGGTATAATTTCTGAGCCTTAAGCCATTATTCCATCATTATTCAATCACCTCACGGGTTGATATATATCCATGTGAGTATGGGAACCCCACTATTATAGTCGGTGGACCGAAATACATACAGAGCAAAACGCTCCTGACCACTATTATCACCGATGGATCGGTCTCTAGGGTAGAACGCTCTTGGCCACTATTATTTACCGGTGGACCGGTCTGGGCCCGACTCATATGGTATTCCACTATAAGTTATTAGTATTTTTTCATAATTTATTCACATCCATGATTGATTTTATTGAGCTCGGGACCCCCACTATTATCGCCGGTGGACCAGAATACATATAAACATCATCCAAGGCAACATGCTCCTAGGCCAATATTATATCCGGTGGACCGGTACTCATAATCATCTTACAAGGCAATACGCTCCTGTGCCACTTTTATATCTGGTGGACCGGTACTCATAATCATCTGCCAGGGCAACACGCTCTTGGGCCACTATTATAACCAGTGGACCGGTACTCGATATCATAATTCAACTAGGCCCGGCTCATTAATCTTTCACTTTTATGATTAGTGTTTTTCCTTTTTTAATCAGTACAATAATTCCATTTATGTAAAAACCAACTTACCCTTCTCTATTATAATAATTACCAATTTACCATTCTCCATAATTATAATTACCATATTACCCTTCTCCATTATTAAAATTACCATAATACCCTTTTGTTGGTTAATTTACTGAATTACCCTTCTCTATTATCATAATTATCCAATTGCCCTTCTGTAATCATAATTTAATTACCAAATTATCCTTCGTCGTTATTATAATTACCAAGTTATCCCTTACTCCCAAATTTACCCCTTACAAAATTATCATAATATCCTTCGTCTGTAATCATAATATCCTTTTATTTACAAAATTATCATTCTACCCCTTACTTCCCCTTTACTTCCAAAGTTACCATAATGCCCTTTTATTTATAAAATTAACACAATACCCTTTTACTTATAAAATTACCATAATACCCATTTTACTTGCAATTTACCATTTTGCCCCTTATTTCTAAAATTACTATTTCACCCTTCTACTTATAAAATTACCATAATACCCTTTTTCTTATAAATTACTATTTTACCCTTGTACATCCAAAATTGCCATTTTGCTCTTTTCTTACAAAATTACCATTTTGCCCTTCTCTTCCAAAATTACCATATTACCCCCCTTTACTTTCAAAATTACCACTTTACCCTTTACTCCCAAAATTACCATAATACCCCTTTACTTATAAAATTACCATTTTCCTCTATACTTCCAAAATTACCATAATACCCTTTTACTTACAATTCACCATTTTACCCTTATGCTCTAAAATTACCATAATGCCATTTTCTGACAAATTTACCATCTTACCCTTTTATTATACCACTTTTATTAAGTTATCATCACTACATGAATATTAATATTAATACTCCACTCTCCTCACCCAAATTCCGCCAACTATTATATTTCACATCATACTCCTCATCACCCATACATATTAGGCCACATTCTTACACAAGATATATTACTAAAATGCCCCTAGATAATCTCTAAATTTACTAATTAATTAATTAACTAAATCAACTAATATGCACGTCCAAGCAGCATATTATTTTTTCCATGCACATAGCTATGCACTCCATGCATGCCATGCATATACACGTATATGCCTAGTAGCTTATATAGTACATGTCATCTATAACTACCAACATAACCATCTGTTTGTCTTCAATTTTGTTGGAGATCCTTTCTAAATGAAGAAAATTGGTTCCGTAATGATAAATGTCAATTTTTGAGTGTTTGCTTTTGCTTCATATGTATGAAGACAATTAATAGATGGATCAATTTTGTATATTTATTTCATTGGCTTAGTGACCAAGACATAATTGTATTGTAAAAGTTTTACAAAATTATTTAAAGTCATCAATACTTTATTATTTTTATAGTTTAACAAGATGAAACATGGATCAATATACTAGTTATGTTATAGACCTTAATACATTATACATATTGAAATAGAGCTAATACAACCTAAAATACCTTACTAAAATCAAACCTTAGTTCCACCTCGGATGCGATCGAGTATCCACTGAGTCTATACTTTTCATAGAAGCATTTATTCTCTCACATCTTTAATAGACTCGCAACCGTGATCAAGTTAATTAGGATGTATACTCAGTGGTATCCCGTGCCGAGACCTCCACTCATCATCATTCATTATCAACATGCTTTTAATGTAATTATAATCTCCCATAAAATGTCCAACCTTAATTAACCAAGGGTGTAGAAAATTACTATATCGAAACTCATATATATATATATATATATATATATAGCCTTCGCCCATAACCAAGGTTGAATTGTGGCAAGGTATACAAAATATAATACGACTGAAAATTATATGGTCTCGCATACAAACCTCTCTCTAACATGTGGCCTAACTTATCATGTATCCATCTCATTTCATACCTTATATTTGTGTTAGAAGGCATAAAAAAAAGTAGGCTGGAAAAAATATGTCAGGTGAGAGAGATATATTATCACCTATAAAAGGAGAAAATATCTAATGAATTAGGGTAATATCTAATTATTTAATCATAAATTTTCAAATTCTAATAATATTTTACTAATTCTCATTTTTATTATCTTATTATTCCACTCTTTTAGTTTTGAATAATTTTTTTTAATATTTAACAATATTTTATTAAGTTACATTTTTATTACTTTATTATTCCACTTTATTAACAATACTTTATCTAAAACTAGAAATAATTTATTATCTAGTGATTTTATATTCTCATTGTTTTAAATTTTAATGATCAATTATTTATGGTCAACAATATCTTATTATTCCACTTAGTTATTTAATTATAAATTTTCAAAGTCCAATAATATTTTAGTAATTCTTATTTTTATTATCTTATTATTCCACTCTTTTAATTATACTTTATCTAAGTCCAATAATACTTTTATGATCACAATATATGCATCACAATTATCACTACATATATCAATCACAACATGTGCATGTGTGTATCCATCTTTCAATTACCACCACTAATATATATATATCCCAATCACATATGACAACAAATACATCAACATATAATTACCACCACCAACATCTATATAATATTTAATAATGGTTGGAGTAGGGTTGGTAGTGGATCTAGAGGTATCAATGATGAGACTACGACAATAGTTATCATTGATTAGATAATTCATGACATGTTGAAATATGTTTGGTACATAGTATTTTTTTTTCTCTATTTTGCATTCAAAAGTACCTTACAAAGTGTATCTAGATGCATTACCTCCGATTCATAATAAATTTCATTTTACCAAATTAATTTTTATCTAAAATAAATGTTATTTTAGGATTTCAATGTAAAAGTTTGATTAATTTTCCTAATTTAACCTATATATTTATTAAACCTTTCTCTCTAAGATTTTTATATTCCCTAAAACTTTTCATTAAATATTTAATGACTAATAGGGTCATATTAGTTATTCAGTTTTGGTAAATATTATTTACGAAGATAGATATCAATGTTTAATTATTTAATTTAAACTCCAATAATATTTTATTAATTCTGATTTGTAATAATTTTTTAATTATGAAGATAAATTTTTAAACTCCAACAATTTGTGTGTGTCAATCACATAGCATAATAAATACATTAACATATAATTACCAACACAACATCCATATAATATTTAATAATAACCACATATCACAACAAAAAATTTAGCACCAATTGCATATTTAACAATAACACACACACACACACACATATAATAGTAGGGGCATACAACTTCTCTGGAAACATACAATTAAACCAACAATTAAGCGAAAAAATTGTTAGCTTTAATAAATTAATAATTTAAATAATCTAAAGTAAAATAAAGAGTAAAAAAATTAAATGGAGATAAGAATAAGGAGAAAGCAGTGTACAGTAAGGTAAGGTGGAAATGGTGGTTGCTTCCATGGAAATTCATAAAAGTACAAAAAAATTTAAAAGTAAGAGTAAAAAATTACAATAATATGCAAGATTTTGGTAAAAAAAAATTAATAAAAAATAAGAATTATAGCCATTAGTTACCAAATGGGGGAGAGAGAGGTAGGGAATTGAAGTTGTAGCGATGAAAAAATGAGAGAGACGAATGGTGAGGATGACTACAAGTAGGTTTTTTTCATTTGTATAACTCACCTCTAATTGAGCGACTCCTACCCTCATACTGTGATGACGGGATTGCTATAGTAGACCCTTATTTAAAGAAACGACAACATTCTGGTTAACTATATTGCAGTCACACTATAGCTTATAATATTGATTAGTCACTGCAATATATTCTAATCAAAAATTTTCCCACAATAATTTTTAGGAGGGGGAAAATTCCTGCCTCACCGTATAATAGCGACTCTCTCCCTACAGCAACAACGCGTCACTATTATAGAGTGTTTTTTTCTACTAGGAAATGTGGGAGAGAATGTTTTTAAGATACTATGACGACTACATCGTTGATGTACCTTGTTTTTTCCAAAACTTAATTTCAAATATTACAATGATAAAATAAATTTAATTGCTAGTTGCCATAATAACTATACAACAACGACCCCCTTTGTCGTTATAGTCTCATTTTTTCCACTCATCAAATCTCTGATTCACTAAAAACCTATCATTGTAGTAGATGTGTTTATTTTGATGACTTTGACCATTGTAAAAGATTTCTTTACAATAGATTAATATTGTTGTAGTGTCTACCACATCCACTTGATTTCTCCTTCCTTTTTCTCTCCACTTTGGGTCATCTATTCCTCTTCAAATATTTCCTCTAGCTCTTTATTGTTTTACTCTTAAACAAGATAAAGTTATATCTAGGAAAGGATTCGGGGTTTGAACCCTTCCATTAGTTCTCTCATTTTGTAAAGCTATTAAAGGTTTGGAAGTTGCAAGATAATGATTTTCTCTACTCCTTTGTGATTTTTTTCCAATTCAACTTTAGATAAGTCATTCTTACTGTATAGTGTGAGGTAATTGAGCTTGCAGTTTGGTATATGAATTAGGATTTTTTCTTGTGTGTGAGTATGTATGATAGTAGGTTGTGGACCTAAGCACGTTTAAATGAACCATGAAGAAGTAGTGCTTATTGTGAAACATGCCTTGAGTTTTTTTTTTGGTAAAAACATGAGTTATGTGTGTGTGCATTAATGATTAATTGTGAAACATAACTTCATTGAGTGGTTGAGAATGATTAGTCTTAGGTTTGCAAGGTTTAGGTGATTTTTGTGTAGTATAGTCTGTAACACCCCCAAAATTCACTACTGAAAAATTTCGTTAATTAAAAGAAAATTAGCGGAAGCAAATAAATAAAACGTGAACTTTGAGAGTATTACCACCACACTTAGTACCAGGCCGGTTCACTCGTACCGTTCCAGTACCAAGTGCTAAGGCTAAGAAAAAATAAAATACAATTTGAAGGAATTTCAACATACATAAATTAGAGTAGCGCATCAAATCATTTATAAGAATAAAATCCACCAATGGTGGTTACAGTGACAACATAACATTAAAACTAGGAATTTAAAGAGAAAGAGAAAATCCTAACGATATCGGATAACTCCTTACTCTCTTTCCCGTGGCCCACTTGAGTAGCACCTGAAAAGACCTGTAAGGGCACTGCCCATTGAATAGGCAGGGGCCCCATAAAGGGAATCCCTTCAGTACTACGGTACTGAGTAACCCTTTAATACCACACTTAAAGACATGCCCGCATACGGCTCATAATGCAAGCTACATATATAAATAATGAGAGATGCATACATAACAATAACATACATAATAATTTATAAGTCACGATCGATACTCTTGGGCCTTAAGCCATGTCATAGTGTAAAATCAATATATTCGGGCCTTAAGCCATTATTCCGTCATCATTCAATCAGTCTCATAATTTATATCCATGTGAGTGCGAGAACCCCACTATTATAGCCGGCGGACTGGAAAGTATACACTCAAGGCAGAACGCCTCTAACCACTATTATTGCTTGTGGACCGAAAGATAAACACACAGGGCAGAACGCCTCTGACCACTATTATTTGCCGGTGGATCGGTCTGGCCCTGACTCACATGGTGTTCCACTATAAGTGATTAGTATTTTTCTATAACTTTATTCACATACAATACTGGTTTTATTGAGCTCGGGACCCCCACTATTATTGTCGGTGGACCGGAATATATATAAAATCATCATCTAGGGCACAACGCTCCTGGCCACTATTATAACCGGTGGACTGGGATATATAAGGAATCATCATCCATGGCAAAACGCTCCTGGCCACTATTATAACCGGTGGACCGGTACTCAATATCATAATCATCTGGGCCCGGCTCATTAATATTCCACTTTCAATAATAGTATCTTTCCTTTCTTTAATCAGCACATCAATCATATTTATTTGCCTCGAACGGGAGATCAATAACCTCGGACACAAAGGTACACCGGTCGTACCGGTGCATATCAGCTACTCAGTACCCTTCAACCACGAACCCAAGGACACAAAGGTACCCTGGTTGTACTGGTGCATAAAGCTAACACAGTACCCTACCGACAAGGACACCTAATCCATAAGTATGCATACCCCCTAACTAGGTCCGTAGAGCTAGAAAGAGTAAGATATAGGGCCTGGCTGGGGCACAAAGGCACACCAGCAAATACCAGAATAATCGTGGACTAAACCACGTCCTTAGGGTAGCGACTCCTAAGGAGTCACCATTCCCGATCTTGAGGTTTTTCACTTTAAGTAATAGTGTCTTAATTAAAGTGATCACGAAAAGCACAATAATCATATACTTATTCACTTTCAATCGTTCCGATATCATTAGTCATTTCTTATTCAGATGATTATCCAAGATAATACAGAGAAACCATTAAGGCCATACTAATTATCAAATACTCATACTTGGCTAGTCAGCATTATTTAAATCATATTATAATGGTCCACAATCACAACGACATGTTAGGTACAAATTACTTATTTACCCCTTACTTATATAATTGCTAAGTCATCCCTTCCTTACTTGATAAATTACCATATTACCCTTTAGGTTGCATAATTACCAAATTACCCTTTATCCAATTTAGGTTATCAAGTTGTCTCCTACACTTTTTAGATCACCATTCACCCCTCATAATTGCTACACTTAACATATGTCCCATTTGGTTGATTAGATTACCAAGTTGCCCTTCTCCTTTGTTATAATTACTAAATTGCCCTTGTGATGGATAAACTACCAAATCACCCTCCTTCATTATCATGATTACTATTTTGCCCCTTTAATTGGTTAAATAATTACCAATTTACCCTTTAGTCGCTTAAATTACCGATTTGCCCTTTTAGTTGGATAAATTACTAAGTTGCCCTTCTCCATCATCATAATTACCAAATTGCCCCTTAGTTGATTAAATTACCAAATTGCCCTTATCCATTATCAAAATTACCAAATTACCCTTCTCAATTATTATCATTGCCATTTTACTCTTCTTAATTATTATACTTACCATTTTACCCTTTTTAATTATCATAAATCCCAAATTACCCTTCTTCATAATTACAAATATTAATTTACCCTTCTTCATAACTTCAATTACCATATTGCCCTTCTCCATTATTAAAATTACCATAATGCCCTTTAATTTGTTAATTTACCAAACTACCCTTCTCTAGTATCATAATTATCCAATTACTCCTTTTTAATCATAATTTAATTACCAATTTATTCCTTGTCATTATCATTATTACCAAGTTACCCCTTACTACCGGGTTTACCATAATACCATTTTATTTACAAAATTATTCTTCTACCCCTTACTTTCAAATTACCATAATATCCTTTTATTTACAAAATTACCACAATACCCTTTTTATTTATAAAATTACCATAACACTTCTTTTACTTTACAAATTACTATTTTACCCTTTCACATCCAAAATTACCATCTTTATCTTTCTTTACATAATTACCATTTTGCCCTTCTTTTCCAAAATTACCATATTACCCCTTTACTTATAAATTAGCATTTCGCCATTCACTTATACAATTACCATATTACCACTTACTTATGAAATTACTATTTTGCCCCTCTACTTCCAAAATTTGCCATAATGCCCATTTACTTGAAAAATTACCATAATGCCCTCCTTCATCCAAAATTACTATTTTACCCCTACTTCCAAAATTACCATTCTTACCACTTACTTATAAAATTACTATATTGCCCTTTGACTCCAAAATTACCGCTTTACACTTTTCTCCAAAAATTACCATGGTACCCCTTTTACTTATAAAATTATCATTTTGCCATTTAATCATAAAATTACCATATTATTCTTTTACCTCAAAAATTACCATAATATCCTTCTTTCTCACAACTTACAATTTTATCCATTTACTTATAAAATTATCATTTAAACCCTTTCTTTTTAAATTACCAAATTACCCTTTTACTTATAAAATTACCGAAATACCCTTTTCACTTATAAAATTTCCACTCAACCCCTTTATTCACCATTTTTATGAATTTACCATCACTACATAAAATAATGATATTAGTACTTCATTCTTATCATCTAAATCCACCAACTTGTCATTATTCAACATAATACTCATTAGCAACTACATACATTAGATCACATACTTCATAAGCATAATTACTAAAATACCCTTAGGCAATAATATTACTCATGCATTAGCAACATAATACATCATAAACAAGCATTTAATATTTCCATCAATAATCAAACTTCTTCCTTAATTATCATACCTACACATGGCACAAAGGTTATCATACTTTTCCTTTTTATCAAGCAATATAAGCAACCATATATATATATATCATGCTAAGCACACAAACCATGCATAAAATCATACTAAATTCCTAATGTGCTAGCATATGTTTTTCCATGTATTTAATGGAGGATTAACGGTTACCTTAATCCCACAAAATATCAAATCTTACCGGTACCCCGGTTAAAGATTCAAGCTTTATTAGCAACTCAACACCTAAAAATAATATTAATAATTATTAGGTTAGAAGTAAGAAATTAAAGGATAAAACTTTATAAAAACAAATTTATTTAATAATAATACACTTTAATTAAATATGAATATACCTCAAAATTTAACCAAATGAATTTCAAAACAAGGGGGAGCTCACGCTGCATGAACAGCGTGAGTCTCATGCAAAAATGAGAGGAGGAAAAGGGTTCGAAGGGGGTAAGATAGAAGGGAGGAGATGGCTCGGTTTAGGGACTTTAGGCTAGAAAAGAAGGTAGTTGGGGGAGGTTTCAAGGCAAGGGAATGGTGCAGGAGTGAAGAGGGGGTGTAGGTGGTGGCTGGGGATGGTTTCACGGTGTCAGAAGGCGGCGGAGACGGCAGCAGCAAGGCGGCGAAGTTGGCTGCCGAGATGGGTCGAGGTGGAGGGGCTGAGAAGGAAGGAAAAGGAGAGGGAAAAATGGAGGGGTGCAAGGGCTGTTTTCGGCCAACTAATGCAGGGTGGTGGTAGAGGGGGTTGCAGGGTGTCGAACGGTGGGTTGGGTGGCAGCAGAGGTGGTCGGACGACGGCGGATGGGGCGGTTGCAGGTGGCTCAGCGGTAAGGGGAAAATGGGGAGAAAAAGGAAGAAGAGGAGAAGAGAGGAAGTGCAGAGGCTCGAATGTGGCTTGGGGGGTCTCATGGTGGCGTGAGGTGGTGGCAGAAGGCGACGCATGGGTTGGGTGCGGTGGTTAGGACGGCGGTGATAAAAAAATGGGGAAAATGGAGGGAGAAGAAACGAGAGAAGAGGGAGATTGAGGAGGGAGAAGAGGCTCGAAAAATATGGGAATTAAGGGCTGGTGAGGGTAAGAAAAGAAGAAGGTGAGGCAGGGGGAGAAGGCGGCCGATCGGTGCTGCAGTGTGGTGGCAGGGCTGTCGGTTGGCAGGGGAAAGAGAGGGAAGAAGAAGGAAAGGGAGAGAGGCACGTGAGCTGTGGTCCAGGGGCCGGTTTGGCTCAAAAAGGGAAGGAAAATGATGGGGGAAGAGAGAGAAGGAGAGGGAGGTAGGTGGTGATGGTAGGTGGCGGCAGTTGCAGGTAGGGCTGTTCATGTTATCCGATATCTGCTTATCATATCCGATATCCGAAGCGATCCGATCCGAAAAAACAAATATCCGATCCAATTTTTTTTTTTCAAATCAAATATCCGATCCGATCAACGAAAAGTCAAACAAATCAAATATCCGATCCGACAAATACAAATAATATCCGATCCGAAGAAAAAATATTTATATATTTTTTATAATTTTTTATTTTATATATAATTGTATATAAATAAATTTAGATGTGTCTGTGTATAATTTTTACTTACTTTATTTATTATTTGAGGCAAAATTTAATTTAACTAAAATTATATTTTTAATATAATCCCTTTTTAGATATTTATAAAAATAAAAATAAAAATACTCTGCATACCGATATACTCCATCCACTCCTTTCTTCTTTTAGTTTTAACATTGGATATTTGTTGAGTAAGTCGGATATTTGCTAAGCGAATCGGATATTTGCTCAGCATTCGCTCAACAAATCGGATAATATAAAATATATTTGTCATTTGGTAAATTTTTTTTATATTTGAAATTGTATTCGAATAATATCGGATATATTTGATATCCGATGATATCCGATCCGAAAATTCAAATATCCGATCTTCCGGATATCCGAAGTTTCAAATCAAATATCAAATATCATTTTTAGATATCCGAAATTTCAAATATCCGACAATCAAATATCCGAAATATCGGATATTTGAACCATGAACAGCCCTAGTTGCAGGCGGTCGGACGCTCTACCATGGCAGAACTGGTGGTCGGGCTTGGGAGAAGGAAGAAAGGGAGGGGAGGTGCACGAACGGCTGGACCGGCGCAGGAAAAGAAGGGAGTCGGCCGGTCTAGGGGAAAAAATAAAGAGCTGCGACGCACAGGTGTGCTGGACGGGGCGCGAGGAGGAGAAGGGAAACGGGCCTGGCCCAAGCACGCAAGGGAGGGGCTGGTCAGGCCGGGCGGCCCAAGGGAGGGGGAAAAAAGGAAAAAGAAGAGAAGAAAAGGAAAAAGGGTAAAAAGGGAAATGGAAAAATAGGGAAAATAAGGTAAATAAATTTATAAAATCATAAAATGTAATATTCTTGATAAATTATTTAATTTGATAATTTAATTCATTATAATCTAATATATTAGTTTTAAAAGGATAAAGTTAGTAAAATATTAATTTGGAAATTTATTTAAATAAAATAATATGATAAATAGAAAAATATTTATTTTTAATTTATTAAATACTCTTATCTGAATTTACATACTCTAAAATCCATAAAATAATTAAAATAAATAATTTTGAAAGCAAATTTTATTTCAAATAAAGGTTATTTATTAGAATATAGGTTTTCGAAATTTTTGGGGTATTACATAGTCGATGTTGGAGGCCTCAGTACATGTAGGAAAGAATTTTTAGGCTATTTTTGCATAGACTAATCGACTGGTCTATAAGACCGATGGTGGACTAGTTTGTCTATGAAATAAATTATTTTGGTCTTTGCTTGAACCGATAAATTGTTTATATCAGACTAATAAACTAGTTTTTAGAACATTCGATTAGTTAAGCCAACCCATCAACTAGTTTTAGGGCATTAAGGTTTGGTAATGCCAAATTAATTGACTACTTCATAGGACTAATCAATCACTTTCAACTAGAATGCTTTCCTTTGATATTTTTGTCCCTATGATGGTTTGGGCATGATATTATGTCATAATATAATTCTTCGATGTTGGAATCCATTGATTAGTGTGAGCTAATTAACCTAAATGATGAATCAAAATGGCTAAGTATGATGAAGCCATCTCTAAGTACCATTGATGGGTTGTATTGGATAACTTAGAGTAATGATGTGGTCATAGCTAGTTTGACATGATATGTAAACCTTATTTGGTGTATGGTTTAGTAAATAAAACACTAAATAGTTAAAGAGGGAGGTCATAGAGCACTATATGGGTTTATATTATCTAATTCTCAATTAGTTATCGAGGCTTAGTCTGTCTTCAGGTTTTTGTCATATTTACCTTCTAGCGGTATCTGAGTTAATATCGATGCTTTTTTAAATATTGACATCGATGTCGTACTAGGAGGTATTGATACTATAAGTTTTTTTTTTAACCTAGGTGGTTTATTTGCCTTTGGAAGGATTTTATGTCCATCATTTTCTTAGCTTTGGCCATAATTATGTCCTCTAGTTATTGGTTTGACTTACAAGGGTATTGAAAGACCATAGAGGATAATCCAACCTATTGCAAATAGATAAATGGTTATATAACAATATGATTATAATTTTGTGAATAATTAAATAGAATGGACCTTAGAATTACCCTAAGTGGATTGCATCCTTGATATGCTATTTCACATGCTCCTATGACATTATCCACGATTTCTAAGTCTTATGGTAAGTATGAAGAACCATGAATTTCTATAGTTGGTGAGAATAATGATTTTTCTATGAATCCATGTCTACCATTGAGCATGATATTACCTACCTCCATATACATGTAAAAATGATATGTTAAGAACACCATGTTAGTAAAGCATGTGATCTTTGATATGCCATCATATAAACATGTTAATGTGTGATATCATGACTTGTATGCATATCATAACCCCACATTCATCTTAAACTTCCATGATAGGTTAACGTGGCCTACTCGATACATAAACAACTGAAATATCTGTTCAATCAATCACCTACTTAATCTCACCAGTAGACGGCCTTAGGTAGGTTGGTGAGGATGGTCAGTAGATGGTTACAGGCTTATTTAGAGTATAGGGCATTGAGAGCAAGGCATTTTGGCATTGTAATTCTCTTTTGGTGGTTGTTTCGTGACCGATATCTTGTTGTAGTTGATTTACCTTAGTTATCTCTCATGACTTTCCTATATTTGTTTTGGGTCAATTATGACCTTAGTTTGTAAACTGTAACAATCTTACCTTTATGCTATCTAAATTGCTCACTTTGTTTCTTGTATTTAAGTGATGGATACTCAACCTTGTGCTTAGCCTAGGATGAAAGGTGGAATATCTATCTTATACTAAATACAGTAGCAATGTAAATTTGATATTACTAATGTAAAAGGAGGCCTTACATATGCATATATGTCATATATTTTCATGACATGCTTGCACTTACCTCTATCTTGGGGAAAAAATTATACTCTCTATCTTTTGCATATATATTACTAATTATATCCTTGTTATAATTGCTTTAATTTATAGCCTAATTATGTTAAACGAGGGTATAATAGGAAATCAACGGAATAGAACTAAATATTTGATTAACTAAATAATAAATCTAAGATTATCGTTGTACGAAGGAGACATGATTTTTGAGATGCACAAATTTCAACTCTTAACCTATAGGAAGATGTCATCGGTAAAATGCTGTAAGGATTCTCCAACACGATCTATGTTGGTATTAAGATGCAAGTCAAACCTAATTATAGCTGCCACGTTTGACAAGTGCATCAATTTACATCCACGAATTAATTAAAGCAGACTTTTAGTAACAACCACCCACTACGTATCTTTTTAATTTCGTTTTGATTCACTTATCGTAGTTTCGTCTTCTATTTGATTTTCCCTTTTCATGTTTTGTTATGGATTCATTTGAGATTATAATCGGGGATCACCATCCTTGGCTGTACCCCCATCCCTTTTGTGTGGATCTGATTGTTTCCCAAATTTCTCACGTATGAAATTTGACCAACCTTATATTCTCTTGTCTCTCATCTAACCTGAAGAGCAAGAATTGCAAAATAAAATAAAATAAAATAAAAGAGCAACACGCACTTACGCAACACAAACATATTAAGACTCATGCGTGACCTGACGACATGCCAATTTATACTTTGCGTGACACAGTTCCGTTCAAAGAAACCTGACCCATGTGGCAAGGGATGAAACGGAGATTAGTGATGCAGGGGACCAAAAAAGGAGTGTAATGGTATTTAAAACCAAAGTAAATAAAAGCTAAAAACTAAAAAATGTTTTAAGGACAAAACTAACTAGTCAAATAGAGTTTTTGTGTATCATTGTGAGACATTCAAAACTCAAAAAAATGATTCAGTATTCAAATTATAGTATGCAAGAATATGTGGTTATGGTTTAAGCAAAAATTCAATTTGGATTTTGATCCAATTCTCTAATATTGATATAATATCCAACTTTAAGTGCAGTATACTGTTTTTAAAGTATATTATATTATAATTTAAAATACTATACTATATTTCGAAATATAAAAGTATATTGTATAGCATTAATGCACAATGTAGCATATTATATTATGTTTTTGGTGTATTTTATTGTATAATGTTATAATGTGTTGTGATATATATATATATATGTTTGGAGTTATTTCTTTTAGTAGTTGTTTTTATTCCTTGTACCTTTGGGATTAGGTGCTAGGCACACTTGATATCTGAATATGAGTTCATTTAACCTTACATCTAGTATAGGTTAGGTATAACTTGTGTCTTTCTTGTGTTGGATATGGTGGTAACACCTCATTATTTTCTTATTTTGCTTCTAAAATATGTTTTAAAAATATGAAACTTTATATTGTGAAAATGAGGGCATTATAAAAATTTAGATCAATTTAATGATGATTTTAATGTTATAATATTTTTTCTAATATTATTACATGTATAATATAAATCGAACTTGATAGAATGAAAATCAAAATCATAGGAATTTTTTAAGATTTGTTGAAGTTGGCCTTGTAACCAATTGTAGTTATAAGATACACGCTTAGGTTCATTACATAAGACAGTCATGTTTAGTACATAAAATGTATCGATTCACCATATAATTTGTTTCATTGACTTTATAGGATTAGATTTAATAACATAAAACTTGTGGGTTCATGACATAAATTATAAAAACTCATGACAGGTAGCATAAGATCTTTAAGTTCATAACTTTCATATTCATAAGACACACATGTTCATTGCAATAAAACTTATAAGATCATGACATAATATAAAAAAGTTTGTAACATATTGCTAAACACTTATACATAGCAAGAGTTATATAATTAAATGTGTCAATAAATGAAAATAATAAAATTTACGCAGTGTCCATCATATTTGTCAAATATATTCATAATAAAAAGTTACAAAATTTATTAAAATGATCTCATGTCTAGAAATGAAAATTATAAAATTACAAAAAACAACATTATATCTATAAATAAGAATTATAAATTAAAAAAGTAATCCTATTTTTTAGATAAGAATTATAAATTATAAAAAATGACCCCATGTGCCTTAATAAAAATTATAAAACTACTCTATATACTTAAATAAAGTTTCTAAAATTTATAAATAAATAAAAATCGTCAGGTGTACCTTGTAAGATGCTCCCATGTCCATGATATAAGAATTTTATAGATATGGATTTCTTCCTACATGGTAACAGTTCAATGTAATATTGCATGAATTGTTGAATAAATGAAGTGCTATTTTCTTTGATATATACCCTCCTTTTATTAAAAGAAAGTTTTTTTTAGTTATTTACATACTTTTTATGAACTAACAAATTTATCATTAATATTTTAATTTTATCATTCATTGAAATAACATTAGATAAAAGAAGAAGGAGAATAAGTTAAAGTAAAAAAAATTAGTATTGGATTATTCTCAAAACAATTTTTTTTAAATGGTACACCTAAAAAAATCATTTAGAAATGAAGTATAAAATTGGGCATCGTTTATTAGCCCCAAAGACAACTAACTAAGACTATTTATTATTAAGTCTAGTCCTATAAGGATTAAACAAAACATATGGCACTACTATTGCATCTAACATACAAAAGTACTCCTTATATCTAATCTATGTTGGATGCAATGCTAAAAAATAATTTATATCCATTGATCAAATGTATAAAGCGCTTGATGCATGATGACAGACATATTAGATGAAGCCAAGAGTTAGAGATAGAATTGGGTTAGATTCCAACAAAATAGAAAATTTAGAAGAGATTAAGAAGAGGAAGAGAGGAACTTGATCTTGAAATATCTTCAAGATTAAGCACTTACACTAACCAATTAACGTATCAACTATTAGCATAAATGGTGTAAGATTTTGGAGGATAACATAAAACTAACTCTAAGCCTTGAGAGGGTGTTATTGTTGACAACAACCAACAAATTTTTGCTAAAAAGAAGTTGTCATTTCTTCAGCCCTTGACATCTATATAGAGTATATTTGGCTTTAGAAAATTACAAACTATACTTCTATTTCATAGTGAGTCGATTTGGTTATTCCAACCATAGTTTACACTAATACATACTAAGTAAGGTTGACAAGCTACTACATTCAGCTATGCTAAATGTCAACCACCTTAGCCCCCATTATATGACGGTTGCTACTTACAACCTATGACATGCACTTAGAAAAAAAATTACACTTTAGGAAAGTCTAACAATACTCTTTAACCATATTTAAGTAAGAAGGATAAAAATCAAGTTGAGTGTAGTTTGATGAATGGATGGATGATCCCTCAGTTGGATGGATTTGAGGGCCAAAAATGGAGGTTGCTTCTTCCATACTTCAATCTTGATTTGAGGCCTTTATCTTCCCATAATTATCTTTCCAATGCTCCTTAAAATCTTCCCACGAAATGGCTAGTACAAGGGTACAAAATCGACTGAAGGTTGAGTGTGGTCGAGAGTTATATTGGCTTTGTGGAGCTATATTGAAGCCATCATGGAGCTATGAAAATGTGGCTTTTTGGATCCATGAAAGTGTGGAGTGGATGGATTTTGTTTTGGTCTTGCATTGCTTCCTAACCTAAGTAAGAAGAGTTTTGAATTCTTCTATCTTAGCTAAATTAATAAGAAGATTATCCTTATTATTAACCTTTGAGGGAGATGCTTTTGCATAAACACTTGATCCCAAGTGATACAAGATTACAAAATTTGACAAAAGAGAAAGAAACAAGAGAAAATAGAGGAATAAGAGCCTGAATGGGAGATTTGAATAACCATAACTCTATTCCCAACTCATAGAACTTTGTTTGTTGCAAGTATGACAACAAAAAACCATCAACATCAACAAACACCTATAAAATAAGGCATCATATGCTTATTTGAACGAGCACGTACCCATAATACAAACATGATAACACTTGGATATCGAGTAACACAATTAACTCAAATAAATAAAATGTTGCACTTAACACACATACGACATGGTTATCACATAAAAAGACACTCATGATAATGATAATGACACCATGGGATCATATGATATATAAGAATCATAATTCATATGAAGGGTAAAGATCGCGAGTCCTACTATCACTATTCATGCCAAGGATAAACCTGAAATTAAAAGCCTTACTCAAAGATTAAGCATTATTAATTACTTATTCACATTGAATATAAAACCCACATTATTCCCATGGAATTATAGGATGCCACAAAAATTTTAGGGAAAAATGTTATTGAGCCCACAAAACATGCTCCTAATCCTTAAATACACAAACCCCTACTATCTACTGGTTCAGACTCATATAAGGTAGCTTTAAAACCCTCTTGTTTTAGCAGAATTAGACCACTAACAATGACAAACTTTCTCAATCCTAACTCATGTGATCTTTCACTTTTATATTAATTTTTTATTCAAGCACAGGTATCAACACTTACCACTTGACACAATATCACTTACCTAACCACTTCACTTAGTTCACTTACAGTTGAATGGCCCCTATCACTTGAATTGTCACTTACCACTTATCATTATGACCTAATTTAACTCATATATCAATTTAAGATAATTATAGCACTTCAATAATCAAATCAAGGCACTTCACAACAATAATTGCTCATAACATATGAATCATACCAATGATTACACAATAAGCTTATGCTTGAATTACGCTAAGGCTAAACACGCCACTCATAAAAACAAACAATTAAAGGCCTTATTAAACCCTTATTCACACCTAAGCATTCCTCATCTTGATATAAATATAGTGACATATTTATATACAGTTAAAGTAAGAAAGGGATACAAAAACTCTCAAGGTCGAAAACTCATACAAAGGAAAAATAAGTCAATTCACATATAAATTCCATGATACATGACATTACACTTTAGCATATTATCATACAGAACATATGCATTCTTAGGAAAAATTAAAACAAACAAAACTCTACACAAAAACCTAATGGTCGTGAGGTAAAACTAGTAGATCCTAACATATTCATCATGATTTGGTTGCATATTCCTACAAAGCTAACAACATGTTCATCCACAACCAACAACATATTCATTCATGTTTCAACAAACTTAAAACACATTAAAATCACCAAAATCATTTTCTCATCTAATTTTCTTGCTTATATACATATACTAACATCTTACATATACCATACTAGATTATCCAAGACACTATTCCATGCTTAATCAAAATAGAGACACTCATACATAAAATTAACACGTGTAACACTTATCATAAAATTCTCATTTTAGGGGTTACTTATGCTACCCAAGCTATTAAGTTTTCTATCAAAAGAATACTTTCCAACCTTGATCCACCACACTATATCTAGATCATCCTTGACTATGGAGACTTATAAATGCTTGAGATTTCTTTACTTTCACTAACATTTAATTCTCTACACTTATAATAAGTGTTTAGGAATTAAAATAATAAATCTAAGAGAATGAAATAACCAAACGGTGAAGGTAGAAGATCAGGAGAATCCAATCGACAAGAATAAGGATGCCGGACCAAAAATGGTGGAGAAGCACCAACAAATCTCCATCAACAACAAGGAAAAATGACAAGGAAATGAATAAGAAATGTATGAGATTATTATAAGAGTTTTAAGACAAAGAAATGAAGGAGAAAAAAATGAATCAATAGGGGAACTTGCATTAACATTACTTCATGCCCAACAAGTGAAGAAAATAAAGGGAGAACAATGCTTAAACACTCAACAAGCTTTATGGAATGAAAAGTGAATGAACAAGGCAATGCATGGGTGCTTATAATTGGCAAAATCTCACCCTTTTTCTTTCCAAATTGGTATAAATTGGATTAGGAAAGAGTTTTGCTTGTTAACACTTGAGTGAAACAAGGGGTGATGAATGTGAAAGAGGTTTGGTGGATTTTGTGTAAAAATTGATTTATAGTTACAATTTAGGCAAATGGACAAAACTACATCAAGAATCTAATTTCCCACTTAGGGAGGGATTGGGGTAGCTATAAAAGGATAATGAGGATATTTCACAATTTTTAGAATAATCAAATAGGGAAAAATATTTTAAAAATTAGGGATGTGTTTGGAAAAATGGAAAATAAATCCCAAAAATCATGAAAATTAGAGATAGGTGTGGAATAGTTTTAGAAAACCAAATATATAAAAATAATGCAAATTTTTTTTCTAGTGAAGGAAACAAGTATCGAAAAGTCTAAATTTGGAAAGAATGGAATGAAAATAAGATTAGAATATTTATGGATAATTTATGTATCTAATTATGTAATGTAGTTAAGTTTGAAAAATGGGATGTTACAATTGTTATTTCTAATAACCTCATCAAGAACCACTCATACACCCAGACCTCTCTTAGGCTATGTTTGAAAAAGTGTTTTGATATTTTATCTCACCTTTTAAACCATTTTTTCAAAAATATTCTTATTTTTTAAATTTTATATTTTAAATATATTAAAATAGAAAAATACATTGGGTAATAACTAAAATAAAATAAAAAATCAAATAAAGACTCATTTAACCATGATATTATCAATCTATGGCATTAGGCTAGGTTATTGACAAATTTCTTTATGACTTAGTTAGGTTGGGCTTTGCCTGATCTTGGAGCAATTTAGAGGTCTTTAAGTTTAGTTAATATTTAAACCTTTTGGGACACTCCAAATAATTTAAATTCAAATGAGCTTCCCAACATAAATATCCAAAACAATTACCATTATCTAGAAAATCCATACTTTTCAAATATCCAAAACCACCAATATTATAATTTTTAAAGAATGAATTTTTTTCAAAATCCATCATTTTCAAATTAGGTACATTATTCTAACTCGTTCAATCTAAATATTCAATTCTCTTAACCTCTAAATACTCCTCTACAAAATACTTTGAGTATCCAAAATTTTATGCAACATTTGGAAGCATCAAGCTAATATGATTTCAATTCTCCAATTGTTGCTTCTATGGGTTAATCTAATTTTACTAGATATTCCACCCAAAAACATGTTGAAAAAAACACTCAGGTAGAATCTTCAAACAAGGTCCAAACTCAAGTGTATGGTAAATGGTTAGATAAGGAAGGCATAGTGCTCTTTAGTGGATGACTACATTTTTCCAAGGATTTGATTAAGGGGAATATTCAAAAACATATTTTTTTTGGGAAAAAAGTGATCACATAATTCAAAGGATATCCTAATTATGGCCCGAAAATACTCATGTTGATGGTAAAGAATTGATTTCATCAAGTTAATAAATCAAGAATTGTAGCATTTTTATTAAGTTGATGAAACCAATTCTTTACTTTCAACATGATTATTATCATTGTATGCCCTAGGGGTCAATTGTTCTTGATGAAATCAAATGTTGATTTATCCACACTTTTATTAACTTGATGAAATCAATTTACCCCTTAAGTCGATCGTCTTATTATTTTCACATGATTATTATCATTATAGGCCCCAGGGGTAAATTGGTCTTTTAAGTGTACCATATTTATTTTATTACAATATGTATGCCTAATGTGTATTGTATAATGTTATATATAGCAGTATATGACGTAATGATTTAGAAATACATATTAAGACTTTACGTGGTAAACCATGTGTAGGGGTAAAATAGTCATTTTCCATGTCTAAAAAGTTATCTACATGCTAAAATATTTTAGTTATCATATTTTAGCATTTTCATGATAAATTAATAAATGAAATAAAATTAGCATTTCAAATGTAGAATAACAAAGAAATTTTGGTCTCAAGGGTACTTTGGTTATTCATGACCTATACTTAATCGTAAATAGTTAGATCGAGGATTGCTTGAGTAGATTGTTAAATTGACCATAATATCACCTTTAACCCTATTTTGACCTTTGACCTTAGGGTTGAATTGAATAATTAAAAATAAATGGAGAATGATTCAGTAAGAAAATTAGAATTATTTTTGTATTATGTGATATCGATGATCAATAAATAAAACACTAATATTTAAAGTGGAAGACCTAGAGATTCGACAATGGTTTACTCTCTAGGGTTATATACCCTTAAGATAAGGTACGAGTCCTCATTTTGGATTGGTTTCACTTGTATGCCTTAGTGCCCCAATAATGCCCTAGTTTACTCTATAGTTGACCTACAACCACTATAGGGGGTATCAATACTTAAGGATTGGATGACCTACGATGGAGGGTATTATGCTACCATGAGTATGCTAATATGACTGATACAATTTATACATCTTTGTGTTTTATGGTTGGGAGGATACTGTATTATGTTATTCACTAGTATGATTGGTATACTTTATACATATTTGGGTTACCTCTTATATTTCCTTGAGTACTAAAAATAAAAGTAACTAGTGCATATGGTTATTAATAATGCATTGACTATTAGTTTAGTAGTTACCTTCATGCTTACCTATGGTTTAGATGGTATGATTTGATGGAATAGTTGGAGAGGTATTGTGTTGTATTTATGCACCACTATAACCGAGGTACTTTATATGCCTCTAGGTTGTTTTACCTACCTATGTGGTTGTAGAATTTAATGGTTTGGTCAATTGAGATTTATGAGATATAATGGGATTGTTATGGAATATGGTTAAGAATGGTCATGTGTCTTTCCTTCTAGAATCGCCTTGGGTATGCTTTAGTTATTAAGTTTCATTTTATAGTTTAAGTGAAATAGTATGAAGAGCATGTGAACTTGGTGAAATTTGTTTATCTGCTATGGTTATCATATGTATGATTTAGTAATTTTATAACATGATCCCATGTAATAACTTCTATGGGATCCATGTAACATTTGCATGTGTATTTTTGTATAGTAGGTTACTTAGTACCATTATACTAATGAGTTACGTTTCATGGTCCTATACCTATTCAATGGGCAATAGTGACTTTGTAGGATTGCTTGTGAGTTCATCTTAAATGCTAGTATTTTTAGGGTAAGAGTTATGACTATTTAGTGTTTGATCTGATATCTTTCACTCCAAATATTCCTTGAATCTTATGTTCCATCTATATTTCTTTTCATTTGACCTTTAAAGCCATTGTTGTTTTTGTATTATTGAAACAATGTGAATATGTAATGCAATCTTTATTCTATTCTTATAATTTTTGTTACTAATTTAAATGCAAACCATTTTATCATTAGCACTTGGTATAATAATGGTAGAAGTAACTAGAATTATACTAAGTGTGCTAGTAACACATTATATTTTCAATGTTTTAGCTTCTTCAATTAATTGTTTAAAATGAAAATTTTAAGTGTTAAAAAATATGGGTGTTACAATCATAGTTATCAACATAATTAAAATGGCTCCAACTAGATAAATGTACTCTAAAATGTACATAGTGAATATAGAACAAGGTATAGGTCCTTGTTTAGTCAAGATCACATATGGAAACTTTTAAAGGATCGTCCAAAATGGATGGTAATGGAAGAGGGTACTGGATAAGGTTTTACATCAAAATGAACAAAGGCTTATAAGTTTGGTGCACATGCTTATTTATTTACCACTAGTGCTTTAAAGATTGAAGTTTGAGAGGCATGATCTATAGTCTATAAAAAACAAAGAGAAAGGCTAAGGGAAGATAAAATAATCGACATTTCAAATGTTGTTGCTCTAATAGAAATCACATCAAAGATTAGAGCACATGGAAACATAAGCTTACTAGAAGAAGAAGGATAGGGTTGCATAGAAGTTGTTAAAAAAAGAGAGATAGATATGGCTATAATTTATAAGGACACATCTAATATAACCGACCAACAACTCATAAATAATTTGATCTTTTATGCAACGGGTATAAGAAAGCATATGTGATATTGTACAATTTGATTCCCACTAATCTATCATGGAATTTCCCCCTCAACTAATAGAAATCAATAAAATACAAGTGATATTGTACCATTTGATTTCCTCTTATACTTATAACATCATGGTGTTGTCCCCTCAACAAAGCCAAATCAAATAGAAACCATTTGATGATGAATCAATTGATCCCCTCTTACACTTATTAGTTGTGGTATTGTCACCTCAACTAACCCAAAATCAAATAAAACACTTGTGATATTGTATCATTTGATTTCCTTTTGCACTTATCTCATGAGGCTTATAAATAGGTAACTTTTGTTTATGTTGTTGTGCTGATAAATTTGTTTATGTTGTTGTGCTAATAAATTCATTTTTGTTATTAATTATTAATGTTGTAGCATATAAATTTTAAATGGTTATTTGAAAATTATCCAAACCATATTTTTTTTTAAACAATCCTAAAAGTTATAAGTAAAAAATTATCTATAGAATAATATGTGGACCTATATTAATTGATTATATATAACCATTAATTTGACTATATAGATTAAACTAAATTAAAAATTAAATAATATAAAATATAAATATTTGGCAATGTGATTGGTAAAAGTAATTTAGAGTAATAAATTTAGTGTAATTGATGTATGGTGCATAATTAAATTTGATATGAAATAATAAAAATAAAAGAGGAAAAAAATGAAATAATTGAATAAATTTGGGCTGACAATATAAGTGCAGTAATACAAGGTAAGATATTAGGCTATTGAAATGCTCGTCTAGGATGTTATTTTTGTCTTCATGTTGTCATTTAAATTAAAACACTCCCCTTCACCTTTTTTCCTTTTTTGGGCTATTGGTCACATCATCCGTTCATCACAAATGCAAGGATCAAATTCCCTTGTTAACATTCCTTTGCTTTTGATTGTTGAGCATCAATACCCTATTGGCCTTTGTGTTTGTCTCCTTGAAAAGGAGAAGTTTTTTGGAGCAATGACATTTCAACAATATTGTTTTATTTGATGGAATTACTTTTTGTTGTACCACATTGGCGATCAAGTTTTTTCTTTGTTAAGTTTTTATACTCCCTCATCGAATAGGACCCTACTATTCTTAATCCAGCGAAACAGACCTTCTTAGGGATAAGACACCTGAGCCACTATTATCATTTAGTGGAATGGATATGAAAGCATAACCTCCTCAAGACAAAACTCTCCTGAGTTACTATTATCATATGGTGGAATGGATATGAAAACATCACCTTAGTCCTGACTCACGTACCATTAGTGTCTTATGAATTAGGTTACTCGGTTCATATTTTTATTCATGATAAACATAGGGCCCCACTATTCTTAATCTGATGGAACGGAATGAAGCACATTATTAGGAAAAATACCTCTGAGCTACTATTATCATTTGGTGGAACGGATATAAAAATATCACCTTTTTAGAGCAAAGCACTCCCAAGATACTATTATCATTCAATGTAACGGATCTAAAAAAATATCACCTTACCCCAACTCATGTGATCTTTAAATTTAAATTATTAATGTCTTATTCATGATTGATTCAAAGGTACAAAACACATTAAAGCATTTAAGCACATCACATAGGTTATAAGGTCATTCTCTAGAGTTAAGATCCTTATTTTTCCAAAACTCTAATTTAACAATTTAGGTATAACCTCTCCCATATTGATCATTTATCCATCAAGTTTAGTATATATTCATAAAATATTATTATCAATAACATATTCAAAATTCAAGGTCTAACTTCTACGTCTTACACATGCGATAATAACCTTATCTCAAACGTTACTTTTTACAAAACTCCCAAAACCCTAATTTCATAGGTAAGTCATAAATTTTTCCATAAGGATTATAAAATTACCAAATTCAACATAAATTCTTAAAATGACAATATTAACAACATATCCAAAATTCGTGGTCGAACTCTAATGTTTTACACATATGATAATAAGATTATCGCTTTAAAGTTATTATTTCCAATTTAGGCATTTTTCTCATTTTTAGGGAACTTATGAAATTCATAATCACTCTAATAACTCTACATGATATTATTAGCATATTTTAATACTCACATGAAAATACTAAAATTACCATATTAACCCATATTGATCAAAGTACCCTTATAGATGGCTGAAAACCCTTATTTTAGGAAAATCTTATATCCTCAATATCATTATTTCCAAATCCTCCATTTATCATCATACATATTAAATATACTTATTTTCCACTTATAATCATTTATTAGGCCCGTACTACCCTTCCACAAGTTATACTCATTTACAAAAATACAACCTCGGGTAGTAACATCATATTAGCACATTTTTCATTATTCATACTCTCTTTCTATCATATAGTCCACATGATCATATCATATAATTAACAGCATATATTTGACTATATAATAGCTATATCATGATAATACACACAACCATGCATGCATTTTCCACAAAACCCTAAAACATCGACTAGTATTCTTACGAAAAAGGCTCCGGTCTCTAAGTAGGCTTATCCTATCCTACCTCTTTTGGGACCTCTAGAGTATTACCTAAGAACAATTAAAAAACATAATTAGAACTAATATTATAAGTAAGGATGGATTAAGGTAATGGAAGGGTGAAATAATTGGAAAGAAAACCAAACTAATGTTAAAAGGAGTCTTCGCCAAATTAAGGGGGTGGTTAGAACTAGTGGTTTAGGTCGAAGGAGGGTGGTGGGTTGCAATGGTAATTGCTATAGGTAAGGGTGTGTTGTGGTAAAAATGGCCAAATGAGGAGGGGTACGATTGGTTGGTTTGTCCTAAAGAAGGGGGTAGTAATGGATAGGTTAGCCGATGCTTGGCAATAGGTTGTGGTGGTTTTAGCCAATGATTGGGGTGAGTTAATGGAAATGGTGGTTGGTGCTATGAGTAAAGGTGTGGAAAATGTTGCCAATGGTGGTATTGATGCCTCAATTGGGATTGTCGGTGTGGGTGATCTTGGGTAGCTTTAGTGACAGCTAGGAGGGGAAAAAAGGAGGGAGAAGATGTGTTTGGGGTGCAATATTTTTGATAGAAAAACAAAGGGAGAAGGGGGTAGATATAGGCATTAAATGTGCCTTATATACACACATGCACGTAAGAAAAAGGAAGAGGAGATTTTTTTGGGGAGAAATATTTTTGATAGAAAAATAGAGGGAGAAGGGGGCGTAGATGTAGACATTAAATGTGCCTTATATACACACATGCACGTAAGAAAAAGAGAGAGGCGATGTGTTTGGGGAGAAATATTTTTGATGGAAAAAAAGGGAGAAGGGGGTAGATGTAAGCATTAAATGTGCCTTATATACACATATGCACGTAAGAAATAGGGAGAGTAGATGTTAGATGATGAGGTAAGAATTTCAACCCCAACCTTGGAACTAAGGAGGGGCAATTTGTTGGGTAGAGGGGTAGGCTTGGCAAGAAAGACGTACATGCAAGAAAAAGAGAAGAGGAGAGGACCAGTAAGAGAGAAATAAAATAAATAAAGGAGAAGAAAAGGAAAAGGAAAGAGAGAAAAGTGTGGGTTTAGATTTAAGTTTAGGTTAAAATAAATTAGGTTAGGGTCTTAGGATAACTATATTAAATGATTATCTGAGATTAGATTTAAGTTAGAAAAGTTATAAATAACCCAAAATAAAAATTAGTGTTAAACTAAGATTTAAGATTAGGGAGCGAGGGTAAGATAGAAATAATAATTTCTTGAGTTACAATTAGGTTAAAATATTAATTATTTGGAATTAAGGTTAGCTAAAATTTGGGGCATTACACTTTGGGTGCTTATTTCGGTGCTCATTATCCACTTTGTTCTACCATTGTTGATTTCTAGTTTCATAATAGTTATCCTTAGTGATACTAACATGTATTGAATTCAATATTGCTTGTTTCTGCACACCATGTGTTTGAAAAAATTATTGTTCTCAAATTTTTTCTGCTTAGTGGGTTTGTTGTTTGGTTGGTATCTGTTAAATTATTGCTATCAGAATGATAGGGTTGGATCTTTTGTTCATTGCTATAGTGTTCCATAGGTAAAGTACTTTGATCTTTGCTATATGTATGGATTTATTTTGCTATCATTGGTACTTGAATTCCAAGAGTTATTCTGGACATATTGAAAGTTGAGCCATTGGATGGTACTAATTATTAAAGATGGTCTTAGACGATGGTGATTTTTTTTTAGGCTCTTGAGGTTAATTTTTTTTTGCTTAATGATCCACCTATTCATAAGAATATTGATACTGCACTTGATACTCCAACTACTACTCTCGTTCCTACTGTAGTTAAGAGAGCATATTGTGTTGCATAGGAAAAATATGAAAGGGACAATAAGATTGTATGATGTTATCTTCTATAACATATGAACAACAAACTATTTGATATGTACTTTAGCATCGATTCTTTGAAGGAAATACGATATAATTATATGAATAAGTATGGTTTTGATGAAGCTAGGGGAAAGAAGTATGCTATTGGGAATTTAATGAGGTTTTAGATGGTTGTTGACAAGTCAATGATGAACTAAGTCCATGATTTTGATATTTTGGTTGCTGAAGCCCTAGGTGTAGGAATGACAATATGTGACATTTTCTAGGCTAATATGTTGATAGAAAAACTTCCACCATCCTTGAGTGATTTTAGGAATTATTTGAAGCACAAGAAGAGGGATCTAACATTACTAGAATCAATCAGTCACATGAGGATAGAAGAGGAAAAACGTTTGAAGGATAACCATGTCTTTTATACTTTTGGATCTACAAAAGCTAGTGTCACTAAGTCTGCTACTGGAAATGGTAGGTTTAAGGGTAGAGGAAATAATATTCAAAAGATAGGTTGACAAAGAGGTTAAATCACCTTCAATAAGGGTGACATCAAGTTCCAAAATAAGAAGGTGACATTTTACATTTGTGGAAAAATAGTTCATGAGGCTTATTAGTGCTAAAAGAGGTAGGATTAGGGGAATCATACTCCGAAGTCTCCTGCAACTCTAGCTCCACAAGCTAATGTTGTAGAAACTAAGGATGCCATCGTAGTTGTGGTAGAGGTGAACATGACGAAAAATAGGGTATAATGGATTCTAAACACCGATGTTTCAAAGCATTTGTGCATTGATAAAGAGATGTTCAACCAATTTGAGGATGCTGAGGAAAGTGAGCTTGTCTGTATTGGTATCCAAGCGACAACTGGAGTTCTTGGCAAGGGAAATTCTCTTCTAAAAATTTCTTATGGAAAAAAATTGTCATTGAGTGGTGCTTATTTTGTACCTTCCCTACGTAAAAGCTTAGTTTATGGTAACCTCTTGATTAAAGCTAGTATGAAACTTGATATTAATGTTGATGAGGTTGTAACAACTAAAAATGGGGCATTCATGGGTAATGAGTATTTAGTTGATTTTTATTTTATTTTATTTTATTAAACATTATTCCTTTTGATTTGAATGAAATAACTTATGCTAATTCTGCTTATTTTTGTTGATATTTGGCATGGTAGGTCAGGGCATGTGGACATAACTTCCTTAATCAAACTTAAAAGTTTGAAATTGATTAATGCAATGTCACATAGTGAGGGTTGAAGGATTAATGACAAGGTTTCTTCACCTCTCGGTGCCAACTTGTCACCATTTTTCATCGTGAGTTCCCCGCACTATCTAGTTGATTCAAAATTCGAATGGGCGCCTAATGTGGCTAACATTCAACACCTCTACAATTTCAACTTAACAAAATAAAATATCATTAAGCTCAATAAGACTTGAAATGTCAAGATTATAGCAACAAAGGTTTTCAAACTTTTCCTTTCACTAGAAGCTAGCTAATGCTAAACTTCTTCTAGCCAACATAAAATAAAGAAGAGAAAGAAGGGAAGGGACCGTGGAGATTACGACAATCCAACCCCTATCTAGCCTAATCACTCTTTCTTCTTTTTCCTCTCTTAATGGAGTTCTATTGAGACGCTTCTTCTTCTTTCTTTCTTCTCTCTACTACTATTCCATTGTCATTGTTATTTTTCTCTCTATGTAGATTCCTTGATTAGTCTTTCTCGATCCCTCGATAATCCTCCTTGCTTCGATCCTGAGGGATTTATGTAATACCCTAAAAAATTGCTTAGCCCAATATCACATTATCAATGCCATAATTTGATTCTAATATTGAGAACTTTTATTTTGGCCTTAATCCAATGTCTTAATCTTGAAACTGTAACCGAATCTAGAACTTTGACCCTGATAAATTATATTTTGTAAACCTAACTCAAACCCACTAAAATTTTCACTGATCCCAACTATTTTTGGCTAATCTAAAACCACATAAATTAACCCCTAAATCTTTTTCTTTTTTCCCTTTTCTTTCTTCTTTTCTTTTCTCTCCTCTTTCTCCCGTCAACCTAAGCCACAATAACTGAATTTGTTATAACTTTTCCTGCAAACTTGCACCCTCCCCCATCATCTTTCTGCAGCAATCCATCGCCCATAACTCGGCTTCCTTTCTTTTCTTCTTCTTCTTCTTCTTCTTCTTCTTCTTCTTCTTCTTCTTCTTCTTCTTCTTCTGATTCTCTTATCCCTACCAATCTGCACCACCATACGCACACCCTAGCACTCTTCTTCTTCTTATCCGTATGCAATACACACTCACAACCATCCCCATCACCTGCCATTTTTTTACAACACTCAACTATCATTTCCCTACACTAGCTCTCATGCCCGACCTACACCATCACTCATCTCACACCTCCCCTACTTTTCCTTTCTTTCTTGTTTGCACCACCCACACACACAAAACCCCCACACTCTCCCTTCTTTCCTTTTGTTTGGCCTCCACTCTGCTATTTTTATGTCCAAAATTCTGCCCAAGCACCCCCTCTTCCTTCTCCTTTCTTCCTTCTCTTTTCTTCTCCTTTTTCCTCCTATTTTGTCCTCCATTTTACCTATACACCACCATTTCCACCACCAACACCATCATGCACTACCACTCACCGCTCATTGACCGGCAGATTGACCACTAAGGTTACCCTAACCTTTCCCAACATTTGAAATACCCTAATTTAGTAAAATAAGGATTTATTAGTAAAAGTAAGTAAATAAATTATCTTATTAAAACTAAGGGGAATTAGTTAAGGCAAAACAAGGAGAAAACAATAAATAAATTGTTTAGGAAAATTTGGACATTTTACTAATTAACATGGAAGTTAAGGAAAACTTACCCAAAATAGCCCAATTAATCTAAAAATGAATTTAATTATTATTCTTATAATAATTATTATTAATTTTAAATATCCAAAAAGAATAAATAAATAAAATAAAATAAAATAAAAAGAAGATTTGGTTATTATTTTCTAAATATTATTATTTTAAGTAATAATCTAAAATACCAAATACCCTAAATACCCCAACCCACCGAATTTCCTTTTTCTTTTCCCTTTTTTTCCTTTTCTTTTTCCTTTTTCTCCTTTCCTTCCTTTTTCTCCTTTTTCCCTTTTCTGTTTTTCTTCTCCTTCCCCGGTTTGGGCCAGCCCGCAGCCCAAACACTCTCTTCCTTCTCCCCCGTCCCATTTGGCCAGGCCTGTCCCAGTTAGCTGGGTTTCTCTTTTTTTCTTTTCTCCCCCGGACCGCCTAGTCCTCCCCCTTTCCCTTTATTTCTTCTTCCCCGTGTAGCTGTAGCCTGACTTGCAGCTCTGCGCACGCCGGCCACCCCCTACACCGCCAGTTGTCCTTCCCTGCCTCTCCCCCCTTCGTTTTATTTCCAAATTCGATCCAACTAACCTACCCTCCCTCCTCACGCGTGCTGCCGTCCCTTCCTTTTTCCCCTACCCCAATCCAAACATACCCTACAATTTCGCAGGGCATATGCCGTCTGCCACCGCCGATCGGCGACTTGCCTCACCTACCCCGCTTGTCCTCTTCCTCCTTCATCGTTTCCCCCCTCAAATTAGCCTATAAATACCCCATTAGCAGCCTGGATCGACCTTCCTTTTCGTAGCCCAGAAACACCAGCCACTCGCTGCCGCCCAAACAATTCCTTTCTCCACCGCTGTTGACGACCGTCGTTGCAAAATCCGCCCACCAAAACCTTCCCCGCACCTCCCTCTACAAAACTAAGCCACCATCCTCCCCTATTTCACCTTGCATGAGCTGCCCTAGCCGTGCAAAGTTTCTAACCCAATCAGCCATCACCAACCCTGCGCCGCCCCTCGCGACGCCGTCCGCCGCTAATTATTTAATACCCGAAAATTCACTACTTTTTTTTAAAAACGGAAGAGATTACAATACCCCATTAGCCTATAAATACCCCATTGCTCCGCCGCTGCAATACACCTGCCTCTCCCCCCGTCATTTTCTTTCCAAATTTGATCCAACTAACCTACCCTCCCTCCTCACGGATGTTTCCATCCCTTCCTTTTTCCCCTACCCCAATCCAAACATACCCTGCAATTTCGCAGGGCATGCGCCGCCTGCCATCGCCGATCGGCGACCTGCCTCACCTACCCCGCTTGTCCTCTTCCTCCTTCGTCGTCTCCCCCCTCTAATTAGCCTTTAAATACCCCATTAGCAACCTATGTCGAGCTTCCTTTTCGTAGCCCAGAAACCTTAGCCACTCGGTGTCGCCCAAACAATTCCTTGCTCCGCCGCTGTCGACGACTGTCGTCGCAAAATCCGCCCACCAAAACCTTCCTCGCACCTCCCTCTACAAAACTAAGCCACCATCCTCCCCTATTTCACCCTGCATGAGCCGCCCCAGCCGTGCAAAGTTGCTAACCCAATCAGCCATCACCAACCCTACATCGTCCCTCGCGATGCCGTCCGCCGCTAATTATTTAACACCCAAAAATTCACTACTATTTTTTTGAAAACGGAATTTTGGGGATGTTACCACCACACTTAGTACCAAACCAGTTCTCTCAAACCGTTCCAATACCAAGTGCTAAGGCTAAAAAGATTATTTTCACACTTAAACTGAGAGTTCATAAAATGCATTAAAAAGATTAACATAGAAATCAGAGCACGCATACAAGTTACAATAAATAATAAAATAGAAATTAGAGTGCGAAATCAAATTCCTCATAGGGAATAATTTTACAATCGATAAAGGGTTTATTTGAAATACTCAATACAAGATAATAAATCGAAAAGGGTAAATATGATACGCAAGTAATACCAAGGGAATAAGTTGCATAAAGATTAAATACGGCCACGACACTCTCGGATTCTGAGCCAACCACAAGCTCAACTCTCAACCCCACTAGATGTCTCGCCCACCTGCACAAAGTCAGAAAGGGCCTTCTGCTCGTGGGAATGAATAGCACCCATGAAAAGGGTGATCAGTATGCTACGTACTGAGTAAGGTAATAGAGCACTAAGTCCAATACATAAACACATCAAATCATGTAGGATAATAATCAACATACAATTTCAAACCACATATATGATACATAAAAGCGTATAGAGAAACCATAGCCTATTATCAACAAGCCCACACATAAGGCCCAAAAGGTCCACATTAATTATTTAATCTTTCTTTTATCTGAATTCGATACACACCATGCCTTTTATCAAATCCATGTAAGTACAGGAACACCCCACTATTTTAGCCGGCGGGCCAGTCACTTGTGGGACAAAGTCCACACCACTATTATTCGTTGATGGATTGGTCACTTGCGGGACAATAGTCCACACAACTATTCCTGATCGATAGATCAGTCTGGTTCCTGCTCACATGATGTTCCACTGTAAGTAATTAGTATCTTTTAAGAACCTTAGTCATTATGGTTTGTGTTTATTGAGCTTGAGTCACCCCACTATTATTGCCGGTGGGCCGGTCACATATAGGACATCATGTCCTAACCACTATTATAACTTGTGGATCGGGCGCACATAGGGTAAAACCCTAACCGCTATTCCTGACCAGTGGATCGGTCTAGACCCGCCTCAATAATCTTCCACTTTAAAAGATTAGTGTCTTAAATATTTTATTCACAAACATTTGCCTAGACATGCATGACTAACTCCATGCAAACCCTAGCTCCCATGCAAACTATAATTCTATGCAAATCCTAACTTCACGTAAACCACACTTCCATGCAAACCATAGCTCCCATGCAAACCCTAACTCCATGTAAACCACACTTCCATGCAAACCCTAACTTCACATAAATCACACTTCCATGCAAACCCTAACCCCCATGCAAACCCTAACTCCCATGCAACCCTAATACCATGCCACATTAATATCACCATGCAAAACCCTAACACCATGCAACATTTCATGCAAAACCCTAACACCACATTGTTACACTCCCCATCATTATTTTACAACCCTAACATGCATGTCTTAAGGCCATATCATACAATAATAATAACACAATTATACACATAAGTCTCATGCCACAATTTATTCACACCAACATACTTCAACTCCATAATCATGTTGTATTCGTAACAATTATACAATATTCACATGAAATACACTATAATTTATATCACATGGCATGCATAGCATAAAATCACATATTACACATATGGCCTTAGCACCCCTTACCTAAAAGGACACCGGTCTTGGAGCACGCTCCTACGCCTCCTTAGGGCTTTGATTGGTTTCACCTATTATGAGGGAAAAGCTAAAATTAGACTCCCTCCTATCAAAAATACTATTAATCACTAACTTATTATAAGACTGGGTTTTTAAATAAATAATAATAACATATTAATAAAATAACATTAACTAATTACTAACTTTGCTAAAGATATAGAAATAATAGAAATATTATAAAAGTTGATACTATAAGGTTGAAAACTTTACCCTAATAAAAATAATGATGATACTAAAATAATAATAGCAAAGATATTAAAAATAATATCAATGATAATATAAATAAGAATAATAATAATAACAATAACAATAATAATAATCAGGACATTATTCAAAATAAAGTGAAATAAGGGCTTTGGCCCCTTTACTAAAATAATAATAATAATAATAATAATAATAATAATAATAATAATAATACTAAAATAAATAACCAAATTTAGTAATAATAATGATGATGAAATAATAATAATAATGATAAAAGCTATAGTAATATTACAAAATAATAATAACCATAATGGTAATAATAGTAAAGATAATGATCAAAGATAAAAAGAAGTAGGGTTTCCACCCTACATTGAATAATAATAACTTAATAACTTAATAAATAATAATAATAATAATAATAATAGTAATAATAATAATTATTATTATTATGATGATGATGACGACGACGACGATGATGATAACACTAATAATAATAATAAAAGCTAATGATAAAAATAATGATAATATTAATAATAATAAGACTTGATATTTATAATACTACTACTATAATTCAAAATAGGCACAATAGGGTTCCAACCCTATATAAAATAATAATACTAACACTTGAAAATAACAACAACAACAACAACAACAACAACAACAACAACAACAATAATAATAACATTATTAACAACACTAATGGTAAAATAGATGTATTAATAATAATGGAATAAGAATAATAGAAATTTAAAATAGAAAATAATAATAATAATAATAATAATAATAATAATAATTATACTTATAACATATTAATATTAATAATAGCAATAATAGAAATAATAAGGGTAATAGTGCTAAAGTCGAATTAAAAATTACAATAGGGCTTTAGCCCTCAACAGAATAATAATAAAAACATTAATATTAATAACAAAAATAATACATATTAAAATTGGAAATAATAATAATAATAATAATAATAATAGGATTTATATTATAATAAATAAAATAAAATAATTTAAGACTTGTAGAAATAAGGAAAATGGTTGAGAGGGTCTAGGGTTCAACCTTAGGCTGGCAGGGATAGGCGACACCGGCGGTGGCTAGAAAAAGAGAAGAAAAGGGAAAAAGTTGAAGGTTGGGAAAAAAATAAGAAGAAGGAGGGTGGAAGTAAGGGTGATTATGAATGCCCAGAAGGAGAGGAACAAAATGATGGTGGCGGTGCAGCCAAAGGTGGCGGCGTACGGCAGCGGCGCCGGTGGCATAATAGGGAAGAAGAAGAGAAAGAGAGGAATAGAGGGAGGAAGAGGAAAATAAAGGTAGGGGAGATAGAGGAGGGTTTGCAGCACAATTTTGGAGGCCAAAGGAGTGGCATCAGTGGTGGAAGAGGTGGCTAAGGGTGGTTCGAAGGGCGGCAGTGGCAAGAAATGGTTTGGTTAAGAAGGGAAATTTTCACGGTCGGGTTGGCTTGTGAAGGAAGAATCAAAGGGTACTGGTGGTCTAGTTAGTTAGAGGGTAGTGTAGAGAAGACATAGGTGGCCAGAACGGGCGGCGGTGTTGGCCGGAGGCGGTGAAAGTGGCGTCTAAATGGGCGGTGGCGCGAAGGAAGGTATTTTATGAACATCAACCAAAAACTCGACTCAATGCTACTATGGGGTGTATTTATAGGCTTGAAAGGAAGTTAGGGTCGAAGGGAAAGTAGGGGAGTGGTAGGCAGGAGTGGGTACTAGCCGATGATGGCAGCTGGCGCACTCCCCGATTGTGGTCTGCAAATGGTCGAGGGAGAGGGAAATCGTGCAAGGAATGGGAGAAGTGGGCAGATAGGTGTGGTTAGTGATTCGACGTGGAAGAGAGGGGGAGGAAGTGGGTAGTGAACGTGCATAGTCGCCACCGAAATTTTTGACCGATCGGAGGAAGTTGCAGGTATGCGGCGTCGGGGAAGAAGAAAGAAGGAGGAGGAAGAAAGGTGGCTGGACTGGCGATTCGGGGGAGAAAAGAAGGGGAGTCGGCCGGTCGGACACGGTCATTAAATGGCAGGGATGAAATGCAGCGCCCGGGCACAACAAAACATAAAACATGGCATTGGGGGGAAAAGGAAGGAGGGGTGGTCGCGTGGGCTGGGTCGTGCCGAAGGAAAGGAAAGAAAGATTTGGGCCGGTGGCGACAGGCCCAATTCAGGGAAAGGAGAGGAGAAAGAAAAAGAAAGGAAAAAAGGAAGAAGGAAGAGGAAAAAGGAAAAGAAAAAAAAGAGAAAAAGAAAATAGGAGCGTTGGGTTAAATAACTTAATTAAATAGTTGAGATAGTTAAAAATAATAATATTTAAATAAAATAAAATTTAAAACCCTTTTTAGGCTAAATTAGGATTTTTAAAAGATTTTTCATAAATTCCATTTTAATTAGCAAATCACCCTAAATTAATAAATTAAAATATTTATAAAATTCCTATTAATTTGAAACTATTTTCTTCCTCTTATTTTAAATAAAATAATTTATTTAATTAATTTTTAAAATAAAATCCTTAATTAGTTAAAATACTCAAATTTCCTCTAATTAAAATATTTATAAATTTCTTGTTAATTTTCCCCAATTAATTTTATTTTATTTTAATAAAATTAACTTATTTAGTTAATTTTTATAAAAATCTTACTTAATAATAAATAATAAAATTAGAAATTTTAGGGCATTTTAAATTCTACAGCAACCAGCACCTCCTCCACCCTCTAAAACAACCTGGGGACTCTACCCTACCTCCCTATACCTCCATCTCTTCCTGCCTCCCTCTTCTTCCCCCTTCTCCACCTCCCACCACCTTCGGCCACCGCACCAACTATCGTGCGCCGCCACTTGCGGCTGCACCACCATCTCCATTCAACCCCTCTCCATCTGACACACCTCCCACCACCTCAAACACCCCTCCACTTCCTCTCCTTTAACCTACATATCCATATTTCCGCCTCTCTTCGTCCTCCACCGCCGCTGTCGTCGCCGCCGCCACCAACCCTAGGTGGTGTTCTAATTTCCCCAACCCTTAAACCTTTTATATATAAGTGTTAATAAATTTTAGTAATATTAATAGTATTACCTTTATTATTATTATTATTATTATTATTATTATTATTATTATTATTATTATTATTATTATTATTAATGTCGTGTTGTTATTATTACTATTACTACTATTATTATTATGTTACCACTCTTACAATCTAACCTAACTTTGGGAATATCATAACTATGGTATTATCATTTAAAATGCTACAACTTTAGTATTAATATAATATCTTTGTCATTATTAATAATATTATCATTACTACTACTACTACTACTACTACTACTACTACTACTACTACTACCACTACTACTCTCACTAGTACTATTAATACTAACTTGGACATTACCACTTTTATTATTAGTGTAAATGTTGGGACTCTTATATTACTATTACTTTTTTCGGTTATTATCCTTATTATGTTTAACATTATTATTATTATTACTACTATCATTTCTACTACTACTACTACTACCACTACTACCACTACTACTACTACCACCACCACCACCACTACTACTACTATTATTATTATTATTATTATTATTATTTCTTTCATTACTATTATTGTTATTATTCCTTTATACTTGACCACATTATCACTAAGGTTGCTACTAATATGATTTCTAGGACCTTCATTAGTATTACTCTTAAGATGGAAAATATTATTATTATTATTATTATTATTATTATTATTATTATTATTATTATTATTATTATTACTCCTACTTAACCTTACCTTATGATTTTCCTAACCAATAATAATAATAATAATAATATTATTATTATTATTATTACCCTCACTATTATTCCTAATATTATTACTAATGCTAGCTTTGGCCTATAATTATTATATTTATTATTATGGTAAATATTTGAACCCTTATATTACTATTACCATTTTATTATCATTACTATTATTATTATTATTCTTAACACTATTATTATTATTATTATTATTATTATTATTATTATTATTATTATCATCATCATCATCATCATCATCATCATCATCATTATTATTACCATTACCATTATCATTATCATTATCATTATTTTCTTGCTAATATTTTTAATACTAACCTTGTCCATTATCACTTTTATTTATTAATATAAATATTTGGACCCTTATATTATTATTATCTTTTCGGTTACTATTATTATTATTGTTATTGTTATTATTATTATGCTTAAAATTATCATTATTATGATTACTACTATTACTATTATTATTACTGTTATTATTATTATTATTATTACTATTACTATTATTTTTATTATTGTTAATGTTATTTAAACCGAAATTGGCATGTTACCATTTTGTTACTATAAAAGAAGAATACTCAACCTTAGTATTATTATTATTATTATTATTATTATTATTATTATTATTATCATCATCATCATCATCATCATCATCATCATCATTATTATTACCATTACCATTATCATTATCATTATCATTATTTTCTTGCTAATATTTTTAATACTAACCTTGTCCATTATCACTTTTATTTATTAATATAAATATTTGGACCCTTATATTATTATTATCTTTTCGGTTACTATTATTATTATTGTTATTGTTATTATTATTATGCTTAAAATTATCATTATTATGATTACTACTATTACTATTATTATTACTGTTATTATTATTATTATTATTACTATTACTATTATTTTTATTATTGTTAATGTTATTTAAACCGAAATTGGCATGTTACCATTTTGTTACTATAAAAGAAGAATACTCAACCTTAGTATTATTATTATTATTATTATTATTATTATTATTATTATTATTATTATTATTATTATTCAAATATTACTGATATTATTCCTAATGCCTTTGTTACTAACATTATGACTATGATATTAGTATTAGTTATTACTATTATTATTGTTATTATTTTGTTACTATTATTTTGACAAAAAAATTTGAACCCTTATATTATTATTATTCCAAATATAACTATTGCAATTATTATTTTTATTAATATTAGTACTTTTTTGGTATTACTATTATTATATTATTATTTTAACCCTAACACTATTATTAACCTTAGCCTTAAAAATAATAGGGCTTCTATTTCTAGGAGCATGACTATTACTATTATTATTATTATCACTATTTTGTTATAACTAGTATAAGTAATGTTATTAGAAGAAATAAAGCTATTAGGTTTAATAATATAAATATAGCTATAAATATTAACATAAATATATTTTGACTAGTAATATCTAGTAGGCTAACTTGAGGATAAAAACCATAGCTTTCACTTGTAAAGTGACCTTTAATAATAGTAACCCTAATATTAGACTAAAAATAGAAATAATAGTATTTTTTGTAGGAAGGAAACTAATCCTTAGTCTTACCCTCTTATAAGTGAATCAAGCCAAAACCCTAAGGACGCGTAGAAGCGTGCTCTAAGCCCGGCGTCGTTTTAGGTAAGAATGTAGCTAGGGCCCATGTGTATTGTGTGACTTGTATGCCTTGGATGCTATATATCATGCTACATCGTGTATTGTATGATTGTTATTAACTTGTCTTATATGTAGCGCAACTTGGAGTTGAGGTATGTTTGTATATGTTTTCTTATGACACGAGTATGATATGTATATATGGTTATTATGATGTGATATGATATGGCCCTCTAGGATATGCATGCTAGGACAATTGATAATATGATATGGGAATGAAAGGACAAAAAGAAAGAAAATGGAAAGTGAGTTCAATAAGGGGGATATGAGGTTGACCAAAATACCTCATGATTCATGAGAGGAAAATAAAGAGGAAGGAATGACCAAAATGAATGAGAGATGGGAACCATATATGGGAATTCTAGGGTTCGCATGGGGACTTCAAGAGTTTCCATGGGGTGGATAAAACTTGCATGAGGATGGTCTTTACGTGAGAAAAGTTGTTTTAGGATGTGAATAAGCTAAAGGGAGAGTTGTGGAGTGATTAGAGACTTGGGATGAAAAATAGGACGTATGTTGGTGTAAGTGTGTATAAGGGACCCAATTAGGATTTTGGGATGAAGCAGTAATCTGGAAAATGTGGAAGTAAAAATGATTAAGGGGGAGTGGAGTACGGGTTAAGACTAAGAATTTATTTTATAAGGGGTGAGTATGGATGTCATGGGAGAGAAGACATATTGGATGAAAAAGAGAGAGGTTACTTGTGGGAGAAGAAATGTACTAGGATTGAAATGGCCAACTAAGGTTTTTCGATCACATGTAGAATTGAGGGGTAAAGTGATATGATTTGGGATTGGATATAAATGAGATAAGGTATGGGGCGATAAACGAAGTAATGGTAGTGTAAGTGAGAGAAAGCTGGGCTACATCGGTCCAATTAAGGTTTTCAAGGGAAAACCCTAGAGGGTGATAGTAGGTGGAATTGAGGTCATGAGGTGTTGGGCCTAACCCACACCTGTAGGAGTTGGGTTTTTCATTATATGTAAGTGTAAGGGGAAATGGATGTCGGGGCGTGATAAGGGGCGTAGGAGTCTCAAGATATGGGACAGGCCCCCTTGGGAGAATAGAAGTAGAAGGTAGTTGACACGTATGTCAAGGGTGAAAAGCTTTATCCAATAAGACATGAATAAGATACTAATCACTTAAAGAGTAAGATTGTTGAGTCGAGCCCAGACTGATCCACCGGCATAATAGTGGCCAAGTACCGAGGTGCCCTAGAGACCGATTCACCAACATATTATAGTAGTTAGGTGCATTCTGCCCTATAAATGACCGATCCACCGGCTATAAGAGTGGGGGATCCCGAGCTCAAAAAACCAAACATTAAGTTGCCAATAAATCATGGGGAATATACTATGTAATTACAGTGAAATACCATGAGAGTCGGGGGTCAGACCGATCCACCGGCATAATTGTGGTCAGGAGCGTTCTACCTTGGAGACCGATTGACCGATAAAAATAGTAGTTATGTACGTTCTGCCCTATAAGTGACAGATCCACCAGCTATAATAGTGGGGTTCCCGCACTCGCATGGATTGATAAAGATTATGGTGTCAAACGACTATATTTACCAGAGATCCAAAGAATAAGTCTAATTGGACTATAGCCGACCTTCATTATCTGTGTTACTGTATGCTGTCTATATGACCATGTCATGTATGTTACGTTGTATGTTTTGTATGTTTGGCCTTAGCACAGAGTTACCTTATTCAGTACGTAGTGTACTGATCGCCTATTTCATGGGTTCTGCTCATTCCCACGAGGAGAAGACCCATATGAGCTTGTACAGATAGGGGATAACGTCTTCGATGCCTACGAAACTTAAGAGGCATCAGGTACTAAGTGTGATAGTAATGCCCCCTAAATTTATGATTTTATTATTTTACTTCCGTTAAACCTTATTAATTAAACAAAATTTTTTAGTAGTAAATTTTGGGGGTGTTACAGCATCATCGGTGGCCATTGCCATATACCACCACTTCATTTTCTTTCTTCTTCTCCTTTCTCATCACATTTTTAAGGAATGCACATCCTCAAGAACAACAATGCAACACTAAGATTTCATATCGCACGCTTGTGCAACAGAACAAAACTTGCCTATGTACCCTCTCATGCCCGTGTGCACCTGTTCAACTTGCAACCTATTTACCTAGTGATCGAGCACGACCGTGCCACTTTGCACCACTTGGTCGTGTGCAATCCTTCTTCTCGCCTTGGGTGTGAACCACTTGTAGCATAGCCAAAGCCACCCATTTTCGGCCGTGCACCCCTATTTTCACCACCAAACCTTATCAAAACACCACCATTTTTTTTTATCATAACTCTGCGACGCATTCTACTACACATCCACACATCCCAAGCTTCCATTTGACCATGGTTATTTCCATTTTATCCTCTTTACCTTAATTTCTCCTTTGGTTATACTCCTCAAGACTAACCATGAATTTTGTTATTTTTTATATTTGGTA
Source organism: Tamarix austromongolica (assembly GCA_039764185.1). Classification (NCBI taxonomy): domain Eukaryota; kingdom Viridiplantae; phylum Streptophyta; class Magnoliopsida; order Caryophyllales; family Tamaricaceae; genus Tamarix; species Tamarix austromongolica. The sequence goes on along the minus strand of CM077816.1, from coordinate 71,586,245 downwards.
TTTCGGTAGCCTAGGAGGAGGAAGTCTAGGATTTCTATGCTTAGAGCCTAGTGTTGGTAAGGACATTATTTTATATTTAGGATTTTGTGTTAATTGCTTGCATGATTATGTATGTTTTTCATGATATTATTGATATATGATTTAATATGTGTTGACATGATATTTTGTGATGATATGAATATTATGTTGAAAGGAAGTAAGAATGGGTAAGATGTATAGTTATGATTTTGTTGTGATAATGACATAATTGTGGCAATATACCTTATGGCATGAAATGTGGGCTAAATAAACCATGATAAATGGACATAGACATATTTAATGAGGTATGATGATAATTGGTGGTTTGGAAAATAATGTGTGTGGAAGGTACAAGTTTTTATAAAATAAAGGATATTATTTGTCCTTAAGGTATTTTGGTCATAATGGGATAATAAGAAATTTGTGTTATTTTGTGTTAAGTGGATTAAAATATGGTAATGATATTCTGAGAAATGATTGGAGGTATTATCATTTGTTTTTGGGATCCTTCAATGAAATAATGGTTAATTAGGGCATAATATCTTATAACGTTAATGCTATTATTCCATGTGTAAAACCTAGAGGTTATTAGGATTATGAATATGTTGCTAATATTTGGCCTTATGAGGTTATTTATTGGACTTGGTAATCATGCGAGTCTCATTGGAGGTATTATGGCTAAGATGTGGAACTAGGGTTTTTGGCGATTTCTGTAAGTAATACCTTGGGATAAGACTATCAATGTATGTGTATGACATGGGAACTAGACCATGCATTACATGTACGATAATAATGATGATATTCAAGAGTGACATATTATAAATGATGGATGGATAATCAATATGGGACAATGGATGCTAAAGGGTGTGTAATTAGGGTTTGAAAATACTTAATGACTTTGACCTGTGCTATATGTCTATCTGCTTTAATGCATTCGATGCCTGATAATTTATTATGAATAAAATACTAATCACTTAAAGTGAAAGAGTACGCGAGTAGGCCCAATGTGATATATATATATATATATCCCATTCCACCGAAAATAATAGTGATTCAGGAGCATTTAGTCCCGAGAAGGTGATGTTTTTTTTTAATATCCGTTCTATCGGATAGAATAATGGATCGGGAACGTTCTACCTCGAAAAGGTGTTTCAGTCCGTTCTACCAAATTAAGAATAGTGGGACCCCTACTCATCATGAAATGAAAATATAACAGTATAACATATGAAAAATATACTAATAATTTAAAGAGGAAGAATACATGAGTCAAGACCAAGGTGTTATTTTTATATATATGTCTAGTTTTACTAGGGAGAATAGTGGCTTAGAAGCGTTCTTTCCCAAGAAGGTGATCTTTTCATATACGTTCTACCATATGATAATAGTGGCTCATGTGTGTTGTCCTTGAGAAGGTGTTTCAGACCATTCCACCGATTTAAAAATAGTGGGATTCCTACACTCAACGTATATAAAAGAATAAAAATGGTTTATATGTAATAAAAGAACCTGGATCATTATCTATATTATGAGGTGTTTCATTCATTTATCTGTATATTATCATCTATTGTGAAAGCATATGCTAATTGTATCTCTATTTCGATAGCATTATTTCCCTTACTCAATACGTAACGTACTAAACATCTTTTTTATGAGTGCTACTCATTCCCACAAGTAGGAGACCTTGATTATTATTTATAGGTCTCAGAAGATTCGCTATATGATTATGCTTTCTATGATATCTTATGTAGGATGAGTGACTTCATCTGTATTAGAGGTTAGGTGAAGAGCAATATTATCCGGTAGATGTGTTTAATTAGATATATTTTTGGACTCTTGATCTATGGTATTTCCTTCTTTTGTATTGCGTGTATTGTAATTTGGAGTTAAGATCCAAACTCATAATTCTATTATAAATATTTCTTTTATTTCTAAGATCTTCATGTTACTATAAATATTTTAGCCTTGTGATTGATGTAAGGAAAGCCATATAAACCAAACTTATGACAATCACTATGGTAACCTCTAATATTTTACCCATATACTTCTACTGTAAAAATAAAAATTTTTAGTAGTAAAAAAAGGGGTGTTATAATTTATAAAGTGCATCCATGTAGATAGGACAAAGGTCCCCTAACACCACAATGGTCGGTTGTACCTAAGCGTTAGGTGACTATATCCTATTGTTAGGTGGTAGTGCCCTGCAGTAGTTCCCAAGTGAATGTTGCCAACTTTAAAAAAATAGTGCGTTCTTCTTTTGTTGGCATGCATGTGATGGTGACATGGAAGACAACTCCTGCGGTCTTTGTAGGGTGAAGAGATGCTTTAAGACATTGGGGTGTTGTCATTCCTGCACACATCTTGAAAGTAGCCGAGTACACGTATTAAGCCTACGAGGAGTCATAAGATTGAAGATTGTTGTTAGTTCATAGGATAAAAAAACTAGTTTAGGTTACACTCAAGTGAGTCATGCGATATCTCAAAAGGTGAAAAAATCATTAAGAATCACACCCTATGACCCCCTCATGTGGAAAAAATTATGAATATAATGATACTCGTAGGGTTTTTTAATCACCTCAAATCTACTTATATTAAAAATTTTTTGTAGTAAAAATTGGAGTATTATAAAATTGATTAGATGTAAATGAATCTTTAAAAAAAAATTAAGGATTGATTGAACTATTGATAAGTTTAAAGCTAGGCTAATATTTGTGGGTTATAAGTAAAAGAAAGATGCTGACTTTTTTTTATACTTATTCTACCATGAAAAAACCAAACCCGACACCCCTTCCTGCCACTTCCTGCTTCTTTCACAGCTTGCGATCTCCTGCCACCACCACACCACACTACCTCACCACTGCAACGCCACCACCGGACGACGGTAGCACACGAGAAGCGTAGAAGCAGCGGGCCAGCTCGATCAGGGGATCCGGGCGGTCGCTCGACCCTGCTCCAGCGCCATCTCCACCACGCCTCCGCGGCTCTACCACCGGCTATCGACGTCCTCCACCGGCGGACGTTCCTCGATCTCTGACGAAGCTCCACTGCCTTTTACCTGCTCTGTTTTGGTTGATTTCTTTTGGTATAAATTATCCCAATTCCTAACTTTTGTTTTGATTCTATGAATTAGCTTTGATTAAGTTAAATTGATTGCTGTATTGAATATGTATGTTTTGTATGATTATTTGGTTCAGTTAATACTGTCGTATATGATTCATTTTTGGAATTTGGGATTTTTGAGCCGGTTATATTGATTGATTATTTTTGTGTGATTTAGTTATTTTTTGTGAATTGATTGTACACTATATTTTGAAATATATTTAATTTCATGTTGGGAGTTTCAATTTGATAAATTTGTAAGAAATCAATTAGAATTGGATTGTTGGGTCAAAACAGTTGTGGATTTAAATTAGATCAATTTATGAGTAATTTTATTGAATTGATTATACAAGTTGTTTTAGAATATATTTAATATCAATTCCAAACCATCAATTTTAATATTTTAGTAAGATTTGGCCAGATTTGCATTAATGGCTCAAAAATCTTAATTATGTTAAATTAGGTTTTTCCTTTATTGTTTTTAATCAATTGAGTGTACAATATGTTATGAAATAGGTCTAATTGTATTTCTAAACATTTAGTTTAGATGAATTAATAAATTTTGACCAAATCGCATGTTTGACCCTAAATCCTAATTATCAAAATAAAATTATAAAATTGGTCATTTGTGTAGTTGTTTATTCTATACTTGATTATATAGAATTGTTTGAAAAAACTTTAACTGCATTCTAACACCTTCAACTTGGTAAATTGATTTGACTTGTCTGAATTTGTAATTTGGGCTTTAAAACTCTAATTTTTGGGAATAAATTATTGAAATTTAGTTGTGTTTGATTTTTTCATATAAGAATCACTTAAATTTGATTAAAAATCAATTAAATTGAGTTTCTAACTTATCGTTTTGGATCAATTATTTGAAATTGATCGATTTGATGTTTTGGATTGTAAACCCTATATGTTTAAGTGGTTTTTGATAAAATTTACTTGTGTTTTTATTATTTTATGTTTCAATTAGTTTTTCCTAACTTAATTTTATAATTTTTAAAGGTGATCTAGGTAGGCGTTCTAGTGGCTCCTGAAGTTAGGGTTTTCCTTCTTCTTGTGCTAAGACATCTTGGAAACTAGGTAAATCTCCTTAACTCCTAGTTAATAGATTCTTATGTGTTCATTTGTATTATTTAATATTTTTGTTATGCTAGTAGCATGTTAGGGTTTGTTAATAAAACATCTAGTTTGTGTGTCTCGGTTCGCTATTCCGGCGTTCTTTTGTTGTATTGGTCTTGTGGTGTGATATTATGTAGTTTTTATGGATGTGAATCATGAGTTTTGGTAATTGTATTTTATAGATTGTATATGCCTTGAAATTGTTATGAGATGTAAGTTGAATAAGTATACCATGATATATTCTTTTGATATCATGTTTGTTAATGCAAATGCAAGTGGTTGAATTCTTGAGTATTGCGAAGTAAATAACTCATTGATGGCCTGAAAAAAATACCTTTGGAAGTTGAGAGTTGTAGATTCTCCAATGCACACATATTTGTCTATACAATCAGCAAAAGTTCCATGTATAAACATGTGCTGCAATCAAGCAATAAAATTGCGGTTGCGGTGTCGCAAACTATATTATATATGTTACAGTTGTCGCAGCGTATTTTTTTTTCACAATAAATATTAGCAAATACCAATAAATATCGGTATATATCGGTCGATAACTGATATATCGTTGATAAATATGTAAAATTCTAAATTCGTCGCGTATCGCCAATTTTGCGTATCGGCTGACCCAAAATCTGATAAATATTGGCCGATATTTTATATCAAGACCAATATTTAATTGTATGGTTGCAATGCATTTTTGTAACGGATAAAGCCTATTTCTACCATATTAAAGGAGATAGAGGGAGTAAACCAATTAGATGTAAATGGGTCTTTAAAAAAAGGTTGAGGACCGATGGAACCAGTGATAGGTTTAATATTAGACTGGTAGTTGTGGGCTACAAGCAAAAGAAAGATGATGATTTTTTTGATACTTATTCTCCCTTGACTAAAATTGCCACTATTTGTTCTTTAGTTGTTTTGGTTGCTATCGATGGGCTTATAGTTTATCGAATGGATGTTAAAACTGCATTTTTAAATGATGAAATTTAGAAGAAATTTATGTGTAGTAGCCCAAGGGCTATATGGTAGAGGATCAGGAGACATATAATTAAGTATTAGATTTTGGGTCAGCTAATATGTGAAATTGGCGATACGTGATGGCTTTAAAATTTCATGTATTTTTCGGTGATATATTTATTGACCAATAGTTTTTAATATTATACCGATATTTGCTAAACAAAATTACATTGCAATATATAAAATATTGGTCACAACACCTTGATACCGTGACACTGCAACTGCACTCACAATCGCAACTACGGTTTTATTGCTTTTTAGGAGAACAAAGCGTGTAGATTGAGAAATTCATTGTATAGCCTTAAACAAACTCCTAAACAATGGTATGAAAAATTTGGCCAAACTTTAGCAAGGGATGGTTATGAATGCATCTGATTCTTGTTTAGTCATAAGATATTTGGACAAGAATGTATGATTATTTGACTATTTGTTGATGATACTTGGCACTAATGTGACTCTGGTGATACCAAATCCTTTTTTGTTGTCTCATTTTGTTATAAAAGATTTAGGAGGAAAGACATGATTCTTGTGTTAAAATGAGAAAAATTGAGAATGACTTTTCCATATGTTAGTTGCATTACATGGAAAAGATTTTGAAAATGTTTGGTTGCTTTGATAAAATGCTCGAGAAAACTTCCTATGACCCTAGCCTGCATTTGAAAAAGAACCAAGGTTCTAGTATTTCACAAGAAAAATATGTTAAAATCATAGGTTGTATGATGTTCCTCATGAATTATATTAGACTTGACATAGCTATATTGTGAGTAGACTGAGGAGGTAGGTATACTCACAACCCAGGTAGTTACCATTGGACTACACTTTGTCGTTTGCTTTGATTTCTGAAGGGTATTAAGGATTGGTGCTTGCATTTTTGTAAATTTTTTGCTATGTTAGGTGGATTTATAGATGCTAACTAGATTTCTAATAATGATGAGGTAAGTTCCACTAGTGGTCATGTGTTTACCTAGGAGGAGCTGTGCCGTGGAAGTTTGCTAAGGAGACTTGTATAGATCGTTCTATTATGGAGTCAGAATTCATTGTCCTTGAGTTAGTTGGACGACTTGTCAATCGATGTGCCTTTGTGGAGGAAACCTTCTGTACCAGTTTTCTTACATTGTGATTCATAGGCAGTTATATATGTTGCCAAGAATATTGTATATAATGGTAAGAAGACACATCATTCGTAGAAACGGTTAAGTAATGGTGAGAACTTTTTGAATTTTGTTAGAAATGAAGGAAGTTAGCGTATTTTCTCATGAAGGGCTTAACAAGAAGAGTTATCCTAAGATCATTGAGAGGATGGGGCTTAATTTTGGGTTGAGGAAAGTATAGTGGATACCACTCCTAGGGGTGTTCAATGGGTTGGGTTAACCATGGCTTTTATAACCCAACACATGAAAATTGGTTTATGGGTTAGATGGGGTGGATTATAATTTTACAAAAGTTCACATGGGTTAAGATGGGTTACAAATTAAGATGGATTAGTATGCGTTAGCCCACAAGTTGTCATGGGTTGCCATAGATTGGTGAATATTATCTCTACAATGCCAAAATCATCACTATCACAACCCTATTTTAATCAAACTTTAGACGGACCATTTTTGTTTAGGTCTTCATGGACCCAACTGACTATGCTTGATCTCGTCTGACCTTATCCTATCTTAAAGCGACTTTACTCAGCCTTATCCTGGCAAGGTCCGACCCAACTTTGACCCACCTTGACTCGACTCCACTCGAGCTCGCCCCACTGAGACACAACATTGCCTATGCCTATTGTGATCCAACTTGACTTTGTTCTATCTAAAATCACCTAAACGCAAGCTAGTTTAGCCTAAACTTGACCTAACTGTTAAGTTAACATAAAAGACCCGATCTCGACCAAACCCAATAAATTAACCCAATACGACTTGGATTTGAAGCAATCTAAAATCCGACCCGACCAATAAAATAATTCAAAAAAACCCTAACCCGAACCTTAAATGACACATCTCGACCCAGCCCACAAATGACCCCACCAAGGAAAAAATGATATGTAAATAACCTGGCCCGATTGCTACCCCTAGGTAGATGTGGTGATAATTTTGTTTGTTTATTAACCCCCAATAAGTCATGGTTAACCCATCCTACCTGTGGATTATGATGGGTTGGGTTGAAAATTATTAATCATATACTTCAATTTGTGATGGGTTAGACCCTAGATCACATGGGTTATATGGGCTAAAATAATATGGGTTGGATTAACATGGCAACCCATTTAAACCCCTAACCATTCGTGGTCAAACAAAGTCATATGATTACTATTTTGCACTACATTCCCTTTCCTATGGTGTATGGTGGTTTTGTGACTACAAGTTGAGCTTTAGTTTCTTGATGAGTTTATAGTCCTATTTATTGGGTGGTCTTAATGAGACGGACTTGATGAACTCACCACTTATATGAGGTTGAGCATACTTATGCTCTTAATGAATCCATAACCAAGTTTGGCCGTGCTTGTAAGTGTATTTGATGGATTCACCTAGGTGAGTGTGAGGTCAGGTTGTTTTTTGTGAAAGACTATGATTGTCTTGAGTACTCATGAGCACCAAGTGTGTGCAAATGACCATTAAAAGTACTTGTGTTATTATCATAGAATTTACAGATTTTAAGGGAAGACATGTCTTGTGGAGGTTTCAATTGATGATAGGGTAGTTCAAGATTCGTTCATTTCCTAGATACAGTTGTTGCCTTACTTTACTACATATTAATTCAATCCTCGTGACATTAATTCTCAAGTGTTATTCCTTCTTTTGCTCTTCCAGCAGTTTTCTTTCATGCTGGAAGTGGAAGACGCTCCCTCCACGTTTTCTCTATTTTAACCCCGTTTGCTTTTGGTTTCGGTCATGATAAAAACTGAGCAACACGTTTTGATTTCCTAGCTTTCTCTCTTATTCTTTTTCTTCACAAAAATTGGGCATTGTTTCTGCATCTTCCACAACCTTTTTTTTTTCTTTTTTTGAGTACACAAGAAAAAGGGTGGTTGTGTTAATCTTGGGAGAGAGGTGGTGTGAGGATTGTACCACTGTTTTAATAAATTTTTGTTTCAGGACAGTGATTATATTTCACGGGACAACAACGTTTGGATTTGATGAGTATTTCGTTCTTTGCTGAGTTCTAATTTCTTCTGTTTACATTATTAGTTTCGATTGCTGCGTATACAATATACAGTCATTTTTGTCCAACAATGTTCACATTTATAGTATTTCAGATCAGTTCCGCTCTCCGTTTGAATATTTGAGAATGCCATCTTGCACTCCAATCTCTCAATAATCCCGGAACGTATTTGATTCAAGCATTTACAGGTAATATTCTGTTATTGTGTTTCTTCTTTATGTTTTGATCAATAATCAATTGCAGTAGCAAATTTCATAGCTTTTTAATTCCATTTCATAATGTCATGCTTCAATGGGGTGAACCGATTTTTTATTATGTTCAGATGGGATTAAATTTACCCCTTGATAACCAAGCTTTGCCTTAACTTCACCAATAACAATTTTTCCAGGATTGCCTTTATGTTAACTAGATTTTTATTTATTTATTTATTATTTTTTGACTGTGAATGGCTGACATGCCTGAATCGTTGCATTTATATAAATTTCAGATAACATTCTGCTCAATTCCATTTTCTTAATTTCTATTTGCTGTGATATTGTTGAATTAATTTTCTGCCTCTGTTGTACAGCAACTGGTATGATTATTAAGATTGAACATGTACATTGGTTATGATTTATTTGGATTTGGAAAAATCTGGATTTTAATGCTTCATATATTAGATTGCATGTCTTCTGCTTGGTGTAATTTGCTAAACTAAGGCCTGAAGTTGCATGGATCATATGATCAGCATAACAATAAGATCCCTTGGAAGATTTTTATTTATTATTATTTTTTTTAAAGAAAAGAAATAATTCTTGGGTGTTTTACGTTCGTTTTTGGTTCTCTTGTCACTCTGAGTTCTATCCGAATATTTTAGGGTTAAGATTGTTTCTTTCTTTGGTTTATAAGTTAGAGCTTGTGTTCGCTAGGAATAACTTTTTCGACTGACATTGTTGTTAGATTTGCATTGCTTTCCGTCCAATCTAATTTGGCAATCCTGAGTTGTACCAGCATACCTAATGCTTCCAGCTCTGAATAATTAGGATGGGTTCCATCTTTGTAAATTTCATAAAAATCATTCTAATTTTTTGCTTATGTTTTCCCTTCGTCTCAGTACTGTGTTCTAATAAAGACATCTAGCACAGTGGATATGGGACTCTCAGAGCAGCCCAAGAGAAGGATAGCATTTATTCTAGTTGACGGATTGGGTGATGTGTCACTTCCAAGGCTTGGGCATAAGACGCCGCTCCAAGTAGCTAGGGTGCCTAATTTGGATGCCATTGCTTCTGCTGGGGTCAATGGTCTCATGGATCCTGTTGAAGTTGGCTTGGCTTGTGGAAGTGATACAGCACACCTTTCCTTATTGGGTTATGACCCTAGAGTATACTATCGTGGTCGAGGTGCGTTCGAGTCCATGGGTGCTGGGTTGGCAATGTCACCTGGTGACATTGCATTTAAGGTGAATATCAAGATTTTGTTTGCTTTATTTATTTTGTTATTTGTGTAGATATTCACCCCCGTTGCTTATTTATCCTGATTATGTGGTTTCCTATTATTTATGTCAACTCATTGAGAATGTGCATCTGCAATATAAGCAGTTGTTTGATGTAATTCATGTCCAAGGGTTTTTCAGTACAGCAGTCTTTATTGATCTCTCTATATGATACATATTTGTTCATCCAGTATTGACATGTGCATTCTATTCTTTGATACCCTTTTTTTGGGGGGTGACTATTGTGACTACTTGCTGATGTATATGATACTGTTAGTGGGGGTGAGGGTTTCACCTTAATGTGCAGTTAGGTTTGGGGTAAATCAGCTTATTTACCTCCATTCACACCGTGTCAGGGCATTTTTAAGAGGTTCACCAAAGTTCATCAAGGTTAAAATTTTGACTTCCATTCACCCCAATATCTCTAATTTTTGTTGACCTTCAATTTGGAGGATAATGGAGGTGAATGGGGAAAAAAATGAAAATTTTACATGATCAGATAAAAATACTCTCAACCCTAGTATCTCCAATTTAATGAAAGGTATAAGTATCATTTTTATTTTATATATTTTTTAACCTTCATTTACTTCAATCTAAATGGAATTAAAACACCCCAATTAACCAAGTCAGGTTAATATCATCCAAATGATATTTTAAAATATTCATTCTGATTCATCCTCGTTCCCTTCACTTAGGTTAATTTTAATGTTTACTTTCAACCCAATTCACCCCAATCCAAAGGAACGCTAACTATGTTTGCTTGAATAAATGGGTAGCCAAGATATATCCTGTAGCTTGGAATTGACTTGTTTATATCAGAAAATCTTGTGTAGTATTTGGCAATACAATAGGCATTTCGTGACCTCTCCATTTCCAAGCTACTTTCATATCATCTCCACTACATATGTTACTATGATAAGTATTGATCACAACCACCACAAATTATTATTAAAGAGAAAAAAGAGAGCTGGAATTGTATTAAGCTACAGTAGGTGCAAAGATATTCCTGGTCCTGTGGCCTCCTAAACCTTCCTACTGTTTTCCTGCCATCCTCCTGAGCCCCTCTTCTCCCTTTCTATTAACAAACAGAAGAAATAACTAACATCCCTTTCTTTCGTATGGCTCAGCAATTTCCCCTGAAAGAGTCCATATTCTCTCCCGCTCAGCACGTGACTACCCAATACATAGCCCCACCATATACAAGCAGAATAAAACTGCAAATGTAAATCCCCTCCCTTAAAGTCCCATCCGGGCCTGTTCAGCTTGTGTCAATTTGATCATAGGCCTATCAATACAGCCCCCTTAAACTTTCATCTTGTCCTGAAGGTGGAGATGAGAAAATAGCTCGTCACGAGATCCATTAGTCTCCATAACTGCAGTAAAATCAAGGAGGCAAGTGCTTTACAATTCCACTAGCATTGCCAGCTCTTGGGCCAAATATAATCCATGATCAGACAGTGCTCAGACAGTGTTAATAACCCCCATAGTGCCCAGAACAGCTCCAAACTTATCACCAGGAGAACTACCACTTTCATTCACTAAACCTGAACTGTGACCCCAACCACGGAATACATATGATGGCAACACTTGTGATATGTACTGAAAAAGCAGTAGATTCTAGACCATGTCCAGTAGAGCTTGCTATAACTTGTGTATGTAATGGCCCATGCTTGTAATCAGGATAATATTGAGTGATCCGCTTAAGGGATAGGCTATAATATTTTCAACTAACCCACATAAGACGAAATTCAAACATGCTGAATGAACCTGCCCTGTATACAACATCCAATGATTGGACTTAGTGGAGGCGCTAAATGTTAGGGAACATCCTTTGAGCAGATTTTTTTGTCTCATGTACATCGGCAACAATTCTTGCTTTCAAAATAGTCTTGATGTCTATCTCAATCTTCTCCCCAATTCTTACTTTCCTTGCTTCATCCCCTTCCTTCTCTATTGCAACTTTGTTGGGTACCCTTGATTCTCCTCTACCTACACCATGGGCACCAGACCTTCCTCCTCGTCTCTTTTTGCACTGCCGCTGTCCCAAGATGTTTTGTCTACCTTGTTTACCATTTTATCAGGAGGTTTAGGTGGTGGAATACCTAGCTTAAGAGTTCTGGTTGCCCATTCCTTTACCCAGAATTCCAGATGTTTTTTGGATATAAGCACCTGTGCCATTGTCTTCGAATCAGTGATTATCCCTAAAACAAGTTCCAATTTCTCAGCATCTATTTGTTCAGGCAATTAGAACCCTTCCACAGCAAAAATATTCATAATAAGCGACAATAATGATGATCCAGAAAGCCACAATTCTTTCAGACATTTTATCTAACACACTATGTGCACCATAAGAACACATCAACAATACATTATGCAACCCCAACACCTGATTTCTTCCAACAATTCACAGAGAACCTTGTATATTTTCATCTCAACATCTGGAAATTCTTTCAAACAGATTAAGTTTGGAAGGAGCGTTAAATATCTGGTATCCTGGATGAAAGAGCACTCAATCACTTTGCAATATGAACCTCTCTTCAGCAAAAGACAGGCACGCAGAATCAGGCATATCACCCACCAAAGAGAGCCTAGTGAGAATCTCTTTAAACTGTAACCTCAGAACTGATGGAACCAACCCCCAAGCTGGTATTTTCTGTTCTTTGCTCCATATAATAGCTTCTGGCACATTACCTTTACTCTCTTCTCTACTGAAGTTGTGAAGCAAACCGTGTGACTTCTCACCTGAGCATCCATCTTGCTTGGAACTGAATTCTTTTTTTTCTTTTCTTTTTTTCTTTAAAATATTGAGAACAGACACCACTGGTTGTGCCTCAATAGCTTCTCAGGCTTGCTGATTGTTCCCTAGGAGTGCAAGTATCCTCATTGGATTCCTCTGTTGACCAGGGGCAAAGGGATGGTGATGTGTTGTTGTCCATGGCTTCAACGCCTGCCCATTGAGGTAGAAGATGATGATATAAGCTTCAGGCTTCGTCTAATTATTTGCACCAGTGCTTCAAGAGGCACAAGAGGACTGGATGCATGTGCAAACTGGAAAAAATTAGGTCCATATGTTCACTCTCCACTATTTGGGCCATTTTCAATATTTTCTTGAGTCCTTGGGGCTGCTTCTTACTTCTACTTGGTTGAAAAACATCAGCCCATGAATTGTTGGACTCATCAACCCTTCATTAGCCAGCTTGTTGGTAGTGTCGCTGATAATACATAAGTTATCCGGTGCTTTGATCCTCAGCTCCTACAGTGGCCATCGCCTCTGTGGCAGCAACATCATCAGCATCATATTCCTCTAGCTTTACCATGTGATTCCAGTTGGTATAATTCTCAATTGAAATATCAAACTCCACATCAGAGTTTTGCAGTGATGCCTTCACCTCCTCTCCCATGCAATCATGAAATTTCTCAACTGAATGACATTGTTGTTTCTCATGAATTTGAACCCTTGACACCTCTTGTTCTGTCACTGCTAGCCCTTCCTGCACCGGTGAGTTTCCTTCATCTTGTGGCCGTGAGTTTGCTTCGGTACTCTATGAATTTCTCTCCTCCGATTCCCTGTATTCTCCTACAACACCCTCTCGTTCATATCTCATCATCTCTATACACCTAGCTAGTTTGGCAAGGCACCGATCCAAACTTGCACACAATTGTTCTTCCTCCTCATCACTTAATTCTTCTTCCTCATGTTATATATCTGTTATAGCCATGTCTAAGTAGGATCGTAGAGCTCTGATACCAATTGATAGGCACTGATCACAACCACCACATATTATTATTAAAGAGAGAAAATTGACAGAAAAGAGGGCTGGAATTGTACTACACTGCAGTAGGTGCAGAGATAAACAGGATTCTAGGTCCTGTGGCCTCCCAAACCTTCCCACTGATTTCCTACCGTCCTCGTGGGCCCCCTCCCCTTGTGTTAACAGAAGAAATAACTAACATCTTTCTCTTTCCTATGACTACTCTCCAGCTCAGCGCATGACTACTCAATGCATAGCCCCCAACATATATGAATAGAATAAAACTGCAGTTGTAAATCCTCTCGCTTAAAGGCTTATCCATGCCCGGTTCAGCTTATGCCAATGTGATCGTAGGTCTATGATACGATTCTCGTGCTTTCTGTTCAATACAGAAACTTTTTTTAGTTCGATAATGAAGAATCTGCATAATTGGGCTTCCTCTTATCAAAGATGAACCAGTTCCTTGAAAAACATTATTCATATGCTATCTTCTTCAGTTTGTAAAATTTTCATTATGAATCCATCTTGGAATTTCACTGCAAATTGTGAGGAAGTTTAGAAAGTGATCGGGGGTGGTTTAGGATATTTTTAGAGCAAATGTTTTTTTTACCATCTTTTCATCATATCCAATCAGAATCTACTGCACCCATTGAAAACACTTCCCTTGATTCTCGCCTACCAGCCCTTCGTGGTGAAACTGGTAAAATTTCTAATTACATCCCCTCAAAGCATTAACAACCTGTTCGGAATGGTTTAAATATATGGGCACGATAGACGAAATATATTTCTGTTTCTTGTACAGTAGGTAATTACAAATCTTATCTAAAGTGGTAAGATTTGTTAAAATGTTTCCATTCAACCTCCTCACCCCTCACTGCAGCACAAGTCCTCCCAATTCAATCACCAGTCCACCATGGTTGCCTCCTCCAATTCAGATATTACCAGAGGCTCCCACCTGCTAAATATATCCCTATGAAGCCATCATCCACTGCCCATTCTTCTTCAAAACCATTGGCAACCTTTACAGGGATAAGGAGAATTTAGCTCTAGCATTGTAATCTTTGTTTTCAATTTCAACTAGAGGGAGTCTAGTTCTTTTTATTCTCACCAGATTTATTATGCAACTGAGAAATTAAAAGCTACGTTTCTGGCGTTCTTTGATTGCATTGTGAGGTGCATGGGAGTTGGGAAGACTAAAATCAGAGTGTAAACCTGAAAAGTTGGATGTGAAGGATGACTATTGTAAGGCTGTCCCTATCATCATATGAGAGCATGGTGGCCATATGGCCCATATCACATTATGCGATTGAGTGAATTGAAAAGGGAGTCGATAAAGTTTTTCCATTTCTTGTTTTTTCACATTGATTCCAATCCAAAGAAGGGAAATAAAATATTGGATTTGATTCCAAACAAGCTGTAAAAATAGAGCTTGCAGTTTCGTCTGGCCAGGGATTAGCAGTCTGAAGTGATTCATGTGACAGTGGTTGGCCTTCTACTTGTGAGGCCCATCATGCTATGCATTCCCTTAACGACTTATGCTCCTTCCATTTTTCTCTATTTTTCCTTCTAATTTATTTCCTGTACTCAAACTATCACTCAATTTATCTGAGTTAATAATCCTTGTGGTAGTACTCCTAATGATCATTATCTGCTTGTCCAGTCAAATTTTGCTACCTTGGATGAGAAAACTGGGATTGTCACAAGCAGAAGGGCTGATCGTCACTTTGAAGAAGAGGGTCCAATCTTATGTGCTGCACTGGATGGGATGAAGCTGCCTTCATTCCCTGAATATGACGTTAGAGTCAGGTAGAGATGTTTCTTGTCTTATTCTTTAGGTGACCTGACCTTGTAATCTCTGTACGGGAGATGTTTAGGCTGTGAGCATCCATACACTAGACTTTGGTCAAATATGATGATATTCAGATGATGGATGTGGTTACAATAATATCATCCCTTTTGAGATTTCAATTCTTCTTTGTTTAAACTGGTTTGACAGACTTAGCGGTATGCAGGTATGCCACTGAACATCGATGTGGAGTTGTTGTAAAAGGACCAAGTTTAAGCGGAAACATATCAGGAACTGATCCATTGAAGGATAACCACTTACTTCTGCAAGCTGAAGCACTGGATCAAACAGCTGAAGCAAAACGTACTGCTTTAGTGATCAATGAATTATCCAAGGAAATCTCACGCAAATTGGTCTCTCACCCTATAAATGCAAAACGATTGGCTGAGGGAAAGAATATTGCCAATGTTGTCCTTCTAAGAGGTTGTGGCATACGAATTGAGGTATGTTGACAGGATAGCTCATTATCAGATCATTTGAAGTTGTAGGCTGTAAGTCTGTAACCATGGATAAATGGCATTTGAAATGCATTGTAGGCTTGTAGCACAAACTTCTCTTTAAGGCTTTCCCTTTTCGTTTCACCGATTGGTTGCAACTATTTTTAGGTCCCTCCATTTGAAAAGAGACATGGGCTATCAGCGTGCATGGTAGCCCCTACTAAAATCATTGCTGGTCTTGGTATGTCTCTCGGTATTGATATTCTTGAGGCTCCTGGGGCCACAGGAGACTATCGAACACTCCTGACTTCTAAAGCAGTTGCAATAGGCAAGGCACTTGAAGCCCCTGTACAGCCTTGTCCCAACGTTTTTGTCCCAGGAGAGGAAGAGCACAAACCTGGTCGATCAGATGGTTATGATTTTGGGTTTCTCCACATTAAGGTTTTCCTCTTATCTTTTTGATTAGTTTCTGTTTTATTATTTATCATTTTCTGGGTTTTAAATCAAATGCTGTGCAGCTGTGATGAAAACCTTGATGAGATAGGCGGGGCTTTTGGGGGATTAAGGATAACAGCTCAGTTTTTGGCCTGCCTTCGATTTTTAACTTATACATTAAACCCCCTTTTTGCAGGCAATAGATGATGCTGGGCATGATAAGGCGAGAATTCTAAAGGTCAAAGGCTTAGAAGCAGTTGACAAAGCCATAGGGCAGCTTGCTAGACTCCTGTGGCAAGCAGAATCAACCGGAAACTTCAAATATTTCCTTTGTGTCACGGGTGACCACTCCACCCCAGTTGAATATGGGGATCACAGCTTTGAACCTGTGCCCTTTGGACTGTGCCGGTTAGAAGACTTTGTAGGTGCAGTGGGTGGCCAATCAGTCATCATGGAAACTCCCTTGGATCCTTTTCCGCTTCCATCTGTGAAAGCTGGTGAAGATCTATCCGAGGAATACTTGTGTATAAACGAAAAAGATAGCGCAGGCCAAGCTTTTAGTGGTGATTCAGTTAGTGAGTTTAATGAGATTGCCGCTGCCCGAGGATATCTTGGGCGTTTTCCAGGCAGTGAGATGATGGGAATTATTAAAGCATTTCTTAACCTGAATCCATGAGTTGCTGTTTCCAGAAGAAGGAAAAAAGTGTGCAGTAGTACCAAGTACCAACAGATTCCTGCAAACTAGTACTTTTGTTCTAAAATCGTGGGACTGTGATGTTGCTCTCTGCCAGCAGCGTGAGGCATATAGAATCCAAGTCGCTCTTTGAGGGGCGCTCAACTGGTGCGCGACCTGTACTAACATGTAGTTTTAACATTTATGTTTCTTTTGTACAAGAAATAAAAAAAGAAATTGATGCATGCAGTAGCTCTACAGGAGAACTCTTCTGATTGTCTACTGTTAATTTCCTCTAATTGTTGTCGATTAGTTTTTTAGTAGGCATTTTCCTTTATTCTGTCCCACAAGTTACGCGACGTTGCTTTATTCAATCTCCTAGACCCATTTACAACATTTAGGAGAATAAAGGAATATTATCTTCGTTGGTCTCACTTCTCCATGCTTTCCTCTTTCACTTATTCTCTCTTCTCTCTGATTTCTTCTTTCCATTGCCATTGCAAGCTCTAGTACCAGTATCACTGGTATCAAAGTCCGTCGATTCTTGACGACTCGAGCAAAGACCAATGCTGAGTTCCGTGATGAGATTCGAGAGAAACTTAATCAAACATGATGCAGCCATACAATTAATCCTTCCTGAGTTATAGTACCTTGGAGCGAGTCAAGCATTTGTGGCGACGTAAAGGGATGTTAATTAGTTTGTTGTCAGGGAAACTTCCTAGAGCCAAACCTTTGTCCATACGGAAGGTTTTCACAAGAGCAATGGTCTTAAGCTTTCATTTCCAAAGTTTGATGGAGAAGATCCAAATGGGTGGATATACAAGGCAGAACAATATTATGAATTTAAGGAAATTCCTCTGCACAAGAAGTCCAATTAGCCTCATTCCACTTGGAGGGAATATCCCTACAATGGCATCGGTCGGTATGAAAAATTTAGAGGACCACTTAGAATTTGTCAAAGCCATTTTACTCTGTTTTGGGCTAACAAACTATGAAGAATCGTTAGAGGCTTTTACACTATTACGATAAACTGCAATGGTGGCACATATTACCATATTGAATTTTAGAAGCTATAGCAACAGATAGGTGTCATTCTAGAAAAATAATTAACGTAGGCTTAAGGGATGACATTCGCCTAGATGTGAAAATTAAGTAGCCTCGATCTTTATCTACTGCCATTAGTTTTGCATGACTCATAGAAGATCATAATTCACTACAGAATAAGAATCTCAATTTAGCACGTATGGTAATAAAGGCCTTACCGGAATCAAGTGTTGGAATGTTGTGTCCCCCACCTGACTGAAAAATTGCAGCCCCTTGCATTAGTAACACAAGAAAAATAACTAGTTAGGAAGCTTGAGAGTGGAGATTGAAAGGCTTATGTTATTACTTTGATGAAAAATATGTTGGTGGACACAAATGGCAACGTCCCTAACTCTTTATGATTGAGGACTTGGGGTCTCCTCAAGAGGATGAAGTATAAAAGGGGGAGACTCTTTCATGAGATAACTTGCCAAATATATATTTTCATGCCATAGAGGATACAATGCACTCTCATACTCTGTAGATTGTTGGTAAGCTTCTTAATAGGGATATTACTTTCCTAATTGATGGCGGAAACACCAATAATTTCATTGACCAGGCATTAGTAATGCGGTTGGGACTACCTATGGTGAGTGGGAGGCCATTCCTTGTGGTGGTGGAAAACCATGGAAAGGTGGAGTGTTCAAGGAAATGTTTGGGAATCATTGTGTTAATTAAGACTACTCGGTGAAGATTGATTTTTATGTACTTCTAGTGGTAGCTTGTCAAGTGGTATTGGGGGAGCAGTGGCTCAAAACTCTCGGACCAGTATAGATTAACTACAAAAAGTTTACCCTAACTTTTAATTAGATTGGGAAGGAGTGCATACTCTAGGGCTTGAAGGCTGCCTCACTGCTAGAGACACTATCAAATAAGGAATTATAGAATTTAGAAGGGATGGGTTTCTTCCTTCAAATTTCAGCTGCTTGTGGAACTAAGTAGCTTAGTGATGAACATCCAGTAGGCTTGAGAACACTCCTTATTGATTTTTAGGGTGTCCTTATAGAGCCTAAATGCTTACCACCTCAACATACTCATGGATACTGTACCACCCTGCAACTAAATCATTCTTCCATAATTGTGAGGCCCTACGGGTATCTTTATTATCAAAAATTTGAGATTGAACGTATGGTTAGAGAGTTCTTGAAGGAAGGTCCAATTCATCCGAGCAATAGCCCATTCTCATATCCTATACTAGTACTACTAGTAAAAAATCGAATGGAAGTTGGTGGCCTTGTGTGGACCATAGGGCCTTAAATAACATCACTATTAAGGATAAATATCTCATTCCAGTGATAGATGAATTACTGGATGAATTGAATGGATCCAAATATTTTTCAAAGTTATATTTACGAGGAGGATACCAGGGAGGATGATATATTTAAAACAACCTTTCGTACTCACAAATGTTAATATGAATTTGTGGTAATTAATGCCCTTTAGGCTTACCAATACCCTGACAACATTTCAGCGCCTCATGAATGATTTATTCAGAGAATACTTACGTAAAATTATTTTCATGTTCTTTAATAATATTCGTATCTACATTTCAACTTGGGAGGAACATCTTACATACTTGATGTAATCCCCCAAAATTTTAAAAGCCTATACTTTAATAAATAACTTTTATTTGGGATACATTAGCTTTCAAATTTATTTAATTTAATTATTTTATAGACCTTTGAGTATATAAAATTGGATAGAAATATTTAATAAATTAAAATAAATATTTTGTTATTTTTTCATACTCATTTTATTTGAATAAATTCCCAAACCAATATTTTTTTCTAAAACTAACCTTTTTAAACCCATATATTATATTATATTATATTATATTATTAAATTTATTTATCTACCAAAAATATTACATTCTATTATTCTATAAATTAAATTATGTTATTTTTCCTATTTTTACTTTTTCTTTTTCCCCTTTTCCTCTTCTTTCTCCTTTTTTCTCTTTTTTCTCCTTTCTTTCTTTTTCCTTTTTCTTTCCTTCGGCCCCCCAGGCCCTGGCCTATCCCCTTGCACACTAGGTTGTCGGCCCACTTCCCTCCTCTCCTTCTCCCGCACACGCAGCCCAGCCCCTTCCCTTTCTTTCCTTCTCCTCCCGCGCACGCAACCCATCCCCTTCCCTTTCTTTCCTTCTCCTCCCAGGTGACTAGCCCACCCTAGCCCTTTCTTCTTTTTCCTTCCCCCTGACCAGGCCGACCCACTTCTTCTTCTTTTTTTCTCCTTCACTGGCCTACCTCTTCTTCCTTTCTTCCTCCGCCATGCCCAACCACCCCGAAAATGCATAGCTGCCACCTCCCTGCAACCACCTGCCTCCCTACCACTCTCCCTCTCTCCCTCTCGATCTCCCCCCATCCTTTCCTTCCCCATTTTAGACCCAACCGACCCTACACCCCCAGCATGCATTCCCTTTCTTTCCCTTCTTCACCTTCCCACTCCCTACCACCCTACAACCTGCCCCGACTAGGCCACCTGCTCCCATATTCTCCCTCTCCTTTTCCTTCTCCTCAACAGCTCTTTATTGCCCCATTTTTGAGCCTCCTTCCCTCTCCTACCTCACTTTCTCTCTCTTTCATCTCCTTTATCCTCCCCTTGTTTTTGCACCACCACCCCATTCTGTCGCTACCACCGCCGCAACAATTGCTTGCACCGCCTCCTTCCACCTTCTACTCCCGCCTTGCACCGCCACACCATCCCTCGAGCCCCCTATAGCCCCTCCTTCCTCTCCTCTTCTTTTTCTCCCTTCTCAACAATCACCCTGCGCCCCCTCCTTCCATAGTCTTTCTACCACTTCTTCCGCCACCTAAGCCACCAAAACACTCCCTGCAACCTCCCTTACCACCCTCTCACCTCCTTTGGCCGAAATAAACACCTTCAGCCCCTCCTTTTCCTCCTCCCTTTTTCCTTCCTTTTCAGCCATCACCACTACTGCAGCCTCCTTCGCAGCCCTATTGCCAATGCATCCACTGCCCTTGGTAGCCAATAACCCATCCTTGACCACCACCTACACCCCCTCTCCACCCCTGCACCCATCCCTTTCCCTAACTCTCCCCACGTGCCCTCTTTCCTAGCCCCAAAATTAGCCTCTCCCTTCCTTTCCTCCACCACCTTCGACCCTTCCACCCCTTGTTTTTCATGCAGCTCATGTTGCATGAGCAGTGTGAGTTGCTACATTCCTTGGTTTGATTTGGTTAATGGAATTTTAAGGTATAATAATATTTAAATTAAGTATTTCATTAATTAAGTTTTATAAATTCTTATGCTTTTGGTTTTCTTATTTCTAATATGATAAGTATTGATATAATTTTTAGGTATTGGTTTTACTAATCAAAGCTTGAATCTTTAACTGGGATACCGGTAAGGTTTGATTTTTGCGCGAAATAAGGTAATCGTTAAACCCCACTTAAACGTATGGATAAACGTATGCTAGCACATTAGGGTTTTAATATGTTATTATGCATGATACATGTTGTTTAGTATAATATATGTAGTTGCTTACATTGATTAATAAAAAGAAAAGCATGCTAGTTTATGTGCCATGTGTAGAAATAATGCTTAAGGAAGGAGTTTTGTTATTAATAAAAATGTTAAGTACTTATATACGATATGTTATGTTATTGTGACCATTGATGCATATATATTATTATTATGAGTCCTAGGGGAATTTTAGTGGTATGTCTTGTGTAAGAGTGTGGCCTAAATAGGTGTGGATGCTAATGAGGATCATGTTGAATAATAATAGTTGACGAAGTTGGATGTTGAGAATAGACCATTAATAGTAATATTTTAGGTAGTGAGAGTATTTTAATAAAAGTGGTGTAATAAGGGGAATATGGTAAATTTGTAAGTAAAAGGATATCATGGTAATTTTGGAAGTAAAGGAGTAATATGGTAATTTTGTAAGTAAAGGAGTGTTATGGTAATTTTGGAAGTAAGGGGCAAAATGGTAATTTTATAAGTAAAGGAGGTAATATAGTAATTTTGTAAGTAAAGGGGTGAAATGGTATATTGGAGTAAAGGAAGGGTAAAATGGTAATTTAACAAAGTAGACGGGTGAAATGGTGATTTGGTGAAAAGGAAGGGTATATTGGTAATTGTAATAATGGAGAAGGGTAAATTGGTAATTATAATAAGGGAGAAGGGTAAATTGGTAATATTATGAGGGAGAAGGGTAAAGTGGTAATTATAATAATGGAGAAGGGTAAAGTGGTAATTATAATAATGGAGAAGGGTAAATTGGTAATTATAATAATGAAGAAGGAAAATTTGGTAATTATGATAATGGAGAGAGACAGTTTGGTAATTTAACCAACTAAAGGGCAAATCGATAATTATGATAATGGAGAAGGGCAATTTGGTAATTATGATAATGGAGAAGGGTAATTTGGTAATTTAACCAACTAAAGGGCATTTTGGTAATTATAATAAAGGAGAAGGGTAATATGGTAATCTAACTAGCCAAATGGGAAATCTAACAAGTGTAACAAATATGAAGGGTAGTTTGCGGTCTAATAAGTATGGAAGAAGACTTGGTAATCTAAACTGAGTAAGGGATAATTGGGTAATTATGCAACATGGAGGGTAATGTGGTAAATTGGCAAATAATGAAGGGATAACTTAATAATTATACAAGCAAAGGGTAATTCGGTAATTTTTTAGAGATGAAAGAGGTAAATCAGTAATTCGTATCTAATATGTCGTTAGGATCACAGAGTTTCATAATAAGACTCAAGTAAAGTTGAATAGCAAGATAAGGATATTTGACAATTAGTAAGAATCACAAGAACGAATCCTAAATCGGAATTAGATGAGATAATGATGGCCTTAATGATTCCTCTAAGTTATCATGAATAATTGTATGAAGAAGGAGTACCTAATGATATCATAATCAATTGAAAGTGAGCAAGTATCTGGTTGTTGTGCTTTTTGTGATCACCTGAATTAAGACACTAATAATTAAAGTGAAAGACCTCGAGATTGGAAATGGTGGTTCTTTAGGAGTCGCTACCTTAAAGACGTGGTTTAGCCCACAATGATTTTGGTATTTGCTGGTGTGCCTTCGTGCCCTAGCCAGGCCCTATATCTTACTCTATCTAGCTCTACGGATCTATTTAGGGGGTATGCATACTTATGGATTAGGTGTCATTGTCGATAGGGTAATGAGTTAGTTGTATGCACTAGTACGACCAAGGTACTTTTGTGTCCCTCGGTTGATAGTTGAAGGGTACTGAGTAGCTTGTATGCACCAGTGCAACCGGTGTACCTTTGTGTCTCGGGATCTTGATCACCCCTCCGAGGTAAATAAATGGCATTATTATGATAATTAAAAAGGGAAAACACTAATTGTAAAAGTGGAACACCATGTGAATCGAGGCTAGACCCATCCACTAGCGAATTATAGTGGCTAAGAGCCTTCTGTCCTAGAGACCAATCCACCGGCACTAATAGTAGTCAGAAGCATTCTGCCCTATATATATTACGGTCCACCGGCTATAATAGTGGGGTTCCCGCACTCACTTAGATATAATTAAATCATAGAAAATACTAATCACTTATAGTAGAATACCATATGAGTTGGGGCCAGATCGGTCTACCGGTGAATAATAGTAGCCAGGAGCCTTCTGCCCTAGAGACAGATCCACTAGCAATAATAGTAGTTAGGAGCGTTCTACCCTGTATGTATTCCGGTCCACCAGCTATAACAGTGAGGTTCCCGCACTCACATGGATATAATTAGAGAGATGATTGAACAATGATAGACTAATGGCTTAAGGCCCAAAGGTATTGATTTCACATTATGACCTGTTAATATTTGATAGACTTGTTAACTATGTGAATATTATGTATGCACATCTCAATTTATATGTATATAGTTTTGTATCATGTGTGGCATTGCGAGCCTGGTTTTCAGTGTGTTTTATAGGGTTACTCAGTACTATAGTATTAAAGGGTTTCATTTGTGGGGCTCTTGCCTATTCAATGGGTAGTGTCCCTTACAGGTCCATTTCAGGTGTTATTCAAGTGGGCAACAGGAAAGAGCGTAAGGAATTATCCGAAATTTTAGGGTTTCACCTCTCTCTCCTTTAACCCTAGTTTAAATGTAACCTGTATTCTTGTAACCACTATTCGTGGATCCTACTCTTGTAAATGTTTATTTGCGCTACTTAGGGATGGCAACGGGGCGGGTCGGGGACAGGGACCCCATCCCCATCCTCGAACCCGATAAGGAAAATAATCCCCGAACCCGACCCGATCCCCAATATTTTTTTATCAGGGATTCCCCGACCCGATCCCCGCTGGGATCAAGTCCCCATACCCGACCCGATCCCCGATCTATTTTTAATCCCCGATTTATTCCCCGTTCATAAAACCCGACCCGATCCCCGAAACTCGACTTTATACCCGATCCCCGATCTCATCCCCGATCCTCAAACTATTTTTTTATATTATATTTTTAATTTATATTCTATAAAAAAGTATATATATTATATATATATAATTATATAAAAATATATGTATAAAAAATTTCGGGGCGGGTTCGGGGATGGGGACCCCAAACCCGTCCCCATAAAAATCCCCGTTAAGAATCCCCGAACCCGAACCCGCTCCCCGAATTCTCTCCCCGAACCCGAACCCGAACGGGGAATCCCCGACGGGCCCCGAACCCGCGGGGAAAATTGCCATCCCTAGCGCTACTTTGATTTTTAATATGGTGAGTTTCTCATAAATTATATTTTATTCTTTTAGCCTTAGCACTTGGTACTGGAACGGTAGGAGCGAACCGGTCTAGTACTAAGTATGGCAGTAATATCCCCAGAATTCGTAATTTTGTTATTTCGCTTCCGCTAATTCTTTTAATAAAACAAAATTTTTTAATAGTGAATTTTGAGGGTGTTACACTTGAGGGTTGCACTTACAATTTTATCATCTAGTTAGTTATATGCCAAGTCCTCAAAATTTAGTTTCGGGGTTGAAGAATTGGATTATTTGGGGCATATTATTTCAAGAGATGGGGTGCATGTGGACTCTTCCAAAATACAAGCAGTAAAAAAATTGGCCTACACCAACTATAATGAAAAATGTATTTGGGTTTTTAGAACTTGCTAGATATTATTGGAAATTCATCAATGGCTTTGGAGGAATGGAAGCCCCACTCACACATCTTCTCTCCAAAACTAGTTTTCATTGGACACAAGAAGCTGCACAAGCCTTTGAGAAACTGAATAAGGCATTAGCTTCCCTACCTTTGTTGCAATTACTAGATTTTTCTCAATCCTTTGATGTGGAAAGTGACGCTTGCTACCAAGGAATATGTGTCATTCTCATCAAGCGAGACCGCCAACTTGCATATTTCATTGAAACATTCAAGCAATCATACATGGGCTTGTCCACATATAAGAAAGAATTGATCACCATTGTCAAGGTTGTTAACCTCAAAGTTTAAGTAATATTATTATAATTATTTTGATGATAACAAATATATTTTAGTATCTAATGTGTTTGCTTAAGTGTGCATATTTGACAAATCAACACATATAAAAGGAATCAAGACAGGAAGCCAGGCATTTGATATGTCTTAGGTATATTGTAAAGAGTTCAATTGAGTAATTGTCATATTTCAAACAAAAGCTCTTTAAAACTCTTTGTTGAAAAGTACTTAACTTGATTTCATTTTATAAATCTTTTAAAAGTATTTTCCAAACAAATTGATTGGTACCAGTCGACTAGTCCTCATACCGATCGACTAGTTAAGTTTAAACATAGCCATTGGTTATATTAAACCTCATACAGATCGACTAGTGCATAAAATCGATTGACTATTCTCCTCAAACCAATCAACTGGCTTAAAAACCAATCGACCGATTTGATAACCAGTCCATGGGTTTCAATCTTGCAGAAACTTAGTTCATCTCTGTTTAAATACATAGACTGGTTCAGGGAAACCGATTGACTAGTTGAGAAATCAATCAATTGGTTTGACCAACCAGTCCATGGGTTTCAATCTTGCATAAACCCATTTCATCTCTGTTTAAACACATTGACTGGTTCAAGAAACCGATCGACCGATTTAGCCGAACCTATTGAATAGTTTGACTAACCAGTCCATGGGTTCACATTGACTGGTTTAAGCAAACTTGTAACACCCCAAAATCATGACTTGAAAATTTTGTTTAAATTTTGCTTTGCAGAAGCGGAAATTAAAGAATAGTGGGTGTTGCCGCCACACTTAACATAAGTCCAGTCTCCTCACCATCCTTACGTCAAGTGTTAAGGCTTAAAATGAGTCAAACCAACAAAAAGATGAGAGAAGTACAATACATAATTAATAGTTTTACAAAAGAAAGATTATCCATGATAAATGACTGTTTAGATAATTAAATAGCTAACCCTTTTTAGAAAATAACAAAAGAGTACACAAAAGTCAACAATGGTTTGCCTTACACTCTTCCGGTCCATCAAAGTTACAAGGAAAAGGGAAAAAGGGGGGCGGGGTCCGCTCGCTCCCTTAATCTAACTATTTGCCGGGGTAACGCTCCTCATAATCCTTCAACCAATGCATGCCATGGACGTACTCCTCTTAAAAGTGTTAGTATCAGTATAACTTCCTCGTACTGAGTAAACCACAAAGCCTCCGAAGAGGTAGCATACCCACGTAGCAATCATCATTCAAATACGAAATTCAACTAGAAATATGATCACATGCAAAGCCACAATGTCATAACACGCATCCACATCACAATTAACATTACGAGTTAGGTCAAAATCTCTATCAAGGCATTTAAAGCATGCTTATAATTTCACAACCAATTTAACTTACCAACGACCATACATTATAGCATAATAGGAAAAATTATTGATATTCCAAGCAATCTAACCAAGGTCAAGTCACTCCTAACTCAATTATTACAGAATTATTATGGTGGGTGTCTAATCCGGTTATATAATTTATGTAACAATTCTCAAGTGGAATACAATCGCATATCCATGACAATGATCGTCAAGGAGGGTGGTACCAAAATAAATCACTCAATTCCAGGGCAAAGCTCGCCAAGGAAGCCACACGACATAACAATCGCCCATACCAAACCTCAGAACTCAAGTCTTTAAGTACACGTACTTCCTATAGGGTGTATGGAATACCTATAGAGCAGAAGTGAGCCCCTTAACCCGAAGGCCCAAACTATTGTAATCCCCCGAATTTTTAAAAGCCTATATTTTAATAAATAAATTTTATTTGGAATAAATTAGCCTTTAAATCTATTTAATTTAATTATTTTATGGATTTTTGAGCATATAAAATTTATTATAAATATTTAATAAATTAAAATAAATATTTTTGTTATTTTATCATAGTCTTATTATTTAAATAATTTTCCAAATCATTATTTTACTAAAATTATCCTTTTAAA
This sequence comes from Tamarix austromongolica, assembly GCA_039764185.1. Taxonomy (NCBI): domain Eukaryota; kingdom Viridiplantae; phylum Streptophyta; class Magnoliopsida; order Caryophyllales; family Tamaricaceae; genus Tamarix; species Tamarix austromongolica. The sequence goes on along the minus strand of CM077816.1, from coordinate 71,558,726 downwards.
CCCTTATATTTTAATTATATTAAATTAAATTATTAAATAAATTTATTACCCAAAATTATTCTATTTTACTATTTTATCAATTAAATTATTTTATTCAATTTCCTCTTTTCTTTTCCTTTTTTCCTTTTTCTTTCTCCTTTTTTCTCTTTTCCTTCTTTCTCCTTTTCTTCCTTGGACCGCCGTGGCCTGCCCTTCCTCTTCCTAGCGCATTGGGCTGCATGCCCAGTCTCCCCCTCCTTCTCCTACGTAAGCCGGCCAGCTCCCTTCTTTTCTTTTCTTTTTTCCTCAACCGGGCCGGCCCGCTCCTTCTTTCCCTTCGGCAAGCCTGCTCGACCGACGCACCCAGCCCCCGACTCCCTTTCTTCTTCCATTCTTCTTCTTCCCCTTTCCCCGACGAGAATCCCAGCCATTCCCCGCCATCACTACCACCCCACTTGCAACCCCCTCTCCCCGTTGACCTCCCTAACTCTCTCTCTCTCTTTCCCGCCATTCCTCTTCCCCATCCCGGGCCCACTATTTCTCCCTTCCCCCACTCCCTGCTATCGCCATCCCTTTCTCCCTCTCCCTGCAACTCCCATTTCCCTACCCCCTACCGTCACCCCTCGAGATCCTTATCCCCTCCCTTCTCTTCCTCTTCTATTTATTGCTCATTCCCTGCTTGTTCTGCATCTTTTTTTCCCGAACTCCCCATGCTCCCCAACCCTCTCTTTTATTTCCTTTCTTCTCCTCCCTTCTCTCCCCCTATTTTTGTTTCACCACCTAGCTCCGCCACTGCCACCGCCTTAAACGCCACCTGCACCACCTCCTGCCACCCTCTACCTCACCCTCGAATCATCCCAGCCCCCATCGAGCCACCCCGCAACCCCATTCTTCCTCCTCTCTTCTTTTTCTCTTCTTTCCCTCCCTTATAGGCAACCATCCTATGCAACCTCAATCTGCCGCCGTCCTGCCATCTCAGCCACCACCTAAGCCGCCAAACCAACCCCTGCAACCCCCTCCACCATCCCCAATGCTCCTTTGGCCAAAGAAACCACCTACTACAGGCCCTTTTTTTCCCTCCCCATTTTCCTTCCTTCTCAGCCTTCCATCTCGACCCCTCCTCGGCTACCACCTTCGCAGCCTCGTTGCCGCCACCTCCGCTGCCCTTATCCACCTTCAACCCATCCTTGACCACCACTTACACCCCCTCTCCACCTCTACACCCTTCCCTTGTCCTAAATCCTCCCCCAACCACCTCCTTTCTTAGCCCCAAAACCCCAACCCGGAAATGCCCTTCTTTCCCTATTTCCACCACCTTCGAGCCCCTTCCTTTCCCTTTCTCTGCATGCAGCTCATGCTACATAAGCAGGATGAGCTGCTACCCTTCTTTATTTACTTGGGTAAAATTTTAAGGTATAATAATATTTTAAGTTAATTATTTTATTAATTAAGTGTTATAAAGCCTTATACTTTGATTTTTATTATTTCTAATGTAATAAGTCTTGATATTATTTTTAGGTAATAGTTTTGATAATCAAAGCTTGAACCTTAAACCGGAATACCGGTAAGGTTCGTTTTTGTGGGAATCGAGGTAATTGTTAAATCCCACTTAAATGTATAGATTAATGTATGTTAGCACATTAGGATTTTTAATATATTATTATGCTAGGTTTATGTTGTTTAATATGATATATGTGGTTCTTGTGTTGATTGACGAAAAGGAAGCATGATAGATTATTGCTATGTATGGAAATATTATTTAGGATAAGAGTTTGGTTGTTAATGAAAATGTTAAGTATTAACCATGTTATACTATGCTATTATGATTCTTAATGCATGATTAATATTTTGGAAGCCTTAGGGGATTTTAGTAAGGTATCTTGTACAAGAATATGGCCTAATATATATATGGTTGCTAATAATGTTATATTAATTATAAGAGTGGTGGATGAGGAGTTAATATTAATATTTTATGTAGTAATAATAATAATTTAATATAAGTGGTGTACTAAGGGTAAAAAGGTAATTCTTAATTAAAAAGGGTATTATGGTAATTTTGGAGACAAGGATAAAATAATAATTTTTTTAATAAAAGGATAAAATGATAATTTTATAAGTAAGGGATAAATTGGTCATTTTGGAAGTAAAGGGGTAAAATGGTAATTTCATAATTAAAGGGGGAAATGGTAATTTTGTGAATAAAGGGTAAAATAGTAATTTTGTGATTAAATGGTAAATTAGTAATTTTGTAAGAAGAGGACAAAATGGTAATTTTATAATAAAAGGGTAAAATTGTAATTTTGTAATTAAAGGGCAAAATAGTAATTTTGTGATTAAATGGAAAAATGGTAATTTGAAAATTAGAAGAGGTAAAATAGTAATTTCATAATTAAGGATAAAATGGTAACCTTTATAAGTGAAAGGGTGTTATGGTAATTTTTGGAAGTTAAGGGGTAAAATGGTAAATTTGAAAGTAAAGGGCTAAGATGGTAATTTTATAAATAAAAAGGGGTAAAAGTGAAAATTAGAAAGGAGTAACTTGGTAATTATAATAATTGAGCAGGGTAAAATAATAATTTAAATAACTAAATGGTAATTTGATAATGTAATAATGGAGAAGGGTAAAATAGTAAATATGATAAATGTGAGGGGTAATTTGGTAATTTAACCGACTAGAGGGTATTTTTCGTAATTTTGATAATGGAGTAGGGTAGTTTGATAATTATGACAATTAAGAAGGGCAATTGGGTAGTTTAACCAACCAAAGGGTAATTTGGTAATTTTGACAATGAAGAAGGGTAGTTTGGTAATTGATAATAGAGGACGGTAATTTAGTAATTAACTAAATAAAGGGTTAATTTGGTAATTAGGATAATGAGGAAGGGTAATTTGGTAATTTGACCAACTCAAGGATAATTTATTAATTATAATAAAGGAGAAAGGGCAAAGTGGTAATCTAATTAACTAAATGGAAAGTATATTAAGGATAATAATTATGGAGTGGGATTAGTGACCCAATAAGTATGAGTGATAACTTGGTAACCTAAATCGAGTAAGTGATAACTTGGTAATTTTGTAACAAGGAGGGTAATAAGGTAATTTGTCAAGTAAGGAATGGATGACTTAGCAATTATATAAGTAAGGGGTAAATGAATAATTTGTATCTAACATGTCGTTGTGATTATGGAATTTCGTAATATGACTCAAATAACACTGATTAGCGAGGTAAGAGTATTTTATGATTAGTAGGTATCACGAGAACGAATTCTAATTTGAAATTAGATGAGATTAAGATGGCCTTAATGATTCTTCTGTGTTACCTTGGACAACCATTTGAATAAGAAATGTCTGATGAAACCCGAACGATTAAAAGTGAATAATTATATGATTGTTTTACTTTTGTGATCACCCTTAATTAAGACACTAATACTTAAAGTGAAAGACCTTGAGATCGGGAATGGTGGCTCTTTAGAGGTCGCTACCCTAAAGACATGGTTTAGCCCACAATTATTTGGTATTTGCTGGAGTGCCTTTGTACCCCAGCCATGCCCTATATCTATTCTACCTAGCTCTACGAACCTAGTTAGGGGGTATGAATACTTAAGGATTAGGTGTCCTTGTCGGTAGGGTACTGAGTTAGCTTTATGCACCAGTACGACTAGGGTACCTTTGCGTCCCTGGGTTGATAGTTAAAGGGTACTGAGTAGCTTTTATGCACCAGTGCGACTAGGGAAGGCAACGGGGCGGGTACGGATCGGGTACCCCTTATCCATACCCGAACCCGATAAGAAATTTAATAACCATATCCGTACCCGTACCCGCATGGATATCCGTTACGTTACCCATATCCGTATCCGGCGGATATCCGTTACCCGACAGATAATCCGTTACCCGACGGATAATCTGTCGGGTACATCAAGCCCGTTATCCGATGGATTAAAATTACCCGTTTATCCATTACCATTACCCGTTTATCCGTTTTTGTACCTTTTTACTTGCCATAATATATATAATTTACCTACAAAATTATTTTTGATATTAAAAATTAAAAAAAAAATATATATATATATATATAACCCAATAATCCATCAACTTAGTAGCTAAAGTTGATAATGTAAACGGGTACGGATATGGGTAACGGATATCCGTCGGATACGGATATGAATACCCCGTACCCGTATCTATACCCGAATCCGCCGGTTATTTTTTACCCTTACCCATATCCGTATCCATATCCGTTTATCATTATCCATATCCATACCCGTCGGATAAAATCCGTCGGGTTTCGGATATTATCCACCCCGTTGCCATCCCTAAGTGCGACTGGTGTACCTTTGTGTCCCGGGATCTTGATCTCCTTATAGAGGCAAATAAATGAAATTATTATACTAATTAAAAAGTGAAAACACTAATCGTTAAAGTGAAAGATTAATGAGCCGGGCCCAGTTGAATTATATATTATGAGTATCGATCCACCAGATATAATAGTGGGCCAGGAGGTTTTTCCCTGAATGATGTTTATGAGTACCGATCCACCAGATATAATAGTGGTCCAGGATGTTTTACCCTGGATGATGTATATTTGTATTCCGATCCATCGGCTAGAACCGAGCTCAATAAATTTGATTTGGCTATGAATAAATTATGGAAAATACTAATCACTTATAGTGGAATATGATGTGAGTCGGGGCCAGACCGGTCCACCGGTAAATAATAGTGGCTAGGAGCGTTTTGCCCTACATGACCGGTCCACCGACAAATAATAGTGGCCAGGAGCATTTTGCCCTGCATGACCATTCCACCGGCTATAATAGTGGGGTTCCCGCACTCACACAAATAATTATAATCTGATATGATTGATAATGATGGATTAAGAGCTTAAGGCCCAAACATATCGATTGTTCTCTATGACCTACTAATATTCGGTTACTTTTTTAAGTATGTGGTTGTATAAACGTGGACATTCACTATTTACCTTTCATTATGTGTGTATGTAGTATCGTATGTTACATTACATGCCTACTGTTAAGTGTGATTTAAAGGGTTACTCAGTACCGTAGTACTGAAGGGTTCCATTCGTGGGACCCCTGCCTATTCAATGGGCAGTATCTCTTACAGGTCGTTTCATGTGCTATTTAAGTGGGATCTCAGGAAAGAGCGTAAGGAACTATTCGAAATTGTTAGGATTTTAATATGTCTCTTTTAAACTCATAAATTCAATGTATTTGATGTTTTGTAACCACCACAAGTGCATTTTATTCTGGTAAATTGTTATTGTGCTACTCTGATTTGTATATGCTTGAGTTTCTTGTAAAATTTATATTTTCCTCTTTTAGCCTTAGCACTTGGTACTGGAACGGTAGGAGTAAACCAGTCTGGTACTAAGTGTGGCGGTAATATCCCCAAATTTCACGATTTATTAATTTGCTTCCGCTATTTTTTTTAATTAAATGAAATTTTTCAGTAGTGAATTTGGGGATGTTACAACTATGCACTCGGTAGCCAAGTCCGAGGCACGAGATTCCTTTCCAACTCAAGTCTTCCTCTTTAAGTGATTAGTGTTTTATGAAATTTCAAGTTATTAATTTGAGAACAACAAGGTTCACAATATTATAACTTAGCCATAAATCAATCAACCAAGGGACCACGAGGGTCACAACAATCAACCATCAAATGTCAAATCCAAAAAAAACCATGAGGGTCACAACAATTCCAAGATAATATGACCTAGGGTAGGCATCATGCCATAGCTTGAGTAATTATTCAATTCAGGTTTTCAACCCAATTGTCCAATTATTTCCAAAATTATTTTGAATCCAACACTTAATGTAATACCCCAAATTGAGCGGAGTACTATAAGGATTGATATGGCTACTTATATCAACATGGTATCCATCCTTTTGGTGATTTCATCCAAAGAACTCCACAGTTAAGCGTGCTGGCCCCGATCAATCTGAAAGCGCTCCAAGGTAGCCCCCGGGTGGTCGTGTCGACTCGGGGTGTTACACTTAATTCAACTAGTTCAATTATTCAATTTGGAACACCTTTTTATCTTAATGACCAAAATACCCTTCAACCTATAACTACCACATTTTCCTTCACTTTATTAGCAAGTTTACTTCTATAGGATACTTGCCATGAAAATGCTAGTATAAAATAGCTAATGATACTTTAACATACAATAATTTCTTTGGTACGACAAAAGACCATATTACCCCTAAACATTCACCATACATAGTACATGTATACACTCCTAGCATGTATTTCTAGTATCTCATAAATTCATACAATTCCCACGAATAACTTTCAAATATGAATCATGGTATATAAAATTTACATTTTACCCCTAGAACATGCAACACATAATAACCACCATTTAACCATATTTATACTCTAAGTTAATATGCTATACGTCCAAAATTATCTAAATTATCCAAGGGACACATTTAATCCATTTAATCCATATTTATACTCTAAGTTAATATGCTAGAAAAATATTAACACCACGAAGCTTCTTCCACAAATACCTTAGGCGGGTTCGAGATTACCTAAAAATGAATAACTCCATCAAAAACTACGAGCATTAATATTATGCTAATTAAAATAATCAAAAGACAACCTATATGAGCTAATACTTGAAAAATGATTAGGGAAAATAAACAAGGCGGCCGGTGCATGAATTTAAGAACCAAACCCACCGAAAGATAGAATACATATGTTGGGTAAAAATAATGGCTGCTTGGGGAAGTGAAGCACAAGGAAAATGCTGGGTTATTTTTAGGCTAAATTTCAGTGAAGGGAAGGGGAAGTTTGGGGCTGCAAACCAAATTTTAGTTACTGGAATTAAGGGAAGGGAAAGAGAGGACTGCAAGGGGAAAATTAGAGGACTTAAAGGTAGACGGAAGGAGGGTGTTTGCTGCAGGTTGGGACTTAATAAAAGGAGGGGAAAGAAGGGGGGAGAGGGGCTGCTACGTGGGTTAGTGGCTAAGGGGCTGCAAGTGGGTTCTTTTGGGGGTGAGGGTGTCGAACAGGATGGATGGGAAAGGGGGCCTGCAAGGGCAGGTTAAGGCATGGGGAAGGGAAGAAAATGGACTGGTAGATGTCTAGAAAGGTTGGGTAGGTGTGTAGGTTGAGAGGAGGGAAAGATAGGGGCTGCAACTTGGAGGATGGTTGGGGTTACATGCAACTATGGTTGTAAGTTGCTGGATGGTGTGATGGAGGATGGCTGGGTTGAGGGATGCGGTTTTGTAGGGTGGAGTGGCATGGGAAAGGAGGAAAAATGGAGGGTGATGGGCTGCTACTAGGGGAGGGGAATGGCTGCAAAGCTAGAGGATAAGATAGGAGGAGTGCAGGGTATAGGAAAAAGGTAGCAACTTGCTGCATGGGAGGGGTAAGGTGCAGCAGGTTGGGGGAGTTTAGGCTGCAATTTAGAGTGGGAAAAAGGTGGGGATTGGTTAGAATTTAATTAGTAAAAGCCTCCCAAAGTATTAGGCTTTTAAGAGTATGGTTACTAAGGAAAAATCCTACCTATTCAAGGTTTTATTTTCACCATTATTCTCACTAATAATTATCATAATCAATATTATTATTATTAGTGCTATCATTACCACTCCTTATTATCATAATTATTCCTAACATTATTATTCTTACAATTATTGTTATTAGCATTGTTTTTAAAAGTGTTACTTATCATAAGGTTTTTGTTATTACCATCTTTTCTATTTTAATTATTATCTACTCTCTTCTTATTATCGTTATTATTACCGTCATCAACTTTTATCTGCCTCTACTCATATATACACTAGTCCGGGTTATTATCATAATTTAATAACTATAGAATTACTTGTAACGACGAGACGTTCATTCCAAAGAGAACCCTATGATTTATTACGCATGCTAATCAAATTATAAATTTTGCATATCTAAATTAAAGATTTATTAATACAGGGTATTACACAAACCAATCGACTGGTAAACAAACCAATCGACTGGTTTGCCCAACCGATCCATGGGTTTCATTTCTACAAAAACCAAGTTGCTCTCTACTTAAACATGTCACTGGTTATTGTTAAACTGATCGAATGGCACATAAAACACATCAAATGGTCCCACTATACCAAGACGGTGTTCATATGTGTTTTAGGACCAACTGTGTATAGTGCCAAACTGATCGACTGGTTTCTTGAGACCGATTGTCTGGTTTACACAATGGTAACTTTCTATCTTAGTTAAAACATGAATAGTTGACTGGTTGGAATAAGCTAATTGCCTGGCCGTGCAACCAATCAACTGGTTTCTCTGGACCTATTGGCTAGTCAGCATTAAATGTTGGCTTTCTACCTATTGAGTGAAACAACTTTTTGACGAATTAGGTCTAACAGCCATACTCAAGGATAACCCTGATAAATAAGGTCCCTTTGCATTTATTACAAAATAATTTTTAGATCATTGATTGTGAAATTACTCTCTTACACTAAAATCATTCAATGCTCATTTAATATTTGAAACTTTCAAATCTCTAAGTGTTTAATGAAAGTATTATTTGCTTACTTCTTTTAGCTAGAATTATTCTCAAATTATAATATCATATGTTATTTCTAGATAGATTACATCTCATTTAAAGATCAACACTTTCATATCTTTTATTTGGTGAGAAATACTTATAATCACAACCTCTTCTCAAAAATCAATCAAAGGGGTTAGTGAGTGTCACCTATCATTCTTGAGAGATTCATTTAGTGAATCTAGAGAAAATAAATAGGTGAAGTTGTAAATCATCTCTTGAGAGGATTATATTGTAAGGCTCATAAACGAAGAGAAGAATGATCATCAATAAAATACGTTACTGTTTCAAAAATCCAAAAGGGAGAACCTTTTGGTAGTGGATGTAAAGAGTAATTTATTCTTGAACTACTTTACATTACTTGTAAATATTTATTTAGTCATTCCCATTCCAGAAAACCCTATTCACTCCCTCTAGGGTGTTTTCAATTGGTATCAAAGCTTGGGAACCTTTCAAAATATTTAACAATCTGAGGTGAAAAAAGATCCACAAGTGGAATGGATTTTATTGGTCAAAATGAAAGAATCTCTACCACTAAGCCACCATTGTTCAATGGTGAAAATTTTTCCTACTGAAAGAACTGAATAATGTTCTTCATCAAATCACAAGGCTATGACATGTGGTCAATTATCATCGAAGGGACAATCAAGATCACAAAGGAGGCCAATGGTGATATTATAGAAAAGATAAGAGGTGAGCTTACCGATGCAGAAAAGAGAAGGCTAACTCTCAATGATAAAGCCATTATGATTCTACTGTATGGGATTGGTGAAAAAGAGTATCATCAAATTTAATCTTGCACAACCACCAAGGGCATATGGTATAAGCTCATCCTCACCCATGAAGGTATAAAATAGGTTATAGATAAAATAATCACCCTCCACACTAGAGAGTATGAACTCTCTAGCATGAAGTATGGTGAAAGTATCAACAATCAGAGCAACCGCTTCCCCTCAATTGTCAACAACCTCAAGGACTTAGGGAAGGAAATCACTTAAGAAAAGTAAGTAAGAAAAATCTTACAAGGTCTTACAAAATATTTGAGCTCTAAGGTAACAACAATTGAAGAGGCCAGAAACTTAGGCAAAATGATGATGGTGGAGCTTTTTGGCAACCTTATGGCTCACCAATCAAAGTTGGAGGATGGAGAAAAATAAAGAAGAAAGAATCATCTAGCATTAAAAGCCTCAACATCTTCAAGACAACAATATATAACTGACAACCTAGGCAAAAAAGAAGGTGATAAGGGAGAAGAAGAACCTCCTATGAATGATGATGAAGTAACACTCCTAACCACTCAATTTAAGAGGTTCCTCCAATAAAGAGGAACTAGGAATCAAAGAGATTATTTGAGCAACTGAAGGAAGCCCAGAGAAGTTAATGTTTATAAAAAAAAAATCAAATGCCACAACTGTGAAAAAACTAGGCATGTCATCCGTGATTGCTATGAGTTCAAAAATGAAATTGTTAAATAAATGGCAAGGAGAAAAGGAAACTCAAGTAACAACAAAGGAAGATAATGACCCAGAAAATCCATGGCTGCTTTTAGCGAAAGTGAAGGTGAAACCTTATAACAAGAGGAAGAAGCTTCCAATCTCTATTTCATGGCACTAGGAGGAGAATCATTAACCTTTACCTCACTCACAAGCTTCGATGATGAAGACGACTTTGATGAGGTACAATTTGATTTACTATACTCTTATGATGGCCTAATTTTTGTTTTGAATGATTCAATACGTCATAATGATAAACTGACTAAAGAGAAGGAAAATATGAAGAAATTACTTAATCACCTAAATGACTGACACACTCTAGCGATAAATGAAAATATCCTTCTTGAATCACACATGATTCCTGTCAAAACTGAGTTATCAAATAAAATTACCGAGTTTAATGAATACAAGTAATACACTTAGTGTGATCACCAGATTAAGATAGATCAATTTTAAGTCAAACTAATGGAATTGCAAGTAAAGTGTGACAAATTTTGTGAAAATTGCATATACGTTCACAAAAGGTGAAGAAAGTCTAAACATACAGTTAGGTGCTCAATGGTACTGTAAAAACCGTAAAAGTTTAGGCTATGGAAATAAGAAAGTGATTAAGGGTCAAACACTTCAAAAAATTTCTTAGTCACAGCCTCAAAAGCCCATCAAGTAAATGTTTTACCTACATTAAATAACTCTAATATATGTAGGAAAGATGGGCATTCATCTACAACATGTAGGCATGCACAAAGTTCAACATTCACTTTTACTCATAAGAAGAAAACTCTATGTAATGTATGTGGAAAACCTAATCATGTTGCATCATCATGCAAGTTCTCAAAGCATACCCAAGTGAAGTAAAAAAAAACAAGCAGGTATGGGTACCTAAGAGAACAATCCTACATGATTTAAACACTAACCAAGTAAGGACCCATTAAAAGGATACCTAAATTAGGATATTTGTGCTTGCAGGTATGCTTCAAGGTAAATAAAAAAATCCACAAATGGTTCCTAGATAGTGGATGCTCGATATACATAACCGATGATTGAACCATGTTCTCCAAGCTCACTCCACATGATAGTAGGAGCGTAACCTTTGGAGATAACTCAAAAGGAGTGTTCATCGGTGGTGACAGCATCAGTATTGGTAACACTAAACCTTTCATAAATGATGTTTATCTAGTTAATGGCCTCAAACATAACTTAATAAGCATTACTCAACTTTGTGATAAATGATTTTTGGTTAATTTTTCAAATTTGCACCGCATGATTTTAAATGGGATAGACAAATACATTCTTGATGTTGAATTAATAAAATTGCATGATACATGTTTGAGTGTAGTTGATAATGATGAATGGTTATGACACAAAAGAATTGCACATAGTAACATGGATCTGTTAAGTAAATTAGCCAGAAAACACCTAGTGCGTGGTCTCCCAAAGTTAAACTTTGCAAAAGATAGATTATATGATGCATGTCAACAAAGGAAAAAATATAGGGCTACCTCCAAACACAAAAATTTTGTGACTACCACTCAACCACTTGAATTGCTGCATATGGATTTGTTTGGGTCTATTAGGATCCTTAGCATAGATGGTTGCAAATATGCATTAGTCATTGTAGGTGATTACTCACAATATATATTGAAATTATTCTTTTTTATGAAAGATGATGCTTTTAAAGCCTTTCTTGTGCTTGCTAAGAGAATTCAAATAGAAAAAGGATTAGTGATTCATGCTATAAGGAGTGATCATGGCAAGGAGTTTGAGAATTCCACATTCATGGAATTTCGTGACCAAAATGGCATCACTCACAATCTTGGCACCAAGAACACCTCAACAAAATGGGGTAGTGGAAAAAAAGAATATAACCTTAGAGGCAGTTGCACGGACCATGCTATGCGACTCCAATATTCTAAAATAGTTTTGAGAAACTACATGATGAATAGAGTACTACAAACTATGTGATGAAAAAGATACGCTATGAGCTCTACAAAATTAAGAAACTAAATGTGAGTTATCCACGCACATTTGGTTGCAAGTGCTTCATCCTTAATGATGGAAAAGAAATCTCAGTAAGTTTGATTCCAAAGCTGATGAAGGTATCTTTATCGGGTACTCTTTATACAGTAAATCTTACCAGATCTTTAACAAACAAACAATGTTAGTTGAAGTTTTCGTACATGTTGATTTTAATGAATCTTGATCTAGTGTGCAGAAATATCAAGAGGAAGAAATAGGTCTGTCCATTCAAAAAGAAGAAGAGAAAGAAATAGAAGAACCACCAATCACTCAATAAGAAGATGAAGTGATAGACGATCTCCCTAGAGCATGGAGATATGCCTATGGGTACTCTCAAGAACTCATCATTAGGGATCTAGTAAGAGATGTTGCAACAAGATCATCGCTAGGTAACATTTACAATCATTTAGCTTTTCTATCTTAAATAGAAGCTAAGTCTCACTTGGAAGCCATAAACGATGAAAATTGGATCATGGTAATGCAAGATTAACTTAACCAATTTGAGAGAAATCAAGTTTTGAATCGGGACTAAATAGGTCTTTAGAAATAAGCTATATAAAGGGGGATTTGTGGTTATAAATAAATCCCGATTGGTTGCTAAAGGATACAACCAAGAGGAATGCATTGATTTCGAGCAAACCTTTGTCCCTATAGCTAAACTCAAGGCTATACGTATGTTTCTCACATTTGCATCATCTATATGCTTTAAATTATATCAAATGAATGTCAAAAGTGATTTTCTCAATGGTTTTATAGAAGAAGAAGTATATGTTAAGAAACCACCTTGTTTTGAGCACAATTCAAAACCTAATCATGTTTACAAACTCAAAAAAGGCACTTTATGGTCTAAAACAAGCTCCTAGAGCTTGGTATGAAATGTTGAGTAAATTCCTATTGGATAAAGGTTTGAAAGAGAACAATTGATAGAACCCTTTTTTCTAAAGAAAACCAAATAAGGACTTGTTCTTGCACAAATATATGTTGATGACATAATTTTCAGCACTTTTAACGAGTCCATGTGCAAGGACTTTCCACTCTCATGTGCAGTGAGTTTAAAATGAGCATGATGGGGGAGATGAAGTATTTTCTTGGACTCCAAATCAAACAATAAAATGAGAACATCTTTATGAATCAAGAAAAATACACAAAATAATTACTTAAAAAGTTAGGGATACATGAAAGCAAATCATGTAGCACTCTTATGGCTACTACAACGAAGCTTGACATGGATGGAAAAGGTAAGTATGTTGATTAAAGATGATATCGAGGTATGGTTGGCTCACTTATTTATTTAATAGCTTCTAGAACAATATCATGTTTAGTGTATTCCTTTATGCTAGATTTTAGTCTAATTCTAAGGAATCTCACATGAATGCTGTCAAAAGAATCCTTAGATATCTCATTGGCACTCATAACCTAGGCTTGTTCTATCCCCGTGGCATTGTTTTAGATTTAATCGGATATGCTGATGTTGAATTTGTGAGTTACAAAGGTGATAAAAAAAATTACACCGAAAAATTACCAATTTTTAGGAGAATCCTTATTAGTTCCCATAGCAATAAACAATCTACTTCTACAGTTTCTATGGCTAAAGCAGAATACATTGTTGCTGATGGTTGTTGTGCTCAATTAATTTGGATGAAACATTAATTAAGTGACCACGACCTTAAAATTGAAAGAATTCCAGTTAAATGTGATAAAACCAGTGCAGTATGTCTCACAAAAAATCCCGTTCAACATTTAAAATCAAAACACATATATATAAGACATCACTTCATAAGAGATCATGCTAAAAAAGGTGATATATATGTAGAATTTGTGGATACCTTGCTTCAATGGGGAGACATATTTAAAAAACCATTAAGTGAATAATGATTCATAATAATTAGGAGAGAAATTAGGATGACAATTTTATGATAAAAATACAACTCTCCCAAAATTGTGAATTTTTTTGTGTGTTAAGGGGTAAATTATGGCCTTTAAGCTCATCACTTGAATTACAATCCTAAAATGGCCATTATGTCTCTTGATCCACATGATTTGTGTCATGAAATTCATTTTCCATCTAATGATTTAGGGAATAAAATCAAATGTATTGTTAAAAACCATAAAAATAACTAAAACAATACTTGATTGGACAACTATCAACTGGTCGACAAAACCAGTCTATCGGTTGGTTAACCTGTCAATTGGTGGATTGAAACTGGGGTAGTTGATCTCTTACTAACTTATGTCCACACATATAACCAGTCTATTGGTTACTTCATACCAGTCAATTGGTTGAAGAACAGTCGTCTAGTTACTCTATCCCAGTTGATCGATTGAAGAACAGTCGACTATTTTTTCTAAACCAGTCGATTGGTTTGTTATGGTATAAATACCCCCTCGTGTTCTTCAAACCCTTCACCTCATTTTTCCTAAACCATTTGTCTCCTTCTCGCCCTCTCACATCCTCTCCTTCAAAAATCTTCAAATTAGTGTCAAACTCCATCAAATTGCTCTCCTCTTGCTCCAATTAACATCCAGAACATCAATAACTTCTCTCCACGCCTTTGATTTTCCTCGAACTCACCTGGTTTTAGGTAATTTTTTTCATTAAACCTAAATTACAATCTGTCCATCTTTGAAACCCTTGCTTCATATTGAGCTTTAATTGACCAAATTAAGTCATTAATCCATTATTTTCATATTCTTTGTGCGCTGATTTAACTCTTTTGTCACTGTCCAAATATGTGCTTCATCCTCCTTCCATTTTCTCTCCCATTAAGCTCTCTTCTCTATCACTCCTTATCATTTAATGCTGAAACAAAAATCGACCACTTCCACCACTATTCATGGGAGTACTGGAGCTTCTCCCTCGAAATGGACTCATACTCAATCAAACCGTCCGTCTCGGACCACAATTAGATTTGAGTAACAGGCAGTTTTTCCACCATACACTCCCTCTTCCACATCCTCCTCATCCTCCTCCTCTTCGGATGATACTAATCCTCCGTTTCCACCACATCCAAGCCATTCCACTCACCCTTCCTCCTTTACCTTGGAAGCTTTCCTCCTTTACCTTGGGAGCTTCCCTCCTTTCAGCCAATTGGCTTACCACCGAGGCATCTCCTCACTCCACCCATTTCTTTTGCATTATGGATGATCAAATACAGTGGCTCAAATTCTTCCATAAAAATAAGGTATTACTTGAAAAATGTATAGATGTCAACTCTTGCACCGATCAATTCAAACTTCCTTTTATGCAAATACTTTCTGATCTTCACTTTCTCCCTCTCTTTACTCTCAAAGAAACGATATATCCTAAATTGGTTCAATTATTCTATGTAAATCTTAATGTTCATGTGTTGGGACACACCATTAGCACATATGTCTTGGAAGTTCCAATCATCCTAGATGAAGATCGACCGGCACGCATCCTCAGAATTCCTCATGATATTGAAACTGGCATAACTTATGTCAAATGGATGGGTACTCGCATCCCAGATATGATCCAAACAAACATGCACTGCCACCACTTTATCTATAAAGGCACTACGAGCCCATACTATCTCTTACCCTTCAAGTGGGTGTGCTATTACATGGTGTCCTCCATCTTATTCCCTCGCTCGGGATTTGGAGCTAATATGATGCTTAAGGATTGATACGGGGTGGATCAAATCCTCTCATCCACTCCCATGCGATTTGGGGTAGATATCTGTTAGCATATGTTGCACATGGCTGGACATAGCTAGGCTGCCCTAGGATACAGAGCTCATCACTTACATACTTTAGGATTTTCATCTAACTCTCATAGGTTTTCTAGTTACGCCACTACAACTACATTGCGGCCTCAATATCCTTAATGTGGTGATATTCCGCCACATGGGGTATCAAATGAGTTTGGATGGTTAAATGCTTGGGCTTACTCCTAAAGTTATTACCTCCCTTCATTGCAGCAATTGCATCTCCACTCCGTAAGCACCTCTACCATAACAATCCACTGCTAATGATCTTCCCCACCATCAAATGATCCTCTAGCTCCATCAGATATTCTATCATCCTCCACATAAGGTCCTTCTACTTCCACCTCCGCCCCATCCATACTGCATACATCACATATGCCTCCTTCCACTAGCCCTAAAACTCTTGTGGGGGTACACGATCTACTCCTCTGAGTTGTCAGCATGCACACCACCATGGATCATCGTCAGCAAGCAATGGAGTCAGAGTTATGTACGCTTCAAGCTCACTTCCAATCTGACTTTGCCCCTTAGCATTAGGATAGAGTGGCCACTCCTCCCACCAAAACCATAGTCCCTCTTGCTTCTACTCACTCTCTTATACCTACCATCATCAAAGCTGCTAAAGAGACCCACCATTGATACATCTCTCACAGAGGCCTCACGAATTGGACATGATGTCATTCAATCAACTGATTCCGAAGCCACTACTAGAAATGACATTGGTGATATAACAGGGCCTGCATCAATGGGTTTTGCAGACACCCGATCCAAGCCTTCATGTCCTACATGAACATTTCTAGTCTTATTATTTGTATCTTAGGCTTTGGATATTTTATTTTGACTATGTACTTAACTACTTTCATTGTATATTCTCTATGCCATGTACTTATGAATTTCACCTAGTTAATGAACACTTGCCTTTTGTTCTCCATCGTTCTATCATTTATATGTTGCTTAAGGAATGTTGTATGCACAAAATCTTCATTATTACTTCTATTTCCTTTTAATCCATGCACTTGTTTAGGGGGAGCTTTTCCTCCCCGAAAAGGCAATGTTTTCTTATCTACATTATTTTCAAAACCTTTTTCACTTTTACCTTTTGTTGATGTCCAATAGGAGGATAGAATCCAAGAGTCTCAGATTAAAAGTGTAAAATGGGTAAATGTATAACTATCATTTTCACTCTTTACTCCTTCATATTAACAGTTATGCACTTTTTGTTTGTCATTAGCAAAAAGAGGGATATTGCTAACCTTAAAGTTTAAGCAATATCATTATACTTGTTTTGATGATAACAAATGGATTTTAGTATATAATGTGTTTACTTAAGCGTGCATATTTAACAAATCAACACATATGAAAGGAATTAAGACATGAAGCCAAGCATTTGATATATCTTAGGAATATTGTAAAGAGTTAAGTTGAGCAAATGTCACATTTCATACAAACACTCTTTAAAACTCTTTGCTAAAAAAAACTTGACTTGATTTCATATTATAAATCTTTTAAAAGTATTTTCCAAACAAATTTATTAGTTCCATTGGGAACTAGTCGACTGGTTCTCATATCGATTAACTATTTCAGTTTAAACACAGCCACTGACTAGTTTGAAAATTGATCAACTGGTTTGGCAACCAGTATATAGGTTTCAATCTTACAGAAATCCAGTTCGACTCTATTTAAATACATCGATTGGTTTATTCAAATCGATCAATTGATTTGACCAACCAATCCATGGATTTTAATTTTGCAGAAACCTAGTTCGTCTCTATTTAAACAAATCGACCGGCTCAGGCAAACCGATCGATTGTTTTAGCCTAACCGATCACTAGTTTGACCAACCAATCCATGGGTCTCAATCTTCCAAAAACCCGGTTCCTTTTTGTTTAAACACATCGACTAGTTTAGGTAAACCAATCGACTAGTTAACAAACTAATCGATTGGCGATCAGTTTGGCCAACCGATCCATGGGTTTCATTTTTGTAGAAACCCAGTCGCTCTTTGCTTAAAAAAATTAACTTGTTATTTTCAAACTAATTGACTAGTTAACAAACCGATCGACTAATTTAACAAACTGATCGATTGGTACATAAAAGACATCGATCGGTCTCACCATACTAGGACGATGCTCATATGTGTTTTAGGACCAATCATGTACAGTGTCAACTTGATCGACTAGTTTCTCTAGACCACTTGATTGGTTTACACAATGGTAACTTTCTATTTTGGTTGAAACATGAACAATCAACTGGTTGGAAAATACCAATCGACTATCATACAACCGATTGATTGGTTAGCATTAAATGCTGATTTTCTACCTGTTGGGCGAAACAACTTTTTGAAAAATTATGTCTAATGGCCATACTCGAGGGTAACCCCTATAAATAAGGTATGTATTTATTTATTACAAAATACTTTTTAGATCATTGATTGTATTATGTTACACTAAAATCATTCAATTGCTCATTCAATATTCCAAAGTTTCATATTTCTAATTTTTTAATGAAAAGTGTTCTTTGTTCACTTCTCTTAGCTAGAATTGTTCTCAAATTATAATATAATATATTATGTCTAGCTAGATTATATCTCATTCAAATATCAAAACTTTTATATCTTTTATTTAATGAGAAATACTTATAATCACTACCTCCCCTAAAAAATCAATCAAAGGGGTTAGTGAGTGTTGATTATTATTCTTGAAAGATTCATTTAGTAAATCTAAAGAAGATAAATAGGTGAAATTGTAAATCATCTCTTGAAAGGGTTATTAAGATTGTAAGGCTCATAAATCATGAGAAGAATGATCATCAACAAAAAAACGTGACTATTTTAATAATCCAAAAGTAAGAACATTTTTGTAGTGAACGTAAAGAGTGATTAACTCTTGAATCATTTTACATTACGTGTAAATTTTAATTTAGTCATTCCTATTCCACAAAACCCTATTCACCCTCTCTATGGTTTTTTCAAAGGTGATTAGGAAATGGAGGCCGTATCTTTTAGGGAGACCATTTATTGTTAGGACTAACCAACACAGCCTCAAATAAATCTTGGAGCAGTGTGTCACTAACCTAACCTAGGCTTGTTGGTTACCAAAACTCATGGGATATGGTTATGTGATCCTATACAAAAAGGGTAAGAAAAATTAGGGGGTAGAAAGTAGAACTTCATTGTAATCCTATCACCATTCGAACTCTCGATTGGTGGGTGGCACTACAAAAGGAAGTCCGACATGATCCATATTATTCAGCTCTATCTAATTCATCTTTTGAAGATTCTTATCCCTTCAGGGATAGTGTGGCTCAAAATGGGAGAGTCTGCTTGAGTCCTGACTCTTTACTAATTCCGTTATTATTAAAAGAAAATCACACTTCACCAACTGGGGGATACTTTGGGTACAAAAGAACTCTCAACATATTAAGGCGAGAATTTTATTGGCTAGGGATGCGGTCAACAGTCAAAGCTTACATTAGGGAGTGTAATGCCTGCCAGCATTGTAAATATGACAATAGAAAACCTGAGGGTCTCCTTCAACCCTTTCCTATTCCAGAACATGTTTGGAGTGATATCTCCATGAAATTTGTGGAAGGACTTCCCAACTCTTATAGCTATAACTCTATTATGGTAGTGGTTGACCATTTGTTAAAATATGGCCATTTTATTCCACTTAAACATCCTTACATAGCTCAGATGGTGACAAAGGCATTCATAGATCATGTAGTTCGGCTTCACGGTATGCCAACCTCAATTGTTAGTGATTGTGACTAAGTCTTCCTCAATACCTTTTGTAAGTCACTTTTTCATTTGTATGGGACTTCTTTTAAAATGATTTCAGAATTATCATCCCCAAATGGATGGACAAACTGAGGTGTTAAGCCGGACTCTAGAGCAATATATGCGCGGCTTCACTGATGACCAGCTAAGGAAATAGGTAGATTGGCTTTTTTGGGCTGAATACAGTTATAACACTTCAACTCATTGCTCCACCAAGGTGTCTCCCTATAAATTAGTTTATGGGATACCACCACCCTCCCTGCTTACTTATATTCCGGGCACCACAAACGTACATGCTACTGATGAGCTATTAAAAAACCGCACATTATCTTAAAAGACCTATGTAATAATTTAGCAATGGCACAAAATAGAATGAAGATTTAAGCTGATAAGAGGCGGCGTGAAGTCATCTTCAGCATTGGTGAATATGTTCTGCTACATTTGCATCCTTAAAAGCAACACTCGGTGGTAAGCAAAACCTCCCACAAACTATCTCCTCATTATTTTGGTCTTTATCGCATTCTCTAGTGTATTGAATCAGTTGCTTATCTGTTGGAACTTCTGGAGGGGTCCAAGGTACACAAAATAGAATGAAGATTTAAGCTGATGAGAGGCGGCGTGAAGTCATATTGAGCATTGGTGAATATGTTCTGCTACATTTGCATCCTTATAAGCAACACTCGGTGGTAAGCAAAACCTCCCATAAACTATCTCCGTATTATTTTGGTCCTTATCGCATTCTCTAGTGTATTGAATCAGTTGCTTATCAGTTGGAACTTCTGGAGGGGTCCAAGGTACATGACGTTTTCCATGCGAGCCTCTTAAAAAATTATATAGGCACACCTCCTGCCGTAGCACCGATAACACTTGCACCTGATGAGTGCTTTTTCTGCCACACTTGAATCTGTGTTGGCAACACGTATCATCAACAAGAGAAAATACCGACCGACGACTGAAATTTTAGTCAAATGGGCGGATCACCTGTAGAGGATGCGACACGGAAAAAAAGTGGCAATTTGCCAAGTCCTATCCTAACTTTTTCCTTGAGGACAAGGAACATTTCAGGGTGTAGGAGGGATGACGTGCCCGTGGCTTGCATGCAGTAGCTATACAGAACTTCCCTAAATTTCTACTGTTAGTTAATTTCCTCTAATTGTTGTCGGATTATTTCTTAGTAGGCAGTTTCCTTTATCATGTCAGACAAATCAGGTGATGTTACTTTATGTAATCTCCTATACCCATCTCATTTCTTCTTTCCATTACAATATGATATATTTATCTGAAGTGTTCAAATTCAAGGATCTCTTTCCATTGTTGGAGATAAAGTGAAAGTAGCAGCTGCAATATTTAAAGCTCAAAAGGAGCCTATCTTCTTTTCCATTCAAACGAAAACGTTGATGTTGGCCCCCATACCGAATTAAGTGTTGAAATGTATTTGGCTGCTTGTACAATTTATAAAATGCCCGGTTAACTTTACGAAATGCATCCCCTAGTGGACGCTACCTCTTTATGCTTTATTATACTTCACTCATAAGGAAACGCTTGCATTAGAATTTAGAACTCCTGAACTCAATAATGCAATTTTTGTGTGCGAAAGCACTCTTCATCGAAGCCCTGTATTGTCGTATTTTATGTTTTTTGGATGTATGTCCTTATGATATATTATAAAGGATGATTGTGTGAGACTTCGATTTCTGGGAACTGTTGAGCTATTTCCTAATCTACGTATCTCGCTTTATCAGAGAAAAAGAAAAAAGAAAAAGCACTCTTCGTCTTTGGCCAATATGATAAAAGAAGCAGGCAAAATCCATAATCTTTCTGGACGCCCAATCTCACGTATATAATAGCATTGCGATCTTAAAGATGAATCAAAATTATTGGGGTTTATGTGGGTAAAGTAAGGGAGGGAGGGAGGGAGGGGGAGGGAAAGAGATGTATGGAACCAGGCCTCTTTCATTGTACAGAAAGAACCCAAGTGCTCTTTCACTAGAACCACCAGATATTCCAAATAGCGGAATCCTAGTGATTAAAGATGAGGAATCTGAAGAACAGGATGCATACTGCTGGGGAATGTGTGACCATAAGAAGATCAAGTCTCTCCCTTTCCCTCAGAACAAGATCCTGTCTATTGTCCATTCTTCGGAGGCGACCGGCAGTGTCACCAGAGTTTGGTTCCTCCCTGTTCTCAACCAACCCTTGTGCTCCAATATGTATTATATCATCAGAGCCAAAGGGAAATACAAAGGGTACCTGCACGCATATATGCATGTCCCTCATCTCCTAATTTCTCAAGGATAAATGACAGTGGGTGTGCTAAATCTCTTTCTGTATATTGCAGGAAAGCATTCATAAGCTCAAAAAAGGTAGACATTTGTTCATGCTGGTGCCTCACTACTCTCATAAACGACAGAAAGCCAAGATTGCTTGATTGCAGTGACGTTTATCAACAATTTGAGATCAAACGCTACCACGGTGGAGGTTTCTATGCGAAATCTGTCGCTTCCGATGGCGTTCCTCCAAGTTTCCTCCGCAGAAAAGGATGGGAAGTTCGTGTATCACGTTCCGTAAGAGCTGAACTCAAAGACGCCGAAGACCTTAATGACTCTGTCCAAGCAACGATACCCACGATGCGTCGGAGTTTCCCAACAGTATCAGCTAATGAACGGCGTCCTGCTGTCGTTGGTAGATGGTACGTTCCCTTCGCTCTTGTCCAAGAAAGTGCAAAGCTAAAGCGCCACATGAAGAAATCAATCCTGTACGAACTGACACTGGAGCAGTACTGGGAAGAATTTTATTCTCGTGAAAACAACGGTGGTAACGAGGAACCAGAGAATGATGTTAGGGTGATTGGTAACGTTCAGATGGAGCAGATTTTGATTTATGGCATGGAAGCCAAGAAAGAAGCCGACTTTGTCTCTGGTTTTGTTTGGTTTAAGGCTGATAATGATACGAATCAATGGCGAAGGCTCAAACTGGGATTGGGATTGGCAGTTGTTGAGAACATGATGGGAATACAAGAGGAAAGAGGATGGACAGGTGGTGTTGGTTGTGAGGAAGATATGGATGTTAGAGTGGAAAGGATGGAGGAGGTTAGGAGTGGAGGGAATAATAATGATAATAATCGAGAATGGAGGAGACTCGGTTACTACGTGTTGGTGGAGAGTTTCTACTTGAGGAGAATTGATGGGATTTTGATTATGAAGTACATTTTCAGGCATGTCCATAGGATCCAAGCCAAATGGGAATGACCGATGGCTTTGTTGCGTTTTAAAGAAGAGGATGGAATGGGATGGAATGAAATGAAATGAAATTACATATATATATATATATATATATTCTCCATCCAAGTTTTAATATGACTTTGATCAAATCAGTATAGGTTCTCCCCTTGTGTAGGAGTTATGCTATGTTAATCCTCTCTGTATCGTTCTATCTATTTCTCCGAAGAGCCATCTGTGTATTTTATATATATACTGCAGATGACAATTAAAGAGTACTCGGAGATGACAACTATGTACTGATTCTAGATTCATTGCTGCCTATCTTCGGAGAGAAAAGAAACTGAAGATGACAATTATGTCATATACGTATCACTATGCTGTGTTTGGTTCTAACTTCAACAGCAGTCACATATGCCGGGAACCGTGTGAGCTAGAAGCAAAACCAATGGCAGATTATTTGGAAATTGACGAGGTATATTGGAAGATATTGGGATTCTTTAAGTAGCAAGAAGGTAGCGTAGCTGCATAAATTAGAAAAAGGTTCGGTACCTTAAATCGTTACCAGAGGCCGCACGATCCTTTTTCTTTTTTTTCTTTTTTTGAATAAATAAATAAGAGAATATCCATTGTTTATGTTAACTGGTCATCTTACGATTATGTTCATCACTCTTACTTTTTATTTTATTTTTATTCAAAAAGAAATATTTTAAGCTACTCAATGAATAAAATCAATAAGAATATTGTGTATCCAGCTGTACCTTGTATGATATTTTTAATATGCAAAATGCTAAAAAAATTATAATAAGTGTAATAATATTTTGAGTATTTTACTTTTAATTTATAATAATTATAGATATAATTATTATTATTTGGTAATTATAATTTAAATTTGAAAAATTATTATTATGATTATAAATATCGCTATTATAATAAGTACGATAATAAAATATCAACTTAAATTAAAATAAACATCAACTTAAAAAAATATCAAGTAAAATTTAAATAAATATCAAACTAAAAACTAACACATATCAATCCAAACATAAATAAATATTAACTCCAAAATACATCAATCCAAATATACATTCAATCGCTGAAAATTATTTTTTAACTAAATATTATTAATTTATGCTTTGAATACATGTAGCTCAATTTTATTAGCAGAATACCTTCCTCGAAACCTACTCACATATAGCAAATGTAATATGCATCATGACACAAGTGCTTTGTTTTTAACAATACATTCCTTGAAATGTGCTTGCTTATAGCAAATGTAATATGCATCATGACACGAGTGCTTCGTTTTTAATAGTTTCATTACAAGCTTTTAAGTTCCATTTTCAAAATTTTTGCAACCGAGAATGAGGCAGAATTAGACCCTAAGCCTAAGCAACATTTGGTAAAAGATAAGATGAAATTACTAATACATGATAACCTTTTAGATATGCATTTAAAAAAAATTGATAACTGAGAAGCAATATTTGACAAAAAAAAGGATTTGCTTATAAATATCATTGTGGAAGCTTAAACCATCACCTTCTAAGAAGGGTATGACCTAATGCATCAATCATTTGTAAAGCAAAATCTTTAAGATAACATATACAAAGTCAAACCAACACCAAATACCTAAGCGGGTAGAACTAAATTTTATATTGTCAACAAAAAAAAACCCCACACCCTTGACTCCTTGTAAACTAAAAAAAGACGCCCTATGAACCAAATCTTTGACTTCCCGTGAAGTTTTTTACCTACTAACATACACATAAAGGGCATGCTCTTCCTAGCTTCTAACATAACCAGGCTCCCTTTTAACTCATGCCATCATGTTATGACTTATGTAACCATTCAAACAAACAATCTCCTCCCACGCTACTGTTGTATCAACATTTCCAGAAAAGGCCAAAACTCAGAAACTAAATTGGCTATGGCAAAGATGGTTCTAGAGCCAAGTGGAATAGTACCAACCCTTTTCATTTCCCAATTCTAACACCTTTTAGTACATCAGCATCATAAAGCAACTAAAGGACCAAAATTAACTCCAAAACCCAACCCAAACACCCTTACAACAACACCTCAACCATGAAAACAACCATACTGAGGTGCAAAGAGTCAAACCCTATAATCCTCCTTTTAGCCACACCTAACCCTACACATCCCATCCATGTACCAGTAACACACATAGCTAGAAATATGCAATACCCAAATGCTCCAAGGCTCTTTACCCTACAGAGTAGCTTTCTACCTACAACTGCTACCAAAAAACAAAAAAAAAAACACCTTCTGTCATCCTGCTCTTGCTAACAGCAAACTGAAAGGAGAATTCATGATTTCTTACTGTGTTGGACAGCCTTGAGTCAGGATGAGAACTAAAACAGGTCACATTAGAATCCAATGAAACTAGTTCCTTATAGACCACCCAACAAAAACCTAAGAAATCAAAAATAGACTCGCCGATGTTGATAGATATTGGCCCTAGAAACTGCTTCGGGTACCAACAAAAAAATCCAGAAGACCAGTAGAACTCAAGGATTACCAAAAAGAAAAATAATGAAACCAAGCACAAAAACAAGTCACCCTTCCTAAACCCTGCTTTACCAGAGAATCCGCCACATAATTCCATTCTCTACGTTAACATGTAATTTGAAAATTTCTAAAACTTTGAATTTTTTCAAAGCAAAGTTATACTACCATGGGCTCCCTTTCTACTCATTACACCATTTGACCACATTTAGAGAGTTAGACTCAAACACCAAAGAGAAGTTCCTCATCCAATTCTTCCTTGTCATCAATTGAATAAAAACATTATTGGCGTTCACTTCTGCTTCATTCACATCCATAAAGGCACACAAGTGAGAAAACATGCATAGGAAAGAGCCATGTCGATCTTTAAGTACTCCCCCGGTGCAATATTTTATTCTCCTATAAAATCGAGGCATCCGTATTTCACTTTAGCACTCCACTCTGAGGAGGAGCCCATTTGAAAGATTCAACATGTGGTTATCTAGACATGCTTCGATTTAGCTGCCACTTGAGGCACTTATGGTTTCTACCAACTTCACTAGGAGGATAAAGAAACTCAGTTCCTCAAGATTTAACCTACCAACCTAGTCTTAGAAGTATCAATTATTTGATACTAACCAAGGAAGAAGACTTATTCTAAAAAAATATCTCATTTCGCTCTTTCCAAATTGAACAAATGATGTCAAGAAAATGGCCCTCCAAACTTTTGAAAAAAACTCTCCAAACCTGCAACATCTCCACTATCTGAAAGCATCCAAGGCTAAAAAAGGTAAGACCCACAAGTTGCACCGCCATGTCCAAAATTCCCAATCTACCTTGAAATGTAAAAAGATATGGCTATAATCCTCCTCTCCCTCTCCACAAATGATACATAAAGCATGTTGAGTAAAGATAAGTTTCATTTTCTTAGTTTAGCTTATGTAGACACCTTCCCCAAAAAGGACTAGCCACACAAATAGTTCCATCCGAGGTGCGAGTAGACCCATTCATAACTTATTTACTAGTGACATTCAAGGAGTTGCGAGGTTAGTGGATAAACTTATGCATCATTTCCTCATTGAGAAATGGCCCTTGCAATCATGTTGCTAAACAAAATAATCCTTCGCTCCTTCTAATAAGCACATCGATTCTTACTCCTCTAGGAGATTTCCTACCAACTCTTCCTCCCAATCACAAATATTACATTGCCACTATAACACCCACACCCAGGTGGATCCATCCTAAAATCCTATAGCCGAAATAAATATATTCTTCGAATCAGCTAAGCTAAAAAGTCTTGGAAAGAATAGACTCGGCTGCCTTTCCCCCAACCAAACTTCATGCTCAAAACTAGTTGTGTTACTATTCTCCACTAACTTTCTAAGCCCTTATACAAGGGAATTTTTGACCTCATATTTGCTCCACAAAGTCTTGTAGATTTACTTCCACAAATCCCTAGTTCTCATAACTTGCCACTAATATAGATCTCTAGTAAATGACTCTCCATATTTTCCCATGATACAAGACTTCAAAAGAGCTTCATCAGTTCAGAGCAGCCTCCACACCCATTTGAAAAGCTTACATGCATTTCTCGTCGCTAACAAGCCCACACCAAGACCACCCTCTTCCTTCAAAGATTGAACTGCCAACCATTGAATTAGCACTTTCTTACTTTTTCTTTCTACATTTAAGCCCCATAAGAACTTCCTCTATACCTTAAAACTTTGTTGTTCAATAGTCTTGGACAGTTGATATAAAGAGATAAAATAAGTTGGAAGGTTCATTAAAATGGTTTTCACAAGCGTTAAGAGCCCCTCCCCCAAGGATAAATTCTTGTTCTTTCAAGATAACAATTTTTGCTTCATTCTTTGAATGAATAGTTCCTATATCCGGGTTATAACACTCCAATTTTTATGAACAAAAAAAAGTTATTTATAGAGTTAAGTGCAAAAGCTAAAACAAATAAAATGAAAGGTGCTACCGCCACATGTGACACGAGTACAATTACCTTTATCATTCTCATACCAAGTGCTAAGGCTAAAATTTTATTCTGCTCGGATTTATATCATGATTTCAAGAAATAAAATAAAGGAGACAAAAGATAACTACTGTGTTATATAAAAATAACATTAATGATTTAAGAAGATCAAAGAGAGAATACATAAGGGCACGTGCATCCAAATACAACCGAAATTAATATATCCAAAGACACCAGATAGCCTTAGGCTCTCAAATCGAACTACCAACTTTTGACTGAACACGGAACTTAACCTATAAAGATCATTGCCCATTGAATAAGTAGGGGCCACGAAAGGAACTCTTTAGTACAACAGTGCCGAACAACCCTTTACACTAAACTAAAATGAAAAAAAAATCCAACAGAATACACACGTAAGGCATCACAATAATATATGGTATAAAACACAGAATTGTACATGCATCAATTAACCATTCATATAACCACATACCACCAATATTATATACTATTCATATTCGTTCATCTAAAACAAACTAAACCTTACCAATAGAAGATTCTCTTTACAGCATGATTAGAAACAACATTAACCCGAACCAAGATAATAACCACATGCCACATACCTCATTATCAATCCCAATAAATCTCATGACATAGGTAGACTCACAAGCATAGATCAACAACAACTTATTGCATTACAATTAGGGACGAAGGAAGCTACCAAAACACAGGTAGGCATGAAGGTTGCTATAGGACTATAGGTAGGTACGAAGGCTACTATCAAACCATAGGTATGCACAAAGGCTACTACTGAACCATGGGTGAGCATAAAGGCTGCTATCAAACTATGGTTGCTACTGAACCATGGGTAGGCACAAATGCTACTACCAAATCACGGATAGGTAGAAAAGCTACTAGCGAATCATGGATAGGCACAAAGGCTACTACAGAATCACAAGTAGGCACAAAGGCTACTATCAACAGACCTGATAATCCAATAATCCGTCAATCATTTCTATTTTTATTTACTTGAGGGGAAATCAATCAACTTAAATACACATGGGTACTCTAGTGATACTAGCGCACCAAGATATTACAGTATCCTACCAACTATCAACCCAAGGATGCAAAGGTATCCTGGTCACAATGGTACACGAAGGTAACACAGTACCCTACTAATAATGATACATAATCCATAAGTATGCATACCCCCTATCAAACTGTAGAATATAATAGAGTAATCTATAGGGCCTAGCTGGGGTACTAAGGTACACCAGTAGAAATATAGAATCAACTGTGGGCTAAAACATATCTTTAGGGTAGCGACCCCTAAAGAGTCATTATTTTCAATCTCGAAGTTTTTCACTTTAACTATTAGTATTTTATTAAGGTGGCCACGACATCGCATATAAATCACATAGAGCTAATTTCCATACTTCAGCCATTTTACTCATTTTCAATTATTCGAAGAAAATTATAATTCAAGATCATTACCAAAGTTAATAATAAAAATATACTAAGTCCATCCTATGTTTAATTATTTACTTTTGGGCGTATTAGGCCGAAAATGACCAAAATTTCACTAAGGTCAAAATTACCACATTAACATCCTATTCAATTACTCAATCCATTTTATTTATGAAGTCCATGAAAAGGCTAAAATATAATAACTAAACCAATTTATCATGCAGATAAACTATCATATAAGCCAAATAAACAATTTTCCCTTATTCAAGGTTTTGCATATAAAACCCTAATATGCATATCTAATACATCCAAGGTCACATAATCTCATACTTAGAAACATATAATACAAATTAAGCATGCTTTTCATGGTAAAAATAATAATATACATAAAATGACCAAAATTTTCCTAAGGCTCACATCCATGATTAATATTCCATAAGTATTTCTAAGCATGCTCATAAATTATCCTAAAAAAATATTTTACCATACTTTTGTACGTGAAATATTTACATAGGATAACATGCTTTTCTATAATTTTTTATGATATAACAAATAACATATAATTATAATTTAACAAGCTATGCTTAACATTTTAACATAAAACCCTAATGTGCTATCATGAAAAATTTACCATTTTAGGAAAGTATAAAAGTTATCCAAAGTCCAGCAAAAACATAAATTAGCACCTAAAAATAATATTTATTTTTTAAAATTACCAAAATACCCTTAATTATTAATAATATGTACCAAATTTATATTAAAAACCAACTCTTCCGCAATGTAACCTCACATGAGGGGGGATTGAGTTGGCTAGCTCTAGGTGATGGTGCTGAGGGAGGCGGAGATAGAAGTGGCTTGGTGAGCTAGTGTTGGTTTGTACGGTGGAGGGTGGTGTAGATATCAGTGGCTTGGTGGGATGGTGGCTATAAGGAGGGTTGTGCAACAAGGATGGTGTCACATGGTTTGGAGGTCGGCTAGTGATGCATGTGTGGGTGGTAGTTGCTAGTGTGATGGTTTCTCGGTCGATGTGTTGGAGGAAGTAAACACTAGAAATTAAAGGTATAAAAGGGCCAAAGGGTGGTGGGTAGCTACGACAGGAGGCACCAAAGTGGAGGGGCAATGACAAAAATTGTTACTACCTAAGGAGTTTCTACGAAGAGCTTTGTTGCAAATGGGTGTGGTAGGGATTGGAAAAATTGACATATGAAAGTATAAGGAAGAAAGAACAACAGTGGTAGGGAAGAAGAAGAAGAAGAAGAAGAAGAAGAAGCCATCGGTTGTGGAGGATGTGGTGAAAGGTGGTGACGCAAGAAAAAGGGGAGAATGGTAGTGGAAATGGTGACAAATGAAAGAGGATAATGGTGATAGTTTCTATGAAATCAAATGAAGCTGAGAGAAGAGAGGGTAGGGGACGACTATGTTTGGTTGTGGTAATGCAAAGTAGGGGTAGCGATTGGCAAGAAGAGAAGAAGGGATGCTGGGTTTGCTGGTGATCATTACAGTGAAATCACCAAGCGAAGAGAGTAGGGAGAGTAGAGGAGAAAGGAAAGAGGGAGAAGGGGTAGTGCAATGGTGGATGATGGTTTGCTGGGAGGTGTGATACAGGGGGGCACAATGGTTGTTGGCTGGACAAGGTAGGGAATGGTGTTGGTGGCGAGGAGAAAGGAAGGCAGTAGAATGGTGGTTGGTGAGCAAATTAAACGAAGGAAGTAGGGGATGAAAGAAAATAGAACTAAGAGAGGAAGAAGGTTGACTAGATTAAAAGGGAAAAGGCTGCACATGTGTGTGTGTGTGTGTGTACATATATATATAATGTAGAGGGTTGCGGGTATGTGTATTTTTATGTAGATGGCATAGAGGGGTATGGTTCAGTAGAGGTTGAGGGATGGTTTGACAAGCTAGGGGTATGTGTGTAGCGTGAGAAGGGGAGGGAGATAAGGAGAGTGGTTGGGGTAGAAGAATAGGGAACACATAGGGTATATTCAGGTGGGTAAAATGGTAGTATAAAATAGGTTTATTTTATTTTATTTTTAGTTTTAATTTGGTTAGGTTAGGTTATTGGATATGAAAATAATCGGGGGAAAATAATTTGGTTTGGGTTTAATAGTGAGGAAAAAGGTAAGATAATCAGGGAAAAATATTTGAAAATTTATTTAGGTTATGGATCAAAGGTTATTAATAAAATAATTAAACCAAAAATTAAGGGTTAGTTTTGAATAAACGTTGAACACCTAAAAATAAAGTTTATGAAAATTTGGGGTGTTACACATGTGCCTCCAACCTTGTTACCAAGTGGCATTCTCAAATACATTATCAGTAATTCATTAGTTTTTCATTTCAATTGAGACACAACCTCCTTTATAATGTCACTCTGGACATTTACTCTAGTAAGTTAAATTTTATCATAATTCACCTTTAGTCCTAATGCAAAATTAAAAGTGATGAGGATTGATTTAATAATTCCCAGGAAAACTCCTTTTGCTTCACAAAAGGCCATCGTGTCATCTACATACTAGATATGGGTTAATTTGGATGCCCCTCTAAACAACTATAGGTCCTCTATCAATCTTAATTCAATTATATTCTTGAAATAAAGGTTAAGAACTTCTGCTTCTATGGTAAAAAGAAATGAAGACAAAGGGTCCCCTTGACGCAAGCTATGTTCCAGCTTGAATGATGTTGTGGGTGACCCATTTATAAGGATGGAAGCCGATGTCATACTCAAACATGTTGTGATCTGTATTTTTCATTTTTCTAGAAAACTTATCAGATCTAGCTCCTACCTTAAAAAATCCTAGGATATGCTATCGTAAGCCCTATGGAAATCTATTTTGAAGATAAAAGCTTATCGACCAAACCTCTCATAAGAGTCTATGATTTCATTTACTACCAACACCCTACCAAAAATTTATCTACCTTCAATAAAATCCATTTGGTTTCCATTAATGATGCTACCCATGACTAGGTTAATCCTTCCAACCACTATCTTGGATAGGATTTTATACCAACAACCAACCATGCTAATAGGTTTAAAATACTTTAGCTTCTTTGGTCTATGTTTCTTGGGAAAAAGACTAATATTCATCATGTTTGTGCCTCTTGGCATACTCCTAAATGCCAAAAATATTGTAGTGCTTGTGATAAGACCTTCCTTAGAACATGCCAATATCTTTTTATAAACAAAAAATTAAAACCATCGTGCCAAAGCACTTTGCTATTATCACAAGATTCTCTACTCCCCAAATATCTCTTTTAGTAGATAAAATAAGCATCTTTGCTTGATCTTCACCGAGTTTCCAAAATGGCAGACCCTCTGATTTTAGCCTTGTGCACCAATCTTCCTTGTATAACATCTAAACAAAGCTTGTGTCTCTATTGTTCCCTCCCGATTATGAATTGTCCTTCCCTTAATATTTAGAGAAGTAATTCTATTGGAAATCATCCTTGTTGAGGCATAATTCTAGAAGTACTTGGAGTTTCTATCACCCAATTTAAACCATCTAGCTCTTGATAATTGGGCCCGATAGGCTTCTTGTCTCAACATGCATCTTCTGAGATATACCTAACATTTAATCTATGCTACAATTTCCTCTTCCTGCAAAAATCTCACGTTTGCTTTCTCATCTAGATTTGTAATCTCAACTTCCACCTTCTTAATAGCCTCCAAGTTATCCCCAAATTTGAACTTATTCTAGATTCTAAGTTGCTTCCTAACCGCATGCTATTTTTCAAATAAAGAAGTTGGCTCTTCTGCCTACTACCACACCTTCTAAATGGTTGGAATAAAGCTAGGATGAGACACCAAACAATCAAGAAATCTGAAAGGTTTTGGTCCGCATTCCGTCAAATTTGTCTTCAACACAATGGGGTAATGATAAGAGAGTCTCCGACATAAAATGGAAACTTGAAGATTTGGGTATAATTCAATCTACTTCACATCCAGAAAACATCTATCTAGCTTGCTGCAAGAGCTTCCTCTAAACCATGTGAAGTAATTCCCCCCGGCTGATATCTCTTTAAGGTGATTAGAACTAACAAAATCCTTGAATTTTGCTACGCCTGATGCTATTTATCTTTGGCTACCTCTTTCATATACTTCTAGGACTTCACTAAAATCCGTAATAACTATACAAGGCACACCCACCTCTTTTTGAAATCTTGATACCTCTTCCCATAACAGATCCCTCCTTCTTGCTTCATACAACCCATGGATATTAATGACACAACACACAAACTCTAAGTCTAGAACCCCTTTAATTACTAACCAATTCCATTCATTCTTCAACTCGGTTACCTTGAAATTTTCATTAAATTATGATAAAAAGTATAAATAGTTTCAAATTTGTAGAACTTAAGGTCTCAAATCTATTTAAATGAAACAACAAGTCGCAAATAATTGTTTTGAATTATCAATAACTTCTTCCATAGTTACCCCCTTAAAAACTACTTAATCTTATTAAATTCAACTAACATATATTATAATAAAATTTGAGATTGTATTATTTTAGAAAGTTATGGAAGTGTGTATATTTACATGGAGATGTATTCATACTAAATCAATTTTTAAATAATATTATAAATACAAAATAATTCCTACACTAAATTATTTTAATTTTTAAATCATAAACTAAAATGAATTAAAAATTTATGATTAGATACTACCCCTTCTATTTATGAAAATATATAACATCACCTTCAATTTTTTGTATTAAAAAAAAGAATGTCTCTCTTGAAAAGTCAAGGCATAACTTTTATAGTTATCCCTATTTTTAATTGCTAGATGCATTAACTATATTTAACTTTATTTTTTACTTAAGAAAATAAAAAAATAAAGAAAAAATTTAAAAGACTAGTATCCTTATTTAATTATAAGAATGAGTAATGTAACATGTTTGAGGCAATATTTATTTACATTATGAACGCTTGTGGTGCCACTCCAGTTAAGACTTAGAATATGTATGATTGAATATTGTATATTTGAACAACCGTATTTCAAAACTAATATTATTTTTCATAAATTTATATTTTAAATATAGTAAGATTGTTGAGATCAATAACTAATAGTTAACATCATACCATTCTCTCAAACATAACCTTGTGGTTGAAGGGTGGTCTTGGGAATCCTGGTGATGGGTAATCACTAGTTAGAATCTAAGCCCTTATTCACGGACACTATTCCATTTTGTAAGCCATAACCTTCCCTATTCAAATTATACAGTGAAATAGATTTCAATATGAGTATGGTGCAAATTGGTTGTCACATTGGATATATTTACTCTCTTATCATGGTCTTTAGTTCTTTATTATTTTTTTCTTTGTTGTCTTCTTCTTGCTATATTCTTATTCCCTCTCTTTATCTATTGATTTTCGACAATCAATCATAATTTTTTATTTCATCTTTTAGATTTGTGGTTCTATTTTTTTATTATTATTATGTTTGTTTGTTGCCAATTTCTAATTTAAGGAAGAGCAATTGCGCAACAATGACATGAGCGGAAACTTCCTACAAAATTTGAAACCTAATCATTTTCCAATTAGTATATGATGTAATTGTATATACCTTGCTCATGTATACAGAAGAAATTAAGTAAATACAGATGTAATTTTTATAATATTAACATTTACACAATAGTTTTTGTTTGATGATAATTGTGTAAATAAGATCAATATTATGTTTCACCATACTATGTTTGGTATTTTTCCACTATATGCTTTATATTTTACCATGATATATTTGATATTTCACCATGATCTAATATTATGTAGTCATGCTTTTCTCCATTATTATATTTTAACATAATATGCTTGGCGTTTTTACCATGACATGCTTGATGTGTTTCACCACGATATGTTTTATGTTTCGTCATAATATACTTAATGTTTTACGATGATTTAGAATTTTTTAGTCCTAATTCCTTTCATCATTATGTTTCACTACAACATGCTTTATGTTTCACCAGAATATACTCTTATTTTTCCATAATATACTTCATTTTTACCTCGTCCAACATTATGTAGTTTTAATTTTATCCATTGTTATGTTTTACCATAATATACTTGGTATTTTACCATAATATACTTGGTATTTTACCATAATATGCTTCATATTTCACCATAATATATTTCATATTTAACCATTGTATGCTTAATGTTTTACCATGGTCTAATATTATGTGGTATTCCTTCTCTCCATTGTTATGTTTCATGATAATATACTTAGTGTTTCACCATGATATGCTTCATATTTTACCACAATATGCTTCATGTTTTAGCATGATATGCTTTATATTTCACCATGATATACTTAATGTTTCACTATAATCCAACATTGTGCGGTCATACTTTACGTCATTGTTATGTTTTACCATGATATGACTGATATTTTACCATGATATATTTCATATTTTATGTTTCACCATGATATGCTTGATGTTTTCCTATAATCAAAATTTATGCAGTCTTGCTTCTCTCCGTTGGTATATTTCATCATGATATATTTAGTGTGTTACCACTATTATGTTATCTTTTATTACTCTTTTTCACTGTATTTTTTTTACCAAGATATATCAATATAAATATCTATTTGTTGAGAAAAATCTTATCAACATTATAATATAGTTTTATTTTATTTTTCTAATAATCCTACTAAGAGATTTTTTTAATAAAATTACTAACTTCATGATGGCATCGATAATATATATAATACGGATGGAGTGAACAAGGGCACCATAGAATTTGAGATCATTTTTTCCATCAACCATATCTTTAATTGATGTACCACTTGGGTTTTCTAGAATCACCGGATTTAATTGCGACGACTTCTTATTTCTATAATTCAAGTATGGCTTCAAACTAATACTCCCTAGAGACATCCATTTTCTCTTCTTATCAATACACCATCCAAATTCCAATTCCTAAGCAATCTTAGGCCTTTCCTTTTTGGGAGTGTTAGTTTCTTCTACGACTTGTTTCCATCGCTGTAGGACCAAGTTTTGGGCTCATATTTGATGAGTTTTTAATAGGTATGAGATATTTTTTTTTCAATAATTATATAATGATCTTTTAATAGATATGTCAAAGGTGTTGAGAATTTATTAAAACAATGTTGAAAATTTATATAAAAAGTGTTGATAATTTATTTGAATAATTTTGAAAACTCATACACTAAATTTTTTATAAAGAGTATTGTCCAAAAAGTGTTTAAAATTTATTGGAACAATGTTGGAAACTTATATAAAGAGTGATAATAATTTATTTAAACCGTGTTGAAAAAGTATATAAAGAGTATTGAAAATTGGTTAGTACAATGTTGAATTTTTTTTAATAAAATATGTATAAAAATCATTATTATAATATTAAAAATTCATACAAAGAGTGCGGAAAATTTATATGGACAATGTTGATATTTATATATAGAGTATTGAAAATCTACAACACTAATTTATATTGAAATTTTAGTAAAATTATTTATACATAAATAGTAAAAGTTTATAACAATACTGTTTGTATTGTAATTTTTATAAAACTATATTAAAATTATTAATTTAAGAGAATAATAATTTACTTGATAAATTTTTAAAGAACTGTTACAATAAAACTTCATCATTGTTTGGACTTATTTTTATTATTATGTGATAATTTTTCAACATTTATATGAAAAAATTTAAACAATTAAATGACAATTGCTGTCCATCAATGTTAAAATATTACAACAATAATGTTTTGTGTTCATTTTTTATGTATAAAACTCTTGAAACTTGTACCCTATTTCTAGATATATATTTTTTTTAAGTTTTAGTTCAAATATGTTGAAACTTTTATATAACTTTTTACATCATAAGTATATTAAATATTAATATAAATATTTCTTTGTTAAAAATTTATAATTATTATATTTTCAATAACTACAACTAATAATAATTCAACTTAAAAAATTTTAAGGTGAAATACCTGTCCTCAATCTTCTCATTACTAACCTAGACTCACTTAAAAAATATAATACAACTCATAAATTATGAAGTATGGATAGTTCCCTACCCGTTTTCTATTTTAAAAATTATTTAGAATTGTATTATTATTTTTGAAATATTGTTAATTATTTACGTCAATTAAAATAAATAGTAATTTAATTTTTTTATTTTTTTCTTTTAATTTTAGTAAATTTAATATATTTTAAAACGCATTTATAATATGTGTGTATATATATAAATATAATTTTTTTTATCATTTACTTTCATTTTCGTTTCCTATATTTAAAAAACAATTGACATTTCCTTTTTGTTTCCGTTCCAGTTTACACGTCCCGGTTCAACGCTCCTCGTAAAGAGTCATTGCCCCATAGCACGGCGCCGTAATCGTACTGGTCCCTCTCTGCCAGTGATGCATCTTGGTCAACAATTTCTTTGTGCTTTCATAGTCTCTCGTCAGGGTGGATGGGAGTTAGGAGAATTTAATTAATCAATTAATTTTGTTAATTTTATATATATAAAGTGATTATTTTTATTTTCTTTTATTAATTTATTTTTATAAATTTTTAATTTAAAATTATTTTCAATAAAGATAAAAATATAAATTAATAATATTTATTCATCTTAACCTAAATATAAAAAAACTTAATTTATTTTATTTAAATTAATATCATCTAAATAATATTTTAAAACATTTACTTCTATTTATTTCTATTTCACTTACTTAAATTAATTTTTAATATATATTCCAAACTCAATTCACCTAATCCAAATTTACTATCAACGATTAATCAAAAAGATAACCAAAATGGGATCGGCAAGACCAGCACATCACGTGTACATCAGCATCCGAAGTTGACCTGCATCACTATCCTCCTCCGCTCTTACACAGAAGAAGCTTTACTGCTCTACCCCCATCTGTAGTTTACGAGCAGCGTATCGAAACTCAGCTGTTAAAAAAAATGGCTCAATCTCTTCTCTCTCTCCGCTTGGCTCCTGTTTCTCACTCCAGTTTCAGTCTCAAAGGTACCCTGGATTTTCTATTTGGGCTGGTATTATCAAGTTGTTTAGGTTTTCTTAAGCAAAATCATTGATTACTTTGATAACTGTATTGATGCTATTACCATCGATTACTAGTCCTTTTTTCATGAACTTAGGAGGCGTGATTTATGTTTGCTCAGCACATCTAGTTTCTGTGAGGAATGGAGTTTGAATGCCACAAATTCCAGCTTAGCGACTAGAT
Organism: Tamarix austromongolica; assembly: GCA_039764185.1. Taxonomy (NCBI): domain Eukaryota; kingdom Viridiplantae; phylum Streptophyta; class Magnoliopsida; order Caryophyllales; family Tamaricaceae; genus Tamarix; species Tamarix austromongolica. Next base: position 71,520,803 of record CM077816.1, on the reverse strand, counting down.
ATGAAGATAGTAGCACTTCGTGAAATTGGAAGTAAAACCTGGATGGTGGAGATCATCCTCTATGAGTCTATGCTTGTTGTTGTTTTTTTTTTTTTTTTTTTTTTTTTTTTTGAAGTAGGTGTAGCAAGAGACATCGACGTCTTTAAGATATGTCAGCTGGATAAGAAGATTCAGCTCAATCAAAGCTTAACCCATGGTTTCTGCTCTATTTATTGTCATGACCAGACCCTTGATATACTCTTTCGTAATGCTTTCCCCTTCCGTGTAACCCTTTCCAGTTGTTAAATTGATTGCTGTTAGATATTCAGGTGACGGAATGGAGAGGATTGGAGGTTCTGTATCGAGGATGAACCTCATGTCCGTGAAGGTGTCCTCTGGTTTTCAAGCCAGAGCTATGGCTGGAATTCCTGCCTATAATAAAGCGATTGATATTCCACGTCAGTGGTACAATATTGTCCCTGATCTTCCTGCTATGCCTCCACCACCCCTGCATCCAAAGACCTTCGAGCCGCTCGTTCCTGAAGATTTGTCTCCCCTCTTTCCTGATGAGTTGATAAAGCAAGAAGCGACCACTGACAGGTTCATTGATATCCCCGAAGAGGTTATCGATGTCTATAGGCTCTGGCGTCCGACCCCATTGATCAGGTTGTTCCGATAGTACGTTATATTAAGCTGTCTGCTACGATTAGAATTTATGGATCGACGTAAGAATCTTCTTTAAAAGTTTCAGTTTGATATAGAGCCAAGAGGTTGGAGAAGCTCCTTGATACTCCGGCAAGGATATACTACAAGTATGAAGGCAACAGCCCGGCTGGATCCCACAAACCCAATACTGCAGTCCCTCAAGCCTGGTATAATGTGCAGGAAGGAGTCAAGAAAGTGGTGACTGAAACTGGTGCTGGTCAATGGGGTAGTGCCCTTTCCTTCGCTTGTAGCTTATTTGACCTTCGATGTGAGGTGAGGTGTCTCCCTAATTCAACAACTGCCTGTTTTGTAATTGTGTGTAATCTTTGCGTTCCCCCTCTTGTTTAGTTGCTGTCGAATGTGAATTTGGTCCTAATTACGCCATAAACTTCACGTTTAATTACCCTTTGTGTGTCTTTTTCCTCCTTGCTAGGTGTGGCAAGTGCGTGCGTCTTATGACCAGAAACCATATAGGAAACTAATGATGGAAACATGGGGTGCTAAAGTGCATCCTTCTCCATCACAAGTCACTGAAACCGGTAGGAAGATACTCGCGTCGGATCCATCTAGCCCAGGAAGTTTAGGAATAGCTATCTCAGAAGCTGTGGAGGTTGCTGTAAATGCTGATGACACAAAGTACTGTCTAGGAAGTGTCCTTAACCATGTTTTGCTACACCAGACCGTTATAGGCGAGGAATGTATTAAACAGATGGAAGCTGCTGGTGAGACGCCCGATATTATTATTGGGTGTACTGGTGGAGGATCTAATTTTGCAGGTCTTTGCTTTCCTTTTATTCGTGAAAAGCTTGCTGGGAAAATGAACCCTCTTATAAGAGCTGTTGAGCCTGCTGCATGTCCTTCATTGACTAAAGGAGTCTATGCTTATGACTACGGGGATACGGCTGGGTTAACGCCATTGATGAAGATGCACACGCTCGGACATGATTTTATTCCGGACCCTATTCATGCTGGTTGGTATTTTGTTTGCGGATACTGGTGTTTCTTCTTACCATTCCTTTTCTGGTTGGTGATAATATGCTAAAGCAAGCCATTTAATTTTTTTTCCTTTGTTCTTTTTCATACCATGCAGGAGGTTTACGGTACCATGGTATGGGACCATTGATTTCTCATGTATATGAATTGGGATTGATGGAAGCAATTTCCATTCCTCAGACTGAATGCTTCCAAGGTAGCAACCAATGCATAAATCCTCGTCTAATTCGTTTGGGTCTCTCTTCTATGGCTCACTGGCTTAGTTAAAGAGAAAAAGAGGAGGGAAAAAGCCATGGAGTCTGTTCAAAAAGCTTTTATGTATGTAATTTTTATTTTTTTTGGGTGTGTGTGTTTCAGGTGCAATCCAGTTTGCAAGATCTGAAGGAATAATACCCGCACCAGAACCTACTCATGCTATCGCTGCAGTGATCCGGGAGGCTATCCGCTGTAAAGAGACTGGAGAAGCAAAAGTCATTCTGATGGCCATGTGTGGACATGGCCATTTTGACTTAGCGGCTTATGATAAATACTTGCAAGGAAATTTGGTTGATTTGTCATTTTCTGATGAAAACATGAAAGCAGCACTTGGGAAAATCCCTCGAGTGGAGTCTTAATGAAGCTCAATGTGACGACGTGCATAGCACTTTTTTATGAGAATCGGTCAGGGCAATTTTTGCAAGTGTTTTTGTTATTATATTTCAAAACTAATAAATCTTTCATCAGATTTGTCTAACGTTTTTCTTTTGATTCTTTCTGATTGTGAAGTGAATGAAATTATGCTTTGGCCTAGTTTTTAGGAGACTAATTTATTTTTTAACATTCACTTAATTTGAAATTAAATTCTGTCGTTTTCCAATGATATGCTTAATGTGTTTTATTTTCTATTGGAGATAAGAAAGAAAATGCATATATTATGGTTATATTACAATAAAGTTTCTTGTTTTGAGAGGCAAATTATTAGGTACATTTGGGTGTATGCATCTGCGGACACTAGGATTAGATCAACTTTTTTTTTCTTTATAAAAAATTAGTTTATTTTTAATTTAGATTATCAAATAAATAAATAATATTATATTATGATTGTGATATTTTTATCAATAAATAGATACACATTAATATATTTTTTACGTAAAAATATATATATTTATTTAATCATTTCTGTGGTAAAATTTTATTAGTTTTTAAGGGCGATTATGTTGACTTATGTGGTGATTATGTATATCTATATATAATTATCTCTATCATTATATGACATCCGTTTCTATAGAGATCATGTGTGTTACTATATTTCTTATGTATTTTTTTATGATAATTATATCAGTTATTGTGCTTAATTTATATATTTATATAGTGGTTAAATTTGCTAAAACACTAAAATGGTAATTTTGTTAAATTAATTATGGGATTTACTATAGTGATTATGTCGACTTATATGATGATTATTATTATTATTATTATTATATATATATATGGTGATTATTTATACCAGTATATGACTTTAATTTTTATAAAAATTATGTGTGTTAATATATATATTATACCTGCTATAATGGTAGTGATTTTGTGGGGTCATTACGTGGTATATTGTTGTAATTATATATTTCCATATGATGAGTATATCTATTACTATATGTCTTCCATTTTTATAAATATTATGTATACTACTGCGGTTGATATATATCATCATCATCTATATAGTAATTATGTCCACTACCGCAATGATTACATATATCTATAGTATAATTATAATTGTCATCTTTTTTAACTCTCAATATTTACTATTTACATATTAGAGTTACAGAGGAAAAATAATTAGAAGGAAAATATTTAGATGTTGTTTGATTAGTAAGAAAATTGTAAAGAAAAAAAATAAGGAAGAAAAGGTAAGGGATTATCATACTATATCATTTTCCTCGGTTAAACTTGAGGAAAATAACACGGAAGAAAATTAATCGGACTTGAATTTGCGACATTGGCTCACCACTCCCACCCCTTCTTACATATATGTACTCGGGTACGTATGTATGCATTGCCCTCCCTTTCATTCATTTTTTACCTTTTTTTTTTGCGTTTTTCAAAACTAATGCGATGGTAAATCAATAAGCTGTACGTGAAATTGTGATTGCATCAACATTGAAAATTTTCTTTGTTAGCCTCACATTTCCTCGTGCGTACGGCAACAACTGCTACGTTGTCCCACTTACTTGCCGACTGTGGAGAAGGTCATAAATTGGAAAACTATGATCTTCTCCGACCATATTTATATATATATATATATATAAAATACGTCCATGCAAAAAAAATTTATTAGACAAGTCTTAGTTATTTAATATGGATTATTTCATATAATTCTAACATTAAATAAATTTCATTTTAAATTTGATGGATTTTAATCAAAATCCTTATCCGATGGATATATAAACGGATATGGAAAAATAGACATAATTATAAATATAAAGGAAAAAAATATTCACGGAATTTGTATACAGATTTTTTTATTTTTTTTTAAATTATTGTAAGTTATTCATGTAATATTTTATAATAGTTCTATAAAAAAATTTGGAATTAGTATTGATTTTATGGAGTTTTTATAAAAAAAATTTGAAATTTTATGTAATTTTTTATATATCAATATAATATTTTTAATAACATTAAATGTATAATAATATTTAAATAACAACATTTAACTTTTCTTAGAATTTTCTTTCTATATACCAAACACTAAAAATATTTTCCAAGAATTCAATTTTCCATAAAATTTTCCTCAACAACCAAACAAGGGAAATAAAATAAATTTATTTCATTTTCTTTCCTTCAATTTTCTTTCCTCTACATTTTTCTTTCCACTTAATTTTCTTCAAACCAAACAGACCCAGTGTTCCTTTTGTTTTTTTTTTCCCTGGCAAAGAAGTTAGGTTTGTAACATTATCAAACTACCTCATAGTTGGGAGAGGTTATACACCGCTAACTAGATGATAAGGCCTACCTTGTTGGCAATGCTAAAATAGAACCAAACGATAATAACAAAAATATCTAAACTTCATTAACCATAGTAAAGAGTCCAAACGAAGTACAATGAGATCCTTCAAAAGATACATAGTTAATTAGTTATACATTAAAAAACTTATTATTGTAAGCATATAATTCTAACAAACTAGTTAATCGACTAAGCACTTGATTTTGGACTTTCATTATGTCTCAAGTTAATCATCTAAAATGTTAGAAAATGGGCGAACAAAATCACAATTCAACAAGTTATCAACATGTGAGCAAAAATAAAGATTAAACCAATATTATGAAACATATCTTATTAAAAATATAAAATATAACCAAACAATCACGAAATCTTTATTAAAATTCAAATTAGAAAATAATATTATCATTTTATGAAATTAAAATTAAAAAGGCATAGAAATATAAAGTATGTCACCCAAATTTTGTGGTTCGAATCAATCTTTTCCGTATGCAGAAAAAACATGTGAATAGATACAGTCACAAATAAGTTGAATCCACTTGTTTCAACTTGCCTGCTTAATTAAATGGGTTAGAGTTGAGAATTATTTTTATATTTTTTTCATTAAATGAGTTGAGTTAGAGTGTAAGAGAGTTCAACTTAATGCATTTATGACATAGACTCACGGGTTTGGCCCGATTCAATAAAAATTTAGTTTAATTTGTTTGTTCAATTAAATAAGCGGTGCATGAAACCTTATTTGAGGGAGAGGTTGACTCGATTCAAATTATTTATAGTTCTATGAGTAGATATATGAAAAAACAAGTAAGGGGAGGAGGAAGGACGGTTGTAAATTTATATAGTCAAGTATGTCAAGTCAATATAATATGGTATGTTAACTTTATAATAACATATCGAAGTAGAATTTTTTTAGAGGTTTACCTTTATATTTACGATTAATCTATAAATTTCTAAAATTTTCCTCAATCAAACCCACATATTCAATAATGAACATTATATATCAATTTTTTTTAATAAATATAGATAGATATTAGTTACTAAATTTTATTAGCAGTTGCAAATTTAAATCATTAAAAATTCTACAACCTATTCTAAATAGTTACAAATCTTTAATAATAATCGATTTAATTGTTGGCTAAAAGTTGCTGATACAATTTAAATTAGTTACCATTTTAATTTCGTACCAGTTATTTAGAAAACAAACTTTTACTATATAGAAATATATATTTTTTACATTTCCACCCCTCCCTTATATTTTACACTTGATTGACATATCACTCTCTCCCAAACTCTCTCTTTCTCTAGTTTTGTATCATCTCTCAACTTATTGCCAAGGTAAGTATTTTTTTTTTCAATTACAAGAATGGTAGATCTAGTTGCATGTACAAAGTTATTTTATTTTATTTTTCCAGCCAAGATAATAGATCTGTAATTTTTCGAGGAGGGAATCGAAAAAATGTGTCTAATGGGGGAGGGGGGATGAGAACGATAAATTTTACCGATCATCTAGCAAAATAAACAGAAAAAATTACTCAAGGGACGAGATCAACCAATTTTGTCGAGGGTCAATGGCACCGATTGGGGGGAGGGGGAGCAATAACAGAATATGCCAATGGAGGATGGGATATTAAATTTTTTTAAAGATTTTTTCATATTAATTATGAATCATTAATTATAATTATGGTTTGTATTATTTTTGTATTAATCTGTGTAAAATTAATGACGTTTGTAATGAAGCATAATTTTTCCCTAGAAACCAAAGGGTTATCGAGCTGGCAAGGCTATCAAAAAATTGATTATTATATTTTGTTAAATATGTGTGTATTAATTATATTTTTATTAATTAATATTAATTATTAATTAGCATTGTTTTTGTATTAATTATAGTTTGTTAATTAATAATTATGGTTTATGATGTGGAGGATGGTTTCGGTTTGGTAGATGGGTTTGTTAATTATATTTGTATTAATTAGGTAATATAATTGTTGTCTATTAATTATATTTGTATAATTATGGATAATTTATTTAAATTTGTTCATTATATTTTTTAGATTTATTATACTCTATTAATTATGATCTATTATTTTGATTAAATATGGGTTTGGTAAAACCTACTGGTATTCTTGGGTTTCTAGTTGCCGTTTGGAGGGGTAATTAAATTTATTAATTATGGATTTCAATTATAGTTAATTTGATTAAATTTGTTATTTATATTTTTATATCTCTTATACTCTATTAATCATACTCTGTTATTGCTCTTACTCTTGTAATTGTATAATTATCACATTTCTTAGTGAGCTTTTGAACCATATATACCTTCTTATTTTGTTCTAAGTGAATTCACATGAAATTATCTACTTGTCTTGGCTTCAAAACTTCATTGTAAACCTCATATATGTCTAATTACTTTGATCAAATTACTTGCCATAGATTCTGTAATGGACTCTAGAGATTACTAGAATTTACTCTTATGCTAGTTGAATCTTATAGTCAAAACATGCTCTAATTGAGAAAATGATAAAGGCAACTTAGAATTTTCCATCACATGACCAAATAGCTCGATCGTGATTTGTGTATAGATGATATACACCCTATAGAAGCCCTTTGATCCTATACATTTGACATATATTTTCCTTCAATACCCAAATTAAATAACCTTTGGGCATTATCCTTACCCTTACTTAAAGCTAGTGGAAGGGGATCAAATCGTTATGGAAATAGAGTAGTTGTGTATGTAAGTTTATGTAAAAGAAATATATGTATTTATGTTAAGAAAGGAATTGGTTGTGTTTGGTGGAGGAGATATAATTTATATATTCGTTGTATTGTTATCATTCTTCTATATATATAAAATAATAATACTAATAATAATAATAAATAATGAAAATTAAAAAATGTTTAAAAAATAAAAATAAAAAAAGAAGAAAATGATACGATATAAGGAAGAGAGGGAGATATGGAGATGATGTTGAGAAAGTTCTATTCATGTTCTATTTTTATCTCATCGCTTAGTTTGGTGTTAAGGTTGAGGTGTGTATTATTGATTATTGATGTGGAGTTGATGTTTATATTTCATCTAAATATTAGGTTTCCATTATTTCTTGACATTTTTAGCACCACAATCCTAGAATGTTACGTACCCTTCTATACCTTAAACCCGTTACAGCCAATAAGTAAGTCCTATTTGATTCTTAAGATAAGCAGCCTTTGATCTGATGGAGATTAGTCACAAGAGTTAAGCATATAGTTTGGTCCATTTGGCAGGTATTTGGTATCTTTCATGAGGTTTTATCCAGAAAAATATGAGCCTTCTTTGTTTACATGTGTGAGTCGCTTGTTATCTTTATCATCTTATCTCACATACCTGAGTATTTATACACATTTATAGCCATGAATCTAAGAGAGAGAGAGAGAGAAATAGAGGGTATCCATAGTGACGATGGATCTTGATGTGACTAAGGAATTGTAGATCTTCATCCATAATATTGATCTATCCATACCTGTCATGTTTATGTGTGAACCATAAGTTGAAATTGATTCCTTAAATCTCCTAATGACGAATCATGGTTAAATGCTAATCTTGTTGTATGAAAGTAAAAGATTCTGAGACAAAATTGTTTAAGGGTGTTAGGTGTGATTTTATTTTATTTATTCTAATTTCTTCTTGTATGTGATGTTGTGGATATATCATCTGCGAAACCCTTACGAGACCTTAATCGTTCTTTAAGGGTGACCTAGGGGTTTAAAGAATTTGTTGTACATACTAAGTGCACTCGTGAGACTTACGAAAGTGGATAGTTAGTTTATTTTTATTCGGTTTGAGTCATAACTTGCTTGAGAGCAAGTAAGAAGCTAAGTGTAGGGGTATTGATGAATTCATATTTTAACATATTTTATACCACTTTAATCTTAGTTTTTGGTATTTTATTTGAGTAATATATATAAATAGTTATAATTTTATGCTTAAATGATAATAATTGTATAAATTTTATTATTTGAAGTAAAATGACATAAATTAAATAAATTTAAATTATAAGATTATTTATTAATTTATTTATTTTATTTTATAAATAAAATTTATAATAATAATAATAATAGAGTGGCCTTTGGACCAACAGCCCAAGGACCGAAAGCCCAAAGGCCTGGAAAAAAAAAGGGGCACGAATAGAGAGCAGCCAGCAGGAGAAACGAGGAAGAGTCTGCCGCGCCCGTACGGGCGTACCTCAGTGGTCGAGGTTCAGGTAGTTGGTTCCGAGTGATCCGGGTTTGATACTCGTGGCAGCCGCAGCGTGGGAGTTTCAACCCTCCAATGTGGGGGTGGCTCCTTGTGGGCACCTGTTTCCTGACCGCTGAATACCGTAATTTATCTCCCTCAATCAAGCTGTCGGACAGGCAGGTTGAGAGCCCTGGGGGCGAGAGATTTCGCTTTTTGGTTCCGAGGAAAGTCTGCCGCACGAAAATAAAAGGCAACGGATAGATCAGTAAAAAAAAAAATTTAATGCAGCATAACGAGAAGGAGTCAGCCAAGGAGTACAGTGCAGAAAATGAAGCTGCGTAGAAGCATAGAGGAGACAAAAGTGAGAGAAAAGCACAAGAAACAAAAAGCAAAAAAGAGCACGAGCCGTCAAGGGAAAATTTAGAGACGCAAGAGAGAAAAGGAGCAGCATAAAAGTCAAGAATCGTGGCACGAGCCAGCAGGCGACAAGCCGCAAAGAAACAAAGAAAAAATGAAAAAGGAGAGCCAGCGAATTAGAGGCCAGAGGGCAGAAGAAAGGAAACCAGAGAAAAAGAAGATGCAAGAAGTAACAATAGGTCTAGCGGCGCGGCAGAGGAGAGAGAGAGAGAGAGAGAAAGATGACGCGCAGGGGGGAAAAAAAAAGAGAGAAAGAGTTAACGCCTAACTGCATGGAAAGCCAAATTACTGTAGCAGGAAGAGACAGGCACAGAAATTCAGGCCATCCGGGAGAAAGAAGGAAAGAGGAAAAAAAAAAGATTGGAAATTTTACATCATATAAAACTTAGTAAATTTTTATTTGAAATAATTGTTAAAATTTTATCCATAATTAATTTTAATTATTTCTTTCTTTATTTATGATATATATGTTTAATACATATTTACGTGTAATTAATTTGATTATTATGACTGATTAATTATTTATTGATGAAGAATAAACTAAAATATTATTTATGGTTTGAGATATGATATTATTTTTCTTTTTTTATAATATTATCCCTTGATTCTATTTTAATTACTATCGTTTATATATATATTTCTATCAAGTATAATTTATATGATGCATGTCTTGTTCTGGTTTATTAATAATGACAGTATATAAAATTATTTACCTACTAGGTGGCATTATAAATATGCTAGAATTTATATGTATAAATTACAACTAGTTTAGATAATAATTCATCTAATAGTTTTATGATTCTAATCAAAGTAGTGAAACGTTTTGATAATTGTGGGTCAAGGAAGAGAAATACAACTAGACATGCTTATTGTACTAGTCTGAGTACTTGATTGGCATCCTTCCAAGTGTACTTAATACATTAAATCTAGTTAAATATAGAAGCCGCTTGTTGTTAATAAACCGTTAGTATTTAATAGGATTAATATTGATACTTTGTCGTATTAATTAATTTAAGGAAGTAATATAAGGTGTATAGACATGCTTTTGGTTTACAACCTCATCAATTTCTTTCTCATGATTAAATATTAACTTAGAAATTATTATTATATTTTGACTTAATCTAGTAGTGGATTTTAATTTTCCTAACATATTTATCATATTTGCAGTAATCCATTATTTTTATTATTTTCTATTTTTAAAACCCCCATTAGTGTTTTTCTTGTTTATTTATTTTGTGTGATTTATTATTTTTATTATTATTATTTTTTAGCTAATTAAATAGAGGTGAACCTTCTCATTCTTTGGTATAGAATGATATCCTTATTTACTAGTACTATAATTGTCAAAAAGATGATTTAAATTGCGTGTCAACTACGACCACAATTTAAATATCTTTAATATACCAAAAAACTTCATGCTAGATTCAACTCATGGGAAGGGAAGGTTAATTGGGGAGCAAATGGATTGTGTATCACTAATATTTTGTTTAGCCTCACCATCTCTTGTGATGACATGGATGTGTTTAGGTATAGGTATGTATGCAACATATTAGATTGATTGCCCTTGACATGGTATCGGTCATGTGATGCATTTTATTAAGTATATTATAGTTTTCAATGCATAAAAAAATGTTTGTTTTTAAAATTAAAACCTGTTTTTATCTCTTTGTATAAGATGTGTTGTTGTTGTTATTGTTATTATTATTATTATTATTATTATTATTATTATTATAAGATGTGCATTTATTGATATGAGATGTGTATTTACCACTAAAAAATGTGCATTTAAAACTATAAGACGTGTATTTGTCAATATAAGATATGTATTTGCCATTATAAAATATTCATTTAAAATTATATAATTTGCATTTGTACCTATACGATGTGAGTTCACCACTATAATATGTGTATTTTATCTATGTGAGATGTGTATTTATTAATATAATATGTACATTTACAACTATAAAATATGTATCCTAAATAGGTGTATTTTTTTCCAATAAGATGTATATTCTTTTTAATAAGAAGTGTATTTATAACACATTTGTGCGTCAATTATTTTATAAATAAATGATGTGTATTTATATTCAAAAGATACGTGTTTTGTTATGTGAAATGAATATTCTTATTAAGAAATGTGTATTTTGTTTTGATAAGATGTATATTGTCTTAAAATAAAGTTCAATATATTTATAAAAATGTTGATGTGTCCACTATATTTTTAGGGGAGATGTGTATGTTAGCATAAAAGTGGTGTATATATAGGTGAAAGATGTATATTTATGTATGAAATATGCATATATTTTTTTACCTCTTTTCCATACTATATTTAATACAAGCTTAAAATTACTGATAAAATTATCACCGCCCAAAATATCATGCTTCCTACTAGTTCTAGTATGATGCAAATTGTGCATAGGGGTCAAATTAAAGGTAATAAATATGAAATTTTTATTTTTTCATTTTGTATAGTAGTTAGCAATAATCAATGGTTAATACAAATTCAAGGATAAAATATGTAAAGATGAAAATTTTTTAATAAATTATTGACCTTAACCTGTATTAACCACCAAAGTGGTAGTTGACCATTGTATACTAAACCTATGTTAAACATTATGGTCCATTTGGATTGGGGTGAATCAAGATGAGGATAAACATTAAAAATTAACCTAGGTGAAGGGAATAGAGGTGAATCAGAGTGAATGTTTTAAAATACTATTTAGATGATATTAACCTAACCTAAGTGAATCGGGATAAATGTTTTAAAAATTCCGTTTAAATTGAGGTGAATGAAGATTAAAAAAATAAAATAAATGACATTTATACCCTTGTATCAAATAGACAAGTCCTATTGAGGGGTATTTTGGTACTATTAAGTTAAAATTTTACTTATTCTTTCACCTTCACCTTGGTTACCCCCAAAATTAGAGGTTAATAAAAACGAGGTTAATGGAGGTGAAACATTAACCTCGATTCACCCAGGTAAAATTATTAACCTGGTACCCAAACGAGGTGAATCAATTGACTCACCTCTGTTAACCTCCTTTCACCCCAATCCAAACGCAGGGTTAGGTTAATATTTAACTAGTTCTTCATAAATCAAATATGATGTTGGTCTACCCTAGTAAGTTCTTCTTTCCACTGCCATAGATAGATGGTTCAATTTAATGTTGTTGGTCACGAATCAAATCGTATTGGAAATTATTAAACATTTAAACTTATAGATCAACCTTTCAATTCCAGACTATGATTAGAGTATTATTGTATTGATAATAGTTCACTTTTTTAAAATATTTTTTGATCAACCAAAAAGAAAAATGCTTCAAATAGAAGGATGTTTGGGTTGAAAAGCTCTTAGAATTATTTGACACAAGCGTTTTTCAAGCTTTCAAACCAATTTTTGGAAAACTTGTTAAAGTGTAGAAGTATATTAACAGATAACTTTTCACTTGTTGTATTTTGAACATCTTTTTAGCTAATTGAGCCTACATTACCCATGCATCTTATCATCAATCTTTTAATTGTACAACTTTTAGTGTGACATGATTAACTACATGGTATAAACATTTTTCTAAAATGTTATCTATTAGAGAAAAATTATAGTATACAAGTACTAATAACTCCCTCTCCCTCTACTTTACAGCAATTTAAGTTGTATAAACAATAGTGTCGTACCCATCATATAACATTCTCATGTCATGATGATATCATCATTTTTTTAATTGAAATATCTTATAATGATATTATTAGAGAGAAAAAATGTTATAGTATGTTTGAAAAAATTCTACAATTTGAGACATTTATTAATATACTTTTGGTATAAAAAAATTATAGTAAAATATAATCACACCAATAAAATTAGCAAAGGTAAAATATGAATGTAATGATGAAATACAATAAGTTAGTGTTCTCAAAAATATTAAAACTAAGATAGGTGAAATATAATAGTGAATATAGTGAAACATGAAGACAACCATAATAAAATATAAAGGTAATAATGGTGAGACAAAAATATAGTAATGATAAAATATAAGATAGTAGTGATGAAATATAAAGATAATTATGGTGAAATATAACATATTTATTTTTACAAGAAAATCACAATTAACATCGATGTAATATAACAATTATGGTAATATATAGAAGCATCTATAGTGAAGTATAAAGTCAATAATAATTAAGCATAAGCATAACAGTAGTAAAATATAAGTATAATAATGACAAAATTAATTTTATCATAAAGCATTACGATAATTGTTAAATATAACAATAATTATGGTGAAATATATAATTATATTTTATATAATAATTTCTTCTAGTCAAAAGTATAACAATATTCGTATCTAATTCTAGAGAAAGTTTTCAAAAATTTAAACATATAATTTTTCAATAGTTCTAATTAAAAATAAATTTAGTTAAAAAAAGTAAATAGAAAAAAATTATCTGACAACCAATTACATGGTGTGCGCCATGAAACCAATTATCCAGTACACTAATTGTATTATATTACTTCTTATAAATATTTGAAACTTCACCCTTATGACTATTTAATACAATATAGTTTAATATATTAAAGATTAGTAAATTACATGCTGAAATACCATTATAAATCATTTCATTTTATCTTCATTTTACCAAACAAAGCTCCTAAATATGAAATTTGCTAACATGACACTTGAGAACTAAATATATGCTACACCAAATTTCTTTGGAGCCTCTTTAGAAGGAACCCCATTAAAAAAAGGGAGGGGGAATGAAAATCAATTTCTAGTCCTAAAATATTAGAATTATAACTCTATTATTTGGTACTCCATAAGAACCAAAAAGAAAAAAAAAAGATGGTTTTGTAAGAGATTTGTATATTTCAATTTTTTTTATAGACATAGCTATATTTCTTATTTATTTTAATATACCAAATAAGAGAATTATGGGGTGGGGGGAATAGAAATACATTTTTACAATTTGTAGGGTATTCCAAACAAGTGGCCACGGAATATTAGATAAGATCCAATTCCCATTTATTTCTTGATGATGGATAAGATTTAATCCTTTGGGGGGGGATGACAAGAACTAATCCTTTTATATGTATTTATTTTGGTAAGAACTAATCCTATGTCTTGCATCCGAATAGAAGGCTTGACATTTGATTTGTCAAACGCTTGGCCGTCCACCTTCGACCACCGTTGTTGGATTACCTCTTGGGGCTGTACGGCTGGGCTCGTACCTAAAGGGAGGAAGAAAGGATGAAGCTTGGGAGATGAATATGACTCACAAGCTATGTAAGTAGGGGGGAAAAATGGCCATCCATCCTAGCAAATACAGTGAATCACGTGTAATTGCCTGGGCCTAATGATAATTGGATAGTTTCTCAAGCCTGAGTCAAGGTGTGATGAGAACCGAAAAGATGAGAACAAAGGATGAAGATCTGCTTTATTTCAAAACCGATCAGAAGAAAATGAATATCAAATGATCACCCCAGAATTCCCCCTATTTTTAAGTCAATAAAATAAGAGTAGTTTTGATATACAAACCGCTGTAGCACCTGGACCAGCCCCATCCACATCCAGAAGCTCATTATCATCCAGAAAAGAGCCGAACTCTATCTAAAAATTAGTTTGCGTGAGATGAATTCAAAATAAATTATTCAGATACCTTCTCAAGAATCGATGGACGACAGCATCAAGTTTACTCATAGCGACTCCAAATAAAAAGAAATAAAATTGCTTGAATCACTAACATCCGAACTTCACAATCTGAAAGGAATTTAACAAATAATTTGTGCGAAATATTCTTCCGCTTGTGAGGGAGAGGGCAAAAATGGCTTTCAGAACGAGATTTTGATGAACACTACAATGTGCAGAAGCAAAATGTAAATTACAAAAGATGCCCTGAGGACTTTAAGCCTCTGCAGATTTTCAAATCTCCCACCCATGTGATATGGGAGCTTGTCATCGAAAGAACTATCTAAAGATGCAGATCCACTGCCTGAGGTGCTTCTTGCAAACCGATTCCTGGTGGCGTTTACATCAGTGTTGGTACTATCAAGTCTTCTCCACAACCCATTTAATCTCTCAAGTTCCATTTCTTTCATGTGGATCTCACTTGCAAGACCTTCGGCTTGTGCCTTCAAGTAATGGCAAAGTCGTGTCAGTAATCACTCCAAATCTTTATTCAAACACAATTTTAGAAATATCATAGTGAAACTATGAAGTTTTATTTCACAGATAACGACAATAATATTTCATCATTGGGGCTTCAAGAAAATTGGATATAATACTTTCTGGATAGAATATCTGACCTGTTTTCCGGCAAGTTGGTCAATTAGGCTATGAAGTTGTTTATCCAAGGCCTTCTCCCTCTGAGCTGGAAAAAGCAAAGTATTCCAGAGTCACAATTAGATTGATAACCGAACAAGGTCCCATTTTTATGACAATAAAGTTTACTGCAGAAGCGTCACAGGGATCAAATCACTACAACCGGGAATATGAACAGTGGAAGATATAACACACATATCGATAGTTTCAATGATGATTAGGCAACAAGCTTGGGTAAAGAAGGTAGATAGAAAGTAACCATTGGAAGAAGCACTGCACACTATGAACAACTTAAAGCTTCATGTGCGATCAAAGATACCTGGGGTTGGAAGCTTCATTGCTTTATCCTGAACCTCTGCCCATCTCTTCTCTAGATTTTGAACAGTCTCTTCAAGTAAACGCTAGATAAAGAAAACATATCCAATAAATTAAGAATCATGGGGTAAAAATCATTGCATTTACTGAACAAGAAATGAAATTGAAGCGATGAAAACATGAATCAATTATGCCACCTTCATCTCCACGTGAATAGTAGTAGTGGACAAAAAAACAAAACACAAAAACCCTTCAGGCTTGAAGCCTGAAGAGTATATGGCTAAATTTCACTGATATTTTAATTGTCCAACCTCCACATTGTTCTCTTTTATATATCTAGTCCTCTTATCATACATTCTGATGTGAATAACAAAGGAAAAGGAAGAAAGGGATTTCCAAAGTGATAGAAGATCAACGCACAACCCTAAACTGAATCTTGCAGGAACCATGGGTTCGCTCTCCACATAAAATTCCTCTTCATGTGTTCCTGACTTCCTGTTTCTGCAGCATTTCTCAAGAGCACTGCCTTCCCTCTATAGTCTTTACCAGACTTCCATTCTCACCATCCCCTTTGGCTACTAAAACAAACTACAAATGAACAAGACAGAGCTCACAGAGAAGGTACTAAGAAACTGACCAGTTCTTGCTTCTTGCATTCTAATTTCTCCAATGCAGCTGATTTTGAATCTTCTTCATCTGCTTGAGCCCTGTCAATTTTACCATGTTCAATAGAAGCTTCAGCAGGCTGGCTGATGCTAGCCGCTTCTAGGGCATTTTCTAGCTCAACTCTCAAGTGTGCCTCACTTATGTCCAGAGTCTGTTGAAATAATGGAAAGAAAGGGATGCATAAAGGAAATAATTGGGTAATCAAAAATTAGGAATAACAACAATCTGCACAATCGTTCAAACTTCAAAGAAAGTTCCAAAATAAATAAATAAAAGATATTGACCACATACAAAAATGTCATATAAGATAATATTAACAAAGATAGAAAAGGAAAACAAGTCAATCAGCCAACATAACATGGAGACATTTATCATCAAGCATACAAAACAAATGCTGCATTATGTTAAAATTTCTAAGCATAGGCTAATGACATGAGGACATCCAGAAAGCTTATGATGACTATCCTCCCTGAGAGAAACATAATTTAAGATAATTAAAATTAAAAGGCTCAGTAAATAACAATAAAAATTTGTGCTACATAAAAAACATAATTGACTCGAGTCATTACAGAATCCAAGCGGTGATCTTAACTTACATAAACAGAAAAATAAAATACTTCTCAATTTAAATGAGGGTGCTGCACTTGCTATGCACTTGGAACGGTTGGGTTGTAAAAAAAATACTACTTAATTTGAGTGAGGGTGTTGCATTGCTATGTAATTGGAACTCTTCGGTTGAAAAAGTCCGGTTATTGATAGCAAATGCAGAATTTATATATATACATATATAAAACAGTTGTGATCACAACTTGGATGCTGCAATTGACCCTTTTCCGTTTTAGGAATCAATTGAGCGCAGAAATCATGAATAAAAGGCATACGACACATCTTTGCCTGATATAATGTCCAATCATTAACTAAGCGCATATTAATATGCAGGTGAAGAGAGGAAAAAGATCAACAAATGGCAATGTAGTTGACAACAATTGAATGGAACAGAAAATATAAAAATACGACAGCCAAGTTCAGAATGACGAAAAGAGTAGCAAGCAGTGTATATATCTGCTTTAAAAATCAGACCCTTAAGTCCCTAACCTCCAATCTCTTCCGTAACAGTTCCACTTCCTGCAACTTCTCATGTATCTTTGTCTGGCAATTAGATATAGCCTTTTCGTAAGCAGCATTTTCTTCTTGCAGCTGAATCTCTCTTTCATGAGCCTGACCATCAAAGTAAATAGTGAAAAAAGATATGTGCAGCATCCGAGGTTCCATTTCTACAGAAACCCTTTTCAGAATCCTTGCTATAGACATGGCTATGACAATTGAAGAATCGAACTTTTAAATTGATGTCATCAAACTCTAAAACAGCGCAGTATAAAAATTACAGCACGCAACTCAACAAAATCTACTGCCAAAGTCAACCTAAAAACTAGAAAAAAGCCCAATTCGATTCCACCCAACAACCCGAACTATTGCCCCACAAATAACTGCATCCGACATAAACAACAATTGGAACAATCAAGTCATTAACCACTCATTTGGAACGGCTGTAGAAATGGAATTCCATTTGTATCTTTTTTGGAAATCGGGCTAACAAGAAATAAAACTCGACCTTAGAAATTTTTAGAAGATATAAATCTTATGCAACTGCAAATACATTTTCATTTCAATTTCTATTCCCAATGAAACTCACACCAAATAAGCTCAAAAAGCTCAAACCTGCATATAAGAATTCCGATCCCCCTCCCGATATATCAAAATATGAAAGAAGGGACCAGTTTGAGGGTACCTGCTCGCGGGTAGAGGAATGAGCATTCAATTGGAGGGCGAGAGCAGCATTAGAGGCGAGAGAGTGAGCGTGAAGATGAGGTAAACGTTCGGAGATATCGGGGGGAGGGATTCGAAGTCGTAGATCCTGGATCGAACGACTAAGAGAATCTGCTTTCTGATCTAACTCTCTGACGTACTGCTCTTGCTCGTGAGTGAAGATTAGAGGGATTTTTGAATATGTGTTATCGGAATTATCGTCGTCACTTTGTCCTCCTCCTCTTCCGACAACGTCCGCGGCCCATGCTAAAAGCCCCGCCATTCTTTGCTTTATTTCCCCACTCTTTACTACTCTGGATGTGCGTCCAAGCGAGTGTGCAAGTCGCTGCTGAATAACGATGAAATTATCACGGTAGGACAATCAGAAAATAAACAAGGAGGAGCATAAAAGCATTGCTTCGTTCCTTCTACCATTTGTAGAAGAGAAATAATTCCTCACCCTATAATATATTTATCAATTTCAATAAAAAATAATACTATTTCATTTTGACCTTTTTTTATAAGAGAAATATAGCTCTCATTAAAGATTGAAATAGATCATTTACCACATAACATAAGACCAATACCATTTAAAAAATAACTCATAATGTATATGTTTTTTTATAAGATTACGCCATTGCATTTTACATTAGTAAACACATATATCTATTATAATCAATACATATTGACTATAATTTTTTTTATCATATGTTTAATTAAATGTAGGTCAAACTATTGTTGATGTTATTATAGTTTATAAGGTTGCACCATAGTTAATATGGGGTGACCTTAATGATTTTAAAGATCCAACAAAAAAGAAAGATGGTAATTATAATGTGGGTAATAGGTGTTCTATTTGTAATGAGCAAGTACGACTATGTGGCCCAATTGATATAGGTTTTTCTAGTTCAAGATTTATGGGATGGTCGAAGGGCATAGAATTAACTCCTTCATTGATAGAGATGAATGAAAATTTTCCTTCCCTAAAGCCACGGTTACCCACCTCATTAGAACACACTAAGAACATCATCCTGGGCTTTTAAATTTTACTAGTTTTGCGGTCTTGAGATGCACGAGAGGTGTTTGATGCATGAATTTTGATTTTTGTAAACTATGAGTAAAATACTTAGAATATGATAAATTAATATATTATTTAATAAAATCATGATTCACACATGGATTAAACTACTAATGTAGGTGATAATACAGACATACACATATATTATTTAATAGAATGTAAAAATAAAATAAAATATTATTAGTTGATTATGAATTTTGGAATATTTTCTTCCATACATATAATGTTAATTGCTTAAAAAACTTTGGTCACCAATGTTATCATATATTAAAATTTACGAATTGTACCTCTTGAAGCAACAATAAATATTTGGCCATAAATGGATACAGATTTCACAAAAATACATTATTGAATATGGAATATAATTATATATAATTGAACAATCTAACAATAGTAAATAACTTTTATAGTAAGTCCAACACATACTAATATGTTAAAATAAAAAACAAAAATAAAAAACTTAAAGCTATTATGACTTATGAGCACACATTATTCTTCTAAATCGTGGGATAGCCAATAGTTTTTAAGGTAAGATCGTCGTCAAGATAACGATGAAACAGTGACAGATGACAATATTTGAGATATGTAAGTCCTATATTATGTATATAAATATTCTCACTCATTGGAGTGTTCTGATGACCAAATAAAATAATCACTGAGGGAGGGTTCTAACATTTGAATCTACGGGCATGTTTATGCCATATGATGTTGTTTTTTATCTAATCAAATATTATTTGTAAAAGTTTAATAATAATAATGTTATTATTTTACAACTATTATTCTCTTAATTTTTATTATTTTTGTTAATATTATTATCATGGTTATCATCATTACTATTATTATTATTGTTATTATCGTCATTAATTATATATTATTATTATTATTATTGTTGTTGTTGTTGTTGTTGTTGTTGTTGTTGTTGTTGTTATTGTTTTTGTTGTTGTAGTTGTTGTTGTTGTTATTAAAGTTCTATAGATCTAATATAATATGAAAATAAGGTGAGGAAAACATAACTAAAGTTTTTTATATCCACAAAACACCAAGAGCTAACTTTTATAAGAAGACATCATTAATGGAAATAATATACTATAACAATCTCAATTTACTACTAAAAAATTTTATTTTATGGAAGTATTAATTATAAAATTATGGGTATAAGTTTGGTTACTCACTTTTCTTATACCAAGTGAAAAGGCTCAAAATAAGCCATACTCAAAATAAAGCAACAAAAATAAGAGATAATAACATGGATAACCGTTACGAATAAATAGTATGCGTACAATCACGAGAATCAAAATACAACAAGTGACATAAGAGTTTAAAAGAAAACCGATTATAATAAAAACCATCACCTGAAGATACAACACCAGTTTGCCCTAACTTTTGGACCCATAAGTCCATTATGAGAACAGAACATCCTCCCAAGGACTCAATTTATCCTTTCTGCTCTTATACAATTCATGTCACTCCATAGCTATCACATAGTCATCTACAAATGTAGTGTCAATACGACTTTCTTGTATTAAGTAAATCACAATACCTTGTAAGAGATAGCATGCTTACATTATATATAATCAAACACCGATCTGAAAGCATGTTCAAAGCATAAAGCACATGCCATAATAATATACAATAACCATGGGATTATATATTTACAACATCGAAGTCGCATGCTTAGCAGCCAATCATACTTAACCAATTCACATCATCTTAAGTATATGATAGCCATATCAAAATCCATGACCAAAATCGACTAATCAATTCAATTTCAAATACCAAGGTAGGGAACTAAGATGATTACTAAACCATTCCATCAAGCCAAGTAGCACACAGAGGTAACTACGAAACCACAACCACAACAATCCTTTTTATATTATAATACAACTGTTACTTTCATTTTAAATTACTTGAGGGGGATGCAATCAACCCAGGTATACTAAAATACACCTAATTATATTGGTGCACATAAGCAACACAATACCCTTATTCTAGAAACTAAGGACACTAAGATACACTCTGCCATATTGGTGTGTGAAGGTAACACAAATACCTTTACTCTAGAACCCAAGGATACTACGGTACGGTTGGTCATACTAGCGCACACATGAAACACAATATCCTCCAACCTCAATCACCCAATCTTTAAGCATCGATACCCCCTATAGAGGTCGTAAGTTACCTATAGAGTATATTAGGACCTTACTGGGGCATAGCAGCACACCATAGAACCAAACTCAAACAAGGGCTACACCTCGTCCTTAGGGTAGTTAATCCTAGAGAGCAATCGTCCCCAAACTTGAGGTCTTCCACTTTAAGTACTAATGATTTATGACATGATCACAAATATCACACATTACATAACAATTTGCATTCCCATACTTAACCATTTTTCTTTTATTTTGAATTATTAGAGTAAACCCTAAGGTCATTTGTCTATGTCAAAGGTAAAGTCAACACTAAGGTCAACCTATTGCAAGGCTAAGGCCATCCTATGTCCACTTATTCACATTATGTGCACTAGGTCGAAATTTTTTAAATTGCCATCAAAACCATAATTTCACCATTATCATCTAATTTTATACCAAACATTATTACTATAAGAATTTGTCATGAAAAGGCTAAAAGTTAATGATTTTATTTTATTAAATAGGTAATTTTTAAGATTTAGTGATTGATTACATTTTCTCCTTAGCATGCAATAAGCCACATAAGTATACAAACCCTAATCATATGTCTCTAATTTGTCATATATTCTATGTAACATATACATACATAGTTTAGCATGCCATTTAAAATGACAATTATCATCATAGTGCATGTAAGGAAGAGTTTCTACCCTAAAACATGCAAATACTAATTATCATATTTTAACCCCAATCATGCACATATAATTTTATGTTATTTATATCAACTATAGATAAACATGTAATGATAACCATGGAATGCTTAACTTTATAATAACATAATATCTTCGCAAGATAAAAACCATGGACATTCATACATTAACCTTTTAACAAATTATGCATGCATATTGCTCATAATTAATAGTAAGTCAAACATATTTACTAACTATTTAAGAGATGATTATCATCTTATCATGCATTTTATAGCACTTGTATAATATAAAACCATAACATGATTCTAGATATAAACAACCAATCATTTTTACACATAAATTCTACCATCTCACCAGTGATTAGATTTACCTAAATCTAAACTACACAAAAGCTCAAAAGATAATCTTATATTATTAACTAGCTCTAATATATTAACATATAATATAACATAACAATAACCAAAATTAACTAAAACTAACTTAGAAAAAGGGTTATAAATTAATTGGCTAAAGGAAGAAATGGCTCAAAGTCATGCAGTTAGGGGGTGGGTGAAGAGTCGACACGGGCTGAGCACAGTCATGCGAGGATGGAGCATGGTTTGGCATGCAACGCATGCACGAGTCAAGAGGAAAGGAAACGCACGTGATAAAAAGACATCGTGAAACATTCCTAAATTTTTTAAGGTGTTTAATGGATTGTGAGGGATAGGTCTTCAATGTGTTTCTATACAAATATTGTAATACGCCAAAATTTTAAAAACTGATAATTTAATAAATAGCTTTTATTTAGGATAAATTAGTTTTTAAATTTATTTAATTAATCATTTCATAGATTTTTAAGTATATAAATTGGATATGAATATTTAATAAATTAAAATAAATATTTTGTTATTTTATCATACTCATTTTATTTAAATAATTTTTCAAACCAATATTTTACTAAAATTATCTTTTTTTTAAACCAATATATTAAATTATAATAAATTAATTTATCTATCAAAAATATTAAATTATATTATTCCATAAATTATTTTATCTTTTTTCTCCCCATTTTTCCTCTTTCCTTTTTCCTTTTTCTTTCTCTGTTTTCTTCTTTTTCTTCCTTTTCTTTTCTTTTTCCTTTTATTCTTTCTCCTTCTGGCCGCCAAGCATGTGGACTCTTCCTGCGCTATGGGTCGCCAACCCACTCCTTCCCTCCCTTCTCCTTCTCCCGTGTGTCCGCCCAAGCCCACTTCCCTCTCCTTCCTTTCTTTTTCTTCCTCCCCCCGACTGGATCAGCCCAGCTCCCTTCTTTTTTCTCCCCTCTTCCTCACGCACAAGTCGACCCTTTCTCTTTTTTCTCCCCGCCCGATCGGCTTCCTTCTTTTCTTCTTTCTTTCTTCTTCTTCCTACTTCCTTGACCATCGAGCACGCCATGCCTACCACCCTGCAGATCTTCCCTGCCACCACCTGCCTTCTTATAACTCTACCCTCTCTCCCCCATCTTTTCTTCCTATTTTCAAACCAACCCAACCCCTGCAAATCCTCCTCGCATGCCTATTTTTTATCTTCTTTCCCTTCCCTCTCCTTGCAACCCCGACACCCCTACCACCTACAACCTGCCCCGACCGGCCACATACCCCCTCTCTTCTCCCTCTTCTTTTTCTTCTTCCCCTCATACTTCATCCTGCCCCATTCGAGCCCTTCCTTCCCTCTCCCAACCCCTTCTTCTCCCTTCCTTCTCCTTTCATTTCCCTTACCTTATTTTGCTCCTCCACCTTGTTCCGCCGCTACCACCGCCCTACCAACCCCCTACATCACCTCCTACCACCTCCTACTACCACCTTGCACCACCAAGCCACCCCTCGAGCCCCTGTAGCCCCCTCTTCCTCTTCTCTTCTTTTTCTCTCTTCTCGGCTTCCACCCTATTCCTCTTCCATCCGCCATCGCTTCCGTCGCCTCCCAAGCCACCAACCCACTCCCTACAACCTCCCCTACTACCCCTTGCCTCCTTTGGCCAAAACCCACCCCTACAACCTCTCCTTTTCCTCCTCCCTTTTCCTTCCTTCTTCTCCTCCTCCATTGTTGCAGTCCACTTCGCAGCCTTGCAACCGCTGCCTTGGCCACCCTTGGCCGCCGATCACCCATCCCCGACAACCACCTACACCCCCACTCCACCCCTACACCTATCTCTTGCCCTAACTCCCCTCCACCTTCCCTCCTCTTAGCCCCCAAGACCCTAACCAAACCAACCCCCTATTTTCTCTCCACCTCCCTTCCTTCGACCCTTTCCCCCTTCTAATCTTCATGTGGCTCATGTTTCTCATGCAGCGTGAGTTCCACATTAGTTTGGAACTTATTTGAGTTAATTTTTGAGTTATATTAATAGTTAAGTAAAGTTTGTTATTAATTAAGTTTTCATAAGTTTTATCCTTTTTGGTTTTTCCTACTTCTAATATGATAATTATGGGCATTATTTTTAGGTATTGATTTTTCTAATCAAAGCTTGAATCTTTAATTGGGATACCGATAAGGTTTGATTTTTTTGGAAAATAAGGTAACTGTTAAACCTTACTTAAACGTATGGATATATGTATACTAGTACATTAGGGTTTTTAATGTGTTTATATGCATGATATATGTTGTTAAGTATAATGTATTTAGTTGCTTGTATTGATTAATAAAAAGGAAAGCATGCTAATTTATGTGTCATGTGTAGAAATAATGCTTAAGGAAGGAGCTTTGTTGTTAAAAAAAATTTTAAGTACTTATCTATGATATATAATGTTAATGTGGCCATTGATGTATAAATATTATTATTATGAGCCTTAGGGGCATTTTAGTAACATTGCTTATGTAAGAATGTTGCCTAAATAAGTGTGGGTGCTAATGAGTATTATGATAAATAATAATAATTGGTGGAGTTGGATGATGAGTATGGAGCATTAATATTAATATTTTATGTAGTGAGGGTATTTTTGTAAAAGTGGTGTAATAAAGGTAAAATAGTAAATTTGGGAGTAAAGGGGGAAAATGATAAGTTAATAAAGTAGAAGGAAAAAATGGTAATTTGGTGTAAAGGAAAGGGCAAAACGGTAATTTTAGAAGTAACGGGGTAAAATGGTAATATTGGGAGTAAAAGGGAAAAATGGTAATTTAATAAAATAGAAGGGCAAAATAGTAATTTGGTATAAAGGAAGGGTAAAATGGTAATTTAATAAAGTAAAAGGGTTAAATGGTAATTTGGTATAAAGGAAGGGTGAAATGGTAATTTAATAAAGTAGAAGGGCAAAATGGTAATTTGGTGTAAAGGAAGGGCATTTTGGTAGTTTAATAATGAAGAAGGGCAATTTGGTAATTTAACCAACTAAAGGGGTAATGTGGTAATTAGGATAATGAACAGAGGTAATCTGGTAATTTGATCAACTAGAGGGCAACATGTTAATTATAATAAAGGAAATGGGAAAATTGGTAATCTAATCAACCAAATGGGAAATATATTAAGTGTAACGATTACGAATGGTGATTAATGGCCTAACAAGTGTGGGAAATAGCTCGGTAACCTAAACCGAGTAAGGGTGTAGCTAAGGCCGAATGTGTGTTATGTGTCCTACATGCCTTAGATGTCCTATATAGTTATATGTCTTGTTTTATATGCTATTATCTTAACAGTTTCATGTGTGGCGTGGCTTGGAACTGAGATGTGTTCATGTGTCCTCTTTTGGTATGTGATAATACGGATATGCTGTAAGTTATGATGTGATGTGATGTGGCCCTTTAGGACATGCATGCTAGGATAATTGACGAGGTGATGTGGGATGGAGGCATGAAAAAGAAAAATGGGAAAATAGGATAACCAAGGGGAAGTAAGTTGGCTGATGAAGGAGTGGGAGAATCGAGGGTTTGCATGGGATGGTTAGAGTCCGCATGGGGGCAAAATTTACGTATGAAAAGTTGCATCGGGATGTGAGGAAGGTAAAAAAGTGTCGTTTGGGTATCTGGGGGCTTCGAGCAAAAAATAGTACATGGGATGGTATAAGGGTGCGTAGGAGACTAATCTAGGGTTGGGAGGAAACCCTAATGTGAGAAGGTGGAAAAGAAAAAGAAAAAGAAAATAATAAAAATAAACGAGAATGAGTGGGGCAGAAAGTAAGGGTTGGATCTAAGGGTCGTGACGTGTAGGGTGTTGAAATAGTTGGGATGTGTAAGGCAAAGAAGGATGGGCCACATAGGCCTAGATTAAGGTTTTTGGAGAAAACCCTAGGGTAAGGCGGTGAGTGGGCTTGACCCATACACTTAGGAGTCAAACTCCTGGTGTGAGAAAGTGGACTAAGGAAAGGATGTCGGGGTGAGTTAGGAGGTGCAAAAGTCTTAAAATATAGGACGGACCCTCTTGGGAGGATAAGTGTGGATATAGTTAGCCATGCATGTCAAGGGTGAAATACTTTTGAATAAGATACGTTTAAGACACTAATCACTTAAAAAGGAAGATGTTGAGCCAAACTCAGACCAGTACACCGGTGAATAATAGTGGCTAGGGCCGGGGTGCCTTACATGACCGGTCCACCGGCGAATAATAATGGCCAAGAGCATTTTACCCTGCATGAACGTTCTACTGGCTATAATAGTGGGAGATTCTGTGCTTCACAAACCAAATGTAAAAACGATAAGGCACAGGGAAGATACTAATTACTTATAGTGAAACACCTTGTGAGTCGGGACTAGACCGGTCCACCAGCGAATAATAGTGGCCAAGAGCATTTTGCCTTGCATGACGGGTCCACCGTCGAATAATAGTGGCCGGGAGCATTTTACCCTGTATGACCATTCCACCGGCTATAATAGTGGGGTTCCCGCACTCACACGAACATTTATAATCCGAGATGATTGATTAATGATGGTCTAATGGCCTTAAGGCCCTAAAAGTATCGATTATTCATTATGGCCTATTAACATTTGGTTGACTTGTTAAGTATGCGAATGGAAAAAAGGGAATGTTACGTATACACCGTTAATATCTTATTGACTCGTTGAATATGCGAATGTATCTGAACGTTATGTTTATACCTGTCGTGATGTATGAATATAGTAGTGTATCATGTGTTACATTGCGGACCTGTTTTTAAGTGTGTTTTTAAAGAGTTACTCAGTACCATAGTACTGAAGGGTTCCATTCGTGGGGCCCCTGCCTATTAAATGGGCAGTACCCCTTGCAAGTCATTTTCGGTGTTACTCAGGTGGGCCATCGAGAAAGAGCGTAAGGAACTATCTGAAATTGTTAGGGTTTTACTCCATCTCCTTTAAATTCACAATTTCTATGTATTTGTTGTCTTGAACCACCATTGGTGGATTATATTCTTATACAATGTTTACTTGCGCTACTCTGATTTAAATATATTTGAATTTCTCATAAATTATGTTTTACTCTTTTAGCCTTAGTACTTGGTACTAGAACAGTAGGAGTGAACCGGTCTGGTACTAAGTGTGGCGGTAATATCCCAAAAGTTCATGGTTTATTAATTTGCTTCCACTAATTTTTTGTTAATTAAACAAAAATTTTCAGTAGTGAATTTTGGGGGTGTTACATTGCGTCCCTGGATCGATGGTTGAAGGGTACTGAGTAGCATGTATGCACTAGTATGATCGGTGTACCTTTGTGTCTTTAGGATCTTGATCTCCCCTTCGAGGCAAATAAATGGAACTGTTGTGCTAATTAAAAGGAAAAACACTAATCATAAAATTGAAAGACAATTAAGCCGGGGCCCAGATGGATTATATTATAAGTATCAATACACCGGATATAATAGTAGCCCAAGAGCATTTTGCCCTGGAAGATTTATATGTGTACCGGTCCAACGGTTATAATAGTGGCCCAAGAGTGCTTTATCCTGGAAGATGTATATATGTATTATGGTCCATCGACTATAATAGTGGGGGTCCCGAGCTCAATAAACCAAATCTTAGATGTGAATAAATCATGAAAAATACTAATCACTTATAATGGAACACCATGTGAGTCGGGCCAGACTGATCAACCGGTGATAATAGTGGTCAGGAGCCTTCTACCGTGGAGATCAATCCACTGGAAAATTATATTGGTCAGGAGCATTCTGCCCTGTATGTTTTCGGTCCACCGGCTATAATAGTAGGTTTCCTGCACTCACATGGATATAATTTAAGAGATGATGATTGTATAATGATTGATTAATGGCTTCAGGCCCAAAAGTATTGATTTCATGTTATGATATATTAATATATGATGGACTTGCTAAGTATGTGGATGTTGTGTATGCATTTCCTATTATATTGTTATGCATGATGTGTTGCATGTGGATATGCCTTTTAATGTGTTTTAAAAGGTTACTTAATACTATAGTACTGAAGGGTTTCATTTGTGGTGCCCCTACCTATTCAATGGGCAGTGTCCCTTGTAGGTCCATTGCAAGTGTTATTCAAGTGGTCAACGGGAAAGAGCGTAATGATTATTCGGAAACTCTTAGGGTTTCACCTCTTTCTCTTTTTAATTCTTGGTTTAAATATAATATTTACTCTTGTAACCACCATTAGTGGATTCTATTCTTGTAAAATGTTTGTTGTGCTACTCTGATTTAAATATGGTTTGAGTTTCAAGCAAATTATATTTCATTCTTTTAGCTTTAGCACTTGGTACTAGAACAATAGGTAGTAAACTGATTCGGTACTAAGTGTGGCGGTAATATCCCCAAAATTTACAGTTTTATTTTCATTGTTACCGCTATTTATTTTAATAAAACATGATTTTTCAGTAGTGAATTTTGGGGATGTTACAAATGTGGGCTAGTCGTGGGCCATTAATCAAAGTGAATAGGTTTTCTATTCCTAGTTCTAAACTTAATAAATGTGTGAGGGAATATTTTGATGGTACCTATGGTTAGCGATGGGGTTGTTTCTAGTATTATATTTTTACTCAGTACATTACAGAGATAGTTGGGACTTTCATGTCTATTAAGACTAGTGATGAGGATCAAAACACTTAGGGGCTAACTAAGGATGGGGCCTTCTATGTAGCCTTGGTCTATAAGTTGGCTGGAGATGATAATTCTCATGATGCTAGTTTGTGATATTTTATTGGCAAAACTCGAGTTAGACAAAGAAAAATGTATTTTTATCTAGTTGATTGCTAAAGAGAAATTACTTATGAGCGTGGAACATCTTTCTTGTGGTTTGACTAAGGATTCATCTTGTGTTGTATTTTGTTTTGGTAGAAGATGATACTTTTCATGTGTTGAGGGATTATCCTTGTAGAAGAAATGTTTGATTGTCCCTCCTTACAACTAAATTGGGCACAATTTTATTTCTTCACAACTCTAGTATTAGATTGAAGAGAATATAAGACAATAAAGGCAGATGGTCTCATAGGAACCTAGCAAAGCTCAAGTCTTTTCATTAACCTATTGACACCTATGGCAACTAAGGAATAAGCAAATTTTTTCAAGGAAAGGATTACAAGTACATTGAGATTTTCCATTGAGTGAAATACTTTGCTAATTATGTAGCACCTCCAAAATTTGGAACTGAAAATTTTCTTTTAAATAATTAATTACGAAAGCTAAAATAATAAAACATAGGGTGTTATTCCCATAATTAGTACAGGTTTAGTTTCCTCTACTATTCTTATACTAAGCATTAAGTCTAGAAAAATAAATTCCAATTAGATTTAATAACACAATTATAATAATCAAAGTAGAGAGAATAAAAACAAATTAATATCATCCCAAATAAAACCAATTGTTAGTGGTTACAAAATTCAATGAAAAGAAACACATAAGAGCATAAGAGTATATAATCATCCCGAACAAGATATATCAGGCAAAACACTAGATAACCCTAACTCTTAATCTAATTACTAGCCTTAAACTAAGCTCACAAGATAACCTGCAAAGACCGCCACTCATTGAATAAGTAGGGGCTCATAAAAATGAACATTTTAGTATAACGGTACTAAGCATTAAGCAACCCATTATGCAAAAATAATATGAAAAGCCCACATGGAACACACAAAAGGCTTCACAATAGTACATGGTATAAAACATTAAAAAATACATATGATGATCAAATATGATAATCATATCATATAAAAAAATATTGATAAAGCCATATACTGCTCATATTCATTCATTTAGAACATAATAAAACTTACCCACCAAGTATGTAAGATATGTTCTTTAAAGTAATGATTAAAACCAATCTCAACATGATAATCATATCCATTACCATATAAATCTCATATCTCAATATCAAAACCAATAATATCCGTTACACCATAGGTAGGGCTTAAAGGCACGTGATGAGTACATTTTTTTACATATTTTATACCTTTTAATCTTAGTTTTTAGTCTTTTATTCGAACAATATATGAGAATAATTAAATTTTTGTGCTTAAGTGATAATAATATCATATATTTAATTATTTAGGCTAAAATGATATAAAATAAATGAGTTTAAAGTATAAGATTAATTATTAATTCTTATAATATTATTTTGTAGGTAAAATAATAAAAATAATAGGGGTTTTGGGTCCTCTAGACCATAGGACCAAGGACCAACGACCGATATAATAGATGCAAGCAGACCTAGGTAGAAAGGGAATCGGGCGAGAAAAATGAAGACAAAAGAAAAGAAAAAAAGAGATAGAGAAAAGCAACGCATATGGCAACACAAAAGGAAAAAAAAAACTCTAAAAGGGGACATAAGGGAGCATAGTAGAAAGATGGATGTGGGAGAGGTAGAGAAAATAGAGAGAGAGAGAGAGAGAGAGAGAGAGTGAGTGTGACAGTCAGAAAGAGAGAGGGGAGGAAGGCGCAATAGAAGGGAGACGAATAGAAATGGATGGCACGGAGAAAGAACAAAAGAACATGCGGCAAGTGAGGGGGCAGAAGAAAAGGCTAAGAAGAGAAGTGATGCGGCAAAAGAAAAAGAAGAAGAAGAAAAATGGCGACACGAACAAGAGGCATGAAAAGAAAGACTCCATGGAAGAAAAGAGAAGAGGAGGAAGAAAGAGAAGAGAGGCGCTAGTTAGGAGAGAGAAAACAAGACCGAAAGAATTTATTTTATAGTATTGGCTGATGCACTAAGTAAGAAAATATCACATTATTTGAGTTATATGGTTGTGTTAAGGAGATTTTTAGAGGAGTTGGATAGATTAATGTTGAGCTAATTTTGTAAGGTAATCTAGAGATCTGAATGAGTTTTTTTTACTAGAATAGCACTTGTGTTTGATGAGATTTGAGCTAAAAAGCATGGAGATGTTTATCTTGAGCAAATCCAACAAAAGATACAATATGGTCAAGCATTGGGTTTTAAGATTCATAAAATGGTGTGTGTTCTATAGTTGTGTTGAGAAAAATAATCATACCATGGAGAAGTATCACTATACTCTTTATTCCATCCACTCTAGAGGGGATAATTTGTATACAAATATGAGACAGTTTTATCAGTAGCCTCACATGAAGTGAGAGATTGTTGAATTTGTATCCTGGTGTTGGACATATTAGAAGTTCAACATGTATGCAAGACTTATGCAACCTTTGGAGTTTCCTATTTGGAAATGGAATTTAATTTCCATGAATATTATTTATGATATGCTGAAGACTCACAATGGTTTTTATATGATTTAGGTCATTATTAATCGATTGACTAAGTTAACAGTATTTATCCTAATGAAATCAACTTGGTGCATGGATTAATTGACCAATGCCTACATGTGATTTGTGATGAGTTAGCAAAGTATATCAACCAACATATTATCTAATTGTGATTTGAGGTTTCTTTCACACTTTTAGACTTTGGGGGAAGTTGGAAGGATGTATTGCACTTGATGGAGTTTTATTACAATAATAAATATCATGTCTACATTAAGATGTCCCTATTCAAGGCACTCTATAGATGGATGTGCTGGAGTTTGTTATGTTGGAGTGAAATCTGTGAGACTATTGTGTTTAGACCAAAAATGATTGTTGAGATAATGCAATAGGTGAGGTTGATTTATGATAAAGGCAACTTAAGATGGCTAGGATAGCTATGTTGATCTAAGGTAGAGATTAGATGGATATAAGGTAGGCGATAAAGTTTTGTTGAGGATCTCACATAGTAAGGGGGAACAAAAATTTAGCAAGAAATATAAGATTGGCTCAATGTAAATAGGCCCATATTGGACAGAGTCGGCAAGGTAGCCTATTATTTAGCCTTGCTAGTGGAAAAACATACATCCACAACATCTTCCATGTTTTATAGTTGAGGAAGTACATTGTAAAGCCATCTCATGTGATTTAATTAGACGAGATTGAGCTTGATGAGGTGTCTATCTAAGAAGAGAGGCCTTTGAGGATACTCGACACCAAGATGAGGCAAATGTAATTGAGGTCCATGCCTATGGTAAAGATCTTATGGAGTCATCATGGAATTGATGAGGCTACTTGGGAGACAAAGGCAAATATGTAGAGTCTTCATCTCAAGTTCTTCACCAATGGTATGTGTTTCCTAGGTTAGGGTTTTCTTTGAGGGGGAAATATCCCTTTTATTGTGTTTTTTTTTCCTTAGTGAATGCCCATAGGCCATTTCCAATCACAAATGGTTTCCCAATATTTTGTTTTAGTTTTAACTTAGGGGCAAAGTCTATTTTTAATGGAGCAGTGACGTAATACCCCCTATATAAAAAATATTTTTATATAATATTTAAAGGGAGTGAATTTAAAATGATTTGTGAAAATTTTGTTCAAATTGAGGGATCAATCAACTATTATGACAAACTAGTCAACTTATGCATTTATTTTTGTTGATTATGATGAACCGGTTGATTGGTATGTCAAAATGAGTGAATTGGTTCTATTGAAATCACTATCTATATTATATTTCAACTTAAATCTCTCCCTAAGTTTCATCTAGCCTTAGGGATCTATTATACTTTGATTTAAAATAAATTTTAGATAGTTTTAAACTTTCATAATAAATCTTTTTTTATTTAAACTTGTTTAACATGACTCAAACCCCAAAAAACACTTTTCCCACTTTTTCTTTATTTTACTATTAGTCACCTCACACACACAAACTCTTTCTCCTCCCTCCTTGGTTTCACCATGTAGGTCTTCTAGTATGCTAAAATCCCACATTTTCCTCCCTACCATATGATCATGAGGCCTTTTACACCTTTTCAACATATCCACACCTTCAACCACCCTACTCTACACTTTTCCACACCTCACTCAATTAGCTAGCAATTCTTGTCTCTTGTGCCTCTGAGATCTCAAGTTAGATCCTCTCCTTCTCATTTGATGTTAAGCTAATCATATAGTAACCTTGAAACTCTCTCTTTGTAACACCTTGAGTTGATATGACCATGCAAGGCTACCTTGGAACCATTTTGGATTGATCGGCTGGCCTCACATATTAGCAAGAGTCATTTTAGTTTGCTTTATCCTCACTCATGCACTTTCTTAGAAACTTTTTAGAAAATTTTCAAAACTTCTCAAGAGGGTCACCCATCCTAAAATTTCTCCATAGCCAACACACTTAACTGCAAAGTTCTTAGGATAAAATCACTAAAAGAATGGTATACCATATTTATATAAGTAGTAAGATAAATTCTTATAACACTCCGATCAATTTGGGGTATTACATTCACCCCCACTCAAAGAATGCAACATCCTCGTTGCACCTCAACCATTGGTTATCTCAATACAGTTTTATCCCAAGAATCATCCCGCTAAGTGGTTAACTGTCTCATCTAAGTTCAGCTCACTATTGTAGTTTCTCTCTGATAACATTTGTAACACCTTAAGTCAATACGACCATGTGAGGGCTACCTTGGAGTGCTTTTAGATTGATTGGTCAGCCCCATAGACCAACATGAGTCCTTTCAACAGACCTTATCCTCACTCACACACTTCTTGAGAAATTTTTGGAAAATTTCCAAAACTTCCCAGGAGAGTCACCCATCCTAAAAATTTGTCTATAGCCAGCACAGTTAACTATGGAGTTCTTAGGATGGAATCACCAAAAGGATGGTATACCATGTTAATATAAGTAGGCATACCAATCCTTAAATCACTCTACTCAATTTTGGTATTAGAGCGAAATTGCGACCGGGAGCTGAACTTAGATGAGCCAATCAACTACCTAACGGGATGATTCTTGGAATAAACTATATTGAGATAGTTAGCGATTCAAGTTCAACGAGTACGTTGCGTTCTTTGAGTGGGGGTGAATGTAATACCACAAATTGAGTGAAGTGCTATAAGGATTGATATAGCTACTTATATCAACATGGTATACCATTCTTTTGGTGATTCCATCTGAAGAACTCCACAGTTAAGCATGCTGATTGTAGAGCAATTTTTAGGATGGTTTACCTTCCTGAGAAGTTTCGGAAAATTTCCAAAAATTTATCGAAAAGTGCTTGAGTGAGGAAAAAGTGCGTTGAAAGGACTTGTGTTGATCTGTGGAGCCATCCGATTAATCCGACAGCTCCAAGGTAGCCCCCATATGGTCGTATCAACTCAGAGCGTTACACCCTCCCTCTTGCAAAAACTACAAACTTTCCTCCTTGGTTCTTCTTCTTTTAAACTTTTCCCTTCTAATACAGGGGTTTCTTCTTCTAATTTTTTCTTCTCTCTATTTTATTTTATTCTTAATCTATAAATGTTTTTCTTTGATTCTCGTTAGGCGAGGAAGAATCCTATGTGTTAGAGTGACTTTCCGGTTTGGTCTTTTTTGCTTGAAGATCTTATATTAGGTAAACTTGGCTAAATCTTATAGGTATAAAATAACATGCTATGTGTTGTGTACATTGGTTGTTTCTAGTATGAATCCATAATTCAATTCTATTTAAAAGCATGTTCAAGTGTGTTTATGCAAAAATTTGATCATAGGAGCACAATAAGCCTTGGTTAATTTCTATGAGAAAATTTTAGTTGATTATACCATGAATCTTGAGTGTGTTGGATGATTAAAGCATGGAATGTGTTGTTTGTATGTTACATTCAATTTTTAGAATTTTTCATCAGGTATGAATATGTATTGTAAGTTTGTAATATCCCAACATTTTATAACCTTTGTTTTTGGATGTTTGGCCTTTTTATTTAGCCTAATTATTTTGTTTATAACATTGACTCATAACCCAAAATAAATTTCTAAAATTTATCCTATATTATTTTATCCTTTTTTTTGTTCTATTAAACCTATCCTAATCCGAATTATTTTTCTATCTTATACCCTAATCTACCCGAATTAAATCTAAAATAAAATTATCAAATAAACTTATTTTACCATACTATTTTGCCCTCTGCCAACCCTCTCTCTCTTTCACGTTACCACTACCGTACCCTAATTCCCTCCCCCAATCACTCTTCCTGTCTCCCTCCTTATCTCACTCCCCTCACCACCTTCTAGATATACATACATACATACATACATACATACACATGTAAATATATACTGGTAACCCATCCCCTTATCCTACTTCAATTTTGCTTATCATTTTTCCCCAGCTTCCCCTTTACCCTAGCTCTCATCTCCCCACTAGCCAAACAACCCCTTCCCTCTCTATTCTTGTTAGATTTACCCTACCTCTCACCGTGCACCAACACAAACACACGAATACACACACCACCAACTGAGCCCTGCACCTCGACATGTTTACCTTATTCTCTAATGCGCCACCACCTAACAACCATCACTCTACAACCTTATCCCATCCCCATTTTCTTGCATCCATCACCATTCATCACCTTCTTCTTCTTCTTCTTATTCTTCTTCTTCTCCTTCTCCTTCTCCTTCTCCTTCCTACGTCTACAGCTCCACGCACACACCAACAACCACCTCCCTCCCTTCTCCCCTGCGTGCATAGCCCTGTCTGTGCATGCATCCATCACCACAACCCCCTCCTCCCTTCCCGCACCACCAACCTCACCACCCTACATGCACAACACCTAACCAAACCGACTGACCACAGTTCTTAGCCGAGCACCCTTCCCTTGTAGTAGCTCTGCCTCACCAAGCTAACACCACCCTCCATCGTAACATCAAGTAGCCACCACCAACCTTCATGTAGAACACCCCAGCCACCACTGGTCGCCACCTCTCATCCAGCCATCACCAGCCCACTAGCCAACCCAATCCAGCAACATCCACTCCCCCATACGTGCGCCCTTGGCTCACGCTGCGTGCATGTAGCGTGAGTGAGTTGGGTTTGGTTTTAATATTTTGGTATTTATATTAAATGTATGGGTATTTTGGTAATTTTATAAAAATAAATAAATACATACATTATTATTATTAATATTATTATTATTATTATTATTATTATTATTATTTTACTTGATAGATATTAATTCGGTAATTGTGGTATTATTTTTAGGTAGGAAAGTTTGAGTAGTGAGACCTTATAATTTTAGTAGGATAACCCTATTTTTGCATTTTTACTGAAATTTAGGTAATTAATCATTATACTCTACTAAAATGATAGATATTTCATGATTAGACATTAGGGTTTTTATGTGTGAAATGTGTTAAGTATGATTTGTTACGTTATAATTATGTATTATTTATTGTTATCATGAAAATCAAAAAATTGAGCATTTTATCTAATGTAGAATATTTCAGATATAAAAGTGTGATTAAAATGATTTGGCTGTCGGAAAAATATTTTGTATGATAAATATGTATAAAATAATAGATTGAACATGCTTAGATATAATTGTCGAATAATTATTATGGATGAGTGCCCTAGGAGCAATTTAGTCATATTCTGTGTATTATAATATTTATCCCAAAAAACATGTCTAATGTGTATTATATATTGTTGAACAAGAGATTATACGATTCTTGATTTATTAGATACATATGCTAGGGTTTTATGTGCAAAACCATAAATAAGGGCAAAATGATTATTTGACATACCTAATAATTTAGTTACACGATAAATAATTTATTTATGGCATTTTATCCTTTTCATGACAAATAAATAAATAAAAATGGAATTAGTAATTAAATAGACGATAATCTGAAAATTTTGGTTTCAAGGGCATTTTGGTCATTTTCTACCTAAAGTGCCAAGATGTGAATAATTAAGCCTAAGATGGCCTTAGTATATTTTTAATGTTGGAATCGGTATTGAACTTGATTATGGTTGCCTCGAATAATTGGAGATAATAAAAAATGATTAAGTATGAAAATTAGATCTATCTATATTATATGCTATATCGTTATGATAATGCCTTATGTGGAAAACCTTAAGTGGTTCAATGTGATATATGGCTGTAATCTGGGCTTAGTGTAGTATTATAAGTGGAGAATAATTATGTTTAATATGTATGTTGATAAATGGAGGATTTGAAAATCATGGTATTGAAAATATGAGCTTTTCATAAAATAATGGTTATTGACTATCTTTAAGGGCATTTTGGTCAATATAGGTTAATATGGGAATTTTGGTATTTAATGTGTTATGTGGATTAAAAATATGCTAGTAAGAACATGTGGAGTTATTGGAGTAATTATGAATTTTATAAGTTCCTCAAATGATAAAATGGTCTAATTTGGGAATAGTAATCTTAAAACGGTAAAGTTTTTATCACATGTGTAAAACGTTGGATTTAGGCCATGAATTTTGGATATGTTGTTAATATTGGTATTTTGGGGATATATATTGAATTTGGTAATTATATAAGCCTTATGGGAAAAGTTATGATTTACCTGTGAAATTAAGGTTTTGGGAGCCTTATAAATAGTAACTTTTGAAGAAGGGCTATTATCACATGTGTAAGCTGTGGGAGTTAGACCTCGCATTTAGGGTATGTTAATAATATTATTAATTGAGTAATATATACTAAACTTAGTAGATAAATGATCAATATGGGGGAATGTAATCCCCCCAAAATTTTATAAAACCTATATTTTAATAAATAACTTTTATTTGAAATAAATTAGCTTTTAACATTATTTGATTTAATTATTTTATGGATTTTGAGTATAAAAATTTGGATTGGAGTATTTAATAAATTTAAAATAAATATTTTTTTATTTTATTACATTGTTTTTAATTAAATAATTTTCCAAACTAGTATTTTACTATAATTATCCTTTTTAAGCCCATACATTTAATTATATCAAATTAAATTATTAAATAAACTTATTATCAAAAATATTACATCCTATTATTTTATAAATTTAATTATTTTAAAATTTTCCATTTTTTCCACTTTCCTTTTTCCTACTTTTTCTTTTCTTCCCCCTTTTCCCTATTTCTTTTTCTCCCTTTTTCCTGGCTTTGGGCCGCCAGGCTGCCGGCCTACTTCCCCCCCTCCTTGCGCGTTGGGCCAGGCCCGTTCCCCCAGCCCCTTCTCCTCCTCGCATGCCCACCCCTTCAGCCCAACCGCCTCCTTTATTTTTTTCCCTGGACCGACCGGCTCTCTTCTTTCTTGCGTCGGTCTAGCCGCTCGCACCTTCTTCTCCTCTCTTCTTCTTCCCCCACGCCCGACCGCCAATTCTGCCATGGTCGAGCATCCGGCCGCCTGCAACTGCCGCCACCTGCCATCACCACCTACCTCCCTCTCCCTCTCTCTCTTCCCCCGTCATTTTCTTTTCTTTTTCGAGCCAAACCGGCTCTTGGACCACACCCCGGGTGACCCTCTCCCTTTCCTTCTTCTTCCCCCTCTTTCCCCTGCCACCCGACCAGCCCTGCCACCTGCGCCCCCTCGCCGGCCAGCTGCTGCCCCCTCTCTTCTCCCTCTTCTTTTTCTTCATCTCTCCAGCCTTCATTTCCCTCATTTTTTTCGAGCACCTCCTCTTCCCCCGAGCTCCCTCCTCTCTCCTTCCTTCTTCCCCATTTTCTCCCCGGTTATTGATCACCGCCGCCCGCCGCCACTTGAACCACCAATTCCAACCCCTGCGCCGCCTTCTGCCACCACCTACTACCACCCTACACCACCACGAGACCCCCCAAGCCCCTTCGAACCCTACACTTCCTCCCTTCTCCACCTCTTCCTTTTTCTCCCCAGTTTTTCCCTTTACCATCGAGCCACCTGCAACCGCCGCTTCTGTCGCCTTCCAGCCACCTCTGCCGCCACCCAACCCACCGTTCGACACCCTGCAACCCCCTCTACAACTGCCATGCATCAGTTGGCCGAAAACAGCCCTTGAACCCCTCCATTTTTCCCTCTCCTTTTCCTTTCTTCTCAGCCCCTCCACCTCGACCCATCTCGGCAGCCAACTTTGCCGCCTTGCCACCGCCGTCTCCGCCGCCCTATGCCACCGTGAAACCATCCTTAGCCTCCACCTACACCCCCTCTCCACTCCTGCACCATTCCCTTGCCTTGAAACCTCCCCCATCCACCTTCTTTTCTAGCCTAAAGACCCTAACCCGAAAATAACAAATTTTGCTTCCTTCACCCCCCTTCGAACCCTTTCACCTCTCATTTCTGCATGAGACTCACACTGTTCATGCAGCGTGGGCTCCCCCTTTTATTTTGGAATTTATTTGGCTAATTTTTGAGGTATATTAATAGTTAATCAAAGTGTTTTATTATTAAGTAAATTTTTATAAAGTTTTATCCTTTTTAACTTCTTATTTCTAACATAATAATGGTTGATATTATTTTAGGTGTTGAGTTGGTAATTAAAGCTTAAATCTTTAACCGGGATACCGGTAAGATTTGATAATTGCGGGATTAAGGTAACCGTTAATCCTCCCTTAAATACATGGAAAAACGTATGCTAGCACATTAGGGATATAGTATGATTTTATGCATGGTTTGTGTGCTTATCATGATATATATATATGGTTGCTTATATTGCTTGATAAAAAGGAAAAGTATGATAACCTTTGTGCCATGTGTAGGTATGATAATTAAGGAAGAAGTTTGATTATTGATGGAAATATTAAATGCTTGTTTATGATGTATTATGTTGCTAATGCATGAGTAATATTATTGCCTAAGGGTATTTTAGTAATTATGCTTATGAAGTATGTGATATAATGTATGTAGTTGCTAATGAGTATTATTTTGAATAATGACAAGTTGGTGGACTTAGAGGATAAGAATGAAGTACTAATATCATTATTTTATGTAGAGTTGGTAAATTCATAAAAATGGTGAATAAAGGGGTTGAGTGGAAATTTTATAAGTGAAAAGGGTATTTTGGTAATTTTGTAAGCAAAAAGGGTACTTTGGTAATTTAAAAAGAAAGGGGTTGAATGATAATTTATAAGTAAAAGGATAAAATTGTAAGTTGTGAGAAAGAAGGGTATTATGGTAATTTTTGAGATAAAAGAATAATATGGTAATTTTATGATTAAATGGCCAAATGATAATGTTATAAGTAAAAGGGTATTATGGTAATTTCTAGAGAAAAGGGTAAAGCGGTAATTTTGGAGTCAAGGGGCAATATACTAATTTTATAAGTAAGTGGTAAGAATGGTAATTTTGGAAGTAGGGGTAAAATAGTAATTTTGGATGAAGGAGGGCATTATGGTAATTTTTCAAGTAAATGGGCATTATGGGAATTTTTGGAAGTAGAGGGGCAAAATAGTAATTTCATAAGTAAATGGTAACATGGTAATTTTATAAGGGGTACTATGGTAATTTTGGGAGTAAAGGAGTAATATGGTCATTTTGGAAAAGAAGGGCAAAATGGTAATTTTGTAAGGAAAGATAAAAATGGTAATTTGGATGTAAAGTGGGTAAAATAGTAATTTATAAAGTAAAAGGAGTATTATGGTAATTTGCAAGCAAAAGGGTAATATGGTAAAATTTGGATGTAAGGGGTAAAATGGTAATTTTGTAAATAAAAAGATGTTTATGGCAAATTTGGAAGTAAGGGGTAACTTGGTAATAATGATAATGACAAGGGATAAATTGGTAATTAAATTGTGATTAAAAAGGGGATAATTAGATAATTATGACAATGGAGAGGGTAATTTGGTAATTTAATCAACTAAGGGGCAATTTGGTAATTTATCCAACTAAAGGGGCAAATTGGTAATTTAAATGACTAAAGGGTAAATTGGTAATTATTTAACCAACTAAAGGGGAAAAATAGTAATCATGATAATGAAGGAGGGTAATTTGGTAATGTATCCAACTCAAGGGCAATTTAGTAATTATAACAAAGGAGAAGGGCAATTTGGTAATCTAATCAACCAAATGGGACATAAGTTAAGTGTAGCAATTATGAGGGGTGAATGGTGATCTAAAAAGTGTAGGAGACAACTTGATAACCTAAATTGGATAAGGGTTAATTTGGTAATTATGCAACCTAAAGGGTAATATGGTAATTTATCAAGTAAGGAAGGGATGACTTAGCAATTATATAAGTAAGGGGTAATGAGTAATTTGTACCGAACATGTCGTTGTGATTGTGGACCATCATAATATGATTTAAATAATGCTGATAAGCCAAGTAAGAGTATTTGATAATTAGTATGGCCTTAATGGTTTCTATGTAATATCCTGGATAATCATCTGAATAAGAAACGATTAATGATATCAGAACGACTGAAAGTGAATAAGTATCCGATTGTTGTGCTTTTCGTGATCACTTTAATTAAGACACTATTACTTAAAGTGAAAGACCTCGAGATCGGGAATGGTGACTCCTTAGGGGTCGCTACCCTAATGACGTGGTTTAGTCCACGATTATTCTGGTATTAGCTGGTGTGCCTTTGTGCCCCAGCCAGGCCCTATATCTTACTCTTTCTAGCTCTACGGACCTAGTTAGGGGGTATGCATACTTATGGATTAGGTGTCCTTGTCGGTAGGGTATTGAGTAGCTTTATGCACCAGTACGACCAGGGTACCTTTTGGGTTCGTGGTTGAAGGGTACTGAGTAGCTTATATGCACCGGTACGACCGGTGTACCTTTGTGTCCCGGGTTATTGATCTCCCGTCTGAGGCAAATAAATATGATTATGTGCTGATTAAAGAAAGGAAATATACTATTATTGAAAGTGGAATATTAATGAGTCGGGCCCAAATGATTATGATATGGAGTACCGGTCCACCGGTTATAATAGTGGCCAGGAGCGTTGTGCCCTGGATGATGATTCTTTATATATCCCGGTCCACCGGTTATAATAGTGGCCAGGAGCGTTGTGCCCTGGATGATGAATCTTTATATATCCCGGTCCACCGGTTATAATAGTGGCCAGGAGCGTTGTGCCCTGGATGATGATTTTATATATATTCCGGTCCACCGGCAATAATAGTGGGGGTCCCGAGCTCAATAAAACCAGTATTGTATGTGAATAAAGTTATGGAAAAATACTAATCATTTATAGTGGAACACCATGTGAGTCGGGGCCAGACCGGTCCACCGGCAAATAATAGTGGTCAGGTGCATTCTGCCCTGTGTGTTTACCTTCCGGTCCACCGGCAATAATAGTGGTCAGAGGCGTTCTGCCCTGTGTGTTTACTTCCAGTCCACCGGCTATAATAGTGGGGTTCTCGTACTCACATGGATATAAAATATGAGATTGATTGAATGATGACGGAATAATGGCTTAAGGCCCAAATGTATTGATCTTACACTATGACATGGCTTAAGGCCAAAAGTATCGATCGTGACTTATAAATTATTATGTATGTTATTGTTATGTATGCACCTCTCATTATTTATGTGTGTAGCTTGCATTATGTGTCGTATGCGGGCCTGTCTTTAAGTGTGGTATTAAAGGGTTACTCAGTACCGTAGTACTGAAGGGATTCCCTTTATGGGGCCCCTGCCTATTCAATGGGCAGTGCCCTTGCAGATCTTTTCAGGTGCTACTCAAGTGGGCTATAGGAAAGAGAGTAAGGAGATATCCGGTATTGTTAGGGTTTTCTCTTTCTCTTTAAATTCCTGGTTTTAATGTTATGTTTTTATTGTAACCACCATTGGTGGATCTTATTCTGGTAAATGATTTGATGTGCTACTCTGATTTATGTATGTTAAATTTCTTTCAAATTGTATTTCATTTTTCTTAGCCTTAACACTTGGTACTGGAACGATATGAGTGAACCGGTCTGGTACTAAGTGTGGCAGTAATACTCCCAAAGTTCACGTTTTATTTATTTGCTTCCGCTAATTTCCTTTAATTAACGAAATTTTTCAGTAGTGAATTTTGGGGGTGTTACAGGGAAGTTTTATCTAAGTTGTGAACTTAGGGTTTCCGGGGAGAATGAGCTTAACCTTAGAGAACAA
Organism: Tamarix austromongolica; assembly: GCA_039764185.1. Taxonomy (NCBI): domain Eukaryota; kingdom Viridiplantae; phylum Streptophyta; class Magnoliopsida; order Caryophyllales; family Tamaricaceae; genus Tamarix; species Tamarix austromongolica. The sequence goes on along the minus strand of CM077816.1, from coordinate 71,477,312 downwards.
CCTTTTTATCTGTATATTGATCTCTCACTTGCCTTAATTATGTTTTTTTAATCATAAACCAATCATGAATAAGATGTTAATCATTTACAGTGAAAGATTACTTGAGTTGGACTGAGGTGTTTATCGGTTCATTCCACTAAACAATAATAGTGGCTCAAGTGTCTTATCCCTGAGAGGCGCTTCAGTCCGTTCTATTGAATTAAGAATAGTATGACCCTATACTCAATGTGAACAATAATATGATTTGAGATAAGAACTAACGGATAAGATATTAATTATTTAAAGTGAAAGATTACGTGAGTCAAGACCAGGTGTTGGGTCCATTCCACCGAACGATAATAGTGGCTCAAGTGTATTATCTCTGAGAGGTGAATCAAACCGCTCCACTGATTAAGAATAGTGGCTCAGAAGCATTTTTCCTTGAGAGGTATTCGGTCCGTTCCATCGGACGATAATAGTGACCTAGGTATATTATCCCTGATAGGAGATTCAAACCGTTCCACTGGTTAAGAATAGTGGCTCATGAGCGTTTTGCCCCAAGAGGCTTTGGGTCCGTTCCGCCGCATGATAATAGTGGTTCAGGTTTGTTGTTCTTGAGAGGTGATTCAAACCATTCCATTGGTTAAGAATAACGGCTCGAGAGCGTCTTGCCTTAAGAGGTGTTGGGTCCGTTCCATCGAATGATAATAGTGGCTTAGGTGTGTTGTCTCTGAGAGGTGCTTTATACCATTCCCCTAGTTTAAGAATAATTGAGTCTTTGAACTTAACATAAATAAATAAAATTTGATATAATAATGATTATTATTAGATTGGCTGGTAGTAGCCTTTGTGCCTACCTGTGGTTTGGTAGCAGCCTTTATGCCGACCTGTAGTTTCGGTAGTAGCCTTCAGCCTACCTATGGTTTTGGTAGCAGCTTTTGTGCCTACCTGTGGTTTGGTAACAGCCTTCATGCCTACCTGTGTGGGTACTGTGCCTTTGTGCCTTACTTGCAATGTTATGCATTTTATTGGGATTGATGTTGATATATGAGTTATGATGTGAAGGTTATGATTGTTGTGTTAGAGTCTATTTCTAATCATACTTTAGAAAGCATCTCTGGTGTGCTTGTTTGGTAAGTTTAGTTGTTCTAGATGAATGAATATGAATAGTATATGACCTTGATGGTAATTGATTATCTAAATGATTATTATATATCAATTCTTGTATGTATATGTATATGTCTTGTACCATATTAATTGTTATGCTTTGTATATGTTACATGCTGGTTTTTCATATTAGTTTAGTATAAAGGATTGCTCAATACCGTTATACTAAATGGTTCATTCTCGTAGGCCCCTATCTATTCAATAGGCAGTGGACTGTGCGGATCAACTTCCGAGTTCGGTCAAAAAGCTAGTAGTTTGGATTTGAGAGCATGGGACTATCCAGTGTCTCTTTTGCTATCTTATTTTCAGTTGTATTTGGACCCTTATGTCCTCTTGTAATTTCTCTCTTGAGTTTTGTAAAGTGCTGATGTTATTTTTAATTAGCACAATATTTATCTAATGTTCTATCTATTCGGATTTATGTAATCATGTTATTAATCTAAGTAGAATAATGATTTTAGCCTTAGCAATTGATATGAGAATGGTAGAGGAAATATGACTTATACCAAGTGTGGCGATAACACTCTTCGTTTTTATTATTTTAGCTTCCATGCTTAACTTTGCAAACAAAACTTTTAAGTTAGTAAAAATTGGAATGTTACAAGCATGAATCTTATAACATTCAATTTTTAGAAATTTTCATGAGGTATGAATATATATGAAATACCCCAAAACCTTAAATTTAGGAAATTACATTAAAATAGAAATTTATTAGAAAAATTAATTAAATAAAATTAATTTAGTAAAATAAGGGGGAATATTTAAGGAAAAAATCAAGAGGAAAATAATAAAGAACTTGATTAGGGAAAATTAGGGTGTTTTGCTAATTAAAATGGAATTTAGAAAAAATTATCCAAATATCCTAAATTAATATAAAAAGGGAATTTAATTATTATTTTACTAAATATTATTATTTTAAATATTAAAAAATACCAAAATATCCTAAACACCCCAACCAACCTATTTTTTTTTCCTTTTCCTTTTCCCTTTCCCCTTTTTCTTTTCTCTTTTCTCCTTTCTCTATTTTCTTCTTTCCTCCTTCCCTCAGATTTGGCTAGCCCTTCCCCTGTGGCCTAAACCCTTCCCCATCTTCCTTCAGCACTACCCAACCTGCATCCCTTTCCTTCCTTCTTCGCTCGACCCGCCCGGTTCTCCCCTCCCTTTCTTTCTTTTCATTTTTTTCCCCAAACTGACCGACCTACCAAATCGTCTTCTTCCTCCCGCTCCTTCCTCCACCTACAAATCAAGCTTGCAACTCCCGTATGCCAACCATCCAACCACCCCTCTCTCCCCATCCCTTTCCTTTCCTTTTTCGACCCCAACCAACCCCACACCTCCTCGCACGTGTGCCCATCCCTTTCCTTTTTATTCCCCTAACCAAATCTACACCTGCAATTTATAAGTGGGTATTGGCCTGCCACTGCCATTCGGCGAGCCTACCATACCTACCCCTATTTTCCTCTTCCCTTTGTCTTATCCACCCACCATTAGCCTATAAATACCCCATACCCGACCTCAATCGAGATTCCTTTCCTGCCTAGAAAAATTTACCTCCCCTTGCTCCATCGCCACTTCAGACGCCTCTGTCACTACTTGTGCCCAGCGCCGCCCCTGTAATGCCTACCAAATTCCTCCCTACATCACCCCACTGAACCACACCACCCACCACCTCTAATTCTTCCTACACAATCCACCTCAGCCATGCAAAGTTGGTTATCCAACCTACCCATTCTCTTCCATCGCCGCCCTTCTCGCCGTCGTGTGCTGCCATCCTCACCGCAACCACCACCTCTCCTACCTCCCAAAACACCCAGCAAAGCCTCCTCTACCTCCCCCTACCTTCCTTTCTCCCTACCTCCCTCTCCTTCACCCTTCCTCCTCCTCCACCACCTTCGTCCACCACAATAGCCAGCACCTATGCCGCCCCTTTTGTTGTGCCACCACCACCATTCCAACCCTCTCAACCGAGAGCATCCACCACCATCTCACTCCCCTCTCCTAGCCTATAAATCCACTTCTCCAACTTCCCTTCCTCCTTCGTCGCCGCCTCCATACACCATCATTGGCACCGCTTAGCCACCACCACCCCTAAGTTGTGTCCTAGCCTCCCTAACCTTTAAATATAATTTATGTAATTGTTAATTATTTTGTTAGTGTTAATATAATCATCATCATCATCATCATCATCATCATCATCATCATTATTATTATTATTATTATTATTATTATTATCATCATCATTATCATTCTTATTATTACTATAGCTATTATTATTATTATTATTATTAACTTCACCACTATTATTACTAATATTATTATTATTAACTTTGACCCCATTATTACTAATGTTATTATTATTATAATTATTTGAACCCTTATTATTATTATTATTATTGCTATTATTACCTATATAACTATTATTACTATTACTACTACTATCATCATCATCATCATCATCATCATTATTATTGTTATCATCATCATCATCATCATCATCATCATCCTTATTATCATTATTGTCACTATTTTAGTATTACTAATACTATTATTGTTATTATTATGATTTGGGTTATTATTATTATTATTACTATTATTATTATTGTTGTTGTTGTTGTTAATAATAAAGCTATTATCTTTAGTAATATAAATATTGCTAATAATTCTTTAACATGGACTAATATAATTACCAAGACCTATTTTGACTAGTAGTAGCATGATTAGTTACTTTAAGAATAATACCCCTATTTTTACTTATAAAACTACTACTATTATTATTAACCCTAATATTAGGCTATGATAAGGGTAAGTTAGGAAATAATGATAATTTTCTTCTTATAGGTGAACCAAGTCAAAACCCTAAGGAAGCGTAAGAGTGTGCTCCAAGCTTGATGTCATATTAGGTAACGATGTAGTTAAGGTTGATTATGTGTGTTATGTGCCTTGTATTCCATGTGTTATGTTATGTTTGTGTACCTTATGTTATTATGAATGCTCACTTGTAGCGCAGCTCGGAGTTGAGGTACGTTTATGTGACCTCCTTATGGCATGTGTAAAATGACATGTATGTTGTGCATGTGGTGTTATGTGATGTGACCCTCTAGGACATGCATGCTAGGATGTTTTAATGATATGATATTGGGTGAAAGGATAAAAAGGGAAAATGAGTTGATTAAAGGAAAATGAGAATGACCTAATTATCTCATGACCAATGAGGGGACAAATAAAAGGAAAATATGGGCAAAGTAAGAGAGTGGAGTGAATATTGCATGGGGAGGTCTAGGAATTGCATGGGATGGATGGAGTTTGCATAGGGATAATACTTACGTGGGAAAAGTTGCCTTGGGGGTATAAGTAAGGTAAGGAAAGAGATTTTGGGGTGATTGGAGTCCATGGGTGAAAAATAGTACGTAAGTTGGTATAATGGTGTATAGGAAACTTGGATAGGGTTTGGGAGGAAAACCCTAAATGGAGGAGATTGTGGAAGTGAAAAATAATGGAGGGGAGTGGAATATGGGGCAAGAGTGGAAGAATATCACATGGAGGGTGAGTGTGGGCGTCATGTGGAAGAAAGAATGGTATGTGAGTAATGGAGAGGTGATAAATGGGAAAAGAGAGGTGCTAGGGTTTGGGTGGCCAACTAAGGTTTCGTAGTCACATGTGCAAATGGGAAGTAAAGTGGAATGCTTGGGATTGAGTCTAAGTGAGGTGATGTGTTGGGTGGTAAATGAGCTTTAGTTGTGTGAGATAGAGGAAGGATGGGCCATATAGGCCGAATTAGGATTTTTTTGGGAAAACCCTAGAGGGCGATAATGAGTTGACCTTCGATGGTATGAGGAAGTTTGGGTATTCGTGGTGAGTAAGTAGAAGAGGGAAAATATGTCTAGATGTGTTTAGGAGGTGCAAAAGTACCAAGATATGGGATGGGCCCCTCTCAGGAGAATGGGAGTAGACGGATGGTGTGAGCGAGTAGTCTAGGAACATGCATGTCTAAGTTGAAAACATATGTTGAACAAGATACAATTAAGATACTAATCATTTAAAGTGAAAGATTATTGAGTTGCGCCCAGACCGATCCACCGGTATAATAGTGGTCAGGTGTCGGGGTGCCTTGGAGACTGATCCACGGGCATATATGTAACACCCCCAAAAATCACAATTGAATTTTTTTTAAACAAATAAATACAAGCACGCAGATGCTACCTCCATGATCAGTACAAGCCCAACCCCTAGCTAGTCTCATACCAACCACAAGGCTAAAGAAAAGTTTTACGAGGCATTAGACAAACTTAAATAAAGATTCATAGAAATCGAAGTATTCATAACACGAAAATCAGAGTGTGCGATAAAAGTTATTACAACCAAAAACGCATTACATAGTTCTCGAAAAGGATAACAGGTACAATACAATAAAATGAAATGGAAATATAATGAAAATATAAGTACAAAGAAATAAAAGAGACTCTGGTATACATCGCTCTCGGGCCTAAGTAAGTCCAACAGTCAACATAAATCCTCGCCTGATGCATCCAATAGGTCATAGGCATCAAACATAATACCTCTTACCTGCACAAATTCAAAAGGTCCCTCTGTTAGTGGAAAAGAGCAGCACCCATGAAACGGGTGGTCAGTACACTACGTACTGAGTAAAGTAACCATATGGGTAAGGCAATGCAAGAAAATAAACACATAAGGTATATAAAGCATAATTTAGGTTCGTATCATCAGGCCAGAATTACAATAATTATTTTGTCCTACACATTTCTTATAGTAATTCCACATAAGTATGTGAATCCCACTATCATAGCCGGTGGACCAGAAACACTCCACAGGACAAAATGCACCTGACCACTATTATAGCCGGTGAACCAGAATCGCTCCACAGGGTAAAATGCACCTGACCACTATTATAGTCAGTGGACCAAAAAATCAACCTTATTGACCTCGCATTACATGGTGTTCCACTATAAATAATTAGTGTCTTTCCATGTCTTATATTTCTGTTTCACATATTTCTCATATTAATTTCCCGTGAGTATGGGAACCCCACTATTATAGCCGGTGGACCGAAAATACTCCACAAGGTAGAACACACCTGACCACTATTATTGCCGGTGGACCAAAAAATAACCTCGCTGGCCCCGACTCATGTGGTGTTCCACTGTAAGTAATTAGTATCTTTCCATGTCTTATCACCATGTAAAGTTTGGTTTATCGAGCCTAGAATCCCCTACTATTATAGCTGGTGGACCGAAAACACTCCACAAGATAGAATGCACTTGACCACTATTATAGTAGGTGGACCGAAAAATATGTAACCTCACTAAGCCCTAGCTCAATAATCTTTCACTTTAAGTGCTTAGTATTTTATTGTATCTTATTCTACACACAACCCCGACTAGACATACACGATCCACTCAACTTTCTAAAAATCGTAGCCTATACCTTGGGGCTCCTACTCTCTCTAGTACATTCAAATATTCCTTCCCACTCTTTCCTCATTACCATGAGGACCTAACTCCGAGTCCCACTTTTCATATCTCTGAGTCAACTTAATATCACTCTCTAGGGTTTTCCTCTAGAAAACCCTAATTTAGTCTATGTGGCCCAATCTTCCTCTATCCTACACAACTCATGCTCCATCAATTCATCACCTCACTCGATCCCTCCCCAAGCACCCATTTTACTTCCCATATAACACACGTGGCCACAAAACCCTAGTTGGCCATCCCAAAACCCTAGTACCTCTCTTTCCTCATACAATATTACTTATTTGTCACTCTTACTTGCCATTGCCTCTTCCACATGACATATATCCTACACAACCTATGACCCTAAGACTTCCTTCCCATCTTTTTCCACTCACCATGAGAACCCAGAACTCTTCTTTGTTACCAAAACTATCATTTCCCTTAATCCACGCCTGACATCACAACCTCACTATTTAACTCCTACATATGATCCCAAAACCCTAGTTCGCTCCCCGAAACCCTAGTCAAGTCTCCCATGCATTCTTACATCAACGCATGTCCTTTTTCCACATATGGACTCCAATCACCCTAACAATTATTCCTTTACCTTACTCAATCCTCAAATCAAATTTTTTCACATAAAATTCATACCCATGCAAAGGTTAACCATCTCATGCACTAGTCTCCCCATGCATGTTTTGGTCCATTCCCTTAATTTATTCCTATTTTTTTGGGTAAGTAAGTAATTTTATTCCCATGATTCCTCCTTTTATCCACCCATAGGTTATAAGATATTTAGGCCATCATTACCATTATCTAGTCAACTCACTTTCCTCACTCTTTTCCATTTCTCTCACAATCACATGCATGTTATGAGGGGCAATATTACATAAGCACAATTCAAATACAAGTGATAATACCACATTACACATATCATAAATACATACAACTTACTTGAGCTCTATGCTTAGCAAGTTGCGCTACAAGATCAAGTTACATAATATATAAGGCACACACATCAATCAACCCACATAACACATTTTTCACACATATTAGGCCTCAACCATATCCTTACCTAAAATAACACCGGGCTTGGAGCACGCTCCTACGCCTCTTAAGGGTTTTGACTTGGTTCACCTATAAGAGGAAAATAATAGGGTTAAATTCCCTCTTACCAACATTATCATTACTTCCTACTTTACACTTATCATAACCTAGTATTAGGGTTAATAATAATATTAGTAGTTTTATAAGTAAAAATAAGGGTATTATGCTTAAAGTAGCTAATCATACTATTACTAGTCAAAATAGGTCTTGGTAGTTATATTAGTCCATGTTAAAGTATTATTAGCAGTATTCATATTACTAAAGATAATGACTTTAATATTAACAACAACAACAACAACAACAACAATAATGATAATAATGATAATACTAATAATAACCCGACTCATAATAATAATAACAATAGTATTAGTAATAATAAAATAGTGACAATAATGATAATAAGGATGATAATAGTAGTAGTAGTAGTAGTAGTAGTAGTAGTAGTAGTAGTAGTAGTAATGATAGTAATAAGGGTTCTAATAATCATAATAATAGTAACATTAGTAATAATAGGGCCAAAGTTAATAATAATACCTCAAATATTAGTAATAATAATAATAGGGTTTTGAATAATTATGTTAATAACAACATTAGTAATAATAGTGCCCAAGTTAATAATAATAATAATAATAATAATAATAGTAATAATAATAATAATGATAATAATAATAATAATAATAATAATAATAATAATAGGGTATAATAATACTTATGCTAACAACAACAAAAACAACAAAAACAACAACAATAGTAGTAGTAGTAGCAGCAGTAATAATAATATTAATAATAAAAAAGATAATAATAATAATAATCATCATATTAACACTAATAAAATAAATAACAATTACGTTAATTATGTTTAGAGGTTAGGGAGGTTAGGGCACAACCTAGGGGTGGTGGTGACCAGGTGGTGGCGGTGGAGGAGGAGAGGAAGTTGGAGAAGTGGCTTTCTAGGCTAGAAGAGAGGGAGTGAGAAGGTGATTGTGGTGGTGGTGGATTCTCTAGGTTGACAGGGTTGGAATGGTGGTGGTGGTGCAGTAGAAGGGATGACACAAGTGGTGGCTGTTATGGTGGCCGAAGGTGGTGGAGGAGGAGAGAGGGTGAAGGAAAGGGAGGCAGGGAGAAAGGAAGGTAAGGGGAGATAGAGGAGGCTTTGGTGGGTGTTTTGGAAGGTAAGGGAAGTGGTAGTTGCGGTGGGGATGGCAACACATGGCGGCGAGAAGAGCGGCGATAGAAGAGAAAAGGCGAGTTGGGGAGTCTACTTGGCGCGGCTAGGTTGGCTCGTGTAGGGGAAATTAGAGGTGGTGGGTGGTGTGGTTTGGTGGAAGGTGATGCAGGGAGGAGTTTGGAAAGTGGTTTGGGCGGCAGCGTTGGGCAACGATGGCGATGGAGGCGTCTGAAGTGGCGGTGGCACAAGGTGAGGTGAATTTTTCTGAGCAGAAAAGGGAGCTCGATTGAGGTTGGGTATGGGGTATTTATAGGCCAATAGGGTGGATATGATGGAGGGGAAGAGGATAATATGGGTCAAGTGTGGCAGGGTTGCCGACTGGCGATGGTAGGCCGATACAAGCCTACGATTTGCAGGTGCAGGTTTGGTTGGGGAGAAGAAAAGGAAAGGAAGGAGGCACACATGAGAGGAGGTACAAGGTGGTTGGGGTTGGAAAAGGAAAGGAAAAGGACGGGGATAGAGGAGGAAGGTGCAGGCCAACGATAGAGGAAGAGGAGGGTGGTGGTAGCGTTGTAGGTTTCGTGTGGGAGGAGTGGGAGGAAGAAGAAAGGTTAGGTGGGTTGGCGGGGCAGTCTGGGGAAAAGAAAAGAAGAAAAAGAGAGAAGACCGGGCGGGCAAGGAGAGAAAAAAAAAGGATGGTGTGGGCTGGGCTGCGAGAAAGGAGGAGGGGGAAAGGGTTTGGGCCGCGAGGGGGGTTTGGCCCATTACGAGGGAAGGAGGAGGAAAAAAAGAAAAAAGAGAAAGGAGAAAAGAAAAAAGAAAAAGGGAAAATAGGTTGGTTGAGGTATTTAGAATATTTTGGTATTTTTGAATATTTAAAATAATAATAATATTTAATAAATTAGTAATTAAATTCCCTTTTTAGATTAATTTAGGGTATTTTGGATAATTTTTCCTAAATTCTATTTTAATTAGCAAAACACCCTAACTTTCCCTAATTAAATTATTTATTATTTTCCTCTTGATTTTGCCTTACATATTCCCCCTTATTTTAAATAAAATAATTTATTTAATTAATTTTTCTAATAAATCCCTATTTTAACATAATTTCAATATAATAGTGGTCAGGAGCGTTCTGCCTTGTACGTTTTCGATCCACTGGTTATAATAGTGGGGGATCCCGAGCTCAATAAACCAAACTCTAAGTTATGATAAGATATGGGAAATACACTAAGTATTTATAGCGAAATAATATGAGACTCGGGGCCAGACTGATCCACAGGCATAATAGTGGGCAAGAGCACTTTGCCTTAGAGACCATTCCATCGACAATAATAGTGGTTAGGAGCATTCTACCTTGTATGTTTTCTATCTACCGACTATAATAGTGGGATTCCCGTACTCGCATGGACTTATAAAGAGCATGGTATGAAATGAGCATATTCACTAGAGATCTAATGATTGAGTTTAACCAAACTATAACACGACCTCCACTATTTTCATTACTTGTATGTTTATCTATATGATCCCACTTGGATTATATGCATTTATGTGGATAGCCTTAGATGCATGACTACCTTACTCAGTACATAGCATACTAACCACCTTTTTTATGGTTGCTGCTCCTTCCCACGAGTAGAGGGCCCTGTTGAGTTTGTGCAGGTAGGAAATACCATCTTCGATGCCTATGATACTTATAAAGCATCGGGAGGGGCTGAGAGTTGATCTTTGGACTTGGCATGGGGGCCTGGGAGCGATGTTGGTTGGACTCTCTTTTACTTCAGTTTACTTATGCTTTGATTTCTTTCGGTTTTGTTATACCATATTGTATCTTTTATCCCTTTTGAGAACTCTAATTACGTACTTTATTGGTTTGTAATGACTTTTAATGCGTACTCTAATTTCCGCGTTATGAATATTTTATTTTTCCATGGATCTCTATTTAAGTATGTTTAATACTCTTATGAAAGTATCCTTAGTCTTGTGGTTGGTACGAGACTAGCCATGGGGCCGGGCTTATACTGATCACGGCAGTAGCACCCCGTGCTTGTGTTTGTTCTAATTAAACGAACTTTTTCAACTATGATTTTGGGGGTGTTACAATGTATGGATGTGTTTGCATTCATTTTGAAAAGCATGAATAATTCAAATTTTTTTTGCTTAGTAGAACCTATCGATTGGTAAAGGGATAAACCTAGTTAATTGGTTTGATTTAACTAAGAACTTTGGATGCTTAGTATTGACATATATCAGTTAATTGGTTGTGATTATGACCAATCAACTAGTGACTCTAGTCAACTGGTTTTGCCTATTTTACTTTTTTTTCTTGTAGTATGTTTCCAAGACCATTCCACTAGTTTGTATGGAACTTTTGGGGTATTTTTGAGGGATAACATTTAGGGTTAACTTTTCTATTTTACCTTTATCTCTGATGAATAATGTATAAAATAGGAATAACTGATTTGAGTATGGAGGTATATATGGTTATGTGTTGAGTGTTGGTCTTGCATAAAATGTTCATGTTTAAATTGAAACATATATAGAGTTGAGATAACTATCTATAGTTGGTTAGCTAGTGATTTTATTATACTTATGTTGTGGGATGCGTTGACTATCTATATTGGGTCATCTAGGGGTAGACAACCTACCATGTGTAACCTCAATATAGCCTCTAAGGTAGGTTGGTGGATGGTATGTCTTCTTTGTGTCATAATTAATTACATGCCTTGCCTTTGTGTGTAAATTAAGGCCCCTAATATCTACTCTATTTAGATTTACGGATCTCTTAAAGGGCATTGATATTTAAGGATTGAGCAATTGAGATGGTTTAGTTACGCTAACTATCTATATTAGGTTAGCTGGTAGTATACAATCTTCCTGTGTTTGAGTTGCACTAGCTATCGATATTGGGTTAGTTGGTGGTAGATAATCCACCGGTGCTATTTACATTGATACGTGTTGCTTATTTTTATTAGATTAGCTAGTGGTAGGCAATCTATTTTCTTCAAGTATGAATGATTATGTTATGGTATATATTACGAGATGAATATGGGTTATGGAATACATAAGTATAAATGAGTCATTTCTTTAAGATTGATTATGAGTAATATGTGATAGCATGTTATTTAAGTGTATTGCATGTTTTACAACTTTTATACCATGCCCTATGTATTGTATGTTACCTTTAAAGGGGATAACTTATTTACTCAGTACATCAATGTACTACTACTACACTAGTAGGCGACATGTTGAAGACATCAAATGATGACTATGTTAAGTATTTGATGACACACCTAGAGAGAAGTAACTATATATGGGCTTGGGAATTATAATAGGAGCTATCCAATAGTATCTTTGGGATCGCGTGTGATCCAAATATTTCAAACTCTTGTATTCTATTCCCCTCCTTGTTGTATTTTTAGGAATGGACCTCCACATGAATCATCTTGTGATATTATATTGTTATTGCTTGGTGTTTTTATTTTATGACTTATTTGTTAGTTGTGTTTGCCTTGTCCATAGAATGATAATGGTACTAAAGATAAACTCATGTTGATAATAGTGGTAACACCCGTATCTTGGATTTAGCTTATGTAAAATCTATAGTTTTACGTGGCAAATTTTAGCACTAAAGTTTAGGCCGTTACATAGAATTTCATCCTCATCTTTACCATAATCAAAAGCACTTGTTAACCGAATACTTGCCTCCTCTTCACGTAAAACATTTGCAACCCACTTACACTTAAATATGAAATTATGTTATCGCCATAATATCTTCATTGTAATAAACTAAATATAAAATCCATAATATAAAGATAATAACCAATAAAATATTAAAAGAAACTCTTAATAAAATAAAAAATAAAATTCATTTTCACATAAGGCAAGCTTTAGCATGGAAATAGATATGGTAAAAATAGTAACAAAGATATTAACACACCACTATTAACAACAATTAAAACATTCTCCTACAACTTGAAAAATATGTTCCCAAAGCATTTGCTGAAAAACATGTTCACTACTTCCACTAACTCCTCCCTACCACCATCCACTTATCAAACTAAAACAATTCCCAACAAAAAATAAATAGAAAGTAGGAGACTTGAGGGCCGTGTACATTGAATGAATAATAAAAAACATAATGTGATAGAAAACATATGGTCCTATAGTAGTATTGACATAATCTAATCAACCTTATATAATTCATATCATACACTCAATTTCAAGATTTTATCCCTAATTACATAATGAAGAAATCTATTTTTTTTTCTCACTACTAGCCTTAAATACATAATAGAAAATTGAAACTTCTAAGATTTGAAAACTTTCTTATAATTTTCATTGTGCTCGATGATAGTTTGGTTTGGTTGAACTGTACTTCGTGTCTCCTCCATGGCTATATAATTTTAAAGAGAGAGACTAGGCCAATAAGAAGCTATGCAAGTGCGGAGAACGAAATGACAACTTGAAAGGAAGAAAGCGCAGAGAAAAAAGATGCACGATAGTTATAAATAAGAAGTAAGAAGATTAAGATCACCTACTCAAGAATCTAAGATAAATAGCAACTCTTGATTATCTTGCACAAACACAAGGTAAAGTGCTTGATGTTTTATTTTTGTTATTTTGTTTGGCTTTCTGTGCTTAAACTTTTAATTACTTGGATTGTTGTTTGCTTTGTTTTAATTTCAATGTGTTTTAACCGAAGAATTTGATTATATTTAATTTTAATTTAAGTTAAACATTTTTATTTTAATTTTGTTTAAGTTAGTTGATTTGATTTTTAACTTTGTTCGCCTTTTTACATTAAGCTACTCTAAGTTTTGATAATAATAATATTATAATTTGTATAAAATATGCATTATATAAGTATATTGTATAATATAAAATATAAAAATAATATTTTTTTTATAAACTCCGATGGTTGGTTCTTGACCATATAATATTCTTGTTTGGAATAAAGGTCCAAACATTTCATCATTACTTAAAAAAAAATGACAATTGTTTTTTTATTAAAACAATCTCAAATTTTTTTCCACTAATTTATATTTTTCCATTATAATTATCAACTTATTTTATTTTATATAAATAAGAAGATTGCGGCTACAGATCGTAACATCCATTCGCCATGTTCCTCCGTGATTGCTCTTTTGTATTTGAAAAATGAAATACCTCCCGCTCAAAATCCAGTTTGGTGGTGACTGGTAAGAAGAGAAAAGTTCATTTCTTGAACTTTAAGTTAAAGCTATCTGATTTCGGTACTTGGAAAAAAAGAAAAAAAGGCTAATCCTATACCTATTCGAGAAAGGGTCCGATACTCATACGGCAGAGATCCAAGACGCAAGAACCGGAACCAATAATTCCAAGACAACATTTTTTATTGAGAAAGGAAAGGCCGAAAGCCTGTCTGTTTAATGAAATATATATCCGCACACACACTCATCGTTACTAGCTCAACAGCCAGACAACAAAAGTCTCCAGCATTACGCTTCTTATCCAACAGCTTGTAAAAAATAAAATAAAAAATGTGTCAGTGAATTTCGATTTAAATCCACCAAAAAAAAACGCAAACGTATTTAGCAAAACCAAGCTTAATACTATTAAATTTACAATTCCAATGAAAAACACACACATATAACTTTTAAGGAATTGGATCTCATTTTGTTCAAATCATTTTATTTTATAGCTGACTTTAAGTATTTTAAAAACAAAATTGGAACATGGGCTGAATGTTCTTATTGCTTCATTGACGATTAAATAATTTTAGAAGAAATCACTTTCTCTCTCTTCTCTCCTCTCTTTCTCAGCTGTGATACGAGTCGCCCCCACGTTTTGTTGCACTAATTTTGGGATGCCTTTTTCCAGTAATTTTCTGTCATACAATACAACCCGCTTGGAGAATTTTAGACGAAGCCTGACCTGGACTGCAAGCTCAGCTGGTAGATCCTCGAGGAGAGAAGAAAACGAAAGGTTGGAGGTAAAGTTCTAGACTTCTTCTTCTTCTTTTATTGTTCCCTTTCTTTTTTTCCACATATTGTGTTCTAGTTTGCGCGTTGAGCTTGTGAAATTGTGAATTTGCTGATCTAGCCATGATTTACAGCTAGATATTGGGTTCTTATGGATATAGCGCCGTGGTGAGTTGAGAGTTGATAGTTGTTGATATTTTGCTCGTTCGGTGATCCGGGCTTTTCTCTATTCTTAGGAATATCTTTATTTTCCAAAATTGGATTTCTGTTCTGTTTTCTGATCATTATTATTATTATTATTATTTGACCCCTTTTCCACAACAGAAAAAGAAAATGATGAAAATAATGTTTGTTTGAATTGATGGATTCAGCAACAACATGCAAAACCCATATTGATTTCTGATATTTGATGCTGGCGTTCGATTTCTAAAGGAAACATCAATGATAATTTCAGTATTGTTGCATTGACTTTGAGGATTTTCTTTGCAGATATTTCTTTTAGGGTTCTTGATGGATGTACCTAATGTGAGGACTTTTTGAGCCTTTGCAGTGATTTTGTGTTCGGTCAATCTCTTATGTGCAATTGAAGGGACTGGGAATTGCTATGGTGTTGGCCTTTGAAATGAAGGCCTTTGCCAGATTATAATGTCTGGATAAGTAGATGCATACATTTTGACAAGGAGGGAAGATTTTTTGTCTAACATGGCTTCTTCTCCTGGCTCTTCACCTGCAACACCATCACCACCCACCTCCTCTCCGTCACCACCTGCTCCGTCCACATCACCACCGCCACCTGCTTCTTCTCCTCCACCTCTTGATTCATCTACTCCTCCTCCTTCTCCTCCCGTCTCACAAACCCCACCAGCACCACCACCATCTACACCGCAAACACCACCACCTGGGTCCTCTCCACCTCCACCGGTAACGCCACCCCCAAGTTCCTCTCCACCTCCACCATCGCCCCCTCAAGCAAACTCACCTCCCCCCTCAACATCACTGCCATCACCACCGCCATCTAGAAATTCTCCTCCACCATCTAGAAATTCTCCCCCGCCTGCTGCCTCCTCACCTCCACCAACCACTCAGCCTACTCCTCCTTCACCAGGGGTGAATCAAGTGCCACCTCCTGCCAATTCTCCACCCTCGTCTAATCGATCTCCTCCACCACCTAGTAGTTCAAGTCCTCCTAAATCTTCTCCTGCTGCTCCAACTCCTTCAGGGTCTACACTTTCCCCTCCTGCCCCACCCACTTCTACCCCAACTCCTCCTTCTAATTCTTCATCAACAAATTCTTCAGCTTTGCCTTCCTCACCATCGAAAGCAGCAACACCTTCAGCAACAGATACCCTTGCCCCTCCTACAAACAATTCTAGTAGTTCTTCCGGAGTACAATATGGAGTTGCCTTTGGAGTTGTGGCTTTAGTGTTAGTGGTTGGTTTCGTAGCTGCCTTTTTGTTCATACGAAGGCAGAAGAGAAGGAAGGAGATGTACAACCCTTACATCTTGCCATCTCCATTTGCCTCTTCCCAAGGTTCAGGTAATGCACATTTCAGCTTTGATATACTTGACTTCTCTTTCTATTTCTTTTTTCATATATCTTGCATGGTAGAATCATCTAAACTTGAATGTCCGGTAAAAAAAATTATCTGGGTCACACATAAAAAGGTATTTTTTGTCAGAATCATGTGAAAATGATTTATCATGGATCTCAACAAGCTTTATGTCCATCTTGTCATTTGAAAATAATTATGTCATCATCAATCCCAGGTAAACTGGATATTGCTATTACCCTGTTCAAGCACCAAATACTGGGAAACACCCCCATTGTTTCACATTGTTTGCTTGCAAACATAATTAATCATTACAATAATAGGCAGTTTTTTAGGTGGGGGTGGGTGGGGTCTGTGGAGCGATTGAAGAAATAGAGATTCACGACGCTTCTTTCTGTTATAGTGAGCATTATAATAAAAATGATATCTCCCTTTCTTCAACACTTGTCTTGTAATGTTCTCAAATATACTTGTCCATAGTCTGGCTGGCTACTTTATAATCCGCTTTGGCTGTTGAACCATGTTCTGCGTACACAATTGTGGTTAATGCGTCATCATCGTCATCCTCATTGTTATTTGTTGAGAGTCTTGAGACAGAGATGGCCTAGTGAGAGAATTAACTGGTATTTAATCTGTCTACACACTATTGATATATTGGTGTCTAATTTGAGCAGCTAAAGACATAAGAAAACGTTTGGTCCCTGCCATCTGCATGATCCAGTGAACATTCACAGTGCTGTATTTTTTATTAAAAAAAATGAATAGCTTTAGAGAAATATGTGCTATTGGTTGGTGCAATTTCTAATCCAAGCTAGTCGAAATGGGTTCACATGTCATGCCACTATATTTTTCAACAGTGATGCTTCCATAGACAATCATTGTAGCTCTATAAGATATGAATATCCATTCAAATCATTTGTGTTGATTTTGACAATGGATTTTGCTTCAGGCTCATCATTTCTAAGGCATCAATCAGTATCTAATATACAAGGACCAAATTCTAGTGGTGATTTCGCGCCTTCATCTTCAGATGTTAGTGCACTAGGTAACTCGAGAACATGGTTTTCATATGAGGAGCTATCTGATGCCACAGATGGGTTTGCAACCAAAAATATTTTGGGTGCTGGTGGATTTGGTTGTGTATACAAAGGTCATCTGGCAGATGGCCATGAAGTAGCTGTAAAGAAGTTAAAGAGTGGCAGTGGACAGGGAGACCGTGAGTTCAAAGCAGAGGTTGAAATTATCAGCCGTGTACATCATCGATATTTGGTTTCTCTTGTGGGTTATTGCATAAATGATTATGAGAGGTTGCTCGTCTATGAATTTGTTGCAAACAATACCCTTGACTACCATCTTCATGGTAAGAATTTACTTGATACTGTTTGACCTTATCAATAGATCACTTGATTGGCCTGCTAGGACATTAAATTCAGTAAGAATTCACTTGATTCTGTTTCACCTAATTTGCAAATATCTTAAATATCTAATCAGTTTTGTATTTTCGCATGCTCGTGAGGTGTCATGTACTTGGATCTAATCAGTAAGAATTTACTTGGATCTCTTTTGTGATGGTGATTATGTATCTGATGTTAGTTAGGCATTCACAGTCTGATTAAGTTTGAATTAGGAAGGTCTTTTCAAATCAGTATCCTTCTACGAGCGACCTGTATAGTCTTGAAATACTGAAATGTTGACCATTGCTTTGATGTTTTGCAGCTGCCAATAAGCCAGTTATGGAATGGGCACTTCGCGTTAAGGTTGCTGCTGGTGCAGCTAGAGGAATTGCTTACCTACATGAAGACTGTAATTCCTCTTCTTTATTATTGTTCACCTATCTTGGTTTTGATTGTTTCCACTGTTTTGTTTATAATTCGATTTTCAATGTCAATGTTGAGATGTTTTGTTTTTCCTGCACCATTAACCCCTGTTGCTTTTTCATTTTTTCACTGGCGGATTGTTGCCCTTTCATGACATTTGGTGGAAAACATTCTGCACAACAAATTTTGAATATGCTTGACAGTATGGAATTATTGTAATGTACGCTGTCTGTGTGTCCTAAAGTCTGGTATAGGCATCTTAATCAGTTCCCATTTGTTGTTCTGTTTTTCATATGTTTAATGTGTAATCAGAACGAATGATTTATCCATCCTGTTATATTCTCCCAAAAATTCGGTGCATGACAGAGGTTGAGGCAGAGTGAAAAAAAGGTGTTTGTGTGTGATGAAAAAATCGTACTGCAACACTCCTCACTCTTCTGCTACTTTTATTATAATGAAATTTTACTGTTTTGGAGTTTAACACTATTTCATTTTATGTGGCTTTGTTAATTTTTTTATTAGTTGTGATACTTGGTAGGTGTTTTGCACACCTATCTACATGTTAGATGCTGCGATAGTACTCATAATTTCTTATTTTAGCTTCTGCAATTTTTATTAAAACAATATTTTTCTGTAGTACAAAATGTGGTGGTTACATCCACGGCCATCTTCTTGATAGAAAGACCTTTTTAGTTTTCATTTGCACGTCAGATGCAGGAGCTTTAGGTTTACTGGGTTTTCCTTAATTACTTATGCATGCCCATTTTGAAAGTTTGCAATGCTTGTTTTTGTTACCAGGCCATCCACGAATCATTCATAGGGATATCAAGTCAGCAAATATTCTTTTGGATAGCAACTTTGAGGCCAAGGTATACTCCTAGAATGGGATGTTGATATCCTTCTTAAATGTCTAATATGCGTTAAAAAAATGTTGTATTATGTGATGCAGAATGTAGCCTCTCTTTTTTTAACCATGTGATGAAATGGCTGCAATTCATTGCTGTATTCTTTATCTCTGACAGGTGGCGGATTTTGGACTGGCAAAGTTGGCAGAGGAGCTGGATGCAAATACTCATGTTTCCACACGTGTCATGGGGACTTTCGGGTATGTATGTTGTGTTGATGCTGTGATAAGTTAAAGCAGACATTTCCTATATAAAGTGCTATGGCACCTCCATGTGATTGACTGTTTTATTATGTCACATTTGACATGATATCCGGCATACTTTGTGTTCAAATTGTGGACTTACTTCTCTAAATTACCACAAACTGTAAAGGTGAAACGATGAGTTTCTACTTTCTACAGGTAACGTTGATCCCAAAACTGAGTTTGAATGTCTTGTGAGTGATATATAACTATCTTTTTGTGGGATATACACGAAATGTTGCTTTAGTGCTTTCAAGCAGATGATGAAGTGTTTTAAAATGTAACACAGAGGGAGTAATGACAAAACTAATTGCTATCAAGATAATGACTATTGGAAGTGATTAACCATATTATGTCCAACTATGTAAAGGCCTTCTGTTTAACTTATGCATTTCCATCCTCAGATTGACTCATTCACAGATATCTGACAAAGTTCCCCTGTTTTTCTTCCCTCTCAGTTACATGGCACCAGAATATGCGTCAAGTGGCAAGTTGACAGAAAAGTCTGATGTGTACTCATTTGGCGTTGTTCTCTTAGAGATAATTACTGGTAGGAAACCAGTAGATGCAACCCAACCTTTGGGAGATGAGAGTTTGGTTGAATGGGTAAGCTGCAAGTCTTCTGCACCTAACTTTTTAATGTGGGATTAAATATCTGCACCTATGTTCAATGTAGAATTTTATAGGAAATCTCGGCTTTCTTTCAAGTTTTGAGTTTTGACACATGTCCTTTAGTATAGTGTATACATGAGATTGCATAGGAATGTACATTATTATGGCCAGTCTTATTCTATGAAGCACATGGAATCATGCAGCTCTTATGCACGTTGAGAATTGAGTGGAAGTTTTGTTCTGCTCTTTTGAGAACAAAATAAATAAGGAAAAAGGTCCCTTCGCAATCTCCTTTACATTTTACTTTCAATTTCTGGCGAATAGGGAAATTGCTGGCTCTGTTTAAGTTTGATTTGGGGGTTGACTTCAAACAGTGACTAGTTCCTATTTGAGCCTTTCAATGTGTGGTAATTATGGTCATGGAGTGATGCATCCCATATTGGTTTCTAAGGAAGTCAGGTCAAGCTAGTTTTTGGGTGGAGTTGAGATCTTTTGAGGCGAGGGTGCTGGACCCTTTTGTGATTACATTTTGGGAACATATCATTTAGTATTAGAGCCTTACCTTAAAGGGTTGTGTGGGCGTGTGTGCAGTCTTTGGGCGATTACACAAGGACATAAGAATAATCCATTACATATTGGTTCTTGAGGGGTTGTTGGGCAGTTTACTCTACTTGTGATTATCATGTAGTTGGAGTTAGGGTCCTTTTTGGATGAGTACGCCTGGGCTCTTGGGGTTATTACCGTGGAAGGTTAGAGTCTAGAAATCTATTTTCCTTTTTAGAACACATAGCCTGTTGTACCTGTATCAAAATTTTGCCAACCTTATGGTCAACTTCAAGCAGCCAGTAGCCCCAGTACCAGTGTAAATATGCCCATGAACATCCATCCTTTGTAATTCTCTTGAAAAATTATAATGCTACGCTCCTTATTCTTTTTGTCTTACGGGATATACATCGTGACTGAAAGGTATATGCATTTTTTTTTTGTAGGCGCGCCCATTGCTTACTCAAGCACTTGACAATGAATACTTTGATGAAGTAGCTGATCCAAGATTAGAAGGAAACTATATACGCAGTGAAATGTTCCGGATGATTGAGGCAGCTGCAGCTTGCGTGCGGCACTCAGCTTCAAAGAGGCCAAAAATGAGCCAGGTAATTTATCATACGACAAATACACTTTACCCATCCCCATCCCCCCTTCGGTCCTTCCTTTACCCCAGCCAAGTTCAGTCCGTTATGAGTTCATTTTCAGTTAAGTTGATGGTTCTAGCAATATCCACGTTTCCATCAGGTTGTAAGAGCACTAGATACTGCAGCCGAGCTATCCTCAGATCTATCAAATGGTATGAAACCTGGACAGAGTGAAATCTACAATTCAAGGGAGCAATCTGCTCAAATTAGAAATTTCCAAAGGATGGCGTTTGGTAGTCAGGATAATAGTAGTTCAGAATTCTTCAACTATAGTCAAAGCAGCTGGACGAGCGGAAGAACTGGACTTTGAAGCGACAATTGATAATCTGATTCTGTGACCACACTGAGGGATCCTTGATCACAAATCGATGGGAAGATCAAGATCCCCATAGATCTTGATGGTTTTCCCACGGAACCTATATTTCATGTAAAAGGCCGCCAACCTCCTTTGTCACTCCTGGGATCGGTACTTCTGGCGACTTGAGGAAAGAATACAATTTTGCTCGGGTAGGTTCTTCCCATATACAAGTACCAACACGAGTTTCTGATGCGTCTGACTGCTACTACAACTACCACACCTTTTCCGGATGGGAAGAGAGCAGGTGCCGGTTTTTGTTGGCTAACATGATTGTGCTTGTTAGGAAATTTGTACTATTTTTATTTTCGGGTTTTCTAATATTTGATTCATTTGTATTTAAACGTTGATGTTCATAATGCGCACACAAAGGTTGCAGTGCCTTCAACGGCGAAAAGGAGATAGCAGAAGTTTCTATGTTTGTTTCTTATGTGCCCCTATTCTTTTGTCCTCATGGTATGGATTTTGAACGTTCCACTATTGATTTGTCGGGTAAATAATCAGTTGATTCTACATTGTATTCTGCTCAGTTTTCGATTGGATGTCATTTTAGCGCAGCTATTTTGGTTGTCATAGTTTATGGTAGAAGAAGGTTGGTTGGAGAATAATGCTGTTGTTGAGAATTACTGATATCACTGTGAGGATGCGGTTGGAGAAAACCCTCGCTCTTACGTAATTGAAAATAAACAAAATAATTGAGGATGTTATAGTATCCAAGTAATTTTAGGCCAAATGCCATGCTGCATGACTACATTTATCCCTCATTTTGTACCAGAGTTTTACAACGGCGGAGGAACCAGAACGACTTTGGATGCTGTTGCCTCGAGCTCTCCTTTGGTGCTAGGTTCCGTAGCTTCCTATTATTGTCATCACCCCGACCCATGTAACAATAATCGGTGTCGTTGCCCTTGCTCGTGGAACGAAAATTATTGTCGTTGCTCCGACCATATAATGATAGTCGGCTTCTTTGCTTTGTCCCATGGAACAACAATTGGTGTCGTGTTAATGCCTATATATTTTCTTGTCTTGTGTTAATGCCGCAAACGGTTTATAATTTTCGGGTTTTCTACTTATAGAACATAGTTTATTATCTGTAATCTTGGTTAGCATTTAGCATGTTAATGTATCTTACCCTATTAATTCTATTAATGACTGGCTGTGATTTTGATTAATATAAATAGTCATACAGCTTTTCTACAATCTTGGAACCTTATAGTATTAGAATAACAAATGGGCCTAACTTTTACTTATATGTATAGAATAAAATGTTAAGAAAATGAGAGGAAACCTTGTCACAAATGACTTTTGTAGTGCTGATGTTGAGGATCCTACATCTCTAGAAGTTGATGAAGAACCATTACTTGAGAATGTCTTAGATAGTCATCCAAGTCATATAAAAGGTTTGAGACGAAGGCTTACAGGAGAGGGCTCAAGTCGTGATGTTTCTTGTATGAGTTGGATGCACGTTAATCTAATTACAAAAACAAGCATGTAAATCTGAAGTAGAGCAAAACCAAAAACAAATAAGCAAGATTATAGTCCAACAACAAGTAACATTTGAGCATCAAAAGTAAGAATTAAAATAAATGAGAACTTTTATGGATACATAAGCTTAAGGTTCTATGCCCCTCCATCATCTAATCAAGATGAAGATGAAGATGATGAAAATGATTTTTAAGTTTTATGCTAATATTGACAGGTGAAATGTAATAATAATATGCTTGTTTTGTAAATTACATTTTTATAACAACATTCATCTTTAAAATGTGATTTAGAAAATATTTCCAAAACCTTATTTTTTTATTTTTAAAAGTGAATTACTCACGAAAAATTATCGGTAATAAGGTTTTTTTTGAAAATTTTAATCTTAAAAAAATCGCCGGTAATAATTTTATTACTAGGAATAAATCGTCAATGATAAAGTTTTTAATATAAATATTTTCCATTTTAGAATTAAAATTCATCAGTAATAAGGTTTAATATCGACTATAAATCTTCGGTACTAAGACTTACATGTCATCGATAATAAAAACAATGATAAATAATAAGTTTTTTTGAATTCAAACTATTTTTTTAAATTTAAAGGTTTAATCGTCGATATTATAACGTCACTATTTACCTTTATTCCGGTAGTAGCCATATGACACAACTAAAAGTAGCTAATTAGGATAATTAACATTCCATATATGAATAATAATACCTTTGTAGTTTATCACACATATCAACCTTTCATATCTATGTTTTTGATGTTAATAATAATGCTATATTATTAAAATTATAGAGGTAAGATAAGTAATATACTATCAATATTAAATAATGATACTATCATGACTTATCAAATAAAATGACATTTTATATTTATACTATAGATATTATAAAAATATATGTATGATATAGATGTTAATAATAATATGCAATTAAATGTACATAGCCTTTTTCAGAGGAGTTGAATGCACATAGTTAAGATAAATAATATAGTATCAATGTTAAATAATCATACTATTGTGGCTTATTAAAGATACTAACCTTATTGATTTATACTATCAAAGTTGTGGCGGATTAGTAGGAGTAGGAGCATGCAACTAAATATATAAAATTATTTCATATTTAGAGATATCTATTAGAGATAATTATTTATTTTAAAAACTTTTTAGCATATTTTTTATAAAAAAAATATGAATAATTATATTGAATAGTATAAATCATGTTAATTAATAATGTTATCATATCTTATCAAATATATTCCAACCTTATAAAGTTATATTCAAAAATAATGATGAGAGTTTGATTTTCTTAAGCACGCGGTGCCGTGTGCGTCGTGTAGAGAATATTACTCAAAGTATATTGGCGAAGAATATACTGTTTCGGTGTACTAAAATAATTAACTGCATTGTTTTAGTTTTATTTTCCAGGATCAATTGGCTTCCCACACGCGCACACAACGATACACGCGCACACAACACAGACGCAAGTCACACAACTATCAGTCTAATGCTAATATATGTATATAGACGTATAATATATTTATATATATATTTCAAATTATTTTTCTAAAAAAATATTCAAGATTACCCGAATAAAATTCCTAAGAATATCATCATATTTAAATTCATTGTCAAACTTTATTTTCTCATATTTTTTTTACAATTTTTTTTTGTTTCTTAAAAGAGCTTTATTCTCAAGATATAGTAAGTAATTTTTACCGCCATAATATATACAATAATATCTTAATAAGTCCCTCGCCCCCCAAAAAATATAATCATCATTTCATTTTATTATCACAATTTTCCATCAAACTTTAGTTTAGTGTATTGATGTGACTTTATGTTAATAGAAATGTCAACGGATTGAGTACTT
This sequence comes from Tamarix austromongolica, assembly GCA_039764185.1. Lineage (NCBI taxonomy): Eukaryota > Viridiplantae > Streptophyta > Magnoliopsida > Caryophyllales > Tamaricaceae > Tamarix > Tamarix austromongolica. The sequence goes on along the minus strand of CM077816.1, from coordinate 71,452,432 downwards.
CCTATCCATTATTTAAATTAGATAAAAAAAATCTATATCTATATACGTATCTAAATTTGATAGATATTTTTTTTCTCTTCCGTATCTATATCCATATCCTTTTATATATATCGGATAAAATAAATTAAGTTTAAAATAAAAATCATTCAATATTAGAACTATATACCTAAATTGTTAGAATTTAGTTATATATTTACTTTTAGCCTTAGAAATTATATTAATGGTTATATGAATGAAGATAGAAATATAATTTTGTATTGAGTAAACCGATGAAGATATAGATGTTTATATTCAAATTTAACAGATATATATTTTTAATATCTGTATTAATATCCATTTATTCATATTTATTTACGGATAAATTTATTAGATTTCAAATAAAAGTTATCTAATTGCCATCACTAGCCATTAATATGCGTAGCAGGACAAAGATCCGATGCAATTACGACTCTTAGATAAGGAAAGGAAACTTGAGCTACCACATCTGCATCCCGCGTGCATGCGCATCTAATTCCCTCCAACTACCCAATTCCTGTTAGCTTCTAACCCTCCTCCTCTCCAACCCCCAGCCAAGCCCGGGCCACTATATTTTGTGTACTAAGGTAGCCTCCGGCTATACCATCATCATCATGATCATTATTATTAAAGCTCACGTGAGGCGATAATTGAGTTTTGCAAGGGAGATAAATATATCATATTATGATGTTGCTCTCAAGGCCGTTAGCGCCGCCGCAGATAGCCGAAGGCGACACAAGTAAAGGGCAAAGAGGACGTGTCACCGGCGATTCGTTCTTTTGGAGTTTGAGTGCGAGAGATAGAAAGCTGGTCTGTGTAACTAGCGGTAACTCTTACTTTGGTGCTCACTTGATCAGAGAGTTGTTGTCTCACGGCTACCTCGTTCGAGCAACTATTCAAGATGAAGGTACTACTTAACTTCGGTTTTTTTTTTTTTTTTTTTTTTTTTGTACTCCTCTCACTTGATCAGAGAAATATAAACACTGATGTCCGATAAATACAGCAAATTTGAATAATTTCCTACTTTATTTATTTATTATTAGATAAATAGGATCCTCCAAATCCATAATTTCATTCACTAGTAGTTAGTAGCACATTCAAGTCCTACCTCCTTAGGTAGTCCTATTTATAGTAGTATTAAAAACCAACCGGCAGAATTACTAGCGATTGACCCGGCAAATTATACCAACACTGAGAGTTCAGAATCCTGCGTATCGATGAAAAAAAAGATAATTTAATAAGACAAGACTCGTAATCGACCGTTGCTCATGCTTGGAAATGATGTTCGAGACCTCGAAGAGGCTCCATAATTAATTACCTTATTATCAACGCAACTACAATTTTTATAGTTATAAATCTTTTCACCTTCTTACCAAAAGTAATCTCTTTCTTCAAATATATGCAGGAAATTTGGCGGACATGAAGAGTCTGCTAAGTGACGAAGAGATGAATACGCTAGAGAGTGTCGTGGTAGCAAAAATGGGAGACTTGGATAGCCTTTGTGATGCGTTTCGGGGTTGCCATATCATCTTTCACACTTCGGCCTTCATCGACCCTCATGGAGTTTCTGGTTACACTGTAAGAACAAATTTATAATATCATTCAAAGTATTATATATATATATCATGACATTGTTTAGCTAACAATGAACAGCATATCATGACATTAAAATTTTATATTCAATTGTAACACTAGTTATACGATGTCATAATTTGGTGAATTAATCGATGAATATAAGATAAAATGAACTGTTATATTAATATATATATCGACAAATTATAATATTTGTTTGATTCTTATTTTGTTACTCGAAGATTTGTTTATTATAAACTGTGATAAATTGCAAAGGTACTTTTAATTTTTCTTGTGTACATACAGTTTCGCGTGAGCTAAAATGAATGGTTAAGTGACAGTAAATGTGTCAAACTTAAATACACACACATATATATATACTGTATCATGACATTATGTGTGTGTGTTTCAGGAAAGAACAGCATTTCTAGAGGCCGAAGGGGCAAAGAATGTAATTGATGCATGTGGAAGAGCAGCTTATACAAAGAGGTGTATACTCACATCATCTCTTCTAGCTTCCATCTGGGGACATGAAACTACATGTGATGGTAATAGTACTAGCATAGTTGATGAAGCTTGTTGGAGTGACGAAGAAGTCTGCAGACAAAACAAGGTAATTAATTTAATCAACTTCGGATAAAAACATATTTGTCTTTTAATTAATTATATATATAATGTACTTACTTATCGAGTGAAGACGGTTGTCTTTTGGACATGTGGGAAAAACTCAATAGCTATGGCTCGCCTTGGGTAAGACAAAAGCAGAGAAGGCTGCTTGGAGTGCCGCGAAAGAAATGAGAGTAAGACTTGTAACGATATGCCCTGGTTTTATCACTCCTCCGTCTTCCCCAAACGTCGGCTACGGATGTTGCCTTCCTTACATGAAAGGTAATAACAGTGCTCTTTCTTATTCAAATCATACCATGTCGGGAGATGGATGGGTTATCTCATGCATAAGTTTACCCTATGTATAGGTGGTCGAGTTATGTTCCAAAGAGGCTTCCTAGCATCAACTGACGTAGATACATTGGCCAAGGTACATGTCCAAGTATACGAATCCATGGACGGCTGTGGGGCAAGTGGACGATACTTCTGCTTTCAACGAGCAGTAACAAGATTGAACGAAGCCGTTCAACTCGAAAATGTGCTGAAACTTCATGGCATCTTATCCGGGGGAAGAAATGCAGCTCCTAGTAGTAGAACAGAGGAAGGAGATGGAGGTCGAGTACAAGGCAGGATTAGCAACTCAAAGCTGGAAAGATTGTTGTGCCAAGCCTCTCAGGGCTTTTCTTGCAGGAACGAAGACTCTGTAGGTTCTGCTTGATTCAGTCAGTGGCCTGCCTTGTCGGACCAGCTGTACACTTCTTGTTGGATCTGTCGTGTTGACTTAGAAACGCACAATTTTTGTACTTAGTACGGAGGTATATGCGTGTGAATTTTGTTTTCATCGGAGGTGTACACAGGTGATGTGATCTAAGTAGCACTTGAGCATAACGTATCAAATTTGCAAAATAAGAATCGAAATAACAGAAGTTAGATCTATCAATTCAATTGGTTGGGTTGTGGTATGCCACCGCCCTAAATTGAATTTCTGCCGGAACTCCGGTGCAATTCTGTCACCCGTTCACCCCTAAGGTTGACACAACACCTCCATTCTCATGCATTCAACAATAAAAGATCAGGAATTTGCATAACGTTTATCCAGAAAATCAAATGTAAAATTGAGAAGAAAGAGCTTGGAAGTTGAGAGGAGAAGATAATCGTTAACCAACTTTTCTCGGTAAAACACATCCTCTTTAAATAGAAGAAAGAATTGAGGTAACATTGAGAACCATTTCTCCCACCTTCGTATGACTAGCAATAAAGATGAAGAACGTTTAAAAACATTTGAAATCATGGAGGAAAAATCAATTATGAATTATTAGGAAACAAATGAAACAGAAAGATTTTAAGTAGCAAGAAGGTGAAGCCTGGGATCAAAGACCACACCACATTCACGTCTAGCCCAGACCAGACGGGCTCGTGCACATGTCTAGGCCCAACCCACTACCGAATAAATCAATCCAAGCAAAATTTTCAAACACAACCTAAGAGCTCGGTAGATATAAAAAAGGCTCCAAACTCATTATCCCATCGATGTGGTATGAAGAAAATGCAAAATCTAACTTTTGTCATTGCCTCCAACATGTGAACATGGGTAGGTAGCGTGCTGAGTCCCATCTAAATATTCAATTGATCATTGACCCCAAAAAAATCAAAATTAGATAGAAATTGATCGAGAACCCTCAATCTAATAGTCCCCATTCCCAACAATAATTAAAGGAGGAAGAAAAGTAGTTCCAATGAATATGTCAATAAAAGACTGATAATAGTAGTAGAAAAATAGATAATTCATCTCAAAACATCAATTGTAATCATCTAGATAGCCTAAAGTTAACTTACAACCAATAGTCAAGTTAATAGGTAGTAAAGGAGTCTCATTCAAGCAACCATGGAAAAAAAAAAGGAAAAGAAAAGAAAAAGAAAGGAGCCATGAATGAGGTACCAACTAGGAGAGGGTTGTTTGGAGTTGTTAAGGAAAGCATCAAGGTAATAATAAACCAAAGCTAAGATTTGGGAAAGGATAATATATATGGATGTAGAGGATTGACTCTATTTTGGAAAGAAAAAGAAAGAAGACAATGATCAACAGTGGCGTAGAGGGAAGGAAGGGGGAATTGTAACACTCTCAAAATTCACTACTGAAAAATTTCGTTTTATTAAAGAATTCTACGAAAGCAAGTAAATTAAAAATTATGAATTTTAGGGATATTACCACCGTGATCAGTACAAGCCGGACCTCTGGCCAGTCTCATACTGTAACGCCTCCAAAATTCACTACTGAAAAATTTTGTTAATTAAAAGGAAATTAGCGGAAGCAAATTAATAAACCATGAATTTTGGAAGTATTACCGCCACACTTAGTACCAGACCGGTTCACTCATACCGTTCCAGTACTAAGTGCTAAGGCTAAAGGAAAATGAAATACAATTTGCTAGAATTCCAACATACTTAAATCAGAGTAGCGTACCAAACGTTTACAAGAATGAAATCCACCCATGGTGGTTACAGTATCAACATATACATTTAAAACCAGAAATTTCAAAGAGAGAGAGAGAAAAACCCTAGTAGTTTCGGATGAGACCTTACTCTCTTTCCCGTTGCCCACTTGAGTAGCACCTAAAAAGACTTGCAAGGGACACTGCCCATTGAATACGCAGGGGCCCCACGAATGGAACCCTTCAGTACTACGGTACTGAGTAACCCTTTAAAGTCCCACTTAAAAGCAGGCCCGCAATGTAACACATGAAACAAGCTACATACATATATATACAATTCACACCATCAACATTCACATAGCATATCAATATATCGTTACGAACAATCGGTACTTACGGTCTTAAGCCATGTCATAACGCAAACTCAAACAATCAGGCCTTAAGCCATTGCTCCACTATAAGTAATTAGTACTTGCCCATAATTTTATTCACATACATAACTGGTTTTATTGAGCTCGGGACCCCCACTATTATTGCCGGTGGACCGAAATACATATAACTCATCATCCAGGGCACAACGCTCCTGGCCACTATTATAACCGGTGGACCGGGGTTTGTAAAGAATCATCATCCAGGGCACAACGCTCCTAGCCACTATTATAACCGGTGGACCGGGATATATAAAGAATCATCATCCAGGGCACAACACTCCTGGCCACTATTATAACCGGTGGACCGGTACTCAATATCATAAATCACTGGGCCCGGCTCATTAGTATTCCACTTTCAATTATAGTATCTTTCCTTTCTTTAATCAGCACATCAATCATATTTATTTGCCTCGAACGGGAGATCAATAACCCGGGACACAAAGGTACACCGGTCGTGCCGGTGCATATCAGCTACTAAGTACACTTCAACCACGAACCCAAGGACACAAAGGTACCCTGGTCGTACTGGTGCATAAAGCTAACTCAGTACCCTACCGACAAGGACACCTAATCCATAAGTATGCATACCCCCTAACTAGGTCTGTAGAGCTAGAAAGAGTAAGATATAGGGCCTGGCTGGGGCACAAAGGCACACCAGCAAATACCAGAATAATCATGGACTAAACCACGTCCTTAGGGTAGCGACCCCTAGGAGTCACCATTCCCGATCTCGAGGTCTTTCACTTTAAGTAATAGTGTCTTAATTAAAGTGATCACGAAAAGCACAAAAATCCGATACTTATTCACTTTCAATCGTTCTGATATCATTAATAGTTTCTTATTCAGAGGATTATCCAGGATATCACAGAGAAACCATTAAGGCCATACTAATACTCCTACTTGGCTAATCAGCATTACTTGAATCATATTATAATGTTCCACAATCATAACAATATGTTAGGTACAAATTACTCCTTGACCCCTTACTTATATAATTGCTAAGTATCCATTCCTTACTTGATAAATTACCATATTATCCTTAAGGTTGCATAATTACCAAATTACCCCTTGTCCACTTTAGATTACCAAATTGTCTCTTACACTTTTTAGATCACCATTCACCCCTCATAATTACTACACTTATCATATTTCCCATTTGGTTGGTTATAGTACCAAATCGCCCTTCTCCTTTGTTATAATTACGAAATTGCCCTCGAGTTGGATAAATTACTAAATTACCCTCATTCATTGTCATGATTACTATTTTGCCCCTTTAGTTGGTTAAATAATTATCACTTTATCCCATAATTGGCTAAATCACCAAATTTCCCCTTTAGTTGGATAATTACTAAATTGCCCTTCTCCTTTATCATAATTACCATTTTACCCCTCTCAATTATTTTAATTGCCTTTTTACCCCTTTTTAACTATCATGAATCCCAAATCACCCTTCTTCATAATTACCAATATTAATTTACCCTTCTTCATATTTATAATTACTATATTACCCTTCTCCTTTATTAAAATTACCATAATGCCCTTTAATTGGTTAATTTACCAAATTACCCTTCTATAGTATCATACTTATCCAATTGTCCTCCTATAATCATAATTCAATTACTAAATTATCTTTTGTCATTATCATAATTACTGAGTTACCCCCCTTACTCCCAAGTTTACCATAATATCCTTTTATTTACAAATTACCCTTCTACCCCTTACTTTCAAATTACCATAATATCCTTTTATTTATGAAAATTACCACCATACCCCTTTTACTTGTAAAATTACCATAACACCCCTTTTTCTTTTCAAATTACTATCTCACCCTTTTTCATCCAAAATTATCATTTTTAACTTTCCTTACCAAATTACCATTTTGCCCTTCTTTTCCAAAATTACCATATTAACCTTTTACTCACAAAATTACCATAATACCCCTCACTTACAAAATTACCGTGTCGCCATTCACTTACAAAATTTACCATATTACCACTTACTTATGAAATTACGATTTTGCCCCCTTTACTTTCAAAATTACCATATTGCCCTTTCACTTGGAAAAAATTACCATAATGCCCTCCTTCATCCAAAATTACTATTTTACCCCTACTTCCAAAATTACCATTCTTACCCTTTTCTCCAAAAATTACCATAATACCCTTCTTTCTCACAACTTACAATTTTATCCTTTTACTTATGAATTATCATTTAACCCCTTTCTTTTTAAATTACTAAATTACCCTTTTACTTATAAAATTACCGAAATACCCTTTTCACTTATAAGATTTCCACTCAACCCCCTTTATTCACCATTTTTATGAATTTACCATCACTACATAAAATAATGATATTATTCTTATCATCTAAGTCCACCAACTTGTCATTAATCAATATAATACTCATTAGCAACTACATACATTAGATCACATACTTCATAACCATAATTACTAGAATACCCTTAGACAATAATATCATTCAAGCCTTAGCAACATAATATATCATAAACAAGCATTTAACATTTCCATCAATAATCAACCTTTTCCTTAATTATCATACCTACACATGGCACAAAGCTATCATGCATTTCCCTTTTTCTTTCAATAAATGTAAACAACCATTTATATATCATGCTTGGCTCACAAAACATACATAAAATCATAATCAATTTCCTAATGTGCTAGCATACGTTTCCATACATTTAAGGGAGGTTTAACGATTACCTTGATTCCCGCCAAAAACAGACCTCACCGGTATTCCGGTTTAAGGTTTAAGATTCAATTATCAAAACCAACACCTAAAAATAATATCAAGGTTTATTATGTTAGAAATCATAAAAACAAAATAAGACATAAGGCTTTATAACAATTAATAGAATAATTAACTTAAAATATAATTATACCTTAAAATTAATAAACAAATAGATTAAGAAGTACAGAAACTCATGCTGCTAATGCAGCATGAGCTGCATGAAAATTTATGGGGAGGAGGGCTCGAAGGAGGGTAATAGAAAGAAATAAAGACAATTTCGGGTTAGGATTTTTAGGCTAGGAAAAGAGGCATATGGAGGTGGATTCAAGGCAAGGGAAGGATGCAGAGATGGAGAGGGGGTGTAAGAGGTGGTCGGGGACGTGTTGATGGTGGCTAATGGTGGCGGAGGCGGCGGCAGCAAGGCTGCGAAGGTGGCGGTCGAAGTGGGGTTTCGAGGTGCAGGCTGGCGAGGAAGGAAAAGGAAGGGGAAAAACAAGGGCTTGAAGGTGGTATTCTTGGTCAAAGGAGCATTGGGAGTGGTAGAGGGGGTTGTAGGGAGGAGATTGGTGGTCTGGGCGGCGGTAGAGACGGTCGGACGGCAGAGAACGGCGGCGTTACAGGCGGCTGTCGAGAAGGGTGAAAACAGGGAGAAAAATAGAAGAAGGGAGAAAGAGGGCTGCGGGATGGGTATTGGGGTGGTGCAAGGTGGTAGTAGAAGGGTGCAGGAGGTAGTTTAGGGGATGAGTGCGGCGGTTGGAGCGGCGGAGGGCGGCGGCGCACGAAACGAAGGGGAGAAGATGGAGGGGAGAAAATGGAGGGAAGAGGGTCGGGGAAGAAGGGTTTCGAAATAATGGGGCAGGGAAAGGTGGAGAAAAAGAAGAGGGAGAGGGAGAGGGAGAGACAGGGTGGCAAGGTGGCGGTTGCAGGCAGTCGGGCAGCAGCAAACAGGTCGGTAGCTGTTGCCGCCTGGGGAGAAGAAGGAGGAAGGGAGGCTGCGGGTGGCCGGTCGGGGAAAGGAGGGGAAAAAGGCTATCCGGTCGGGGAAAGAAGGAAAAGAAAAGTGGGGGGGGTGGACCGGCTGGGTCAGGTACGCGGGAGAGGGACTGAGGGAGGAAGAGAGGGTGAGGTGGGCTGAGTGTGTTGGGCGGTGCGCGAGGGAGAGAAGGGAGGAAGGAGCGGCCTGGCCCAATGCGTAAGGAGGGGGGAGAGGAAGGCAGGCCGGGCGGCCCAAGGGGGAAAATGGGAAGAAGGAGAGGAGAAAAGGAAAAAGGAGAAAAAGGGTAAAAAGGAAAATGGAAAATGGAAAAATAGGGAAAATAAGGTAAATTAATTTATAAAATCATAAAATGTAATATTATTGATAAATTATTTAATGTAATACTTTAATTCATTATAATCTAATATATTGGTTTAAAAAAAGATAAGGTTAGTAAAATATTAGTTTGAAAAATTATTTAAATAAGAGTATCATGATAAAATAACAAAATATCTCTTTTAAATTTACTAAATATTCTCATCCCAATTTATGTTCTCAAAATCCATAAATTAATTAAATTAGACGATTTTAAAAGTTAATTTATTTCAAATAAAAACTATTTATTATATTATTGTTTTCTAAAATTTTGGGGGATTACACATACTCACCATAAGGTTAAAGAAAGATTACTAACCATCATAATTAAAACTCAAATCAAGGAATCATAAAAGCATTGAAACATCCATAAGACAGAAATCAGAGTACGTGGAAAAGAGTTTACAATCTAAAAGTACGTTATTAAAATTCCTCAAAGGAGATAACATCTATAGTACGATAAAACGCATCTGAATAAACTGATACAAAATAAAGGAACATAAAAAGTAAATCCAACCACATTGCTCTTGATCCCTAGGCTAAGTCCATGCTCAACTCTCGACCCCCGCCCAATGTCTCATAAGCATCAAAAGCATCAAAAATAGTATCACCAGCCTACACAAACTTAGAGGAGCGTTTTGCTCGTGGGAATGAGTAGCACCCATGAAACGGGTGGTCAGTTGACTACATACTGAGTAACCATACATCGAAGGCCAACACACAAGGCATAAAACACTAACATGATCACATAAGCAACATACAATCATTATAGATAAATAAAGGCTAAGTTATAGTCCAAGAAAATTGATTATTTAATTATTTGATCAATACTCGTTTACACCATACTCTTTGTCAATCTATGTGAGTGTGGGAACCCCACTAATATAGCTGGTGGATTGAAACTGTATAGGACAGAATACACCTGACCACTATTATATGCCGATGGATCAGTATTTAGGGCAAGATGCTCCTGGCCACTATTATACCGGTGGATCGGTCTGCACCTGACTCTCATGGTGCTCTATTGTAAGTACTTAGTGTCTTTTATGTGTCTTATCAAACTTAGGGTTTGGTTTATTGAGCTCGGGATCTACCACTATTATAGCTGGTGGATCGGTCACGTACAAAGAAGAATGCCTCTGACCACTATTATATGCCGATGGATCGGTCTCAAGGGCAACCCAGCACCTAACTATTATTATGGCGGTAGAATGGTGTGAGCTTGGCTCAATAATATGCTAATTTAAATTATTAGTGTCTTACCATGTCTTATTCAACAAGCTTCACCTTAGACATGCATGTTAAACTTTATCTACACTTATCCTCCCAAGAGGGCCCATCCTATATCGTGAGACTTCTACACCTCTTAACACACCCCAACATCCTTTCCTTCTTCCACTTATGCACACTGGAGGCCCAATTCCTAAGTGTGTGGGTAAAGGCCTACTACCTTACACCTTCCAAGTCCACTCACTGCTTTATCCTAAGATTTTCTCCTAAAACCCTAGTATAGGCCTATATGGCCCATCCTTCTCTACCTTACACAACTAAGGCTGTTTTAACACCCCACACATCACCTCCCTTACACGTGTGACCACAAAACCTTAGTTGGCAACACCAAACCCCTAGCGTCCTTCTTTTCCACATGTCACCCCTCTATTTCTCACCTTCCACCATTGCTTTCCCCTAATACCCATACTCACCCTACACATGACATTATTCCACCCTCATCTCATACTCCACTCTCCCTCACTTACTTTTACTTTCACAACCCTCCTCAAATTAGGGTTTTCCTCCCAAACCCTAGTTAGGTCTCTTGTGCACCCTTATACTAACTCACATACTATTTTTCACCTAAAGCCTCCAATTATCCAAACAACTCTTCCCTTACCTTACTTACATCCCAAGATAACTTTTCACACATAAAGATCATCTCCAGACATCCTCTATCTACCCCATGCAAACCCTCGAATTTTTCATGCAAAACCCTAGAATCTCTCATGCAAAGTTTACCCACTCTTTTATTTTTTTCATAGTCCCCTTTTATTTTTCCCTTCATGGATTATGAGATATTTAGGTCAGTCCCATATCCCTTGGTCAACTCAATTTCCCTTGGTCAACTCACTTCCCTATTTTCCTTTTTCATCCTTTCACCCCATATCATTACATTAAATATCCTAGTATGCATGTCATAAAGGGCCACATCACATAATATCATAAGCACAACATATACCTATTATACACAAGCTATAAGAAAGTCATATAAGTATACCTCAACTCCAAGCTACGCTACACATAAAACAACTATAATAATCATAAGATACACAACATAACACGATACATGGCATACAAAGAATACAAGACACATAACACACATAGGGGCCTTAGCTACATCTTTACCTAACACGAAATTGGTCTTGGAGCACGCTCTTATGCCTCCTTAGGATTTTGATTGGGTTCACCTATAAGAGGAAAAAACTAAGGGTTACTTTTCTTCCTACTAAAAATACTATTGTTTCCTAATTTACTCTAATATTAGGGTTACTATTATTAAAAGAAACTTTACAAGTGAAAATAGGGTTTATATTCTCAAGTTAGCCTACTATGTTATTACTAGTCAAAATAGGTTCATGATAAGTATTTTATTACTTCTAATAATAGTATTAATACTAGTTGTAGCAAAAATAGTAATGTTAATAATAATAATACTAATACTCATAGTAATAGAAACCTTAGTATTATTAAGGTTAAGGCTAATAATAGGGTTAGTAATAAAAATAATAATACAATAATAGTAATATTAACAAAAATAACAATATTTCTAAGGATAATACTACTACTAATAATAATTGAAATAATGATATTTATATGGGTAAGGGTTTTAATATTTACAAAAGTAATAATAGTAACAATATACTAAGACTAACAATAATAATAATAATAATAGGAGTAATAATGGTATTAATAAAAATAAGGATAATTATAATAAAAGTTAGAATAGGGTTTCGACCCCTTAATAATAATGGGATAAATATCCTGAGGCTACATTTAATAATAATAAAAATAATAGTCATAATAATAATAATAATAATGAATATAATAACATAATATAAGTAGAAAAGGGATAAAGACATCATAAATAGGGTTTTAAGGGTTAAGGTACCACCTAGGGTTGGTGGTGACTGGTGGCACCAGCGGTGGCGGTGGGAAAAAAGGGGGGAAAGTGGGGTGTTTAGGGTAGGAGAGGGGGAATGAGAGGGGAATTTGAGGTGGTGGAGGATGCCTAGGTTGAGAAGGCTAAATTGATGGTGGTGGTGCAATCGACAACAGTGTGGTGGCCAAAATTGGTGGAGAGGGAGGAAGGGAGGAGGAGAGGGAGGTAGGGGAGGTTTTGCTGGTGATTTTGGAGGGTAGAGGGAGTGGCGGTTACGACGGGAGTGGCAGCGGACAACGGTGCAAAAGGCTACGGTGGTTGGATTAAGGTTGGTCGAATGGACAACTTTTACAGCTAAGATGGCTTGTGCAGGGAGGATTGAGCGGGGGGTGAGGGGTGGAGCTTGGTGGAGGGTGGTGTAGGGAGTAATTTGGGTGGTGTTTTAGGCGATGGTGCTAGATGGCGGCAATGCAACAGGAGGTTGAATAGGTGGCGGCGCACAAGAGGGTGCAAATTTTTGGGTTGAGAAAACAAGGTTGAATGGGGATGGTTGAAGGGTATTTATAGGCCATGGATAAGGGAAACCAATAAAGGGGGAAGAGGGAAGGTCGGAGGCATGCGTGTAGGACACCAGCTGGTGGCGCACATGGGGTGTAAGGCTGTAATTTTTGCAGGGTCTGGCAGCTCAAAAAGGGGAAAAGGAAGGGGAGAGAGGCACGTGTGAGGAGAGAGAGAGAGGGCGTGATTGGGTGGAGAACAGAGAGGGAATGACGGGGAAGAGGGTAGGGGTGGCAGGCCGGCGTGTGGGGTGCAGAAGTGGCGTGCTTGCACCGGGAAGTGAAGGGGTTGAGTGTCAGGGAGAGGGAAGGTCGGGGGGAGAACGCGAAAGGAAGAAGAAGGGGACGGTTGGTTGATCCAGGGAGAAAAGAAAGAAAAAGAAGGTAGGCTGGACCGGGCCAGACAGTTGGCGAGGGAAAAAAGGAGGGGAGCGGAGGGCCTGGGCTACGTAGGAGAAAGGAGGGAGTCTGGGCTGCAAAGTGGGCTAGCCCAGATCGAGGAAAAAAAGGGTAGGAAGAAAAAGAGAAAGGGAGGAAAGAAAGAAAAGAAAATAGAAGGGAAAATAAAAAGGAAAAATAGGTGGGTTGGGTTATTTAAAATACTTTAGTATTTTGAGATATTTAAAAATAATAATATTTTAATAAAATAATAATTAAATTCCCCTTTTAAGTTAATTTAGGATTTTTAAAAGATTTTTTCTAAATTTCATTTTCATTAGAAAAACACCATAATTTTTTTCAATTAAATTATTTATTAACTCTGCTTATTTTATTAAAATAATTTATTTAATTAATTTTTATAATAAATTCTTAATTTGTCAAAATTATCTAAATTAGGGTTTTGGGGTATTTTAGAAATAGTCAAGAAGGGAGAGTGAAGTTAGAGCTATGATGATAAATAAGGATCAAATTATACATTGAACTAAAAAGCAACACCTCTTATATAGATATCTCATCTTCTTATATATATAAATATATTTATTATCACATGTTGTTTTCTTGATTTCCTCAACTTGAAATAATTTTTATTCAAATTTAGAATTTTATTCTTAATTTAAAAAATAAAATCTGTAGTCAATGAAAAACTATCAAAATTTAAATTAAACTTCATAATTAATGATAATTAGTTGAAAGTGAAGCCCTACAAGTAGAAAAAAAAATTAATGAAAATTTTATATGAAGAACAATGTTAAAAATTGATAACAGAGTATTTTTGGTTACTTAATTAAATTTTTCTAAAAAGGTGTTGGCAATCCAATTATTATATCGTGAAATTGGGAACATCTTTTAAAAAGTACACGTCACCAATTTTTATAATTTTATAATATTTACTTAGGCATATGAGGTAATTTTAATAACTTTATAAATTTTATTTAGGCACACTAGGTTAATTTTATAATTTATAATTATTATATACAAAAATTGAGTCAATATTATAATTTATAATCTTATTTTTAGACACAGAATCATATTACAATTTTATAATTCTTATTTCTAGAGACGAAATCATTTTTAAAAAGATTTATAACTTTTTATTATGTTTATATTCAATAAATATGATGAACACAAGATACACTTTGTAATTCTATATTTTTTTATTCATAGACATAGAGTTAATTTTTCAATTATATTACTCTTACTATGTTTATGTGTTTGTAATATGTCATAAACTTATGTGTTTTATGTCATGAACCTCAATGTTTTGTTGCCATGAACCTACATGTATTATGAACCTGTAAGTGATGTGTATTATAAAGTTTGCAAAACAAATTATAGGGTAAAACAATGTGTTTTATATGATGAATATAATTTTTTTCTATAATAAACCTAAGTATTTAATGATATGAATCTAGGATCATTTTTTCCTCCTACTTACATATTTGTTCATTCTCTTATGGATTTATTGCTTAATTTAAGCAAAATTGCAAAGGTTCTCTAGGATTTTGATTTCTGTTATATCACATTTGGTTTTTATTATGCGTTTAATAGCATTAAGAAAATTTATTATAACGTTAAAATTATATTAAATTGATCTAAATATTATAACCTATGTATAGTGCTATCTGAAAACTTATCAATATTATTTTTATTTGTATAATGAAACATATCAATATTATTTGCTAAGTATAACTAAATTACTTGCATAAGCTTTAAGTTTTATTGCTTGAATCTAAAAAATCAACATGATGAACCTATCAGTTTAGTGATATGAACTTAACATAAAGAAAGAAATACGTGTGATAATTCTTATGTACATTAACATGATAAACATATACATAATTTAGTATTAATGAGCATGGTGAAATATTTTAATGAACCTACGTATGGTGTTCTCTAAACATTTACATTTAGTTTTTATAATGAAAGATACCACTATTCTTTGTTGAGAAAAACTAAGTTATTTGTTGAATCTATATGATTTCTTATTTGAAACCTTTTGTATTTTATGTTATGAATATGCAAATTTTATGTTATCAATATAATCCTAAAAGTTAATGAAACAAGTTATATGGTAAGCTAATATGTTTTAAGCACTAAACATGACTGTTTTCAATAATAAACTTAAGCAGTTATCCCATAACTAAAGTTCATCGTGAGACCAAGTTTAGGAAAATTTTAAAAATTCTCTAGGATTTCGATTTTTGTTCTATTAGGATCAGTTTGTAGCATACGTTAATAGTATTAGAAAAAATTGTTGTATCATTAAATTGATCTAAATTTTATTCAAAAATAAGGTGCTTGATTTAAATTTTTTTTGCCACAATTAAAGTTGGCCAACTAACTTCAACAAAATTTTAAAAATTCTCTAGGATTCTGATTTCTATTCTATCAAGTTTGGCTTGTAGCTTACATGTAATAATAATAGAAAAATTATTATAACATTAAAATCATACTTAAATTCATCTAAATTTTATCTTGAAATAAGGTACTTGAATTTAAGATCCCGCCCCCAAGATCATAAGGCCAAATTCAACAAAATTCCAAAAATTTTCTAGGATTCCGATTTTCATTCTATCAAATTCTATTTGTAGAATGCTTATAATATTATTTTATAAATTTATTATAAAATTAAAATTATCATTAAATTGATATAAATATTATAACCTATGTATAATACTCTCTGATCACATGTTTAATTTTTAATAATGAAACATACCAATATTCTTCATTAAGTAAGATTGAATTATTTATTGAACTTGTATGTTTTATTACACGAACATAAACGGTTAGCATAATAAACATATTAGTTTAGTGTGATGAACCTCATATAAAAAAATGTGATAGCAGTTGTGTTAATTAACGTGGTGAACATATGCATAGTTTATTAGTTAAACGTGGTAGAATCTTATGACGTACCTCTGCATAGTACTATCTCAACGCATATGCTTAGTTTTTATCATAAAACATACCACTATTCTTTGCTGAACAAAACTAAGATATTTTTTGAATATGTATGTTTTATTGTCTGAAAATAAATGGTGGCCATAATGAACTTAATGATTAGGCCTTGAAGAAAAATTAAGGCCTCAACTCTTAGGTATCAGTACAATAAATCAAGTTCCTTAAACAACTGATTTAAAAATAGCTCTCAATGCATGAAACAAAACTTTCATTCAGTGGGTTCCCTAAATTTTGGTTCATGGATTGCACGATGTGGATAAACCTTATACCTTAATTCTTTATATAGAAATAATAAAAAAAACTAGTATCAGCTTCTATTCAGACCATAACTACTTGAATTGTGGATTCACATGGATGTATGGACAAGAATCAAAGTCAAATATATAGTATTTGTTTTCAAATAGAGATTGCAATCATGAAAAATCAAGAAGAAGCCAACATAGCTCAATTAAATGACCATAACCCTATTTCACTCCCAATTCTTATATAATAAATAACAAGGATGATAGAGATTATTGGGGAAGGTGATTGTGAAGGTGAACAAACGATCCTAGGGTAAATATAAAACCACATTGGTCTATGGTGCTTTATTTTTCAAAATTCAAAAAATAATAATCTTGTGAGTGCCTTGTAAGGTACATCATTATACCATATAATTGGTTCAAGTAACATCAAACGAAGATAATCACCACTTCGTTTAAAAGCACAAGTAATTAATAATAATATTATTATTGAAATGATAATTTGTAATACCCTATTTTTTCTCAACTTTAAAATTTTATTTTGAAGGTACAATGCAAAAGTAAAAAAAATAAAAATAAAAAACGTTAGTGCCACATCTATCATAAGGAGAGATGCAAGTGTTCGCTTAGCCTATGGTAAATGAAAGAATTGGTATGAAAAACATAAAACAACAGGAAACATAAAACACCATGAAAGACAAAACTCTTTATAGTATACAAAATTTAAATACAAGGTTACAAAGTCAACTCACACCGACTATAACCAAAATTAGAAAGTTCTATCATTAAACAAAACACTAATAAAACCTTACTATATGATTCCAGCTCATGCTCCAACAATTTCTAGATTACCTGCACCTAAAAACCCTAAAAATGTAATACCCTAAAATTTTGTAACCCTTTTTTTTGGTATTTATCCTTTTATTCAAAACCTAACCCTAAAACTATAGCTTAAATTTTTTTTATTAACCATTTATTTGTAACCCAAATAAAATTTTAAATGAATTACCCTATTTATTTATTTTATTTCCTTTTTATTAAAAGCCACCCTTAATTGATTAATTTTTCCCTAGTTTATTTTTGTCCCTAATCGGGTATGAAATAATGGGTAAGAAAAACATAAAACAACAGGAAACATAAAACACCATGAAAGATAAAACTCTTTATAGAATACAAAATTTAAATACAAGGCTACAAAGTCGACTCACACCAACTATAACCAAAACTAGAAAGTTCCATCATTGAATATAACACAAAAAAAAACCCTTACTCTTTGATTCCACCTCATGTTCCAACAATATCCAGAATATCTGCACCCAAAACCATTGAAAATATAATACCTTAAAATTTTTTAACCCTTATTTTTTTAGTATTTAGCATTTTAATGAAAACCTAACCCTAAAACCATAGCTTAAATATTTTTTTTAACCATTTACCTATAACCTAAATAAACTTTTAAATAAATTACCCTATTTATTTATTTCATTTTCCTTTTTTATTAAAACCCACCCTTAATGGGGTAATTTTTTCCTACTTTATTTTTGTCCCTAACCGGGTATCCTAACCTAACCAAACTAAACCTAAAATAAAAATAAAATAATATTTAACTACTATTCTACTACTAGTGTGGCCCTTTTCTCGTGCCATCTTTTCCTTCCACCAAACAACCCCCTTATCTCCCTCCCTTTTTCATGTTGCACACCCACACCCCTCTATGCCAAACCATCACAATCCACATTACCATCTTATAGGCTCCTCCCCACGCCCATTTCTTCATTCAACCTAGCACTACACTCCGACCACCACTCCATTCATTTCTCCTTCTTCTTCCTGCTCATCTGCCCTACTCAACTGAATTCTCTTTTTCCTTCTTTTTCTTCTTCCTCCTAACCCTCGCCTTTAGTTTTTTGTTGCCACCACCCTTCACCAAAAATTTCCACCACCACCTCCCTCTCATGCAATCCTTGCCCTTTGCAACCTTCTCTCACCATCACCAATAATCCTAACCTACCACCATTCCTAACCCTCCACCACCTTCACCTCCTTTACGCCAAAAAACCACCTCCCTCATCCATATTCCTTCACAGCCTCCTCCCTACTATGTCATCTTGTCACGTTGCTACCTCCTTCTTGTGTTATCTTACCACACAACCACCTCCATCATGCACTAACCCTCCATCGTAGCCTTTACCCATGTCACATGAACCATTCTTGCAGCCCCTAGCCTTTAGCGTCACCCACCTACGTTGCTCAATCCCCTCTACATTGCCCTTTCACTATGCATGACCCATGCATCATAGCCTTGTACCATGTTATGTCGAGTGCCCATGCCATCCTTTTCTATCACCAGTCATCCATCTCCACCACCCATCCCTCTACCTTTCATCGTTTGAGCCAACACCACCCAACCATCCTTTTTGCACCCCTTATTTCTTTAGCCTTCACAAGTTTGTGTCTTTAGCACCACCTTATATACCTACATCCCTCTTGTGTGCAAAACCAAACCGTCCACCCGACACCCTACTCTCCACTCTAACCCCTCTTCTCGTTTGACCCCCAAACCCCTAGCTACAGGAGTTTTGCCTTCATCTCCTTTTATTCTATTTTTCTAGCCAACGGTATTAGAAGTTCAATTTTTATTGTTATTTACTTATTTATTTTGTAATTTTTGTATGTTAAGAGTTAGATATTAATATGATTGTTGTTGGCTTTATTTTTAGGTAAAAGAGAACAATTAGTGGAGCCTGATAATTATAGTAGGTTACTTATATTTTTTTGTATTAATAGAAATTAGGTAACTTATATGTGTTACTAAAATATTAAGTATCGCATGATAGCATATTAGGGTTTGGATGTGTTAAGCTGTAATTTTTATTTTAACCACGTATTATTATATTGTATTTATTTTACCTAATAATTTTAGCATGAAATTAATTATAACGGATCATGTTAAGTTATGTAAAATATTATGTATGAAATCGTACTGCCATGTGTTTAATGTTGGGTATAAATAATGCATGATATGTACATGTAATATGATAGATTGAACATGTTTAGGAGTATTTTTAGCATGATTATTATCATTATATACCCTAGAAGCATTTTGATCTTTTGTATATACTATGCTTAATTTATTTTAATTGGCATGTCTAATATGTACTATTTATTTTTAATTATGTAATTATGCAAATTGATGTTTTAGAAACACATGTTAATATTTTACATGATAAATCATGCATAAGGGAAAAATAATCATTTGTTGTGTCTGATAATTTATTTGTATGATAAACTATTAATCTTATTGTAATTTAGCCTTTTCATGTGGTAGTTATGGTCTCCAGGCATTTTGGTTATTTTTGGCTTAATGTGTCTAAATGTGAATAATTGAACATAGGATGGTCTTAGTAGATTTTTGAGTTAACATTAGGGTTGACCTTATTTATGGTCATCTTGAATAATTAGAAATGATTAAAAGTGGTCAAGTATGGAAATTATAACTATTTGTGTGCAATGTGATTTTGCAGTCACCTTAATAAAATATTAATATTTAAGTAAAAAAACATTGAGATTGGAAATAGTAACTTTTTAGGGGTTGCCACCTTAAAGACATGATTTATCCCATAGTTTGGTTTGGATTTCTACTAGTATGCCTGAGTTTTTAGAGCGTCCCAACTAGGCCCCATATCTTATTTTATTTAGATCTACAGAATATTTAGAGAGTATATATATTTATGGATTATGTATCATTGTTGGTAAGGTACTATGTCTCCTTTATGTGCCTGTGTGACTAAAGTTCCTGAGTGTCCTTGGATTGATAGTCAGTAGGATACCGTATTGTCTTTATGCACTGGTATAATTAGTGTACCTTAGTGTCTATGGATTGATATGATATCTCCTTGACTAATTAAAAATGAAATAAATATTGCTATTTTGGAATTATTATTAGATTAGTTTAGTAGTAGCCTTCGTGTCTATCTGTGGTTTGGTAGTAACCTTCGTGCCAACTTGTGTTATATGTGATATTTTTATGTTTAGTTTTGTATAATGGGTAACTCAGTACTATTGTGCTAATGGGTTCCGTTTCACTATCCCTTACTTATTCAATAGATAATGGTGATTTTTCAAGTTAGCTTGGAGATTAGTATTTTGGGGTGAGAGCTAGGACCATCCGGTTTCCTACCCGATATATCTTTTGATCCAAATATTCCTAGACTCTTATGTCCTTACGTATTTCCTATCATTTGAATTTTGTAACTACTAATCATTTATATTATCAAAATGATATATCTAATTTGTACTATCTATTTTAGTTTTTATAATTGTGTTATTAATTTAAGCAGAATAATATTTTAGCCTTAGTACTTGGTATAAGAATGGAAGAGGAGACCGAACTTGTACCAAGTGTGGTAGTAACACCCTACATTTTTACTATTTTAACTTCAGCAATTAACTCTTTAAATAAAATTTTTAAGTTTTAAAAATAGGGGTGTTGCTGAAAATAATATGTTAATTACAAAAGTACTAAGTAAATATACCTATCCCTGAGTAAATAACATACTCACCAAAACATACTCACACACAATAACAAACATGCTATCATGAAATTCATGCTCTCAAAGACATTTTAATATGCTTAAACTCTAGCATTCTCAAAGCACACCATGCTCACACAACATGATATAAGTAGCTCATACATAAACTCAAGATAATAAATGTACCAAAATACAATAATACCAATCTATCTCAATCATTCTCAAACAACCAATAACCTACACAATAAGGGTAATACACAACAATAACTACCACATCTAATCAACTTATACTAACAAAACATGAGTAGTGCATAATAAACAACTACCACTACTCATAACACATAATAACATAACAAGAGTAGTGCACAACAATATCAACCACTACTCATACCATGGATTGTAACACCCCCAAATTTACTACTGAAAAATTTCGTTAAATTTAAAAGAAGTTTAGCGGAAGCAAGCAAATAGAATTGTAAATCCGGGGGTATTACAGCCACACTTGGTACCAGATCGATCCATAACTACCGATCCGATACTAAGTGCTAAGGCTAGAAGGAATAAAACCAGAACAAATCATTCATAAAAACAAGTTTTACGAAATCAGAGTGCGAAGGTCAAAAGTTACATTCCGAAATACAATTTAAAAGGTCCATATATCAGAATACTTAAAATAACGGAATAGCAAAGTACGATAAAACCCTCGAAAAATTAAATACAACACTTGTAACCTCCAAAGACAAATGCGATTAAACCACAAAATTTTCGAAGGATAAATATTCGGACCGCTTACTCACTCAGATCAAGCCTTCCACCCCAATTTAGTAACGGATCAACCTGCATCAAAGGTCTGCTCCCCACCATTGGTGGATCATCACAGGACCCAGTCAATCAAGGTAGTATCAGTACGGGTCCAGTACTGAGTAAGGGCGCAGGTGTGCTAAGGCCCACACACAAAGATACAAAACATAGCAGACATAGCATAGGTACGTAGATAGAATGCGATAACATATATTAACAACCCAGGTCATGAACCAGATATCACTTTTCTTTTATCAGGTCTCTGATTATAATCGATCATCGTCTTATCCAGACCATGTGAGTGCGGGAACCCCACTATTATAGCCGGTGGAACGGTCGCGAGGGCCATGCCCTGCCACTATTATAGCCGGTGGAGCGGTCGCGAGGGTAAGATACCCTGCCACTATTATAGCCGGTGGACCGGTCTAGCTCCGACTCACAAGGTATTTCACTGTAACCATTTATATCTTTCCATGTCTTATCACTTTTACCATTTTGAGTTTGTTGAGCACGAAATCCCCCACTATTATAGCCGGTGGAACGGTCACGAGGGCTTATGCCCTGCCACTATTATAGCCGGTGGACTGGTCTGGCTCCGACTCACAAGGTATTCCACTGTAACCATTTATATCTTTCCCATGTCTCATCACTTTTACGTTTGAGTTTGTTGAGAACGAAATCCCCCACTATTATAGCCGGTGGAACGGTCGCAAGGGCACATGCCCTGCCACTATTATAGCCGGTGGAACGGTCGCGAGGGTAACATACCCTGCCACTATTATAGCCGGTGGACCGGTCTGGGTTCGGCTCAACATCTTTCTCTGTAAGTCGTTAGTGTCTTAATGTATCTTATTCAAGGGCATATCTTTTGTCATGCATGGCCATAGATCTCAACACATCACATCAAGACTGACGACATAATCGTACTATCATATGCTAATGAAAACATAAGTACACGTCTTGTTTCCAAGCCACATCACCCACGAAACAAGTAAGATAACGACATTTAGAATACAACACAGCATTCATATAAGGCATCCACAACACATAGGATACAGGTCACACATCCAATCTTATCTATATCCTCACCCGGTTTAAGTTACCGAGCTGTCTCCTACGCTTATAGTAGGCCACTAAACACTCTTTGGTAATTACCATACTTTTCACATTTCTCACACTAGAAACCCAAACATTACCCTCAAACTCGACTCTCCCTCATACCTCACTCCTCCTCTTTTATCATTATTATTTTCTTTTTCCTTTCCACCTCCTCAAATTAGGGTTTCCATCCCAAACTCTAGTCGGTCCCTATGTACCCTTATTTTATCCCACGTACTATTTTTCACCCCGAGCCTCCAAACTCCCAAACAAACTTTCCATTACCTTTCCTACGCCCAGAGTAACTTTTCATACGTAAGGTTCGCCCCCATGCAGACCTTAACCACCCCATGCACACCCTAACACTTCCACCATGCCAACTCTATCATTCCCATGCAAACCCTAGTTTCCTTCAGGCAACTTTACTTCTTCCACTCTCCCATTTATTTAATTCCCCCTTTTCCCATCCATTTATTAATCATAAATTGCCTAGGTCATTCTTACCTGCGTTAGCCAACGTACTTCCCTTTGGTTATCCTATTCGCTTATTTTTCTCTTTCCAAGCCCCCACTCCACAACTCCTCATCAAAACTCCTAGCATGCATGTCACATCACACCACACCATCCTTGCACCATACCATACTAGTACATATAAACAAGAGTACGGGAACGTACCTTGGTTCCAAGCTGCGCTACATAAATACACAGATAATATATAGATTAAAGCACACAACCGCCTAAGGCATACAAGACAGGTAAAACATGCAATACACACAGATGGCCTTAGCCTCGTCCTTACCTAACACGACACCGGTCTTGGAGCACGCTCCTACGCCTCCTCCGGGTGTCGACTTGACTCGCCTATAAGAGGAAAAATTGGGGTTACTTTTCCTCCGACCAACACACTATTCTTTTCTATCTTACCCCTACTCTTTACCTTACCATTAGGGCTAAGAATAGTAATATTACTTTTATAAGTGAAGTATGGTCAATATTCTCAAGGTAGTTAATCAAGCTACTACTAATAAAAGTAGCTACAATAATTTAAAGTAATTTTAATAACATTTATTGTTTAACGGTAGTAGTTCAATGTTACTAATAATAATGATAATAGTGAATAATAATAATATCAATAATAATAATGATAGTAATAATAGTAATATTAATAATAATAATAATAATAGTAATAATAATAATAATAATAATAGTAATACTAGCAATAATAATAGCGATTATGATGTTAAAATAAAATACTAAAGTTATGGGCCACTAGTATTAGTAAGACCAATAGTTATAAATGTTTCGAGGTTAGGTGTAATAATAATAATAATAATAATAATAATAATAATAATAATAATAATAATAATAATAATAATAATGATGATGATGATGATGATAATGGTAATAATAATAATGATAATATTCATAATACTAATAATAATATTAATAGTGATAATAATAATAATAATAGTAAGAATAATATTAATTTTGCTACTAAAATAATTAGCACTTATATAATAAAGGTTTAGGGGTTGGGGAGTTTAGAGAACTACCTAGGGTGTGGGTGGCACAGGTGGCGGCGCACAGTGGCAGTGGCGGCGTAGGGGGAGAAAGAGGGTAGAGAGGTGGTGGAGGGGAAAGGAAGGAAAAGGAGGGGTTGGCAGGGGAAATAGAGGGTCTGGGGAGGTTGGGGAAGTTCCCTTGGTGGTTTTGGGAGGCAGAGGGGGCGCTGGGAGTGGTGGCACGGCGGTGGGCGGCGGTGCAAAGGGTGGCGGGGTTCGAGGTTGGCTTGGCCGGGAAGGGCACTTCGCGCGCTTGGGGCGGCGTGTGCAGGGTAAATCGAGGGCTGAGGGAGGCTTGGTTGGGTGGAGGGTGCTGCAGGGAAGGGTTTCGGGGGTGGTTCGGGCGGCGGAGATGGGCGGCGGTGATGGGGCGGCGATCTGAAGAGGGGGCGGCGCAAGGAATGGTTTCTGGGTTGGGTCTTCGAAAAAGCCCGAGGTTGGGATCGTGGGGGTATTTATAGGCTCGAAATGGGGAGGGGATCGAGAGAGGGGACAGAGGGAGGTACGGTTTGGCGGCGTTTGGCACGCCGGCCGGCAGGGGAGTCGGCACAGGTCTGCCATGGCAGACCTCTTCGCTGGTCGGGAAAAAGGGAGGAAAAGGGTGCGGGTGGCCTAGGGGGGTATGGAGGGCGTAGGTCGGTCGAGAGAGGGTGGCCGACAGGGCAGAAAAGGGGAGGCGGCCGGAGCAGAGGGGGGCGGCGTGCTGCAGGTCGCGCACGCGAGGAGGAAGAAGAAGGTGGCCGGACTGGCGGTCCGGGAGAAAAGAAAAGAAGGGGGAAAAGACCGGCCGGTTCGGCAACGGTCGAAAAGTCCTACCAAAACGCGGCGTTTTGGGTGATTTATGGACAAAACGCGGCGTCGAGTATAGCTGGAGGCAACGGTTATTTCATTTATCGGGGCGCAGCGTTTCGGCGAAATGGGGGGCGAAACACTGCGTTTCACTGTGCGAGGGCGGGCCGAACGGCGCTGGGCCGCGGGAAGGAGGGAAGGCAAGGGGATTGGGCCGCGAAAAGGGGCAGCCCAAACGGGGAGAAGGGGAGGAAAAAGAAAAAGAAAAGAAGAAAGAAAAAGAGAGAAGAAAAGGAAAAAGAAGAAGGGAAAAAGGATAAATAATAATATGGGATATTTAAATTATTTAAAATATTTGATGTATACAAAATAATATTTAAATTCCTTTTTAGGCTAAATTAGGATTTTTAAGGGATTTTTCATAAATTCCTTTTTAATTAGCAAACACCTTAATTTTTCTCCAATTAAATTACTTATAAAATTATTAAAAATTTTGAAACTATTTTCTCCTTCTTATTTTAAATAAAATAATTTATTTAATTAACTTTTTCTTTAAATAAAATGCTTAATTAGCTAACATACCCAAATTCCTCCTAATTAAAATACTTATAAATCTCTTCTTGATTTTCCTTAATTAAATACTCTTTTATTTTAATAAAAGTAATTTATTTAAATAATTTTCTAATAAAACCTCTTTTAAATATAATTTATAAATTAGGAATTTTCGGGGGTATTTCATGGATAGTGTATAATAGGAATCTACCACTACTCTCATACCATAATAGGCATCTAACACTACTCTCACTTCCCAGAGAGTGTACCACAATGTTCTAGAGATTCATTTCCTTAATTGCATGTACTTATTATAGGGTTTTTGAGTCCCTTTACAAAAGTAGAATTGGGCCCTTCAATCCTAAGGTCCTTCCATGATCTCTAGTTAAGGAAAGAATAACCAATACTTACTTCCATGCTCTCTTGATAAGGAAGCATTACAAGTTCACTAGAAAAGGAAACTACACATTCATTAGGTGTGTAGAAACCAACCAAATCCAAGCTCTCTAGGTAAGGAAGTCACAAACAAATAATTACTTCTAAGTTCTCTAGATAAGTAATAAATCTCAAAAAATTACCATCCATGAAAGACTAAAGTTAAACATCAAGTCATAACCTCGCAACAAGTCAATATCTCCTCTAACTCAATGCTTCTTTCTATTAAAATGATTTGAATATTCTCTTATCACATATTAACTCAAAAAAGTATCCCTATATCCACACATAAAATTTAACTTATATTCTTAAGAATTCTTGACCACTAGGGTCACAACATCTCTCAACCATGAAAGGATAAAGGTTTGAGTAGCTAACTAAAACCTCTCATATTAGTGTTAGTATTTCAATTTACTCTCTTAGATTTAATTATTCAAGGTCATCATGAGGCAAGATAAAAAATTTCTAAGTCCATCCTAGAAACATCTTACTCAACTCTTAGGCAAGTTTAATTCATCGAAACACATACCTCAAATGATCACATATACTAAATTGTCACTTTAAGCTATAAGACCTCATAAGGGCCAATAGATAAAAATCCCATATATAATAAGCCAAACCTCCTTAAATTTATGATGCACACCAATTTTGGAAAATTTTTACTACTTGCAAAAATCATCATTCATCAATGATGGAAAACGTTATTTTATACTAAAAATCTTAAATCCAAAAACTAAAAATATTTTATTAATAAAAATTACTCTTCACCAAGGTTTAATATTCACTTTTGATTACTATTCGTGAGATTCATAGTTAATGTCAACCTCTAACTCTAAATCATGATAAAAGCCTTTTTTTGGTAAATATGTCACTTTATGCTTAATTATCTTAAAGCACGATTAATATCAAATTAAATCCTAATTAGATTAATTATAGCATCATTATCTAAGAACACTTTGAATAAAATCAAGAATATTAAGAACATAATTAAGAACATCTAAAGCATTCAAACTTTTAGCCAAAATTAAAGACTCAATCATGATCTTTTGCTAGTTAAATATCAAAGTTTATCTATAAATTAAAAAGATTTACATGCTATCAATGAATTAATCAAAACTCATAAGATAATTAATAACACTTGAATATTCTCAAGAACACTCACAAACATTGAGAACATTCATATGAAACCTAAACTCATCAAATCTATAAGCATAATTTAGATTATTAGAACATACTCAATACTAAGCATGCTTAACATCAAATTTCTTCCAAAAATTACAAGGAAAATCATGGAAACAATGAACAAACCAAAACATAAAAGAATAGCCTCTAGGCCAAAGGGCCAAACCACTATAAAATATCTAAAATCATGCTAACTTGAAACCAAAGCATGTAACACATATTAATTCTATTTACTTAGAGTTTGTGAGGTTTACCTTTAATACCAATCTTTGAAACTAACAAAATACCAACTTATAACTTAGAAATATTATAGAAAAAATTAGAGAAAGATGATCCTTTAAAAAAATCAAAGAAGAAGAATTAAAGGAGAATGGGTGCAAGAAATTCCTCAAATTTAGAAGGATTCCAAGCTATCAACCATGGTGATAAATGGCCATGAAGTCCATGAATTTTTGAGTGATCAATGAGGGGAGAAGGTTTTAGTGGTTGGGAGAGGAAGGAGAAGAAAAATGTATCAAAGTTGCTAAGTTAGAAGCCTTAGGTGTAAAGTTAAGAATTAAGGGTATAAGAGTCATTTGCTAAGTAAACCAACCTCAAATTGGACACAACATACAAGGTGGAACCAAAATAAACCATTAGGTATTTATATATATGACCCTACATCATGACATGAGAGTCTATAGGCAATAATTGGGTGTTTATATATCGAAACTTGAGAAAAACAAAATTATGAGATATGAGGTAATACTAGTAACCTAAGTTTTTTTTTTTTGTTCGAAAATGAATATCAACAAATGTATCCTTAGTTGTTGATGTAACAATGCTAATAGTTTTAATTGGTATGTCTATCTTTAGAAGACTAAGAATATATCTCATGAATGCCATAACACATTTAGATGGATCAATTGATACATACATTTATATAAAATTTACCGGAGGCCCAAAATTTTCTTTGGTTCACAACCTGAAACCACTGAAGATGTTTTTTTAATAAAAAAAATGAGAAAATCATCATATTATTGAAATAATTTGAACAAATGTGGTATGATTTTCTTAGTGAATATTGTGTTAAAAGATGATTCGAATGTGATTAAATTAGTCCATGTGTTTTCATTATAGCAATTGATGTTGATGATCTAAATATCGTCAGGAGCATAATGAACTTGAAAAATAAGGTAAAAAATTGATGAAAGAGTTCAAGATGAAAAATCTTGAAAAATAATCTTTTTACTTGAATTGCAAATCACACATTTCAAGGTGGATATTTTTATTAATTCATCAACTTACATTAAGAAAATTTTGAAGAAATTTCATACAAATAGGCCTGTCCATTGAATTCCCTAACGGTGGTTATGTTCAACAATTCAACATATACAATATAAATGTTGGCATGAAGACACTCATAGGCGAATGAGGGATGTATTGAAGGAGATAGAACAAAACACCGAACACCAAAATTCGTTTCCACACATGGTCTTAAGAAGCAGCAATAATTGATGTCTAGAAAATTTGTGATAATCTTGTTGATTTGTTCACGAGTTCATCAACATTAGAAAATTTGAGGACTTGATATACAAGGTTGGGATAAGTCTCCTTGGATAGATATATTAAATTGAGGAGAAGCATTATATGTATTACACACTCTTCTTCTTCTTCTCTTTAACTAAGTTTTTGTCCTATTGAATTTTTCTTGACAAGGGAAATATACAAAATATGCAAAGAAGAAAAAACCAATGCATTATCACCTACTAAGACAAAGTTTCCATAAGTTATGAATATTCGTATGAAATAGGAAATGAACATTCAAGGGGATATTATACATGGACACGTGTTTTCTTATGATGACAATTTAGTATTACTAGTTATTACATATAATTTTACATCACATTTTTTAGTTGAACTGAACTCCAGCCAGCCATAGTCTTGTACTAATACCTCTAGTGACAGCTCGTGGTAGATACTCGGGTCAGTTCAATAATGGTGTTCCCTCACGGTATATACTTCAGGCTTATGCGACCACTAGCCACAAAGGAACAAGAATGCCAAAGTGTCCTTCAACCCAAGTTCCAATCAAGAACAAACTCTACCTTCGTAATGACATCAAAGAATTTACAACAAGATCTCTCAAATTATTTGGTACTGATCAACAACCGACAGTTTCAATCATGCCCGTCACTCACTTGTAGGTCAATCATGGTATGTGCTTGGGAAAATATTTTAACACAAACCACATTTTTCCGACAATATTTTAAAAATATATTGTATTTGATTTTTTTTTTAAACATTCCTCTTGATTTTCAAGAGAAAAAAAAAGTTATCAATTTTTTTAAAGTATAATATATTTTGATATAAAATATAATTACTACATTTATATTAATAATTTTATAATTATATATAAAAAGATATTAATAATTAAATTTTATTTTCAAAATTTTTAATGAGTTTCTTCTTCGAAAGGGCGGGAGTAGAATTTTACTAATGACTTGTTTGTTTTAGAATGAAAGCGATAAATATAAGTGAATCAATTAATTTAACTCATTTAATAATCAATTTCATTAATCTTAACGAAGTAAATTAAGGTTAAAATTTATTTTCATTCACCCCAATTAATCTTTTTTTAACTCTCTATTTTAAGAGTAACTTAGATAAATGTTAACATATAGCTAAAAAAATTTTACTACAAAAATACCTCTAATTTACATCAAGTTGATTCGACCTTTTTTTTATCTATATAAATATAATTTATTTTATTTTTTTAACCTTTAATCATATTAATATATATAAATTTTTTTAATATTCATTTAAACTACATTAATAATATCTAAAAAATATTTTAAAATATTTAATTCAATTTTTTATTTGTTTATCTAAATTAATTTTTAATATTTATCAAAACTCTTATTCGCTCATATCCAAATCTGCCGTAAATTTACGTAGTAAAACAGGTTACAGGTAGAGCAACGTAAGCAATCATTCACGCACGTACATACAGCCGGGCTACACTTGATTGAGAGGAAGAGGAGGAAAGCAATGGGGGCCGAAGCAGGTGAAGAAACACAGAAGCTGAAGAGAGCGGCGGCGGCGGTTTACGACTATGAGAATGATCCGAAATGGGCGGATTATTGGTCAAACATACTCATCCCTCCTCATATGGCTTCTCGCTCCGATGTTATCGATCACTTCAAGCGCAAGTTCTACCAACGTTACATTGTTCGTATACTCCCTCAATCAATTTGCTTTATTGAAAAAAGTACTTATTTTGTTTGAATCTGGGATATTCTGTATTCAATTCTGTTGTATCCGATTTTCCGGGGTCTGTTCTTTCAATTTAATGTTTAAGATTTTGGGTTTAACACTGTCGCTTCTGTTAGTCAATTTGAGTTTCATCGTTCTACGGTTGGTTAATTAATGTTATTAATCATAATCCTGATTTGGGAGTTGGTTGCCTGCTATCATCTAGATTTTATTTTCCAGAACCCCTTCAAATGTTACCTTATGGACCTTCAAAGAAAATCCTATTATGGAAGTACCGGTCCTGTTCATTGGGTTCCTTTGGGATAAACTGCAGTTTTTCATGTAAAAGAACACAAAAAATGGTTCATATAATAGAAATCAGCTGGTTCTCCATCAGTAAACTTAATTACCTAAGGAAATACTAAAGAGCCCTTTAATGTAGGGCAGAAAACGTAGAAGCCTCTGTAATACCCAATTATTTCTTGGTTGGAGCTCTCATCGATCATCATAGAACAGAAGGTTTAAACTGCAAACTAAACTTATACTTGCATTGTCTCCTGTGGTTGTGTTCTTAATTGAGGCTGACCTTCATTATCTGGGGGTGGAACAAAGTATAGTTGTGTGCTCTTGTTATTTGCATACCAAGACCTGTTACTCCATTCATGAAAATATGGAGGAGACAAATTTAGGGAATTCATCAAGGATGCCCGATAAGTAATTTGTTCTCTACCATGACCATCTTCCCTGCCCATCAAGCACTAACTCTTTCTTGTAGTGCGGCATAATCATCTATAATCACCTGAGTAACCACAGTTCATGAAAGTAAGAAAGAATTTATTCAAGCCAATAAATCTGCCAAGTGAAGATTTCTTGAAAGAAAAGAAGCCAGTTAGGTAAGACTGAAAGATACGAATAATTGATGATTGTATTCTATAATGATGTGATCGTGTTGAAGGTAACTACCTTGTTGAGAGTCAGAAACTTTCAAGTGGTCCTCCTGTTGGCATGTTATCTCTTTGAATGTCTGCCTCTAGATACGGGCATGCAAAATTTCTATTTTGGGGATGCATTACCAGTTCTGCATAATTTTTTGTTTTTTTTGGCACGCTTGGTATTTATTTCTCAATCGGGAAATCTCTGTAACAATGATATTGTGATTTGACAGGATCCTGGTCTTTCAGTTGAGCCAATGTCTATGAGTGCTTCCTCTCAGCCATCTAGGCAAAGTGAAAAATATTCATCGTCATCTACTTCTGCAGGTGGCCAGTCAACATCACGTAGTACAGGTATATCTTCATCTAGAGGCAAAACATGAAATTATTGAGTGAGAGCTTGTTGGCTAGCTGCATATTTTTGGTTCCAAGCAAATTATTTTTTGGAGAACAATGTGCATTTTCTCATGAATTTTACCAACTTCCAATGTGTAAGGCTCTAGTAAAAGATCAGCTGGATCCTCAGCAACTCCACCCCCTAATCCTACTGCTATGCGCTGGGATCAAGATACCATACAGTTCGCTGTCAATGTTTGGGTAAGGAATTGACTGCTAGATTTCATTGTTCAAGTATATGGGCGATGGATGGATGCACATCAAGTCAGTCCATGTAATGGCATAGATACTGATGGGCTGTCCAAAAACATTGATGTGAACGAGATATGAGATAGCTTAATTATACCCCCTTGTAATCCTATTTACATGGATCATTGATGTATTGGTACAAGAGATGGTATATATTTTCTCAATATTTTGGTAAAGTGAAGCATCAATTGAAGTGTTTGGCATGCTGCAAACCACTGAACCTCACCCAAATTGGATAATATGAATCTAAACTGTATATCACCTGACCTAAAAGCATTTTGATTAGGGAAAATTTGTCCCTATCCGTCCTGTTTTCATGGATCATTGATTTATGTGTGCAAGAGACGGCATATATTTTCCCCATATTTCATTAAAGTGATGCAGCAATCAAATAGTTTGGCATGCTGTGAACCACTGAAACTCGTCCACACTGGACAGACTGAGAGCCTAAATTAATTTTGATAAGGGAAAATTATGTCCCTATCTGTCTCTCTTCTATCACATGCAATTATGTTCTGGATATGAGCCCCAATAGCATAAGAAGATATGATGCATTCAGTGGCAGTTTGTTCAATTCTGTGCGCTCTGGACTGTTTGTAATGAAAGTTAAGCTATGCCTGGAGTTAATTTTTCTTTGTAAAATCTTATATTATTTTCTTGCCCTTGCAGGTATTTGTCTTGGCTCTGCTGGCCACCTTCCCCCTTATCCCTAGAAATATATCTGATAGGACATATCGCCTGGCCTTTATGGGGACTTCTGGCTTCTCACTGTATTCGGTGTACTCAGTTTATGGGGCAAGTCTGATTCTTGTTTAGTTCATCTTGTGCCATCTTCTTATGGTCATGCTTTTGATTTGAACTGGTGGCTCCATATTTTGTGCAGAAACCTGGGGCATGGAATATGCAGGCTATTCAACCATGGCTGCAATCCGTTATCGCAACCAAGGATTTCATTTACTTAGTTTATTCTCTTATGTTTCTTACTTCACACCTGTGTCTAAAATGTAGGAATCACCTGTCCTCTTTCGTAGCTTTCTCCTCCACTTTGGTTTGTTTTTGGTTGTCTGTCTACAACTAAACCTGCAACTCTGAATTTCTCTGCAGTTGCTCTACTTCCAATTTTGTGCCGATCACTAGAGCATGTTGCCAAGTTTCTGAGGCGTAAATTCTCTCACTCTAACCTGTACAGGTGACATATGGCTGTCCTTTATTCTTTCCTTGGGTTCATTTTTATGAATTGCACTTTCTTCTTGTAGTTTTAATTGGCATGCTTACCGATTTGAAACAGAATGGATATTCTTCTTCAATGATTCATTATTTATTCTATATAATGTGAGAAACCCAGAAATGATGTTATTATAAGTTTTCAAAATAGAGCTGCAACATATTTGGGTTGAGCGCATCAGGTCATTTCATCATGTTGTTCATCTCATACTGCCATGTGATGAATCTCCTGCAGGGATGAACTCCAAAGCAGTGTGAGGGTTATCAATGGTATCATGCAATGGTTATCAATGGTATCAATGGTAGCTGGGTGATATCATGCAATGGCATCATGATTAGAGGGTTATCACTCGGCAATAAAAGAAAATAGGTCATATTCCTCACATTTGTCATGCTGATGCACAACCTCTCCATGTGGGGCTGGGGAGCCTGACATGATTGCTTCCCACAACTGCCATCACCTTTATTTAGGCCCATTAGGCTTACTTGCTTTCGCTTTATTGGATCTTATTTTTCAAAGAGGATATCTGAGCTTTAATGAAGGGTGGCTTGACAATCTGTCATATGCTATTGGTTGAGTACGCTTCCTTTGATCAAATTTGGCCGTTGCTTGAGCCAGGGCTAGATTTTGAAGAATCATGTTGGTACAAATGATATAGAGATGAATGTTGCTAGTTGATCCAAGTGTTGCTTATGTGCTAAGAGTGCCGAAAGATGAAGTGCTGCTTGAAGATTGAAAGAGCAGGCTCATTTAGCTTCCTGTAATTTTCATTTCTGATTTTATGAGGAAGCTGCTTAATACAATACTACTGCTGCTGGAGTTGATT
Source organism: Tamarix austromongolica (assembly GCA_039764185.1). Classification (NCBI taxonomy): domain Eukaryota; kingdom Viridiplantae; phylum Streptophyta; class Magnoliopsida; order Caryophyllales; family Tamaricaceae; genus Tamarix; species Tamarix austromongolica. The sequence goes on along the minus strand of CM077816.1, from coordinate 71,418,106 downwards.
GCCTATTGTGTGATTACTAATGAATTAAGCTAAGACATTTTCTTTGACGCCTGTTGGTTGGCCCCACCTTCCTGCCTAAAAATAAATAGAACAAAAATTGTGGCTACTAGATAAAATGTTGCAATTTGTACTGTTGGACGGGAAGAATCCTTATATGCATTTTTCTGTCTAATTGGTACAGGAAGTATTTGGAAGAGCCTTGTGTCTGGGTCGACTCAAACACCACAACCCTGAGCATATTATCTTCTCATGCTGAGGTTGGACTTGGCTTTCTTCTGATCATCTCCCTGCTCTCGTAAGCCAACACAATATGCTGCTCTTTTCCTTCTTTCTTTGTTGGAGAGTCATCAATTATCCCAAGAAAGCTGCTTACTTATTCTCGTCATTTGATTCTATGCAGGTGGCAACGGAATATAATTCAAACCTTCATATATTGGCAGGTAATTTCATTTACGTTTTTGCATTGCTATTTTGGATGCTTTTCATCTTTCGCACCACCCACCGACCCTGACTATGTGCACCGTCTTAATAATAATTCTGAGCCTTGCTGTTTTGGATGCAATGGTGGCAGTTGTTGAAGCTCATGTACCATAGCCCTGTTACTTCTGGATATCATCAAAGTTTGTGGGCAAAGATTGGGAGGAGTATCTACCCAGCTGTCCACCGGTATGCCCCGTTCTTGAACACTCCTCTTGGAGTTATCCAGAGATGGTGGTTCAGATAGAAGCCTAAAGTTTAACCATGAGGGATGGTATTGCTCCTTACATTCCGTTTTGGAGCAACGAGCTGATTGTTGGCAAACCCTGGGTGATAGTTGCAACTACATAATATGAATAAATCTCTGCGTTTAGTTCTTATACATTGCTGAGTCGCTGACAATGATGGATACGACTTACCCTTAATATTCATCAATGATAATGTAACTCGAGTGGACCTTGAAACAAAGAAAAGGGATCTTACTTAAGTATATCCTTGTTGGTGCCGTGTACATGCACGCAGATGGTTAATGACTGCGACTAAGTTGCGTTATTACGTCAGTTGATCATTGCTGGCCAGATAATTTTGGGTTATTTTCTCCTATCATCAGTTGGCAAGAAAATTTATGCAGCTCTTCCATTGAAACATGCCCACAAACATTTTCTATCATGACGTAGACTATATTTTCTTAAAATTTTGCTGAACATATATGTTCATATGGTATCACCCAAGCTTGACCTTGGACGTGCATAGATCGCCCACGCTCGTTAATGTTTAGTTTTGCATCTTAATTCGGGTAGTATGTACAAGGGAGTAGATGACTTTATATACATCCCTTTCCCTTGAGTCAGATTGTACGTAAAAGAGAGAGATGATGATTACACGCACATCATAGGCTGAACATGAGATTCATGAGTCCATTTCCACTTACGCACTCTTATAAACATCCAACCCCTCAATCCTTTACGGACAAGTTCATTTACACACCACACCACTATACTCTCTCTCTCTCTCTCTTCTCCTTTCCCCTCTTTTTCCACAACTCGCCATCCTATTCCATGCTAGAATTGTGTTTCCTGTCGTAACCGTGCTATGACAGTACCAAAAATGATATTACGCCGAAGCTTGGTAATTGAATCAAAAAGTATTTTTATTTATTTATTTTCATCGGTAATAAACTTTTTTAGTTTTATAAAAAAAAGGCTATCCTCTTATAATAATAAAAATTTAGCCTCGGTCACTCATAATGTAGCATGACTCCATGAAACCAATACTATCAAAATAAACGACAGAATTTATTTTCAAAGAATGACAATAAATGCTCAAAAAGGATAAATTTACCGGCTCGACAATCAGTTTGTCTAAGAGGTATCCATATTAAATATGCCCTACCAACTTGTGTGTTTTGTAATTAATTCACTAGTTATGCTATTTTAAATAAGAAACTAAAGTCTAAACAATTGTCCAAAAACCAGGTGGATAATCCGTAATATGAATAGCAGACCCAAATTTTAGTATGCCATCAACATATTTATAACATGATTGCACATATAATTGATCTATGTTGGTGCAATGGCAAATCATTAAGCTTTGCTGAATTATGCTATTGGTTTTTCTATTGTCCCACATTGGTGGTGAATAGTAAAACTATTATGTTTTTATATTCCCCTACCTATTGGCTTGTTTGGGTATTGAGTTTGGGTTGTTTTGTGTGGGCAATGGGCTGGACTATATACCATACACGCGCGCGCACGTCGCCGCCTACTCGTCCGGTCCGGGCTGGGTGTGGGCGTGGCCTTTGATCCAGTTCGACCCGATCTTTTCTTTTATTAGAAATTTTTGAACGATTTTTTATCCGGTTGATTTAGTCTTCGTTGGTTGCTTCTTTTATGCGAATTTTACCTATTCTTTCGATTGATTTGTGGTGTGAAGAGTGGGATACGTTCCACTCTTCCACTAGTTCGGTTTATTTATTAATAACAAAATTTTCTTTTGTTTTTTGACCTGAATAAAAATTGAATCTTTTCGGCGTGAAAAACCGTAGCAACACCGAAGACCTAAAGTCCCAAAACTCTTTTTCGAAATTCCATAGATGTAGGCATTGTATTTTTGCGAGTTCCATTCCTTCAATCCTGAGTACACGCGATTAAAGGAAGTTGTGTTAACCTTGGGGGTGAACCGACTGTAAAGGGATTTAAGCCAAAGTCCGGTCGAAATTCACTTCAGGGCAGTGAGTTTATTTCATGGCACAATATTTAATCTTGGTTTGAATTTATTTATTCTTTTAATTGCTGCATTTATCAAAGTTATTATCCTACAATCTGAAGTGAATTTGTTTATTACTTCGTATTCGTTGCAATTTATACTGTCGTTGTGCTATTCGAATTTCTTGCTTCAATCCCGGAATTTAATTTGGCTCCATTATTGTTACAATATTCGTTCTTGCTGCAATGAGTTTTTGTGTTGCTTGCGAAATATTGTTCGAGTTATATGAGTGCTTCATATTTGGATTTTGGGTCTATATTTTGTTCGGGTTTATAGGGTGTATTATTTGGACTTTGCTGGAATTTATTGGGTTTCATACTACCGTAGTGTGTCTCAAATAAATTGGTTCGATTGATATTGAATTAGGGCTCCTCTATTGGTATATTCAAGCATAGAAGACTTTAATTGTCCTAGGCTCTCGATTTCCGTGTGTTGTCGCTGCATATTCGAATTGGATTGGTTTTGGTTTTGGAAAAACGATTACTGCTACTAGTGCTATAGTAGCTTGTGTTCAATACTTTTGTTGTGCTTGTCTTTCCTTATTCTGATATGGCTTCAAGTGTTCCGAGAGTTATTCCAGATATGTTAAAGGTTGAGCCACTTGATGGCACTAACTACTGCAGATGGTCTCAGAGAATGACAATATTATTTGAGGCTTTGGAGGTTGATTATGTATTATTCAGTGATCCTCCAACTCAGAAGGACAAAAATGATGCTCTTGCCACTCCAACAACCACCCCCGTTCTTGTTGCTGCAAAGAAAGGTGATGAAGCTGTGAAAGAAAAACACGAACGGGACAACAAAACCATTCGAGGTCATATTCTGCAGCATATGAACAACAAACTATTTGATATGTTCTTCAGTGTTGAGTCTTCAAAGAACATCTGGGATACTCTGAGGAACAAGTATGGTTCAGATGAAGTGGGGAGAAAGAAGTATGTTGTTGGAAATCTGTTGCGGTTTCAAATGGTCGATGAAAAGCAGGTTATGAACCAAGTCAATGACTATAAGCTACTGGTTGCTGCAGTGCTGGGTAAAGGGATGAAGATCTGCGAGACTTTCCAGGCAAACATCCTGATAGAGAAATTTCCTCCTTCCTAGAGTGATTTCAGAAACCATCTGAAGCATAAAAAGAGGGATATGACTTTGCCAGAATTGATCAGTCACATGAGGACAGAAGAGGCAAACTGCTTGAAGGACAACTGAGTACCTTATGCCTCTGGTTACATGAGTGCTAACATCGTCGAGTTTGCTGCTGGAATTGATAAGTTCAAGGGGAAAGGCAAAAGGACTCAGAAAAAGAGTCAACTGAAAGGTTAACCTAACTTCAAGAAGGGTGAAACTAGGATTCAGAAGAAACAGTTGACTTGTTATGTGTGTGGTAAGTCGGGTCACAAGGCTTATCGGTGCTTTAAGAGAAAGGGCCTACAGACTAAGAATCAACAAGGTGGTGCCCCTCCTGCTCCACAAGCTAATGTTGCTGAGATAGAGGAAGTTATTACTGTTGTGGTTGTGGAAGCGAACCTGGTCGGAAACAAGGCAGATTGGATCCTAGACACCGGAGCTTCTAAACACTTGTGCGTGAACAAAGAACTATTCCACCAGTTCCAGGATGCTACCGATGGAGAGCACGTCTTTATGGGAAACTCTGCCACTGCTGGAGTTCTGAGAAAAGGAAATGTTCTTCTGAAACTTACCTCGGGAAAATCTTTGATGTTGAATGATGTGTTGTATGTCCCCTCCCTCTGTAGAAACTTAGTTTCGGGTAGCTTACTTAATAGGGCTAGTCTGAAACTAGTTTTTAAGGCTGATAAGGTCGTGTTGACTAGAAATGGGGATTTTGTGGGTAAAGGGTACTTATCTGATGGACTCTTTGTTTTGAATGTTGTTTCTCCTCCTATTAATGAAATTGGCTATACTTTTGCTTATATTGCTGAGTCCTATCTTTGTGGCATGGTAGGCTAGGGCACATAAACGTGGCTTCCATTGTAACACCCCTAAAATTCACTATTAAAAAATTTCGTTAATTAAAAGAAAATTAGCGGAAGGAAATTAATAAACCGTGACATTTGGGAGTATTACCGCTACACTTAATACTAGACCGATTCACTCCTACCGTTCCAGTACTAAGACTATCCACAACGGGGCAGCAAAAAATTTGTCGCGCCCCGTTGCGTCGACGCGATGATTTACAACAGCAGCGCAAGAGGCGCAATATTTTACGTCGGGCGCAACTTCCTGCGCCGACGCAAAAAGCAATTAAACAGTATATTCTTAATATTTTAACAATAAATAATAATAACTTTACAATATTTTTTTCATTATTTGATCAATAAAAATAAAAATAAAAATTATCAAAATTTTCTGCCAAGTGTCAATATTTTATTTGTTAGTTAGATTTTTTTTGGATAATTTATTATCCTCATTATTATCTTTATTTTTTTAAATAATGGATTTTAGAATCTATAAATAGATTGCCTTCATATCATATTTTTAACAGCATCTTCCATCTCTCATTATTATTGTTGTCATTATTGTTATTGTTATTATTATTAATTAGCTATTAATCTATTTTAATGCCTCTTTTTTTTTAAAAAGAGAGAGACTAAATTACTCTTATTTAGTTACTATTACTGTTATTATTAATGTTATTAGTTATAATTTTATTTATGTTACTCTTATTTGGTTATTGTTATTATTGTTGTTGTTGTTATCTACTAAAAATTTATTTAGTTACTCTTATCTAGTTATTATTATTATTATTATTATTATTATTATTATTATTATTATTATTATTATTAGTCTTATTAATAATAATAACTATCTAGTTAAAAATTTATTTAGTTACTTTTATCTAGTTATTTTTATTGTTATTATTAGTCTTATTAATTAATATTTATGTTAGTATATTTAATTTCTATTGTCATTGTTTTTATTATGGTTGTTAATGTTATTATTAATTACTATTAGAAATTGTTGATCTTCTTTATTTTTACTACTACTACTATAAACTCTATTAATTTTTTATTTACCACTAATATTGTAATTATTGTAATAGTTACCTTCAAAATGGATTCAAATCGTACCATCAACAAAGGCAAAGGTAGAGTTAGAAAGCAACTAATTCCACAAGCTCATCCACCCCGTCAACAACCACAAAGTAGCCAACTTCGTCAAGGTACACAACATATTCAAAATATGCAAAATTATGGAGTTCAAGTACCTAATATGGAATATTGGGAAAATTCTCAAATAAATTCCAATACCCCAAACCTTTCACAACAATTCCAACAATTTGATTGTTACACACTAACTCTAGATCAATCACAAGCTCGAATTTTTCCACCCACTCAATACAGTCAGAACTCACCACCATTTTCTCAACATCAACCTCAACATCCATCATCTAGACAATTTGATTCGTACTCACCAAACCACTCTTATCCACAAGCTCAAACTTTTCTACCCACTCAATCTGAAAGATGGAATTTTAATCAAGGAGGTTATTCACCGGAACCTTTGATAGATCAACACCCTATGACCCCTGGTTCTAGTAGAGGTTCACAAATGTCACAAATACTTTTCTCTACTTTCTCGACACAACTTGGTATGAACGATGTCAATGAAGAAATTAGTGGAAATGTTGACGGTGGTGGCAGTGATGATGATGATGAGGAGGAGGAGGAGGAGGAGCCGGAGGGGGAAGAGGAAAACCCTGTTGCTGATATACACTCGAGGAAAAAAAAGCATCCAAAGTTTACTTGGTCTAGAGAAGATAGCAAGACATTAGTCCATACGTACATTAATGTGATGAATAATATCTTTGTAGGAACTAATCAATCGTCTGATACTTTTTGGGGTAAAATCGCTGAAGGCTATAATAAATTTAGAGGTTCTAGTCGTGAACGAACCCCTAATCAATGCAAGAATCACTATAGGACGAGTTCGAAAGAAAGCGCAAAGTTTAGTGCTGCATACAATCAAGCGCTTAGAAAGCAAAAAAGCGGAGAATCAGAAATTGATGTTCTTGATAAAGCACACCAATTCTATATAACTACTAATGGTAGGAAGTTTAACCGAATGCATGTTTGGGAAATATTGAGGCATGAGCCAAAGTGGAAAGCCAAATATCATGACTCACCATCTGAAACTACAAGCAGTGGAGCTAAGAGGAGTAGGGTGAATGAAAGTGGTGCATACTCGAATACATCCTCAAATCCCAGTACTCCAACTAGTGCTTCCCCCCTAATAGAAGAATTTCTGCCTCGTCCTCTAGGCAAGCAACAAATAGGAAAACGTGCTATTGTCAATGAGGCAATTAATTCAGTAAATGCAGCCAATCAATCAATAAATGAGGCGTCTCACACAATTCAAAATTATGCCAAAATTGTAGAAGAAAAGATGAAGTTGGAAGCTCGTAGGGCAAAAATTGATGAGGATAAGATGAACATGAAGAAGTGGAGACGATATGAGAAATTATCATTACTACAAAATAGAACACCTCAACAAGATAGGTGGTTTGCACAATTGAAAGCTGACTTGTGCCCTGAAGATGATGAATGAGGAAGGCTTCTGATTAATGCTCCTATCTATTTTTATTATGTTGTTGTATGTTTTATGCATTTATGTTATATTCCAATGTAATGTTATAGTTATCCGCATTTTAACTTTTTGTACTAGCTTTTGTTTAATTTTTATGCTGGTGATGTATTCCAAAGTAATATTCAACTTGATGGTTGTGTTCCAAATTAATGTGTTGTATTCCAAAGAATCTAGACAATTTTAGTTGTCAGAACACCAATAATGCATGCACATGGGTATCTTTGTCTTTACGTAGCTCATTATTTGTGTTATGCTTTTTAGGTAAGAATATACATTATTGTAGGCACATTGGATGCCTTTGTTTTTATCCAATGCATCAGAATACCATTATTATATACACATGGGTTGCCTTTGTCTTTACGTAGCTCATTATTTGTGTTATGCTTTTTAGGTAAGAATATACATTATTGTAGGCACATTGGATGCCTTTGTTTTTATCCAATGCATCATAATACCATTATTATATACACATGGGTTGACTTTGTCTTTACGTAGCTCATTATTTGTGTTATGCTTTTTAGGTAAGAATATACATTATTGTAAGCACATTGGATGCCTTTTTTTTTATCCAATGCATCAGAATATCATTATTATATACACATGGGTTGCCTTTGTCTTTACGTAGCTCATTATTTGTGTTATGCTTTTTAGGTAAGAATATATATTATTGTAGGTACATTGGATGCCTTTGTTTTTATCCAATGCATCATAATACCATTATTATATGCACATGGGTTGCCTTTGTCTTCACCCAACACATTATTTGTGATCTACATTATTACAAAATCCACAAGCTCTATATATTTGACATGAAGTTAACCCAACAACCTAAACCATCTACCACTATATATTCTTACCAACCATCAAGTTTCACAAAGAATTAAGCAAAACATGTCTTCTAGCTCATCCACACATTCTTCATCGAAGTCTTCATCAGATGATGAAGAGTACAATACATCCAACGATATAGAAAATGAAATAGTGCAAAAGGTCGATGATTGCATATTCAACCTTCAAAATCAACTTCGCCATCAGCATAAGTTAATACAAGAGCTTTCATCATATGCACAACCACGAAGAAGAGTCAAGAAACGTAATTACATAAATAGGGATCGTCAAGGTGGCCATAATCGCTTGTATGCTGACTACTTTTCTGATAATCCAACTTATACGGATGCACAATTTCGTCGTAGATTTCGAATGAGGAGACCTGTTTTCCTTCGTATAGTGGAAGCTTTAGGTAACCACACTCCATACTTTACTCAAAGATTTGAAGCATCAGGGAGGCGTGGTTTATCACCATTGCAAAAATGCACAACCGCTTTGCATATGTTGGCATATGGAATGTCAGCCGATAGTTGTGATGAATATGTGCGTCTTGGAGAAACCACAACAAGAGAATGCATTGTAAAGTTCGCTGAAGGTGTGATAAATGTTTTCGGAGGAGAGTACTTGAGGAGGCCGAACCAATCAGACCTCCAACGGTTACTTTATGTGAATGAGCAGCGTGGGTTTCCAGGTATGATTGGTAGCATTGATTGCATGCATTGGAAGTGGAAGAATTGTCCAGTTGGTTGGCAAGGTCAATATGCTCGAGGACATGGGAAGCCAACGGTCGTTCTTGAAGCTATCGCTTCATATGATCTATGGATTTGGCATGCATATTTTGGTACTCCTGGTTCGTGTAATGATATTAATGTCCTCGATCGATCTCCTGTATTTGATGATATCTACAATGGTAATGCTCCACATGTAGCATTTACAGTTAATGGTAAGCAATATAACTTAGGCTACTATCTCACAGATGGTATCTATCCACCATGGGCTACATTCATCCAATCCATACGTCATCCACAAGGTGAGAAAAATAAACTATTTGCTCAAGTACAAGAGTCGGTTAGGAAGGATGTTGAGCGTGCATTTGGAGTTTTGCAAGCACGATTTGCCGTTATACGCGATCCAGCACGATTTTGGGAAGTACAAACATTGAGCAACATTATGAATGCCTGCATCATATTACATAACATGATTGTTGAAGATGAACGTGACACGTATTTACTTGCGGCAGATATGTCTCAGTTTGATCAAAATGACATAGATGAGCCATATTTTTGTGAGCGCACAGTAGAGCATGGACAATATATTTGAAATATTATCCAAGTTCGAGATAGAGATTCTCATCATCGATTATTACTGGATTTGATCGAGCATATCTGGCAACGTTTTGGTCCCGGTAGAAACTAAAATGTTTTTTGTTATTGTATTTTTAGTTGTATTCTTGCACCATCTTTAAATTATTGATGTTTTTCAATTATGTAATTTCAATTTTTAGAGAATCATTGCTCTACTTTGATTATGTAATTTCATATTTTGGTGTACTCATTGTTGTTGTATCAGTAAAATATTTTATGTTGTACTCTTTTAATTAAAAATATGAGTTTTTATTAAAATAAAAACTTATATATATTTTAGTCGTTGACGGTATTTAAGGAATTGTTTAAACATTTAAAATGTAAAATAAAATTTAATTACGCCAAAACAACATAAGTTAAAAATATTAAAATATTAATTTTTATTTTAATGTTTAATATTAGTATTATACAAATATTATAAAAAAGATAATTAATTTTGTAATTAATTAAAATGATAAAAATATATTAATATATGTAAAAAATTATATCATTTTATTAAATTAAAAAAATTATTTTTTTAATAATATAAATTAGCATTTAATTAATAATATTATTAATTAAATAAATATTTTAGTTGTTTATATTAGGATATAGATTGATAAGATAGTATATTTTAATATTATATTATTGAGCCTTTGTTGTGGAGTTAAAGTTTAAAAGAGGCAAAAAGATTACTTTTTAATTTTAAAAGATGTATTGATTTTTTTTTTTTTGCTCCTTTGTTGTAGATGCTCTAAGTGCTAAGGCTAAAAGTTTAAAACACAATTTACAATCCGTTCTTAAATCAGAGTAGCGTGTCAAATCATTTATAAGAATAAAATCCACCAATGGTGGTTACAGTAACAACGTTAACATTAAAAACCAGGAATTTAAAAGAGAGAAAGAGAAAAGCTTAACGGTACCGGGTAATTCCTTTCTCTATTTCCCGTAGCCCACTTGAGTAGCACCTGAAAAGACCTGCAAGGGCACTGCCCATTGAATAGGCAGGGGTCCCATGAAGGGAATCCCTTCAGTACTACGGTACTGAGTAACCCTTTAAAACCACACTTAAAAACATGCCCGAAATGTAACACATAAAGCAAGCTATAGACATATGTAATAAGAGGTGCATACATAGCAATCACATATATAACAAGTTATAAGTCACAATCGATACTTTTGGGCCTTAAGCCATGACATAGTGTAAGGTCAATATATTCGGGCCTTAAGCCATTATTCCGTCATCATTCAATCAATCTCAGATTTTATATCCATGTGAGTGCGGGAACCCCACTATTATAGCCGGTGGATCGGTCACTTATAGGGTAGAACGCACCTAACCACTATTATATGCCGGTGGATCGATTTCCATGGCAAAACGCTCCTGGCCACTATTATTCACCGGTGGACCGGTCTGGCCCCGACTCACATGGTGTTCCACTATAAGTGATTAGTATTTTTCCATAACTTTAATTCACATACATAATTGGTTTTATTTTAGCCGGTGGACCGGAATATATATAAAATCATCATCCAGAACACAACGCTCCTGGGCCACTATTATATCCGATGGACCGGTACTCATAATTACTTTCTAGGGAAACACGCTTCTGGGCCACTATTATAACCGGTGGATCGGTACTCAATATCATAAATCAACTGGGTCCGGCTCATTAATATTTCACTTTCATAATTAGTATCTTTCCTTTCCTTAATCAGCACAACAATCATATTTATTTACCTCGGACGGGAGATCAAGAACCCGGGATACAAAGGTACACTGGTCGTACCGGCGCATACAAGCTACTCAGTACCCTTCAACCACGAACCCAAGGACGTAAAGGTACCCTAGTCGTACTAGTGCATAAAGCTACTCAATACCCTACCGACAAGGACACCTAATCCATAAGTATGCATACCCCCTAACTACGTCTGTAGAGCTAGATAGAGTAAGATATAGGGCCTGGTTGGGGCACAAAGGCACACCAGTAAATACCAGAATAATCGTGGACTAAACCACGTCTTTACGATAGCGACCCCTAAAGAGTCACCATTCCCGATCTCGAGGTCTTTCACTTTAAGTATTAATGTCTTAATTAAGGTGATCACAGAGAGCACAATAATCAAATACTTATCCACTTTCAATCGTTCCGATATCATTAGTCGTTTCTTATTCAGACAGTTATCCAAGATAACACAGAGAAATCATTAAGGCCGCCATAATCTCATATACTTCCGAATTAGGATTTGTTCTAGTATACTTACTAATTATCAAATACTCTTACCTTGCTAATCAGCGTTATTTAAATCATATTATGAAATTCTACAATCACAATGACATGTTAGGTACGAATTACTTATTTACCCTTTACTTATATAATTGCTAGTCATTCCTTCCTTACTTGACAAATTACCATATTACCCTTTAGGTTGTATAATTACCAAATTACCCCTTATCCAATTTAGGTTATCAAGTTGTCTCCTACCCTTTTTAGATCACTATTCACCCCTCATAACCGCTACACTTAACATATGTCCCATTTGGTTGGTTAGATTACTACTTTGCCCTTTTCTTTTATTACAATTAACAACTTTTCCTTCAACTGGATAAATTACTAAATTACCCATCTCCGCTATTATGATTACCAATTTCCCCCTTTATTAGGTTAGATAATTACTAACTTACCCTTTAGTCGGTTAAATTACCAAATTACCCTTCTCTGTTATCATAATTACTGAATTACCCCTTTAGTTGGATAAATTACCAAATCGCCCTTATCCATTATCAGAATTACCAAATTACCCTTCTCAATTATTATCATTGCCATTTTACCCTTCTTAATCATTATAATTACCATTTTACCCTTTTCAATTATCATAAATCCCAAATTACCCTTTTTCATAATTACAATTATTAATTTACCCTCCTTCATAATTATAATTACCAATTTACCCTTCTCCATATTTATAATTATTAATTTACCCTTCTCCATTTTTATAATTACTAATTTACCCTTCTCCATATTTATAATTATTAATTTACCCTTCTCCATTCTTACAATTACTATATTGCCCTTCTCCATTATTAAAATTACCATAATGCCCTTTTATTGGTTAATTTACCAAATTATCCTTCTCTATTATCATAATGATCTAATTACTCCTTCTTAATCATAATTTAATTACCAAATTATCTTTCGTCATTATCATAATTACCAAGTTACCCCTTACTCCCAAGTTTACCATAATATCCTTTTATTTACAAAATTACTCTTCTACCCCTTACTCCTAAATTACCATAATACCCTTTTACTTACAAAATTACCATAACACTCCTTTTACTTTACAATTTACTATTTTACCCTTTTACATCCAAAATTACCATCTTTATCTTTCCTTACAAAATTACCATTTTGCCCTTCTTTTCCAAAATTACCATATTATCCCTTTACTCCCAAAATTACCATAATACCCCTTATAAAATTACCATTTCGCCATTCACTTATAAAATTACCATATTACCATTTACTTATGAAATTACTATTATGCCCCTCTACCTCCAAAATTACCATAATGCCCCTTTACTTGAAAATTTACCATAATGCCCTCCTTCATCTAAAATTACTATTTTACCCCTACTCCCAAAATTACCATTCTTACCACTTATAAAATTACTATATTTCCCTTTTGACTACAAAATTACCACTTTACCCTTTTCTCCAAAAATTACCATAATACCCCTTTACTTATAAAATTATCATTTTGCCATTTAATCATAAAATTACCATATTGTTCTTTTGCCTCAAAAATTACCATAATACCCTTCTTTCTCACAACTTACAATTTTATCCTTTTACTCATAGAATTATTATTTCACCCCTTTCTTTTAAAATTACCAAAATACCCTTTTCACTTATAAAATTACCACTCAACCCTTTTATTCACAATTTTTATGAATTTACCATCACTATATAAAATAATGATATTAGTACTTCATTCTTATCATCTAACTCCACCAACTTGCCAGTATTCAACATACTACTCATTATCAACTACATATATTAGATCATATACTTACATAGGCATATCACTAAAATACCCTTAGGCTCATAATAACATTATTCATGCATTAATGACATAACACATCATAGATAAGCATCTAACATTTCTATCAAATATCCAACTCATTCCTTAAGTATCATCTCTACACATGGCATAAAAGCTATCATAATTTTCTTTTCTTTTCTTTTTATCAATCAATATAAGCAACCATGTATATCATACTAGGCAACACAAAACATGCATAAAATCATACTAAAATCCCTAATGTGCTAGCATACGTTTTTCCATGTATTTAAGGGAGGTTTAACGATTACCTTAATCCCGCAAAAATCAAATCTTACCGGTATCCCGGTTAAAGATTCAAGCTTTAATTAGCAGCTCAACACCTAAAAATATTATCAAGGCTTATCATGTTATAAACAAGAATCCAAGCATAAAACTTTATAAAATTTAATTAATAAAACACTTAAAATGCTATTATACCTTAAAAATTTTGCATTAAAATACTAAATCATGCAGCAGCTCATCCTACTCATGCAGCATGAGCTGCATGCAAAATAAAAAGGGGGAGTCTCAAAGAGGGGGTTAAAGGAGGCAAAATTTGTTATTTTCGGGTTAGGATCTTTAGGCTAGAAAAGAAGGTAGGTGGGGGAGGATTGGAGGCAAGATAAGGGTGCAGGAGTGAAGAGGGGGTGTAGGTGGTGGCTGGGGATGGTTTCACGGTGGCGGAGACGGCGGCGGCAAGGCGGCGAAGTTGGCTGCCGAGATGGGTCGAGGTGTAGGGGCTGAGAAGGAAGGAAAAGAGGAGGGAAAAATGGAGGGGTGCAAGGGCTGTTTTCAACCAACTAATGTATGGTGGTGGTAGAGGGGGTTGCAGGGTGTCGAATGGTGGTTTGGGTGGTGGCAGAGGTGGCCGGACGGCAACGAACGGGGCAGTTGCAGGTGGCTTGGTGATAAGGGAGAAAAGTGGGGAGAAAAAGGAAGGGGTGGAGAAGGGAGGAAGTGCAGGGCTTGAGGGGGCGGCGTGGTGGTGCAGGGAAGTAGGAGGTGGTGGCAGAAGGCGGCGCAAGGGGTCAGTGCGGCATTTAGAGCGACGGCTGGCGGCGGTGAGCAAAAACGGGAAAAAAATGGGGGGAAGAAGGAAGGAGAGAAGAGGGAGCTCGGGGAAGGAGAAGAGGGCTCGAAAATAGGGCAGAAGGAAGTTAGAGAGATGAAGAAAAAGGAGAGGGAGAAGAGAGGGGGTAGGTGGCTGGCCGGCGAGAGGACGCAGGTGGCAGGGCTGTCAGTTGGTAGAGGAAAGGGAGGGAAGAAGAAGGAAAGGGAAAGGGCATGTGAGTTGTGGTCCAGGGGCTAGTTTGGCTCGATATAGGAAAGAAAATGACAGGGGAGAGAGGAGGAGTAGCAGGGAGGTAGGTGGTGCCAGCTGCAGGGCGGTTGCAGCTAGCATGGCGTGCTCGACCATGGCAGAGGAGGTGTTGGTTGAGCGTGGAAGAAGAAAGAAAGGGAGGGGAGGTGCGAGCGGCTGGACCGGCGTAGGAAAGAAGAGGAGTCGGCCGGTCTAGGGAAAAAAAGAAAGGAGGGCGGTTGGGCTGTGCTAGGCGGGCGTGCAAGGAGGAGAAGGGGGAAAACGGGCCTGTGGCCCAGCGCGCAAGGAGGGGGGAAGCTGGCCGGCAGCCTGGCGGCCAAAAGCCAGGAAGAAGGGAAAAAAAGAAATAGGGGAAAGGAGAAAGAAAAGAAAAAGTAGGAAAAAGGAAAGTGGAAAAAATGGAAAATTTTAAAATAATTAAATTTATAAAATAATAGGATGTAATATTTTTGATAATAAGTTTATTTAATAATTTAATTTAATATAATTAAATATATGGGCTTAAAAAGGATAATTACAGTAAAATACTAGTTTGGAAATTTATTTAAATAAAATAATATGATAAATAGCAAAATATTTATTTTTAATTTATTAAATATTCTTATCTAAATTTACATACTCTAAAATCTATAAAATAATTAAAATAAATAATTTTAAAAGCTAATTTTATTTCAAATAAAAGTTATTTATTAAAATATACGCTTTCGAAATTGTTGGGGGATTACATCCATAGACAAACTGAAACGAACAAATTTAATTAATGTGTCAGACACTAATGATTATGAGAAGTGTCCCGTTTGTGTGGAAGCCAAGTATGCTAAAAAGCCTTTTAAACCAGTCACAGTGAGATCAACGGAGTTGCTTGAATTAATACATACAGACTTAGCAAATTTTAAGAACACCGAGAGTAGAGGAGGAAAACGGTATTATGTGACATTCATTGATCATTATTCGAGATATACTAAAGTTTTCCTTCTTAGTTCTAAAGATGAGACTAAAGGTATGTTCTTGAAATATAAGGCAGAAGTGGAAAACCAATTGGACCGAAAAATTAAGAGGCTTAGGTCTGATAGGGGTGGTGAATATGGAATTAGTTTTTTAAAGGATTTTTGTAATAATCATGGTATCATACATGAAACTAGTGCCTCTTATTCTCCCCAACAAAATGGTGTAGTTGAAAGAAAGAATATAACTCTAAAAGAAATGATGAATGCCATGCTTTTGAGTTCTGGTATGTCTGACCAAATGTGGGGGGAAGCTGTCATGTATGCATGTTATGTTTTAAACCGGGTTCCCCACAGGAAGCTAGACAAGACTCCCTATGAATTATGGAAAGGTTTTGAACCTAATCTGAAAATTTTAAAAGTGTGGGGGTGTCTAGCTAAGGTTGGTTTACCGGACTTTAGAAGAACCAACGTGGGAACAAAGACATTTGACTGTGCATTCATTGGGTATGCTCAAATTAGTGTTGCATATAGATTTCTGTGTTTGAATGATTATTCTATTTGTGAATCTAGAAATACAGAATCTTTTGAGAATGTGTTTCCTATGAAAAAGAATGCATGTGAACTTGCTAGCTCTTCTGATGCTTCTTCGGTGCCCTTGTCTTCTTCACCATCTCTTGGTATTGAAAATGATAATGTTCATGAACCTAGGAGGAGTAAAAGACGAAGACTAGAAACTAACTTTGGACCTGATTTTATTACTGCTTTTCTTGTTGAAAATGATGACATTGATATGATTAATATTAACTTTGTGTCTGCATATCTAATTGAGGAGGATCCTAAATCCTATAAGGAAGCGGTAACTTCTGTGGATGCTAGTTTTTGGAAAGAAGCAATTGAAAATGAGTTAGAATCGATTATGTCCAATCACACTTGGAATTTGGTTGATTTGCCTAAAGGTTGTAAACCAATCAGATGCAAATGGGTCTTTAGAAAGAAATTAAGAACTGACGGGACCATAGATAAGTTTAAGGCTAGATTAGTGGCTATAGGCTACAAGCAAAAGAAAGAAGTTGACTTTTTCGATACTTACTCTCTTGTGACTAAGATTATCACTAGTCACTCCTTGGTTGCTTTGGCTGCTACACATGGACTTATAGTTCATCAAATGGATGTGAAAACAGCGTTTCTGAATGGTGACCTGAAAGAGGAGATTTATGTGGAGCAGCCCGAGGGTTGTGAGGTTGAAGGTTAGGAGACTAAAGTGTGTAGATTGAGAAAGTCATTGTATGGCCTTAAACTAGCTCCTAAACAATGGTATGAAAAGTTTGACCAGAATTTAGTCAGCAATGGTTATATAGTAAATGCATCTAATTCATGTGTATACTCTAAATTGATTGTACATGAATGTGTGATAATATGCTTGTATGTGGATGATATGTTGATTCTTAGTACAAGTATGTATGTGGTTGATGAGACCAAAGTGTTTTTATCTTCTCATTTTGAAATGAAAGATTTAGGAGAAGCTGATGTAATTCTTGGTATTAAAATGAGAAAAACCGAGAATGGCTTTTCCTTAAATCAATCACACTATGTTGATAAGATTCTAGAAAATTTTGATTGTCAAGATGAAGTGTCTGTGAAAACTCCCTATGATCCTAGCATACATTTGAAAAAGAACCTAGGTGCTAGTGTTTCTCAAGCTGAATATGCTAAAATCATAGGTAACGTGATGTTCCTCATGAATTATACTAGACCTGACATAGCATATGTTGTGAGTAGACTGAGTAGATATACTCACAACCCAGGTAGTGATCACTGGACTGCCCTACGCCGTTTGCTTAGATACCTTAAAGGTACTAAGGATCGGGGTTTGTATTTTTGTAAATTTCCTGCTGTGCTAGAGGGATTTACAGATGCAAATTGGATTTCTAATAATGATGAGGTCAGTTCTACCAATGGTTATGTGTTTACCTTGGGAGGAGGTGCTATATCTTGGAAGTCTATTGAGCAGACTTGCATAGCTCGTTCCACCATGGAATCAGAGTTTATTGCCTTTGAGTTAGCTGGTCCAGAGGCAGAATGGTTGAGGAACTTGTTGGTTGATGTGCCTTTGTGGAGGAAACCTAGTGTACCGGTTTCCTTACATTGTGATTCACAAGCAGCTATATGTATTGCCAAGAACACAGTTTATAATAGTAAGAGAAGACACATTTGTGTTAGATACAGTTGTGTGAGACAACTGCTGAAGAATGGTGTGATCTCTTTAGAGTTCGTTAGATCCGAGAGGAATCTGGCAGATCCTCTAACAAAGGGTCTAACAAGGAAAGTCATCCTTGAATCGTCGAGGGAATGGGGCTTAAGCCTTTGAGTTGAGGAAAGTATGGTAGATACCATATGTGGTCAAACAAAATCATATGATCACTCCTTTGCACTATGTTCTCATTCCTATGGCACATTGTAACGCGTTGTGGACAGGTTAAGCTTTATGCTTTGATGAGTTCATAGCCCTATATTTTGGGTGGTCCTAATGAGACGGATCTGATTAACTCACTGCTAGACTTTTATAAGGTTGAGCATGATTGTGCTCTTAAGTGATCCATAACTAGATTTGGTGGTGCTTGTGAGACGCACTTGATGGATTCACCTAGGTGAGTGTGAAGGTGGGCCACCTTCTATGAAAGATTCACGCTATCTTTCTAGAGCACTCATGAGTACCCAAGGTGTGTGCATGGCCATTAAAAGCGCTTGTGTTACTATTGCGGAATTTACAAAATTTAAGGTAAGACATGTGTTGTGAGGGTCTCAATCGAAGTCTGGGTAGTTCAAGACTCGTTCACTCTTCAAATACGGTTGTTACCTCACTTCACTACGTATCAATTCAATCCTTGTGATATTGATACTTAAGTGTTATTCCTTCCTTGTCCAGATTTATTGCGTTTTTCTTTCTGTTTGCAATTGGTGGGGAATTGTTGGTGCAATGGCAAATCATTAAGCTTTGCTAAATTATGTTGTTGGTTTTTCTATTGTCCCACATTGGTAGTGAATAGTAAAACTATTCTATTTTATATTCCCCTACCTATTAGCTTATTTGGCTATTGAGTTTGGACTGTTTTATGTGGGCAGTGAGTTAGACTATATACCACACACGCGCTCTCGCACGCCGCCGCCCACTCGTCCAGTCTGGGCTGGGTGTGGTCTTTGATCCAGTCCGGCCCGATCTTTTCTTTTATTAGAAATTTTTGAGCAGTTTTTTATCCGGTTGATTTAGTCTTCGTTGGTTGCTTCTTTTATGCGAATTTTACCCATTCTTCCGATTGATTTGTGGTGTGAAGAGCGGGAGACATTCCACTCTTCCACTAGTTCAGTTTATTTATTAATAACAAAATTTTCTTTCATTTTTCGACCTAAATAAAAATTGAATCTTTTCAGCGTAAGAAACCGAAGCAACACCGAAGACCTAAATAGGGATGATAACTTTCCCCGCAGGTTCGGGGGCCCGTTGGGGATTCCCCGTTCGGGTTTGGGTTCGGGAAGAGAATTCGGGGATCGGGTTCGGGTTCGGAAATTCTTAACAGAAATTTTTTTGGGGACAGGTTTGGGATCCCCATCCCTGAACCCGCCCCGAAATTTTGTTTATATATATATATATATATATATATTAAAGAATATAAATTAAAAATATAATATAAAAAAATAGTTTGAGGATCGGGGATAGGATCGAGGATCGGGTATAAAGTCGGGTTTCGGATATCGGGTCGGATTTTAATAATGGGGAATAAATCGGGGATGGAAAATAAATCGGGGATCGGGTCGGATATGGAGATTTGATCCCCGCGGGAATCAGGTAGGAAAATTCCCGATAAAAAAATAACGAAAATCGGGTTGGATTCGAAGTTTATTTTCCTTATCTGGTTCGGGGATGAGGATGGGGTCCCCGTCCCCAACCCGCTCTGTTGTCATCCCTAGACCTAAAGTCCCAAAACTCTTTTTCGAAATTCCATAGATCTAAGCATTGTATTTTTGCAAGTTTAATTCCTTCAATCCCGAATGCACGCGATCGAAGGAGGTTGTGTTAACCTTGGGGGTGAACCGACCGTAAAGGGATTTGCGTCAAAGTCGGTCGAAATTCACTTCAAGGCAGTAAGTTTATTTCACGGCACAACATTTAATCTTGGTTTGAATTTGTTTATTCTTTTAATTGCAGCTTTTATCGAAGTTATTATCCTACCTAAGGTCAACAGCAAAAATGTACAATCCTGAGATCCTTAACAAATTTATGAACAGGAATCCAGCAAAATTGGTCCACCAAATTTCGGCGCAAGGCAGGCAGTCAGACAGCATGCAACTGAATGAGACGCAACGTCCTCACGCTATCAAGCTGGGCTCCCGCTGGTCAGAATTGTCATACGTCAAGCTTCTTGCAGTTTCAAAAAAATGAGCAACTGCATCTTCTGGTGTTCCAACAAGAACACCATGCCCGAGATTTAAAATGTGGCCCCTGGACCCTGCACATCTCACAACCCTGCCAAATAGACAGCATCAGCATTTTGAAAGAATAGCCACGAACAGATCAGTAAATGTTCAACGAGAAAATTTGTGAAGTGGAAAACAAAGTGCAGCTTCCATGACCATTCACAAGGGACATATATGTCAGGTAATTGGTGGCTATCACCAGCACTATATACATCATACATTGCATTGCAGCCGCTGGTCAAGCCCCTAGTTTCAAGTACTTTTTCCTTGTGCAAAAAAAAAAAAATTTGTTGATAAATCGACATATCTAGTTGAATGCATTATCAACACGTCATCAGGGGGGCAAATAAAGTTCAAAGCTGACGATCAATGTACATCATTGACACTGTATTTCCTCGTATTTGTGCCAGGTGACAAAACAGTGTCAGAGGAACCATCTATGAAAAAGAATACATCTTGTCATCAGGTAGATAGAACCAAGATGTAAGATATGCATTTTACTGGCTAGGTCTGATTCGGCAAATCAGTGAACCATGAAGTTGAACAAGAAAGCAGGGCAGAAAATCTGGAGTCTGTAACAAACCTTTTAATCTCATCAGTCAAGGCTGGAAGAGGAGAAAACAAGTAGGCAGGATCAACATTTCCCTGCACACTAATGTCATTGCCCAAACGCTTCCTTCCATCTTCCATATCTACAGTCCAGTCCAGTCCAATCACTTCAACTCCAGTTCCCTTCATCCTTTCAAGAAGCCCACCATTCCCATTGATGTATAGAACCAGAGGCGTCTCAGGACACTTCGCTCTAACAACATCTACTATCTGCAAGAAAAATAAACCATTATGAAATAAAAAGGGGGGCTGTCATCACATATTAACATGCACACCATTAGATGCCCAAAAAGATATATAGACTAAACCATCAAACTTCAATTCAAAGATCCAAATTTTATTTTCTTGCCCCTCAACCATCCAATTAAATAGCAGTTCCGCTACAATGTAGCATCCGCTATTTAGCGGTTTTTAGATCAACTGCAACACAAAATTACCAATACGTGATAGTTTTAAAATTTCACATTTATCAGCTGAAAAATCATTGGTAAATTGCCAATAAATCGGAAATATCGGCGATAAATCAAGATAAATCACCGATAAATCAGCAATTTATTGAGAATTCATAAATCTATTGAAAAAAGCATGCATGATAATCTTTTCTTATTCATTTACTATATATATGTTGAACAAAGTTACTAGTGAACAATAGTAAAGTATTTTTATTTATTACCTTTATATGTTCTGCTAAATAACATGAATTTTTTTATTCCAAGATAAATTTAGGATTGTTAGGACAGTCTAGCATATAATAACTCACTTAAATACTTCTAATATAATATAAACCACTAGTTTATTGAATATTTATATTCAAAGGACCAATAAATAATAATTAAACTATATAGTGAAATAAAAATACGAATTCACGCCGTGACGACCGCGACACATAATTTATCGTTTGCGACGCTATGATACCGCAACACCGCGACTGTGATTTTATTACCTGGCCTCAACCCTTCAACCCTTTATCTTATAAACACCTCATACATAAAAATAAGAATGAGAACAAATAATAAAACACCTTAAAATAAGAATGAGAACAAATTAGTACTGTTGGTCATCCAGATCTAAGAGCTGAGATTAAACTTACATAAAAGAAGTCATTTGCACTAATGAATGTTCAAGCTTTACTCTTAGATCTTGATGCTCAACTACATAATTTGCTCACATTTTAAGGAGTGTCCTCACCAGAACCTAATTTCCACACAGCTAGACTAGAGACTCCCTAACATTAAGGAGGTAAAATGTGCTAGCCAAATGACATTCATTAATCCAAAGAACTACATAAGCTTCAATCCCTCCTGTTAATCTTTCTCCTCTCGTCATGACTGACATTTCCTTTTATTCATTTCAAGATTTCAGCTACAGCTACATGAATTTCAGAGAGTCACTAACTAGCAGGGAAATCCACCAGGGAGAATGCACCTACATGCTAACCAACTAATAAATACATAAATCAAAGAACAGGCAACATCAGAAAACTGGATTACCCAAACATATACTGTTAAGGAGTAGGCTTACTTGCTTAATATAAGGCTTAGACCACTGCTCCCACATATCAGGTGGCAATTGCCCACCCCATGAATCGAAAATTTGTATACAATGAGCTCCAGAGTTTACTTGATAAACAGCATACTCAGCAATGGCCTTTGCTAAGTGTGATAAAAGCAACCTTAATACGTGAGGCGCTGTGTGGCACATTCTCTTTATCGTAGTATAGGTGCGAGTGGTACCCCCTTCCACTATGTATGTTGCAATTGTCCAAGGTGCCCCCACAAATCCCAAAACTGCAGCCTGCTTACCAACCTATAAATGGAAAATGTCAGGGTGCGAGTTAGGACTTAATGAGGAAAATCAAAAACCTTCCATGAGCACCAAATTGCAGTCTGCAGATAAGACACAGCACTACCTCCTGGCGCAAGATTTTAAGCGAGTCTCCAACGAATTGAAGTTTTCCCAAATCAATCTGATGCAGTGATTTTAAACCATCTTCCGTGCAGATAGGAGATTGGATAACGGGACCTCTTACCTCTTCTATGTCAAATGGGACTCCAAATGCAGGAAGTGGGGTCAGTATGTCAGAGAAAATAATCACCCCATCAGGACGAAAAGCTTCCCAAGGCTGCAAAGAAATTTCTACAATGAGATCAGTTGTCTCTGACCTCTCTCTGAAGGATGGGTGTCTCTCAGCAAGCTTTCTGTAAACAGCCATATACCTTCCTGCCTGGCGCATCATCCATGCGGGAGGCCGAGCAACAGATTGTCCTTTTGCAGCCTTAACCAAGAGTGGATCTATATGAAACAGGAAAGATACAATCAAAGGAGAGAAAATGGATAAGAAAAGGTTAAAATAAGCGCAATCTGTGTACAAGAGTATTGCATCAGTAAGTGCTCGTCACCATCAGACATTAAGTACTTGAAAGCATTGACAGGGCAAAAGATGAGAAACAGGACACAAAAATCCCAAACTACTTCAGCTTACACAAGAGTGGAGGTTTGTCCACAAGTATGAAATAGAACATCAATAGGCTTCCCTAACCGTGTATCAAACAGTAAGCATGACATCGTTGCCCTAACATTCCACATTCAGGTCAATCCAGACGACTAGTAATTATAAAATACCAAGCTTAATAGCTAAAGATCAATCGTGCTCTATTCGGTTCTAAAAAAGTTTAAGAAAAAGAAAATTAAAATCAAAATACTTTCCTTTATTTTCTCAAAGAAAATCATATAATTAATTTTTAGCAATTTTATTCCTTACTCTTTTTCTATTTCATTATCTCATGTAAACCAAACACAAAAAATTATTTTCCCATTCATTTTCTTTCTTTTCCTTAAAACTTTTCATGAATCAAATGGAGCATAAGTAGGCAGATAATTTGGAACAAAATGAATCAGAAAAATCTGAGTTTCCAAGGATGAAACATAGACAACAAACCTCAAGTTCACTAGAACGACCCCACTGGGTAATGAAGTCGTTTAAATAAAAATAAAATGAACAGTCCATGGAAACATGAAGCTGGAATAGCTTACAACTTGGTTCCTTTTATTCTTTTTTCCTGAATGTCATTTATCTGAAAATGCGAGGTTCTGGCTAGAAAAAGCTTGTATAGCGTACGTATCCTGTCAGATCCTGATCACACTCAGGCTTCAGCAAGGCAGCACCAACCTGAAATCTTTAGACGCAGAAGTAGAGCAGCATTTGCACTCAAAACTAACACACATGAATTACGATTTGCTCAGAAGAATCAGAACAAAACAGCAAACACTGTAAGTACAGCATCAGCTGCAGCTTGCACCACCCATGATATAAAAAAAAAAAAATCCTCTCTAAAATATACATTCCAGAAAACTAGACATTTACACTAAAGCGCAGTTCAAGCATTCAAATACTGAGACCATATTCATGAAAGTCAAATAAAATGACAGCTTTACAATGAGAAATAGAGAGTACCAGAAGAAGCTGCGCAAGCTCGAGGGAACTTTCTGCAACCAAATTTCTGACTAGGAGAGAGAGAGACCCCATTTTGACCATTATAATTCCCAAAATCAACGACACGAGCAAACATACCCGACGACTTCCATCCTAACGTTTCACAACATCCACTGCGATGAATGGTGTTAGAATCGCATTTCCCGTCATTGGAGGAAAACAATTAATTACGCGTCTAGATTGAGAGAAAGAAATCCGAAGCAATACCTGATCAAGGAAGACGAAGAACTCATTCTTGTGTCAATGGAATTCCGGCTGCGCCTCTACGGCTGGGTTCTCCCTCGGTTGAACTTGGAGTGCTTCAGCTGCTATTAGTGGGAGGTAATCAGCACCATCAATGGCGAAGCCGTGGACCGCAGGCAGAAATCATATTCTGCTGGGACGGGAGATGTGATAATGATCCAAATCCTAATCCGGGTAAAGATAATGGAATGGATATGGGCCATATGGCTGAGCTAAATGCCTACTCGGCTCAACTATTCAAGCCTTTTTGGTCCATCCCAACATTTGCAAGTTTCGGCCCTTCAGCCATCTCTTTATTCATCTAACCATCTATTATCACAAAAAGTGTTTAATTAATTTATTTTTTTAAAATAGTATAATTGTATAATTAAATACATAATTTAGTTTTATTTATTATTTCAGAAATTCTGACCAGTACCCTAATTACAAAAAATTGTTTTTTACTACGTTTGTTTGACAAAAAAAAAAATTGTTTACAAAATAAAGTATTTTTAGAAAATTTAATGATTATTTTATATTTTTATTCTTCTATGCATTAATTGTTATATTATTTTTCAATAAATGGTGTAATTATAATATTAAATTTATATTTATTATTTACTAAAAGAGTATATAAAGTACTAAAATAATTTTTTTTTAAATGAATGGAGTAATTTTGTGTTTTATAACTCACGGATAGCATTTTTTTTTTATTAGCACTATCAAAGTAATAAATTTACATAAAAATTTGAGCAAAAAAAATTCCATTAACTATGAGTAAATTTGTTTGAAATTTATGATAGTATGCAACTCGACTACAAATTGATGTAAACTATTATAATTAACATTCGATAAAAATATTACAAATGCAAGTATATTATAAATTGGGAGGGTGTTTCAATCTTCAATGTTAACTTTTGGCTATAATTTTTTAAAATTTATATAAATTTTAATAAGTTTGTGTTTCGATAAGTTAAAAAAGTCAACTACAATAGGTAAGAGCCAACAACTATAACTCATCCAATTTATACTAGTGACACTTATGGCGTCTTTTTGGATAATAAAGAGTAATATGTGATCTTATTAGTTCCTTTATAACTATGGTAGATAGAGCAAAAGGAAAAGGACCTTATGAGATGCTTTCATGCTCTAATGATGGACACATAAGGGTTACGTTATGGACGAGGTTGTTGAGGACCACTACTACTACCTTACAATATAAAGTGAAAGTAATATTATGAAAAAACCTTCATTAGCTAGTTTGAGTTTAGAGTGGATCGACTATAAATCAACATTCCAATGTAAAACTGCCAAAGCCAACATTACTTGAAACACATATGTTAGCTTATGTTTATAATGATCACAAAAGACTCCACGATAAGTAATGCCTAGAGATCAATTGTTGCTCTTCATATGCATCAAAATAAGCTTAGCTAAAATGCCACAAAAATCCTAATTTAGAAAATTATGTTAAAATAGGGATTTATTATGAAAATTAATTAAATAAATTATTTTATTAAAATAAGGAGAGTATTTAAGGAAAAATCAAGAGGAAATAATAAAGAATTTAATTAGGAAGATTAGGGTATTTTTCTAATTAAAATAGAATTTAGAAAAAATTACCCAACTATCCTAAATTAATATAAAAAGGAATTTAATTATTATTTTATTAATTTTTATTATTTTAAAATATTTAAAAATATCAAAATATTCTGAATACCCCAATTAACCTATTTTTTTCCTTTTTCCTCGTTTCCTTTTTCATTCCTTTTGCTTCCTCTTTTCCTCCATTCTACTTTTCTTTTCTTTTTTGCCTTTTATTCCCTTGGTTTGGGCCAGCTCCCCCCTCACTGCCCAACTCTCCTCCTTCTCTTCTCTCCGCTGCGCGACCTAGCTTGACATTCCTTTTTTTTCTTCCCCTCATCTGCCGATTCACCCCTCCCTTTTTCTTTCTTTTCTTTTCTCTTAGACCAGCCAGCCAACCCCCCTCTTCTTCTTCCTCCCTCTCCTCCCACGTGTTGCAGGTCGACCTACAACTCTGCACCATCAACCAGCCCAGGCACCGTACCACCAGTCTGCCTTCTCCCTTCTCTTCCCCAGCCCTTTCCTTTCCTTTTCCGATCCCAACCTCCTACACCTGCCATCATGCATGCTCCCTTCCATTTCCTTTTTCTCCTCCTTAACTAAACCTGCTGGTACCAAATCGTAGGCTTGTATTGACCTGCCACCGTTAACCGGCGAACTTTGCCTCACCTTCCCCCTTGTCCTCTTCCCCTTTTGTCTTATGCTACCTCCAATTGTAATACCCAAAAATTTTTCTTAACCTAATCCTGCATCATTAGTCCTAATTTGACTCTGATCTCAAGAAATCTTATTGTTAGTCTTAACCAAATTTCTTAATCCCGAAACTTTAACCAAAATTGAAAATCGAAACCTTGATTCAGATAAACTGAATCTTCATTAACAGAAACCCACTAAAATTTTCACTAATCTAAATTATTCAGTTAATCCTAAAATTCTTAATCTAATCCTAATTCCCTAACCTTTATCTCTTTTCTTTTTCTTTCTCCTTTTCTTTTCTTCCTTAATTCTCTTCTCTTCCATTTTCTTTTCTTTTCTTTTCTTTTCTCTTCTTCTCTGTGCCGAAAAAACTTTGGCATGAGAAGATTTTCTTCTTCTGCACCACCACCATCATCCACTTGCCTCCCACATACCCCTCTCACCATCACCTGCTAGCCCTGCCATCTCTCGAGCCACTCTTCCTTTTCTTATTCGCCTTCTTCTTCTTCTTCCTTCTTCTCCCTATGCACGCCTTGTTTTTTGTAGCCCTGCATCCTTGCCATCCTTCTTCTTTCTTCTCCCTACCTACTCCTCCCCTGTACGTCTTCTTCTCTATCATCATCCCTTCTTGCCTCTACCTGACTCTCATCAATCTCAACCCTCACTATCCTCCCTCCTTTTCTTTCTTCTTTCTTCTTCTCGACAGATTTTCATGCATCATTGTCATCATCACCCCTGCACTTTTTCTCCTCCTTAGCATGCCACGCTAGTATAAATACCCCCCCATTTCTCCATATTATTTCCATCCATCAGCTCCCTGACCTTCTCCTCTTCTTCCTTCTCCTTTCTCCTTTCTCCTTCTTCCATCTTCCATGCTTTCAACATCCACACCACCAAATCCACCACCCAAGCCACCACTAGCCACCCTTTGGCCGGTGGACCGGCCACCAAGGTTGCCCTAACCTTCTCCCTCGTTGTTGCTTGCCATCGTCGTCGACTGCTGCCTCTTTTCCCTTCTCTTTCCCTTCGTGCGTTGTAGAGTTTCAGAGTACACGACCTACTACACAATCATGCAAACACACAAGCATCCTTCTACACAACCGTGCAACCCTTACACTGTATGCCTAGCCTTGTGTTTTCTTTTTCTTGACCTATTATGCTCTAGTGTCGCACGAGCGTACAACTTGTGTATCACTTGCCAGTGCAACTTTCCATCTTAGCCGTGTAACCCTATTTTTACCCCAAATCTTCTCCAAACACAACTACAATTTAACCATAGCTCCACCAAACATATTTCTACACTTCTGTATAATTCAAGTTCACATTTGACTTTGGTAAATTCCATTTTTACCCTTCTCTACCATAATCTCTCTTTTGATTTTTAACCTCCGATCATAATCATATGTTATCTTGTTTCATAGGTTATTTTACCGGTGATCTTGGAGAAGGTATAGGATTTACGTAAATAGAGTCTGGTGTTCTTATCGGTAAATATACATGTCATAGCTAGGGATTTATGTGATACTTGTCTCTTTATATATGCTTCTGTGTTGAGTATGTTATATTGAATAATTCAAGTATGGGAATACTATGAAATGATATTATTGAGAATAATTAAACTATGCAAGTTCATATTTGGGTATAATATTGGATACAAAATAATTATGAAACAGTAAGGATACATGTCATAGCTAGGGATTTATGTGATACTTGTCTCTTTGCATATACTTTTGTGTTGAGTATGTTATATTGAATAATTCAAGTATGGAAATACTATGAAATGATATTATTGAGAATAATGAAATTATGCAAGTTCGTATTCGAGTATAATATTGGATACAAAATACCTATGGAAAAGTAAGGATACATGTCATAGCTAGGGTTTTATGTGCTTCATATATTTTCCTTGAATTGTTGATGTATACTTTTGTGTTTAATATCTTATATTGAATAATTTAATTATGGATATGCTATGAGATGAGGTTATTGGGAGTAATGAAATTATGTAAGTACACGTTTGGGTATATATTGGTTACAAAATATCTATGGGAGATTAAAGATATGTACTTCGAATAATAAGTGGAAATGTATATGCTTTGAGTTTTATAAAGCTTTGGGAGAATGCAATTGTCTTAATTACTCTGAGGATATTATGATCTTTTACGGATAATATTGTGGTTATACTTATGTGTTTAATTGTATGTCTTGAGTTTGACATGATAATACACAATCAACTCTAAATAAGATATTAATCATGTAAAGTGAAAGATCACTTGAGTCGGCCCAAGGTGTTTATATGGCTTCGTTCCACCGGATGATAATAATAGCTTCTTGAGTGTGTTGTCTCTGAGAGGTGCTCCAGTCCGTTCCACTGAATTAAGAATAGTGGGGCCCCATACTCAATGTAAATGAAAATAAAATTAAGAGTTAAATTATAAATGGAAATATACTCATCATTTAAAGTGAAAGACTACGTGAGTCAGGATCAAGGTGTTGAGTCTGTTCGACTGGATAAT
Source organism: Tamarix austromongolica (assembly GCA_039764185.1). Lineage (NCBI taxonomy): Eukaryota > Viridiplantae > Streptophyta > Magnoliopsida > Caryophyllales > Tamaricaceae > Tamarix > Tamarix austromongolica. Next base: position 71,388,623 of record CM077816.1, on the reverse strand, counting down.
AATTGTGGCTCGGGTGCCTTGTCTCCGAGAGGTGCTTTAGATCGTTCCACTGGTTTAATATATAGCAGCTCAAGAGTATTTTTACTCTAAGAGGTGTTGACTCCGTTCCACCGGATAATAATAGTGGCTTAGGTGTCTTGTCCCCGAGAGGTATTTCAGACTGTTCCATTGGTTTAAGAAAAGTGGAGTCGCTGAACTCAACGTAAATAAAAGTTTGGAATATGGCATATTTAATGAAATACTTGGAATCAATAGTTATTTAGCTTTTTTCGATTTGTGCATGTATGATTTGCTTATAAGAATTCTTGTATTATGTGTAATCCTGTTTGATTGTACCATTACCTTACTCAGTACGTAGCGTACTAATCATCCATTTCATGGGCGCTACTCAATCCAACGAGTAGGTCCCCTCTATTTTGCGAGTGATTGATGGTTATTGGCTTAATGTGCTTGCCTTAAGTGAGCGCTAAATGAATTGGTAAAGGATATGGTTATTATAGATATCCTTATCTCTTTGGACTCTTAGTCCTCTATTTTTACTATTTATTTCCTTCTCGTTGTTTCCTATCCTATATCGCGATGGAAACAAGTGATTCCCACATTTGATTTCTTAGTATAAGGTTACTTTTGCCTTGCACCCAACATAGATTGGGCATAGGGAGTGCCTCTTCTATGTTGGATGCAACGTGACACCCTTACATTTTATATTTTAGCTTCCACTACTAACTCTTTTAAATGGAATTTTTAAGTTTCTAAATTTGGGGGTGTTACACCAATAGCCTATAAATACCCTTAATTGATCCCCTTCAGCCCTTTTTTCCCTATCTAGAAATTTCAGCTCTCCTTATGCCACTTCTGCTTCAGATGTTGTCCCCGCCACCGTTGCCCAATGTTGATGCCTGAAACACTGCTCAAAATCTTCTCTACATTACCCTCCACCGTAATATACCACTCACCACCCCTGGTTCCCCCTATACAAGCTGCCTCAACCGTGCAAAGTTGGTTGCTTGACCTGCCACTTTGCACCCATTGTCGCCCCTCTCGCCCTGTGCGCTACCATCTCCACTGCAACCATTGCCTCTCCTGCCATCCAATCCACTCAACAAAGCCTCCCCTACCACCCCCTACCTTCCTTTCTCCCTCCCTCCTTCTCCACCACCCTCGGCCACCACAACAACCACCATCTGCACTACCACCTTGTTGCACCGCCGCCACCACTCTAACCCTCTCAACCTAGAGAATCTATCACCACCAAAACCACAATCTCACTCTCCCTCCTCTAGCCTATAATGCCACCTCTCCAATCCCCACTTCCTCCATCCCCGCTGTCGCCACCACCACTAGGTTGTGCCCTAACCTTCCTAACCCTTAAATATAATTAGTGTAATTGTTATTTTATTTTATTAGTGTTATCATCATCATCATTATTATTATTAACATTATTACTATTAGTATTGTTGTTGTTATTATTATTAACATCAACGTTACTAGCATTATTATTATTAGTATTATTATCATTATGATTATTTGAACTATTATTGTTATTATTATTATTATCATTATTGTTACTATTTTTAGTATTATTATTATTATTAATCGAACTATTATTATTATCCCTGTTATCATCATCATCATCATCATTATTATTAAATTTATTATCTTTAGTATTATCAATATTGCTAATAATACCTTAACATGGACCAATATAACTACTTAACCCTATTTTTACTAATAGTAGCATGATTAGCTACTTTAAGAATAATACCCTTATTTTACTAGTAAAGATACTATTAGTATTAGTATCCCTAATACTAGGTTATGATAAAGGTAAAGTAGTAAATAATGATAATGTTGGTAAGAGGGAAGTTAACCTAATATTTTTCCCTTATAGGTGAACCAAGTCCAAACCCTAAGGAGGTGTAGGAGTGTGCCCCAAGTCCGGTGTTATTTTAGGTAAAGATGTAGTTAAGGTTTATTATGTGTGTTAGGTGCTTTCTATGTCATTTGTTATGATATGTTTATATACCTTATGTGATTATGACCACTTACTTGTAGCACAACACAGAACTAAGGTACATTTATGTGTTCTCCTTATGGCATGTGTAAAATGATATGTAAGTTGTGCTTGTGGTGCTTACGTGATGTGGCCCTTTAGGATATGCATACTAGGATTTTTTAATGATATGGTGTGGGGGTGAAAGGATGAAAAATAAAAAATGGAAATGAGTTGACTAAGAAGGAAGTAAGAATGACATATGGATCCCATAACTTATGGGTGGACAAATAAAAGAATAATATGGACAAAATAAGAGAGTGAAGTGAATCTTACATGGGGAATATAAGGTTTGCATGGGATGGTCTTTACATGGAGATGATCCTTACATGGGGAAAGTTGACTTGAGGTTTAAGTAAGGTAAAGGAAGAGTTGTTGGGGTGATTGGAGTCCATAGGTGAAAAATAGTATGTAGGTTGGTATAAGGGTGCATGGAAAACTTGGCTAGGATTTGGGAGGAAAACCCTAAGTGGAGGAATTGTGGAATGGAGAAATAATGGAGAGAATTGGAATATGGGGTAAGAGGGGAAGGATATCACATGAAGTATGTGTATGTGTCATGTGGAAGAGAGGATAGTAAGTGAGAGCGATGAGGGGAATATCATATAAGAAAAGAGAAGTGCTAGGGTTTGGGGTGAACAACCAGAGTTTTATGGTCACATGTGCAAAATAAGAAGTAAAGTGGAATGCTTAGGGTTGAATCTAAGTGAGGTGATGAGTTAGGGTAAATGAGCATGAGTTGTGTAGGATAGAGGAAGGTTGGGCCATATAGGCCAAATTAGGGTTTTTCAAGAAAAAAACTAGAGGGCGATAGTGAGTTAACTCAGAGGTATGGGGAAGTGGGCATCGACCCACACACTTAGGAGTTGGGTATTCATGGTAAGTAAGGAGAAGAGGGAAAGGATGTCCGGACATGTTAGGAGGTGTAGAAGTCCCAAGATATGGGATAAGCCCCTCTTAGGAGAACAGGAGTAGACATATTGTGTGAGTGAGTAGTCCAAAGAACATACATGCCTAGGGTGAAAGCATATATTGGATAAGATATAGATAAGACACTAATTATTTAAAGCAAAATATTATTGAGTCGAGCCCAGACCGATCTACAGTGAATAATAGTTGTCATGAGGGTTCTACTTTGTATGTTTTTGATCCACCAGCTATAATAGTGGGGGATACCTAGCTCAATAAACCAAACCTTAAGTTACGATAAGATAAGGGAAAGACACTAAGTACTTACAGTGGAACTCCATGAGAGTCGAGGCCAAACCGACCCACTAGTATAATAGTGGTCAAGAGCATTTTGTCCTGAAGATCGATCCATAGGCAAATAATAGTGGTTAGGATTATTCTGTCCTGTATATTTTTGATCCACCGGCTATAATAGTAGGGTTCCTGTACTCACATGGATTGATAATAGGAATTGTGTGAAATGGGAATGTTAACTAGAGATTTAATGATTAAATTTAACCAGACTATAACACGGCCTATATTATATGTATCTCATGTGTGATTTATCTGTATGGTTACCTACTTGTGTTATATGTCTTTTATGTATGACCTTAGTTGCGTGGTTACCTTACTCAGTATATAGCGTACTGACTACCCATTTCATAGTTGCTGCTCATTCCCATGAGTAGAGGGCCTTATTGAGTTTGTGCAGGTAGCAGACACCATTTTCAATGCCTATGACACTTATGAGGCATCGACGAGGTTGAGAGTTGACCTTCTTGGACTTGGCATGGGGGCCTAAGAGCAATGTAGACCACACTCTCTTTTATCTATGTTTACTTATGTTTTTGTTTTATTGTATTGCATCTTTTATCCCCTTGGAGACTTTGACTATGTACTTCATTTGGGTTATAATAACTTTTTATCATGCACTTTGATTCTCTTGTTATAAACATTTTAGCTTTCTATAAATCTCTGTTTTTTTAAGTGTGCCTAATGTTCTTGTGAAAATTTTTCTTAGCCTTATAGTTGGTACGAGACTGGATGGGGGTCGGGCTTGTACTGATTACGGCGGTAGCACCCCTATGCTTATATTTATTTAAATTAAACGAAACTTTTCAACTGTAATTTTTGGGGGTATTACATTAGCATTAGTGAGTATTGTATTTATCGATTTAGAGAGAGATATCTTAATTGTAAAGTTAGAAAATTGCATGACTAAAAAATGGATAAAATATATCGGTAGTCTTATCTTTTATTTGGAAAATGAAATTCAACATAGTTATACCTTGATAATAGAATACAGGCATCATCCATCTCCACCTCTTAATAGAAATTTAGAGAGCTATGTGAATTAGAACCATTTGATTAATAGTTTGTTTACAGTTGTTTATCAAAAGTAGTTATCCATAATAATTATTTATTTTATGAATTATTTAGGCCAATAGTTTTGAACATGCACTATTTATCCATTTTGACCATAGATAACAAATCACCCATTCAAAATACTTCAAGTGATAGTAGAAATTTAGAGAGCTATGTGAATTGGAATCACTTGATTAATAAATTGTTTGAAGTTACTTATCAAAAGTAGTTATTCAAGATAATTACTTATTTTAGATTTTTTTTAAAGATAATTACTTATTATCAAAAGTATTTAATTATAATTTATTTGATAAGGATAATGGAAAGAGAAAGTAAAATAGAATTTGTTACAATAAAAAGGGTACATGAGATAAATTAAATATAAAAATTGATCTAATTTGTACAACAGCAAAAATATCAAATTTAAATGGAAAAAGATTAGACAAAATAAACCTAATTTATAATTTATTAAAATGGTTGTCCTTAATGTTCTCATTAATACTTGTTTGGCACGAGAGTAAACAGAAAGCCCTTAAAAAAGAGTAAATTTTTATTTGAGCAATAATTATTTTATTTTATTTAACAACACCCAAATTCATATCAAAAACTTTTATTTCTATTTCAAATAAACTGTTTTCAGGGTTACTACCCGCACCCGAGCATGGCTGTTTTCTGTCTTCCCGCCAATTGAAGAAGCGGTTATTTCCGTCCGTTTCCACAAGTAAACTGCCATAAACCACACATTAATAATTCCATGAGCACAGGAAAACAATTCCTGTTCGATCAAATTAATAAATCAAAATGCCACCAAATCATATCTTCCTTGCTTCCCTTCTTTTTCAATTACTCACTATCACTTCCCATTCTACCCGGTATCCTCACCGGCATCATGTTTTTTCAGGTACCTTTTGTCATTCCCGATGATATATGTGATGATAATGGGTTTGATTTGTACTTAGTTCTGAATTTATAGTTTCATGATCGAGTCGAATTTGCATAATAGGAAGGAAAGAAAAAAAGGCCCTTATTGGTTTATGTTTGTTGTCGACCTATGTGTTACTATTCAAGTATGTAGCAGAGAAAGAGAATGTTCAAATTTCTTAGTCAGCAACGAAAATTAGGTTTTTGATCTGTTTCGGAATTCTAACACACAAATGGAATCCACTAGTGATAATTACTCGTCTTTCTCCTGAAAAACAAGAAATTTGAGAGGTGTGAACCAATCACCTAGCGGTAACTCTTTCGGCTTCTTCCGAAAGAAAGAAAATGTGTTAACCAGTAATATCCTCCTTGTTTCAGCTGTAGAACCATCGAGAAGAGTTGCTGAGAGGCTTGGGAAACCTCTGATAGATGATGATGATGGTGGTACTATTTATGCTTGTTCTAAGAAATATGTTTACGCTTTTCAAAGCAATGGCACAGTTTCCTGGGCAATTCATTTAAACCAAACATGTAACCTTACTATACCTCCTGTCTATGGAGGCAAAAGTAAGGTAACTAATTGATTTCATGTTACTTTCTTTTCATATCATTTTTATTATATAACACACTGATGTGTTACCGTACTTGTCCCTCTTATTAATTCCATGCGTGTTTCCTTTTTCTTTCCTCCACAGATCTACATAGTAGCAGAAAACCGAGTGTTCCAGATTAATTTCTTGAACATCAAAACTCGTGATCCGATTATCGATCTATTCTTCAATCCAGGATCTGGTGCTGAAATTATTGGACTTTCATCCAGCATGATGAGTTCAGCACTGTACATAATTATTAAAAACCGTGGACTTTTTTCTTACTCGATGGGCGGTAGATTACTTTGGAGTGCGAGTCCTTTTCTATATCAATTTGGGTACAGGCAAGGGTGCAGGAAGAATGTTACTGACTGTTATTTCACTTCTCCTGCTCTTCTTCCTGTTGTTGATCAATGTGAGGCTAGTATATATGTATGGTCTTCATCAAAAACTTATTTACTCTATTAGGATTTCTCACTCTCTTCTTCCGTTATGTATTGGGTTGAAGAAGTGTTATTTTGGCGTCTGTTATGTAGGTACCAAATAACTATGGTGAAGTCTATGCTTTATCAGCTCGAACGGGTCATTTTAAATGGATTCAGGATTTGAGTTCGTATGATAAGCTGTTAACGCTTACTCCGGGAAACAATGGAATTTTGTATGTGACTCTACCAGTCAAAGCTCTTGTGCTTGCATTAGATGTTTTGAGGGGGGATGTCCTTTGGCAAGCAAACATTGGACCATTGAGCTCAGCAGACTATGCTCCGGTTGTTGACTCTAATGGTAATCCAATTGTGACTTTCATCAGCAAGGTTGCGGTTCTTTTTCTTTCTTCTTTCTCTATGAACTCTGAAATGTCTTGATTATCAATAATGTTATGGTTATGGTAGGTTGGATTTCTATTGGCTCAATGGATGGATATCTATACTCCATCTCACCAACTGGGATGTTGAACAAGTTTTCAAAGGCGTCACCAGAGGATTCTGTCATTCAAGTTAGTCCGGTCCTGGACTGCTCGGGATATGCTGTTTATATTTCTCAGACAGAAATAGAAGGAAAGGATATTGTGGTGACCGGAAACTACAGCGTCGTGACTGCTTTGAAACCAAGGAATGTTGTAGTTTTCTCATTGTTGGTCCCAGCTACTGGATTCATATACTGGTCCGAAACTTATCCTGGTACTATTTTCCTTTTCGTGTTCAATGTCCTTTTTTTGAATTTTTATTCCCCTTTGAGAACTATATATATATATATATATATATAACTAGTTTGCTGATCTGGCTTAATCTTCTTCCTTTTTAGGTGCATTTCTGTCTTTCCTGTCTGGAGCTGATCTGCGCAATTTCATTCTGGATGAGGGAGTAGCTCTTGCTTTCATTACAGCATCAAGTGAGGCTTACGTTTCTCATTTCTATTATGAAACCAGAATTATTTTGTTCATGTTTTCTATATGATTTATGGGTATGAGTAGCTAGTTCATGAAGCACAGTATGCTAAGTTTTACTGCTGTCACAAATTTACTGCTCAGCTTCTCAGTAATCAAGGTTTTCAAGCACATGACATTGAAATTTCTTGCTCTTTCAACTAATGTAGGAACTGGAAATCCACTCGCATGCCGAAGCACAGGTATGCGTCAGGTTCTTCTCATCTTGCGCTGTTTCTTTAATCTTTTACGAAACTCCTCAGTTCTGATATTAATTTCAGGCCAAAAGGTTGCATCTAGTTGTTCTCAAGTAAAACCAAAAGCTCTCAGTGTTTATACAGGCAAGTGGCTATCACCCGATGCTGTATCATAGATTTCTAGGTCTTAATCCTTAGTATATTAGCAGTCTGATCCGACAGCTGCAGCCAACTCATATATGTAATTTTTCCTTGCTTTGTCAGGGAATGAAAGGGCTATACTCCTGTTCCTACTATTTGAAACTGCTTTCTTAATTATCTTGGCTGTTATTGTTCGGTTCTGCTGGATATTTTGGGGAAAGCAAAAGCTTCAAGATCAAGGCCTCGGAAAATTCTTAGAAAAGCGAGTTAAGCCTAAAAAGCCCTCTTCTTTGATTCAACTCATCTTGATTTTGTTATTTTATTTTTCCATCTGTCATGTTCATTTTGTTTCATCTGCAGTGCTCATTGAGGCTTCAAAGGAAGGTATTCGACAGGACGATAACGGAACTAGAGCAGAAGGCTAGAGAAGAAGCAACAAGCAGCCATGATATCCATGAGAAGCTTAGTGATTTGGTGCAAGAAAGAGAAGGTATAAAGAAGAAGCTATCATCAACTTACAGTTTAGGACGAGACAAAAACAGTACCACCAACACCAGTAAGTTGTTAAAGTCCAAGTCTTTACTCCCATTACATGATGCCAAGACAAGAAGCGAAGGGGTTTCTATGCTTCATACATCAAGTGATGCTTCTTCTGCTGAGGAAGAAGAAAGCAGCAGAGAAAGAGAGCACTTATACGATGGCGATGGTGACGATGTTGATGATGTCGCACGATCAGTAGCTATGATGAAGCTAAAAGGGAAGGGTAAGGCGCCTGTTGAAGGATGTTTCTTAAGTGATGATGATGACGATGATGATGGAAGGATGAGTACAGAATATTCTTTCTCCACTTCAAGGTCGGGATATACTAAATTTGTAGAGCATTATCTTGTTGGAAGTACCACGGGGAATGAAGATTGGAGGAAAGGGGTCAGTGATGATGGAGTCAGGGAAACAATGCAATCGGGTAATAGAAGCATTAGAAGAAGAGCTTCATCCTCCACCAATTAGCTTTATTTCTTCTGTCTCCCGCAGGGTATGATGTTGCCTGGTCAAGGCCCAAGGGGTTAGACAATCGTTGAGGTTTTTGTACGCAATGGTTTTCGTCGCGCTCTTAATGAAAAGTAGATCTTTGTGTGCGTCTTGTTTGCCGTGGGTTGTTATGGAGTTATTAACCAAAAGTGGACCTATGCAAAAATATAGCGGCCCGTCCGATTCGACCAGGTTTTGACCCAAGTGAGCCAACCTATAAAGCCTACGATTATAAATCGGCTCTTTGTATTTTAGGTTCAATTAAATATAAGTTAATCATTGAACAAAAACATATGCATTATTCTTTAATTTATTATTAGTCCATCTATCAATACAAATAAAATAATTCATAATTGACTCTACCTTTTTTCTTTTCCTATGATGACTTATGTTTTAATTTTTTTTTAAACTAGTTATTTTTCAAACAAAACATATAATAATAAAGTTGCAATAGATAATAGTATTAAAAAATGTCTTTTTTCCCTTTAATTTTGAAGTAAAACTCAAATTTTGAAAAAAAAATACATTAAACTTATCATAAGAAAAATATATTAAACTTATCATAAGTTAAAAATATTGTTACATGAAAAAAAATGTTAAATGAAAATAATAACTTAATAAATATTATCAACTCTATAAAAATTAGTCCCTTTTCAAAATATTGTTTATAAGAGACATTTTGATAAAGGAGACAATATATATATGAATTTGTTTTATGGACATCAACTGTGGTAGTATTATAATTAATATATGCAGTCATTCTAATTATATATTTTCTTTACTTGTAAAAGGTATTAAAATTGGTTAATTAAAAAGGTAAATAAAAGTATACATACGAATTTACAAAGCTAATGGACCACCCATGTTAACATAGGCTCAATCAAGGCTAATCTAACAATATTTAGGTGGGTCGGTACCCAACCCAAACCAAGCACTATCTATAACACCCCTAAAATTTAGGGTTTCAAATTTTAGTTTAAAAAGTTAGTTGTGAAAGTCAAAACACAAATGCAGTGATGTTACAATAATACCCTAAATTTTATCTAATTTTAATTCCGAATAATTTATATATTAACCTAATTTTAATATCAAAAAATTGATAATTTTACCTTATTATAATTTCCTAATTATATATATTAACCTAATCCTAATCTTTATTTCGGGTCATTAATATTTTCTAACCTAAACCTAAACCGAATTTTGATAATTAATTTTATTCTAATACCTTAATCTAAATTATTTTAACCTAATGATAATACTAACCCTGAGCTTATTTTTTCTCCTTATCATTTTCTTTTCTCTTTTCTTTCCTCCTTCCCATTTCCCATTTTTTTTTGTCCTTCTCCTTCCTATTCTTCCTACTTGAATCACTCCCCCCCCCCCCCAACTAAATCCCCGCTGTCATGCTTCCATGACCAACGCCCTACACTCATCATCACCACATCCACTCCCACCCCTTATGTTGATGTGTTTTGGTGACAAACTTACCCGATCATTGCCTCACCTCTCTTCTACCTCTTTGTTTGTGCACACTAGTGTGCATATATATATCACAAACTTATCTACATTTAATCCTTCAATCACCTCCTTTCCTTCCTCCATTTTTAGTCAAAGAGTAGCAACAAGTGAAACCCTCTTCTTTTCTTCCCTTCCTCCTTCTCACCATTTCCAAAAACACCACAAAACACAACAATGCCACCCTCCACCATTTCTTTCCCCCCTTGCACCAGCCCTCCTTGTCTTTACACCACTTTAGCACCAACCAAAACCACCCCTACCTTTAGTCATCACCACCAAAACCACCCCTCACCTTCAACCATTTCCACTATACTTCATCCACCACCTTCATCTTCCCTTATTGTTGCACCCCCATTAACAATGGTAGCTAGTGTTGTTGATACCCCATTGGCTTTAGCACTTGTTTTTGTTCCCCTCCCTTTGTTGTGTAAAGTTCTACCGACACACCTTTGAGCCTTGCGATTCAATTTTTGCTCCATTCTTTGGCCATTTGTTGCCTTAGCCTTTCCTTGGTTATACCCGTAAGTTATAATTGTGTTTTATTATTTTTTCTTAAGTGATTTTCTAGAGGTCTCAGAGGAGGTTGGATAGGATATCCATGCTTATAGAGCGGTGTCTTTTTCGATAATGATACAAGTTATAGTTTAGGGTTTTCATGCTAAATATTATGAATGATTGTGTGTATTATCATGTTGTTAATTTTATGTTGTTAACTTCATGTTTTTAATGTTATCATATGTCAATGTGGATCATATGATGAAAAGTGTGTGAGAACGAGAAAGCATGTACTTATACATAATCATGGTGATAATTATTATATTGTGAGCCCTAAGTGAATTAGCATGATATGTGGTATGGTAATATAGGTTTGATAAAAGTGGAAAATAAGTATAATTAAGATTTATGGTGATGTAACAAACTGAGGATTTGAAAATAATGATATTGGACATATACATTTTTTTGTGAAATAAGGGTGTTTAGTTAACCTTAAAGTCATTTTAGTCGATATGTGTTAAATATAAAAAAAATTATATTTTAATGTGTTAAGTGGTTTAAAATATTCTAAGCATACCATATGAAATGTTGGAGTAATTATGATCAGCCTAAGTTCAAATAAAATGAGAAAATGGCTTAAATTGGGAATAATAATCCTAGAAGCGAGGCTAATATCGCATGTGTAAAATATTGGAGTTAGACCAAATTTTTGGATATGTTTTTTATGTTATAATTTTAATAATGTATATGGAATTTGGTGATTATATAAATCTTATGAAAAAGTTATACCTAATTTGTGAAATTAGGGTTTCGTAAGTATTGTGAATAGTAATTCAAGAGATAGGGTTGTTATTGCATGTGTAAGATGAGGGAGTTATACCTTTATTTTTGGGTATGTTTATAATGATAACATTTTAGGATAATGTGATAAAATTGGTGGATAAATGATGAATATGAAAAAAGTTATACTTATAGTGTAAAATTAGAGTTTATTAGGGAGATTATGGACCTATTCCTTGAGGGCAACCTTGATAACTATGTAGTTATACTTTAAATGTTTTAATTATGTGTTTTAAATATATACATGGGTCCATAATGATGATATAACAAATTATGAATAAGATATTAATAATTTAAAGTGACAAATCAAATGAGTTGGGTTAAGGTATTTTACACTTTGCCTTGAGAGATGTTTAAGCCTGTTCCATCGAATTAAAAATAGTGAAACCCCTAAACTAAATGTGAATGAGAATATGATGTTGAGATAAATAAATAATAAATAAGATATTAATCACTTAAAGTGAAAGATTGAACAAGGCAGATTGAGGTGTGGAGTCTATTCCACCGGCTTAATAATAGTGGTTAGGAGCATTTTGTCATATAAGGTCCTCCAGACTATTCCACCAATTTAAGAACAGTGTTCACAAACATTTTGACTTAGGATTTTGTAGAGTCTATTCCACCGGCTTAATCATAGTGGTTAGGAGCATTTTGTCATATAAAGTCCTCCAGACTATTCCACCAATTTAAGAACAGTGTTCACAAACATTTTAACTTAGGATTTTGTATAGTCTATTCCACCGGCTTAATCATAGTGGCGATACGCGTTTTGTCCCAGGAGGTGTTTCAGTCGGTTCCAATGAATTAAGAATAGTGGAGTCCATGAACTCAAACTAAATAAAATAATAGATGATGTTATATCTAATAATGAGAGCTGGATTGAATATTTACCTCACATCATTTTACGTTAACATGCATAAATACTTATTCTCTAATGTGAGTGTATGTAATTCTTTATACTCTTTCATAGCTGTATTGTTATTTTAATTAGTATGTAGTATACTAATCATCATTTTCATGGGTTATGCTTGTTCCCATGAGTAAATAACCTAGGTGTTTTTATGCAAGGAGACGAGGACTCTTTGGATGATTTTACTGCATATGATGTCTTATGTGTGGAGGAGTGATCTTATGTATTGAGATGGGGTATAGAGTTATGTTATCCGGTGGTTAGATTTTACTCAAATACCTTTTTGGACTCTTAGTCCCATTATATCCCTTTTATGTATTTTTATATATTGTAATGGAGTTAATCTCCAAATCATATTGAAGTTTATAAAGTTTCTCTTATTTTCTATTTATCATGTTTTTATGCTCTAATTATTTTACCTTGTGATTAACATAAATATATTATGGTAATCCAAGCTTATGTTTATTACAATATTAACACTCAAATATTTTGGTATTATACTTCCACTAAAAATAAAAAATTTCAGTAGTAAATTTTAGGGTATTATAATTACACCTAATCAAACATAGAAGAGGCACTCTCTATGCTTAGTCTATGTTGTGTGTAAGGCAAAAGTAACTTTGTACCTAGGAATCAAGGATGGAAAGCACTTGATTCCACTACAATACAAGATAGGAAATAGAGATAATGGAATATGTATAATAAAAATAAAGGACTAATAGTCCATAGAGAGATAAATATATCTGGAAAACCATATCCTATACCAATTTGATTTAGCACTCACCAAAGGCAAATACAGTAAAAGTAGTAATCAAAAACCACCTACAAAAAATGTGGTATCTACTCGTGAGAATGAATAACAACCATACAAAGGATGATTAGTGCACTATGTACTGATGTAACACCCCCACATTTACTATTGAAAAATTTCTTTAATTAAAAGGGTTTAGCGGAAGCAAAAAGATAAAACCGTAAACTCGGGGGTATTACCGCCACACTTAGTACTAGATCGGTTCACTCCTACTGTTCCAATACTAAGTGTTAAGGCTAAATAAAGTTAAAATTAAACACGAATCACAATTAAAACACAAGTCATACATAAATCAGAGTGCGATTTAGGATTACAAACCAAAGAGTATGTGACTAGGGTTTTTAAAACATAAAGCGTAGTACAAAAACACAACTAAAATATGACAATACAAGGTCCAATAAAAGAAACAGAGTCTAGCCGAGTCGCTCTCGATCCCCAAGTCAGGTTTAGGCTCAACGCTCAGCCCCATCCGATGCCTCGTAAGCATCGTAGGCATCGAAGGCATCACCCCCTACCTACACAAACTCAGACGGGTCTTCTGCTTGTGGGAATGAGCACGACCCATGAAATGGGTGATCGGTACGCTACGTACTGAGTAAGGTAACAGACGCACTAAGGCCAACATACACAGAGATACATGACATAGCAGACATAGCATAATTATGTGGATAGCATGCAATAACACAGATAAACAATACCGGTTATGAACCAGATAACTTTTTCATTAGATCTCTGATAATTATAATCGATTCACATCATAGTCTTTATCAACCCATGTGAGTATGGGAACCCCACTATTATAGCCGGTGGAACGGTCACGAGGGCCATGCCCTACCACTATTTTATCCGGTGGACCAGTCACGAGGGTAACATACCCTGCCACTGTTATTTGCCCGTGGACCGGTCTGGCCCCGACTCATAAGGTGTTCCATTGTAAATATTTGTATCTTTCCCATGTCTTATCATTATTATGATTGGTTTGTTGAGCACAGAATCCCCCACTATTATAGCCGGTGGAACGGTCACGAGGGCTATGCCCTACCACTATTTTAGCCGGTGGACCGATCACGAGGGTAACATACCCTACCACTATTATTTACCGGTGGACCGGTCTGGGTCCGGCTCAACATCTTTCTCTGTAAGTGATTAGTGTCTTAACATATCTTATTCAAAAGATTTTCACCCTTGACATGCATGGCTAGCTATACCCGCACTTATCCTCCCAAGAGGGCATGCCCCATATCTTGAGACTTCTGCACCTCCTAACCTGCCTCAGCATCCTTCCGCATCCTTCCCATAACCCACTTTCTCACACCGGGAACCCAACTTCTAAGTGTGTGGATCAGGTCCCACCACCTTATACCCTAAGGTCTACTCACCACCTTACCCTAGGGTTTTCACCAGAAACCCTAATCTGGGCCTATGTGGCCCTTCCTTTCCTGCCTCCCACAACCCACACTACTATAATGCCTCCCTCAGACTCAACTCTCCCCTCATACCTCACTCCTCCTCGTTTATTTTTATTATTTTCTTTTTCTTTTTCCACCTTCTCAAATTAGGGTTTCCTCCCCAAACCCTGGTCGATCCCTAGGTACTATTATATTATCCTACGTACTATTTTTTACCTTGAGCCTCCAGACTCCCAAACAGATCTTTCATTGCCTTCCCAACATCCCAAAGTAACTTTCCATACGTAAGGTTCGCCCCCATGCGAACCTTAACCTCCCCATGCAAACCCCTTGATCTCTACCATGGCAAACCCTATTATTTCCATGCAAACCCTAGTTCCTCCCATGTAACCTTAGTTTCTCCCACTCTTCCATTTTATTTAAATCCCCTTTTTTCTCGTCCAATCACGGATCACAGATTACCTAGGTCATCCTTACCTACGTTAGCCAACTTACTTCCCCTTGGTTATCTTAGTTTCTCATTTTTTTCTCTTTCATGCCCCCATTCCACAACACCTCATCAAATAACCTAGCATGTATGTCCTAAGGGTCACATCCCATCACATCATATTTGCAGCATATCCATATTAGCACATGCCAGACAAGAGCACGAGAACATACTCGGTTCCAAGCTGCGCTACACAATAAAAATAGATAACATATAGAACACAACATATAAATCGTACAAGGTCCAAGGCAAGTAAAACACGTAACACACATGCGGCCTTAGTTACGTCCTTACCTAAAGCGACGTCGAGCTTGGAGCACGCTCCTACAACTCCTTAGGGTTTTGGTTTAATTCACCTATAAAAGGAAAAATACTAAGGATTAGTTTCTCTCCTACCAAAAATACCATTACTCCTTATTTTAGTCTAAGATTAGGATTGTTATTATTAAAAGGAGTATTATACGTGAAAACTAGGGTTTTTATCTTCAAGTTAGCCCACTAGATACTACTAGCCAAAATATGCTTATTTTAAATATTTAATGCCATACTTATAGTATTAAACCTAATGGCTTTATTATTATAATAATAGTACTAATACTAGTTATAGCGAAATAATGACAATAGTAATAATAATAATAATAATAATAATAATAATAATAATAATAATAATAATAATAATAATAATAATAGTAATGCTAATGCTTATAGTGATAGAAACCCTAGCCATTTTTTAAGGCTAAGTCTAATAATAGTATTAGGGTTAAAATAATAATATAATAATTACAATACCAACAATAATAGAAATAAAATAATAATAATAATAATAATAATAATAATAATAATAATAATATAAGGGTTCAAATGCTTTTGTCACAATAATAGAAATAAAATAATAATAATAATAATAATAATAATAATAATAGTAATAGTAATAGTAGTAACTAATAATGTTAGTGACAAAGGCATTAGGGATAATATTAGTAATATTCGAATATTAAATGGTAAAAATACTAAGGTTGAGTATTCTTCTTCTTTCAAAATTTAAAATGATAATATGCCAACTTCAGTTTAAATAACACTAACACCAACAATAATAATAATAATAATAATAATAATAATAATAATAATAATAATAATAATAGAGATAACTATATTAATACTAAAGTTGTTAATAATGATAGTAGTAGTAGTAGTAGTAGTAGTAGTAGTAATGATGATGATGATGATGATGATAATGATAATAATAATAATAATAATAATAATAATAATAATAATAATAATAATAATAAGGATAAGGATAACCATTTTAATGCTAAAGTTGTAGCCTTTTTAGATAACATACCCTAGTTATAAGTATTTTTTGAAATTAGGTTAGGAAATAAGGGTGATACATAATAATATTAATAATGGTAATAATAATAATAATATTAACAATGATAATACAAACTTATAATAATAAGAATAAGAATAATAGTAATATTAAGGATAATACCGTTAATATTAAATAAAATTATTAACACTTATAGAAAATAGTTTAGGGGATGGGGAAGTTGGAGCACCACCTCAGGTTAGTGGTGGAACCAGCGGCGGCGCTTGGTGGCGATGGCTGCGGCGGTGGAGGAGGAAGAGAGGGGGAAAATGGGTATGTAGGCTAAGATAGAGGGAGTGAAGGGGTGTTTGAGGTGGAGGAAGGTGCAGCAAGTGAAGAGGGATGGAATGTAGGTGGTGGTGTAGCTGGGAGTGGCGGCGCACGGTGGTTGGTGCGGCGGCTGAAGGTGGTGGAAGATGGGGGAGGTAAGAGGAGAGGGAGGCAGTGGGAGATGATGGTATGGGAAGGTAGGGGAAGGTTCCCTGGGTGTTTTGGAGGGTGGAGGAGGTGCTGGTTGCGGCGAGGGTGGCGGCCGAAGGCGGCGCGAGGGGCGGCAAGAGGTGAGAGTATGTTGATTGGGTTGGCAGTTTTGCACGGCCGGGGTGGCTTATGCAGGGAAAATCGAGGGGAAAGGAGGGTCTAGTTAGGTAGAGGGTAGTGTAAGGGTCGGTTCTAGGGGTGTTTTGGCCGTCGGCGATAGGCGGCGGTGGTGGACGGCTCGTCTAATGGGGCGGCAATGAGAATGGATGTTTCTAGGGTTTTGAAATCAAAATTCAAATTAAGGAAGGCTATAGGGTATTTATAGGTTTATTGGATGGGCAATGACAAGAGCAAGAAGACAAAGGAGGTGCAGATGCCAGGCATGCCACCTGATGGCGGCAGTCGAGGCGGTTCTGCCATGGGAGGGGCGTCCGAGTCGAGGGAAGAGGGAAAGGGAAAGGGGCAAGCTGCTCGGGAGGGAGGAATAGATCGGTTGGGGTCAAAAACATGAAAGAAAACGACGGGAGAGGGAGGGAAGGATGGTGGCAGCAATGGTGGCCGACGGAACGCTGGGTTGCAGCTCCTCGGTCGCCGCCACACCTCGGGGAAGAAGAAAGGATCGGGACCGGGTGGTTCAGGGAGAAAAGGAAGGAAAGAAAAAAAGAGAACCGGATCGGTTGGG
The DNA here is from genome assembly GCA_039764185.1 of Tamarix austromongolica. Taxonomy (NCBI): domain Eukaryota; kingdom Viridiplantae; phylum Streptophyta; class Magnoliopsida; order Caryophyllales; family Tamaricaceae; genus Tamarix; species Tamarix austromongolica. Next base: position 71,370,955 of record CM077816.1, on the reverse strand, counting down.
AAGGAAGAAAAAAAAAAAGAGGGAGCGGCGCGGCGCGGGTCTGGGCTGCGCAGGGAAGTTGGGCCGCGTGACGGGCTGGCCGAGGTCGAGAGGGGGAGGAAAAAGGAAAAAAAAATAAAGAAGAAGAAAGAAAAGAAAGGGAAAATATGTGGGTTGGGTATTTTGGTATTTTTATTTATATATTTAAGTTATATATTTAATTTTAATAAAAATTATTTTAAGTATAATAGTTAAATTTATTTTTAGATTAATTGGGCTATTTTGGATAAATTTTCCTTAACTTCCATTTTGATTAGTAAAATGTCCAAAATTTTCTAAAGAATTTATTTATTATTTTCTCTTCACTTTCCTCAATTAATTTCCTCTTTATTTAATAAAATAATTTATTTTCTAAATTTTCCTAATAAATCATTATTTTGCCATAATTCTTAAATTAGGATTTTTGGGATATTTCAACTAAGTAATGTAACAATACAATTATAACCAGGTTACACATTGCCATAATATCATATGGAAGAATAAACATACAATTGGATTAACATAGTGTGATGTAAGATAATAACGTATTCCATGTCTCATTAAAAATAAAATCACAATCCATAGTCTTATCTATGTTGAGTTTAGGGACTCAACTATCCTCAACATGTGGAATGGTATCAACAATATATAGCTCTAGGGAAAAACTATAACACCCCCAAAATTTTGTAAACCTTATTTTTAAATGTTTAGCCTTCAATTCAAAACATAGCTCTTAAATCTTAGTTTAATTATTTTTGTTATCCTTTGAACTAAAAAAATAGATAAATTTTTAAATAAAATTTATCCTAATTATTTTATCTTTTATCTTTTTATTTAAATCCATCCTAAATCAATAATTTTACTCAATTTATTTTTCCTAATCGGACATCCTAAATCTAGATAACTTAATTTTATCTCAATCCTAAATCTAACATAATTCTAATTCTAACCCTAAATTTATTTTATTTTATTTTTCTTTCTTTCATTTTTTCTCTCCTCCTCGACCTGTCAATTTAGCCTGCCCCTTATTTTCTTTTCTTTTTCCTTTATTTTCCTTTTCTTTTCTTCTCCTTCTACCTAGATTAACCTACACGTCCCAAGCATCACCTTTACACACTCCTATACCCTATTTCCCTTTCTAATCAAACCACCCTACTTGCTCCCTCGCATGCCTCTTCCTTTCCCTTTCCCCATCCAACCTCCTCAGCCATGCTTGCATGCCAACCACCAACCGTCTTGCGCCTTTGCACTCATGTCATGTCCCTATCTGCATCACCCAACCACCACGTATGCACCACCTCTAGCTACCCACCTATATATATACAAACATCCTCCTCCCTCATTCTACATGTTAGACCCTTATCCCTCTAACCCCTTTCCATTTTTTTATCAGTTCTTCCCCAGCAAAACCACCCTCAACCAACACCTCACCACAATCCTTATCTGTGCCTTTCTCCCTTATTTGTGCCTCCCTTAACCTTACTCCCAACCTTTCCGTCGCCTCCCAGCCATTTCACCCTCAAGCATCCTAACACCACCAATCAACGCCCTCCATCACTGCCATCCCCGCTACATCCTTCCCTCATCCCAGCTCCAACCACTATCGACTAGTCTCCTTCTCCTCCCTACAACGCCCTCAACCGTGCCCGTCATACCAACACTATAACCACCAGCAGCAGCATAGCTCCACCCAACCATCAGACCACTTTCCCTAGCCTTGGCCACCGTCTCCAGCACCACATATCTTCCTCGTCGCTGCCAGATCCTCTAACTCACCACCCATCGTGCATATCTCCCCCCTTGAGCCTTCGTGCATTGTGTAACTCAAACTACATGAGTAGTGTGAGATTTCCATGAATTGTTACCCTTTTTTCAATATTATGGGCATTTTGGTAATTCTATTTAATAAATATTTTAATAAAATTATTATTTTATTGGTTAAATATTAATATGGTTAAGGTGATATTATTTTTAAGTACAAAATTTTGATTAACGAAGCCTGATAAATTTTATTAGGTTACTTATTATTTGTACTTTTGTTAAAAATCAATTAATCCCTATACTTTACTAAAATCTGAGATATAGTATAATAGCACATTAGGATTTTTGATGTATAAATTATATTGAGCATATTTATCATATTGAAATTTTTTTTCCTAATAATGCTAGTATAAGTTTGGTAAAATGGAACATGATAATTTGTAGAGAATATTATGAGTATGAACGTATGCTAGAATGGTTTAAATGATAGGAATAAATTGTGTATGTCATGTATATCCAATATGATAGGTTGATCATACTTAGATGTATTTTTAGCATAATTATTACTATTGTGTGTCCTAGGGACAATTTGGTCATTTAAGCATATCGTAATATTTATTATGGTAAGAATGTATAATATTTCTTAATTATTGTTAAGTATGGCGGTATGTGATTCAATGCTTTAAATATGCAGGTTTTATTATTATTATTATTATTATTATTATTATTATTATTATTATTATTATTATTATATGCCCTAAGGTTATTTTGGTCATTTTAAACATGACTTGATATTTATCCTCATAAGCATGCCTAATATGTATTATTTATTATTGAGCATGGGAATATGCTAGTTGATGTTTTAGAAATAACTGTTAGGGTTCTATATGTAAAATTGTGTATAAGGGTAAAATGGTCATTTGGTGTGTCTAATAGTTTATTTGTGTGTTAAAAATTTAATCATTGTGTTTTATCCTTTTCATGATAGACTAATAAATAAAATTAGAATTAGTATTTGAGATAGATGATAATATGGTAATTATGGCCTCATTGGACATTTTGGTCATTTTTGGCCTAATGTATCCAAATATGAATAATTGAGCCTAAGATGACCTTAGTAGATATCTAATAATGAGATTGGAAACATCCTATATTTTTACTATTTTGGCTTCCGTAGTTAACTCTTTAAAAAAAACTTTAGTCCTAAATTATGCGGCGTTATACTATTCTCATCGAGTGGAATGGACAAGTACAATCCTAAGACTAAAAGCACCTAACCACTATTCTCATCCATGGAACAAACATTTATAACTCGAGGGTAAAAAGATTCTAGCCACTATTATCATTAAGAGGAACGAACGGGTATAACCATTCTTGACTCATGCAGCCTTTTTATTTTAAATATTAATACCTTATTAATGATTACAAGCATTCCAATTATTTATTTCACGTTAAGCTCATGGACCTCATTATTCTCAACCAATGGAACAATATCAATAATATATAACTCTAGGGAAAAATGTTCTTAGCCACTATTCTCGTACGGTGAAATGGATAAGTAAAACCTCAAAGTAAAAGCTCTTGACCAATATTATTTTTTGGTGGAACAAATAAGTACAATCCTATGGAAAAATCTCCTAGCTATTATTCTCATCTAGTAAAATAGACAAGTACAATTGATCCTAAATCGTGTGATCTTTCCATTTAAGTAATTAATATCTTATTTATTATTATTTATCACAATATCATCATACAATAACACATGTAGATACACAGGGCACATAAACTTACTTAACATGATTATTCAAAATACATAGAAGATAATCGCATGAATATCAAGAAATCCCCTAAGGGAAAAGGTTATGTTTCTCTTAAGAAAACCCTAGTCCCACAACGTGAGCATAACTTCTCATGTAATACTCATTTAATCACAAAATTCAATAAGCTTTCCTGAAATATGATAATTGACAAGATATCCAAAAGGCAAGGTATAACCCCAGTGTCTTACACATGCTCTTATAGCCTTACCTCTAGGATTACCATTCTCAATTAAAACTATTTTCTCACTTTCTTAGGCTTAAGCCATTCATAATTACTTCAAATAGTACACATAATATATTTAACCTGTCTAAAAACCAATTAACACTTTAAAATCTTAAAGTTTCCATAATAAATCCATATTACCCCAATATCCCTTAAGATAACCAAAATGCTCATATGTTCATAAAACACTAAAAGTCACAATATAAATGTTTTCTCAAACTTCCAACCCATATTGTCATGAAAATACTCAACCATATGTGTATACATACATGTGTGTGTGTGTGTGTGAGTTAAACAACCTCTTTAACTTGTAAAAACTTACTTAACCCACAATATACACAATCACATGGTTTTGCATTTTTCTCACTTTATTTATCATATAACACTAGTTACATTTTCCTGTGTAATGCAAGAGTGGTGTATTAATTATTTATATGTTATTATATAAGAGATGAATAGTTTAACAATTTAATTAATATGCAGGAGATGAATAGTTGGTTGTATATGTTCAAGTAATTAATTAATACAATACTTAATTAATACTCGATTAATATGTATTGCTCGACATATGTGCAGCAGATGAATAGTTATATGCATTTGTTGCATGTAGGATATGAATAGTTGTGATGTATTAATGACAGAAGATGAATGGTTATATGAATTTGCTGTTCGCATGAGATGAATAGTCGCATTCATATGTTCATTAGTTTGACAATTCAATTAATATGCAGGAAATGAATAGTTGGCTGCATATGTTTAAGTAATTAATTAAGAAAATACTTAATTAATATGTGTTGTTCGACATATGTTCAGCAGATGAATAGTTATATTCATATATTAAGTAGTTTTACAACTCAATTAATACACAGGAGATGAATAGTTGACTGCATATTTTTAGATAATTAATTAAAAAAATTCTTGATTAATATGTATTATTCGACATATGTACAATAGATGAATATCTCAATTAATACGCAGGAGATGAATATCATTTTGTTGTTATGCAGTGTAGGAGATGAATAGTTTGACAAATCAATTAATACGCAGGAGTATTTCACCATTTATTTGACCTTATTAATTAGTAATAATATATGGCAGTGATAATATATGATTAGTAATAATAGGTATAGTTTAGGCGAAAAAAATTTGTCGGTATATTGCCTGCCAAACAACTCTTTTTTATATAATAACCAATGTTGTCATTCTGTTATTAGTTTTTTTAATAATAATTATATTATTAATCGTGATAATATTCATAATATTAATAATCAATTATATTAATATTCATTATTATCATAATAATAATTATCATTATTATATTATAAATTATGATAATAGTAATCACCAAAATTATATAAATAATTATATTAGTATTAATTATATTAATAGTTATAATTATTATAGTTATATTAATAATAATAGTCATGTTATCAATAATAAATAACAAAATTATTATTATAAACAATTATTATTATTATTATTATTATTATTATTATTATTATTATTATTATTGTCATCATCATTATCATCATTATCATATTTGATTGATGTTGATCTAACCTTAAAAAAAGAAAAATAATAATACTTCATTAAAATTAGTTATATGTATTTGCTAGTTGCATTATATTAATGGCAACAGATGCATATATGTTGATCGACTAGTTTATACATTTTATTTGGTGTATTAGTTATATATCAATTATTTATATATTAATATGTAGGATATGAATAGTTTGACAATTCAATTAATACGCATATATTCAAGTAATTAATTAAAAAAGTATTTGATTAGAAAATATTTGATTAATACTTTATTAAAATTAGTTGTTCGACATATGTACAACAAATGAATAGTTATATGCGTTTGCTGCAGCCTGCACATAGGAGATAAATAGTCGCATTGTATTAATGGATATATGCATGTGAAGCAAATGAATATGTATTTTGGTATATTAATTATTTATATATTAATATACAAGAGATAAATAGTCTGACAATTCAATTAACACGCAAGAAATGAATAGTTTTCTGCATATGTTCGGATAATTAATTAAGAAAATATTTGATTAGAAAATATATAGTTAATACTTTATTAAAATTAATTGTTTGACATATGTGTAGCAAATGAATAGTTATATACATTTAATGCACATAGGATATGAATAGTCGCATAATATTAATAAATAGTTATATTAATTATTCCATCTTATTAATTAGCAATAACAATAATTAGCAATAATATATGGTAGCAGTAATTTGTGATTAGTAATAATGGATATAGTTTAGGAGGAAAAATTTGTCTGTATATTGTCTACTAGAAAACTCTATTTTTATATATTTATAGATAACATATTATATAACAACATTATCATAATTAAATTATCTATATAACAATACCAAACATGTTGTTTTATACAAATATATGCATTGCATAAATACCCTAGTTATGGCATGTATCCTTACCAAAAATGTCGCCAGTCACTAAGCACGTAAAACCTAAGACTCTTCTTCCAATATCATCAAAAAATCACCTAAAAATAAATAATGATACACTTTTAGAACTTAGTACAAAATAAGAAAAAATAAAATCTAAGTAAAAGTAGGAAATGAAAAGGGAAAAACAAAAGCAGTGGAGATGCGAGAAGTGTAGCACGAGTTGGTGGTGCAAGGGAGGTAGTGCAGTATGGCTGGTGGATAGTGGTGGAGTCATGCCAAAAGGTTTAATGATTAGTCCGAATTTTATCCAGTCTTAATAGTGAGTGATTAATATCTTAATCCAATTCTAGAAATTGATATTTCTATCTTACCCTATTCCTTAATCTTAAATATTAACCAAATCATAATATTTATTCTAGGTCATTAATATTTTTAACCTAAACCTAAATCCGGATGATTGATAATGAATTTTACACAAATTATCTAATATAAATTAGTTTAACCTACCTATCCTAACCTCATAATCACCACCATCACTGCTCACGTCTCAAAGGATGTGTTTAGTTGAAAATTTTGCCTAAAACCATTACCCTAATGGTACCATTTTCCCTACTTACCTTCTTTGTTATCCCTCACCTTTTACACAACATCTATCTATCTATCTATCTATCTATCTATATATATATATATATATATATATCTCCTCTCTCTCCTTACTTTATTAAATATCATTTCCTAACTCCCACCCTTCCTCCATTACCGTCAAGCACCTCATATGAGCTTCTTCTTATTTTTCTCCTTTTTTTCCCTTATTCGTCGATGTCATACATCACCCACCAATTTTCACCACCAAGCAGCACCGTTTTTTCCTATAAAACAACCACCAAAACCACCCCATCAATCCTTCCTCATATTCATTAAAAACCCACACCAAATGCCCCACCATCTCTCAATACATAACCACTAATCACACAGCCTTCTCGTAACTCTAACCCAACACTGTCAACCTTCGTTCCTCCCCTTTAGCTATGGAAAAAAAAAATTAAGCACTGCACCCTAGAAATGGAATCAAGCACCATTTCTACCCCCTTGGATTTAGCATTAGATGTTGTTCCTCCCCCCTCCCCCTTTTGATGCGCACATTTCTACAATTACACCTGCAAGCCTCGTGTGATTAAGCTTTGCTCCATTTTTTTATCCTCCTTTGCCTTAGTTTTTCCTTATTTGTATTATTAAATTTTAATGTGTTTTATCCTTATATTTTATGTGATTTTCTGGAGGACTCGGAGGAGGTGGGTCTAGGTTATACGTGCTTAGAGATCATTGTTATTTTTGGTAAGGTTACAAGTTGTAGTCAGAGTTTTTATACTAAATGTTATGTATGATTGTTTTTAGAATATTATTGTTATGATTATGTTTTTAATTTTATTATGTGATAATGTGGCATCATATGATGGAAAATGAGTAAGATAAAAAAACATGCGCTTATATGATACTATTGTGGTAATTCTTATGTTATAAAACCTAAGCAAATTAGTATGACATATAGTATTGTATGTGGGATTGAATAAATAGTTTAAGTGTACAATGAGCATGATTAATATTTATGGTGATTAAATAAATTAAGTGTTGGAAAATAATAATATCGGACATATAAGATTTTTGTGAAATAAGGGTGTTTAGCCATCCTTAAGGGTATTTTGATCAATATAGGTTTAATATAATAACTTTGGTATTTCAATGTGTTAAATGGGGAAAATATGCTAAAAATATTATGTGAAATTTTTAGAGTAATTATGAATGGCCTAAGTCCCAATAAAATGAGAACATGACTTAAATTAGGAATAGTAAATCTGGAGGCAGTGTTATTATCGCAAGTGTAAGAAATTGGAGTTAGACTATGATTTAGGATATGATGTTAATATTGAAATTCTATGAATTTATATTAATTTTTGTGATTTTATGAGTCTTATGGAAGATTTATACCTCAATCCTGAAATTAGGTTTTCGTAGGGACTGTGAATAGTAACTCTAGAGATAGAGTTATTCTTGCATGTGTAAGACGTTGGATTTAGACCTTAATTTCCAAATATGTTGGTAATAATAATATTTGAGGAATATGTGCTAAAATTGGTGGATAATTGATCAACAAGGAAGAAGTTATGCTCATATTATGAAATTAGGGTTTTTTTTGTAGGGAAATTGTGACATTTTTCATTGGAGAATATCTTGATCTTCATGTGGTTAATATATTTGTGTTTTGGATAATTATTTTGAGTTGTATTATGTGCCCTGTATACCTATATCTATGTATGTATAATGTCCTTGAGATAAATGATAGTGAATAAGACATGAATCACTTAAAGTAAAAGATCATGTGAGTTAAGACTAAGGCGTAGAGTCTATTTCACTAGCTTAATAATAGAGTCTAAGAGAGTTTTGCCTGGATAGGTGATTTAGAAAATTATGTTGGTTTAAGAATAGTGGCCAAGAGTGTTTTCCCATTTAAGGTGTAGAGTCCTTTCCACTAAATTAATAATAGTGGCCATGCATATTTTGCCCTGAGTGGTATTTCAGTTTGTTCCACCAAATTAATAATATTGAGGTTTTAAGATCACAATTAATAAGAAAATGGTTGATGATTTTATCCAATGATGGAAATCTGGATTCAGTTATTCTCCTAAATTGTATCATCTTTAATCTTTTCATTTGATAGGTTATTTATGTGATCTTATGTAATTATACCCTTTCTCAATTGTATTGTCACTTTACTCGATCAGTACATAGCGTACTAACCATCATTTTTATGGGTACTACTCATTCCTATAAACAAACAGCTCAAATGTTTTTTTAGGCTAATGAGGACTCATTAGATGATTTTTCTACTTATGATACTTCATGTGTGAAGGAGTGACTCTTATGTATTAAGGTTGGATGTAAAGTCATGTTATCTAGTTGTTCACTTTTGGTCTGTATAACTTTTGGGACTCTTAGTTTTTAATGTATCTCCTTTTATGTATTCTAATATTGTACTCGAAGTTAATTTCCAAACTCGTATTTAAGTTTATGAAGGTTGTCTCATTTTTTATCTATCATGTTTTATGTTCTAATTATTTTACCTTATAATTGATGTAAGGCTGGTACGGTAAGTCGGGCTATGTTTATTATGGCAATAACAACCAACTCTTTTGATATTATGCTTCTACTAAAATAAAATAAAAAAAATTAATAGTAAATTTTGGAGTGTTACAGTTGCAAGGGCATATCGATGCAAGGATGATGCACGACGTGTGTGAAGGGATAACACAACCAAGGGTTGCTATATGGCTTGGTTGATGGTGTTAGGGGTGGATTAGTTGTCACTGCAACACAATGGGAGTAGCATGAGGTTGTTGGTGATGGGTGGTGCATAGAAATGGATGAGTGAGGGTGTGCATAAAGGAGAGCATGGTTGTGCAAGGGATTGGTGCATGGTTGTGCAGGAGGTGTGCATAGGGTGTGTGGGCATGGCTATGCAAGGGGTGTGCATAGTTGTGCACAATGATGCACATGCATGGTTATATGAGGGTTGTGCACATCAGTGTGTAAGGTCTGCATGCATGGTTGTGCAAGGGGTGTGCATGACTGTGCGCACATGGTTGTGTGAGGGAGGTGTAGGGTTGTGCTCGTCAACAAAAACTACAACAAGGCATTTAGGGAAGGAGAAGAAAGGGGGGAAGGATTGGTTGAGGGTGGTGGTTACTGGTGATGGTTGCATTGGGGAGTAGGAATGGTGGAGTTAGCGGTGGTGAGTAGTGGTGTTTGAGAACAATGATAACAAATAAAGAAGGGAGAAAGTAGAAAAAGGAAAAGGTTGGGGTTGAGATTCTCGATGATAATGGAAGGGAAAGAGAGGAGAGTTGAAGAAGAAGAAGAAGAAGATTACATACATAAATACATACATACATACATACATACATACATATATGTAGGGTTAAGGTAAGGAAACCGAGTGGTGTAGGTTAGTATGGTGGTTTTGGGATGAGTTTGGGATTGACAACAATCTAGGGTAGGGAACGACTAGCATGGCTAGGTTGTAGGCTAGTGTAAATGGTGCAAGGGTGGCAGTAGACGCAAAAGGAAAAATGAAGGGAGGGGGAGGCCATGTGAGGAGGGATTTGCATGGCTAGAAGGGAAAGGGAAGAAAAGTCGATCGAGATGGGGGAGAATAAAAGGAAAGGGGAAAAGAAAAAATAAAAAAGAAAAATAAATTTTATGATTAGGATTAGAATTAGATTTAAATTTTAGATTAAGAAAATTAGGGTAAAATAAATTTTATCAACATCCGAGGTTAGGGTTAGGCTAAAATATTAAAGACCTGAAATTAGGATTAGATTTAAGAAATTAGGGTAAAATAAAAAATATCAATTATTCAAAATTAAGATTCGGTTAAAATGTTAATTACTTGGGATTCGAGTTAGATAAAATTTGGAGTATTACACTATCCTAACCGAGTCTAAGCCTACTAAATGAATAAGTTTAAATAGAAGTTATTTATTAACTTGACATGAAGTATTTGAGTTAAAGGAATCACTTGTTTACAAGTTGATAAACACACAAATGCATTATTTAAATTTATATACATCATATTGATTGAAAACTATCTTTATAGTTTTCTAATATACCTACAATAGTTTTCTTCACCCACTAAAAATAGTTTTCTAACCTAAAGCATAAAGATATAATATCACAAAAATGTCACTGCCTTTTTTTCTTTTTTTTTCTCTAATACTAGAATGTTATAGTGTTTTGAATTATAATAGTTTCATCCAATTACTAATCGTAGTTTCCAAACTTGAAACACAAATACACAATATTTACAAAAATATCACCACCTTTTTCTTTGATTATAACACCCCTAATTTTCTCGATCAAATTTTTTATTTTCATACAATGCAGAAGTGATAAAACCAAAAGAATTGGATGTTATGGCTGTATCGAATATAAGAGATGTGTGTTCATTCATCTAATGTAATACCCCAAATTGAGATGAGTGTTATAAGGATTGATTTGGCTACTTATATCAACATAATATACCATTCTTTTGGTGATTTCATCCTAATAATTCTATAGTTAAGTATGCTGGTCATGGAAAAATATTTATAATGGGTGACTGAGAAGTTTTAGAAATTTTCTAAAAATTTATCGGAAAATGCGTGAGTGACGACAAAGCGCACTAAAAGGACTCGTATTGATCTATGGAACTAGCTAATTAATCCAAAAGGGCTCCAAGGTAGCCCTCGTGTGGTTGTGTCGACTCAGGGTGTTATACCTAACCTATGCTCAATGCAAGGATGAAATGTTTAAAAAGGCCATGCATAAGAATCAGATATAATACAAGAGAGAAATGTATGTGATAGATGACACGATAAAATTTATAAGACCCAAATACAATAACAAAGCCAAGAGTTAAGTAACCAAAAGTACAAAATGCCCCAATGCAGTGGGGAAACCCCAACAACTGGTTAACCTAGCTCTTTGATATGATAACTCAATTTCTAAGCAATAACCACAAGAGTCCCATTTCAAGCTGATCAAACCTACAAAATGTCCTCTACTCCCGAAAACAAAGCAAGATCATCATATTTAACATACAAGATAGTATTAGTACATTGAAATTTTGAAAAATAAACATATGATAACACAAGGTAAGGCTCATGATGCACATAAGAAACATGATTGTTCAAGTAGAAAACATGCTAACATATAACACATGGAAACATAGTCACTACAAATAGCATGGCATACTAGCATTACATAAATAACATTATCTCAATACAACAATTAAGATCGCCTAATGAATTCATATTATTCATCTTTTAATTAGTGTCATTATCCATTATGGGGATGAATGTGGACTTGTTATTCCCCTTTTTTTGGACGTTGGTATCAAGGGGCTTATACCGGGGTCTTCTACATCCCCCACACTTCAACTTCTAATTTAGAGGATTTAAGTTCAATTTTGAGTTTGTTGCACCCTCCACTATTGTTACCTTTTAGGACATTAAGTAACCATAATAGTCTAACCCAGAGTATGCATACTTGACAAAGATACCTAATATTCCTCAATCAAATACTAACTCCTTATACCTAATTATTCAAGGCCAGACATATTTATAAAGGTGAATATCTAAGGTGAATCATACAAGACAAGGCTGAAAACCAAGGTTAAACCATATCCAAACCATAAGGTCAACCCATAAAAATACCAAAGTTGTCCTAAAAACCAGTCAACTGGTCCCACAAACCAACTAATTAGTTCAAGAACAACAACAACAAACAAACAAACAAACAAACAAACAAATCATGCAATTCAGACAAACCAATTGATTAGTTTGAGGGTAACCAATTGATTAGTGAACTAGTTGATTGTTAACTCCTAAACCAAATGAATGGTGTAGGGCCAAAATTAAACATAATATTCCAACTTAAATAGTTAATCGGTTAGGCAAAAATATTTAACTAATTTTTCCACATACTAATTAGCTAGTTGTATAGGGCAAACCATGTTAGGGTTCATGGGATTATACATTTTGAAATCATAACTCACCCCAACATTCTAACATGTTTTTAAACCATTAAAACTTATATAGTTTCATGTTCAGCATGTTTCTTACACTTAAATATTGGTCAAGATCAAATCACACATCATACATGTAAATTCATCAAAAATCATCAATAAGGCCAAACATGCTTCCATATTCCAAACATCGTGTTATGTGTAAAAAATCATGTTGAACATGGCATTATGAAAGGATCACATATCATGCTAATATTCCACACGAGCATAATTTCATGGTAAGAGGCTTAGCCTTCCAATTCATGCATATATTATCCCTGTATATATATATATATATATAAACCATGCTTGGATGATTGCACACACTTAACTAAAATACTCAAAATACATACAAACCTTGCATATATACTCATACTAAAAATTAAATACAATCATATTTAAGAAATAGGAATAACGTAAAACATTCAAGAACCTAACCATATATTATGGTAAATTTGATTTACCTTTAAAAAAATAAATCTTCTAGTAGCTAATACCTAGTTTGATGGCAACCTTATCAAGCTTTCTTGATTTCCTAAGTAAAATCAAGGAAGCAAAAATCATTAAAAGACCTTAAATTTTTAAATAAAATACTCAAAAAATTAGAAGAAGAAAAGGAAAGACAAATTCCTCAACATCAACCTAAAATCCAAGAATACCAAGAAGAGGAAATCAAGATTTCCCTACCTTAACCCTTTTTATTAAGGAAAAAAAAATATGAGTTAAAATGAGGATCAAGAATAAGGAAGAAAGGAGGAAGAACTCAAAGTTCTAAATTTAGAAAATGCTAAGAGAAATAAAATAGAGAAAAGTAAAGAGATTTGAGTGTGCTACATGAAAATAATAATAATAATAATAATAATAATAATAATAATAATGAATGGCATAGAAACCATACCGATTGAAAAAAGGGATGGGGGAGAAGGTGGTGGAGTTTGGATTAGAGGGTAAGTAAGAGACATGACTGTAAGGGGTTGGTATGATGGGAGTGAGGGAGATATGGAAGAAAACCTAATCATAACATACCAAAGGTACATAGGAGCATCACAATTAGGTTTGCACACAAGCATAAGGTAAGAAAAAAAAAAGAGAACGAAGACGTAAAAGTGTAAGTGAGGAAAATACCGCAAAAAGTGACTTTTTAGAATTTTTTCAGATAAATAAACTCATTTAATTATTTAAATAATATGAAAATAATCTTAATATAAATGCCCCAGCCTCACCCTTATTCCTCTCCTTTTGCTCTGACTAAAAATCTCCTGAATCTCTCCACCACCGCACCTTTAGACGCCACCCCAGTCATCGTCATGCATCACTATCATCCAAACCACCACCCAGCCTCTTACTTGCATCCCCCTCCACCAAATCATACCACTCCCCATCCTACATAGCTCGCCCTACCTGTACAAAGTGGGCAGCTTGAGTTGCCCTTTACACCCCATCACCACCCATTTCGTAGCCCTACACTGCCTCATCCACCACAACTAACACCTCCACCCCCTCTGTAACACCCCCAAAATTCACTAAAGAAAAATTTTGTTTTATAAAAAGGAATAGCGGAAGCAAAATATCAAACTGTGAATTATGGGGATATTACCACTACACTTAGTACCAGACCGGTTCACTCCTACCGTTCCAGTACCAAGTGCTAAGGCTAAAAGTGTAAAATACAATTTACTAGAACTCAAACCATAGTTAAATTAGAGTAGCATAGTAAAACGTTTACAAGAACAGGATCCACCGATGGTGGTTATAAGAATATAGATTACATTTAAATCAGGGGTTAAGGGAGAAAGAATGAAAACCCTATAAGTCCGGATAACTTCCTTACGCTCTTTCCCATTACCCACTTGAATAGCACCTGAAAAAAGACTTGCAAGGGACACTACCCATTGAATAGGCAGGGGCCCCACGAAGGGAACTCTTCAGTACTACGGTACTGAGTGACCCTTTAAAAATGCACTTAAAAGTAGGCATGCAATGAAACACATGAAATACTACCATATTCGTACGTAACGACAAGTGTAAACATCATATCAGATCCATACATTCACATATTCAACAAGTCAATCAGGTATTAATGGCGTATATGTAACATAGACTTTCGTATATTCGCATACTTAACAATTCAACCAATATCAACGGGCCATAATTATCAATCGATACTTTTCGGGCCTTAAGGCCATTAGTCCATCATTAATCAATCATCTCGGATTATACATGTCCGTGTGAGTGAGGGAACCCCACTATTATAGCCGGTGGAATGGTCGCGAGGGTACATGCCTTGCAACTATTTTAACCGGTGGAATGGTCGTGAGGGTAATATACCCTGCCACTATTATTTGTCGGTGGACCGGTCTGGCCCCGACTCATAAGGTGTTCCACTGTAAGTAATTAGTATCTTCCCCATGTATTATTAATTTTACATTTGGTTTGTTGAGTACGGAATCCCCCACTATTATAACTGGTGGAACGGTCACGAGGGCACATGCCCTGCCACTATTATTCGCCGGTGGACCGGTCATATAGGGCACCCCAGCCCTAGCCACTATTATTCGCCGGTGGGCCGGTCTGGGTCCGGCTCAACATCTTTCTCTTTAAGTGATTAGTGTCTTAAACGTATCTTATTTGAAATTATTTCACCCTTGACATGCATGGCTAACTATATCCACACTTATCCTCCTAGGAGGGCCCGTCCCATATCTTGAGACTTCTACTCCTCCTAACTCAGTTCTTCTCCAAAACCCCTAACTCGGGCCTATGTGGCCCATCCTTCTCCGTCGTACACATCCCGAATATTTTAACACTCTACACGTCACGACCCTTAGATTCAACCCTCACTTTCTACCCCACTCATTCTCGTTTATTTTCATTATTTTCTTTTTCTTTTCCACCTTCTCACATTAGGGTTTCCTCAAATCCTAGATTAGTCTCCTACGCACTCTTATACTCTCTCACGTACTATTTTTCGCCCGAGACCCCCATACACCCAAACGACACTTCTATTACCTTCCTCACGCCCCGAGGCAACTTTCCATACGTAAAGTTTACCCCCATGCGAACTCTAACCATCCCATGTAAAACCTAGTTCTTCCTTTACCTACATTAGCCAACTTACTTCCCCTTGGTTATCTTTCTCTCCCATTTCTCTTTTTTATGCCTCCATCCCACATTACCACATTAATTATCCTAGCATGCATTTCCTAAAGGGCCACATCACATCACATCATAGCTTACGACATATCTATATTATCACATACCAAAAGAGGACACATGAACACATCTCGGTTCCAAGCCATGCCACACATGAAACAATTAAAATAATAGCATGTAGAACTCGACATAAAAATTATATAGGGCATCCAAGGTATGTAGGACACATAGCACACATTCGATCTTAGCTACACCCTTACTCAGTTTAGGTTACCGAGCTATTTTCCACACTTATTAGGCCACTAATCACCCTTCGTAACTATTACACTTAATATAATTTTCATTTGGTTGGTTAGATTACCAATTTGCCCATTTCCTTTATTATAGTTAATAAATTGCTCTTTGGTTGGTCAAATTACCAAATTACCCCTGGTCAATATCCTAATTACCAATTTACCCCTTTAGTTGGTTAAATTACCAATCTACCCTTCACATTTGTCATATTTACCATTTTACCCTTCTCCATTTTTAAATTATCATTTTACCCTTCTATCTTATTAATTTATTATTTTACCCTTCTCAATTATTATAATTACCATCCTTTTTATTACAAAATTACCAATTTACCCTTTTATTACAGAATTACTAAATTATCGTTTATTACAAAATTACCAAAATGCCCTTTTATTTTAACATTACCAAATTGCCCTTTCATTACAAAATTACCAAATTGCCCTTTTATTTCAAAATTACCAATTTATCCTTCTACTTACAAATTTACCATCTTACCCCTTATTACTCCTACTTTTATTAAATTATTATTATTATTACTACATAAAATATTAACTTTAATACCTCATTCACAACTCTTATAATTAATATAACATTATTAGCACCCATATATATATTTTAGGCCATATTCTTATGCAAGATACATTACTAAAATACCCCTAAGGCCCACAAAACATTAATCATGCATTAAGATCACAATAACATAATACAACATGGGCAAAACTTAACATTTCCATTAATAACCAACTCCTACATTAAACAATATCTCCAAACATAGCACATAATCTATCATACTTCCTTTTCACCCATCAACACAAGAAACCATATATAATATATTAAATAACATATATCAAGCATAATACACATTAAAAATGCCTAATGTGCTAACATACGTTAATCTATGCGTTTAAGTGGGATTTAACGATTACCTTAATTTCCACAAAAATCAAACCTTATCGGTATCCCGGTTAAAGATTCAAGCTTTGATTAGCAAAATCAATACCTAAAAATAAAGTCAATACTTATCATGTTAGAAATAAGAAAACCTAAAGCATAAGACTTTATAAAACTTAATTAATGAAATACTTAACTTAAGCTATTATTGTACCTTAAAATCATTAACTAAAATAACCTAAAGGAAGGCAGAAAATCAACTACTCATGAGCTGCATGCAAGGCAAGGAAGAAAAAGGGGTTGAAGGTGGTATGAAAAGAAGAAGGGTGCTAATTTCAGGTTAGGGTTTTGGGGCTTAAAAAAAGGATAGGTGGGGGGAGGATTTAGGGCAAAGGAAGGGTACAGGGGTGGAGAGGGGTTGTAGGTGGTGGTCAGGGATGGGTTGTTGGCGGTCAAGGGCGGTGTAAGCGGTGGAAACGACGCTACAAAGGTGGTTGTCGAGGTGGAGGTGGTTGAGAAGGAAGGAAAAGGGAGGGGGAAATGAAGGGCTGCAAAGGTTGGTTTCGGCCAACGAGGGTAAGGGGCTGGTAGAGGAGATTCAAGGAGTGGGTTGGTGGCTTGGGAGGCGGAAGAGGCGGTGGGACGGTGGCGCAAGGAGGGCTTGCAGGGAGGTTGCCAGGAAGGGAGAAAAAGAAGGGAAAAAGAAGAGGGGAGGAAGAATGGAGCTGCAGGGGGCTCAAGGTGGTGTTGTGGTGGTTCAAGGCTAAGGTAGGGGCGGCAGGGAGTGGTGCAGGGGCGTTGGTGCGGCGGTGGAAGCAACGGAGGGCAGCGGTGGTGCAAAATAGAGAGGAAATGGAAGGAGAAGAAAAAGAGAGAAAGAAGTCGGGGGGAGGCAAGGAGCTCGCTGTTATGGGGAAGAATAAGGTAGGGGAAGGGAAAAAAGAAAAAGGGGAGGGAGTAGAGGGGGCAGGTGGCCGGTCGTAGGGTGGCAGGGAGGTGTCGGATGGTAGGGAGAGGAAAGGGAAGAAGAAGGAGAGAAAGGGGCATGCGGTTGGGGTGCAAGGGGGTTGGTCGGGTCGAGAAGGCACATGAAAATGGCGGAGGAGAGAGAGGGAGGTAGGGCAGGTGTATTGTAGGCTGGGGTGGCAGCTGCAGGGCGTGGAGGAGTTGGTTGGGTATGGCTTGGGGTGGTCGACGAAGTGCAGGTAGGGGCAGGAGGTAGAAGAAGAAAGAAAGGGAGAGGAGGGTAGGCCGGTGAAGGAGGGGAAGAAAAGTGGACTGGCCTGATCCAGGGCAGGGAAGGAAAGAAAAAGAAAGAAGGGTTGGGGCGCAGGGCGTAGGGCTGGTCGACGCGAGAGAAGGAGATGGGGAAGGGAGTGGGCCGATGACCCAATTGCGTAGGGGGCAGCCCCGAGGGAGAGGAAAAAAAAGAAAGAAAGGAGGAAAATAAAAGGAAAAATAGGAAAATTAAAATAATTAAATTTATAAAATAATATAATATAATATTTGTGGAAAATAAATTTATTTAATAATTTAATTTAATACAACTAAATATAAGGGTTTAAAAAGGTTAATTTTGAAAAAATATTGGTTTGAAAATTTATTTAAATAAAATGAGTATGCTATAATAATAAAATATTTATTTTAAGTTATTAAATATTCCTACCTAATTTTATATACTCAAAAATTCATAAAATAATTAAATTAATTCATTTTAAAAGCTACTTTTTTCCAAATAAAAGTTATTTATTAAATTGTAGGTTTTTAAAATTTCAGGGGATTACACCCTCTCTCTCAACCCAACAGCCTTTCCCTACCACCCCATACCCTTCCTTTTCCCTTTCTCCCTCTCTTCTGTCTTCTTTCCTTCTCCACCACTAAAATGCCCAAAATTCTAATTTTAAGAATTTTAGTTAAATAAGGATTTATTACAAAAATTAATTAAATAAATTATTTTTATTAAAATAAAAAGGAATTAATTAGAGCTAATCAAGAGGAAAATAATAAATATTTTAATTAGGAAAAATCTGAGTATTTTGCTAATTAAAATGAAATTTAGTAAAAATCTTTCAAAAATCCCAAATTAGCCTAAAAAAATTAAATATTATTATATTTAAATATTCTTATTTTTTAAATATCCCAGATATCCAAATCATTTTAATTATCCCAACCCACCTATTTTTCTTTTTCTCTTTTTCCTTTTTCCTTTTCTTTCTTTCTTTTCTTTTCTTTTTCTTCCTTTTTTCCTTCTTCTTCTTTTCTTTTTCTTCCTCATTTCCCCTAACTTGGGCCTATATGCGGCCCGCCTCTCTCATTTCCTTTTTCTCCTTCGGTGTGGCTCAATGCGCTGCATTTTGCCCCCATTTCTAAACTCGTCGTCCGACCAATTTTCCCTTCTTTTATTTCTTTTCTTTTTCTTCCGGGCCGCCCGATCCACACGCACATCCTCCACCTTCTTTTTCTTCCTTCTCCTTCCTTCCGTCAACCTGCAACTCTACCCCAGCTCCTTGGTTTTTTGCCGCTGATCATGCCTCATTGGCTGACCATTCCTCTTCTCTCTCCTTCCCCTAACTTGCCAACCATGTTGACCCAACCCACTTCCCTTCCTTCTCGTGCATGTCCCCTTCTTTTCCTACGCAACCACCTGCCACGATTTGAATTTTGCCAGCCTACCGTCTCTATCAGTGAACCCTAACCCACCTGCCCTATTCTCCCATCACCCCTATGACCTTATCCCCTCCTTTTAGCTCTATAAATACCCCCTAACCAGCTTAGACTCAAGCCTTTTTCCCCGAAACCCAGAATTCCTTTCTCGTGCACCGCCACCATTTTAGACGCCAACCTCGTTCCTGTCGACCAACACTGTCGCCTAATCCTTCCACCTAAGCACTCCTTGCACTACCCTCTAACTAACTACACCATCATTTTCCTTCGATTTGCTCTGCACGAGCCACCCCAGCTGTGCAAAGTCACCTCCTCGAGTAGCACTAACGACTCTACAGACTCTCCTCTACCTTCCCCTACCCTACTTTTCCTTTTTCTCCCTCTCCCCCTCTCTTTCTCCCTTTCCTCCCCTTTTGGCCACCATAGCTGCTGCCGTGCACCGCCACCCTCATTCTACTCTTCTCCATCTAGGCAACCATAAACACCCCAACTTTCACCCTTTTTCGCCCTCTCATTTTTCTAGCACTCAACTCTCTCTCTTTTCTTCTCTTTTCCCCACTGTCGCCACCGTTGTGCACCACCGCTAGTGCCGCCTATCACCACCAACCCAAGGTGGTACCCTAAACCCTCTCAACCCTTTTACCCTATTTATATAAGCTTTAATTATTTAATTTTATTATATTTCCATTATTTTGAATATTATTATCATTACTACTACTACTACTACTACTACTAATAATAATAATAATAATATTATTATTATTGCTATTAAGGGTTGAAGCCCTATTCTATTTTTAGTTTAATTATATTATTGTTATTATTATTATTAATATCATTATTATTATTATTATTATTATTATTATTATTATTATTATGTGTTATTACTATTACTATTATTATTATTATTATTAGTAGTAGTAGTAGTAGTAGTATTTATTCAATGTAGGGTCGAAACCCTGCTTTACTTTATTTTTGAGTAATATCATTATGATTATTATTATTTTGTAATATTAGTATGGTTATTATTATTATTATTATTGCTATTATTATTATTATTATTATTATTATTATTATTATTATTATTTGTATTATTATTTTTTTTTCATTTTGGTGAAGGGTCGAAGCCCTTATTCCACTATTTATTTCGAACTATACTATTATTATTATTAGCATTATTATTATCATTATTATTATTATTATTAGGGTTAAATCTTCAAACCTTATATTATCATCTTTTCCAATATTACTATTATTACTTTTATCCTTAGCAAAATTAGTAATTAGTTAGTGTTATTATTATTATTATATTATTATTTTATCCAAAACCATAATCTTAGAATAAATTAGGAAATAATAGTTTTTTTAGTAGGAGGGAACCTAATATTTAGTTTTTTCCTCTTATAGGTGAAACTAGTTAAAACCCTAAGGAGGCATAGGAGCATACTCCAAGACAGGTGTCGTATTAGGTAAGGGTGTAGCTAAGATCTTATGTGTGTTTATGTACCTTATATGCTTTGTATGCGATGTATCATGATGTGTTATGTATCTTATGCTTATTTTTATAACTATTCCATGTGTAGTGTGGCTTGGAGTTGAGGTATGTTTATCTGCTTTCATATGGCATGTGTTACTATGTATATGTTGTGGAATATGATGAAATGTGCTATGATCCTTTAAGACATGCATGTGAGGATGTTTAATGTGGTATTGTGGGGTGGAACGGTGAAAAAGAAAAATGGGAGAGCAAGATGACTATAGGGTTGTAAGTTGACTAATATGGGTGGAATTGACCTAAGTGTTCCATGGTCTATGAGTGGATGAATAAAAAGGGGATTTTAAATAAAATAAAATAGTGGAGAATCTAGAACCTTGCATGGGAAATCTAGGGTTTACATGGGAGTTTAGGGTTTTACATGAGAAAGTTCGAAGGTTTGCATAGGAAGGTTAAAGTCTGCATGGGAGTAAAATTTAAGTATGAAAAGTTGACTTGGGATGTGAGGAAGGTAATGGAAGAGGTTTTTGGGTGTTTTGAGGCTTTGGGTAAAAAATCGTACATGGGATAGTATAAGAGTACATAGGAAATTGAGCAAGGGTTTAGGAGAAAACCCTAATTTGAGAAGGTGGTCAAAAGAGAATTTGAAGAGGGTGAGTAGAGTACAAGATGAGGGTGGAAATTGTCATATGAGGGATGAGCATCATTAGTATCGAAAAATAAGAATTGGAAGGTGAGAAATGGAAGGGTGACATGTGGAAATAAGGAAGATAGGGTTTGGTGTGGCCAGTTAGGGTTTGATGTGACTACCTAGGGATTCGTGACCACACATGTGCTTGAGGAGTGAGGCGTAATGATGAGGGTTGAATCTAAAGGTTGTGATGTGTGGAGTATTAAAATGATTTGGGTTGTGTGAGGTGGAGTAGGATGGGCCACGTAGGCCTAAATTAGGGTTTTTGGGGAAAACCCTAGAGCGAGGTAGTGAGTGGATTAGAGGTGAAAAGTAGTGGGCCTTGACCCACATATATAGAAGATGGACTCTAGTGTGAGTTAGGGTAAGGAGGAAAGGATGTTGGGTCAAGTTAAGAAGTGTATGAGTTTCATGATGTGGGACAGGACCTTTTGAAGGATAAGCGTAGAGGGAGTTAGCCATGCATATCTAGGGTGAAACTTATGAATGAGACACTTAAGACATTAATTACATAAAGTGGAAGATTGTTGAGCTGGGCTTAGACCGGTCCATCAGCATATAATAGTGGTTAGGGCGTTTTGCTCTATGAGCGATCGATCCACCGGTGAATAATAGTGGTTAGGCACATTATGCCTATATGTTTTTGGTCCACTAGCTATAATAATAGGGGATTTCGTGCTCAACAAACCGAACATAATTGTGCTAAGACATGGAAAAGACACTAAGTACTTACAGTGAAACACCATGAGAGTCGGAGCCAGATCAGTCCACCGATAATAATAGTGGTCAGGAGCTTTATGCCCTATATGTTTCCGGTCCATCGACAATAATAGTGGTCAAGAGCTTTATGCCCCATGTGTTTCCGGTACACTAGCTATAATAATGGGGTTCTCGTACTCGCATAGACTTGATAAAGAGCATGGTGTGAAATGAGTATTGATAAGAGATTAATTAATTAATTAATTCAGAATTTAAATGGCCTTTATTTATTTATTTATTATTTATCTGAAGTGATCGTATGATATTTTATTATTCAATTGGAATTATATGATTTTATGTGTCGGCCTTAGTGCACGGTTACCTTACTCAATACATAGCGTACTGATCACCCTTTTCATGGGTGTTGCTCATTCCCACAAGTAGAAGACCCTTATGACTTTGTGCAGGTGGGTGATGCGTTTTTTGATGCCTTTGATGTTCATGAGGCATCAAGCGGGGTTGTGTGCTAAGTTGGACTTAGTAAGGATAGAGAATGGCATGGCCATATTTCTCCTTTTATGACTTATTACTTGGTGTTGAGTATTCTAGATGAAATTTTTATCGGTTGTAAACTTTATTTCTCTTTTTGGAATTCTAACAATGCACTCTTGTTTATGATTCGTTTATACGTACTCTGATTTTTATGTTATGATCCTTCTAATTATTTTTATGAACTCTTGGTTTAAGTATTGATTTAAGTTTAATAAATATCATTTTTAGTCTTAGCACTTGGTACTGGAATGGTAGGAGTGAATTGGTATGATATTAAGTGCGGTGGTAATATTTCCAAAAATTCACAGGTTCTGATTTAATTCATTTGATTCCATTTAAAAAAAATAGTAAATTTTGGGGTATTACAACCACCCTCAGCCACCATTACCTACACCGCCACCCTGCCACACCACCACCACCACTACAACCCTCCTGGTCTAAGGAACTTACCACCTCACAACCACCACCTCCCTTTCTCTCTTCCAACCCCAAAGCCTACTTTTTCGAACAACCACCACTTTTGCCTCCTCCTCCTCCTCCTCCGCCACTATCGCTGCCCCCTAGCTGCCACCTCCACTTTTGGTTGTACCTCAGCCTTTGCTATTACTTGAGTATAGATTATCTTGTATAATTGCTATTTTAGCCTTATCACCATCATTATGATTATTATTACTACTCTTCTTCCATTATTATTATTATTATTATTATTATTATTATTATTATTATTATCACCATCACTATTATTAAACTTATTATGGTTAATGTTACTACTAATATTATGGTTGGCCTCTTTAATAATACCAACCTTATTAATACTATTAGAACTATTATATTATCATTAGAAATGTTAGTTTTTTTTACTAAAAATCAATTAGGGGATAATGAAAGGAATAAGAGGGAAGTTAACACTAGTGATTTCCTCTTATAAGTGAACAAAATATGTCCTCTAAGGAGGCATAAGAGTCGTACTCCAAGCCCCGTGTTGTTCTAGGTATGGATGTGGTTAAGGTATAATTTGTGTATTATGTGTTTATGTCTGTTGGTTATATGTATGTATATTATGTGGTCATGGATTATGCACTTGTAGCGCAACTTGCTAAGCATGGCGCTAGAGTAAGTTGTATATGTTTTATGGCATGTGTAATATGGTGATGTGACGTGTAGTTTTGTTGTGTTTATGTACTATTGCTCTATATGACATGCATTCTTGGAGTCCCTAAGTAGTAAGATGAGGTTGTGGGAAGATAAAAGACGTAAGGAGACTGGAGTGGTAAAAGGGAAGTGAGAAATGCCTAAGTATCTCATGACTTCTGGGTGGACAAATAAAAGGATAATATAGATAAAATAAGAAGGAACAAATCTTGTATGGGGAGTGAAAGGCTTTCATGGGTGGTTAGTATTTGTATGGGGGTAACCTTTATATGGGAAAAGGCTACTTGAGGGTTAAGGAAGGTGAAGGAAGAGTGGTTGGGGTGATTGGAGTCCATATGTGAAAAATAGCAAGTAGGTTGGTATAAAGGTGTATGGGGGACTTGGCTAGGATTTGTGAAAAAACCCTAAGTGGGGGAAGTGTGTAGAAGGGATATTTAATGGAAGTGGTTGGAGCGTGGATGGGAGTGGAATGGTGTCACATGGAGGGAGAAATGTGTGTCAAGTGGAAAGGGAAATTGTGAGTGAGGATGATGAAGGGACGATATATAAGAAAGGAGAGGTGTCAGGGTTTAGGAAGGCCAACTAGGGTTTTTATGGCCACACGTGTAGAATGGGAACTAAATTTGTGATGTTAGGTGTGGATTGAGTGGGGTGATGAGTTGAAAGCAAAGGGATCATGGACCATGTATGATAGGGAGAGGTTAGGCCACATAGGACAAATTAGGGTTTCTAAGGGAAAACCCTAGAGAGCAATGGTCAGTTAAATCAGAGATATAGAAAAGTGGGCCTCAACCCACATACATAGGAGTTTGGGCTTTTATGGTGAGTAAGGAAAATAGGGGAAGGATGTTGGGGAGTTCTAGGATGCATAGGAGTCCTAAAATATGGGATAGGTTTTTTTAAGAGAGCAGGTGTGAAAGGAGTGAGAATGGAAAGTCCGGTGGACATGTATGTCTAGTAGGAGGGTACCTATTGAATAACACATGGATAACACACTAACTAATTAAAGTGAAATATTATTGAGTTGGGCTTAGACCGGTCCACCGGTGATAATAGTGGCTAAGTGCCTTATGCCTTGGAGATCATTCGACAGGTGAATAATAGTAGCCAGGTGTTCTGTCCTGGATGTTTTCGATCCACCAACTATAATTATGGGGGATCTGATTTCCATAAACCAAACTTAATGATAATAAGCTATGGAAAAAAATACTAATTACTCATAGTGGAACAGAAACACCATGTGAATCGGGGTCATACCCGTCCACCGGCCATAATAGTGGCCAGGTGCCTTATGCCCTAGAGACCATTCCACCGGCAAATAATAGTGGCTAGGAGCATTCTACTCTGGAAGTTTTTGGTCCACCAGCTATAATAATGGGATTCCGGTACTCGCATAGAACTAAATTAAGAATTGTGTGAAAATGTAAATAATGGTCAGAGATCTAATGATTATGTTTAACCAGACTGATTCACTATTTGTATTCTTTGTCTTTTATGTATGGCTTTAGCTACATAGTTACCTTACTCAGTACATAGCGTACTGATCACCCGTTTCATGGGTGCTGCTCATTCCCACGAGTAGTGGCCCCTTCTAAGTTGGTGTAGACAGGAGATGCTGCATTTGATGACTTTGACGCATTCGATGCATTGGGTGAGGCTGAGTGATGGCCTATTGGATCTAGCATGGAGCCCAAGAGTGAGTGTTTTTCAGACTCACCTATTTCCATTTTTACCATCTCTCGTTAATCGAACTATTTTCCAAGTAGGGGCTTGACACTATACTAGTTTTCTGTTTCTATAATAACTAATTTTCTTTTAACTATGAATTATTTGAATCCTTATGGTTTTATGCCCTAATCGAATAAATGTCTTGTGAATTTTCTAGCCTTGTGATTGGTACGAGAATGGCCGAAGGTCAAACTTGTGCCGATCACGATGGTAGCACCCCTTTTATCTTAGTGTATGGTTTCAGTGTAAACGAAAATTTTCAACTATGAAATTTGGGGGTATTACAGTCATAGTCTAGGGTTTTCACGCTAAGCGTTATGTTTGACTATGTATATTAACATATTATTATTATGTTGATAAATGTATTTTGATAATGTGTTGATATGAGAATATGATAATATATGATGAAGATGTGGGAGTTGAGAAGCATGTAATATCATCGTGATAAAATTTTACATGGAAAACACTAAGAGGGTTGATGTGATATGTGGTTGCAATATAAGCTTAGTAGGTTATAATAAGTCATAAAAAATAATTTAAGATATATAGTGATAAATGGAAGATTTAAAAATAATGATACCGAAATATATAAGGTTTTTTTTGAAATGAGAGCATTTGGTTACTTATAAGGGTATTTTCATTAGTATTATTTAATACAAAAATTCTGGCATTTTAATGCGTAAGATGATTTAAAATGTGCTAACGGAATCATATGAATTGTTTGGAGTAATGATGAATGGCATAAGTCCCACAAAATGAGAAAAATAGCTTAATTTGATAATAGTAACCCTAAAACGAGAATGTCATTATCACATATGTGAAATGCTAACGTTATACCATAAATTTTGGATATATTATTAATATTAGTATTTTAGAAATGTACATTGAATTTGTTAGTCATATTAGCCTTACGATAAGAGTTATAATGTACTTGTGAAACTAAGATTTTATAAGCCTTTTGAATAGTAATTTTTGATATAGGATTATTATTGCATGTATAAGAAATTAAAGTTAGGCATTGAATTTAGGATATGTTAATAATAATAATAATAATAATAATTTAGGAAGAGATACTAAATTTGGTGGATAAAAGAGCAATAGAAATGTGAAATTAGGGTTTTGGGGAAAGTATAAAGATCTTAACTCTTGAGAGCGGTATTGTTATCTATGTGATTGTACTTTCCTTACTTTAGTTATGTTTTATACCTATCAAAAAAATCATGAATAATACATTAATCATTTAAAGTGAAATATCACATGAATTAAATGGAAGTAATTTAAAGGTTGATTCCACCAATAGATAATAGTGGCTTAGGAGAGTTTCTCCTTGAGATGTGCATCAGTCCATTCCATTGAATTAAGAATAGTAGGGACCTAAAATCAACTTGAATGATAATATGATTTGAGAAAATTTGAGAAAAGTAACTAATAGATAATATATTAATTATTTAAAGTAGAAAACTATATGAGTCAAGACCAAAGTGTTAGGTCTGTTCCACCAGACGATAATAGTGGCTCAGGTGTGTTGTCCCTAAGAGGTGCTCCAAATCGTTTTGTTGTTTAAGAATAGTGGTTTTAGTGCATTTTTCCTTGAAGGTGTTGGAGTTGTTCCACCGAACAATAATAGTGGCTCAGATGTGTTGTCCGTAAGAGGTGTTTCAGACCGTTCCATCGGTTTAAGAATAGTGGGGCCCCTGAACTCAACGTAAATAAAATAATGAAATATGTTATATCTAATGACAAGTTTTGGACCATTAAGTACCCTGTATTGTTTATGTATTTCATATGTGTACTTACTTTTCGTTGCAAATGCATGCAATTATATGTGTCCCTTACTCGATTGTATTGTTACTTTGCTTAGTACATATTGTACTAGCTATATTTTTCATTGGTGTTGTTCAATTCTATGAGAAAATGACCCTGATATCTATATGCAGGTCGATGAGGACCCACTAGATGATTTTGTAACCTATGATGCTTTGTATAGGGTGGGGTAATTTTCTATGTTAGGGCTTTTGGGTGTAGAGTCGTATTATCTACATAATAGTTTTACCCAAATATCTTGTTGGACTCTTAGATCTATGGTATACCTTTTGTTTGTATTTTTTGAAATTGTACTCAGAGTTAATCTGCAACTCATATTTGTGTTTATAAAGCTTTTCTCATTTTCTATTTACCATGATTTACATTTCAATCATTTTGTCTTGTAATTGATACAAATGATTTACATTTCAATGGCAAGGTAAGCTCAAATTATGTCAATTACAACAGTAACACCGTGTTATATTGGTATTATGCTTTTGTTAAAAATAAAATTTTTAAGTAGTAAATTTTTGGGTGTTATAATAATAAATTAAAAGAGGTTTAAAATATTACAATATTGTTTATGATGTATTTAAATAAAATAATAATGCATAAAAATGATTATATATTAATAGTAAAGGAAATTTTAATTAATTAATTAATTATTATAATAACATATCGTATTTACTTAAAGAAAAGATTGTTGGTGTTGAATTGTAGCTTATGGATAACTAATATTAGCTCAATAATAAATAATAAATGATAAAATTATATGTGCAATTATTTTAGTTAATATTATTTTAAGATACTTTTATAATGTAAATCAACTAGTTCCTCACCCCATATCACTTATCATTTTGAAATAATAGGGAATTACATGCTATTTGTTTGATAAGATCTATAATTATTTTACACATGAGAGAGTAAAGATAAGAAATAAAAATATCTATTATTGTGTCATTTAAAATATATTCATGGGTAACTCCATAATACTTAAGCATAAAATAGTATATATGATCTAAAAAATTACAACATCCTTAAATCATCAATAATAATAATAACAAATTAAGGTCTTCAAGGTTACGGAAAGTAATAGGTTAAAGCACATATTTTATATATAGGGTTTAACTAGTTCAATAACAATTAAAACTCTTCATGAGTGAATGAATACCAAACATTGAATCCACTTGCTCTCTTTATTCGCCTCATACAAAAACTATTTGCTTGGATATCACACATGATCAACTTCTAATAAATTTGAACTAGATTTAGATTTTTTATAAGATGCGGTCATTCTTTTTCTGCAAAAGGTGAGTGTGGATGACTCTCACGTGAAACACTCTTGGAATGTAACCCATGAATATGACTTCTTATGATCATTCCACTACTACAAAAATGGGTTTAGATGACATATAAAATCAAGATTTGATATTAATGTACCATCATTGAATTAAGAGCAATTAAATATTTGATAATAATTAAAAAAGTTATCATTAAAAGTTTAGAAATATGTTGAAAAACAAGGGAAAGAAGAGATTTTTGATAATAGTTTTTGTACAGAATCATTATCAAAATCCATTTTAGATAATGGTTCATAGCCAAAATAGTCATCGACTATAACTTTCTTTTTTTTTTGCCTTTTTTATTAGAAGTCTATTTTTTTATAATAAAAAAATATCACAATATGTTTTTACTCATAATATTGACGGAGAGTGAGTGATTTAAACAATCTATAGTTCTTTGAAAAGATATATACCAAACATTCCATTTGCATTAAATTTAAAGTAATTACTTATTCATCAAAACCTTGTATAGAGAGGTTATCATATAAAACTTAAGTTCATTTATGTTAGAAACTTATTTTCCGTCAAAAAGCATGAATACGTGCAAGATTGGAAACCAAAATTTATCCAAAATGGTATGCAAGTTTTACTAACTACACATATGCAAATTATCCTCTAGATAACCAAAATCATAAGGAAAATAAAATTTAGAAACAAAAACTTGAGGAACAAGCAATTCCTTAAATATATGTTATTATAACCTGATTACTAGAGTGTTTTAACCTACACAATAACAAGTAAAATAAATGGCAACTCCTAAGATATTTGACTAAGAATATAATAGATCAAAGACGTTTAATCAAAATGTAAGTATAGTTGCCTCAAAAAAGGATATTAGCCAAATAGGCTCCAATTCAAAGGACTTCAAGAATCAAAGCAACAAAACTAGATCCAATACCTCTAATAACAAATCCATTCGAAGGAACTCCCAAATGCTTAACTATATGTTTTATAGGTCGAATCTAGATACATAAATTATGAAACATAAATAGACACCATAACAATGGAACCTAGAAGAATGAAGAAAACAAGCCATAAGAATAAATAGATATTAAAGAATAGATCTAGGTGAAGAGCTTCATATTGAACAAGTCAAAGTACAATTGAAGCACAAGGAGAAGATAAAAACAATTCATCTACTTCATATCATAAGGGCACAAATAGATCAAATAATAAACGAAACTAATCTAAAAATTCTCTAAAAAAACTAGATTTGAACATAATAGAAGAAAAATTTAACAAAAGCATCCACTCATTTCCTAGTCCAACTATCACATAAACAAAGGGTTTAAGAACTAAATGAGTAGAGAGATATCAAGGGGACCAAAAACTAAACCAAAATTGCAATCTAGAACCCAATACAGGTAAAAATGAGCTAGATATTTAACTTAACTAAACTAGAGGCATGATTATCACAAGAACAATTTAAAAATCTAGTTGAGGAGAGAGAAGCCGAGGTAACCCCAAAAAATTGAAATGTTTTAAATAGCTCAAGGATGGGAAGAATTAAAACCAGTGGGAAAAGATGAAAAATAACATGTCTTTTGTGTTTTTTTGATAAGTTTGAGCTTAGTTTTGATAATGGTTGTAAGTAGAATTGTTATCTAAAGTTGACAAATTTTGAATGAGGGTTTTGATTAATATTTTATGAGAAATTTGTTTATCTTAAAGTGCATTGCAATAAACTTTCATAAGGGCATTTGATGATGGTTTTCTCATCAAACCATTATCTAAACATTTTCATAGCATGCACATTCAAATTTTTACGCTTTTTGCCAACAATTTTGTGATATCCATCATATATTGGACATCATTAAAGTCCATTTATCTAGAAGTGTGTCATTCACTATACTTTTGATCACTTTTCTTTAATAAGACAAAAAAAAACTATGCAAGACGAAGTGTTAGCATGTATTTTGAAGTTAAAATTGATGGTCTATGTGTACTTTTGAAAATTGTTTTTTTTAATGGTGAATCTTCTAAGAAAGAAGCACATTATTATTCCTTTAAGATGCATACCATCATTAATCAATCCACTAGCGTGAAAATGTATCATCAATGTAAAATGCTTTATTTTTCCCCAGTAGATATAATGTAATACACCAAATTTTATCTTACCCTAATTTCGAGTAATTAATATTTTAACTTAACCCTAACACCATATAATTGATAAATTAAACTTACCGTATTTTTCTAATCTAAAATTTAAATCTAACTATAATCTTAACCCTAAATTCTATTTTCTTTTTTCCCTTTCTTCTTCTCTTCTCCTACTCTTCATTTTCTTTCTTCCTCTTTAAGCCCTACCTCCCTCTCTCACGTATATTCCCCTTCCCGGGTGACCTTGTCCCTATAGCCTATCTTGCAGCTCCCAAGCCTAGCCTTATCATAGCCCTACCCCTTCCTTTTTCTCCCACAAGTGTGTTATGGGAAAAGTTGTGCCCGAACCTCCCTAATCCCTTACTTACTTGTACACCCCTATGCACTTTCAATTATTGCTTGATTTCGCACCTCTCCTCCTCACCTATAAATACCCTCTATTTCATTTCTCCTTAATTCATTCATTTTCAACACCAAACTCTCTCTGTTCTCCGAAAAAATTCCTTCACTAAAAGATAAGCAATCTCTACTCATTGTTCCTATTGATCGATAATAGCCTTGTCATTTAATGACCATCAGACTCTGCACCTGCCCTGCCAAACTCCACCCCAGTTAATCATGTTTTCTTCCTTTAGCTAAGATGTATTTCCTTTTGTTATTTGATTCCTTTTCGAGAGTGTTGGACTCGTTGAGTTGGTCAACTTACAAAGTAGGTCAACTCACAAAGTAGGTCAACTCGCGAAGCAGGTGTCCTTTCCCTTATTTTGGTCACCTTACTGAGCATGGTTCATATCTTTTCCTCAATCTCAACTCATCCAGTTAAATTTATCCTCAACAAAGCCTTTTTTCCTTCCTTTGGTTTCAGCCAGTCACTACCTTGCCGAGCGTGTTGTTTTTTACGTTCTTCTCGACCAACACCCTCGGTCTCTTCCTCTCTTTCTTGATTTCTTTCTCCTCACTTTGCCTCTTCTTGATCGATATTCATGTACTCTAACCATGTTTTCTCTTGGCCTTAGGTGTTTCCCCAATGGTATTGAAGGTAGAGGTTTAGGCCTTTTTGCTTTATTAGATATTAGTGTCCTTTTGGGGTAAGGATACATGTCATAGGCAGGGTTTTTAAATACAAGGTGAAAATGTATGAAACTTCATTTTTAGTATTGTTATATGGATAATGACATCATGATAATATAGTTTCATGGTGTGTGTTGTGTTGCATGATGGAAAAGTAAGAAAATGTGAAAACATGTGAATATGTATATTTTGGCTAGGTTCAATTTTGTGAGTCAAGCGGGCTGGGATGAATCATTATCTAAATTAAGCTATGATGTTTGAACTTATTTATATATGTTTTTGAGTATTTTCATGAGGATATCTACAAGAGTTTGAAAACAATCATGATGGGGACACATAGGGATTTTGTGAATATATGGGCGCATTAGCTATATTGAGGGTATTTTGGTCATTATGAGTTAAATATGAAATATTTGGCATATTAATATGAAAAGGGGTTCAAATTATTCTAAATACAATATGGATAATTCTTATAGTAATTATAAGTGCTCTAAGTTAATAAAAATGATAAACGACTTAAATTATGAATACTAATCCTAGAGGTATGATCATTAGCACATGTATAAAATATTAGAGTTAGATATTTATATTTGGATATGGTTTTAATATTATAATTTTAGAAATGTGTGATAAATTTGGTGGTCATATGAATCTTATGAAAAAAATTATGCCTAATTTGTGAAATTAGGATTTAATAGGGATAGGTGAATACTAACTATAAAGGCAAGCTATTATCGAATAGAAAGATGTTAGAGTTAGAATTTTATTTTATAACATATTTCTAATAATAATATTTTAGGTATGTGTATTAAATTTGGTGGTAAAATATATATTTTGGGAGACGATATGCATAACTTATGAAATTAGGGTTTCTTAGAGGAAATATGACCTTTTTCCTTGGAGGATGTCTTGGTATTCATGTGGTTGTGTTTTAGGTACTTTGAATAATTATTTAAAGATGTATTGTGTGCTTTTTATATCTATATGTGTGTGTCTACATGATGATTTTGAGATAAATAGCAATGAATAAGATATAAATCGCTTAAAGTGAAAGATCGCATAAGTTATGACTAAGGTGTTTAGTCCATTACACCAGTTTACTAATAGTGACCATGCACATTCTACTTTGGGAGGTACTTCAAGTCATTCTATCAATTTAAGAATAGTGGTCAGGAGCATTTTGCCTTGGGAAATGTTGAGTCTGTTCCACTAACTTAATAATAGTGGTAAGATGCATTTTGTTTTGGGAGATGTTTCAGTTTGTTCCATCGGATAAAGAATAAATGGGTCCTGAACTTAACATAAACAATAAATGGATTGTGGATATACCGCACAATGAGATCTTGATTCATTATTCATCTCGCATTGTATCATATTTAATCTATATGCATACATACTCCTCTATGTGACTTTTGTATTTTGTGCAACCCTATTACGACTATATTGTCACCTTACTCAATACGTAACATATTAATTATCATTTTCATGGGTGTTGTTCATTCTTATGAACAAATGTCCCAGATAAGTTTTTGCAAGTAAATGAGGACCATTGAATAATTTTATTACGTATGATACTCTACTTGGGGAAGAGAGATTATGTTATCTTTGGGTCTTGGAATATAGTGTCATTTTATTCGATTGTTGCTTTTGGTTCGAATAACTTTTAGGACTCTTAATTTCTAATGTATCCCTCTTATGTATTTTGAGTATTGTATTATGAGTTAATCTTGAAACTCTTTATTTAAGTTTATTAATATATCTCTTTTTTTGTTTTACCATATTTTTATATAACTGTTTTGTAGTGTATTTGATGTAAGAAAGGTACCGTAAGTCAGACTTATATTGAGTAAGGTGGTAACATCCACTATATTATTATTACGTTTCTACTTAAAATAAAAAATTTCAATAATAAAATTTTAGATGTTACATATAACAACTTTTTTACTCGCATAGCAATAGTGATTGAATGGCCTTCTCTTATAATATAAATTTAGGCAAGCTATCATTATTGTGATTAGCTTTTTAATTTTTTTATATAAATTTAATGAATATTATGTATATTTGTAGATATTATAATTTAAAATTAGTCATCGGAGAACAAAATATTCCTTCACTCCTCAGCTTTGCAAACCTTTTGGCAAAAAAGAAAAAAGAAAAAAAATCAATAATGTCGGTTCGGTCGATGAATATGGACCGGCTACAAATCAATCGGTCGGCGAATATAACTACATATAGGCTCTGAGCCGAAGGCACTCTCGCGACCCCGGGAAAACGTACGACGCGAGCGAAAAAACAAAAGAAAATAGTGAAAAAGAAAAAGGAAATTGATGTTATAGGGTTTCCGTTAATCTAATCTTCGTTTGATTTCGAATCTCCGTGCGCAAGTTTCGTGCTTGCAATTGCTTTCGACCTATTAGGGTTTCGAATGCTGGCTTTCCCTGTTGACTAGTTACATTTAAAATTCAATTTTTCTGCGGTAGTTTCCAATCGTTTTTTTAGGTTTTTCAATATTTCGGAGAAAATACGAAATTCAAGATGTGATGGCGAGCATTCAGAATCAAGCCACGTTCAATTTTGGTTCGCAATTAGGAGGCGATGGTGGGTTTCGGATGTTTCATCCTACAGCAATTCAATTCACATGGCGTGATGATCCTAGTATTGGTCCTTGTCGTCAGTTTATCAGCGATAGGATGTGAGTTACGCCCTTCTATCTCCCTGATTTTCTTTATCTCAATTCAGTTTTGTTATTCGTTTTGGGTTGTATTTGATTCCAGTTATGTTAGGGTTTTGGGTGTTATGGGATTCTGAATGATACATTGTTGATTCTTGTAACGGGGTTTTACGAATTCGGGTGTGTATGGTTTAATTAGAAACACTGAATTAATTGACGAGGAAACTGATAGATATCATCCACTTATTAGAACAGTTGCTGGAATAGAATGTGGCTTATGTTTTATTTTATGTGAGGTGAAGTTAGCTAATTTTATTTGATTCCGTTGTTTGGTTTTGAATGTGTCATGAAGCCAATTGTTAACTATTAATAGGGATGAAGAGTCATACAATTTAGGCATGAGTAAGAATTGCTGGGGCACAATTGCTCAATACTCGCTTTGTAGGATGCATTTGTTGAAAGTATTGACCCCTTGATTTGATGCATTTTAGCTGCTTACTTGTGTGTGCTTTTTTGAGTGTTGAGATTTGAGTTTTTGGCCTGATTTTTCATTGCCTGTTCTGATTGATATATCAGCACAATGTATATTGCGGAGAGGTTTTCTGGGGATGCTGAGAAAATAGCTCCTTTTGCTGCCAAGTTTGAGCATCGACTATTTATGGAGGCCATGTCCAAGGTAGCTCCCTTTCATATGCATTTAAAACTTGAGATCTTTACCAAGCTTTCAGTGGGTGATCACTATCTCTTCCTTGGGATGTAGGACCTTAAGATGACTGTAATTTGTTGAGGTCCCCTTTATCCTCCATAGTTTTTTTTCTTTCTTTTTTATGTAAAATTGGCACCCTACATGTGGCATATTTTCATCTTGTAAATATAAATTATTTATTGAGCTTTATTGTTAATTGAGTATGCTGCTTCCTTGATAATTTCAGGAGGAGTACATGAACCAGCATACGTTTTCTTCTAGGATGCAGAATATGATCAGCTATGAGTATCATACTAAATATGCTTTGCCAGTGAATCCTGGTTCTGATTATTTCAGAGCTACAAGTGCTGCCTGTAGTCCATTGACCACCAATGGTCAACAATGTTGCTTGCCAGGTTCCTCATTGAACTCCATGACTGGTAAATTTAATTATTACATTTTGGTTTTCTACTTTAATGATTCTCTTGTTTACTCTATTGCTGTATCTCATTATTTGCCAATCATTTGATGACAGGTTCACAGAAGAGTGCATGCAGTCAAGGAGCTGGTGTTTTTCCGGAGGGGAGGAATCAAAGACTTGAAAATATTTCACCATCCAAATCTAACGAACTTTCCATATGTCAAATCGGTTCTGCAAGGGAGGGTTTCTCTGATCAGCCTTTGAATACTGGTTCTGATTGTTCCAGAGCTACCAGTGTTGCCTGTAATCTGGTGAACACTGATAGTCAGCAATGTTGCTTGCCAGGTTCCTCTTTGAAGTCCATGGCTGGTAAATCGAATTATTGCATTTTGCTTTTCCATGACATACTTGATTACTTTATTCTAGTGTCCCCTTATTTGACAATTATTTGATCACAGGAGCAAAAAACAGTGAGTATAGACTAGAAGTTGGCAAGTCATGGACTGGGAGGAAGCGAAAACATGACATTATTTCACCATCTAATGAGCAGTTCATAACTGGTAAATGCTCTAAGTGGCAAGATATTTCTGATATTCAACCTGTTGATAGTGGGCCTACATTTTCTGGAAGCATTTTACGTTATGAGTCTGAGCCATCAGATGGTGGTCCTATAGAATCACAATATGTGGTTGAAGGTATGATTTCTTGTTGATGATAACACACTGAAGTACTAGATCTTGATTGCACATGACACATGCTTGATTCATTATATGGATGCATACTTAATTCTCAAAGATAAATAGAATTTGTTTGCTGTAAAAAAATATAAATAGTATTCATTTTGTGAACGAATGGCAAAGATGAATTTGATCCATAGTTTGTAACAGAATCCAGAGTTCTTACAAATACATAAATGATATTTTACTGCATATTATTAACAAAATCAAACAACCATCTATAATGGCCACAATTGTAATGCCTTTGAAAAAATAGACACAATTATACTAGAGCTGGTAAAAGTTGCCCCGACCTATTTTGAGTGAAACCAACCCTCCAAAACCAGAGAAATTCATCAATCTGAGTCATTATTAACCCAGCTCAGTGTTAACCCAACAATAATTGACCCGACCAACGACTTGAACGAATCCAAAATCCAACATCAACATGGCTCGACATGAACCTGGCCCAACATTGACCCGATGTCATACTCGTTATTAACCCTAGAGCTAGCAATTGGATGGGTTGTATCATATTTGGGTTGGGTCATACAATGATAGGGTATTATCGATTTTGGATAAATTCGGGTCATTTTCTAGATTAGGTTTGATTTGGATAGGGAAATTAATGACATTAATTACATCAAAGGAATAATAGTAACTTATTTAAAATTTCATTTAACTTCAAATCATATCACATCAGCAAAAATAAGTTTATGAGAAGAAATTCTTAGACTTTTTTCCATGTTTTATCTCTTTTAATAATAGAATTGCCAATTTGAGCCACAATTTGTTGTAATTACTAACTATATTAGTTTAGATCTTTTGGGTATGGATATGTCTATTGAATTGTGTATGCATTTTAATCTTTTACTTATAAATGGAAGAAGTGAGTATTGTGTCGTGTCTAATAGGTTTCGGATTCATAATTTTTTAGATTATTTTGGATTAATTTTTAGATAGATCGGGTCGGATTTTGTTGATTATCTCAAGTCGGGTCAACTTTTATCAACTCTTATTAACCTACCCGATATCCACCCGGCCCAATAAAAAAAATTGAACCTAAAGCAAATAAGATGACTTGATAAATTGACAACAAAATTACCCAAGCTTGAAGAAGTGCTAATCCAAAGTAGCTCGAGCCAAATCGATAAATTGACCTGAATTTGGCCCAAACTGATAAATAAGACTAATTTTCTCAAACCCAAATCCAAGTTACCCGATCCAAACCCATCTCATGGCTTTAAATTAACCTAGCTTGACACAAATCTAAAACGACCCTATCTGGATTAGCTCATCCCTATCCTCCATTTACTTGAAAAGACTTAAACCTGAGCTAGCTTAACCCGACTAGGTAAATTAACCCAAAATGACCAAAAAGAGGGCTAGCCCAACCCGGCAAGACAAGACAAATTAATCCAAAATAACTTGAATCCAAGCTAGCTTAGCACAAACTCAATCTAACCCACAAATTAACCTGATATAAGTCAAATCTACAGCCTAGCCCGGACCCAACTCAAACAATAAAATGGTTCAAAATGATCCAACTGGGCCACAATCAACGTGTGAAGGACAATGGCTTGCAAACAATCCGGTCCGAGAACGACATGACTCACTATAGCCCAATCCGCTAGATCCTTTTGCCACCTCTGATGGCAACTGATGCCACATTGTATGTTTGCAACATTGGATGATTTACCTCACCCAATGTGTGCCTATGATACAATTATAAATAGGTTTGCATGTTTTTCTTTTATGGGCAAATGCTTTGATTGGGTGAAAAATGATAGCTGGTAGATGAAGAATCATATGAATATGAAGAAACAAACAGTATGGGAAGGAACACAATCAAAAGTTGAATTAGCATGTAAATGTAAGGTGTTGATAAGAAAAAATAAGAATATGGATATGGGATTAAGTATCTACCTAATTTGATGCGACCATATTATATTGATGATATTATCCTCGTATATTACACCAAGTTGGTGGCCAAATAGGAGTATTATTGGAAGTTTATATATATATATATCATCAGGTCCATTGTTGGCTTAAAACTAGTATAGATAGATTGATTGATGGATGTGTTGTTGGGCTGTTGTTTGGTGATTGCAACTTCTATAGCAATGTTGTGGTACATCTGGGTTGAATTTTTTCATCTATTCCTTGAGTTAAGGCAGATTCCCCCCCCCCCCCAGTACATAGTATTTTCTTGTATGCGGATTTCTGGTAAATGAACTTGTGAACTGAAAAACTACTGCTGGAGATAGTACTTTTATACTTTTTTTATATTTTAGATATTTTTATAACTTAACAAGTGCTAAAAAGGGCTAATGTGCTTTTTTATTGTTTGTTATTAGGGAAAAGGTCTCATGCACTGGTCTGAATTTTCTGATTTCATGTTTCTTCGATTACTTTTTTTCAATCATTATTTTTTCTCGTTGCTTTGGAATAGGTGAATGTATTCCAACTGTGCCCACTAGGGCAAATTCCTTGTCCATGGGAGTTAAATCTACAATGGTGGTAAATATGAAGTCAGGAAGTCCTGTGGTCTCTGAAGATTTTCCAAGCGCTATATCCAACAAAACCAGTGGGGCTGTTGAGGTGAATACCCAACTTCAAGTGATGGAGTCTGAACAGCTTGAACAATCAAGCTCTCCTGCAAATGTGCAGAGTAATTTACCTTCAGTTGAGAAAGCTGAATCTATTAGAGCATTTGTGGTGCGAGATGGCCATACACGTTCTTTTCTATGTAATGCTCCTGAAGTTTGTCCATATCCTGCTAGTCCTGATGGATCTGGGCCATGCTTATTCCCATATGATCTGCACAAAGCTCTCATGAAAGATATCCTATGCTGTTTCAAGAAATATAAGAAGCTTGAATCAAATGACAGGAAAACCCAAGTTCCCTTTTCTGCATACTTACATAAGGAGAAGTGTGGTGGTGGAATTTGTAATTGTGAGAAGTATAGATCACTGATGAGTCGTCCTCGTGGTTGCAACAACACCAACTCTCAGATTCACAGGCTTGACAGGACACGTAACATTGTGTGTGGATCAGCGAATGATGGTAGTATTGTACTTGGTTCTACTGGTGAGCTTCCCATTCCTTCAAAAATTAGGAAATTGAGCGCGTCTGAAGATACTTCATCTCCTGCCATG
Organism: Tamarix austromongolica; assembly: GCA_039764185.1. Taxonomy (NCBI): domain Eukaryota; kingdom Viridiplantae; phylum Streptophyta; class Magnoliopsida; order Caryophyllales; family Tamaricaceae; genus Tamarix; species Tamarix austromongolica. The sequence goes on along the minus strand of CM077816.1, from coordinate 71,330,814 downwards.
GATCCCTTACACTGCCTTGAAGAGTCTCCCATCTTGCAGCAATTATCTCCGTCACTTGAATCTGTTAATTCTGAGGCTGAAGACGCCAACTCTGAAATGATTACTAGTCACAGAAGTAACTCTGTAAGTGGTGGCAAGGATAAAAAAGATGCTGTAGATGCTCCACAGAAAACATACTGTGAGATTGCTCCTGCTCTTTCTGAGGAGCCTTCTGTTGGCTGTAAATCAGAACAGATGAAACCTGCTGGTGATGCTGAGCTTAGTGATAAACCCATTGGAATATCCTGTGCGGTATCCTCTGACTGTCACCCAATCTCAGCCACAGAGCAGCTTAATGAACAAATGGATGTGATGATGACAAAAAAATTTGGAGAAGTTAAGATGCCGGTTATGGCTGGGAATTCTTTGCTATCTGCTACTTCTTTTGGTACTGAAATAAAGCCAGATAAGGAAAAGATGATGGGTGTGTCTTTGACTGAATATTTCTCTGCTGGGGAAGTGAAGCAACACATACGCAGTTTGAGAAAGGCTTGTGATCAGGTTGGCATTATTCTCTTCTTTGGTCTTTCTTTGTCCCAGTTAGGGTACAAGTTTGAATTGCATATAATAAACTTCATCTGGTGTTTCACTATGGCTCAGTAGTTAATTGTGGCTGGGTTCTGACTGAAGAAAGTAGTTATTTTAATAGTTATGCTAGTTAGTAAGTACAGTGTAAAACGACCGTAAATTCACTGAGTTGTGAAGGTAATCCCGTAAGTAATAATTGGGACTTTGAGTTCTCAATTTTATGCTTTTGTTTACGTGGCTTTGAATCTTGCCTTCTGTTTTCTTTTTTTTCTTTTCCCCTTTAGAAATTATCCTGTTGGTGCAAATTTAAACTAGCTTATATATTGGCGTGTTCCGTTATATTTAGGGTGAGGCTGAGGATATGCTGGGGAGATCAAGTCATGCTGGAAGTGAGAATACTTGTTACTTGTGCGGCCTGGATAGGCTTGTTTTTCCACCAATGCCTATTTATTGTTCAGCCTGTAACATTCGTATCAAGAACTATGCTACATATTACTTCAAGCTGGATGAACATGGTGCCCATTTTTGTTTTTGTTCCACATGCTACAACAAGTCACGTGGCGGAAACATTACTTTCTGTGGCTTGTCTGTCCCAAAATGCAAACTGGAAATGAAGAAGAATGATGTGGTTACTGAAGAATCGGTGAGATAAGCTGTTCTCTTTCTTCTTCTAATGGATTATATATACTAGTTTCTGAGGAATCATTGGGTATGTTTGCTTTTGCAGTGGGTTCAGTGTGATCAATGTGAAGGATGGCAACACCAGATATGTGCGCTCTTTAATGACAAAAGGGACACTGGAGGGAAGTCTGAGTATGTTTGTCCTAAGTGCTACATAGAAGAACTAGAAAATGGAGAACGTGTACCCTTATCATGGGATGATGCTTTTGGTGTCATCAATTTGCAGCGCACTAAACTTAGTGACCATATAGAGGAAAGGATTTTTAAGCATCTGAAGCAGGAGAGAGAAGAGAGGGCAAGGGCTGCAGGAAAGAATATTGAAGAGGTAGTTTTAAACATCTAAGGAGTTGCATTACATACTTGATTCGTTATGTTTTATGTTTTTTTTTTTAATATGTTTCTTTCTTTCTTCTTGTGGGGAGGATGGGTGTGTGGTATAAACTAGATTTTCATTACTTGCAGAGCACAAGTATTTCGTACTTGAAAAAAATGTGTTGCAAGAAAAACCACTTAGTTAATATATTACACAACAAATACAAAAATGGTGTTGACGTAGCACAGACACAACAGTAGTAAAAATGAAATAAGAAGAAAGGCAAATAGACACTATTAGTTAACATTTAATTGATGCAAAGCAAAATAACTACCATTGAAGTCTTGAAGTCGATGTTTATGCCGAAGTGCCAAACTCTATATTTTGGAGGAAACCTTTAGATCAAAAGCATTGATCAGAAGTTTATTGAGCACACGGGGAAAGCATCACTGAGACTACTCTCTTTAACACACCAAAATAACATCAAACACCTTGACATCAAATCTGAGATATCAAAACATAGTCTGTCCCCTCAGATCTAATGAAAAGCTGAACACTGCCAAATCCCTACTAATAAATGTTTCTATGATTTGCTCTCAACATGATTTTTCTTTATATCTAACTTCACTCTTCATCTACACTCTGTTTGTTTTCAAAAGCATGAAGGTATTCAACAAATGTGAAGATGAGGCTAGAAAAATCAGGATTTTTTAAGGAAGATCTTCTATATGATAACTTAAGAGTGAGAGGAGAGACATTGATTGAGAGGATTCGGAAATACTGAAAATTGATCGGTAGAGTGGTGGGTGAGGGAGGGAAACAGAGAGGGGTACGGTGTTCAGGGGAAAATGTGGAAATCTATATATATTTATTCATTTTTTAATTGGAGTAACCAGCTCTTGTGTGCTGAGAAAAAATGTAGGAAGAAAGGAGATCTGCTGTCAGACACATAATTTTCTTATACACTTTTTATATGAAGGCCAATGAATTGCGGACATCTAAACAAATTATTATTTTTCTCTTTTGAATTTTGATATTGAGGGAAGTTACATTAGAGCAGTTTTCTTAAAGTAGTAATAGATGTATGTTGTGTATGTCCATCATGATCATGTATTAAGATATGAATATTATGATGCAAGTATGATGTCAAACAGTGTTCCATGATTTTTAGAATCTGATAAATTTATTGTATTGCCCATTCAAAGATTATGAACTTCTTTGTGCTTACAATTATACTTTGGGCCAAAGCCAGAAACTTCTGTGAGAATGCCAATGTGTGGGCTCTGCTTCTTTCCAACTTATCAATATATGTAAAGTTGTTGTTAGTGTGCTGCTTTGTGCCACCAAAGTGGAACAAGTTTTATTATTGACATTGTAACATATAGTTTTGTAGATTTTTATCACAGAATTATGCTCAGATATGTTATTATTGAGACTCATTGCAATTGGCCTCATTCAAAGGCTATTCCCAGGATGCGGCTAACAGATAGGGGTGATTAAAATTTAAGATCTCTGATTCCGATCTGCATTATTTAGTTGCTGATTGCATTCACAATTTTTGTTGCCTCTATGTGGACCGTATCTGTATATTTGTTGCTATTCCGGATTGTTCAATTGAGATTTATCACAATAGCCCTCTTCTAAACTATATGTATTTAGTCCCAGCTTTCTTGATGTTTTTCCCATGTATTTGTGGCATCTTCATGGATATGTTGTGTTCGTTGCTTTAGTTGGGATGGGAATCCTGCTTTTAATAGCTCTCCAGTTTTCACCGGCATTAGCAGTTGATATTTCATGTTCATATTGGGCATTTCTTTGGTAGTCGGTGTTTTAACTTCAATTTGATTTGTTTCTAGGTTCCAGAGGCTGCTGATCTAGTTGTCCGTGTGGTATCATCAGTTGACAAACAGCTCAAAGTGAAGCAGCAATTTTTAGATATCTTTCCTGATAAGAGTTATCCTGCAGAGTTCCCTTATAGATCAAAAGTAAGACGTCTTTGAAAATCACCTCCCTTTCTCTTGTCCTGTAGAGAAAATGGGAACTGAGCAATCCATGTCTTTTCTTTTTCAGGTGATTCTTTTATTTCAGAAGATTGAAGGGGTTGATGTCTGTCTTTTTGGAATGTATGTTCAAGAGTTTGGATCAGAATGCAGCCGTCCAAATCAGAGATGTGTGTATGTTTCTTATCTTGATTCTGTGAAGTACTTCCAACCTGAAATGAGAACAGTGACTGGTGAAGCTCTGCGGACATTTGTTTACCATGAAATTTTGGTATAAATTTTGAACTTCTCATTTTTATTTTCCTTGTTTTTCTATAATCAAAATCTTGCTGTGGTTTGGCTTCTTACGATTTAAACATTCCAATGCTTCTGGCTCAGATTGCATACCTGGAATATTGCAAGAAAAGAGGCTTTGCCACCTGCTACATATGGGCCTGTCCACCTGTTAAAGGAGAAGACTACATTTTGTATTGTCATCCGGAGACGCAGAAAACCCCAAAGTCTGACAAACTTCGACTATGGTATCTCTCTCCCTGTTGTCTTTACATCTTTAAACACATATGCATGTGTACACATAAAGAGAGAGAGAATAGTGTGGAAGTGGTTTTGTGATTGGAAGTGTATGTCCATTGGTTTTGCTCTTGAATTCTGGTGTTTTAAATTATACGAGTAGAGAGGGTTCAACTTCTGGTTTTGTTTTGTATCTGTTGGGTGGGCAATTTTCCAGTTGATTATTGTACTGTCCACTGTTATAGTCCTTTTACATCCCTCTGTGTCCTCTGTCTGTCTATGAGACTTCCATTATTGACATATCTGTACAATTTTTGAAAATACAGGTACCAATCTATGCTAAAAAAAGCGTGTAAAGAAAAGATTGTGGTGAACTACACTAATCTTTATGAGCAGTTTTTTGTGCCTAATGGAGATTGCAACACTAAAGTCACAGCAGCTCGATTGCCATATTTTGATGGTGACTATTGGTCTGGTGTCGCTGAGAGTATGATTAAAAAAATTGAGCAAGAATGTGAAGGGAACATGCAAAAGAAGGTGAAGACAATAACGCGAAGGAGTTTGAAAGCCATGGGCCATATCAACCCTTCTGAGGAGGACGTCAAAGACATTTTATTAATGAAGGAGGTAGGCTGTGTTTGATACAGTTTGTGATGTTACTGGCTATAATGTCATATTTTTGGTTAAGTGAGCTTCTTCAAGCTGTCTCTAACAGCATTTCTTCCTGAAGCTCGTTGTAATTTCTGATATGTTCAATGTTGTTAGTTGGGGCACAACATCTCAGCTGTGAAAGAGGATTTCATCATCGTCTACTTGCAACCTGTTTGCACCCTATGCCATGAAGTCATACTATCAGGGAAAAAATGGTTCTGCAAACAATGCAAAAACTACCAGCTTTGTGAAAGGCAAGTGTCTTTTATCTGTTTCCCGTTCTAGATTCATACAAAATGGATATAATGGACTCGAGCTTTATATTTCATCTGTAAGGATTCAATTGAAAACATTCCTTCAACAGCTAGGCAAATATAAGGATTGTTGGGATTATTCACTATTAAAACTCATTTGAGTGAGATGTGCTATGTTCCTAAGCAAATTATTGGTGGTTATGAGGTACCATATCAGGTTGGAGTCTATATCCCGCTGGATGGAATCTAGAAATGTAAACTGGACATCCAAACCTCTAAGTGGAAGCCAGTATAAATATTGTTTCGAGCTTATTGGTGAACATTGAAAGAAGTTAGCTGTTTCTGTTGCCAGTATTTAGTTTATTTCTTTTTGTCACAGCAGATGCCATGATTCAGAGCAGGGGAGTGCACACACTTCTATTAGCGGTCAGAAACATGCACTTAGCGAGGTACATCTCTTTCTCCCCCCTCTCCCTCAGTCACGCACAGATATGGAGAAACTTCTTCCAATCAGTTGAAACATTTCGTGTGTTTGTAAGTTTGGATGTTTATGCAACTCTCATGATTTACAGGAGGTGGTGAATGATGTACCTATTGATACCGAGGACAATGATGCTATGATGGATAATTGTTTCCTAGAGAACAGACATGCTTTTCTGAGTTTCTGCCAAGGAAATCACTATCAGTTTGATACACTTCGCCGCGCAAAGCATTCATCTATGATGATTCTTTATCATATCCACCATCCGAATGTAGCCACATGTAGAACCATGTGCAGTTTATGCTTGACAGAAATAATGGTGGACCCACAGTGGAAGTGTGAGATATGCACTGGATTCTCTGTCTGTGCTGCATGCTATCAAAGAAATGGTGCTGCTTGTCACAGCCATTATTTGAGTCCGTATCCACCTGGAGTCAATTGCAGCACCAGAAGTGAGAAGTCTGGCGTGTTGAGACCCATCGTAAGGGCCTAATTTCCTTATTAAGCTATCTTTATTGGATTACTGGAGAACTTTCCAATTTACTTCCTCATGCTGATTATCTATTGTGGTCATACAGGTGAGGGAAATGCTCGGTGTTGTGGCGCACGCTTCCAAGTGTCGCTCGTCTACAAATGTGTGTTCATATCCAAACTGTCAAGCTATCAAAAGACTCTTCTTCCATGCACATTTATGCAAAATTCGAGCTGATGGTGGTTGTATTCCATGCAAGAAGACCTGGGTTGTACTGGTGATGCACGCACGGAGGTGTAGAGATTCAAATTGTGTTGTTCCACGATGCAAGTGCGTGCTATGTTCCAAAGATTGTCATTTTATCTATTCAAGTAATCAGGATATGGACGACTAATTGTCTCTCTGTTTTGTAGGGACTTGAAGGAGTTTATATCAAGTATTTCACGGCAATTAAGTTCCCAGCCCGCAAGTACAGTTCCAGAGGTTCTCCTGCACTTGTCCACCGAGGAACCTTAATAATTAACCTTATCATACAGCAAGTAGTTTATCCTCAAGAGTAAGAACGGCTTGTACATCTAGTTAGCAACAGACAAATTGTACAGATAGGTAGGGTCTGGAGAGGAAAAGAGATGGCAACAACATGGTTATGGTTGGACCGTGTGGATGTGTGCATTTGTTATTGGTGTTTGATTCTAGCATAATAAAGGCCTTCATGGAGGCCAGTAGTTTGATGGTTATGTATTTGGTCCATCTGAATTTTGTGCTTCGGTTAAAAATAAGCGGCTTAGGTTTTTTAGGTACCATTTTGTTATTTTTTCGGGGTCTAGTGTTGTATGACCTAATAGACAGGTCGGCTGATCAAGTTTAGTTTTAGGGAACAAAGGGGACCCCTGAAGAGCTTGCTGAGGCCCAGTTTTGTAACTCTGCCATTTTTGGAATGCTTCCTAGTTCCTATATACTTGTTGTTGCCACTTGGCTATATCATAGCATGGGGCAGCTGCCGACCATAATTTGCAGAAGCTGAAAATTTTGAACATCCTCGGTGTTTTCTGTTGTAAACCGACTTGTTATGTACTAAAATGGGTATTCACTTACCAATAGTACCCAAATCAGAATAGCTGCTGAGGGTATGCTGACCCAAAATATTGGAAGTTAAGGCCAGCATTACACGGAAACGACCCCGGGAATGTTCTGGATGACGGGAACACTGCTGGAAACATTGGTACGCCGTGAGGAACTTTGACATGTCGATTTCTAGAGAAAATTAAATTCTTCAAGTTTAAGACTGATATACAGTCTTTGACATGGATCCTATGTTGCTGTCTCTGGACTGGCCGATCACCAACGTTGCCTTCGCCATTGAAGGTAGCAATGCGTGAACTATAGAACCATTTCCAGCTTACAGGCTGGAAAACCGTAACCACATCATATGGTATGTCTTTAATTTTACTGATACATGCACCATAGATCTGTTATTTTCCTCAGATCCAATTGCTTCGGATTGTGTTTGGTTTCTTTCACAGATGTCATTCTTTAATTTTAATGAGTACTGACACACATCTGAGATTGCGCAGCCATTTCAGCTAAACCTTCTCACTTCTGTTCGTCGCACAACTGATATAAACGTTATATACCTGAAAAAATGTGGTCGCCATCTCTGTAAGCCTTCTTCCTTCTTTTATCCCCCCCCCCCTCTTTTGTGTGTGTTCTCCGAACTGTAAATTAAGTTGTTGAATTGCTTGAAAAGGTCATGATCTTTAAAATTGAAGTCGAAAACAGATAACCCGCTGCAGCCTTATTCGTTCCGTATTTTAGCTAATGATCCTTCTCACCTCAAGTTTCACGTCACTGATTTTCAATCTTATACTTAGGAGGTTGTGAAATCAAGTCATCAACTTGGGCACATGAGAGAATGCGTGACTGAAGCTATAAAATCAGCTGACGTTCTGCTAGTGGTTGTCTCTCAGAATCATGAATAATAAAGATTATAGCCTGTGAGTTCCTTCCATAAGTTGGGAGTGGTAATTTTTCAGGGGTGGCACATACCAAGTGTTCGATGAAACGCACTTCATGTTATTTATGGCAGTTGATTGTGAAAAAAAAAATGTACGAGTAGTTGAATGTATTTATACACAGGAAAGTATATCTATAAAAATATTTATTTTTATTCCTAATATTTGTATTTTTTATTTTTAAAGATGTGTATTTATATTCTCAACCATGTACATCTTTAAAAATTATGTATTATTATTCTAAAGAATGTAATCTTATCCTTTAAAATGTATATTATTATACTAGTAGATGCATATATACTATTATATATGTATATTTCTTCCTAACTGATCCATTTTGTTTGGGGTGAATAGGATTTATTAATTGATTCATCGTATTTGGGGACGAATTTTGTTAACCTCAACTAAGTGAATTAATGTTAAAGTCCTACGTCTATTCATCTCGCTTAACCTTATTTTTATTAACATCTGACTTTGGGGATAACAGAGGTAAAAGAGAAAGTATAAGTAAAATTTATGCATTCACTTCGATCTAAATGAGATTTTTACAATATTCGCTTTGATTCATCAAAATTAGATTAATACCATACAAATAAAATTTTAAAACATTTACTCTAATTCACTTATATTCTCTTCGCCTACGATAATTTTTAATATTTATCCTTACTCTGATTTATCCTAATCTAAATGAATTATACATCTATATAAATAATGGAGGTGTAATCTTGGATGTGTAATTTTGTAGAAGACAAGCATTTCATATTCTAAAAGATGTGTATTACTATTCTAGATAATGTGTACTTTTATCATAAAATGTGTATTTTTATCTTATAGAATGTATATTTATAATATGCATATTTCTCTCTTGATTTTATAAATTAAAAATTTTGCTTTTTTTTTTCTAGAAGATGTGTATTTTTATTTTAGATGGTGTCTATTTATAATATGTGTATTTCTCCTTTAGGTTTTTATAAATAAAAGAGTGTTTATTTTTCTTTTGAAATGTGTATTTTTCCTAAAAATGTGTATTTATAATGTACGTATTTTTCTTTAGGTGTATTTATTTTTTAAAAGATGTATATTTATATTGCTTAAGATGTGTATATAAATCATAGAAGATCTATATTTATATTCTAAAAAATGTGTACTTAACTATTATGGAATATATGTATTTATCCTCAAAAATATGCATATTCATGGTATATATGTCTTCCCATAAATATGAATATTTTTATATAAATCTAAAATATATCAACATAGTTGTTTATAAATGAAGAAAAAATTTGGCCTAAGTTTTATTATTGTTACCTTAATGATTGAAATGAAACATAAGTCATATCAAAAGTTTTGATATGTAATAGATTACCTACTAAAATGGGGAAAGATTCCTAGTAAGGGCTTGTTTGGTACGGGGGTAATAGTGTCGAAAAAAATTTCTTCATATTTTGTGTTTTTTTTTCAAGTATTTAAGAATAATAAATATATTTTTAATAAAATACCTAATTTAAATTAAATTAAGATCTAAAATAGGTATTCATCTAAAAAAATATTTAATTTTAAATAAATTATAGAAGATATATAAAATACAAAAATAATTTTTCTACCCCTATTACTGCAATACCAAAAGAGTACTAAAAAGTGACGAAAGAATCAATATGGAATGAAGCCTTTTAAAATCAAGTTTCAAGTAATTACAAGGTTGCCATTGTTTCTAGCTACCCTATTCATTGGAAATGTGTCGGGGATGCAAATTACCTGAAGTTAGAGCTCGAATTTCTTCATCAACTTCAGCTGATTAGTAATTTCTTCATCAACTTCAGCTGATTAGTAATCCTACTACAATAAAGTAAATTTAGACAAGAGAATGGAGAAGGATAAAGAAGGATGAGAAGTTGAGAGTGAAGAGAGAGAGAAGTGAGGATAAGAAACACTAGAAAACAACAAAGAGAGGGAGATATTATCCCAAAAAACAAAAAGGCAAAGAAACGGAGAGACCCAAGTAATTATAAATTAATTAAAATATAATTAAAAATCTATATTTCAAACATTTTCATTTCTTTTTTTTTTTTACATCTCTATTCCTACATTCATGTCTGTCTTTGTGTAACACTGGTTAAGACGAGGTGACAAGCAATCATCGACTTCATTATCTCTAAAAATATGGCATCCTACTTCACATGCTTCAAGATGTTTGGAACTTTAGACCTCTATCACTATGGTTTTTTTTTAAGGATAAGAGGATGTAATTTGCTCTTATCTAGTTTTTTACATTTGTTTATCGGTTTTGGTCATGATAAAAAAGATTATAGCTATAAATGAGTCAAGTTGAAATGAATAACCTTTTGTTCAAGCTTTAAGTTAAGCCAACTTTTTTATTTAATAAGTCAAGTCAAATTTACTCACGAGCTATCCTAATTCATCCGACTATATATTCATTTAAAAATAATTGATTGAACATATGGGAAAGATCATCTTCTAGCTCTATTATACTTGACTCATTTATATTTAATAAGATATTTTTTAAACTAATTATTGTTTATAATGCATACATTATTTACGTATAATGAAATATTTATAAATAAACATTTAAAGCATATAGACAAGCTTCTAAACGAGGTGTCTCATGAACAAATGAGTTTAAAACTACCGAGGTTCAACTCATGTTATTCATGAACAAGTCTAAAAATAAAGCTTAAGCTAAGTTTATTTTAATGATATGAATGATTCATATAAAGCCTTTATATCTAACCAAATCGAGCCCAATCATTTCATTTGTGGTCCTAGGAGTGATTATGATACAAAAGGGTTGGTATCTCTTACGTAGAAACAATCGTCATACATGCATTCGGGGGTACCTCATGCACTTGACTGACATAGTGATTTCAATGTAGATACGAGAAATATCTTAGATAATGGAACATGTTATAGCAAGACAATGTAAATAATTCAGTGTCTTACCGAATAAGGTGTGGTTGTTCTAGATTAAAGATTTTGGGTTAAATTCTGACCAAATTACCTTGTATGTTGGTGACTCTCTCTCTCTCTCTTCTTCTTCTTCTTCTTCTCCATCTTCTCCTTTTTCTTTTTTTTTTCTTTTTTTTTTGTGGTGAATACTTAGCAGTGATTATTTCTTCTTGAAATAGAGTGGTGATTGTTTGAGTTAATAATTATCCTTCATTATTCATTAAGCTCCTTTTTTTTGGCAATCATTCACTTGACCCTACCTGCCTTCCCGGCATTTATTTCTCTTCAAAATGATAATTATAAATAAGTCATACCGATGATTATTCTTTAAGTGGGAACCGAACCCATGGCTTTTAATACCAATGTCTTATTTAGTGGGTCATTTTTGCTTAGTTATTTCTATTGCCACCATAAGACACAAAATATTCCGTATTTTCATTTATTTCTTTAGGTGACATTGTCACATCATTTAAGGGTACACTTTATAAGTTATTCTCGGATGGTTTTTTCTCTCGTGGGTTGGGTTCTCGTGCGTTTGAATATGGTGTTCAGTTGTTCACTATCCTTCGGAAACATCATACTAAATTTTGATTGATTTTGGTTTACCTCTTGGAATATAAGAGGGCGGGGCAGGTTAATATTAGTTTGTGAAACGAACGAAATTTATCTTTCTCAGAGATAGGAAGAGCTGAAACAAAGGAAGTTCTCTTTTTTGCCAAAAACGCAAATGTGAACGTAACTAATACAAAAATACAAAGGCTCGATCTGGATAGTAATTTTAGAAGAAATTGTTATGCGGAGAGAACTATTAAATGATTTTTTATTTATTTTATAAGTAACGTGCTTGCATTACTAAAAATTGAACGTGAGATTACAACCACCAATGACATTATAAAACTCAAAAACTACCTCCTAAGCTATTGACAAACTTGACTAAATTATCTAAGGCTTTACAGGGGGACAAACTTTCTACTCTATTAGCCATATCCTCGACTATAGCATGAATCATGGCACTATCCAAACGTTTCTTATGATGAAAAATACATCGGTTCCTCTTCTTCCATAAATAGTAAGCAACATTTGCCACCGTATAGCTTAGGAAATTTGTTCTACTCGTGGGTCCACTTCCTCCTCGGTGCATTCATTTCATCACTTGATTGAATTTTATCAGATGATGAGTACAACATATCCCAGTGAGAAACTTAAGCCAAATAGTACATGCATAGAGGCACTCAAAATGCAAGTATAGCACATTTTCCGGATGCTTCTTGCATAACACACATATTGAGTCTTACTCAAATCCTATTTTTTCTATTCTATCTCTACTGAATAGACTATCCTATTGTACTACAAGGCATAGATGAAATTGCTAAGGTGGTGTAGAGATATGGTTCCATACTACTTTCCACCAACTCACCTCCTCACCTCTTAGACAAAAATACTCATAAGCTTTGGAGATACTATGATTATTATCTCCTATAAGGGCATTTGGACTTGCTATGGTAATATAAGTAATGAATTGTGTTATTAGTTTGAGAGCCCTCTTTAAAAACTAAGAAACCACCTCTCACTCTTCAATCTCCCACAGATTTTTGGATTTTATAAAGTATAAATGAATCCATCAAACCCACAAAATGACATTTTTATGTCGCGAGTTCCAAAAGAGTCGACCTATATCTGCGATATTCCAAGCTTCCAAATCCATAATGCCAAGCCCTACCTCAGACGTTTGCTTGCACACATGATCCCATGCTACTAGAGACTTCCTAGTAACTATGTGAGATCCTAACCAAAGGAATGAATAGCTTAGGGAATTCACATCATGAATAATACATGTAGGAAATAATTAAATCTTACTATAATATGCTTGAATACCAAAAAACACATATTTAATTAGCTGCAAATGTCTAGTGTAACTTAGGAACTGATTGTCCAAAGCTTCAATTTGGATGTTATATCAACGAGGAGTATCTAATATTCTTGATTCTTCTCGATTTTGCCATTAAGTGACAAACTTACGTAATGGATAGGTAAATGGACCTCTAGCAAGTGTAGTTCATTTACAATCTAAGACTTTAATTGTTCAAGTATCTTTCCACCAAAGTACATCACACTTTTTGCAACATTCAATTTTAAACCCGAGAGCCCTGAGAAGGTAGTAGATGTATCCACACACACTCTAACAAAAGACACATCACCCTGGAAAAAAATAATAATAAACCATTTGTAAAAGAAAGGGAAACCAACATGACCCGTTTGCACTTAGGGTGAGGTTTAAACGTAAGGGCATGTCAAACTCCTTTCATAAGCCCATTGAGATATTCCATAATAATAACAAAGAGGTATGGGGATAAGGGATCTCCTTACCTCAATGCTCTTATAGCTACAAATGGAGGATGTAAAACCCCATGCAAAACTAGGGAATATCTCACTAAAGTCACACATGTCATAACAAGATTAACAAACATTAAAGGGAAATTCAAAGCAATCAGGATGTGCTTCACGAAGGTCCAACCAATCAAATCATACGCCTTCTTCATATCCAATTTCAACATGCACCTAGGAGAGTCATTCTTGTCTAAATAATCATTAACAAGATCTATAAGCATCAAAATATTATCCCCTATGTGTCGACCCTTTACAAAAGCTGATTGTGACTCTGCAATAAGTTCCCTCATAATATGTTGCATTATACTAGCTAGCACTAGCAAAGATTTTATACAAAGTGTTTCAACATGCAATAGGGCATTAATCTCCAAGAGTAGTTGCATTAGGAAATTTAGGGAGTAATTGCAAAAAAGTTACTTTGAAGAGTTAGGGAGGAAATCTGTAATGAAGAACTCTCAAATAGTTCCCCATACTAAATCCCCCAATGACATGCCAGGCTATTTTAAAGAAATAAGCATTATATCTATCCAAACCTAAGGCCTCGTCATTACCCATGCTAAATAATGCTCTTTGAACAACTTCCTTTATCATAAGTTCCTAAGTTGATAACATCCTTAGAAAACACACATTCCTAGATTGTTTATGATCCTTGAAGAGATAGAAAAAATTCATCAAATAACTGGGCAATATTATCATGTGGCTCCAATAATTGGCCATGATCATCTTAAACAACAAGAATTTTGTTAGATTGATTTCTCCTAACCATGAAATGGAAGAACTTAGTATTTCCATCTCCCAATCTTAGCCAATTAATTATTAACTTTTGCTGAATGAAAAATTCATGGCATGATGAGAAATAGTGCAACTACTTAAGCACTTGTTTTGCTTGCTTGATAAGGCCTAAGTTTATAGGGCTATTATCTAAGGCTTGTTGTACAACAAAAAGGCTTTCCCGTGCTTCCTTAACTCTATTATCAATACTCCTATATTTTACTTGTTTAAAGTCTTTAGATGTTGCTTAAGGTTCCTTAAGCGACTACTAATATCCTCTGGCAAATTATTCATACCTTGCTATTTTCATCATTGCGTTATGATATTATCAAAGATTGGATCATTTGCCCACATATTAAAGAATCTAAAGGGTTTGGGTCCTATTAGCACCTCTTCCTTGATATAAACCACCATTGATGCTTGATTTGACACAATAGGAGGCAAAATGTGCTCTAGATTTACCAAATAAATCAAACCGCCCTTGGTTTTCCATTGCTCAATCTAACTTACAAGATATTCGATGGGTACTACCTCGCTTGTTTGACCAAGTGTGCTGAATGACCATAAAAGAAAGATCTTTTACCTAAAGTTCATGCACATACCTTTGAAATTCTTTGACACCTTGCTCTTGAAGTAGTCCTTAAACCTTATCATTCAGATTTATAATAATGTTAATATCCTCCATTAGGAGCCACGAGGCATTTGTGACATTATGTTGTTCCATCCATCGCCATAAGCCTAGATGATCCTGAATAGAGTTGTAAGCATACGTAATGCTCAAGTAGAATTGCAATTTGTCCCTTGGTATGAAAACGTTTTCTTGTACCCCTTGGTCGAAGCTACTAATTGCCTCAAGTTTCCACATGTTAGGCTACCTTCCAAGCCAAATTATCCCATTATTATGATGCAAATTATGTTGTTCCATCCCAGTGCCAATCTTTTGGCATCTTACTTTGAATCTTTCTTGCCTTATTCATTTTTCCACAAGTTTCAACCAAACCCACTATACTTAAAACCCAATCGTGAACTTATTTTTGTTTTAAAGGGTGGTTCAACCCTCTAACATTCCAATTGTCACCAATCATACGATATGGATGTCTAGGACCAAGCTATATTCCTCTTGAACCACATGTTTACCTCTGATCACACGCATCTAAGGTTGGTGATAGGGCTCCAGCATGTTGTCGTCGACCAACCTATTAGTGGACATTGAGGCCTTGTTTACTCATGGATTATACAGCTCATTGTGAGGTTTTGATGTAGATGTTAGGGGTGTATTGTTTGCTTTGTTATATCTACAATGCCCCCCTCCACAACCTGCCCCGTAGCTCGTGTTTTTAGGTCGTCATAAACTATTACCCAATCTCTTGCTTTACTAATGTTATTTTACCCATTAGGTCATTTCTTGGGACATTGCTTAGTGAGATGCCCTTGCTTGTTACATGAAAGGCAGTATCTTGGCCTCTATTGATATATCACCCGCTGCTTCATTGGCTCTCTATTAGGCAAATTAATTATAACAAAATCTGGTAAAGCTTTATGCATATCCACCTCCACCATAACCCTTACAAATGAGGAGCATTCTCTATTTATCATCACCCCATCCATAGCTATGGGTTTAGTTATATAACTTGCGATCTTGCTATAAACCGAAACGTGTGTTGATAAATTATAAAGTCCTCATGTCATTGTTTCAATGTCAACGACTCTTCCAAAATAGTCTGGAAAGGCTGGTGAAGGATCCGATGACAATCATCTTTGGTGCAAAATTAAATAAACAAAATAACCAATCTCATAGGAGAAAATATAGAGAGATGTAACATGACTCCATTGATATTTTACATAATATTCAATTTGGGAAATTTTAATTTTACACCAAAAATCATACCTAGAATCAAGTTCTTTTAGAGTTGATCTCCTGTTGTTAATCTTTCAAATCTAAAGTGACCATGATTTTTCCATCAACCACATTATGAGATTCATAATGGAGGGCACGCAAAGAGTAAAGAGTTACAATTACGCACAAGTCTATCTTTCCATGATCCCCTACGAGCTTCTTAGGATTTGATGTAGCATTATTAGCATCCACCAGACATGATTTCTAGTTCTGAGTCACATTAGTCTGATTTTCCGGACTAGGTTTCTTAAATGATTCTTGCAGAACATGCACAAAGCTACCCAATGATCTGTTCGCTAATTCCCTTTCGTATTAGGTTAACAAAATCAACCAATTATCCCCCAACCAATTCTTTCCCAGACGGTAAAGATTCATCACAAACCTCCTCAACATAATTAAACTTTGTCTTTGCGTGAGGCAATGTATGGGGCAAAACAAGCGTCATATTTTTTGTGGCTTTTTCCTTGAGTACCGATAAGCCATCGACAGCAACAAATTCTAGAGAGAATTGGGCATTCTCTGCTAGGACTTTCTGTATGAACTAATAAACTGTCCTACTAAAAACACATGGATATTTAGAATAAAATTCACGAACTTCATAGTACTTTAAAAATTCTTAGTTTATAAAATCTTTATTTAAATTCATTATAAATTTTATTAAACAAACAATGGATTCATAGATACAAAAGTTTCAAGTGATATACTCTAAGAACCCACATCATTTTTAAAATTCCTATGTTTCACAACTTGCCCGTCCAAACAAAATCTAAATATTTCTGTCGGGATGACCAGAGAAAGTAAATTTCCCCGTGCTAAAATAAGTATTAAAAAAAATGAAATGGGTTACAAAGAAGCGCAGGAAAGTATTCCAAATTCCAATCAATCATCCATTCATCCCCCCAAATTGAGACATACAAACACTTATACAATCATTATGGATAGTTGACAACAATACCGTAAATGCTAAGTCCAGCACGGAAAATGCACTGGGACGCCATGGCTACCAAATCTCCTAACGACCAACAAACACCTAAAAAAGATAAAACCACCTGAATATTCTACCCAAGCTGACACAGAAACTCCCTCCTAAACTTGGAATGTGCGACTCTGTGGTTATGACTACACATGCCAAACTTCGACTCGGTGCACGGCTCCATATTTCCAAAAAAGGATGGCCGTGACACTAAAAGAATAAAAGAAAACAGCTACACAGCTATGCCTGTCGTCTGTCATGTGGTGAAAAAAGTCCACAGCTTCTTTCCTATTGATACTTCACCCGGACGTTCGACCTCATCATCATCCTCGTCTTCATTGTCTTCACCAACATACTCCCTGCTGCGTCCATCCGGGGTTCGATCAATCTCTATCTCTTCATTCTCTTGAAGCTGCTGCTTCGCTGGAGTGCCGACATCATTAGTCTCTACAACTGTCTCAACCTGCAGAAACATTACTGATTGTAAGCTCAAAAACATACTATGAGACAAGTAAGGAAAGCGTTAGCCCAGAGTAGCAGCATAAAAAAGAGGTTCTCTAATCAAGCAAGCAGTCAACTTCTCCACTTCCAAGTCCACACCTGAACTAGGTTCACGCTGGCCCCATTCTCACTTGCCGCTCCTGTTGATTGTGCTGGCTCTGCCTTGGATCCATCAGCTCCACCTTTTTTCTCCTTACTCAAGTTGGAGGATGTATTTCCAGCATCACCACTAACCACGCTGCAAGCAGCAACATCAATTATAAACAACAGGTTGTGCAGTGAACAATAAGGCAGTCATCAGTACTAAGATTTAGTGCTTTCTTTCAAAAATTTGCCTTGAAAAAAAAAATCAAATAGCCAATCTTCAATAATTTTATTCCTCAGTACTTACACTTTTGGTATCTTAGTCTCTCAAGTAAATCAAATACAAAAAGTAGTTGCCTCTCTAATTTTCCTTTTTTTTCCCTTTGAAACTTTACAAAAATCAAATGGAGCTTTGATGAGACCACCATAATAATTCCCTTCTCTTTTTGAGGATTTCCCTTGAATTTTCCTTTCCCACGAGGCTGGCTGCCAGGCAATGCAGGAAACCCCAAACACATACACTAAAGAACAAAAGGGGGAATTAGTGTAGAATACTTACTTCTTGTGCCTCCGAAGATTGTAGCGGCCCACAGCAGTCTGTGCAGGTGCTGCGGCTCGTTGACGCCTCTTCCTACGAGCACCTCCTGCAATGCTGTCTGAACGCTCGCTATCATCTACATACTGCTCATTGGCTGTAGTTTGAGAAGTAGCAGCACGAGTTCGTTTTCTTCCATTTACTCTTGCTTCTTCTTTATACACAAAACTAGACCCATCCCGGCTCTCATCATTCTGATGGCTGTTGTCTTCAGCATCTCCAATGGTTTGTTCACTTGCTGTCTGATGCTCCGCACCATCTCCTAGTATAGCTTCAGCATCTTTCACCACTGCTTTCATTGTGCGAGTCCGATTGATTCTTGGCTTCCTTTTCTTGCCAGGTTGGTCTGCACCCTCCGTAATATTCTGTTTCTCATTATTCTCGCTGTTCCTCTCTTCAGCTGGGGCATCTTGAACACCTTCCGCTTCCCTTACACTATCGTTGGGTTCTACATTTTGTACATCAGCAGATTCCCTAACAAACCTGACGGATAAGTCCCGCACACAGTCTGCATCCTCAAATTTATCTGCAATCATGTTGATTGAGGGGAGGAAGAAAAGAAAGGGGGTAAAAACAGAGAGAGAGAGAGGAAAAAAAGAAGAAGAAGAAGAAATCATCAATCCATCACCACAACTGAGTGTCCAACACTTAGGCTAACCAAGATTTGCAGATTACATCAGAGTAGCCATCTGAATTCCTTTAAAGTACAGTACAACGGATTTCATGGCTAAAATGTAGGCATTAAAATTATACAAGTATAAAAAACTGTTCCAAAAACAAAAGCTTTGGATGAGAAACATCAAGGAAGAGAGCATATTAGAAAGGGAGAAGAGATTAATATACCATCGGCTTGTTTGTCTGCGTTAGCTAGCTCATCTGACACAGATTCATCCCCGGCAGGATTCTCCACTGTAGCTTGCTGAGTCTTGTTACTTGGGGAGAATTTAAATATCTTTGATGCGCATTTCCGAACCCAAGACATTGTTCCTCCAGATCTAGGAGATTCTAGGGTGCCTGCATTGGGAGATGCATCAAACCCACCAAGTGATTCAATATTCCTCTTGAGTTTGTTTCTTGTGTATTCTTCAGCCAGCCTAGGAAGGTGCAGAACCTCTCTTACTTCCAGATTATGTACTGACTGAAGATCAGATAGCACAAATTCCCGGGCAATTTCCCCACATTTCTCACAACTTTCAAGTTTCTCCACAAAAGCTATAAAACGCTCCCTTTCTTTAAGGAATTGCTCTCGCTGATCCTTCAACTTGTCACTCAGGGAAATTAGCTGATCAATATCTTGTTGTATACCAATTCGATGATCTTCTAGGTCCTTCTTGTTGATAGCTATTTCCTGCCTTTGTTTCTCAATTCTTCGCCTCTCCTCTTTCAGGTCTGCCATTTCTCTGTCCGCTACCTCTTTCAAATAATTGATATTACCAAGTTCCTTCTCTCTCTCTTCTTCAAACAATTTCTCTCTTTCACAAAGGTTCCTCTCCATCTCCTCCAGCCTCTTCTGCATTTCATTTTCTAGCTCTCTCTTCTGCAATTCAAAATCATTAAGCATTTGGCTTCTCTCAACATGAGCTCTTTCAGTCAATAGGGACTTCTCATGTTCCATTTCAGCCGCAAATGACTCTTTGGCCAATTTTAGAGCTTCAAGTTCACGCTGTACATTGCTTTCAGTGCTCAAAGTCTCATTTCTCAGCCTTTCCTGCTCAGAGTACCTCCATTTTTCAAACTTATCCTTTTCATCATTTAGTTTTTTCAACTCTTCTCCAACTTTGGTCCTTCTATCATCAAGAACATCCCATTCTCTCTCAAAAGATTCTTTTTCTTGTCTCAAATCTTCAGCATTTTTCATAATTGATTCTTTTTCAAGCCTGCATCTTTCTATTTCTTGCTTCAACTCTGACTGAAGATGCAGATGTTCTGATCTTTCCTTTTCCGTTATTTTAAGCTGCTCCCTCTCTTGCTGCAACGTCCGCAACTCCTGTTCCATATGAGCCCTTTTCTGCTCAAATTCTGCCAAGTCAACCTCAAGTTTGCTCTTGTCCAACTGTAGTTGCTTCTTCTCGGCCTCTAACTGTTTCCTGTCAGTTCCAACAGATTTTTCTTGTTCTTTCAAAGTTTTGAATCTAGCCTCAATGTCCTTTTCTTTCTCCTTCAATTTTTCAGACTTCTTTTCCAAAGTAGATTCCCTTCTTGCAAATTTCTCCTGCATGTGATTGATCTCAGCTTCCTTAGTCTCGACTTCCACAACCCTGCTTCTCAGCTCAACCTCAAGAGATTTCCTCTTTTGGTCTAATTCCAACTCAAACTCCTTATTCTTCACATCCAACTCAGCTTTGTGCACATCAAGAAGCTTCTGAATTTCAGTCTGCAGACAAATAAATAAATAAATAAATAGAAGGGAGGTGAGAAGCAAGACCGCACAGCATTGAACATAACAAGGCAGAAAATGCATAGCACAACAAATGTACAAGGTGCATGTGCAAGATGGGTGTCGCCTAATTAATTAATTCATGAAACAGAAGATAAAACAAAGGTACAGATTCTCATCCAGAAGAATGAAAAGGGATGGGATAAGACAAGGCTCAGATCCTCATCCAGAAGAAAGCAAAAGGGATGGGATACAAGGCTGAGATATATTAATAAATAAATAAAATGCAGGCAATTTCATCACATTTTCTAGTGTCTGTTACAGTTAGCCAGGCAAACTGTATGCAACACCAACATCCAAGAATGACAGACATATGTTGCAGAACTCGTAATTATTTTAGGCTAAAGCTATATTTTCTGCTGTTTTTCAACAGAGGCTAATCACCACATATTTGAATTAAATAACTCATTATTACCACAATCAAATACTTATTACCCAAACAGATATAGTTACGTACTTTTTCTCTCTCATCAAGTTGTTCCTCCAGTGAACGCAATTCTTTCTCCCTAGTTTCAATCTTCTTCCGCATAGCATCAGCTTCCTGCAACCAAATAAAAAGTTAAACCGTATAAAAAAATTGTGCACCAAATGAAAGTTAACAACAACCTACCATTTATATCTTTCACCAACTAGTAAGAGATGAGTACCTTTTCTTTCACCGTCAGGCTCATCAATCTACCATTTATATCTTCTTCTTTCTTCCTCAAATCTCTGTTAGCCATCTCTAATTTTTTCTGTGCCTCTTCCAAATCCTCCTCTTTCTGCTTAAAATTCCGATCAATCTCATTGGTTCTTTCCTCACGTTGGTTAAGGATTCGACGTGCCTCACACAACCTTTCTTCTCCTTCTTGCAATTTTTTTTCCCATTCCCGCAAGTCTTCTCTCTGTTTGGACAAAGTGGCTTCATGTGCTTCTCTCCTGTTTCAAACAGAGAATAGAAAAAGACATGTCTAAGTTGCAACCTAAATCCTACTAACAGGCTTAGTACATGCCAGGAACTATAACCACAATCATGACCACAATGCGGTAGTGGGGTATCACAAATAATATTTTATGTCTTGATTGTCGCAGTGCAATTTTTTAATTTTTTTTTAAGACAAATATTAGCAAATATCCGCCAAATATATCACCAATAAATATGTCAAATTCTGATATGAATGCGTATCACCAATTTCATGTATTTGCTGAACTAAAATTTAATAAATATTAGCTGATATTTGCATGTCTGGACCGATATTTGATTGTATGTTAAACGTTGCTCTGGTGCTTTTTTTTTTGTTTTTGGGGGGGGGGGGGGGGGGAAGTTAACCGAATAAAAAAGCTAGATGTTACAAATCATACTCTGAATTGAAAGACAGGCGATCCCTTCTGAGACTACTTTCACGAGCTTCCAGCTCTTGTAATTTCCTCTCTATCTCTGAACTTTTTCTGCTTGCCTCAGCAAGTTTGGCATCAGCTGCATGTAGCTTGGCTTCAACCTCTAAAGATTTCTCCTCAATGGTGGTTGCCAAAGCATTGGCTTCTGACAACTTTGAATCAGCAGTAAATTTGATTTCTGCATATTCTGCCCTCATCTCACGCAGAGCTTTCTCCAGCTGCAACAGTAATGGCAAAATTAGATAGTGGAATCTCAAGACATCCTTCCCTTGCAAATTACTTGGGCTCAAAGAATACTAATTCAAAATTTCCACAATGCCTGCATGCATCACCAAACTTTAAACTCATACAAAAGTAAATCAGATAGAAGATATTATATATATATATCATGTTATAACACTGGTCCCCCGCCCGCAAGGGGGGTGGTGGTATAGAGCCTACTGTTTCAGTTCTTTTGCATTGGATGTACCTATCATTAGAACAGCAAAAATCTTAATCACCAACTGGTTTTGAATTGTACTGCTCCAACTTAATGATGCTTGCCTAAAAGGAGAGGGGACAAAAGGAAATAGGAAAAGAAGAGAACGAGGAACAGTCTTGTAAAAGAAGACGAGCCTCCGTCACGATACAGGTGTCCACCACCCACCCATCTATCCTAAATACATAACATCTTCTTCATGTTTTAGCTGACATATGCAATCTAGGGCCTAGACTAACAAAAGATCAACATGACTCTCAAACTCAAACATAAATTAAGCCAAAACATAAGCATATGTAATAAAGATAGAGCTTACATCAACAACACACTGTTTCTCCACACCCAAGGCTTTACGCAAATTCTCTTCCCGCTTCTCAACATCAGATATTGCGATTAGATGAGCTGCCTGCTCTCGTTTTAGACATTCCTTTGCCTCTAAGAGTGCTTGCTGGAGATCCTCATACTTAGAGGTCCATTCCTTTTTCTCCAACAGGAGAAGACCCATATTATATTGGTATTCAAAAAGCTGCAAGAAGAACATGTACATCCAATTAGAACCTATAATTTCTCCAACTTACACAAGCAAGGGTCACATACTATGGTTGGGTATGAACATACAAGAACTTAGACATTGAAATACAAACAGTCAAAATCTACAAATCATGCCATTTGAATAACATACACAAAGCATACTACAGAGTATCAAGGTGCTTTTTATTTACAGTTGAATAATTCAGGAAATCGGATGGCTGAGAAAAAAATTATAAAGGTAGCCATATGCAGAATGAAGACCATTTTCATAATTTCAGTACCAATAGACTCTTACGAAAAACATAGTTTAATTAAGTTCAAGTCTGCTACTTAAGATAGAAAACAAAAGAGAGAAGTTGCTTGTGTTGAAAATAATACCAATAATAGAAGTCGATACAAATAGAGGAAAGGGCTATCAATCCTTATTCCTTTGTCCCAAGGTTTCCACCCTTATGCAAAGTAGCAGTCATGACTCATGGCCAGAACTAGAGACTAGCAGCAAGATTGGGTTGATAAAATTCCCATGCCCTCGCACTTAAAAAAGGCCTCATAAATGCAGCTGGTCACAGTCATATACAAGGATTTGTTGAAGCAGAACAAATACTATGATACGAGGCTTCACCGTCTGCCCAAAAATGACATCCATAAAACAGTAAAGCATGAGCCAGGAGAAAAGCACAGCAGAAAGTTATGAAGATTCTCATTTCTTGATTCATTCCACCAGTCGTAATAATTTTTATACCATTCTCCTTCCACATGACTGCACTCAAACTTATGGATTCAGGCCTATCCAACCCCTTAACCACAAGAAGGTAAATCCAGAAATCCTCGGGTTTGTTTGGTAATCCATTGTGAGGTCGCAATAAGAAAATAATGCCCAGAGTGTTGTAACGATCATCTTCTTCTGCATCTCACATACACAGCATTTTAAGAACCAATGCAACAAGCTCCTCAACCAACAGAAAGCCCTCACCTCCAAATCAATTAGATGTTAAACTGTATCTTCCACAGAAGCCAGATTCAAACAGAAAACTAGCCATTTTTTTATAATATGAATATCAGTCGGTCCAGCATCTCCCTATGCTCTTCCTAGCTCTTACCTCTGTTTAAATACTAAGCCAAACCTTTCTTTCTTGTTCACTACGTAAATGCATCATATTTTATTATTCATTCTCAGGGAAACTTCCTCTTCTTTGTGTTTGTACACGTTAGAAAGAATGCAGCGAAAAGAAACAGCAGAAATTCTTACTATTCAATTTATGTAGGCTAGTAAGAATTTCTAATGTCGGTCAAGCCAAACGAAGCCTCCCAGTGCCCCCAAAAAATTCAGGCCAGGTCAAAATGAAGTCAACTTCGTAAAATTCTCCATGGAAACTTCACTCTCACACATAAATCTCGCAAACCACGGAGTTTATACCCCAATAAAAACAAATATAGCATTATCATCCATTACACAGAGCTAAAAAACCTCGGGCAAGACAATTAGACTTCATAAAGGGGTTTTTGCACAACAATTAAAAGCAAAACACACAAATAATACTCAAAGAAATAGTAAAGAACTCGAATGATTTTACTAACCTCATTCTCAAGCTTGGAAACCAGATCCCCTCTGTCCGTTGCAACACCATCAGAAACGACCATCAAAGCCCCGCCGTTCTCGTGAGCGTTGCCCGCTGGGGTTCCTTCCCCAAAAGTCATACTCTTATCCTTCCCCAAAAGCCCAACACCGCTAATCTTGTGGTTTGAATTCGACTTCGTATTATTTTCACTCCTCGGCGTGAGTGACCGTCCAGACCAAACTTTCTTCTGCGGCGTAAACATCCCAGAAACTTGGCGAATTTTTCTAGCTATTCACGAAATTAGGGGAACCCAGATCGTGAATTTCACTTCATAATACGAACCAGATCACAATTTTTTGAAAGTAAGAGAACTCCAGAAAGGATACCCTAAATTAGAAAAAATAATGAAACCCTAATCGGACTTGAACCGAACTCCCAAATTCCGGCGAATAGGGAGTGTTTAAAATCCGATAACGTCTTGAAACGAACCTCGTCCTCTCTCTAGCAGTATTTCTCTCTCCACTTTCTACTCTTCTCTTTATCTTTCTCTCTCTGTACAGCGGACACTTTTGCAGCCCACCTTTCGTGCTTCGCGCGGATCACTCACGTTCTTTTATTTTATTCCCTATTTAAATTTAATCGATAGGGTCCGACAGCAATTATATTAATTAATTTACCCTTTTACTCTCGGCTGGTACGCTTGTGGTGACAAAGCGATGAGGGCAATCAAGGAATAAGGGGCGGCTGGCCTTTTTGGGGCTGGAAGTGGGACATGACTTGTTTGGATCAATTGTTTCATTCCAGGACAAAATTACCCTCAAGTTAGAGCCACGATCGAGATCGATGGATAAAAAGATATGGTGGGTGAGTATTTACGAGACGTGTACAAGTGTGTTTAGATTTGGCTGAGAATAAAGGATAAAAATTAATCTAAATAAAATATAAAGGCGAATATAAATAAATATTTTAAAATATTATTTAAATAATATTAACATATTTGTGAAGTAATATTATTTTAATATCATTTTATTTGAAGTGAATAAATGTTAAAAAAAATAAAAAAAATAATATTTATATACTTTTATTAAATTAGAGTGAATTGATAAAATGTTATAAGTAAAGGTATTTTTTATCTTAGATGAAAGTTTTATTTATTTTTTTTATGTTCACTTTCATTATATTTTTTCAAATTAAATATTAATAAAAATAATGACAATTGGAGTAAATGAAGAGTAAAGAGGTAATTCACCATATTAACCTAAGTGAGTATTTTAAAAATATCCCTAAACTAAATGAATGGAAGTGAATAAATTATTCCTCCAAGTTTACCCTAAACTAAATAACATATTAGTGATAGTTTATTTTTTTAAGGGTTGAAATTCTTTCATTATTTTTTTAAGAAGAAAAAAAATAGAGGTTGGAAATTAATTGTATAGCAGAGCTTACTATAGCCCAATATCTTGACTTGTGGTGGCATTATAATGATCACGTGTTCAATTTCCGTACAAATAATCATGAAATTTAATGGCACAAATTTCATATTATAATCTTATTTTTGGGAAATTGCATTGAGATTTTTGTCCCTTTTTTATGAGAATTGGATCTCTTAAGTTTAGGTCATTAATAATAAATTTATTGAAACCTTATATATACAGTCACATAAATATTTATTTAAAGGGTGTTCTTTGACACTTATTGAATTAAATTGTATACTAGAAATAGTACAACTAATGCATTAATTGTAAATCCATGAGTTGACTTGCAACATTAAATGGTATGACAATTGATGCATAAAAAAAAGAGAAAAAATATGAATAAAAAAATAAGCATTAACTATTTTAAAACAACTTTTATTTTGAACAAAAATTTTAAGCTAAAAACACTTTATTTCATTGATGGAGGGAATTGTATATTAATACAAAACATTAATAATCATGCTTTACCATATTTAGATTAACTCAAGGTTAAAGGTCCTACATCATACTTCAACTTTTCATGGTACTTCAATCCTTAAATAAAATCATGCTAGAAACTTGTTTGAATTATTAACATGTTCAAATACATTTTAAATCATAAAACCCTATAGATAAATCTTTCAAACACATGCATAAAAAGATCCTATTTTCATGTTCATCTACTTATGTTGCACACTTTTACTAGCAACATTCTAAATATCACATTTATTTACTATAACAACAAAAAAGTTATCTATTATTAATCCCAATTAAATTATAATTTAACCTAATCCTAATCTTTATTTTTGGATAATTAATATTTTTAACCTAACTCTAATCCTGTATGATTGATAAATTAGCTTTACCTTAATTTTCTTATTTCAAACTTAAACTAAATCCTAATCCTAACTCCAAAATTTTATTTTTTTTCCTTTTCTTTTCCCTTTTTCTTCCTTTTTCATTTCCCTTTTTCTTTTTCTCCTCCCCTATCCTTGTGCTAGTTGTCCTTCCTCATTCCCTTTCGAGCCATGCATGACCACCTAGAATGGCTCCATCAATTTTTCCTTACACCACCTACAACCCTGCCTCACCTGCCCGCACCAGATCCACTCCAAAACCAACCACACCCAACCTTGCACCATTTAGCCTTCCTCAACTCACACTCTCGCTTCATCTCATATAAATACCTCCCTTTACCCTTCACTTCCATTCATTTTCATTTAAGAAACTCTAGCCTCGGCCATTTCTTTCTTCCCTTTCTCTCTACTGGTGTGGTGTGTGCCACACCTACGTGTGGCAAAATTTATATTCTTATTTTGTACTTGTTTGGATAATATTCAGTATTTTTACTATAAATTTTCTATCCAACTTCGTAATGAGGTGATTTAATTTGCATTGGAAATTTATTGACGAGAAATATAACCTTTTGTCCCTTGAGCTTTTCTAGATTCAAATTGCATTATAGTTTAAATTATAGCATCTATTTTATTCTCAAACCATTCATTTTAAATCTTTTTATGGCTTCAAACTCTTGTTTAACTTCCAACGATCATTGAATGTTTCAATCTTGAGCCAATACCTACTTGTAATAATACAAACTACAACCATATACTCGATCTAAACATAAAACAAACATTAAACACCCGTAAAATCATGACTGAAACTTACTAAGATAATGCATAATTAGTGTGTTTAGCAAGACCCAATAGCTGAAACAAGGTTTGAAGATTAAGAGAATCACATGAAAAACATAAATTTTACCAAAAACCATATAGCTAATAGGAAGGCACAAATCCTCAACACTTCCTAAATATAACCCTCTATCATTTTAGGGGAAAAAAGAAGAGTTAGAGGAAGGATTGAAGAAGGATAAAGGAATAGAAAAATGAAAAGCTATGGGAGAGGAAATTTAGTGGAGGAGAGAGGGTAGCGAGTTAGAGAGAAATATTCACTACAAGAGGAGAGATGAGCGAAGAAGAGGAAAAATGGACTTAGGGTTTGAGAGGGAAATTTTTGAGTTGAAATTGAGTTCATTTAAAATGGTGCATACAAGAAATGCCTTGATTCCCAAGGCTAGCTTTGGTTATCAAGGAATAAGAAAAATAGACAGAAAGGAATCCAAGATAGAACAAGAAGAATTATAGATAATTCTACAAGCAAATTGCATGCATGATTGATCATTTGAAAAAGAGAGGGGAAAGAAAGAAGAAGACAAGGATGAATAAGGTTAACCAACTGCTTTTTACAAAACTATCCCCCATATTTGATTTGGGTCAACTAACATTCAAATCAAGTGTGGTAAAAATCCTAAAAATGATATGTGAACACTAAAAACAAGTAATAAGTTCAGAGAACATTTGGAAAATATTTGAATCAAATCGAGTAAGAAAAATTCAAGATCGAGCGACCTAGTGGACTGGTATGATAAAACTAGTTGACTATCTTCACCAGTAGATTGATTTATTATACCAGCTGATCGGTTCTTCCAGATCCAAAAACATCAAGGACATGTAAAATAATCAATTAATGTACACCCAAACTAGGTTTTCACAAATACCAGGCCTTCTCTTTAAATTCATAATGCAAGAAATCAATCTCAAGCTCAAACATCCAACCTAAGATCAAATAAGCTTAAGTCACAATTAGACATACATATTAAAAGGGGTGTTGAAAAATTGAGCTGGCTCGCAAGAGGCTTCAGTTTGGCTCATTAAGAGTTCGGCATGACTCATTTATTTGAAAAAATAAATCAAACACAAGTTTTACATTTAAGTTCATTTATTAAATGAGATGAGCTTGAGCAAAGAGAGGTTTGAATCATGTCCAAGAGTTGACTTGAATTTGGCTCGAGCTTGGTTCAACTAATTTATAAGCTCAACTTGTTTGTTTATAGGCTGAGCTTATATATAATTTATTTAATAAATGAGTTAAATAGTTAAATGAGCATTTAAACAAGCCAGAAAATTAATGAATTAATTTAGTTTGTTTAACTTTCAAATGAGCTAAATAGTTAAATGAGCTGAATCATAAATTGAATCATCATAAATAAGCTAATTTAGTTTGCTAAATTTTCTAAAAGAGTTTAACGAACTAAGACAAATTGGCTTGTGAACTTTAACGATTTGAGATCGAGTCGGGCTTAGTTGGATCTTTTTGAAATCAAGCTTGAAAAAACATAAAATATTCGAGCTTTAGTCGGGGGTATTTGGCTCGTCAACAACTCTACATATTAATGCACATTAAAAAGGCCTAAAAAGTGGGGTATTACATTAGGCATACTACTACTGTTGATGGCTTGATGCTACTTCTATTACTGCTATTACTATCTATCTTACTATCTATTATTATCTATATAAAAGCAAAGTTGTCATTAATTTTTTTAGCATAAGATTTCCTGCCTATTTTTCTATAGTATAAATGTTATTGACATACTAAATTTTAGGAGAAATCAATTGTGAAAGTATACAAATGAGAGAAAATTAGTAAAACAGTACTCTATATATTTCATAATATAAAACATACAAAGTTTGTGCACATAAGTATTAAATTTTAGATGAAAAGTGGTTTGTATGTACTAAAATACCCTTATATTAATAGTTCACGCTCTTTTAATTAATTACAAAGAGAATAATATTAAAGTTAAAATTGGAAATAGAATATTTATTTTTTTTTATTGTTTTCGTAAAATGTCTCATTTTGCGAGACAAAATTTAAAACCTTGTATGCCTTTTGAAATAAAAATGGGTAATAAATAAATAAAAAGTTATTATAGTAATTACAATCTTCTCACATTTTTACTCCAAATCTTTATTATTATTTTTTACATTATGTAGAAAATAAACTATTAGAACATCAAAATTGTAATGTGAAAAACTATCACACTTACATCAAAACAATTTTCTATAATTATTTGTCTTCAAATTTGATTTCATAATTTAGATTATTACTATTTCTATTTAAATGTGTATGTCATATATTCTTTGTATTATCAACAATTTTGTCATATTATAAAGATGGGTCGTTGTGTATCGCATAAGACAAATCTAGTTACTTAAAAAATTAAATGCCAATGTCAACTATTAAAAACCCGAGTGTGTATAATTCCAATCACACAGTTAAATAAGGTAACAATAGGAAAATAAAGTTTGTAGCTATAAATGGAATACTTATCCTAAGTTAATATATAACAACACCTAAACTATTTTAGCCATAAAATAATGACATAAAAAATAATTTTTTATAACTTACTTTTTCTCCTAAAAGCATATAACTTAATTATCATAAGAAACATTTTTTTAATTAGTAAATAAACTCTATGTATTCATATATATCACCTTCCAAATTAATTAATTCCCTTGTCAATTATTGTCCTCATTAATTACTATATATACAATGTATCTAGTATCATTATTTATAGCTATAATTATTAAATTCTTAACTAGTTACTATTTTCCGTCGCACCTAAATCCAATATTAGAATGTCAGCGAAATAGATATATACGAAGTAAGGGCTTGTTTCCCTTGATATATTTTCATCTAAGATCAAACTAATAAAATTTAATGATAAAAAATAATATAAAACTAATGATAAAATATATCACCATAATAGTATGACAATAATAATAATAATAATAATTAAAAATGACATTTATGATAATAATAATATTAGTAAAATAATAATAAAACATCAATAATTAACTTGGATAGGATTAGATTATCAAAATTTAGATGAAGAGAATGAACCCTAACTTAGCTTTGTTACTAACTATACACGTTTTGATATTATTTTGATGCATTAGTAAAAACATTAGGATACATTCTATAATAACAATTCCTTACAATATAGGAGGTCATAAACTAGTTCAAATTGTCTTTGTACAATTTATTTGACAAATATAACTATAATTAGATAATACGGATTTCTTAAAGCCAACATGCATACAAAATAACTTGTATGATCTCACCACAATATTTAGTTTTATGTATTTTTTTAATAAAAAATATAATTGTTTATAAGCTTTGATAAAGTAGAAAAATCAAAATATAAAAGTATTAAAAAGTTGCTAAGTTGTCTCTCTATACTTAAAATCAAACATTCATATTACATGAAATCAGCCAAACATACTCACTCAATGGAATAATAGTCCTATGTGAATATATTTTCTTTTATAATATATGTATGGTGTGAACTTTCTCCTTTGCAAAACAAGGCTAAAAAAATATATAAAAAATACTAATTATTATTTATATAACAATTGTAAATAATAATGATAATAAAATTATTATATACATTCATAATATATATTTCTTTTATTAACATTACTATTATTATTATTATTACTATCATAAATAACAACATTATAATAACTATTATTTTTATTAATATTGTTATTATAAAATTAGCTTTCGTCTGAAAAATTTATTGTTATTGTTTGTTTATTATTGTGAATTATTATTTTTACTATATTTAGAATATAAATCTTCTAAAATAAATATATCTTTTAAGGAATTTATCATATGGTGTGGAAAACTTCAAAAGTTATAGAAAATTAAATATTTATACCTATTTCTTAGTGTTTTTTTTTTGTAATTATTCATCTAAAGAATTAGACTGGGTTATGTAGCTTTATATGGTAAATATGGAAACTATATATTATTAATTAATATTTGGGCCTATTTTAAAATATATTTTTATTTATTTATCTGTAATAAAAGCTTCATGGTAAATATTAATATTTATGATATGATATATTTTTATATAATTTCACAAATAATTTTATTTGATCAAATTGTATATGTTTAGTAATTAAATATTTAAATTATTACTATTATCAAATATATTTTAAAATATTCATACATAGACATAGACATAGCTAAACATATTTCACAAAATATTTTATAGTTGTTTAAGCATTTTAAAATCATTTTTTTTTATAAACAACACACACACACAGAGTTTGAACTTTGAATCCCGAACAATTATAACGTGGCGTGGCGTACGATGAATGCCATTTAAACAAATAATTTGGACAATATGTGATTATAAATGGACTAACGCGAGGCGAATAATTCAAGCTGATAATAATAATAATAATAATAATATTCATAATAATAATGCAAGTAGAATTATAGAAGGGTACGAGAGTAATGTGCAGCTGTGCTTCTAAGCTAAGGACGGAATATTCCGCAGCTGGACAACTTGAACGCCACGGTGTTTATGCACTGTTTGTTAAAATAAAAAAAGAAGAGAGAGAGGAAATAGAAACCATCTTTTCGGCTACTATTTTTTTTCTTTGGAAAACGGGCAGGCCTGCCTCTGCCTGATGGCTTTTGAAGTTGAAGCTAACGCATCCGCTCTCTATCCCTTTGCCTTTCTGTCCTCGTTTCTCCATGTGTCCTTGTTTGTTCTAAAGACATCATTATAGCGGGCCCCACACTTTCTTTCTACAACGGTAAAGAGTGAGCGAGTAAAACAACGGTAAAGAGCGAGTGAGTGAGCCAACGGTAAAGACAGCGAGCTGCCAAGTGGACTTAAATCATAGGAAATAATAGGGGGGATTTTTTTTTATATTTAAAAAAAATTAAAATAAAGTATTTATCTTAGATTAAATTAAACTCTTAAATAAATATATTTTTAAAAATTAAATAAATAATATAAAATATATGAATAATTTTTTCTATTTTATTTTTTTATCTAATGAAAAGAATTTTAATTCTTTTATATGATATTATATATTCGAATTATACTGATTCTGATATATATTTAAGATATTAAATGGTATGCGAGTCTCTTAAAATAACTAATTGTAGTAATTTGGACGGGTGTAGTTTGATAGTTTGATTCCTACTTGTTAATTAAATTCATTGATTGAAAAATTAGCTTTTTATAGGTATCTTAAGCCTTAAATATACATTTTCTATATTCCTAAAATATGATGTAATTTACCGTTGTGTCGGTCCAAAATAGATGGATGGGGGCGTCTAAAATGAAGGTATTGCTTTATGAGAAAAACAAAAAAGGAAGAAGATAATTGAACAGAAAGAAAGAAATCTTCTTTTTTCTGAATTTAACACTAAAGTAAACCGAATTCATCACTGAAACGTTGACCACCTACTTACCGGAGCGTTGCGCCTCCGTGCCGAGTTGCAAGTGTCCGTTCCGTACGAAGAAATTTGTCAGGATACCTCACTCGACACCTGTGATGCACGCTGCCGTCCCCTCGTCCCGAAAATGTCCCTGTTCCGAAAATTCCTCGGAAACGTTTTCTGATTAAAAATAATATTAAAATTATTTAATTAATATTTTTATTAAAAAAATATTATTTAATTAATATTTTTAATAAAAAATAATTATTAATAATTAAAATTAACTTATATAAGAACTAATTTTAGAAATTTTGTATTTTTCTCTCTTAATTTTAATATATTTAATCTATTTTTTAAAATATATATATATAATTTTTTTGATGTTTCATGCCGTTTCCGTCTCCTAAATTTTTAAGAAATGTCGTTTCCTCGTTTCTCTGTCCCCGTGCAACACTGCTCGACACGCATACGAGAAAGGAAGAAAACAATAGTATGTGTGCGGTGGTGAGTTTGCTTTTAGCTAATAAGTTTGGTTAATAAGTTGTTTTTGTTAATAAATACAAATACCTTTTGCTCGAAAGCTTTTACTAACTAGCCAAAAATACTCTACTTACGTTTACTAATATTCATTAAGCTAATACATAATTTACTTCATCTGTTTCTAAAAAATATTTTTTTAAAATAATTTATATACTATTTTATAAAATAATAAATATATTCTTAATATAACCATTATATCCTTTATTAGAATATAATATAACAATTAATAAATAAATAAAAGGATAAAAATAAGCATTAACATTTTCAAAATAACTTTTATTTTAAAAAAATGTAAGCTAAAATTACTTTTTTTTTCATAAACAAATGTAGTAATATATTATGTCAAATTATTACTTACAAAAAGATCACGACTTTTGAAATTTGTACACATTGCAAATATTATTAAATAAAATATACTATTTTAATTTGATCTTATATATATATATATATATATATATATATATATATATATATCTTATAAATTAGAGAAAGTAAATTGAAAATTATTAGTTATTGAAAAAAAATATATGAAAAAGATAAAAAAATCAAGATAAAAATTAACTCTATTAAAACAACAACCTTTTTTGGTACAAAAGACTATGTTTAAAATTGTACTATTTTAAAAACCAATATATTATTTTAGTTTTGTACAAAGTAAATAATTATCTCATTTAATTAAGGTAAATCCTTATTTTTCTAAAACTTAAATAATTTTAATTTATAAGAGTGTAATAGTAAATAAATAAATAATTCTACTATATATATATATATTATGATTTACTAAATATATATTATCAATTTTGTTTTGAAAAAATAAAATAAAAAAGTCGTATGTCATTTTGGCTTAGTAAACTATTTTCTTATAATAAAACTTGGCCTGTTTTAATAATCAAATTCAAAAATCACTTACAAAATCTAAAAAGACTCATAGCATGTAGGACATATTACTATAACAATAAAACATTGCATTAGTTTACTAACGACCCTGCTCAAACTATTTTATTGATTAAATTAATAAATGTCGTTATAAGTGTCATTTTCTATAGACAAAGTCCCTACTATTTTCCTTCCTCTCCATCTAGAAAGTATATTTTTCATTAAGTATTTAGATTAAGAAATTTATTTATGGCACTTTAATTGGTTAAGTAATAGTAGCTAGCAGGCTGTGTAATATATGTTTGTCGTGTAGTGTGTCAATTGTTTATTTGGATTTCATGAGTGTGAGGGATACTGTAACAATCCTAAAATTTACTACTAAAATTTTTTATTTTTAAAAGTTTTATGAGGAAGCAAATACAGTAAATTTCGGGGTGCTACCGTGAAATGCCCCAAAATCCTAATTTCTATTATCTACTATTAAATAAGATTTTTATGTGGGAGTTTAACCAAAATAATTCATTTTTATTAAAATAAGAGGAAGTTAATTAGGTTAAACCAAAAAGAAATTTAAAAGTGTTTTAAATAGGAGGAATTGTGGTATTTTAAGCTAATTAAGGATTTTATTTTAGAAATCAATTAAATAAATTAATTTATTTAAATTAAGAAGAATAAAATAGTTTCAAATTAATATAAAATTTATAAATAATTTAATTGGAGAAAATTAGAGTGTGTTGTTAATTTAAAATGGAATTTAAGAAAACTCTTTCAAAAATTCCTAAATTAACCTAAAAATAGAATTTAATTATTATTTTGATAATTATATTTTATTAAACATCCTAAATTACCCAAATCATACTAATTAATCCAACCACTAATTTCCCTTCTTTTTCCTTTTTCCTTTTCTCCATTTTCCCCCTCTTTTTCCTTTTCTTTCCCTTCCTTTCTTTTTTTTTTCTACTCCCCCCGACTTGGGCCGGCCTGCTGGCCCAGCACCCTGCGCAGCCCAGCTCTCCCCCGCGGCCCAGCGACCAAGCCGCCCGTAAGACAAAACGTCGCGTTTCGGCGCTAAAGTCGCTGAAACGCCGCGTAGCGATAAGGGAAAAGATAGCCGTTGCCAGACCGACGCGGACGCCGCGTTTTGCCCAAAAATCGCCCAAAACGCCGCGTTTCATTTATGGGGGAAATAACCGTCGCCGCCCCGCCGGTTCCCCCTTCCCTTTTTCCTTTCCCCTGGACCGCCGGTCCAGCCTTTTCCTCTTCTTCTTCCTCGCGACGTCGTCGTCCCTCTGCCGCTTGCAACCCGAAACTTTCGCCGGGAAGCTTAGCTTCGACGGCATGCCATCCTCACCGGTCATTTCACCCCCTTCTCCCCGTTGACTTCCCTGTGGACATGACCAATCAAATCAGTCTCTCTCCCCGCATGAAAACCTTCTTCTTTTTTTGACAAATCATGGCCTGCAAATCGCAGACCATGTGCCGACGAATCTCGCCGGACAACCTACCCTAACCCTAGCCCCTAACCTCCCCCTCGAAGCTTGTCATTTTTCGATCAATTTGGCCTATAAATAGCCCTCAGCACCGCCTTAATCGGGTTCGACAATTGGGAACCCAGACAGAGCAAGCCGCGCGCCGCCCTGCCTTCAGACGGCCTTTTCTCCGCCGTCAGCCGCCCCTACCACCTACCCTTGCCACCATGATCCTCCCTGAACCTCCCTCTACACAACCAACCCCCTTAGCTTCCCTGCCTCGCGCCGCACGTGCCGCCTTGGCCGTGCGAAATCCCCTCCCCAAATCGACCCCTTCCAGCTTTGCGCCGCCTTCGCGCCGCCGCCGCCGGCTGTGCCGCCACTTGCAGCACCTTCACCACCCCCCAAAACCACCAGGACTTCCTGCTCTACCACCCTACACCTCCACTTTCCCCTACTTCCCTCTTCTCTAGCTTCCATCTCCACTTTCCTCCTTTTCTCCCTTCCTCCACCGCCGTGCCGCCGCCGCCGCCGCCGCCACCACCACCTTAGCCAGGTTGCTCCAAATTTCTTGGACAGTTGAACCCTAGACCTGGAATAATAGAAGTAGTTAATAAATTTATTATTATTAACTATTAATGTTAATGCTATTATAATCATTATTAACCTATTTATTATTAATACTATTACTATAATTATTATTATTACAACCATTATTAATATTATTATTATTATTACTATTGTTGACAGGCCCTAACATTACCCTAAGAACTTCTAATTAAAGGTATTAAGCAATACAAGACCCTAATAAGTTATTATTATTGTAAATATTGCTAGTATTATTATTATTATTATTATTATTATTATCTTTACTATTATTATCTTTATTATTATCGTTACTATTATGATTACTATTACTATTATTATTATTATTATTATTATTATCATTATTGTTATTATTATTATTATTAGTACTATTATTATTATTATTGTTACTATTAGCATTATTATTATTATTGTTATCCTTATTATTATTATTATTATTATTATTATTATTATTATTGTTATTATTATTATTCCTATGTTTATTACTCTAACTATGACTGATGTTGTATTATCTTTGTTATTATTATTATGGTAGTATTCTTACTATTATTCGTATGATTAACATTATTATTATTATTATTATCCTTATCATCATTATTATTATTATCATTATCGTTACTATTACTATTACCATGGTTATGAGGTTGCTGCTAGTATTATTATTATTATTATTATTATTATTATTGTTATCTTTATTATTTTTATTATCAACATTATTATTACTATTATTATTATTGTTATTATTATTATTATTATCCTTGTTATTGTTTTGTTGTTGTTGTATTTAACGCATTTATTATTTTATCGATTATTACCATCATTATTATCCTTAACATTATAATTTAATATTATTACCTTAGTATTTTTGTTATGCTTAGTATTGCCACAACTATTGTATTATTATTATTATTATTGTGATTATTATTATTGTTATTTTTATTATTGTTATTATTGTTACTATCATTATTGCTATCATTACTATTATTATTATTCTCATGGTTAATACTAGTGTCATTAGGTTTATCTTTCTAACTATTATTATCATTTCAATTATTTCTATTATTATTATTTTCAGTATTCATACTATTATTTGTACTATTATCATTATTATTTTCATCACTATTGCTACTTCTATTATTATTATTATTATTATTATTATTATTATTATTATCATTATTATTAATATTATCGCCAGGATGATTATGGTTGTGCTATTATTTTATTATTATCGGTAATATTACTATCACTAATGCTACTACGATTTCAATTATTATTATTATCATTATTATTATTATAGCCATTATTATTCTCATTATGAGTACTATTACTATTAGTAGTATTCTTATTATTGTTATTAGTAATTATTATTATTAATATTGAAACCCTCACCTTAATACTCCGGATTTTGCTAAAACCTACTTTAATTAGTGATAATCCGTTTAAACTATTGTGAGAATAGTAATAACCCTACCCTTTATTTATAAACCCCTATTATTAATATTAGCCTTAGTATTAGGCCATGATAGGGGTAAGATAGGAATTATGATAATTCGGGTGGAGGGAGATTGACCCTTAGTATTTCTTCCTTATAGGTGAACCGGGTCAAACCCCGGGAGGTGTAGGAGCGTGCTCCAAGCCCGGCGCCGATTTAGGTAAGGACGTAACTAAGGCCACCTGTGTGTATTGCATGTTTTACCTGTCTTGTATGCTTTGTGCGGTTGTATGCTATAACCTGTATATTATCTGTGTATTTGTGTAGCGCAGCATGGAACCGAGGTACGTTCTCGTGCTCTCGTCTGTGTGTAATAATATGTTGTGGTACAAGTATGATGTGATGTGATGTGACCCCTACGACATGCATGCTAGGTTATGTGAGGAAGTCTTGTGAGGTGGGGACTTGAAAAAGAAAAATAAGCAATTAAGATAACCAAAGGGAAGTATGTCGGTTAACATAGGCATGGACGACCTAAGGAATTCATAAATTTTGAGATGATGAGGAAAAGGGGGATTCAAATAAATAGAAGAGTGGGAATAAAATAAGGTTGCATGGGGGAAACTAGGGTTTACATGGAAATGATAGAGTTGGCATGGTGGAAATGATAGGGTTTGCATGGGAAGGTTAAGGTCCGTATGGGGGCGAACCTTACGTATGAAAAGTTACCGTGGGACGTGAGGAAGATAGTGGAAGGTCTGTTTGGGAGTTTGGAGACTCGAGGTGGAATATAGTACGTAGGGTCATATAAGGGACCCGATTAGGGTTTTGGGAAGAATTAGTAATCTGAAAAAGGCGAAAGAAAAATGATTAAGGGTGAGTGAGGTGCGGGTTGAGAGTGAGAGTTTATGTTATAAGGAATGATTATGGGAGTTTTGAGGAAGAAGGAATATTGGGTGAAAAGGAGAGGTTACTTATGGGAAAAGAAAGGTACTAGAGTTGAAGTGGCCAACTAGAGTTTTGGGGTCACAGGTAGAATCAATGGGTAAAGCAATATGATTTGGGGACTGGACCTGAATGAGATGAGGTGTTGAGGATAGATGAATTAATGGTAGAGGAGGTTGGACCACATAGGTCCAATTAGGGTTTCAAGGGAAACCCTAGAGACTAATGGCGGGTGGATTCGATGTCACGAGGTGTTGTGCCTTAATTCATACTCTAGGAGTTGGTTTTTATTATGTGTATGTATAGCGGGGAATTAGATATCGAGGTGTGATAAGGGGTGCACGAGTTCCAAGATATGGGACGAGCCCTCCTGGGAGGATAAGTGCGGATATAGTTAGCCATGCATGTCAAGGGTAAAACACTTTCAATAAGATACGTTAAGATACTAATCACTTAAAGAGAAAGATGCTGAGCCGGGCCCAGACCGGTCCACCGGCGAATAATAGTGGCCAGGAGCCGGGGTGCCCTGGAGATCGTGCCACCGGCGAACAATAGTAGTCAAGAGCATTTTGCCCTGTATGATTTCCGGTCCACCGGCTATAATAGTGGGGGTTTCCGTGCTCAGCAAACCAAACGTAAAATCTACAAGACATGGGAAAATACTAAATACTTACAGTGGAACACCATGTGAGTCGGGGCCAGACCGGTCCACCGGCAAATAATAGTGGCCAGGAGCGTTCTGCCCTGGAGACCGGTCCACCGGCAAATAATAGTGGTCAGGAGCGTTCTGCCCTGAGTTTATATATTCCGGTCCACCGGCTATAATAGTGGGGTTCCCGCACTCACGTGGATTAATAAAGACTGTGTGTGAAATGGACATATTATTAACGAGGATAAAGAATAAGTCACCGGAAAGTATTCAGGCCTTATCTTGTGTGTTATTGCATGTTACTTATATGATTGTGTTATGTAGGCTACTTGGTGAGACTGTATGCTTGGCCTTAGCACACCTGCGCCCTTACTCAGTACTGGACCCGTACTGATACTACACTGGTTGAATGGGTCCTGTGATGATCCACCGATAGTGGGGAGCAGACCTTTGATGCAGGTTTTGATCGGTTACTAAATTGGGGTAGAAGGCTTGACTTGAGTGAGTAAGTGGTCCGGATATTTACCCTTCGGAAATTGTTTTGTTTAATCGTATTCGTCTTTGGAAGTTACAAGTGTTGTATTTAAATTTCCAAGGGTTTTATCGTACTTCATCCTTCCGTTATTTTAATTCCTCTGACGTTTGGAATTTTTAAATTGTACTTCCGAACGTAACTCTTAACTTTCGTACTCTGATTTCCTTATCACTTTATGCCTTACTAATGATTTGTTTTGGTTCTATTGTTTTAGCCTTAGCACTTAGTATCGGGTCGAT
Organism: Tamarix austromongolica; assembly: GCA_039764185.1. Lineage (NCBI taxonomy): Eukaryota > Viridiplantae > Streptophyta > Magnoliopsida > Caryophyllales > Tamaricaceae > Tamarix > Tamarix austromongolica. Next base: position 71,290,487 of record CM077816.1, on the reverse strand, counting down.
AGTTGTGAATCGATCTGGTACTAGGTGTGGCGGTAATACCCCCGAATTTATAGTTTTATTTGCTTGCTTCCGCTAAACTTCTTTAAAATTTAACGAAATTTTTCAGTAGTAAATTTGGGGGTGTTACATACCACCACTTAGTACCAGAGCGATTCCTCTATTGTTCCGATACTAAGTGCTAAGGCTAAAAACATACTTTACTTAAATTCCCATAATACAGTTATAAAATAGAGTAGTGCAATAGTTAGGAAGGTTAACTCACATTCCAAAGAAGACCCGCTAACTGTGGCTACAAAGAGAACGTCAGGAGAAAAGAAATACAAAAGGTTTTAAGAAAGACATAGAAACACTTCTCGGTTCAACACACCGGTCAACATCCTAAATAACCCTACGCTCGCAATTCCCGTGAATAATCTTGAATTGAGCTTGCGAGCTAACCTGCAAAGGCCTCTACTCATCAAATAAGTAGGGGCTCAAGAAATGAATCATTTAGTACAATAGTACCGAGTAACCCATTATACAAGACTAATATGCAATGCTTGATTGCAACATATAAGATACATCACACCAATTACATGAACATGGAATAATATATATACTAACTGAGATGCAACAAACATTTCTATAGCCACATGCATCAAGACCATATGCTACCGTTAATCACTCACTTAGAAATAACAAGACTTATTATTGGTACATCTAAGTGATGCTCTTTGTAGTATAATTAGAAAAACACATCATCCTTTGTAGGATGTGCAACTCGCATAACCGACCCACAAACTTCTCAACAACATCACAACAAGAATGCCATACACATCAGTAGGTCATATTAGTTTATTCTTCATTATTTGGACTCAAGCCATTAGTGTCATAATTAGCCATCTCTCGAATTATATCCACGAGGGTTCAAGGATCCTACTATTATTAGCAATGGACCTGTAAATACAATACAATCTAGGGCATCACACTATTGACCACAATTCTCACCGTTGGATGGGTAAATATAACACAATCTAGGGCAGAGTGCTCTTAACCACTATTTTCACTTGTGGACTGGTAAATATAATACGGTTTAGGATAGAATGTTCTTGACTACTATTCTCATCTATTTATAGGTAAACATAATACAGATGATCCCAACCCACATGTTATTTCCCTGGAAGTAATTAGTGTCTTTCCATATATTATTATTATTATTATTATTATCTAAGGGTTTCATTACTTGAGCTAGGGACCCCCATTATTCTCACCGGTGGATCAATAACTATAATACAATCTAGGGCATCATGCTCCTGACCACTATTCTCACCGATAGACGGGTAAATATATTACAATCTAGGGTAGAATGCTCCTGACCACTATTCTCACCAGTGGGCTGGTAAACATAATACACATGGGCTCGACTCAAGTAATCTTCCACTTTAAGTGATTAGTGTCTTATTTGTGTCTTATTTGTTCATATATCACATACACAACCATGCACAAACCATGTATGACTATTAGCCTACTACCACAAGGCCAACCTTGGCCCCATGGAAACACTAATTTCCTAAGTCTAAGGTATCCTCATTCCCTACTGATCCTTTAAATCCCCAAATTATCAAAAAAAAATTCCATTAGAACTTTATTGTAACACCCCAAAATTCACTACCCTTTTTTTTCATAAGTGGAAGAATTTAAAATTCAAAACTTGTAAATTCTAGGGATGTTACTGCTGCACTTAGTACCAGACCAGTTCTCTTCGACCGTTCTAGTACCAAATGCTAAGGCTAAGAAAAGATTAATATTAAACTTAAATCAAGAGTTCATGAAAGAACTAGAAAGATCATAACACCAAAGATTAGAGTATGCATAATGAATTGTAATCAATAATAAGATAGAAATCAGAGTGTGAAATCAAAATTCCTCGGAGGGAATAATCTTACAATCAATAAAGGGTTTAATTGAAATACTACAAGGTAATAAATTCTAAAAGCATAAATGTGATACAAAAGGAATAACATAATGAAATAAAATCACATGAAGAGTGAATTCGACCACGACACTCTCGAACTTTGAGCCAACCACAAGCTCAACACTCAGCCCCGCCGGATGTCTCGCCCACCTGCACAAAGTCAGAAGGGCTTACTACTTGTGGGAATGAGTAGCACCCATAAAAATGGTGATCAGTACGCTACCACTGAGTAAGATAACCGAGCACTAAGACCAACGCAAAAGCACATAAAATCATGCAGGATAATATTCAACTTACACTTCCATACCCACACATATAATATATAAAGTCATGCAAAATATTATATAGCTTATAAATGACCAAGCCCACACATATAGTATATAAAGTCATGCAGAATATTATACAGCTTATAAATGGTCAAGCCCACACCATGCCTTTTATCAAATCCATGCAAGTACAGGAACACCCCACTATTTTAGCCAGTGGGCCGGTCACTTGCGGGACAATAGTCTACACCACTATTGTTCGCCGGTGGATTGGTCACCTGCGGGACAACATGTCCACCCCACTATTTCTAACTGGTGGATCGGTTTGGTTCCTGCTCATATAGTGTTCCACTGTAAGTAATTAGTATATTTTAAGTGTCTTAGCAAACTCTGATTTGTGTTTATTGAGCTCGAGACCCCCCACTATTATTGTCTGTGGGCTGGTCACTTGTGGGACAATAGTCCACACCACTATTATTCACCGGTGGATTGATCACCTACGGGACATCAGGTCCACACCACTATTTCTAATCGATGGATCGGTTTGGACCCTGCTCAATAATCTTTCAATTTAAATGATTAATGTCTTAAGTATTTTATTCAGAAGCTTTTGCCCAGACATGTATGACTGACTCCTACTATTCTTATCCTCCAAACCCTAGCTGACCACCACAACCATAGCATACCCTAATGCCCATGCAAACCCTAAATCCATATAAACATTCACTTCATGCAAACCCGAATTCCATGCAAACCCTAACACCATGCAAACCCTAACTCCATGCAAACCCCAACTCCATGCAAACCTTAAATCCATGCAAATATTAACTCCACATTATGACACTCCCCATCATTATTTTATAAAAACCTATCATGCATGTCTTATGGGCCACACCATACCACAATAATAACACAACCCATACACATAATACACATGCCACAATTTAATGCACGATCTTACCTTAACTCCATATCATGCTGCATATATGATACTTATACAAATACACATAAAATACATTATAGTTCACATCACATGGCATGCATGACATATAAAACACATAATACACAAACTACCTTAGTATTCCCTTACCTAGAACGTCACCGGTCTTGTAATACACTCGTATACCTCTTTAGGGCTTTGACTGATCTTACCTATTATGAGGGAAAAACTAGAATTAGGTCTCCTCCTAAAAAATACTATTATTTACTAACTTATCCTAAGACTAGATTTTTAAATAAAATAATACTATACTAATAATAACTATATGAAATACTACTAAAAATACTAATAATAATATTAATGTAATTCAAAACGGATGGTGATATAAGGGTTTCTATCCTCCACCAAAATAATGCTAACAATGATAATAATAATAATAATAATAATACTAATACTAATACTAATAATAATAACAACTTAAGCCTAAATAATACAAGGTAGGGTTTTCGACCCTACCTCCAAATAGTGAAGGTACCATTTAATAATAATAATAATATTATTAATATCAATAACACATATTACTTATAATAATATTAATAATAATAAAGATAATAAACTAGTAGTAGTAGTAGTAGTAAAAATAGGAGTATGCACTACATTAACATAAAATAAGACTTTGTCCCTCGTTAGATAGATAATAATAATAAATTAATAATACTAATAATAATAATATTAATAACGATAATAAAACTTATAATAATACTATTAATAACAATAATTCGAAACTAACAACTTAAATAATTTATACCTGCTCTCGACCCAGCCAAGAAAATATAACATTAATATTAAACCCAATAATAATAATAATGATGATGATGATAATAATAATAATCTAATAAATGTTAAAAATTGAAATAAAATAGAATAAACTTAAATAAATAGGGGATAAGGGCTGAGAGGGTCTAGGATTTCACCTTGAGTCGGCGAAGATGAGTGGCATCGGCAGTGGTACACGACAGTGGTGGTGGCGGCCGAAAAAGAGGTTAGAAAAGGAAAAAGTTGAGGTTTGAGAGGAAAAGGTGGAGGTTGAGGGTGGAGGTTGAGGTGTTGGTGGTAGCCTAGGCTGAGAGGAGTAAAGTGAGGGTGGTGGCGTAGCAAGTGGCGGCGGCGCACGACGGCAGAGGTGGCGGCCGAAATGAAGAGAAGGAGAAAGAGAGGGGAGGAGAAGGAGAAAGGAGAAAAGAAGGGTATGAATAGGTGGAGGAAGATGAGTAGCAAATTTTGGGTGGTGTAAGAGGTAGTGATAGTGGCGAATGTGGTGGTGGATAGTGGCGCAAGGGGTTGCGGGTATAAAAATTTGGCTTGATGGGTAGGGAACTTCGCACGATTGTGGTGGCTCGTGCAAGAAGAATCGAGGAAGATGGGTGGCTCATTTAGTTAGAGGGCGGTGTAGGGAAGACTTAGGTAGGTAGAGATGGCGACATAGTTGGATGATGGTGGAGGAAAGGTCGTCTGAAGTTGTGGTGGTGCACCAGATAGGTTCTTAGGGTTTTGGGAAAAAAGTTTCGAAATCAACAAAACAAGGGGTATTTATAGAGTTTGGAGGGGAAGGTAGGGTTTTGAGGGTCGGCCGGAGGAAAATGCAAGTAGAGTTTGGGGTAGCTGGCAGCATTAATCGGCCGACACAAATTTAGGTTGTGGTCGAATTTTCGCGCAGGAAAAGGAGGATTTTGCGCGAAGAAAAAGGAAAGTGAGTTAGGCTAGGTCGAACTGCGATTCAAGGGGAAGAGAAAGAGGGGGGAAACAACTGGTCAAGTCAAGTGTGGCCGGTGGCACTATTTTCGAAGCTTCGAAGCTGTAGGTTGACGGTGGAGGAGGAAGGAGGTGAACCGAGCGGGGTGGGGGAAAAAGAAAGAAATTAAAAAGAAGAAAAACTGGGCCAGTCAACAATGTTTATAAAGGTTTAAATGGAATGCAGCGTTCCATGGGAAAAAGGTGCAGTAAGCAGCGCTTCGGCTGTCGAAGGAAGAAAAGAAAGAACAACGGATGGGCTGCGAAAGGGAGGAAAGAAAAAGGAGAGATTGGGCCGCAACAGGCCCAATTGGAAAGAAGAAGAAAAATAAATAAAAGAAAAGAAAAAGAAAGAAAAAGGAAGAAGGAAAAAGAAAAATTTAAGTAGGTTGGGGTCAATTAAATTAATTAGAAAATTTTGGGTATTTAAAATAAAAATATTTAAGTAAAATAATATTAAATTTTCTTTTTAGGATAATTTAGGGTTTTTAAAAGATTTTTCCTAAATTCCTTTTTAATTAGCAAAATGCCCAAATTTTCCCTTATAAAAATATTTGTAAATTCCTCTTAATTTGCCCTAAATAATTTCTTCCTATTTCAACCCAAAATAATTAATTAAATTAATTCCCTGATAAATTCTTATTTAATTAAATTTCTTAACATAAATATTTTTGGGGCATTTCACTTATTACTCATGAGTCATAGTCTATGTCCCTTGTTCCTCATATATGATTAGGGCTGTCAATGAGCTGAGCCAGTTCAGTATTCGACTCAGCTCGGCTCGTTAAAAGTTCGGTTTGGCTCGTTCGTTTAGTTAAATGAGTCGAGCCTGAGCCTCAATTTTAGACTCGCTTATTAAACAAGACGAGCCTAAGCTTAAAAAAGCTCGGTTCGGTTCATTTTTTAGCTTTGGCTTGTGAGTTCGGCTCGTTAAAAGCTCTATTCGCCTTTTTCATTTATTTAAACAAGTGGAGCCCAAACATTATTTTAGGCTCATTTAGTTAAATGAGCCGAGCCCAAGCCTAGGGGTATTAAGCTCGACTCAGCTCGTTTTCAACCCTACAAATGATAACCATTGACTCCTAGGGTCACTCCTCAAAATCCTAGTTTGGCCCAAATGGGCCTAACCCCTTCTTTACCACTTATTTAGCCCTAAACTCCCACAAATACACATATGTTACCATGATTATCCATCCCCTAAAGTTTGTAGTCTAACTTTCCCATTTTGCTCATGTGATAATAACCATCCAAGTCAGGCCCTTCTCGACACCCTAATTCCATCCTTTTGGTAGCTTCTCATCCTTTAGCACTCCTTGGACTCTTCAAATGTGCAAATCTACTCATCCATGTCATCATTTACCCCATATCCACTCATAGAAACCAAACCCTTACTTTCCTCACCCATGGTCATAACTCCCTTGGTTTGACTCGCCCAATGCATGTTTATCAAAATGATCACCCTAATACATGCCAAATTACTAAAATGCTCTTATGTCATGTAAGATTGATATCGATGTTGAAATAGATTATACTAAGACCATAAACCCTTATTCTCACATCCAACACCAATTAATACTTATCATGTATATTTATTAGGATAACCACCATTGCACATTTACAATTATCAAAATACCTCTAGGCCATATAAATTCACTATTCATGCTCAAACATGTATTACTATTGCCGCCAAACCCTATTTTCATACTTAGCACCAATTATTACTTAGCAAATACATTTATTAGGATAATCACCCTTACACCTTCCAAATTATCAAAATGTCCCTAGGCCGTATAATATCACTATTTATGCACAAACATGTATTACTAATGCCACAAAATCCTATTTTCATACTTAGTACTAATTATTACTTAGCATGCACATTTATTAAGATAATCACCCTTGAACCTTTAAAATTACCTAAATACCCCTAGACACTAAAATATTGATATTCATGCTAAATTATGTGCTTATGAAACACCAAACTCCTACCTCTATTCCTAATATTATTTATAACATAATTAGCACCTCGACTAAGGTTAAATATCATAATGGGTCTAAATAACCAAATTACCCCTAGGGCTCATAGTAGTAATATTTTCATTACAAGCATCCACACATACCTAACGTACATACATCATTACTACTCAACCTTACAATCACCCCTCTCACACACATAACAAAATAGCATGCATTCTTTTTTTCTATTCTCCAATATAACATCAATAATCATGGAATTAATTATAACACATCATATCCTCACAAATCAAAAATTAAAACCTATTATGCTAATATATGAAAATCTAAGAATTATAGTGGAGTATAATGGTTACCTTATTTCCAGCAAAAATCAAAGTATCTGGTTAAAAATGCTTAGGCCTGTTTAATAAAATTTTGTATGATGTAAGAGAACATAATCAAAAATTGACATTCATCATTATGGGACCAATTGTTCTTCATTTAGAAAGGATCTCCCTTAAAGTTGAAGTTAAATGGATGGTTAAGTTGCTAGTTATAGATGAAACGTATCATACAAGCTACTAGGCGTATACGTGTATGTGCATGGCATGCATGGAGGGCATGGTTACGTGCATGTGAGGAATGGAATGCAGCTTGGACATGCATATTAGTTGATTTATTTAGTTAATTAATTAATTAGTCAAGTTAGAGATTAGCTAGAGATTAAAATAGCATAAATCTACCTTTTGAAGAATATTCTATCTTCTTATGTCTTTAGCTAGGTATCTTTTGAAGAATTATACCTTTTATGTAACACCCATTTTGGTGATTTTGTGTTGATATAAGTAGCTATATTAATCCTTATAACACTCATTTCAAATTAGGGTATTATATTCACCCCCACTTAGTATCATAGCAAAACCGCGCGACTGTGAGCTGAACTTGGATGAGTCAGTTAGCCACCTAATAGGACAATTCTTGGGATAAACTGTATTAAGATAGTTAATGGTTGAGGTACAATGAGGACATTGCGTTCTTTGAGTGAGGGTGAATGTAATACCCCAATTTGAATGGAGTGTTATAAGGATTAATCTAGCTTCTTATATTAACATGGTATACCACCCTTTTGGTGATTTCGTCCTAAGAATTTCATAATTAAGTGTGCTGACCATGGAGTAATTATTAGGATGGGTGACCCTCTTGGAAAGTTTTTAGACTTTTATAAAAATTTCTCAAGAAGTGCGTGAGTGAGGAAAAAAAGTGCTGAAAGGACTCGTGTTGATCTATAGGGCCAACCGATTAATCCAAAAGTGCTCCAAGGTAGCCTCCGCGTGGTCGTATCAACTCAGGGTGTTACATTTTAACTAGTGGATAGAAATAGCTTAGTAATCAGTGACCTTGACTATATAAGCCATAAAAACACATGATTGATGGAGGGAATTGAAGTTGAATGAAAATTACAAGTATTGCTTATTGAATTCTATGTGAGTTCATTTCAATTTTAATCGAATATGTGTGGACAATTAATCTTGACACCCTTAATGTCTTCATCTATATGAATATTAGATTCATAACCTATGCCATTCCAGCCTTAAGAATCATCCTAATTCATACCAAAATCAAAAACCTATTTGCAAAACCCTAACCCTAATTTAACATTCAAAACCCTAACCCTAACCCAAACCCAAACCCACGACACATTCTACTCTCAAACCCTAATTGGTGAATCATCATCATCTCACCATTGTTAGATCATATTAATCATTCATCCATCAAATTAAAATCATAATCATCGGATCATCATCACCATATTCGAATCATCCCCATATTTATTTCTTCACAATCGAATATCTACATCATTAATCCATCACCTTCGAGACTTCTTCTTCCTAATTCCAACATAATCAAGCATTAGTTTTACATAATTGATAACTCCATATTCCCACACACATCAATTTTGGTATCAAAGCCTTAGGTTTGATCTATTGTGATCAAGATCTAATCTTTCCTCAAGGTTCTTGCAAGAACATGCCCTTACTTCAATATTCTTCAAGGAACGTGTCTCTTCTTCAATATTCTCCTAAGAATTCATCAAGAAGACACCAAAAGCCAAGCAATTAGAGGTGTGTTTGGAGAATCACCACTTGGTTGGTGAAGGGAGGAGATGGCAAACCAAGAGGAGGACTTAAGAGATGTTCTTAAGGTCTTGGTGGATGAAATCAAGGAGGTAAAGCTATGAGTGGGGAGAATAGAAGATTCATAATCTCAAGGGTCACATGTGCAACCACAAAGTCGAAGGGAACAAGTAGAATAAGACCATGTGAGAAGGGTAAAAAATTGAATGGAGGATGGAGAAGAGAGTGTGGGAAATTATGGAAGACCACATGACACCTCAAGAAGAACCTACGATGATGTGGAGAAGGGAATCTAATTTGATCTACATGACTTCGAGGGTAATCTTGATTTGGAATCTTTTCTCAAATGGTTGAAAATTGTGGAATCTATTTTTGAGTATAAAGAGATTGATGATGATAAGAGGGGCCGAATAGCAATATTAAAGTTTAAGAAATTTGCTAGAGTGTGGTATGATAATTTAAAAAGGAGAAGGGAGAGAGAAGTAAAATTGAGAATTAGGTCATGGAAAAAATTAAAAAAATAATTTGTGCCTCGAGAATATGAGCAAGAGAATTTCATAAATATGACTACTTTGAGGCAAGGGTTGCTTGGAGTTGAAGAATACATTAAAGAGCTTGAAAGATTAACTCTTATTTGTGATGTCCGAGAAAGATAAGAACAAAGGTGTGCACAATTCATTGGAGGGCTAAATATGAATCTTAGAGAGAAGGTAGAGGTGTATCCCTATGAAGAATTTGAAGACCTAGCCAAGTTAGCAATCAAGTATGAGAAACAGTTGAAGAGAACAAAGACACCAAACAAGTCAACTAATGCCCCATATGGTTTAACCTTCAAGGAGGTGTCGAAGCCACCAATTTCTCAATCCACAAATCAAGATAATGTTAGAAGGTTCACTCATGAACAAAAGAGCAAGGATCAAGTGGTTGATAAGGTGAAAAAGCATTGCTTCAAGTGTAGAGGTTATGGTCACTTTGCTCGGGATTGTCCAAACGAAAGGGTATTGAATTTGAAGGAGATAGCAAGTATGGTCTCGCCATACCAGGATAGTGTTCATATGTGTTTTAGGACCAACCATATATAGTGCCAAACCGATTGACTGGTTCACACAACGATAGCTTTATATTTTGGTTGAAACATGAGCAATCGGCTGGTTGGAATAAATTGATCTATTGGTCATACAACTGATCGACTAGTTTCTCTAGATCGATATACCATTCATCATTAAATGCTGATTTTTTGCTTGTTGGGTGAGATAGCTTTTTCATAATTTGTATATAACAACCATATACAAAGGTAACTCTTATAAATAAGGTCCCTTTGCATGTATTAGAACTAACGTTTTATATCATTAATTGTGTATTTAATCTCTTACACTAAAATCATTCAATTACTCATTTAAAATTCCAAACTTCCATATTTCTGAGTTTTTACTAATAAGTATTATTTGCTCACTTTCTTAGTTAGAAATATTCTCAAACATTAATATTATATATATTACATCTCATTCAAATATCAACACTTTCATATCTTATATGTTGTGAGAATCATTTGTAATCACAACCTCCTCTCAAAAATCAATTAAAGGGGTTAGTGAGTGTTTGCTTATCATTCTTGAGTGATTTAGTTAGTAATTTTAGAGAATATAAATAGGTAAAGTGTTAAATTATATATTGAGATGGTCATTGAGATTGTAAGGCTCATAAACTAAGAGAAGGGAAGTTATCAATAAAACACGTCACTATTTCAAAAATCTAAAAAGGAAAACCTTTTGGTAGTGGACGTAAATAGTAATTCACTCTTGAACCACTCTACATTATGTGTTAAATTTTTATTAAGTCATTTCTATTCTACAAAACCCTATTCACCCCATGGGGCATTTTCATTATGGAACCTCCTCAATAATAAGATAAAATAAAACTAAATAAGATAAACACTATTAATGAAATTAATATTCATAGCACTATTCACATGAATAGTAATACGCTCAATCCTATGATAATAATAATAATAAAATCCTAACCAAAATTTAAAAAGATAAAATACATCATAAGATAAAATATAAACCTTATCTATTTTTTTTAATGATTAAGGAAATAAATTAACTAACTAATATATTAATACAATTATCAAACAAGTAAATAACAACTTAACTAATAAATATGAAAAGATAATGAAATATATAATGCTAATTATGATATATTATCCATTAGCATGTAAAAGGTTTGGTTGACACACATATGGTAGAATAGTTATAACTTTGTATAGAAAACTTAAATTTGTGATCTAAAAGATGTGTTGGACCCCTGATTTAATACTCTTTCCAATGATATACATATTTTAGGGTAAATAATTATATTCAATTATGGACCTTGCTTCCTTTTATTGTGATTCATAATTCAATCTTTAAAATCTCAGAGTGTTTCTCCATCAATTTCCACTTGTTGAGAAAAATTTGTCCTCACTTTTCATCTTGAATTAATCTTATTAAAGCTTGAATCTTTAATCAATCGACCTCTTGGATTGTTGAAGTTCTTAGAAGATTTTCAAAACTGAGCTTTGATACCAATTTGATGTGTAACGAAATGAATGGTTTCAAAAATACCTTATTTTGATTAATTTTATAATGATAAACAAAGGGTAAATTCTAAATTAAGGATATGGATAAAGGATCACACAAAGTAATTTTTCAGACTAGCTTTAAAGCCTCACATAGATAACTCTCAAAGGATATCTAAGAAAGGAACACACAATAAAATTCACTAGATAACACTATACAAGCCCACACAAGAAATGTATAAAAGGATTTCTAAATGATCACTCACACATATAAGATAATTTAGAGAGATATCTAGTTTATTACTCACACAGATAACATAAACATAGAACAAGTAAAGTCACACAAGATTTCAACAAGAGAAAATTTGATTTAATAACTCAATTCAACTATCCTCATCAAATAATTTGTTTACATGGGATATTTATAGGATAATATGTAAACCCCTTAATAATAAGATAAAATAAATCTAAATAAGATAAACGCTATTAATAAAATCACTATTCATAATACTATTTATGTGAATAGTAACCCACTTAACCCTATGATAATAAGAATTATATCAAAACTAAATTTTAAAATGATAAAATACATCATAAGATAAAAGATAAGCCTTATATAATTTATAATGATTATGCAAATAAATTAAATAACTAATATCCTAACATAATTATCAAATTAGTAAATAACAACCTAACTAATAAGTATGAAAAGATAATAGTTTCCATAATGTTAATTATGATATTTTATCCTTTCTGATTGAGCCTCTCGCTTTTGATTATATCTATGTTATTCCCTCTCCCTTGCCCTATTTTTTGTTAGGTTAAATTCTTAAGTCTAAATTGTGCACATTCTTAATATATTAATAATTTAACGTAAAAGATCATGTGAGTTGGGCTAAGGTGTTTTATGAGTCCGTTCCACTAGACGATAACAGTGGCTTAGGAGCATTTTGCCCTGAAAGGTGCATTAATCCATTCGACTGGATTAAGAATAGTGGGGACCTAAACTCAATGTGAAAGATAATATAATTTGAGATAAGTAACCTAATAGATGAGATATTAATGATTTAAAGTGGAAGAGTATATGAGTAAGGATTGAGGTATCAGATCTGTTCCACCAGATTATAATAGTGTGTTAGGTGTGTTATCCTTGAGAGATGATTTAGAACATTCCATCGATTTAAGAATAGTGGTGTTTGTGGACTCAAATTAAATAAAAGAAAGAAATTGTTATATCTAATAAAGAGACCTAGAACAATATCCACATTGTGATATTATTTGTGTTTTGCATGTGTGCTTATTCTCTACTATGAATTTATGTACCCTCACTCAGTAAGTAGTGTAATGATCACCCTTTTTACAGGTGTTACTCATTCCCACAAGTAGATGATCTATTTGAGTTTGTGTAGGCCATTGAGGACCCACTAGATGATTATGCTACTTATGATGATTTGAATGGGGGCAAAGTGATTATATCATGCTTGGGGTTTGGTAATTAGATATTTATGTTATCCGGTTCTTTTTCTAAAACCATACCCTTTGAATTTTTTTTAGGATATTTACTTATGTATTTGGATCTCATATTCGGAGTTTGCTTCCAAATCTCTTATTTATGTTTATGAAAGCTTTATGGTTATTATGCTCTGTGTTATAAACTATTTTACCTTATAATTGATATGAGGACGAGATGTAAGACATAATTATGCCATTTACAGTACTAAATCTAGTATGTTGGTTATAAGCTTCCATTATAAAACAAAAATTTTTAGTCGTAAAATTTGGGGTGTAACAATATTTACCTTTTTCCTAAGTAAATCAAGTAAAATAAATAGATAAAGAACCACCAAAGTTTAACTTCCAACATAACCTTCATCTTCTACTTAACTATATATATAAATCAAATCTAGGCCATAATATAACAAGGGTCAAACAACAAAAGCAAGAATGATTAAGAAATAAATGTATGCCTGACCACCAAGGGTGGTGTACAAGAGGAGGGGAAAATATCAACTTTTCCTAACACTATCACCCTTATACTTAGAGAAATTATAAAAAGGCTTGGAAAAATATTAAATAAATTATAAATTAAGTTATGGGAAAAGGGAGGATGAGGATGTAACACCCCTAATTTACTATTTAAAATTTTATTTTGCAAAAACATTAATTACGAAAATAATGAGTATTGCCGCCACACCTAATATAAGTATGTTTCCCTTACCTTTTTTATGCCATGTGTTAAGGCTCAAAGCAATTCATATCCAAAATAAAGCAGCAAAAATAGAAGACAATACATGGATAAAATGTATAGATAATATTCTTCATAATAGAGGACATAAAAGTCCAAAGGAAAATCTATTACAACAAAAACTAGTATCTAAAGGTACAATACCGTTTTATCCTAACTCTTAAGCCCATAAGCCCATTCCAAGAATGTGACCTCTTTCCAAGGGATCTACTTATCCTTGCCACTATTATGTGTCTTTAACCACTCCATACTCTTTACATAGTCATCTAAAAATGTTGTATTAATATGGCTTCCTTATAATGAGTAAATGATAATACCTCCCAAGAGGTAGCATGCTTACATTGCACACAATAACACAACACATCTAAAAGTTTGCTCACAAGGCAAAACACATGGCATGATAATGTACAATAATCATAGGATAATTGATATGACATAAGAGTCTTATGCTTAGTAGCCAATCACCTTTAACCAATTCACCTTATTTCAAGTACATAATAGCCACATTGAAACATAACAAAATCTAACTCATCAAATCGATTCCAAATACCAAGGTAGTACATTAAGGTAACTACTGAATCAACAAATCCAAATCAATTCCAAGTACCAAAGGTAGGACATTGATGCAACTACTGAATCAACATATCCAAATTGAGTCTAAATACCAAAGGTAAGGCACTAAGAGAACTATCAAACCACATACCAAAATAGGTAGTGAACAACAACAGCTACTAAATCAATGGCACAAAAAAAATCCATTTATATTCTTACGTAATAGTTATTTCTATTTTTAATTTACTCAAGGGGGATAAAAGAATAACTTGGAGATATAAATATACATTGGTCATACCAGTGTACAAGACATCACTGTACCCTCTCAACCATCCAATCGATAAGCATAATAAGTAGTGTACAAGGTGACATAATACCCTCCACACCTAGGATACTTAATACTTAAGTATCGATACCCCCTATATGGCCCGTAAGTCACCTATAGAGTTGATTAGGGCCTTGCTAGGCCACAACAACACACTAAAGAACCAAAACAAACTAAAGGCTCCTACCTCATATCTAGGATAGCTAATACTAGAGAGAACAAATTCCCAAAAGTTATGCCTCCCACTTCAAGTATTAATGATTTATGAAGTAATTACAAATATTACATATTGTACAACAATTCCCATTTCCATAAATCACCATTTTTCCTTTATTTCCAATTATTCGAGTCAGCCTCTAGGTCAAAGATCCAAGGAATGGTCAAACTGAACACTAAGATCAAAAGTTGAAGGCTATCCTATGTCCAACTATTGACATTAAGCGCATTAGGTTAAAATTGACCATAATGCCCTCAAAAACCTAATTTAACCATTATTATCCAATTTTATACCAAGGATTATTATTATGAGAATTTATCATGAAAATGATAAAATACAACAATTTATAATATTTTAACATGTAGGTAAATTTTAATACTTAGCGATTGACTATATTTTCCATTTTGCATACATTTTACAACTTATGTGTACATATACATTCATTGTGTATTTTTTAGTGTATTATATATTCTATGAAACACATATATACATATTTATAGCATGATATAATATTTAATAGGTAAAGTAAAATCATGGTGCATGTGGGAAAACATCTTTAACCCTAGAACATGTAAATAAGAATTATCATAGTTTAACCCTAATCATGCGTGCATGCTTTTATACTATTTATATCCCATACAATGATAATCATGGAACTCTTATCATGGTAATTAACTCATAACTTAAATACATTAAAAACCCTAACAAAACCCTATACATGCTTACTTTAACTAATCAACATATTACACATGTGTATAACTCATATTTAATGGTAAGTCAAACGTGTGTGCCTACTATTTACAACCATGTTATTATTTTATCATGTAATTGTAAAAAAAATACATTACAAAAAACCTATAATGTTTATAGATCTTTAAAACCTATCATTATTGCACATAAATTCTATTGCCTCATGAGTGATTAAACTTACCTAAACTCAAGCTACATAAAACCACAAAAGATCATCTCCTCTACGATTTCTAAAGGATTATCTAAGCAAACAACACCCAAAAACACATATATTAGAATCTAATACAAGGAAAAAATAAAAAAGAATAACTAAAATAACTTGGGAAATTGTTTAGGAAATAATATGGGACAAAGGAGACTATGTAAGTTAACAAGGCATTAATGGTGTAACAACAGAGAAACTCATGTAACAAATGGAAGGCAATTTGCATAATGTCACAAAACAATGGCAAGGTATTGTCAATGAGTCATGAAGGAGAAGGGGAGGTTGTAGCAAAGTCTCAAGTTGTCAAGTGTTAGGCAGCGACACCTGTTGCCATTTCAAATGGGTGGAGTTTTGGCAATTTTTGCTATTGTCAGGGAAAGCTTCAGCGATGGTGGGTGCAACCAAGGAGAAATCTTTGGTGGTGTTAGGAATTGGTATGGGAAAATAAATGGAGGGTGTGGGTATTTCTAAGAAGGAGGAGAATGATGGTTGTTTACATAGGAAGGAGGGAGGTTTCGGTGATGGTTACCATTTCTAGAGGAAGGCGACTCTTTTTGACCTGAACAACTTTGGTGATAATAGAGGAACAACGAGAAGAACGTTGGGGTTTTGCTGCTAATGAGAGCTCAGGAGTATGAAGAGGAGAAACACATACCAAGGGGTGGAATTGAAGATACAAAATATAGGAGGAGTAGGCCTTAAATTGGCAAAGGTCACGACTGAGTAGACACGATGAAAGAAACATAGAATAAAGGTAGAGTATGGGTTGAATAGGATGAGTATGGCATGTAGGAGAGAAAAGTGTTGAGGGAGGATTAGGTGGGATTATGCAAGCAGAAGTAACATCACAATAGAGTAGGGTAGGGTTGATGATAAATAAACTAGATTGTGGAAAACATTAGTCTAAAGAATTAGCGTATGCATGTTAGAGTCTAAACTAGGATTAATATAATGACCCAAATTATATCCAAATTTTATACTAATTAAATTTATAAATAATTTATCATAATAATACACATAATAATAGTACATTTAATTAAAAAAATTCTATAATAATAGTTATAAATAATTATACATGATCACAAGTTTATAATTAGAGTTTCTACAAATGGAGTATTATAAAGGACCAGTCCTAGTATAAGAAGAATAACGATGAGTCTTCAAACACTTAAGAAAACCAAGGAGGAGGGAGGAGATAACACTTTGCACAAGAGTTTAATGATGAAAAAAATGCATAGAGAGGGCACAATAGGGGAGAAGCTAACGAAATAGGCAAGGAAAAAATGGTAGGGGTGTACTAGAGGTTGTTTGGCTCATACTTGAATGAAGGAATGATAGGGTATAGTATGGGTGAAAGTGAGGTTGAGTGTAAGCAACCAATCATGGTGAGAAAGAGGTAGGTTATCTCATTTAACTACTACCATAGTTGCAACACGAAACCTAATAGGAGATAGGAGAGTTGATTTGGTAAAGTAATGTAACACCCCCAAAATTTACTATTGAAATTTTTTATTTTATTTAAAATTTAGCAGAAGCAAAAATTAAGAATCGTAAATTTTGGGAATATTACCACCACACTTAGTACCGGACTAGTTTTTTCCTACCATTTCAGTACCAAGTGCTAAGGCCAAAAGATTAAAACACAATTTGCTCAAATTCAAACTTTATTTAAATCAAAGTAGCTCAAATAGTTTTGTTACAAGAATAGAACCCACCAATGGTGGTTATAAGAATAAGATTATATTTAAATTGGGAACTAAAAGATGAAAGAGTGAAACCCTAGAAATTTTCGGATAATCTTTACGCTATTTTTTGTTGCCCATTTGAATAACACCTGCAATGGACGTGTAAGGGACACTGTCCATTGAATAAGCAGGGGCCCACGAAGGGAACCTTTTAGTACTCTGGTACTGAGTAACTCTTTAAACCACACTGAAAGGAAGACCCACATGCAACTCATAACACAAAAACTATGTAGAATGACAACATATGAGCTAATACACAAGACAACATCTCATCTAATAAGAAAATTCATAAAAAATCTGTATACTTAGTAAATACATCACATACCCATGCAGGGACAAGCAATAAAGCTAGACTCATGTCATATCAACAGATCATGATGGGAAATCAATACTTTCATGCCTTAAGCCATTAATTAATCATTATTCAACCATCATCTTTCGATTTATATCCATGTGAGTGTGGGAACCCCACTATTATAGCCGGTGGACTGGAAACATATAGAGTAGAAAGCACATGACCACTATTATTCTCTGGTGGACCGGTCTCCAGGGCTCCCTACACCTGGCCACTATTATTCACCGGTGGACCGGTTTGACCCGACTCACATGGTATTCCACTGTAAGTGATTAGTGTATTTTCATAATTTATTAATGTCCAACGTTTGGTTTATTGAGCTCAGGATCCCCCACTATTATAGTCGGTAGACCAAAAACATATAGGGCAGAACACACCTAACCATTATTATTCGTCGGTGCACCGATCTCTAGGACATCTTGCGCTTGGACACTATTATTGACTGTGGATCGGTTTGGTCCTAGCTCAATAATCTTTCACTTTATGTAATCAGTACTTTATTCATGTCTTATTCAATGGGTCCATTTATTCAATTCGAGGGAAGATGGAAAGATCATAAATCCAAAGACATAAGGATATACTGGCTATAGAATCAAGCATTCCATATCAAGGATCTTAACATACACATACTTCAAACATATCTAACACACATTTCCATACATACTTATAAACCAGGCACCTCTTGCATGTGTATGAGATAAAACCATACCACACCTTTAATTATCCATCTAACCCTAAGCCATGCCATGTTCTTGTGATACATGCTAACTTATCAATTACCCGTATCTTTTCATTCAATGATACTTCTTTCTTACTATGAACTCATTCAATTCATGGACATGTTAAACACAAGTTGCTGATTCACCCCTATCATATTTACAAAATAACTAGAATACCCCTTGTCTGCCAAATCACCAAGTCATCCCTTTTTATTTGCCAAATTACCATATTACCCTCCATGTTACATAATTACCAATTTTCCCCTTGTGTTAGATTACCAAAATTATCCTCTATACTTATTAAATCACCAACTTTACCCCCTTATACTTATTAAATTACCAATTTACTCTTCTAGTGGGTTAAATTACAGTATTACCCTTTATACTTATCTAAATTACCAAATTTCCCTTAGGCTCATTAAGTCACCAATCATCCTTCATATTTTTTACACTTGTTAGATTTCTCATTTGGTTCGTCAGATTACCAAATTGCCCTTCTTCATCACTATACTTACCATTTTGCTCTTTATTATACCACTATTACCAACATACCCTTACTACATAAAATGTCAATATTAATGCTCTATACCCATCATTCAAACTCCACCAACTCTTATTAATTATCATTAACACATATTAGCACCTACCACACACATATTTAGGCCACACCTTTTGCACACACACAAATTACCAAAATGCCCCTAGGGCTTATATTAACATTACTTATGCACCAAATGACCATTTTAATATACCATATCATACATGTACTCTTAACCTCATTTTTAACAACAAAAATCCTTCCTTAAACATTATTTCTATATATGACACATAAATTAACATGCTTTCATTTTTTTTTATCAATCAACACATGCAACTAAAACATTATACTTAACAACACATTTTATGCATATAAACATATTAAAAACCCTAATGTGCTAGCATACATATATCTATATGTTTAAGTAGGGTTTAACGATTACCTTATTTTTTTTTTCAAAAATAGAACCTTATCAGTACCCCGGTTAAGGATACAAGCTTTGATTAGCAAAATCAATACCTATAAATAATATCCATAATTATCATATTAGAAATATGAAAAACCAAGAAGGATAAAACTTTATCCAAATTTAATTGATGCCATACTTTATTTAACCATCAATATACCTCAACAATTAAACAAAACAAGTTCCAAAACAATGTGAGTGTGAGCCACATGCAGATTAGAAGGGGAAGAGGGGTCAAAGGAAGGGAGGTGGAGAGAAAATGGGGGGGGGGTTGGTTCGGTTAGGGTCTTGGGGGCTAGGAGGAGGGTAGGCGGAGGATAGTTAGGGTAGAGGTTGGGTGTAGGGGTGGGGTAGAGGCGTAGGTGGGGGTCGGGGCTGGATTATTGGCGGCTAAAGGCAGGGAGGCGCTGGTTGCAGGGCTACAAAGGGGGCTATAGGGGTGGCAGAGGAGGATAAGGAAGGAAAAGGAAAGAGAGAAAGGATGACATGGGGTGGTAGATGAGGTTGTAGGGAGTAGGTTGGTAGCTTAGGAGGCGGCGGAAGTGGCGGGATGGCAGTGGATGGTGGAGGCCGAGAAGGGGAAAAAAGAAAAGAAGGGGAAGAAAGGGGTTGTAGGGGCTCGAGGGGTGGCTTGATGATTTAGGGTGGTAGTAGGGGTGGCAGGAGGTGGTTTAGGTGGTTGGTAGGGCGGTGGAAGTGGTGGTTAAGGGTGGCGGAGCAAAAATAAGGGAAGGAAATGAAAGGAGAATAAAGGGAGACAAAGAGACCATGAGAGGGAAAGAAGTGGGCTTGAACAAGGCAGAATGAAGCAGGAGGGAAGAAGAAAAAAGGGAGGGAGAAGAGGGGAGGTAGGTGCGGCCGGTCGGAGGTAGGTTGTAGGTGGTAGGCGGTGTCGGGGTGGAGGGAGAGGGAAGGGAAATAAGGGAAAGGAAGGCATGTGGGCTGGGGTGCAGGTCAGGTTTGGTTTGAAAATGGAAAGAAAAGGATGGGGGAGAGAGCAGAGTGTAGAGGGAGGTAGGTGGTGGCAATTGCACGCAGTGCAGGGTACTGCCATAGCATGCTCGATGGGCGGGGAAGGAGGAAGAAGAAGAGAAGAAGAAGAAAGAAAGAAGGAGAGCATGCTAGCTGGGTGAGGGGGAAAGAAGAGGAGCAGGCCAGCCTGCACGTGAGGGAGAGTGGGGAGAAGAAAAAGGAGAACTAGGCTAGCCCAGTCGAGGGAAAAGGAAAGAAAAGAAAAGAGGAAGAGGGATGGGGTTGGCAGATAGCGCGGGAAAGGAAGGAGAAGAACGGGAAGGAGTGGGCCGACAACCCAAAGTGTGGAGGAAGAAAGGCCATTGACCTGGTGGCCCAAAGGAGAAGGAAGAAAAGGAAAAAGAAGGAAAAGGAAGAAAAAAGGAAAATGGAAAATGGGGAGAAATAAAATAAAATAATTTTTGGAATAACATAATTTAATATTTTTTAATAGATAAATTAATTTAATAATTTAATTTATTATAATTTAATATGTTGGTTTAAAAAGATAATTTTAGTAAAATATTAGTTTGGAAAATTATTTAAATAAAATGAGTATGATAAAATAACAAAATATTTATTTTAATTTATTAAATATTCATATCCCTTTTTACATGCTAAAAAATCTACAAAATAATTAACTTAAAATAATTTTAAAAGTTAATTTACCCCAAATAAAGGCTATTTATTAAATTATCGATTTTTAAACTTCTTGGGGGTATTACATGACCATCCTCTTAAAGAAAAACTTTGTCCCCAAAGTTTATGCCTTAGTACTAGGGATACAAAAGAGGGATTCTAAGGCACTTGGGGTAACTACCCCCTTAAGGGAAAACCTACTTGACCAAGGAAAACAACTACACACATATTTTAATAATACAAGCAATTACGAGGGACTCGATAGTAAGCCTGTAGAGGTTGCATTGGGATCGATCGCATGCTCGTCTGCTCCAGCTAAAGAGGCTGAACGGGTTGCTCTGAGCGTCTGATTCTACTAAACCAATGGTTGCTGCGATCTCTAAATTTCTTCATAGAGTGCGATGTAGCACTCGAAGGTCCTATGCCCAAGTTTTCCACAACCATGGAATTGAACCAACTTTCCCATGTAATCCTTGTCTGTATGATCTCTTCTACAACAACGACAATGGTAATGCCGAATTGGTCTCTTGCTAGGCTTGTCACGGGAGCACTATGACTCTTCTTACACCAAACTTTCATTTGATGTTGAGGTTGGATCTGCAAAACCTTACTGTTGGGATGATGACTCTTTTCTCCGAACTTTTTCTCTTCGTTCTTCTGCTTACACAGGATGGAGGCTTATTCCTGGACCAAGGAATCGACGACACACACCCGTTCATCACTGTAGTCAATTTGTAGGAAATGGTTGCACCCATCATACTTTGAACATTGAGATGGAGTCCTTGCTTGAACTGGGTGACCATTGAAGCCTTGCTAGCCGCTATGCCGGGGGTAAGCTTCGGCTACTCCATGAATCATGTGAAGCCCTCTCAAACCAACAATCTTTCTTGCGTTAGCTCTACGAATTCCTTGAACTTGGCCCTCTAAAGGCTTTTGGCATGGAAATGCATGCAGAGCGCAGTCTTAAAGTCTTCCCAAGTTGATGATAGCCCTCCTTAGACTCAAAATTCTTCCCGCCAAGCGTTGGTCTGTCCTTGGGGAAAATACGTTGTAATGCTCGTCCTTCATTCCTTAGGGTAGTTGAGTGCCTCAAAGGTCTTATCAAAATCCCGTCCCCAACTTTTCAGGATCATAGGGTTTTATTTATCGTCGTAGGTCGGAGGGTGGTGACGCGAGACTCCGGGGAATGTTGAGTCAACCCCAGGAGTGTCTCAAACACTCTTTCTAAGGTTTTGACATACCCTTCTAAGTTTATGTCTAGCTATGTGAAAAGAAGAAGCGTGTTAGGAAAGGTGTTATCTATCACGCTAGGTGACCCAAGCCAAGGGTTACTCGACCTACCTATACCCAACTCTCAGGACTAATCCGGGTTTTAAAACAAGAGAGAGATAGGAGGGAAAACCTTTATGAAATCAATTAAAACTTGGAAATTTTTGTAGAATACCCTAATACTAACTCATAGTATCAATTCAAAACATTAAAAACCAAAAAAGGTTTCTAAAAACATAGGATACTAACTTATGGTATCGGCTAAAAAAGTTTGAAGTTGAAAGCACTGTTGAAACTAGCTCTAATATCATTGTAATGGCCCCAAGTCAATACGACCATACGAGGGATACCTTGGAGCACTTTCAGATTGATCAGCTGACCCCACAGATCAACATGAGTTTTTTCAACACACTTTTTCCTCACTCATGCACTACCTAAGAAATTTTTAGAAAATTTTTGAGACTTCCCAGGAGGGTCACCCATCTTTAAAATTGTTCCAAAACTTGTTCCATGACTAGCACGCTTAACTGTGGAGTTCATAGGACGGAATCACCAAAACGATGGTATACCATGTTGATATAAGTAGCTAAATCAATTCTAATAATACTCTACTTAATTTTATGGTATTACATTCACCACCACTCAAAGAACGCAACGTCCTCGTTGCACCTCAACAACTAACTATCTTTATATAGTTTATTCCAAGAATCATTTCGCTAGGTGACTGACTCATTCAAGCTCATCTCATGGTCATGGTTTGGCTTTGATACCATTTGTAATGGCCTTGAGTCGATACG
The DNA here is from genome assembly GCA_039764185.1 of Tamarix austromongolica. NCBI lineage: Eukaryota > Viridiplantae > Streptophyta > Magnoliopsida > Caryophyllales > Tamaricaceae > Tamarix > Tamarix austromongolica. Next base: position 71,267,055 of record CM077816.1, on the reverse strand, counting down.
ACCATGCGGGGGCTACCTTGGAGTGCTTTTGGATTGATTGGCTAGCCCCATAGATTAACACGAGTCTTTTGAACGCACTTTTTCCTCACTCACGCACTTCCTAAGAAATTTTTAGAAAATTTTCTCCTAGGAGGGTCACTCATCCTAAAAATTGCTTTACGACAATCACGCTTAACTATGGAGTAGTTAGTAGTTACTAGAAAAATAAACTTTGGTAAATCTTTGTTGAATTAATTGAACTAAGGTTTTAAAATTTAGAAGAATAATCATACAACTCATAAAAATGACTATCCATAAGAAAACAACAATAATAGAAGAGTAGAAAAGGTTTGGATAAGATTATGAAATTAGAATAGGCCGTGAAAACAAAAACTTAGTCAATCTAGGTAACTAGTTTTTCTATAGACTAAAAAAATGAAGTAGTCACAACCAATTGATTAGATACATGCAAACTAGTCGACTAGTGACACTAACAGCCTGAATCTATAGAAAAAATGTGGTAAACTAGTCAACCCAATATCAAGCATATCTTAAGATAGGATTAAGTAATAATTATAGAATATACAATTAGATAAAATTAAAATTATAAAATTTAGGTTCGTAAAAAATAAAGGGATGGAAGTTACAAAGTATGCAACCAAGGACTAAAACAAAGAGGAGCCAAAATCATGGGTTTTGTTATGGGTTGCATTTTGAAATAAGTTAAGCATGGTTTTGGGGGTAAGGTCAAGTTTTACCATGTTCTTGCCTTTCCAAAATTCATGTGGTTTAGGTTGGGGGAGTGGCCTTGTTTGATCAACACTTGAGTGAAAGAATGAATTGATGGGTTTGTAAGAGAGGTTAGGTGCTTTTTCCTTCTTTTGTTTTTTGTGTATAAAAATTGGGTTTTAGTTAGGATCTTAATCACATGAACCAAACCAAGTTAAACCTGGTTGTCCACAATGAGGAAGACTTATGCCAACCAAAGGATAATGGTGGAATTTTACAATTTTAGACTAATTAAATAGATAGAAAGGATAGGAAAAAGAAATTTATTGGGAAAAATAATGAATAAATCCTAAAAATTATGAATATTCATGAAAAAACGTTGATTAATTTTAGAAATTTAACTATATGAGAATATTGGATGCTAGAATTTGTTTGAAGATCGATAGATGGATAACAAGCAAAATTAGTAAAAATGGATAATCCATGGAAATGTATTTATCTACAAATGTGTGAAATTAAAGGTCTAAAAAGGTATTGTTTGATGCAAAACTATTTTAGAAAATCAAATATATAAAAATATTTGATCTAAGACCTCATTTGAAGCCCAAACGTATTATAACAAATAAAATTATCTTATTGTGTAATTGAAATTTTTTGCAATTTAACAATATGAAAAGAAGAAATAAACTAAAATAGAACCAGATAAGTTGGTCAGCTTAGAAATATTTTTATTATGAATTACAAATTTAGAAAATTTGAAAATTAATGAAAATGATTTAATCAAAAGAATCGAAGATAATGTGACATTTCATAAATGGATAAAATAAACAAGAAAGGACTCAAATTTAACATGAATGGTTTGAATATTAATATAAAAAAAATTTAGAAATGGATTACGAGCATAAATACATGGTAATTAAAGTTATAAAAATAAGATATTATTGTAATCTTAAGAAGAGTGAGTCGAGGGATCCTTTTGAATCAAGGACATATTTGTTGTCAATAATGGAAAATTGTTTCCCCTTTTTAATTTTACTAATTTCTAATTTTTGGTGTGTGTGTGTATTTTAGTTCTAATCAGGGAAAAAATTGATGTGTTCTTTTTAAAGATATAAAGAGTCGGCGAAACTAGCATATAAGTTTGAAATTGATATAATGATTAATATTTTATTATTAATTAGTGATATTTATTTACCATGATTAGGTGATGACTTTAATACAATTAGTTCTAAATATAAAAACTAGCTCCAACTATTTTTCATAAAATCACTACGATTTCCCCACAATAATAGTTATATTATTATTAGTTAACTTATAATCTTAAATTTATCCCATATTCTAGTTTCAAATTTCCACAAGATTTATTATTTCCAATTTAGCTAAGCCAAATTATTTCCTTTCAAAGTTCAAATAAATGTCACTAACCATGCTAACTATAAGTTATTTATATACGATCTAATAATATATACTTTTAATTATATGTTATAGTTATTATTTTTGGATCCTTATTATTTCACTGTCTATATATTATATAATAATATAAACTTCAACTTGTTGATTTTAATTTAGATAAATTACCAAATAATGTTATTATTTCAACCACATTTATGCATGAATAATTTGTATTTATTGCACAATCTACTATATTATTATTATTTTAGATTAGATATTAAATTATCCAAAAAAGATAATATGATTATACAAGTAATGCATCAACACTAGTCATCAAAGGTTCCTAAGAAGAAATCACAAACTAATGGCACCTTTACCGGTGCAAATGGATGAAAGAAAGAAACAAAGAAACACATTTTATTATCTAAATTGAACGAATGCATATGCTACTAATTTCAATAGAAAAATATCCATAATATATATATTTTAAAATAATAATAATATTTTTTAATTAAGAAATGGACATTTTAAAATTTGCAATAAATAAAGAAACTTTTGAGTTTTTCTCCAATTAAGAAAGATCTTTATTAAAATAACAGTAATACTTTTGTATACATTTGGTATTATAAATATTATAAACATATACATACAATCACATCAATTGATACTTACTTAATATACTAGTGAACTATAAATTAATTTAATATATAATAATTTTATTATTTACATTATATGTTCAAATATATATGTTTTATACTATTACAAATAAAAAATGCATAATGTAACAATAAAAAATTAGAAAACCATAAAATCATAACAATAATAAATAAAAATAACTAAATATAATATTTAGTGGAGCTTTTAAATTGAATTTCATTTTCACTTTTGATACCCAAAAATTGAATATTTTAATATTGAGAGTTCAAGGTTTTAGAATTATAATTTTTATTTTGTATTTGTTTTTATTTCTATAATTTTACAATGAAAAACGACTAAAATGATGTTCAAGTAATTTAAATTTTAAAATTTCATTCTATATTTCATTTTTAGCTTTAATATTAATTTTTTTTATTTCAAAATAATAATAATACTTTTTAATTTTTTCTTAATTTTAATTTTAATTTCTCATTTATTTTATATTTTATTTGAAAATTTTGATTTTGTTGTTTTAAAATTTTTATTCATATTTTATTTTTACTTTTTGAGTTTTAAAATTTAAAATATTAAAAGATTTTATTATATCTTAAGAAAATTCTTGATAAAATCTTTATATTTTTAATTTGGAATTTTAAATTTATATTTTTAATTTATAACTAAATGGAGAAATTAGTTAAAAAAATTAGTTTCGTTTAAATTTAACTTGACGTATTAATTAATATAATTTTATGCATATGTAAAATAATCAATTTTAACAAAAATAATATTATTTTAATAAAAAATTTCTCAATTAGAACAAGCCACTAGTAATTTTTTTTCCTTTTATTATAAACATGAAGTTTTTGTTTTTTGCTTGGAACAAACTTTAGAAGTTTTTTTTGATATAATTAAAAATTATCTTTCATATAATATAGGAAAAATGCGCGATATAATCATGAGTTTAAGCATAATATACAATATAACTTTGAGTTTTTGGAAACATACTAGAAAACCTTGAGTTTTGTTGATTACATACTAGTTAGCACTATATTTATATCATATGTTAACTTGTTATTAAATTTTATAAAATTGAAATATTTAGCTCGATTTCTACTCTTCTGCAATAGTGTTCATGAAGCTCCTTTGCTGGATAATAGTGCTTGTACCCTGGGGTCTACGTCGATCTTCCATGGCAATAAAGAAACCGACAATTGATAAGCGATCCAGTACATATAAGAACTCCAAGAAAACTATGGATGAATATGAGGGATATTATCCAATTTCAATTTAAAAAATGAATGAATCAGAGATGAAGGATAGGTTGAAGGAAATGGTGATGACACTAATTACCCTGTCGTGCTAATTCCGCAAGCGCACGGATTTATTATAGCATTTCAAGGTCATATCTACAAGGACTTTGTAATTGATTACACTTATTTATTATTTTAACTATCTAAATCTTCCAAAAGGTGGAGATATGCGTTTCGCTGTATAGATTGATGATGAAAAGCATTCTAACTTGGAGATATTAAATAGTAGGAATAAAACCTAGGATCAAACTTTGGTCTCCGAATTAATAATCAATAATGAAACAATACTTATGCCGCTAATTAATTCACTAACTGTGGACAATTGGTCAAATCGTATTCATTAGCTTCTTTCAAGGTCTAAGAACAAATTTAATCTAATTTTTCGACTACTTTCGTGACTCACAAACTAAATCAAACCCATTAAGTGCCATCAATTATAGAGTCCCTTAAAATTAAACATCTACTTTTGTGATTGCTTAAATTCCCGTATACATGCTAATTTCTTATAATAATCTCAGCCTTTCAGTTGTATATTACATCTATGAAGGTTAGATTTCATCAAATCCACTTTACAACAATAAAATCTAGCATATATAATAGTATCAATGAATCAATCATACAACATAATACCTCATTTCATCATATCGATTACGAAAATGGTACCTAAGTCCAATCCTAGAAAAGAGACTACTAACTCATAGTTGCAAATAAATTGAACGAAATAAATAACATGATGAACCATGAACACGCAATAGATAAAGAAAAGAATAATTAGATTGAAATAACTATAATCTGGAAGAGTGCAATGTTGATTCGAACCGATCGTCACAAATTACACACTTGAATCTTCCGAACAATTAAAACTAAAGAAAACAAGCTATTACAAGAAGCTATGCTTGGTAATGAGGGGTTTCTAACAATCCTAAAAAGTCCTCTATCTCTCTCCTTAAGAAGTCCTCGAGGCGTGCCATGAAATTTCCCATCACGCCAACCATGTTGCGCATGAAGATCATGGGGAGGACCGCTTTTGCACGGCCTAGCCGTGCAGTTTCTCAGCTCTTGGTAATATGAAAAATCTGATATTGCATGGCCATGCAATATTTTTGGCTTCAAATTTTCAGCTCAGAATCTCGCACGACCGTGCAGGTCTAGCACGGGTTGGCCGTGCAATTATGTTTTCTTTTATAAATGTATGGGATTACTACATGGTTGTGCAGCTCTGGCACTGGCTGGCCATGCACTTCCCTTTTTAGTTTTCTTAGGGATGTCTTGGCAGTGTTCTAGCTCTCATAGCTTCGTTGTACCTTCATAAGCTTGTTGGATTGATGCACTCTCCTCCCAAGCTTTCATTGGTAGGTCTTTAGCTCCAAATATAAGCAATTCTTTCTCGGTCTTGGTGTTTTTATGGGAAATCCTACAACACAAGGCTCAAGAAAACTGTAGTGCAACTAATAGGCCAAAACTATAGCAAAATATATAAAAGAGATTAAATGAAGTCCCAAAGCTAAGGGAAAGAGAGGTAAAAATATGGTAAAAATTCACTTTATCAACAGATCAAGAAAATAATACAATAGTCAAAACTGTGATGAATGATGAACACTCAACTGTGTTTTCTAAATCAATGACCAAAATAGTGAAGGAAGATCAAAGATATAACCCTATGGCGACCAGATACACTACTGACCCATCACCAATTATTATTAAACCAAATATAGATGATGAACTTGTAATTTCTTGGAGAGAACATGTAGCATCAAACAGATACCCGGATCAATGCTTAAACCTCTCTTATGTTCTACCTTGAATCAAGAATGGTCAAGTTGTTATCAAAATTAAACATAATGAGATATACAAAGAGGCTGATGACTAGAAGTTTGTCTTAACTGGATATGTGTGTGGGTACTCTCCTTCATACAATCAGATGCAGGGTTTTGTTACATTCCATTAGAGTAGTGTTATTATTCCCAAGATTATATTCCATGGAGATGGCTATTTCTTCTTCAAATTTTCAAATTAAGAAGATTGTAAGAGCATACTCTCCCACTAATGGACATACTATAGCAAACTACTCATACTTAAAAGATGGTAGAGGAAAATGAAGTTATCATAAGAGGAACTTCAATTTGTCCTTTTATGGATCAAACTACCCTATCTCCCTCTTGAATATTGATCCTCAAGGTCTTTACGTATGATAGCTAGCTCTATGGGTAAACCTATATGTATTGATGCAATCACTATGAGGAAGGAACATATAGCATTCCCTAGATTGTTAGGGGAAGTATACATAAAAAGAACTCTATGTGAGAGTATTACCACTAAGGATCCTCATGGCACAATATTCTCGCAAAAAGTGGAGTTTGAATGGAAGCCCAAGTACTATCTAACATATGCCAATTAAACCCATGATGGATCTTATTGTCCTAGAAATAGGAAGGCAACAACCACACTTAAGTAGAAAAAATATGAGTACTGCCCCTAAAATACTTACCAGACAAAACTCTGAAGGTTAAAAAAACCTAGAATCTAGCACTGCCAACCATATAGAAGTTCAGATCCAAGACAAGTAAAACCTTTTACCTACTACTAAAGGTGACAACAGAAATGATAACATATAAAAAAGTGGTCAAGATGACTCAGTTTTGATCTAGAACCTAAAACTAACCAAGAGAAATTATTCCCTAAGATTTGGCATGCGAATGCCCAAACATCATTAACTATAGCTAATGCATTCCAAATACTGCAGTAGGAGGACAAGGACTGGGAGGAGCAAGAGGAAGAGGAGAGGTAGATTACCTTTGACCTAGGTAAAACATGCTAGTAACCTAGAACGTCAGAGGAATAAATGATCAATCCAAACATTCAATAAAGGACTGGATCATTAGAGGTGGACATAGATTTCTAGGATTATTAGAAACTAGAGTGAAACAAGGTAATGTTGAACAAATAAAACATAGCATATCCCGGCATTGGCATAGCCTAAATAACAACACCTACCACCACAATGGTCGAATATGGATTTTGTGGAATCTACTAGAAAATTTAACTCTTACAAGCATATGATCAATGTTTTCTTTGTGATGCGCATAGTCTTAAAGATGGGAAACAATTCACAATGGGTTTTGTTTATGCCTTTAACACTACATAAGCTAGGACAACCCTATGGTCTTCACTAATAAAAAAGCTTATGAAGGTTACTTCTCCACTATTATTGGTGGGGGATTACAATATAGTAATGAAGATGACTGAGAAGAGTGGAGGTAGCACACCCCTCCCAAAGATAAATGGATGAATGTTATTAGATGGTGAATTCCCTAGATTTTGTGGATCTCAAATGATATGGCTCTCTCCTAATATGGTGTAATAAAAGAATAGATGTAGAGGTTTTGCCTTGTGAACCGGATCGAGCTTTGGTTAGTGTAGGATGGATCAAAACCTTCACCCTATCTTATGCTGAGTTTCTAGCGCCTTCTATATCTTATCATTACCCTATAAGTGTCCATTTAGGTGAATATATTCCCATTAAGAAACCTTTAAGATTCAATAACTTCTTAGTGAATCATGAAAGTTTCTTAAAGATTGTCAATGAGCATTGGAAAAATTACACTTATGGTAATCAGCTTCTAGCTATTATGAAGCATCTAAATTAGCTCAAGATAGCTTTTAAAACCTTTAATTATGCCAATTATGGGTCACTTGGTAGTAAGGTGGAACAAGAAAGGGATATGATGCACAAAAATCAGCTTGTTTATCTTCAAGATGTGGCTATCACAACAAAGACAGAAAACCCTAGAACATGAGAACACTTATCACACACTTAGCCAATGTGAAGCCTATTTTTCGCATATAAAATTCAAAAATTCATTGGATGAATGTAGGGGACACAAATAAGAAAATTTTCTTTACCTATGTTAAGATCCATCAAAAGATAAATGTTATATCCAAACTAGAGTTGGATAATGGACACACGGTGGCTAAAAATGAAGACATTGGATAAGCTTTCCTTAAATTTTACATGGAACTACTTTACAATAAAAAGGAATCCACTGGAGGTGTTGAAGAACAAGTGATGTCCTATGGTCCTATATATGGCTGTTGATGAACCGAACAAGCCAAACCTTCTCTAGCTTGATTTCGTTCATTAAATGTTTTGTATGCCTCGAGTTTGGCTCAAGCTCGAATTGAATCAAGTATTTGAGGCTTGAGGTTGGCTCAAAAAAAGATTGTGAGCTATTTGACTCAGTTTTATATAATGAAAATGAACCAAATCGGCTCAGTTTGTTAGGCTTGACTCGTGGCTCGATTTGTGACTCGGTTTGGCTCGGTTCATTTTAACTTTTAAACAAGCCAAACTGTCTCAATTTGAGCTCGATTCATGGCTCAATTTGTTCGTCTCGTTTATCAGAAAATCCATCCAATTAAACCTGTAACTTTTATAAAAAAAATAAATATAAAATAAATACCTATTTTGCTTGATTATAAATACTAAAATAAGACCATACAATATCAAATCATTCATACAAAATATTCAAAGATCATGCCTTCAACCCTACATGCTTTAACAAAATAAAATAATTCACATCTGTCCAAAATCATGTTCTTCAATCCTCAATTCTAAATTCCAATATCCAAAATTAGGCTTCATTGTACAAAATAAAACCACGATATAATTATAGCAAATTTGTAGCCTTCGTCTCATCCAATCCATCATAAGCACTTCTGCTCCAAAGTCCAAACCTCAAAATAAGGCACCAAAATCCACTAACCTTCATATGCTATCAATAATTTTATGAATAAACAAGAGAATATTAGATTAGTAATAGTTATTTGAGAAAGACTTCAATCCCATAAATTCTAATTATATTATACCTTAAATTTGATAAAAAAAATATATACCATATTATGGAAGATCTATGATCTTCATGCTCAGAGCATCTGCAACCTGCTTATATTAAGAAAGAAACAATAATATATATATGAATGATTAGAATTTATTTCCTAAAATTTCAAGAGATCAAAAATTAATAATGAAAGAACATAAAGAAAACATAAAAAGATGATTACCTTCTTCTTTAGACCTTTTTTTTGTATGAATCCAATCATCTGCACAAAGAAGTACTTCAACCATGTTAGTAGATAGTGCTTCTCTATAGGGATCAACGACCCTTGATCCAGCACTAAAAGCAGCTTCCAAAGCAACCATGGTGATAGGTATGGACAAGATATCACGTGCCATTTGTGATAAGATACGAAACTTCAAAGTATTTGCCTTGCACCACTCCAAGGCACTAAAAGAAGATTTGGAATCATCATTATAAATAAATACACTCTCCTCCAAGTATGTATCTAGCTCTGATTTTGCAGGAATTTGTGTGCTTGATTGCCTAATAAATTGCTTAAATCCCATCATCTCTAAACCTACACCTTTCTTAGCCCCAATATTAATAGCAGATGACCTTTTACCTATTTTAAATCCCACTAAATATTTCTCCAAGTTACGTGTATAATCTCGAGCGTAATCATCAAATATAACTCATAAAGTATCACGAACTAGACAAAAATGTCTGTCAACTTCATCATGACTAAAAAGATTGGGAAATGTATATTCAACCAAAGACATCTTACATCTAGGTACTAAAATAGCTGTAATAGCCATTAACGAATTACACTCACCCCAATATTTATCAAAATTTTCTTTCATGACTGAAGCCATCCCTTGAATAAATGGTTCTTAAGAACGATCCTTCTCGTCTAATACTGCTTTAATTCTCCACACCTCAGGAAGATACAGATTTGCTGCTGGATACTCACTTCTAGAAATTATATTTGTTACCTCACTAAAAACCTCCAAAAATTCACATACTATTTTAGCTTATCTCCATTCTTCAACAGAAGGGCCCCATTTATATGATGGATCTTGCTTTGCATATCTTGGAAACACATCCTTAAATTCTAATGCAGCAGATAACATAACATGCACAGAATTCCAACGTGTGCAAACATAAAGAATCAACTTCTTTGCAGGCAATTTTAGATATCTAGCAATCTCACTAAATTTCATCAAACGGGCATCAGAAGCAGATAAATACTTTTCACTTGTGCGAATATTAGAGATAACATTACCGATCTCTTTATATCCATCTTGCACCAACATATTTACAATATTAGCACAACATCAAACATGAAAGATTTTTCCAGCAAAAGAAAGCTTCTTCATCAAACTAAAATTATCTTTCAAATGCCTTACACAAATATCATTAGCACTACAATTATCCACCGTAATAGTGCTCACTTTATCTTTAATTTTCCAATCCACCAAACAGCCACGTAAAGCATTGTATATATTTAATCCACTACCAGGAGGAGGTAAGTGAAAAAAATTCAAAACATTCTTTTAGAGATTCCAATTACTATCAATTAAGTGAGCTGTTACAATCATGTAATGAATTTTTTTGGACATCTGTAGGGTCGTAAATGAGTTGAGCCAGTCCGGTATTCGGCTCAGCTCGGCTCGTTAAAAGCTCGATTAGGCTCTTTCGTTTAGTTAAACGAACCTAAAAGTGGGGCTTGGGTTCGGCTCGTTTATTAAACGAGCTGAGCCTGAGCTTGAAAAAGCTCAGCTCGGTTCATTTTTAACTTTGGTTCGTGAGCTCGGCTCGGCTCGTTAAAAGCTCAGTTCAGCTCGTTCGTTTAGTTAAACGAGCCGAGCCCAAACATCATTTTAGGCTCGTTTAGTTAAATGAGCCGAACCCAAGCTTAGGGGTATTCGGTTCGGCTCGGTTCGTTTACAGCCCTAGACATTAGATTTCCAAAGATCTGTTGTTATGCTAATCTTATTAGCATTTTAGAATCTTTTTCGTTTACAGTCCTAGACATCAGATTTCCAAAGATCTGTTGTTATGCTAATCTTATTAGCATTTTAGAATATTTTTCATCTTCTTCTTTTCAAATTCATACATAGTAAAACAAGCATCCTTAGTAGCATGACGAGTATTCCACTGATACTTATTAGAGATGGCCCAAAGAAATTCATTAAACCCTAAATATTCCATCATATTAAATGGCTATTCATGCATGAGTATCATATGAGCACACTTTTCCATCACCCTTTCATGATCATATCTAAATATAGGAGCAACACTAACACTAGTGGACTTAGGAAGAGACAATACCCTTTGTTTTTTTGATGGTTAGTTAGTACATCGCTCCAAATGCCTGATAAAATGGCTGGTTACGCCCCTAGGAAGAATTGATAGATGTCTACAACAATGCTTGCATTGACCCTTTTTGGTCCCATATTTTAAAGTAACCACTTCAAACTCTTCCCAAATATGTGAAGTTTTCTTGCGAGCCTTCTTCGGTATTGCACACTCGTCATCATCATTTTTGTTTTCATTATTCACCTCCTACTCCTCATTAATCTGCTCATCAACCTCTTCATCAAGCTCATTGGTCGGCTCAAAATCATTCTCCTCATCACGATCACTAATGTAAGTATCTCTGAAAACTTCAAATATATTAGGGTCCTCCACCATTTTTGGACTTCTTGTTGATGTAGATGGAGATGATACAGGGGATGAAGATCCTTGTTTAGAAGAAAAATCAGAATTTACCAAATTTTACATAATTACAGGTTTGAACTAAAAACAAAAAAAAAAACCACAAGGTAGCAGTAGGTAGCAGCAAAAATAACACATAAAACTATGAATAATTAATAATCATCACCATAGTTTTTTATTTGTTTTTTTAATCAAAATAAAACATCATTATAAAACAAAGAATATATGAAAAAAAAATTAAAGTTCAAAATTCCAAGTTGAGTAAAAAGGAAAAACAAAAAGTTACATGTGTGATGTATTAATGTGTACAAATAAAAACAACTTGATAACAAATAAAATTATGGAAAAACAATGTAAAATGCAAACCTCAAAAGTCATAATATAGAAGTCATTTTTGATAAAATTAAACAAAGATAACATATGTGACTTTTAAGTATAGTATGATAATAAAATTATTCATGATAACACCAAATAAGAAAGTAAAAGAAATTATTCAAAGCTATTAGATGCAAAAGTAAACATAAGAATCATGTTCAAAAACCACTTGATAATTAGGTATTAAGTTGGAAAATATTTGAAATCATTAGATAATAAAATGAACAAGTACAATAAAATAATAACGCTATTGCTCAATTTTAAAACATAAAATTAAAAAAATATTTATAAAATAATATAGTAGAAAAGATGTTGCTAGCTACTGACCAAGTGTTTTATTGATATTTTCAATTACAAGAGCTTGAAAACATCTCCAAACATCTCCAACCTGACATATAATACATCATAAACAATCAAACTCATAGAAAATATAAAGAAGCATAATAATAATTATCCTCACCCCAATTCACCTTAATCCAAACAAATCATAACTTAAGTCATTTCAAACGATCTACAGTTTTCCTAGAAATTGATAAAACCTATAGAAAGATAATATAATGACAAAAAGAAACTGCAATTTCCTCCTAATTTAATCCTTTATTCATCTACTATCTACTCTTATCATTTTACAATTTTATAAGCTTCTTTCTCAAAATATTTTTTTTCCAACAATTAGAGCAATCAAGAAACTACGAGCTCAAACCATATAAACACAACAAATACCAAAATCCATATTGACATATTGTACAACAGAATATGTGATAAAGAAAAAAAATTACAAAGCCTAAACCTTCATTTTTCAGGGGCCAACAACCATTATCAATTTATCATGCACAAATAAAATCAAAGTTACATCATAAAGAGTCAAAGATCATCATTTTCTATAATTGTACAGTACCGATAATATAAGAGCCACAACAAGCACAAAATAAATTATCAAACATCAATACCAAAAAAGTATGACCTCAATTTGTTTATAATTAAACACTACAGGCAACAAGCTACTTGCCAATATGCCACGCCACAACATTAAATTAATCATCATTCTTTGTAGATCCATAAAATCTATTACAGGCAGCAGGCTACATGCCAACAACCATTATAGATTCATAAATGAATAAAACATAGATTTATCCAACAAATTTAAAAATGAAAATAAATAATGAAATATACCTATGCAATATACCACACAATACACACACAACAGATTTAGGGTATGTGGTCGGGTGTGCAGATCGAAGGCCGACCGCTGAGTGTAGAGTTGAGAGTCTCGGGCAGTCGGGTTTGTCAGTTTTGAGGTGTGAATGAGTGATTTGTGAATAGAGAGGTAGATCGAGGGGCGACGGGCGAGGGGTCTGCAGTGGTGGAGGGGCGACGGGAGGGACTGGAGTGGTGGAGGGGCGAGGCAAGGTGGAAGGCCGAACTAGCCATGAGGCCCACGACCCATGGACAGTGAGAATGGAGGTTGGAGTCGGCACTCAGCGCAGCGGTAGCGAGGAGATTAAAGGGATGGAGACTATGATAGACTGATAGGGCTGGACGCCTGGACTTAGACAGCGTCGACGATTGAGATTGGAGGTTGGAGAGGAGACTCACGACGGTCGACAAAGACAATGAGTCACTTGAGGTTGGAGAGGGAGAGGGAGAGTCGAGAGAGACAGTTGGGACTTGGGAAAGAGGAGGGATGGAGACCTGGAGACTAAAGTGGAGCATCGATGCGTCGGGAATGAAGAGCCTCAGTAGCACCAACAAAATCACGCACACGGCACACACGGTCTTAAGACTCTCAGATTCACACTCACAGCACAGGACCGGGCCAGTGGAGACTCAGCCAGCCGTGCCTATGTGGTGTGTGTGAGTAACGTGACCGGGTCTGGGTTAGCACAACCTACTGGGTCTGGGTGGTCTGGCTTACTAGTGTTGGGGTGGGGAGGGTCTGAAAAATTTGAAACACCATGTGTTTAGTGAAAAAAAAAAAGACTTATGATAATTATTTTTGTAAAAAAAACTTATGAGAATTATTTGTAAAAAAAATAATAATTATAACTTTTTAACTTTAATTTATATTTGTAAGTATTCTTAAAACTTATTTGATCAACGAGCAAATGAGCCCAACTCGAGTCAGGTTCAAATCAAGCCGGTTTGTGAGCTAATGAGCCGAGTAAACCTAGGATTGAGTTTGACTCGTTAAATAAATGAGCCTAAGATGAAGGCTTGGATTTGATTTGTTTAATTAATTAAGTGAGCCAAGTCGAGCCAGTTCGCGAGCCGACTTGATTTTTCAACAACCCTAGTCCTATACTGTTAGAAGATCATCAACTTGCTCTTTTGGCCTTGGTAACTTATCAAGAAGTGAAACAAGTACTCTTCTCAATTGGAGATAATAAGGCACTTGGGGTAGATGGTTTCTCTACTTTGTTCTTTAAGAAAGCTCGGAATATTATAGGAAATGATGTAGCTGCAACTATCATGCAATTTTTCTCAACAGGATTACTACTAAAGAAAGTTAATATTACATCTCTCACTCTTGTCCTAAAGAAATAAAATGCTACCAAAGTGACAGATTACAGGCTAATAGTTTGCTGTAGTGTCATGTATAAGGTCATTTCAGAAATCCTAACTAATAGGCTTCAACCTATCATGCCTTATTTGATCGACCAATCTCAATCTGGCTTTGTTAGTGGAAGGAAGACTGGGGATAATATCCTATTAGTAGCTGAGGCAGTGAAGAATATGCTTATAAAAACATCTCTCCTAGTTGTATACTAAAATTGGATATTAAGAAAGCCTATGCCACAGTTAACTAGGAGTTCCTGCAGCAAACATTGCATTCTCTTAGTTTCCCTCTTCATATTGGAGAACTTACCATGCCATTCAAAGGAAGAAGAGGTATTAGACAAGGTAATCCAATCTCCCCCTATCTTTTTGTCCTGGTCACATAATACTTAACAAGACAACTTAGACTTCCCTGGACCGATCTTATCTTTAAAAGGCCATCCTCGATGAAAATAATTGAAGATTATCAATCTAACCTTTGCTAATGATAGGCTTCTATTCTATCAGGGTGAATTAATATCCATTTAAAAAATCATGACAGTCACCAAAGATTTTGCAAATAGGTATGGATTAAATATAAATCCCTAAAAATGTTCTCTATACTTTGGAGGAGTTGAGAAACAACTTAAGACCTATATCCTTCAAGATCTTAATTTCTAGGAAGGGACATTTCCTTTTACTTACCTGGGGGTTCCTTTCTCTATTTCTCATCCGACCTATGTTAAAATGCAAGACCTAGTAGTAAAAGTAACTAAGAGAATCCAATCCTGGCATACTCAGTTGCTGTCCTATGCTAGTCGGGAATAATTCATCAAATCAGTAATATCAAGTATGCAATTATATTAGAGTCAAGTGTTTATCCTCCCCTAGAAACTAATACACCAAAATGACAACTTATCTGGAAAAAGAATGGCATCCTATGGTTTAAGTGGGTGCGTACCATCTATCTACAGATAGGGCTATAAATGAGTTCAGCCGGTTTGATATTTCGCTTGCCTTAGTTCATTAAAAGCTTAATTTAGCTTATTTATTTAATTAAATGAGCTGAACTCGAGCCTCACTTTTGGGCTCATTTATTAAATGAGCTGAGCCTAAGCTCAAAGAAGTAAGGCTGGGTTTATTTTTTGGTTTTGGCTCATGAGCCGAACTTGGCTTGGCTTAACTTGTTAAAAGCTCAACTCAACTCGTTCGTTTAGTTAAATAAGCCCTATCTATAGGGGACTAATGTGTGGACATATAATAAGATAAAGAGATGTTCATGGCACTGGAATGAAATATTCTAGCTTAGACCTTTTATTTTTCAACCTTTTCTACAGTGTCGTAACTCAACTCATTGATGATTCAAAAACTCAAGGTCGTTTACACAAGACTTATGAATAATTAAAGCACAAAGTAAATAAAATCTTGTGGTTTTCCCTGTTTTGGTGTAACATTTCTACATCTAAGCACAAATTCCTTATGTGGCTTGCTATCCAAGGTACATTATTCACGAAATATAGAATGCAACATATGGGGATCAACATGGATTTGGGTTGTGTCCTATGCTCTAAAGGATATGAAACCCATGCTCATCTATTCTCTAAATGCCCTTATAGTTGTAAAATTTGGAGCAAGATTAGAAGAGAGTTTGATTGAAGGGACCCCGTTACAACTTGGTATAGAGAGATGATGAGAATCACAAATAAGATTCAACAATCTAAAGAAAAGATGAGTTTGTTGTGTACATGCTATGTTGCTTATATTGTTGCTTTTTGGTGTGAAAGAAATTCTAGGATCTTCAATAATTACTCGAGAACCACCCATATTTTGACGAAGGAAATCAGTTTTTTGTTGCTAGTAGGTGTTTCTCATCTAGTAATGAGTATAAGTTCACCTGATGGAAATCTTGTATTGATAACCTGTTAAAGGTTTGAAGCTAGATCTTTTGCTACTTGTATCCTTTTACTGTTATTCTTATTGGTGGTTGTAACTTCTCTTTTGGTAGTAAATAATACTTCATTACTTACCAAAAAAAAAGCTCTAAAATGACCATCATACCCTTTCTCATATTATTCATCATTCCCTTCATTTTTCTTACTTTTTTTTCTTTTATTATTTAATTTGAAATATCTAAAATGCCCCCAATATGAAATGCCTTAAAAAAATTCAACTTTAGATAGGAAAAGATTAAGAATCAAACTCAATTTGGACTTAATCAATTTTTTTGCCATATTTGACTCGAGGATGAAGAGGTCAGAATTGAAAATTTAAAACTAAATAATAAGGAACATCATATAGCACTAGTAATTGTGTCGAATTGAAAAATGGAACTCTTAGGAGTTCATATCCAACAAGCACCTACTAAGAAAATAGAAAAATCAGAAGCTTAAACAAAATAAATAAGTCATTTATCATGAATTTTCAAATTTGAGACAAACTAGATCCACTTTGGAGGGGCCACATGAATTGAAGCCAAACAACATAGATCTAATACACTCAACTAACAAATTCAAACAATAGAGCTTTCAAACACTCGATTGTATGTTGTAGAGGTAGCTTTGGAATCTTTAATTCATGGCATGAAAAACAAATTAGCCATGGCCAGAAGCTTGAGTAGTTACACTCAATTATTTTAGATTTGAAGAGAAATAAAACCCAAATAATCAAATTTAGAAAGCTATCATAACAAGACTATTTGGAAACTGAAAACTCAAGCTGTTAGTTCTCACAAGTACACTTAAGAGGGGGTTAATTAAGCATTGTCAAATTTTAACTATTATACAAAAATATGAATAACTTTATGTTTTCATCGGAATCTGCTTCTACTATTGTACTAGCCATTATTCTAGTTATTATATCTTATAGCGAGTTATTGAATGAATAAATTAAAATAGTAAAGAACATAGAGATGTTATGTGGGTCGATCAACTTTGATCTAAATTTACGATTGTGTTGCTCTTCTTTTATATATACTCTGAAAGTAAGGAATTATGAATGGAACACTTAAGTCTAACTCTAAACCTAATTCACCCCACAAATAACCCTATTTGTACCCCTTATTATTATACATAATAGCTCTTAGCACACTTGTATCCTCTTACAAATTTTAACTATTATACAAAAATATGAATAACTTTATGTTTTCATCGGAATCTGCTTCTACTATTGTACTAGCCATTATTCTAGTTATTATATCTTATAGCGAGTTATTGAATGAATAAATTAAAATAGTAAAGAACATAGAGATGTTATGTGGGTCGATCAACTTTGATCTAAATTTATGATTGTGTTGCTCTTCTTTTATATATACTCTGAAAGTAAGGAATTATGAATGGAACACTTAAGTCTAACTCTAAACCTAATTCACCCCACAAATAACCCTATTTGTACCCCTTATTATTATACATAATAGCTCTTAGCACACTTGTATCCTCTTACAAAATATGTGAATGAAGAATAGATATATATTTTGAACTCTTGTGCTTCTATGATAAGAAAATAGTTCATTTTATGCTCTCACTATTTTAGACCAAGCTCTCTTGAATTTTGACTCAC
The DNA here is from genome assembly GCA_039764185.1 of Tamarix austromongolica. Classification (NCBI taxonomy): domain Eukaryota; kingdom Viridiplantae; phylum Streptophyta; class Magnoliopsida; order Caryophyllales; family Tamaricaceae; genus Tamarix; species Tamarix austromongolica. Next base: position 71,248,988 of record CM077816.1, on the reverse strand, counting down.
TTGATCACTACTTTTATTTTAAGTTTTTTATTATGTGTGTCGGTTTTCTTACAAATATCAAATAACTCATTTTTGCTCTATAAAATCCCTTAACTATTGGAAGGTGTATTTTAAATAGATGTTGAATATTGTTGACCATTGAATCTTGGCAAATAACTACACAAAAATATCTCTTGCAAATATTTATCTTTTTATCTTTAACTCTGTGAAGAATATTCATTATCTTAGTCCTAAAAATTAGGAGCATATCTTTAGTGTTTATCCACATTCCAAACATCCTGAAAAATCTATGAAGATATGGATATCTTTAGCGCAAAAATCTTCCATGATATTAGAAACAGTATTAGGAAATGATTGTTAAGGCGTTATCGTGCCAATGCTTGTTCTGAATTATGTATCGGGATCAACCTTCATCCTTTTGTATTATTTATTTTAATTATTAGGTTATCCATTAGTACATTGAGATTCAGTCTTTTGATATGTTTGAAGAGAACTTGAATGATATTTTGATACTTTGTTTCAAATCATCCATGAATTGTGATCGTTGTGGATATTTTTTAATATGATCATTCTTAGTACTATTCTGATTTATGTACTTGGACCTGTTCTCATCAATAAATCTAAATACGTTTAATACAGTCATAAATAATAGTTATTGCAAAATTATATGTTTTTTATCGTCAAAAAACATGGGAACCCAACATAAGCAAATTTGGACGAAGAACTTTAATATAATAAGATAACCTAAACCGAGAGAAAGTTAACCCTCACCTAATCAATTCAACTAGTTATGATAGTTCTATAGAGCTTAAGAAATCAAATTCTCTTAGGAAAAACGTAGATAATAATATAGCAAGTGAATAACTTCAATCCAATAACAATTATGCTCCTATCAAGAACATATTGTTGTAGCATTATGGTAAGCATATTGCGAGTACGCATCAATAGTTTGCTGTATTCACTTTCTACCTTCTTTAATACTCTTGTAGATACCTCAAATATAAACAATGTGCTTTCACTTATTTCCACTTCCTAAACCATTATTTGGTGAGTACGATGAAGGATTTCAATGATGCTTTCTACTAAAGGTGTCATTACAACCTTTAGCTGCAAGTTTATTTGGGGATCGAGTTCAAAAAATCGTGCCCACCTCTATGTCTCCCCAATTGGACTCTCTGTCCATGGAAGTGTTTGTTAGTTATGAACCTAATTTGGTTATTTGATGAACTAAAGGCCTTCACTAACCAATTCAACCCAAAATACAAGATTAGAGGCAGAAGGTTTGGATTTGTGTACTTAGGTCAAGGGCATAGGTAGGAGCAGGGAGGAGAGAGGAGTTTAGGAGAGAGAGAGAGAGAGAGTTTGAGAGTAGGGGAAGTTATTATTTTGAAAAATAGGGGATTTTTTTAATTTTTTTAATTTAATTAAGGGTATTTTAGACAATTTGTTTTCAAAGGAATAGAATAAAATTTGGCACAATAAGGATTAGGGATATTTTAGGTATTTCACGTTACAAAAGAAGAGATAAAAGGGTGAAAAAAATAGAGGGAATGAGATATAATATATGTAAGGGTATAATGATGATTTCATAGCCACATATTTGATTTTTTAAAAATAAAATTAATGGCAAGTTAATAGAGAATATGGACTCTAAATTTAAAACTCAAGGTTATATGGTGTGTTTATGAAAGCTCATTGACATATCATATATTATGCTTAAACTCAGGGTTATATCGTACATCTTTGCTATCATAAGTAACATTACATATGTCACCAAGCCAAAAGTCTTTAAGAGCTTCAATATTGATGGATTTAGGAATAAGGAAAATATTGGTAGAAAATGGGAGAAATTCATCTTTAAGAAAATTAAGGTATACTTTGCAGACATGAATATCAACCACATACCAAAAACTTTGAGGAAAATAAGAGGACACGTGATTAGGGCTCTTTGATACCTCTTTAGTTCTAAATGGTCCAATGATGCATTTTTTTCTTAAGTAATGTTCTTTTTTTATTACTTCTAATTTGAAAATTGATGTATAGCTAATAAAAATGAATCCTCATGATCTCTATCCCTAAGTTATTTATATATATAATAAGCTTAGTATGGGACTAGAAATGGGACATACTTTCTACTCTACTTTCCATTTATTTAACTCTATGAATCATCTCATTAGGCATATGTCTTAGTTGTTGAAATATACATTGATTTATCTCTTCCAAAACATGGTATGTAATTGTAACCAACATATATAGGAGTACCAATGTTATACTTTTTGAACCTCTACCTCCTTTACGCATCCAATTTATCACACATTTGAACTTCAATGGACAATATGTGCAGCAAAGTCCCTCCAACATCTTGTGCCAAATATTCTATACATATGAGCACTCAAAGTATAACTTTTTCCTTCTTTCATACTCTTCTTTACATAATGCACAAACTTGATCACAATCCATCCCTGTCTATACCTTTTTTTTTCATCTTTCGTGAAAATTTTATATTGGATCATCAACCAAAGGTGGAATTGCATTCATGACAAGCTTATTGGGGTCCACACTACCCTCCAACAATCAAATGTCTCACTCCTCAATCTAATAAGTGCATAAGGCATGGATATGCTATAGATATTAATTACAATGATATTACTTAAATTAGATGTCAAGAAATCAAAAAATTGGATTCTAAGATTCAATATTTTTCTTAGGCACCATGACACCTTCTCACTTGGAGCTACATCCAATAGGCTTCTTTGTTTTATAAAATAACTATGGATCCACCAAGACTATAACATGTGTTTATTGTTGTGGAGGTCCTGTATCCATTTATAATACCCCTATTTTTAGGACTTAAAATTTTCATTTAAAGAGTTAATTGTGGAAGTTAAATAGTAAAAATGTAGGGTGTTACTGCCACACTTGGTATAATGAAAAAGAAGAAATAAAAGAAGCCAATCAAATAGAGTAGAGGATAAGGATAAAGAAGGAGGAGGAGGAGGAGTATGGATTAGGGTGGTGGATGGTTCAAACTAAAAATGGAGGGGAATGGTGGAGTATATAGCAGTCGGTTGAGGGATGGATGGTTTGATAGAGAAGATGAGGCGTGTAGTTGTGGGGCAGAGGTATGGTTTGGCATGGGTTGTAGGGGGTAGGTATAGGTAGGGCTGTAAATAAGCTGATTGAGCTTAGCTTGTTTAACTAAATGAACAAGCCAAGACAAGATTTTAACGAGTCAAGTTGATCCTATATCACTAAAAAAATCTATTAAATGAACCAAGTCTCATTTTTTCAGGCTTCTCTTGACTTTTTTAATAAATGATATCAAAAGTGAGGTTTGTACTTAGATTGTTTAACTAAACAAACAAGATAAACCAAGCCAAATATTGAGATGTCTTAGCTCATTTATAATCCTAGGTGTAGGGGAGAGGTAGGTGCCTAGAAAGGAAAGGAAAGGAGGTCATGTGCGAGAGATGCATGGATCGAGGAGGAAAGGAAGAAGCAAGTTGATTAGGATAGGGGAGAAGGGAAAAAAAGAAAAGAGAAAAAGGGAAAAGAAGAAGGGATTTAAGGTTAGGATTATAATAATTTTAAATTTTAAGATTAAAAAATTGGAAAAAAATAGTTTATCAACCACCCGGATTTAGGGTACCATGCTAGAAAAATAAATAATGGGAAATTAAGTAATTTAAGGTGGGTTTAATAAAAAAAATGATAAAATGACAAGGGTAATTTATTTAAGAGTTTATTTGGTTTATGGATCAAGGGCTAGCAAAAATAATTTAGCTAAGGTTTTAAGGTTAGGTTTCGAATAAAGTGTTAAATATCAACAAACAAATGTTATGAAATTTTGGGATGTTACACCATCCTAAGGCTACTATGCTCTATGTATTAAGGTCCCAAGCTACCTCCTTGTTTAGGTTTGCATATAATTTCCCATTCAATAGGGTTTTTTGGGTAATAACATGAGAGCCTGACCAAAGGAATGACTAACGTAAGGAATTGATATTGTGTAGTAGATTCATTGAGGGAACATATGAAGTAGACTCCAATAAGCTTGGTTACCTAATAAGACTAATTTGATAAGCTCTAAATGCCCTGCACAATTAAGGAACTAGTTATTCCAAAGCTTTAGTATTTATGTAATATTATTTAATAACACTTAGTACTCATTACTTTTTAGATTTTTACGAGTCAAATACAACCCTAAGTATTTAATTGGTAGTGTGCCTTCAGGAATTTTAATATCATCAACTAGTTGTCTCTATGATTCTTTTAGGACTTTGCCACCAAATTATATAAAACTCTTAGTAGCATTAAGGTGCAAGCTAGAAATTCCTTAGAAGGTGGTAAATATGTCTATGATAGCCTTAATTGAAGGAGTATCTCCCCTACAAAATAAATAATTTTTTTTTATAAAGTATTAGGAAACCAACTTAGCCCTTTTGCACTTAGAATGTGGCTTCAAATTTGGATGACCCCAAAATTTCTTCATAAGGCGATTAAGGTACTCTATGATGATAACAAAAAGATAAGGTGATATAGGACCACCCTACCTCAATCCTTTCTTAGTAGCAAACGGAGGATACAATACCCTATATAGGACATGTGAATAACTTACGAAGGATACCCATTCCACGATAAGATTCACAAAAGTCAAGGGAAAATTTAAAGCTATCAGTACTCATTGTAAGAAATTTCAACTAATAAAATCTCGTATCATTAACACCCTAAATTGATCATAATCTCGAGAAAATCTTATTTTAGCCTTAACTAAATTTTTTAATCCCAAAACTTTAACTAAATCTGAATTTTTTACCCAGGTAAACCATATTTTGTAAGCCAAACTCAAAAATCGCTAAAATTACCACAAATTCTATCTATTTTGGCTAATCTAAAATTTCTTAAACTAATTCCCAACCTTTTTCTCTTTTTCCTTTTTCTTTATCCTTTTTCTTTCTTTTTTCTTCTCCTTCTCCTGTCAACTTAGCAACAATATTTGATTTCTCTTGCAACTTGCATTTCACCCCCACTTACACCATTTCCCATCATCTCCTTTGCAGCCATCCATCATCCATCACTAATTTTATTCTTCTTCTCTTATCTATGCCTGCCCTACACACACACACACACACACTGCCTTCTTCTTCTCCTTTCTCATCCTTACACAACAAACGCACTCACCATCACCATCACCTGTTTTTTCACCACAACACATAACCATCACCTCCTTACCACCCCTTGTGACCTAGCTACACGATCCCCCTACACTCTTGATCTCACAACTCCCCTATGTTTTCCTTTTTCCCCCATTTGCACCACTCACACAAGTATGTGTGTGTGTGTGTGTGTGTGTGTGTGTATATATACACAAACCACACTCTCCTTTATCCCTCTTTGTTTTGCCTCTACTCTGCCATTTGTGTGTCAAAGATCTACTCGAACCCCTATTTTCCCTCTTTTTCTTTCTCTTTTCTTCTTCTTCTTCCTCCTGTTTTGTGCCCTATTTTTCCTGCCACACCCCCAAATCTACCACCTAGCACCACCACATGCTGCCCATCGATCGATGGACCGACCACCAAGATCACCCCAACCTTCCCCAGCACCGTCATCGGCCATCGCTATCGAATGTCGCCTCTTTTTTCTTCTTCTTTTTATCGCTCATCGTGTTTTTAAGAAATGCGCATCCTGTGCACATCCTTAATCATGGTCATGTAATATTAAAATTTCCTATCGCACGCTCGTGCAACCTAGCACAGCTTGCCCGTGCACCCTTGCACTCCTGTGCATGGCCCAGATGCATGCCCATGCGCAATTGTTAGACTTCTGACTTGTTTGCTACTGATCGAGCATGGTCATGCCACTTCGCATAGCCTAGCCATGCACTATCCTAACTCTCGACTTGGGTGTGCACTGCTTGTAGCACGCCCGTACAACCCCTATTTTTGGCCGTGCACCCCTTTTTTCACTTCCAAACCTTATCCAAACACCGCAAAATTTTTACCATAGCTCCACCAAACATTCCATTACACATCCACACATCTCAAACCTCCATTTAACTATAGTTATTTCCATTTTACCCTATTTTCCTTAATTTCTCCCTCAGTTGTACTTTTCTAGCCTAACCATGGATTTTGTTGTTTTTCGTAGGTAGTATTCCAGTAATCTCGAAAGAGGAAGTCTATAACTTACGTACTTAGAACCCGATGAACTAGTTGGTAATGATACTAATCAATGTTATAGGGTTTTGTGTTATATTACTTGTATGGATATGCATATTTTTTCCCATGATATTGTTGTTATATGATTTAATGTATGTTGTGATTATATAGAATATATGTTTGAAAGAAAGTAAGAATGGGTAAGAGGTATGGATATGATTTTGTTATGTTAATGACTCATTTGTGGGAAACATATTCTTTAGTATGAAATATGGGCTAAATAAGCCATATTAAATGGATATAAGCATATTTATGAGGTATGATGATGATTGGTAAATTTGAAAAATAATGTGTGTGGAAGCTATAAGATTTTATAAAATAAAGGTTATTATTTGTCCTTAAGGGTATTTTGGTCATTACAGGATAACATACAAATTGTGGTATTTTATGTGTTAGGTGGATTAAAATATGATAATGACATCTTGAGAAATGTTTAGAGATATTATTGTTTGTTTTGGGGTCCTTTAATGAAATAATAATTTAATCAGGACGTAATATCTTAAAACGATAATGTTACCATTCCATGTGTAGAAATATAGAGGTTATTTGGATTTTGGATATGTTTCTAATGAGTGGCCTTATGAGGAGGTTTATTGAACTTAGTATCATAGAAGTCTCATAGGGTAAATTTATGTGAGATAAGGATTTTTGGATATTTCTATGAGTAATACGTTGGGATAAGATTATTATTGTATGTGTATGACATAAGAGTTAGATTGTGAATTATAGTCATAACAATGATGATGATAATTGAGAATGATATATTATAATTTGTGGTCAAATAATCAATATGGGAGAATGAATACTGAGGGTGTGTAATTAGGGTTTGAAGAGATTTAAGAAATTTGAGCTGTGTTATGTGTTTATTTTCTTCAATGCGTTCAAATACTTGAGAATTAATCATAAATAAGATATTAATCACTTAAAGTAAAAGAACACGTGAGTAGGGACAAGGTGATATTTTTTTTATATATATCCATTCCATTGGAGAGAATATTGGCTCGGGAGCATTTTGTTTCGAGAAGGGGTTTCAGCCCATTCCATTAGATTAATCATAGTAGGGTCCCTGCTTACCGTGAAATGGAAATATAACAGTATAATATACGGAAAAGGAACTAATGATTTAAAGTGGAAGAATACGTGAGTCAGGACCAAGGTGATATTTTTATATTCCATTCCAATAGAGAGAATAGTGGTTGGGGAGCATTCTGTCCCGAGAAGGTGATGTTTTTTGATCTATTCCACCTGATGATAATAGTGGCTCAAGTGTGTTATCTGTGAGAAGGTGTTTCATACAGTTCTAGCGATTTAAGAATAGCGGAATTCCTGCACTCAACGTATATAAAAAAATAAATATGGATTATATCTAATAAAAAGACTTGGATCATTATCTGTCTCATGAGATGTTTCATTTATCTAAATGTATACAATCACCTATTATGAATGCCGATTGTGAATGAATTTGCTCTTTGTATCTCTATTTTGATAGTATTGTTCCCTTACTCAGTATGTAGCAATTGACCACTCATTTTATAGGTGTTGCTTATTCTCACAAGTAGGAAACCTTGATTCTTATGTGTAGGTCTCAGAAGATCCTCTAGATGATTATGTTGCCTATGTTGCACTATGTGGAGATGTGTGACCTTATCTGTACCGGGTGTTTGGGTGAAGAGTAAGTAGTTGTATTTACCCAAATAACTTTATGGTGTCTCAGAAGATCCATGCATGAAGTGTAATTTTTAATTTTATGTATTTTAACTCAGAGTTAAACTCCAAACTCATTATTCTATTGCAAATGTTTCTTTTGTTTCTAATGTCCTTGTGTTACTATAAATGTTTTAGCCTTGTAATTGATGTAAGGATGGTTGAATAAACCAAACTTATGTTAATTACGACAATAACCCCTAATATTTTACTTATATACTTTTATTGTAAAACAAAAATTTTTAATAGTAAAAATTGAGGTGTTACATGAACCTCGGATGAGGTGTTTCCATATTTTTGTTGATTTATTTTCTTCAGTGGGAGTTTTAGCTTCTTCAAACAACATTTGATATCTTCTAGAGGACACTTTTTACCCTAGGAATGCCAACCTTAAGTGATAATTCCCTCAAATTTAGGGTTTTGTGTTCACATGTTAAATAACCAAAAAAGGCTTAGGTCCTATTTGAAGTTCACCATGACACCATGATTTGATATAACAGGAGGGAGAAAGTGTGCCCTTGATTCTCCAAATCAATCAAACCATTTCTAATTTCTCATACTCAATCTAATTTATATGAAATTCTAGATTATGATTCCTACCTATTCAAGCATGTATGAAAAATACTAGTGAAGACTAGATCTTGCATTTGGATTTCCTGTATATATGCACTGAACTCTTCAATATATTATTTGTGAATAAGGCCATATACTTTCTCAGTGGGATTCATAATATTGTTAAAATCACCTATCATAAGCTAAGGGTAATCTATAATATTTTTCTCTTTCAATCATTTCCATAGAACCCTACGACTAAGAGATAAATTGTGTGCATCAATCACACAAAGATAAATTTACAACTGATCACTTAGGTGTAAAGCTCTACCTAATATCCCTTGATCACATTTTCTTACCACTTCAAATCTCGATGAGCTTAGATTAAACCCTAGCCATACTCTCCAATTATAACAGTAGGATTAGTCATGTTCCTTGCCGATACTTAAATATTATGGACTCAATTTTACTACCTTTATTTACTTTAATATGAGTTTCCACTAACCCTACTATGATTAGTTTATTGGCTAACACCCAATGTCGAAACTCTTTTTATTTACGAGGGTGGTTCAACCCCCTTACATTCTAAGTTCCAATATTAATGACAAAGGTATGTCCAAGAAACTACATTTTTGCCTCTAATAATTTTTATCCATGGATGAGGCTCTAATTCCAGCAAGGCTAGCTCATTTATAATACTTAATGAAGAAGCCAGCTGATAGATCTTATCCTTAAACTAGCAACTCCCTGATTATTTGAAGATGAAGTCTGGTGTTGAGAATTTTTTTTTCTCTCTCTCGCTCTATGCCTCCTTGAGTATGAAAATGCTTGAATGGTTATGTTGTATCTAATAAGTTATCAGTTGTTTACTTTCTTCCATCTCGTACAATTACCCAATCTCCCTCTATTCTTTCTTACGTATACCACCATAACTTTTCACTCAACAGTGGTTTGTGTGGTGTCCTAGTTTGTTATGTGTAAGGTAAAACTTGAGTTTTCAATCACAGATTACCCTTTTTATTTAGAGGTTCTATATTAAGGACATTGATCATCACAAAGTTCAGGAGTGCTCTATGCATGTCTATCTCCACCATGACTCTAGCATAGGATATATGTTCCTTATTTGTTGACATCCCATCAATTGCAATTGGCTTCCCTATGTAGCTTGAAATCTTGCTAATAGAGGAGACATATGACATATGAAAGGGAACTTCAGGAAGTTGGATCCATGTGTGGATATAGTGAATCTCTCATGGATTAAATACAAAATCCTCATGCCATCACTTTAGTATTAGAGGTCATCCCAATATGGTCTAATATGGTTGTTGTAAAATCAACTTCTGCTTGGAATTGAAATATAAAATTACCAGCTTCATGAGAGAACACACAGGATGCAACAACATGCCCCCATTAGGTTTTCACATATGATCGGACTTGATAAAAACTTGGTATTGATTTAAAGATCAATCCAATCAGATAGTATCTCCATTGCTTTACCTCCTTTTGTAAATCATCTACATCCAATGTAGCCATGATTTTGCCATCAACCACATCTAGGGGATCATAGTGCAATCTACCTCCAGTGAAATCTTTATATGATAATTCATTATGGGGAATGGTTTTGATTATATTATTAACAATCACAGGCTCTTGATCTTGGTTTTTGAATTGGTTCTCTTCAACTCCCAATGGCGTGCTTTCACCTGTCAAATTATCCCCTGTTGGTGAATTTAAATTATCTATGAGATATTGGTTATCTACCATATCCTCCTCAACCTCAAGGAATACCAAATCATCCTTTGAATTCTCTCCAAATGGTGAATTCAAAATTCTGGTAATATCACGTGCCATGCTTCCTGCAATTTTCTTTATTTGTGGAGAACTTTAAGGTTCAACAAATGCAAAATGACGGGTGTAGCTTTATGGTGTCTTTAGCGACAACTTTATTGGTGTTTGGCCTCTTTTCTGGCAAGCCATGAACTAGAGTTTCTAGGGTATGGGCCTATGGGGGTAGAGAGAGATTAGTGAGGATGTTTGCATGACTAATCACTTGATTGATAGGATATGATTTATGTCGAGATTTGTTGGTTACATGCTTGTAAAAACATCCATTAAGTTACTACAAACATGGTTCAATTATTTATATTTTTCAAGTTAATTTTTTAATTTAAAAATTTTTGTTTTAATTTTTTTTAATTTTTGAAAAATATAAAAACAATGAAAATATTAAACAAATAATAAAATAATTACATATTTAATTAATATGTAGTTAGCTAGTATTTTAAGTAATTATTAATGGAAGTTACCGTGCACATGTTTATAAGATTTAAAATACTTTATTTATATGAAAATGTTATCATTTTCTTTGAGAACTTAGTTGAAATAAAACTCAAACATTTCTTTCTTTATTGTAATTTCAAAAACATTTCTTATTAATTAGAACAGATGGAGAATTATCTCTTAAAATGACATTTAGCTTAGCCCAAATTGAAGTTTCAAGCAGTAGATATCAGCCACAAAGACACCAGAAAACCATGTGGCAGAACAATCTATTGAAAAAAGAATTTCGCTTAGCCCAAATTGAAGTTTTAAGCAGTAGTCATACAGCAACAAAGATACCAGAGAACCATGTGATTTCATTGTCAGTAACAAAGCAAATCTACTACAAGTAGCTCTCTCGTTCAACATGGATAAACCATCCACATGTTTCTAAGCAAATCTTGAGGCATCACTTAGATCAGAAAAACGTTGGGCATACTCGTCCTTTCGAGAGACCAAGACGAACTTCCATACCATGGTGCATGTCTGATGGCCTGAAGCTTTCTGAGTCACGTGGATCTGCAAAGCATACGGAGAAATGAGATCAAACATGGATCAAGTATATGACTTAACTTATATGCCATAACAATCAATTTGGCAACACACACAGCAAATTTGAACAAGATGAGCATCTTTGCACTCAATATTCCAGTTACCTAAAATATCAAAAGAGTGGCTCTTTATTGCAACTTACATAACGGTAAGAGACATGATCCATACACTTACGTGAACATGCTAAAATGATAGATTCGCAAATTGTCCATGCACGACTTGCATAATTATCAATTCACCACCTTTTTCTAGATACAAATCAACCACAAGAAGATAATACCTAAAATATCAAAAGAGTGGCTCTTTATTGCAACTTACATAAGAGACATGATCCATACACTTACGTGAACATGCTAAAATGATAGATTCGCAAATTGTCCATGCACGACTTGCATAATTATCAATTCACCACCTTTTTCTAGATACAAACCAACCACAAGAAGATAATCCAGTAACCCACAATCCCACAAGAAAAAACTAAACCAGAACGATAAATTAACCTGGGTCCTAAATCGAAAAGCATATATTGTAAAAATCCTTGAGGTAAAATCAATGCAACTCTGGGCTAAGCTACTATTTGGTCCAACTAACATAACAAAATTCCATGAAGAGTAGACATTACCATTCAGATAATCTTCAAAGCAAATGTCATCCAACTGTCCGTTAATAGCCTCCAGCCCTAGCATGGAGGATGGAATAGGACCAGGGGGCCTCTGAAATCTGAAGTCATTTCAAGTAAAGTAACATAGTAAGCTAAGTAAAAAGATTTGACCAGATATATTTAAATACATTAATAAAAAGAGACAGGAAGTAAAAGAAAAGGGTTCAATTTTAAATAAATACATGCTTATATGACATTTCATATTATGTGTTCAAATCATTTCCTACAGATATTTGAGTAGAACCTGATGAGCGCAGCATTAACTAAACCAAAACCAGCTGACACTGGAATATAACCACAACTTCCAATGAGCATAAAGCGTGACTTTTTAGGGGCACCAGGGGGGCTGAGGTCTAAAGAAGCCAAAATCTTTGAAGAATACGCACGTATGCCCTGTAGGCACCAGCATATCAAAAAGTAAGCCATGGATCTACATAATAACTCTCGTATCTTCTATCCATTAGTAACTAGAGGATCCCACAGCACCTTTTTCTCAAGACACATAGTCCCATCAGCTGCTTTCAATTGTCAAAACACATGAACCTTCTCATCATATATTAGAAATTACAGCCACTGTGTTCCACTGACAGTCTGGTCCCTGGCACCGGTTTTAGTTGAGTGGCAAAATTGACTCTCCAAGAGAAAATCAGCAACATCCAAATGATGCATTTACCCGAGAAAAGGAGAGGGGGCGGGGAATCCAAGTTCAGAGACCATGTGAAACATATATATTGGATGACCTATGTGAGGCAACAACTACTGGATCCATATAATTTCTTAAAATCGTGAACACAATAAACTACCAGCAATGCTCAATCTTCCTAAACTTTCTCACACAAGTTAGAGAGGGAGAGGTCTTATGTCCATAAACGACGTGGAACTCAGACAATCATCCCAAAATCTAAGCATTAATCAAGCATAAAAATTGCTATCTTCTTGGTTTCTTGATAGAAAACGTCCAAGGAACTAATATCCACCCAATAAAATCTGAAAGCTTATCTCTAGGAAATGCTAAGGGATAGAAACACAAAAGGAAAGGTGGTTGGGAGCATGATTACACCTTTGAACAAGAGGGAAGTTAACTGGTCACATAACTAAAGCAGTGAACATTAGATGAGCACCATGCTAACAAAACACTAATCTTCAAGTTCTTTCCACACAAAAAAGACAAGGCAATGGATCACTTATTGCTATAAAAGGGAGTTGTTCATCAAGCAATTGAAACTTGAAAGAACTAGGGCAACTAGGCACTAAAAGAAAGTGCATTTGCAAAAAGAAACCTACTCAATACCATATTCAATTTTTTCAAGTAATTCCTGTTCCTTCTATACCCCTTTGCACCATGACATTGGGCTATATTCCACATCGATGCCATGTGATTCAAATAATTTCATTTAAGTACCATGAATACATGTCTGCTTTAGTATCATCCCATTAATGTCTTCGGTCCTAGATTACTAAAATGATAAAAAAAAAATATTAATATCACAAACTTTTGTAAGTTGAATTAAGGTAATATGAATCATTTGAGTGTCTCTATGTTTTAATTTTCTAGAATTATTTTTTGAATTGCGCAAAATTTTAATTTTTTTTTAAGAAACTACAAACTTACCAAAGTGGATAAAAGATATTTCCAGCTCAAGGAAAAAAAATGTGATATTAAATATTTTATCATTTAATTAAACTAAAACTAAAAACATTAATTCAGTGTTACTAAAGTAAAAACAAGTTATCATTTTATCAAACTAAAACTAAAAACATTAATATGATGGCACTAAAGCAAAAATAAACTTAAAAACATGGTACTTGAATGGAATTATTGGAAACACATGGAACCTAAATGGATTTAAGCTAAATGTACCTAAGTGAAATTTCCCTTTTTATTTTTCTCACATATAACACCAAGAATAAGGGAAAAAATGAACCAAGCAGTCACATTTTACTAGCCCATCCTTGGCGCATTCATATTTTTGGGTACGAACCTTAGTACATTCATAGCATCTGTGACTGGTATACAGCAAGATTTGAATTTGATCAGGTAAAAACCAACCCAACATACCACCCACATTAAACGTGCAAACATGCTTACAACCCGCCCAGTTTAATCAAATTTGAACATAAAAAATTCAAAGCACCCGTCAATCTGCTTCGTCTAGTACAAAGCTATACTCATAATTACAGAGACAGTGAAATAGACCTAGGGCTTTTCCAATTGTACTAAGCATCAAAAAAACGACAAACGCATTAACGTAAAAATACAAAATCAGAAGCCACAAATTCCCCCAACAAAAATAAAAAGAAACCAATTAGTGTCATTCCCCTAGCTCTTAGTAATCAACATTCAAAAACACAAACTTTTGAAAAATAGTGCAATTGAAAACCGAAATCCAGGATATGGATACCTAGATAGAATTTGCGTGTCAAGTTCCATCTTAAGAGGCATCGCAGTACCGTAAGTATTAACAAGGACTTTTCTCTTCATTTTCTCCTGCATCTTCTTAGCCTACAACCAACGACAAGCACACACAAGTTGGACGGGAATAAACATACAGAAGGAAATGAAAGGATGGTGGAGACAGAGAGGAGGTAACATTACAGATTGGTAAGAAGATTGAAGAGGATGAGATTCAATGATGTCGCTTTTGACACCCTGAAGTCCGAATCGTAGTGCATCATTTTGAACTCCGCCGATCTCGTGTTCTATCGTCTTCTGTGCTTCCATCTTCTTCTTCTCCTTCTTCTCTACTTTCTCTCTGTTTCTGCGAATCGATCGAATGGGAATTGGAAGGTATGCTGGTTAAAAGCTTTACGAAGTGGAGACCGGAGAGGCCTCTTCTTCCCCTATTTTTCTCCTTTTCTTCTTGTCTTTAGGAGCAAGAAAAGGTTCATCGGTCTATAAACAACGTCGTTTGCTACGGTGGTTTTCTTTGTTTATACTGGACTTTCAAATGGGCTGCATGAGTAGGTAGGCTTGGGCTGTGGAAACCCAGTACCCTAAATTCTCTCTCGACATGGTGGGTGTGCAATGGCATAAAACCGGATATTTTTAAATGGGAACCGTAAATTGGAATATGATTGGACCAGTTCCGAGCGGTCAGAAAGTGAATGTACAAACTCTGGGACTCCAACAACATCAATCTAAATAATTTACGAATGCTTTTAAACTTTGAAAAGAATCAGGATTAGACAATGACTTCATTTCATTGGCAAGTTCCATGACCATGGTGCATATGAGCGGTTGTGTCGTTCTCTTTTCACCTTTGAATGATCTATCATTTCTTTTTATCCAAATATGATTTGTGCAAGCTTCAAACAAAGCTCTCAAAACATATTTATAAATTAATGGTCCTTTTCTCCCTTTCTATCATCTCACAATGTATCTACAACCATGCTATGATTAAGTGGAGGCTACCAAAATTGGGTGTGAGACTCTACTAAATCTATTTTGAATATGGACATTAAAAGAACAAATGAGAATGTGCTTCGTCCTCTACTTCACATAAATTACATATATGTGGACCATTATATCCCATGCGGATTATGTGATATTTGGTGAGTACATACTTCTAAATTGCTACTTGAATCATGTGTCTTAGAAGGGAAATGGAAATCCAAACCATGCAATACCAATGAACTTTAATAGCCTCCTGCTTGAGATATTCATATATTATGCATAAGCTATAGTTACCTTTACAAGTGCATCACATACGGGTTGTGGGGTGAGTAAAGAGAACCTAAAATGGTGACCTAAAGGACAAGAGGGTCTTCATATTCCACGAAGAAGTGATTGGTATAGGCATTATCCAAATGTCCCTGCCATTTAAGTTATAGGCATGAACCCATCTCACCTAATAACCTATTTCATATATGTGATCCACCAAAGATGCTTTCCTTAAGTTCTTAGATTCCGATCCTTTAATTGCATGAGTCCCGAACCATCTTTTATTTAGGTAGGCAAACATTATCTCGTGTAATGGATACTTTTTTGGAGAAACTAACTCCTATCCAATGTTAAGACCAACATATAGTGTTGATTTTATGAGCAACTCTCTATGGAAGCACTAAAAATGAAAATTAAAAGGCTTGGAGGCTAAACAACACAAATTACACCAATTGTGCTCTTATTGCCATTCTTAGTATTTTAGATTGCCATGTTCCTATTATGGTCATGAACTTCTCAAATAGTGACTTGCACTCCTAGTAGGTTAGTTTTTTAGCAAATAAAGGAATCCTTATATACTTGATTGGTAGGTTTTCTTTAGGGAAGTGAAATTACTCTTGAACTTTATGTCTTTCATGTTATGGTACTAACTTGCTATAATAGATATTATTTTTTGAGTTATTGAGCTTGAGTCTTGATAGCTCTAAAAAGTGGTGGAAAATATTCTAAATGAATGCCACAAATGATGCACTCCCATGGCAAAAGAATAATAGATCATTTGCAAACATATGTTTGACAATTGTAACTTTATTACATTTAGGATGATGCTTAAAGAGAGGGTTATGAAAAAGATCTATAATTACCCTATTTAGGTATTCCATAACAAGTATGAAAAATTAGGGAGAAAGTGGATCACCTTGGCAAAGACCTCTTTGTGCCTCAAAGGGAGGTTGTAAAGAGCCACTAAAGACTAAATAATTTGTGGTAGTGCATACACAACCATAGATAAATTGGATAAAAGAGGTTGGGAAGTTTAGAGAGGAAAGCATATTCCTCAAGAAATCTTGATGCATAGTATCATAAGATTTTCTCATTTCTAATTTCACCATACATCTTAGGGAAACATTCTTCATGTTATATCCTTTCACTAACATGCTAGAAAGGAGTATGGTATCTAATGTATAAACTAAACTAGTTGGCACATGCTTGTGGAAGATGGTGGATTTGGGAATAATAACCACCAAAACTTCAAAGGAGAATAGGGAAAGAGAAGTGGGATAGTATTTGATCTAAGGTAGAGGTAAATATCAAGCACTCACAATTAACACTCAAGGTTTCAACACTTGAGATAAAAAAAACTATGAGATTTTATACTCAAAACAAAGTTTTAACTCAACTTTATGGGAGAAAGGGAATGTACTTCAAAAGTTGTGATTTCTCAACTCAAGGGTGGAGTGTGTTGCATTGTGTTGAGGCTACCCATATTTATTGTAGAAGCCATTAGTACAACAAGTCCACTCTACCATTCCTTTTTACTAACATAGTTACATTCCAACCATTATTCACCATCTAGTTATTTTATACAAGCTAACAACTAATTGGATGATAACTAAATTGAGGGCATCCTATGGATGCCATTTTCAACAGCTATACCACATTATATAGCCTTTTACATGCTAAAAAGGTAGGTAAATACTCAAAATACAAATCATTTAATCATCCTCCATGCTTAATCAATAAAAAAAATCTAATTTGTTAGGTTACAATTTTCGTCCAATAGGTGGTGTTAACCTTGCTTGGATATTGCTCGGATAGTTGGGTAATGCCCAAAAATATTGTTGAATTTCACCAACTCCATCATCTTTGTGCCTTTTTTTTCTACATCCTTTTTTCAAACTCTTAGGATGCAAGTTGGGCTAGTTATGCTTGGTTTAGGTGGCACAAAAATTTATTATTCTCAACAAAAGATAGATGGTTGAATCTGCATGGATGGGTGCCCTTTTTTACGTGCTTCCTTGAATAGCCATACACGTAGCTTGCATAGTTGGTGTATGATTGGTATGTCCACCTTATTTATATTAATTAATTTTTTCCAAGTTAAGAGTGCTTTATGATCACCTAACTTAGTAAAATTAATTAGTGAAGTATTGTTATGGGATGCTCTTACATCAGTATCACCAATGCTTCTCCCATGCATACAAGTTGATTATGCTTCTCCCACCAAATGAGGTATAATGGCTTGAAAAATGATTAGAAATTACCTTGGCAATGAGTTTGTATAGTAGGTTACATTAGACATTAAGTCTGTAATCACTTACTTTGGTAGCATTTGGGATCTTAAGGATAGTGTTAAAAGTGGTAGCATTCAACTCACTAGTGGTGTGGTTTGTTGTGAAAATCTCAACTAGTAATTCCAAAAATCCTCACCAATTATATGCCAATAAATTTTGAAGAAAAAAAAAACATTTTATTCATATGTCCCTCAGGCTTTATCACTATCCATAGAGAAAAGGTCTTACTTGAATTCTACTTTTCCAACGAGACTTAGCAAATGTATAATATATATTGTGTTGAAGTGAGTTGGGATTCAAGTTTGACAACATAATCTTTGAAACAACCATTTAATTTTTTTTTGGATTGGGGTTAATCTAGGTTAGGTTAAATGAGGCATGTGACCTAGGTTACGTGTATGGACGTGAATGTTTTAAAAATATTTTTTGGGTATTGAATGGGTTAAAATAGATGAGTAAGCTATAACCTTATTTGCTTTAAAGTGAATGAAGGCGAATAGCCAAATTTTATAAAGATGTTAAGCTTAACCTCCTTTAGCCATCAATTTGGTGGTTGACATTGTGGAGTTGAATGGAGGTTAAATTATGGTACTTTTTAACCTAACCTAACATAACCTAAGTTAAGTCTTGAAATAAGTTGTCAAACAAGTTAAAATAAACAAAATAATCTCCATTAACCTAGGTTAACCATCATCTATTAAATTCATTAAAGTATGAGTATTGCTTAGAAGCTCCTTATAAAATTGTTTGAAATTTTGGGATAGTGTAGCTAGATTAGTGCATATGTTGCAATCATGATCTTCCAACTACATAATCTAATTAGCATATTTTCTTCCTTTGACATTATCATGGAAAAAGCGAGTATTACCATCCCTTAATTTGATCTAGTTAATTCAGGCTTTTTTCTAAAGAAACAAGTATATTCACAAAGGTTGTAATGCTTGAACCAAGGCAAAGCTTCCATCTCCTACTAAATAAGATTTTTGTTTAAAGGTGGTTCACTCAAGAGGTAATGGATATGTTGTATTTTTAGTCTTGCTTGCTTAACTCTAGATGTGATACCACTAAACTTATGAACGTTAAGAGTTTTGAGTGGAATATTCAACATTTTCAATCTCAATAATACCAATTTGAGTGAGGATGGATTAGACTTTAGTGCTAATAGTGCAAACAATATTGATGGAGTCTTCATCCTTTGCCCGTATGTTGTCAAATCTAAAGGGTTTGATGCCTCCTAAATAGTAGGTACTTACGGTAAGGCTTATGGCTATAAGATTTGAAATGAGATGAGGAGGGAATGGTCCACTGAGCCACCAAAATCATCTATCCAATTTACACCATAAATTGACCCAATTTACACCATATCTTGGTTGTATTCTCTCTCTTATTAGACTGAGTAAAATGGACAGTTGTGTATCTAATGTATTATATAGTTAGGGAATTGAGACAATCTTTAAATTTCTCCTCATCTTCCTCATTTAACGTATTCCCCTAGCTCTTTTCCAACTGATTCAATAAAATATTAAAGTTACCTATCAATACCACTATCTTGTTATAAGGATGATGACTAAGGAGCTAATCTTATATAGTTTTCCTTTCTTAGCCATCATTAAAAGTAGAGATAAAGCCTCTTATGAAAATACTTGAGGTGGAGATGTTGATTTTGGTATAAAATCTCTTAAGAACATTCATAAAGTTTCTCAACTTTCCAAATGTAAGGAGACTAATCCACCCACACATAACCATTTGGATGGGAGTCATAATTATGATTTAGTGAAATATTCCAAGTTTACCTACTATACATATCACCTTATTCTATTTCACTCTTGTTTCAATCAATTTGAGAAGAGTGATTTTATTACTCGATAACCCATTGGCCACCTTTATGGTGCTTGTGGGGGTTATTAACCCCCCTAATGTTCCAACATCTAATCTTCATGGTAAATGGTTGTGGAAATCCAACCTAAAAATTTCCTTCATGATTTTCTTCCCTTATACCACTCTATACCAACATTCTTCATCATACTCAGTAAGTGAAATGATCTCTCTATCATCTATATTAACACTACTAGTAATACCCCTATTTATTTAGAGCTAATTGAGGGTTATATTTCACACTAGGAACTTTTGTGTGTTTCTTAGGTAGGGTTGGTGATAAGCTTATGGATTTAAATTATTTAAATTTAAGTGATACTCTTCACTAAGATCACTTGTGTAGGCCTTTGTCATTGCTAGTTTAGTTACCACTTTTACCCATTTTTACAGGATTGGTTCTATTTGTAGGGGGAGGTTGATAAGCCTTTTCTCTTTATTTACACTACACTTTAATATGGTCAAATTGATTGCATATAACATATAATAGTGGCTTTATATGAAAATGTTCCCATCTAGTTTTTAGAATGACATTGTATCTTATAAAGGTCAATACACACCAATCTTAACTAAAAATCTGATAATGAAATACATTCATGATTATCCATAACCACATCAACTCCTAAAGGTTTAACTAAACAACTAGCTATACAACACATGGAGTCAAGAGATCAGTATGTAAGGGGAGTCATGCTAGTGTAACCCATGTATGAATAAACTAAAATTCATCTTTACTAACTAAAAATTAGGGCTCCACTATTTCAGTATTAAAGGGTGATTCAAGCACATCTAATAAGAATTGTTCAAAACTCGCATGCAATCATCTTGTGATTTAAACTAAAAAAGAAAAAAAATAAATCATTGTTGATATGAATGGAAGGTAGGGTTACATGGTTTCATGTAGAGAAAACATAGACTTGCATATGATTAAATGATGGGTGCTTACCACATATATAACCCAACAAGGAGTTATCTCATTTCTTTGATTGCTTTGTCATCTTGTTGAAAAATGGCAATTAGGGTTCTCTAGAGAATCTAATGACAAATGTAATTCAATCAGATAATGTTATTTGGATGATGATTCATTAAAACCTTATCCCTCCATGAATTTTTTGCATGGGGTCATATAAGTGGGTCACGGATAGGGGTTAAATGGATCATTCTCTACAATGTGATTCTTCAAAAAAGGTACGGGAAAATAAATATCAACAAGAGGCACATTTGTTTATGATTTCACAAAGACATAGATAAGAGACATCGCTATTATATTTTTATTTTATTTATTTGATTTTACATCAATAAGGGAAATCAGATGATTGGTAATGGTAGAGGATGGTTGAGGGATTTTGCTATCCTCGACTTAGCCAGATAAGCACATTTCCGTTGAGTCATCTAGGGCATGTGAGAGATTATTGTTCATTCAACACATTGTTTTTTATTTTTATATATTTTATTAAAAATATGTATTTATACGAAATATTATGTAGTTTTTGGGATCATATTGGATTAGACTAGATCATATAGGACCAAAATTTGTTCATGGATTTTTTACTTTAGGACTCGAGTCTGATATAACCAACCTAGTTATAAATTGAAACCCAAAATAACTAATTGATATGATTTAAATGTTTGGTGCAAGCTAAATGGGGAACACTAATGGTGATAGTAATTGTAATGACCAGTATATAATAGCTTAAATGGTATTAATATTGCATCAAACAATACTTTTTTTTCTCTGACATGGTGCATAGGTAGGGAAGGGAAAATAGAGGAAGGAGAACACTGGTGCACCTAATGGAAATAGTCCGTGTAATATTTAGAACATATTATGACATTGTAGCCACTAGGACATGGGTATCTTCTTAGTTTCACCGTAGTTTACTAGATTTGATCATAATATTATCTTGTTTTGTGAAATTTTTAATGTATATTAGTTCAATTTACATAATTCTTTGGGGGGGGGGAAGGGGTGTTAGTTCTAAAAATGGTACAAAAAAATTAAAAATAAAGAAAATGAAAAATGTTAATATGATTATTAGTCTTCTCATATAAGATGATAAAAAAATAACTATTTTTCCTTTGAAATTTGAGAAAAACATTCATTTAATTTTATAAGTAAAAGAACAAGTGTGATTCACGTCTTTGTTAATCCTAGTGTATATATAAAGAGATTATTGAACCATGTTTTTCTACCTAATGGAGTGTTACTCCCTTTATTGATATGTAATGTGTAACACGTTGGTTGGTCTAACAAATTGACAGTGAAAAGTTACTTTTTTATAAAAGAAAATTAAAAAGTACTATATGGATCTATGTAATTCTTATATTTGTATATCAACTTTCAAGTTATCACATTATGGATATTTATCCTTCTGTTTAATGCTCGAATGTTTTCCATATCATTGACATGCCACTAGTTCTTATATTTAATTTCAAGCATATATATATATAGGAAATATTTAGGGATAATTAAATGTTATATCCATGGGACATATGTTGCTAGTTCTTAGTATATCGTAAGTGCTCTAGTACCATTATATCCACATAATTGAAGGAGGAGGCAAACACTCAAAAGTATTAATAATAGAACAAATGGTAAAATTATGTTGAATATAAATACAAACAAATCAAATAAATATGTATAATGAAAACATATTCAACATATAATAATAAGATTTGGTAGTAAATCATCTAAAAATATTGTAGAAATGTAGATAGAAAATATTATAATTTGGCAATGGTAAATTTAGAAAGCAATAAAAGAGTGAAAAATAGGGATGGCAACGGGGCGGGTCGGGGACAGGGACCCCATCCCTATCCCTGAACCCGATAAGAAAAATAATCCCCGAACCTAACCCGATCCCCGATCTCATCCTCGATTCTCAAACTATTTTTTTATATTATATTTTTAATTTATATTCTATAACAAAAATTATATATATATAATTATATAAAAATATATACAAAAAAAATTTGGGGCGGGGTTTGAGGATGGGGACCCCAAACCCATCCTCGAAAAAATTCCCGTTAAGAATCCCCGACCCTAAACCCGATCTTCGAATTCTCTACCCGAACCTGAATCCTAACGGGGAATCCCCAACAGGGCCCCGAACCTGCGAGAAAAATTGCCATCCCTAGTGAGAAAGTGAAAATGCATAAAATGTAAAGATTATAGTCTAGAAATAGTCATATCAAAAAGTAATAGAATTGTAAGACAATTGAATCACATAAATTTAAAGTTGGATTTTTTAACTTTTAAAAGAAAATTGCACTTTTGGGAAAAATTGGAGATACAATGAGAGAATTTGAGCACTTAACACTCTCTTTATTTCCCTATTAAGTAGGATAATATTTATAGGAATTACATGAGCTCTAAATTACACTTTGAAAACACTATCTGAGGGGGGAGAATGGTGTTATTTATATATAAAAAAAATCCTAAGGGAGTTTTGATGAATATTATGACTTTCAAATTACTTTTTGGTAATTACACTAAAAATATTTTCTTTAATAAAGTTGTGCCATTCATAAAAACAAAAAAAATTCCTAAGGACATTTTGATAAATATTATGACTGTTAAATGACATTTTGGTAATTACACAAAAAATATTATCTTCAAAAATAAAAAGTAAACTTTGTGTCATATTGTAACACCCCAAAATTTACTACCAAATTTTTTTTTCAGCGGAAGTTTAAAACCAAAATACCGGGTGTTACCGCCGTAATTGGTGTAAGTCTAGCTTATAATACCATCCTCACACCAATCACAAGGCTAACCGTTACAAGTAAAACAAGGTAAGTAAACATAAGATAACTTTAGAATGTAACTAAGAGTTTGGAGGTTATCTCCGAGTACAATATCCAACAAATACAAACAAAAGGGATACCATGGACCGAAGAGTCCAAAAGGGTATCCGGGTAACATAGCATCTGGATAACATGACTCTTCGCCCAACACCTAGTAAAGATAGCGATCACTCTTCCCCATACAATATATCAAAAGCAGCAAAATCATCAACTGGGTCCTCAAAGACCTGCACAAAACCATCAGGGTCTTCTGCTCGTGGGAATGAGCAGCACCCATGAAAAGGATGATCAGTACGCTACGTACTGAGTAAGGTAACAATACAGTCAAACAGGGAACACACAAGTACATGCTTTCACAGTAGAAAATAGTATACATGCGAGGTACAAGATTCAATACAAGCGATTATTAGTCTGGATTTGTATTATAAAAAAATAACATGATCCAATATTTTATTTACGTTGAGTTTAGGGACCCCACTATTCTTAAACCGGTGGAACGGTCTGAAGCACCTCTCGAGGACAACACACCCGAGCCACTATTATCATCCGGTGGAACGGATCCTACACCTCTCAGGGCAAAACACTCCTGAGCCACTATTCTTAACCGGTGGAACGGTTTGAATCACCTCTCAGGGACAACACACCTGAGCCACTATTATCGTCCGGTGGAACGTACCCTACACCTGGTCCTGACTCACGTAATCTTCCACTTTAAATTATTAGTGTCTTATTCATTACTTCTCTCATATCATATTCTTATTCACGTTGAGTATAGGGCCCCACTATTCTTAATCCGGTGGAACGGACTGAAGCACCTCTCAGGGACAAGACACCTGAGCCACTATTATTGTCCGGTGGAACGGACTCTACACCTCTCAGGGCAAAACGCTCCTGAGCCACTATTCTAAACCGGTGGAACGGCTTGAATCACCTCTCAGGGACAGGACACCTGAGCCACTATTATCATCCGGTGGAACGGACCCTACACCTCGGCCCAACTCACGTGATCTTCCACTTTAAGTGATTAGTATCTTATTCATGATTTGTTTAAGAGTACAACACATTCTTAAGGTAATAAAGACATTAACATATAGATAACAATGCCTTTCCTCACAAGCTACAAGCTTATTTACCCTCAAAAATCCTAAGTTCACATTTTAGGCATAACTCGTCTTATATCAAATCATTTACCCACCATATTTAGTATATCCTCCTTAAATAATATTGTTATTAATATATCTGAAACTCAAAGTCTAACTCCCACATCTCGCTCATGAAATAATAGCTTGATATCAAAAGTTACTATATACAAGGTTCCCAAAACCCTAAATTCACATGTCATTCATAACTTTTCCTAGGATGCTCAAATAATTACCAAATTTAATATACAACCCCAAAATACCAATATTAGCAACATATCCAAAATTCGTAGCCTAACTATAATATTTTACACATGTGATAATGACATTATTGCTTTAGGGTTACTAATTCCCAAATTAGACCATTCTCCCGCCCGAAGATCTTATGACATTCACAATCATGCCCAAACACTTCACATGATATTTATTAGCATACTATAATCCTTCTAACCTATCTTAAAATAACAAAATTGTCATATTAACCCATATTGACCAAAGTACCCCTAAAGATAGCCGATAGCCCTATTTTCACAAAAGCTGATATTTTCTGTACCATCATTTCCCACTTGTCATGCTTATTAGGCCCACATTATTCTTCCACACATTATACTCTCCCATAAAATTTTGGTATAGCATAACAATAACATACCAACACTACTTTTATCATTCAAACTCTCTTATAGCACATAATCCAAAATTACCACAACAGATCGTTAACAGCATACAATTAACAATATAATAATGGTAACATAATAATACACATAGCCATTCAAAAATTTAACACAAGTACCTAAACATTGACTAGTATCCTTACAGAAAAAGCTCCGGTCTCTAAGCACGCTTAGCCTATTCCGGCTCTTTCGATACCTCCGGTAATTCACCTAAGAAAGTTAGCAACACTATAATTACCAACTTAATATTGATAGGTGACATTATAATAATATTACTATTAATAATAATAGTAGTAGTAGTAGTAGTATTAATGATAATAATAATGATAATATAATTAACTTTGAATTTACTAAAACACCCTTATATATATATATATATATACATATACGCATATATACATTACGGGACTTACGACTTAAACACACACACTGGTAGCGTCTCACGTTACGTGCATGCAGCGTGAGTGCACGACAAGAGGGGAGGGCTGGCTGGGAACTGCAGAGAGAGGGGAGGTGGTCGAAGGTGCTGGTGCTGCGGGGGAAGGCTGGGTGATGGTGGAACAAAGGAAAATAGGGCTGCTGGCTGGTTTGGGCGACGCGCAGGGCTGCGAAGGAAGCTGTCGAACCAAACAAGCCGAGAAAGACTAGGAAAAGGAGGGAGAAGGTGGAGGGCTGCAGCGGTGGAGTGGTGCAGGGGCAGTAATGCAGGCTGGTTGGCTTGGGCTGGGGGTCGAAGCTGCAGAAAACAGAGGCAGGGAAGGAGGAGGAAGGAAGGAAAGAGGGTCGGGGAGAAGAAGACGGTAGGGGCAGGTGGTGCAGGGTAGAGCTGTGGTTGGCAATGGCAGCGGCAGGCAGAGGTCACGGCGGCGGCAGCGGTTGGCGTCTGCGAAGGTTGGAACCGGCAGGGATGGTAGGCACAGAAGAGAGAAAATAAAGAAAACAAAGGGAGTGTAAATGGTAGGGCATTTATTGCTATGGGAAAGAGAAAGAAGTACAAACTACCTGTAGCACATGATAATGTAACCGGGCGAGGGAAAGAGGAACGAAAAAGATAGAAAGAAAGAAAAAAAATAAACATCGGGAATGATGGATACGGATAGCAGAGGAAAAAAATATAAGGCGTGCATGCAAGTGTCTGAGAGAAAGAAGTGTGCACGCAAGGATAAGGAACCGGAAGAAGAGGAAAGAGAAAAAGAAGAAAAGAAAATAATTAATTAAATAAATAACTAAAATAAAAAGAAAGGAAAATATGGATTTAGATTAAAATAATTTAGGTTAAAGTATTATGATATATACTAAATAATTATTTCGAAAAGAGAATAAATCGGATAAAAATAGGTTTAATAAAACGGAAAAATGCACAATAATTCGAGATAAATTTGTTTTTTTTAGATTAGAATTGGGTTACAATATTAATTATTTGAAATTAAGGTTACCTTAAATTTCGGAGTATTACACATATAATATATATGTAATAAAGTCTGAACATGCTTTTTCACTCCTCATTTTTTTCAAAAAAAAAATCTTAAGCGTCTACATCCAGATCCATGTGCAGTATATGTATGTTGATGATGTTGTTCTTGAAAAACAATTTTAAGACAATTTACATTTCTTCTGGTTTCTTATAAACAACCATTTTTTTTTTAAGAGATAGGATCTTTCTACTAGAAATTTAGTTTGTTCTTTTGGAATCTCATGTGTTACTATGTCTTAATTTTCTTCAAGTATTGAACCCACTTGATAACTTTAATACCCCAAAAACTTAATTTAAGAATTAATAATAAAATAGGGATTAATATGTGAGATTAATAAAATATACCATTTTTAATAAAAATAATGTTATTATAATAAAATAACTATAGCCAAAAGGAGAAAGTTAATGTAAGAATAAAATTAGTGGTTGTTAGAGTAATTTGCTAAACTAAAATAGATTTTAGGACAATTTTAACCATAATTTCTAAATTAATAAGAAAAAATTAATTATTTATTTTTACTAATTTTATTATTTCAAAAATTCAAAAAAAATCCCGAACACCCAACCACCTCATTTTTCTTTTCTTTTATCCTTTTCCCTTTTTCTCTCATTTTCTTTCTTCCTTCCTTTTTCTTATTTTCTTTCTTTTTCTTCCTTCTAGTCGGTTTAGGCCCTACCCTGCGCCGCCCACTTCCTCTCCCCCTCCCCCCTCCTATCCTCCTTCCCGCATGGCCTAACCCCCTTCCTTTTTCCCTTCGTGTTGCCCAACTCTCCCCTGCCCCTTTTTTATCCCTTCCTTTTTCCCTTTCATCCCTTTTTGCCCTTGTCTTCTACCTTATCCCCCCTTAATTGGCTGATTTGCATGGCTACTTCGCAGCCATGGCTCTCCCTCTCCCTCTCCCCTCACCTTCCCCTCAACCTAATTTGTAGGGCATGTAGTTGGCACTACCTTGCACCGGTCCCTCCCCTCTATAACCCCAAAATCCTCACCTAACCCCCTGGCAACCCTACCAAAGTCCCAACCCTACCCCCTACAAACATGCATCATTATAGGCCTACATCGGTCTGCCACCGTCGGTCGGCAGTCACCTGCCCTCCCACTCCCTTGTAATCATTATCCCTTGTCTTCTTCTCCTTCCCTACCCCAATAAAATCTCTCCCCCACCCTTCTCCTTCCCTCTTTTTTTTTCTACGCAAAAAATCCTTGCCTTCTTCTCCCATCACCCCTTTAGACGCAACCGTTGCTACCACTGCATTGCGTCGCCATCTAAACTTCCACCCACTCTCTTCCCTGCACCACCCCCTACCAAATGTTACCCTCCCCAACCTCTAACCCTCCCTTCTCTGCTCTCCCCACTTGTACAAAGTGGGCAGCTTGAGCTACCTTTTTGCACCCTTTTGCACCCTTTGCACTGCCTTGCGCCACCTCCATCGCTACAACCACCACCTCTACTACCTTCCTCTCTACCTAGAAATCCTTCCTCTACCTTTCCATACTCTCCATTTCCTCTTTCTCCCCCTCCTTCCCCCTCCTTCCCCCTCCTTCCTCCTCCTTTCCCTTCCTCCACTTTCGGCCACCACCATAGTGGCACGCCGCCACCACCACTACCACCACAACCCCCTATAATCCAAGAAGCCTACCACCCATCAAAACACCACTTCCCTTCCCTTTTCCAACCCCAAAATCCTATCTTTTCTATCACCACCACCTCCTCCACTCTTGTGCCACCGTCGTCACCACTTTAGCTATCATATCCTCTCTAGTTGTGCCCTAACCCTTATTTTCATTTAAGTATAATTTATTTTAAATATTTTCTATTATTAACCTTATTATTATCACTATTAATATTATGATTATTATTAATCTCTTTACTAATATTTAGCTAGAAAATAATAAAAGAAAAAGGAAAAAGTGTAAGAGGAAAGTTAATATTAGCGTTCCATTTTTTATATGTGAACCAAACCCTTCCTATAAGGAGGCGTAGGATTCATGCTCCAAGTTTGGTGTCCTATTAGGTAAGGATATGGTTAAGGGTTAGTTATATGTTTTATGTGCTCATGGGTGTTTTGATATGTGTCATGCATTATATGTGGGTATGGACTAAAATGTGTGTAGTGAAGTTTACTTTGCATGGAGCTAAGGTTAGTTGTGTATGTGTTATGATATGTGAGGTATGGGTGATATGACTTATATTTTATGACATGCTCTTATGTATAGCTGTTATAATATGAAATGCATACTGTGAGGTCTTAGGTGGTATGATGAGGTTGTGGGGAGCTAAAAGAAATAAAGAGGGTGGATTGATTAGGGAGAAGTGAGAAAAAGCTTAAGTACCTTATGATCCGTGGGTGACAAAAAAAAGGGATAATCATAATAAAATGAAGGGTTGGAGTAAATCTTGCATGGGAAGTGTAAGGCTTGCATGGAGTGGTTAGCCTTTGTATGGGGGTAAAGTTTACGTGGAAAAGGTGGTTTAAGGTTTAAGAATAGTGAGGGAAGAGTACTTGAGGTAAATGGAGTCCATGGGTGAAAAATATTACATTAGTTGGTAGAAGTGTGCATGGTAGCTTAACTAGGGTTTTTGAAAAAATCCCTAAGTAGGAGAGTGTGTGAAAGGATCAATGATGATTAGCTGGAGTTAAGGTTGAGATTAGAAGAGTGTCTTATGAAGGGGTTGAGTCAAGTGGTAAAGAGGGGGGAGTGTATTTGCAAAGGGATAGAAAGGAGGAGTATTAGGGTTTTGGGGTGGCCAAATAGGGTTTTTCTTATCACATGTGGAAGATGGGGGGTAAGGTTGCAATGTTAGATGTGGGTTGAGTGGAGTTATGGTGTTGGAATCAAAGGGAGTTGGGCATGTATGATAAATAGAGGTTAGGGTCACATAGGCTAGATTAGGGTTTCCAAGGAGAAACCCTAGTGAACGATAGTGAGCTAAGGTGGAGAGATGGGAAAGTGAGCCTGGACCCACATGCATAGGGGAAATTTGGATTTCATGGTGAGTTGGGGAAAGGTACACCAAAGGTTTTAGAGTCTTGGGGAGTATAGAGGTCCCAAGATATAGGACTGGGTCATTCAGGAAGTCTTGGGTATGAGTCGGGAGTCTAATGAGGCATGCATGTTTTGTTGGGGTTACTTGTAGAATAAGTCATGAGTAAAATACTAATTACTTAAAGTGAAATATTATCGACTTAGGCCTATGTTAGAATGTTTTTCAATTCACCGGCTATAATCATGGTCATGACCCTTCTTGCCTTGGAGTTTCATTTTCATTCCACCAACTATAATAGTTAGGGTTCCGAGCTCGATAAAGCAAACCTTGTATGGTGATAAGTCATGGAAAAGATACTAACTACTTAAAGTGAAAAACCACATAGGTTGGGGCCAGGTTGGTATGATTTCAAGTCCATTGGATATAATAGTGGGCGGGTGTGTTTTTGTAATCCCCCAAAATTTTATAAAACCTATAATTTAATAAATAGCTCTTATTCAAAATAAATTAGCTTTTAAAGTTATTTAGTTTAATTATTTTATGGATTTTTGAGTATATAAATGTGGATAGGAGTTTTTAATAAATTAAAAATAAATATTTTATTATCTTATCATATTATTTTTATTTAAATAATTTTTTTAAAACTAATATTTTACTAAAAGTATCCTTTTAAGACAATATATTGAATTACATTGAATTAAATTATTAAATTAAATAATTTATCAAAATATTATTTTATTATTTTCTAAATTGAATTAAATTATTTTTCTCTATTTTCTATTCTTCCTTCTTTTTTTCCCTTTTCTTTTCCTTCTCCTTCTCTCCTTTTTCTTCCTCCCTTTTCTTTTCTTTTTTTCCCCTGGATTTGGGCTGCCAGGCTAGCCTATCCCGCTCCCCCGCTTGGGCCACGGGCCCGTTCACCCTACACGCACCAGCCCTCCCTTCTCCCCTGAACCGGGCTGGGCGCTTGTTTTTTTTCTTATGCGCCGGTCGGGTTTCCCTCCCCCTCCCTTCTTTCTTTCTCCTTCGATCACCCCGAGACCCCGACTAGTCCTCATCACCATACCTACCGCCACGCCCAACCACCGAGACTCCGGCCACCGCCCCTGCAACCACTGTCACCACCTGCAACACACTCTCCCCCTCTCTCTCTCTATCCTATATTTTTCACCAAATTGGAATTGGGCAGCCATGCACCCTGTCCCGCATGGCTTCCCTTACCCCTCTTCGTCAACCTCGCCCTGCCACCCTAGACACTGCCGCCGATCAGCCCCTGCCTCCTCTTTTTTCCCTCTTCTTTTTCTTCTTCCCTTCATCCATTTTCTGCCCATCATTTCGAGCTCCTTACCCCCCGATCCTCCCTTCTCTCTCATTTTCTTCCTCTCCCATTTCCACCCTGTTTTTGCGTCGCCACCACCGTCCGCCGATCCTGCCGCCTCACCAACCCCTGCACCGCTCCCTGCCACCCTCCACCTCAACCTTGCGCCACCACAACGTCCCTCCCGAGCCATCCCGCAGCCCTCTTCCTCCCCTCTTCTTTTTCTCCCTGTTTTTCACCCTTCTCGATAACCACCTGTAACGTCGCCAATCGCCGCCTTTCGGCCGCCTCATCCGCAACCAAATCCACCATTCAAAACCCTGCAACCCCCTCTACCACCACCATGCCTTAGTTGGTCGAAAACAGCCCTTGCACCCCTCTATTTTTCCCTCCACTTTTCCTTCCTTCTCAGCCCTTCCACCTCGACCCACTTCAGCAGCCACCTTCGCCGCCTTAGCCGCCTTTGGCTGCCAAGAACCCATCCCCAGCATCCACCTACACCCCCTCTTCACTCCTGCACCATCCCCTTGCCTCCAAACCTCCCTCATCAATCTTCTTTCCTAGCCCAAATACCCTAACCCAAAAATAACCATCTTTTCTTCCATCACCCCCTCTTTGAGCCTTTTCTCCTCTTATTTTTGCATGCAGCTCATGTTGCATATGCAACATGAGTTCCTGCATTATTTGTCCATTTTTATTAAAATCTTTAAGGTATGATAATATTTAAATTAATTATTTCCTTAAGCAAAATTTATAAAGTCTTATATCTTGATTTTCTTATTTCTAATAAATATTGATATTATTTTTAGGTATTTGTTTTTCTAATCAAAGCTTGAATCTTTAATCGGGATACCGGTAAGATTCAAATTTTGCAGGATCTAAGGTAATCATTAAACCCCACTTAAACGTATGGTAAACGTATGTTTACATATTAGGAATTTTAATATGTTATTATGGTTGATACATGGTTGTTAATATAAATTATATGTTTGCTTGTATTCTTTAATAAAAAGGAAAGTATGCTTTTTTATGTGATATGTGTAGAAATGTGGTTCAAGGGAAGAATTTGATTATTAATGAAATTGTTAATTACTTATCTATGTTATATTGTTATTTGATGTTATTGTGACCATTTATGCATGAATAATATTATTGTGAGCCCTAGGGGCATTTTGTAATATTTCTTATGTTAGATTATGGCCTAATATGTGTAGGTGCTAATATGTATTATGTTAAAATATAATGGTTGGTGGAGTTGGATATTATCAATGGAGCATTAATATTATT
Organism: Tamarix austromongolica; assembly: GCA_039764185.1. Classification (NCBI taxonomy): domain Eukaryota; kingdom Viridiplantae; phylum Streptophyta; class Magnoliopsida; order Caryophyllales; family Tamaricaceae; genus Tamarix; species Tamarix austromongolica. The sequence continues at coordinate 71,216,472 of CM077816.1, read as the reverse complement.
ATTCCATATGGTAATGTTAACTTAATAAAAGTGGTGTAATAAGGGGGTAAGGTGTTAATTTTGAAGGAAAAGGGCTATATGGTAATTTTATAAGTGAAGGGTAAAGTGGTAATTTTGGGAGTAAGAAGGGCAATATGATAATTTTATAAGCAAGTGGCAAAATGTTAACTTTATAAGTAAAGGGGTATTATGGTAATTATGGGAGTAAAGGGTAATATGGTAATTTTGGAAAAGAAGGACAAAATGGTAATTTTGGGGGAAAAAGATAAAAATGGTAAGTTTGGAGGTAAAAGGGTAAAACAGTAAATTGTAAAGCCAAAGGGGTATTATGGTAATTTTATAAGTAAAAGGGTATTGTGGTAATTTTGTAAATAAAAGGATATTGTGGTAATTTGGAAGTAAGGGGTAGAAGGGTAATTTTGTAAATAAAAGGATAGTTATGGCAAACTTGGGAGTAAGGGGTAACTTGGTAATTATGATAATAATGAAGGATAATTTGGTAATTAAATTAAGATTAAAAGGGGGCAATTGGATAGTTATAATAGAAAAGGGTAATTTGGTAAATTAACCAACAAAAAGGGTATTATGGTAATTTTAATAATAGAGAAGGGCAATATAGTAATTATAATAATAGAGAGGTGTAAATGGGTAAATATAATTATGGAAAAGAGTAACTTAATAATTATGTATACGGAGAATGGTAAATTGGTAATTATAATTATGAATAAGGGTGAATTGGTAATTGTAATTATAAAGAAGGGTAAATTGGATTTATAATAGTTGAAAAGGGGTACAGTGGCAATTACAATAATTGATAGGGGCAAAATGGTAATTATGATAAAGAAGAAGAGTAATTTGATAATTTATCCAACTAAAGGGGCAATTCGGTAATTTAACCGACTAAAGGGTAAATTGGTAATTGTTTAACCAACTAAAGGGGCAAAATAGTAATCATGATAATGAAGGAGGGTAATTTGGTAATTTATCCAACTTAAGGGCAATCTAGTAATTATAACAAAGGAAAAGGGCAATTTGGTGATCTAATCAATCAAATGGAAAATATGACAAGTGTAATAAATATGAAGGGTGAATAGTGATCTAAAGAGCGTAGGAAATGACTTCGTAACCTAAACCGAGGAAGGGGTAATTTGGTAAATATGCAACCTGAAAGGTATTATGGTAATTTGTGCCTAGCATGTCGTTGTGATTGTGGAATTTTATAATATGACTCAAATAACGCTGATTAGTAAGTTTAGAGTATTTGATAATTAGTAAGTATTACGAGCATGAATCCTAATTCAAAATTATATAAGATTATGATGGCCTTAATGATTTATCTGTGTTATCTTGAATAACTGCCTGAATAAGAAATGACTAATGATATCAGAACGATTGAAGGTGAATAAGTATTTGATTATTGTACTTTTCGTGATCACTTTAATTAAGACACTAATACTTAAAGTGAAAGACCTCGAGATCGGGAATGGTGACTCTTTAGGGGTCGCTACCCTAAAGATGTGGTTTAGTCCCCGATTATTCTGGTATTTTCTGGTGTGCCTTTGTGCCCCAGCCAGGCCCTATATCTTACTCTTTCTAGCTCTACGGACCTAGTTAGGGGTATGCATACTTATGGATTAGGTGTCCTTGTCGGTAGGGTACTGAGTAGCTTTATGCACCAGTACGACCAGGGTACCTTTGCGTCATTGGGTTCATGGTTGAAGGGTACTGGGTAGCTTGTATGCACCGGTACGACCGGTGTACCTTTGTGTCCCAGGTTCTTGATCTCCCATCCGAGGCAAATAAATGGATTTGTTGTGTTGATTAAAGAAAGGAAAAATACTAATCATGAAAGTGAAAGATTATGAGCCGGACCCAATTGAATTATGATATTGATTACCGATCCACCGGTTACAATAGTGGCCCAGGAGCGTGTTGCCCTGGCAAGTGATTATGAGTACCGATCCACCGGATATAATAGTGGCCCAGGAGAGTGTTGCCCTGGATGATGTTGATATATGTATTCCGATCCACCGGCAATAATAGTGGGGGTCCCGAGCTCAATAATATAAGTCATGTATGTGAATAAAGTTATGGAAAAATACTAATCACTTATAGTGGAACACCATGTGAGTCAGGGTCAGACTGGTCCACCAGCGAATAATAGTGGCTAGGAGCGTTTTACCCTGGAGATCGATCCACCGACATATAATAGTGGTTAGGTGCGTTCTGTCCTATAAGTGACCAATCCACCGGCTATAATAGTGGGGTTCTCGCACTCACATGAATATAAAATATGAGATTGATTGAATGATGACAAAATATATTGATTTTGCACTATGACATGGCTTAAGGCCAAAAGTATCGATCGTTCATAACTACCTATTGATATATGATGTGATTGTTAATTATGTGAATGTTATATATGCACATCTTGTTATATATGCATGTAGTTTTGTATTATGTGTGACGTTACGGGCCTGCTTTTAAGTGTGACTTTAAAGGGTTACTCAGTACCGTAGTACTGAAGGGTTCCATTCGTGGGGCCCCTACCTATTCAATGGGCAGTGTCCCTTGCAGGTCTTTTCAGGTGCTACTCAAGTGGGTAACGGGAAAGAGAGTAAGGAATCATCCGGATTTTAGGGTTCTCCCTTTACTTTAACTTTCTGGTTTTAATGTATTCCTTGTTTTTGTAATCATCACTGGTGGATTCTAATGTTGTAAAGTGTATCGCGCTACTCTGATTTAAACATGTTTTGGAAATCTAGCAAAGTGTAGCTCATTCCTTTAGCCTTAGCACTTGGTACTGAAATGGTATGAGTGAACCAGTCTGGTACTAAGTGTGGCGGTAATATCCCCGAAATTCACCATTTTATATTTTGCTTCCGCTATTTGCTTTAAATAAAACGAATTTTTTTAGTAGTGAATTTTGGGGGTGTTACAGTTTTTCTCTAGAGTATCATTGCCGATCCACTGGCTATTATAGTGGGGTTCCCGTACTTATATGGATATAATTCAAGAGATGTGTAAAAATGAAGTTAATGGACTATCTCTTAATAATGATGATTAATTTGAATGGTATACTACATGTAATATGTACCTTTTATGATATGCATGGTCTTACCCATATGGTTACCTTACTCAATATGTAGCATACTAATCACCTCTTTTATAGGTGTTGCTCATTACCATGAGCAGCAACCCCTCCTAAGTTTTTGCAAGTATGAGACGATGCCTTTGATGACTTTAATGCCTACGATGCCTTGGGTGGGATTGATTGATGGCCCGTTGTTCATGTTGTGGGGTCTGAGAGGGTGTTATTTGGACTTATCTTAATAAGATTTCCTAATCATTTTACTTATCATTTTATTTCCCCATAGTGGGTGTTATTGTAATTGCTTTCCATTTTCGTATTAACTCTGACAATTGCGCACTCTGTTTTATTTATAAAATGTTGAAACTATTATGGTTTTTATTGATTACTCACATTAATACTTTTAGTTTATCTAGCTTTGTGGTTAGTATGAGATTAGACGGGGATCAACCTTATGTTGATCATGACGACAACACCCCCCGTTATTAGTGTAAGCTTTTTTGTACAAAAAAATATTTCAACTGTAAATTTTAGGGGTGCTACAATAACCTTTGTAGTATATAAGCTCGGTGGCATTTTGTATTTATCCCACCATTTTACCTAGAATATTTTCCTAATAATTGGAATTAAATGATATGAATATTCTACAAACCAATGGAGAATCTATGGCAGGTATAATTTTGAATGGAATAATGATAATGGGCTAAAATGTTTTTCTTCTAGTGTAGGTTTGTACTACAATTTGAATATTTGGAAAGATTTTGCTAACTAAGTTTTTTGGTTGATGAATTCTTGCCATGTGTTAAAGTGTTCCCATTAAGCACTATAGTTGTTACACTTTTTATGGTTAAAATTTATCAACCAAGTATGATGGAATCTAGAGCTTTATATTTAGAAAAAAGTTTAATTATGCTTGTTGGTAGTCCTAAAAAGCAAAATGGACTTCATATAATGCTTATTCTTTATATTCTTTTAGAAAATTGCAATCATCATTGATATCCTCTCTCTATTATCTTGGGCAGTGATATTGAGGATTTCAAATGTAGAATAGGTTGGGTTTGAATGGGTATTTGAAGGGTAATTGTTATTTCAACACTAGTGGTAACCTCTAGCACCATTTGGTGATATGGTGGGTTTTTGAGGGGGTGTAATTATTTTTTAAACCACTTTTGTACTAAAGAATTTTTGGATGGTTTGATTAGGACTTGCTTTATAAAATTATCTTTCAATGTTGGTGATATTTTGAGATAACAATTTCAAGATGTACTAGGAATTTGTTTATGGATACTTTGGATCAATTTATTTTTTGAAATTATTTTGGATAGTGTTTTTGTAGAGACCAATTGGGAAGATTTAGTAACTTCATCTTTTTTCTTGGCATTTTTGAATTAAATATTGGAATTTGGGGGTGTCTTTGCAATCATGTCTACTAAAATCTTTGACAAATCTTTAATCTATCAAGCTTTATAGTAATATTGATGCAAGACTTTGCTTCTTCTCAAATTACCCCTCTCACAGGTAAGTGTTGTCATTCCCCAGCTCCCATGAATGACACTCCCAACACCCCCACCAACATATATTGTCATTCCCTAGACTCATCAGGCTTCCCTACATCCCACCAACAAAACCTATCATTCCCCAGCACCATCCATCGACAAAACCTTCTATTCCTCGACACCCTTCACCAGTATATTATATCTTTCCTCAACACCCCACACCGACAAAACTTACCATTGTCCATTGCCCCCATTGAAAAAACCTAACGTTATACTCCAACCCCCACCAGCAAAATCTATCATTACCCTTCAACCCCCACAAGAAAAACCTATCGTTGCCCTCCACTTGCTACTAGCAAAACCTATCATTGTCCTCTACCCCCATTGGCAAAAATCATCATTGCCTTTTACCCCTTGATTGGTAACACTTTTTGTTGCCTTCCATCCCCCACTGCTAGTCTTTACTTTTCCCTCCACCTCTTATATAATCCAATCCTATTGAGTGATGCTATGTTTTCTACATACACTTTAACGAGAATTGTTTTCTATCAAACAAATATTTGAGTTACCCAACTAATAAATATAGAGTATGGGTAACACACACTCTATATGGGTAACGAGTAGCAAATACATATGTTTATGTATAATCATGAGTTACGGGTAGTATATAATATTTTGTTGGAAACAAATACGCCCCTTCATTATGTGGTATGAACTTCTATTTATACTTGTTTTATTCTTAGTATTAGTGGTGCAAACATCAATGAATAAATTTTGATTTAATTTTTTTTTAAACTTCACTCCTTAGTTTTCCAACAACATAATAGTTTCTAATTTAATTTAAAAAATCTCATGATGAAAAATGAATTTGGAATCCCTTCAAGTTACGACGAGTTTGGAACCCCAATAAGGTACAATGATTTCAAAAGCTCAATAAACTATGATGATGAGTTAAAAACCCCCAAACAAACTACAATGATGGGTTCATAATCCCAACAAATTATGAATATACAGAGAAAATACAAATGGATTTATCAAACATTAATTACAACTTGGAAAAAGTGGTAAAATAGTTTTTTATTATAAATTGTGTCAATAAATTTGGTTATATGAAATTAATACTTCTAATTATCATATATGCTCAACTCTTTTTGTATAAGACGGAACAAATGAATACATATTTTAGGACCCAAAATTATCAGAGATTTTTTATGGCATATCAAATATTCTCTAATCATGAAGAACTTGTAGCATGGGTTAAACAAATGGGTAGAAGTTATAAAATAATTTTGATCATAAAAGGTTCTAGAAAAGGAAACAATATAGTAGTAGGTAGAGTCTTTATAAGATGTAAAAGAGGTGAAATATATATGTGTACTAAATCTATGGATAGTAAAGATGCATGTAATATAAGTTCTAAGAAGATTTATTCTCCCTTTTTGATTGTTGGAGTTGAAAACATTAATGGAAGATGGAAAATGGTAGTTAGGAATGGGACACACAATCATGAATTGACAAAATTATAAACATGGACATGTTTTATGGATAAATTGACAAAAAATTAATTCAAATTTGTTGATGAACTTATCACAACTCACGTGAAACCATGACAAATCATACCGCTTCTTCTAAAATAGTTTAAATGGAATGTAAGTATCAGAAGATATATTTATAATGTTTGATAGAAGCTTAGGTCCAAATATATGGATGGCCAAATAATGTTATAACATATTGCGAGTATGTTGGTTGAAAATCATTATTTTCAGTGGCATCAAAGTGAGTCGGAATCAAATGTAATAAGCGAACATCTATTTAAATATCACATATGTGTTCATATTTTAGATACATTTCCTTTTATTTTACAAATAGATTATAAGTATAAGAAATATATATATATGATGCCCTTACTTGAAATTGTAGGACTAACATAAACACAATTAATTTTCAACGTTGTATGTACATACATGTCATTTGAAAATGGAGAATTATTTATGGGCACAAGAGGCTGAAGACCTTAATGGATATGTCTATGCTTCTAACCACCATTATTACTGCTAGGGTACTTGCTCTTGTTTTATTTGTGGAACGTATTTTTTTCACTTTAAAACATTTATGGTGTAGGTTTTATGTAAATAAAAATGTGGGGGAAATGTGTAAGAAATTATTTGGTAGTTCATCATTTTCATGTGATTTTATGTCGCGATGGGAAATGTGATAGATGTTATGGATGAAAAAACACAAGGAATAACTCTTGTCATTAGAAGAAGATTATGGAAACATGGCTATACTAAGTTTACATCTAAAGAAAAATTGGCAACAACCATATAAACACAAAATTGTTTATGCTTTCTTCGGTGATGTATTTTATGTCCATCATATTACAGCAAACATGTATGATTTATAGTTCCTCTCCTAGTATAATTTATTTTACTTCTTTCGGTTGATAAAATAATATAATGATTTTTATCAACAAGGTTTAAGGTGCTCATGGACATTTGAATAATTTTCTAGAAACATCATGAGACAACTTCAACACTAAATTAAAATAATTGCACACATTATTAGAATTGCAACATGATTAGATCACAATATCATTGGAGAGGTCTTGGTTCAATATTCCTCATTTTGTTGTCGGTGCCCTTTACGCCAATTTGAGAGGTCATGTTGATTTATATGCAATGGATTTGGTCAATAAAGAGTGTCAAAGAAGTGATAATGTGGGTACCAATAATGAATTATGCTAATGTTATATGCGACATACGCATATGATACCATATACACATGAGATTAGTACCCCCATTTATAACTACATATTAATTCTCTTGTATGTTATTCATCCATCCTAGAAGAAACTAAACATAGATGGATCTATTAATCCACTAGTACCGAACGAACCAAAAGAGTTTACACCTCATTTACTCCATATTTTTATGGAAGTTGTTAGGAGTAGGGGTGTCTACTGATCCAAAACTGAATTGACTTTGATCGGATCAGAACCAGATTAAGGACCATCATTTTTTGAAGCTAGGGCTGAGTACCGGACCAGAATTATCAGACTAGGGCCGGTTAAGACCAGAATAAGTAAGTTATATACTTTCTTTTATATTAAAAATTTATATTATTTAGGTAAACTATTAATAAGATTCTAGGTCAAACCTGAAGATTAGAACCGGTTAAGGACCAATTTTTTTAAATTCAAAATTGAAACTAAGACCAAAGATTGGAATAATGATTTGGCGTTGGATTGAAACGTATAATAATTAGTCGGCCTGGTCAAAAAATTTGGTCCAGACTGATTCTTGAACACCCCTAGTTATGAGCCAACCATTAGCGATATAGAATCAGTTGGCAAAAGAGATATTTAATATTATTGTTCCCTAAAGAAAAAATCCCCACGAGCCTCCATTATGACAACATAGGAGTTGTCCAAAGAACTCCACTAGAAGGGATCCATCTAGTTAGAAGTACACAAAACAAAAATCTTTAAGTCATTTGAGATTAACACAAATTCAGGTAGATTATCTCCAAGTCAAGATCGGGACCAATGTTAGGCTTGAGGATGGTAGTCAACATTTATGTCATCAGGTCAATTACAATTTGCATATGTGAGTCAAATGAATAGACATATAGTTCTGTATATTAGTATCTGATATAATGTGTTAGGAGATGGTAACTATAGTTCAGAGCATTAACATATATTATACTAGGAGATAATGATCGATGGGTTCAAATCCGTACTAACTTATATCATGAGATACTAGCTAGATGGCAATTGTACAATAATGTGTGTGTATATAACATCATTGATCAAGTTCTCAATACTATTACTCATTGTGAATGGTATGTGGATGTTTAATGTATTTTTCCATATCAATATTATATTAATGCTAGTTTTTATAACAATTTTTTGACAGGTATATATCTTGGACAATTTTTCACTCCCACCACTACATACAAATTGGAATAGATACTATGTTGGTGGCGTTTTAACATGAAATACAATATTTTATTGATGGCACACAAGAACACATCATCTATGTAACACCCCAAAATTTTATAACATTTTCATTGAATGTTTAGCTTTTGTATTCAAAACTAACCCTTAAAGATTGGCCTAATTATTTTATTGATAACCTATGACCCATAACCTAAAATAAATTTTCTAAAATTTATCCCCGATTATGTTATCTTTACCATTCCTTTTTAACTTATCCTAAATCAAATTATTTTTCTTAGATTATTTCTCTATTCGATACCCTAATCTATCTAAAATAAACCTAAAACTAGAATAGTATATATTTTCTAACATATCCCTGCCACCTTTCTATCTCACATTACCTATGCCCTACCTAGTTTACCTCACCTCACTCCACTTTTTGTGTTCTCCTTACCTCATGCAACGCATTACCCTATCAGCTTACATGTACTCCCTATCACCTCACCCTTTTTGTACATGTAAATATATACATACGCACACAACACCCTTCCTCACCCCTACCTATAGTAGCCTTCCTCAACCAACACTCCAAATCTCTTACCATCGCCACACTCACCCTCAACCCAACATCTCTTCCACCATCCTTCCTCCTCTTCTTCCTCCTTCCTTCCTCTTCTTTCTATGTACCCATCACCACCACAACCTCTGCCCACAACTAGTGTGACCCAGCACCACCACCACCACCACTCTTCTCCTCTTGCCAACCCAGCCAACCCATGCCATCACCATCCTTCCAGCCACCCTGCCTAACTGCATCCTCTTCTCGGCCACCATCAACACCACCCCCAACCAAGCCTCCCTTCCATCTTCTTCTCCTCCTCTTTTTCTTCTTATCCTTTCTTCTCCCCTCCTCCCCTGGTATGGCTTTTCTATCTGCATTGCATGACCGTGCCCCAGTTGCATGCCTTACCCGTGCATCTCCATCCTACACGCATGACCTATGTACCTACCAGTGCCCCAATTGTGCTCCTCTATCCTTGTGTGCACAATCGTGTCTTGCTGCTTGACCTGTCCATGCTCCCTCTCGTGCACATCTTCAATATCACTAAAACCTCCCACTGTGCTCTACCAGTGCTCCTCCTCCACTCCCCTGCCTTGGTTTTCTTCCGGTCACACCACCCTAATGCCACCACAACATCAATTTTCTCTACCCTTCTTCGTAGCCACCTCCCAACCTGCCTCACCACACACCTCCTTCCTCTGTAGCCACACCATCACCACCACCGTAGCTCCAACTTCTATCCATTGCAACCTTCACCACCTTGTCAGCACCAACTAAACCAAGCCCAACAACTCCTCTTCTATACCACCCTCAACCCTAACTCCTTATTGCCGAGCCATCCCCATAGCCAACTACCACCTTCCACCATTGACCACCGACCAACACCAACCACCATCAGCCTCTACCATCTCTACCCTTGCCTCACCTGTCCACCACTGCCAACCATCTAGTCAATACTCCCCCTAGTTTGTGTGTTGTTCATGATGTGTATGCAGCGTGAGTTTGTGCTTGGTTTTAAAGATTTGGTACTTATTATTAAATATAAGGGTATTTTGATAATTTTATAAAAATAAATATTTTATTATTATAATTATTATTTTATCTAGTAGACAATAGTTTGGCATTTGTGCTATTATTTTTATGTACGCAAGTTAATTAGTGGGATCTCGTAGTATTTAGTAAGATACTATTTTTCTTGCATTTTTGCTATAATTTAGGTAATTGTTATACCTTGCTAAAATGATTGGCATTGTATGATAGCACATTGGAGTTTTTGGTGTTGAAATATATTAAGCTTGAATTGTTAAATTATAACTATTTTTTATATCCTAAAAATCCGCAGAAATAGCATGTTATCATATGTAAAAATAATTTAGGGATAAAAGTGGTAAAAATGATCTCTCATGATTTTATGTGATATGTATGTGAAAAATGATAGGATGCTTATGTTTAACTTTATTTATGGAATATTACTTATAGATGTGATCCATAGGGGTAATTTGATCATTTTACATGTGATATGATATTTACCTTAACAAGCATGCCCAAGGCGTGTTATATGTTGTTGATCATAAGATTATGTGTTTCTAAATGGACTAGATACGCGTACTAGAGTTCTATGTGCAAATCATGAATAAGTGCAAAATGGTCATTTGACATATTTGATAATTTAAATTACATAACAAATAATTAAACTATTATAGTTTATCCTTTTATGACGTATTAATAAATAAAATGAATTTAGTTTTCAGATGGATGATAATCAGGTAATTATTAGTCTTAGGGGCATTTTGGTCATTTACGGCTTATTATGCCCAAATATGAATAATTGATCCTAGAATGACCTTAGTATATTTTAATGATGGACCTTGGTGGTGATCTTGACTATGGTTGTCTGTATAGGAATTGGATATATGTGATTTATATGCGATTTTATGTTTATCTTAATAAAATATTAATACAGAAAGTGAAAGATTAATGGCTCTTTAGGGGTCATTACCTTAGAGATGTATTTTAGCCCACCTTTTTTTATTCTGGATTTCTGCTAGTGTGTCGTAGTGCCCCAGCCAAATCCTATATTTTATTTCATTTGTTCTGTGGACTGATAGGAGATATGCATACTTATGGATTAGGTGTCCTTGTTGGTATGTTACCGTATTACCTTCGTGTACCAGTGCAACCATGGTACATTTGCATCCTTACGTTAAATAGTCGGTAGGATACTATGTTACCTGGTGCGTAGGTATGACTAGAGTACCTTAGTGTCTCCAAGTTTGATGTGATCTCCCATCAAGTGAATAGAAATGGAAATGATTGATGGATTATTGGATCACTGGATTATTGGATTGGTCGGTAGAATCCTTTGTGCCTACCTGTGGTTCGATAGCAACTTTTGTGTCTACCTATATTTAGTGTTGTGCATTTGAGCGTTGCTCGTGATGTTATGGATTTTGTTGATCTATGCTTGTGAGCCTATTGGTGTTATGAGATTTGTTGGGATTGATGATGGGGTATGTGACATGTGGCTATCATCTTGTATTTGATGTCAATGTGTTTCTAATTACACTACAAAGAGTATCACTTGAATGTTCCATTGGTAAGTTTTAGCTCATTCCAGATGAACCAGTATGATTGGTATAATGTATTAGTGGTATGTGATTATATGAATGGTTAATTAATGCCTGTATAGTTGATGCTTTATACCATGTACATTTTGATGGCTTGCATGTGTTCTATGTTGGTTTTTCATTCTGGTTTAGTATTAAGGGTTTCTCAATATCATTGTACTGAAGGGTTCCTTTTGTAATTGTGGGCGTCGACCTATCTAATGGGCAATGATTTTTGTAAGTCAACTTCTGAGCTTAGTTAAAGCTGGTGGTTCTTCTGAGAGTGTAGGACTGTCTGGTGCTCCCTTGTTATTTTAATTCTAGTTTTTTTTATGCCTATGTTCTCTTGTATTTCTCTCTCTTTGAGTCTTGTAAACCGTTGATGTTGTTTTTGCTTAGCACCATATTCATATGATATTCTCTCTATTCTGATTTTGTAATCACGTTATTAATATAAACAGAGTAATGATTTTAGCCTTAGCACTTGATATGAGAATGGTAAGGGTGACTAGACTTATACTAAGTGTGGTGGTAACACCCATCGTTTTATTATTTTTAGCTTCCGCTCTTAACTCTGAAAATAAATTTTTTTAGTTCGCAAAATTTTTGGTGTTATAATCTATCTTTAGACTCAACTTTTATCTATAATTGTTGTAATTTTTTTCTTAGTTTATTTATATCTAACTTTAAAACATGTACATGATGAATTTTCATTGATTTGTGTTTATCCTCCATCTTTAGACTCAATTTTTATCTAGAATTGTTATAATTTTTTCTAGTTTATCTATATCCGACCTTTGAAACATCGACATGATGAATTTTTGTTGATTTATGTTTATCCTCTATCTTTAAACTCAACTTTTATCTAGAATTGTTGTAATTTTTTCTTAGTTTATTTGTGTTTGAGCTATGAAACATGCACATGATGAATTTTTAATGATTTTTGCTTATTTCCTTGTTACCGTGCCATGATAGCATAAGTATTTGACCTATGGTAGTCGAATTTGTCTGTATGTTATTGAGCATAAGTATTTTGGTGTTCGATGTGGGTTGGATGATATTTTATTAACTATGAATTAAAATAAAAACTACATTATATAATTGTAACATACATATTTTAATTATATAGTCATACGGAGATTAATCAAGCTCTATGCAAACGCTCACATCCCATGCCCACATGTGGCTATAGGAACTCCTAAATCATTCACAATATTTTCAATGCATATAACTAGATGCTAGTAATTTGGAGCTAAATCACCCCTCCGATAGTAATGATGAAGAGTTTTGTGTGCTTTGTTAAGATATCTTTCAATTGGAATTTCATGCTTATCATTTAGATATTCAGCCAAATATTCCTTTATCATTTCCAATATATACCTATGAGTTCTAACAACATACCAATCCATATAGTTAGGTGCCACATCCCATTGGTATTGAGCCAATATTCCAAAAAAATCTAGTCCCAATATGTGTTAAAGCTTCAAGAACCATTGGCTAATCATGTGTGTATAATGAACTTTGTGTGTGTTTTGAGGGAATGATCTTTGTACGTATTCCTAGTCGACTTGATAGGCTCCTTAGGGATCACTTGTGCATATCTGAGCAAACGCGTCATTCAATCTAGCATATACAGTCCACTTTCTCCAAATAATAATGAAATAGTGCCATGAGACAATGCCGAAATGGATCAACTACTCCGTATAGATCCCAAATGACCTACCACAAAATAATTAAACTAAATACGAATATCACTATAATAAATATAGTAAGAGTATGATAATTTGAGCATACACATGACCTAAGCATACAATCAATCTTAACCCAAAAGTATTCGAGCGTTTCCAATTTATTGCTGATTTTATGTCCACAAAACAACCTCATACAACAAGTTTTGTTAGGATTATAATCAGATAGTTCTATTGCAAATGCCGGAAAGTATTCTTATATCCAAGTTTGTTATAATATTCATTTCTTAGAATTACAACTAATGAATCCAAGCATATACTATATATATGATAGTTACACATCCCGACATCTGAGTAATGCTAGCTCTAGATGTCATACCAACCTATCTATATAGAAAAGCAAGTATGACCATACCCCATGTATAATCTTCAACATAGATAAGATCTTGGAGAAAGAGGACTTTATCAACCAACATATTAACAAATAATGATAGGTCAATCAACCATAGTACGTACCCAATTATTTTTGCCTTATCCCCTAACCAGTATGATTGACATACATCTTAAAGCCGTTTAAATAGAAGTCTACCCTTTCAAGTCACTTCATTCACTTGCTGTTCTTCCATACCAAACAAAGCACCCAATACACCAATCTAATGACCACATTCATCGGCTGTCATCTCTAAATGTAATGAATCACCATCAACTCATAGCCCTATTATATGATGTAAATCTAAATAGGTGACTATCATCTCACCCCATAGCATATAAAAGCTATTGGTTTTTGGTTGCCATATATCTATAAAGGCTAATATAAGTGGCATATTGGTGTCTCAGATGTGCAAATTGGAAGGTGTGACAATCCAGTTTCAAGTATGGGAGCGATCATCTATTGATTAACGCTTCTAAGAAATGTCTTCAACACCTCCCGTCTAGTGTAGATCTTCAGTAGGGATGGCAATTTCCTTCACAGGTTTGGGGCTCAATCGTGGATTCTCCGTTTGTTTTTAGGGAGAAATTTTATTGATGGGGTTCAGGTTCAGAGATTTTTTTGGGTACGAGGCGAGCATGGGTTTAGGGTCCCCATCCCTAAACCAACCCCGATATATATATATATATATATATATATATATATATATAATTTTTTATATAGAGTATATATTAAAATATAATGTAAGAAAATAAGATTAGGGTTGGGGTCAGGTTTCTGGTATTAGGTCGTATTATTGAGGGATCGGGTCAGGTATGGAGATTTGATTCCTACGGGAATTGGGTCAAGGAATCTCCGATAAGAAAAAATGGGGATCGGGGTGGGTTCGGGGATAATTTTGCTTATCAAATTCGAGGATGGGGATGGGGTCCCCGACCTGCCCTACTGCCATCCTCAATATTCATACAACCACAATCCTAAATAATAAAAGAAAAACGTAATGAATGCGTGATAGTTTACATATAAAATAAGAAATAGAGTTATAAATGTGCTAAACTTATATTCCCAAACCATAAATCTAAAGCGGTGTGACTGGCATCAAATCAAGGATCATTAAACGTCTGGGACATAGCCCAAGCAAGTACCATTCATCCTTCAATTATATACTCCATTAATCTTCACTAGCATAACCATCATCTCTTTCGTCATCATTATTATGGCATACATATGTTGAGGAGGATGACCGATTAGTCATGTGAGTTAAGAATGTTGGCAAATCCAATGATGATCTAGAGCCACCCACAAAAATTGTGTGGGTCGAGGATGATGATAGACCCACTTGAGTCGGTATCAATAATGTAATAAAATCTATATATTTTATAGATAATGGAAAACCTCTGTACCTCAAAATGCCTACATTAGCCATAAATGATGGAGGACCTGCATAGTTTGTAGATGTTGGAATGGTAGGAGTTTGATGACTGAACCTTGATTTTTTTGGAACTTCTTCATATTTTTGTTGTTCTACAGCTTCTTCTAATTCTTATGGGGCAATTTTTTTTTACCTTAGTATAGCCCTCTTGTAAGAGTTTTTCTAAGACTTCACAAATGAGATATTGAAACACATTGTTTTGTAGCATTTATATTATGTCGTGAGGAAGCGGTAATAGGATGACCTTTTGTCCTATTTATTACCCTATCTTATCTGTGACTCATCTAAATTTCAATAGCAAAACTACATCAATTAAAATTAAATACATAAATGGCACATAAATAGTCATGATAGAAATAAAAAGTAAACACATAGGTCAGAGTATTATAATTTTTAAATATTCAACCTATATTATGATAGGCAAAGATATATATATACAAATTTATAACTACAAATGTTATTGATCTATTACATTTTACATAAATTTTTACAACCACATTCAATTTATTTTATAGGTGTATTAAAAAATGTTTAAAGATTTGAGAAAGATTATATAATCTCATAAAGAAATCTTCTATTTGTAGTAATTAAAATAACAAGTAAGCGTTCATAGAATCAAGATACATTAATACTAATTGCTACTCAAAGTTATATGAAATAAACTATCAAAAATAATATAAAATAACAAACTCAACAAAAATCATAAATACCCCCTGTCACAGAATAATCCTACACTAATCTTAATAAACCTAATTAATTAATAAAAGTATCTATATAACGCCTAATTAACCATTTATCTTGTCTTAATAAATCTAATGATCTATGGGTTGCAATGATAGAAGTTACCGAACCCATTAGGTCATAAATGACACAAATTACCTATCCCATTGAGGTATCAATGGCGTAATGTGTAGCTCCCAATGGGCTAGCATCAAGAGAAATTGTAGATCCCATGTGCCACTCCCACAAACCCCTAACTTTCCCTATGTTGAAGCCCTAAGCCCTGAGCCCCCATCCACAGAAATTTCCAAGCTTCCCAACCCTCATCAGCACAAGATGTCGAAGCCCTGACCTCCTCACTAACAATATTTGTCAAAGCTCCTCACCCCCACCGACCCAAACTGTTGAAATAAAAAATTTCTATGAAAACATATTTGGAAAAAGTAGATCTAGCAAAATAATAATAGATCCATGTAGATAATAGCAAATAACAACATATCCATACAAATAACAAGGAATACCATCCCCACTAGTAGAAATTATCGAAACTTGGCATACTTTAAGGGTAGAAAATGCTGAAATAAACAATTTCCATGAACAATTTTTTTGGAATAAAGCTAACTAGTAGTAGATCTATCTATAATTATAGAAAAACAAAGATTTTTACTATATAATATGTAAATAAAATTTTTCGTATAGTTATGGCAATTATCACTTATAAATTATTTATTCAATATAATAATTTGGTTGCAACAATTCAATGATGTAATTATGAAGTCTAACTTATATGCTTAATGATACATATTAAATTACGTGGACTATATATAGGTTCAATAATTTCAACAATTCATGATAAACCAAACACTGAGAGTCTTCAATTCTTTTTTTTTCTTAGTATATTAATTAATAGTATATATTGATATACATTGGGAATATAACAATAATTGTCTTACATCAAAAAATATATCATTACCTGCATAAAGTATCCAACCAAATGCCTCTTTAGATGCCTAATATAGTTAAATGATACTCCAATCGTATCGAAAAGAAAATCATTCTATCATCAAATTTTTGTATTAAAAATTATTTTGGAAAAGTAAAAGTCTATTTTTTTACCCTTATTTTTTAATTATATATGCAATAAAAGCTTTGTTATTTTTCAATAAAGGGTTTTAGTGTAATTTTAAGACTACTTTATTACTTTTTTTAAAAATGTACAAAATGATATAATGACTTATTTTTTGATAGAGCGAGGGTACATATTTATCTGTTTGATTATGTATTTGCCCAAATCAAATTGTAGCTCTAATCCCCCAAAATTTTAGAAAACCTATAATTTAATAAATAACTTTTATTTGAAATAAATTAGTTTTTAAAATTATTTAGTTTAATTATTTTATTGATTTTTGAGTATATAAATGTGAATAGGAGTATTTAATAAATTAAAAATAAATATTTTGTTATTTTATCATATTATTTTTATTTAAATAATTTTCCAAACTAATATTTTACTAAAATTATCCTTTTTGAACCAATATATTGAATTAAATTATTAAATTAAATAACTTATAAAAAATATTACATTTTATTATTTTCTAAATTAATTTCAATTATTTTTCCCTATTTTTCCATTTTCCTTTTTTTCCTTTTTCTTTTCCTCCTCCATTTTCTCCTTTTTCTTCTTTCTTTTTATTTTCCTTTTTTTCCTTCAGGTCACCTGCCAAGCCAGGCCTACTTCCTCCTCCCCCTGTGCATGGGCCGCCGCCCCATCTCCCCTCTCCCTCTCTTTCCCCTCTTCTCCTACGCATCTCAACCCAGCCTAGACCAGCCTTCTTCTTCTTTTTCTTTTTCCCCCCTACCAGAGCCGACCCAATCCTTTTTTTCCATCGTCGGCTTGCACCTTTCACCCCTTCTTTCTTTCTTCTCCCTTCTCTATGCCTCAACCCAACCACCCGCCCGACCTGTCTTCGTCGGCCATGACTGTCACCCTGAACACCTCTCGCTGCCACCTCCTGCAACCACTGCCACCACCTGCCTTCTTCCCTCTCTCTCTCTCTCTCTCTCTCTCCCCTGCCCTTTTTTTCATCATTTTGGGAATAGGCTAGCCATGCACCCCATCTTGCATGGCCACCCTTTCCCTTCTTCCCCTTCCTCTCCCTATCACCCTACCACCTCTCTGCCACCCTAAACACTACCACTGACCGACCACCTTTCCCCTATCCTCCCTCTTCTTTTTCTTCTCCTCTTCAGCCCTTTTTTGTCCCTATTCTCGAGCTCAAAACCTTGCCCGACCTCCCTCTTCTCTCCTTTCTTCTCCTTCCATTTCCCCTATTTTTGCATAGCCACCGCCCTCCGCCGCTCTAGCCGCCTCACCACCCCTTACATCGCTCCCCGCCACCCTCCACCTCAGCCTTGCACCACCACAATATCCCTCTCAAGCCATCCCGCAACCCTTCTTCCTCCACACCTATTTTTCTCTCCGTTTTCCCCCTTCTCGATAGCCCACCTAGAACCCCACCGTTTGCCGCCGTCTGAACCCCTCTACTGCCACCCAACCAACCATTCAACTTCCTACAACCTCCTCTACCACCCCCACACCTTCTTTTCCCGAAACCAGCCCCTACACCCCTCCATTTCCCCCCTCTCTTTTCCTTCCTTCTCAGCTACGCCCAGCCCAACGGCCATCTTCACCGCCTCCGCTGCTCTTGGTCTCCAACAACCCATCACCAGCCTCCACCTACACCCCCTCTTCACTCCTGCACCCTTCCCTTGCCTCCAATCCTCCCCCACCTACCCTCTTTTATGGCCTAAAGACCCCAACCCGAAATTAGCCATTATCCCTTCCTTTCACCCCCTCTTCGAGCCTTCCTCTTTTATTTTTGCATGCAGCTCATGTTGCATAAGAATTATAAGTTGCTGCATTTATTAGCCCATTTTTATTAATAATTTTAAGGTATGATAATATTTAAATTAATTATTTCATTAAGTAAAATATATAAAGTCTTATGCTTTGATTTTCTTATTTCTAATATAAAAATTATTGATATTATTTTTAGGTGTTGATTTTGCTAATTAAAACTTGAATCTTTAACCAAAATACCAGTAATATTCGATTTTTGCAGGAATTAAGGTAATCGTTAAACCCCATTTAAATGTATGGATAAATGTATGTTTGCACATTATGATTTTTAATATGTTATTATGTTTGATATATGGTTGTTAGTATAATTTATATGTTTGCTTGTATTGTTTAATAAAAAGGAAAGTATGCTCTTTTATATGCTATGTGTGTAAATGTTGTCTAAGGGAAGAACTTAATTATTAATGAAAGTGTTAAAGTACTTATCCATGTCATATTATGTTATTGTGATCGTTTATGCTTGAATAATATTATTGTGAGCCCTAGGGGCATTTTAGTAATATTTCTTGTGTAAGAATGTGGCATAATATGTGTGGATGCTAATAAGTATTATATTAAAATATAATAGTGGGTGAAGTTGGATATTGTTAAGGGAGTATTAATATTATTATTCCATGTAGTAATGTTAATCTAATAAGGGGACAAGATGGTAAATTTGGAAGAAGAGGGTAAAATGATAAATTTTCTAAGTAAAAGGATAAAATGGAAAATTTATGGCAAAATGGTAATTTTATAAGTAAAGGGGCAATATGGTAATTTTAGAGGTAAATAGCAATATGGTAATTTTATAAGTAAATGGAAAAATGTTAATTTTATAAGTAAAGGGGTATTATGGTAATTTTGGGAGTAAAGGGTAAAATGGTAATTTTGTAATTAAAGGGTAAAAGGGTAATTTTGGAATTAAGGAATAAAATGGTAATGATATAATTCAAGGGCAAAATGGTAATTTCATAATTAAAGGTAATGGTAATTTTGTAATTAAAGGGTAAAATGATAATCTTGTAATTCAAGGGCAAAACGATAATTTCAAAAGTAAAGGGGCAAAATCCTAATTTTTTGAATAAATGATAAATTAGTAATTTTGTAATTAAAGGGCAAAATAGTAATTTCATAATTAAAGGTCAAAATGGTAATTTTGTAATTAAAGGGTAAAATGGTAATTTCGTAATTAAAGGGACAAATGGTAAATTGTTGAATAAAGGGTGTTATGGTAAATTTTGGAAGTTAAGGGGGGTAAATGGTGAATTTAAAAGTAAAAGGACAAAATGGTAATTTTGTAAATAATAGGGGTAAAGTGGAAATTGGAAAGGGGTAACTTGGTAATTATCATAATAGAGAAGGGCAATTTGGTAATTTAAATAACTAAAGGGTAATTTGGTAATTTGACCAACTAAAGGACAATTTGTTAATTATAATAAAGGAAATGGGCAAATTCTTAACCTAACCAACCAAATGGGAAATATATTAAGTGTAATAATTATGAATGGTGATTAGTGGCCTAATAAGTGTGTGAGAGATGGCTCGGTAACCTAAACGGAGCAGGGATGTGGCTAAGATCAACTATGTGTGGGTTATGTGCCATGTGTGCCATGTATTATACCATATTGTGTACTTTATGCTTAATGATTAATCATTATAGCGCAACTTTGAGTGAATGTATGCTCATGTAACTTCCTTATGGCATATGAATGATGATTATATATGTTGTGTATACGATGTTATATAATGTGACCCTCTAGGACATGCATGCTAGGATGTTTAATAACATAATATGTGGTGAAAGGTATGAAAAAGAAAAATGGGAGAATAAGATAACCAAGGGAAAGTAAGTTGGCTAACGTAGGAAAGAATGACCTAAATAATTCATGATCCTTAAGTGGTGAAAAAGAGAAGGGACATAAGTAAAATGAAAGAGCAGGAGAAACTAGGGTTGTATGGGAGGAACTAGGGTTTAGGAGAAACCCTAATGTGAGAAGGTGGAAAAATAAAGTAATAAAAATAAATGAGAATAAGTGGGGTCTGAAGTGAGAGTTGAATCTACGGGTCGTAACGTGTGGGGTGTTAAATAGTTTGGGTGGTGTGAGGATGTGCCACATAGGCCCAAATTAGAGTTTCTGGAGAAAGCCCTAGGGTAAGGCGGTGAGTTGACCTTAGGGTATAAGGTAGTAGGCCTTGACCCACACACTTAGGAGTTGGGCTCCCAGTGTAAGAGAGTAGATTAAGGGAAGGATGTCGGGGCGAGTTAGGAGGTGCAAAAGTCTCAAGATATGGGACGAGCCCTCTTGGGATGATAAGTGTGGATATAGTTAGCCATGCATGTTAAGGGTGAAATACTTTTGGTTAAGATACGATTAAGACACTAATCACTTAAAGAGGAAGATGTTGAGCTGGACCCAGACTGATCCACTGACGAATAATAGTGGCCAGGGCCGGGGTGCCCTGCATGACCGGTCCACTAGCAAATAATAGTGGTCAGGTGCATTTTGCCCTGTATGACCATTCCACCGGCTATAATAGTGGGGGATTCCGTGCTCAACAAACCAAATGTAAAAACGATAAGACATGGGGAAGACACTAATTACTTACAGTGGAACACCTTCTGAGTCGGGGCCAGACTGGTCTACCGGCGAATAATAGTGGCCAGGAGCGTTTTGTCCTGTATGACCGTTCCACCAGCTATAATAGTGGGGTTCCCGTACTCACATGAACATTTATAACCCGAGATGATTGATTAATGATGGACTAATGGCCTTAAGGCCCTAAAAGTATCGATTGTTCATGATGACCTATTAACATTTGGTTGACTTGTTAAGTAAGCGAATGTGCAAAAGTGAACATTACCTATGCGCCATTAATATCCGATTGACTTGTCAAGTATGCGAATGTATGGATGTAAATATCATGTTTACACCTATCGTTATGTATGGATACAGTAGTATATCATGTGTTACATTGCGGGCCTGCTTTTAAGTGTGATTTTAAAGGGTTACTCAGTACTATAGTACTAAAATGTTCCATTCGTGGGGCCCTTGCCTATTCAATGGGCAGTGTGCAAGTCTTCTCAGGTGCTATTCAAGTGGGTAACAGGAAAGATCGTAAGGATTATCCGGCCTTTAGGATTTCATTCTTCCTCTTTTAATGTATGGTTTAAATGTAATTTTATTATTGTAACCACCATTGGTGGATCTATTCTTATAAAATGTTTACTTACGCTACTCTGATTCAAAAATGGTTTGAATTTCTATCAATTGATATTTTGTTCTTTTAGCCTTAGCACTTGGTACTGGAACGATACGAGTGAATCGGTCTGGTACTAAGTGTGGCGGTAATATCCCCGAAATTCACAGTTTGTTATTTTGCTTTCGCTAATCTTTTAATAAAATAATTTTTTTCAATAATGAATTATGGGGGTGTTATAGTAGCAATAAATAACATTAATTTGATTTCCATCTTTGGTTAGTTACTTGTACAAAACTAATGACAAAAAAGAAAAAATAATAGTGAATTAAAAAAATTAATAGGGTTATTATTGAAGAAATCAGTTTTTAGCCACGGTTAGTCGTATGTTATAATGTCTAAAGTTACAAATCTTATTGTGTTAATTTTTTTTGTATGCGATAACAATAAAAATAAAAGTACATTTACGACATATGTTGTTTTTTAAAAAAGTGTTTCAAAATATATAATTAGACAATGTATTTTCTTATTGAGTTATTTGCTACACATGTTTTGCTTTTGTCATTTCTATATATAATGTATTATTTTATTATTTCATCTTTTAACTAATATTTTATCATTTATAATAATTATAATGTCTTTTTACAATTTTTTTTTACTTTCCATATTAATTTTTCGTACTTACTATTTTAAATTTTATTATCATAGTATATCAAATTCTATCCGGATATCAATTATGATCATGTACATCGTATGGACAAGTGATACTAGCATAAACATAAATAAAGAAGTAGATATCGGCTACACAATACTTATATATTATCTGCGATGCCATAGGATATAAGTAGAAAATGAGAGGCACCCAAAAGCATTCGCTAATTGGTTTGTGAAACTAATTACATTCTTTTTGCTCACAATTAAGGTTATAAATGATTAAGTCGAACATCTCTGGATTCAGGTTCGACTCTTTTAACTTAACGCATCAATTGAGTCGAACTTATAAGTAGAAGTCATAAAATAAATAGAGTCTCATTTTTTTAAATTTATATTCAGTTTATTTAATTAAATAAATAAATTTAATAAGTTAAGCTAAACCAAATATCAAACTAAATACGCTTATTTATATAAAATGATTGGTATTTTTTACTAAGAAAGTTTAAAAGAAAAAAAAAAAAATAGTTTCCTTTAAATTTTTTTAAAAATTATATAATTAATATTTAATAATTCTATTCATTATTTTTTTATTTTATTTTCTCATATATATTAAATACAATACTTTTGATAAATCAAATGGAGGATAAATGTTTCCTATACGATAATTTACTGTCTTTAAAAACATGCTACGTTTTCGAAGCCCTAATGAAGGCTAAAACCCCTTCGATTACGTTCCAGCTCCCAGGTTGCGCTACCTTTCCGCCCCACCTTCCCCGAGTGATAATACTTGACCAGCTGCCGTTCTTCCTTCATCTTCTTCTACCTTTGTTTACTTGCGAGTTCCGCGCATCCATCAAAGCCGCCATTGATTGGTTCTAGTTCAGAGTTTCCGATCATATCCTGCATTGTTCGTTAGGCCTCTTCGGCATCCCTAGCCGGGGCTTCATCACTTTCTCTCTTTAGCAGCGAATAACAGCCTATCAGGTCGATCGGAAACGATTTATTTATGCTGATTTCGTGGTGAGCTACTGTTACCCTCTTGTTTATTTGATTTATTTTGGAGCATTCTAAATTACCATATGCTTGGGCGTCTTGCAATTGTTGGTTCTAGAGCATTAGAGAACTCCATCAACCGTACCAAAAGTACCTTTTTGTCCAGCAACTTGACTCTCGTCAGTCGTAGGACGGATGGCGTTTCCTTCCTTCGAGTGTTCTCGGTGGCTGCTTACCAGCACCGAAGAATGCCCAACCCTGACGACCCATTAAGCCTAGTGAAGCAAGACGGAATCTCACTTTGTTCACATTTGTGGATTGAGAGTTTCCGGGAGCCCGAACAGACTGTGATAAATTTGGCCACGTACCTCAGGAGATTTGAATTGTGGGTATTAGCTTACCAGAAGGTATATGCCGATGAGACTGGTTCTTATTTGCCTCGTAGCTCGATACAGAAATCAGCCTTGGAGGATTTGTTGGCTCTGAGGAATGCGGTTCTGGATGATAAGTTCAAGTGGGGGGCTAGATTAAACTTCTATATCAAGTCACCTAGGGATAAGACTGATTATGATTCCCTATCGAAGAGAAAAATTAAGGCTATTTTGACAACCACCCAACCAAACCCGTTCCAGGATAGAGTTGTCCAAGAGGTTTTACTCATGCTCTTGGAGCCAATATATGAGGCTAGATTCTCCCAAAAGTCTTATGCATTTAGACCAGGTAGGTCTGCTCATACAGTCTTGAGGGTCATTAGGAGGAATTTTGCTGGGTATCTTTGGTATATGAAAGGGGATTTGAGTACAATCTTAGATGGCATGAAGGTTGATATGATAGTAAGTGCTTTGATGCGGGATGTGAGGGATAAGAAGGTAATTGACTTGATAAAATCAGCCTTACTTACTCCAGTTATTACATCCAAGGTTGATGAAGGGGAAACTAAGAAAAAGAAGAAAAGGAAGTATCAGAAGAAGAGGGTGTTGGCAGATGATGAACCAAAGCCTGATCCATATTGGTTGGATACCTTTTTCGGGTTTGCACCTGAGGAGGCAGAGAAGGTTCCTTCTTGGGGACATTGTGGGATTCTCAGTCCGCTTCTAGCAAATGTCTGCTTGGATGAATTGGATCGATGGATGGAATGTAAGGTCAAGGAGTTCTATAATCCTTCAAAGAGCGATGTTATATGGAATGCTTCAGTGGGGGAAGACGAGCAAGGGAACACTTCTTGGCCTGAATTTGTTCCTACAAGTGGACCTGATAAGACACGCAAAATGGATTACATTAGATATGGGGGCCATATTTTGATTGGAATCCGTGGGCCTAGGGCTGATGCTGCAACACTGAGAAAGCAATTGATTGAGTTCTGTGATTCGAAGTATCTACTCAAACTTGACAACGAGAGCCTTCCTATTGAACATATAACCAAGGGAATTATGTTTCTTGACCATGTTCTATGCCGAAGAGTTGTTTATCCAACACTGCGGTATACTGCTACCGGAGGGAAGATTATTAGTGAGAAGGGTGTTGGGACCCTTCTCTCTGTCACTGCAAGTCTGAAACAATGTATTAGACAATTTAGGAAATTGAAGTTTCTCAAGGGAGATAGGGATCCAGATCCTCAACCATGCTTTAGAATGTTCCATGCAGATCAAGCTCACACCAATGCACAGATGAACAAGTTGCTCTCCACCATGGTTGAGTGGTATAGATATGCTGACAATAGGAAGAAAGTTGTGAATTTTTGCTCTTACATCTTAAGGGGCTCTCTTGCCAAGCTTTATGCGGCAAAGTACAAGCTCCGTTCAAGAGCAAAGGTTTATAAGATTGGTAATAGGTCACTCAGCCGTCCTCTGAAAGAGAAAAAGGGGCTCTCGCCTGAGTATCAAAATTTACAGAGAATGGGTCTTGTGGAGTCAATTGAAGGGCTTAAGTACACCAGGATGTCTTATATCCCTGAGACTGATTATACCCCTTTTCCAAGTAATTGGAGGCCTGATCATGAGAAGGCTCTGTTGGAGTATTTGCAGCTTTCTGATTCAAAGACCCTTGAAGAGCAAATTAGTTTCCTCAAAGAACAGGGCCTCTTTTCTCCCCAAGACTACATTTCCATGCTTGTATGGAACTACAAAAGGAATGTGGTCATGAATCAACTTCCCATGGAAAATATTGGTGACAGTAACTTGCAAAATTGTGGGAAGCTGCTTTTGCAGTCCAATAATGGGAAGCTAGGTAAGGAAAACGAAGATATGGAAGGCACTTCTGTGAGGCTTGAAGTGGCTCAAATGTAAGTTGCACTTTCATACTTAAAATCTTAAAGTTTAGATGGTATAACTTCCATTAGCAAAAAAAAGAGAGGAAAAAAAGAAGGAAAAGAACAAGAAGCAAATCCAAGCTGCAATCCTAAATTTTCAGCTCATCGTAGGTTGTAGCAGTTGTTGTATGATAGATTCAACTGCCATTCATAATATTAGTTTTTTGACCCTTTTTGTGAGGTGAGTTTATTGGATGTCAAATCCTCTGTAGCTTGTTTGGATAAAATTTGGAGAGGTAATGATTTTAGTTTTTGCTGATAATATGGTGCACTTATTTCCCACTATTGTAGGTCTCCTCCAACTACTGCTACTGTCAGCTCCTCTCTTTGACTAGGAATTTGTGGCCTACCTGACACAGTTTTCAAGGTACATGGGTTATTGAGCTCAAATGAGGTATTCTGTCAACGGATAACATTATTTTTGTATGACCTCTACATTTCTTTCATTGAAGTAGTTGTTTGAATTGGTTTTAGAATGCCATGGATTCTGCTTTGGCTGATTCTGAATGTGCTGAAATTGAGAATCCTCAACCTTTTCTTCTCAACAAGGTTCACTGACAACGTGGATACTGCCTTCCACCAGTTCTTCTTCAGTGGTAATTTACTATTTTTATTCTCTACTCTCACTTCTGTTGTTATTGGAACTTCAATTTGTTCATATTGATTTTAGGTTTAATTCAGATATGTAGTTTCAATTTTTTGTATTGAAATCTTAGCGAACAACTTCAATCTATAGTTTCAGATCTGTAGCTTTGGGGTAGTAGAGCTGTAGAAGAGAAAAAGCAAGTCATGCTATTGCAGTTTTGGGTGATGAATTTCTTGTTAATGTATACGGTGGTGGAGATGGAATGATGGATATATGGTATAGTTACTTGGACTTTTGGGTGGGGGAGGGTTGAGATGGTCAGAGATCAAGTGGCATTATTTCTTATGAGTATCAATTATCAATATCTAGGTTATTTGATTGTTTGATGGTATTCCTAATATTTTAATTTAATCTTTGTTAACTTCTGAAACCAGTATGCTGGTTGTAAACCATGGTACTGAAGTCATGAAATGTTGTCTTCTTGAATTGCTTTATGTATAATTATTTATATATTTCTCTATTTCTTTCTTAAGTATTTGTTAGAAAAATATGAGGCGTTTCATAATTAAGATTGTGAACAGGTATCGTGCCTTCTCATTCATAGCTGGTTGTTGGTTTTAAATTGACCAATATGTGAGCGTATGTCTTGTCATATGATTGGGTTTATATCCTCAAGGCTATACAAATTGGGTTTTAGGTGACATTTATGGCTTGGTGATGGAAGCTGTGATGTAAGGCATTGTGAATTGGGGTTTCAGTAGAGCCACTGCTCTTTAGCAGCATATCCTGCTGGAGCTGGGGAGAGCTTTAAGTGGTCGGGGGGTGCTGCGTTGGAGTTTCATCAGTATCTGCCTCATCCTTGAAAGATCAGCTGGCTTCCCAGGTTCTGGGACCTTGAACCACAACAATTGAAGGCTGCTTCTCCTGATCCTTCTTTCCTTTCCTCGTCTGCATAGCTGAAACCTCATTAGGGATGGGATCTGTGATTGCGTTCCAGTTTTGTTTGGAAGTCTCTTTATGAAAATTCTCTTGGTTGGCCACAAAAAGTTGAAAAACAATTTCAAACATGTCAGAAAAGCATTTCTTTGTAGCTCATAAAGAATATCCAATTATACTGGTTCTAAAAAAGCCTATAATGTGGGAGCATCTAACAAATCTTCAAATTTATCTTTCTTTGATTGTTATTCATGTAATGTTAGAGTTTTTGAAAGCGTTTGTCATGCTTTACACTCTTTCTTGAAGATATGTTGAAGATTATGTTATTTTCTTGAAAGATAAAGTTCATAAATTGTTAAAAGTGTTGTGATAAACCCAGATTGTTATTTTATGTAACTAAGGTTTGTTGTTCCATGTAATATGAGCCAAGATTAAAGTTATCATATTTTACTATTCAGGAATGAATAGTGCCGTAAATAGTGTATAACTTGTTGGTTGTTAATTAGTTAGTTAAGAGGTTGTTAAAGGGTGATGTCATATTTTAACTACCTAGGGACTTTGTTAAGGTAGTTGGGATATTTTTCAAGCCTTTTAATTACCTATATAAGATTAGTATGTGAATAGTGAAATGTATGCTATGTTATGAGTTGAGAAATCAAATAAAAGTCATTCTTTGTGAGTGAAATAAATTACCATCTTTGTGAGGTTGAGTTTGTTCCTTTGAAGATCTACTTTGCGTTCTTCTTCAAAGTTTCCTATTAGAGTGTACTTTGTGTTTTTTTTCATAAGGAATGCATGTAAGGAAAACTTTGTGAATCCTTGAAAGGCTAGTTGAAGGTTTACTTTGTTTTTCCCTTATCCATATCTATTTCCTATTCGTTCTGAGTTATTTACATTCATTCTTCTACAAATAATTCCCCTTTTCAAATGGGTGGATAATAATCCATATAAGACTACATAAATAAATGCTATTAATCCATAAGCTTTCCATGATTCCATCATAAATAGTGCACACTACTAGATGCTTCAGACTTCGAAAGAGTATACAAACCCTTTAGATAGCCAAGTTCCAACAGTCTTTTCGATAAAGTTGTAAAATGTATCATCGCAGCAAAATAAATCTTTTGCATATAGAAAATAACCGCCACAATTGTTTGAATTAATTATTCAATAGTCCTAGAATTCTGACAGATTGTTGATCCACTAAATACAACTCTATCCAGCATAAATTATCAAGATATACTCTGCCATTAATGACAAGGATGAGTGCAAATATCTTAAAAGAGACCTGGGCATGAAATATAGACCTTGCCAGAGAACTTAAGAAGATCCAAATGTACATACTTGCGTTAACCCAAATAATTGCTACTTGGGACATTAGAGACTTTCTAGCAACTAAATCACATCTGTTAGAATTTTTGCCACTTAATGCAACAATAAGGCACTTATCAGTAAATGCATGGCTACAAATGGATGAGAACATTTCAAAGTTAAAAAAACTCAATGAGAATTTTAGTTGACAAAAACACTAACTCCTAATCCATCATTTTGACACCTTTTTATAGAATAGTCTATCTGATATGTTCAGACATATTTGATCTTCTATCCTCTTTTGTCCCCTGCCAACAGGAGGGACAAGGATATAGATTATTTTACATCTCTATATCCTCTCATCCAACAATATACATCGGTTTGATCTTTCATGATCATCAATGGATGGACATATAGCATGTGATAGATGTTGCAAACTGTGTTTGGTTTAGTATTGTGTTGATGTAGATTTTTACTATATGACTAGAAGGTGATGCCTTATGGCCTAACTTGCATTGTTTGAGGTTCCTAAAGGAAAAAAAGGAGAACTAAAAAAAGGATAAGTAAATGTTATGAATTGATATCAAACATATTCCTCTTTCTTGATTACTAGATTTATGGTCCTTTGCTTTTGTTGTTTGGCAATTTGTAAGCATGCTTTTCTTTGTAGACCTGGATTTTACATTTTTTGGCCTTTGTTTATGATGACAACTTTCCTGTTCATCTAGGAACAAGATGTACTTATTCGCCTACTATTAGCCTTCCATGCATCTGGTTTTGTTGTTCAAAAGTTGATGAACCAGCGAGCATTTGTGAGTTTAATAAACTCGTTTTGGCAGTCTAAGGTGAGAAGGGCTCATTTGAAATCCCTGCCCTGCCCTCTTTTGCATCTTTATTTTGATTGCAGAAGTTACTGTGACATGGCTCTCTAGTCCCTATTTTACAATATATATCACTTTTAGTTTGGATATACTTATTAAGAAATAATAAATTTGGAGAAATAGAATGTATTAGATTACTTATATACCCTCACATAAATATACTTTTAGCAACTTGATCATTAATTAATGAAGAGAGAATAGAGGATATAGTAGGTAATGTAATATTTTATTTTTTACGAGTTCTAATAATATGACTTATATTTTGAAATAAGTTTTTGAGGAAAAAGTGTGAAACGGAGGGAGTTGTACTTATGTGGTATTGATCTTTTCCTTATGATTCTGGTTGTGGGGATTAATGTACCATGGGCATATTGTGGTGATGAGGTAGATTTGGTGATGGGCTGATGGCTTTATGTACAATGTGGTGGATAGCATTTACTTTCAGGAATGGATGAAAACTATAGTCTAAGAATGAGCATCACTGACAGCTTAGTTTTGTGCCTATCCATTCATGATCATGGACTATTTTTTCCCCCATTAAGTCAAGAAAAATATTGGCTGGAGTGATGCCATGAGGTTGTTGTATTTAATGTTACTCACTTCAACTATGACTTGGATTTCAAGCATTGGATCATGACCTTCATACCTCGGTGATCAATTTCACATATTTATAAGTTCATTAATTATTCTCCTGTTTTTTTGAAAGATATCAGAATCATCATCACGATCAGAGTGTGTGAAAACATAATATTCACGTGCAAGGGATTTGCTGACTATAATTGTATTGTTTGTTATCCTTTTCTTGTGTGTGTGTGTGTTTGTGAAGCAATTGAGCCCAGATTAATGTCCTCCAAAATTCTAAATGTTTGTGCTTGTATACTGCACATTTTTATTGTGCTACTTGCTGCCATGGATGTGTTATTAGATCTTTTGTCTATTGGGAGCCTTCAGGCTGTAACTAGCTCAATTGGTTCAGGCATTTTGTCTTCTGGCCAAGCAAACAAACCGTCAGATGCAACATTGGAGACAGTGACATCACTTTCGTCTGGTTCTGTTCAAGTGTCTTCTCAAAACGGAGCTGCTTCTAAAATTTATCTACTGGATGGCCTTACTACTAGTTCTGCTTCACCTGGTATTTTTTTTGGTAATATTTTTGGTAGCAAATCTTGTGTCCAGATACTGATTTGCTTTCTGTTATGCAGAAACTATCAGATGGCTATATCCGCCATTGTTGCCTACATGTGCATCTCCTTACAGATTTGACTTCTCAAAATCTTCCGACAGTCCACTATCAACATCAAACAAGGCTACTTTTTCATCCTACTTCTACTCCGATTTCATACTGCATTTCAGAAGTTTCGAATGAACAGATGGTGATAGTTTCCCTCTTTTCCTTTTGAAATGTATCTTTTCAAGTTCTGAACATATCATCAATATGTGTAATTATCTCCTCATGGTTTGCTTTTTCCCAACCGAAGTTACCGTTTGCATACCACCTTTACTTTCTAGTGAACATTGACAACATAGCTTTCATTTCTTGGATCTGGCAGCAGGGACGGCGGTCCACCGTTAGACTTCGTATATAAGAATCAGGTGGGCATGCAAATTGTTCGAGTTGTCATATGGTTTAAGTTCATTTCCCCCTTGCACTATTTTTCTGTTAAAAATATCGTTAGGCTACCAAAATATCTTCCACTTAATCATTCCAGCTCATGTGACATATTACTTGTTAAACAATTTTAAAACCACCCTCTTTATTGCAATTTATGATAAAGCATTCTTTGAACAATTAAATAGTATTAGAACACTTGTCCAAATGTTGATACCCACGGATTCATTTATCTTCATCTCGGCACCTAATTTACCAAACACAGTATCAAGTTGAGTATTGTTCATCCGTTGCAAGCTGTTGAAGTTTCAAATTTTTAGCAGATGTACCTCCCTAGAATCGCGTAAATTATCTTCGTATCCTCCCTGCAAGGATTGAGCTAGTGATCATGGTGGGTGAGCGAGTTTCTTCCCGTTGTCGAGTGAGGTTTCTGATTGTCTGAGTTTGATATGATCAATGGGTGGGCATGCGGCGCCATATGGATGCTCTCTATATCTTATAACAATCGAAATAGCCCTTTTAGACGTCATAACGGGTTTCAGTGGTCTCATGCGCTGTTGTAATTTTTTCCTCTCATGACCTTTGAACGAAGCCTATGTTTTGATAAATTCCTCTTTTATGCAAGAGGGTACTCTTTATTCTATAATTGCATAAATGAAGTTTTGCCTTTCGTCGCCTAATAGTTTAGATGAACTCCTGGTAACCCTTGAATGCCTATAATTCAGTCTAGAGCCAATTATTTATTGCACGAGAGCCTGTGTTAGTTTAAGGATCGGATAATATTCATTTAGAAGCCCTGAAACAAACCCTAATCTTACTAAAACATAGTATCTTCGAGAGAATTCAAACCTCTCAGCAGGAGCCCGACTTGGCTATCACTTTTGGGTAGACAACGTTTTGTTAAGGGGACAACATATCACCATAACATTAGCTTGGGTGGGATGCAAGCCTCCGTACAGTCTTTTTACATACCACAGACGATCATTGAATAGTATCGTAAGTTGGTTTGGGAAGCCTTAATTTCCTTCAGACAATCAATTCTGGACGTATGCCTTGTTAATCTTTGAATGCCCTCGGAATATGTACTACTATATCATTTCGTCAACTCTACATTTGTCAATTAGATTTCTCAGTCTATTGGGAAAAAATTAAGTTGGATACTCCTGTCCATTACTTCAAGTGTTAAATGTTGTGTTAAAGCAAGAGTTAAAATTGATGGAAATCCATTAAAAACGTATTTAGGAGGGAGAATAGGAAATAAACTTTATTAGTATTATCTTTCGTGTTATATTTAATTCTTTGTCAGATTTATTATCTAGTTACTTCGTTTGTAGGACGTAGTTAGTATTCATGAGTTACTATTCATTTTCAATATCTTTGAGTTATTATCTAGTAAGAGTACCTTATAGTTTCTTATCTTTTTTTGGTAGGGGTATATATAAGGATGAGCTTGTATATTTTTAGAGATAGATATGCTTATGAATATTAATGAGAATTGCTAATGATATTTTGTAGCCCTATACTATTTTCTTCTCCTTAACTCTTCCCTTCTCCCTTCCTCAATCCTATTAATCTATGCTAATCTCTATCAACTTGGTATCAAAGTAATAAATTCGTTCCTCACAACTTGTTCTATTACTACTCTTGTAGAAATTTATTCCCAATTCATTCCTTGCAATTCTAGCCGTGAAAATCCCTAATTTATTTGAACTTCATCTAATTAACCACAAATTCAATCAAATTGCAACCAATCAACACCTAATTCCCTTAATTCAAGCTCAATTAGTCTTAATTAAAATTGAATATAATTCAAAGAATTTAAAACCCTAAAATCACAATTACCACCAAATCTAGAGAACCAGGTAGAAATTGGAGCAATTGTAAACCTAACCACGTACAACCAAAGTGAGAGTGAATCACCTAAGTAAAACACAATCGGAGGAGATCTTCGCTCAAAATGTGTCAAAAAGTGTTCATTGGGTGTCGCGTATTGCATGCTAATCTTCTCCAACCTTAGACATTGTCATACACCATTCAACGAATAACAATCGCCACCTCTTTTGTTAGCCATCGTAGTTATTGCCAACCCCAACACCATTGATCGCGATCTTAAATTTTGTGCTCTAATGAGTTGGCCCATCAATGTAACTTTGTTTTCATTTCATAATTTTGTCCACAAGGTTACAAGAGAAAATAAAAAGAAAAGGAGAACAATGGAAAGTAGATAGTTACTATTATTTTGACTTGTTCCAATTTGGATCACCATGTTTATGTTATTTCGATATTGGTTTATTTGCTCTCTATTGATTTTAGGACTTGAGATTATGTGTGGCTAGTTGGTTGATTTGTTTGGAGCTTAGATGGATATATGGTTTTATATTTTCATATTACTTATATATTTATCTACCTTTTAGGGCGAATTAGATAATTTCATATTTAGTTTTGTTGCTTTAGTTTGTTGCACATGCTTAGTACTAGGTTGGTGCTTGTTTTTCTTTATGTGATCTGGTTGATATCAACAAAAACACAAATACACACACATCTTTTATTTTCCACCCCACACTTGAGCAAAGGTAGTGGACTAAAGGATGCAAACCAAACTTTGCATGATTTTCCAAGTGGCCATAAATTGAATGATTGTTTAATTAAAAATTAATATGAATGTTATGAAAGACTAATAGTGTAGAGACACTAAGGAAAATCAACAACATAGTGGTAGTTTAAAATCAGGTTAAAGGCCTTCAAGTGTCTATTCTAAGAGTACAAAATTCCTCACATGTAGCTCATGATTATGTTACTAAACTAAAATAAAAAGTAGCAAGTTAGCAACGTGTCTTATATGCCTAGTTATAGTTCTAATCTGAATAATGTTGAAGGAAATTTAGGTCCTAGTGTTCGATTGATAACAACCAACCCAAGTATTGATCCTACACTAGCTACTATACCTAAGAAAGGTAAAAGGACAAATGCCATAACTTAGAGGGTAATATGTGATGAACATCTATCCTTAGCCATTTTATATCCTTTTATTCCAATCATTTGGTAATTTATTTGAATAATATGTGAGGTTATATGTATATATATATATATATATATATTATAATAATTTGATATATTAATTAATTTTGAGCTAAAGCTGATTTTGTATGAAAAATGACATCCAGTGATATTTTGATCATAACTTTCATGTGTGAGCTAGGATTTAGGCGATTCAAATTTTGGTATAAAGATAAAACTATATTTACAACTTTTATTTCTAGTATTTTTCCTAAATTTTATTGTATCAAGGTCATGGATTAATTTAAAGTTATAGTTGAAATCACTAAGATAAAGATAGAGGTATTATTTTATCTTTACTATTTACTATTTCCTTTGTTTTTATTTGCGGGGTCCATGCAATACAGTAGCTGAAATTAGAAGCCAAAAATCCTTCAAGTAAAGCAAAAAAAACATATGAGAGTGAAAAGAGAAGGAAAGAAAAGATAGCCATTGACATATGACTAGAGACAAAAAAATAGAGACGTGTGCCATACATCAAAGCAGTAGAGCCTAAGGAGAACAAGACGAATATCTAAAGCACAAGAGCCATGCCACATAAAGAGAGCTTGACAACACAAGACGAAAAATGGTGCCACAAATCATTATTTATCAGTCTAATGTTAAATTTAAAATGTTGTAATTCTATATTCTAGTCTTCTTTGGTTTAATATTTTATGTGTAGTTTGGATTTTTTTATTTGATTTAATCAAATTTATTTCAATTATTGTTATGTTATAATTTTATTTTATCAAAAATATGTGAAACCTTAGTCTTTATATTATTTAGTTAATTGATCACTTGATTTATAAATTATATTTTGTGTTTTATGCTATTGTTCATGATTATGTCAACTTAATAGATATATTATATTTAATTAGTATTTAACAAGTCCAATTGAAAGCGAAAGCTAATTCTCCCCTTTCAATTGAGTAGCATAAAGAGAAATTGAATGGGTTGTTAAAACAGTTATATGGCTTCTTCAATAATAGGGGAGGATAATCATTTAATTAACCAAAATCATCATCCTTTATTGAAATACTTTAACTAAAAATAACGAGATTGATAATTAACAATAGAACTGCGTAACTTGAGAGTGCTTGTTAATTATATATTCTTGTTGACACATAGTTGGTAATTGAAAAAATAAAATAATTGGTTAATAAAATTTTATAATTGAATAGAAGAGGATCCAAATTTCTAGGTAGTTTTAATAATTGAATTGATATTTATTAGATTCTATTTATTTTTAGTTTAGTGATTTTTATACAAAATTCTTAGTTTAGATTAATAATTATTTCTTTATTTTATTTTAGCATCCTAGTTCTAATTTAGTTGATTAGAGCCTTTGAGTTCTTATTTAGTCTCTATGGGAACAATCATCCGACACCCTTAGTGTCTTGCATAACTTGTGATCGTTATACTTGTCGATATGTATATTTGATTGACATAAAATTTTGGTAAGCAAAAAATGACAATTTGATACATGTGAGAGCATACTTAGGGTACTAGAGAGTTGAAGAAAAAAGTGGGGGAGAAGTTCATGTCTCCAAGCCAACAAGAATTGTACCGAGAAACACACCCTCTCCTCATGTTACCCTACGAGTGCTACATTTAGCTAGAAATTTTGTATATGTTGCACCTTCCTTTTTTAACTTCTCATAGCTATAATTCTCAAACTTTTTAATTCCATATGCCCTACAATTTCTTCATAAACATGCTAAATTACTATACAGTTATAAATGAAAAAAAATCAAAATGCCTAGTAAATCAAAACAAAATCCAAAGAAAAATTGAAACATAAACTGAATTAAACACACATGCTTGGGTTTCCTCTCAAGAAACACTTTTTTATGGTCATTAGCTTGATTAAAATCCTAATCAACCAATACGCTTAAGTGTGTGATGGTATAGATAAGTGTAATACCCCAAATTAAGTAGAGTATTATAAAGAGTAATCTGACTACTTATATCAACATAGTATACCATCGATTTGGCGATTTCATCCTAAGAACTCCGTAGTTAAGCACATTGGTCGTGGAGTAATTTTTAGGATGGGTAACCATCCTGGAAAGTTTCAAATTTTTTTTAAAAAAATTCTCAGTAAGTGCGTGAGTGAGGACAAACCACACTAAAATGACCCGTGTTGATCCGTGGGGCCATTCGATTAATCCGAAAGCACTTCAGGGTAGCCCCCACATAGTTCTATTGACTTGGGGTGTTACAAATGGTATCAGAGTGAAATCACACCCATGAGTTGAACTTGGATGAGCCAGTCAACCGCCTAGTAGAACGATTCTTGGGATAAACTATATTGAGACAATTAGTGGTTAAGGCACAACGAGGACGTTGCATTTTTTGAGTGGGGGTGAATGTAATACCCCAAATTGATTGGAGTGTTATAAGGATCGATCTGGCTACTTATATCAATATGGTATACCATCCTTTTAGTAATTTCATCCTAAGAACTCCAAAGTTAAGTGTGCCGACCATGGAGTAATTTTTAGGATGGGTGACCATTCTGAAAAGTTTTAGAAATGTTCTGAAACTTTCTCAGCATGTTGATCTGTAGGGTCGGGTGATCAATCCGAAAGCGTTCTAAGGGTTTAAGTGGGGGTGAATATAATAACCCACATTAAGTAAAGTATTATAAGGATTTATTTGACTACTTATGTCAACATGATATACCATCATTTTGACGATTCCATCCTAGTTTCAAAAATTTTCTAGAATTTTCTTGGGATGTGCATGAGTGAGGATAAAGCACGCTGAAATGATTCGTGTTGATCTATGGGGCCAGTCGATCAATTCGAAAGCGCTCCACGGTAGCCCCATGTAGTCCTATCAAGCCAATATGTTATAATAAGTGAAATAAAATGGTAATTAAATATGGGTAAGAGCATACTTAAGTTACCAAAGAGGTGAATTTCCAACTATGATAACATAAACCGTAACTTTAACTATTATGATGATGAAAGTTGCATGCATAATACCTATGATGATCCACCTTATCATTATACAAATAGGCACCAAGAGAGATGCCATAGATATCCTTCACATAGGCATTATGATAGCCATGAATGTGGCTATCATAGATATCCACCTTGTGATGACCCTTATGATGTGATTAAGAAAGTAAAGGTTGGCATTCTTAACTTTGATGGTTAGTTCAATTCCACTACTTTTATTGATTTAATAAATTGCCTAGAGGACTATTTTGAATTTCATATCATGAATGACAATTAGAGTATGCTATGAAAAAATGAAACATTTTCAATTCAAGCAAGTGGCCCTCTTATGGAAGTGGGATGAGATGAAACAAAAATTAAAGTTGAAATGTTTACCTACTTTTCATAGGAGACAAATGATGGATGCATTGTTAAAATCATAAACATTCTTATAATGTTGATGATTACTATAATTGCTTTGAGGACTTGAACCCTAGGTATAATGTGAGAGAAGAGCAATGGGTCACTCTCACTAGATTCATTAATGGAATTAAGAATGAGCTCAATAGAGATGATAACTTGCATGCACCTGATACCTTAAATGGCGCATATCAAAGATATTAGAAATAAAGAGTTACTAGAAGTCTTCTTCATCTCATAGGTTGACTTCCCAAGCAAGGAATTCCAAGTAAGCAAAAAAATTGTTCATTCCACAAATCTATCAATTCATATAAGAGATACTTTGAGGGTAACAATCAATCTAAGTAATCCACTCATTCTAATAAAGGAGGTTCTTACACCTCTTTATTATTTTTCAACCCTAGAAATTCTAGATAATCTTATTATTCTTCAATGGTCTGTCATACTCATAACTTTCATGAGCAAGGCCATCCTACAATTTTTTGTCCCAATCACACCTTTGCCATAGGATTAGAAACTCAGGAAGAGGAGGAACCCATTTATGAGATTATAGAGCTAATTGAGGGAGACATTGCTTATGAGGGAGAAAGTGAGGATGATAGTTATGTCACTATTATCAAGTGCATTCTTTTTTTTTTCTTTTTTTTGTAAGGACTCATAATTTTAGAAGATAACTACAATATTTAAGATGAATTTTAATGTGGTGATAACATTGTTTGATTGGTCATTGATGATGATAGTTCCACAAATGTGATTTCTAAGTATGTTATTAAGATTCTCAATTTTAAGTGTGAAACATACTCTTTTCCAATCAAAGTTGCTTGGGTAGATAAGGCATCCTTGATTGATTTGCAGAGATGTCAAGTTTCTGTACATTTGAGTGCATATCATGAGAATGCATGGTGTGGTGCTTGTCTATGGATATTACACACATTTTGCTAGTTTTTCCTTAGATATGTGATAAGAATGCAACAAAATATGGGGAAAACAACATTTAAGTGTTCTATCATGATGGAAAGAGAATTAGGTTTATTAGTGCTAGACCATCCATGTCCCATCACAAGTATAATAAGAGCAAAATAGTCTCTTCATCCAACCCACTTTCAAGAGAGTGCATTTTCTTTCATCACATGAGTGTGAAAAAGAGAGACATAATTTAGACATAGTGCTAGCATTAGTTTCTAAAACAGAGCTCAATTTTCTGTTATCCACTTCTAGTGAGAGATGACCTAAGCTTAAACTTGATGAGTTCAAGGATGTCATCCTAGAGGAATTACCCCCATCATTACCACGTATGAGGGATATCCAACATGTTATAGATCTTGTTCTAGGTAAACCATTACCTAATATACCCCACTATAGGATGAATTCATAGGAGTATGAAGAGTTAAAGATGCCAGTTGAAGGGTTGGTAGAGAAAAGCTTTGTCCAACATACTCTTAGACCTTGTGTTGTTCCTTCCCTCTTGACTACCCAAAAGGAAGGTTCATAGAGAATGTGTATTGATAGTAGAGATATTAATAACATCATTGTTAGATATAAGTTTCCTATACCTAAACTTGATGAAATGCTCAACTAGATGATAGGATCTAAATGGTTCTAAAAAAATTCATATTAGAGCAGGATACCATCAACTTAGGATTAAAAGCCAGTGATGAGTGTAAAATTGCTTTTAAGGCTCAAGATGGATTGTTTGAGTGATTAGCTATGCCTTTTGGGATAAAAAAATGCATCTAGTGCATTTACGAAATCTTTGACGCATATTCTTTACCCTTTTATTGGGAAGTTCCTAGCGGTTTAGTTTGATGACATTTTGATTTATAAACCTATTATAAAAAGAAATTCCAACATCTTATATCACCCTTGGTTAGGACCAAGAGGTTATATATTAATCTTGATAAGTGTTATTTCTTACAAAATGAGGTTATATTCCTTGGGTTTGTTGTCATTCACAATAGATTAAAGCCATAATTGAGTGACCTGAGCCTAAAACCATTTATGATGCTAGAATTATTCATAGTTTACCTACATTCTATAGGATATTCAATATGAATTTTAGGATGATCATGGGTATTATTATTATTTTCCTTAGGAAAGTTAAGTTCAAATGGTGTAAGGCTTATAGGGAAGCCTTTGAGGGAATACAGAAAAAAAAAAAATGATTGAAGACCCTATTTTAGGTTACCTTGAGTTTAATGAAGTCTTTGAAGTTGCTTGTGATGCTTCAAGAGTTGGAATTTGAGGTGTTTTGAGTTAATATGGTCATCAAATAACTTTCTTTAGTGAGAAACTAAATGACTCTAAGAGAGATATAAGTATTTCACATATGAGAAATAATTATATTCCTTAGTAAGATGTTTAGATCATTAGAGATATTATCTACTTCCTAAAGAGTTTGTACTTTAGAGTGATTATGATTTCCTTAAGTTTATTTGTAACTAAAATAAACCCAAAGAAAAACATGCTAAGTGGGATGAAAATTTGAAAGAATACTCTTTTATTCTCAAGCATCATTATGGTGTAGCAAATGTGGTTGTTGATGCCTTAAGCATAGTAGGTCTCTTGTTACATAATTGTCCTAACTTTTGTGATTATGTTTAATATTTTAGAGTGTATGGTTACTTGATTCAAGGATTTAAGTTGTGTATTCCTAAAACTTCCCTTGGTGAGTTTTTTTTATTTGGGAACATCATGCCGGAGCAATCATAGGACACTGATAAGACCGCCATTCTTGTAACTGATTGTTTCTTTTGTCCTTTGAAGAAAATATGTTGCTAGAGTTTTTTTTAGCGTCACACTTTCCTTATTAACAAATCTAGGTAGTAGAAAAATAGATTATATGCTCTCTTGCCTATCCCATATTCCCTATGGAAAGACTTTAGTATGGATTTTACTTTAGGCATTCCTCGAATGGCTAGAGGTCATGATTCTATCTTGGTTGTGGTAGATAGGTTTTCAAGTATGATACATTTCATTCCCTTAATGTTGATGCATCTAATATTGCTAGGGTATTTTTTTTAAGGAAAGTATTAGGTCGAATGATTTGCTATTGTGCATTGTGTCCAATAGAAATGTTAAGTTTTTTTTTTTGTCATTTTTGGACGGCTATTTGGAAATTATTTGGCACTCACCTAAAATTTTGTATGGATTTTCACCCTAAAGTAGATGGCCATACCAAAGTGAATAATCATAGCCAAGCTAACCTTCTTAGGTGTCTAGTTAGTGAGAAACCTAGTATCTTGGGACTTGGTTTTACCTACTTTTGAACTTTCATATAACAACTATACTAAATAAGTTAATTGGAAAGAGTCCCTTTAAAATTATTTGTGGTTTCATTTCATTCCCCATTTTCCTATTGATTTGGTGACATTTCCTATAGGCTTGTGAGTGGTTGAATTTGTAAAAAAATAAAAAATATAAAAATTTTCCCAATGTACTAATGATATTCCACTTAAGATTTCCATATATTAATGTAGATGATAAACTAGTTGCTCATGTACACCATATAAAGTTATAGTTTAATGAATATTATTATATGATGATTCATATCCATCCTAAAAGATTTCCTAAACACTTTTAGAAACAAATTTGTCCGAGCTTTAGGACCTTTTTAGATCATAAAGCGTCTCAACTCTAATGCTTATTTACTTAACTTGACATATGACGTGTTTATTAGTTCTATATTTAGTATTAAGGATTTGACTCCTTATCGAGGTACTTTGATCCTCCCACTTTTTTTGCAAGTGTAACATGTGGTAATGCTACTTATTATATGTTGGTTCCTAAATTTCCCTAAACACAACCATAGGAAAAGGATGATGGGAAGCTATTAGTACTACTAATGGAGGCTATCAATGCTATCTTGTTCGATGGAAGGGTCATTCTGCATAAGATAATTCTTGGATTCAAGATGATGAGTTAGATTACTTGGCTCCTGAGTTGTTTGATGAGTACATTTATGCTAACTCACCATAGGTGAGTTCTTCTAAGCCGAAGAGAAATGATGGAAATAATTGAAATACATATTTTAGGAAAAGTAGTAAGAAATAAACTTTATTAGTATCATCTTTAGTGTTATTGTTTATTATTCACTAGATTTATTATCTTATTATATTGTGTGTATGTAGCTACTATTTATGAGTTACTATTCATATTTAATATCTTTTAGCTATTATCTAGTAAGATTATCTTATACTCCCTTCATTTCACAATACAAGGTCTATAAATTTTTATATTTTATTTCATAATATAAGGATTATTATAAAAAAAAGTACACATTAAATTATTTCTAAATTCTTTTTTTATTTTGTTTTCATTGTTAATTACAAATAAGTTAGAGTATTAATTAGAGGAGCACACTTAGGGTATATGAGTCAATTTAGGTTTCAAAGTTTCTAAAATTAATTACTTCTTAATATACGTGCTTAAATGGTATAAGTCTTATATTATGAAGCAAAGGGAGTAGTATATTATATTTTGTTCTTAGGGGTTTAAGGGTTATCTTGTGCATTTTCAAAGATTGATTTGGTTATAAATGTTAATGAGAATTGATATTCCTAGTTTTTTACCCATATACTATTTTCTTCCCCTAAACTCTTCCC
Source organism: Tamarix austromongolica (assembly GCA_039764185.1). NCBI lineage: Eukaryota > Viridiplantae > Streptophyta > Magnoliopsida > Caryophyllales > Tamaricaceae > Tamarix > Tamarix austromongolica. Next base: position 71,174,130 of record CM077816.1, on the reverse strand, counting down.
TTCTTCCTTCCTCATTCCTCTTAATCTCTATCAAAAATACAATTTTATTCCCTTTATATTACCAAATTTTATATTTTGGTCCCTATATTATGACAATGTTTCTATCCAATCCCTCTAGATTTCATTTTTATTTGGTCCATCGTCCCTTACTAACCTGCTATTAAAAATTAACCTATATGCTATCTCTCCTAATCATTATTTATATTCCCGTTCACTTGTTTATTTGGAAACTATTAATTATATTTATCTAAGTTTCAAATTAAACTTATTGAAGCCAATTGAAAAGATAAAGGCCTTTCCCCTCTTTTGGTAGTTCATAAATTATATTAATACTAAAATGAGTAATATGAACATCCAAGAGTCTAATCTCGCACCAATGTGAATCCTATATAGCTTATCAAATCTAGTAAATATGCCTTTATATTTCCTATAAGATGAACTGTTATGGATGCATAAGAACAAGTCATTTACATTATTTTGCACTAAACATTTAGGGATGATTATTTTGTGTTGGAATATAATGAATTTATTTACTGTCATGCTTGCCATTACTATACATAGTAATACTCCCATCCTTTCATTCCTATGTTAACCCCTTACTATCCATTAATGTGTCATGGTTGTGGCTTAAATACAATCTTTATTCAAGTTAATAAAAGAACCCAACATGTCTTTACTATATTATAAGAAAATTATTCTTTGTTAACAACCCATTCTGATATGCCAACCACAGAGTAATAATTTGACACAAAAACCCAAAATGAGATTAGATAATATATCTATAAGGAAGATGGTCATCTTGTAGCATTAGTTGATCATACACAACCTATATTTCCCATCTCTTTCACAACCTCCATCCTAAAAAGAGGAATCAGCATGGGTTTAAGACTCATAATTTTCCCAAAATAACCTAGAATGTGAAGCTTTGGGGTTGTAATATCGTATGGATGAGTGTTTGAGATATGCCCCATGGATCCATATTATGCATATGCTATCCTTGTGTGTCATAAGTTGCCAAAAGTATTCACCCATAACAACCTTATTCTAGGATAACACATCTTAGACCCCTAATCCTCCCTTTATATTAGAAAAACAAATAAACTTCCATGCAACTAAGCCTTTTGTACTTATTTCCCCCAATCCTATCCAAAGTAAGGTATAATAGGTGGCTTCATTTTGATTGATAACAGTGTGAGGCGACAAAGATTAAAAGCCATATCATTAAGATCTTACTATAGTCTTCCTACATAGCTCAAGAGATTTGTGCTTTAACATTTCACCTTGGCTGAAAACTTGTTAAGAAGAGATTGATAGTTCTTGTCATTTAATCTAGAATTACTTAATAGTACTCTTAGATATCTGAAAGGGAAGGTACCCTATTCACAAGCCAGTACTTCAAGGATATGATATTTCAAAGCAAAATTAATCCCTTTAAAGTAAACATAATTCCTGGCTACATTAACTTTAAGTCCTAATATCTTAACAAATTCACAAACTCTATACACCACTAGTTGGGTAGAGAGTAGGTCAACTTTAAAAATATAATAACATCATCGGCAAAGTATAGATATATGAGATAAAGCTTCTTTAAGCCTGGGTGGCCTTGCAACCTATAAAATTCCACAACTGTTGTAGGGATTTGTGAATATATTAAATTCCTAGGATAATGATATAAAGTGTGATGGGATCTCCTTATCTTAATCCTCTTAAATTAGGGAATTGCTGAGTTAATGTTCCATTTATCTTGATTGAGATCTAAATAGATAAAACATGAGCCATATTTGACATTACAAAATTAGGTGAGGGGGGATCATAGGTTGATAATAATTATTGAACAAAGATCCACTTAATTCTATCATAAAGTTAAACAATCCCTCTTTAATAAAGGCTAATATGAAAGGTTAGTTGCCTCATAAAGTACATTTTGTACTTTTTTTTGAGGAATTTTGAGAATAATTTGAATGAAATGTTATAACAATTCATGTTTTGAAAATCCTTAGCTTTGCAAGCATTAGGTACTTTTAGAATTAGTGTGATCACTATACTATTTAGATGTTTAATTAACGTACCTAACCTCTAGAAATCCTTAATTGCTATCACAATATTCTCTTCAATGATATCGTATGCATTTTTGAATAAGTTGAGATCAAAACCGTTAGGTAAAGGGATTTTAGATACCCCATGGATATCAAACACTACCTAACTTTTCCTTAATAATGACTAGATTTAGCAGGTAAGCTCAACTATCACTCAATATTGTTTTCTATTTGTATAGGCCAAGGTTAATCATTTGCAGCTGTGAAACTTTAATACCTAATCAATTTTGATAAAATATTTGGAACTTATTTTCAATCTCAACTTCGGTAGTGACAATGTTCCTATATGCCATCATTAGCTTATGAATTATATTTTATGACTCTCTTCCCTTTGTATTTTCATAGAAAAAGCGGGTATTATGATCCCCATATTGACATAATCAATATGGAATTTTTAGTCAAAAAAAAAAACAAAGATAGTTCATCTTATTGCATTCTCTTGTAATATGAAACATCAACTTTTTCTTCCTATGATAGAATGTCTAAGTACAAGGATTTTATTTGTAGTTGTTTCTAAATTTTAGTCTATCTCTCTTGACCTTCTTCCCTCTTATAAATAACATGCCCCAATGTTGTATGCCGAATTTTTTTAGTGATTGTTTCAAATAGGCAAGTTTTTTGACTATGATAAAATTGGGCCTTGCTTGAATGTCCAACTATTATACTCTATGAATCAAATCCATAAATTATATGATTTCTATGTAATAATCACAAAATCTTAATGGTTTCAACTAGCCTATGCTTTGGTGTCCCAATTGAAGTAAACCAACTAAATGATATTAGACACACCCTCTTTGAAACTGCGCGCCAGAATTTGGGTAGATTTAAGGCCACACACAATTGCATAAAATCCTATCCAACTTACACTAAAGTCATGTGTTGCATTTACGATTGTTAGTTTATGTGAGATAATCCCCAGTGAAATAAACATCTATAAGGCCATAATAATGGAGCTAATCAACAAAGTCAGATGTATCTAATTGATCAACATATCCCCTACATTCTGTTGAGCATACAAGTCACATTAAAATCACCTATAACTATCCATGGTTCTAAGTTAGTAACTTGTGTTGATAGGTAGTGCAACACTTTTCTTCTCAAAAAATTAATTTTTATAAGTATTGATGTTGATTTATGAGTTTCGATCTTTAATTTTATTTTAATTGATTTATCTTATCTATTCATGATTCTTGATGTATTTGTTAAAGTTTTGATCCATTTTATGGTTTTACTAATAGTTTTGAATTTATATAAAAATTTATTTAAACATTTATCATTGCAAATAATTCTAAGTAAATTTACTCATGACAACAATCTAATTAAAGTCATGCAATTAGTTGAAAATTGAAAATAATTTTTTGTTTAAGTTGTGTGTTTTGATTGTAATATTTTTCATTCATTTCCAATTATAACTTTATTGTGTGGTTACGACTCTATTTTAGGCTTATATTTTTCTCACAAATATAAAATATTTTTAAGTGACAAAATCCCTTAAATTAGTAAAATCATTTTAAGAATATCTATCTATAGAAAATATTTATGGGGCCAATAAAATCTTTGAAAAATTTTAAATTAAAATTTTGTAACTTATTTATGATTTTATTTCTAAAATTTATTTTCTTCCATTTTTTCTATTTTGGTTTATGGAGGACCTTTTATAAAATATTTTAAATTAATTAAAGTCAAAATTTTATAAAATTTTCTCTGAAGTTTTTAAATATTATTTTGAAATCATATTTTTATATTAATAATTATTCCAATTTATTTTAAATAATAAAATTTAATCAGATGAACTTTTGTCCTTCCAAAAAGTTATTTATGAGATTACTTTCATTAAAATTTACCTGAACTGAAAATTTATTTTAAATGCCTTATATTTAGATATTTTGTTAAAAATAATTCGCCATTGGTAACTCATCTACTCTATTTTAGTTTACATATTTTCCTAAACCCTAAGTTATAAATTCAATTAATTTTATATATATTTGGTTAATTAAGGTAAATTAAGTGTTTAATTTTCTATATATGAGTTGTGTGGTTGATTTAAGTAGATTCTTTGTTGTTGGTTTGATCGATTTCTTTGATTTCAGCTTTGACTCAGATATATTCATATAGCTAGGGTTTTTTTTCTACTCGTGATAGGACAGCTTGAAAGCTAGGTAAATATTATAACATCACAATAAATAGACCCTTATATGTTGATATGTGTTATTCCATATTTTAGTTATGCTAAGAGAATTTTAGGTTTTATTAATAAGGTATGTATTTTGTGTCTCTCACCCGTATGGCTTTCCTAAAGTTCTTATGTTGTATTAGTCTTGTGATGTGATATTAAATAGTTTTTCATAGACGTGAATTTTGATTTTCCATAGTTGTAAATTATAGGTTGTATATGCCTTGAAATTATTATGATATGTAAGTTGTATAAGTGTATCATGATCTATTCTTTTGACATTATGTTTGTCAATGCGAATGCAAGTGATTGAATTATATATTGGTAATCATATATAATGGTTTTTAAGAACATTATTGATGTGTTATATATGATAGAATATGTGGCTATGGATATAAAGTATAAATAATTTAGATAATAAGTGATAGAATGGATTTAAGGGTAAATTGTGCTAATCATTGATTAGTTCATGGTTTTAGTCCACCTATGGGAGTTGTGATGGCTATCATTGGTAGATAATTTGTTGGTTGTATATAATACATCTTGAGCAGCCTTGGGATGACATCTGAGGTAAGGTCATGCGGTGGACGCATTCTCTATTATTTCATATGTGTTGCACTAATAGTGTGACAACGATACCTCTCTCTTTAATTTATAGGTGACCTATGAGCTTATCAAAGGTATCGATACTTAAAGATTAGGGTGTTTTCAGTGGTTTTATTGGCCATAGCCACAGAGCTATAGGTCAGAGCCGCAGTGCAATATGCTAGAGTGTTTGCCATAGCAGCAGAGCTACAGGTGATGTGTTTGTGTGGGTTCCTTTACCATCATGCTCTAGATATGAATACTATTATATTTTGGAATGAATAATATTTTTTTGCATGTGAGTAATACTATGCATTAGAAAAAGATAAGTAAAATAAATGGAATAAGTAGAATCAGTAAAATAAGTGAACTATGATATCATATATATAAGGAAATGGGTAATAATGTGAATTTGAAATATATGATGTAATATCATTAGGTGAAATTGATTGATAATTGATTCATTGAACTAAACTGAAAATATTATAGGAAAATAAGTTAATAGTGGTGTGCAATTGAATATACCATGTACATGATAACATGTGAGCATATCACTGCTGTTTTTTACATTCTTGCATGTTAATTAATATGTTATTTTTATTAGGTTAAGATCGAACATTAAATGTACATATACTATTGATATGTGTTGGGTTTTTTGCTTAGTATACCATCGTGCTAATACTACACCTTAATTCGGTTGTGATAATTAGCTTGGGTTGAGAATAAAGGCTATTCAGTGTTTTTGGTCCTCAAAGAATTCTGTAATTATTTTAGACATCTATATTTATTTATTTTTGGGTAAGATTTTGAAATTTTTTTTTTGTGACTTCAACCAGCGATAGCTTTATAAGTTTTCCCTAACTTTATCAGTGTTGTTTTAGTTCAGTGTTCTGTTAGTTGAGGTTTCAAGTTTTGTTGGATGTGTTTTTATCCTTTCACCTATCATGAGATAGATGATGGACATTTGTCTTATGTTAGGCATGACATTAATACTCCTCATTTCTTATGTTTTCTTCCACATTAATTTTTTTAATGAAATTTTATAGGACTAAAAAATAGGGATGTTATACGTAATACCACATCCTTCTCGTCGTAAATCATACACCATAGTAAGCCATAAAGCATGATTATTACTATTGAGTGAGATATGATTGTAATTCCTTGTGAACACTTATATAATGTACTCAAATAATATTAATTTGGATCCCAAAATACTCATATATTGGCATTTGAGCTATACTCATACTTAGTAACGGAATTCCACTAGAGTTTCAAACCCTTTAAAACATAGTTGAACTTATCCTCATTAAACCTAATCTCCAACACTCTAAATATATCTAACTTATTATTCTTAGCAGCTTCAATAATTATTTTAAATTTGGAGGGCCCCCCAACTAGCACCACCCTTTTTCTCAAGAAAGGTCCTTCCATGTCCTCCCTATAGTTAGTAGAGCTAGTAGCAATTAAAGTCACACCATAGTAATTCATTGCTTTGCCTTTTGGATCAAGTTTCACAGTTATTGGTGGTTATGTAGTACAAGCACTAAAATTTTGGGGAGTGTTTGATGGGTAACATTGACTTTTTTTGGTGGGTTTTTATTGGTTCAAACTTACTTCAAATCTTGGTGCCTAAACTTAAGGATTTTTTCACGATCCTTTATCAACACCCATGGAGTCACACAGGGTGCAATATTGAGGTTTCCACTCATAGATAATCTCCTAGGCATACAAGTAACCATTGGGCGTCATACATTCAATTCTTCTTGATAAAGATTTGTTTATATCCATTTCAACCAAGAGTATAGGATAAGAAATCATCCCTTAGTAGTAGCAATATCATCTTCGCAAATTGGGCATCCCAAAGCATATCAAAGGTGAAAGGGGAGTCTAGGAAATATAATCCGTAAAGGAAATTGACATAACTATAGGATTTTTGAGGGAGATGGTGTATACTTGAATAGAACAATAAGGTGAATAAAATAATTTTATTGAGGTGAGTTTCATATTTTAGAGTTATTTTATAGTGTGCAACAACCTTCAACTAGTTTGGGGATTGAATCTGTGAGCTTGAAACCCTTACCGATAGGCTTGATCAAGGTGAATGTTGATGGGAGCGTTTTGCTTAACCTTAATTGTCTAGCCTTTAGTGGGGTCACCTATGATCATATGGGATAGTGGTTATTTAGTTTTTCTATGATAGTTAAGGTAGGAACAATCCTCATGTTTGAACTCTACGGTATGATGTAATACCCCAAAATTGACTACTAAAACAATTTCATTTAACAAAAGAATAATGACAAGATAAATGGATGTTACCTCTATACTTGATATAAGTCTAACTTACCATACCATTATTACACCAAAATCAAGGAAAAAATAATTAAAAATTATAACAAGATAAATAGATAACAAGGAAAATTTTATAAAACTTAAATAAATGTTTGGAGATTAACTACAAGTGTAATATAATAAAAATACAACCAAAAGAGATATATTATAATTAAGAGTCCAAAAAGGTATCCAGACTCTACATCTAACCTCCAAAGATAATATAATCACTCATCCTTAGGAATCATAAGCAAAAATGAATAAGTACAACCGATCATTACTCGTGATCTTTCACTTTAAATATTAATGTCTTATTATACGATTGATTATTTAATGTCAATAAAAATACATAAGTATAAAAACGCATGGTACATAATCCATACTTAACATAATTATAAAAGACACATAAGACATGGCCACATAATGATTGGGATGTCATCCAAAAAAAGGGCCACAATTCTCCTAAGAAGTCCTAATTTCAAAAGATGATCATAACTTCTCTCATAAGACTTATCTCACCAAATTTACATCCTCAAAAAATACAATTAACATCATATTTTAAAATCAAGGTATAACTCTAACTTCGTACACACACGATAACGAACCTGCCTCTAGGGTTACTATTTACAATTCAAGCCATTTTGTCATTTTATTATAAATATGATATTCATAATTACCCTAAATAGTTCAACTATCATAATTAGAATATTTTAATTCCATTCACATTTTATAATCACCAAAATTTCATATTTAACCCATATTGACTAAAATACTCTTATCGAAAACCTCAAATATCATTTTAGATAACTTGTGTCTTACTCAATCATTATTTGACCATATTAATTATGAAATAATTTATGAAACCCTCAAATATTATCATTCCATGATTATTTTCCATATTATCATCAAATGAAAAAAATGCCCTTACAATAGCCATAATACCAAATTTCCAAAAAAGAAAAAGAAAAAAAACTTCCATCAGACAACATGAATTTCCCTCATTTGATTTATTATATCACCATCCAACTTAAACACATTCATTTCCCATTTTTTATGTTCTATCAAATCCATAGTTCATATTACCTCACTTAGGGTTATTAGATAATATTTATAGAATGTATACTATATTAGCTCATGCTTTCACGAAATGCCCACATTTTCATATTATATTACAACATTATCTTAACATGATATTAACAAATGAATTAAGAGATACAATAACACCAAACATGATGTTACACACAAATACACTTATTATTCAAAAATCCCTAACTATGACATGTATCCTTACATATAGTGTCACTGGTCTCTAAGTAAGTATAACCCTATGACCCCTCCTCCAAGACCATTGAAAATTCACCTACAAACAAGAGTAATATTGTAAAACCCCAAATTTTACTAGTGAAAAAAAATCATTTACAACAAAAGCATAGTACCAAAATAGATGGGTGTTACGGCCGTAATTGACACAAGTCTAACTTACCAAACCATCCTTATGTCAATCATAAGGCAAACCAATTAGAATATAAACCATGATAAATAGAATATGAGCGAAACTTCATAAATACAAATATGAGTAGGAGATCAACTTGATTAAAATATCTAAAATACACATAAAAGGGATAAAGTAGATCTAAGAGTCCAAAAAGGTATCTGAGTAAAAACTATCATTCGGGTAACATGATTCTATACCCAAAATCCCTAATACAGAAAGTCACTTCACCCCATACAAAGAATCAAAGGCTGCAAAATCATCCATTGGGTCCTCATTGACATGTACATATACATCCGGATCATCTCCTCATGGAAATAAGAGCCACCCATAAATATGATGGTTAGTATGTTATATAACGAGCAAGGGGATAATACAATCAGGTAAGGGGTACAGATAATTACATGCATTCACAGTGAAAAGTAAGTAAACATGTGAGATACATAAAAAATGTTAGGTAATTACCGAACCAACTCTCATTATTAGATATAACATATTTTATTCTTCTTCTTTTTTTACATTGAGTTTAGAGACCCTACAATTCTTAATTTGGTGGAATGGACTAAAGCACCTCTCAGACACAACACACCTAAGCTATTATTATCATCCGGTGGAACAAACCCAATATATACCAGGAAAACAAACTCCCGACCACTATTCTTAAACAAATGTAATAGTCTAGAACACATCTTAGGGAAGAATGCACCTGAGGTACTATTATCGACCGGTGGAACAGACACATCACCTCGGTCCTAACTCACCTAATCTTTTACTTTAAATAATTAATATCTTATCCATTAGTTATATTGCCTTAAGTCATGTTCTCATTCACATTGAGTTTAGTGGCCAGTTGTTTTTAATTCGATGGAATAAAATGATGCATCTTTATGGGAAAAATACACATCAGCCACTATTATTGTATGGTAGAATGGAATTGGCCCAACTCATGTGATCTTTCCCTTTAAATGATTAATGTATTATTCATGATTTTTTTATGGGTGCAAAAAATAATTCAAGCAATTAAAGCACAATCACATAGATATCAAGGCCGTTCTCAATGATTTAGGTCTATATACTTCCTAAGAAACCCTAATTTTACATTTTAGGCATAACTTCTTCTCTAGTGATCCTCTATCCACTAAATTTAGTATCACTCTCAATTATTATTATTATTATTATTATTATTATTATTATTATTATTATTATTATTATTATTATTATTATTATTATTATTATTATTATTATTATTATTATTATTATTATTAACACACTAAAAAATAAATACCTGACTCTAAGGTCTTACACATGAGATAATAACCCTATCTTAAGAGTTACTATTTATGAGACTTATAAAATCCTAATTTAATAAGTACATAATAAATTTTCTCAAAATCCTCCTATGATTACCAAATTTGATATTTCTTCGTAAAACATCATTATTAACAACATAGAAAAAAATTGTGGCTTATCTCTAACTCTTCACACATACGATAATAATGTCGGCATTTTAGGGTTACTATTCAAAAGTTAAACCCCTTTTTCTCATATTGTGTAACCTATGCCATTTTTATTTACTTCAAACATTTCATGTGATGTTCTTAGAATATTTTAAATCATCTAGTACATTAAAATACCAAAATTTTCATATTAACCCCTATTGACCAAAACATAATTAAAGGTAACCAAAATCCCTTATTTCTCAAAAATCTTGTATGTTCGGTATCAATATTTTCAAACTCTCCATTTATCACCATACATATTAAATATACTAGTTTCCCACTTATAATACTAGATCAAATCTATATGACAATACCATATATCATAACAACTCGCTTAGGGTTTTATACATAGTAATTATTGTAACTATATCATATGTTGCTCGCCTTACTCATTTCTCATCATATGATATCATATTATCATATCAAAGAATTAACAACATTCATTTACCAACATAGTAATAATAACACGATAATACACATAATCATACAAGACATTTAGCACAAAATCCTAAACAACAACTAGTATCCTTAAATAAAAAGGCACCAGTCTCTAAGCATGTATCCTATCTTGCTTCCTCTAGAATTTCTAAAAAATTGCCTAAGGGAAATAATTAAACACCATTACAACTTAATAATATAATTAATAAAATGCCAAGGTAAGGAAGAGTGAAATAAAGGAGGGAAAGCCAAACCAAACCAAGATAATGGTTTCAGTAGAAATTTGTGCAACAAAATAGAGGTAGAAATGGTGGGGTGTGTCGATCCAAGGGGGTAGTGACAATAGTTTGTGCCATTGCTAAGGGATGGGAAATGGTGAAAGTGGCCAAAGGAGGATGGTAGGCTATGGTAGAAGTGGCCAAAGTGGGGGTGTGTTGAAGGTAAGTGGTGTATTGTGGTGATTTTGGCCAAAGGTATAGGTAGGGAATGACATCTTTGGTTAGTGGTAGGGGTAGAGATAGTGTGGATCACCAAAGCTCAAGGGAGGAAGGAAGATGGATGGTTTCAGTGAAGTTTTCCTATAGTAGGAGTGTGTTTGTTGGGTTTTGTTGTTGCAAGGGGAGACATTTGGTGATTTTGTTTGGTGGGTGTAGTGAGTTTTTAGTTGAAGTTGGTGTTGCTAATGGGGAAGGCACGAAAAAGGCTTATGGTGGTGGTCTTTATGGTATTTTTGGTAATGGCAAGGTAAAAGGAATGGCTTTGGTTGGTGGTGCAAATTTTTTTGACAGAGGATTGGAATGAGGGAGGAGGTTGTCTTGGGTTTTAAATGTGTTATATATATACACAACACAAACAAAGAGAAAAGGAGATAGGCGAGCCACAATCAGGTAGCCTTTTTCAATAAAACCCATCAACGTAGGGTATGGGTGATGATGGACTGATGGGATAGGGTGTAGGTGAAGTCTTGGTAGAGAGCATGGTATAAGGTATGGCTAGGGTAGATTTCATGTAGGAAGACGAGGAGAAAAGAAAAGGAAGGAAATTGACCAAGCCAGGGAAAGAAAAACAAAAAGAAAAGAAGGGAGATGGGGAAAAAAGAAAAGGAAAAAAGGAGAAGGAAGATAAGTATAGGTTTAGAATTAGATTTAGGTTAAAATAATTTAGCTAAGGGTATTAGTGTAATCCAATTAACAAATTTTTGGGTTAGGTTTAGGTTAAGAAATAAATATTAATAACCATAATAGAGATTAAGATTAAGTTAGGAATTAGGATTAAGGAGTTAGGGTAAGGTAGAAATATTAATTTCTTAATATTAGAATTAGGTTATGACATTAATTGCTTAGGATTAGAGTTAGCTAAAATTTGGAGTATTAAAAATTTATGGTTAGGACTTAGGAAAAATATCAGTGAAAAGGCAAGGAAAAGGAATATGGAAAAGGAGTAATATTGAAACAAAGGGAGTTTAGAATCGATGGAACTAGTTGTGTTAAAAGGTGATGCAATAAGAGAGGTTTGCATGGGTGTGTAACATATCTATGAGGGTGGCTGCATGGGTATTGAATGCAATTGAATGGAGGCTAACGTGAGGTGGTGATGAAAAATAGGTTTGGTTGCATGAGTTGGTGGTGTAGAAATGGTGGTTGTTACATGGAGATGTCACATAAGGGAGATTGAATAACATGATGTAATGATGTGGGTAAGGGTGGTGCAGTGTGAGGGAATTTCCTAAACCCCTTAGCATAATGGGGTTTAGAATGGATAAACCACACATTGATGGAGATGGCAAGGTGCATTTCTCACATGCCAAGCTTCTAAGATCATTCTAGGGCGAAGCTTTAGAGATGGCTTGTTACTAAATCAACTTATCTCCATCAACTCCTCTTAATAGTGATATGGCTGATAAAGTGTGTCTTTATAGGGACATAAGATGCACACACCTATGAGTGTTTGGCTGTTGAGTATTTGTCCACATACCAAGGGATGAGAAGGCTCGATTGTGTGTGCTCATCGGATATAGTGAATAGAAGTTCAACTACAAGTTATACTACCCAAAAGTCAAGAAGATCATCTGAAGTAGAGATGTTATGTTCTTTAAGGACCAAAATATCACAAACTTCTTGCAAGATGGGAGGTTAGATGCCTACATTGATGATGAGTAATGCTATATACCCAAATTTCAAACCCAAACTCAAACCCAAATTTTCTTAAAAATATACATATTAATACACTAATTTCATTTTTTATTAATAATTAAATAATATAATATAAAAGAAAATTATGACATTAAAATACCATAAATTTATTATTAGCATTATTTCGATTATAATTATCATTATTATTGTTATTATAATAAAAAAAGATTTACACTTTTTTATAGTATATATTTTTTATTTTGTATTATTATAAGTTTATATTACTTAATTATTAATAAAAAATTAAAATTAGTGTATTGATATGTATATTTTTTAAAAAAATTTTGGGTTTGAGTTTAGGTTTAAAATTTGGGTAAGTAGCATTTTTGCATTGATGATATTGTGAAACTAAGTGATGATTCCTAGGCCAAATGTTCAATGAGAAAGGTTGATCTAGGAGAAATGAATGAGATGCATACCAACTTAGATGATGAGTTACCATGACACCAAAATGAGGCAATGGAAAGTGAGGTTCAAGAGCCTCAGCAAATCCAACCTCAAGAGTCGAATGCACTTGAGACCCGATAGGAATGGAAAAGATATACAAGAAGATCGAGACCAACCAAAAATTACCCTACAACAAACTGTGTTACTCTTGGACAGTGGAGAGCCTTTATGCTATGATGAAGTCCTTGGCCATGCCCACAAGGAGAAGTGGTTGATTGCAATGAGGTAAGCGGTGATATCCCTTCAAAAGAACAACGCCTAAAGTCTTGTGGAAAGGTAAAGGTGGAGAAATATCTTGAAGAACAAGTGGGTTTGTAAGATCAAGCATGAAGAGGGAAACACTAAGCTGAGGCTTAAGGCAAGGTTGGTGGTTAATGGGGTTAACTATTATGAGATTTTTCTCTAGTAGTGAAGATGGCATCTATCCATGTAGTTTTGGGACAAGGTGCTACTTTATATTTTAAGTGGAGCAACATGACATCAAGATAAAGTTCCTACATGGAGACCTCAAGGAAGATGTTTATATGGAACACTCGGAGGGGTTTGACCTCAAGGAAAAAATGATATAGTGTAAAAGCTAGTAAAGAATTTTTATGGACTAAAGCATAAGCCTAAACATTGTTACATGAATTTTGAGTTTTTTATGGCTCAAAAAGGGTATAAAAAGACATCATAAGACCACTGCATCTACATGCAAAGGTTCAGACCAAGCAACTTCCTCATTCTACTTCTATACTCAAAAGGCATACTAATAGTGGGCTAAGATCAATAGAGGATTTCAAAGTTGAAAAGGATTTGGCTAAGTCTAATTAAAGACTTGGATCATGCTAAGTAGATCTTGGGCATACACATCAAGCATGATTGTGGATAAGTCACGCTATAATTATCTTAAGAGGATTATATATAGAAGATGCTCAAGAGATTCAACATAGACTAAGAAAAGCTTGCCAGTTGTCCATTTATCTTTAGTTCAGGATGATTAAGGTATCATGTTTGAAGGATTAAAACAAAAGGAAGAAGATGAGACAGACTCTATATGTGTGAGATATTAGAAGTTGGATGTATGCAATGGAATGTATGAGGTTGGACAATACATTTTTCATTGGTGTGGTAAGTCAATTTATATCCAACCCATATGAATACCATTATGAGTTAGTAAAGTGGATGCTAAGGTATCTACGAGGGATGCACAATATGAGGCTTTGTTTTGGAAGCTTGAGCATGTCTTGGTGGGCTATACCAACTCATATATGGTAGGAGATGCATATATAAGGTGATAAACATTGGGATTCCTATTTACCTTTTGTGGGGGAGCCACATGACAAACCTGAATGCTGAAGCGTGTAGCTCTATCTACAACCAAGGTAGATTATACAATAATCACCTAAGGGTGCTAAGAGATGTTGTGGATGAAGAGGTTTTTAGGGAGATTGGCATAAAACATGACAAGTTTGTGGCATTGGGTGATTCATCGAATATCATTTATGTTAGCAATAATGTCATCTTTCATTTAGGATCGAAGCATAACCTATGTTGCATGACTTATATTGTCTTGATTGGAAATTAAACCCCCTTAAAAGAATTGAAACCTAAATGTATGTTATTGAGGAGAGGTAAATCTATCTGGAGAAAGTCCACATATGCTTACGAAACCCTTCCCAAAAATGTAAGCATCACCTATGTTACACCAAACGTAGATTAAGAGAGGTACATAGTTCCTCTCAATAGAGAAGAAAGAAAATATTCCTCAATGAGAGGACCAATGTCATCAACTAAGGGCATCAACTAAAGGGTATCAAATTCGGCCAAAGGTTCATTAGCTAAGGTTGTCAACCAAAGGGTCATCAGCCAAAGGTGGCTACCAAAGGCCAACAAATAGGATTAATTGGCAAGGATGACATAGTGGCTAAGACTAAGGAAGAAGACATGAGCAAATAATGGATGTCAGAGAGTGATTAGGAAAAAACATCCTTGAGACATCAAACAAGGAAAAAACCACAAAATTGCTTCTATGCTACTTTACACCAAATTCACAGACAAGATTATAAATCCTATTATAAACATAATAACATACTTTAATAAAATTAAAATGACCAAAATTTTAGAATAACCTATGTGTAATAAAATAGTTGAGTGTTACCGCCGTAATTGACATAAGTCTGGCTTATCCCACCATCCTTACGTCAATCACAAGGCAAAATAATTAGAAAATTTAAAACATAATAGTGAGAAACAAGACAACTTTTAATAACATTAAATAAGCGTTTGGAAATCAACTATGATTACAGTATCAAAATACAATAAAAGGGATCCTATGGAACTAAGAGTCCAAAAAGGGTTACAATAATTCTCATAAGAAAATATACATGAGCAAATCAAAGAATGCTAGATAATTACTAATTCCAAGTCTTTCATTAGCTATACCATATTCCAATATTTTATTTACGTTGAGTTTAGGGACCCCACTATTCTTATATCAGTGGAACGGTTTGAAACACCTCTCAGGGACAACACACCCGAGTTACTATTATTATTCGATGGAATAGAGCCTACACCTCTCAGAGTAAAATACTCCCAAGCCACTATTATTAAACCAGTGGAATGGTCTGAAGCACCTCTTAGGGACAACAAACCCGAGACACTATTATTATCCGGTGAAATGAACTCAACACCTCGGTCCTGACTCACGTAATCTTCCACTTTAAATAATTAGTATCCTTCCATTTATACTTTATCTCTTAATCGTATTTTCATTCACGTTGAGTATAGGGACCTACTATTCTTAATCCAATGGAACAGACTGAAGCACCTCTTAGAGACAACACACCCGTCCAGTGGAATGAACCTATATAAACACCTCAGCCTGAATCACGTGATCTTTCACTTTAAATAATTAGTACCTTATTCAGAGTTGATTGTATATTATCATGCTGAACTCATATAAATGCACATGACATACAATTGAATAACATAACTACAATCACATAACTATCCTCAAATAATCATAAAACCCTCAAGGTAGTCAAGACAATCATATTCTCCCAAAGCCTTATAAACCCCAAAACATATAAATTTCCAATCAATATCCAAAGTACATATCCTAAGTTTCCCATAGATATCTTGTATCCAACATTGTACCAAAATACATACTTACATAATTTCATTACTCTCAAGAATATCATTTCATAGCATTTCCATAATTAACTTATTCAATACAACATACTCAATACAAAAGCATATAGAAAAATACAAGTATCACATAAAACCCTAGCTACGACATGTATCCTTATCAATAAGGACACTAGGCTCTATGCACACAAATCCTATACCTCCTCTGAGATCTCCGAAATATCACCTACAAAAAATAAGATAAAATACAATTAGGATTGAAGATTAAAACTGAGAGGGAAGTTAAGGTAGAGGATGGTAAAATAGAATTAACCAAAGTCAAATGGAAGCTTGAATTGTATGGAAGTGTAGAGGAATGTGTGGTGGAGCTATAGTTAAATTTTGGTGGTGTTTGGATAAGGTTTGGGGGTGAAAATGGGGTGCATGGCTAAAAATGGGAAGGTGCACGACTGTGCAACAGGCAATGCAGCTTATGGTCGAGAGAAAAAATGGTGCATGGCCAAGCCGTGCAAGAGTTACATGACTATGCAGCAGAAGATTTAAGTGTTGCGCGGCCTGCTTCACTCTGCAAAACTACAACGAATGAGGGAAGATAAAGGGAAAAGAGGCAGTGTTCGACAACGATGGTCGGCGACGGCCAGGGGGAAGATTAGAGTTACCTTGGTGGTCGGTCCACCGGCCAAAGGGTGGCAAGTGGTGGCCGAGGTGGTTCTTGGTGGTAGATTGTGTGGTGCCAAGGCCAAAAATAGGGAAAGAAGGAGGAAGAAGAAGAAATAAGAAGGAAGAAGAGAAGAAAGGAGAAGAGATCGGGCAAGGGTGATGGAAAACAATAAAATGGAGGGATGGAGGGGTATATATACTAGTATGGTGGCATGCCAAGGAAGAGAAGAAATGGTAGGGAAGTGGTGGCGTAAGAATGGGAAAAATTTGCAGAGGATAAAGGAGATGATGGTAGTGCACAACGGTGACGAAGGTAGTAGCGGAAGAAGTAGAGGGTGATGGTGATGGTTTTAGTGAAGGTGGCGCACGAAGGAGACATGCACATGAGAGAAAAGTGGGGAAGGTGATAATGGCTTACAGGTGAAATAGAGCAGCAGTAGGAGGAAGTGGAGTGTGATGGTGAGATGATGGTGGTGTGTGTGTGGTGATGGTGTCAAGGTGCAACAGAGGCATGAGGGTGGAAGGGTGACGGTGAGATGATGCATGTGGGAGGTAGGGTGGTGGTGTCATGGTGCAGAGGAGCCAAAACCCTTCATTCCACAAGGAAAAACGACGCAGGAGAAGAAGGAAAAAGAAAAGAAAAGAAAAAGGAATAAGAGGTTAAGGATTAGGATTAGATTAGGTGATTTCAGGATTAACCAAGATAGTTAGAATTAGTGGAAATTTTAGTGGGCTTTGATTTTGGTTTATAAATTACTATTTATCCAAGGTTTTGGTTTCAGTTAAAGTTTTGGGATTAAGAAATTATGTTAGGGCTAAAAATAAGATTTCTTAGAATCAAATTAGGGAGTTAATGACGCGAGATTAGGCTAAGAAAATTTTTCGGCGTGTTACACTATGAGGCTAAGATAACCATATTCACACATTCATGATTTCAACCATTTTTCATACTTTATTTCATAAAACTTGAATCATGCTTTCTAGAGCACTTATTCATCAATTAAGTAGTTTAATATCATCCTTAATATTATACAAAAATAAAATAATGATAATACATCAAGAATAATCTAGCAAAGAAGGTAAAAAGAGTAAGAAATACTCTTATTCTAACAACATTTTTAGCAAGGCAGATTTGACACTTCTCACATCTTTTTCAATAAATTTTTACATACTAAATGGAATCAATATCCAAAAAAAATTCATATACAATAGAAATATTATGTTTTCACATGACACCTTAAGCATGACAAAAATCTAACTACACACTTCCATATTTGCATTTCTTGATAAGTAAATGTTATGAAATTGATGAGCAAACATATTCACACTTTTTGATTACAACATTTATGGACATTTGATTTTTTTTTTGTGTGATAATTATAATATGGTAGCCAATATGTGCTTATTCACCTACCATTAGCCTTCAATGCATCTAGTTTTTTTATCCAAATGTTGATGAACCAGTGAGCATCTATGAGTTGAACTCTTTTTGGTAGTTTAAGGCGAGTAAGGCTAGTGTGAAATCCTTGTTCCACCTTTTTTGTTTCTTTATCTTCATGGATGAAGTTATTATGACATACTCCTTACCTTATTATGTAGCACTTATGTGGTATTGGTCTTTTCTATATGATTCTGGTTGTGGAGTTGAACGTACCATGAGCATATTATGGTGATGAAGGGGCCTTAGTGATGATTTTATGTATAATGTGGTGGAAAAAATTTACTCATGAGAATGGATGAGGAAAGTATTCTAAAACTAGAATGAGCATCACCAACAACTAAGTTTTATGCATATCCTTTCATGATCATAGAATTTTCCCCCCAAAAGTCTCGCAAAATTTTGGCTAGATTGATACTATAATGTTATTGGATTTAATACTACTAACCTTAATTATGAATTCGATTTCAATCATTTGATCATGATCTTCATGCCTCTGCGATCAACCAATTTCAATTATTTAACTCCGTCGTTTATCAATCTCCTGTTTCTTTGAAATATATTAGAACCATCATCATTGACAAGTGTATATGAAAACATGATGCTTATGTTCAAGGAAGTGGCTACTATATTTGTATTTTTTCTTATCCTTTTCATGCGTATGTGTGTATATGGTAACTAGAACTAGTGTGCTATGATACATAATTACTAATGTTAATCTTATACATGTAAGGTAACTATGAACCTATTTAGTTTATTCTCTTCTTTTGTTTTTACATGTACTTTGAATTTCATTTCAATAGTATTAGTGTTTATGAGTATTGAATATAAATTGGTGTTCTTAATACTATTTTTCTAATGAGTGTCTGTGGATAGTTATTAAGATGAATAAAAGTAGAAAAGGCTAATTATTTTCATTTAATATTACCAATGAACTTGTATATTTACACTTAGTGCACTAGTTGTACCATTTTAAGTAACGAATTAACATGAGTGCCTTTGCACATTCATTAGAAAAAATAATCTTATATAATATAGTGTGCAAAAGTTTGGAGCATGTGGTTTTTCGGTACAAGTTTCATCTTTTAGCTCTTGTTTTTCCTTTTGGATTGATTTGTAGTTATATATGTTTGGTTTAAATGATATGTGTGCATAATATGATATTAACTTATTTTTTTGTTACTACTTCATGTCCATGCTAGTTAGGTGTGTATTGTTTAAATGATAGGGGGTATGATCTATTATTAGTTTTTTATTGTGATTGCTTCATGTTCCTACTACAGTAGGTCCTTTTATAGATATTTCTCATTGGAGTGATTGATGCACATGTTTGTTAATCTTATCATCATATTAGATTTTGAAAAAATTGAAGGTTTTCAAACTATGTCAATACCTAAGAATTAGGAAGGTTGATATATTACCTTACAAAATAATAATATGATATATACTTATTTAAATTATTGTCGGGTGTTTACATTAGATTTATTTTGAAACTTCAAGGATCAACTCAATAGAGAAATACCATCCTATTGTGTGGTCTAAATAAGATGAGCAATCACTTGCCATTTGAACTGTTTTGTTCTTTGCACTTAACTTATGGAAGATTATGTGTAACTCTACTCATATTTTGTATAAATATTTTATCTTTCTTAGACTATATGTTGTGGTGGATTTATTTAACTTGAACCCATATAAACCTTAAATGTGTTGAACTTCAGTTGGAATGCTTTAAACAAAATCTATTTTATATAATGAATTATTGGCATATTTTGGTTTGTTCATATTATAGAATCACACCGATCAAATCACAAATATATTTATAATACTAAAAATAATATAAAAAATATTTACTAATTTAACTTATTTGTATTCTATATTTTCATAATACATCTCTGTCATAGGATAATTTATTAAATGACGATTCTTAGGTATTATATATATAATACAACATTTTATCAAATCCTAATAGCCTTAGATAATTATCTTCATTCATTTTTTTAAAATATTTTAATATCATTTATTTGCTTCTTTTAATTTATTTTTGCTCATTCATTCTGAATTGTTAAATGAAATTGCAAAAGAATAAGTTTACACGATAAGATTTATTTTTCATTCTTGTTTGTTTTAATTTGTTTAGGCTTTGAATATTTTGCAATACTAAATTTTTTATATATTCAAAATTGTAAAATAATTATGCACTTTTTCCTAATTTTTAATAATTTGTAGGATGTATTTGTCCCCCCTAATAAACATCAATTATTTAACATTCTTTACAATTTAATCACCAAAACTTAATTGTAATTAACCTCATAACTTCCTACTAGATCCCAACTAGGGATGATAATGGGCCCAATATGGATCATGTACCCCTTACCCATTAACAAGACTCATACTCATATACATACTCAAACCATCGGTTCCGTTAACAAATCTAGTAGGTAAAGTCCATTAGTTTTAGGGTAAAAATTATCCAACTTTAGAGTTAGATACTTAGATTATTAGGGCTTAATTATATTTAAAATTTTAACCTTAAAGAATATATTGACATGTTTTTTAAATAAAGGGAAAAACGTATCTTCATATCAGATAAAAGGATGTTGGTATATATATGGATATGAGGTGAGTGAATTTCGAAATCCCTTACACGTATTCATACCTAATGGATATTTTTTCCTTGCTTCATATTTGTATTCGTATCTATATCTATTTACATATTCATTGGATAAAACGCATCTCATTGCCATCTCTAATCCCAACTAGCCCTCTAACTAGATGCCACTAGATTTTTCCTACATGTAATTTGGTG
The DNA here is from genome assembly GCA_039764185.1 of Tamarix austromongolica. Classification (NCBI taxonomy): domain Eukaryota; kingdom Viridiplantae; phylum Streptophyta; class Magnoliopsida; order Caryophyllales; family Tamaricaceae; genus Tamarix; species Tamarix austromongolica. The sequence goes on along the minus strand of CM077816.1, from coordinate 71,152,847 downwards.
TATATTGATGTATTTGACATGTATAAAAAGTTTAATCCATGTTAGATATCTTACTTTATGGCCAAGTGATTTTTATGCCTTATAAGTGAACAATTGGTAGGGGAAATTTAGTCTTTCTACATGTATTTTTTCATTTTACATCAAGTGTGAGATACCATGTCATATATGTGTTATGTTATATAAAGTAGGATGAACACGTGAAATAGGATATGCTAGTTATGCATGATTATAGAGTAATATAATGATATTTTAAGCTAACGTTACTACATACGAAGAAAGAACTCAATGTTTAAGCCACTTCATATAGTAAGAGCAAATGGTCAAAAATTATATTTTTTTCAAAATTTATCTTTATTTAAATGATAATATTAACTACTATATAAAAGGATAACATATGAATTTTTATAATATTTAATATCTCTCTTAAAGATATCTATTCAAAATTTCATAGTTTATATATTTCTTAATTAAATTATTCTCCTAGTATTCCTTATCACTTATATCTGTATTTCTATCGTAACTATGTACTATATTTCACCTTGTCCATATTTATTCACAATTTAAATTTATGTTTTAAATGTATAGTATATATTATCTATTCCATTTATAAACTATAGATTATATAAATTTAAATTATTTTCTCTAATTCCCTTAGTGAAACTAGGTAGTAATATTATAGTAACTGTTTTGTAATCACATGAAACACAGTTATTTTTTAATATTTTTATGATCTTATTTACTTTTTATCCAATATATTTTAAAATTTAAGATATAATTACTTTTCATATTTAAGTTTACCAAAATATTTTTAAACTCTAATAAAATTACATAATAATAGTTGTCATGATATTTGAATGAGCTACTAATAGAAATTTTTAAAATTTATTTATATTTGAATGCCTCCAAAACTTTTATTTTAGTCTTCAATTTTTTTCATATTTAATATTTTATTCTTATCTTTCGTGTACACAATATAAAATTAAAGACTAATATAAATTTATTTTTAATGTATTAAAATTAAATAAATGCTTTAGATTTAGATTTTATAATGTAAAAATGCATTTATATTTATGATAAACGATAATTGTAATTATATTGGTCGATATTGATATAATATTTAGATTGTGCTATTTTAGAAATGCTACTCACTCACATTTTGATATATGACTTGCTCAAATACTTTGAAAGCTTTTTATTTTATTTTTCTATTTGTTTGTGAATGATCATTACAATGCATATGATAATTGTTCTAGTTTCAAGCATGGATAATAATGTTTTTGAGTCAGATATATGCTCAAGGCATTCATTGCTCTTTTGGTACATCTATATTCTTCTTTGTTGAATTGACTCCTCCATGAATTATGATGCAGGAGCATCCAATGAACATAATGATTGTCATGTTCATTCTAATCCTCAAGGTAAGGAAGATGATTTAGCTTTCTTATTGTTGGAGCCTATCATTTTAAATATTCTTTATAATTCTTATATGCTTGATATTGAAAAACATTCAAGTTATTCTTGTAGGTATGTCACATATTTGTAAGAAGACGATGTTCATACACATTGATGTGTACAAGTATTCCAAAGCATGCAATACTATAACATACATGGGATGATACATTACAACAAGAAGATAAAGTGATGATATTCATTATTTGTATTAACTTGTTGTAAACCCTAACCCTAAGTATATTTTATGTAAGTTAGGATATTGCTATAATTTCATGTATGTATCTTAGTCAATTATATAGCTTTGTAATATTAATCCTTAGTATCATTTAACCAATGATATTATGCTTTGTATTAAGGATAATATGGGCTCAATTCAACCATGATTAATGGGCTAGATTAAGTAGGAATAATTAGCTGGTTAGGCTAGCTCACCACCGATCCTTCCTTCTCCTATATATATACCTTTGTGCGCATGATTGTATGCAGTATTGAATAGATTTGAATGAGAATTTTTTGATCAAACTTTGAGCCAAGTTAGCTAAAGTCTAATCCTCCCTTTTGGGTCTACATTGAGTAAGGAAAATTTGGGATTAATCCTTCCTCAAACCTATCTTCAATTCGACATATTTGAAGGTCTTACAAATCTATCGAACACTCTTCAACTTGTATCATCAAGTTCTTCACCTATAATCCATCAATTTACTTCATTTTTTTTGCATTAGATCATGGGTGAAAGCTTCTAATACAAATTTTGATCCAACCTTCCGTTACTTTGATAAAAGCCACATCAAATTATATATTTGATTTAATGTAGTGTATTTGAAAATGAAGTTGTTGTAGAAATTTTACTAAAGACTATGAACAACTTGCATATTTTGTAATGGGCACCCATAAAAATAAATTGAAATTATATTGATAATACATTTTAAATAAAAAATGAGAATAATAAAGATATTGAGAGAAAATTACTATATATTTTGCATAGGTCACCATTCAAAGACGTGTGTTTTTTCTAGTAAATATGATCTTACACTTGTTTACGATATTGTTGAACATATGGTTGTCAACAAAAATGTAATTTTTAACTGCAAATTTATATACCTTCTTTAAGATTTGGTTTTTAGTTAGGGTGTTTGATTGTTTCAAACATTATTAATCCCAATCCCTACAATTAAAATATTGATTTATTCCAAAAAAAATGATTGGCATTCTTTACATAATTTGAAATAGGACTACAAATATAGTTTAAAATGAAAATTTTAAGAAAGATAAGAGGTGAAATGGTCAAGCTCCATGGAAATACAAAAGAAATACATGACTATGAAAAAAAATATTTTAAGAAGAATAAATAAAATTCTAAATTTAGTAAAAGTATATTTAATAATTTATTATAATATTAATTTTATTATACCATAATTTTTGCCCACAAAGTGTTTAAGGACTTTAAGTATGGATATTTTTAATTATGTGTACTCCCCATAGGTCGGTGGATCAAACTTATATAGAGTAGCTATAAGGTTATTCTAATTTCCACAAAAACCAAGATATAAGAAAAATAAAATGATCTTGAGCCTAACTTAAGTGTTCTTTCACTTTAATTATTATTATGTTTTATTCAAGGATTAGTATTTAACACTTAACACCAAAATCCCTCACTTAACACTTATCATTTATCTTTACAATATTTCACTTAATCACTTCACTTATACGTCACTTATAAAATGAATTCATACCAACCCTTGTGCTTCTCCACTTTAATTAGCATTATCTCAGGGTTAAAATAAAGCACTTTAATCACTAAATGTCAAAGGAAAATACCATATTATGACTACAAAAAGTTCTAATCACCAAGCATGGCATAAACCATCCAAACAAGCTTATTAACACAACACAATCAAGAAAACACTTAAGATTTATCATTGAACATAACAAAATAAAAAAACAAAGAATATAAAGTCAATCATAAATATAAGAAACTACGATTATAGCCTTATTACTTAAACAAGCCATATTACACTCAAACCCTAACTTATATTAACTAGGAATATTCCATTTAATCCACTGATTACATTTAAATCCACTTCAAAATATGGTTAAATTATGGAAAGACACATATTTGGTATATAATGACATAAATGTCCTTAAACATCTAAAAAGACTTCAAATCTTGAGAAAAGCATAACTAACCCTAAACAAATTCAAATCAAGACAAGTTATATATGAAATTTTATGTCTATAAACATTTAAGTAAATTCATAATGAACACATTGGTAAACTCAAATGTTAATAAATAAATAAAAACACCATAGGGATTAAAATGCGCTTGAGATAGAGAACAAGGCAAAAACCATACTTTACACAAATTTATACACAAGCTAATACATCCTTTTATGTACCTAATAACATACTTAAAGGAAAATTAAACTGACCAAAATGATAAATAAAAAAATTCTCTAAGGCCAAGACAACCATATGCACACATACATGATTTAAGCATGTTTCACACTAAAATTGATAATACTTTAATCATGTTTTCTAGACCATTTATTCCCCATTTATATATTCTAAAACCATCCTTTATAGCATATAACAATAAAATAATGTTCATACATCAATAATAAACTAGCAATGAAGGCCAAAAGTGTATGAAATACTATTAGTCGAACAATATTTTTAGCATAACATATTTGACCCTTCTCACATTTTTTTTACTATAATTTTTTACATGCTTAATGGAATCAATATCAAAAAATTGCATATTAGTTAAGCATCTTAAGAATTCATATGAAACCTTAAGCATGCCAAAAATCCTACTACACACTTCTGGATATAGATCATAATAAATATCTAGGACTTTAAATTAGCATGTTTCACATTAAATCATATATATATATATATATATATATATTATGCTTGCAACACTAAAAATCATATAATCATGATTTCTAGATAAAATAATAGCATGCTTATAAATTAAACAATAAAATCATTTAACATATAAAATCCTACTTCTAAAGGTTAGACTATTACCAGAGCTACTAAGCCTTCTAGCAAAAGAAACTGCTCCTCTAAACTTGACCCTCCACAATTAGTTCTTCATTACTTTCAAAGGAAATATCATAGAAAGTAAGAAAAGAATCATCAGTTTGAAAAAGAAAGGGTAAATAGAAGAGATAAAAGGAGAATAAAATATAAACCCTTGTCTTGAATAATGATGAACTTAGCTAAGGAAATATCAATATTTTCCTCCGGCTTTCACTAAATTTTAACTATAAAACACTTAATTGTTAAAGAGCAAAGATAAAGGAAGTTGGGAATTTAAGAAACAAAGCAAAGGAAAAGAAAAGGAGGAAACTTCTCATCCATTAAGAAAAAATGAGAGGGAATAGGAGAGAAAGGAAGGCAACACTTAGTAAATTTGTGTGAAAATGGACTAAAATAGTGTGATGTGTATAAGAGAGTAAAGTCCAACAAACACACACACACACTCTCTCTCTCTATCTCTCTCTCTCTCTTTCTCCAAATGGTAGGAGGGATGGATTGAGCTTGCTTGATTCACACTTGACTAAAAGATGATAGAATAGGCATGGTCGTGTAAGAAGGTTAGGTGGTAAAGTGTGGGATTTGATTTTTGGCTAAAATTGTGGTTAAATGGGACAAGTACAATCACAAATGTGATCCATGGCATGTGAATGTCAGCATTAACTTGCCAAGGTCAAAGGTCGACAACAATTATTTTTAGATAATTTAATAGAGTAAAAAGTTAAATAAATAGGCTTTTATTGAAAAAATACATCAAACATTAAAAAAATTTGAAGGTGCAAAATAATTTTAGAAAATCAAATATACATACATATATATATATATATATATATATGGTAATGAAAAAGATTTGGGTCTAAACAAAGCAAAATTAACAAAAAAAATTATACAATTTTGTCAAGGTGTTTTTGTGTGTGTGTGTGTGTGATTTAGCGAAACAAAATCTGGAATATCCAAATTTGTAATGGATGATATAATTAATCAAATTTTGAACATTTTAGAATAATTTACAAAACTAATCACCCTAGATAATTGGGGTTCACAAAATAAGGTATTACATACTATATGATTCAAAAAATTTAAAACGTGAATCAAATTTTGAAATGGGCCTCAATGATAAATGTTTCTCGTTTGTATTGGTTTAATTTTTTTATTTTAAAAGTTAAAAACAACTTGAAATTTTTTGAGGCCATAAAATATACCATCATTGCTATAAGTTTTCTAGTGATGATGGTTGTCGATGGTGTAAGTTTTCTAGTGATGATGTCATTGGTCGGTACAATTTTTTTTCTAGCTATGAATTTACAGCATCCCCATAGCATAGTGAAGACATTTTGGTATTCGGTAACAACAAATGTCATTTTTTCATAGTGATTATGTATTTCTTTGTTCACTTTGTTTCATGTAAGTACTCCAATTTTTTTTAAGAGTTGTAAAAACAAATATCCTCTACTATATGAGAGTTTTTGTATGTATAAAATGTATCATAAACCCTCTCACATAAATGTAGTGCCATATGTAGATTTTATATATAGTCTTTATGCTTGGAGAAATTTTGAAGTGAGTCAACTCAACATGAACCCTCTTTAGCATAAAATAAAATAATAAATACATTTTACATATGGTCTCCACTATTAGGTGAGACTACGAGTTAATGTTCTTGGTGAGTTGAGCTCACCTAAATATTTCCACTTTATTTATACGAGTGCAGATTACCATGAGTGAAGTTCATGCAGTAATTTTAATTTACTATTTTTTTTATATGAAAAAATGAAGAAATGAAGAAATGATGACAAATACATGCTTTGATTAGTGTTGTTGAGTCTTATGTTTCTATTCATTATATACCAGTAATTTTAGCAAATAACCTCGAAACATTTTCGTCAACAAACTCTTTCTTAGGGGGAAAAATCTTCATGACTGTGCTCAATAACGGTATATACAACATTGTGTGATTAGGCTAAATTAGCTTAAACCAGCAAATTCTAACTCAAAGAAGACACAACCAGTTGAGAGGTAGGAGGATCAATTCGCAGAACCAAAAGGACCCCAACCTTGCAAATCTTTTAGCTGATCAGATTGATGAAGACATAATCATACGAATCTTTTTGAGTTCAAACTTCAAAGGAACAAAGATCGATAACATTGTTTAGGATCGATCAATACATAAATAAATCATACCAAATTATCAGTTTAAGCTAAGAACGATAATCATGCCGCCGTGACATCCGATACTTGTTTAGATTAGCTTAACCAAGTCGGTCTTAATCACTAATGACCACACATTTAAACGAAGGTATTTTAAATAAGCTTCAATTCAATGAACCAGATATACTTACCTCTCACTAAACCATCACGTTAACCAAGATTAAGATGTAATAATACGTATCTTTAGCGTTTTGGCCAACGAAGATGATCTTGTTATCTTTGTAATTAAATGAGATTCATGTATGAAGCTCAAGTGTTGGCAGAGTTCCCCAATGAAAAAGGGTCAATTCTGGGTCGTATGTGTTGGGTCAATGATGGTACATGTAGGGCAGAGGACACCAAACTGAAATGTGAATATCACGTGATGACAAGTCCACATTGTACTGTAAGGCTGTGTCTAGTATTAAACAATTGGAGAACAAATCTGGTCCCTTATGTTTGGTTTGTTGGACCTCTTAAGTCTTAATATAATCAACATTGTCTCCCTTATCATCAGCCAACTCCCCTTTTCTTTTTTCTTTTATTTCTTGTGTTTGTTTTTTTCTGTTTTCGTTTTCAATGTTTGGCAACGGAAAACGAAAGCGTATGGACAGTCATGAAGTGATCACATGTGTATGGCTTAAAAGCTAGAAAGCTCATCCACAATTAATTACTAACCCAACTATATAAAAATCTAAGACATTATCATAAAGGGAAATAAGCTTGTAAGGATATACTTAATTATTTCACGTTCATTTCATTATTTGATTATGAACTTTATGTCCTCCTCTTATACACGCGTATTCTTTAAATAGACAATACGATACGAGTCGCTTCATATCTTCCTAACTAATGTTGTAAATGAACAAATTTAACTCATAAGCCGATTTGACTTGATTTGATAAAGGTTTAACTTATTTAGCTAAATAAACCAATTTCAAATATTATTTTTAAAGTTATTCATTAAATAAGTCAAGTTCAAACTAAGATAGGTTTGACTCATTTATATATAGACTCATTTGATACATAGTTAGATGCTTGTAAGAGGCTCATATATATAATATTATATACAAGTAGTGTTGAGACATTCATGTATAATAATTAGTTTCAAACTATTCATTGTGTTATATATAAACTAGTTGAGTATGATGGAGATAAAAAGATAATACTTGTTTTTATAATCTTAGGATCAACAAAAATGTTTTGCATATATAAATTTAGTCAATAATTGACTTCAATCAACCTATTTCTATTAATAGAGCCAACTCATGAACTAACTGAACTATACTTGTTTAAACAACTTATAAGTTGAGCCGAACCAGTTTTACAAGTTGTTTAAACAAAATGAGTATGAATACCAATATTTAAGATATTATCTAGTTAAAAAAATGACCTTGAGTAAGAGAAAGTTCAACTCGAGTTAACTCCTAGCCCTAGCTCCTCCTCATTTCTTTATTTCAATGTTGTACACATGCAAGTGATATTTTGACAATTTAAAACTGACTTGATAGATGGGAATGCGAGTAGGGACACAAGATGTAACATGGAATTAGGCACATGGTTTCTGCCAATATAATGTTCACTTCGTTTTGATTCATTCTTTTTGCCATTTCGTTGATGATAGGAGGAGGGGGGAGAAAGATCAGACTTTCTTTTATGCTATCTTCGATGGATGGACATAGTATTTATAGAACTTTTGTTTCCCTATATAAGAATTTCTCAAACTCATGTAGTTAAGAGACAGACGTATAAATGATGATGATGCCAAGAGAAAGGGTGATCCATCAACGAAAAATACAATATCATAGTAGGAAATAGTAGTAACAGTGCTAATAAAATAGTAGTTGCTCAACAAGCAACATCAGCTCATAACCACGAGACAAAACATGTAGGGTTTATTTCATTGAATTAAACTTACTATCGATGTTGGGCTAATGAGGAGCGGCTTAATCTTGGAGCCTTGAGACTGTACAGAATATGCAGAACATCATTCTGTCTCCTATCTGTTCTTATTTATCGCTTCTTACTCCAAAATTTGTGCTGAATGGTTTCAGCATTGCTCGCAGCTGGCAGGTATAGAATAAGTCGTGTTTAGAGCCAAGAGAACAAGATCCCGAATGTTGAGTACGGTCTTGAGCGAGCAGCATACCAGAAAAACCATTCGGTAAGGAGTCTAAAACACTCTTAAAATTGATTACTAAGATATGGGATCGAAAAGTATATAGGTCAACATACATTTAATAACCTAATCGAAAGCCATATTTCACCGATTAATCATTTATATAGGTTCCGCTTGGATACAATATTGTTTATAAATTATTACTTCGTTTTAGTTGATGGTCAAACGTTGTATTCATCTTTGAGAAAATTCAAAAATATCTTATTCTTATTATAGTTTACAACAAATTAAAATATTATCAAAAATATGAAATTATATTTAAAATACATTTCCAAAACTACTCATATAAGCAAATTATAAGAAGCGCCCAGATACACGTTGCAAGATGCGCCCAAGTGTATCAAATAACTATATTTCAATGATAATGTTTCTTTGTAACAATGAAAGTTTAAGATTAAAGAAAAACACGACATCGATTTTTGGTAAATGAAAAGGTTGTTATGATACAAAACTTAGAAGACCAAAATATAGAATACATAATTATTACTTTGTACATGGTAGTCGCCAAAATAGAAGGATAATTATCAACCCAAAGGGGATAATCGGTTACATTGCACATGGTATATAATCACTTTCTTAGATAAGATAATCATTGATAATACAATATAGAGTTTTGGTAAATGGAAAAAATAATTTATAATAAGGAATACATAATCATTACTCTATACAAGATAATCATTGGTGCGAACAGGATAATTACCGAGACTACACGTAGTATATAATCATTCTCCAAATATGATACTCACTATTTAGTTTATTATGTTAATTATAATTATAATTATTATCTCATAATGCAATTATATTTTAAATTATTAATATAGTAATGATATAAAATAATAATGATGATAATAGAAAAACCAACTACTATATGATAATAATTAATGTTTTTTTTTATCAATAATAATAATTACTATTTAAATAATTAATAAGGTGATATATTATGATTATAATAATAATAACAATGTTAGCTTATATTATTAGACCTTGTTACTGGTAGACCTTACTATCCTTAATAGACTACTATATAGGGTTATATTTTCTACACTTTCTTGTGAGCCTATATAAGCTCACTTCTATAATAACATTAAACATTCCTTTTCTATTAATAAAAAAAAAAACCTTGCCGCATATTTCTCTTACCATGGTATTAGAGTTCTTATTCCATGATTCTCATTAATATCGATTTCATACCACTTCTTTTTGTGGATTGAATTTTTTTTTTGTGAGCTCTTTGCTCTCTTTCGTTGGTTCAAGATCGGCATATTTCGTTGGTTTGAGATTGGTGTGTTTGACTTTATGATTCTAATTTGCTACAATTGTATTGATTCTTATTTGATTCGCTTGTTTAATTTTAATTTTTAATTTGTTACCAGTATCATTTTTTTTGGAGATTTTATTTTATTTTTTAATATGACTAGTCATAAAGAAGATTCTATTCAATCAATTAGAATTTAATTGGATGGTAAGAATTATTATTATTATTATTATTATTGGAGTTCTGTCATGAAGATTTTTTTGCTAGGTAAATTAATGTGGGGTTATATCACAGGGACAAAAACTCAACCAAAAGACAAAGAGGTTGCTAAGTAAATTAATGTGGGGTTATATCATTTGGCATGATATAAAATAATAATAATAATAATAATAATAATAATAATAATAGAAAAACCAACCACTATATGATAATATTCAAAGTTTTTTTCAATAATAATAATTACTATTTAAATAATTAATATAATGATATATTATGATTATTATAATAATAACAATTGTTAGCTTATATTATTAGACGTTGTTACTAGTGGGCCTTACTATCCTTAATAAACTACTATCTAGGGTTATATTTTTTGCATTTTATTGTGAGCCTATAGAAGCACACTTCTGTAATAACAGACATTCTCTTTTTATTAATAAAAAAAACTTACCACATATTTCTTTTAAAATGGCATTAGAGCTCTTATTCCATGATTCTCATTAATTTCAATTTCATAACTCTTGTTTTTTGTGGATTGAATTTTATTTGGTGCACTCTTTACTCTCCTTCGCTGGTTCAAGATTGGTGGTTTTCACTAGTTTGAGATTGGTTCGTTTGATTTTATGATTCTAATTTGCTTGATTCTAATTTGATTCACTTGTTTAATTTTAATTTTTAATTTTTTATTGGTATTATTTGTTTGGAGATTTTATTTTTGTTTACAATATGACTAGTCATAAAGAAGATTATATTCAATCAATTAGCATTTAATTGGATGGAAATAATAATAATTATTATTATTATTGGAGTTGTGTCATGAAGAATTTTTTGCAAGGTAAATTAATGTGGGGTTATATCACACGGACATAAACTCAACCAAAAGACAAAGAGGTTGCTAAGTATGTAGATGTATTAGATTCTTGGGAGGTCGACAATTTGAAGATCATTACTCGAAACAATAATTCTTTTTCTCACTCTATTGGTGCTCAATTAGTCAAATATGAGATTGCGAAGGAGATTTGGGACCATCCAGCCTGATTGTATATGCAATCTAATTTTGCAAGACAATATCAGTTATGTGTGTGTGTATTTTAGAAAAAAAATATATGGGAATTCAAGAGGTTTTTTTCCTATTATGTCAAAAATGTAGGACCAGTTAACAATTACAAAGTTTGTTGAATTACGAGAATTCCTGGATTAAATCACTCATAAGGAAGAATAATTCTTGGTACATTTTTATGGCCCTCCCACATGATTTTAAAGGATTGTGTAAGACCATTTTGCACCATAACCCACTACCTTATGTTTATTCGATGGTTAATATCTTCTAGATGAGAAGATACGTCTTAATTCTCAATCATATAAAGGGACTATCTCTACATCTATTCCATTAGTTTTGCAACCCCTCAAAAGACCTTAAAAAAGTAAGAATAGATCGAATTCAAAGGTAGCTCATGATGAGTATGCTTTCTATAAGAAAAAGGTCACTAGAAGGCTTAATGTCCATTACGATTGAGCAAGGCTATATCATTGCAACCTAAAAAACAAAATAATTCATTTGAGAAATGAATGTTGCAATCACTAATGCCATCACAAATTCCCTCATGAAAATTTGGAAATCACCCACCTTAGTATGATAATACAAATTCTCTCTCCATTGCTAGATTTATATACTTTTGAGCAATTTCAAATTTTATTGCATCACAACCGCATGCCATGTCTACTTCCCTAACTCTAAACATCAAACCCCTATTATTTTGTACATGTTATATATTCATCACCAACCAATATGAATAAAGCACAAGTGAGAATCAATATGACAATAAAGTTAATTGTTGGACAAAAAATAATACTAATAAATAAGTACGTGTATAAAAAATTTTGATATTATTTGTTTATTAACTTCTATTTAGTTCACAATTATCCATTTTATTTTCTTTTATGGTGATGTTAGTTTCTTATTTGTTTGCATAGGCCATATACCAACTTCTTATATATGTATATAATTTGATACTTTGTATTAATTTTAGTTACCAAACCTTAATTGGTGACCAGAAAAGCTTAAAAATGACCCTTTTGGTATATATATTTTTAATTTCAATTATAAAGTTTTATAGTATATAAGTATATCAAGATCAAATTTTTGTGGTATCCATAGGTTCTTATGATCTTGTTATCTAATTCTACTATTTGATTGTAATTACCCTTATATATTCTTAATAGAATCCTGATTCTAGTATTAAAGGTACTTCCTCTACCTTATGGGCCTTAGACTCTAGCGTCTCTTATCATATATCACCTAATATATTATCATTTGTGTCATTAACTACTAATTCATTGGTATCAATTATGGCTGCGGATGGCACTCTTATACCATCTGGAGGTGTTGGAGCTATTGTTACACCTTTTTCATCTCTTCCAAATGTTTTTTACATCCCTATTCTCATCCTTAACCTTGTTTATTTTAGTTGAATATGTGCATCTATATATTTTGTATTTTTATCCTCTCCGATTTGTCATGTGTAGGAACTAAGATCTTAGAAGTTGAATGGGATAAGCCATAGGCATAGGAACTATATGTGTTAAATCAACTTGAAGTACTAGTGGTAGCAACCTCAAGTGTGGATTTGTCATCATTTGCCTAAGTCACTCATCCTCAAATTTTTTATCTTCAAAATTTTTATTTAGGATATATCTCATCTTCTCATTTATAGTTTTTAATATCCATCGCAACATTAGAAAAAAAAATAAAAAGTCATGATAATTATGATTAAAGTGGTTGTAAGCTAGCAAAGTTTTTGCCTTACCTTCTTCTAAAAATGTTTTAGTATCCCATGCTCCCTTTGAACTTGTTCATTCTAATGTGTGGGGACTTATTGAATAGCCACAAAATATAGTAACAATATTATGTTTCATCTATTGATGATTACATACACTAGTGTTGGGTTTATCTTATGAAATGTCGTTTGGAATACCTCACTATCTTTAATAATTTTTGAGCTCTTGTGAAAACTTGGAACTCCACTATAATAAAGTGTTTTCACTGTGGTTTGGGAGGGGAATACACTTGTAATGATTTCGTATATTTTCTTACCTTTGATGGTACTATCCATCACACTTCTTATATTAATACCCCTGAACATCATGACATTGCAAAAAAGAAAGCATAGATATCTTGTTGAAACAACATATTCCTTGCTATTATTTGCCAATGTTTCAAGTATCTTTTAGAGAGAAGCTATTCTTACTGCTACTTATTTGGTTAATATGATTCCCATCTCTCACAACTCAAGTATGTCACCCTTGGAGAAATTATTTGTGTATGTTCCTAACTATACCTCATTACGTATCTTGAGTTCTACGTATTTATGCTTTGAAGTCACATTAAGCACGGTAAATTATCAATCCAAACCGTTATGTGTATATTCTTGGGTTATGGTGTTCGTCGAAAGGGATATCATTGTTTTGATTTTTTCACTCGTAAATTATACATTTCTTACCATGTTGTGTTTATTGAGCATAATCTATTCTTTTCTATTCCTTTTAGACCTCATGATATGATAAATTCTAGCCTCATTTGCATTAATCCTTTTACTATTGGCACTCATGAAGCTCCATATATTAACCCAACCCTCAATAAAGCGCCTTGTAGGTCTCACGCTGACAACTCAATAGATTCTAGTACTTAAGTTTCCAATTGTCCTATTAGCCCCCTTACATTAGACTAATAATCATTAGAGGTTGTGGTTCCTCTTCCTATTCAATAGTCTACATGTGATCATAAGCCTAAAAAACTCCTTAATTTTTCTTACTCTTATTATTCTAACTCATTTGCTTCATTTTTAGCCTCTAACCATTTTTTTTTTGATCTCGTGCTTTATAGAGAGGTCATTTGTGACAAACATTGGTGGGATGCTATGGTTGAGGAACTTACTTCTTTATAGCATACTCAAACTTGGGATTTGGTACCCTTGTCATCAAGAAAGCGCACCATTGGTTCTCATTAGGTATACCAAATGAAAACTAAATCGGATGGTTCCATTAAACATTATAAAGCCTGACTTGTTGCTAAGGGTTCCTTGTAAGAGTATCGTATGGATTAAGAAGAGACTATTGTTCCTATTACAAAAATGGCTAGTGTTCAAACTCTTCTTACAGTAGCTTCCATCTGCCAATAGTAGGTATTCTAAATGGATATTAAGAATGCTTTCTTTAATGGTAATCTTCATGAAGAGGTTAACATGGTACCTCCTATTGGTTTTCCTCATAGACCCCGTGAGGTTTGTAGGCTTTGGAGAGATCTTTATGGCCTCAAACAAACCCCATATTCTTGATTTGAGAAGTTATATATTGTGAGAACAACACTTATCTTCCATCCTAGCCATCATGATTCAACATGGTTTGTAAAATGTAATGTTGTTGGTCGTATTTTACTCTCTTTATATGTGGGCGATATGATAATGATCATGATGGAATTTTTTATTTGAATTAATTTTTATCTTTTTATTTTACAATGAAAGACTTAGACCCACTACATTATTTTCTAGGGATTAAGGTGGCCTCATCTTTGAAAGGTTATCTCTTATCCCAATGAAAGTATATAATTGATATATTTGAGTGTGCATACATTATAAAATCAAGTTTGTTGATACTCCTCATAATAACAATGCATGATACTCTCACTTTTATGGATTTCCCTTGTTAGAACCTAATTTATATCATACTATTGTGGATAGCTTGATTTACCTTACCATCACTCACTTGGATATTGCTCATGTTGTGTATGTGGTCAGTCAATTTGTTACTATACCTACAAAAATTCATTCGGTTTTTGTTCTTTATATTCTTTGATATATTGAGGGAACTTGAGTTTAGAGACTTTTTCTTTCATCTCCTTTTTCATATAAGTTGTGTGTCTACTCTAATGTTGATTGGGTTAGTGACCCTACAGATTATAAATCCACCACCAGGTTTTGAGTTTTTTTTGGTGCGTCTCTTATTTCATGGAAAAGTAAGAAGAAAATTGTTATTTATTATTCTTCTACAAAAGCTTAATATTAGGCCATGGCTTTTACTACTTGTGTGGTCATTTGATTACATTGGTTTCTTGTAGACATGGGTGTTCTTCTTTTCCATCCTACTCCATTATATCTTGATAACAAGGGTGTTTGGTCTTTAATGAGCTCACCAAACATATTGAGATTGATTTTCATGTCACTCATCATCATCATCTTCATGAGAGGACAACTACATTGTCATTTTTTACCTCTTCGACTTAGATTCTTGGTATGTTTACCAAGGCACACTTTGCTTCACACTTACGTTTCTTGATTATAAATCTTTTGATACTTATAGCCATCACATCATGATTTTGAGGGAGGGATGTCAGCTTATATTATTATACCTTGTCACTAATAGGCCTTATTATTCTTAAGGGGATACTAGATAAGGTTATATTTTATGCATTATATTGTAAGCTTATATAAGCTTGCCTATGTAATAGTGTAGACATTCACTTTTTATTAATAAAAAATTCTTTTTGCATATTTTCTCTCAACAATAATATTTATAGTAATATTGACTCAAAAAAATATTTGTGATTGTTATTATAATTATAACTATTATATTTATAATATTTATATTAATTAAATATAGGTTAATGGTTGAGAAAGATATGGTGTACTTATAGAATTGTTTCACAAGTCATGTTGAACTTCCATATATGATGAGTAGAATGGTGTTGATATGAAAAATAAAAAATTCATTAAAACAAAGACTTTAAAATAAGTAAATAAAAATTATCATTACTAACTATAAACTCATTTTTTATATCTTGTGCATCGAGTACTTATTGTTGGGTGTAGCATATATGTTTCGAATGATATATGTTATTTCATTTTATTTTAGTAGATTAGTTTTTTTTAGCTAGAGCATGTATGATATATAATTGTAGTTACTTTTGGAGGTGGAATTTACTAGAAGCCAAATTGCCTAAGCATGCTTTCAGAGAATCCAATGGTGCGTCAAAGAGACAAGCCAACATATATAATGAAGATGCAATAATAATTGGGGTATAAAAAATTCTTTTGTGATTTGAATTTCTTTTGTTGTGGATTTTGAACTATGAAAATCTTTTTTATAAGAATACCCAGTTTACTTTGAACGGATTTAAAATTGGTATATATTCTCCACCCCATTACTATTATACCAAACATCCACTAGCTTGTTATACATGATGACTAATCTAACTTATTTGATCTGCTTTCATGAAATAAAAAGATAACATGTAGGAAAATATCACTCATTTGGGGGTCATGTGTTAACTAAAAAATCATGCCCCAAAGGATAAAAATAAAAAACAGTATTATTATTTTCAAAATAATATAATGCATGTGATAAGATAATCATATCACGATCTTTTTTATAGCTAACCATGAAGGATGGGTTGGTCGAGATTCAATATATAGTGAACATAAGCAACGAATGATAAGTATGGCTAGTCACTCAGTATATTATTAACATTAAATGTATTTGATATTTTTTTGACATGGTTAATTTTATTAATCACTAACTGATTTTGCTTCACGAGCATCATCACATACCATTTTTCCCACCTTCTATGAAAGGTTAGGAAAGGTTTCTAGTCCCTTTCTTAGGAAAACTCAAAATAAAACCAAGAAATACAACCATCAAAGATTACAAAATTAGTATCAAACAAGTATGGTACACCCATCCATCCTCACACCAAACAACTATGTATAACGCCAACATGAAATTGGAGCAAGAAAAAAGCACAATTAAACTGCCATCTCACCATCATGTTGCACAAAAATTAAAAAGAAACCATCCATTTACTAAAGTTAAGAAAAGAGTACCTTCTCTCTGTGATATCCCATTTGAGTCATCGTATCTACAGCAAGGTCACACTACCTTGGCTTATATATCACCTAAAAATCTAAACACCATCACCTTATGTAATTAAACATATTTAGCTAGCAACCCATTTCCCATGGCCCATTGTATGAACTTTTTCACCAACGCGCGACATTAGATGAGTTGGACTCAATCTTAATCCTTAGATGTTGTAACCATTCAATTTATAAAGTTATGGTACAAACCATGTAGATTTTCATAACCTCTCCCATATTCACTTTTATGGCATCTATGGGGAATAAGAACAAACAAACAAAATTTACATGTCAATCCCTCAATACACCTCCAATCGAAGCCTTTATCAAGTCCATACATACAGACCCACCCATATTCCACTTCACCGCTCCATTGTTTGGATACTCCCAAACCAAAGCTGCTATACTTTGAGTAGATAACAAGTAAGGAGATCTATAGAGAAAAAACAATCAAGAACAAAAACCGCCTCTTTAATTGAGAATGAGAAATCCAGTCACTATGCCTTGACCTATACAACTAATGCAACATTACCACGTCCCTTATTTATTTGACATGCACTATTTGTTCCTTGAAAACTCTATTATTCATTTCCTTCCAAAAAGATCCAACTATAACAGGGAAACCTGACTTCAAAACTTGTCATCAAAATTAATCATTACTTGGAAAAATCCATTGATCATATAGATGTAGGAGTGAATTTGGGGAGTACCACTTAATGCCATTGACACCAAACCATGAAACCCATATTTCATAGGACAACTTCCAATGCACAAAGATGTGATTGATCTCCTCGTTGTGTTGGTTGAAAAATATACAGTTAACAACTATTTTGGGGATAATACCTCTATTAATTAGAAGAGTATGAATCAGAGCTTTTTGTTAGCCATACAAAGCTTTCAACCTTGTGTGACAAAATGTATTTCCAAAAACTTGATAACACTTAATGTATTTTTGAGTAAGTATTTCTGGCCAGAGTCATACATACTTCTTTAATGGTGAATAATATCTTTTTATTAAATCCCCAACATAATCGAACCTCAATAATGGGGTTTAGATTAACATCCTATAGTATTGTGATTGGATCATGTTCCATATCAACCTCCCACGGAAATAGGGTTATCCTCTACTCAAATCTTCATCGACATATACCCACTTCCCTAAAAGCCATTGCACTTACTATGACATTTCTTTTGATAGATAGTTAAAAGAGTAAGGGAAAATCAACTTTCAAAAATTGTATGCCAATCCAAACTTCTTACCAAAAGAGGGTTATAGACTCATCCCCAATTCACTTCCATGTCCTTTTCTAGAACATCAACCTCGTCTCATCATTCCCAACTATGGTTTTGCAAATACTCCTCTAATAACCACCCATTTTTGGAACCCTCTAAGAGTTTGGCATGCAACATATGCCTAGCCATATTTATGTTAGATAATCTATTGCTAAAACGCCTTCACATTAAGTGCCATCCTCACTTAAGTAAAATATGTTATTTTTATGCTACAAGTTCCCAACACCAAGTCCACCTAATTTTTTACCATCTCAATCATATCCCATATAATTAAGTGAAGTATCCTTTGATATGCCTCACAACCCCCCTCATAAAATCTTTGATAAAATCCCTCAATATTATATGCTACTGCACAAGGTATTTTAAACACCAACATATAGCCACCCAAAGAAAAAGACTTTCCTTTCCACAACACTAGTTTTCTTCATTCTCGGCACCACTGGATTCCATAGATTTCATCTTGTTTGTGCACACCCTATAGGTACATCGAGGTACATAAAAGGAGTTTTTCCCACTTTACATTTAATCACCATGTCCCATTCTTTCACCAATTCGCTTAACATGTCAAACCTCATCAAATCACTTTTGTGAAAGTTAACATGGAGATTAGATATCACCTAGAACATGATAAGCATACACTTGATATGTATGAGATGATCTTCCTTCACTATATATAAAAGGGTAGTGTCATCCATGTATTGCATATGAGATATCTTCCTACTAGCTCTATCGACCTAAACACAATCCACATATTCAACCTAAGTTCTTTCTCCAAAATTGAATTAAATACTCCCACAACAAAATTAAAAAGGAATGATGATAGCATGTCGCCTTGCTTGAGTCTCCTACCAAGACTGAATATAAAATTTTGTTGGAGACCCAATGACAAAGACTAAAGAAGAGGTTATACTAATGCACAACTAAATCCATAACCTTTGCAAAAATCCTATCTCCTACATATCCTAATCCAAAAACACCTAATTCACAAAATCATAAGCTTTTGAAAATCAATTTTAAAGATAAATAAACCCTAATTTACCCTACTACATGAATCAATAACCTCAAAAGCCATCATGATATTGTTAATGATACATCGACCTTTTATGAAAGTCGATTGGACTAAGTTAATCACCTCTTTCTTGACCCTATTTTAATCAAGCAACAAGAACTTTAACAACAATCTTATAAAGGCTACTCGCCATAATAATAGGTCATTAGCCCTTAATGTTACTTGGATGTCTCACCTTAGGTATGAATGTGATAAATGTTGAGTCAATATGCAGATTAAGGTTACCCATATGCCAAAAATCACTCATCATCTTAAAGATGTTATCTTTGACCAAGTCCTATGCATTATTGATAAAAGAAAGATTAAAACCATCAAACCCAAACACTTTATCACTATCACAATCTATTACTATAGAACGAATCTCCTCACAAGATGTAGAAGCAATAAGTAAGGCAACATCATTGCCCTTTATTTGCTTAAACACAAATTCCATGATCACTGGTATTTGTTATGTTTTCTCCTTATATGAACTTTATAATAAGTTGTATACACCTTCTTTTATTTGATATGTTGAGTGAGGACCTAGTCACTGCTCTCAAATTTTTCAATGACATTTTTTCCTAATACGCAAGGGTATAAGAATATGGAAAAAAATATATTCATGTTCCCTTTTATCAACAACTAATATCGAGCTTTTTATGCCCAAAATGACTTAAGTATCTTGTTCCATATCTATAGTTCCCCTTGGCGTGCACTCGTTTCTTTAATCAGATCTTATGTAAAAGACTTGTGCATTACTCATATTCATTTATTTCTTGTATACGATCTTCAAGCCTATTTATTTGGTTTTTTAAGTTACCAAATTCCTACCAATTCTATGCTTTCAAAGCAACTTTTACACTCTAAAACCTTATGTCCACTGAAGCATCACCTTTCCATTCAGTCCAAGCCTCTTTCAAAATCTCCTTACATTTTAGGTGACTGATCCAAAATTTAAAGAACCGAAATGACTTTCGACTAAAGTTTAAGTTGTCCAAGACTACCCAAAGCAAGTAGTGACCCAACACTCCTCTCTACAATGCATAAACTTTAGCATTGAAAATATGTTGTAGCAACTCTAGATTAATAAAAACATCTGACCAAAAAACTCCATGCATTTCCCCTAAACCACAAAAAATGACCCCTATAACTTTAAATCCACAGCCTCAATATTGATGTGTAAGATATCAGATGAATATCTTCAAAATTGCAAGACCTTTGAATTTGGATTGATCGTCAACAAAGTTAGCTTAGAAGTAAAGAAGGACTTAAAGTTGGACGTTTGCAACGTAGGTTTGAATGTGGTATTTTGATCTACTCCAAGATCAAAATAACTTCTAAAGATAAATCTCTAATTTCTCTACATAGTTATTCCTAAATTTCACTCTTCACTTGAGAGAAAGGTAGGAAGAAAGAAAGCTAGATTCAACTCTTACTCCTTTTTTCATTAAGCGTTTGGTTTCAATCTTCTATTCTTCTCAATCAAACATACAAGGCTTTATATATACACATATGACAAGAGGCCAAGCTTAACTCTCCTTTATTAAGCCCAAATCAACCAGCCTAATTATATAAGAGTTAAACCAAAACATATCTATATGGTATACATAATTAGTTACAATTACAATAACAAGATATCACAAAGTTTACATAAAATATTAAAGCTACATAAGACCTAATCAACTTTTATGTCTTATAACTTTGTCTCCCATGCAAATTTTCAACCCTTGCATTGTTATTGTCTTACACATTAGATATCATTGGTGAAGTCCTCTTCTTGCAAACATATGTAATACCTGGAAGAATCACTTAATGAAACATTATTAGTATTATTATGAAGGTGTTCAAGATTTTCCAAAACAATTGGTACTACCTCTAAAGATGCTAACTCTTGACCTTCAACTTGAGAGGAATGAGATGGAGATAGTCCTGCATCAAATATTGTTTGTGAACTCCCTAAAGTCCACAATCCCTTTCGATGTGTAGTTATAACTATAAGATGTGAATTTACAACTATAAGATGTGTGTCTAGTAATAATGTGTATTTTTGCCAAGGAGATGTGCATTTATAACATGTGTATGTTTCCTTTATTAATTTCTAAATAAAGGATGTTATAAGTTGTGCATATGTTGTTATATCATGAGTATTAACCACTATACGATGTGTACTTCATCTCTATGAGATATACATTTGTCAATATAATATGTGTATTTACGACTATAAGTTGTCCATTTGTCCTATAAAGCTATGTATTATTTCTATTAAGATGTGTATTTATAACACGTATATTCGTTCCTTATTATTTTATAAATAAATTGCGTGTATTTATATCCGCAAGAAGTATATTTTGTTGATTAAGATGTATATTTGTATTATAAAAAAAATATGTGCATTTTTAATATTGGTGTCTAAGATATATTAATATAGATATCTATTTATGGGGGGGGGGAATATGAAAAAAGTATGACCCAAATCAAAGATAATTTTATTTAAAAGTTTAGGGGAAAAGTGTTACTATTAGTAACAACAATCATGTTGCTACTAGGATCATACCGTATCAACAAGATCTCTTAATTATCATCATATATAAGATTAATGCATCAACAATCGAGTTTTGATTAATTATTGAGTATATATACCAAAGGAATCCAAATTAGCACTAAAAAAAAGCTAATTTAAAATGAACGTACGAGAGAATAGAATACATCATGTCATGGCCAACCTCCAATTTTGCTGTTGCTAGTTGCTACGCCCACCAAATCTAGTTTGTTAAACCCTAATACGAGCAGTTAATCAATGATTGAGTTATTATTCAACTATTATTACGGCTAGAAAAACGGTGGAACCGGAATACTTCTCTTTATCATAGCCTTGTCTTTTTCATAGTTTTGCTCTTTTTAAAAGGGAGGGTGTCATACGTGACTAGATTTTTGCAGCACGGCATGATTGAGTTCCGGAATCTAACTAAAATCATGCGCTCAATATGTGTAGATTTAAATCAAAGCTTCATTGACCCTCTAACAATATTGTCTTGTCCGCGAGGACGTTTCTTTTCGTTTTCTTTCTCTAGCATCCACGTCAAAGGAGCAAAAAAAAAATCAATATACCTTTTAAAATTATTTTAATATAATTAAATTTTATTTTATATTTTAAATATTTAAAGTGTAATAAAATTTTAGTGTATTTTTGCTTCGGCGCAAATAATCGCGTCCGCCTGCCTTTTTTCATCTTTTTGTCTCGTTATTGTGATGTATTGCGTCGCAGCAACGGACGATAAAAAAATTTTTGATCCGTCTTTGTGGACGGTCTAAATAAGATGCCAACTCTGTCCGATATAAAGGATGTTTGCTGTCCGGCCGAGAAATTTGACCCTGACGGCCAGAAATTTTCCAAGAGCTAGCTAGCCCAGCATTGGTACGAGGACAATTAATTTTAATCTTTGGGGTAGCGCAGGGTACCACCCTAGCTGCTGGTTGTTGTTTTTAGTTTGAATGAATGACCTACTAATAAGGTCTGTCTTTGACTCCTCAATTTCATTTCATTGGCTCGGATCACGTTGTAATGTTGTAGAAGCATCGTTCTCAGTGGACCGACAATTTCTAGCCATACAATCATATGCGCCGTAAATAATGTGTCAAAAAAAATTAATTTAAATCGAAATGTCTCCTACTAGCTAGCTAGGATTATTAAAAAAAATATATCATATTATAATATTTATAAAAAAAAGTATATATTAATATATTTTTAGTAAAAAAAATTTACGGTAAAAAATAATAATAAAACATGAAAGTAAATAATGGTAAAAAAAATGATAAATTATTTTTTAGCACATCTAAATAACATTAGTTATGCTATAACATGGATGTAATTATAGTGAAACTTGAAGGTAATCATAGTAAAATATAATCTGACAGTGGTGAAACACAAATATGATAGTGGTCATATGATGGTGAATATCAATTCAAAAATGATGAAATATAAGTAAAATAATGGTAAGATTTTGGTGCAATAATGGTAAAACAACAATAGTAATAACAATGAAGCATGAAAATAATAGTCATAAAGTATGAATATAACTATGGTGAAATATGAATGTAATAGCGCTAAAATACAAGTATATAACAGCGGTCGTATAATGGTGAATATCTGCTCAATAATAGTGAAATATGAAAAAAAAATATAGCAAAATTTCAGTGCAATAATGGTGAAATATCAATAGTAAAATAAGGATGAAATATCACTAATAATAGTTATGAAAGAATAGTTTGATGGTAAAAAAAAAATGTAATTTCACAACATGCTAACATCATCACAACAATGACGAAATATTTGTAAATAATAATGGTGAAATAATGGTGAAAGATGAGAAAAATAATTGTGAAATAACATAGTAATAATAGTGAAACATTAGCAGTAGTAATGGTGAAATATTATTTCAATTGGTAAAATATATAATAACATTTTATCTTTTTTTTTATAGTTAGAAGTATAACAATATGTGTATATATTTGTAGAGAAAAATCTTTGAAATATAATGGTATATATAGTTTTAAAAAAAATTGAGAATCAAAGTTGAAGATAATTTAATTTATATTTTTTAACAAAATTAATAGGTTACTTAATTTACTAAAATGTCACAGGCATGCACCATACAATATGATATATTTGATTACACCATATATCAATTGATGTATGCACATACAAAAGAAAAATGTTATTTGCATGTGGTTAATTTATTGAAATCTTGATATATTATTTTTTGCACGTATTTCATTAATTTTTAATTATTTTAAAAATACTTTATAATAAAAAAGATATATTAAATAGTCGCTTATCATATTATAATAACTTAAGGACCAATAAAAAATAACTTTGCATAAATAACCAAATGAAATGAATGAATTACAATAAAAATAAATTAAAATGGCTCATCTTATTTGAATTATTACTTGAGAAATCGAATAATATTTGTTAAAATTCACTTGCAATCTCTTTTTGTTACCGTAATAATTTTATGGTCTTACTGTCTCCTTGCTGAATTGTGTTTACTTCTATAAATTCGTTATTCGGGGCGGTGACCGTATCGTCTAATGACAAAGAAACAAGGACCATCGATGGGGGTGAAAGTGAAACATCAAAGTAATTTCCTCATGTACAGTACAATGATAATGTCATCATCATTCAACGGAACAGAGCAGCCCACAGTTCAGACAATAGATTTGGCCTCATCGCATCAGCATTTAAGTGGATGGATAATGCCCACATAGAAACCTTTGGGTACATTACATGGGTACGCCACATACATACAACGCCTGGTCTATCGCGCCCTGACGTGAAAGGGTAGGATTAGCAGCAAAAAACTTTTATTATTGTTTAAGAGAAAAGTTGGGTTAACGTAGGATAATAATCAGCGTTGTCTAGGTAGAATTTTTTTCAAATAAAAAAAACGAGATTTTTTAAAAATATAAAATAAGCTTACGTAAATTTAGGATCGTAAACGAATAAAGTCGAGTCGAATAAGTATAGGTTTGGATTCAGTCTAAAATAATGTTTGGGCTCGGCTTGTTTAACTAAATGAATGAGTCGAACCGAGCTTTTAACGAGTCGAGTCGAACAGAATATCGAACTGTTCAACTCATTTACGATCCTATGAATATTTTAAACAAATAAAATTATAAAAAACAAAAATGATAAATTATTTTTAAAATGAAAATAGCTAGTGAAAAGAAATTTTGATACTCGGTAACCGGTGTTGCTACTAAGTCCTCGAAATTTTCAAAATATATTACTGCTTAGGACTTGTTTGGTACATGAATAACAGAGGCTAAAAAAATTTTTCCTCTTATTTTATATTTTTTAGATTAAATCAAGATCTAAAATAAATATTTATTTAAAAAAATATTTATTCTTAAATAAAATTTTTACCATATATAAAATACAAAAATAATTATTTCATCTCAGTTATCCCATACCAACGAGTACTAACCCCCTACCAAACAAGCCCTAAGAAATTAAGAGTGTGCTGAGAAAAGGGGTGGATTGTCTTTAAAAACAAACAAATCATAGAGGCATGGAGACTGGACCACATACTCTCTCTCTCTTTCTCTGTCTCTCTGAGTTTTCCTTTTTCTCTATAAGTAGAACCCACTGCCTGCCTAGCAGCACCACCCCCATGACCTATCACAACAATTCATTCATTAAAGCAAGCTGGCTGCCTTCTTCTCTCTAACCCAAAGCCCAAAACACTCGGAACTCACCTCTCTTTCTCATATTCCCCCTTCTCTGTCTTCTCGGTCTGAAATCTCAACATACACGTATAGCCGGTCAATTACGATTAGGGACACTCTTGGAGGAAGGACAAAGAGAAGGAGTAGAAGCAGAAGAGGAGAAGGAGGAGGTTATATATCAGTAGCAGCACGTAGGGAAGAGCTAGCTATCAGACACAAGGAAGGAAGGACAGAATCGATTGATTATATTATGGAAGGGTCGAAGAGGAAGATATCAAGCAGGAAGCTCGGTAGATTTCTGAGGGAACAAAGGGGCAGACTGTATATCATCAGGAGATGTGTGGTCTTACTTCTCTGCTCACATGATTAATCGAATCAGTTCAACTGAAGATGATCGCTTCTCCTTCATCAGTAGCGACCAGTGGATTAGAACGAAGGAAGGAATTACTGCTCCAGCTACTGAATCTGTGTGTGTACATTATAGACTATATATATATATATATAGACTCATAGAGAGAGAAGAGACTGTAGTTATGCTAGCTTTTTCCTTCTTCTTCTTCTTCTTCCTTTTTTCCGCTGATGATGACGATGATGATGGCCATCATCAATTTTTGTACACAGGCAGGGGAACTTGCTAGCTACCTGGCTCTGTAGGGATCGATGTGACTAATTACTTAATTAAATTAACTGCTAATAATTTTGGATTGGAAGGGAAATGGTACATGATTTTCATACATCTTTCTTCTTCCTCGTTCCCGTCGTCTATCGTTTTGGAGCAAAATACTATTTTGGTGGACGTTGTTTGCAGCTACCTTTTTCTTTTTCTTTTTGCAAAAAAAAAAATATATATTTATTTTCGTTTATTTTTGTAATTAAACTATGTACTCTCTCTCCTACTCGTCATCTTATGCCCCAATCAGCTGCTTAATTATTAATCTAATAATAATAATAATCTAATTTTTCCATACACTTCAAAACTAATCAGAAAAAAATACCCTAAAATTGCAAAATTAACTAATGAAGCCTAGAGTTTAAGATTAATATAAAAGATGGATATCTATTCTAACTATCTGTTCTTAGACTGATTATCATCGAATCGATTCCTATACTTCAAAACATGTACCAGAACCAACAGAGGAAAAAAATAAATTAATAAGTGAGACCTCAATAGCGTATCATTGAAGACGAACCCTCAAAATCAAAAAATGATCTTATGAGCCCTGATGTTTCAACGCCGGAAGATTGCAGGCTCAATTAATATAGACTTTCAAACCTGACTTCCAGATCCAAAGCAGTGGAAGGCCTTCAATTTGAGCTAGCATTCACAGCCTTGAACTAAGAGCAAATTAAGTCGGTGCAGGCTTACGATCACAGGCTTTCGATTGACCGTGCCCATGGATGGCCTAAGGAAGCCCTACGAGAGCAGTCGTCGAGCTGCGGCAGGGCATGGAGGAGAAGAAGAACGACGCAGGGAATGTAGCATGTGTTTATTTTGTTCTTTTTTTCTTTTTGAATTACTTATTAGCTTTGAAGTACAGAAATAGATTAGATTAATAATTAAATAGCTGATTAGTCGAGGCATTTGTTTGATTATTCTCCGATGATCAAAATATATTTCTTTAATCATAGGAAACAAAATAGTTTTTTGACTTATTAATTTTGCAAGTCTTTCTACTTTTGTCGGTGCATTGGTGTGAGATAATCTGCTATCCGCTTTCAATAATTGTTTTTTTTTTCCTTGTAAATCACAGTTATGCAAAAGTCATACAAAAGTTAGAACCTTTAATTTCAAAACAAACTAAAGTAGTCAATCGTAATAACTAACAACTACCGGTAGGGGAAAAACAGAGTCGTGATGGTGGTGGAAAATAAAAATAGGCTGCGGTAATTAATAACGCTACAAACATCTAAACTTCATAATAAATATAAAGTTTTTTAAAGTAGTTTAATATATAATATTTAACCAAAACTTCTTCCCATCTCTTTTATTCTTCATAATTTCGTGCTTTTAGCTCTAAAGAATATATTCCTTCAACCTCAAACTATTCCTCCATATTTTGGCCTCCGAGGTTAGAGATTTATTAGTTATATAGTATGATACGTAACTCATGAAATAAATTTATTAAAGGTAGAAATTAATTAATTATCTATTAACAACCTTTAGTGGAATGTCACTACATCTCTATCCTAATGAGCCAAACTAACATGCCATAATTTTCAATGGATATAAAATGATCAAAATCTAGTATGATTTTAAATAAAAGGGGGAAAATAAATCAATGCGGAGCCACCATCATCACATAAACTATATACTTCACTTGTTTTCTAGGGTCTCCATAGGATACCACTCAATGACATAAGAATCCATACCTATGTTGATTGATCTCAAGTATAATTTTATCTTTCAAAAAGCTATAAGGAAATTATATCTCACTTAAAAATTATAATAATATTATTCAATATAACTATATGTTTAAAATTGAATGAAATTATACCTCGTGTATATCTTTATATGTTAAACTTGTAATCAACCTTTAGCCAAAAAATGAACTAAGTCCTCAACTAACACACACACACACACACACACACATACTTCTTCAATCTGGAAAAGAAATTACATTGGTAATTTAGCTTCTATGTTTGAATCTTAATTTTATAAGAGTTCATCATAAAGCATCCTCATCCTATAAGGGTAATGCTTGATAGTTGATAGAAGGTGTGCTGTATCTTTCACATAATATCTTTCAAGCCTCCTTTAATTCCTTCTCTTGTTTCTCCTTAGGACTTGACTTCCTTAAAAAAAATGGTACCATCATATTAAGAAAAAGGACAATAAGTTAATAGAAAATAGAGAATTAATGAATTTAACTCTCACTATTAGTAATCATACTTCATCTTTAAGGATAACTAGATGGTATGGCCATCCAAGCATATCCTCTATGAAGCATAGGAGATCACGATCTTCTTTCAAAAAGGATAACTTTAATAAAGCATATTTGTTGTGGATGTTGTTAAGAGTGACTCAAACTATGTCAGGCTCCAAGGATCTCTCCTAAAAAACGTGAGTGATTCCTCAGGCAACAATAAACCTTTGCTCTAATGTCTTGAGATCACATGTATAGTCACCCTATATTCAATATTTTTATTAATTTCATATATATCAACTATAGATATACTTTAAATAAGAAAATAATTAGCAATAAAGTATATTACCCTAGATAATTCTAGGATAAATCTAATAATAAAAGTCGTAGGTGTATGGGTAGGAGTAGGAGTGAGCACAATTGTGTCAATAGGTGAGTTGGATTTTCTTTCATTTATGTACATTTTCATTTGCACCTCAGTCCTACTTAGGCTATAAATTAACTCTCATTGGCCTTCTTATAAAGTATCTACTCTGACTCTTAGACAATTGACATATTCATTAGAAGTATAGGAGCTAGTAAACTGTCCAAAAAAGTACTTAACAACGTGGCACCATGTGGCATCACTCTAACTCAACCACGGTGTTCCTCGGTCCCCAAATCTTGAGTGCAGATGTCATTTTATCCACTCACTGGCGCTCTTGTCACCGCAACCTCCTCGGTTAGAGAAATGATTTTAGTTAAGGGCAGGAAATGATATGCAAATAATATTGAGAAAAATATAATATTAAATCATTATAATTTTATCAAAGATTTGTTGAGCTTATTCATTTGGAATACATAACCTTATGCATAACTTTCTTTGTGGTTGCAAGAAGTACCACACACAAGACAACTATCTCGATTCGAATTTTCTTTCTAATACAAAGCACAAGCATGCTTACATACATAAATTGATTCATACCCTAATCCAAGTTCGCTCATCTTTTTCTTTTCCTTGTAATGTGATTTGGGTAACTTATTTCCATCTATTAGTGCTTCATTTATCAATTTCAGAATCCCTTCAAATAGCTTATTAGTTCATTTATTCAATACCTTATGATGCATCAATTTCACCAAAAGATTTAAATACGATAACTTTTTGCACCCTGGATACAATTCATTTTCATCTCCTAGAATAAATTATCGTAATACATATATGATCTATTGCTAAAGTAATCATTTAAAGAGACATTAATATCATCACCATCAATATGCACCTCATCACCAACAACTAACAAATTGCCCAATACATTTGTCATCTCATATGTTGCCACCTCGGTAATATGCACTGGCTCAGGCTCAGCTTCCCTATAGTGCACCCACATGACATACCCTCGTATGAAGTCATTCTTCAATATATGAAGCTCAACATTATTGAACAATCTTCACACTCTATTATTACACTTCTTGCATGGACAATGAATGTATCCATCACTATTTTGAGCACAAGGTTTATCCATCCATAGAAACAATTGAAGCCTAGTCCAAAATTCATTTGATCATATTTGCTTTAATAATGTCCAATGTAAACCAATTGTCATATACTCTATATAAAAAATGATCATCAATTAACTATTTAAGATCTTATGTATTCCAAAGCTCATAAAATAGAATTTACTCAACTATTGGGGTGTATGCAAAACATTTTATTTATTTATATAAAGGGTAAAATTTACTCATTATTTTTTAAAATTTATTCAAAGCATATTTTTTAAATTATAATATTAATAATAAATAATGCCTAATTATGTATTAACTAATGTACTTATGTTTTTTTTACAAAGACTTGAGCCATGCTTAATACAATTTGTTGATAAGCTAGTTTAGCAGTGTTACGCTATAAAACTAAGATTCATAGATATTTTCTTAATACAAGGTTCAAAACGAAATAAGTTATAAAAATTAATGTTTAAATCCCTAAATTATAAAAACATAAATTATGCTACACTTAAAATCAATCATACTAAATTATAAAAATTAATGTTTACATGCCCACAATTCATATAATTATACATACATACATACACACATATATATATATACATGCACCAGATTTCATATATAATATTTTAATATAATAAAAAAATTATTTTAGTAATAATTAAATTATACCACAAGACAACAAAAAAAAAACTTGAAGCAAATTTCAGGAAAGTGGTCCAACAATGTCGGCAGAAACCGCGTCTATCGAGACTCTAGCAAGATTCACATCTCGGATAAAAATAAAGTTATTCTTAAATCAACTAAACTAGATGGATAATAAAACAAAAGCAACAAGAAAACAACAAATAAACAATCCACTTGGTGGCGGTGGGGTCATCAACCATGGTGGTTCAAATTCCATCTAAAAAAAACCACAAACACAACTAAATGCAACAACAATTGAATAAACATAATAAATTAACAAAGAAAACACAAAGTTGATAACAAAACTAACCCCTAAAATCCAGCCAAAGTATAGAGAGAAAATTGACATAGAGGATAGCAAGGAGTTGTGCGACAAAGAAGAAGAAATGAGTTGTTGGGAGAAAAATTTTGGTAGAAGATTTTTTTAAAAAAAAAACTTATAGCAAAGACACTTATCATCACTATAGGGGTCCTATAGCTGCAGTAAATAAAGTAAGTATGCTTGACACGCAGTTCAAGTCATCGTTATATCCCACTTACAACAACAATACGACCATCGCTTTAAGTAGCATTGACTAAAATGTTTTTTAGGAGAAAAACTTAACCGTCCATTTTTTTTACCAATCATATCGCGGCAACAAAGAGCAATGGGGGATGCTACATGTATTCTCTACAACTATTCAGTAAGAAAAATCTAGGGGAAATTTTCATGATTCATTTATAGATATGACATATAGTCATTGTAGGGTTCTCGTGATGACTGTTTTCCTCCAAATTGGCAACATTGATGATACATTTGTAGTTGCTATATTTATCATCATTGTATGTTTTCAATAGCAACAATGTGTTGTCATCGCAATAACTATTGTCGTTATAGGTGTTTTTTTCTTGTAGTGGAAGATTATCTCATTCCCATTTCCATTTCCATTATTTCCTCTTCTTTTTTTGGAAATTTCTTAACATTCTCTAATCTTAACTGCATTACCGTCACAAGAATATAATATGATGAATTTCAGTTATGATGTTTGATTTAATTCTACTTTGGTATCATGCATTTCAAAGAATTTTAGTTAGGTACCATGCATGCATTTCAAATCTACTTTTTTTTAGTACCACACTCCTAATATTTTTAGGTTTACACTACTAAATTAAGAAGATCTATATTATTACATAATTTTAAGCTAAATTGAATATCTTTTAGAATTTTCTAGATTTTTTCATTGCGTTTTGTAAGATTTAATCCTGTTTCCTTTAAGAAAATTTTGAAAATTAAAGTATTAAAAAATATTCAAAGGATCAAAAAATTATGCAATATTATAAATTTTATTATTTAGTGGTTTAAAACTAAAATTATTAATAGGGTGGTAATAAAAAAATAATGTTATAAACATATATATAGTGCCTAAGTAAAATTATCAGAAAGAAAATACTTAATTGAAATCAAACCAAATGTAATGATATTTTAGTGAAATTTATCCAATACCGCAATCTTGGAATGATAAATAGGGGGTATGATTTAAAAAAGCTATTGCTATTGTTTATTGGTTGACTGAGTTTGCTGGTTTGCTTTATTAATAATTAGAAAAGTAGCGATACGAATTTCTAAAAGTTGTGGTTTTGTTTATTCAATTTATAAATTATATGATCGTATACGAACTCCTATAGGCGAAGGGTACAACCGTATAAGTTGTCTCCACATGAGGCTGGGGCTGGAGCCGCTGGACAAGAGCAGATTATTTTAACCAAAGAGAGTTCAGAGTCGTGAGACACAGGAGCGACTTGCTTCATAATATAGAGCCAGGGTCGGGGCCGGGGTCTCCTAGTCAAAGAGACAGCTTAGCGGCTTCCCCTGATGGCAGACAGCGGCGATTGATTGCAGGTATCTCAGACAACCAAACCCATGAAACTTGGGGCATGGGTATGTCCTTATGTATGTATGCATGCGCGTGTGCGTGTATAAAAGGAGAATATCAGAAGTAGTTTTCTTAGTGATAATTAAGAATCAGTATTATGAGTTTAAAAACCTACCTACAAACAATGGTTGTGAAAACTATTAGAGAAAATTGTTATAATTAGTTTTTTTTTTTAAAAAATATATAGTATTTAAGTATTAAAAAAACTGTAGTATTTTTATAAATATTATATACTTATCTTTCAGCTTTAGAAACTATATAACGTAGGTGGTTGAAACTATTCTCAATAGGTAGAAAAAAATACTATAATTTTTTTTTAAAAAAAAAAATATTTGAGTGTTAGAACAAACGGCAGTATTTTTTGTAAATATTAAATAGTTTTATTTCAAATTAGGAAACTAATTACAGTAAATTGTAGAAATTAATTCCAGTGGATGGATAAAATTAATATAAGTCTATCAAAAAAATATAATATTTTAGTATCGGAAAAAAATATAATAGTATTTTTATAAATATTAGATATTTATATTTTAAATGATAAAATTATGTATAGTAGGCGGTAAAAATTAGCAGCAATAAGTGGTAGAAATTATTATAAATATTTTAATAAATTAACATGATTTTTAATTTTTACCATAATTATCTCAAAAAACTAGTACCACTGTCAATTCTTACCGTCAAAAATTATTCTCACTAAATATACTTTCTATATATGATCTTGTTCCTAAGTTACAACTTGCATCCTATTGCGTTGCGATTATCACTTATCGTGACTGTTGTTTGATATATATAAATGTTGGGTTACTAAGGTGGACAAAATGATATATATTTGAAAAAAAAACACATTAATCTGATTAAACTTTATAATTATGTTAATTAATACTATTATTATCTACAATTTTATTCTTATTTGGCAGCGCGACCTAAATCGGCTCGAACGTGATTCCGTGAAGTAGGAAGAACGTGATTCCGTGAAGTAGGAAGGAGTCCGAAACTCGAAGAACTTCCACGACCAAGTTTTGGAGCGGACCTAATGATGTCAGTCGTCAACGTATCTATCCACCACCACACAGTTCCAACGGGTGATTCTTTCTTCCCCGTGTCATTCAATGACACTACACTAGTACCCTACGGTGCAGTGAGACCGTGGGGGAGGGTGTTTTTCCAGTGTCGTTACTCATCAATGAGTCATCATACGTAATGTGTGGTAGGTCCATCTCAGCTCGTGGGATCCAACCCACCAACACGTGCGAATGATGTATGATTGCAATGAATATGATGTGTCGGGATCCAACAGCGTCTGCCTACTGTTTGTTCCGGTCCCAGCGAGGAGGAGTTCAAAACAGCTTTAAAAAGTAGGGATAGATCATAAGGAGAAGCCCTCCCCGCCAAAATTAAAGACAGTGGAAGGAGAAGCATCGGCACCTTTTTTTCTCTTCGTTCATTAGGTGGGGGCCACATGTGAGATAAATTATTGACCTTGGTATCATTTTTTCTCTTTCGTCCTTTTTCGGGAGGAGTAAGGAGTGCCTATGATCAAATAGGAGTAATGGAAAATACTGACCTATTTGATATTCTATCGTGGAATGGTACGTGAGATGAAAACTGTGTAATCGGTAGTGTTTTATTTTTTTATCTATTTTTTTATATTTTTTGTTGAGACTATTAAAAGAAACTCTATCATCATATACATTTTTTTAATAATTTTTACTACTAATAGAGCCTAATATTAATATATTTTTGGCTTAAAAAAATTATTATATATTTCACTGCGACATGCACCACATTATTCTAGGTATTTTACCGTCAAAAGTCTATGATATCATTATATATTTGGTGTTTTATTACGATATTTTCTATACCGTAAATGTGTCCTATGTTTTACCATTATACATTCTATATCACATCACGTTGTGCTTTATGCATATTTTAACACCATATCTTATGTGCTTTATCATTATATATAACATATCTTATCACGTTGTACTTAATGTTTTACCATAACAATCATTATATCATCGTATATCTAGTATTTTACCATAATATGTTCTATGTTTCACACTATTATGCTTCGTGTTTCATCATAAACGGCCTATAATATATTTTATGTCCGGTGTTTCATTACAATAGTCTCGATGTTTCATCATTATGTGTTTATTTCCATAAACAATCATGCGGTCGTTATATTTCATTGTGATTGTTTTTATGTTTTACTACTATTATATTATAATTTATCACTATTTTTAATCGTTATATATATAAATCTTTATTTGTAAAAAAAGTTAGAAATATTATGATATACTTTATTTTTTAATAATCATATTAAGATTAGAAAAAATTGTTGACATCGTGATGTCGTCACATGTACACACAATGAACACCTTCTTGTGAAAACCCCTAATCATACCATCCTTATTATTATTATTATTATTGCCATTGCCACCACTATTATCATCATCATTATTATCATTGTTATTATTATTATTATTACTATATTGTTGTTATTATTATTATTGTTCTTACTCGTATTATTATTATTATTATTATTATTATTATTATTATTATTATTATTATATTTATTACTCTAACTATTATTATCATCGTTATTATCTTTATTATTATTATTATTATTATTATTATTATTATTATTATTATTATTATTATTATTATCATCATTATCATTATTATTGTTGTTACTACTACTACTACTACTACTACTACTACTACCACCACCACTACTACTACTACTATTATGATTTCGATTATTATTATCATCATTATTATCATTATTACTATTATTATTGTTAGTATTCTTATTATTATTAGTATTATTAATAATAATATTATTAGTAATATTGGAACCCTTACTTTAATACTATGAATATTACTAAGACTTACTTTGATTAGTAGTGGTTCGATTAACTATCTTGAGAATAATAATAACCCTACCTTTTAATTATAAACTACTATCATTAATATTAGCCTTAGTATTAGGCCATGATAAGGGTAAGACAGGAAATTATGGTAATTCTGGTAGAGGAAGGTTAACCCATAGTATTTCCCTCTTATAGGTGAATCGAGTCAAAACCCCCAGGAGGCGTAGGAGGGTGCTCCAAGCCCGGTGACGTTTAAGTAAGGGTGTAGCTAAGGCCGCCTGTGTGTTACATGTCTTACTTGCCTTGGATGTCCTATATGATTATATGTCGTGTTCTATGTGTTATTATCTTACCTTTTTTATATGTAGCGCGGCTTGGAACTGAGGTATGTCCATGTGATCTCTTCTGTTATGTATTAATATGGATATGCTGCAAGTTGTGATGTGATGTGATATGATGTGGCCTTAGGACATGCATGCTAGAGTACTTGATGTGGTGTTGTGGGATGGAGGCATGAAAGAGAAAAATGAGGAAGTAAGATAATTAAGGGGAAGTAAGTTGGCTAACGTAGGTAAGGATGACCTAAGTAATCTATGATCCATGGGCGGATGAGTGAAAGGGGAATTAAATAAAATAAAAGAGTGGGAGAAACTAAGGTTTACATGGGAGGAACTAGGGTTTGCATGAAAATCTTAGGGTTTTGCATGGTAGAGATCGAGGGATTTGCATGGGGTGGTAAAGGTCCGCATGGGGGCGAACCTTACGTATGAAAAGTTACTATAGGACGTGGGGAATGCAATGGAAGGTTTGTTTGGGTGACTGGAGGCTCGAGGTGAAAAATAGTACGTAGGATAATATAAGGATACATAGGGACCGACTAGGGTTTGGGAGGAAACCCTAATTTGAGGAGGTGGAAAAAGAAAGAGAAAATAATGAAATAATAAATGAGGGTAAGTGAGGTATGAAGGGAGAGTTAAATCTAAGAATCGTGACATATGGGGTGCTCGAATAGTTTGGGTCGTGTGGGGTAGAGGAGGATGGGCTACATAGGCCC
This sequence comes from Tamarix austromongolica, assembly GCA_039764185.1. Lineage (NCBI taxonomy): Eukaryota > Viridiplantae > Streptophyta > Magnoliopsida > Caryophyllales > Tamaricaceae > Tamarix > Tamarix austromongolica. Next base: position 71,116,160 of record CM077816.1, on the reverse strand, counting down.
AAATTAGGGTTTTTCTGGAGAAAACCCTAGGGAGGACTATGAATGGGCTTAATGGTATGAGGTGGTGTGCCTTGACCCATTTGCAATGGAATTGGGCTCCTAGTGTGTGTGATGGGATAAGGAAGGGACGTCGGGGTAGGTAGGAGGTGACAGAGTCTCAAGATATGGGATGGGTCCCTCTTGGGAGGATAGAAGTAGAAGATGGGTGGCATGCATGTCAAGGGTAAAGAAAATTATCGAATAAGACATGAATAATACACTAATCATTTAAAGAGAAATATTGTTGAGCTAAGCCTAGACCGGTTCACCGGCGAATAATAGTGGCCAGGAGCCGGGTGCCTTGGAGACCGATCCACGGGCAAATAATAGTGGCCAGGAGCGTGTTGCCTTGCATGATTTCCGGTCCACTGGCTATAATAGTAGGGGATTCCATGCTCAACAAACCAAACATAATAATGCTAAGACATGGGAAATACACTAAGTACTAACAGTGGAACATCATGTGAGTCGGGGCCAGACCGGTCCACCGGCAAATAATAGTGGCCAGGAGCGTTTTGCCCTGGAGACCGGTCCATCGACGAATAATAGTGGTCAGGAGCGTTCTGCCCTGTACGTATCTCCGGTCCACCAGCTATAATAGTGGGGCTCTCCCACTCACATGGATTAATAAAAGGTATGCGTGAAAATGAGTATGTCGTTAAAAGATCCAAAGAACAAGTTTAACTGGAACATAACTGGCATCTCTATCTGTATTATTTTATGTTGCCTATATGATCATGCATGTGTTGTGTACCTTATATGTTTGGCCTTATTTATATGGTTACCTTACTCAGTACGTAGCGTACTGACCACCCGTTTTATGGGTGATGCTCATTCCCACGAGCAGAAGGCCCTTCTAACTTAGTGCAGGTTGGTGATTCTATCTTCGATGCCTACGACGCTTACGAGGCATCGGGCGGGGCTGAGAGTTGAGCCCCGACCTAGCTTGCGGGTTGAGAGTGACGTAGCCGGAGTCCAGCATCCATTTTTCCCCTGTATTATTAAATTATATTTTGTTTTATCCTGTTGTATGATGTTCTCTGTCATTTGGTACTTCAAAGCTGTACTTCTGGGATGTACCTTTTGATTTCCGCACTCTGATTCTGTATGACTTGTGTTTTATTAACGACTCGTATTTGATGATTATTCTTGTTTAGCCTTAGTGCTCAATACCGGGACGGTTGGAGTGAACCGATCTGGTACTAAGTGTGGCGGTAATGTCCCCGAGTTTATAGTTTTATCTTTTCATTTGTGTTAAATTCTTTTAATTAAACAAAATTTTTCAGTAGTAAATTTGGGCGTGTTACAATAATGGCCAGAGATATAATGATTAATTGATTATGTTTAACCATATCGATTCACTATTTGTATTATTTATCTTTCATGAATGGCCTTAGATACATGGTTACCTTACTCAGTAAATAGCGTATTGATTATCTGTTTCATGGGTACTACTCATTCCCATGAGCAGTGACCCCTTCTGAGTTGGTGCAAGTAGAAGATGTTGTGTTTAATGCCTATGACATATTCGATGAGTTGGACAAGGTTGAGTGATAACCTGCCGGACTTGGAATTAGGCCCAAGAGCAAGTGTTGTCCAGACTCGTCTTTTCCTATTTTTACTCTATTTTATTGTTCGTACTGTTTTCCCTTTAGGGGCTTTAACTCTATATTAGTTTTTGATTTATGTAATAACTCTTTAATCGCGCACTTACAAATTATTCGAATCTTCATGGTTTTATGTCCTAATCAATATTATTTCTTGTGAGATTTCTAGCCTTGTGGTTGGTGTGAGACTGGCTGGGGGCCAGGCTTGCGCTGATTATGGTGTTAGCACCCCTATCTTGGTGTATGGTTTTGATTAAACAAAAAATTTCAATTGTGAATTTTGGGGATGTTACACTCATCCCCCTTTTCCCTGATAATGTTGACCAGCCCACTCCTATACTTCTCATTTGCTGATCCATTATCATTTCTCACTTGTGTTCTTACTCTCTTCTCCCTTCTCCTTGTGGAAATTTCACTAAGTGTTGAGCATCCTTCTATTTTTCCCTCTTCTTCCTTCTGTTGAGAAAAACATAGATCCTCTTTAATTTCTCCTTTAAATTGTGTAAGAATTGTGTTCATTTCTCTTCTTCTAATATTGTTTTTAGTTCCCTCTTGCTTCCTTAAGCAAGGAAGAATTAAGATGGAGAAAAGTTAGAGATTTCAACTTCTCTTTTAACACCCTATTTTGAGTCAAAGGTGGTGTTTTTTGTCTCTCTTTTTCTCCTAATTTTCTTGGTTTTTAATGAGGTTTTGGAAGATGATTTTTAATGGCTTTTACTTTATTCTATTAGGAATCAAATTTCTGCTAGATAGGTCATCCTATAGGAGTTTTGTGCTAGAATGATTACTTCAAGGTAAGACATTATTATCTATAACATAATTAGGTTTATGTGGTATGTTGGGGTTCCATGAGTTAGTGATTATATGATTATGATCTAATTATGTTCCATATCATGAGCATGTGGTATAATTCTCCTCAAATAAGTGTTGTTGAGATTCCCTCATTTTGAGCGTAAAATAGGTTGTTTGAGCACGATTTGTTTGTGTATACTACCATGTACCCATGTGATTCTAGATGTGCAAAATGTATTTTTATGTTTGTTTTGACATATAAGCACGCTAGGATTAATATGGTAAAGAGTGATAATTTTTTGTGTGTGTTTTTCAAGTTTGGTTTGTGTTTACACAGACCGGTTAATCGTTTCCTTGATTCCATTAACTAGTTTTGTAATCATTCGAATGGTTTGGAGTTTTGGATTGGTTAGTCGTGAGATCAGTCGATTGGTTTGGTAAACCATTCGACTAGTTTCGATGAAAAATGGATCGATTGGTCAAACCCATCGACTGGCGTCCCTTAGACTAAAGTGGTTTGGTCTCTACTTAGACCCATTGACCTGTTGGATCAAACCAGTTGATTGGTTACTATAACCAATCAATTGATTGGTCAGACCCATCGATCGATCTTTCTATAAGCCAAAATGGGTTGGTCTCTGCTTAGACCCATTGATTAGTTGGGCTAAATCAGTTGAATGGTTCATATAAATAGTCGATCGATGAGGCTAACCAGTTGATTGGTGCTCTGGTTTGTTTTGGTCCAGGTCTGGTACGACCAGATCGGTTGATTGGTTTGAGGACCGATCAACTAGTCCAACTAGAAACTGGTTGGTTTGTTATAATTTTTCATGTTTCTCTTAGGCCTTTTGTTTTGATTCTTCGTTGTATTTACAACATTTTAATTCTGATTTCAACTATGATTGCCCTGATTTAATATGAACCGTTATGATGGTATTTGAGACTTTGTTTTTGGTTAAGTTTGGTGTTATCTCTAAACACCTAATTAGTGGCTTTTTTGCCTTGTGGATGAGTTTTGTGTTATTTCTAAACACCCAAATGGTGGCTTTAATGCCTTGTGATGTGTTTAGTGTTATCACCTAGAAACACCCAATTTGGTTATGTGTAGACTTTGTTGCGATTTGTGACATCACTTATACATAAATTATTGGTTTAAGATTTCATTTGAGCCTTTTTCTTTGACTCTTGGAGTAGCTGCCGGGAGTTAGTGGGCGGGTCGCTCTTGGTTATATATTCTTTTACTCAGTACCTATTTCCTTCTTTGCCAGGTTGCGGTTTGTAAGGGGTATGTATGTGGTAGGCCAGTATAGCATCGGTGTCCAGTGCGAGTGAGGGAGGTATCCTAGTACAAGGCCCCTAAAACTTTGTATTGTCCATTACTTAGGCAGGTGTGGTATCCTAACTTTTTAGCCCTCGCAACAAAGACATTCAAGGTGTGGTGGGTGAGGTATCCCAATACAGGCTCCCTTGGTATACTTCAATCACGTGTGGTGGGTATGGTATCCCAATTTGTGGCAGGTGAACTCGATGTGTGGTGGGTGTGTATCCCCAAAGAAAGCCCTTTCGACGTATCCCAACCTTGTTTGATGAGTGCGGTATCCCATTGTGATTATCTTGTGCTACCACAACTTTTGTTCATGGTAGAGAACTAGGTGTGGTCAAACAAACTATCTTACTAACCAGAACTTGTACGGTCACTAAATGAAGAATTCTAATATGGTTTACATTTTATGTATTGCATGTATTATTATATTTCTATACTTCCATGATTTCCATGCAAGCATGCTATGTTGTACCCCCGAGTTGAATTGATACAATGCCGCCATGTTATTATGTGACTTCAATGTGCTACATGAGCCTACTATGTTTTAGGTAGTATGTTTTACTAGTACTTCATTGTACTGATACTATACTTGTATGGTCACTGTGATGATCTAGCTTCTGGTCCAAGGAGCAAAGGACAATTTATAGGTTCTAGTCTTTATTTATTTGAATTGACGCATTATTGTTATGATCATGTATTATTTTGTGTCTTGTTCCATTTTGCCTTGCATCATGCACGAGTTAGGTGATGATTATATCTCTCTCATGGTTGATATATTGGTAACATTTCTCGATTTTATTTTTCAATTACTTCTACATTGTCATAAAAAAATGAAATTTTTTTGCTTAAAAATTGGGTGTGTTATATATTTACCCTTAAAATCATAGACACATATGTAAGCCATAACTTTTAACATATAAATATCTAACCCATTAAATTTCCTAAGCTTATCATTTAACCAAAGAACACCCAAAACTTCATTCCATACATATAATGCCCATAATACCCCTGATATGGGCTAAAACATGATTAATTCATAAAACATGCCACACTTGGAATTAATTCATAATACTTTCCATACTTAACAATAAAGCATGGAGAAAACAATTGAACCCATAAAGTTCACCCAAATTTCATCTATCATATACTTTTACCAAAATATCCCTAAAAATAATTAGCACTTCCTTAAATCATAATTTTAATGACACAAACCCAAATGAAGATGTATAGTACATGAAATCACATTTAAACAACTTCATCAATCATTTGGAACCATAAAAAAAAATAAGAAAATAGTAAAAGAACACCAAAATTTACAAAGTGGCCAAATGACCCTAAAATGCTAAAAAAATGGCAATTTTGGCACAACGCTAATCAAGCATCCTGACACCCAAATTCTATCTACTCTTAGTATAATTGTGTTTATCTAATCTCCTAAGCTCCTAATCAAGCTAGATATCTTCCTTCTCCAATCACAAAACCTTTCTTTAAAATAATTGCACAAAAATACCTAAAATATGTAAAAACCAAACAAAACCAACAAGAATTAAAAAAAAATTAATGGAGGAAGAGAGGGAATAGTGGGTTTCAACTTTTATGGGAAAAAGTAAAGTAGAAGGTAGGAAGAATTAACCGTAAAGGTTATGATATTTAATGTAGTTTTTTGTTATAAAGGTATAAGATAATTAATAAAATAATAAAAGGAAATGGAAAGTCTAGTACACCGGTCATCATGAGCCTTGGGGGTCATTTTCAACATAAATTATGATAAATGGATGGTTACGATTAGTTTAATATGATTTAGATAAGATTCGGTAGCTGAAAGTTGAGTTTTGATAGATAATTATATTAAAAATTGGCATAATTTATCTACAAATTTTAAAAATAATTTCACAAAATTTTTAATTAATATTTAGCTCAAATGTGCCAAAGTATATGTATCCCTAAACTTTTATAAATTTAGGTTGGCTAAAACATGATTAATGATAAAATGTATGATAAATAAAACTTTTTCATCGACATCTTCGTTTAATATTTTGAAAATGCTTAGAAGACTCAAAAAAAACCAATTAATGCAATAATAAAAGAATTAAAATGATCTAGGAGAATTTTGATGGCTAAAAGTGACTTGAAAGTTGTAAGGGATTAAAAAATGTAAGAAGGATTAATAATGCAAAGTGAAGTATTTTTAAAATTACATCTGGAGTTTCAAGACCTTAAAGGAATGTAATAAATATAATTTTAACCTAATTTTATGATGTTTATAATACTAAACAATGTTTTAGAAAAATAGGGGTATTATAGAGACAAATTTAAATGAACCCATAATTCTTTTACTCCTAAAATTTTAACACTAGTTTTTATGAAATATTATTTTCATAAGGTACTATTTGAATCTATAAAAAATACTTTAGCTCTTTTGATGTTAAAGTTTTATACAATAATATTTTTTTTGAGGTATTGTAAAATATTTAGAGTATTGGAATCTTGTATGATAGTTTTTTTTTTAAAGATATTATTATTTAGTTCTTATGGCATTTTTAATTTCATAAAATATTGTACTCCAAAAGTATACATTATTGTTTGGCTTATAATGCATATTTATAAATTATTATTTTGATATGGTATTAAAATATTTTTTTAATAAATTTTTTCTTCTGGTTAATAATAATAATATACGATAAACTTTGACTATAAAATAATCTTGAATCAATAGTATTTTATTTAATCACCAATAACTTATCTCTATTATTTCTTGTAAATTTCCCGATAGATATGGTTGTAAATAAAATTTAACCAATAATATTATTAGATATGGTAATTATCTTTAATTGAGTAAGTTAGTTTTTATAAACTTCATGTTTATCTCTTTTTTCCCCTTATGTCTCCCTATTATTATTATTATTATTATTATTATTATTATTATTATTATTATTATTATTATTATTATTATTATTATTATATATGACATCTATTATTTATATTTTTCATGAATCACCCTTAGAGAAAGAAACTAGTCTTCATCTTGATCTAGCTTCCTCCTCTATTATTTTAAGTATAGCCCATGCAATATATACCTATAAAATGTAAATTATTTCATGTATCTTTATTGTAAATATCTTTTACTATGATTGTTATAAAACTAAAAAAAATATCATAATATTTTTGAGATTTTTTTCTATAAGTTGATATCTATATTAATATACCTTTGATTTAAATAATAATTTATAAATATATTTCTCTATTATTGTACCCATCTTTCACCACTCTCATTTTATTAAATATTTCACCAAAACTATATATATATATAAGTATATTTCATCACTATTAAACATAATTTTAACTATTTATTTTTTTAAGTTTATCATCATTAATAGAAGTCTTGTATATATGTTTTACTACAATTACACACATATTTTACCCTGCATATAACTACATTTCACCACTATTACACACAAATTTCAAACTATTTTTTCTAAAAGATACATAAACTAATGTTTCATCACCACCAACCTAATATTTTACCAAAAATATACCGATTTTTTTACCAATGATTTTATCTTTCACAATTATTTTACTAATATTTCACCACAAATGTATTGATTTTCACCGGTGAATTAAACTTTTACTAATATTTTAATTAAAATTAATCTTTTAGTACTAATGTATTGATATTTATCACTAATGTACCAATTGATCTTTCACCAACAAATCAATCTTTCATTATCATTTAAAAAAATTCAATATTAATATAAATATATTTCACTAGTTTTGTATACATTTTTCATATATATTACCAAAATTTTATATATTTTGCATCGTACTACTTTTCATTCTCAAGAATGTAAATTCATACTAAACGAATTTGAACTCAAATCCACTTAAAGCATCTCGATTGTCAATCCCATCAAATGAAAACTCCAATCTAGTAATGTCGTTGCCTTTTTGATACAATTTACCCTTCTATTATCTTGATAATCTTCTTGTACAAATAATAATTCAATCCACTTAAAATATCTCCATCATTTGCATGCAACGCTTAATGAAATTAAGTCTGCTCATAGCCACTTACCTCATCTTCAATAATTCAACATCTCTATCGTCAATCATATCACACAAAAACTCCAACCTCGTAATGATGTTGTCTATCATGAATACTATGAGTGTATTCTATAATGTCTTTATGTCAATCACAAAACTCTTTTTTTTAAAGCACAACCGTTGAAGGAGTAAAGAGAATTTAATTTACTTTGCTTTGTTAGCTATCGATTGAAATTGGTGTTGTATCCACATGAAATTGTGGAAGGAAGAAAAATAGATAGAATAGAATAATAGAAATTGAAATTGGTCGAAGATCAAAGAAAATTAGCTCCTACATTATCTTCTCATCTATATATATATATATATATATTAATTTGAAAAATTGTCCGAGCAAGAACAGTGGAAAATTATAACATTAAAAACATTAAAACAATGCACGAAGCAACAAAACAGCAGAGGAAGAATCAGCTCATGTGGCGATTAAGATTGCAATCAGCGGCACATGTGGCTATCGAATGGTATTTTGAATTCCTATTATTTTGTTTCTTCTTCGATTAACTTGCTTAAGAATTTACTATAACAATACTTACTTTCTTACTAGCTTATATATATATATTTTTATACTTTATAATTTGCAGTCTTGATATCAAATTACTAGCCTATATATTTTATACGAATTCATGACATGTGACCAAGGGCTATTTTTCATGGCATTTTTTTATAATATAAAGTAATTTATAATTTAAGTACTTATATAATGCCTTTTAAGAATAAATTATAGTATATTAATTAAAATTTTATATTTAAATACAAAGTTGTGTTTTACCTATATCGGTTTCTACCTATATGTGTCTTGCATAACAAATAATTTTTTTGTTAACTAGGATATCTATTATAGTAGCAATTATTAAAATTGGTTTGAACAAACAAATCTATTAGTGCAAGTTATCTTATGTGTTCATTTGGCGTAATTTGTTCGATTTTCAAATAATTAATACTTATAACTATATGAAAATTTAACAAAATTAATTAAAAAGTTATGAATTTAAAATAAAAATAGGAATTAATTGATTATAAAGTATCAAATACACAAAAGATACAAATTAATATGTATTATACTAATGTAGAGTTAATTAGGTCATTAGGTACATAATAGGTATAATCATATACAATACAAGGCAATATGATATATAAAATACCATAGTTGTATGTCACTATAAAATTTTCAAAATTTCAAGCATTACTTTTTTAGTTTTTTAATAACAATATATTGCAAGTTTATTGGTTATTCGACAATTATGTGTCGAATAAGATTTTGATTGTTTTACATAAATGGTTCTCCTGAAGTAGAACTTATCTTGCTCCTCTATGTATGTCTCCTAGAGTTGGTAAACGTTGATTCGACCTGTTTGACCCAACCTAACAGGTACGAAATTCGATCCTACATAATTTGATAAATTTTTCAATTTGATCTGACTCAAATCTGACTTCCATGGCTTCCTAATAATATTGCTTACTCATTAACCCAAGTAAAAAGAGTTTTGAATTCTTTGACTTTAGAAAAATTAATAAGTAGATCATCAGTGTTATTCTTATTTGAGGGAGATGGTCCTGCATCATCCTCTCCCTCTTGAAAGGACTCTTCCTCATTTTCATAAGGCTTATCATACAATTAAGGGAGTAAGTCGCCCACATTAAATGTATTTGACAGATTCCTTATTTCCTATGGAAGTTAAAGCCTATGTGCATTGTTGCCAATTCCTTTTAGGATCTTGAAAGGTCTGTCACTTCTTAGCATGCGTTTGTTCTTTCTCCTAGAAGAAAATCTTTCTTTTCAAAGGTGAAGCCAAAGTAAGTCCCTTAGCTCCAAAATTTGTTCTTTTTTGTAATTGTTTGCTGCCTTCTTATTCAAGTCGCTAACTTTTTTTTATTCCGGCCCTTACTTGCTCATGTAATTCTTTGAATTAAGCGGCCCTATGATTTGCTTCAAAACTAGCTTGTATTTCATCAGTAGAGGAATGAGATTAATGGGAGTGGTAGGATTCACTCCATACACCATTTAAAAAGGTGAATGACCAATGACATAAGCGGGAGAGAAATTGTATGTGAATTCTGCGTGGCTTAGTTTGGTTTCCCAATCTCTCAAGGATTTGTTAACCAAATTTCTTAAAAGCATTGTGATGGTGCAATTGGTGACTTGGGGTTGGTCATTGGTTTGTGGGTGATAGGTGGTACTAAAGAGAGGTATAGTATTGAGTAACATCCACAAGGTTTTCCACAAAAAAGCTACATGGAACAACTCATCTAGGGTGTAATACTTCACATTCCAAGTAATGTCACTCCTTAAACCTCTTAAGAATCGAGACATTGTGTGTTCTTCAACCTCCTACAACCCAAGCCTTATGATGAGCCTTTCAAACTCCTGAATATAATCTTCCACACTCAATGGACATAATGATTGTCTATGAGGTTAATGAGTTAAATTAATTTTGATGACCAATGTCTGATTTGATCCAAATCCAAGGTGATTTGATCCAAAATTAGCTCGGCCTAAACCCAACCCAACCCAACCCATTAAAACCTAAAAATATCCAATTTATTAAGTTAACCTAAATCTGACCTGTCAAATTAATCCGAACATAAAATCACCTGAATATGAGCTTGCCCAACTCAAAATTGACCTGATAAAGATGTAAACGGGGCAGGTTCGAGGGGGTATGTCCATACCTGTACTCCGAACGGGTATCCACTAACAAATTAATATCCATATCTGTTAGATATTGGTCACCCGACGGATAATCCGTTTATCTGTTAACATATACTGTCTAACAGATAAATCCATTACCTAAAGGAAAAACCCATTTAGAGTTAAGCCAAATGACATTGTTAACCTTAATTTATACTATATTTATTTTAAAATTAAGGATAAAAGGATAATTATATATTTGGTAAATGTGTATAGGTATGAATACGAGTATGAGTATGGGTAAAGATACAGATATTCCTATTTGTATCTATACCCTAACCAGACTAGTATGTTTTTTCATCATTTATATCAATTTATCTATATCCGTTTAAGTAATTGATAAAATATATCAAATTTTAGATAAAATCACCTTATTTACATTACTAGACTCAACCCGATCTGACCATATAAATTAATCCGAAATGATCCGAACTTGACTCGACTTAAACCTAAACTATTTCAACCAAAACCCGACCTGACCTGTTAAATTAATCCAATACAATCTAAATCTGCAACGACTCGAACCTACTCTAAATAATAAGGTGACATGAATAAAAAATAACCCCAACTCGATCCAAAAAAAGACTCGATATTTTTAAATATCCGACCCGTTAAATTTTATTGCCACCTATAATATGTCCTATCATGGCTCCTTTACCAACATTCCCTTGTCAACCCTAACATCCAAATTTATCGCTGGCTTAATTCAATTGATCGAACAATCGACCAACTAAGGCGTTTAATTTTTCACCATCAGGAATGGGGAACGCTAATTTTTCACAGTCAGGAATGGGGAACACAGAGAAGCTGATGAATCAAATCATGGAGCTGAACCTTACGTCCAAATCGCTCCAACGCCAAGCTCGAAAGTGCGAGAAAGACGAAAAATCTGAGAAACTCCGAGTGAAGAAAGCGAGTGAGAAAATAAATACGTTTGGAGCTCGTATCTACGCCGAGAATGCGATCCGCAGGCTTACTGAGCAGTTGAACTAACTCCGTCTCGCCTCCCGCCCCGACGCCATCGGTGATCGCCTTGATACTCAGGCCAAGATGCAGACGATTGGGAAATCGATGTCGTCGATTGTGAAGTCTCTCGAGTCGACTTGGAATAATGGTAATTTACGGAAGATGTCGGAGACTATGGATTCTTGTGAGAAACAGTTCATGAATATGGAATTGCAATTTGAGTTTATGGAAAGTTCTCTGTCTGAAAGTACTTCGCTGTCGGCGCCGGAGACTGAGGTCAATAGTTTAATGCAGTAGGTTGCAGATGATTATGGATTGGTGGTGCCAGCTGGCCATGCTATCGCTGCGCCGATGGCGTCCGAGAAGGTAGACGAGGATAATCTATCGAGGAAACTTGCTGAGCGTACGACACGGGGCTGAAACAACAACCTGGAACGGGAAGGTAAACTCCTGATTGCTGTGTATGTATCGTGTGTCTTGTTGAGCTTATGTGAGGATACTGAATGTTGCTAATTGATGATTGATTCTTTATCCCGGAGCTTAGCTTCACGTGGACCCGAAGCTTTTAAACTTCGATTAATTGTTACGTGATCCACATAGATAGATGCGGTGTGAATTTACTGCTAACAGAAGTGTGGGCATTAGTTAACTGAGAGAGTCTGAAATACAATGTGTTGTTTTTCAGAAGTCAATTTTATGAGTTCGTTGTACTCCAATAGCCTGTTTATGCCGTATTCTGGATGCTTACTTGTCTGATTGTTTTATTTATTTATTTTGAACATACTTACCATATAGGATTAACCGATAATTATAATATAAGAACTCCACTCTAATTTTATGACATCTATACTTCCTGTGATCTGGGATCAACGGATTCATTGAGCAACCGTACTAAACTAATAGTACGTTAGTAACAGATTCATTCCTAAATCTGTTGTCTGGTCACTGGTGTTCAACTGGATGTAGTTTTTGTTCTAAAATAGTAGACTATATCTCCTTCTTCCAGGAAAAGAAAAAGAGAAATAGGGAAGACGCTATGAGTTTCAACCTTGCAGAGCTCGGAATTCATTTAGCTATATTTTGTGTTTTTAGGAGGAACTAGAATGCAATAATTGGTTACATCTTTTTTATCTAATTTATTGAGTTGTATGTGACTAGGATGGTTGTTGTGGTGCGAGCTGGCATGTGGTATACTTGGATCTAGGTGCACTTTTCAGTGGTTATGGATTTATATTTAGGATGCAAGGTGAGTTGTGTCCACAATTCTAAATGATTTATCAGTATGACATGCTATTGGAGCCATATGGACTGATTACTCTACATTTGGAAACTGTTGGATGTATATTATAAATATAGTATAGAATTATATGTTATTTAAATAAATAAGCAAATTTAATATTATTAATAAATAATTATAATAACAATAATATAATAGGCGTACCTTATTAGCCGAAATAATAACACAAGATGAAAATAGGAAACTAAATTGACATCCGTGTCCACCGAATTCACGGTGGGTCCTTAAAACAAATTTGCTCCCTCCTATGTTGCTAAAGGTTGTAAACAAACGTCTCTCAAGATAGAACAAAATTTTTGTTCCTATTAGAAGCTGCACTCCAATTTGATATAATTTTGGCAAACTCAACGTTATGCTATGACTACACTAGAAATATTCGAATAAAAGGGGTAAGGAGAGAGGGGGGGGGGGAGAGAGAGAGATAACAAGACCCAAATAAAATTTTTAATATTTCTTAATTCATTTTTTTGGGTGACATGGAGGATATTTATAGACTTCTTCACGATTGTTCAAACAGTCATATCTTTACATTTTGTCTTGGCAGATCTAACCATCACATTGGTTAGAGTACATTTGTTCCATTTTTTTTTCCTGTGCACAATATTACATGGTAAAGTCGTTGCATACTTGCATATGCCTTTCCATATTTCAAGTCAAACATTGTTTGCTGTGAGAGTGTTGTGGCTTGTGTTTTTCCAAAACAAGAAAATTAATGTTGTAGTAATTGTGCATCCCCACACAAGACTAATGCCAATTTAGTGTTTCTTAGACAAAACAAAATAACTTGTAACTAATACTAATTATATATAGTCTTTCTACCGATAAGCCAAATAATTAGTACCTCTTACTAATTATTAATCCCAACAATTAAATTGTAACATTTATAAGCGTGAACACATCATACTTTAATCAACATCTCTCTCATTACTCAATCACAGAGTAACAATATCTTTCTTGGAATTCGTCCATTCCCCGTTTAAAAGATAAAAATAGTTATCATTCTATACTAATTAGGTACATTTGAAGTAAGCTGTGTTTGATAAGTAGTATGAGACTTTAAACTTTCTGTAGTGAATTTCTATAAGATTTATTAGGCAATCAGTGGGCAGATATGCCTTGAATAGTCAGTCGTCTTATGTGAGTCAAGACAATATAAAACACACAACTTTCTTCGAGCACAGTTGGTTCTCACATTTGTGTTTGTTTTGGCCGTGAACACTACCTGGTTTCGTAAGTGCTTTAGAAAAATCAGCCTTACAAAATTCTCATAGAAGCGGCTCCTTCCCACTCACCTAGGTGATTTTCTAATTCTTGTATCCTTAGATACTCTAGTTGATTATATCAAGTTATAAAGATCATTAAAAGGATAGCTTAACCTTATCCTTTTATTTATACATTGTTTCATCATAGGAATGGATACATGGAAACAAATTCCTTAGTGCATTGCCGAGTCATCCATAGTTTGGTTGTTCCATTGAACCTAGATCTTGTGATCATCGGTCAGCTAGGTTGGGTTGCCACCATGACAATTCTATATGTCTATGGGCTTTAAGCCTGTTCCCCTCGATGATCTTTCTACTTACTCTTTAGTTAATGGTTTTGTAAGCGGATCCACAATATATCCTTTGACTTCACATAGTTAATTGAGATAAAACTACTAGTAAGCAACTTCCTAATGGTATTATGTCTACGCCGAATATGTTTAGACTCGCCATTATATATATTACTCCGTGCCCTACCAATTGCAGATTGGCTATTACAATGGTTATGTATGGGTGACACAAGTTTTTCCAACACGGGATATCTTGTAGGAAGTCTCTAAGCCACTCAAATTCTTCCCCGACTTTATCTAAAGCAATAAATTCAGACCCTATTGTTGACCTTGCAATACACATCTGTTTTGATGATTTTTAAGATATTGCACCACTTCTATGTGTGAATACATATCCACTGGTGGACTTAGAGTCCCTGGAATCTAATATCCAATTGGTATTAGTGTAGCCTTCTACCACTGTAGGTTATCTTTTGTAGTGCAATCCAAGCTTTTTGACGTGCTTTAGATATCCTAAAACTCGAATGAACGCCTTCTAATGTTCCCTACTAGGATTATTGGTGTAACGACTTAGCCTATTAACTACATTAGCAATATCTGGCCATGTGTAGTTCATGAGATACATAACACTGCCTATTATATAGGAATATTCCAATTGTGAATTGTCGACACCAGTATTTTTTATCAAATGAGTATTCACCTCCAATGGTGTCTTAGTTGGGTAGACATTGTACTCCTTGAACCGGTCAAGGATTTTCTCAACATAATGAGATTGGGACAATATTATACCATGTTCTAGAAATTTTAATTCCTAATATAACATTTGCAAGACCCATATCTTTTATATCAAAACTCCTAATGAGCATTTGTTTGGTGGTTTTAATGATATCATTGTAACTACCCGAGCATATCATCTGCATATAGACATGCTATAACGTATCTTTTATGAGTATGTTTGATATAAATGCATTTGTCAGACTCATTTATTTTGAAGCCATTTGCCAACATTCCACTATCAAATTTCTCATGCCATTTATTGGGCGATTGCTTTAATCCATATAAGAATTTAACCAATCGGCAAACCTTTTTCTAATAACCTGAGCAATGAACCGTTTAAGTTGTTCCATATTGATCTCTTCATCTAGTTCACCATTCAAGAATGTTGTTTTTACATCCGTCTGATATACTTCTAATTCTTTTACAACTACTATTAATGATAACATATGTATAGATGCTATTCTTATAACTGGTGAATATGTGTTGAAAAAATCAACATCTTTCCTTTGCTTATAGCCCTTAACTACAAGTCTATCCTTGTATTTGTCAATTGAACCATCTATCTTTTATTTCTTTTTAAATATCTACTTACATCCTATGGTTTTATTCTCTAGAGGTAAGTCCACCACTTCTTATGTGTGGTTTTGCGTGATGGATTAAATCTCTTCTTTCCAATAAGTAGATTAAGGAGAAGACATGGCTTCCCTAAATGTTTGAGAATCATTTTCTAACAAATTTGTTAGATAATCTAGTCCAAACGATTTTGAAATCTTAGTTATCTTACTTCGTCTAGATTCATTTGGATCAACCCCTTTGTTCCCATTACCAATAGAATATCTTGGCCTCTTTAGTGAAACCGTTTCACTATTTATTTTGTAAAGAAAAATATTTTCAAAAAAATATAGCATCCTTGATTCGATAATGGTATTGACATGAATGTCAGCAACATCTGATTTGTGAACAAGAAAACGATGTGCACTACTAATTATGTGAACCAATGAATATAAAATCAATGGTTTTTAGTCCTAACTTGACCCTTTTGGGCTTTGGAACAACTACATTTGCCAAACACCCTCACACCTTTAAATATTTGTAGTTAGTCCTATGACCTTTCCATAACTCATATGGAATATTGTGGGTTTTCTTATGATTCATCTTATGGAATTTGCAGATAATATTGCTTCCCCCCAAGTTTTGTGGTAACTAATAAACATAGCTTTTATCATGTCTTTCAAGGTCCTATTCTTGCGCTCTGCAATTCCATTGGATTGAGGCTCGTGAGGAGCAACAGTTTGGTGAGTAATACTATTTTTTGGTCAAACTTGTTCAAAAAGACATTCGTATTTACCTCCTCTATCTCTTCTTATTGCCTTAATATTTCTACAAAGTTGATTATCAACTTCCGCCTTACCGTGTTTAAATGCTTCAATTGTCTCATCCTTGCTTTTTAACAAGTAAACGTGACAGTAGCATGTGCAATCATCTATAAAAGTAATGAAATACTTTTTTATCACCCTTATTTGCATGAATTTTAAATGACATACATTATGTCATCCAATCCGTTTAATATGTAGTTCTTGCATAGGAAATCATAATGATTTCATCTTGACACTCGAGTACACATTATGTAATGTGTCATCCAATCCGTTTAATATGTAGTTCTTGCATAGGAAATCATAATGATTTCATGTATCCACTGCAACCATGTTGACCACATCAATCTCCCTTTCACCAAGTTTAGGAGGGCTCTCATGGAGATACTTAGCCAAATTTAATATAGTTAGAAAGAAAAATCATTTTTTATTGCCAACGCTTAAAATCTGACCCATTGATTTTTTTTAGTTTTTCATCAACACTTGCCGTGTTTGTAGGATTTGCAACTAAGTTAGGAGATGATGCCATTTATGTTACAAAAATAGAAATCATGATAAATAAGAGAGTGGATTAGAAGAAGACAAGGTATAACAATTTAAATAAATACCAAAGTTCTATATTATAAAAAATAGCGAAGAAAAACAAATTTGTAGATTGTTGGATGTATATTATAAATATAGTATAAAATTTTATGATATTTAAATAAATAAGCAAATAAAATATTATCAATAAATAATAATTATAAAAATTATATAATAGACATACCTTATTAACCGAAGTAATAACCCATTGATTTCACGGTGTGTCCTCTTATGGTTCTTAAGGTTGTGAACAATTATTTTCTAGGATAGAACGGAATTTTCGTTCCTATTAGAAGTCGTACTCTAATCTGAGAGAACTCCACTGAACTCAACGTTATGCTATTATTAAACTAGAAATATTGGAATAAAAGGGGTAAGAAGTGAGAGAGATAACAAGACCCAAATGAAAATTTTAATATTTCTTAATTCATTTTTTATTCGGATGACTTGGGGGACATTTATGGGCTTCTTCATGACTGTTCAAACAGTTACATCTTTAAATTTTATATTGGTAGATCTAACCATCACGTTGGTTAGAGTATATTTGTTCCATTTTTTTCCCCCATGTGGTAAAGTCATTGCCTACTTGCATATGCCTTTCCATATCTCAAGTCAAACATTATTTGCCGTGATTGTGACATGGCCTTGTGCTTTTCCAAAGCAAGAACTTTAATGTTGTAGTAACTGTGTATACACACATATGACCAATGCTGATTTAGTTTATTTTTATTTATTATTTTTTATATTTAAGACAGAATAAAATAACTAGTAACTAATACTAATTATATATATTTTTTCTACCAATAAGCTAATTGATTAGTAACTAATACTAATTATTAATCCCAACAATTAAATTCATTATATATATATTGCAATCTATATCGACAGAAACAAGGGTGATGAAATGTGAAAACGAGGATGGATTACACATTCATATACACATACACTTCGGTACCCTGTCAATGTAAATTCTATGAAACTTGATCAGTTATTTCTCTAGTGTATGCAGGGATGACGCCAAAATATAAAATTTATGGGGTCCCAACATATAATAAGCATATATCTAAATATAAAATAATAATAATAATATATTTAATATTATCCATAATCATACATTGATATTCGTTTAGAATTGTAGTCGTTGAATTTTCATATTTTAGAAACGAGCTATGATAGTATCATTACTAATTGTATTAGATACATCTTTTTCTATATATGAGAATAAGACAATTATATACCCATTCATCATACATACGATTTCACAACTTGTTTTTGATAAAACTTGTTGCTGAAAAGGCCCTTTCAATAGTTGCAGTAGCTAGCAGAAAAATCAAAGCTAGTTTCACAAGCATATAAACCAAATGATACGTATTGTGCTTCTTTGTTTTTACTATCTTTCTTGAGAGATCACTTAATTGTTTTAATTCAGAAAATCTATCATCATATCGAACATTCAAAATATAATTCTCAAGCTGATTGTTGAGTATCACAAGATCAACATTAGAAAACTCATTGGGATAAAACTTTGTTAACCTAATCAATGATTATTTGTCAAAAGCAAAACAACTCCCATAGATTTAAGCATGCTACACAAGACAACAATGTAGTGCCTATCACATCAAAATGTGATTCAAGCTCCTTTAATTGCAATTCTAATATGCTATAGAAACAATCAAACTTGTAATGATGGATATTTGTGAGAAATGGAGCGAACTTTTGTGACTTGTCTTCTTTAACATAACACTCATCCATATTTGGTATCACAATATTCTTAGTGTGGCAAAATAAAGAAATTTCAACAATAAGATCTTCCCATCCTTCATCCCTCATAGTTTAGAGGCGTTGTTTAAGCAAGTTGAACAAATCTCTTCGCATTCACAAAGACAAATTATTCACGATACCTATAACCCTTTTCATCAAATGTAGCATGAAAATACACTCAAAGGACATTAATAGATCTTTGAAGGCTCTAGTCTCACCTTTCTGTCTACTTTTTGAATATTTTTTCACAAAATCAAGTACATCAATAATTGGATAATATAACTGAACCAAACCTAAAAGAGACTTAAGATGTGACCCCTAACGAATATCTCCGGCCCTTGAAAGAGTTGATTCTTGATTCAATCCATACCCACGTTCTCTCTTGCCTAGATCAAAGAGCATGTTTATCTTGAAGCATATCTTGATATTTGTTAGATGATCCAATTACATTAACAACACCATTAACAATAAAAAACAACCAATCAACATCTTCATGAGACCTTGCAATTGCTATGAGTGCCAACTGAAGCTAGTGAGCAAAACAATGAACATAATAAGCTGAATTATTTTTATTGTGAATCAAAGCTTTTAAACCACCATATTCCCCTCTCATATTGCTTGCTCCATCACAACCCTTTCCTCATATTCTTGATAAGTATAATTTATATTTCACTAAAATTGTCTTAAGTGTTACTTTAAGTGACATGGCAATTGTATCAGCTACTTGTGCGATACCAATAAATTTTCCATCACAAAGTCCCTACGATCCTCATAACGTAGAACAACAATCATTTGTTTTTTCTCAGATATATCATCAGATTCATCAATTAATATTCCAAAAACATTATCCTCTAGCTCCTTAATAGTCTCATTACTTATTTCAATTGTGCAAACATAATCAATATCTCTTTTAACATTAGGAGAAGTCATTTGGCTATTTCTCCGGCATTTTTAAACATAAAATGAGTTATAGATGGATTAACTTCTTGTAAAATTTTAGGAGCTCATAAAAATTACCTAGGTTTTTTGAGCCATCTGATTTATTATTTCCCCAAAAGACAATTCTTTTTTGAAGAAGATATCTAATAGCAATGACTGATGCTTCTAAATGAATATGATATTAGATTTTACTATTTCGGATTGTTTTGAGAAAGCAGCTTGAATGCTATGCTTTTGATTCATCAAATTATCATATTTTTTCACAGCCTTGTTATTTGGAGTATCACAATTTCTAACATGAACTTCAAGCCTAATCTTTTTATTCCAGCCCCTAAAACCTTACTCCACAAAATGATTACCACTGGCTTCAAATTCATGTTTGAACAAGTAACATGGTAAGCAAAAAGTAACTTCTTTTGCTATACTATATTCTAACCAGTCATGGATCAAATTAAGATGTAACAAATCTTTGAATTTTTCTGGCGATAAGCTTAATTTGAAAATTGTGTGCACAAGGTAAGCTCTTCTTACCTCATCATGTTTATTTGGATGGAAATCTGATATTTTTTTTTTCTCAAACCTGGATCAAGCTCTAGAGAATTTAAATCTACCCAATTACATTGTGTGGCTTGAGCTTGATGAAGATACGAAGAAACTTGTTCGTGAATTCTACTAGGATTAGGAGTTGGATTATAATGGTTTCCATTAGGCCCTCTTTGCTTTTAGGCTGCTTTTGATGATATTTCTACATGCTAATTTGACAAAATAAAATCTGCAATTATTGATACCATAATGCACAATATAGTGAACAAATACTCAAGTAGTTCAAAATTACACAGTAATAAGATGAATCATATAACCAAACTAATTCAGACAACACAAACAACAAAAAATTACACTAATTCAAAATTAAAATAATATAATTAAAAAATACACTATAATCAACTAACATATGTAACCCTAATTTAAGATTAATTTACTATTGACATGAAAACAACAAGAAATATATAATATCATAATGAAATCAGAAATAGCAATATAAACTAATTCAACCAACAAAAATTAGGTTAGATTGCAATTAATTAAATTAAAAAAAAAACTCACTGCTACTCAGTTGTGGCTGTGCTGAGGCCTGATTGGCAACTGCCGACTGATTGGCAATTGCTGGGTTGGGCGTCGACGGGAAAAAGGTGGGTGTCAGCGGTTACAGACCGATCAACAGTGCAGCAGAGGCCAGTGGAGTGGACGGCAACACTTGCTGGCGAAGGTCGTGAAGCCGAAGGTGGTGAGTGGTGGTCCGGTGGACGCATCCGAAGGTAGGGATGATTGGACGAGTGTTGATGTTGAACCTTGAAGTGAAGTCGATGGAGTTGAGAGGAGAAGCTTGCAAATGGTAATGGTGAGGTCGTGAATGTAGTGACTAGTGAGGGCCGAGGGGTCTAGGATGGGAGTCATGGGATGGGTCACGGATGGGTGTGGGTGTGGGTGTGAAGGAAAAAGAGGGGGGGGGGGAGCTGAAAAAACAAGAGGAAAAAAAAAATATTACAGTGGGGGTTTGAACTCATGACCCCATACCTCACTTAAGTCCATATCTAATTTCCAAACCAGTGTTCCAGAAGGCCTTTTTTTTTTATAAATTTGTATATTTAATATCCGTCCCTGAGTGTATGTGCAGTCACTCTTAAGGGATCTTGAGGAGGGATGCAGAGATGAGACAAATGGAAAGAAACAAAAATGTGGGCACGTAAAAAAATATATTTTGATTGATTGTAGTGTTAGCAATACTCCAATCAAATTTTTAGAGCTCATTGGAGGGGAAGTGAAGGAAATAAAGAAATGAAAGATTAGAAAAAGAAAAGCGAGAGAAGACAAGACTCTTGCTAGAGGAAGCGTTGCACTTAACCATCAGAGTTGTTGCTTTCTTTTGTTGCTGGCCCCGTTGCTTGGGTATGGCTGTGCTCTTGGCTGCTGCTGTTGATGGCTGTCGTTGTTTGTGTGGGCTCGCTGGGGACTAAGATTTCATTTCTACTACTTGATAAGCATTGAAATTTCCCTTTTTAGGTTACTTTTAAGAAACAACCAAAAATGTTTAAAAATTCCCTGTTTCAGCACCCCTTCTCCATCACTGAAATATTTTAGAATGCAAAATGTCAGCTTCCAGGTATCCCTTTGCTTCAAAGTTATTCTTTGTTCCTTCAACGCCCACTTTGCTTTTCAAGAAATTAGTTGGACTGTCGGTGCGTTCGAATGGCACACTAATCAAAGAAATAATTATCAGCATCATTTTGTATTTACCTCTCTTTTTTATTACTATCTATTCTGTTTTCTTTTCCTTCCCCATGTTTTGTCTCTGAATCCCGTCCTTATTCCCTTTACATTGCTGGAGGAGAGTTTCAGCTCTGACACTCTCCCAGCATAAAGAATCATTATATCACTGGGCTACCTCATGGGCAAGGATATATTTTTTGAAGACAAAGTGTATATATATACAATTGTATATAAAAATTATTCAAGTAAGCTAAAACCGTACAAGTATTTTGGAATGTAATACATGTTCAATAGAGGGAAAATGACCAAAGGCTTTGATTTGTTGAGCGATGTCCCAGTGCTTTTGTTGGGGAAAAATTAAGAGGTATTGATGGAGTGTTTTTTATTTTACTTGATCATATATTGAAGGGATTTCAAGTTGCATCTTATGTTATGTTCTCTGTTTGGATACTGCAAATGATGATTGGAACCAATTTATCTCAAGTGCATAGTCAATATTTTGTGAGTTTAGATTCCAAATATATTATTAAGTGATTTATAGTGCTGCCGTGATTGCTCTTTTCAGCTTGTTTATGGAACTGCACACCCATGATAGCTTTTGATCTCACCTATTTTGACTCTTACATTTCTTTCCCAACTCTCTAATCTTCGACCCCTGTTATTTTGCTACATACTATTTCTTGAACACTATGAAGCAAGCAGGAGTGTGATGCCATAGTTTTAATAATCGAATTGATTCGACTACCATTTTACTAGTTTATTGGTCAGACCAACAGTTTAAATTGATCGAACCTCACTGAATTTAAGCAAAACCTGTTAAAATTTGTTTGAAACTATAATTCAAACAATTGAGCTAATAACCTAATACTCTGACATTCCTATAAGCATACATTATAAAAAAACGAGTTCATCATTATAAGACATTCTGCTTTTCGTTTCTAATTGTTTATAAGTCAACATAGACAGAATTAAAGTAGCACTATGCACGTAAATAGACCAAACAAGAACCCATATGTTGTAGCCCCACATGTCTCATCCAAAAACCAAACATCACCTCCTTACCCTGTGAAACCCACCTCCTTCAACCTTTGTGCTTCTCATTTGATGCTTGTGGGCATGCCACAAATTTAGCCTCCTGCTGGCAATTAGCCAATAAACAAGATTTTTTCGACTTGAGGTAGCTTACCCACTTCAATTCCCTACCCAATTTTAGCATAGCTACTCCACATTGAATTTCCCTGCGACCCCAACTCCGCATTGGATAGTTTGTGTATTTTCACAGAAATCAAAAAGAGGAAAATGGGAGCTAAAAACTGAAGACATGATGGAGAGATGAAGAATGACAAAGCAAAGAGAAAGAATAAGGCAGTTATATAGACAATTAAGTTAGGTACTACAATTACATACCTCAGCCAATGTTGTTGAGCTTTAGGGTGACTTGGAGATGAACTTGGGCGATGAACTCCGTGAATGCGGGACAAAGAGGAAGATTGTGTAAGAAAAAGAATATGTATGAAAGATGAACTATGAAGAGCGGCCTATATCAGATACGACGAAATGTGAACTCTATTGCCGAAGATGACCAACAAAGGAAGCTCTGCTAACTTGCTTTTGTAGACAACGAACAGGGCAAGTCTCAAACGATGCAAAAATTGAAAAAATGAAGATTCAGTGGCAAATGACTGAGATGTCCCTGCATAAAAAAAAAATTCGTTTGAAAATTATAGGCAGAATTGGAAGCTTGCCGGAAATGACAAAACTGGATTGATTTGGCATGGAACCAGCTGGTTCTCTATTTCTTAAAAGAACAACCGGTTTTTTACTTTTCCCCTATTCATATGATATACCTGGACTGGTTGGGTGACCCATTCACTAGTTCCACTAGTTGTTTGATTTTAAATACTATGTGAGATACCCATAAGATAATGAAGTTAATTGTTGCAGAGAAGAGTCTAAACTCTATCTTATAGTAAATTGGAGATGTTAAATTTTATGATGTTATTCGTTTTATTATCTTCTTTTGTATAGTTGTTGGCTTTTTGATGTAAACAAGCTTTAAGTTTATGGTACATGCATGATTTGTACAGTTTACACCGACTTAATGTGTACGCTTGTAAATCAGTGTTTATTTTTTATTTTTATTTTTATTTTTTATCTTGATTCATCCGAATGTTTAAAGGACATTTTTTGGGCCTTGATTCTCTTAAATAATAAAATTTCTGTGGTCTCCTTCACAACTATCCATTTTCTTTATTCTTTTTGTGTTTTTTCAAAAGCTAACACAATATGTTGCATGCTTTCCTCTACCCATAATAATAACTTTGGTTCTATGATGGATTATTGGTGTTGTTGGTTTCCACCATTTTATTGTAATTTTTAATTTTCATTGATATTTTGTTTGTGATATTGTTGATTTATTGTAGTTCTTGATCTGTAAAGCTAGTTCCACATTTTTTTTTGCTTGTAAGTCACAACATGTTAATTTTGTGTTTACATGAGAGCTTAATAATGTGTTTTTAGTGCTATTTAATTTCCAAAATAGTATTTTATGGCATGCAAATATATGAGGTTTATATTTTTGCAATATTCAATGATGTGATTTTGAGGATCACATCGATCCTAGGTAAATACTGAACCTACAACATAGATTTACCTTTTTCTTTCTTCTTCTTCTTCTTCTTCTTCTTCTTCTTCTTCTTTTTTTGTGTTTTCAATTGTTTTGTTTTGAAGTCTAACATGTAATGATTTCATTTCTAACAAAAGGCTATCCAGCTTATATGCCTAATCAGCCTATGTGCATAATATTGGAACAATTCATGGAGATCCTATTTGGTAATTAGCGGTAGTTGATAGCTGATCAAGGATTATATTAGCGGTTAGATAAAATCAGGTTATAGTTGCGGATTTGACCACGCATTAGCTACTTGTATAATATTGTTCGGTAATATCAGCTCATTATGATAGTTGTTAGCCCTTGAATGCATGAATTGACTTCAGAAAGCTAATTTTAATTATGGTAATCGAAAATGCTTATTTTGTGCTTTTTCTGAAACAATTTTTTCACTATAAATAGCTA
Organism: Tamarix austromongolica; assembly: GCA_039764185.1. Classification (NCBI taxonomy): domain Eukaryota; kingdom Viridiplantae; phylum Streptophyta; class Magnoliopsida; order Caryophyllales; family Tamaricaceae; genus Tamarix; species Tamarix austromongolica. The sequence continues at coordinate 71,091,020 of CM077816.1, read as the reverse complement.
ATATAAGCCGAACACCCAGATTGGAGGTTTGATGTAGTCAACTCAAAACTCTACTGCACCTTCCAAATGCTAAAAGCTTTTCGAAAAGCTATTTACCCTACATAATCTAAATCTGATAAGGTACACGAGCCTTCTCTTCATTGGCCAAGAAATAAGAAAGCTTGCCAATGATCTTAGAACACTAGAGAATCACTCACTTTTTCCCTGAAGACCTCTCACTTTCTTTTCTTTTCTTTGCCATAAAGCCAACAATTCAAAAATGCACTTTTTGTAGCATGACTATCCATATGACACATTAACCCTAGCAGGAGAGAATATTTGATTGCAATTTTCATCATCCATTTGATTTTAATGTTCATTGACTGAGCAAGAAAATGAATGTGGTTTGGGTTTCAATAAAATCTCCAGTCTTATATGAGCTTTAAAATATTTCTTATGTATTGGTCAATTTAGTAAGTAATGGGATTGAATAGAAATATTGTCCTCTTCATGTTCATGAATTGATGTGTCTATATCATGGAATGGAATATCATCCAAGACACTGATATTTCCCCAATACATATTGGATTTTTGGCTTGCCAATACGCGAAATGTCCAATACGTGATGCAGAAATAAAATCACATGTATATCAATCGATACGATACGTTTCAGCCATTATATTATGATATTTTTCAATATTTTATTATTTGATTATATTTAGCGATGTATGCTGATATTTGTTGTAAAAAAATAATAATTAAAAATCATGTTTTGACAACTGTGACATACAAAATGTCGTCAGTGATACCTCGATACCACAACACTGCTATTGCAACCGTGATTTTATTGCCTTATAAGAAGCTTCTTATTGAGTTGTAAAACTTGATTACAGTTGTTGGTATGTCAGTTGGAATTTTAGATGTTTTGGAATGGCTGAGTTCTTGTTCTATCTTCTACGCCTCCCCGCCTTGATATAGTTCCTTATATGTTTGCAGATTTTTCATGCATACAGCGCTTGTGGAAATTCTTGTGCCTTACACGCTTCAATCATGTAGTATGCGGCTATGCACCTATCATTTGGAACTTTTCCATCCTGCAACCAGTTTTCATCCATCTTTTATTTTCTTATATCATGTCATTCCCGCTCATAATTTTTTAGCTGGGGCTTCCTGGCATGTGCTTGAAAGGAAGTATACTAGTAAATTGCTCATCCTTTTGTTTTGATTTGTGTGAAGTGGGGTAACAGTGGGTTTATTGGAGTTACTAGAAAGACAATGAGAATTTATGCAAATATGTTTATTATAAGGCTGCAGTTTTGGTGTGAGTGGTTTACTGGTTCTGTTAGTCTGGTGCGGCTTGTGATGTGCTTGTTGGACAACAATCGCAGTGTTGGACCTCAACTGCCGTGGTTTTGGGGAAGCTTTGGGCATTCAGGAATAGGCATATATTTTGTTTTTTTGTAGGAGAGAAGGAACGTCAGGAGTTGTGAGACGTGAATTCATGTTTCTAAGATTTGGACAAAAGACTTTGATTAGGTTTTAAGCTTGAATCTCCTTATCCTTGGGGTCTTTTGAAAGTCTACTAGGCCACAAGCTAGTAGGGTTGAGGCTGCATACATCTAAATGCATCTTGTCAATGATGGAATTCATACTGAATTGATAATTTACTTTCTATCTATTCATTTAATTTTATAGACTATAGTGTAAATGGGTATTATATGTCATGTGGCTATCCTGGCTTATGCCTCATTATCCAAGATGAGACACTCCGATTGAGCTATTCCCTAGGAAATTTTGGTTGCTGTATTTGTTGGTGTTGTGGAAGGACTCGGTATACCAAGCTCTTTTTCTAGTGTTTGTTGTTATTTATTGGACCTTTTTCCTTGATTATTCTGTGGTATCGTATCATCTTTTCCTTTTCCACATATCCAACGAAAAAGAGTTTCAAAAGTTTACATATTGCCTTCTTGGGACGTCTGTCCGAAGACAGAAGATATCGCAAAAACTATGTATTTAGATGGTTTCGGATGCTATAATATTCTCCCTCTCTTTCTAATTTGTTAGGATGTTATTCATCCTCTCACTTTTCTTCAGGTCTTATCTTATTTTGCAGTCACACGGCGCGTTGGAGCTTTGAGGAAAATAACAGTAGCAGCTTTCATTGCGCAAATTGATCATCAATTGATTCCAATATTTTTGGAGGCTGAAAAGTTGATTTTAGGTTGGTCATTGGCATATGACATCGATCGTTTATTATTTATATGCGGTGCGCAACGTGGCAGCGGTTTTGTTCATCGAAGAATGAAGACTAACTGAGCTGGTTGGGTTGGTAATGAGCGTGAGCTGATGCAGCTGCAAATGATGACGTGGTAAAGAAAGCATTTCCGAGTTTCGGTGGGCTCAAGAATGGCGATCAAAGGAAGCAAAATCTGGAGCTCTCAGACTTCCTAGTTTTCGGGTGCAAATATTATTTAATTTTTATTACTCACGGGTTAAGAATTGTGCAGCTATCCTGGCCTATAATAGCCGAAAGCATATTACTAGATGGAAATACAAGGCTATTGGAAGTGTGGAGTCTAGTGTGGTGACAATGATGTATAAAACGTTGAGCCTTACCGTGCCTCTCTGTGTTGGGGTTCATTCTTAATATGAATTTCTCTTTTCTCATGGATTTCCTGCTCCGAAAAGTTTGTTTCTCAATGAATTGGAATATTATTAACTCCCAATTTATCCTTATCCTTTCGTACCATTTTATTTTCCCTGCAGAAGGGAATACATATCGTGCTTTGGTGTATTTTTGTGTATTTTTTTTTTCGGGTTCAAATTTGGTGTATGTTGCTAGTTGTTACATATCTATTCCGTACCCTCTGTTTCGTAGGCTCGTAGCCCCTCATTTTTGCGCGTTTGTTTGGCTGCATGTTTGCTCAGGGTTACTGACACCGATCCAACTGGTACCTGAATTGGGGGGGTTTAGAACGTCACGGGATGGGATATGCGTGTATATATATATATATATATATATATATATATATATATATATTCTATCTACACTGTTAAAGTGAGAACTGCAGGGAACCATGGGAGCGAGGACTAGGTTGGGCTGCCCGTGCGGGCGTATCTCAGTTGGTTGGGGCATGGGGCATTGAAAGATGAGGTGCTGGGTTCGATTCCTTCGGGAGACAAGCTGCAGTGTGGGAGTTTCACCCATCTTTGGGGGGGGGGGGTGGCTCCTTGTGGGCGCCCCGGATCTCGGACCACCACGAGCTCAGCCGCTGGACCATCGTAATTTACCTCCTCTAACAAGGCCGTCGGGCAGGCGGTTGGGGGCCCTGGGGGCGAGGGATTTTGCCTTTTGAAAGAGGACTAGGTTGGGCTGAAGTTTGCCGCTCCAATAGCTGGCTAGTTGGCTCGTACTGTCACGATGACAAATGATTTTACTTTTTGGTTGGCTAGTACTGTAACAATGACGAACGATTTTACTTTTTGTTTAATGTTTGCAGATAGTCTAATATTCCATAAATTTAGATACCTTGCTACCAAAAGGCGAAGACCTTCGGCCACGGGGCCCCCAATTGCCGGCCCGATAGCTTTGGAGGAAGTAAACTATAGTGACTCAATGGTCTAGGGTCTAGCGGTTGTCCGTGGTGTCCATAAAAAGCTATCCCTACATTGGAAGGTTGAAACTCCTACATTGCGGCTGCTACGAATGGAACCCGGGATCACCTTGCTACCAGCTTGACTAGACCTTCGATCGTTGAGCCAACGGTAGTTATGGTGGTTAAAAATTGATCCGGATAGAAATTTTGGACCAAATTGACTGATTATTTTGAATTTTGGTCTAACATTGGATTGATATTTTAGATTTCAGTCCGAATTATGGTCCTAAAGTAAAAAATTTTGATCATCAATTGGTATTGGTCCTAACCTGTCAGATGAAAAAATTTATTAATATTTTACTTAAAAAATTATATATTTTTAATATAATAAATATATATTTTACTAATTTTGATACTAATTGTTTTTGTACCGTAATTTCTATCCGGTCCTTGGCTCTAACTTTAGAAGTTTTTGGATAAATCCGATTCAATTTTAAACTGGTGCAAATCTCTAGTAGTAGTAGTAACAACAAATAGATTTAAAGATAGATATAGGTAAATAATTAGTTGTTGGTAGAATTTTGTTAGTCATTACATTATTGACCAATTTATATTGCTAATCAATTATTGTCTCTAGTCAATTAGTAAAATCTAAAATTATCTTCCTTGTAACCCTACTTCAAAAGAAGAAGAAGAAAATGCCGTCAAATGTATGTCAAGCCGGTGCCTTCACTTAGTTGCCTTGAAAATTGAGGAATAGTAGAACCGTTTGCAAGCAGAGATCTTCTGGTGAGACAGGAAAAAATAATTAAAGAGTAAGCAATCACTACCTACTACTCTTAATGTGATTATTACTATAACAATATTATCTTCTACTATGCACCAATTTTATGCATTTTTTTTTTGTAAATAGTAGTCCATTTTCTTCTACATACCTAATTGATTTTGTGTGGATGCTAGTACGACTGTAAATAAGTTGAACCGAGCTAGGATGGACTCAAGCTTGATTCTCAAGCGTTTGAGGTAAACGAGTCAAACTCACAAGCCTTTGTATTGTAAACAAGTTTGAACAAAAAAATTTCATACTCAAGGTAGGCTCATTTATTAAATGAAATTAGAAATAAGGCTCGAGCTCAACTCATTTAACTAAATAAACGAGCCAAACCAAGTCAATCCTTTAACAAATTGAGCCTAGAAAACTCACGAGTTAGCTCTGTCTGTGTACAACCCTAGATGCTAGCAACATAATGGTCCGCTTTATACAACTTTTAATAGCATATAATTATTAACTTACAAGGCTCATGTACATAGGACCTGCATGACTTACAACTATTTCACTTGTTAAGTTCATGTACTCTAGGATTATGTATTTACTCATTCACAAATATTTTATTAATCTCTAACATATGGAAATAGGCACAACTCATAATGAATATCTTAGATCATAATGAATGCAAGTAATAACTTTGATCTATATCTAGTAATAATATGTGTTCCTTTTAAAAAAATAAAATAAAAAGAAAGAAGGAGAGTTTATTAGACTTAGTTATCTACCAATCAAACCTTACTTAGCTATATTATAACAAAGAATAAATGTTCCACACGAACTTAGCTGTAAGCTAAACGTATGCATGAAGTTTAACTACTATATTTGATTGGTACTTTAATTTAGTTATTATTAATAAGAGTAGATTAATTTTTAAACTATTGGCATTCAATGACTTATTATTTGACCATGCATTGGTACTTTGTCTATTTATTAAAGTAATTCTATATATGCCAAACTACTATTTTAATTGTCGGATGATTATTTGATACACCTTAGAAAGTTTAGTTATTTTCACAATATACGTTTAATGATTATTTGATTCGTTGATATTCAAATTGTGCTAATGTATTGGTGTTACCTATAGGACTGGCTGAATAGGGTGCACTTTTTGGTCATATTACAATCCAAGTAATCCACTTACTTTTCTAACTAAAGGTAGGTTGAACACTAATGCTACTTTTTTTTAGATATGTGATACTATCTTTTTAATATATGATCTAAGGTGCTTTAATTTTATGGTTTTCATAACTCTTACTTTACAAAAACCTTTGCATTCTGTCAATATGGTTCTAAATTTTATCTAATAATATAAGTTTATTCATACTTACTTTTATAAATTTCTTTTGTTAATTTATTCATAACATATATAGGGGTGCATATGTGATATTATATATCATTAGTGATCGTGTGAAATATATGGCATATGTTAATTTATGATATTATTATTTATATGCACATGATCTTTATTTTCTATTTGGTATTTAATCACAATGATGGTTGATTGGTTTCTAATCCAAGTGGTAGTGTAATACTCCATATTTTTGTAAAATATTAGAATGAGAACTATGCCAATTTTTGGCATTTGATTTTGATTTGGTTTGATTCAAAGTTTGATATAAAATAAGGTTGGAAATTGAAGTTTAATGATTTTTTAGGCAAACCGATCAACTGATTCATCATTTCAGCAAAATAGATTTTCTCGACTAAGCCAATTGAATGGTTAGAGAATCGATCGATTTGTTATAGAATAGTCGACTAGTAGGCCCAAACCGATCGACTGGTTTGTCAAGCTGGGCATATTTTCGAACTCAATTTTTCCTGAAAAATTTCTTATAGTAAAATGGAATCTTGCCAACCCATGCTAAATTCTCCCTAAGAAATTCTTAACCTTTTTCATGATGCATTTAGCCCGAAATATTGCCTTTAGATCGATCTAGAGGTCGATTTGGACAATTGAGGGGCCGAGATGACCTCATCCTTATCTTCTTCCACCTCTCTCCTCTACACAATTCTGAGATCAATGCTTCAATCTCAAGTACGATTTGGAGTAGCTGAAAGATTCCTTCCATGCTAACCTTCCATTACCTCTCTTATGAATTTCAATTTTGGCCTAATTTACCTACTTTCTCTAGAAACACCATTTGAGCTCTAGAGAATAGGTCAACATATCTTGTATGAAATCCATTCGTGTATTCAAATGGTAAATATTAGGGTTTTGAATTTTTTCTTGAACCCTCTGAGATTTGTGTTGATTAGTTGGCTATAAATAACCAACTTTAATCCCTTTTGTGCACCTTTTTTTAGCCACCAAAAATCCTGAACTCGCTGTAATCACCCTCCTCCTTTTTGCACTTCAAACTTTGTAGTCGATTCCTTGCACTCTTCTAATCCTTTTTCTAGCTTTCTCTTATTTTAATTATTAAGAAAGAAAGAGTTAGATTTTGGAAAAAAGATCGAGTGGTTTAACTAAGCATTCTGAATTTTTATCTTAAGTGTGGTATGTTCCTTCTTTCCCTTCTATTTTAAGTTAAAAATTATTAAGGTTTTGTATGAAATCACGAGTTTAATATTTATTGTCTTAAGGTTTTAAAAGTTGATATTTTCACAGATTAAGATTGCTGGCTTAAAGGAGTTTTTCTTACATCAAGTAAGTGATTATTACTTCTAAAATGGAATATTAGTATTCCTTCATGAAATGATTTTTTAAAATTTAATCTTGTATGTTGGCATGAATGTATATAGATTGCATAGTTGATATGGTTGGGTAGATTGCATGCTTTGAGTAAAAAGCAAGAAACTTGATAAAAATAAGATATGATGATTAAATGTTGAGATGTCCAAGTTAATTTGATTAAAAGTGTGTTATACTATGTTAATACATGTTCCAATGTGGTCAATAATGATTTATAAGTATGAATCTGTATGAAAATAATGGTTTGATGCTGTTATAGGGCAAACCAATCGACTAGTTCCTAAAACAATTGACCGGTTGACCAAACCCATCGACTGGTAAGTCTATAGAGACCTTAGCCTTGCTCTCTACCTAAATTCATCGACTAGTTGGGAATAATTGACCAACTGGTCTATGAAAAGTCAATTGGTTTGCCCAAACTAATCATCCGGTTTGAAGAAAATCAAGGTTTGGTTGAGTCAAATCGATTGATTGGTTGACCCAAATTGATCAACTAGTTGGTTCAACCAATCGACTGGTTGGGCTAGACCGATTGACTAGTTCAACTGGTTTGTGTGAATTGTTTCCTTTTGATTTGATTATGCTTTGAGGCTATGCATGGGACTATTAGATGATTATTAAGAGGATAAAATACATATCTTTTTTTTATCATGGATTAATGACCCAATGAATGGATTAAATGGATCATAATTTATGACATACTCAAGGAGTAGTGTAGAGGCTAAATAGGTATACCACTTATGACATGTGATGGTTTTGAGAAAAGGGTAATGAAGCATAGCTTGGGCTTGAATTAAATATCATGATGGGTGTACAAGGATAAATGGAACCCTCACATGGTTGGGAAATGGAAAGAATTAATATGGAATAAATGTGAAAATGCTTTGCTTGTTCTTGGATGGGCCTTATGTGATCACTTATATTTATGAATGACATACTAATCACATAAAGTGAAAGACAATCGAGTTGTGTATAGGTCTGTGTTACCTGCTCCTCGATTAGCTACTAAGGGTTAGTCTGCCTTTGAGTATTTATTGGTTCCTTCGGATGGGTTCCTTAGAGGTCTCAGTGCCTTACCTACTCTAGAAACCGATGATGTACTAGGGAGTATCGATACTAAAGGGTCTAGTTACAGAGATGGTTGGATTCAGCCTGGATTTATTTCCATATTTTTTGGCTTTAGCCTAGACTTATGACTATTCATGTGATTGGCTTTGGCCTGGACTTATGTCTGCTTTGGTGATTGGCTTCGGCCTGGACTTTATGCCTCTTATTTGGATAGGCTTCCATGGTATGTGAGACTATGGGGTATTGCACAATCTATTTCTCGATGATAATATATGTATGATAAAACCTAATTAATGAATAAGTGGATAAGGATACAAGCTAGTTTCTACAATTAGATAAGGGAGTAATTGACCAACTAGTTAGTAAATGCAAAGTTGAATGGATTTTGACATATACCAATATATGGATAAGGAAATGGTGTAACCTAATAAGGTGAACAAATTATAAAATAAACCCTAGTGGTTGCTTAGATTAATCTATTAGTACATGTGTAAATACCTATGTGATTATGATATGAAACCAAGTATGATATATTCTTCCTTGTCTGAGTTATGTATGATAGTCTACTCAGGTGTATTCCTACCTTTATGTTTATGGCATTAGCATGACATAAGTTAATTATGATATTCATGTATGATAAACTTTGTATTGTATGCTTGTGTTTTCTTTGAGGAAGCACCTTGTCTTACTCAGTATGTAGCACACCGATGTGTCCATTTTCTTGGTCACCTACTTATTCCCATAAGCAAAGGGCCATGTGCAGCTTTTTGGGATGATTAGTAGTGGGCCTACCTCATCTTGGGTTTGAGGCTTGAGGGCATGGACATCCAGAGATCTTTTTGGGGTCAGTCGCTACTCTCTTTTTAATGTAGTCCCATACTTTTAACTAATTGTATTCCTGTATTGATTTGGTTGGGGACCGATTAGGTCCTTGATGTAAAGAGTCTTTTAATTGTTTATGTAATTTATGTTGGCTCACTTTGTTTTAAATGTATTGGTTGTTTGGTTTTAACCTTATATCTAATATGGGGTAGGCAGAGGACGACTATCCTATGTTAGGTACAATGGTACACTCTATTTTTCCTAGTTGTATTTCAGCTTCCACATTATTTAAATGAATTCTTTTGGTAGTGAAAATTGGGCGCATTTCAGGTAAACTCTTTATGGAAATTGTTGAAATTAGGAATTGGCATTGGGAAACACCTTATGTAATGTGTTAATTATGTAAAATGTTATTTATGAAAATTACTATTTTTGGGAAGTACCAAATATGGAAGGTACCTAATTTTATAAAGGTTGTTATAAAAATGTGTATATATGTTTTTGTTATTTGGTTACATTATACAAGCACATTGAATAATACACTAAAATTTAAAGTGGAAGATGAGAGTGGGATAGGGTCATCTAGGGTTGGCCTCTCAAGGTTGGGGATTGGAAATAACCTTTCCTTGGATTATAATGACATGTAGTCACTTGGTTTATTTACATGGCTAAGAGCGAGTGAGGCTCCATGTCTACGCTATTAGGATCTTTAAACCTCTCAGTGGGTGTGAATACTTAAGGACTGGATGATCGAGGTTATATTTTTCCCTTTGGTGCTCGGATCACTGGGATTTCCTAGGAGGTAGATTTCTTGTTGTTGGTTTTCGTTTTTATTAGATTTCTTCAGACTTATTTTTCCAAGTGACCCTCCTAGTGTGGGTTTTCCCAGTCAATCGATAAAATTAGATGATGTGCTTATGTGGTTATTAATCAAAGAGGCTTTATAAATGACGAACTAATATTTTCCTTAAAATTTTATTCATAAGTTGTTGTGTTTGATGTACTATAGTGATGTTATAAGTTATTATCTTTTCCTCATAAATCATGGGTTGCTTACCTGTAACACCCTCAAAATTCACTACCGAAAAATTTCGTTTTATTTGAAAGAGTTAGCGGAAGCAAATTATAAAATCGTAAATCTTGTGGATATTACCGCCACACTTAGTACCAGGCCGGTTCACTCATACCGTTTGAGTACTAAGTGCTAAGGCTAAAGGAAAATGAAATACAATTTACAAGAAATTCAACATACTTAAAGCAGAGTAGCGTATTAAATCATTTACAAGAATAACATCTACCAATGATGGCGACTTTAAAAACATTAGCATTAAGGCCAAGAATATAAAAGAGAAAGAGAAAAGTCCTAACGGTACCGGATAATTCCTTACTCTCTTTCCCGTAGCCCACTTAAGTAGCATCTGAAAAGACCTGCAAAGGCACTACCCATTGAATAGGCAAGGGCCCCACAAAGGGAATCCCTTCAGTACTACGACACTGAGTAACCCTTTAATACCACACTTAAAAACAGGCCCGCAATGCAACACATAATGCAAGCTATATACATATGAAATCAGAGGTGCATACATAACAATCATACATATAACAAGTTATAATTCACGATCGATACTTTTGGGCCATAAGCCATGTCATAGTGTAAAATCGATACATTCGGGCCTTAAGCCATTATTCCATCATCATTCAATCAATCTCATATTTTATATCCATGTGAGTGCGAGAACCCCACTATTATAGCCGGTGGATCGGTCACTTATAGGGCAGAACGCACCTAACCACTATTATATGCCGGTGGATCGGTTTCCAGGGCAAAACGCTCCTGGCCACTATTATTCGCCGGTGGACCAGTCTGGCCCCAACTCACATGCTGTTCCACTATAAATGATTAGTATTTTCCATAACTTTATTCACATACATAATTGGTTTTATTGAGCTCAGGACCCCCACTATTTTAGCCGGTGGACCGAAATACATGTAATCCCCCAAAACTTTCGAAAACCTATATTTTAATAAATAACTTTATTTGAAATACAATTAGCTTGTAAAATTATTTATTTTAATCATTTTATGGATTTTGGAGTATGTAAATTTGGATAAGAGTATTTAATAAATTAAAAATAAATATTTTGCTATTTATCATGTTGTTTTATTTAAATAATTTTCCAAACTAATATTTTACCCACTTTATCCTTTTTAAATTAATATTTTAGATTATATTGAATTAAATTATTAAATTAAATAATTTATCAAGAATATTACATTTTATGATTTTATAAATTAATTTACTTTCTTTTCCTATTTTTCCCCATTTCCCTTTTTACCCTTTTCCTTTTTTTTCCTTTCCTCCTCTTCTCTTACCCTCTTCTCCCTCCCTTGGGCCGCCCGGCCAGGCCAGCCTCTCCTGCGTACTTGGGCCAGGCCCGTTCCCGTCCCCCTTCTCTCCCTCGCACGCCCGCCCAGCACAGCTTCGGCCTCCTTTCTTTTTTTTTTCTCTTGACCGGCCGGTTCAGCCTTATTTCCTTTCCCTTCGACCGACCGGCTTCTCCCTTCGTCTTCTTCCTCTCTCACCGCTCCCACGCCCGACCAGCGCCCCCATGTTTGCCACCATCGAGCTACCCTGCAGCTTTCGCTACTACCTCCCTCTCTCTCTCTCTCTCCCCCGTCGTTTTCCCTTCCCTTTTCGAGCCAAACCAGCCCTGGACCACAGCCCCGCATGCCCTCTCCCTTTCCTTCTTCTCCCCTCTCTTCCCTTGCCACCCGACCACCACCTGCCACCTGCAGCACGATCGCCGGCCAGCCCTGCCCCCTCTCTTCTCCCTCTTCTTTTTCTCCATCCCACCAGCCCTTCATTACCACATTTTTCGAGCCTATCATCCCCTTCCCGAGCTCCCTCCTCTCTCTTTTCTCCTCCTCCCATTCGCTCCCCGTTTTTCTTTTTTCCGCCGCCCTCCGCCGCTCGAACCACCAAGCCCAGCCCCTGCGCCGCCTTCTGACACCGCCTACTACCACCCTACACCACCACACCGCCCCTCGAGCCCTACACTTCCTCCCTTCTCCTCTTCTTCCTTTTTCTCCCCTGTTTTTCCCCTTACCACCGAGCCACCTGCAACCGCCATTTCCTCCGCCTTCTGGCCACCTCTGCCGCCACCCAACCCACCGTTCGACACCCTGCAACCCCCTCTACAACCGCCATGCCTTAGTTGGCCGAAACCAACCCTTGCACCCCTCCATTTTTCCCTCTCCTTTTCCTTCCTTCTCAGCCCCTCCCCCTCGACCCTTCTCGGCAGCCAACTTCGCCGCCTTGCCGCCGCCGTCTCCGCCGCCTTAAGCCGCCGTGAAACCACCCTTAGCCTCCACCCACACCCCCTCTTCACTTTTGCACCATTCCCCTGCCTTGAAACCTCCCCCAACCACCTTCTTTTCTAGCCTAAATACCCTAACCCGAAAATAATGGATTTTTCTCCCTTCACCCTCTTTGAGCCCTTTTCTCCCCATGATTATGCATGAAACTCACGCTGCTCATGCAGCATGAGCTCCCCCTTGTTTTGGATTTAATTTGGAAAAGTTTTGAGGTATATCCATATTTAATTAAAGTGTATTATTATTAAATAAATTTGTTTTATAAAGTTTTATCCTTTTTAACTTCTTATTTCTAATAAATATGATGGATATTATTTTTAGGTGTTGAGTTGCTAATTATGCTTGGTAAGATTTGATATTTTGCAGGATTAAGGTAACCGTTAATCCTCCCTTAAATATATTGGAAAAACGCATGCTAGCACATTTAGGGTTTAGTATGATTTTATGCATGTTTTGTATGCTTAGCATGATATGTATATGGTTCTTATATTGTTTGATAAAAAGAAAAAGCATGATAACTTTTGTGCCATATGTAGGTATGTTAAATAAAGGAGTTTGAATATGGATAGAAATGTTAAATACTTGTTTATGATGTACCATGTTGTTAATGCATGAATGATGTTGTTGTTTAAGGGTATTTTAGTAATTATGCTTACGAGGTATATAAATCAATGTGTATAGTTGCTAATGAGTATTATGTTGAAAAATGACAAGTTGGTGGACTTAGATGATAAAAATGAAGTATTAATATCATTATTTTATGTAGTGTTAGCAAATTCATAAAAGTGGTGAATAAAGGGGTTGAGTGGAAATTTTATAAGTGAAAAGGGTGTTTCGGTAATTTTGAGATAAAAGAATAATATGGTAATTTTATGATTAAATGGCCAAATGATAATTTACAAGTAAAGGATAAAATTGTAAGTTGTGAGAAAGAAGGGTAAAATGGTAATTTTGGAAGTAGGGGTAAAATAGTAATTTTGGATGAAGAAGGGCATTATGGTAATTTTGGAGGTAAAGGGGCAAAATCGTAATTTCATAAGTAAAGGGTAATATGGTAACTTTTATAAGTGAATGGTGAAGTGGTAATTTATAAGTAAAGGGGTAATATGGTAATTTGGGAAAGAAGGGCAAAATGGTAATTATGTATGGAAAGATAAAGATGGTAATCTTGGATGTGAAAGGGTAAAATAGTAATTTGTAAAGTAAAAGATGTATGGTGGTAGTTTTCATAAATAAAAGGATATATTGGTAAAATTGGATGTAAGGGGTAAAATGGTAATTTTGTAAATAAAGGGATATTATGGTAAACTTGGGAGTAAGGGGTAACGTGGTAATTATGATAACAACCAAAGGTAATTTAGAAATTAAAATTATGATTGTAGAAGGGCAATTGGATAAGTATGATGCTATAGAAGGGTAATTTGGTAAATTAACCAATTAAAGGGCATTATGGTAATTTTAAATATGGAGAAGGGTAAAATTGGTAATTGTAATTATGAAGAGGGGTAAATTAATTATGAGGAAGGTTAATTTGGAATTTATGATAATTGAAAAGGGTAAATGGCAATTAAAAATAATTGAGAGAGGTAAAATGGTAATTATGATAAAGGAGAAGGGCAAATTGGTAATTCATCCAACTGAAGGGGCAATTTGGTAATTTAGCCGATTAAAGGGTAAAGTGATAATTATTTAACCAACTAAGGGGGCAAAATTGTAATCATGATAATGAAGGAGGGTAATGTAGTAGTTTATCCAACTCAAGGGCAATTTAGTAATTATAACAAAGGAGAAGGGCGATTTGGTAATATAACCAACCAAAAGGGAAATATGATAAGCGTAGTAATTATGAGGGGTGAATGGTGATCTAAAAAGTGTAGGAGACAATTTGGTAATCTAAAGTGGACAAGGGGTAATTTGGTAATTATGCAACCTTAAGGGTAATATGGTAATTTATCAAGCAAGGAATGGATACTTAACAATTATATAAGTAAATGGCAAATAAGTAGTTTGTTCCTAAAACGTCTTTGAGATTGTGGAACATTAATATGATTAAATAATGTTGATTAGCCAAGTAAGAGTATTTGATAATTAGTATGGCCTTAATGGTTTCTCTGTGACATCCTGGATAATCCTCTGAATAAGAAACGATTAATGATATCGAAACGATTGAAAGTGAATAAGTATCGGATTATCGTGCTTTTTGTGATCACCTTAATTAAGACACTATTACTTAAAGTGAAAGACCTCGAGATCGGGAATGGTGACTCCTTAGGGGTCGCTACCCTAAGGACGTGGTTTAGTCCACGATTATTCTGGTATTTGCTAGTGTGCCTTTGTGCCCCAGCCAGGCCCTATATCTTACTCTTCCTAGCTCTACGGACCTAGTTAGGGGGTATGAATACTTATGGATTAGGTGTCCTTGTCGGTAGGGTACTGAGTTAGCTTTATGCACCAGTACGACCAGGGTATCTTTGCGTCCTTGGGTTCATGGTTAAAGGGTACTGAGTAGCTGATATGCACCAGCACGACCGGTGTACCTTTGTGTCCCGGGTTATCGATCTCCCATTCGAGGCAAATAAATATGATTGATGTGCTGATTAAAGAAAGGAAAGATACTATTATTGAAAGTGAAATATTAATGAGCCGGGCCCAGATGATTATGATATTGAGTACCGGTCCACCGGTTATAATAGTGGCCAGGAGCGTTGTGCCCTGGATGATGAGTTATATGTATCCCGGTCCACCGGTTATAATAGTGGCCAGGAGCGTTGTGCCCTGGATGATGATTCTTTATATATCCCGGTCCACCGGTTATAATAGTGGCCAGGAGCGTTGTGCTCTGGATGATGAGTTATCTGTATTCCGGTCCACCGGCAATAATAGTGGGGGTCCCGAGCTCAATAAAATCGGTTATGTATGTGAATCACATTATGGAAAAATACTAATCACTTATAGTGGAACACCATGTGAGTCGGGGCCAGACCGGTCCACCGACAAATAATAGTGGTCAGGTGCGTTCTGCCTTGTGTGTTTATCTTCCGATCCACCGGCAATAATAGTGGTCAGAGGCGTTCTGCCCTGAGTGTATACTTTCCAGTCCACCGGCTATAATAGTGGGGTTCTCGCACTCACGTGGATATAAAATATGATATTGATTGAATGATGATGGAATAATGGCTTAAGGCTAGAATGTACTGATCTTACACTATGACATGGCTTAAGGCCCAAGGATATCGATCGTGAATTATAACTTGTGTTACGTGTTATTGTTACGTATGCACCTCTCATTATTTATGTGCGTGACTTGCATTATGTGCCGTATGCGGGCTGTCTTTAAGTGTGGTATTAAAGGGTTACTCAGTACCGTAGTACTGAAGGGATTTCCTTTATGGGGCCCCTGCCTATTCAATGGGCAGTGCCCTTGCAGGTATTTTCAGGTGCTACTCAAGTGGGTTACGGGAAGGAGAGTAAGGAATTTTCCGGTATCATGGCTTTTTCTCTTTCTCATTTAAATTCTTGGTTTTAAATGTTAACGTTGTTAAAGTAACCTCCATTGGTGGATTTTATTCCTGAAAACGATTTGATGCGCTACTTTGATTTAAATATGTTGAAGTTCTTACAATTTACTCTGATTTATGCATGTTGAATGTCTTTCAAATTGTATTTCATTTTCTTAGCCTTAGCACTTGGTACTGGAACGGTATGAGTGAACCGGTCTGGTACTAAGTGTGGTGGTAATACTCCCAAAGTTCACATTTTATTTATCTGCTTCCGCTATTATCTTTTAATAAAACGAAATTTTTCAGTAGTGAATTTTGGGGATGTTACAATACATATAATCATCATCCAAGGCAAAACGCTCCTAGGCCACTATTATATCTGGTGGACCGGTACTCAATACCACTTTCCAGGGCAACATACTCCTGGGCCACTATTATAACCGGTGGATCGGTACTCAATATCATAAGTCAACTAGGCCCGGCTCATTAATATTCCACTTTTATTATTAGTATCTTTCCTTTCCATAATCAGCACAACAAGTCTATTTATTTGCCTCAGACGGGAGATCAAGAACCTGGGACACAAAGGTACACTAGTCGTACCGGTGCATACAAGCTACTCAGTACCCTTCAACCACGAACCCAAGGACACAAAGGTACCCTGATCGTACTGGTGCATAAAGCTACTCAGTACCCTACCGACAAGGACACCTAATCCATAAGTATGTATACCCCCTAAATAGGTCCGTAGAGCTAGATAGAGTAAGATATAGGGCCTGGCTGGGGCACAAAGGCACACCAGCAAATACCAGAATAATCGTGGACTAAACCACATCTTTAGGGTAGCGACCCCTAAAGAGTCACCATTCCCGATCTCGAGGTCTTTCACTTTAAGTATTAGTGTCTTAATTAAAGTGATCACAAAAAGCACAATAATCAGATACTTATTCACTTTCAATCGTTCTGATATCATTAGCTGTTTCTTATTCAGGCGGTTATCCAAGATAATACAGAGAAATCATTAAGGCCATACTAATTATCAAATACTCTTACTTGGCTAATCAGCATTATTTAAATCATATTATGAAATTCCACAGTCACAACGACATGTTAGGTACAAATTACTTATTTACCCCTTACTTATATAATTACTAAGTCATCCCTTCCTTACTTGATAAATTACCATATTACCCTTTAGGTTGCATAATTACTAAATTACCCTTTATCCAATTTAGGTTATCAAGTTATCTCCTACACTTTTTTTTATCACCATTCACCCCTCATAATTGCTAAACTTAACATGTCTCCCATTTGATTGGTTAGATTACCAATTTTTCCTTTTCTTTTATTTCAATCAACAACTTGCTCTTGAGTTGGATAAATTACCAAATTACCCATTATCGCTATCATGATTGCCAAATTTCCCCTTTAGTAGGTTAAATAATTACTAACTTACCCTTTAGTCGGTTAAATTACTAAATTACCCTTCTCCATTATCATAATTACCGAATTACCCCTTAGTTGGATAAATTACTAAATCGCCCTTATCCATTATCAAAATTACCAAATTACCCTTCTCAATTATTATCATTGCCATTTGACCCTTCTTAATTATTATAATCACCATTTTATCCTTTTCAATTATCATAAATCCCAAATTACCCTCCTTCATAATTACAATTATTAATTTACCCTTCTCCATATTCATAATTAATAATTTACCCTTCTCCATATTTATAATTATTAATTTACCCTTCTCCATTCTTATAATTACTATATTGCCCTTCTCCATATTAAAACTACCATAATGCCCTTTATGGGTTACTTTACCAAATCACCCGTCTCTATTATCATAATTATCCAATTGCCCTTCTATAATCATAATTTAATTACCAAATTATCTTTCGTCGTTATCATAATTACCAAGTTACCCCTTACTCCCAAGTTCACCATAATATCTTTTTATTTACAAAATTACTCTTCTACCCCTTACTCCCAAATTACCATAATATCCTTTTATTTACAAAATTACCACAATACCCTTTTACTTATAAAATTACCAAAACACTCCTTTTACTTTACAAATTACTATTTTACCCTTTTACATCCAAAATTACCATTTTTATCTTTCCTTACAAAATTACCATTTTTCCCTTCTTTTCCAAAATTACCATATTACCATTTACTCCCGAAATTACTATTTTGCCCCTCTACCTCCAAAATTTCCATAATGCCCCTTTACTTCAAAAATTACCATCTTTTCCTTTACTCATAAAATTACCATAATACCCCTAACTTCCATAATTACCACAATACCCCCTTTTACTTGTAAAATTACTATATTGCCCTTTTCCTTCAAAATTACCATAATACCCTTCTTTCTCACAACTTACAATTTTATCCTTTTACTTATAAAATTATCATTTCATCCCTTTCTTTTGAAATTACCAAAATACCCTTTTACTTATAAAATTACTGTTTTGCCCCTTTTTTTTTCAGAATTACCAAAATGCCATTTTACTTACAAAAATTACCATTTTACCCCTTTTACTCCAAAATTCCCAAAATACCCTTTCACTTATAAAGTTACCATTTTACCCCTCTATTACACCACTTTTATGAATTTACCACCACTACATAAAATAATAATATCAGTACTTCATTCTTATTATCTAACTCCACCAACTTGTCTTTATTCAACATAATACTCATTAGCAACTGTATATATTAGATCATATACTTACATAGGCATATTACTAAAATACCCTTAGGCTCATAATAACATTATTCATGCATTAATGACATAATACATCATAGACAAGCATTTAACATTTCCATCATATATCAAACTCATTTCTTAAGTATCATCTCTACACATGGCACAAAAGCTATCATCATTTTCTTTTCTTTTCTTTTTATCAATCAATATAAGCAACCATATATATATCATACTAGGCAATACAAAACATGCATAAAATCATACTAAAATCCCTAATGTGGTAGCATACGTTTTTTCATGCATTTAAGTGAGGATTAACGATTACCTTAATCCTGCAAAAATCGAACCTTACTGGTATCCTGGTTAAAGGTTCAAAGCTTAATTAGCAACTCAACACCTAAAAATAATATCAATAAGTATTATATTAGAAGTAGGAAATTAAAAGGATAAAACTTTATAAAAATTTATTTAATAATAATACACTTTAGTTAACCATTAATATACCTCAAAATTTAGCCAAACAATTTCCAAAACAATGTGGAGCTCACGCTGCATGAACAGCGTGAGCCACATGCAGAATATGGGGGAAGAAAAGGGTCGAAAGGGGTGAGATAGAAGGGAGGAGAGGTGGCTCGATTTAGGGACTTTAGGCTAGAAAAGAAGATAGATGGGGGAGGTTTCAAGGCAAGGGAATGGTGAAGGAGTGAAGAGGGGGTGTAGGTGGAGGCTAAGGATGGTTTCCCGACGGCATAGGGCAGCGGAGGCAGCAGCAGCAGGGCGGCGAAGATGGCTGCCGAGGTGGGTCGAGGTGGAGAGGCTGAGAAGGAAGGAAAAGAGGAGGGAAAAATGGAGGGGTGCAAGGGCTGTTTTTGACCAACTAAGGCATGGTAGTGGTAGAGGGAGTTGCAGGGTGTCGAATGGTGGGTTTGGTGGCGGCAGAGGTGGCCAGATGGCGGCGAACGGGGGGGGGGGGTTGCAGGAGGCTTGGCAATAAGGGAGAAAAGTGGGGAGAAAAAGAAGAGGAGGAGAAGGGAGGAAGTGCAGGGGGCTCGAGGGGTGGCGTGATGGTGTAGGGCAGTAGGAGGTGGTGGCAGGAGGTGGCGCAGGGGGTTGGAACGGTGGTTGGAACGGTGGTTGGCGGTGGTGAGCAAAAACCAGGGAAGAAATGGGAGGGAGGAGAAAGGAGAGAAGAGGCTCGGGGGAGGGAGATGAGGGCTCGAAATTATGGGGAATGAAGGGCTGGTGAGGGTAAGAAAAGGAAGAGGGAGAGGCAGGGGCAGGTGGCTGGTCAGCGAGAGGACGAAGGGTGGCAGGGAGGTGTCGGTTGGTAGGGGAAAGGGAAGGGGAGAAGAGGAAGAGGGGCACGCAAGCTGTGGTACAGGGATGGTTTGGGTCCAAAAAGGGAAGAAAGGGATGGGAGAGAGAGAGAGAGAGAGAAGGTCGGCGTGGCAGTTGCAGGTCGTGTATGGACGACGGGAGCAGATCAAGGCAGAGGTGGAAGAAGAGGGAAGAAGGAGGGGCTGGGTGAGCGGACCGATGCAGGAAAAGAAAAAGGTAGGCCAGCCGATCCAGGGGAAAAAAGAGGGACGACTAGGCTGTGTCACACGACCACGGGGGAGAGGGAGGAAGGAAGGGGGGAGAGATGGGCCGAGGCCCAGTGCGTAGGGGAGACAAGCCAGGCCGGGTGGTAGCCCAAGGGAAGAAAAAGGAAAAAGGGGAAAAGGGCAAAAAGGGGAAATGGAAAAATAGGGAAGATAAAATAAATAATTTATAAAATCATAAAATGTAATATTATTGATGAATTATTTAATTTAATAATTTAATTCATTATAATTTAATTTATTAGTTTAAAAAGGATATAGTTAGTAAAATATTAGTTTGGAAAATTGTTCAAATAAAAACATTATGATAAAATAACAAAATCTCTATTTTAATTTACTAAATATTTCCGTCCAAATTTATATACTCAAAAATCTATAAATTAATTAAATTAAATAATTTTAAGAGCTAATTTATTTCAAATAAAAGCCATTTATTAAATTATTAGTTTTCTAAAATTTTGGGGGATTACATTACCAGTTCCCCTAGCTAACTTGTTACTATTTTAGAAGGGGCTATAATGATTCATGATTTACATGGTGAGCAGATTATCTTATTCAATTAAATTGTGACTATACTTGATGATGGATGCATGCTTGAAGATAAGTTGAGAGATTAGTTTGGCTTCCAGAGTTCTATCTTTTGACTGTGTTTCTAGCTCAATGGGTTTTAAATATAGTAATGTATTCAATTTATTGATATGTTGTTAACTGTTTCGACGTTGTTATTTTAAATTATTACAACGTTCTATTATATTAATAATGTTGTGAAATTTTTTTTATTTAAAATTTAAGTTTTAGCCTTAGCACATAGTGTAAGTAGAACAATGCTATTTATTTGCACTAGATGTGACAACAGTACCCTCATTTATATACAACTTCTACATTATTTTCTAAGTTTTTTGTATTTTGAAAGTGGGCGCATTAAAAATAGGGTATAATGCTTATTTGAATAGGGCTATTACGCTATCTTGCCATGTTCCACCTTAGTTGTAAATGCCTGCATTGATGGCTATTAAAAATTTTCAATCTACTCTTTTTCAGCTTAGCTTGGTAATATACTGTCTTAGCAATTTTTGTTGCCATACCTCAACAACCATAATTTTGAAAGGGATTAGGTCCTTATTTATCAACAACTAACAAACTCACAAAAGAAGTGAGAGAAAAAAAACAAGTGAAGAGAAGAAGAGAGCGGACAAATGAAAGGACCAAAATGGTCAAACACAAAATTAATGAGGTTTTGAGGGATGTGAACTTATTAATTTAGGTGTTCATATAACAACACCCATTTTGATACTAGATTTAGCCTCTATAGCTAATGGCTAGCAACCTTTATTGCCACATTAAATTATTTTTTTTAGCATATTATGTTTTTGTTTAATGTGGTTGTGCATTTATGATATGTGGAAGGAAAGATACTTGCAGTGGTTGGAGACTAGTGGTAGAAAGTGGCCTTCATAATCATAGATTAGGAAACTATTTGTAGGGGCATTCATTTTCTTGTCAATTATTACCTAAAGAATGCAAGTTGGTGCATGAAATAACCTTGAAAAATGTCAAGACAATGGATATTATTGATAAGTTGAAATAGGGTGATGGGGATAATACTGCAATGCTTAGAAAAATCTATAATGCTAGATATAAGTTTAAGGTGCACAGCCTGATGGGATGTACAATCATGTAACAGTTATTGCACTTCATGAAAACCAATGAATATCATTCATAGCATCGTCGATTGCCTAACTCTGATGTGGTTGGTGATATTGTATTTGTGCACCCAATTCTTTTCCTTTATTGGATGCATTTCCATATGTCATTTGTTTGGATTGCACATATAAAAAATATAAAAATAAAATAAGTACAATATTTATTTCTTGGAGGTTATTGGTTGTGTGTTTAGTGGTAAGAGTTTTACCACTACCTTGGAATTTATGACAAAGTAAAATGAAGTTAACTATGAATGAGTGATTTATAAGGTAAAGAAATTGATGGAGAACCCCATGGACCAAATGTGATAATCTTTGATAGGGAACTGGGACTGACACAAACAATGCCCAAATTCTTTCCTGTTGTAACACCCTTCTTATGTGGATGACACATTAGTAAGAATATTTTCTCTTATGCTATTAAAAATATGGGACTTATAGTGATTAAAGAATGTGTCCTTGGCAAATAGATGAATTATATAAGGGACTACAATTGAAACACATGAGAACACGCTTCTACTTATGCATGACCAATAGGGTACATTTCCACATTTGATACAATATGTGTACCAAACTTGGTTGAATCCATATAAGGAGAGGGTTGTTTCCATGTGGGTTACAAAATTTCTTTACTTTTACACTCATATGACCAGCATGTATAATTTTTGTTGTTGTAATATTCAATGTGATTTAACTTATTACTAAATAATCATTAACCATTGCTTATATTTAGTGTGGAAAGTGAACATGGTAAGATGAAGAAATATATATCATCACCACCGACGAGTTTTGACACATTGTGCCTAAAGATCAACACATATAAAAGACTCCAAATTAATGAGGTAAAAAAAAGATATTGAGAAATCCTAGGTTATTATTCTATATTACTATATAGATGACATATTTTTTTCAAGGAGCTCATGTATGTTATATATTTTAGAGCATTGGAATTGATTGAAGAGGATGGTAAGAGGTCCAATATGGTTGGTCCCAACCCCTTGGGATGTGGGTTTTACTCCATGTTTACATATGGTCTACCATGTGCACATGAGATATTTTATTACAAACGAGATCAACAACCCATTCTTGTATCAACAATGCATCAATTCTAGAAGACTTTTACTTTTGTTAAACCATAATGTTATAACAATCGCAAAAAAATTAAAATCAAAATATAAGAAAAAAGTCTACTAACTATCATCAAAATCATCATCTATAGGGGGTTATTTGGCCTCCTACTCTTCACTTGAGGAGACTATAAGCCCTCCTATGGCGATGTAGACCTCATTTAGCCTATCAAAACAAGCATTATTATCAATTCTGCTCTTCTTTTCTTCTATAAACTAATAACGTTATCCTCCCATCAGTTACTTATTCATCTCTACTTCTATCCTAATGCATGGGGCATCACTTGCTCCATTGTCTACTAGTACAAAATGGTCTATTGGGTGGGTTTGAGGCTAAAACCAAGTAAGGTAGTGAGCTAAGACATCATGCTGATATGTTGAACGATGAATTTGGGAGCTGAAGTCTAGTAGATGGTGTGGATATTCATTTTAGAATGATGCATAATTAGAGTAATTTGCCTTATACTTTATTAGTTTTTTGGTATGACATAATCCATATGTTGGTATAATAGGAAGAATTGGGATGAGCTAAGTGTAGCCAAACTGTCAGGCAACTCGATCTAGCATGTATGACTCATAATATCCATGAAGTGAAAGTCGTCTTGGTATGATAATTTTAGATGTTTGATCAACGGATATTTTTGAATGGTAAGAAATCAACCTCCAAATGCATGTAAAACACCCTCCTATTGCAACCTTGATGAATTCAATTACCTCCAATACTTAATTAATCAATCCATTAACTTAGGGGGAAAACATCTGATGAGATGTATCCCACCTCATTATTGAGTTATCACATGATGGATTATACGTAAAAGAATAACTTCATCAAAATCAAGGAAAATAATCATAAATCCATGCATGTGCACAATTATATTGCGCACATAATAAACTAAATTAATAATTAAACAACTTTTATATCTAATAATTAGCAATAAATAATTACCTTTAATAGTGTTATGCAACCACATAGCTATTTACACTCATTCCTAGATGTTATCTCAAGATTCCTATATAAAAACACTAAAGCACCAGCTTCAAGGGTCTAATTGCCTAAATCACATAGATCAACTACTAATCTTGGCATTGATAATAGAGCATGGTTGCTAGATTTTTCTATAAAAGTGTGAAAGATAAATGGTACCACACATAAAATTGGTCATAAGACTCATCATAGGGGACTTGCTTAGTCATAATCTTAAAAAAGATATCATCCAATGTGACTGAGGTACCCTTCACAAAATTTGCATTCACCAACACCTCAGGTTCGTCCCACATGTTCTATAGAAGCTCCATAATTTTTCCATCACCAGGAAAATTCTCATTTGTGCACTCATATCCATGACAGTTTAGATCCATTATATAAATCACATCATGAAGGGTAATAGTCATCTCATTGAATGGAAGGTGAAGATAGTTAGTCTTTGGGTGCCACATCTCAACAAAAGTAGAGATGAGTGGAGAATTTTGATATTCGAAGTATGTACGTAGATGCTTCAAGTCTGTGGTTTCGATGTAAATGTAGGTAAGACCCATGGAATCATCATCATGTGATAGTCTTCTTAAGCTTCTTATCTAGGATTGAACTCTCAGTACAAGGGGTGGTTCATATGAAAAAAAGAATATTATAATATTGAACAACATGATAAAATAATAGTAACAAAATTGTATAATAATAAAAATTACCATCTCATCATTCCATATGACATATGCCATATGACCCTTAAAACTAGTCAAAATAATGATAATCAATGGACACCCACTTCTAGGTCCTATCAATCACCAATCGCCATTTGATGCTGATAAAGAAATAAATTCTTCTACATGGCTAAAGGTGCTAGTTCTAGAAAAATCTCCCTTCCTATGGACATCATAATCCTCCTCAAATATTCTCCATAATAGCTCATTCTATAGCACTAGAATTGACCATTCTCTTTACCACCTTAATGGTAACTGGAGTAACCTACCTCAGATCCTTGCCTCTGCCTCCTCTATCATCCATATGTCAATTATAATAAAAAATATCATTAATAAATATTATTCTTTATGTTTTAGATGATTTGGGGTTTAGGGTTTGTGTTTGTAATTAAGGGTTTAAGGTTTTAGATTTAGGGTTAGGGTTTGGGGCTTATGGTTAAGGGTTTTTAATTTATGGTTTTGGTTTTAGGGTTAAAGGTTTATGGTTAAAGGTTTATGGTTAAAGGTTTAGGGTTTGAGGTTTGGGGTTTGTGGTTTAGGTTTTAGGGTTATGGTTAAGGATTTAGGGTTTAGAAGGTTTGGGGTTATGGGTTAAGGGGTTATGGTTTAAGATTTAAGGTTAAGGAGTTAGAGTTAAAGGTTATGTTTAGGGTTTAGAGGGTTAGGGTTATGGGGTTAGGTTTGTTGTTTAGGGTTCGTGGCTAGTGGTTTAAGGTTTAGAGGGTTTGAGGTTAAGGGATTAATGGGTAAGTGAAATGCCCTAAAATTTCTAATTTTAAAAATTATAGTTAAATAATATTTTATTAGAAAAATTTATTAAATAAATTATTTTTTATTAAAATAAAAGAAAATTAATTAGAGCAAATCAAGAAGAAATTTATAAGTATTTTACTTAGGAGAAATCTGGGTATTTTAGCTAATTAAGGATATTATTTTGGAAATTAATTAAATAAATGATTTTATTTAAAATAAGAAGGATAAAATAGTATCAAATTAATATTAATTTTATAAATAATTTAATTGAAGAAAATTAGGGTATTTTGCTAATTAAAATGGAATTTATGAAATTTTTTTCAAAAATCCTAATTTAGCCTGAAAAGGGATTTAAATATTATTTTATTTAAATATTATTATTACTAAATATCCCAAATATCCTAATTAATTTGATTGGCCCAAACCCATTATTTTTCTTTTTCCCTTCTTCATTTTTCCTTTTCTTTCTTCCTTTTTCTTTCTTTTTCTTTCTTTTTTTTTCTTTTTCTTTTCTCCTCTCCCGACCTGGGCCAGCCTAGCGGCCCAAGTCCTTTCTCCCTCCTTCCTTTCTTCGGCGCAGCCTAGTCCATGCATCCGCCTCCTTTCTTCTCCCTCGTCGCGCCGCATTTTGCTTCTTTTTTTTCCCTGTACGTCGCATTTAATTAAAAATAAATTCACTTGCGTCGTCGGTCTGGTCCTCCTCCTTTTCTTTCTTTTCTTTTTCTTCCCCAAACCGCCCAGTCCCCCACCTTTCTTGTTCTTCTTCCTTCACACCTACCCAACCCCGTCGACCTGCACTCACACCGCCACCTAGCCAAAAATTTCACTGCCAACTTCGCTGTTGATCCGGCCAATCTTTCTTCTCTCTCCCTCACCGATTCAGCAGCCTCATCAACCCAACCAAATCTCCCCCTTCTCGCGCGATCCCCTCCCTTTTTTCCTGCATAACCCTTGCCCCATTTTCACTCCCACCGACCAACCCTGCCGCTTGTAACCCTAACCCTACCTGCCTTACCCCGTAGCCGACCTGCAGAACCCTACCCTCTCTTCTTTTATCTATAAATACCCTCGTAAGCTGCCTTGTATTGAGCTTTTAATTCCTACCTAGAATTTCCCAACCTTGCCACCGCCACCCCTTTAGACGCCTTGTCTACAGCCTCCGACCAACTTCACCGCCATCTCTGGCCACTAAACTCATCCTTGCACCACCCTATAACTCCCTAAACCTCCCTCATCCCTCGATTCTTCCTACACAAGCCACCATGGCTATGCAAAGTAGTCCCCTTCCCAACCAACCTATTTTCTGCCTCTGCCACCCTTTGCGCCGCCCTTAGCCACCTCTTCCGCCGCTGTTGCCACTCCTTTCACCTCCCAAATTATGTTGCAGACCCTCCTCTACCTTTCCCTACCTTTCTTTTCCTCTCCCTTCGTCTCCTCCTCTATTTCTCTCCTTCCCCATTCGGCCACCACCACTGCCACTGTGTGTCACCTCCTTTGGCTGTATTGCCACCTCCATTATGTTCCTCTCCTTCTAGGTAGTCTTATACACCCCAACCCTCACCTTCATTTCCCCTTTTTTTCCCAACCTTTAACTTTTACCCTTTTCTTCTCTTTTTTCGGCCACTACCGTGTACCATCGCCAGTGCTGCCTATCCCCGCCAGTCTAAGGTTGAACCCTAGACCCTCTCAACCCTTTTCCCTATTTTTACAAGCCTTAATTTATTTTATTTTATTTATTTGAATATACATACTATTATTATTATTATTATTTCTATTATTATTATTATTATTATTATTAATATGTGTTTATTAATATAATAATAATAATTATTATTACTATTTTGAATTAATAATAATATTATTATTCCATTATTAATATTACAACTATTTTACCATTAGTGTTGCTGTTATTATTATTATTATTATTATTATTATCATTGATATTATTTTTAGTATCTTTGCTATTATTATTTTGGTATCATTATTGTTATTATTATTAGGGTAAAGTCTTTGATCCTATATTATCAACTTTTATAATATTTCTATTATTTCTTATATCTTTAGTAAAGTTAGAAATTTGTTAATGTTATTTTTACTAATATGTTATTATTTTGTCAAAGCCCTAAGGAGGAGTAGGAGCGTGCTCCAAGACCGGTGTTGTTTTAGGTGAGGGTGTTACTAAGGCCTTTTGTGTGTTTATATGCATTATGTGCTTCGCATACTATGTATCCTATGTTTATCATTATTAATTATGTTGTATGTGATATGATGTGGAGTTGAAGTATGTTTTAGTGTATTTGCATGGCATGTGTATTATGTATATGTGATGAATGGTTTGTGACCCTTTAGACATGCATGTGAGGATGTTAATGTGGTTTGTGCAGGAGAAAGGATGAAAAAGGAGAATGGGGCGAATAAGTTGGCCAAGGGATGTGAGTTGACCTAAGTATTTTAATGATTCATGAGTGGAAGAATAAAATGGAAAATTTAGGGTTTCGTGTGAGAGAATATAATTTATGGTTTTATATGAGAGATTCTAATTTATGTTTTATATGGGAGAATCTCATTTATGGCTTTATATGGGAGAATCTTATTTCTAGTTTTATATGGGAGAATATAATTTAAGGTTTTGTGTGGAAGAATCTAATCTATGGTTTTATATGGGAGAATCTAATCTATGGTTTTGTATGGGAGAATCTAATCTATGGTGTTATATGGGAGAATCTAATTTATGGTTTTGTATGGGAGGATCTAATGTAGGGTTTTGTATGGATGAATATTTTGGCTTTATATGGTTTGAATCTAGGGTTGGGTATGGATGAATCTTTGGTTTGGTGTGAATTGAATTTAAGGTTTTGTATGAAGGAATCCTGGGTTTTGCATGAAAGAATTTAGGGTTTTGCATGGTTGATTCTAAGGTTTTCATGTGGGAGATTAGGGTTCTACATGAAAAATTCGAAAGGTTGCATGGGATGTATAAAGTCTGCATGGGAGTGAATTTATGTATGAAAAGTTGATTTGGGGTATGAGGAAAGTAATAAAGTGTTGTTTGGGTGTTTGAACACTTTAGATGAAAAATAGTACGTGGAGCAATATAAGGGTACATAGAAGACCGAGCTAGGGTTTGGTGTAGCTGCTTAGGGTTTTTATGGTATCATGTATATTTGGTGATTAAAGTGTAATTATGAGGATGGTATTTATGATTTGTGATGTGTGGAGTGTTATAATGATTTGGGTTGTGTGAAGCGGAGTGAGATGGACCACAAAGGTTAAAATTAGGGTTTCTAGGAAGTTAGAAGGTGTAGGGTTCTCTTGGTATAATACGAATCAGTTGGAGGATAAGTGTAAAGGGAGTATTCATGCATGTCTAGGGTTAAAATATTCCGAATAAGATACTTAAAACATTAATCACATAAAGGGGAAGATGTTGAGCCAGGCCCAGACCGATCCACCGGCATAGAATAGTGGCAGGGTATGTTACCCTCGCAACTGATCCACCGCCTATAATTGTGGGGGATCCCGAGCTCAACAAACCAAACCCTACAGTTGCTAAGACATAAAAGATATTATTACTTACAGTGGAACACTGTACGAGAAGGGGCCAGACCGATCCACCGGCATAGAATAGTGGCAGGGTATGTTACCCTCGCGACCGATCCACCGGCTATAATAATGGGATTCCCGTACTTGTATGGATTTGATAAAAAACATGGTGTGAATTGATTTCCAATCAGAGATTAATTAAGTAATTAATCCGGATTATAAATGGGCTTTTATGTTTCTACCTGGATGATTGTACGTTATTATGTTATTGTGATGGATTATGCTCTTTTAATTCTTTTGCATTATTTATGTGATGTTTTGTGTTGGCCTTAGTGCTCGGTTACCTTACTCAGTACGTAGCGTACTGATCATCCATTTCATGGGTGCTGCTCATTCCCACGAGTAGTATGCCCTTCTGACTTTATACAGGTGGGAGAGAAATCAGTCGGGGCTGAGTGTTGAACTTGCGGTTGGCTCAAGTTCGAGAGTGTTGTGGCCTTATTCAGCCTTTATGTGATTTATATTCGTTTGTTATTTATTTTGTATTGGATTTATCCCTTTTTATTTATTACCTTGTATTGAGTATTTCAAATAAATCTTTTATTGATTGTAAGATTATTCCCTCCAAGGAATTTTGATTTCGCACTCTGATTTCTATCTTATTATTGTTTATAAACTTTTACACGTACTCTGATTTCTATTTTATGATCTTTCTAGTTTTATGCACTCTTGGTTTAAGTTTGAAGATATTCTTTTTAGCTTTATCACTTGGTACAGGAACGGTCGGAGATAACCGGTCTGGTACTAAGTGTGGCGGTAACATCTCCAAAATTTACGGGTTTTAATTTAAAATTCTTCCGCTTTTAAAAAAAGTAGTGAATTTTGGGTATTACAGTAAGTTACTTGGTTGAGGCCAGGATTGACGGGTGATGCATGTGTGGGAGGGGGGATGGGTAAGTCACTTGTTTGAGGCCATGGTTGACAAGTGAGACATACGTAAGAGTGGGGGGGGGGGGAGGTGGTGGATAAGTTACCCATTTAGGGCTAGGGTTGATAGGTGAACCACATATGGGAGTGGTGGGTAAGACTCCCATTGGTGGAGTGACTTATGGGCGAGCTACCCGTCCCCAAACTAGTTCATCCTCAACCTCCATTGTTACTATTTAAAGCTCTAATTTCTACAACAACAAAAAAGATAATAAAAGATTACTAAGCTAAGTTTGATTTATACATACAAAAACTAATTTCAAGCAAATAACATATAAAATTTGAAAATTCTAGCACAAAATCTTGCATACTCCTTTAATTCATATCTTTAGATGTAAAATGCCTTGAAATATTGATTAATATCTTAAATTGATAAATTTTGCCGAGTCTTCCATGGTTGTGGTTGCTGAGTCTTCAATGGTTGTGGTTGTTGAGTTGGGGTAGGAGAGGCTGGATATATGAATGAGAGTTTAGAGTTAAGGGAAATGAGAAGAGTAAGATTGGATAGGGAGGAAAATTTTTATGGTATAAATGTGTGAGTCTAGAGTTCTGGGTGTATAAGGAAATGTTAGGTATTATAATTTGGAATCTATAATAATAATAATAATTATGTGGGTTCATAGCAGCACAATGGTGTAACATCACCAGGGAGTTATTTTTACAGTGCATGCTGGATATCGGGTAGTCATGTAAGTATAATAGAGTTTGTTTTTGTAACACCCCAATATATATATATATATATTTCTTATTATAAACCTTTAAATTTAAAACCACAAAATTTGGGGATGCTACTGCCACTCTTAGTAACAGATCAGTTCACTCATACCGTTTCGGTACCAAGTGCTAATGCTAAGAAAAACTGCTCACAACATTATTAAATAATCTAAAGCTCATAAATATGGAAATCAGAGTACGTAGAAGTTTTTACATAAATCGAAATACCAACTATAGTTTTTTAGAGAAGAAAAATAGCGACAATAATAAAATTGTTTCTGAAGTTTCAAACATAATTAAAAGAGAACAGGAATAATAATCTCATAATGGAAAACAATCATGCCACTCCAAGACCCAATCCAACCTAAAATCATCACTCGGCCCCAACACATAAGCACATAAAATCATGCAAGACAATTTTCAACTTACACTTTCAAACCCATACATATAATACATAAGGTCATATAGAAAATTATACAGCTTATAAATAATCAAGCCCACACATAAAGGCCCAAAAAGTCCAGATTAATTATTTAATTAATATTTTATCGGAAGTCGATATACACCATACCTTTTATCAAATCCATGTAAGTATAGGAACACCCCACTATTTTAGTCAGTGGGCCGGTCACTTGTGGGACAATAGTCCACATCACTATTTCTGACAGTTAGATCGGTTTGGTTTCTACTCACATGATGTTCTACTGTAAGTAATTAGTATCTTTTAAGTTTCTTAGTAAACTCTGGTTTGTGTTTATTGAGCTCGAGGTCACCCTACTATTATTGTCGGTGGACCGGTCACTTGCAAGACAATAGTCCACACCACTATTTTTCGCCGGTGGATCGGTCACATGCGGGACAATAGTCCACACCACTATTTTTGACCGGTGGATCGGTCTAGACCCAGTTCAATAGTCTTTCACTTTAAATGATTAGTGTCTTAAGTATTTTATTCAAAAACTTTCTCCCAGACATGCATGACTAACTCCAACTATTCTTATCCTCCAAACCCTAGTTGACCACACCAAACCATGGTAACTATAACAAACCCTAACTCCCATGCAAACTCTAACTCCCATGCAACCCTAGCTCCACGTAAACTCTAGCTCCCATGCAAACCCTAATGCCACCATGCAAACCCTAACACCACCATGCATGTAAACATTAACTCCATGCAAACATTAATTCCATGCAAATGTTAACTCCATGCCAACCCCAATTCCATGCAAACCCTAACACCATGCAACCCTAACATCTGCAACATTTATTTCCGTGTAAACATTATGACACTCCCATCATTATTTTACAAACCCTATCATGCATGTCTTATGGGCCACACCATACCATAATAATAACACAATCCATACACATAATACACATGCCACAATTTAATGTATGATCTTACCTTAACTCCCTATCATGCTGCACATACGATAGTTATACAATTACACATAAAATACATGATATTTCGCATCACATGGCATATAAAACACATAATACACAAACAACCTTAGTATTCCCTTACCTAAAACATCACCGGTCTTGGAGCACACTCCTATACCTCTCTAGGGCTTTGACTGGTCTCACCTATTATGGAGAAAAAACTAGAATTAGGTTCCCTCCTAAAAATACTATTATTTACTAACTTATCCTAAGACTTGGATTTTAAATAAAATAATACTATAATAATAATAACTATGCGAAATACTACTAAAAATACTAATAATAATATTAATGTAATTTAAAACGGATGGTGATATAAGGGTTTCTACCCTCCATCAAAATAATGCTAATAATGATAATAGTAATAATAATAAAAATAATAATAATAACTTAAGCTTAAATAAAACAAGGTAGAGTTTTCGACCCTACCTCTAAATAATGAAGGTACCATTTGATAATAATAATATTAATAACACATATTACTTATAATAGTATTAAAATAATAAAGTTAATAATAATAGTAGTAATAATAATAATAATAGAAATAGTAATAATAATAATAAAAGATGAGTATGCGAATTATTAACATAAAATAGGGCTTCGACCCTCCTTAGGTAATTAATAAAATAATAATAATAATGATACTAAAACTTATAATAATACAATTAATACCTATAATTTGAAACTAACAACTGAAATATTTTATTCCTACTCTCGATCCTGCCAAGAAAATATGACATTAATATTACATCCAATAATAATAATAATAATAATAATTGAATAAATGCTAAAATTTGAAATAAATTAGAATAAACTTAAATAAATAGGGGAGAAGGGCTAAGAGGGTTTAGGGTTTCACCTTGAGTCGGTGGAGATGGGTGGCACCGGTGGTGGTGCATGGCGGCGGTGACCGGAAAAGAGGATTAAAAGGTGAAAAGTTGGGGTTTGAGAATAATAGATGGAGAATAAGAGTGGTGGTTGAGGTGCTGGTGGTAGCCTAGACTGAGATAATAAAGTGAGGGTGGTGGCGCAACAAGTGTTGGCAGCACACGGCGGTAGAGGTGGCGGTCGAAAGGAAGAGAAGAAGAAAGATAGGGGAGGAGAAGGAGAAAGGAGAAAAGAAGGGTAGGGCTAGGTGTAATATCCCGTATTAATTAAACCTTAATTTAGACATGCAAGACTTAAAGTTTGATTAGTAGTCGAAGTAAACCATAAGATTATTTTTAAGCGATTGCCTTGTTATCTCGAGTAGGTCCATAAATTTTAATTTATGAAAATAACCTAGATTAAATATAAGAATGAGTAGAGGAAGGTAAAAATTGATGACTATAATAATAATGATAATAAGAAGAGAGTAATTAAAATAGAAGGGATGACAATACCAATAATCTTATTATGAATAACACTTTTAATAATAATACCAATAACAAGGATTGTAAGAATAATAATAATGTTAGCAATAATTACAAGAAAATAAAATAGGGGAGGTGATAAAACAAGGATAATAATATTGATCATAATAATACTAGAGACATGTTTCTTTTTGTGAAAATAAAACCTTGCTTAGATGGGATTCTTTTCCTAATAACCATACACTAGAAAGCTTAATACTTTGGGAGACTTTTGCTAATCAATCCCTAACCAAACCACCATTATTTTTCCCCACTTAAACCCAGCTAAAAATCCCCAACCTATCGAGCAAAAGCCCTTTCCCCATGCAGCCCATCACCTCTCTTCTCCTCTCCATGCATGTGTCCCTTCTTGTCCAGCAACCACTCTCCTTTTGTAGCCTTCCCTCTACCCCAAACACATCCCATCCCCTCTTTACATTACCACCCTCTCACGCCACACCCCATCCCCTACACGTCGCAGCACCAACCCAGCCACCCTCCCTCACACCACTCGGCTAACCTACAGCCCAAGCCTTTGACACCCAGCTCTTCCCCCCAACATGTAGCCCTCACCTTTCCTTTCTCCTAACCTACACCCCTACTTTATCTTCTAATCATCTACCCACCTATTTTCCATCCTTTACCATGCCTCTACACCCTGCAAAACCTCAGCACTCAACCCCAGCCATCCTCCATCACATCATCCAGCAACTTGCAGCCATGATTCACGTAACCCCAACCTTCCCCCAACTTGCAGCCCCTATCTTTCCCTCCTCTCAACCTACACACCTACCGTACCTTTCTAGCCATCTATCCCTCCATTTTATTCCCTTCCCCATGCCTCAACCTGCCCTTGCAGGCCCCCTTCCCCATGCAGCTTGTCGACACCCTCGCCCCCCAAAACAACCCACTTGCAGCCCCTTAGCTACTAACCCATGGAGCGGCCCTTTTCCCCCTTCTTTTCCCTCCTTTTTATTGAGTCCCAATCTGTAGGAAACACCCTCCTTTCTTCTCCCTTTAAGCCCTCTAATTTTCCCCTTGCAGCCCTCTCTTTCCCTTCCCAAAATTCTAGCAACAAAATTTAGTTGCAGCCCCAAACTTCCCCTCCCCTTCACCGAAATTTAGCCTAAAAATAACCCAGCATTTGCCTTGTATTTCACCTCCCCAAGCAGCCATTATTTTTCCCCAACGTAAGCATTCTATCTTTCGGTGGGTTTGGTGCTTAAATTCATGCACCGGCCGCCTTGTTTATCTTCCCTAATCGTTTTTCAAGTATTAGCTCGTATAGGTTGTCTTTTGATTATTTTAATTAGCATAAATAATAATGCTCGTAGTTTTGGATGGTGTATTCATTTCTAGTTAATCTCGACCCCGTCTAAGGTATTTGTGGAAGAAGCTTTGTGGTGTTAATATTTCTTAGCTCAAGGTAAATCCAACTAATCCATAGATGGTAGAATTTTATGTGAAAATGATAGGATAGTTTAGGATAAAAATCATGATAGGATGCAGATATCAAATTATTATATTTTTTGTGGGAAATGGGAGCATGTTGTAGTTCATTTCTACATGAATATCATGATGTGTAAATTAATATGTGTTATCATGCAATCTTTTTATATGCCTAAGTAATATTCTATAATTTGAAGAAGTGTATGCTAATGGTAACGAACTTGGATTTATGCTAGTAAAATGAGATGAGTATGTTTAAGGTAAAATATAGTTTTATATACCATGATTGTATTTGAGATTTATTCATGGAAATTGTATGAATTTATGAGATATTATAAATGCATGCTAATAGTGTTTACATGTACTATGTATGGTGAATGGTTAGGGATAATATGGTCTTTTGTAGTACCAAAGAAATTATCGTATGTAAAGTATCATTAGCTATTTTATGCTAGCGTTTTCATGAAAAATATCCTATATAAGTAAACTTGATAATAAAAATGAAGGAAAATGTGGTAGTTATAGGTTGAGGGATATTTTGGTCTTTAAGGAAAAAAGGTGTTCCAAAGTAGATAATTGGACTAGTTGAATTAAGTGTTGGCTTTAAAATAATGTTGGAAATAATTGGACAATTGGTTTGAACACCGAATCGAATAATTATTCGGGCTATGGCATGATGCCTAACCCTAGGCCGTGTTGGCTTGGAATGGTTGCGACCCTCGTGGTCTTTTGGATGTGACGTTGGTTGTTGATTGTTGACTAAGTTGAAATTTTATGAACCTCGATATTCTAAAAGTAATAACCCAAATTTTCATAAGACACTAATTACTTAAAGAGAAAGACTTAAGTTGGAAAGGAATCTCGTGCCTCAGACTTGGCCGCCGAGTGCATAGTTTGGGACTTCGAGTCAAGGGGCTCACTTCTGCTCTATAGGTATTCCATACACCCTATAGGGAGTACACGTACTTAAGGACTTGAGTTCTGAGGTTTAGCATGGGTGACTGTTATGTCGTGTGGCTTCCTTGGCGAGTTTTGCCCTGGAATCGAGTGATTTATTTTGGTACCACCCTCCTTGACGATCATTGTCATGGATATGGGATTGTATTCCACTTGAGAATTGTTATATAAATTATATAAACGGATTAGACACCCACCATAATACTTCAGTAATAATCGGATTAGGAATGACTTGACCTTGATTAGATTGTTTGGAATATCAATGGTTCTTCCAATTATGCTATAATGTATGGTCATTGGTAAGTTAAAATGGTTGTGAAATTATAAGCATGCTTAAATGCCTTTGATAAGGTTTTTGGCCTAACTCGTAATGTTAATTGTGATGTCGATTCATGTTATGAAATCGTAGCCTTGCATGTGATCATATTTTCTATTTGAATTTCGCATTTGTATGATGATTGCTACGTGGGTATGCTACCTCTCCAAAAGTGTTGTGGTTTACTCAGTACGAGGAAGTCGTACTGATACTAACACTTTTCAGAGGAGTACATCCATGGCATGTGTTGGTTGAAGGGTTATGAAGAGCGTCAACCCAGTGAATAGTTAGATTAAGGGAGTGAGCGGACCCCACCCTCTTTTTTTTCCTTTTCCTTGTAACTTTGGTGGACCGGAAGAGTGTAAGGCAAACCATTGATGAATTTTATGTACTCTTTTGTATGGAAGTGTAAGAGAATGTGTGGTGGAGCTATGGTTAAAGTTGCACAGTTATGTAGTACCAGTGTACAACAGGTTGAGAGAAAAAAAGATGCAAGGTTAGGCAGTGAAAAAGTTTCATGGCTATGCAATAGAAGATTTTAAGTGTTGTGCACAGGCCCTACACTCTACAACGAGTGAGGGGAAAAAGAAGGAAAAAGAGGCGGGGGTCGGTGGCGATAGTTAGCGATGGCGAGGGGGAAGGTCAGGGCGACCTTCGTGGTCAGTCCACCGCCCAAAGGGCGGCTAGTGGTGGCTTGGGTGGTGGAATGGGTTGTGCAGATACTGAAAACAAGGAAGAAGGAGGAAGAAGAAGGAGAAAGTAGAAGGAAGAAGGGAAGAAGGTTGAGGAGCTCGAGCAAAGGAATTTTTGACACACAATGGATAGGTTAGGGGCCAAATAAAGAAAAAATGAGGAGAGTATGGTGTGTGTGTGTGTATATATACGTATGTGTGTGTGTGTGCGCGCGCTTGTGTGAAATAGGAATAAGAAAAGTAGACGGGAAATGTGTGATGGATGGTGCAGAGCTAAAATGGTGATAGTGGAGGTGATAAAAAATTTAGGTGATGGCAATGGTTAGAGTGTAGGTTGCGTAAGGATAAGAGAAGAAGAAGAAGAAGAATGGTAGGGGAAGTGATGGTGGTGCTTGGGGTGTGCAGGGGAAGAGGAGGAGGAGAAGAAGAAGACAAGCATGAGGGATGGTAGGGATGGTGTCATGGTGTATGTGGGACGGCAAGTTGATGGTGCAAGTTGCAACAAAAATCAAACCTTGTGGCTTAGACCAACGAGAGAAGAGGGAAGAAAGGAAGAAAAAAAGGAGGAAGAAAAGGAAAAAGAGAGAAGGGTTAGGGGATTAGGATTAGATTAGGTGATTTCAGATTAGCCATATAATTAAGATTAGTTAAAATTCTAGCGGGTTTTGATTTTGGTTTATGAATTACGGTTTATCTGAGTCAAGGTTTCGGTTAAATTTTTGGTATTAAGAAATTTGGTTAAGGCTTCCAATAAAATTCTTGAGATTAGAATCAAATTAGGGCTCTAATGAAGTTGGATTAGGCTAAGCAATTTTTTTGGGATATTACATCACTACCCACTTAAAAGAGACTTCGTCCCCGAATTTAACAAGTCAAGGTTAAGGAAGAAGAGGAAAAAGGATGTAAGGAAGCTGTCTCGGTGGTCAAGTTCTAAGAGTCGATACTGTACTACCAGGTACTACTCGCTTAAAAGAGAGAGGAACTCCAAACCTAACACACCTGAACTAAAAAGCTCGGGATACAATTTGCGCATATCCTTCTTGGTTTCCCATGTCGCTTCTTTTTCCCCATGGCGGCTCTAAATAATCTTCACGAGTTGTACTAATTTCTTACTAGTCTATCGAATATTGGTATCGAGAATCCTCAAAGGCCTCTCCTTTTAGGACAACGAATCATCGAGTTCGATCTCATCTAGTCTGATCACATGCAATGGATCTATGACGTACTTCCTAAGCTGAAAAATGTGGAAGACATTATGAACTTGGGCTAAATCTGGTGGAAGTGCTAGGCGATATGCAACCTCGCCAACCCTCTCAAGAATCTCATAAGGACCAATGTATATCAAACTTAGCTTACCATTCCAACCAAATCTCTGTACCCCCTTTGTAGGTGAAACCCTCAACAAAACTCTATCCCCTAGTTCAAATCCATCACTACAATGTCTCTGATCTGTGTAGCCCTTTTGGCACTTACATCCATATAATGCATCAAATGGTGCCATTTCGATGCTAGCATGATAACTGTTGTTGTACAAGAACTCAACCAAGTGTAGATGATCTTACCAACTGCCTCAGAAGTCCAAAACACAAGCTCATAGAATATCCTCTATAATCTGAATCATCCTCTCAGTCTATCCATCCGTAGCTGGATGGAAGGCAGTCCTCATCTTCAATGTTGTGCCCATAGCCTCTTGTAATTTTCCCCAGAAGTGAAAAAGAAATATTGAATCCCAATTGGAGACTATGTCAGTAAGTGTACCATGCCTACTCACCACAAACCTCATATATGCATCGGCTAGCTGATCCATACTCCAAGTCGACTTCATCGTCACAAATACTACTGATTTTATCAACTTGTCGATGACGACCTAGATCACGTCCCACCCGCTATGAGTCCTCAGTAGTCCACTCAAAAAATCCATCGAGATGGAATCCCACTTCCATCCTAGAACATCTAAAGGCTGACCTAACCCTACAGGTCTCTGGTAATCGATCTTGACCTTCTGACATGTTAAACACTTTGATATGAATCCTACTACCTCTTGCTTCATGTGAGGCCATCTTTATATAACTTATTCCCTCTTGGATGGATGGAATACGAAGCACAGTGACCTTCCTCTAAAATCTGGTGCTTTAGATCAGCACAACTCTGAGGTACACACCAATGACCTGGATAGCAAATGCTACCATCCTCGTGAATTTGAAAACCATTTGCCTGACCATCCTGGATCTTCTGCTGAATCCTCTTAAGCTTAACATCCCCAGGCTGTTTGCTCAGATCTCATAAAAAATCATCAGTGTGATGATCAAT
Organism: Tamarix austromongolica; assembly: GCA_039764185.1. NCBI lineage: Eukaryota > Viridiplantae > Streptophyta > Magnoliopsida > Caryophyllales > Tamaricaceae > Tamarix > Tamarix austromongolica. Next base: position 71,051,756 of record CM077816.1, on the reverse strand, counting down.
GCATTCATCCAAACCTCTAGGTTACCATGCTAGATCATCTCTATTCTCATCTCTTCAAGCTCCTCCAAATACCGAATTGTCACCACAACTGAACTCAAAGAGTGTGATGTCTTCCTACTCAATGCATCTATAGCGACATTGGCCTTACCCTCATAGTAGGTCAACTCGATATCACAGTCCTTCACCAACTTTAGCCATCTCCTCTGCCTCATATTCAACTTCATCTGAGTGAATATATACTTAAGGCTCTTATGGTCGGTGTAGAATTTGCACTTAGTCCCATATAGATAATGCCTCTAAATCTTTAACACAAACAAAACTGCAGGAAACTCCAAATCATGTGTCGGGTAATTCTGCTCATGCTGCTTCAATTGGTGAGAAGTGTAAGCCACTACCTTACCATGCTGCATCAATACGCAACCTAGTCCATGCTTCGACGCGTCGCTATAGACCACAAACCCATTGTATCCTGATGACAGAGTCAAAACTGATGTTGTAGTCAACCACTGCTTCAACTCCTGAAATGCTCCCTCACAAGTACCATCCTACTAAAACTTAGTCGTCTTCTTCAAAAGGTTCATCAAAGGACGAGTTGTCTTAGAGAAATTATGAACAAAGAGTCTATAGTACTTGACCAAACCTAGGATGTTTACTAAACACTTAAAGTAGAAGATCATTGAGCTGAGCCCAAAATCAGGATGTTTACCAGTCCACTAGTTATAATAGTGGCTAGGAACATTTTTCCCTTGATTTGTATATGTTACTTGTCCACTGGTTATAATAATGGCCAGGTGCATTTTACTTTGGAGTAGTATTCCCGATCCACCGGTTATAATATTAGAGGTCCCAAGATCAATAAGTTAAACCCTTAGATGATAATAATTTATGGAAAAGATACTAATTACTTACAGTGGAACACCACATCGGTCGGGGCCAGACGTAGTATATTTGCTGGTTTAACAGTCATAATAGTGGCCAAGAGCGTCTTTCCCCTGAGATGTACATGTTTACTGGTGCATCGGTTATAATAGTAGCTAGGTGCATTCTGCCTTGGAGTAGTTATTCCCGTTACACTGGTCATAACAATGGGGTCTACATACTAACGTGGATATAATTCTAGAGATGTGTAAAGATGGTATTAATGGCTTAAACTCTGATAGGGGTAATTAATCTAATAAAACCTACTACTTACATAATATTTGCATATGTTGTTGTACCTTATTTTAACTATATTATTACCTTACTCAGTAAGTAGTGTACTGATCACCCTTATTATAGGTGCTGCTCATTTCCACGAGCAGTGGCCCTTCCTGAGACTGTGCATGTAGGCGATGATGCCCTAGAGGACTTTGCAGCATATAATGAGTTGGTCGTGGCAGAGTGATATTCTAATCTTCTAGGGTTGGGGCCAAAGAGGGTGTTCTCTGGACTACTTTCCATTTATGTTTCCTATTTTTATTCCCCTATAGTGGGATGTTACTTTGTATTTCATTTCACCGATGTACTAACTTTGACACTTGCGTACTCTGGTATTTTATGTATTTTATATTAGACTCCTTTATGTTTTTAATCATCTCCTATTATGGTTCCTTGTTTTCCTTTAGCATTTTTGTTAGTGTGAGGTTGGCTAGGGGTCGGACTTGTACTAATCACGGCGGTAGTACCCCCTATTTGGTGTATGATTTTTCTTAAACAAATGAAAAATTTTAATTGTGATTTTTTGGGGGTGTTACATCAACCCATCAATAACAATTGATCTCAAGCCTACACAAGAGGTCTACTTCTTGGATCGTCACATGATCCATTCAACTAAGTTAGTATCAATATGGGTCCAATACTAAGTAAATCACAACTACCTAACTCATGAAAGGAAACAAGACTTGCATAATACATGGTGATCTTTAGCTTACAATACTCATGCTCAATTATACATGTGCTACAAAAGCATTCCGCTTATACAATAACTCATACGATTTCATGAAGTATATAATAGATTATTGATTACTTGCTTAGTAAGTATTAAGGAGAGTCATACATAAAATGATAAGAGCGAGACACACATATGATAGCTAAAGAAAAGTATGTCCTTATGAAATATTTTATCCATAATTATCAATGGTATATGTGGGTACATGTAGTAATAGGAGAGGACATAAGGGATATACGATGACATACGATAAAATGTATGATAATTGATTCATGCTTATAAATACATGACTAGTCATGGCAACACATAGGGTATGGACATATAATGAATTATGAACGTATGCTACGTAATACAACTACCTTATAAAATAACATTTTGCATATAAGGCTCACATAGAATTTAAATAATAGATCATGCAATAATAGGGTATGAACATGCATCATAGGGTAACACTATTGTTAGGAAAACAACCAAGAGACATACGTAGCATAGTGAAATGTAAAGTCCATGAATGAACTAGAATAATCGATTATTATATTTCATTATTATGATCACAACTATTTGATTATATTAACTTGAGGATAGAGATTCAAAGAAATTATAACAACTAATCTAGTACTTGAATAGTACCAGCCCTAACTAGCCCGCCCAGAAAGGTAACTAGACCACTAATAAACAAGACACTTAATTACTTAAGTATGCACACTCCCTATAGAGATAAAATATATCGAGACGTCCATAGAGTGGAAGAGGGCCTCTTCAGACGTTGTGAGGCACCCACGATCACAGAAGAGAAAAACATGGGAATGGTACCAATTAAATACCAAACTTATAGATACATAGAACTACCACATAAAAATATATAGATACATAGAATTACCATACAAAAAGGATAAAGAAAAGAAAAATGGAAAAGGCTTAAGGTTAGGATTAGATTTAGGTTAATTTTGATTAGCTAATATAGGTAAGATTAATGATAAAATCTACTGAGATTAAAGTTGGGTTAAGAAATATAAATTACCCGGGTGATAGATTAGGATTAGGTTAAGATTTATGGATTAAAAAATTAGGGTAAGGCTATAATAATTTTTTTTCAAGATTAGAATTGGATGAAGGTATTAATTATATGGGATTAGGTTTAGCAAAAATTTTGAGGTATTATATGCACATTTTCTATCTTGGTTGCAATCCTATTTCATGGACTTCAAATAATCAGGATGTAATTGGTTGATCATTAATGGAAGTTGAATATCATTCTATTGCCACAACTATTGCTGAACTTAAGTGGATTTCCTACCTACTCATAGACCTTGGCATTGGTTTATCCGTTGTACCTATTATCTACTATGATAATGTTGGGGCTACCCAATTATGCTCTAACCCAGTGTTCCCCTCATGAATGAAACATATTTCCATCTATTTTCACTTTATTCGAGATCAAGTTCAGAACAACTACATGCGTGTAGCTCATGTCTCCTCTTATGATCAGCTAACCGATGCTCTTACCAAGCCATTATCTCGCTCTCAACTCCAACCTCTCAATATTGGCATCTCCTCTCATGGCCCATCTTGAGTAGGGATGTCAATTTTCCCCGCAGGTTCGGGGAAAAAATTTGGGGATCGAGTTCAGGCTTGGGGATTCTTAATGGGGATTTTTTCGGGGACGGGGTGGGGACGGGTTTGGGGTCCCCATCCCCGAACCCACCCCAAAATTTTTTATATTTATTTTTATCTAATTATATATACATATATATATATATAATATAATTTTTTTAATAAAATATAAATTAAAAATATGATATAAAAAAATAGTTTGAAGATCAGGGATGGAATAGGGAATCGGGTATAAAGTCGGGTGTCGGGGATCGGGTCGGATTTTAAGAACGGAGAATAAATCGAAAATGAGAAATAAATAGGGGATCAGGTCGGGTATGGGGATTTAATCCCCACAGGGATCGGGTCGGGGAATCCCCACTAGAAAAATATGGGGGATCAGGTCAGGTTAGGGATTATTTTTCTTATCGGGTTCAGGGATGGGGATGGGGTCCCCGTCCCTGACCCGCCCCATTGCCATCCCTAATCTTGAGGGGGCATATTAGCTGACAATATAGAGCTAGCATCTTACACCTTTATCGTATACTTAGTCATTAGCTTTACATAATGTACGGTAAGTCGTTAAATCATATCCTTAGTTCCAAGACCTCCCTAAGAAACATGTATTTATATATCTCTACTTATTAATGAAATAGTAAGCCTTTTTACCAAGAATTAAGCATATAATTGTTTAAAGCACAAACCTCAATAAAACAAGGCTTGATTCTAGGAAGAGTGAACACTAAAATGAATGAGTTGTGAGGAAGCGCAAATAACCTCCATGTCTATAACATCCATATTCCAAAGCAACCCCAACAACAACAACCCTCCCCCAAAGCAAAACTTCTTGCTTTAGCATGCATATTCTCTTTGAGACGAAGGTTGTGAATAACATTATTAGCTTGGCAGCCACTAATTTCAGTTTCCACCAATAATACCAAATCTGGCTCATATTTATTCAGAATGTCATAATAAATCTGACTAAATGAATCGTTCCCTACCCCTTTTACATTCCACATAAAAAAGTTTAAATGCAAACTCATGAACAAGATGATAGGGATAACCTATTAGAGTCGTGCATTAGAACTAACAAGGGGAGTCCTGGGTCTTCTTTCATGCTTTTACCCAAAGCTATCTAATGTCATGCTCCGCTTCACCTCCTAAGAAGAGCTACCATGCAGTGCCCTTAAAAAGGAAGAGGGTGGTAGCACAAGAGAAGTCATTGGACTGCCCTTGCTAACCTATGGTGTATGAGAAACTAACCCACAGAGGAATTTTTGGTTGTTGTTGGTTAACGATAGGAGCGGATGATATGCTTCTGACTTCTTGCCATTGGACACCTTCAAGTGACTAGTTTTGAATGGTGCCATGTTTTTTTATACCACCAAAACTAATTTGGATTGGGAGTGGTTGGTGTCTACCTTCTAAATATCTTCGTTTGGTAAGCAAGTGTTGAAATAAAGGCGGAATAAATGGACGTAAATTGACTCTCTTTTTTTGTATATATTTTAAACTTTCATTTGTTACAAATACTTTTTTTTGAAATTATAATATATATGTAAAAAAAATTTATATTTTAAACTTGTGTAAAGTGCGAAAAAACTAGAAGTAATTCACTTACAAACTAAGCTGTTAAGGGTGTTCAAGTGATGAATCGAACAAAACAATATCACGGCTTAGGCGTGGATTGGAACGATATGATGCAACTTAACTATGAATAGGTGACTAGACGTTTCCTCGAATGACCAGCAGAAGGCACAAACGTTGTACACAAACAGAAGTCTTTAGCTTAAAAGTTAAGATCCTTTAGGATTGAATTATGTTACTTATTTCCATAAAAATAAATGAAAAGATAGCTTCTCTATTCCATCTTGTGGGGGCGGAACAGTGCTAAATCATCTATGAGTCTAGATGTGGTGCAACTATGCAAAAAATCTGACCACTTCCAATAAGTTTAAGTGCGATTGTATTCGAAATTTCACTAGTAATCCACAACACTTCAAAGTTGGCCGTACTCCTTTTTTGTATATCATGTGTGAGACAATATACACGCGAACCTAGAAATATGCGTGAGACCATGGATAAAGGTGGCGGGGCTAAGGTGCGGTTGGCGATTATCATGAAGTTGGGTAATGATTCGATCCATTTAACGTTCCAAATGTAATAATGGAGGCGCCACTATTGACATGGCAATCCATCTCGTACAGTCGGGAATCGGGATAGACTTCCGTGTTGGCGCGTATAGGTTCCCGGTTTATGGTATCCCCACCGTATAATATTCCGCTAATGACAAGTTTTAATTATTTATGTTTAATTAATTTTTGTAAATGATCGCAGAATATTTTATAGTTTTAAATTTATTTGGGCGATTCTTTATTAATTAAGATTTTACAGTTCGGTATATTTTATTTATAAAATATTATTTATATCTATTAATTTTTAAGTTATATCTTATAAAAAGCTAAATGGGTTGAAAAGTAAATCTATAAATTTTAGTTTGACTTTATTTGCATTGGTTATTCATTTTAGATTTTGTACATAAAATATATAATTAAGGTATATTAGTTAAAAAAAATATATCAAATGTATTTTAAAATTTATGAAAAATATTTTATTTAGGTTAGAAATAAGTAAATAAGAGGATATGGAAAATTTTGTGATTTTAGAAATAATTTTGGTATTTATTTTTATAATTACCTAATAAGCTTATTCATTCACCATCAAGTGAATATTTTATATATTAAATCTTTTTATAAATTCATAAAATATTATTTTGAGGGTTTCCATAAATTTTCGTAATTTTATGAGCTTTTTTTTTTTACTATTTTTCTTAATTTTATCATCTTTATTGATCTTTCCATAACTAAATTCTAAAATTACTATTCACCATCAAAATTCCTTCTCTATACTTCCATGATCATATTTTTATTTCAAGTTGACCATTTTCTTATTCTTTCAACCAAAACTTGAGATAATAATTTTCTTACACTCTATATCTTTGCTAGTTGTGTCCTTTTAGGTTTTCTTGTAGCCAACTTTCTTTATTTGCATTTCTCATGCTTAAATATGACCTTGGACCCGTACATGATCACCTCTCCCATCCCTTGTTAACTTCTTAGTTTTCATAATTTCATTCAACTGAAATACACTCAACTACCTTATACTCTAGCATTTAAGTGTGTAACAAATTACATCCCCCCTCTTTTGGCTACATATTTTTGGTTTCTCTATTACCTATTTATACCCCATTTGTCTTGCTTTATTTTTATTTAGCCTTTCTCTCATTTGCTTCTCTTGGTTGCTCCTACCTCTTTCTTCATTTTGGTTATTTTTGCTAAGTGTTCTCTATTCATCTTTCTTTCTCCTTACTATTTTGTTTTCACTTCTAAATCTCGTTCTATCTAGCCTTTATTTATTATTAAATAAGTAAAGAATATTAGATTTTTGGTTAAATTATGAAGTGGTCATATTTTGTCTCCTTCTCTTGTGTCTCCATTTTTTTTATGGTGGTGAAGTTCTTTTGGTGGTTCTTTGTTTTTATTTTGTTATTTGTGCTTGGAATGAAGTAACACATATTCTCCTACTAAATATATAAAAATCATGTGATATCTTGTTTGGGGTTTTCTATGTTATGTTTACCTGTTATTTATGCTCCCTTATAATCTCATGAAATATATGCATGCACCTTGTATTATTATTAATTTCTCTAAGTACGTGACAATGTATTTTTATGTAATATCATGTTAAATTTATTTATTTTAATATGTGAATGATATCATTCTAGAATAAGGTTTGTTGTGATGAAATAATTATGCATTATTAGAGTTTTATGTGTTAAACGGGCTTAATTGAGTTTTAGGGGCAAAATGATAATTTTTCTACTTTTGAAAATTTCCATAATTTTAATTTTATATTAGAGTGCCTATTTATAAGTTATTTATTCATACCATGCATTTTGTTTAATTCTAAGAACAATTGGATTTAAAATGAGAAAGTATTGATTAAATGACGTATAAGGACATTTTGGTCATTTATGGTTAACTATTCCTAAAAGTGTGAATAATTGTACTAGGATGGCCTTAATGGATTTCTAGGTTGACCTTAATGTTGAATTTTACTTTGAATTCGATTGTTGATCTTATTGTCAATTTAAATAATTGGAAATAAAGGAAAAATTGTTAAGTATGGAATTGAAATTATTATGCATTATGTAATACGTTATGATCACCTTTTAAAGTAGATATTAACATTTAAAGTGGAAGATCTAGAGAATTGGAAATAATTGCTCTTTAGGGTTAGCTGCCTTAGAGACGAGTAGGAGCCCTTGATTTAGTTTAGTGGTTTCGTTGGATGCCTCGACATTTCGACTAAGGATCTAGTATGCTCTATAGGTGAAATACGGGTTCTATTAGGGGTATCGATAATTAAAGATTATGTGTCATAGAATGGGAGGATATTGTGTTGCCTTGTTGCACTAGTTTAACCAGTTCACTTGTATGTCTTTAGGTTATAAGTTGGAAGGATATTGTGCTGCTTTAGTACACCAATATGACTGATATACATTATATGTCTCCGGGTTATTGTTATATCCCCTCGAGTATTTAAAAATGAATTCTTTTATATGTATTGAAATGGATTGTTGTGGTTTATTGGTTTGGTAGTTGACTTTACACACGACTTGGTTTTAATATGTTGGTTTGATAATTGCATATGTGCACTATTTGGATTTTGTATATTGGTCGGTAATTGTCTAAGTACTTTTATTATCATATTATAAGTGGGATAGAGATGGTTATTGTAAAAGGTATTAATTATAGTTTGGTTTTTTCCTTTATAGGATACCTTTGATATAATTTGATTAATGAAATAATCGTAATATGGTTAAGTTTGATATGATAAACATGTGGCATGTGTTATGATATGAGTTATTATATAAATGTGACACTTAGCTAAGGTATGTACTCTTTAACGTGTTATCCCATAATTTTTTTTGTTATCTTTCATGTGCTTCATGTGATATTTGCATGCTTAGTATTGTGTAGTAGTTTACTCAGTACTATTATACCGATAGGTTTCATTTTATGGTCTCCTACCTATTCAATGAGTAATTTTTTCCTTGTAGAAGTACTTTGAGGGTGTAATTTGATGGCTTTTGGTAGAGGTTGAGAGTTAGAATTATTCGATGTATGTTCTTGCATATTTGATTTGGATATATAGGCTATAACATTCCAAATTTTCGTAACCTTTGTTTTCTGATATTTAACCATTAATTTAAAAACTACCCTTTAAACCTCAACCTAATTATTTTATTAATAACATTTGATCCATGACCTAAATAAATTATTAAATATTTTTTCCAATTATTTTAGCTTTTTTTTTTCCTATTAAACCTATCATAAACCCAATTATTTTTAACCGATATATTTTCTATCCGATATCCTAATCTATCTAAACTAAACCTAAAACTAAATTAATATATATCCCCACAATACCCTACCATTTTACCCCTAATTACCCCTCTACATGCCCTTATTTTTTACCCTGACCACTCTCCTTGTCTCCCTCCTTACTCCACTCAGTAGCCTATACCCTTCAACTATCAAACCATCCTTCTCGCTCATTCCTATCACCCTACCCTTCTTTACCAACCATTATCTATCACTTCCCTCACCCGTCAAACTCACCCTACATATATATATACATACACACACATATCTACACTTCATCTATAACATCTTCATTTTTCACTATTAAAAAATTTTGTTAAAACATTTGCGAAAGCATAAAAAAACTAGGAAAAATGGGGTGTTATCACTGTACTTGAAATAGGATAGATGTATGCCACCCATCTTATATTAAATACAAGGCTAAACTAACCAAACTACTTAAAACAACAGAGTGCACAAAATAGCAGATTAATTAAAAAATTTTAAAGAGTATTTACATCGGAGGAACCTAACAGGTTCCGTCCAAATTGTTATAAAATACATTTAGATAAAGTACGGGGCTATAATAAAACAAATAAGGATATGAAACCTAATTTAAAATCTTGATCAGCCATAAACCCCACCAAAACCTTCTAGATGTCCTTGCTCTCAAGCCCTAACTCAACTGAGGTAGTCTCTTTACCGGTCATCTCTATAGACCTACACATGGTCCTCTGCTCGTGGGAATGAGCAAGTGATCGAGCAAACAAGTACATCAGTACGCTACGTATTGAGTAGGCTAAGTTTCTCCCTCAATGTAAACATAATTATACAAATTCCATCGTACATGGAGATGAGATGCACCATGCGTTATAATAAAGTCGTGTGTGTGTGTGTGTATGAAGGTAAGAGTATATAAAGATATGCTATCATGCAATCTCAACACAATAGAACAAGTCATTCTTGGTTTTACATTATCATTGTATAAACACTTACGCATATAATAGCAAGAGAATCTAAGCAACCGCTAGGGTTTATTTCCAATTACTCAATCCTTTAGGATATGCCATTTACCTACCAATGTATGAGATAGGTCAATCATTTAATGAATAATCCATTCCACAAACAATTAGTCATTTTGACCCTTAACGAAGTGTATAAGCCAAATTTTATCCCTTTTTAATCAATCATATCATTACTACCATTCTTAACAAAGTACTGACCATTCTTTTGGTCCTCATTCTTAATTTACTAGCCAATTACTTATTATCCATATTTTGTTATCATTGAGTGATGGACTGTGCACCACCTCATAGTCTTAAATAGCATAGAAGCCTATCCAAAGAAGGGATATAAAGTCCAGGCCGAAGCCAATCACCAGAATGGATATTAGTCTAGGCTGAAGCTAACCAATGTGGACATAAGTCTAGACCAAAGCTAATCACCTAGGTAACCATACCCTCTAGTATTGATATCCCCTAGTACATCATCAGTATTTAGAGTAGGTAAGGCATTAGGACCTTTCAGGATCCCACCTAAAGGCAAAGCCCAAATGCACCAAAAATGCCTGAAAGTATACTAACCCCCAGTAGCTAATCGAGGATTGACTAACCTAGACCCAAATCCATACTCAACTCAAATTTCTTTCGCTTTACATAATTAATATTTTATTCATAAGGATGGATTATTATATAAGGCCCATACAAAGTAAGCAAGACTATTTTTCATATTAATCCATATCAATCCTTTTATTTCTATTTTATCAACCATGTGGGTTTTCATTTGTCCTTGGTCAATATCATTCATATCCACCATATTATTTAATTCGAACCCATGACAAGTTTCATTATTCTCTTCTCTCAATATCATCACTCATCATAAGTGAAATACCCACTTATCCTTTACATTACTCATAGAGTACATCATAAATTATGATCCATTTTAATCATTTCATTAAACAAATAGTCCATGATAAAATTTGTATTTTATCCTATTAATAATCATGGTATAGTCAAAAACATAACCTAAAAGCATAACCAAACAAAAAAGAAACAAATCATGCAAACCAGTCGAACTAGTCAATTGGTCTAGCCCAACCAGTTGACCGGTAGCACCAACCGGTCGACTAGTTAATCGATTTGACTCAACTAGACCATGATTTTCTTAAACCATTCGATCAGTTTGGGAAAACCAGTCGATTTTTCATAGACTAGACGATCGCTTATGCCAAACCAGTTGATGGGTTTAAATAGAGAGCAAGATCGACCAAGGTCTCTACAGGCTTACCAAGTGATGGGTTGGGTTAACTAGTCGATTGTTTTAGGAACCAGTCAATTAGTTTGACTTAATTAGTCAATCAGTTTACCCTACACAACACCAAATCATAAATTTCACGCAGATTCTTACATAGAAATCACCCTCAACCACATTAAAGCATGTATCAACATATTCTAACATATTCTCAACATAGAATCATCATATCCTATTTTTACCAAATTCCATGCTTTCTACTCAAATCATGTCATATAATCATTCAAATCACTTATACAACTAGTATTCATTCATACCAACATGAAAAAATAATCTAAAGGTAACACTTAACATGTATGAATAATTATTAAACATTTTAGAAGCAATAATCACTTATTTGATGCAGGAAAAATCCCTTTAAAGCTAGAAATTTCAATTTTGGGAAATCTCAGCTTTGAAATCCTTAAAACCAAACTCTTAAACTCAGACATTATACTAAAACCTTATAAAAATTTTGAACTTAGAAACAAAAGGAAATAAGAACATACCAACTTGAGGCCAAAAATAAGGAAAGCTCGACTAGACCACTAAACCTTTTTCCCAAGATCTAATCCTTCCTTACTTAACAATTGAAACAAGAGAGAGCTAGGGGCAGGATTAGAAGAGTGTGAGAAGATAGATTGGTAATACTTGCAATGTAGAAAGAAGAGAGTGAATACAAGATCTTAGAAAATTCGGTGGTTGAAAGAAAGGTACATATAAGGGATGATTGGGGCTATTTATAGCCAACCAATCAAAGGAAAATGTTGAGGGTTCAGAAATTAACTCGAGACCCTTCAATTGACCGTTTGAATTCGAGCATAACAGATGGATTTTATCCATGATTTGTTGGCCTATTCTCCAAAGCTCAAATGGTGTCTCGGGAAAATATAGGTCAACTTGATCAGAATTAGCATTCATGAATGGAATAATGGAATGTCGGCGTGGAAGGAATTTTCTAGTTGCTCAGAATCGTGCTTGAGATTGAATCATTTACCTCAACGTAGAGGAGAGAGCAGGAAGAAGGCAATGTTGATGTCATCTCTCCCCCTCAATTGTCCCAATCAACCTCTAGATCAATTCAAGGAAATATTTTGGGTTAAATGCATCATAAAAATAGTTAGGAATCTCTTAAGGACAAATTGACATGGGTTAGTAAGGTTTAATTTCAGTGTAAGGGATTTTTTAGAAAATTAAGCTAAAAAAATATGACCAACTTGACAAGCCAGTCGATGGATTTGGGGTCTACCGGTCGATTGTTCTACCCGTAGTCCATTTTGTTTTTCCCAACTAGTCAATTAGTTTAGTCGAGAAAACCAAATTTACTGAAACAATAAACTAGTCGATCGGTTTATGGAACCCATCGATCAGTTTGCCTACAAATCTCAATAAAATTAGTTTTTTTTTAACATGATTTCAAATCAAACTTTGCCCCAAACTAAATCATAACATTAAATCAAAATCAAGGTCCAAAATTTGGTAAAATTCTCATTCATCAATTTACAAAAAATATGGGGTATTATATCCTTAATCAAACACTACCCTCCCTTGCTTCCCCTCTCTGCCCCATTTGTTTTCCCCATCCCACAACCTTCTTTCTCTACAACTTGCGCATTCACCTTTACCACCCATCCCTCTGTGCCTCACCACCCTAAATAAATAAGGTGTTACCGCCATACTTGTTACAAGTCATGTTTTCTCTAATATTCTTATACCAAGTACTAAGACTAAAATCATTACTCTACTTAAATTTATAACATGATTACAAGAAAAAGAATAGAGAGAACACCAAGTAAGTGTTGTAACGTCAGAAGTTTGCAAAACTCAAAGATAGCAATTACAGGAGGACATAACATCCCATATACAACCCAAAATTAAGACAACCAAAAAGGACACTAAATAGTCTTAAGCTCTCGAACTAAACTACTAGCTTTTGACTAAACTCAAAAGCTAATTTGCAAAGACCATTATCTATTGAATAGGCAGGAGTCCACAAAAAAAAAATCCTTCAGTATAATGGTATTAAGCAGTCCTTTATACTAAACCAAAATGAAAAACCAGAATAAAATACATATAAGGCATCAAAATAATACGTAGTATAAAACATGAAACTGTATATGCATCAATTAAAATTTGAGGATCATTCCTGTAACTACATACCATTAAGGTCATATATTATTCATACTCGCTCATCAGGAATTAACTGAAATTGTAGCACCCCCAAATTTACTACTGAAAAATTTCGTTAAAATCGAAAAGTTTAGCAGAAGCGAAAGAGTTAAAACCATAAACTTGGGGGTATTATCGCCACACATAGTATCGGATCGGTACACCTCTACCGTTCCAGTACTAAGTGCTAAGGCTAAAACCAAACATCCTCAGATATGAAACATTAAACCACGGTTCAGCACTTAACATAAATCATTAACGAAACATAAGTCAAACGACACTTAGAATACGGTTTAGGATTGCAACTTAAAAGTGCGATTTCTCAAAACATAAAGCGCAGTCCAAAATACGGTTAAATAAAGAGAATATGCAACCCGAAGATAGCAATGGAGTCCGGCCAACTCGCTCTCGGTCCCCAAGTCAGGTTAGGCTCAATGCTCTGCCCCACCCGATGCCTCGTAGGTATCATAGGCATCAAATACATGGTCTCCTACTGCACAAGGTCAAAGGGGTCTTCTGCTCGTGGGAATGGGTAGCACCCATGAAACGGGTGATCAGTACGCTACGTACTGAGTAAGGTAACAGACGCACTAAGGCCCACACACCAAGATACATGACATGGCAGACATAGCACAATTATGTAGATAACATGCAATAATGCAGATAAACAATACAGGTTACAAACCGGATAACTTTTTCATCAGGTCTCTGATAATTATAATCGATTCACATCATCGTCTTTATCAGTCCGTGTGAGTACGGGAACCCCACTATTATAGCCGGTGGAACGGTCACGAGGGCCATGCCCTGCTACTATTATAGCTGGTGGACCGGTCACGAGGGTAACGTACCTTGCCACTATTATTTGCCGGTGGACCGGTCTGGCCCCGACTCACAAGGTATTCCACTGTAAATATTTGTATCTTTCCCATGTCTTATCATTGTTCTAATTAGTTTGTTGAGCAAGGAATCCCCCACTATTATAGCCGGTGGAACGGTCACGAGGGCCATGCCCTGCCACTATTATAGCCGGTGGACCGGTCACGAGGGTAACATACCCTGCCACTATTATTTGTCGGTGGACCGGTCTGGGTCCGGCTCAACATCTTTCTCTATAAGTGGTTAGTGTCTTAACATATCTTATTCACAAGATATTCACCATGCATAATTCGTTCTCTTTATGCTTTACACATCGCACACAATAAAGTTCCACATCCATAACTACACTGTAATCAATAACACACATGATAACACCAACCAACTCTACGCAGCCATAACCAATCATAATTATCCACACCAACCCGTGGTTTACCGCTCTTAACCCTATTTTACCATAACAACCATACTTAGCCATCCCAAACCTTAATCATCCTCAACAAATCACAATAGCTACTCTAACCCTACTTAATCACAACGACCCAGAGTTAATCACTCCAAAACCCTAATTTTGTCTCCTCCATACCCTTATACTACTCCACGTACTATTCTCCGTCTAAAACAGTTAAACTCCCAAATAATATTCGCATTACCTTCCTTACATCCCAATTCAACCTTTCATACGTAAACTTTGCTCCCATGCAAATGTTACACATCCCATGCAACCTCTCGAACTTTTCACACGAAACCCTAAATCCCATACAATCATTAACTCCCATGCAAAACCCTAACTCCACCATGCAAACCCTAGTACCACCATACAAACATTAATACCACCACACAAACCACAACACCACCATGCAAACCCTAATACCACCATAAGCCATTAATACCACCATGCAATCATTAATACCACCATGCAATCATTAATACCACCATACAAACATTAATACTACCACACAAACCATAACACCACCATGCAAACCTTAATACCACCATAAGCCATTAATACCACCATGTAATCATTAATACCACCATACAAACCCTAATACCACCATGCAAACCCTAATATCACCATAAGCCATTAATACCACCATGAAATCATAAATTAAACTCTCCCATGTAAAGTCATAAAAATCATAAATCAGATTCTCCCACACAAACCCTAGAATTCTCGTTTCATTCTTTCACTCATGATTCATTAAAATAATTAGATCAACTCACCTCCCTTGGTTAATCTTCTTCCCCATCCTCCTTTTTAATCCTTTCTCCCACACAAAACACATCAACTCCCTCACATGCATGTCTTACTGGATCATGACACATATCATCACATAATACACATGCCATGTAACTATACCACACATATTTCATCTCCATGTCATGCACACACAACATAATTGATAATGATAAATGTAGGGTACATAGCATGCGAAACACATAATACATGTAGACACACAAGAGGCCTTAGTTACGTCCTTACCTAAGGCGACGCCGGGCTTGGAGCACGCTCCTATAACTCCTTAGGACTTTGGTCGGGGTTACCTATAAAAGGGGAAAAAGCTAAGTATTAGTTTCCCTTGCAAGTGCCATCAACCCTTATTCTAGTTTAGGATTAGGGTTTTTATTACTAAAAGGGTATTATACAAAAACTAGGGTTTTTACCTTAGAATCAATACACTAAATATTAGTAGTCAAAATATATATATATTTTTTTGATACTTATTGTTACACTTATTTTATTAAACCCATTATTTCTAATCTTGTAGTAATAGGGTTTATGCTAGCTATAGAAAATAGGGTTAGTATTAATAAAATAGTGACACTAATGTCTAGTGATAGAAACCCTAGCGTTTTAAGGCCAAGTCTATTAATGGGGTTATATTTGAAATAATAATATTATAAGGTCACAATATTACAAGTAACTGTTCCTAAGGGTGATAATGATAATAGTTGTATATTCTTGAATAACACAAGGGTTCAAATGCTTTTGGTTACAATAATAAGGTAGTGATAGTAGTAATAGTAGTAATAATAGTAATAGATAATAATAGTGTCCTAGTAGTGAGGTTAGGGTTAATGTTAAATGGTATGGTGATAAGGTTCAAGTACTCTTCTTAGTTAACAACCACATGATATTTACTAGCTTGAGTTAAGTAACATGGATAAGGACAAAAGTAGTATTATTATTAACAATAGTGATAATGTGTTAAGTGTAATAATAATAATAATAATAGTAATAATAATAATAATCATAGTAATAATAATGATAACCATAATACAACCAAGTAAGGTTAAGCAATAATAATAGTAACCATAATAATGACAATAGTGATAATAATAATAATAATAATAATAATAATAATAATAATGTTAATACTAATAATTATAATAATAACACTAAAGTTAAGTATAATAGAAGCTAAGGTTCGAAGGGATGATGGTGTTGGTAAAATGATAACTTTAATAACAGAGATAATAATATTAGTAATAATAATAATAATAAAAGTAATACTAATAATAGTAATAAAAGGAATAATAATAATGATGATAATAAGTAAAATAACATTAATATTATTTAAACTTAGTAGTAGCTATATAAAGGAAAGGTTAAGGTTTGGGATGAGTGGAAGACCACCTAGGGTCGGTGGTGGTCCGGCGGCGGCGCGTGGCGGCGACAGCGGCGACGGTGGAGGAGGAGAAGATAGGGAAAGATTCAAGTGGAGGTTAGATGGGAGGAGGAAAGGAGAAGTTTGAGGTGGGGGAAGGATCAGCAGGCGAAGGGGAGTGGAATGAGGGTGGTGGTGTGGCAAGGGGCGGCGACGCGCGGTGGTTGGCGCGGCGGCCGAGGGTGGTGGAGTGAGGTGGAAAGAGGTGGAGGTAGAAGGAGAGGGAGTCAGGGGGAGATGACGTTGTGGGGAGGTAGGGGAAGGCCTGCTGGTTACTTTGGGAGGTGGGACGTGGGTTGATTACGGCGGTGGTGGCGGTAGAGGGTGGCGCAAGGTGGCGGCGGCGTTCTTTTTGGGCAGGTACCTTCGCACGATCGTGGTGGCTCGTGCGGGGTAGGAAGGGCAGCGGCAGTTGTTTGATTGCGTGGGGGGTGGCACAAGGAGAATTTTGGTGGGTAGAGGTGGTCTCGGCGGTGGCTGGAGGCGGCGGAAATGGCGTCTGTTCTGGCGGCGGCGAGGCAGGGTTTCCGTAAGGTCCAGAGGGAGGGACTTGCTGTGGCCGTTCAGGAGGGGGTATTTATAGGCCAGGGGGAAGGAAAACAACGAAGGGAAGGGAGGTGGCACGCGGGGCAGGCGCGGCAGGTGGCCGGCCGGCGGTGGCAGCGTCGCGTGCCCTGCGATTTGCAGGGTACATTTGGCCATTTTTTGGAAAAAGGAAGGGGCAGTAGGACGCGTGAGGGAGTGCTGGGTCGAATTGGGGAAGAAAGGGACGGAAATGGCAGGGGGAGGACGGTCGGACGACAGGCGGCAGGCGGCAGGTGGCAGGTGGCAGGCAGCAGGTCGCAGGCCTGCGCGGGAGGAAGGGGACTGGCGGTCCAGGAGGAAAAGAAAACAGGGGGAAACCGGCCGGTTTGGCAACAGTTATAAGGTCTGTAAATGAAACGCGGCGTATTGGGGGTTATGGGAGGAAAACGCAGTGTCGCGTCGAAGGCTGGCAACAACTATCTCGTTACTTAGCGCGACGCGGCGTCTCAGCTAATTGAGGGGCGAAACGCTGCGTCGCGATTATGGGGAGGGGGCCGAACGGCGCTGGGCCGGGTGGGAGGGGAAGGAAGGAGGGAAGGAGTTGGGTCGGGCAAGGCCCAATTCCGGCGGAAGAAGAAAAAGAAGAAAAAAGGAGGAAAGAAAAAGGAAAAAGGGAGAAAAAGGGTTTCTTTAGGGTTTTGGATTTTTGCACAATTTATTTAGAATGTTTTTGGGTTATTATACATTTAAATATATATATATATATATATATATATATTTTTTTTTATTGAATGTTTAAAAATTATTAAATAATAATTTAATTCTATGCTTAGATTAATTTTGGCTATTTTGGGTAATTTTCCTCCACTTTCATTTTAATTAGTAAAATTTCCAAATTTTCTAAATAATTTATTTATTATTTCCTCTCTATTTCCCTTAATTAATTTCCTCTTTATTTTTTGAACTAATTTATTTGTATTAAATTTTTCCTACTAAAACCCTATTTTACCAAAATTCCTAAGTTAGGGTTTTTGGGGTATTTCAGAAACTTACCCATGAATCATCCAAGAGATGTTCTTTGTAGAATAATTAGAAATAATCATCAACTCAAGACCAAGACAATAACCATATGCCACATACATTATCATCATTCCTGACAAATCTCATAACACAGACTGACTCATAAGCACATACCAAGAACAACTCATCATAACTGAAATACCCCAAAATCCTAATTTCTAAATTCTGGCCAAATAAGGAATTATTAGGAAAATTAATTATATAAATTTAATTATTAAAATGTAGAGAGTTCATTAAGGTATACTAAGAGAAAAATAATATAGAATTTAATTGGAGGAAACTTGGATTTTTTTTTCCTAATTAGCTTGGGGGTTAAGGGAGTTTATCTAAAATGGTCTAAAATAAGTAAAAAGGGAATTTAATTAATATTCTATAAAATACTAATACCCTAAATAGCCCAAAAATATTCTAAATAATTCATAAAAAAAATCCAAAACCCTAAATATATATCTTTTATCCTCCTTTTTCTTTTTCTTTCCTTCTTTTTCTTTTTCTCCTTCGTTCCGCCGAGAATTGGGCCTCGCCGGCCCAAATTCTCCTTCCCCTTCCTCGGCCCAGCGTCGCGCGCTGGCCCTCGCCCACCGAGGCTGCAACGACGCGTTTAACGACTGAGGACGCCGAAGCGCCGCGTCGCAGTTATGGAGCCTTATATCCGTTGCCAGCCAACGTCACGACGACGCGCTTCGACCATATAATTAATAAAACGACGCATCGAGGTTATACACATTATAACCGTTGCCGACCGGCCGGTTCTCCCCCTCTCTTTTCTTCCTTGGACCGCCGGTCCAACCTGCCGCCCGTCGTCTTCTTCCTCGCGCAGGTCTGCAACTCGCAGCCTGCCGCCGCTGACAGCCCTGCCGCCCGGCTGCCTTTCTCCTGCCATTTCCGTCCCTTTCGTTCCCAAATCGACCCAGCAAAATCGTCCTGGCCACCACGCGTCTTGATTCCCTTTCTCTTTTTCGCACACGGCCAAA
Organism: Tamarix austromongolica; assembly: GCA_039764185.1. Lineage (NCBI taxonomy): Eukaryota > Viridiplantae > Streptophyta > Magnoliopsida > Caryophyllales > Tamaricaceae > Tamarix > Tamarix austromongolica. The sequence continues at coordinate 71,032,228 of CM077816.1, read as the reverse complement.
CAGGCCTGCAGGCCACAGACCTGCGATCGGCTGCCACCGCCGAACGGCAGCCTGCCGCACCTGCCCCCGCGTGCCATCCCTCTCCCGTTCGTCGTTTTCCCCACCACAATCGCCTATAAATACCCCTCCTTAAACGGCCCAGGGCAAGTCCTTTCCTTGGACCTTGCCGAAACCCTGCCTCGCCGCCGCCAGATCAGACGCCCTCTCCGCCGCCTCTAGTAGCCGCCGCGACCACCTCCACGCACCAAAGCCTTCCTTGCACCACCCTCCACGCAGCCAAACCATTGCTGCCTCCGTTCCTACCCCGCACGAACCACCACAGTCGTGCGAAGGTGCCACCCCAAAAACGCCACCGCCGCCTTGCACCGCCCGCTGCCGCCACTCCCGCCATAATTAACCCCTCCTCCACCTCCCAAACCGACCAGCAGTTCCTCCCCTACCTGCCCATACCCTCCTTACCCCCTGCTCCCTTCTCCACCGGCCTCCACCACTTCCACCACCTTCCTCCCCCCTCGGCCACCGCGTCCGCCGCCGCGCGCCGCCTCCCTGCTCACGCCACCACCCCCATTCCACTCCCCTTCACCTGCTGATTCTTCCCCCCACCTCAAACTTCTTCTTTTCTCCTCCCATCTAACCACCACCTTGATCTTTTTCCTTCTCTTCCTCCTCCACCGCCGCCGCCGTCGCCGCCACGCGCCGCCGCCGGACCACCACCGACCCTAGGTGGTTATCCACTCATCCAAACCCTAACCCCTTTCTTTTATATAAATGCTAATATTAATACTATTATACTTATAATTATTACTATTATCCTTATCATTATTCTTTTATTATTATTAATATTGTTATTATTCTTATTATTGTTATTATTATTATTACCTTTATTTTTATTATCATTTCTGATATTGCGACTCATGATATTAAAACTATCATTTTTACCATACAACCATCTCTTGGAACCCTAACTCCTATTATGCTCAACTTTGGTTTAATTTATAAGTGTTAATATTAACAACCCTACCATTATCATTATTATCCCTATTACCTTACTAGTGTTATTATTATTATTAATATTTAACCCTACTAGGTTATTATTATTGTTATTACTATTGCTAGGGCTAGTATAGTTACTATCACTATTATTATCATATTTATTAGCATTATTACTATTATCATTATCACCCTTAGGAATAATTTACTTGAAATATTGTGACCTTATAATATTATTATTTCAAACCCAACACCATTGTTAGAATCAATCTTAAAAATGCTAGAGTTCTATTACTTGAAGCATAAGTGTCACTATTAGTGGTCTTATTATAATTATTATTATTATCACTATGTTACTATGACTAAGTAAACACTAGTATTATAAGAATGGAACTAATGGGATAATAAAATAAGTGTAACGATAGGTATTAGAAATAAACATATTTTTGACTACTAATATTTAGTATACTAAGGCTAAGGTAAAAACCCTAGTTTTGTATAAAACCCTTTTTAGTAATAAAAACCCTAACTTTAAAACTAGCATGAGGATTTATAGTAACTAGTAGGGGAACTAATACTTAGCATTTTTCCTTTTTATAGGTAACCCCGACCAAATCCCTAAGGAGCTAGAGGAGCGTGCTCCAAGCCCGGTGCCTATCTAGGTAAGGACGAAGCTATGGCCTTGTGCTATGTGTAATATGATGTGTTGATGATTGATGAGTGTGCCATGTTGATGTATATTATGCATGTGTTATGAGTAACCTGTTTTGTGTAGCGCAGCATGGATCATGAGGTACGTCGTGTGCGCCTTATATTATACGTGTATGACATGTTCGATGTTCGATGTGGATGTTGATGATGCGACTTGTTATGGCCCTCTAGGACATGCATGCTAGGGTTTGAGTAGCATGAAACGATAATAAAAGAATAACGGGAAAGAGTATGTGGGAGAGTTTGCATGGGGGAAACTAGACCTTGCATGGGCATGGTTCTTACGTGGGGAAAGTGAATTTGGGTTGTAAGTAAGAGTCTTGGAGAGTCTTAGAGTGATTGGATGCTCGGTATGAAAATAGTACGTGAGTTGGTGCATGAGAGACCTGATTAGGGTTTTGTGAGTAAATGTGTTGGGAAGCCTGCATGGAGTATTTAAAGTCTGCATGGGAATGAATCTTACGTGAGGAAAGTTCATTTAGGAAGTAAATAAGATAATGTCAGAGTTCTGGGTCCATTGGAGACTTGGGTGCAAAGTTTCACGTGGGTCGATGTAAGGGTGTCTAAGGGTTCCGATTAGGGTTTTGGGGAGGAAATGAGCAAATTGAAGGGTATAAGGGTAAAAATGATCAAGGAGGGATGGAGTATGGGGTTGAGGGTGAAAACTCGCTTGTATAAAGGATGGGTGAGGGTTTCTAGATGAAAGAAGATATTTTGGGGCGAAAGAGGGAGGTTACTTGTTGAAGAAGTAAAGTGCTAGGGTTGGTGCAGCCAACTAGGGTTGACGTGGTCGATTAGGGTTTGAGTGGCCAACTAGGGTGTTGTTAGTCACATGTGAACTTGGGAGATAAAGGAATACATTTGGGGAAATTCCTAATAAAGAATGAGGTGCGAGATAGAGAATAACGTAGCGTTTGGGTGAGTGAGAAAGGGGTTGGGCCACATAGGTCCAATTAGGGTATCCGAGGAGGAACCCTAGAGGGATGAGAATATGCAGAGGCGATATCATGTGTTGGGATGGCCTATATCCTTGGGGTTTGTGTCTTACCATATGCCACTCTACCTAAGTCTACGGGGGGATGGATGTCGGGTGTGAGAAGAGGTGCGAGTCTCAAAATATGGGACGGTTCCTCTAGAGGGGAAAGAGGTAGAGTATCAACCGCATGCATGTCAAGGGTGTGACGTGATTTAATAAGACACGGATAAGACATTAACTACGTAAAGCGAAAGATTGTTGAGCCGAACCCAGACCGGTCCACCGGCAAATAATAGTGGCCAGGAGCCGGGGTGCCCTGGAGACCGGTCCACCGGCAAATAATAGTGGTCAGGAGCGTTCTGCCCTGAGTGTATACCTTCCGGTCCACCGGCTATAATAGTGGGGGATTTCGTGCTCGACAAACCAAAGTAAGTTAAACCATGGAAAATGCACTAAGCACTTACAGCGAAACACCATGTGAGTCGGGGCCAGACCGGTCCACCGGCAAATAATAGTGGCCAGGAGCATCTTGCCCTGGAGACCGGTCCACCGGCAAATAATAGTGGTCAGGAGCGTTCTGCCCTGAGTGTATACCTTCCGGTCCACCGGCTATAATAGTGGGGTTCCCGCACTCACATGGACTACTAAGGAATACGTGTGGAATTGGACCTATTATTAATGTGAATAAAGAGTAAGTCACCAGGAAGTAACCAGACTTCATCATGTGTGTTATCGTATATCACCTATGTGTTATGCTTGCATCATGTGTTCTATGTGTTGGCCGTTAGCTCGTCTGTTACCTTACTCAGTACGTAGCGTACTGATCACCCGTTTCATGGGTGCTGCTCATTCCCACGAGCAGAAGACCCATCTGACCTTGTGCAGGTAGGAGATCATGTCTTCGATGCCTACGATACCTACGAGGCATCGGATGGGGCCGAGTGTTGAGCCCATCCTGGTTGGGGCCGAGAGCGAGTTCGCCGGACTCTTTTACTATCCTAGTTTCTGTCTATCTTGAGATGCCGCATTTGTATTATGTTCGTATTTTGGAGTGGGACTCCTAAGTTGTAATCTTAAACAATACACTGTCTGTGGTCGACTCTTGTTTCTTGAATGATTTATGATGGCTATGAACTTATATTTTTGGAAGGTTCTTGTTAACGATGGTTTGATTTAGCCTTAGCACTTAGTATCGGGACGGTATGAGTGAACCGGTCCGGTACTAAGTGTGGCGGTAATACCCCCAAGTTTACGGTTTTAAATCTTCCGCTTTGTTAAACCTTTCGATTTAAACGAAATTTTTCAGTAGTAAATTTGGGGGTGTTACAAGTTGGTATCAGAGCCGTTGATCCAGTCGGACACGCTCTTTTGTTTTCAGAACATAAAGTATTTCAATGTTTTCAACCGATTTCAAAGTGTTTTCACACCCAAATAAAATTCCTCTGTTTTAAAACCTCCGAGTCCGGCTCCAGTGAGGAATCGAGGGGTAGGTTAGTAATATTCCTAAATGAGTAGCGTAACCGTAGTGTAATTGGTTATCTCCCGGTCGTGACCCTAGTTATAGGAAAGATAAATTCTTAGTACTTTCCCTTTAAGGGGGTAGTAGCATACCCTGATTATTGCAAACCAATGGTCCCCTTTCTAACATTACCTCCTCCCCTTGTAGTTATCAATGACGGGGAACGGTCGAGCCGCACGCTTGGAGGATGCCATCGGGGCATTCATGGAGTTCATCCAGCGCAACCACCAGCCGGAGGGCGCAGGAGAGGATTGGCTCAGGAGAGTCACCGGACACCACCCACCCACGTACTCCGGAGAGGAGGACCCCGTGGTCCTCGAAGGATGGATCAGAGACATGGACCGCACATTCGAGGCGGTGGGTTGCCCGGCAGTTCGCCAGCCCAGCATAGCCGCCTACTTCCTGAGGGGCGTGGCTGACACTTGGTGGGTGGAGTATCGAGCCCGGAACGGTCCCCCGGAGAATTGGGAAGAGTTCAAGACTGCTCTCTGTGCCAGGTTTTACCCGGAGAGTCTAAAGAGGGATAAGATGCGGGAGTTCATGCAGCTCACGCAAGGATCCATGACTGTGCGCCAGTACTATGCTCGCTTCACCGAGCTACTGCGCTTCGCTCCGGGGATTGCAGCTAATGAGGCCACTGTGGTTTTTCCAGTTCGAGCAGGGGTTGAGTTTCGGTATCCGGAGGATGATGGGGGCGGTTCCATTCACCGACCTTGCGACCCTCTACGAGCGCGCCTGCCTCGCCGCCACTCTCGTTCAGGAGCAGACCAGCATCCTCGGGAAGAGGAAACCCGAGAGCCAGGGTTCGGGAAGCAGAACCCAGACAGGATTTGGAGGACAGAGGGGACCCCCGCCAAGGGACCAGAGTTGGGGCCAGGGACTCTCAGGAGGGTTTCTGTGTAGACGTTGTGGCCGCCGCCACCCCGGCCGGGATTGCAGAGGGAGCCTTGTCACTTGCCAGAACTGTGGCAAGCGAGGCCACAGGACATTTGAGTGTCGGGGACCCCCACGTGCGCATCCATATCAGCCTCGACAGACCCCACCGGGGGGAGCTTTGATTCCCCAGCAGCAGGCGTATCATCAGCACCTCCAGACCACAGGGCCACCGCACTATCAGCGAGCACCTACCTCAGCCGGTGCCACAGCTAAAGGGGTCAGGGGAGGACCTCAGGGACCCAGGACCTACCCTCAGCAGGGAGGCCAGTCAGGCGGGCGCCTGAACGTGATCAGCCAGGCTGAGGCCGATCGCCAGATCGATGTCATCACGGGTATGTTCACGGCTTGCTCTCTACCCGTGCATGTGTTATTTGATTCGGGTGCCACCATGTCTTTCATCTCATCTACTTTTGCCGCTAAGGCGGGGTTATTGCCTGCTTCTAGAGTTGATTTGTCTGTGATGTTGCCCTCCGGGGATAGAGTGGACTGTAGTTGTGTGTACTCTGAGGTGGCCTTAGTCATAGGCGGGGTAGACTTCCTAGTGGACTTGATTGGGATGGACTTGAAGGAGTTCGATATGATTCTGGGGATGGACATGTTGGGAAGGTATAAAGCCGTCATCGACTGTGCCCAGGAGCGCGTGATCCTACGAGGTCCGAAAGGAGTTAGGGTTTCCTACCGACGGACTCAGCCAGGACCCACCACCAGAGTAGTGACAGCAGTGACCCTGCACGCCTTGGTCCAAAAGGGGAACCCCTTATACTTGTGCAGTGTTCAGGAGTTGAACGAGGACGTGACCGCCCTGGATGATATCCCGATAGCCCGAGACTTTCCAGATGTATTTCCAGAGAAGATACCGGGCATGCCCCCAGCACGAGAGATCGACTTTAGAATCGAGTTGGTACCGGGAGCTGAGCCTATCACGAGGGCACCCTACCGGATGGCACCGGTGGAATTAAAGGAGCTAAAGGCCCAATTAGAGGAGTTACTTGAGCATGGGTACATCCGACCAAGTGTGTCCCCCTGGGGAGCACCGGTTTTGTTTGTGAAGAAGAAGGACGGTAGCCTCCGCCTTTGCATCGACTACCGAGGACTGAACCAGTTGACGGTGAAGAACCGGTATCCACTCCCAAGGATTGATGACCTCTTTGATCAGTTGAAGGGAGCCACGATATTCTCTAAGATCGACCTGAGGTCAGGGTATCATCAGTTGAGGATCGCGGATGCTGATATTATGAAGACCGCCTTCCGGACTCGTTATGGACACTATGAGTTCACAGTAATGCCCTTCGGACTCACGAATGCACCTGCTGTTTTCATGGACCTGATGACGAGAATTTTCAGGCCCTTCCTTGACCAGTTTGTAGTGGTGTTCATAGACGACATTTTGGTGTACTCGCGAGAGAAGGAAGAGCACGAACGACACCTCCGCACTATTCTGGGCCTTCTGAGGGAGCATCGTCTGTACGCCAAATTATCTAAGTGCGGGTTTTGGCTCCAGGAGGTGGCCTTCTTAGGGCACATAGTGTCAGCAAGGGGAGTGGCAGTGGACCCTGCCAAGGTTGTGGCCATCACAGAATGGAAGCCCCCTACGACCGTGTCAGAAGTTAGAAGTTTTCTGGGATTGGCCGGGTACTACAGGAGGTTTGTACAGAATTTCTCGAGGATTGCCCGACCGCTAACCAACCTGTTGAAGAAGACCACTAAATTTCAGTGGGATGAGGCATGCGAGGGAGCATTTCAGGAGTTGAAGAAAAGGTTGACCACCGCACCGATATTGACCCTACCAGAGGGAACTGAGGAGTTTGAGGTGTTCAGCGATGCCTCTAAACACGGGCTTGGGTGTGTATTGATGCAGAAGGGTAAGGTAGTTGCGTATGCATCCCGTCAGCTAAAACAGCATGAGCAGAACTACCCTACCCATGACCTAGAGCTAGCCGCGGTGGTTTTTGCCTTGAAGATTTGGAGGCACTATTTGTATGGGGCAAAGTGTAGGTTTTTCACAGACCACAAGAGCCTCAAGTACATCTTCACCCAGAAGGAGCTCAACATGAGGCAGAGGAGGTGGCTAGAGCTCGTGAAGGACTACGACATCGAGCTGATATACCATGAGGGTAAGGCCAACGTGGTGGCAGACGCTCTGAGTCGGAAGACCTCCCACTCCACTCCAAGTCGGGTGGTTGCAGATAAGGTTCTAGGTGAGCTGTCAGGATTAGAGGTGGAGCTGATTCCACAAGGAGGCTTAGAGGCCCGTATGAGTGCTTTGACGCTCACTCCTACCATCTTCGAGGAGATCCGGACTAGCCAAGAAGGGGACAGCAAGTTGGACAGGATCAGGAAAAAGGTACAAGAGGGTCGTGCCGAAGGATTCCGCATTCACGAGGATGGCAGTCTCAGGTTTAGGGGTCGATGGTGTATACCCCGAAAATGTCCAGATCTAAAGCGCCGCATCATGGAGGAAGGGCATCAGACTCCATATTCTGTTCACCCCGGGGGAGATAAGTTGTATAAAGACTTAAAGAAGATCTACTGGTGGCCCCGCATGAAGCGGGAGGTCGCGGAGTTCGTGTCTCGATGCCTGATATGCCAGAAGGTTAAGATTGAGCACCAGAGACCAGCAGGGTTGCTCCAGCCCTTAGAGGCACCGAGATGGAAGTGGGACTCCATCTCTATGGATTTCGTCAGTGGATTGCCGAGGACTAAGAGTGGGTGCGACACCATCTGGGTGATCGTGGACCGATTGACAAAGTCAGCAGTATTCATTCCGATGAGATCCACGTGGAGCATGGATCAGTTAGCAGGGGCATACATGAAGTTTGTAGTCAGCCGTCACGGGGTCCCAGCAGACATTGTATCAGACCGGGATTCGAGATTTGTCTCCCATTTTTGGGGAAAGTTGCAGGAAGTCTTGGGGACGAAACTAAAGATGAGCACAGCCTTCCATCCTGCTACTGATGGGCAGACGGAGCGAACTATACAGACTTTGGAGGACATGCTAAGGGCATGTGTACTGGACTTTCAGGGTAGTTGGGAAGATCGTTTGCACCTGATTGAGTTCTCCTACAACAACAGCTACCACGCTAGCATCGGGATGGCCCCCTTCGAAGCCTTATACGGGCGGAAGTGTCGGACCCCCTTGTGTTGGAGTGACATTAGTGAGAGTATAGTGTTGGGGCCTGAGATGATAGAGGAGATGACCCAGCAGGTTCGGCAGATTCAGGACCGAATGAGGATAGCCCAGAGCAGACAAAAGAGTTATGCGGACCAGAAGCGTCGAGAGGGTGACTTCGAACCTGGGGAGAGAATATTGTTGAGGGTCTCTCCCACGAAGGGTGTTCAGAGATTCGGTAGGAAAGGAAAGCTGAGCCCGAGGTACATTGGCCCCTTTGAGATCTTGGAGCGAATAGGTGAGGTGGCTTATCGAATAGCTCTCCCTCCAGAGTTAGCCCGGGTCCATAATGTGTTCCATGTCTCCCAGCTACGGAGGTACGTTGCCGACCCCTCCCACGTGATCCGGCCAGACGAAGTAGAGTTGGACGACTCCTTGAGTTATGAAGAGCGACCGGTACGGATTCTGGATACCAAGTTAAGGAAGACTCGTACGAGTTCGGTGCCTTTGGTCAAGGTCTTATGGAGTCGACACGGGAATGAAGAAGCTACCTGGGAGACCGAGAAGGATATGCGGGAGGCATATCCCGAGCTCTTCGTCACAGGTTAGAACCTCTACTTACCTAGTGTAGTCCTAAGGGGGTAGTTGAGATAGGTGGCCTAAGACGGACTATTATAAGCATTTGGGATTCCAAAACTAACCCTAGGAAGCCGCAGGAGACTTCGGGGGCGAAGTCTGTCTTTAAGGGGGTAGTGATGAAATACCCCAAAATCCTAATTTCTAAATTCTGGCCAAATAAGGAATTATTAGGAAAATTAATTATATAAATTTAATTATTAAAATGTAGAGAGTTCATTAAGGTATACTAAGAGAAAAATAATATAGAATTTAATTGGAGGAAACTTGGATTTTTTTTTCCTAATTAGCTTGGGGGTTAAGGGAGTTTATCTAAAATGGTCTAAAATAAGTAAAAAGGGAATTTAATTAATATTCTATAAAATACTAATACCCTAAATAGCCCAAAAAAATTCTAAATAATTCATAAAAAAAATCCAAAACCCTAAATATATATCTTTTATCCTCCTTTTTCTTTTTCTTTCCTTCTTTTTCTTTTTCTCCTTCGTTCCGCCGAGAATTGGGCCTCGCCGGCCCAAATTCTCCTTCCCCTTCCTCGGCCCAGCGTCGCGCGCTGGCCCTCGCCCACCGAGGCTGCAACGACGCGTTTAACGACTGAGGACGCCGAAGCGCCGCGTCGCAGTTATGGAGCCTTATATCCGTTGCCAGCCAACGTCACGACGACGCGCTTCGACCATATAATTAATAAAACGACGCGTCGAGGTTATACACATTATAACCGTTGCCGACCGGCCGGTTCTCCCCCTCTCTTTTCTTCCTTGGACCGCCGGTCCAACCTGCCGCCCGTCGTCTTCTTCCTCGCGCAGGTCTGCAACTCGCAGCCTGCCGCCGCTGACAGCCCTGCCGCCCGGCTGCCTTTCTCCTGCCATTTCCGTCCCTTTCGTTCCCAAATCGACCCAGCAAAATCGTCCTGGCCACCACGCGTCTTGATTCCCTTTCTCTTTTTCGCACACGGCCAAACAGGCCTGCAGGCCACAGACCTGCGATCGGCTGCCACCGCCGAACGGCAGCCTGCCGCACCTGCCCCCGCGTGCCATCCCTCTCCCGTTCGTCGTTTTCCCCACCACAATCGCCTATAAATACCCCTCCTTAAACGGCCCAGGGCAAGTCCTTTCCTTGGACCTTGCCGAAACCCTGCCTCGCCGCCGCCAGATCAGACGCCCTCTCCGCCGCCTCTAGCAGCCGCCGCGACCACCTCCACGCACCAAAGCCTTCCTTGCACCACCCTCCACGCAGCCAAACCATTGCTGCCTCCGTTCCTACCCCGCACGAACCACCACAGTCGTGCGAAGGTGCCACCCCAAAAACGCCACCGCCGCCTTGCACCGCCCGCTGCCGCCACTCCCGCCATAATTAACCCCTCCTCCACCTCCCAAACCGACCAGCAGTTCCTCCCCTACCTGCCCATACCCTCCTTACCCCCTGCTCCCTTCTCCACCGGCCTCCACCACTTCCACCACCTTCCTCCCCCCTCGGCCACCGCGTCCGCCGCCGCGCGCCGCCTCCCTGCTCACGCCACCACCCCCATTCCACTCCCCTTCACCTGCTGATTCTTCCCCCCACCTCAAACTTCTTCTTTTCTCCTCCCATCTAACCACCACCTTGATCTTTTTCCTTCTCTTCCTCCTCCACCGCCGCCGCCGTCGCCGCCACGCGCCGCCGCCGGACCACCACCGACCCTAGGTGGTTATCCACTCATCCAAACCCTAACCCCTTTCTTTTATATAAATGCTAATATTTTCTGCTAATATTAATACTAGTATACTTATAATTATTACTATTATCCTTATCATTATTCTTTTATTATTATTAATATTGTTATTATTCTTATTATTGTTATTATTATTATTACCTTTATTTTTATTATCATTTCTGATATTGCGACTCATGATATTAAAACTATCATTTTTACCATACAACCATCTCTTGGAACCCTAACTCCTATTATGCTCAACTTTGGTTTAATTTATAAGTGTTAATATTAACAACCCTACCATTATCATTATTATCCCTATTACCTTACTAATGTTATTATTATTATTAATATTTAACCCTACTAGGTTATTATTATTGTTATTACTATTGCTAGGGCTAGTATAGTTACTATCACTATTATTATCATATTTATTAGCATTATTACTATTATCATTATCACCCTTAGGAATAATTTACTTGAAATATTGTGACCTTATAATATTATTATTTCAAACCCAACACCATTGTTAGAATCAATCTTAAAAATGCTAGAGTTCTATTACTTGAAGCATAAGTGTCACTATTAGTGGTCTTATTATAATTATTATTATTATCACTATGTTACTATGACTAAGTAAACACTAGTATTATAAGAATGGAACTAATGGGATAATAAAATAAGTGTAACGATAGGTATTAGAAATAAACATATTTTTGACTACTAATATTTAGTATACTAAGGCTAAGGTAAAAACCCTAGTTTTGTATAAAACCCTTTTTAGTAATAAAAACCCTAACTTTAAAACTAGCATGAGGATTTATAGTAACTAGTAGGGGAACTAATACTTAGCATTTTTCCTTTTTATAGGTAACCCCGACCAAATCCCTAAGGAGCTAGAGGAGCGTGCTCCAAGCCCGGTGCCTATCTAGGTAAGGACGAAGCTATGGCCTTGTGCTATGTGTAATATGATGTGTTGATGATTGATGAGTGTGCCATGTTGATGTATATTATGCATGTGTTATGAGTAACCTGTTTTGTGTAGCGCAGCATGGATCATGAGGTACGTCGTGTGCGCCTTATATTATACGTGTATGACATGTTCGATGTTCGATGTGGATGTTGATGATGCGACTTGTTATGGCCCTCTAGGACATGCATGCTAGGGTTTGAGTAGCATGAAACGATAATAAAAGAATAACGGGAAAGCGTATGTGGGAGAGTTTGCATGGGGGAAACTAGACCTTGCATGGGCATGGTTCTTACGTGGGGAAAGTGAATTTGGGTTGTAAGTAAGAGTCTTGGAGAGTCTTAGAGTGATTGGATGCTCGGTATGAAAATAGTACGTGAGTTGGTGCATGAGAGACCTGATTAGGGTTTTGTGAGTAAATGTGTTGGGAAGCCTGCATGGAGTATTTAAAGTCTGCATGGGAATGAATCTTACGTGAGGAAAGTTCATTTAGGAAGTAAATAAGATAATGTCAGAGTTCTGGGTCCATTGGAGACTTGGGTGCAAAGTTTCACGTGGGTCGATGTAAGGGTGTCTAAGGGTTCCGATTAGGGTTTTGGGGAGGAAATGAGCAAATTGAAGGGTATAAGGGTAAAAATGATCAAGGAGGGATGGAGTATGGGGTTGAGGGTGAAAACTCGCTTGTATAAAGGATGGGTGAGGGTTTCTAGATGAAAGAAGATATTTTGGGGCGAAAGAGGGAGGTTACTTGTTGAAGAAGTAAAGTGCTAGGGTTGGTGCAGCCAACTAGGGTTGACGTGGTCGATTAGGGTTTGAGTGGCCAACTAGGGTGTTGTTAGTCACATGTGAACTTGGGAGATAAAGGAATACATTTGGGGAAATTCCTAATAAAGAATGAGGTGCGAGATAGAGAATAACGTAGCGTTTGGGTGAGTGAGAAAGGGGTTGGGCCACATAGGTCCAATTAGGGTATCCGAGGAGGAACCCTAGAGGGATGAGAATATGCAGAGGCGATATCATGTGTTGGGATGGCCTATATCCTTGGGGTTTGTGTCTTACCATATGCCACTCTACCTAAGTCTACGGGGGGATGGATGTCGGGTGTGAGAAGAGGTGCGAGTCTCAAAATATGGGACGGTCCCTCTAGAGGGGAAAGAGGTAGAGTATCAACCGCATGCATGTCAAGGGTGTGACGTGATTTAATAAGACACGGATAAGACATTAACTACGTAAAGCGAAAGATTGTTGAGCCGAACCCAGACCGGTCCACCGGCAAATAATAGTGGCCAGGAGCCGGGGTGCCCTGGAGACCGGTCCACCGGCAAATAATAGTGGTCAGGAGCGTTCTGCCCTGAGTGTATACCTTCCGGTCCACCGGCTATAATAGTGGGGGATTTCGTGCTCGACAAACCAAAGTAAGTTAAACCATGGAAAATGCACTAAGCACTTACAGCGAAACACCATGTGAGTCGGGGCCAGACCGGTCCACCGGCAAATAATAGTGGCCAGGAGCATCTTGCCTTGGAGACCGGTCCACCGGCAAATAATAGTGGTCAGGAGCGTTCTGCCCTGAGTGTATACCTTCCGGTCCACCGGCTATAATAGTGGGGTTCCCGCACTCACATGGACTACTAAGGAATACGTGTGGAATTGGACCTATTATTAATGTGAATAAAGAGTAAGTCACCAGGAAGTAACCAGACTTCATCATGTGTGTTATCGTATATCACCTATGTGTTATGCTTGCATCATGTGTTCTATGTGTTGGCCGTTAGCTCGTCTGTTACCTTACTCAGTACGTAGCGTACTGATCACCCGTTTCATGGGTGCTGCTCATTCCCACGAGCAGAAGACCCATCTGACCTTGTGCAGGTAGGAGATCATGTCTTCGATGCCTACGATACCTACGAGGCATCGGATGGGGCCGAGTGTTGAGCCCATCCTGGTTGGGGCCGAGAGCGAGTTCGCCGGACTCTTTTACTATCCTAGTTTCTGTCTATCTTGAGATGCCGCATTTGTATTATGTTCGTATTTTGGAGTGGGACTCCTAAGTTGTAATCTTAAACAATACACTGTCTGTGGTCGACTCTTGTTTCTTGAATGATTTATGATGGCTATGAACTTATATTTTTGGAAGGTTCTTGTTAACGATGGTTTGATTTAGCCTTAGCACTTAGTATCGGGACGATATGAGTGAACCGGTCCGGTACTAAGTGTGGCGGTAATACCCCCAAGTTTACGGTTTTAAATCTTCCGCTTTGTTAAACCTTTCGATTTAAACGAAATTTTTCAGTAGTAAATTTGGGGGTGTTACAATAACATAGGTAGGCACGAAGGCAATTATCAAAATATAGATATGCGCGAAGACTACTGCCAGACCATAAGTAGGCACAAATGCTACTACCAAACCATAGGTAGGTACAAAGACTGCTAACAGATCACTGGTTGGCACAAATATTACTACCGAACCATAGGTAGGCAGAAATGCTGCTACCAAATACAAAGTATCCATATCCATATCCGTTTACATATCAATCGGGTAAAACCCATTAAGTTTAAAATAAAAACTATTAAATATTAGAATTATATACTTAGACTATTAAAATTTAATTATACATTCACTTTTAGCTTTATAAAATATATTGAAGGTAATATAAATGAGGGTAAATGTATACTTTTATATTGGGTAAATGGATAATAGTACGGGTACGAATAAGAAAGTACGTATGAATTTGACGATCTCTTATTCATATATATACCCAAATTTAATGGATATTTCTCCCTTCCTTTATATCCGTATCCATATCTATTTAGGCATATTTATTTATATATTTAAGGGATAAAATCCGTTGAATTTTGAATAAAAATTATCTAATTTTAATCCCTAAAACTCATTGTCATTTTATATAAATTACTTACCCTAAGAAAATCGGCTTCTTCCTACGGATATTTCCAATAGATAATTGTAAGTGTCAAAGTAACAAAAAGTAGAGAATTATTTCCAACAGAATATGTTACCTTCGCGTGTATCTGTTGGTATAAAGCTATTAACAATTTAACACCCACAAATGTATATCTGGAAAAAATAAAATTAGGAATGAAATTTTTTGTTTCCCGCTAAGATATATAAATTAATACTATCTCCCTTAGTTAGGGTTAGGGCTGTAAACGAGTCGAGCCGAGTCGAATACCCCTAGACTTGGGTTCGGCTCGTTTAACTAAACGAACGAGCCGAACCGAGCTTTTAACGAGCCGAGCTGAGCCGAGCTCACCAGCCAAAGCCAAAAAATGAATCGAGCCGAGCTTTTTCGTGTTTGGGCTGGGCTCGTTTATTAAATGAGCCGAGCTCGAGCCTCACTTTTAGGCTCGTTTAACTAAACGAACGAGCCGAATCGAGCTTTTAACGAGCCGAGCCGAGCCGAATACCGAACTGGCTCAGCTCATTTACAGCCCTAGTTAGGGTAATGAAAAACAATTAAACTTAAATATGAAAAACAATACTATGTTCTTAATATTTACACAATAGTTCTACACTTCTACTAAAACGTGATTGAAGGGTTCACGCCGGTCTGGTGTCCTCTTTAGTCGGTCAAATGCTACTTTCTACACTTGCCCTTCACGGTCTCAACTTCGTTGCTACCAACAACGGTCGACAAAGCTTTCCAGTGTTCGCTTCAAGTACTCCAACATGCTACGATGCTGGATGCTCACTGTTTGGAGTTCGGCGTTCGCTTACATCCTCGAATTCACAGGTTTCATTTTTATCTCCAAGCCTCAGTTTTCTTAATTGATTTGAATCCTACGTTCAATTTTTGATTTTTAAATGCGTAAAATTAACTCATGGCCTCAAATTTTCTGGGTAATGCTAACATCTCCTTTATCGCCTGCGAAAACGAACACGAATAATTTGAAGGTTGTTCAGTGATGTCAGATGTGGGCGTGGATTGTAAGGTATTTTACCCCGCCTTCTTATTCTATATTTGCTATGAATCGATCTCATGATACTCTAGAATTTTGTGTTGTGGTATCCATGTGCCTGGTTACTCGTTAGCCTTTGGTCCAGTTCATGCAAACCTCAAAAAACTTCAAAATAGAGGCACATTTCCTTTTTTTTTTTTTTGGGGCTGGATTGTGGTCCCAACCATCTTAAATCTTGTAAGGATAGCTGGCTAAGGAGCTTTAAAATCTTGGTGTCATGATGTTTTGGTGATGTTTAGTTTTAGACTGAAGCACAGCGTGTTTTCAATTTTATATGTTTATACTGTTGCATTTGTTCAAGTCTCTATGTTAGGGGACATTATGGACCTCCTGTGGCTCATGTTTTTGTTTCCTATGTTTATAATTGCCATGTCATAATTTTCATTTGTTTGCACCCAGTTTGCTAGCTTGTGAGGAAAAGTGCTTAGTTTGGTCTTGGTTTTCATCATAAAGAAGAGTAGAGCTGGGCACAAGTCCTTTTCAATGTTAATTAACACGACCCATTTCTATAGTCCCCTTATATATGGGAGAAAAATTAGAAAAAGAAGTAGGCTTAGCTTAGTTGTCGAGTGTTATCTTCTTTCTGTATCTAAAAGTTTTTCTCGTTCTATTGGAAGATGAATAGTTATTAGGATTTCAGAATGAAGGGGCTTGTACTTATTGTTGTAGAATGGATAAGTAGGTTTTCTTACCTACTTTAGCTCACGTATTAAATGTTAGTGCAGAAAGGGAAAAACCTAGGATGTTGGGTTCATGATATTAAAATAAAAAAACGTGTGCTAATTCCTAAGTAGTGCAGTTCTTCATTCTTTGTCATGTAATTTCATATTTTTGATCCAAAACAATCTTGGCGTTTACTATGGGTGAATAATCTATTATTTCTTGGATTTTTCATTTAATCCATCAAAAACATGTTTTCATGCTCTTTGTGGGTCATCTTGTTTGATGGAGTCAAGTCCAGGGACTTTAAACCTTATGTTAGCGATTGGTATCATTTATTCCTTGCTTTTTGCTTGTACTTAATTGGTGATATGCATCTACGGTTCCTGAACTATGTTTCATCCATGTTTGCTGATTGGTTTAAGCTTTTATATCACTCTGAAACAGATTTGATTTTTCGGAAGCACCTCAAAAGTTCTCCCCTTTGTTACATGATCAATGAAATCAAATTTAGCTGAATGCAGCTCTGGATCTCCTTTAAGTCTCACTGGTTGGGCAACTAAAGATTGAAGTTCTAAAGTTATTTATCCTAGGTTGAGAAGACCAGTTGATAATGAGGTAATAAGGACTAAAGAGGAGAAAATTCTACTGAATCTACTCATTGTTTAAAGTGTAGAACTAGTGCATCATCTGTAAACTTTGTGCAGCTGACGTTTTTCTCATGAGTTTCTTAATGGAAACTAACTATATAATGAATGTGTCTTCACCATGCGGGATCTAAATGTGTCTTCATTTGTGTATCTTAATAGTAATGACATTGAAGACCATTATCCGTTCTGGTCTTTGCGCTTGTTGTGGTTTACAATGTTAGTCTTGTCCCCTAAAATTCTATGTGCTATAGTTTCAACTAGGATGTAGTATTGTTAGCTTAATTTGCAATATTAGATTCCTGAGGACATAATATTGGTGAGGTTAAATTTGATTTGTAGTATGACAGAGCCTAGGTCATCAATTTGAATAGATATGGGATGAAGTTTAATGTATTTATATGCATGATCTGATGTCACTGTTTTGGAAAATATATTCTCTGATGCCATACCTAGTTAATTGATGGTAAGTTGTGAAATTATGGTTGTCAATCATTTAATGTGCTTGTTAAACCTGATATTGCAGTTTATATGGTTATCTCTTAGTGGTTTCTGAGGTCGATTTCTTGTGCATTTTATTTACATATTTGTGATCCTATGATTTAGTGTGATGACGGACTTGAATTCTACATATTGCTGTGTGGTTGTGTTGATAAATTTTAGCTCCTTTGAATATTATTTTCTTCCACGTATCGGTTAAATTGTGTACCAGTTTATGTTTGGTGTTGGTTTTGACTCGATGCTTCTATTGAATTATCTTGCTCTCGTGATTTCTTTGTTGAGCTAAGTCATAGACTGTTAGAGGGAATGATTCACGGTCTATCAATATGTTATTGTATTTAGAATTAGCCCTAGCCCCCAGACATATATTTGACGAGAACAGTGTAGACTATAGAACATTTTCCTAAGAAATAGAAAGTTAGAAACTACATCAACTTGACCACAATGCAGAGTTTAAGTTTTATGATCTATAGTGTAAATTTTAGCATCCAATGCTTAAATAGTTTTCAGTAGCCAGCCTGTAATTGCTATGGAATTAACCTATGAAATTGGGGGGGGGGGGATGATGTTTGTTCTACTCTTCAGGGCCACCAACTCTACAGAATTACAAAACAACAAAGTATAACTTATCTTAAAGGCTGCAGGTCAATAAGAAATCAACTCTTCTCGTCCAGAAGGAATGCTTCAACTGAGAGTTCATGTTTTCTGAGTAGTGGGCTTGGGTCATAGTTGGACTTTGACAGTTTTGACTGACTGGTTTGTTGATGAATTGATGGGATATACAAGTTTTGGCTCCTTTTTTTTTTTTTTTTTTGGCTGTAGTTGTTTTTAATTATGTTTTGATGCATTATGAATTTAAAAGACAAAAGCACAGATTGTGTGCAACATAAAGCTAGTCTTTTGTATTGTCCTAAGTGTGGTTCACAATCTATAGCCACTTCTTCACATAAAGCGAGTCTTCCTTATTCCTCTTAAGCGTGATAAATGTGGCTATAAGTACTAGAGATTATTGTCTTGTTAATTAATAAGTTAGTAATTTTTTTAATTTATTATGGGTTGACATTGAATTGTACAATTGCTTTTCTATAATAAGCTATGGAGGGTGGGCTTGCTTGCCTTCTTGAAGGTTCTTCGTTACACGATAAAAAAAAACTTTTAAGAAGGTTGTTGATGAATATAAATGTGGCTATGCAACATCTGTCATCATACAGGTTTAAGTTCCTTCTTGTAGAAGTTTTGCAAGCAACAGGTATCACATCTTTCCATTATTATTATTATTAATAATATTATTATTTTATGATTTTCTTATTGGTTTGTTCCATAAAAATTTTGAAACATCGCATGTCTACAAATTTGTTTTTGTTTGCATATTCAAAATTTATTAGTGGTTTTTATTTATTTATTTATTATTATTATTATTATTATTAATTTTTTTTTATTTTTAAATATAGAGTTTTAATGTATATTACGAGAAAGAATACGAGGAATATGATGTGGAAGAAGATGACAACGGTAAATGAGACAGATAATGAAGAAGGAGACGCGGAGATCATCTATTATAATTTATTAAATGTATTTCTAATTTCTCAAAACGTTCAATGAGTTACTCTTAATATTTTTGTATTAATATAATATAATATTAGTGGCGTGCTCTTGTGACAAGGGAATGCCAGTTGTTGGATATAGATAATATTGTTGCGATGTCGTTAAGGATATTATGAATGTGCAAAACATTTTAATGCATGCCAGTAGGTGCACGATTCCGACAATAATATTTGGAACCTAAGCATTCAGGTTTACTAGGATATAATAGTATTGCCGACAAATAATAAGCGTGCCAAAATAGTTTAGGAGTAGAAAACATGTGTGGGGAAAAATATTGACGATGGAAAACATGTGTCGGAAAAAGTATTTAAAATAGATAATGTGATAGAAAAAAATTTATTTCTAGTGGATAATGTGTCTGAAAAAGTATTGACCATAGATGATATGTTGAAAAAATTTTTTTTTACCAATATATATATATATATATATATATATATATATATATATCCACAGATATATTTACTAGAAAAATCTTTTATCTTTAGATAAATATTTTTTTTCCAACAAATAATTGCTTGCTAGAAATTATTTATTAAAAGTAGTTATTCAAAGAAATTATTTAATTTAGAAAATCTTTAGCTTAATTTTTTTTAAAAATAAGTAATTATTTTAGATAACTGTTTTTAATAAATAACTTCAAATAAAACATAAATCGCGATCAAAATAAATCAAATTTTGTAGAGTAGTTGTTTGGCACATTTTTGCTTTATTATAACTTGTTATAAATTATTTTATAACAAGTAAAAATAATTAAATCTTATATGAAAAAAGATTTGGAATGGCGGATAACGGAAATATAAAATGGATCTTTGAGTGCAACAAGGGTCGTGGTTCACATTTATGTTGAAGAAGAGCAAAGGGCGAAAGAAGGACAAAAGAAGCATAGAGGAACACGGGGGCTTAAGTTTGCAAGCACGGTGTGTGTTCCTTGACACGGTTGAGACTTGCTGTAAGGCACAACCATGTTCTAGGCGTTGTACTCTCTGGTACTTTCGTTTAATTTCAAATTTGTTCGCACTTTATCTTTTGTTCAAATTTCTAATTTTTCTTTGTTTAATGATATTTTTTAGCCCATATGAGGGAGTCTTCTGTGCAGCATCAGACTATGAACAAGAAACAGGAGGGAAGGGGGGGGGGGGAGAGAGTCTTGAAAAGTTAGATATTGGTGAGTGGTCTATTCACTAGCTCTAGCGGAGTGTTCAAGAGGGGAGAAATCTTGATTGGGTGTGGAAAGTGATTAACTGACCGAGAAAATAAACAAAAAAGTTTTTGAATCTTCTTGATTTAGTGAAATTAAAAAAAAATGTGTTATTGATATTCTTAGAATTGTTCTTGAATGTTGTATTATTAATGTTTAATAATAAAAGTTTGAATTTTGCATTTCCTAATTCCCTTATTTGTTTGTACTTTTATATAGTTTGATTTTGTATATAACTAGATCCTAAAAGTCAAATACTAGATCAAGACTATTTTATTTGGAGAGGTGTTGCAAGGAGCTAGATAGGAAGGAGAAGTTCTACGCTAAGTTTAAACCTAATTCTCAAATAGGTAGTAAGTGATAATAAAGAGTTGAATCTATAAGATATATAAAATAAATTTATTTATGTGATTAATGTTAAAAATATTGTGTTCATAAGTCAAAATAAAATTTTACTTCAATTTTCAAAATAAAAATTGGCAAATGTAAAACGCTACTTGCAGACAAGCAAATCATGATACGACGGAATCAAAACAAGTTAGGTATCAAATGATTAATGAAGTAATAATAATTCTGAACATTATAACATAGACCCATGAAAACTCTCTCAAGGTTCAATGGAGTTTTGCAACCCCCATTCAAGGCTAGCACGAGGCTAATATAGGGGGATCCTTTTTCCCCATCACTTTTTGTGTTGGTTATGGAATTCCTAAATCGAGCTCTCTTCTAGCTTTGGTCGAACCCAACCTTTTCACCTCACCCCAAGTGTAAAAAAAATCAAACTCATCTCCATGATGTTTGTAGACGACCTCTTTTTTAGTAAAGGTAATATGCCCTCCATCAAAGTCATCTTTGATATTTTCCAGCCTATCTCTTCTATTATATGACTATGTTTAAATGTGGCTAAAAGCTCAATTTTCTACGGAGGGGCAGTTCCTATAGGCTTCAAAAACAACATATTCTCTAAGTATTAGGTCAAGGAGGGATCCCTCCGCTTTACTTACCTAGATGTTCCCTTAGATATTAAGTACTTGGGAATTTAGCACTACATACCCCTCATAGAAAAGTATATGGCTAGAATTAGAGCTTGGCAGTCTTCTTTGTTGAGCTATGCAGGTAGAATGCAGCTAGTAAGATCAGTCCTCTTTAGCATTCAGACCTACTGGTGTTTAGTTTTTTCCATCCCACAATAGGTTATTGATGAAATCAATGATATATGCAGAAGCTACTTATGGATTGGCTCTTATGAAACAAGGAAAACAACTCTTATTACTTGGTCTCAAAATTGTAAACCCAAGAATGAGGGAGGCCTGGGTTTTACTAATATCAAGTGGTGAAATGTAGCCTTCATGGGAAGACTTTTGTGGTCATTGGCAAATAAAAAGGACCTGCTTTGGGTGAGATGGGTTCATGCTTACTATATTAAGGGGAAAGATCTTTGGAATATGGATCTCCCAAATACTCTCTTGGATTCTCAAGAATATTCTAAAGCTAAGACCAACTTTCTAGCCTATCTTCAGCTCAGTTGGAGGGCAGAGTAATATGTGCATTATAGGAAAATTCAACATCTCTTAGACCTATGGAATCTTCAAACCTCAAGCTACTCGAATTCCTTAGCCCAAAGTTGTTTGGTCTCCTCTTACTCTTCATAAACATCAATTTATCTTTTAGCTTGAAATCCATAAACATCTTCATACTCAGGATAAATAGCTTGAAAGAAAGGGAGTACACACTTTTTTTTAAAAAAAAAAACAAAAATCAAAATCACAGGAATATAATAAATTCATTATCGTGAATGAATTTATCTAGTATGGTTTGCAATGATAACGATTAATTAAATTCAAATATGGATTTGAAATCATTGATAACTCCATAAAACGAATCGAAATTAAAATAATTAGTTGTTTACATTGAATTACACTTATAAAATTATTTAAACTTAATAAATCTGGATTTTGAAAATACGGTTTATTACATCACTACTCTCTTAGAAAGGAACTTTGTCCCCGAGGTTCGAGAAAACCTAAATAATGGAAACTTGATAAAACGATTGATTAAAATATTGGCCGCGATAATAGATTAAAAGTAAATCTGAAGAAAGGTAAAACGATGTTTACGAAACCCAACCAAGCAAGGTTGAATCAAAACAAGGCATTTGGAGGTAAAGTAAAAGAAGGGGAATTGCTGCTTAGCAAAACAAATATAATAGGATTCAACAAGGAAGAAGTACATACTTAAAACAAGTTACAAAAATGTTATCCTTTAAAATAAAGTCTTACAAAAGATGAAAATAATAATAATGAAAATAATAAAAAGTATGTCATGAAGTTCAAGTAAAATAATGGACCGAAAATTCTAAAGATTTCACTATCCCACGATACCACCAATATACGATATGCGCATAAAGCCTTACACAAGGAGTTATCTCTCTAACATCGTACCAGGAAACAAGTCTAGAACTTGGCTCAGCGAGTCATAAAAGGTCCTCTTACACACCAACCACATACACCTAGGTCAAAGGAAATTCTAACCCAAAATACTCCACTGACAAGCCCCCTAATCTATACTATAACCATGATAGTCTAAACACTTACATTTAAAAATGTTACTACTATGGCAACCTGTGATTAAACGCCAATTGACCGAAATCGAAATATAACATATAATGCACGTTGTCGAGCATCATTAAAGACACTAGGGTAAATTAGGCACCCTAAACTCTATTTATGAACCCGAACACCTCAACCTAAACCTCAACATTATCATTATTATCATCACCATTCTAGGTTTTCTCCCAATTGAAGACAATACATTTAGTTAATCATCACCGACAAGGTTACCAACCTAAGTTCCTTACAACTCCAAAAGTAAAACTAATCCACCAAAAATACATTACAATTTATGTCACATCATACTATATCCAGCAAGGTGCGCTTTAATATTATCGATCCACTGAACCTATAGGACTAGGGTAATCTAATTACAAGACCATAGTCATAGCAGCAAAACACAAGGCCACTTACGCTACCCCATCCTACAATCCTCACAAGCTGATCCAGATTTAAAATTCACTTGAAAGAAGGTAAATACATTTTCACTTAAAACATTTAGGATCGTGAGAACCGAATCTCTAACCGAAACCCGATTCTCAACAACCAAAAGCTCTGATACCAACTTGTAACACCCCCAAATCTATTACTGAAAAATTTCGTTTAAAATCAAAAGGTTTAGCGGAAGCAAAGGATAAAACCGTAAACTCGGGGGTATTACCGCCACACTTAGTACCAGACCGGTTCACTCCTACCGTTCCGATACTAAGTGCTAAGGCTAAACTAATCAATCGTTAAGTAAGAGTCATCAAAACATAAATCCATAGTTAACATAGATCATTCACGAAAACCACGAGTCAACAACAGTTAAAATATCGTTTGAGATTACAACTTAAAAGTACGGTCTCAAAAAAAGAAGCGTAGTACATAATATAGCTAAGTAAAACAGATCCCAATGGACCAATATCCGGATCGCCTACTCACTCAAGTCAAGCCTTCCACCCCAAATTAGTAACTGATCAAACCTGCATAGGAGGTCTGCTCCCCACCATCGGTGGATCATTATAGGACCCAATCAATCAAGGTAGTATCAGTACGGGTCCAATACTAAGTAAGGGCGCAGGTGCGCTAAGGCCAAGCATACAATCATACCACATAGCACACATAGCACAATCATATAAGTAACATGCGATAACATACAAGATAAGGCCTGAGTACTTTCCGGTGACTTATTCTTTATCCTCGTTAATAATATGTCCATTTCACACATCTTCTTTAATAATCCATGTAAGTGCGGGAGCCCCACTATTATAGTTGGTGGATCGGAAATCAACAATTAGGGCAGAACGCCTCTGACCACTATTAGCCGGTGGACGGAATCAACACCCAGGGTGGAACGCCTCTGGCCACTATTCTAACCGGTGGACCGGACTGGCCTCGATTTACATGGTGTTTCACTGTAAGTGCTTAGTATTTTCCCATGTATTACTTCATTCAGATTCATTCAACGCATTCTTCATTAGTCCATGTGAGCGCGGGAGCCCCACTATTATAGCTGGTGGACCGAAAATAAACACACAGGACAGAACGCCTCTGGCCACTATTATAGCCAGTGGACCGGAATCAACACCTAGGGCGGAACACCTCTGGCCACTATTCTAACCGGTGGACCGGACTGGCCCCGACTCACATGGTGTTTCACTATAAGCATTTAGTATTTTCTTATGGATTACTTATTCGTTTGGGTCTGTCGAGCCCGAATCCCCCACTATTATAGCCGGTGGACCGGAATGAATACTCAGGGCAGAACGCCTCTGACCACTATTATAACCGGTGGACCGGAAATAAACACCTAGGGCAGAACGCCTCTGGCCACTATTCTAACTGGTGGACCGGATTGGGTCTGGCTCAACAGTCTTTCGCTTTACGTAATTAATGTCTTATCCGTATCTTATTGAATCACATCACACCCTTGACATGCATGCGATTGATACTCTACTTCTTTCCCCTCCAAAGGGACCGTCCCATGTTTTGAGACTCGTACCTCTTCTCACCCGAAATCCATTCCCTTTACACTTACCTTTAGATGAAAGAGTCAACCCCTACGGGAGTGGGTTAGGCCCTACACTCATGACATCAACTCCACCTCCATCACCCCCTAGGGTTTTCCCTTGAAAACCGTAATTGGGCCGATGTGGCCCAACCTTCTCCCACTTACGCTACCTTTATCTCATTTAACGCCCCACATCTTACCTCAATTAGATCCTCTCCCAAAACATATCACTTTACCTTTCGATTTAGCACATAACCATGAAAACCCTAGTTGACCACCTCAACCTTAGTACCTTTCTTCCCCCACAAGTAACCTCTCTCTTTTCATCCCAAAGTCTCTTCTTCCACATGGGAACCCATACTCACCTTTTGTATAAATGAAATCTCGCTCTAACCCCTACTCCATCTTTCCTTGATCATTTTTACCCTTGTACCCTTCAAATTGCTCATTTCCTCCCAAAAACCCTAATTGGGTCCCTTGGACACCCTTACATCGACCCATGTGAAATTTTGCACCCAAGTCTCCCATGGACCCGTAACTTTGACATTATCTTATTTACTTCTTAAATCAACTTTCCTCACGTAAGATTCATTCCCATTCATAATTTAAACACTCCATGCAGACTCTCCAACCCCCACTTACACCCAAAACCCTAATAAGGTCGCTTATACACCAACTCACGTACTATTTTTCATACCAAGTCCCAATCACTCCAAGACTCTCCCAAGCTCTTACTTACAACCCAAATCAACTTTTCACACGTAAGGATCATGCCCATGCAAGGTCTAGTCCCTCCCATGCAAACTTCCCAAACGTCCACTTCCCCGTTGTTCTTTTATTATCATTTCATGCTACCCAAAACCCTAGCATGCATGTCCTAGAGGGCCATAACAAGTAACATCATCAACATCAACATCAAACATGGAACATGTCATACACGTATAATATAAGGCACACACAACATACCTCATGATCCACACTACGCTACACAAAACAGGTTATTCATAACACATGCATAATACACATCAACATGGCATGCTCGTCATTCACCCACACATTACATCACACATAGCACAAGGCCATAGCTTCGTCCTTACCTAGGTAGGCACCGGGCTTGGAGCACGCTCCTCTAGCTCCTTAGGGCTCGAATCGGGGTCACCTATGAAAAGGGGAAAAAGCTAAGTATTAATTTTCCTTATAAATACTATCAACCCTTATTCTAGTTTGAGATTTGGGTTTTTATTACTAAAGAGGGTATTATACAAAAACTAGGGTTTTTACCTTAGAATTAGTATACTAAATATTAATAGTCAAAAATATATTTATTTTTGATACTTATTGTTACACTTATATTATTAGACCCGTTATCCCTCTTCTTATAGTAATAGTGTTCATGCTAACCATAGAAAAATAGTGATAGTATTAATAATAAAGCTAATAATAGTGACACTAATGTTTATCGATAGAAGCCCTAGTGTTTTAAGGCCAAGTCTATTAATGGTGTTAGGGTTGATATAATAATAATACAAAATCACAATACTACAAGTAAAATATCCCTAAGGGTGATAATGATAGTAATAATAATAATAATAATAATAATAATAATAATAATAATAATACTAATAATAATAACATTACTAATGTTAAGTATAATAGAAGTTAAGGTTCGAAGGGATGAGAGTATTAGTAAGAAAATAATAACATTAATGATAGAGATAATAATAATGATAATAATGATAATAATAATAATAATAGTATTAATAATAAAAGTACTACTAATAATAATAAGTATAATAGTATTAATATTAGTAGAAAATAATATCAGTTATATAAAAGGGGTATTAGGGTTTGGATGAGTGGAGAACCACCTAGGGTCGGTGGTGGTCCGGCGGCGGCGGCGAAGGTTAAGGTGGAGGTTGGATGGGGGGTGGAAAGGAAAGTTAAGTGTCGAGGGGAGGAGACAGCAAGGAGAGGGGAGTGGAATGAGGGTGGTGGCGTGAGACAGGCGGCGGCGCGCGGTGGTGGACGCGGTGGCCGAAGGTGGAAGAAGGTGGTGGAGGTTGGTGGAGAAGGAGGTAGGGGGTAAGGATGGTATGGGCAGGTAGGGGAGGACCTGCCGGTTATTTTGGGAGGTGGCAGGGTAGCTGGTCGCAGCGGAGGAGGCGAGAGAAGGTGGCGCAAGGCATCGACGGGCTGGAAGGGGCTGCTCGGGGTGGTGATTTTGCATGGCCTGGGGTGGCTCGTGCAAGGCAAATCGAGGGCTGAGGAGGGCTTGGTTAGGTGGAGGGTGGTGCAAGGTGGGGTTCTAGGCGGCGCTCTACCGGCGGCGTTGGGGGAGGGCGATGGTCGACGCGTCTGATGGGGCGGCGGCGAGAGGGAGCAATCTAGGGTTTCGGGGCTCCAAATCCCGATTCAGGTGATCAATGGGGGTATTTATAAGCAGGGTGGTCGGGCAAGGCCAGGGTAAGAAGACAAGGGGGTGCAAGCGCCAGGCTGGCCGGCCGGTGGCAGGCGGTGCAGGTTCTGCCATGGCAGGTTAGGTCGGGGAAGGGAAGAGGAAAAGGGAAAGAGATGGGCACGCGGGAAGGGGAGAGAGGGACTTGGTCAGGGTCGAAAAGAGAAAGAAAGCGACAGGGAGAGGGGTAGGGAAGGACAGCCGGCGGTGCAGAGGTGGCCGGCGTGCGCAGGGGTGCAGGTCGGCGGCTGCGCGGGGAAGAAGAAGGAAGGGGAAAGGAGGAGGACCGACGGTCTAGGGGAAAAAGAAAAAGAAGGGGGAAACCGGCCGGTTCGGCGGCGTTTATAAAGTTTTAAAATGAAACGCGGAGTTTTGGGAATTTTTTGGGAAAAACGTTGCGTCCTCGTCGGTCTGGCAACAATCATTTTTTTTCTTATTGCGACGCGGCGTTTCGGCGACTTTAGTGTCAAAACGCAGCGTTTTGTTCCACGGGCAATTGGGCTCGCTGGGCCGCGAGCGAGAAGAAGGAAGGAGAGGTTGGTTTGGGCCGGGCGAGGCCCAACTTCGGCGGAGGAGTGAAAAAAAAGAAAAAGAAGGAAAAGAAAAAGGGAAAAAGGAAAGGAAATGATTTACTTAGGGTTTTGGATTTTGCATAAATTATTTAGAATATTTTTGGGCTATTTATGATATTAATATTTAGAAAATATTAAATAAATTCCTTTTTTTTCTTAGTTTAGACTATTTTAGATAAATTTCCTTAACCTCCATGCTAATTAGAAAAATACCCAAATTTTCTTCCACTTAAATTCTTTATTATTTTCCTCTTAATTTACCTTAATTAATTCTCTAAATTTTAATAAATGAATTTATATAATATTTTCCTAATAATTCCTTATTTGGCCATAATTTCGAAAATTAGGATTTTGGGGTATTTCAACTAACTCCATGCAAACCCTAACTCCACGTAAAACACACTTCCATGCAAACCCTAGGTCTCATGCAAACCCTAACTCCACATAGACATACTTCCATGCGAACCTTAATCCACATACAAACCCTAGCTTCACATAGACCACACTTCTATGCAAACCCTACTCCATATACAAACCCTAGCTTCTCACATAGACCACACTTCCATGCAAACCCTACTCCATATGCAAACCCTAGCTTCACGTAGACCACCCTTCCATGCAAACCCTACTCCATATGCAAACCCTAGCTTCACGTAGACATGCTTCCATGCAAACCCTAGCTCCCATGCAACCTTACTCCATGCAACCCTAACCCCATGTAAACCACACTTCTACGCAAACCCTATCTCCCATGCAATCCCATGCAAACCCTAACATGTACAATTTCATGTAAACCCCAATACCATACCATTTCATGCAAAACCTTAACACTATACCATTTCCTGCAAAAACCCTAACACTATACCATTTCATGCAAAACTCTAACCCATATCATTTCATGTAAAACCTTAACATCACATTGTTACACTCCCCATCATTATTTTACAATCCTAACATGCATGCCTTAAGGCCACATCATACAATAATAATAACATAAATATACACATAATTCTCATGCCACAATTTATTTGTACCAACATACTTCAACTCCACTTTGTAACACATATGAAATAATTAATAATGATAAACATAGAATACATGGCATATGAAGTACATAATGCATATAAACACACAAATGGCCTTAGTAACACCCTTACCTAAAACGACACCGGTCTTGGTGCACGCTCCTATTCCACTTGAGGGATTTGACTGGATTCACCTATTATATAAAAGTATACTAGAATTAGGATCCCTTATAAAATTTTATTATTCTCTAACTTACTCTAAGATTTGGTTTTTAATTATAAAAATACTACACAATAATTAACTATATAAAATATTACTTAAAAATACAAATACATTACTATTTTCATTCGAAAAGGGTGGTGATATAAGGGTTTCTACCCTTCACCAAAATAGTATTAGTAATAGTAATACTACTACTGCTACTACTACTACTACTAATAATAATAAAAGTAAAACATTATTTATAATACTCTTATTAGTAGAATATTAATATTAATAATACCATAAATCTTAAAATTACAAGGTGGCTTTCGAAACCACCCCATTTAATAATAATAATATTTGAAAAATGTAATAATGATATTAATATTATATATATACTTATAATGTAAAAGTTAATAGAGATAATAATAATAATAATAATAATAATATAATTAGTAATAATATTAAAAATATTAATAATAGTAATAAAAAGTAAAGGTGCGAGACTTAAATTAAATTTTTAGGTTTCTACCCCTCCTACAATAATTACAATATTAAATAAATAATTACACTAATAATAATAATATTATCAATATTATTAACAATAATGGTAAACATGTAATAATTCTAGTAAATAACAAAAATTTGAGAATAATAATTTGTCTAACTCAAGAATACTCCCAAACCAGCCAAAAAGATTTAGCAATTAGATTACAGTTGATAATAATAATGATAATTAAAATTGAATTAACATTAAATGTTAGGATAAAAGCAGAATAATTCTCAATAAATCGAAAGGAAGTGTTGAAAAGGTCTAGGGTTTCACCTTGAGTTGGAGGGAATGAGTGGCACCAGCGGTGGTACCCGGAGGTGGCCGGAAAAGTGATCTAAGAGGGGTGAAAGTGAAGAAAAAGAGGGAAGGGGGAATGAGAAAAAGAAAATAAGTTTATGGGTTAGTGGAGGAGAATTAGCAGGGGATTTTGGGTGGTTTAGAGGGTGGCAGAAGTGGCAGAGGTGGTGGTGGGCGGTGGTTTAAGGTTTCGTGGTACAAATTCTGGCGAGATGAGCAGCTAACTTTGCACAGTTATGGAGACCCGTGCGAGAAGAATCGAAGGATATGAATGGTTCAATTAATTAGAGGGCGTTGCAGGGAAGATTTTGGGAGGAAGAAGAGGTGGCGAGGTTGGCTAACGGTGGAGGACGGTGCGTCTAAAGTGGCGGTGGCGCATAGACTTATGCTTAGGGTTTCGGGGAAAAGAAAGCTCAATTTCAAGCCAAATGAGGGGTATTTATAGTGGTGGAGGGTAGGATCGAGTGCTGGAGGTTACCAAAAGGTCAAAGTCGGTGGGAAAATGGGTTGGTTTTGCTGTTGATCGGGCGGCAAAATTTCAAAATTTTACCGGACCTTTGCGAGGGAAATGGGGGCAAACGTGGGGAAGAAAAGGAGAGTGGGGCAATTCAAATTAGAGTGTGCGTCGAGGGGAAGAGAATGGGCTAGAGAAATGCCGGTCATGACATGTGTGGCTGGCGGTACCATTTTCAGGGGATGGAAGTTGCAGGTTCGACAATGGCGGGGAAAGGAGGAAGAAGGAAGGGGTGAGCCGAAAGTCGGGGAAAGAAAAAGAAGAAAAGAAAAGAAGAAACCAGTCGGTCGGGTGAAGGTTAGGGCGTTTAAATGACATGATGCATTTTGGGTATAAAAGAGTAGAAACTCGGCGCGCTGGCTGTCGAGGAAAGAAGGAAGGAATGAACGGGAGTGGGCCATGGTAAGAGGAGAAGGAAGATGGGTCGTGACAGGCCCAGATCGGGAAGGTAAGGAAAAAAAAGAAAAAGAAAGAAAAAGGAAAAAGGGAAAAATGAAAAGAAAAATAATTAGCTTAGGGCTAATTAAATTAATCTAAATATTTAAGATATTTAAAAATAATAATATTTAAATAAAATAATCTTTAAATCCCTTTTTAGGCTAAAATAGGATTTTTAAAGGATTTTTCATAAACTCCATTTTAATTATCAAAGTACTATATTTTTCTCAAATTAAATTATTTATAAAATTCATATTAATTTGAAACTATTTTCTCTT
Organism: Tamarix austromongolica; assembly: GCA_039764185.1. Taxonomy (NCBI): domain Eukaryota; kingdom Viridiplantae; phylum Streptophyta; class Magnoliopsida; order Caryophyllales; family Tamaricaceae; genus Tamarix; species Tamarix austromongolica. Next base: position 71,001,163 of record CM077816.1, on the reverse strand, counting down.
TCTTAATTTAAATAAATAATTTATTTAAATAAATTCCCAAATTAAAATCTTTAATTTGTTAAAATACCCAAATTTCCTCTAATTAACATATTTATAAAATTTCTTATTAATTTTACCTCATAAATTTCCTTTTATTTTAGTAAAATTAATTTATTAAATTGAAATTTTCAATAAAATCTTATTTAAATATACTCTTTAAAATTAGAAAATTTCGGGGCATTTTAGCTAGCCTTTTTGTTTAGCTTATGAAAAGCTAATGGAGAGCGTATAAGAGCTTGATAAGAATGGCTAAAGGACTTTTGATGGAATTGAATTATCTTAGGTTTTACTCCTCGCTCAGTATTTGGAAGTAATAAATCTTTGATATTTACTTATCCCAAAAAAAAAAAAAAACTCAATCAAGGTCACTTCTTAGCTTCCTTTATACAAATAAATTAAATAGGCTCTTGATTTATTATGCAACGAAATCATAACCTAGTTTAAGAAATCTAAATTCAATTAATCGTAACATTAACAAACAAGAAGAAATCAAGTGGAATCATAAATACACAAGCCTGGATTATTTCCATTCCACAAATTAATAGGTAAGATCAATTAATGACCATTTGTTGCTCATAATAAATTATTATATATTAAATATTTTACCCTAGATTTTGATTAGAAAATAATTCAACTAAATTATTGGTATAAAAAACTAATTTACTAATCTTCAATTAGTGATTGTTTCATTTAGTTAGTTAATCCAATCAAAACACATTTTGAATCTAATTTAATTCAAATTCATATCTCACGTTCAAATATTAGTTCATATATATATTTCTTCTACCATATATAAATATATTCTAACATAACCACAAATAACATATAATGTAATGAAGATTGTAAGCCATTCATAATCTAACAATCAACTAATTAAAAAAAATAAAAATTTAAAGAATATATATTAAATATAAAATAGATAATTAAATAAAACTTGCATTCAACTTGAATAACATGAATAAGAGAATTCAAGAACAAGATGAAGACATGTGATACTTTACTGACATTAATTATTGATTCTCTAATATTCTCCTCAACAATGAAAGAAAAACTAAACCAATTTGAAATGAAAGTTACTATGGATGAAAATAGAGAAGCTTTCCCTTGAAAAGACAAGTTTGAAACCTCTCTCTACCTTTTAAAAATGGATAAAGTCAAATGATTTCAAAAAATGAAAATACCGCTCAAGTGGTCACTAGAAAACAAGTAAAACAAAGATTGTGTAAATAAACATGAGTTTCCTGTGTTTTTATCTGAACTCTCAACTTAATGAAATATACTCAACTAAAATAACATAGGATGTGTAAATTAAATTAGTATCCTTATGTTTTTCTTATGCAAAATATATTATTCTCTATGAAATATATGCTTTTGCTTTCCTTGGTGAATTTTCTTCATTGTTGGCTTTTTTGCTTTAGTTTCCTAATTTTTCGTCTTTACCTCTAAAATCTATTTAAAAGGAAAAAAACTCAATAAATGGTTAAATCTAATACAAATAATGAGGAAAATACCATCTATTCATACCAATCAACAACTTTTGAAACCCATGTATCACTTCTATGGGCAGACTAGATAGGGTGTACTTTGTCACCATAGAATAAGGCCACCACCATGTAATAGATACTCCAGTTAATTAAAAAATTAATGACAAAACAATTGCTGCCATATAGTTATAATAAATTTACTTAAAAATTTCCATATAAAAACATTAATATATATTCTCTTAGAAAGATATGTTCAAACTTACAAAGAAATAAAGTGATTGATACTCCCTCTATTTCATCATGGAGGCCTATACTTTTTTTTAACACACATATTAAGAAGTAATACATTTAAGAAATGTTGACATTTGAATTCATATATATATCATTATATTAATTATATTCCTTTAATTAATACTAATTAGCAATTAACAATGAGAATACAAGGGAAAAATATGTAATAAAATGTACAAAGCTTTATAATTTTTGTAAAATGATTTATAGTGTGAAATAAAGTTAAAACAACTATAAGTATCCTATTGTGAAAAACAAAGTATTTAATTATGCGGATTAGAATGTAACAAGCATATATGGAAATTCCACAACACACATGAGTCATTGGATGTGCCATTTTCATTATCTAACAAGTTATCGTGATCTATAAAATATGGTATCCTAAGATTGTGAAACTAATGATTTTTGTAATACCCCCTTTTTCATAACTAACCTTATTGATCACACTTAACTATTCTAAACTCATTTATTCACTCTATTCATTCTAAATTCATCCATTTATTTTGAATTGTTAAATAAAAAAAATAGGTAAGAAGAGTTAACAAATAAGAACGTTGTTGCTACACTTAAGAATAGGCTCAATCAAGCTAAACAAAACTCGTTGAGGAGTTACCTAATGTAACAACCCAAATTTTAAGACTTAAAACTTTTCATTTTCAAGAGTTAATTGCGGAATCTAAAATAAAAAAAAAAATATAAGGGGTGTTATACTACATTCAACATAGAAGAGACACTTCATATACCTAGTTTATGTTAGGTATAAGGAAAAAGTAGTCTTATACTTAGTTTCAGGTGTGTAAAATACTTGATTCCACCATGATACGAGATATAAAAAAGAGAGAATAGAATGTGTATAATGGAAATAGAGGACTAAGGGTCCATAGAGAGATAGAGATATTGGAATAACCATACCATATACTATTTCGTTTATACATTTATTGAAGGCAAGCACATTGAAAGTATTAATCGACAATCACCTATAAAATAAGGCAGGTGTGATTGTGGTAATAAGAAAAATCCATGAAAAGGATGGTTAGTATACTACATATTGAGTAAGGCGATAATATAGTCATAACTAGGTTACATAAATTACATGACATGTATACACATAAACAAGCGTAATAATTAACATAATTTGATGAAAGATAATTCTAATCAAATAAATCCATTATAATATACAATCAAAATTCACATTATTATTTACATTGAATTTAGTGACTTTACTGTTATTAATCTGGTGGAGTGACCGAATCATGTCTTAGGGAAAAACATATATGAGGCTTTATAATTGTCTGGTGGATTAGAGCCAACACCTATCAAGGAAAACATGCTCCTAACCATTATCCTTGAACCTATAGAATGGCTTGAAGCACCTCACATGACAAATCACACCTAAGCCACTATTATCGTCTGGTAGAACGAACATGACACTTAGGTCCCAACTTATGCAATCTTTCACTTTAAATGAAAAAATATCTTATTCATTGTTGCTTATCTCAATATCATATTTTGATTTACATTGAGCCTGGGAACCACACTATTCTTAAATTGGTGGAATGATCTTGAGCACCTCTTAGGGAAAATACACCTGATATACTATTATTGTCTAGTGGAACTGATATACAACAACTTGACCCCTAACTCATGTAATCTTTCTCTTTAAGTAATTAGTATTTTATTTATGGTGGTATAGGTCATGATCCTCATATGTATGCATATAACAAATCTTAACATAATCATTTGAAAAATATAAAATACAAACTCATGAATATTGCTACATTTCCCCAACAAAAAGAGCATACCCCTCCTAGAAAACCCTAATTATCATAAATTACCCATAAATTTTGATGCAAGAGCATCTAAATCTCATTCTTCTCATGCTTAATAGAAAGCATTAGCATATTTGGAGGTAGAACCAATTGTTCATAAAAATATTTAACACCTTCATAATAATCCTAATAATGTTTCGTGATTCTTGCAGGTATTATATATGTTTTTAAGAATAAGACTTCACTAATGATATCTAATATACAATATAATGACAACATAAGGGTTAAAAATTTGTATGGACAATGAATCTATAAGACATGAAGCTTGAATATTTGATTATTCCATGTATTATCATGATTAGGTTTTATGTAGCTTTGATATTTTATGTAAACTTTATAACATCTTGTCATTATAATTATAACTCGTTATATATACCATATGGACATGTATTGGTTTAACTCTTATTCAATTAGGCTTGTTGATTTGGGCTTAGTTAAGGAGATTTAGGCCTGGCCTTGTTGTAATACCTATGCATATATATATTCCTTTTATATTCAGTGGTGCTGAGTAACCATATAACCAAGCACTTAATGAATAAAGAGAGAACAAGAGTCAAAACTCTTAATCCATCTTTCTTACTATTTTTCTCTTCAAGTGAGTAGTGAATTTTAGGAGCCATTTTCTAGCAAAATTATAGGTTTCTCTTTAGAAATAATTTTAATATTGGAGCAAATAAAAAATTCCAATTGAAGACAACATTTGAATCACCTAAAATTCGAGTTTCATCCTTCTTTAGTCAACTTTGTTGATCATCAAACCAAACTTAAAGGTCCTATATTTGTGAAAGATATTCATCTATATCTTACACATCAAATTCTTCCTTGGTACTTATTTTGTCACTAAATTCAATACACATCCTTAAAATATTATCATTGATAAAATACCTAAAAATAAAGGTCTAAATCCAATATCTTATACATGCAATAATAGCCTACCTTTAGGATTAATATTTACAATTCCCCAAGACTCCTAATTTCAAAATTTAATCATAACTTTCCCCATAAGACTTAGATAAACATCAAATATGATGTTCATTATTTAAATGCCAACATTAAAAATATATTCAAAATTTAATGCCAAACCCTATAATTTCACATATGTGATAATAATCTCACCCTGAGGGTCACTATTCCCACTTAAAACCACTCTTCTCATTTATTGGAATGAAACCATTCATATTCGATCTAAATATTCTACATAATATACTTAATATATTTTGAAATAGTTATCGCATTAAAATACCCAATATTTTATTTTTAACCCATATTGACCAAAATGACCCTAAGGTAGCTAAAATATCTATTCTTTCACAAATATATTATGAGTCCCAATACAAACTATTTTTAAACCTTCAATACATTCTAACATCATAAAAATGCATGGCCATGATTATATATAAATTTCACATATCCCAATTCAAATCAACCAATATTATACACAAACTCATGCTTTCACAACTTTTCCACTTTTTCTTTCAATATACAATACCACATATCATATAATACCATTATCATGATAATATTTCCCATAAAACAATTCCAAGAATGATATCACATAAAAATATACACTTATTTCATATGAACATATTATCTATGAAATATATCCTTACCAAATCATTTCCTATCTCTAAGCATGTAATATCTACAATTCTTCCTCAAATACCACTAGAATATCACCTAGAAGTCAACATACATAAGATTAGATTTAAGAAAATTAACTAGAGAAAAAAAGGCAAAGGAGGGGGAGGAAAAATAGAGATAAACAAAAAAGTGGAAGGCTTGAGAAAGAGTGGTGTATGATGGAGGGCACGACAATAGTGTGTTGGTAGACACGACGACAATGCGCCAATGATGGCTAGTAGTTATGATTGTGGATATTGGTTGGCAGTTAAGGTGGTGGATAGTGGCTAAGGTTGTGGTTGATGGTTAAGGATGGCTAGCAGTAGGGAAGTGGAGTGGAGCTTACTGTTGGTGGTGGAAGAGTTGGAACTGGTTGTCGATGATAGGTATGGGTTATGGGGTGTTGGCGATGATTGAGACTAGGAGGAGGCTAGTGGTGCTGGATTAAGGTGGTGACAGGTTGAGCAACAACAAACTTAAAAGGGAAGGAGGGAAGGAGGAAAGGGAAGGGGCTTGACTAGATTTGAGGGGAGACAACATAGGTGGTTGTGTTGGACGACGATAGTGACAGTGTGAAAAATAGAGTAGGAGGGTTGGGGAAAAGGATTAGATGATAGATTGACGAGATAAAGAAAGAAACAAGGAGAAGGCTTGCATATATATATATATGTATGTATGTACGTATGTATGTATGTATACTTGAATGGATATGGGAAGGGGAGGAAAACTAATGGGGAAAATGGGGTTAGGTTAGACGTGCAGGGATAAGGGGAGGAAATGTCATAGTTGTAGGTTCTAGGTGTTGTGGTAGGGAGTTGGTATGGTGCAAAGATAGTTGGTGAAGGTAGGGAGTTGCAGGGTGGAAAGGGTGCATGATTGAGAAGGAAAGGGAAGGACGATGGGTGTGTAGAGGGTAAGGCCCCTACTTGCCTAAAAGGGAAAATGGAAAGGAAGGAGGAGAAGGTCGATAGGGGAAGGAGATGAGCTGGGCTAAGGAATTTGCTGGTGGAAGAGAAAAAAGGAAAAGAAGAAGAATAAAAGAAATGAAATGAGGGAAAAGGAAAAAGTAAAACTTTGGGGGGTTAGGATTAGGATTAGGTTTAGGTTTAAAAATTTATAAATTAATGTAAAATATTATCTATCATTTATTTGGGTTAGGGTTAGGGTAAAAATATATATAATGATTCAAAATTTAGAATTTAGATTAGGCTAAAATATTAATTACTTGAGATTAAAACTAGATAACATTTTAGGGTGTTATACCTAGGGTCTTATGGTCATATAGAATCACTGTTGACTCTTCAATAGGGAACTCCTCATTCATCTTAGCATATGGACAAATAAATTAGGGCTCCCTACCACTCGATTATAGTTTTTTTTTATGAACAATGAATCAATTAGGAACTACAACACAATTTGGATACTATTGATAATCTAAGAGACTTTAGCCTCATCAAGATGGTTTTTTACTAACAAAAAGTAGCCTAACACTTCAATAAGAACATTAGGTAGGAGGTTTCAAGGAAGGTGATTGAGTACTCAAGAAGGTTTTGTAGAATACCCCAACACATGTAAATTAGGCCTCAATTGGGATGACTCCTATAGAATCATCAGATTAATGGGTTTGGAAGCCTACAAACTATTAGATCAAGATATTAGAATAATCAACACTAGTTGGAATGTTGTTTTCTAGAATACCCTAACATACTTGAAATCATATCATTTATGAGAACTAACAAGTAGAGTTTTCTTAACCTACCTTGTCTAAAAGCACAAATATATGATCTATATTTATATCTTAGGATTAACATGAATTTAGGATCTGTTACTTGCCATTAGGTGAAAGTGCTTTGTTTGAATGTTTAACTATATTTACTTTAATGTGATTTAGGTGTTAGCACACCACCATATAACCCAACCTTCTTAGGGTGTGGGCTTCAATGATGCTAGAGCCAAATAATAATGAAGAACCACAACTAGAGCAAATGATATTTGAGCATCTACGCTTAGATTTAGTAAAGGTCTCTCTAACATGGCCTTGTACAACAATATCTATGAAAATCCCAAAGGAGGATGTCCTACACCTTTGAACAAGATGAACATCTACTTGAGTCAAACCACCACAATGGATAATTATTTGGTAAGGTTTTTAATAGGGTAGTGTGAGCTCAACCCCTAGCATAACCTAAATAAGACACATCCATTTATCCTAACACCCTATTAGAGTCACCTAAAGCAAAAAAAAAAAATATCCCTTGGAGCTGGAGTCCTATAACTTACAATTCTTTTCTATGTAATGTGTATAGGACCAATTATATGATGAGACAAATTTTCTAGTATTATGTCCCATGAAGGATGTGTCAATCCATATTAATAAAATAAGATTTTCCCAACATTTATAGCATTTCATTACAAAATTCACTCAACCGAGCACTAATAGAAATAGTAGAGGCCCTTCCATAGATGAAAGAGTTTACTAAGTAACCACAAAAAAGAAAAATAAATAGAGAAAGTAAATATGAGAAGCAATTAACACAAATAATATGTAAAACTTTGACCTAATTCAAATGATTTCATATCCTCATTTGCCTTCCAAGCAATACAGATGACGCCTTCTTAGCACATTTGTTCAAACACCTCCAAGTTATTTTGTAACACTTGAATGGTTGCTAAAATTTCACTATAGTCACAACATTTGAAAGATAACCCCTGTCATAACTACCATAGTCCCTTGATAACTATTATAGTTATCCCTAGCTATGCTTGTTCTCTTGACATAGTTTTTGGAGCTAATAGGACTTGATGTTGAATTAATACTCGCAAGCCTTGTGATACTTCTTTTTTACACAAAGAAACTTCTTGTCCTTGTTTCCATGATAAATTTACTCTCTATGGAGAAGTGTGTTTCCTCACTTTTTAGAAGGTGAATTTGGTAATCCACTAACTATGTCTATAGCATTTCCTTTTTTTTTTCCAAAGTACTTCTACATCAAGACACACCTTTATGGTTCCTAGACATCCCCTAAGCCTTCAATAGCCCAAGAAACCATGTACACCTCTCCTTTGCAGAATATTTTAAGGGACCATTAGAACTTCCAACCGTGCCCTAAAAATGGACAATTCATATTCCAAAAACCCATCTAACTCATTGTCAAACATCAACCTCTTCCTTAAATTGTGCATAAGAGAAAATGATGTGTTGCTAAATATAGTTGGATAAGTCACCATGATTTCCATAGGAGAAGATGAAAACATATTTCTCTATCAAATAATTAAGCAATGCAACTATATCGAACCCCTTGGTAAAGGAATGTTGCTATATATAAGCCTCACAAGATAATTTTAACGATTTCAATGTAGTTGTTTGTCCATTATCATGCACATTAACATTAATAAAATCTAAAGCATATTATAGTAAATTGGGGAACCCTTGAGTTTAAAACCAACCAAGGCATGCTATAGGGTCACAAATCCCCTCAAGGGTCAAGCCACAAGTTACAACAATATCTCAATACTCACCATTTGTTATCCCTAGAAAATAGGGACATTCACACTTAAATTAAAGCAAACCATATAGAAGGTCCTTTTGGGAACTTGAGAAAAGAAAATGTCAGAGCCAAAACTTGAAATAGGTTACTAGAAAATCAAATACTCTAATTAATTAGAAGGCAGTGCAATAGGACAAGTTAACAAATAATCGTTTGATGGCTAACAAACACAACTTTCAATGAAACTAAATAAAAAGACTATGAACAATAGGTTTAGATGATTTTTAATTTTAAAAGCTCAAGATTTTTTTCTTTCTAAATTCAATTTATAATTAGGAACCATTAAAAAAATATTGATTAAAGAAAATACAGCCCAGACCAATGTAACTTAAAAAAATTCAAATCATGGTAGTTAAACATGCTATAGTTTATTAAGACAAATTTATACAAAAAATGTGCAAGCAGTAATTTTGAGCATGCATTTAAAAATAATAAACTCCCACCTTTGGAATATGGAGGATCAAGCTTATGGTAAGGCAAGACACTTGGTACAGAAGCCACACACACCCATCCTCTTGCTACTTGATGAAGTAGGAGATAAAAACTCCACCATAGGAAGCAAGGAAACCAAGCACAAATCCTCTACCCCTTCCCTTACAATACCTTATGTCGTTGCTCAAAATTTCTAGAAATTAGAGATGTAAACACTACCTAGGATGTCCCTAAACCACCTAAGCAATGAGTAAGAAGGGTTGGTGATGAGGCACAGAGGCTTGGGGTTGGTAGTCCTTTGCAACCTCGTTTGTAATATCCTGTTCTTAGTTGACCTTAATTAAAAATCCAATTATAATATTAGTAATTTATGTGTAATTATTGATAAAATTTTGTAAGATATTCTATAATGGCTGCTTTATTTTTATGTGTAATTAAAACATCTAAAATTTCACGCTAATTGTTTTAAAATATAATAGATTTTGTGGAAGAGAAAAAAAACATAGGCATTACTGGTCCTCTTAGAAAGTAAATACATATATCAAGATAAATATTGGTGGAGATTAAGACCAAAAATACAACAAAAGGGACATAAGAATCTAAAATATGTAGAATACAAAAGATATCAAGGTAATACTAGATAACTAATACTTTATGACCTTACCCATATACAATATATCACTTCTACCCAAGCACATCATCAAAATAAGCCATCTTATCCTCATTTAGTACTTATAGAAGATCACCTACAAGTATTCCAATGCATTGGGCTAATAAGGATTTTTTTATAGAGATGACATGTAACATAGAGCATGGTATAAAATTAGTAACTCATGCTATATATATAAACATGTTGTCATAGATTACTCATAATTGACTTATTGAAGAACCTCATTCATACTCATCACACAACGCATACCATTCTCTTAATAAATTTGTACTTAGATAAGTGGACTATTTACAACTAGCTAACCTAATATAGATAGTTATCATATCTAAACAAAGGTAGACTAAAATTACCAGCTAACTTAGTATAGAAAACCAACATAACTCAAATAAAAGTAGACTAAAATTAACAATTGACCTAACATAAATATTCAACACACTTAAAATAAAGGTAGAGTAGTTCCACTAGATGACCTAAGATATACAGTTAGTGTAACTCAAATAAAGGTGGACTAAGCCATTAACTGATCTAATATGGATAACTAGTATAACTCAAGCAAAGGTGGAAAAAATCATTAACTAACTCAATGTAGGTAACCAACACAACTCAAATAAAGGTGTACTAAAACCACCAATTGATTCAATAAATATAGCTAGCACAACTTAAATAAAGTTGGAGGAAGACCACCACCTGATCCACAAGGAAAGTTCAACACCAATCCTTAATCGTATTTGAGGATAGAATAAGGCCAAACCTTAATCTTATATCATACATCCATAATTAAGCCAATATTTCCCATTTTAATCATTATTTGAGGATATATAAGTCTCAACAAGGAACTAATCCTCAACATTAACCCTTGAAATGTTCACCAAAAGTCAAAAGTAAACCAACTAGATGGTTGTAATACCCATGTCTCTTGAAACCTTGATTATTTGGGATTATTATTTATAAAAAAAATCATACGATTGGAATGTTTTATTACATATCTTTAGGTTCAAAACCCTAGTTACATTTTAAAATATTTCATTTAGGGCTTCTTAGCCTTTTTTAAGGTTGTGACTCCTTTAAGACTTCCGAGCCACTTTTTACCTCTACACTCCTTTGAGACTCAATTTCAATGTGTATATTTGAAATATTGATATTTTTTGAGCCTCATAGGGTCTTTCTAAATTTCAAATTATGTTATTGAAAAAAAAGATATTATTCTTTGCTCTATAGGGTCTTAATCGTATGTTTTGAGCTCTATTAATGCCTTTTTGGTAACCTAAATTTTATGATACCTTAAGAATCATATTTTTATATTATTCATCAGATAAATATGATCCAAATATATTCCATTATTATTCATATCATTTTTTTTCCATTTTAGATATATTTGGGTACGTGTATATCATAAAAACCAATTTGTTCACTTCTCTACTTGTCTAAAATTTCTACCAAACTCTCCTATATAATAATTTAGCTTTATATAGAAGAAATTATATTCACTTTTATGGTATAGTCTGTGCCACATGACCCTCCAAGTTCTTTGACATTTTTTTAAAAATTGTTTTTACTAACTTATTGCTTAATTTTACTAAAATATCTACTGACCTGTGCTCATTCATTTCTTTAAACTTATATGATACATCTTGAGATCAATTTTATTTCCAAAATATTTTCCACCACCACCCATCTTCATCCTTTTAGATTTATTTTTCTAATTTTATTCCTAATCTCTTTATACCTTGATTTTGAGTAAAAGGAGATTAAGTTAATATTAGGGTTCAAGATTGGGCTTCCACCGTCCTTTTGGATAAAATTTTAGGTAGGAAGGTTCTATTGGTTTCTCTCTTTTATTTTTTGTATTTTGGTTTGGTTTCTCTGAATCTTTTGCAATCTTTCTTATGTTGAAGCTTTTCCAAGGAAGCTTTGCTTCTATCCCTTGGAGAGGCCTTTCCCCCTTTATATATGTTTAGGAATATCGTTAAATCCTTTCTACTCTTTATATGTTATAAACTTGAGTGTTGTTATGGTTCGATTTGGGTTTATGTTACTTTTGGCTCTTTATGCCTCTTATATTTTTAGTTTTTTTGCATGGTTTTGTTTGTGTTATGGCTTTCATATTTTATGGCATTTTAAGAGTTTATTTAGGAAAAAGTTTATGCACAACATGTTTAGATTTGATCATCTTAGGGTTATGTTTATTTTGGTTGAAGTTTGAGCAAGTTTAGGGGTAAAATAGTTAATTTACATGCTTGATATATTTTTTTAGGTTTTCTGAATTCTAATGTGTGTATCATGATTAATACTCTAACCATGTAAATTTTGGTGGTTTAATTCCAACATGTTTTATGGCAAAATCATGATTTAGGCCTTTTGGGTTAGAATTATCATTTTACTTGTTATAAGTCTTGTTTTACTAATTACTAAGCTCTTATGCATTTTGATCATGTTAAACATGTTTATATTTATTTTTTATGATTTTTGGTAATTATTTGGTATTCGTTATCTAATTTAGGAGTATTAGCATAAATAGATGAACAATAATGAATAGTAAATAATAGTAGGAATAGTGTGAAAATTTAAATTTCTAATTTAATTGAGATTAGAATGAATAGGGTAATTATGTAAATAGGCTTTAATATAAACATCTTAAGGGTTATTGGTAAATGTTGACCATAACCATTAAATTTGATATTTGAAATAGTATTCAATCATGAATATTTAATTGATGAGAATAATATTCAAGCATAAATAATGATTATCAATAAATAATAAAATTTCATCTTATTTACTTCCTAGGTCAATCATTATCTTAAACCTATTTTGATGATAACAAACAGTTTTAAATGATTTACCATGGTTAAAGTATTTTTTTCAAGTGCAATATTTAAAAGAGCAAAAATTAAGATTCTTATATCAAGACTACTAAGATTCAATACCTCAAGTTGCATACTTTATGTCTTAGGTTATCTTGTTAACTAGTCTAATCATAAAACTTTTGATTTTATTCTCTTGGGATGTTTTAAAATCTTCCTTAAAATTTATTTGATATATTCTTCTTGGTTTTTAATCCCAAATCCTTTTAAAGTTATTTTTGAACAGGTGGTTCCAATCAAAACCAGTTGACTGATCTAAAAACTAATCAATTGTTTGGTTCAAACCCGGTATTTTAAATATGTTAAAACTCAAACACATTGATTGGTTTAAAAATGGATAGAATGGTTTTACTAACCAAGTTATGGGTTTTGCTTCTACAAAAAACCATTTTGTCAATGTTTCAAAATTTTAAATAGTTCATAAAATTTATTGATTAGTTTACAAACCAATCAATTAGTTTGACTAACTAGGCTATGGGCTTTACTCTTCTAGGAACCTATTTTGTCTTTATTTGATCACTTTGACTGGTTTCATCAAACTAATCGATGGTTTCATCAAACTAATCGATTGATTCACAAAATGATCAACTGATTTGACTGACTAGGCCTAGGGTTGAGAAAAGGTGCAAAATGGGGTTTCCTAAGGACTAAACTGATCGACTAGCTTACCAAACCATTCAACCATTCATATGTGTTCATAGGACTAAAAATGTATTCCACAAAAATGATTGATTGGTTGCTATAATTAATCGATTATTTTATGTAATGGTAACATTTTCACTTTAGCTCTAGATATATTCTATTGAATGGTTTGACCAATTGATTGACTGTTTAAGATAACCAATCAACTCTTTAAACCAATTGATTGACTTGTAAGCATTAAATGTTTAAAAATATTCTTGTTGCTTCTGCAACAAATATATTCTTTTTACTCTAACAACTACATTATTAGGAATAACTATAAATAACATTTATGAGGCAAGTTATAAACAAATTTTGAGTTCTCATTACTTACACAAATCAATTATTTACTCCTACTAACAATTAATTTTTAACTACTCACTTTCATATTCATCTCAAGTTGATATATTTTCAAAAATGTTTGTGCTCACTCTACTCATCTAGAGATTTCTCTATGATTATAACATCTAATTATTTATATCTAGATTACACTAGAAAATTGTTCTTTTATTTTTATATTTGTATCACTTTTGGGATACATTTTAATCAACTATAACTCTCCTAAAAAGCCATTATATTGAGGTTGTGTGTCGCCTAACATTTATTAGAGAGGTCATTGGATTTTTGGATCCATAAACATAGAAAGAATAACTATGTAAACTTGTAAATTAGATCCTATAAGATCATTGAGTTGGAAGGCTCATACACCAAGAGAGTGATCATTAATAAACACTTAGGAGATTAGAAATCCAAAATAAAAACCCTTTTGGTAGTGGATGTAGGTAAATTTTATTCTCAATCCACCATTCATTGTGTGTAAAAATCTTAATTTCTCATATCCATTCCTAAAAATCCTATTCATCTACTATAGGGTTTTTTCACATCTTCTACCATAAAATGTCTAATGTGATTTGATGTTTTGGTCAAATGTGAACATTATTTTTATGAAATTGGCGTTTAATCCTATTTTATGATTATATGGCTTATTATATATGAGTTATATGTTAAAAGAGTATTTTTGACACATTTATTGGAATCATGAGAATTTTTAAGAAATGGTTTAGTGTTAGGGTTAGGGCTTATTGCCTAACCCTATGTCTTTGATTTTATCATTTAGTGGCATTGATTTGATTTAGTTGTTCGGATCTTAAGAATCCTAGTTGAGTTAGATTATTTGAATAGGGGAACATATTAAAATTTATTTATCCTTGAGTGCTAAAGGCGTTCAGGTTTAAAGGTCCATTATGCATATATATATAAAACCACAAATCTTATGAAGAGTACACATACTTAAGGAATTGGACATTTAGTTTTTGTGAGTGGCTACTTTGTTGCAATGGCTTCCATGATAGATGTCTTGAAATTATGAGATTGTAGTCCCTTTTGATGAGCTTATCCTAGAAACAAATGAGTCACTTTCAGTATGATGAGATGTTGCATTGCCTAAGTAGTTGAGATGAATTGTTGTTATACAATGTTATTGTGGCCTTATTCTTAAGTTAAGAATGATGTATAGTTTTATTTTTGAAAGAATGTGCAACCTTGTGTTTTTGTATAATATGTGTTATGTGCGCATGCTATCTCTTTAGAGGATTTGTGGATTACGCAAGATGAGAAATTTGTACCAATACTACACCATTTCAGGGATTTTTATTCAAAGTATGCATATGTTTGAGGACTCTATGAACAAGAAGGATCATATGATAGAGAGTCTTTGTTTTTTTGATTTGTATAAGCTCTACTACTAATAATAGTGGGATGGGTGTAGGGGTTATTCGGTGTTATTCTTTTGTTTCCTTTTCTAGATAAATTTGGACTCATATGTTATTTCCCCTTATATCCCTTTACACTTAAAACCACTCCCCCAAATTTTGTTATCATAAGGGTTGTAAAATCTTTTGATGTGAATGTTTATGTATAATATGGTCTGAAAATTTGAGTTTAATAATTTGCATCTAGCATAAGTTAGGTGATTTATACACCTCTCATTATGTCAGACAAGACAATTTTCATCCATGCTATTTGTTTTTTGTTTACATTATATCTTTAAAAAAGATTAACATTGAAAAAAATGGGGACATTATAGCT
Organism: Tamarix austromongolica; assembly: GCA_039764185.1. Lineage (NCBI taxonomy): Eukaryota > Viridiplantae > Streptophyta > Magnoliopsida > Caryophyllales > Tamaricaceae > Tamarix > Tamarix austromongolica. The sequence goes on along the minus strand of CM077816.1, from coordinate 70,985,620 downwards.
GTAACACCCCCAAATTTACTACTGAAAAATTTCGTTAAATTTTAAAGAGGTTTAGCGGAAGCAAGAAAATAAAACTATAAATTCAGGGGTATTACCGCCACACTTAGTACTAGATCGATTCACAACTATCGACCCGATACTAAGTGCTAAGGCTTAAATAATAGAACCAAAACAAATCATTAGTAAGGCATAAGTGATAAGGAAATCAGAGTACGAAAGTCAAGAGTTACGTTCGGAAGTACAATTTAAAATTCCAAATGTCAGATGAATTAAAATGACGGAAGGATAAGGTACGATAAAACCCTTGGAAATTTAAATACAACACTTGTAACTTCCAAAGACGAATATGATTAAACCAAACAAATTCCGAAGGGTAAATATCCGGACCACTTACTCACTCAAGTCAAGCCTTCCACCCCAATTTAGTAACCGATCAAAACCTGCATCAAAGGTCTGCTCCCCACCGTCGGTGGATCATCAAAGGACCCATTTAACCAGTGTAGTATCAGTACGGGTCCAATACTGAGTAAGTCCCACTACCCTATCTTATGGGAGAGACGTAACTATAGCATCGAGTTCATATTATGATACAATACATTGATATAATATTATACGTACTCACAACCCACAGCATGAATCTAACCATACACCTATAGTAACATATGAGACATATGTAATATCCCATTTAAACATATAAGCGTGGTATATCCGAAATATAAAGTGGCTCATGCGCCTCAAGTAGGAATAATCCATATTATTGGAAACTCAATGCGTGACATACTCACGTAAGCAGCATGTAGTAATACAGATAATAAAGCTGACCGTAGTCCAATTAAACTTATTTCCTTTGAGTCTTTATTAAAAGTAGTCATCTCACACCACAGTCTTTATTAATCCACGTGAGTGCGAGTACCCCACTATTATAGCCGGTGGAATGGAATATATAAACTCAGGGCAGAACGCTCCTGACCACTATTATTTGCCGGTGGACCAGTCTCCAGGGCAGAACACTCCTGGCCACTATTATTTGCCGGTGGACCGGTCTGGCCTCGACTCACATGGTGTTCCACTGTAAGTATTTAGTATCTTTCCCATGTCTTATAAGTTTTACGTTTGGTTTGCTGAGCACTGAAACCCCCACTATTATAGCCGGTGGACCGGAAATCATACAGGGCAAAACGCTCCTGACCACTTTTGTTCGCTAGTGGCACAGTCTCCAGGGCACCCCGGCTCCTAGCCACTATTTTTCGCCGGTGGACCGGTCTGGGCCCGGCTCAGCATCTTCCTCTTTAAGTGATTAGTATCTTAACGTATCTTATTTGAAAGTGTTTTACCCTTGACATGCATGGCTAACTATATCCACATTTATCCTCCCAAGAGGGCCTGTCCCATATCTTGGAACTCGTGCATCCCTTATCACAACTCGATATCCATTTCCCCTCTATACTTACACATAATAAAAACCAACTCCTAGAGTATGAATTAAGGCACAACACCTCGTGACATCAGACTCCACTCGCCATTAGCCTCTAGGATTTCCCTTGAAACCCTAATTGTACCTATGTGGTCCAACCTCCTCTTACTTCACTACCATTAATTCATCTATCCTCCACACCTCATCTCGTTCAGGTCCAATCCCCAAATCATATCGTTTTACCCATCGATTCTACCAATGACCCTAAAACTCTAGTTGGCCACTTCAACTCTAGTACCTTTCTTTTCCCACAAGTAACATCTCCTTTTCACCCAATGTTTCTTCTCCCTCAAAACTCCCATAATCATCCCTTATAACATAAACTCTCACTCTCAACCCTGCACCTCACTCACCCTTAATCATTTTTCTTTCGCCTTTTTTCAGATTACTAATTCTTCCCAAAACCCTAATCGGGTCCCTTATATGACCCTACACACTATATTTCACCTCGAGTCTCCAGACTCCCAAACAGACCTTCCACTATCTTCCTCATGTCCCACGGTAACTTTTCATACGTAAGGTTCGCCCCCATGCGGACCTTAACCTTCCCATGCAAACCCTATCATTGCCATGCAAACCCTAGTTTCCCCCATGCAACCTTATTTTATTCCCACTCTTCTATTTATTTGATTCCCCCTTTTCCTCATCATTTCACAAACTATGAATTCCTTAGGTCGTCCATACCTATGTTAACCGACGTACTTCCCTTTGGTTATCCTAATTGCTTATTTTTCTTTTTCAAGTCCCCACTTCACAACACTTCCTCACATAACCTAGCATGCATGCCGTAGGGGTCACATCACATCACATCATATTTGTACCATACCATATTAGTACACACAGACGAGAGCACGAGAACGTACCTCGGTTCCATGCTGCGCTACATAAATACACAGATAACATACAAGTTATAGCATACAACCGCAAAAAGCATACAAGACAGGTAAAACATGCAATACGCACAGGTGACCTTAGTTATGTCCTTACCTAAATCGGCGCCGGGCTTGGAGCACGCTCCTACGCCTCCTGGGAGCTTTAACTCGGTTCACCTATAAGAGGGAAATGCTAAGGGTCAATCTCCCTCTACTCGAATTACCATAATTTTCCTACCTTACCCCTATCATGGCCTAATACTAAGGCTAATATTAATAATAGAGGTTTATAAATAAAGGGTAGGGTTATTACTATTCTCATGATAGTTTGAACAGATTATTACTGATTAAAGTAGGTTTTAGCAAAAATCCAGAGTATTAAGGTGAGGGTTTCAATATTATTAATAATAATTACTAATAATACTAAAAATAATAAGAATACTACTAATAATAATAGTACTCATAATAAGAATAATAATGGCTATAATGATAATAATGATGATAATAATAATTGAAATCGTAGTAGCATTAGTGATAGTAATATTACCGATAATAATAAAATACTAACACAACCATAATCATTCTGATGATAATATCAATAATAACGATAATAATAATAATAATAATAATAATAATAATAATAATAATAGTAGAAGTAGTAATAGTAATGAAAATAATAATAATTACAATAATAATAATAATAATAATAGTAAGAATACTAGAAATAATACTAATAGAAATAATAGAAATAATAATAATAGTTAGAAAGATAAACATCATGATACTAGTATTAACCATAGTAGTAATAATAGTAATGATAGCAATAATGATAGTAACAATAATAACGATAATAACAATAACAATAACAATAATAATAATAATAATACAATAGTTGTGGCAATACTAAGCATAACAAAATACTAAGGTAATAATATTAAGTTATAATGTTAAGGATAATAACGATGGTAATAATCGATAAAATAATAAATGTATTAAATACAACAACAACAACAACAACAAAATAATAACAAGATAATAATAATAATAATAATAATAATAATAATAATAATAATAATATTAATAATAATAATAATAATAATAATAATAATAATAATAATAATAATAATAATAATAATAATAATAATAGTATTAGAGGTACTAAGGATGTTAGTCATAGTTAAAGTAACACATGTGATAATGATAATAATAATAATAATAATAATAATAATAATAATAATAATAATAATAATAATAATAATAATAATGAAAATAGTAATAATAATAGTAATAAAAATAATAATAGTAATAAATGAAAATAATAATTATAATAACAATAAGAATAATAAGAGTAATAATAATAACGATAATAATAATAATAATAGTAATCATAATAGTAATGATAATAGTAGTGCTAATAATAATAAGGATAATAATAGTAATACTTGCAATATTAACGATAATAATAACTTAATAGGGTCTTGTATTGCTTAATACCATTAATTAGAAGTTCTTAGGGGAAATGTTAGGGCTTGTTAATAATAATAATAATAATAATAATAATAATGGTAGTATTAATAGTAATTATAGTGATAGTATTAATAATAATTAGGTTAATGATAATTATAATGACATTAACAATAATAGTTAATAATAATATTAAAATTTATTAACCACTTCTATTATTCCAGGTCTAGGGTTTTAGGGAGTTAGACCACCTGGCTTGGGGGAGTGGCACCGGCGGCGCGCGGCGGCGGAGGAGGAGGAAGAAGAATTTTGGGAAAGGTGGCTATGGAGGCTAAGGGGGGAGAAACTAGGGGAAAGTGGAAGTGTAGGGTGGTAGAGCAGGAAGTCCTGGTGGTTTTGGGGGGTGGTGAAGGTGCTGCAAGTGGCGGCACAGCCGGCGGCGGCGACGCGAAGGCGGCGCATGGCTGGAAGGGGTCGATTTGGGGAGGGGTTTTCGCACGGTTAGGGCGGCACGTGCGACGCTAGGCAGGCAAGCTAAGGGGGTTGGTTGTGTAGAGGGGGGTGCAGGGAAGATGTTGGTGGCGTGGGCAGGCGGCAACGGTGGCCGAAGGCGGAGGAAAGGGCGGCTGAAGGTGGGGCGGCGTGCGTTGGAACTTTCTCTAAGTTCCAGATTTACGAACCCGATTAAGGCGGTGGTGAGGGCTATTTATAGGCCAAATTGAACATAAAACGACAAGCTTCGAGGGGGAGGTTAGGGGTTAGGGTTAGGGTAGGTCGTCCGGCGTAGTTGGCCAGCATATGGTCTGAAAATTTTTAGACCATGATTGTCTGGGAAAAGGGGGGATTTTCGTGCGGGAGAAGGGATGTGTCATGTGGTCACATCGATGGGGAATTCAACGGGGAGAAGAGGGCGACATGACCGGAGCTGGAGCTGTCATTGCAGGCTTTTCTTGCTCCGACAGAGTTTCGTGTTGCAGGCGGCGAAAGACAATGTCGCGAGGAAGAAGAAGAAGAAGAAGAAAGGGGGGCTGGACCGACGGTCCAAGGGAAAGGAAAAAGGGAAGGGGGAACCGGCCTGGCGGCGGCATTTATTTCCCCCATTAATGAAAAGCGGCGTTTTGGGTGAGTTTTGGGCAAAACGCGGCGTCCGCGTCGGTCCGGCAACGATTAATTTTTTTCCTTATCGCGACGCGGTGTTTCAGTGACTTTAGCGTTGAAACATAGCGTTTTGTCTCACGAGAGGCTGGGTCGCTGGGCCGCGGGTGAGAAGAAGGAAGGAGGGTGGCGTTGGGCCGGTCGAGGCCCAACTTCGGCGGGGAGGGTAGGAAAAAGGAAAAGGAAGGAAAAGAAAAAGGGGAAAAGGGAAAAGGAAGGCTTTATTTAGGGTTTTGGATTTTGCATAAATTATTTAGAATATTTTTGGGCTATTTAGAATATTAATATTTATAAAATATTAAATAAATTCCTTTTTTTTAGTTTAGACTATTTTAGATAAATTTCCTTAACCTCCATACTAATTAGGAAAAATACCCAAATTTTCTTCCAATTAAAGTATTTATAAAGCGTATATTAATTGAAGCTATTTTATCCTTCTTATTTTAAATAAAATAATTTACTTAATTAATTTCTAAAATAAAACCCTTAATTATCTTAAAATACCAAAAGTCCTCCTACTTAGAACACTTATAAATTCCTTTTTGATTTATCCTAATTAATTCCCCTTTTCTTTCTAATAAAAGTAGTTTATCTTAAATAAATTTTCTAATAATTCCCTATTCGGTCATGATTTCCTAATTTAGGGTTTTGGGGTATTTTAATAGTATTCCTATAAACCAATAGACCGACATGTGAAATAGACATATAAGAAATAATGTAAAATAGGTAAGCTAATCAACTAGTATGGAAAAAATAAGTTGTCTGGTTCCACACGTTGGCTAGTTATAAGCTTAAATATTTGACTAGTACTATTCTAAACCAAGGCTCTTAGTTCTAGTAAACAATTTGATTGGTAGGTTAAAACTAGGTAACTAGTAAAAAAGTTGGATGGTTTTTCCCCACACTAGTTGGTAGGTTCTACTGGGAAAAACTAAATTTGAAACATTTTTATGCTTTCTAATGAAACCAAAACACATCCATACGACAAAATATTTCAAAAAATGAATCATGACATTAACACTTCACATTAAAACACTTAATCCATCAAGATACTCGTGATCCATGCATCATATTTTCTTATGAAGGCTAAACCAAACCTATCAAGCTCCTATAACCATTTTTATACTTCAAACACCTACTCATCATTTGAAACAAAAAGTAATCATGGGCTCATATTGGAAAACAATTAAAACATGTAATTGTTAGAACATATTTCTGTATCTATAAGGTATAACTAGATTTATCTATCAAGAAAATCTTCAAGTAAAGACGATCACTCTACTATGAAACTCCAACACTTAAGATTCTTTCTCACCTATCAAGAATAAGAGAAAATCATTTATTAAAAATAAATTTAGAGATTGAAATTATAATCAAATAGAAATAATGAGGTGAAGTAGAATAAAATAAACCAAGGAAAATAAAAAAAAAAGAGCACTTGGAGGAGTCCCTTGCAAAAGGGGGCACAAGGGAACTGCTAAGGGATGAGTCAAGCACAAATGAAAGACAAAGTTTAGTTAAGCTAAAATAGAAAGGGAACATAATAACTATGACCAAGTTCTAAGGGAAATATGTGACCAGATAACAAGGTAGCCCTGAAGGTGGGATTTGGGTTGGTAGGGGTGACATATGACCCAACTACAGGGTATAGATACACTGAAGAGGAAATCAAATTGAAAATAGAAAAAACGTGTGAGAATCATGTCAAATGAGGATTAAATCAAAAAAATACTTTATAATATAAGTTTAAAACTCATAAAATCACTTATAATCAAAGTATAACAAATTCATAAAGCTATATAAGGAATGTAATATATTCAAGTTCAAAATTAGAACAAAGATCGCAAGTTCTAGTAGAACTAGTTGTTTTGCTTTAGCATACTAATCAATTGGCTCATCAAAACCAATAAAATAAAGTTAGAGTTTACAAGTTAACTGGTTTTGTCATACTAATCAAGTGGTTCCCTTGTTTGAACATTATTTTCACAATGTCAAAAATTATACATAAATACTTATACATACATATATATATATATATATATATGGTATTATGATACTACCCCCTTAAAAACATACTTCATTCCCAAAGTCAAAACCAAAAGAAAAAACCCGATGATAAATATTTATGATTGATTATGATCAATTACTAACAAAATGAATACATAAAAGGGGTACTACCCCCTCAAAGAAATACCCTAATATAAGGAACAAACACCATCCATGAAGAGCATAGGATGAAGACTCCACATCTTTGCCTATGTCTCCCAAGTAGCCTCATTAGCTCCATAATGAACATATAGGATTTTTTGATTGCATCTACCTCATCTTGGTGTTGATTATCCTCAAAGGCTTCTTTTATTAAGTTAATAGCTCATCAATCTCAATCTCATTTGGTTGGATCACGTGATATGGATCTAAAATGTACTTTCTCAACTAAGAAATGTGAAACATGTTGAGGATGTGGGATAATTCCACAATCTAGAATAAATTGTAGGATACCTCGCCCTCCTTTTAGTATCTTATATAAACCACTGTATCTTAGGTTGAGATTTAATCTCATGTTAATATATAAATTCTCTTAGTAGGCAAGACCCTCAACAACACCCTATCATCTACCTCATATACATCTACTATCCACCTCATATCAACATAGCTCTTTTGCCTTTCTTAAGGCACTCTTATTCTATCTAAAATCAATATGTCCTTTTGAGTTGCCACCCCGATATTCTTTTCCCTAATCACAACAATATCATTGGTGTCACTCAAATATAACAAACCCTAAAACTTCCTTCTATAGATTGCCTCAAATGTTATCATCTTAATGTTAGCATGATAACTACTATTTTAGAAAACTCTACTCAATACAATATATCATCACAAATGCCTTGAAAGTTAATGACACATGACTGGAACATGTCATCTAATTTTTAAATCATCCTCTATATATGACCATATGTAGTTGGGTGAAAGGTGATGCTCATCCTTAAACTTATGCCCATAGCCTTTTGCAACATCCTTCATAAGTGTGAAAGGAATATAGAATCATGATTAGAGACTATATGGCCAGGTGTATTATATTGAATCACCACAAATCATATGTAGGCATTGACGACCTGATCCATGATCTAGGTTGACTTCATTGGGATAAGCACTATCGATTTATTTAATTTGTCGATGATGACCTAAATAATTTCACAATTATTGTGGGTCCTTAGAGGAAAAAAAACATAATCTGTAAAGATAAAATCTATCTTCTTATCTGGAACATATAAAGGCTACATAAGTCCTACAATTTTACAAAGCTAGATATTAACCTTTTGGGAAGTTAAGCACCGAGATAAAAAATAAAAAATATCTCAATTTATGTAAGGGAACCAAAAGAATCATCTTAGGTCATTATATAACTTATCCATCCTAGGATATATAGAATGAGGATTACAATGAGCCTTCTCCATGATATGATACATCAACTTAGTGTAACTCCCAGGCACACACGATTTGCCTCTATTTCTATTACTACCATCATCATGATTATGAAAACCCTTAACCTTAGAATATTATATATTCCATTAAAATAGCCCAAGCTTAACATCCTTAATTTATCCAACTTTGATCTTGTTGAATACAATAGGTGTGAATGTAAAAGCACTTATTCCTATCTCTCGATCACCCTACAAAATTAGATGAATTCTTATATCCCCATACTTCTTTAACAATATCCTCGAAATAGCCATATAACATAAAGGATTTGATGTATTCCTACTCAAAATATCCTCCAATATGTTAGTTCTACGCTTATAGTAGGTTAACTCAAGACCATATTCCTTAACTAACTCAAGTCATCTCTTCTATCTCATATTTAGCTCTTGTTGAATGAAGATGTCCTTGAGAGTTTTATGGTTGGTATAAAACTGTAATCCCTTCCCAAAATCCTTCAAATTATATTTAGAATTATGTTGATATAAATTAAATGATTTTTGGTTTTGAAATAGGCTTGAAATTCTTAGATGAAAAACAAGAAATTATTTATCAAACTGATTGACTAGCATGCTAGAAAAATTTATATTCTTGTTCTCGAAAAAATAGTTGATTGATTTACCCAAACTGATTGAATCGTTTACATGTAATTTCATTATTATTTTTGGTTTTGATTCGAATATCTCCTCGTTGATTATGAAAACTTGTGATTTGAATTTAATTATGCTGATAAGCATGTTTTAGTGTTCTAGCATTAATTTTATATTAACCGAACCATTACATGATTTTGATTAGAATGTTTTTTTCCTTAAAATCCACTTTTGGAGGTAAGCCTCCCTTATTTTTTCCCTCCCCTCTCCTTCTCTCTTCTAGCAGCTGGGGTAATGTTTATTGACCTTGAGGACTCTCCCCTAACTATCTAACCCACTTGCATACCCATCTCTGACTGTATTCATCCTCTCATCACCTGAATTTAGCCATCCTTCACTTCTCATCTTGCTCACACTTAACCTTACCTATCTCATCCCTCATTTTCATTGGGAATGTCAACCAACTGCTCCTATACCTCTCATTCTACCAATCTACCTTCATTCTACACTTGTTTTCTTGTTCTCTTCTCCCTTTTTCTTGTGAGAATCTCACTAAGTATTGGACACTTCTCATTTTTCCACCCTTATTCCTTATGTTGTGAAAAATAAAGATCCTATTTGGTTTTCTCCTTTGAATTATGCAAGCATTGTGTTCATTCCTCTTCTTCCACTCTTGGTTTTAGTTCTCTCTTGCTTTCCTTAAGGAAGGAATAATTAAGGTTGAGAGAAGTTGGAGAAGTCATCTCCTCTTTTAACACCTTATTTTGAGTCTAAAGGTGATGTTTTGTGTTCTCTCACTATTCTAATTTTCTTTGTTTTAATGAAGTTTTGAAAGAGGATTTTTAATGGTTTTTACTTTAACTCTCTTAAGAATTGAAATTTTGCTAGATAGACCATCTAGTAGGAGTTTTATACTAGAAAATCACTTCAAGGTAAAATATTCTTATCTTTAATATAATTAGGTTTATGTGGTATATTGGGGTTCTATGTTTTAGGGTTTATGTGAGTGTGATTTAATTTTTCCATAGTGTGTGCTTGTAGTATGATCCTTTCTAAGTAAGTGTTGTGCAATTCCTAATTTTAAGCATAAATTTGGATGTCGACTATGATTTGATTAAATGAGAATATCACTATAAGTAAGTAGGTATTTTATATGTGTTTTGGCATAGAAGTATGTGATGATTAATATGGTAAAGGGTGGTAAAATTTAGTGTGTGTTTTGCAAGTCTGGGTTGTGTTTTACCCAGGCTAGTCGATAGGTTCCAAGGACTAGTTGACTAGTTTTGCGAGCAGTTAAATGGTTTGGAGTTTTGGATTAGTTAGTCGCGAGAAAAGCCAATTGGTTTTGCTGAACAGTCAATCAATTGGTCAAACCCATCAACTAGTTTCCTTACAGGATAAGATGGTTCGTCCCTATTTAAACCCATCGACTGGTTGAACTAAACCAACCGACTGGTTACTATAACTAATCGATTGGCTATCAAACCCATCGATTATTTTTTTTATAGTCCATGATGGTTTGTCTCTACTTAGACCCATTGATTGGTTGAACTAAACATGTCAACTAGTTCATATAAACAGTCGACCGGTGAGACTAACCAGTTGACCAGTGCTTTGGTTTTTGATTTTAGGCCAGGTTTGGTACAACTAGACTAGTCAACTGGTCTAAAGACCGATCTACTGGTCCAACTGGAAGTCGCCAGTCTTGTTATGATTTGTGGTGTTTCTCTTGGGCCTTTTATGTTGATTATTCCATGTATTTAAAACATTTTAATTATGATTTTAACCATGATTTACTTAAGTTAAAATGAACTAATGTGATGGTATCTAATACTTGCTTTTGGTTGAGTTTAGTGTTTTCCTTAAACACCAAATTAGTATGTGAGTTTGGTGTCCTTAAACACCTAATTAGTGGCTTTAATGCCTTATGTTGAGTTTTGTGTTATCTCTAAACACCTAATTGGTAGCTTTAATGCCTTGTGATGTGTTTGGTGTTATCACTTAGAAACACCCAATTTGGTTATGTGTGGACATGTTGTGATTTATGATATCATATATACATAAATTAATGGTTTAAGATTTCATTCAAGCGTTTTTATCCTACTCTTGGAGTAGTTGCTGGGAGTTAGTAGGTTTGTCACACTTGGTTTATATGTTTCACTCAGTATCTATTTCCTTCTCTAATGAGTTGTGGTTGGTAGGGGGTATGTGCATATCTTTGAGGTATAGTATTATACTGTGGTAGGTCGACATGGCATTAGTATCTAATATGGATTGGTAAGGTATCCTAGTACAAGTCCCCTGACACTTTGTATTATCCATTGCTTAGGTGGGTGTGGTATCCCAATTTTTATGGCAGGTGCACTCAATGTGTTGTGGGTGTGGTATCCCTGAAGAAATCCCCTTCGTTGTATCCTGACCTTATGATATAGGTGTGGTATCCTATTATGATTATTTTATGTTGCCATGAATTTTGTTCTTGGTGGAGAATTGAGTGTGGTCGAATGAACTATTTTATTAACAGAAAATTATGTGATCACTAAAAGAGGAATTCTAATATGGTTTATATTTTACGCATCATATGTATTATTGTATTTCTTACTTCCATGACTTCCATGCAAGCATGCTATATTATTCTTAACTTATATCATGATAATATCAACATGATATTATGTAACTTCATTGTACTATATGAGCCATCTATGTTTTAGATAGTATGTTTTACTAGTACTTTCTTGTACCGATACTACACTTTTGTGGTAACCGTGATGATCCGACTTTTGGTCGAGGGGGTAGAGGAAGATTTTTAGGTTTATGAATATCAATTAAAATATGTTGAGGGAGATGACATGGGCCATTACTTTAGGGTCTGAGGTTATGATTGTGCCTAAGAGTTAGGCTAGCTAGTTAGTGGTATTTTACCCATTACGTGGGATGCGTTTGTATTTTCATTTATTTAAACTCTTAGCTCGGATTTCTATATTTGATTTTGTAAACTATCAAGTTCATCCTATCTATGTTGTGGTCTTAGTCTTTATTTCCTTATAATGCCACATTATTATTATGATCATGCATTCTTTTGTTCATTGTTCCATTTTGCCTTACATTAGGCATGGGTTAGGTGATGATCACACCTCCCCCAAGGTTGATGTGGCGGTGACATTCTCCGATCTTGTTTTTCAATTGCTTCCACATTGTCTTAAAAATGAAAATTTCTGGTCATAAAATTGGGGATATTATAAGAACTTAAACTAAATACCATATAGGTAGTGTCTCTAGATATTTAAGGTAAAGATCACCCATTGCCAACTTTAGATCATGAATAGGTTAATTCTACTCATGATAATTCAACAAGCATGAAACATAAATGACTATTGTCCCATGCTTCATCAACACACTATACATCACATGCTTTGAAACATCACAACATACCTCAAACATATATGAAAAATAAGGTAACTTTATAATTAGTGTTGAAGTTAAATAATTATTTAACTTTTAGAAAGAATGCACACAATCATCACCTCCCTAAAATCTAGTATTCTTCTTTAAATGAAGGGGCAATCCACTCTCAAGAAATCTTATACAAAGCATTTGCAATACCTTACCTAGTGTAAGAAGTTGCAGACCTAAGCGACATTTTTATAGGTTGTTCAATCTAAGAGTACTTGAATCTTAGCTATATCAACTACAACTCTAGATACCAACACCACATTGCCGGGGATGGTTACCTTTCTCAGCCATAACTCATACTTATAGAGTTTGATATAAATTCCATGCTATTTAAGGAGTGTCAATATCGTTTGTAGATGTGACTTATACTCCTATGATCCGTAATACTAAGCTAAGATATCATCGATAAAGACTAAATAAACCAATCAAAATATATTTTAATATCTAGTTCATCAAGTCTAGGGACATGGTCGGTGTATTGAGGAGCCCAAATGGCATCACCATAAACTCATAATTTTCATAGCGATTATAGAAATCACTCTTTGTAATGCTAGATTTTGTAATATGGAGCTGATGGTACCCTAATCACAAATCAATTTTCAAAAAGATGTGCACTACTTAGAGCTGATAAAATAAGTCATCAATCCTCAATACATGGTAATGATTATTCATTGTTAACTAGTTTAACCCTTTTTAATCTATTCACAATCTCAGACTAGCATCCTTCTTTGTAATGAACAAAATGGATGCTCCATATAGGGACACACTAGAACATATGTAAAAATATGCTAGAATCTCTTCTAGTTGAGCCCTAAGCTTCCTTATCTCTACTTGTGTCATCCAGTAGAGTGCCATAGACACAAGTTCTCCTTCTATAATAAGGTTTAGTGTAAGTTCCACCATGCTCATAAAGAAACATTTTGGGTATATCCTCTAAGAACACATTGGAATAATCAGACACAACTAGTATCTCCTTGGGTGTAACGTCAATATTTAGGTCTTGCACATTACAAAAGTATATAGGATAACCCTTCCAAACTAAGGATTTAATGGTGAGTGCATATATAATCTTCACTGTGGGCTTAGACACAACCTTGATTGCATTATGATTTATTTCATAACATTTTTACTTTTTTTAGCCATTTCTTGAATTTATTCTCAACTTACACATGTTATCTTTTATCCTTTTAACTTTTCTTACATCCAACCTTTTTTTTTCCTTTCCTTACCTATAATTTAGCTTACCAACTTTGATCTATTTTATTTGGTGGTCTGTGCACCCCCTTACCTCCCATTTGTTTTGGTTTCTTGGTTTTCGTTACCTCATTTAACCTATTTCCACTCCACCACCTTATACTTTTTCATTCAAGTATTGTTTAAGTTGCCTCCCTCTATTCTCTTAGTTTATTGATTCTTAAGCCACCCTCATTTCTTATACCTTATTGCCTTAGTTTTTATTTATTTTAGTAACTCTCCAATTTACTCCTCTTATTTTTTTTTGCCTCTCTCTTTACTATAGTTACTTCATGCCAAGTGTTTTTTTGATTTGTTAAGCGTAAAAATTAAGACCCCTCACTATTTCCCTTATTATTTTGCTTATTTCCTTTTATCATTTCTCTTATCCAACCACTCTTTATTTTTAATTAACTAAAATATGTTAGATTTGTGGGTAAATTTGTTAATATTATCACATTATTTTTCCTCTCTTGATTTTTTATGGGCAATCCTTATCCCCACCTTTGGAAATTTTTTATTTTGGTTATTATTTTATGTACTATTATAAGCATATATTTCCTTGAATAATTATTTGTGGTGTTAAAGGTTATTGTTGGAGGTCTTTTAAGATCTTATCCCTTCTATCTTGAGCTTGGATCAAGGTAAATCCAACTACTCTAAAGATGATAGAATTTATGAATGTGAGCATTGTAAGACTTTTAGGTTTAGTGTCATGCTAGTTTTAATTATTGCAAGATTTGTGACTTTTTTGTTAGAATATGCAAGGGCATGAAATATGACACTATATATTTAATTTATGGATTCTAAATATTGTATGAAATCATGAGCTTAAAAATTATCATGTATATATTTATTTGTTTTCAAATATGCAATCTTGTACATATGATGGTAGGTATAAAGAAAAGATAATGTATTATTATATTATGTAGTGGCTTAGAAAGATATTTTTTTCCTTAAAATTTTATTTTATGTTATTTCATGTACTCCATTACACTCATAAGGTATTATACTTAAATTTAGATATATGATGTGATAGGATTTAAGTATTTTTAGGGTTAGTTGTACATGGCTTAATATTTATATGATCTGGGGGTAAAAGTGTCATTTTATGTATTTTATACTTTATTTTAATCATAAGGGCTGAATTCATGCCATTTTTTATTATATATGTTAAGCATAAAATTTATGATATGTTAAATATGAATCTTTAGAATTTTATGTATTTAATTCATATATATGGGCATAATAGTCTTTTTTTCATTTATATATATGAGCATGTGACTTATATTTGGTGTCAAGACTAGCATAATCTAGTATATGCAGGTTTTCAAAAGAGTTTGGAGACAAATGGAGATCAAAAGAAGAACAATTAGGGGAGTTGTGTTTATCTACATGATTCGTGTTCCTTGGTTACTACTTAGTTGCATATGTTTTGGCCAAAGGTGAGATTTTTAGAAAAACACTAGAAACCCATGTTTATTTACATAGACCATGTTTTTTCCCATTGTATGTTTCTTCCTCAATATCATTAGGGTTAATTCACATTGATATAAAATTGATGTGCTTAATTAAAGGACCCTAACTATTATAGAGTACTATAGAAGTTGTATAAACTTCTACTTTCCAATTCTCTTAGAGTTGAGAGAGAGAGAGAGAGTACTAAGTGATTTTGTGAGTAATTGTTGATTCTCCTGGGAATCAACAAGTAGTACATGTAATAAGATATACATTTCTCCCTAATTGTATGTTCTTATTCTAATTGTCTTTGTCTTTTCAATATTCGACTTACTAAATTGTTGTTAAATTTTGTCCTGAGTATTCACATAGTTGATTTTTCCCAATAAATTGGTATAAAATGTTGGTTTAGTTTTGGAATTGATCTACATATGGATTACGCATATAATATTTGAGATTGAAAGATTTGAATGTAGTGTGAAATTTAGTTTGTGGTTGTTGAACATGGAGGTGATCCTTGTTTAGGATAGATTGATAAAGTATTATTTAGAAAAGTAAATAAGTTTGACACAATGACCAAGGAGAAGTTTGTGGATATCAATCTAAATGCCCTGTCTACTATTTAATTATGTTTATGTAACGAGGTTTTATAAGATGTGGCTAAAGAGATAATTGCATCTACCCTTTGATTGAGGCTAGAGCCTCTGTATATGACGAGATCATATATTATTGAACAATTGGTTACCTGATATGAAATTAAGTGAAAAAAAGTCTTTGCAATCTCATCTTGATAAATTTTACTCTATGGTTATGGATTTGTAAATTATAGATGTTAATTTATTGATCTGTCTATTATGTTGTTATTCTCTTTATCTACCAATTATAAATATTTCAGTGACACAGTATTATATGGTAAGGATGAATTAGTTCTTTAGGATGTCATGAATGTCTTGCTATAATGTGAATTGATTAAAAATCAATTGATTGATGGGAGAAATTTTTATTTACATGGCGAGGGCAGGTGTTAAAGGAGTTTGGTGACAAGCAAAATTCTAGATCAAGGAAGGGTATGCTCAAAAATGTCATATGCCATGGTAGCCACAAAAAAGACCATATTAGGAAGTACTACCTAAATAGGAAACTTGGGCTACTATAGCTAAGAGCAATAGAGATGGTGATGTGTTCGATGCCACTGATTTTAATACCCTAAAATTTTATAACTTTTATTTTTGGATGTTTATACTTTTATCCAAAACCTATGAAATGCCCCAAAAATACTAGTTTTGAGAATTGTAGCTAAAAACGATTTTTTAGAAAAATTAATTAAATTAACTATTTTTATTAGAATAGGAAGAAATTAATTAGGGAAAATTAAGAGAAAATTTATAATAATTTTTAAGAAAATTTTGGGTATTTTGCTAATTAAAAGGAAATTTAGGAAAAATCTTTTAAAAATCCTAAATGAGCCTAAAAGGAAATTTAATATTATTTTATTAAAATAATTTTTTAATACCCAAGATATTCAAATTAATTTAATTGACCCCAACCTACCTATTTTTCTTTTTCCCTTTTCTTTTTCTTTCTTTCTTCCTTTTTCTTTTCCTTTTCTTTCTTTTCTCTCTTTTCTTCCTTTTTCCTTTCTTTTCTTCTTCTAGTTGGGCCTACCCGGGCCTGTTTCCATCGCCCTCCATTCCTTCGGCGTGACCTAGGAGCAAAATGACACTCATTCTCCCCTTTTTCCCTGGAATGTTGTGTTTCGTTTAAAAACTTTATAACCGACGACAACCCGGTTCTCCCTTTCCTTTTCTTTCTTTCCTTCCCCCCAGACCACTCGATCCACATCTTCTTCTTCCTCCTCCTCCTTTCTTCTTCCCCGTCGATTTGCAACTATCCGCACTTCCAAAAATCCTGCTGGCAACTATGCACGATTGTTGTCCATCTCCCCATCTCTTCCACATCGACTCATCAACCACACCTGCCTACCCACTTCTTCCCTCCCCTGACATGTTTTCCCCTCTCCCCTAGTCACTCGCAGACCATGAATGGGGAATGCGTCAACTATCATCATCGGCCGGTGTCTACTCATGCCTGCCACTCTTCTATCTTCTTGCATGAGCCACCCCAGCCGTGCAAAGTTCCCTTCCAAATCAACTTGCCCTCTGCCCCAGCCACCCTTCGCGTCGCCGTCCACCACCAAATTTGCCTCTATCACTACTTTCTACACCACCCAAAAGCAGCTACCAATCCTCCTCCACCTTTCCATACCCTTCTTTTCCCCTCCCTCCTTCTCCTCCTCTCTTTCTCTTCTTCTTTTCATTTCAGCCACCACCCCTGTCGGTGTGCACCATCGCCGTTATTATTATTATTATTATTATTATTATTATTATTATTATTATTATTATTATTATTATCATCATCATCATCATCATCATCATCATCATCATCATCATCATCATCATCATCATCATCATTAGTATTATTATTATTATTATTATAAGTAATATGTGTTAATAATAATAATAATATTATTACTAATAGTACTTTTACTATTTTAGAGTAGGGTCGAAAACCCTAACTTATCTTACTATCGGTTTAAGTTATTTTATTATTATTAGTATTAGTATTATTATTTTGTAATTCCAATTATTATTATTTCATTACTATTATTATTTCTATTTATATTAATAATGTCCTAATGATATTATTAGCATTATTTTGGTGAAGGGTTGAAGCCCTTATCTCATCATCCGTTTTGAATCATATTAATATTATTATTAGTATTTTTAGTATTTTTTCTTATCGTTATTTTTACTTTGGTATTATTTTATTAAAAATCTAGTCTTAGAATAAGTTAGTAAATAATAGTATTTTTAGTATAAGCCCTCAAAACTTTTGTGTAGTTTGAAGTCTCATCAATTATCATTCCCTTTATTATGCACTATGTTATTACCACCGGCTTTAGGATTATAATCAATAGTTCCACCACGAAAGAATTCAAACCCTCTCGAGGTATTAGAAAAGATGACCCCATATCTCCCTACTTGTTCTTTATGTGTATGAAAATACTTTCAAACCAAATAAAAGATGAATTAGATAAGGGAAATAGGTTCCCTTTTTTGTTTTCAAAAAGGAAAAGTGGTCTTTTTTCACCTCATGTTCGTTGATGACATCATCTTATTTGCTAAGGTGGATGAAACCATTATTTCAACTGTCAAGAAGTTTTTTTACCAATTTTTGTGTGGAGTCAAGTCAAAGCATTAGCCTTGAGGAATCTAAGATCCTCTTCTAAAAGAATCTCAAGGGAGAACAACAAGTTCAATATTCACTTTGTTTAGGTATCACATTATTTCATGATATTGGGAACTATCTTGGGTTCAATATTGGCAAACTTAGATCTTTTTCCATCGAGTTTCATAATCTTTTGCAGAAACTCGAGAACAAACCTATCAAGTGGAAGGCCGACTCTTTATCTTTGGCAAGTAAAGTGGTTTTGGTCAAGAATTTATTTGAATATATTCCAATTTATTCTATGTAAGTGGATAAACTCCCTAAGAAAATTACATGTGAAATAGGTAAAATCACTTGGAATTTTATTTGGGTGACCCAAACATGAGAAAAGAAGACTTTTCCACTTTTCATGGAAGGTGTTGACTCTAGCAAAGGATAAGGGGGTATTAGCCTCAGGGAAGCTGCAATAAACAATAAGCTAGTATTTTTAGAGGGTATTCTTACTTATGAATTAGGTTTCCTTATTGGTAGGATGTCATGCTTTCTTCATGTGTTATTGTAACAAGGATACCTTAATGTCCTTGGGTTGATAGTCAGTGGGATACTATGTTAGCTTTTGTGCGTTGGTATGAATAAAGTAACTTATTTTCTTTAAGTTGAAATGATCCAATCTCAAGCTAAATAAAAAATTAAATAATAATTATTAATTCAACATGGTTATTAGATTGGTTTGTTAGTTACCATTTTACCTACCTATAGTTTGGTAGTAGCCTTCATCCTTACTTGTGGTCGGTAGTTACGTTTGAGCCTTACATGTGACATTATGGATTTTATTGGTATTGATGCTGAGATTTGAGATATATTATGAATATTATAGTTACTTGGTTGAGAATAGTTCTAAGCCTTACCTTAGAAAGCATCATTTGGATGCTTGGTTTCAATGTTTGATTATGTCCTAAATAAACTAGCATGAGTAGTATGTGGCCTTGATGATATTTGTTTATTTGACATGGTTATCATATTTTGGTCATCATATGTATAATTTACTATTTTATATCATATAGTAATGTGATATTGTAACACCCCCAAAGTTCACTACTGAAAAATTTCATTTTATTAAAAGATTTAGCGGAAGCGAAATAACAAGACTTGTAAATTCTGGGGATATTACCGCCACACTTAGTACTAGACCGGTTCACTCATACCATTCCAATACCAAGTGCTAAGGCTAGAAAATAAAATATTAATTGCTATAAATTCAAACCACATTAAAATTAGAGTAGTTCAATAAACCATTTACAAGGATAAAATCCACTAATGGTAGTTACAAGAACGAATATTATATTTAAACCAAGAGTTAAAAAATAATAATAAAACCCTATCAAAATTCCAGACAATCCTTACACTCTTTCCCGTTGCCCACTTGAATAGCTCTTGAACAAGGACTTGCAAGGGACACTGCCCATTGAATAAGCAGGGGGCCCACGAATGGAACCCTTTAGTACTATGGTACCAAGTGACATTTTAAAAACACACTTAAAAGTAGGCCCACAATGTAACACATGATATACAACTATATATATATATAACAAGATGTGCATAAATAACATTCATATACTTAATATTCACATCCTTAACAAGTCCATCAAATGTTAATGAGTCATAATGCAAAATCGATACTTTCGGGCCTTAACCCATGTCATGGTGCAAAATCAATGCTTTCGGGCCTTAAGCCATTAATCCATCATTATTCAATCATCTCCCAGATTTTATATCCATATGAGTGTGGGAACCCCACTATTATAGTTGGTGGACCGGTCATGTAGGAAAAAATGTTTCTGACCACTATTATTCGCCGATGGACTGGTCGTGTAGGGCAAAATGCTCTTGGCCACTATTATTTGCCGGTGGACCGGTCTGGCCCCGACTCACATGGTGTTTCATTATAAGTATTTATTGTATTTCCCATGTCTTAGTTTGATTATGTTTGGTTTGTTGAGTATGGAATCACCCACTATTATAGCCGATGGACTGGTCATGTAGGGCAAAACGCTCCTGGCCACTATTATTTTCCGGTGGATTGGTCAAGCTGGGCACCCCAACTCTTGGCCACTATTATTCGCCGGTGGACCGGTCTAGGTTCAACTCAACAGACTTTCTATTTAAGTGATTAGTATCTTATTCATATCTTATTTGAAAGTATTTCACCCTTGACATGCATGTTACCAACCTCTACTTCTATCCTCCCGAGAGGGCCCGTCTCATATCTTGAGACCTTTGCGCCTCTTATCACACCACTACATCCATTCCTCCTTACATTTACTCATAACGAAAACCCAACTCCTAAGGGTGTGGGTAAGGCCCATTACTTTATGACATTCAAATTCTCTCATTACCACTCTCTAGGGTTTTCCCTTGAAACTCTAATTGGACCTATGTGGTCCAACCTTTATTTTATCACCCAACACCTCACCTCATTTAGTTTCAACCCAAATCCCATCACTCTACTCACCAATCATACATGCAACCGTAAAACCCTAGTTGGCCGCTCAAACCCTAACACCTTTCTTACGTAAGGATTATCCCAATGAAACCCTAGAAATCTCCCATGCAAGAGTTGAATCACTCATTCATTTTGATCATAATCTCCTTCTATTTCCCCCCTCATAGATCATGAGATATTAAGGTCAATATTGTATCCCCTTAGTCAACTCACTTCTCCTTTGTTCCTTTTTATCCTTTCACCCAATGTCATATTATTGAACATCCTAGCATGCATGTCCTAGAGGGTCAAATCATATAACATTGTACGCACAACATATATAATCATCATCCACATGCCGTAAGGAAGTCACATAAGCATACATCACTCGAATTTGCGCTACAAATGATTAGTCATTAAGCATAAAGTATACAATATGGCATAACACATGGCACACGAGGCATATGATACACATATTATTGTTCTTAGCCACATCCCTACTCGGTTTGGGTTACCTAGTCATTTCCCACACCTATTAGGTTACCAATCACCCTTCATAATTGTTATACTTATCATAATTCCAATTTGGTTGGTTAGATTACCGAATTTCCCTTCTCCTTTGTTAGAATTACTAAATTACCCATTAGTTGGACAAATTATCAAATTACCCTTCTACATTATCATAATTACCAATTTACCCTTTAGTTGGTTAAATCACCCATTTACCCTTCTCTATTATCATAATTACCAAATTAGCCTTCTCCATTATCAAATTACCAAATTACCCTTTAGTTGGTTAAATTATCAAATTGCACTTCTCTATTATCATAAATACTAAATTACCCTTGTCCATTATTAAAATTACCAAATTACCCTTTTATTGGTTAAATTACCAAATTTTCCTTTTTCCATTATTATAACTACCAATTTACCCTTTAGTTGGTTATACTACCAAATTACCCTTCTCTATAATCATAATTACCAAATTACCCTTTAGTTAGCTAAATTACCAAATTGCCCTTTCTCCATTATTATAACTACCAATTCACCCTCTAGTTGGTTATACTACTAAATTATCCTTCTCTATAATCATAATTTAATTACCAAATTATCCTTCATCATTATCATAGTTGCCAAATTACCATTTACTTCCAAATTTACCATAATATTCTTTTGTTTACAAAATTACCATTCTACCCCTTACTTTCAAAATTTACCATAATGTCCTTTTATTCATAAAGTTACCATTTTACCCCTTACTTCTAAAGTTACCATAATGTCCTTTTATTTTTAAAATTACCATTGTACCATTTTACTTATAAAATTACCATTTTACCCTTTTGATACAAAATTAACATTTTATCCTTTACCTCCAAAATTACCATTGTACCCCTTACTTTCAATATTACTATAATGCCCTTTTACTTATAAATTTACCACTTCACCCTTTACCTATAAAATTATCATAATACCCTTAACTTCCTAAATAACTATAATACCCCTTTTACTTATAAAATTACCATAATACCCTTTTATTTCTAAATTTACTATTTTACCCCTTTTTTTTAAAATTACCATATTGCCCTTTTACTTATAAAATTACCATTTTACCCTTCTATTCCAAAATTACCACTTTACCCCTTATTAAACCATTTTTATTAAATTATCACCACTTCATGAAATAGTAATACTAATACTCCATTCTCATGATCCAACTCCACCAACTATTGTAATTTAATATAATACCCATTAGCACCCACACATATTAGGCCACATTCTTACACAAGACATATTACCAAAAGGCCCCTAGGTTCACAATAATATTAGTCATGCATAATGGTCACAATAGTATAATACAACATGGATAAGTACTTAACATTTTCATTAATAACCAAACTCTTTCCTTAAGTAATATTTCCACACATAGCACATAAACTAGCATACTTACCTTTTCATTAATCAATACAAGCAAATATATATATATATATATATATATATATATATATATATATATATATATATATATATTAAACAACATATATCAAGCATAATAACATATTAAAAAAACCTAATATGCTAACATAACCTATGCGTTTAAGTGGGGTTTAGCGATTACCTTAATTCCCACAAAAATCAAACATTACCGGTATCCCGATTAAATATTCAAGCTTTGATTAGCAAAACCAATACCTTAAAGTTTATGAACTAAAATAATCAAGGCATGTAGTAGCTCATATAGCATGAGTTGCATGCAAAATAAAAAGAGGAAAGCTCGAAGGGGTGAAAGAGGAGGAATGATGGGCTATTTTTGGGTTGGGGTCTTTAGGATAGGAAAGAAGGTATATAGAGGAGGATTTAGGGAAATGGAAGGGTGCAGTGATGAAGAGGGGGTGTAGGTGGTGGTCGGGGATGGGTTGTTGGCGGCGAAGGGAGGTGGAGGTTGTGGCAGTGACGCAGTGAAGTGGGCTGCAAGAGTGGACAGGGCTAAGGAGGAAGGAAAAGAGAGGAGGAAAATGAAGGGGTTCGGGGGTTGGTTTCGGCAAGAGGAGGTGCGGGGGTGGTAGAGGAGGTTGTAGGGAGTGGCTTGGTGGCTCGGGTGTTGGAATAGGTGGCGGAACAGTGGCAAAAGGAGGCGGTGTAGGGTGTCTGTCGAGAAGGGAGTGAAAAGAAGAGAAAAAGAGGAGTGGAGGAAGAAGGGGATTTTAGGGTTTCTTGAGGGGTGGTGTGGTGTTTTAAGACGATATCAGGTGGTGGAAGAAAGTTTTGTAGGCGGTTGGTGAGGTGGAGGAAGTGGTAGAGGATGCGGTTGTGCAAAAGCAAGGGTGGAAATGGAAGGAGAAGAAAGGGAGAAGAGGGATGTCAGGGAAGGGAAAATGCTCGAAGAAATGGGAGCAGGGAGAGGGTGGAGAGGTGAAGAAAAAGGAGAGGGAGAAGAGAGGGGGCAGGTGGTCGGTTGGTGGTAGGTCGTAGGGTGGTAGAGAGGTGGTAGGGTGGCAAGTAAGTGACAAGAAAGGGAGATGAAGAGGGGGAAATAGGGCATGAGGGGTGGTTTGCAGGGATGGCTAGGTCCAAGAATAGGAAGAAAATGGTGGGAGAGAGGGAGAGGCAGGGGTGGTAGTGAGAGGTTGCAAGCATCTTGGTGGTCGGGCATGGCATTGAGGGAAGGTTAGGGCTAGATAACAAAGTCAGGAAGGAGAAGAAGAGGAAAGGAGAAGGGGACATATTAGGTGTGGGAAAAAAAGAACTGGGCCAGCCTGGGTAAGGGGAGAAACGAAGAAAGAAAAGAGGGGGCTGGGCTGGGTTAGCCGGTGCGCGTGGGAGGCAGAACGGGCCTATGGCCCAGGCATGGGGGAAGAGGAAGGTAGAGGGGATGGCCCAGTCACGCAAGGGAGGGGAGGCAGGTCTGGTGTGGGTGGTCCGAAGGGAGAAAAAAAAAGGAAAAGGAGGAAATCAGAAAAAGGAGAAAGAAAGGAAAAAGGGGAAAGGAAAAGGAAAAATAGGAAACTTTAAAATAATTTAATTTATAAAATAATATGATGTAATATTTTTGATAAATAAATTTATTTAATAATTTAACTTAATATAATTAAATATATGGGCTTAAAAAGGATAATTTTAGTAGAATATTAGTTTGGAAAATTATTTAAATAAAAAGAGTATGATAAAATAACAAAATATTTATTTTAATTTATCAAATATTCCTATCCAAATTTATATACTAAAAAATCTAAAAAATAATTAAATTAAATAATTTTAAATCTAATTTATCCTAAATAAATTTTTTTTATTAAATTATAAGTTTTCTAAACTTTTACGGAATTATAGATGTCTTCTATGTATTTAATTTATTCTTTTCATGTTTAGTTTTGTTTAGTGGGTTAGTCAATGCCATTGTACTGATGTGTTCTATTTCATGGTCACCTATTTATTCAATGGGTAGTGGTGAATTTATAATTTAGCTTGTGAGATTAGTTGAAGGCTATTATTTTAGCTTGAGAGTCAGGATTGTTTGGTGTCTTATTCGGTATCTATTGAACCAGATATTACTAGATTCTTATATCCTTTTGTATTTTCTTTCATTTAAAATTTCTGTAACCACTAGCCATTTGTATTATTAGATTGGTTTAATCTTCTTTTTAATATCTCTTTTTTTTCTTTTAGTTATGTTTTTAATTTAAGTAAAGAAAAATTATAGCCTTAGTGGTTGGTGTGAGAATGGTAGAGAAAACCAAACTTATACTAAATGCGTCAGTAACATCCTACATTTTGACCATTTCAACTTATGTAATTAACTCTTGAAATGAAAATTTTAAGTTCTAAAAATGGGGGTGTTAAATTGATGGTAATTTTTTTTACTGATACATGGATTCTTGATTATGGGTGGTTCACCATGTTTATCCTAATAGAAATTGCTTACAGACATAAAACATAATTCAAAGTGGAGTTGTTATCTTAGATAATTGTGCTTTATGTAAAGGTGATTGGATTAGGATTGTGAGGATATAAATGCATGATGGTATGGTCATGACACTGTTTGGTATTTTTCATGTTCCTCCGATGGCCATGAACTTGATATCACTGTATTCTTTAGGTAACAAAAGGTATCTATGTGTAATTGATAATAACACACTTAAGGTTTCTAAGGGGGTCATGGCAGCGATTGTAGGGAAGTGGATCAAAACATTTTACAAACTTGTTGGCAATGCTATTGAGGAGAAATTATGGTGACATTAAGGGTTCATAACTTAGATGTTGCTAGCCTTATGCCAATATGACTAGGACACAAGAGTGTTATTAGCATGAATATAGAGGATGGGTCTATGTTGTGTGACCTAGCTACAGCCATATCATTTACCATTTGGAGTTTAAATACCTTATTGATGAGGAGATGAAGTAGGAGAGTCTTTAGGGTGCTTTGGAATAGGTGGAGGTTATAGTTGCTTTGTATTGTGCAGATTTTTCTAGTGTTGAAGAATTTAGGATGTAGGTGGATCAAGGGAACATTGCTTCAATCAAAGCACAAAGGCTTGTGGAGGCTCCTATTAGATATGGATTTGAAGAGTTAGTTAGTTATGCCTTATATATTGTGGGTAAAAATATTGGTTTGCTCACCAACATCAAACTTAGAGGTTATTGTTAATATTGATTCTACCTTGTGAATTGCTACTAGTATTGCGGAAGAAATATATAATCTTTAGTGAATTAGGATATTAGTATGTGATGTTTCACTAGATGGTATTTTTTGTGTGTTTATAGTGTTTATAATATGCTTGTTGCAGACAATGACATGTCTAAGGTGAATAAGTTGAAGATAATGGGTGTGACCCAGTCCAAAGCTCTTGTGGTGGTATATGTAGCCAATGTGACATACTTTAGATTTGTGAGATGCTTCATTTATGTTGTGGTTAGTATCAGCTTCCAAATAGCTCAAGTTGTGGGTATTATGAGTATATGGATGGTGAATCTTGGGGAAACATACTAGTTAAGTGCGGTATGGATTCTATGTTACTCGGTGCATATAAAGTGATATTGTATAGATTATGGGTTGTTTATTGTTTCATTAACTAGTTACTCTTATCTTGGTTGTGGTCTTGATTATTAGAGGTGTAATAGTATGCTCATGTTATGTCTTAGAGGTTATAAGGTTTTGTGTTTGGCTATAACTAAAGCTAATGATGCAATTTGGCTTAGAGAGTTAACTCATGAATTAGGGTGGAAGTAAGGAGTTACTTCTATTGATGATCCACTGTGTGTTCTAATGGAGCCATTGCTATTGTTCAAGTTTGAACATGGCTTTAGCTTATGTTCATATGCCATAAGGGCTCTTCAAGCCCAGACGTTTGTAATGACATTTTTTTTTCATTGTTAGTTGCTACAAATACTAATACAAGGCGGGGATTATAAGTTTGTGACTTATATTTGGTGTAAAAACTTGTAATATCCCAAAAATTTTACTTGCCTTTTTTTCCACATGTTTAACCTTATATTCACGACTTAACCATAAATATTAGCTTATTTATATATTTTAGCCCTTAAATCATGACATTGTTATTAATCCTAAACATTTCTTAAACATTTTACCCTAACGTTTTATTTCCTTTTCCCTTTTTCTTTCAACTCAACTTTCCAACATGTGTTGCCCATCCCCTTTCCTTGTTATTTTTTTCTAAATTAGTTAATCAAACCAATTAATCCCAAATAAACCTAAATAAGCATTACTTTTATACTCAACCTTTGTAAAAAAAACACACACACAAAGCCTTATCAATTATGTGAATTCCTCATATATCCACCCCTGTCATGAGCACAATATTCATGTGACCAAGCCCTACTAACATGCAAACCTTGGTAGCTAAGCTTCCCTTATGTGGGCTATATGCATAGCTTTCCCCCCTCTAGTGTGAATCCTACACATTGTACCTTATTTGTTTTTTGAGTAGGTCCCTTTCCCCTATTCTATGAGATAAGTTCCTGTGGAACTTGTCGCTCAACATGAGTTCTCCACGCATTATAGCCCAAAAAATGGTGCCTTCCTCTACTAATTTTGTTTATCTTTGTTATTAAATTATTGGCTTTTTTATTTGTTTATGTTAGATTCTAAAAACTCTTTGTTGGGTTTTGTTTAAGGTGTAGAAAAAAGGGTATTAGTAGGAGGCTAGTCTTGGTGATTCCTACTTTTGTTTTTTATTTTTTTGCTTGGTAAGAAGGTGACACGAGCTCTACTAACTATGTGAAAAAATATCATATAATAACATATTAGGGTTTCAACGGTGTGATTAAGTTTATTTTGTGCTTATGGCAAGTGTCAAAATATACCAATTTATCCTTCTAGTACGTTAAATTATTGTATTATTCTTTATACTTATCTAGATTTCCAAATTGCCTTTAGGCTTATTAAGTTACCAAGTCACCCTTCATACTTGCTATACTTGTCAGATTTCCCATTTGGTTAGTTAGATTACCAAATTGCCCTTCTCTATTATTATAGTTATCAAATTGTACTTTTAGTTGGTTAAATTACCAAATATTCCTTCTTCATTATTATAATATAATTGACAAATTTCCCTTTTAGTTGATTAAATTACCAAATATCCCTTCTTCATTATTATAATTACCATGTTATCCTTCTTCATTATTATAGTTACCAGATTGCCCTTTTAGTTGGTTAAATTACCAAATTTCCCTTCTTATTTGTTACCATTACCATGTTACCCCTTTACCTTATAAAATTACCAACATGCCCTTTTCTTTATGCCAAATTACCAACTTACCTTTCTCCTTTATTAATATTACCAATTCATCCCTTTACCTTACAAAGTTACCATAATCTCCTTTTCGTTATTCTGAATTACCAAAGTGCCCTTCTCCTTTATTAAATTATCATTTTATCCCTTTACATAATTACTATTGCACCCCTTTACTTACAAGATTACTACATTACCCCTTTACTTATAAAATTACCATATTACCCCCTTTTACTTTCAAAATTACCATATTACTCCTTTACTTATAAATTACCATTTTACCCTTCTACTTTATTAAACTACCAAAATATCCTTCCTTTACACCAAATTATCATTTTACCCTTGCCCCTTTACAAAATTACCATTTTACCCCTTTAAAAAAATACCAATTTGCCCCTTTACTTATACAATTACCATAATACCCTTTCCATTATATTTAATCTACCAAAATAATTTCTCACATCCAAAAATTACCAAGTTATCCCCTTTTGAAGAAAAACTACTAAAATGCTCTCCTTCCTTGTCCATTTACCATTTTACCCCCTTTTCTCTTGTAATTTACCATTTTTCCCTTATTATACCACTTTTAATAAAATACCCTCACTACATATAATATTAATATTAATGCTCCATACCCATCATCCAACTCCCCAACTATTATTATTTAAATTTAATACACATTAGCACCTACACTTATTTAGGCCACACTCTTACATAAAAAATATTACTAAAATACCCTTAGGGCCCATAATAACAATATTTATGCAACAAATGGCCACATTAGCATAACATTTCAAACGTATGCACTTAAAATTATTATTAACAACAAAGCTCATTATTTGCACATTATTTCTACACATGACACATAAATTAACATACTTTACTTTTTATCAATCACGCATGCAACTATATACATTCTATTTAACAACATATATCATACAAATAAACATATTAAAAACCCTGATGTGCTAGCATTAGTATATCCATACGTTTAAGTAAGGTTTAATGGTTATCTTAATTCCTGCAAAATTCAAACTTTACTAGTACCCAGGTTAAAGATTCAAGCTTTGATGAGCACAATCAATACCTAAAAATAATACCTATAATTATCATATTAGAAATAGGAAAAATGAAAAAGGAAAAAACTTTATCAAAAATTAATTAATTTCATACTTTATTTAACCATCAATATACCTCAATAATTAAACCAAAAAAGTTCCAAAATAATATGGAACTCAAGCTACATAAGTGGCGTGAGCCACATGCATATTAGAAAGGGAAGAAGGGTTGAAGGAAGGGAGGTGGAGAGAAAATGGGGGGTTGGTTTGGTTAGGGTCTTGGGGGCTAGGAGGAGGGCAAGTGGAGGATAGTTAGGGCAGAGGCTGGGTGCAGGGGTGGAGTGGGAGTGTAGGCGGTGGTCGAGGATGGGTTATCGACAGTTATGGGCGGCTGAGGTGGTGGCTGCAAGGCTGTGAAGTGGGCTACAGGGGTGGCGGAGGAGAAGAAGGAAGGGAAAGAAAGGAGGAAAATGAGAGGCTGCAAGGTTAGGTTTTAGCTAAAGGAGGACATAGGGTGGTAGAGGAGGTTGTAGGGAGTAGGTTGGTGGCTTTAGAGGTGGAAAAAACAGCCAAATGGTGACAGACGGTGGAGGATCAGGGTGGAGTCTGAGAAGGCGGAAAAAGAAAATAAGAGGAAGAAGGGGGTTGTAGGGGCTTGAAGGGGTAGCTTGGTGGTTTAGGATGGTAGTGGGGGTGGCAGGAGGTGGTTAGGTGGTTGATAGGGTTATGGAAGCAGAGGTTAAGGGTAGTAGAGAAAAAAAAGGAAAGGAAAGGAGAGGAGAAGAAGGGAGAATGAGGGTTGGAAGATGGAGAAACAAAAAGGCTTGAATAGGGTAGAAACGAAGTAGGAGCAAAGAAGAAAAAGGAGAGGGAGAGGAGGGAAGGTAGGGTGCTAGTTGGGAGGCTATGGTGGTAGGTGTAGGGAGGCAATCGCATGGAGAGGAGGAGAAGAAGAGAAAAAAAGGGCATGCAGGGGCTGGTTTGGTCCGAAAATGGGAAGAAAAGGACGATGGATAAAGTAGGGTGGTAGGCTATAGTGGTGGCAGTTGCAGGCTGGAGTTGTAGGTGGCGTGCTCGCTAGTCGGGGATGGAGGAAGAAGAAGAGAAGAAGAAGAAGAAGAAGAAAGAAAGGAAGAGGGAAGGAAGGCCGGTCCTCGCACGAGGGAGAGGGGCAGAAAGAAGGGAGAACTAGGTTGGCTCAAACAGGGAAAAAGAAGGAAAGATAAAAAGAAGAGGGATGGGTCGGTTGGATGGCATGGGAAAGGAAGAAGAAGAAAGGGAACGGGTGGGCCAATGGCCTAAAGCACGGAGGAAGAAAGGCCACAGGCCTGGTGATCTGAAGGAGAAAGAAGAAAAGGAAAAAAGAAGGAAAAAGGAAGAAAAAGAAGAAGAATGAGAAAGAAAAAGGAAAAGGAAAAGGGAAAGGGAAAAAGGAAACAGGGGAGAAATAAAATAAAATAATTTTTTAGAATAATAGAATATAATATATTTGATATATAAATCAATTTAATAATTTAATTTATTACAATTTAATATATTAGTTTTAAAAAGTTTAATTTTAGAGAAGTATTGGTTTAAAAATTATTTAAATAAAATGAGCATGATAAAATAACAAACTATTTATTTCAATTTATTAAATATTCACATCCATTTTTACATTCTCAAAAATCCACAAAATAATTAACTTAAATAATTTTAAAAGTTAATTTATCCCAAATAAGGGCTATTTATTAAATTATTGGTTTTTAAAATGTTAGGGTATTACAACATATGCCATGGACCATTCCCTTTTTGAGATCATGTATTGTATCAACCTCGTCATTCCCATTGAACTTATACCACTTCCTATCAAGGGCCCAAAAAATTTAAAGACAAAGACGCAATTCAAGCATTCAAGAAATTACATGAGCAAATAAGAACAATAACTCAGAAGGTTAATGAAATGAACATGAGAAAATCCAACAAAAAGGGAGAACATTTTTTAACTAGGAGATATCATGTGGCTTCACCTTATAAAATAAAGGTTTCCTCCAAGAATAAAAAATAAGTTTATGCTAAGAAGTGATGTATAATTAAAGGTTTTTGAGAAGATTAGAAGTAATGCTTATCGGCTTGAGATACCACCAAACATGGAAAATATATAAAACACATTTAATGTGGGCGATTTAATCCCTTACCTACATGACGAGCTCTATGTAGATAAGTAGGAACCATCCCATGACGGAGAGGATGATGCAGGAGCATCCCATGATAATATTGCACTAATTAATTTTTCTATGATAGGAGATCACAAAAATTTTGACTTGGACTAAACTTATTAACTAAAAATGAGAAAATAAATGGATTTTACTAGCCCATGCATAAGCCATGAAATTTACATGCATAGCTTATGCAAGGTGGTATATCAACTCCTCCAATTTCTAGCCAACCCTTTTATGTTGTGTACTAAGAGTAATCAAGTTTTGTGCCACCTAATCCAAGGACAAATCAGCCACATGATGTAGCCATTTTTGAAACAAATTAATTCAATAAAATTTAATCCAATTGGATAATGGAGTAGGTGAAGAAATCAACCAAGTCAAATTTGGGCAATACCTAAGTCTACCCACATGTTGATCGTAGCTATTACCCTCATAAATCTTTTTTTTATTGATTAAATATGGAAAGTGATTTAATGATTGAACCTTGATGTATTTCCTATCAACTCATGCATGTATGTTTAACCAATATGGGTATGGTTTACAAAATTAGCCCATAACACCCCAAATTTGCTGAACTAAATCTAGTTACAATTCAACTTCTTGTTAGCTTATATTAGGTAACTTGATTAGTTGGAAAGTAACTAGGTAGGTAAAAGGGAAATTTAGAATGGACTTTTTTTATTCATGGATACCACTTTAAAATATGGGTAGCCATAACACAATGGAACACACTACCCCTTAAATAAAAAACATATTTTTGATCTCCCCTTTTACCCTCTACAAAGTTGGGTGAAAACTTTATTTTTATTATAATATCTCACAATTTTTATCCTAATTTTTGAAACCTTGAGTGGTAGTTGTGAGTTTTTGATTTTTATCTCTACCTTGATAAAATATTATCCAAATTTTCATCTTTTTTCTCTAGTTTTACTTTTGGGGGATAATTATCCTATAAACTAAAACCACTATTCTTCATTAAGCATGTGCTAACTTGTTTAGCATATTCATTCCCTTAGCATGAATTAGTTTAAAGAGGTGGTTATGATATGGTTAAGCATGACGATATGAAGAGTATGTGATATATGTTGACATATGTGTTATGTCATGATGATCATATTTAGTTATTGCATGAATTGATCATTGTGATTATGCTATGCTTACAACATGATACCTCCTATGTTTTCCATATGGCGTTGCATGTTTAATATTGTATAGTGGTTATTGTTGTATTGATGAATTGTGTTTTATGACCCTTACCTATTCAATGGGTAGATATAAATTTGTAGGAGTTCCTAGATGACCCTAATTGAGGTAGCTATGGTTGGGTTAGAGAGTTGGGATTATCAAGTATTCAATCCGACATCTTTCGATCCATGTATCCCTTAAACTCTTATGTCCCTTCCTTATATTTTTTAACCATTAGCTGTGTTATATCTTTTGATCAATCTTTTATAATATCATAATGGTGTTAACTTGTAATTTCATGCCTATTATTTATATTTTCTTAATTTAAATAGAGTAACATCTTAGCCTTGGTACTTATTGTAAGAAATGTAGTGAAGACCATACTTATACTATAGCACTCCAAGTTTTAGGAATTAAAATTTTCATTTACAGAGTTAAGAATGGAAGCTAAAATAATAAAAGCAAAGGGTGTTACTGACATACTTGGTACAAATTTAGTTACCATTACCATTCTTGTACTAAGTGCTAAGGATAAAATTGTTATTCTGCTTATATTTATAATAAGATTAGAAGAAACAAAATGGAGGAGACAAAATATAAGTATTGTGTTATATAAAAGCAACATCAGTGATTTACAAAACTCAAAGAGAGACAATATAGAAGGACATAAGCATCCAAATACAAATAAAATCAATATATAAAAGATACTTGATAGCCCAAGGCTGTCAAACTAAACTACCAACTTTTGACTTAATTCAAAACCTGACCTGCAAAGACTACTGCCCATTGAATAGGTAAGGGCCCATAAAAGGAACCATTCAGTACAAGAGTACCGAGAAACCCTTTATATAAACCAAACTGAAAAACTAGTAGAGAACACAAATAAGACATCAAAATAATACATGGTATAAAAAATCAAATTGTACATACATTAATTGAAATAAGAAAAGCATTCATATAACCATATACTACCAAGGTTGTAAACCATGCATGCTCGTTCATTTAAGAAAAACTAAAAAACTTACCAATGGAATATTTAATAGATGCTCTTTATGACATAATTAAAAATAATGTCAACCCCAAACTAAAATAATAACTATATGTCACATATCTCATTATCAATCCCAATAAATCTCATAACACTAGAAGAATCACAAGCACAAATCAATAATAACTCATTACATCATAGGTAGGCATGAATGCAGCTACCAAAATATAGGTAGGCATGAAAGATGTTACTGAACCACAAATACACACAAAGGCTTCTATTGAATCACTGGTAGACATGAAGGCTGATACCAACCAATCTAATAATTCATCAATCAATTTCATTTTTTATTCACTTGATGGAAGATCAATCAACTTAGAAATACTAAGGCACTCCAATCATATCGACGCACTAAGATAGTGTAGTATCCTACTTACTATCAACCCAAGGATGTAAATGTATCCTGGTATCATTGGTATACGAATTTAACATACTACCCTACCGAGAAAGATACCTAATCCATAAGTATGCATAACCCCTATTAGTCTGCATAATAGGATAGAGTAAGATATAGGGCTTGACTGGGGTGCTAAGGCACACTAGGAAATATCCATAATCAACCGTGGGATAAATCATTTCATTAGGTTAGAGACCTCTAAAGAGCCACCATTCCCAATCTTGAGGCCTTTCATTTAAAGTATTAGTATTTTATTTAGATGGCCATGAAATCACATACAAAGCACATAGAGCCAAATTTTCATATT
The DNA here is from genome assembly GCA_039764185.1 of Tamarix austromongolica. Taxonomy (NCBI): domain Eukaryota; kingdom Viridiplantae; phylum Streptophyta; class Magnoliopsida; order Caryophyllales; family Tamaricaceae; genus Tamarix; species Tamarix austromongolica. The sequence continues at coordinate 70,951,294 of CM077816.1, read as the reverse complement.
TAACTGTTTTACTCACTTCCAATTATTTTGAGACAACAATAATGAATATCAATACTAAAGTCAATCATAAAAATATAATAATTCCATCCTAGACTCAATCATCCACTTTTGGGAGTATTAGGCCAAAAATGACTAAAATGCCCCTGAAGTCAAAATTACCACATTAACATCCTCTTTGTTTACCAAATCCATTTTATTTATAGGTTTGTTAAGAAAAGGATAAAATAAAATAATTAAATTAATTTATTATAAAGTCAAGTTATTAGATAAGCCTAATGACCATTTTGCCCTTATTTAAGATTTTGCGTACGAAACCCTAACAAGCATATCCAATACATCTATGATTACATAATCTCATGTTTAACAACATATAATACATATTAGACATGCTTGCTATGTTAAAAATCATAATACACACAAAATGACTAATTTATCCCTAGGGCATGCATCTATGATTATTATTCCTTAATTATATCTCAACATGCTCATCATATCATTTTCCACATACATTTCATACTTAATCATGAGATATCATTTTTCATACTTTTGTACCAAAAATATTTTACATATGATAACCTGCACTTTTTATTGATTCTCATGATATAATAATCAGTATATAATTATAAATAAATCATGCTTAACGTATTTCATACACAAATTCCTAATGTGCTATCATGCAAAAATTTACCATTTTAGCAAAGTATAAAAGTTACATGAATCCTAGTAAAAAAAAGTGGCATCCTACTAAATACTATGAGTTCTCGCTAATCAACTTTCACACCTAAAATAATTATAAATACCAAAATAATATTTTACCAAATAAATGGATAATTATAATAAAATAATAATAATTTTTTAAAAATTACTAAAATACCCTTATATATTAATAAGTACCAAAAATAATTTTTAAAATAAAACACAACTCACACTACATGTGGAGTATGAGCCATGCGCACGTAGGGGCTTAGGGTTGGCTAATGATGGCTAAAGATGGTGGTTAGGTGGGGCTGGTTTGGACGACCAGTGTAAGAAGCTATAGTGGGGAGGCAAAGATGGTAGTGGCTTGGGGGTCTAGTGTAGAAGGGATGATGGGATGCAGGAAAGGGTGGCAAGGTATGTTAGAGGTGGGTGTTGCTTGATATGGCCACATAACAGGAACACCAGGCCAGGAGGAAGAGGAGGAGAAAAGGAGAAGAATAAAAGGAGAGGAAGAAGAGGGGAGGGTTGATGACAAGTAGTGGTTGTTGGTGTGATGGTTGCGAAGTGGTGGAGGTAATGATGGTGTTGAGGCAAGGGGTGTAGGAGGTTACGCCACTCAATTGTGGTAGAGTAAGAAGGAGGAAAGAAAAGACAATGGCAGGGGGTGTCATAGAGGGTGGTGTTTGGGTATGTTAGGAGGCGACAAAGTGGAGGGGAAAGCAATGGTAAAAAATGTCATTGCCTAAGGGGCGTTGTTGTGGGAGAAGGAGGGGGAGGAGGAGGAGGAGGAGGAGGAAGAGAAGGTTGACGGTGGAGGCTATAATATTGGTGGATTTGTTAGTTTGGTTGTTGGCAAGCACACCAACAAAACCGAGAAGGGTAGAGGGAATTGCAACGAAACAGGGTTGAAAGGGGGTTGTGCAAGCAAAGGAAGTGGAGGTGGTGAGTGAATGGGTGATTGTTGGCTGTAGGGTATTGTTAGGGCTGAAAAAAGAAGAAGCAAAGGCTAGATTAGTTTGGTTGAGGGAAGGTTGGGATTGAGAGAGAGAGAGTTGGGGGAAAATGTAGGTGCTATGAGCTAGATGCGTGGGTTGAGTAGAAGTGTCCATGTGTCTGTATGTTTATATTTACATGTAGGGTGAGTAGAGTGAGGGTGATGGAGATAGGGTATGGTTTAGCAAAGGGTGAGGGGTAAGGGGGATGGACGTTGTGTAAGCTAAGGAAAATATTGGGAAAATGGTCAAGGTAGAAGAAAAGAACGGGACATGCAAGGGGTAATTAGGGGGTAAAAATAATAGAGCAAGATAGAAATAAAATATTTAGTTTAGATAGATTAGGATATTAGGTAGCGAAAATAACATAAAAAATAATATAGTTTATGATAGGTTTAATAAAAAGAAAAGAGGTATATATATATATATATATATATATATATATATATATATATATATATATAAATTTGTTTAGGTTATGGATCGAATATTAAAAATAAATAATTAAGCCAAGGATTAAGAGTTAGTTTTGAATAAAAAGGGTCAACATCTAAAAAAATTGTTATAAAAATTTGAAGTATTATATATACTAAGTGTGGTGATAAAACCCTAACTTTTACAAAAAATATTGTTAAAAATGTAGGTGTTATATTAGCCTTACACTCATAATTGCTATGTCACTCTGAGTCCTTTTTCACTTTCATTTTGCATTTTTCAAGTCCTACATTACTGACTTGAGGGTTAGAGTTTCCTTATGTTGATGCTACACCCATTCCCATCTAACATTTGATGTGTTTGCCCTACCTTTTTGGTAAGAAAATTTGTATTGATATAGCTGATTCAGATTAATATTTTCATTGTAGATTTTTGAGAGTCTATGCCATGTGAATAATTTCACATTTTAATTGTATTTCTCTTGAGTATTTGAATAATAGAAATGGAATTAGGAAAGTAATTTAGTTCTACTATTAAAATACTAAAGCAATATTAAATCAGGAAATTGTATCGTAACAAATTTATTAAATAATAGAGATATATGCAGATTAGATAAATGTTAGTCCCTCCATATTCTAATAATTTGTGCACTTTTTTAGAAACCAATAAAAAAATACTCTTAAATTATCCTTATATCATACATTGAAAAATAATAGTGTATTTAATATATAGATAATTAAAATAAATGAGAGTAAAAATAAAATGTAAAGTTTTGTTTTTTTTTAAATAATTATATATATATATATAATGAGAAAATAATTTATTCTTAATAGGGAGCGAGTAGTTTTCAACTATAAAATATCCAAGAAAGGTACTAAACGAGAATTTGAAATAATGTGTTAGTGTGACAGCTAAATTACTTCCATGTGAGCTGATTAGATAATTCATGACGTAGCTAAATTACTCTAAGAGAAAGGTGATTTTAAAACCGTACGTTCAAGATATTTGACTATTTTCTGTGATTGTTATTTAGAAAGAGAAAGTAAAACATTGATTGGCCTGAATTAGGGCTTAGGATGTTACTGTTTAAGAGACACACAGTAACGCGAGTCGCTATCAAGTTGGAAGGAGAAGGGAGCGAGAGAGAGAGGAGGCGGTTTTGCTTTTCCAGCGACTATGACACAAAACTGCTTGCGCATCATAGTGAATGAATGGATAAATCAAAGCATAACTAATTAGTCGGAGTTCTTTTAAATCACAAGGGCATAGTAATTTACCGGAAGTGGAGGACCGGAGACTGGGCCAAATGAACATGTCTTCTGTCTGTTTTTGTCTGGTTGTGCATTGGCAATGGCATTCCTAGCTACTAGCTGTGGCAGCTGGTGGCGTGCCTGTGTTCTGGAATATGAGAGGCTAAGACATAGACAGAGAGAGGGAGAGTGTATTTAGCCATTCACTAATATATCGAAAACGATATTTTTAGGATTTATATAAATTTATATATAAACGAGATAATTATTTATATTCTGAAATAATTAATAATTATTTTTATAGGTAATTACGTATAAAAGGTTAATTTATTTAGTTATTCACAAATAAATTATTTTTTGAGCTATATACAACATGTCCAATTAGTACTTGCCTAATAAAATTCCATAAAGCTCCAAAAATGCTCCCATATAGCTAGTATCTAACTAATATTGACTCAATTATGGCACCATATATTTTAGCCCTAATAGTTATTATATTATCTTTACATTTGTGGTGGATAGTGTATGTTAAAACTAATTGATAACACTACATATATCAATAAGGTATATATTCCTTTTAAAAAATCTATCATTAAAGAACTTAACAGTTAAATGAATTTAATTTAGAACTATTTAAATATTGATGATTTCCTAGATATCTTACGGAATGACATCAGAGTTCGTGAAAAAAGGCGCTCAAAAAGATGCATATTAATTTATAAAATATGTCCGAAAATACTTCAAAATAACTATCAAAGAATTCAGGGAATTTAAAACGTTCCAAATATATAATCTTCAGATTCAAGCATCAAATCTTCGAATCAAACTCAATCATCATCAATTTTAGCACCTGCTCTAGGATTTCTTCTTCATCCATCCAATTCCTCCTTTTCTTTCTTTTTTTTTTCCCAGCAAAAATGATTAGCTAAAGACATGGCTGCCAACACAAGCCTATGTGGCTATGGAAGTCATTTCCGCAACTTAAATGTAAGCTAGGAAAATAATTTCTGTAGCTCCAAACGCAAATAAAAATCTCATATAGAAGAAGAAATTAGGGTTTAGCATATGAAGATGAAACAAGTTAAAGCTCGGCTTCAGAAATAGAAAGTAGAAGAGAATTTATTTATTTGATCCACTCGATCTTCCATTCTTAATTTGTGAAGAGTTTTATCGCTTTAAGGAAGAGAGAAGAAAGAAATGAAAAGGAGAAAACCTATCTTTTGAGGGTCTGGGTCAAGAGACAAGTCATGATTTGGTCTTTGAAAAAAATGAAATGCATTAGTCAAATCAAGTACTAGATTTTTTTGATTTTTTTTATTTTTTTGTATTTAGGAAAGTCACTTGCTGTATATGACGATGCCCTTTATTATCGGTACTCAAAATGTACGCAGTTGGAGAAAAATATACCGGCGGGAACCTTGTTACGGACGGAGTATCAATCTGTAACTCCTGTACCGATGGAGAAAAACTACACGAAAACAATAGTAGTACGAAATTCCTTGTAGTGCTCTCACTGTTACCATTTTGCCGTTACCATTTATATATGATAAAATTACCTCCTTTTTCCCTTTCGTTTCCCATCCTTCTCCGGTTCTCCCTCACCTCACTGTGTACCTACTACATACATGATACATCCCCCCACCCCACTCTCTCTCCTCTCTTTCCTGGCACAAACGCACATACTATGTATGTAATGTATGTGTACAGTTATAGTAATCCTTCTATTCTACCTGGACTGCAGTAGTACTGAGATATACTATCTATAATAGAGCTCGTGTGCCGGCTGTAGCCTGATCAGTCATTTCAACCATCTATCCTCTTCCTTTTCATCTTCTGTGACAACCAGCCTTCTTTCTATCACGACTCTGGATCTCATGCCTTGTGGAAATCCAAAACCCCACTGAACTAAATTTGAAGACATTCATTCACAGCCATTTCTCCCCGGCCGGGCACTGCTGCCCCACCACAGCCTCGGTCAATTCCTTTACTACTATATAGTATTCTGTCTTCCTGATTGAGAATACAAGTCAATTGGAAAAAAGCATCTACGAAGCTGCGTATTAATTAATTGGGGCTTACCTGTTAGCCATCTTCTTTCAGTTTCAGAGCTTAGTGAGGGGGCAACAGGAAGGAGGACCGAGGGTGAGTGAAACGGAATAAGAAGAAGAAGAAGAAGAAGAAGAGGAAGAGGTAAAGAAAACGTTTTTAGGGCTTTATCTGTCGGTCGATCCAATTCAAGTTTGGTTCACAAAATTTCTAAGTAGTTAATTACAAAGGGCCGGCGCCGGGGCCGGGAAGAAAGATGTTGGATAATGTGTATTTTTCGGTACCACTGCCGCCGTCACAAGATTCACGGCAGCAGCAGCAGCCGCCGCTACAGAAACAGCAACAGCAACAATATCATGCTTTACCTTTCCAGAATCAGCTGTTGTCTACTTCTTTCTTTGGTAATCATGCCAGCTGTCTTGATTCCATCTCCTCCTCGGTACTCCACCACCAGCAGCAGCAGCAGCAGAATCTCCTCTTTCTAGCTCCTCCTCTTACTACTTCTACTACCCATAATCCCTCCGGTGCTCATCATCAACAACAAATCACGGCGGCGGCAGCGTTGGCAGCAGCAGCATCTTCCCACCTAGACAACCAAAACGGCACAAACAAAATCAGTACCCCTACTACTAACCAATTAGACCACCAAAACAACAGTAACAACGGTAGCAGCAGACGACTGAAACCGCCGCGGGCCCCAGCCTTAAAGAAAGATCGACACACTAAGATTTATACGGCTAAAGGGCTAAGGGACAGGAGGGTAAGGCTATCAATGAACATTGCTCGCAACTTCTTCGACCTCCAAGACATATTAGGGTTTGATAAAGCAAGTAAAACCCTAGAATGGCTGTTTTCTAAGTCTAAGAGGGCGATAGATGAGATTGCCAGGGAGTACGATAATAGTTATAACGATGGTGATAAAGGAAGATTAACAGCACAACTAGGAGCCCGTAATTCCACAAGCAGCTTCTTGTTGCCCTCTGGTCGTGATCATAGGAGGATCGATCAGGAAGTAGCGATGCCCGACAAGGAGAAAACAAGATCAGGCAGAAGTAGTAGTTATAATAGGGTGGTTGTTGATAGTGTTGTAGCGAGGGAGAGGAGGGCAAAGGCCAGGGAAAGAGCGAGGGAAAGAACAAAGGAGATGAAAATCAACAAGGAACTGCTACTACAACAACATAATGATAATGATCATGGCCATCATCATCATCATCATCATCATCATCATGAACATGAGCATGATGACCACCATGCGATGAACCATTATCTCATCAATAATAATAATAATAATAATAATAATAATAACAATAATAATAATTCAAGATCGAGTCTAATTAATGGAATATCAGACATTGATCAGTTCGAAGATCAAGGCAGCTGCAGCTCAGGTACTCATCAGTTGCAGCAACAGCAATTACTATGGAATAGTAATCCAGGATTGAATGAATCAATCGTCATCAAAACCAAGCCTAAATTAGCAGTTAATTATTCAACGACTAGTAGCAGAACTACTGACCGTATCGATCATCATCATCATCATCATCATCATCAGAGTTTTGTTCCGATTTTACCTTTGGGAGCGAAGGGCGCAATTGCCAGCTCTAGCTTGTCCGCTCTCAGTCATGTCATCAATCTGTCCAACAGGTTGTAAATATATATATTGCTGATGTTCATCACTTATAGTAATTAATTAGCAAGCAAAAAATAAAAATCCTTTTTGTTTTTTGTTTGTTCACTTGATTAATTGATGTGTTGCTTGATTGATTGACGACTTTGCAGGGGGCAAAAGCCGTTGGAGATCTGCGGCTACCAAATCTTACGTTGAACTTACTGCCAATATAATGTGACTACTTCTGTATGTGTATCCCAGTTAGTTGTTTTGATTGATTCCACTATTTTTTGTTTGTTATTAATTGCAGTGCAATCATAAGTTTTATATTATGATATCTCTTCACAAAATAATTTATTTTATGACGTATATATATATATTCTATGTCTTTCTACTCCAGGAAAATGGCATTCCAGTTCTTTTGGTGCCCATTTCTCTTTGGTTTGTAGCACTGTCATGTGAATTCTTCTGCTTCCACTTTTTACTCGGTGCTCTCCTTTGGTTTGCATGGTTCAGTAGAGGTGGCAAAAGATACCCTGTGTTTTATATCTTTTGTATACTCTATTTGAAAATTAAGAAAAAATTTATTTAAAATCATAAATATCCATTTTAGGCCATAGTTTAAATTGAAATCGGTATTTTTTTTTTCAGAAAAGCGTTTGTGGGTTTTAAATATACCTATAGAGGAGACGCAAAAAAGAATGGTATATTTTACGGTGAGCACTTAATTAGAAAGAAAAAAATCATCCTACTTGAGTGGCCAAATAGTTTTCTGCTTCTCGGTTAGGGGGCTGTGCTGCTGAATTGTGATAAGTCGATCTTGAAACGTGGGAAATGTGTTGGCCTTAGTGTTTTGTTGAAGGGAAATATCCTTAAGACAATTTTCATTTTTTTTTTGTTTCTGCTTCAGATTTTCTGTTCCTCAGTTTCATAATAACTGATTGTGGGTGAATCTTAATTTAGGTGAAGAGATTTCTTTTATGTTTAAGCAAATCATCAATCATATCAGAAGAGGAGGCTCGCACACAGGACAACAATAAGGGTACTGTTGTAATTAACTTATAAGAAGCAACTACTTCTAATGATCTCCTTGGACGGCAGTACGATCGCAATTCGACCCCTGTGGCTGTGGTCTTGCTTAAACTAATTAAGCCCTGGCAATATACATTCCTGGTGAATGATAGCCGTATGAACAATAATCTCTCGCTTTGAAATCTTTGTTATATACTTGGGCGTTTTCCTCGATACAGCCTGCTTTATGTTGTCTCATTATCAAAGCTTCACAGGCTACAACTAATTAAGATCAATTGCTGGACAACAAATCATTTGGGCTAGTAAGTTTTGTTTTACCTAGTTTGGAGTCGAGCGTTGCTGGCCTCTAATACTTCATCCAAAGACAGTTATCAAGCACTTTCAGGCTTGGTTTTGATGAGGAAGTTTTAGAGGGATTATTCACAATTGAATTTTTTTTTTTTAACGCTGAAGACATTTTATATTTCCTCCTAGGTCTTCCATGGTATAGGGTAAGGGGGTGGAAAGGAAAAAATTTCAATAAAATACCTATTTTAAAACAAATTAAAAGATAAAATGAATATTCAACCGTAATAAAATTCTTTTATTTAAAAAAAGATTGTATAATAAATATAAAATATAAAAGTAATTTTTTTTACTTCTATTACCTCAAATGAAACTAGCACTTAAAGTGAAACCTTCTCCGACTTTTTCTTGTCCAAACAAGGTCTTAGGCTCTTCTAAACTCTACTTATAGTACTCAATGCTCTAGAGCTTTTGGTTGCTTGATATTTTGTTTGTCTACCAAGGAAAGAAAGAGTTAGAGATATAAGGTGTTGGTACAAGGCAACTCTCGATATATATATAGTACTAAGTCAATTTTATCATAAAGAGTCTATAGGTTTTTTAGCACATATTAGGAACTATTAAATTTTAGGGTAAAAGATATACATTTTGACTAAAATGCTCATATTATAATTTAAACAATTTAATTGTTATGTGATACATTAATGAGGTGAAGAGGGTAAATTAGAAAGCATATGAATAAATATTTGTTGGAACTTGAAATAGATATTATATTATAAAAATAAATAAATAAATTTTAGGCCTTCTATTGTGAAATAGAGGGAGTAGCTTTTATGTTTTTATTTTTTGAGAAAAAAGTATACACTCTCTGGGTATATGCATGGTGTGTATGTCAAATGAGTTAATGCATATTCTATTGTTTACACACCAAAATGTTGTGGATTTTTTTTTCTCAAAAAACTTATGAGTATGTAATAGTTGTTTATATATATATAAACTTAGGTTTGGTCTGGTGACTTTTCTTGGTTGGCATCTTATTTTTGCACCAAATTTGTGGTTGTCATCTTATTTTAGTTCATGGTGGCATTATAGGTCTTTATTATTTACTTACTTATTCATTTTGATAAATGGAAGGGGTGAAACTATTGACAGGTGGGCAACAACGCAAGTCACAAGGATTGAACCTCAATCATCTACGAAATGGCCTCACACATATCACTTGTCCAACATAGGTTGAGTCATGTCTTGATGATCGTCATAACATTATAGGTGCTAGCTAGGCTTTTTGTTACTTTCTTATTAGTAGACCTTCATTTTTGTGACATTGTAATACTCTAATTTGGTGGTGAATGATGAAGGTTTAAGAGGATTGATATGACTACCTATATCAATAAGACATACATTTTTTTAAAAAAAATTATCCTTAAAGAATTTCATAGTTAAGCATGCTTGATTTGGATTAATTTAAGGATGGATGACCTCTTGAAAAAAAAATTTAGAATGTGTGTGAGTCGATAAAAATCGCGTTAAAAAAGATTCATGTTGAAATGTGAAGAGTCAACCCTCAATCCTATAAGTGCTCTTGGTAAATTCTTATGACCAGTGTATTGGAGTGTTACATATGATATTAGATTAAAATCATGATTGTGTGCTAAATTTGGATAAGACGGTCGACCACCTAGCTAAACGATTCTTTGGATAGTCTCTGTTAAGATAATTAATGGTCAAGGTGCAATGAGGTCATTATATTATTTGAGCAGGGGTTTGTGTAATACCCTAATTTGGTAGTGGATGATGGAGGTTTAAAAGGATTGATATGGCTACCTATATCAACACAGTATACTTTCTTTTCAAGAAACTTATCCTTCAATAAATCCATAGTTAAACTTGCTTTACTTGGAGAAATTTAATTATGGGTGATCTACTATAATATTTTTATGGATGTTTGTGACCTAATAAAAAGTATACTTGAAAAGACTCATGCCAACATATGAAGGAAATCATCAATTCTAAAAGCATTCCTCGAAACTACCGGCGATAAGAGTGTCAAATATTACAAATTTGGAATTGGACGTCTTTTGATTAACTACATTTGTTGTAGGTTGATCTACTTTTTATAATATTCACACCTTAACTAAGTTATTAATAGAAAAAAAATTAATACATCGTTCCTAACTAGCCTTAATTATGTATAATAATATGAAAGTGTATTACCGTATGTTTCATTAATTATATAAATGATTGTAAGATATTTTATGACTTCAAAATTATTTTAGGTGATTTTATTGTAATTGTGATTGCTTATAAAATAATATTCATGTTTGTTAGCTTTTATGGTGCACCTAGAAAATATTTTTATAAAATTATATTTAGGTCCTAAATAGGTTGAAATGAAAATATAGAAATTTTGGTTTAATTTTTTTTTAAGTTTGCTTTTTCTTTTGAATTTTATATGTAAAATATTTAATTAAGGTATGTTAGCTAAAAATATATAAAAATTTATGTTAAAAATTATGAAAAAAAAAACAAGGTTTTAAATGGTTAAATAGTTTGAATTGGAAAGCTTCATGATGTTAGGAATAGTTTTAATATTTGTTTTTGTAATTTTCTTATAAGCTTGTTAATTTACTATCAAGTCGATATTTTATATACCAAAACTTTTTGTAGATTTATGAAAAATTACATGCTTAGAATATTATTTTAAAGCTTTACATAATTTTATGTAGTTTTCATGAGCTTATTTTGTATTTTTCTTAATTTTATCCTCTTTATCAATTATTTCACTATTAAAAATAATCTATAAATCCTAAAATTACTATTCACCCAAACAATTTATTCCCTATACTTCCATGATCAAAATTTCCATCATTTTGATGGTTGTCCCATTCACTCAACAAATATTGGAGCTAAAGTCACTTCTCAACTATGCTACTTATGCCCTTTTGTCTTTTCTTACGCTCGAACTTCTTCACTTTCCCCATGCTTGAAATTGATCTCCCTTAACGTTGGACCTTCACACCATCACCTCGCCCATACCTTACTTTATTATTTGGTTTTCATAACTCCATTCAACCTAAACACACTTCACCACTTTGCACATTGAACCACCTACCCCTTCATTTAAATGTTAAACAATCAAGCTCCATATGATACCTCATTTGTAGAAACCTTAATTAAAAAACTAAAAATTATATGTAATTAATTTAGGATGTTTTATGTTAAACATATTCTTATTATGTATATTATTATGGCATATTAGATATAAATTTAATTTAGTTAAAATTTAGATATAATTTAGATTATTGATTTTTAACCATAGTTAGGACCCTGACCTATCTGTTTTACTAAGGAACTCTAATTCTACTAACTAGAAGATTTCCCCTCAATTCAATTACCTTAACCAACATCCCTTCCCTATTCTAATTTTTGGTCTTCTTCTACCCTTTTACCCTGGCGTGTATTATTCCTTCACGACCTCCTACTCCTTTTATGTTCTCTTCATCCATGTCTCACTCGAAGTTACTCCAAATGCACCATCATCCATTTAATCCTTCATCTTTTCTTATTATAGTGTTGTGGTTTCAGACCAATTACCCAACCATCTTGTTTCCTCTTCTGCTACTCTCTTTTATCTAACTTCGGTTTTCGTTCAAACTCGTATCACATACCATCATTAGCATCACTACTGCACCTCACCACCACCAAGAACTAATCACCACCATTTTCCCTAGCAACAAATGATAACTATGTCCCCATTAGTTCCCCTCTTCATCACCCAATCATCACCACCATAAGTCGTTATTTTCTTTTCTCCTTTTGTGCTCTATTCTGTTTTTTAAGGCATAAAACCAATATGCATTATTGCAAAGTTGTGCCCTCTCTTTCATGGCACAAGCACAATGCACTCACAACCCATACACTTATCTCCTTTCTTTGTCCTCTTGCACAACTCATGTGTCCCTTCCTCCTTGACCCATGAATGCATTGCATGCATGACCATATGCCATTTTCTATTGCACAACCGTACGCCCTTCCCTTCACACAACCATGCCTGACCCATTCACAAAACCTCGCCTAACCATCCTTTTTCTGACCTTATACCACTGTCTTCCCCTACCCATGTGACCTTCTTTTGCAACCTTGCCCTCTTTTGCATGAGTGGGTGACGCAACTCCCCCTCTTCCTACATGGGTGGGTGATGCTGCTCACTCCATGTGGCATGGAGAGGTCAAATTACTTTGTTGCATGAGTTTTATCCATTGATTACTCCCTTATTGTATTTTTATCTCGCATAGATTTCTCTTCCTCAGTTATTTTCTAACCCTTTTTCCCAATTTGGTTTTGGTTAATTTTGTCGATTCTTGTATTATTTTAGATAATAATGTGTTATTGGGTGTTGATTACTTAGGTAACCCTTGAGGTATCGTGGAGAAGACAAACTTTTGTGTTTTTGTGTAGTTTAGATTTTGATAGATCTAATCACTCATGAGAAGGTAGATTTGTGTGTGAGCTTGATAAGTTATTAGATCTAGAACCATGCTAGGGTTTTATGGTATGCAAGTGTTGAAATGTATGATAAGATGATATCATGTTCTTAATTAGTTAGTACGTATGTTCGACTTACCATTAATAATGAACGATATGTGTGTGTAACTTATTAAATAGTGAATGTATGAATGTCTAGGTTTGCATTAGGGTATGTAATATTTTCAAGTTATAATGAAATTGCCATGATAAATATTCCATTATTATTGTTGAATGGTATCTAGGGTTTACATAAACATAGCATGATAGTATGCATGTATGATTAGGGTTAAAAAACAATCATTACTATTTATATGCTCTAGATTTAGAAATGCTTCCTTACATGCACCATGATGTTAGTTGCCACATTAAATGTTGTATCATATGTATGCATGTGTTGTATTGAATATATGACATGTTAGATATGCATGATTAGTATTTGTGTATGTAAGTTGCTAAATGTCTGCATAATAAAAAATATAGTTAATCCCCAAGTCGTAAAATTGTACTTACACACTCAAATATTGTAAATTATTATCTTTTAGCATTTTCATGAAAAAATTTCATAATAATAATGTTGGCACGAAATTGGGTAATAATGGTGTAGTTAGAATTTTGATGTCATTTTGCTCATTTTTGACCTAGTGTGCCTAACATAAATAACTGGACATATGATGACCTGAGTGTATTGATAAGTTGATCTTCATATTGACTTTGACTTTGACATGGACTATTAACCTTAGGCTGACTTGAAAAATTAAAAATAATGAAAATTTGATAAGTTCAGAATTGAGATCATTATGCATTATATGATATTTTATGACCACCTTAATAAGATATTAATACTTAAAGTGAAAGAACTAGAGATTTAGAAATAGTTGTTCTTTAGGGTTAAATTCCCTAAAGACGAGGTAGGAGTCCTTGATTTGGTTTAGTGGTTTCATTAAATGCCTCGACGTTTTGACTAAGGCTTAAGTCTATTCTATAGGTGACCTACAAGGCTTATAGGGGTATTGGTATTTAAGTATTCGGTGTCCTTGGTGTAAATGGTACTGTGCACCCTCGTGGACTAATTTGACTAAAATATTGCTATGACTCTCGATTCGATGGTTAGAAGGGCATAGTGATGCCTTGTGCTCCGATATGACTTGTATACTTTTATATCTTTAGGTTATTATTATATCCCTTCGAGTAACTAAAAATAAAAGCAACTATTGTGTAATAATGTAAATGGATTGATATACGTTTTTTGTTCAATAGCTACCTTTGTGTGCTACTTGGTTTTGGTATGTGGTTTGGTGGTTGTCTTAGCACTCTACCTTTAGTATTTGAAATTAATTTGGATTTGTTGATTTGGTAGTTGTCTTAATGCTATATATTGGTATTTGGAATTGATTCGATTAATTAGTTTAAATTATGGATTTGGATATGGCAACTGTATACTCTGAGATAATGTGAATTGGTTAAGTATGATTAACTACTAAGCATGAGACTTCAATGTTGTATATATTATTGTTATGGGATGTGTTATATGCTTTGAGCATGTTTTCAGATTATTGTGTGATTATATGTAATATGAGTATACTACCTCTTGTGAGGTATTATGATTTATTCAATACAAGGAAGTCATACTGATACTACATTTGTAGATAACTATATGAAGGTCATGGAGTGGCACGAAGCGTATAAGAATGGTAAGAATAAGCAGAGTCACCAGGAAGAAGATGCATTCTTGGAATGGACTTATGGGTCTAAGAGTTAGGGTAAACTGGTGTCGTATTTTCAATTGCTGGGTTTTGTTATAATCCATTTTCCATTAAACTCTGTCCCTCATTGTATTTTAATTATCAATGTGTATGGAGTATGTTTATCAGTAACTTTATCTATATTATTGTCTCCTATTTCAACTACTTTGATTTGGATCTAACTTGTTGTGAGCTTTAACACTTGGTATAACAAAGGTGAGGGAATCAGACTTATACTAAATGTGACAGTAACATCTATTATTTATACTTAACTCTTCCATAAAATAATTTTTTTTAGTAAAATTAGGGTGTTACACTCCCCCTCTCTCTTTGCATCAAAATTCAGTTACCTCCTTCTCTTATTTTTAACTCATTTATCTTGCAATGTTTTCATTTAGCCTTTTTCTCATTTTCTTATCTTGGTTGCTCCTATCTCTCTATCTAATCTCCGGTCCTCGCTTAAAAAAATATTTTATTTCTGATTAGGTTTTGGTTAAATCCAAGTTGGCTTAATCTAAACTAATTTTGGACTAGCATGCACCTTTACTTGTTTCTATTTGTTTCTCTTTATTTTTCTTCTATTTTGGGCAAGGCATCTGATCCTAAGCTTAATTGGAGTGATATGCTAATTATGAATTTATGTTCGGTACAAAGAGTGAATTCACAATATGTAGCATTAATGATTGTAAATGGTGAAGGGAAGACCTCATGGTTATTTTATTTTTATTTGTTAAGGCAAAAAAAAGGTTGGGAAAGACTAATGCCTTAAATTGGATACAATGTCATCTCAATAAGAAAATTTGAACTAAAAAAGCCCAAGTATGTTTCCTAATAGAAGCTTAATGAACTCAACAACTAGATGTAATACCCTGAGTCGATATACCCACGCATAAGTCACTTGGTAGTCACTTGGACCCATAAGGATTATGTGGCTACATTAGATAACTTTTAGATTGATCGGTTAATCCTACAAATTAACACAATTATTTTTAGCATGATTTATCTTCACTCACGTACTTCTTGACAAACTTTTAGAAATTTTCTAAAACTTTCTAGGAGAGTCACTCATTCAAAAAATTATTCCATGGCCAAAACACTTAATTGTATAGTTATTAGGACGGAATCACCGAAATAATGGTATATAAGGATTGATATAAGCAGCAATATCAATCCTTATAACTTTTAGTTCATTATGAGGTTATTAGATTCACCTCCACTCAACAAATGCAATGTCTCTATTGTGTCCCAACCACTAACTTTCTCATTATAGTTTATCACAAGAGTTATCCTACTATACAGTTGACTAACTCATTCAAGTTTAGCTCACGATCATGGTTTCACTCTGATACCAACTTGTGACACCCCCCCAAATTCATGAAAATTTTCATTTTAAAGAATAATGTGGAAGCTAAAGTAGAAAATGAAAAATGTTACCACCACACCTAACATATGACAAATGTCTATAATCTATCTCATTCTAGATGTAAGGCGAAAACTTATTCAACTATAACTTCAACATCATCAAGATTCAAAATCCTAGGTTTCTTCCAATTCCAAAAGAGTGAAACTACTCAGCAAAGTAGATTATAATCAAGATCATATCATGTTACAACCAATAGAGTACACCTTAAAGGTTAAAAATCAACAAAACTTGCGAGGGTGGGATAAAATAATTGAATAACTACCCTTTAAAAACATACAACTTGCAAAGCCATAACACTCACAACACATACAATACAAGGTTAATACAAGTTAATCATGTAAAACAACAATCAATCATATAGTAAGATATAAGCATAATAACATATCATAAGTTCATTTACACTACCCAGTCACACTTTCCTCACAAGCTAGTCTGAATTTTTAAATTCACTTGATCTTTTATCAAACCCCAAATCGAATAGTGAAGTTCTTAGGATATAATAATCAAAGGAATGTTATACCATATTAATATAAGTAGTCATATCTATCCTTATAATACTCCGTTTAAATTGAGGGTATTGTAGTAGAGTCAGTGAAGGAGATAACATCCATACAAGGGTAACACATGAAAAAGAAGGGAGGAGAGAAGGAAAGAAAAAAGAGAGAGGGAGAATGGAAGAAAAAGTATACTTTATATAAAAAGAAAGATATTTTAACAATTTGCACATTTTTTTACGAAATAATAAAATTATTCTTAAAATGTCATCCCTCTATCACTGAAAAATAATAAAAATATTTAATGCATATATAATAAAAGAAAATAAAATGAATATAAAATAAAAAGCATGTTTTGAATTTTTTAAAATAATTTTTTATTTATAATAAATTCTTTTAATATATTTTATTATTAGCTTCATAAAATTGTTATAGAAGTAAAATTTATTTGACGAGATGATATATTTTTTTATTGCATTATTCAACCTTTGTTGTGGACGAGTGATTAAAAATAAGGTTAAAGTATTTTTCTTTTTTAGTTTTAGAAAGCGTGTTGAGCCCACACATTAATATTTTGTTGTTGATGCTCTAATAAACAACGTAAAATTTCACGCGTCTCTCATATTTCTACGCATGATCATTTTTACTTTGAATTTATATGTACGAGTGATCAGAACCTTGTGCGTCAAAAGCTTTAGTGGACATTTGGGGTTTGGCCTCTGTTATTGCGAAGATGGTCCCCCCCCCCCTCCTTATTCCCTCTAAATTGATTGATTAATAATTCTTTTGTCGATAATCATACCTGGTCTTCCTTTGCATTTATGATCTAATGATCCACTGAGCAGGGTAGGGAATACTCTATACAAGCCTATGTATGTAGACTATTCAACAACTTTAAAGATGTGAGTCATTTCCTAGATTATTGATTGAAATATGCATGTCACTCGCTCTCAGTTGAATCATACGGATACTTTGTTGTCTAATGGTTGGTCTGACTTTAAAGGGTTATTTTTATATGGACTTTACACTCTTGTATGCCACTCAACAATGTAAAGAGAGGAAAGCACAAGCTCACTCAGCAAATGCGAGGAACGAGTGTTGAGTCGTGTTATCTTCTCGTCATGTAGTTTCATCAATCTCTCCCCCGTCTCTCTACTTGTACCTCTGATATGATAGGCAAAGCGACTAATTTGTATTCACATGGTCTGTCCTCATCCTCCACCAACGGTCAACTAGGTCATAGTTGTTGTTCGTACCGAACTTCACATATTTCCACTTTTGTGTCGCCACAACCACAAGCTTATTATCCTCCACAGTTACAAGTGGACATTTTTTTATATATGTAAGTAAATAAGATTATATTAAAAAAAGTGTGGTTAAAGATATCATTATGAACCTATGCTCTCACATTTTAGGAAGAATTTCATATAATTCATCAATCACTTGTTAAGTAATGTCCTTGCAATACAATGTGTAACACTAAATACAACTCCTAGCTTTGAAGCACCAAGACGCCTCTATCTAATAAAAGCAAACACTATCACATCTATAGAGGATCGTCCTTTTCCTACCCATTCTAGCTCAGCAAACCTTTAGTCCCACCTATTAAGTTTTGTCCCATGGTATTTGGATCCACAATATTGAAAGGTGTGCCCCTCATTATCTCACGACAGATAGAGCCGATCGTATCACTCATAAATGGCATGCATCAACCTATAAATGAACCGATCACTCCATCCCTCCTCACCCAATACTAACATTGAGACCATCAAGGACTGCCAGAGAGTATGTCGAGCAGCTGTATCACACCTTCAAGCTAGAGATGGCAATAGGTTGGGCATGGGTCGGTCCAGTAGAATACCCCAAAGTTTAGCTAAACCTAATATCAAATGATTTACTTTGTAACATAATCCTAATCTCAAGAAATTAATATTCCCTCCTTATCCTAATTCTCTAACTCTAAAATTTTAGCTTAATCCGTTTGATCGATAATTAACCTATCATAATGTCCTAATCTAAATTATGTTAACCTTATTATAACCCAAAAACCAAACTTATTAGTTTCTCCTTTTCTTTTCCTTCTTTTCCCTTTTCTCTTCTTCATCCTTTATCTTCCTTCAGCCGACCTTCTCTTTTCCCTTTTTCCTTTCCCTTTTCTTCCTTTGTGAAACATTTTCATTAAAAAATGATAGTCATGACCCCATCACCTCCCATCATCTCCCCATCACCTGTCAAGCCACTCCTAATTCCTATTGTCTCAGGTTGGGGTTGAAAATCTCACCTAAACACCTCTGTTCTCCCCATCTCTGCGTGCATGTGTATGCATGCATACATACATACATATATATATATATGTATACCTAGTAATAAATGATCTTCGGCCATATCTTTTTCCCTCTAATTTTTCTTTCAAAAAACCACAACAATCATAACATTATTCCACAAATTTCATTCCTTCTTGTCGTCGCCAACACAACCACAAAACTCACTAACAACGATCCCAAGCAAATCACCCTCACATCCTTCTGTCACTTTTGTAGTTCCTACCCCCAACCAACAACCAAAACAACTATTGCAACACCCCACCTTTTGACCAAACTCACCACAACCTCCCCCATTCTTTTTTTCCTTGGATATGGCACCAATAACCAGACAACACCCCCACCATTCTACGACACCAACTATACCAAACCACCCACCTATGACTCGATACTTGTTTCCATTCCTCTCCACTTGATTGTGCAAAGTTTTCCCAAATCACACATTTGGTTTGTTTCGGTTTTCCTCTATTGTTTTACCCTTTATTCCTTTATATCTTGCCTAATTATGTTATTCAATCCTAATAGTGTTTTATGATGGTTTCTTATATGACATTTTCTAGGTTTCGGAAGAGGTGGGATGAGATTTATGTGCATAGAGATTGAAGTTGTTTTCATAAGGATACTCATCGTAGTCTAGGATTTTTGGTTGCTAAGTGTGATATATGTTTACTGTGTTATACCATGTTATTGTTATCATGTGATTAAATGAATGATTGTTAATGCTATGATATGGAATTTGATATTATATGATAGAAAATAAGTGAAGACTATGGGATATTGTTACTCTATACGGAAAACTCTCGGTGTAATATATGGTTGTAATATGGGTTTATTAAGATATGATGAGTGCAAAATAAGTATAATAAAGTATCCGAAGATAAATGAAGGAATTGAAAATAATAATACAAAACATATAAGATTTGCATGAAATAAGGATTTTGCTATTGGTTTGAGCTTTTTGGCCAATATGGGTTTAGTATAAGAATCATGATATTTTAAGGTGTTGTATCATCCAAAATATGCTAAGGAATTTATATGAAATATTTAGGAAAAGTGTGAATGACCTAAATTAAATAAAGTATGAAAATGGTTTGATTTAGGAATAGTAACCATAAAACGAGAAGACTAATATCACATATGTGAGATGGTTGATTCATGAAATTCAAATATTTTGTTAACATTAGTGTTTGGGAATGTATCTTGAAACTAGTGTTTGTTTGAGCTCTATAGGAAAAGTTATGATGGATTTATAAAATTAAGGTTTATAAGTCTTGAGAATATTAACTTTTGATATAGGGTTATTATTGCATGGGCGAAACTCTAGAGCTAGCCCTTGAAATTCGAGTATATTAATAATATTAACATTTGAGGATGAGTTAATAAGTTTGATGGATAAAAGAGTTATAGAAGAGGAGTTATGACTAATATATAAAAATTAGGGTTTTGGAAAAATTTAAGGGTCTTAACCCTAGAGAACGACCTTATGATCTCATGATGTGTCTTACCTGCTTTGAATATGTTTCGAACTGTTCAAATCAATTACAAATAAGACATTAATAATATAAAGTGAAATATCACGTGAGTCAGACCAATGTGTGTTACGGGGCCGTTCCACTAGACGATAATAGTGGGTTAAGAGGTTGTTCCACTGGATTAAGATAGTGGGCCCTAAAATTAACGTGAAAGATAATATAATTTGAGATAAATAAAGTAAGGGATAATATAATAGTACCGAGGTGTTGGGTCAGTACCACCAAACAATAATAGTGCCTCAAATGTTTTGTTCTTCAGAGGTGTTTCAAATTATTCCACTGGTTTAAGAATAGTAGCTCGGGAGCGTTTTTTCCAAGGTGGTGTTAGGTCCATTCTAACGAAAGATAATAGTGGCTTAGGTGTGTTGCCACTGAGAGGTTCTTTAGACCGTTTCAGCGGTTTAAGAATATTAAGTTCTTTGAATTCAACGTAAATAAAAGAATGAAAATAGTTATATCTAATAAAGAGACTTAGATCAATACATACCTTGAGATATTTTTTCCGACTCTATACTTATTCTCTACTATGA
Organism: Tamarix austromongolica; assembly: GCA_039764185.1. Lineage (NCBI taxonomy): Eukaryota > Viridiplantae > Streptophyta > Magnoliopsida > Caryophyllales > Tamaricaceae > Tamarix > Tamarix austromongolica. The sequence goes on along the minus strand of CM077816.1, from coordinate 70,930,377 downwards.
ATACATGTATATAACTATATCTCTAACTTAACAACACTGTTACCTTATTCAGAACGTAGCATACTAACAATCATTTTTATGGGTGCTACTCATTCCTACGAGTAGACAACCCTGATGCTTTTGTACAAGTCATTGAGGACTGACTGGATGATTTTGCTTCCTATGATGCGTGATATGGGGTAAAGTGATTATTCTATACTAGGGGTTTGGGCAAATAATTATATTATCCGGATGATAGTTTACCCAAATACCTTTTTAGACTCTTAGATCTATGGTATCCCTTTTGTATGTATTTGTCCTTGTACTTGGAGTAAACCTCTAAACTCATATTTTTATTTATAAAATTTCTCTTGTTTTATATTTATCTTAGTTTACATTTTAATAGTTTTAGTCTTGTGATCAATGTGAGAATAATATGGTAAGTTAGATTTACATCAATTATGGCGATATTTTGATTATAAGCTTACCATATAAAAAAAAAAGTAGTAAAATGTAGGGTGTTACATCCAACGAGACTTAAACTTAGATCCGTTTACATTATCTAGATCTAAACCCAACCTAGACCTGTAGGATCTTAAATGTTTAGACATAAACTTGGACCTACCGGATGAGGCGGGTAAATGGATCCTAAATGGGTTATAAATAGGTCTAGCTACTATTAAAAAAATAATTTATATAAATATAAATACATTTATGTTGTATATAGCTTAATATGTATTTTTATTAAAAAATCCTCCGAGTGAAAAATAAATATTTTAAAATAGTTAATATAACTTTTTAACTAGTGTTCTAATACTTTTGGAATAAAATATTATACACATTTTTTATAAAATAAATATATAGAGATAAAATTAAAAAAATAAATAAGAAGCTCAAACAATATTACGATAAATATAACAAATATAATACTAGTATGTCATTACACATACGCATATACACATACAAATATACAAAACAGATCTGGCGGATTGGGTCTGGGTCGGGTTTGAGTCTCGAACTACTTGTAAAACTCGAGATGATATGGCTACGTGGGGCTACCTAGGAGTGCTTTCGGATTGATAGGCTAGCCTCATAGACCAACACGAGGCCTTTCAGCCTACTTTGTCCTTACTCACGCACTTACCAAGAAATTTAAAAAAAAATCAAAATTTCTCAGGAGGATCACTCATCCTAAAAATTGTTCAACAGCTAGCACGCTTAACTATGGAGTTCTTAGGATGAAATCACTAAAACAATAATATATCATGTTGATATAAGTGGTCATATCAATCCTTATAACACTTCGCTCAATTTAGGCTATTATACTACTAGACCCATACCTAGAACTATTTAGATAAATATAAAGCTAGACTTATCTGGTCCAAAAATTATAAGTCCAGACTCACTAAATATGAAGCAGATCTTATAGGTATAGATTAGGTCCATGACCCATTGAAATCCCTACTTTGAACTTCCACGATATCATTGAATTAAGGCCTATGTTTGTCTCGGCCAAAATTATAAGTAGACCTTGTTGAATAAGAACATCTTTCATCATACTTTACCATAGCTAACATTTATTTTTTAAGCTAAAGAACTCCAATTTGAACTTACCATTGAGCTCTCCATTTCAAAATCAAACTTTGATAACAATTTGTAGGGATTCAAGATAGAAGTAATGATATTGAACCAATGTACATCCTAACCTAGTTGTACCCAAACCAAGGTACCATGAATAGAAAAATAGATAGATTAGGCAAAAAAAAGTGTCAAAATGTCCGGAGGATCATGATAAGGAAACTTTAATTTTTATTTTATTTTATTAATTACTATTCCAACCAACCAATTAGCAATAGTAATATTCAAGGTTTCAAGAACATAATAATCTTCAATACGTTTCTCCCTCGGGGCTTAAGTTATCCTAATCGAAATAGGCTTAACTGAGAAAAAAGTGTCCGTTTTCCTACTTATCCGCTTTCTAGATTCTCCTGCTCTACGGATCTCTCAGACAAATACATGGAGATTAATCATAGATCTAATGACTACAAATGACCCCCTTTCACTAGTTAGTATAAAAATAAACAGCGGCGATAGGATACCACGGCAGCCCCTATCTAATTAAAAAGTGTCTGCCTTCGCTCAACAAGACACGTAGTAAATATCACTATCTGGGTGGATATATGATAATGGTTTATTTAGAAACTGGCGTGTATATTCGCTAAATACAAAATAACGTGGCTGATACATAACGATGCGCTAACACAACCAAACACTATCATAAATTTGCATAGTAAAAGAATGTGGGAAAGAGATAATTGATGGTAGTATATAGGGAGGGCATTGTTATAGATGGGGTTGGCCAAAAGCACTTACTCTTAACGTTAACAGTGAGAAAATCGCCTAATCGATAAGGTCGTTTGAACGGAACAAGGAATGAAATCAGAAGGATATGGAACGGGGAGGGGGAGGGGGAGAGGATCAAAGGTTACGAGGAGGAGGTCTGTTGGTCGAGAAAGACGTGTCGGAGAAGAAGGAAGAGGGGGGGGGGGAGTAAGTAGCTAGACAGAGGAGCCATATTTTTCACAAGGGAGGTTGAAGGAGTCTCTCTCTCCAACACGCTATCGTTTCACAAGTCATCTACGATCCTCCGTCGACTCAACATCTTCGGTCACTTCTCATCCTCATCTTGAGGATCGTGTAGGCTGAAATTCTGTCAAGCCGGGTGTATTGGATTGACACGTACGGGAGGGCCGCGATGGCCAACACGGCTGTGCTGACACACCATGAGCCACATATATTTTCCCCGGCCATGTACTTCTACGATTTCCATAATTGTACTTGAACACAACGAAGCTGCGCTGCCGGCCGAGCCGTGTTTACGGACGCTTCTATATATATAGGCCATATCCCATTGTGAATGCCCTTCTCTGGTTGTTGCTTGTTCTTTCGATCTAGATTCATCATTAGCCTATGCACACACAAGAACCGATCCCGGTCCAATTTATTGTTGACAAATCTTGTGAGCGATGGGGAAGATATCACACTACAGTCTACATGTATGACAAGCTAAAGGATAGGAAGCCTAATTAAAATTAAAGTCCACGGGTTACACAAACAAATGTTTGTGGAAGCATGCACGATGTACTTCCTGGGCATATATAGATGATGGAGGCATTTGGAGATGCATGACACTTGGATTTAATTTCCAGGTAGCCGGGGCTATGTTATTGCATGGACGTGCTTCATTTATTTCGTCCGGCGATAACATAACGACTCTATACTGCTCAATTAGTTACGTGCCCATAAAAATTGACTGCCCAAATCAATTTTTGGCATACTCGCGCACGCATATATATGCATACAAGTTTTCAAGCCTAGCCTAGCCTAGCTACGTACGTGAAAAAGAGACAGGAGGAAACAGGGTAGAGTTATGTATAATTCACAGGAGGAGATTTAAAGCAGAAGTTTCTGAAGCTTACACCACTGGTTGCGCAGAAGGAGAAAATCCATGATCCGCATCCTTCATTGCTGGATACCAGTGCCCAAAAACCGAGGTGCAATCTGCAAATTAGCAGCATTAAACATGTATATTATATACAGTATATGGTAACAAATTACTTTTTTCAACGGGCCAAAAAAAAAGATGCTTGGAAAATGTTACCAACTAGTAATAAAGATAAGAGGAAGATCTTACTAAACTACAGCAACTAGGCAAAGGAAATAATGTCGACTGTATTGAAGCAGCAGGCCACCGCACTAGCTAAAACGCATGACTCGGGTCGGAAGGACAGAAAAAAGAAAAGAAAGAAGGAAGGAAAAAAAAAAAACAAAAAACCTTATACGGCGGGCGACATTCTGCAGCAGAGAAAACGACAGGCCAAAAAGATAAGTAAAACATCATTCTCATGTCAAGAACATACGTATACATATATATATAAAAGAAAGATCATCTTTTGTCTTGAACGACAGTGAGCGGGACAAGTGTATCACTATAATTTCAAGTTTAATCTTTAGAAATTACAGCGATAAACTGTTCCATGCGCATCGATTCTTCTACTGTATAGATCAGATACTGTATACAATAAACAAATAGACGCACCCTGAAACAAAAGTAAACTAGCAAAGGTAAACAGGATCGAGAATGTTACCTCAGTTCAGTAGTTGAACTTCTTTCCAACATACATACATGATAGTATGATACATACACACACAAGTACGTACATACATACATGATACATGCATCGGCAAAAAAGGGGAAAAAAATGACGAGGTGGCCTGCCGTTAACAACATGAAATGAAAGCCATAAAAGGAAGAAGAACCCGCGGCTTTTGAGGCTGGAGACGTGTGAGTGAATCTATCTACCATGTATATAAGCTGGGAAAAAAAAAGAAATGAACTTTTGATTTGACTACTGTTTTTTTTCACGCGTAATTTGAGGGAAGGGGCGGGGCTAGATAGGGCCGGCGGAAAAAAAGGCGTATTATTGATTTCTTTATTGGTATTTTTTTTTGTAGGTCAAAGTTTGGAGATGCAGGGGTAAGGTCCTCACATACCTTAAGTTACCTACGTAGGGGGATATATTATGTTATTTTGTCAGGTGAACCTGATCCCGAATCTACCTACCTCCCTATTTCTGTTTCCTTTACTTGATGATTTACGGTCTCGGTCTCTCAGATCAGTTACCTAAAAAAAACACGGGAAACGGCTCCAAGAAAATCTTACAGTATCTGACAAATAATAATTATAATAATTGGATAATATCTTTTGGAGTGAAATACGTTTTAGCGTATGCGTTCCCCCCACGCATTTATAGACTCGGCTTTTATTTTTATTCGTAAAGCTTTCATATGTATAAAAATAATATTATAATATTGAAATCGAGGGAGAAAAGATTTAAATTTAAAAATTCTGATATTTCTGTTGATCTTTATTACTAAAACCAAACTTCTTTCGGTTACTTTTCTGAGAGTATGAACACAGACTTAGACGGATGGACCCTAAATTGTGGTCGGCTGAAAGCTTTGACGAAACAAATGGCGCCCAGCTATCTCGTGCCACTTGCCCGACTAGTGCCACTTTTATGTTAGAACATTTTGTCACGTCCCTCCGTGGCTTACATTACATGCCTCTTCGCCTGCCTGCCTGCCTTCGACAGTTTATTTTTAAAGTTTATCGTATCGAATGAGATCACACAAGCTCCATGACCATGACCAGTCGGCCGGTATGTAGTGCATGGCAGGCAGGACAACCAATGTTCCTGAAGATGGAGTAGGGATGGCGGTGGAGCGCGGCGGAGACAGGGACTCCTTTTCTATTTCTGAATATGATAAATAAAATTAGAGTCTCCTTTTTGTCCCGATTTTTTTTTATTTAGGAAATCTCCGACCAGATCCTCATGAAAATTAAATTTTTATATTCAATCTTATTCCTAAATTATTTCTTATCTTTGATTCATTATCCAACTTTAAAATTCAATTCGATATTAAAAATTTAATCTCATCTCTGATCTTATTTTTTTACAATATATTTTAATTTATATTTTATATAAAAAATTATATATATATATATGGAGTAGATTTGGGGATGCAGATCCCAAACTAATCATCGCCCTGTCCCAGAAAAAATTCTGATAAGATTTCTTAAAATCCGATCTCCGAAATCTCCACCTGAATGAAAAACCCCCGCAAGGATCCTAAACTCGTAAGCAAAATTACCATTCCTATAATAGAGGGAGGGGGTAATATGGAATAAATAAACTGATATGGGAGGAGTCATTTTTCACTACCGTCTCTTTCTCATCTCCTATTTAGTCTATCTAGCCACGGATTTAAATCTAAAGATAAAGACTAGTGTTTAAATTTTAGTTTTTTCTTTTTCTTAATTTCTTATTTCTATATCATGTATTATTATTATTGCTTTTTTTTGTGCTATTGTATTTGTTGTATGTTGGTAATTATGATTAAATGTATATGTTGTGATTATTTAATTTATTATTAAAAATGCATAACAATTATGTTGGTAGTTGCATTGGTAATTGTGATTAAATGTATGTGTTGTAATTAAATAATTTATTATTAAAATGATACAACAATTAGAAGAAAAAAGTATTAGATAATAAATTATTATTAGCCTTATATAAACTATGATTTGTCAATATGTAGAATAATAACATAACAATAATTTTAGCTCATAATTAAATTATTGTTAACTTTAGATAAAGAATTATTATATAAGTGGAATAATAATATAATAAAACTTCCAAACCATACATTAATATTATCCACCTTAAATAACTTATTATTAAATATGTTAAATACTTCTAAACCCTAACTCTAACCATAAGCATAAAAACCTAATAAGTTACTAACATGGCAATCCATTACTATATAATTTAAGTTGTAATAATTATATAGGTATATAAAAGTAACTAAATTTCCTTTTTGTTAGTCTAGGTTGATTTCTTACTTGATGAGTATCCTTTGTACTTCTAGAGTATGTAACCGGATGAAGACAAGAAAAAAAAATTATGTGAGTTGGATACGTGATGTGTTATAGTACATGGTGTGGATGGGTTTATATTTGAGAAATTTAAGTTTAGGTCTTATTATCTTTTGCTGACATTACCATTGATTAAGCCATGGCTAATGGGGAGAGGTAGATATATAGATTTATTTATCACTATTATTCCACATCTTAAGGTTGTTGATGGTGGATAATTCATGAGACACTATGATCAAATTGTAAGAGAGTTGATAGTTATACTGCCCTGAATTTTTATAACCTCAAATTAGAACATTTAACCTTTTATCCATAAAATTTAATCTTTAATTATTGATTTAATTATTTTTGGCCACCCTTAACTTACACACCTAGATAAAATTATTCAATAAATTAGTATAATTATTTTAATTATTTTATCTTACTCTTTTTATTTAAATAAACCCTAAAACCATAATTTTACCAAAATTATTTTCTTAATTTGATACCCTAATTATTGGATAAATTCATATATAATATTATCATAAAAACCTAAATTTAATCTAATTTTTAATCCTAACCCTAAATTTATTTTCATTTTCTTCTTCTTCTCCTCCTTTCTCCTTTTTTCTTTTTTTTCTTCCTTTTCCCTTTTCCCTTTTCTTTTTCTTCCCCCTTCTTTTTTTCTCTCGGGCTAACTCATCCCTCCTTTCCTTTTTTTTTCTTCCTGCGCCAGCCCATCTCTCTTCTTTTTTTCTTCCTTCTCTTCTCCTTTTTCTTTCCCGTGTAGCTCGGTCAGCCTCCTCTATTTTTTTTCCTTCCACATTCGTCCCTTGCCAAATGCACCCTTATCCCCTTTCTTCTCCCCTACATGCAGTGTGCCTAAACCCTTGCACACCTGCATCGCCATCCTTCCCTTCTTGGGCAAACACATCTGCAATACCTCCCTCCTCACACCCCTTTTCTTCTTTTTCTAGCCCTAACACCCCCTCTCTCCCCTCACCTTGCACCGACTAACCTTGCAACTCTAGGTCATTGACCCTGCAACCCCTTTCCTTCCTGCCCCTTTCCCTACCATTCCCAATTACCTATCGCATACCTAAGGTCCCTCCTCTCTTTCTCCTCTTCTTCCTCCTCCTCCTCCTTCTTCTTCTCCTCTCCCTCGTGCTCTGCTCTCCCCCTACCTTTCTTTCTTTCTTTCTTTCTTTATTTATTTCTTCTCCTTCCCCTACCCCTATTTTTCATTATCATGACCACCTACAGCAACACTCGTCATCACCTCCACCACCAATCCAGCCTTCACCATCAGTCAATCACCACCCTTTTTGCTTACTTCCCAACTTCTTGCTCCTTCTTTCCCATCGTGTCTCCCCTTTCTTCTTCCATAGCGGCACTTCCAACATATCCTTGCCTCCTACCACAATTCACTATCCCTATAGCCTCGTCCAAGGTAACGATAGTTTTTACTGTTGCCACCACCTCCACTTAAAGCCACCAGCTTCTCCACATTGCAACCCCCTTCACAACCACCCTAAGCTGATGCCACAACCACCTCCTGTAGCCTTGCATCCTTCTCCTCCCCTTCGACACACCCTACCTCCACCTCCATATGATTGCCCTATCTCCCTCCATTTCCTTGACCACTGCAACTCCTCCCAGCCTTCCTACCACAAACCATAGTCGCCACCCACTCCTACACCATCACCCACAACCACCCCAACACCACCTTCCCTCCTTCCTTTTCTTCTCCTCAATTGCCTTTATTACACCGCCTCTCCCTACAACTTACACCAGCATCACAGCCTTTGACCCACCTACACCACACCGCCTAACCACAAGCCATCGCCACCCCACCTCCAACCCCTTTGCACCAAGCCATTTTCTCCCTCCCTTGCATGCATGGCTCATGTTGCATATGTAGGGTGAGTTGTGTTTTGGGATTTAAGTTAACTTTGGTAATATTTAATATAGAAGTGTAGTTTAGTAAATTTGTATTTAATAAATATTTTTCATCAAAATTATTATTTCATTGATCAATTAGTTATATTGTATTTGTGATATTAATTTTAGTTACAAAAATTTTGATAACAAAGCCTAATAATTTGTAGCCGGTTACCGGCAAAGCTTGTTTTTGCTGAAAATCACATAACCTTTATACTCCATTAAAAAATTTGGATATCATATAATAGCATATTAGGGTTTTGACATGTAATTTGTGTTAAACATGACTTGTTACCAACTTTTATGTGATTATTAATGTTATCTTGAAAAATAGAAAAAGAAGGCATTTTTTCTTGTATAAAATGTCATGTGTACAAAAGTCCCATTAAAATGGGGACTAATGTTGGGAAGTGATGTTGTATGTCATGTGCATGTAAAAATTTTAGGTTAAGTATGTTTAGACACACTTATAGCAATTTTATTACTCCCATGTGCCCTAGGATTTTGGTATTTATAAATGTACTATGGTGATTATTCTAATAAACATACATAATGAGTGTTATTTGATGTTGAGTATCAGAATTGGGGTTTGATGTCTTTGAAACACATGATTCATCGTGAATATCAATATTAAATGGTCTAGGGGCAATGGGTAATTTTAAATATATTATGATAATTATTCTAATAAATATGCATGATAAGTGTTATTTGATGTTGAGTATGAGAATAAGGGTTTGATGTATTAGAAACATATGTTTCAGTATGGATATCAATATTATATGATTTAGGGGTATTTTGGTAATTTGAGTGGACTATGATGATTACCCTAATAAACATGTTAAATGCATGATAAGTATTATTAGTTCATTAAGCATGATAATATATGTTTTGTCGTCCTAGAAGCATATGTTAGGGTTTTACATGCGGAATGGTGTCTAAGGGTAAAATGGTTATTTGGTGTGTCGAGCAACTTAATTATATAATCAATAATTCAATTATGGTGTGTTATCTTTTTGTATGCAAAGTTGATAAAAATAGAATGGAGTTTTTAAACGGAACGTATGGTAAAGTGGAAGCTTTAGCCTCAGTAGTACTTTGGTCATTTTCACCTAAAGTACCTAAGTGTGAGTAGTTAAGCTTAGGATAGCCTTAGTAGACTTCTGATGTTAGCATTGATAATGATCTTGATTTTTGTTACCTCATAATGTTGGAAATGAATAAAAATGGTTAAGTATGAATAATTGATTTTATGTGAATAATGTGTGTTTTTTGTGGTCACCTTTATAAAATATTGATACTTAAAGTGAAAGACCTCAAGTTTGGGAATGGTAGTTCTACACGGGTCTCTACTCTAAAGATGTGGTTTAGCCCATGATTGTTTATGGATTTTGCCGGTGTGCCTTAGTGCCCTAGCCAGGCCCTATATATTAATCTATTTAGCTCTACGAACCTAAGTAAAGGGGCATGCATACTTATGGATTAGGTGTCCTTATTGGTAGGGTATTTTGTACCCTTATGTACCAGTGTGCCTAGGGTACCGTTGCATCCCTGGGCTAATAGTAGGTAGGATACTATGTTGCTCTTGTGCACTAATATAATCGAGATACCTTAGTGCCTTCGGGTGGAACATTAGATAACCCTACACTCTCAACCCAAAGGGTGGCCTTGAATACGCCTTAAAAGTTAACTTGCAAAGGCCATGGCTAGTTAAATAAGTAGAGGCCCAAGAAAGGAGCCCTTCAAGACAATAGTACCGAGTAACCCATTATACAAGACTAATATGGATAGCCTTCATGAAACACATAAAATGCATCAAAACAATGCATAAACATTTAATTATGCATATATTAATTGATATGCAATAATCATTTATAACCATGTAACAACAAGACCATATACTACCGATGCTCATTCATCTAGAGATAACTAAAGCTTACTAATCGAGCATCCAAGCAATGCTCTTTGCAGTATAATTAGAAAGCCATATTATTATCAAGTTACAACTATAGGCACAATTCTCATTTTCAACCCACATCTTCTCAATATGCAGGTAGGCCCATCAACATAATTAATGCACACACATCATCACATGTAGGCACAAAGGCTGCTACAAAATCATAGGTCGGCACAAAGGCTGCTATTAACTCACAATAGGGGCAAAAACTACTATTTAAACATCTCAATAATCATTTCCCTTCAATTACCAAACATTACCATTTTTATTTACTCAAGGGGAGATCAACGAACCCGAAGACACTAAGGTATCCCAATTATATTAGTGCACAAGAGCAACATAGTATCCTACCTACTATCAACCTAGGGATGCAACGGTACCCTAGGCACACTGGTACATAAGGGTACAAAATACCCTACCAATAAGGACACCCTTTGGGTTGAGAGTGTAGGGTTATCTAATGTTCCACCCGAAGACACTAAGGTATCCCGATTATATTAGTGCACAAGAGCAACATAGTATCCTACCTACTATCAACCCAGGGATGCAACGGTACCCTAGGCACACTGGTACATAAGGGTACAAAATACCCTACCAATAGTAGGTAGAATTGTGTTTCGATCAGAGATTTAGTTCTCGCAACCCTAAATGTTTTCATTAGAAAAGGGTATTTTATTTTTTCATGTGTTTTTTATACTCATATTATCCTTGTGAGTATTGAGTGTGGGTAGACTAAGTGGCCTTTTACATGTGTTGATATGCTATGTACTTGTAAGATAACATCTTTCCTTTATGTTTTTTTGTAGCTAGTTTGACATGGCCCTTAATGGATGTGTCGAAAATTCGGAGAGAGAGTTTGAGCCTTTCATAGAGTTTGTTCAGTATCCTCCTGTGTCTCAACCTCAACCTCCAACACCTCTGTATCACCCACAAGCAGGCATCGGAGAGGATTGGCTCCAAAGAGTCTTGCGCCATCAACCACCGACTTATGATGGAAAGGAAGACCCCATTGTCTTAGAAGGTTGGATACGATATTGTGATAGGAAATTCAAGGTAGTTGATTGCCCAGAAGCGTGAAAGGGGGGCATAGCTGTTTTTTATGACTAGGCTACACTATATGAGTGGGTGTGTTTGGTAGATGCTTTGGTCCAAGAGCATACTTCCATCCTAAGTAAGAGAAAGAACGAAGTGTCAGACTTTAAAGGGAAGAGGCAACACCGTAGTGTTAGACTTTCGAGTATTCTCCATCAAACTAGGATTCGACACAAGAGTGGTCAGTGTCTCCCATGGCAAAGCTAGTAACAAATCGATATGGCACTACCATGATCACCATTGCAAATGAGATCACCCAAGCAAGGATTGTATAGGGAAGTTGTTTTAGTGCCACAATAATGGTTAGCTTGGGAATAGAAGCTTCAAGTGCTATAGAGCACCCCATGGCAGAGTTTAGAGGTCCCAACAATGGCTAGCTTAGTAGGACCTGATGCTTGGAGCGACCTGCTTGGCCAGTCTAATAGGAGTAGATGAGCAAGTACTCGATCCCAATATATATCCTTTTGGTATGTCATCGGTTCCTTCTTAGTCATTTAGAACCATGGGATTGCATGTGTTGTTTGTTTCTATGGCTGCTTTTTGGTTAGTTAGGGTTGCCCTTAAGCGGGTAGTTATCCCTTGGGTGCCATAAGTTCCCTCATACGTATTTCTAGTAATGAGGTGTAAACTTCGGGGATGAATTTTTTTTAAGGGGCTAGTAATGTAGTACTTCAAAATTTTATAACCTTAAATTAGAACATTTAACTTTTTATCCAAAAAATTTAATCTTTTATTATTGATTTAATTATTTTTGTCAGTCCTTGACTTACAAACCTAGATAAATTATTTGATAAATTAATATAATTATTTTAATTATTTTATATTACCATTTTTAATTAAATAAAGCCTAAAACAATAATTTTACCAAAATTATTTTCTTAATATGATACCTTAATTGTTGGATAAATTAATATAATATTATCCTAATAACTTAAATTAAATCTAATTTTTAATCCTAACCCTAAATCTATTTTCCTTTTCTTTTTCCTTTTTTTTCCTTTTTTTCCTTTTCCTCTTTCTTTTCCTTCGCCCTTCCTATTTTCTCTTAGACCATCCCATCCCCATTTCTTTCTTTCTTTTTTCTCATACATCGGCCTATCTCTCTTTCTCTCTTCTTTCTTCTCTTTTCCCATTTCTTTCCCACGTGGCCCAACCTTTCTTCTTCTTCTTCTCCTATGTAGGTAGCCCTTCTCCTATTCTCCCTTTTCTTTCTCATATGGCTTGGCCTATCCTCCTCTCTCTTGTTTTCTTTCCCTATCTACCCCCACCAAACACGCCTATACCCCCTTCCTCTCCCCCTATGCATAGTGTGCCTGCACTCCTACATCACCATCCATCCCTACATGGCCAAACACGTCAACTCCTACCTCCTCATGCCCCTTTTCTTCCCTTTTTAGCCTTAGAACCCCATCTCTCCCCTCTACCTACACCGACTAGCCTTGCAACCCCACACCATCAACACAACAACCCTTTCCTACCAGCCCTTTTCCTTACCACTCCCACCTACCTATGACATGCCAAAGGTCACCCCCTCTCCTCTTCTCCTTCTTCTTCGTCTTCTTTTTCTTCTTTTTCTTCCCTTCTTCTCTTCTCCCTTGTGCTCTGCGCTCTCCCTTGACCTTTCTTTCTTTCTTTCTTCTTCTTCCTCTGCCCTTGTTTTTTCATTATTACCACCACCTATAGTAGCACCTATTGCCTCCACTGTCAACCACCACCCTTTTTTCTTCTTTCCTCCTCCTCCTCTACCACCCTATCTCCCCTTTCTTCCTCCCTTGAGGCACTTCACGCTGATCCCTACCCCTTCCACCATTCACTATCCCTGTAGCCCCGTCCAAGGTAATAATAGTTTTCTTCCATTACTACCCCCTCCATTTGAAGCCACCAGCTCCTCCACCTTACCACCCTCCCCTACACAACTCCCAGCCAACACCCCAACCACCTCCCTACAGCCTTGTGTCCTTCTCGTCCCCTTCGACATGCCTTGCCTCCACTACCTCCATTCGGTCGCCCTATACCCCTCTATTCCCTACACCATTATAGCTAATCCCAACCTTCCTATCACCAACCATAATAGCCACCCACTCCTACACCATCACCCGCAGCCACCCCAACACAACCTTTCCTCCTTCCTCTTCTTCTCCTTTCCCTTCTCTGCATTGCCTCTCCCTATAGCATGCACTGCTATCATCGGCTTTGACCCACCTGCACCACATCACCCAACCATTAGCCATCTCCACCCCCGCCTCTTGCACCCAACAGCCAAACCAACCACCTCCTCCAACCCCTTTTCACGGATCCATTTTCTCCATCCCTTGCATGCATGGTTGACACAACATATGCAACGTGAGTTGTGTTTGGGGATTTAAGTTAACTTTGGTAATATTTAATATATAAGGGTAGTTTGGTAAATTTATATTTAATAAATATTTTAAATAAAAATTATTATTTCATTGATCAAATATTAATATAATATTTATGATATTATTTTTAAGTACACAAATTTTATTAACAAAGCCTAATAATTTTTAGCCGGTTATCAACAAAGTTTTCTTTTGCTAGAAATGAGGTAAAAATTATAATCCACTAAAATGTTTGGATATTGTATGATAGCACATTAGGGTTTTGACATGTAATTGGTGTTAGACATGATATGTTACAAATATTTAGGTGATTATTAATGTTATCTTGGAAAAAAAAGAAGGCATGTTATGTTGTATAAAATTTCATGTGCACAAAAGTGTGATTAAAATGGGGTTTAATGTTGGGAAGTGATGGTGTATGTCATGTGCATGTGAAAATGTTAGGTTGAGAATGTTTAGATGCACTTGTAGAAAAATTATTACTACCAGATGCACTAGAGACATTTGGTAATTATGAATGTACCATGATGATTATTCTAATAAACATGCATGATGAGTGTTATTTGATGTTGAGAATCAGAATAGGGGTTTGATGCCTTAAAAATACATATTTCAGCATTAATATCAACATTATATGATCTAGGGGTATTTTAGTAATTTTAAATCTACTATGTTGATTACCCTGATAAACATGCATGATAAGTGTTATTTTATGTTGAGTATGAGAATAAAGGTTTGATGTCTTAAATGTACATGTTTCAGTATGAATATTAACATTATACGATCTAGGAGCATTCTGGTAATTTTGAATGTACTATAGTGATTATCTTAATAAACATGAATTATAAGTGTTATTTGATGTTGAGCATGGGAATAGGGGTTTGATGTCTTAGAAACACATGTCATCATGAATATCAATATTATATTGTTTGAGAGAATTTTGGTAATTTTGAATGTACTCAGGTAATTATTCTAATAAACATGCATGATAAGTGTTAGTTGATGTTGAGTATGAAAATAGGGTTTTGATGTCTTAGAAATTCATGTTTCAACATGAATATCAATATTATATGGTCTATAGGCATTCTGATAATTTTGAATGTAGTATGGTGATTATTCTAATAAATATGCATGTTAAGTGTTATTTGATGTTGAGTATGAGAATAACGGTTTAATGTCTTAGAAACACATGTTTCAGCATGGATATCAATACTATGTGGTCTAGGGATATTTTGGTAATTTGAGTGGAATATGATGATTTCCCTAATAAACATGTTACAAGAATAATAAGTATTATTTGTTGATTAAGCATGAAAATATGTGTTTTGTTGTCCTAGAAGCACATGTTAGGTTTTAAATGGTTATTTCGCATGTAGGGTAACTTAATTATATGATAAATAATTTAATTATGGTGTGTTATCTTTTTTATGCCAAGTTGATAAAATAGAATGGAATTTATAAGGGGAATGGATGATAAAGTGGTAGCTTTAGCCTCAGGAGTATTTTCTTTATTTTCACTTAAAGTGCCTAAGTGTGAGTAGTTAAGCCTAGGATGGCTTTAGTATTCTTCTAATATTGCCATTGATAATAATCTTGATCTTGGTTACCTCATAATGTTGGAAATGAATAAAATGGTTAAGTATGAAAAATTGATTATATATGATTAATGTGTGTTTTTGTGGTTATCCTGATAAAATACTAGTACATAATGTAAAAGACCTCGATATTGGAAATGGTGGCTCTTTAAGGGTCGCTACCCTAAAGACATGGTTTATCCCTAGATTGTTTATGGATTTTTCTAGTGTGTTTTAGTATCCTAGCTAGGATATATATCTTACTCTATTTAGTTCAATGGTAGGGTGTTTTTTACCTTTGTGTACCAGTGCGACTATGGTACCTTTGTTTTTCTAGGTTGATAATCGGTAGGATACTGTATGACCCTTATGCACCAATATAACTAGGGTACTTTAGTGTCTTAGGGTTCGTTGATCTCTCATCAAGTAAATACAAGTGAAAATGTATGGTAATTAAATGAAAATGATTATTAGGCTATTTTGGTTACATCCTTTATGCCTACATGTGAGTTGGTAGCATCTTTTGTACCTACTTGTGATTTGGTAGTAGCATGTGTCCCAATCTATGAGTTGGTAGCAGCCTTTATGCCTACCTATGGTTTGGTAGGAATCTTTGTGCCTACATGTGGATTGGTAGCAGCTTTTGTGCTTACCTGTGGCTTATTAGCTGCATTTGTGTCTTCCTGTGATGATGTGTGTGTATTGGTTGTGTTGATGGGCCTACCTATATATTGAGAAGTTGTAGGTTGATTATGAGAATTGTGCCTGACTGCCTATAGTTATAAATTGAGAATGATATGGCTTTCTAATTATACTACAAAGATCATCGCTTTGATGCTCCATTAGTAAGTTTTGATTATCTCTAAATGAATGAGCATTAGTAGTTTATGGCCTTGATGTTTTGTGGTTATGAATGATCATTGCATTTCAATTAATAAATGCATAATTAAATGTTCATGTATTGTTGTGATGCATTTTATGTGTTCCATGCGAATTATGCATATTAGTCTTATATAATGGGTTACTCAGTATCATTATACTAGAGTGTTCCTTTCTTGGCCCCTACCTATTCAATGGGTGGTGGCCTTTGCAGGTTAGCTCATAGGTCTATTCAAGGCTACCCTTTAGGTTGAGTGAGTATGCTTATCCGATGTTCTGTCTGGTAACTCGAATTGGAAATTTATGTATTTTTCTTATTTTTTTTCACATTTCCTTTCACTACCATTTTTATAACCCCTGTTAGTAGGTTTTATTAGAATGGTTATTTAATCTCTTTAATGATTTTGCTACTTTGATTTATAATTGTATTCTTAAATTTAAGTGAAGTAATGTTTTAGCCTTAGTATTTGGTAACAAAATGGTAGAGGAAACTGGTATGGTGCCAAGTATGGCGGTAGCACCTCAAAATTTACTGTCTTAGCTTCCTTATGTAACTTTTAAAAATAAAATTTTTTAGTAGTAAATTTTAGGGGTGTTACAATAGTGATTGATGGTGAGTGGAGGTCTTAGCATATGGTACTAGTGAGTTCATGCCTTGATTACCTTAGTGACTCCTATGAGGTGGATGTAAACTCTTTTGAGGAAGTGAGAGAGCATAGGATTCTACAAGAATAGTGGATTGCATAGGTGATCAAGGGAATTTGATAAGGAATCCTATTATGAGATATAATACATGTTTTTTTGTTTGTTGATTATTGTTTAATTGTTAATTAAGTTTTAAAGTATTTATATTTTAAAGCACTTTTATCTGATGTATATAAATAATTTCTCTTAATATAATCGACATTGTATAATTAACTATTACTAAATTATATTTTATATAGATAAAATGCTCAATGATAAAACTCAGACATCATTAATGAATCAATGATCAAAAAAATTTTTGAATGGGCTTCAATCATTTATAATAATGGCAAGACCATTTTTTGGAATGAAGATGGTCACATTTGTTATCCATGCACATAGTGTAATAACATAATGTGGCGGCCTATAGATGAGTAATAAATATTGCAAAGTGGGTTCATACAGAACTATGATATGTGGGTATATCATGGTAGAGTCAAACCTAAGCCAAAACTAGTGCATATAGTCGAGGAGGGAAGAGATGATATGTAATATATTGGGTGATTTGGTAGTTTAGTACCCCGTCCTAAAACCCTTCAAAATGTGTTTAAAATCATGTTAATATAAAATAAACTAGTTTTGCTTTTAAAAAAGGCTTGAAATTCTAATTAAAAACATTTAAATTTCAAGCGTATTGACCGACTTGATTGACTACTGATTGTCTATTATGCTTAGAGATTTTAATTTTTATTCTTGATGAACCAATTTACTCATTTACTAAAACTAAACAACTAGTTATGCTACAATTTCATATCCTTTTCTAATTTTGATTCAAATCTTTTTCTAATGTTTATAAAATCTTCTGATTAGAATATATTTGTGCTAATGGGCATATTTTGATGCTTTAGGATTATTTTTACATTACTTAGATTATTTTATGATTTTATTTAGTTGAATTTTCCAAAAAACTTCTCCTTTACCTTTCTCTCTCTCTTCTACCAGCTGTGTTGTGTGTTTGACTTCTTGCACACCTATTCTAACTTACTAACCTCATGCAATGGTTCCCTCCCTATCTACACTCAACCTCCCTCACCTTATCAAGTGTTTCACTTACACTTGGTCGCCCACACTCAAACATATCAGTATTATCTCTCTCTCTCTTGTAAATGTCGACTATCTCTCCCTCCTATGCACTCCATTTCTAACTCATTTAACTTCTTACAACCTACACTTTCTCATTTTCTCTCTTTTCTTTTTGGAACATTCTTAAGTATTGAGTATTCCTTCATTCTTTTCCCTTTTCTTTTCTGTGGAAAAATAGAGGCTTACCTTTTGTTTTCTTCCCTCCCTTGGTCAAAGTATTATCCCTTATTTCTTCTCCTAATCTTAGCTTTAGTTCTCCCTTGTTTATCTCAAGCAAGGAAGGATTAAGTTTTTGATAAAGATTGAAGATTCTAACTTCATTTTCCTTAGAATTATGTTTTCGAGGAAAGGTTGAGTTGCATTTTTATTTTTCTTCTTCTTCTTCTTCTTTGATTTTACTTGATTTGAATGGAGTTTTAAAAAGGAGTTTTATTGGTTTTGAATTTTGATTCTCTTAGGAATCAAGGTCCTTCTAGATATTCATCAAGTAGGAGTTTTATGCTAAAAGAATTACTTCTAGATAATGCATTCTTACCTTTAATATGAATGAGGTTTTATTGCTTATTATGGTTCTATGTCCTTGATGTTTTCTTTTTGTTGAGGATGGGCTATTTGTATTCTATAATTTGAGCATGTGGTAGAGTTTCTTTGATGAAATTAATCATTATTGGTGTCTCTAATTTTATGGATGATTTGGAAATTTAAGCATGATTTTGTCTAAATGCCTACATTACCATGTATCCATGTAATTTTATGTGTGCAACATGTCTCTTTATGTGTTTTATGACATAGAAGTATGCTAGGATTAAAGTGATAAAGTTTAGTAAATTATGGTTTGTGTATCACAAGTCTGGGTGTTGTTTTACCCAAACCAATCGAACCGTTTGTTGAAGCCATCAGTTGGTCATGTGATCAGTCGCACAGTTTGGAAATTTTGATTGGTTAGCTATGAGATCAATCAATTGGTTCAATGAACCAGTCGAATAGTTTCTATGAACAGTTGATTGGTTCACCAAACCCATCGACTAGAGACTCTGTGATTAAAGTGGTATAGTCTCTATTTAGACCCATCAACCGGTTGGGCCAAACCCATTGGCTTCTTTCTAATGAATAGTCAATTGGTGAGACTGACCAATTGACTAGTCCACTGATGTTATTTTTGGTTTAGGTCTTGTACGACTAGATTAGTCAACTAGTCCTAAGGACCAATTGACTCGTTTGATTGTATTCCATCTTATTTGTTGGTAATTATTATTCTACTTTTGGGTCTTTTATATTAATCTCTCCATGTAATTACAACATTTAAATTAGGATTATAGCCATGTTTTCCCTGGATTTAAAAAGAATTATAATAGTGATATTTGGGAATACAATTGGTTAAGTTTGGTGTCATGTCTAAACACCCAATTGATGGCTTTTATGACTTTTGATGTGTTTGGTGTTATCACTTGAAAACACCCAATTTGGATAATAATGGAATTTATTTGTGTCTAGTGTTATCACTTGGAAATACTTAATTGGTTATTTATGGAATTAATATTTGATTGTGATATCAATTGGTAATTCATAATAATGGAATAATATTATGTTGGAGCATTTTTATCTAACTGTTGGGTAGCTAACCAGAGTTAGTGGGCCGATTGCCCTATGGTTTATATTTTTCACTCAATGCCTATTTCCTTATCTACAAGGTTGTAGTTGGTAGGGGTATGCACATATCTTTAGGGTCAAATCATACTATGGCAGGCCAGCATGGCATCAGTGTCTAGCTCGGGTGGGTGAGGTATCTAAGTATAAGCCTCTTAGTAGTTAGTATTATCCATTTGATGTAGGAACATCTCTTGAAAACTCCTAATCTTCTTCTTCAAGTCATCATTCTTGAAGGTATTATGTATGTTTGCAAGAAATTCATGAAGTTCATGATACTTGAATATCTTTGAGGTACAAGGCAATGATAAGGGATTACAAGATTACAAAGTGCAAGGAAGAACAAGGCTATAATACTATAAAGTTTTATCACATATGATTACAAATGACAATTATTGAGTTGTGTAGCTTTGCTATTTTTGTTGTCTACTTTGAAATTCTTGTAAAAATTTCATTGTAACTTTATTGGTAAGCCATGGACCTTGAATTAGGAAGGTTAAATCATTAATGAGGGTGCTAATGGGCTTCTTAATGAAAAGGCCTGCAAGGTTCCATGCTTATATAAACCGTTGTACTTAAAGGATTTGACATATTATATCATGAAATGAAAAGTTCATTCAAAACATAGGAGAGAGTTGCATGACCGTGTTTCTTCTTCTTCTTCTCTTCTCCTTTCTCAAGTGTGTATTGAGAAGTAGCAAGGGTGATCTAGTGAGAAATAGAAGGTTCTCATTAGTAGAGTTAGATCTTGGATTAAATCTACTCAAGTTCTATCATCATTCGACAACAACCGAAGCCTAAGCACTTAAATTTGAGAGTTTGTTTCTATTTGCATTTTTTAATCCTTCAAACAAGGTCCCAAATTGTTGTAGAAGATTTGGGGATCATCTTCCACATCATTATTGCTCAGGCGGGTGTGGTATCACAACTATTTAGCCCTCGTGGTGGAGGAATGTAAGGTGTAGTGGTTGTGGTATCCCAATTTGTATTAGCTCTCGCGGAAGGTGCATTTATTGTGTGGGGTGTGGTATCTTCGAAGAAACATCCCTTAGATGTATCCTGCCCCCATGTGGTGGATGTGTTATCCTATTGTATTTATTTGCTTCCATAACTTTTGTTCGTGGTGGAAAACTAAGTGTGGTCGAACAGATTATCTTAATAACCAGAAATTATGTAATCACAAGGAAGATTTGTAATATGGTTTTTATAGTGAGGTTCTGATGCATTTATCATATTACTATTCTGCCATGATTTCCATGTAAGCATGCATTGTTGCATTACTCCTATAAGCCTAAGTGTTAATTTATATTGGTATGTTTATCACCATGCTACTATGTGACTTCAATGTGATGTATGAGCCTTATTATGTTTTTGATAATCTATTTTATTAGTACTTCACCATACAAATACTGCACTTGTGTGGTCACTATAATAACCTAGCTTTTGGTCCAGAGAGCAAAGGACTATTTACAAGGGTAAGATTATTAGTTAGAATATGCTGAGGGTGATGACATGGGCCAGTAGTTGGCCATTGCTTAGGGTTGGAGAATTTTGTTTATGCTTAAGAGTTAGGTTAACCAACTAAAGTTATTCTGCCTACTACATTGGGATATTTTTGTTTTTTTGGTTATTTAAACTCTTACCTTTGATTTTTTGTATTTAGATTTTGTAAACTCTCATACTCTTTCTATATCTATATTATGGATCTCATCTTTGTTATCATTAACATTGTTATATTATTATTATGAAAATGCATCTTTTCATTCATTATTTTATTTTACCTTACATTAGTCATAGGCTGGGTGATCATGGCTAATGCAGTTGTAACATTCCCTAGTTTTTCTTTTCAAATGCTTCCTATTATCTTTAAAATGTAATTTTATAGTTTGTAAATTGGGGGTGTTATAGGTAGGTGGTGGTATTGAAGAACATGCTATTGGTGATGAAGTTTGTGGTTATATATATGATAACTTAGCCATAAATGAAACTAATCCATATTATAATGAGTTATACCAAAAGATGTAGGCTGAATTGTATCCAAGGTGTAAGAACTTATCATCTTTAAATTTTCTGGTGAAGCCAATGTGTCATAAGGTATTTAATAATTTGACATATAAGTCTTTTGATGAGCTTCTCAAATTGCTAAAAGAAACTCTTCCAAAAGGAAATAAATTGTCCAAATCACACTACGAGGCAACGAAAAGGATAGGGAAGCTTGATTTACACTACAAAGTTGTAATACCCTGAGTAGATACGACCACGTGTGGGCTACCTTGGAGTACTTTAAGATTGATCGGTTGACCTCACAGATCAACACGAGTCCTTTTAACGCGCTTTATCCTCACTCGCACGCTTCCAGGGAAATTTTTAGAAAATTTCCAAAACTTCCCAGGAGGGTCACTTATCCTAAAAATTTCTTCACGACCAGCACGCTTAACTATGGAGTTCCTTAGGATGGAATCACCAAAAGGATGGTACACCATGTTTATATAAGTAGCCATATCAATCCTTATAGCACTCCGCTCATTTGGGGTATTACATTCACCCCCACTCAAAGACGCAACATCCTCATTATGCCTCAACCATTAATTGTCTCAATACAATCTATCCCAAGAATCATTCTGCTAGGTAGTTGACAGGCTCATCCAAGTCCAGCTCACTGTCACGGTTTCGCTCTAATACTATTTGTAACACCCTGAGTCGATATGACCACGCGTGGGCTACCTTGGAGTGCTTTAGAATTGATCGGCTAGCCCCACAGATCAACACAAGTCCTTTCAGTGTGCTTTGTCCTCACTCACATGCTTCTCGAAAAAATTTTAGAAAATTTTCAAAACTTCCCCAGAGGGTCACCCATCCTAAAAATTGCTCCACGTCCAACACACTTAACTATGGAGTTCTTTAAGACGGAATCACCAAAAGGATGGCATACCATGTTTATATAAAAAGCCATATCAATCACTAAAGCATTCCAAGGTAGCCCCGTGTGGTCGTATCAACTCGGGGTGTTACAGAAGTCATTCATGTTAGCAAGTATAAATATGATTTATATTGGAAATAAAATGTAGACCAAGATAACCATCTAGTATGTAGTACCTCACATTGGATAGATGAAGCTACAATGGGCAAGATAGTACCTCATAAGGTTATGCAGTACTTTCCTCTAACACTGAGGCTGAATATGTTGTATGCTTGTAGACACACAACTTTGGAAATGAGGTGGCATTTGAAGGGCCACTCAATAGACCCAAAGGTTTTACACCATGTTGTTGATGGTGAAACGTAGAACTATTTTGATACAAATCATCCAGATTTTGCTGCTAATCCTCAAAATATACGATTAGGGTTGAAAAATGATGACTTCTCTTCAACTTGAGTTCTAGATATAGTACGTTACCAATTATGATAACCATATACAAATTACCCCGTAGTGAGAGATAAAGGACCCATTTTTAATGCTGACATTATTGATTTCTAGTATCGATTCTACGGGTATGGATGTTGATGTGTTCCTCTAACTATTGGTTCATGAATTGAATAATCTATGGATTTTAGGGGTTGATTAGTAACAAGGTGTTCATAGTGAGTGCAATACTGCTCTATATCATTAATGATTTCCTAGCTCGTTCATATCTGTCAAGTTAGTCTAGTCAAGGGTATTTAGCATGTCCTAATTACAATAAAGACACTAATTCCATGATATTGAGAAGTAAGATTGGGTATGTTGGCCATCATAATTTCTCCCCACCAATCATCGATTCAGAAAATTGAAGTTTTTAGACTATTAAACTTCACATGAGGCAAAAGTTAAAATTTAAGTATGCTACTGTAAATGTTGAAAATTCAAAATCATTTATTGACTTTATTTTATATGTGTAGGAAGGGTTTAAGAAAAAAATAGGTCTAATTTGACAAATCCTAGCCTCTACAAGTCTAGATCAATTTGAGCTTATCGATATACAAAGATGTATGTGATGTAATAGATTAGTTCTATTTAATATTTTTTTTATCTAATGTTACTATTATTTATGTATTAATTTAACCACAATTAATGCCATCCCAACCTAGGCTTAAGTGTCACACTATTGCCTAAACAATCAATTCAACTTATCCCATTTTGGTATCATAATAACCATTTATTCCAAATTATTCCTAGGGTAACCTTAAGGTCAACTATTAACTAAAAAAATTAAAAGTCAACTAAAATTGAACCTAGTCCAATTATTCATACTAGGAACATTTTAGTCTCAAAGAGCCAATATGCCCTTCAAAGCTCTAGTTACCACCATTGTATCTAATTTATCACCATAATTTATTTTTAATGGACGTTTCTCTTGAGGATAAAATTCAAAAATTATAAATATTTTATCATCAAAATATTCTATGGCATGGCAACAAGACTATATTACCCCTGAGTAAGAATTTAACATATTTCACATATAAAACCATAGCATGTATTTCTAACATATTATAAATGTAAAGCACATGTTAGCATTCATGGTGGAAAATAAATCTTAGCATAGGTAAATCCTAGTATGATTCTGCTCTAAAACAACATATCATGCTTACAACCAAATTTTACCAACTATAGAGTAGTTGGAATTACCTCCAAACTACACAAAAATGTACCAAAAAAAACCTCATCCAAGGCCACCTTAAGCAAGATTATGATCACCTGATACAAAAGACCCCACACACACTATATATATATATATATATTAGCATCTACCCCAAATGATAAGTATAAATAAATAAGAAACCAAACAAAGGGGGATAACTAAGGCTAGGATATGTAAGGCTAGCATAAAATTTTCAAGAGCACTAACTCACATCTAAAATGCCTAGAAATGGATATATATGGAATGACACAACTCATGCAGGGGAGGTAACTTCGCTAGAGGATAGGTTTCATGCTGGAAGCTCACACAAGGAAACTGCTCAACCAAAAGAGGGTTGGGTCGTTCAAGTTGCATTACTAGGGAGGTTACTTCCTAGTGCTAAACCCAACAAGGAAGAGCGGGAGGAGGTCATTCGTGAAGGAAGCTTAGTGGTGGTGGTGGTTCTTAGAATAGAGATCCTACCTAGGATAGATTTGGAGGCTCAAGATTGAATCGTAGAATCATATTTTAGGATCATAAGTTCCTACAAAAACTATAAATATAAGAAAGTGGAATAATTTTATGCTATGAAATAATATAGTTTAAGTTAAAAGTATTAAATATTGCACTCTTAATCTCTCATATAGTCACTAACTGAGTTCTCGTAACTTACAAGTAGCATAAATTGTTGAAATTTTTTTTTTATAAATCAGGAACTTTATTAAGTCAATAACATCATAAATAATTTCATCAAATAAAATGTAAAAATAATAATGAGATTATGGGTAGGGAAAACATACATCTTATTTTATTTAAAATATACAATATTGTTAGTCTTAAGAAAAACATACAAAGAATGAATAAAGTGGATGATAATGAAGGCAACAATGACATAAATATATTTTCTATCATTTAAGAGAATATGACCTAAAAGAGTTTACGTTAGCTTTTAAAAATTTGATGAATCAAGATAATAATAAAAAAGGGAAAAAAATTTTTAGCCATAAGTACACACGTTAAGTTACAATATGAACCATGTATATACCATAAGCTAAAGCTTATTTGCATTACGAAGCTAGTATAAACATAAAAAAAAGATACTAATTTAAAATTGAATAGAACTTAATAATTAAGAATAGTGTAAACTTTCGTATATTTATTTTACTACTTATATGAAGAATACAATATTATTTTAGCATTTTACATCAATAATCAACTTCATTATTTTAATGGTAACTAAGCCATACTTTCTTTTTGTCCACTCATTGTCAAGACTTGTTGTAAAATAATATAGGGTCGATAATGAGAAGATTAAGAAAGAAACATAATTAGAATAATATGAAAAATAGATTTGGAAATAAACTGATAAAATTTATAGTTATTATGTAGAATCGTATGATTGTAATATTCTTCTGTAGGATCGTAAGATGCTACTGTAGGACCATAATATTCAATATTATTAAACTACTTTAAGATTATACCAAGGATCATGGACCGTTTGGTAATTTTTTGATCATAAGATTGTATAATCATAAGATCAAATATGGATTTTAATAACTATAGTGGTGGTGATGTGTAATGACAAAGACTAGGGTGAAGGTGGTGGTGGTTGTGAAGTTAAGAAGAGGTGTTGTATTGCAATGATACAATGTTGGTGGTTGATTAGTGAGCTAAGATGGTGGTGGTGTTGCTTAAACAATGGCACAACAAGGAGCTGGAAGATGTTGGGTTTTTGCGAAAGCATTGGGGAAATAAGGAATGAAAAAGGAAAATAATAAGGGAAGCTAACATGGAGGAGGACAAGTTTTTAGGGTAAATGAAGTCATAAGAAAAATGAAGGAAGGATGGAGTTAAAATGAATCGATGGAGTGAGGACCAAAATGAGAAGAGTTGGGTTGGTATATAACACTCCCATTTTTAATACTTGAAATTTTCATTTACAAGATTCATTTGCAAAAGCTAAAATCTTAGAAGCGTAAAGTGTTAAAATCACACTTAATATGAGTCCAATTTTTTATATCATTCTTACATTAAGTGCTAAGGCTAAAATATTATTAACCTTAAATTAAGAACAAAAATAAAAAAATATATATGAAAGATTATATTACAAATTAGCATCATTATGATATAACAAGATTAGATAAATGTTTACAACTATCAAAGAAAAGAAATATAGAAAGGGACATAAGATTTGAACTATAAAATAACTTAAACCTTTAATCTATATAATAGCTTTAAATTAAAACATAAAAAATCAATAAAAACTTCAGAAAATCCTAAGAGTTGAATCTGAACTCACAAAAAAAGGGCAGAAGACACTCAAGCTCCTCCTAAAATTTATGAAAAACCAAGAGGGGAATTCCCCTAAATCCTCAACTTTTCCCTAACTTATTCCTCCTTGAACTAGAAATTGAAAAAAGAAAGCAGATAACACTTAAGCTCCTCCCAAAATTTATGAAAAACCAAGAGAGGAATTCCCCTAAATCTTCAACTTTTCCCAAACATATTCCTCCTTTTTTCTAGAAAATAAAATAGAATTAGGTAAAGGATTAGAAGAATAGGAAAAAAAACCCAGAAAAGTGGAAGCAAGAAGGAGAAGAAGGGAACTTAGTGGTTAGGAGAATCAAGGGAAAAAAGGGTGTAAGCTACAACACTAGCAATTTTATGGGTGGAAATGAAGGGTTAGAGGCATATAATGTGAAATTTTACTACCTAGCTTGAATCTATATTAACTGGGGAGAGTTTTTAGAGGGAAACATGGTTGATTATGTCCTAATGGTAGAAATGGTGAAGGAGGGGATGTCTTAGAACCATAAAACAAAAGGTAGATGTAAAATTATTGAAACATGTAGAAAGAAGATGGATTAGTGGTAGGATATTTCTTGGGATGAACATCATTTATTATGAAGTACAAAGAAGAAAGAGAAGCGGAGGAGGAAGATGAATTCTTCCAATTCACTTTTTATGATTTAAATCCATAAATCCATTCTATTATTAGTTAATATGATTTTTTTAATTATTCCTTAATAATTATAATTATTATTATTTGTTAAAAATGTATTTATTTATGATATGATTAAGTTTATTCTATTATTTATTTATTTATAATTATTATTAGTATTATTCTCATTAATTTATTATTCATTTTGTTAAAATGGTAGTGTGTAGGTGAGAGAATGGGTGGGTTTTAATTGATAAACGATTTTTTTTATTATAAAAGTGAATATTATATGGTGTTTCAAATATTTAGCTAAAATTACTTAGGCCTACTAATAAAAAAAATAGAAAATTATAAATAAGTTGTAGATAATGAGATGAAAATAATAGGTAAAAAATACAAGCTAAAGTGCATGCTCCAAGAAAGCACAATGCTATTACACTTTTCTTGATATTACAACATTGATGAATTTGCATTTGGAATCTTTCCTTCGATGAAAGATAGATTACTTTTCACATTGAGGGAAATTTCAACGTAATGCCTCTAATGGTGGTAATTTTATACATCAAGAAGCTTAGTTGTAAGTTTGTAATTTGGATGGTCTAAATGATTAAGATATAGGGCATGGTTTATGTTGGATAAGGGATAAATGTATATTGTTTTGCTATTGTGTATGCTCTTCCTTATCCCACATTGGTGGAAAGGAAAAAAAATTCTCAACTTATATACCCTTCTACCCACCTTGGTGTTTGATTTAATTGATATAAGTTATTTTATAGTGGTGATGGGCTAGAGCTAATACTACACGCGTGTGCGCTAGATGGCCGGTCTAGGTTGGAATTATTTGCGCAGGTGGGTTAAGGTTCCAGTAGGCCCAAGTTCAACATTCTCTTACCAAAATTTTATTACATTTTTTCTTCTTATTTTACTTGGTCTTTATGGTTTATATTTTCACTCCAATTTTTAACATTTATTTCCATGACTAAGAACTAGAAGACCTATTTTAAGGGATCAATGGTCATGGTGGAGTACGGTTATATACTTTATATATTTGTTTTTCATATCAGATTGATATAGAAAATTTCCAAGAACTCTCAAATTCTCTCTTTTTTTTTTGGCACAAATACATATTGGGCAAAGTTATGCATTTCCATACCCTTCAATCATGATCGTATGAGATCGAAGGGTCTGTGTGTTAACTTTGGATGCAAATTGACATATGAAATAATGCCAAAGATCTGGCCGTAATTCACTTCAAGGAAGCAATTAAATTTGTAGCATATTAATGTTTTGATAAGTATTTCCTGTAGCTTTGATTAATTTATTTCATTTACCTTGTAATTTATATTACTGCGTATGTTATTCCACCAATCTGAAGTGAATTAAGGTATATGAGGTAATTAATTTTTGGAAATCTACTAGTGTGATTGAGTAATTTACTTTTGGTTATCTAATTGTGTTGGATTACTATGGTTGATTGTTTGGTCATATTGATTGCATTTGTCAAATTGTTGTGCGTCATTAATAATCATTAGATCTCAATTTTTATATTTGATTAATCATTAGATTGGTTGTTGATTGCTATTATTGAGCTCTAGTTTGAATTTTAAGTAATTTCTATGATCTTAGTTCCGGTTTCATGTCCAAATTGGCGCATTGTACTCGTGATATAGATGTTGTTGTTGTTTCTTGAGTCGTTCGGGATATGTTAAAGGTTGAGCATGTAGACTATACTAACTACCGTATATGGTCTTAGATAATGTTGATCTTATTTGTAGCTCTTGATGTTGACTATGTTCTATTCACTAATTTTCCTGTAGAAGATGTTGTTGTAGCCACTCCCACTGCCACTTTATTAACTCTTACAACAAAGAAATCGGATAAGGTAAATAAGGAGTAGTATGATAGGGACAACAAGACTGTACAAGGTCAAGTGTTATCCCATATGACAAACAAGCTATTCAATACTTACTTTGATGTGAGTTTTGGTAAGGATATTTGGGAGTCATTGAAGAAGTGGTGCGGGTTTGATGAAAATAGTATGAAGAGATATATGGTTGGTAAATTTTTGATATTTCAAATGGTCGATAATAAGCCCATCATGGATTAAGTACATGAGTTTGTGAACTTGATTGCTAATGTCATAGTTAAATGGATGAAGATATGTGAAACATTATAGGCTAATGTTTTTCTAGAGAAGTACCCAACTTCTTAGAATGATTACCGTAACTGACTAAAGTATAATAAAAGGGATCTAACTTTATCGAAGTTGATTGACCACATAAAGATTGAAGAGGCCAACTTGATGAAAGATAAGCACGTTTCTTATGTTGTTAATTCTATTGATGCTAACTTGGTTGTCTCTAGTGTTGATAAAGATGGGTTCTAAGTAATGAGAAAGATGTCATAGAAGAGAGGACAAAAAAAGATTCCATCAAACTTTAGAAAAGGGGACAAGATCTAGAAAAATCAATAAACTTCTACCTCTCCAACTCCTTGGGTTAATGTTGTTGAAATTGAGGATGGGATAACTATTATGGTGGAAGTTAAGTTGGTGAATTGTAGGGCATATTTTATTTTGGACACAAGCACTTCAAAGCATCAGTGTGCTAGTAGAGAGATGTTCATCCAATTTGAGGATGCTGATCAGGGTGAGCTAGTCTACATGGGCAACCAAACCACCGCTGGAGTTCGTAGCAAGGGAAATTTTCTACTAAAACTTTCTTCTGGAAAGAAACTATCATTGAGTGATGTTTACTTTGTACCTTCCCCGTGTAGGAACTTAATTTCTATTATTTTATTGATTAGAGCTAGCATGCAACTCGTATTTGAAGCTGAAAAAGTAGTAATAACTAAAAATGGGGTATTTATGGAAAATGGGTGCTTAGATAATGGTATGTTTGTACTGAACATTGTTCCATTTAATTTGAATGAAATGACTTCTACTGGTTCTATTTATTTGTGTAAGTCTATTGATATTTGGCATGGTAGGCTAGTACATGTTAGCATATATTTCCTCAACAAACTTAAAAGTTTGAAATTAATTAACATGATGGACACTAATTATGAGAAGTGTCCTATTTTTGTTGAAGTTAAGTTTTTTAGATATCTGTCTAAAAATGTGACAAACATAACAGATGAGCTGCTTAAATTGGTTCATATGGATATAGCGGATTTTAAGAAAACTAAGAATAAAGGAGATAAACGGTATTTTGTGACCTTTATTGATTATTACTCAAAATATATTAAGGTTTTTCTCCCTAGATTTAAAGATGAGATCGAATTTATTATTTTAAAATATAAAGAAAAAGTTGAGAACCAATTAGATCGTAAGATAAAGAGGCTTAGGTCAAACAAGGGTGGTGAATATATAACTAGCTTCCTAAAGTAATTTTGTGATAGTTATGGTATTATTCACGAGACCAATGGCCTTACTACCCCACAACAAGATGGAGTAGCTGAAAGAAACAATAGGACTCTTATTAAAATGATGAATTCTATGCTTTTGAGTTCTTGTATGTCTGACCATATGTGGGAGGAAGTTGTTTTGTTTGCTTGTTATATTTTGAACCATGTTCCTCACAAAAATCTAGATAAAGCACCCTATGATCTATAGAAAGGTTTTGCAGCTAATCTAAATTTTTTAAAAGTGTGGGGGTACCTAGATAAGGTTAGATTACCTAATTTGGAAGGACTGATGTGGGAATTAAAATGTTTGACTATGCTTTAATTGGGTATTATTATAATAATGCTACTTATAGATTTTTATACTTAAGCGATCATTCTATTTGTGATTTTAGAAATGCAAAGTTCTTTAAAAATGTATTTTCTATGAGAAAGAATGTATGTGATATTACTAGTTCTTCTAATGTTGCTCCTATGCCTTTGGCTATGTCTTCTCCCTTTATTGATATGAATGATTATGTTTCTAGTGAACCTAGGATAAACTAAAGACATAGGATAGAAACTATCTTTTGACCTAATTTTATGATTGTTTTGCTTATTTAGAATGATGATAGATATAGGATCAATGAGGACTATGTATCAACCTTTTTAGTTGAAGAAGAATCTAAAACATATGATGAAGTAGTAACTTCAACCAAAAATAAAATTAATTAAAAATGAGTTAGATTCAATAATGAATAATCACACATGGGATTTAGTTGACATGCCAAGAGTGAGTAAACCAATTAAATGCAAATGGGTTTTTGAAAGGAAATTAAAAACCGATGGAACCATAGATAATTTTAAGGCTCATTTGGTAGTTGTATGCTATAAACAAAAGAAAGAGGTTGAATTTTTCAATATTTATTCTCCTATAACCAAGATTGCTACTATAAGTTCTTGATTAATCTTAGCTACTATCCATGGACTTGTAGTTCATAAAATGAATGTTAAAAATATGTTTTTGAATATTGACCTTAAATAAGAAATTTATGTTGAGAAATCTGAGGGTAGTGTGGTTGAGGATTATGATAACAAAGTGTCTATATTGAAAAATTCATTATATGACCATAAATAAGCTCCTAAAATAATGGTATGAAAAATTGACCAAACTTTAGCATGCAAGGGTTTTGTGGTAAATGGATCTGGTTCTTGTGTTTACTTCAAGATTTTTGGACATAATTATGTGATTATATGTTTATATGTTGATGACATGCTGATTATTAGTGCTAGTGTGATTGTGGTTAAGGAGACCAAATCATTTTTGTTTTCTCACTTCGATATGAAGGATTTAAGAAAATCTAATGTAACTCTTAGTATTAAAAAGAGAAAAGTGGAAAATAGCTTTTCCATGAGTCAATTACAATATGTTGATAAGATGTTAGAAAATGTTAATTTTCATGATGAATTGCTTGTGAAAACTCCATATGATTCAAGCATTCATTTAAAAAGGAACTAAGGTTCTATTGTTTCCCAAGAAGAAGATGCTAAAATCATACGCAGTAGGATCTTTCTCATGAACTGTACTAGACCTAACATTGCATATGCTATGAGTCGACTAAGTCGATATACTCAAAACCCAAATAGAGATCATTGGATTGTACATTGTCGTTTACTTATATGCCGTAAGGGTACAAAGGATTGGTCTTTGTAGTTTTGTAAATTTCTTGTTGTGTTAGAAGGATTTACTAATGCTAAGTGGATTTTAGATAATGATGAGGATAGTTCCACCAGTGGATAAATTTTCGTACTAGGAAGAGGAATTGTGTCATGGAAGTTTGCTAAGTATACTTGTAATGCTCAGTTTTCGATGGAGTTTGGGTTTATTGCCATTAACTTAGTTATTTAAGAGTCCGAATGGTTGAGGAATTTGTTGGCCAATGTGCCATTATGGAGGAAACCAAATGTGCTAGTTTTCCTACATTATAACTATTTGTGTGGCCAAGAGCAGTGGGTATAATAGTGAAAAGAGACACATTAGTATGACACACAATTCTTTAAGAAAATTGTTGAGAAATGGTGTGATTTCCTTAGAGTTTGTTAGATCAAAGAGAAATCTAGAAGATTCTATTATGAAGGTTATAACAAGGAGAGTTATCCTAGAATCATCGAGAAGGGTGGAGTTTAAGCCTTTGAGTTGAGGAAAGTATGGTGGATACCACTTATGGTCAAATGAAGCCATATGATTACTCTATTATACTACATTCCCATTTCTATGGTAGGTGGGAGTGCTTTATTAGGCATGACTTAGTCTCTAAATGAGTTTATAGCCCTAGTTTGGATGGTCATAGTGAGACGGAATTGTTGAACTCACTATTATACATAACAAAGGATAAGCATTGTTATGCTCTTAATGAATCTATAGCCTTATATGGTAGTGCTAATATGACACACTTGATAGATTCACTTAGATAAATGTGAAGGTGGAGCCACCTTCTATGAAAGGGGTTATCTTTCTAGAGCACTCATGAGTAGCCAAGGTATATGCATGGTTGTTAAAAATTCTTATTTATTATTGCAAAGATTACAAAATTCTAGGTTAGACATGTGTTGTGGGGGTTTCAATCATGTCATGATAGTTCAAGACTCATTCACTCCCTAGACATGTTTGTTACCTTACTTCACTATGTATTAATTCAATCCTTGTGACACTGATACTTAAGTATTATACCTTCTTTGTCTAGTTTTTTATTTGTGTGTTTGTTTTTGTTATGTCCTTAGTAGGGGATTGTTGGACAATGGCAAAACATATAGTGTTTTGTTGTTGTGTGCGCTCTTCCTTGGCCCACATTGGTAGGAAGGAATAATTTTTCTCAACTTATATACCTTTTTACCCACCTTAGTGTTTGAGTTAATTGATATGAATTATTTTGTAGTGGTGATGGACTGGACCTAGTGCCACATGAGCGCGCAGCCGCCACCGCCACCTTCTGTCAAGTTGGTAGGTCTGGGTTGGGATTATTTGTGCGGGTGGGTTAAAGTTCCATCAGGCTCAAGCCCAACATTCTTGTATTGAAATTTTATTACGTTTTCTCTTCTCCTTTTACTTGTTCTTTACAGTTCCTATTTTCACTTCATTTTTGAACATTTCTTTTCAAGACCATGCACTAGTGGGCCAATTCTAATGGATTTTTGGTTGTGGTGGACTGCAGTTGTGTACTTTATATTTTTGTTTTCCATATCAGTTTGATACAGAAAATTACCAAGTACTCTCAAATTTCGTATGTTTTCGACACACATACATCCTTGGCAAAGTTATGTGTTTCCATACCCTTCAATATTGAGTATACACGATTGGAGGGTCGGTATGTTAATCTTGAGGGCGAATCAGCATAGGGAAGTATACCAGAGATCTGGCCGTAATTTATTTCAGAGTAGCGATTACATTCGCAGCACATCAACATTTTAATAAGTATTTCCTGCAGATTTGATTAAGTTATTTCATTGACCTTGTAATTTCTATTACTGCGTATGTTATTCCAATTTTTCAAATCAATTTCATCAATTAATGCAGGAATGGTTTGGTTTTGATTATCTTACATTGTGGATTATGTATTTCGAATTTGGTTTTGAGAGGATTAATGAATATCAGAGTTTCAAAGCTTTGATACCATATTTGAGATGAGGAAAGTGAGAATGAAAGTTCAGTAGTAAGAGGCAATAAGGACATCTTTTTCATTGATTACGTAAAACTTGTGGTATGTACAGAAGTGAATAGGTGATGTATTTAGAGGCATCATCTACAACAAGTCTAATTAATTTTTCCCTAACAAATTCAGACTAAAATATCTGATAACTAATTACCACATTAGCTATCTATCTGTTATGCCGTATTAAGCGCATGAACTAGTGGCTAATGTCTAACTGATGATAACTTATAATACTGTGCAGCGTTAGTGTAAGAGCTCTGTACGATGTTCTCAATTGCATTTCTTCCTCTTTGGGTGCAGTTACGAGAACTGCCAGATAACTGTAAGGTTTTCCCTGCATTCTATTTTGTTAATTTTCCTTTTTTCTCCCGTTAGTTTTCGATATTTTCTATATTTGTTGATGACATAATATACCAGTGCTCTTAGTTGTGCTTCTCTTTATAGCTCTTGTTGTTTTCCCCATTTCAATTAAGCTGCAGATTTTAAAGTTGCGACAAGACTAGTGACTGGGGTGCATTTAGCTGTATCATTAGTAAAGGATCTAATCGTATGAAGTCACATTATTCTATGGCAAAGGATATCAAGGTCCAAGCCGTATCGCAAAATAGGTTTCTGATTGTCAATCCAGATGGAAATTTACATGTCACGCCTGTATCCAGCTCAGGACCAACTCACGCTATGTAGTTGAGGGGAACCATGCTAGTGCAGATAGATAGACAGAGTCGATGGATAGATCGATCTATCTATCTATCTATACATTTCTGTTTTTGCTTAGTTCATTTGCTTTATTATTAGGTTACTGTACAGGTGGTTCGCGGTCTCCCTTCCCCAACCCAAGTGGAAAGATTGAGAAAGGTGTTGGCATGTTTATGGATGTTGGTTCAGATACCATGATATGATTGTTAGTGTGAGCTTAAATAGGTCAATAAAAGTGTGACTGATTTAGGACAATTTTGTCAGCCAGTGTGTGCTTATGGTTACTCAATATATCAATTTTTGATTGAAACATCAAGCCGGTTGTTTTGTAGGTTCTCG
This sequence comes from Tamarix austromongolica, assembly GCA_039764185.1. NCBI lineage: Eukaryota > Viridiplantae > Streptophyta > Magnoliopsida > Caryophyllales > Tamaricaceae > Tamarix > Tamarix austromongolica. The sequence goes on along the minus strand of CM077816.1, from coordinate 70,894,981 downwards.
GACTGTCTGGTTATCCAATGGGTTTCATTCTGTTCTGTCCACGCGGCGGAATTGACTGAGGCTGAGTCCTCTGTTAAGGACGACGATGAGAGCAAGTCTGAGGGAAACTTCACACAAACTTCAGGTACAAAAAATTATGTTTATTCCATAAGGTTCTCTAATGATTTAAATGCTGCCAGCCCCATATCACTGTGATTTCATTACCTCAAGATTACATTTTGGTCTTTGTGAGAACTTAATCATGGATGTTAGCTGTCATCATCGTCCATTGCTAGATTTCCTTCTTGTTTGCATGCTTTAAACTGATTTCTTCTTGTTTGTCAGATTTGTTTCTCGAGAATTCATTCTAATTCTTTTCCAAAATTTTTGCTAGAGATTTAGCTCCTTTAGCAGCCAATGCAATCTTAATTCTCGGACAAGGTAATCAATCCAAACCCCCTGGATTGTACCTTAGTCTGAATGTGGGAAGTATGTAAGTCCAGACAACTGTTAACATGAACACTGGTAAGTTGCTTTCAGGATTTGAAACATGAAATCACTGACATGATTCTTTATGTATTTTTAGTTCGGATTTGTCACAGTTGGTAAAATTCATGTTTGCCTCCTGATAAACAAAAACTGTGTTTGGAACTTTCGGAGTATATTTTTTTCTTGATCGGCAGTTAGCCAGTTAGTCTTATTTTTCTCCTCCTGCAGATTCCCGATATGCGTTTGCAATGTCATGAAGTTGTTGTGGAGGTAAATCTGCGATAAAAATTCTAGATGTGGGTACATTTCACATCCCCACCCCACCCAAAAAAGCAAACCCCCTCCCTGTTCTGAATCTCTTCAGATGTAGCACTTGACTTTGTCAGTGTGGCCTCTGCGGCTATGGAAAGTTCAACAATGGAGAAAATGTTGCCGCTGCATAGATGAGTTGGTTAAAAATTGAGGGTCTGTCCATTTTCCTATTGCAAGTAATATAAATCCAGCTTACTTACCAAAAAAAAAAAGGGAAAGGAAATGTTGCTCATTCTGTATCGTGTGCTCTCCAAATTGATCATCTCTTTTATTAGAGGCTTTGTTCCTGGCTGAAAGATATGGTTCATACGTGATTGGGCTCTGCTAATGCTTTCTATTTGGACAGTAAGTTTTCACACACACACACACACACACTGGGCAATTGTCTTGGTTAGCTTATTATTCCTCATAATTTTTGATGTAATTTATCCTACGACTCGGCAGGCTTTTTAAGTTTTTGCCAGATATTTCTGGTCTGTTCTGTTGATGTTTAAGTCACGAGCTACAGTTGATACATCTTGATACGCATATGATCCTTCGGGACATTGAGCTTGTGAAGGTATTTATATTCTTCTATCATTGGATACATTATTCTATTTCCTTATTTCAGCATGCAGGCTGCTGGCAATATCTTCTCTTTGTGTCTTCCTAGAAAATTGTGACTTATGTAAACATGATGTTTTGGGTTTTGGTTTTAGAATTTTTCCGGTGATTAGTTTGGGCTCTCCATGTTGGAACCAGTACCGAAATTTTTCTGTTTATATTTTTTATATTATTCTATGTATATTTTTTATATAGAATATAAATGAAAATATATTATAAAAAAATTAAGATCGACTATCGAAGATATGATCAAATTCCGGGTTTAGACTCGGATTTTATGATCGGAGAATAAATTGGAGATGAGAAATCATTTAGGAAGTGGGAAAGGTTCGGAGATGATTTTGTTTATCACGTTCGATGATAGGGATATGGTCCTCGTCCCCAACCTACCCCGTTGTTATCCCTAATGTTCTCTCACACTTAATATAATATATCTTTCACCTTATATGTCTGTTAGTTTGCCTGCTAAAATTTAGAACCCAATACTAAAACAGTCCTCTTCTTTTTTTCATCAAATACTAAAATAGTCCTTTAAATTAAACAATCATCCATAAGCAACATCATTAGATATCGTTAAATATCGGTAAAACACATTTGATGATCATGCATGTTTCATTTAAGTAAAAACATCAAATTATAAGCTATGTTTTCTTAAAAGACCACCAAAATTTTTTCAAAATGTCATGCTTATACATTTGTATCCATCATACGTGTTTAGTACACCCTAAATCCTCATATGACTCATTTATGCCGACACCCAACTTCATTTTCTTTCTCTCACTCTTTTTCTTCCAACCTAAATACTTTTATCTTCAACTATGTCTCAAACTTTATCTGCTCCTCTCTCAAAAATTTCCTCTTCCATACCCCATTTGACTAGACTTGCACACTATATTTAATCATTACAGTATCATCCAATAATTTTAGATAATGCTTTTATATTTAGAATAATTTATTTAATTATTTTTTTAGATAACATTTCATAATTTTGTTTAGCTTCTTTTCCAAAATTTGATAATCAATGAATATATTGCTACATATACCTTAAGCCAGTTAAATTATAGGTTATGTATATATATACATGCATTACTACGGAAATAGGAAATAATAACGGGACATTAATAACAGTGGTTCGAAAACTGTCGTCAAATGCGTGAAAATTAATGAGCAGAAAGTTTTAATAACGGTTGTAGGTAATAACCGTTATTAAAAGTCCAAAGTGAAATTTTGCACTGCCATTTTAATAACGGTTCACATAAAACCGTTATTAAAACATGATTTAATAACGGTTAAAACAAGAACCGTTGTCAAATTTTTTAATGTTTTAATAACGATTCTTACAGGAATCGTTATTAAAACATCGTTTGATAACGGTTCCTATAAGAACCGTTAATAAAACTTCCTTTTATTTCATTCTGTTCTGTTTCGTGTCAAAAATTTCATACTCTGCCGCTTCCCTCTTGTACTCTCTTTCTCTTGCAAACCCTTGCACCACCGCTTCGGCTCCTCTGAATTAAGGGAAACCGTCGCACCGCCATCTCTCCACCACCCCTCTGCCATTGTTGGCTTTCCATGTGCGTGGTGTCATTCTTGCGAACGTAGCCAGCAGTTGTATCTTCATCATCCGCCGTATCATTGCTGTCTCAACTTGCACGCCGTCGCTCCCTTTACATATGTGTTTGTTCTTCCCTCATTGCTTAATTTGTCTCTACTGATATGTGTATATATATATATATATATATATATATATAAATGCATGCATGTTGCTACAGGGTTGTGTTTGTTTGTTATTGTAAAATTGCGGTTTGTTGTTCGAAAATCTGTTATTTGATGTGTTGGTGAAAAATTTTTCCGTCCTTTTATGATTGTGGCCGAGACCATTACATATATATATATATATATGTGTGTGTGTGTGTGTGTGTGTGTGTGTTTATAATCTATTTTATAAAAATATGCATTATTATTTTAAGAGAATCCACAAGCCTAAAATATATATTATTATCATAAGATATGTACGTTCTAAGAATAAAATTAAGGTGTATATATATTTTGTTAGCACTCACATTATTATGCAGGTGTGTATTTATATGCTTTTTTTTAATATATATTTTGTAAGGCGTGTATTTATATTTCATAAAATGTGTGTTTATATGTGTTCTATTATATGTATATATATTTATAATATATTTATATATAAGATGTGTATATATAATCTAAAATAATTGTGGTTAGGGTTAGGGGGAGGGTTAGTGTTAGGGGGAGGGTTAGCTATAGGTTTAGGATCATTATCTTATGAGGTTTAGTGTTAGTTTTTATTATAATTTATTAGGGTTAATTATTGTTAGGGTTAGGGTTAAGGGGAGGGGAGGGTTAGGGTTAGGTTAGGGTTTATTGTTTATTATACTAAATATAAACTAGGGCTATAGGGAAAAATCCTAAGGATAAGGGTATTATGGGAAAAAGTTGAGGAGGTTGGTTGGGCATCGGTGTTGTGATAAAAATTAAATAGAGATGAATAATTTTGTATAATAATAATAATAAGAATAATCATAATCATATAGGATTTATTAGGTTGTACTATATATATATATATATATATATATATATATATATATATATATATATATTATCTTATTAATATCTACTTGATTTTACTATGCGTAGCTTGAATGATTTGATGATAGTTTGATGTTTAGCCAGTTTGTTAAATATATAACTAAAGATTATGTCCTTATTTTAAATAGTTTGATGTTGTTAGGTTTACATAGTTGGTTAAGATCTAGTAGAATATATTTATGATTTGTCTAGCTAGTTGAAGATCAGTTTACATATTCTGTAATTTAGATCCTTTCGAGAACAACCTTGATGATAAGATTTAGTGGTTCTCATTTGTAGGTAGTGAGATGACATACCCTCCACCGTATTTTCATATGGCGCCATATACAGATGTACGGACTCATGTGATATGGTTATATGACGAGCTATGTCATTTGTACGTGAGTGGGTCATCCTATCACCCCTTCCATTTCAGATCTTATCACCTTCTATTGACCCTACCTCAGATAGAGCCATGGGCATCGGCTACGTCTGCTTTTTTGCAGTGGTTTGTCTACCACACTGATGCACCACACCCGAGATTTATTGAGGGTGAGCTATTCACTAGAGTGTATGATAGGATATCGAGAGAACTGATGGTCATCGATGATGAGTGGAGGTATCGTCATAGCTTGCCTCAGAGTATCTACCCCGGTTACCCTAGAGTATCCGTGAGCAGACTCCCTTGCGATGATGTCAGGGATCAAATGATATATCGTGATGAGTGGACTTTCAGAGTTATAGTTTTTAGTCGGGCTCGACGAGGCTATCGGGGGATTTAGTTTTAGGGATATGAGTTTTTATTTTTTAGGTATTTGAGTTGTAGCAACATTTTGATGTATAAAGTGCTACTATTGATTAAATCCCGTTGTATGTATATCTTTTATAATTTGAACTATTAATTGTACAATATTTTACTACGTATGTATGTATGTATGTATGTATGTATGTATGTATATATATATATATAGATATAGATATATGAACTCTTTGTAAGTATGAGGAGTTTCATTGATCAGCATTAATATAATTTTAGAAACTTGTTAGCATGATTCGTATATATATATATATACAGAATAGCATGATACATTTGAGATTAATTCTTTCTAAGCATGAGTGATTTGAGAATTATTAAACTTATAATTCAATTGATTTTTAATAATTACTTTCATGTGGGATATATCTAGATTCAAAAACTATGGATCGGAAATGGTTGTCTGCAAATCGTTTGTCTAGAGAATATAACGAAGGAGTGGAGTTTTTCATCATGTATGCAGTTAAACATGATCAGGACTCTAGTAGAATAGTCCGTCCTTGTTTGAAGTGTGCTTATATTCAGCGTGTCAACGCTAATGATTCGAGAGATAATTTGTTTGTGTATGGAATTGATACAAGTTACACTTGTTGGATATGGCATGGGGAAACAAAGTCTAAATATGAAAATGACGATGTTAGGAGGGATAGTAGTAGATCATCATTTGATAACTATGAGGGGCATTCATTAGAGGAGATGATTCAAAAGGTTGAGGAAAGTGTTCTGGATTGTCCAAAAATGTTTGAGAAGTTATTGAATGACTCGGAGAAACCTTTGTACAGTGATTGTAAGACTTTTACGCAATTATCTGCTACTTTAAGGTTATACAACTTAAAGGCATGTAACAGATGGAGTGATAAGAGTTTCATAGAATTATTGTCACTTGTGAAGGATATGCTTCCTAATGATAACGTTCTGCCCAATCGTACATATAAAGTGAAGAAGATTCTATCCTCTATGGGCATGAGTTATGAGATGATACATGCATGCCCTAATGATTGTATTTTATATCGCAATGACAATGCATCTTTGGATAGTTGTCCTAATCCTAAATGCAAAGCACCATGATACAAGAAGAACAAGGTGTCCGCTAAGGTGTTATGGTATTTTCCTATAATACCAAAATTAAGGAGGATGTTTAATGATGTTGAAGATGCCAAGAACCTAAGATGGCATGCTGATGACAAGATAGATGACGGGCTTCTTAGACATCCATCTGACTCTCCACAATGGATGACGATTGATGGGTTGTTTCCTGAATTTGGTAAAGAAGCAAGAAATGTGCTCCTTGCACTTTCTACGGATGGAATGAATCCGCACAATCAAGGCAGCTATAGTTTATGGCCAGTGATTTTGGTTATATACAATTTATCTCCGTGGCTCTATATGAAACGTAAGTATATGATGTTGTCTTTACTCATTTCCGGGCCAAACCAACCTGGGAATAATATTGATGTTTATTTGGAACCTTTGATTGATGATTTGAAGTTCTTATGGGACATGAGCGTTGAAGTATTTGATGCATTTAGTGAGGAAAATTTCACTTTGAGAGCATTGTTATTCTATACTATAAATGATTTTCCGGTGTATGGCAACTTGTCAAGTTATAGTGTGAAAGGCCATTATGCATGTCCGATATGTGAGGAGAATACTTCATTTGTTCAGCTAACACATGGCTGAAAGACTGTGTTCCTTGGGCATCGTAGGTTTTTACCGAAGAATCATCATTATCGTAGGAAAAGAAAAGCGTTCAATGGATTCTGAGAAGAAGGGCAGGTACCAATCCGGTTGACGGGTCGACAAGTGTGGCTGAAGATGAAACATTTGAGTGTCAAGTTTGGGAAGAAGAATAAAGATAAGCCTCCATCAGTTGGGTGGAAGAAGATGTCAATATTCTTCCACCTTCCTTATTGGGAATCTTTCTACGTGAGACATGCCCTTGATGTGATGCATATTGAGAAAAATATATGTGACAGTCTTCTTGGTACATTACTTAATGCTCCATGCAAGACTAAAGATGGGATAAATTCTCGAATGGATATGGAAGAAATGGGTATTAGACGGGAACTGGCACCGCGAGACAACGGAAGAAGAACATATTCACCACCGGCATATCTTACTCTTTCCAAAAAAGAAAAAAATTCATTTTGTGAATTCTTGCATAGTGTCAAGGTTCCGGAAGGGTATTCTTCAAATGTCAGAAGGCTCATGTCGATGAAAGAGTTGAAATTAATTAACATGAAGTCTCATGATTGTCATATCTTGATGCAACACTTGTTGCCGATAGCTATACGTGAAATTTTGCCAAAACATGTTCGAATTACTATCACGAGGCTTTGTTGGTTTTTTAAAGCCATCTACTCTAAAGTTATACATCCTGATAGTTTGGACACCTTGCAAAAAGGGATTGTGATTATTTTGTGCCAACTTGAAATGTATTTTTCACCGTCATTCTTTGATATTATGGTACATCTAACTGTTCATTTAGTTTATGAGATAAAGATGTTAGGACCTGTTCATGGGCATTGGATGTACCCCTTTGAATGGTGTATGAAGTTGATAAAAGGTTATGTGAAGAATCGATATCAACCAGAAGGATGTATTGTTGAGAGTTACCTGGTGGAAGAGGCAATTGATTTTTGCACAAAGTACTTGTCAAATGCTGAAGCTCTTAGTAATCCTAAGTCTCGACATGCAGGCAAATTTGAAAGACAGGGTATTAGAGGCAAACAGCTTGGGTGTGTAGACCCTAACATGTTCCGTGTAGCACATCTATATGTATTACACAACAGTGACGATATTCAGTCGTACATTGAAAAGCATATGAATTTTTTACGGATTGAAAGTCCATCAAAGACTGAGAAATGGATTATCAATAAACATAATCTTTCCTTTAGTGATTGGATAAGAGATCGCATCATTCCACTCATCGGACATTCCCCAACTTTAAGTTCCGAAACCCTACATTGGTTGTCTCAGAAACCTCGTTATGAAGTTTTTCAATATACCAGTTATGTGATCAACGGTTTCACTTTTTATACAAAAGAACAAGATGAGAAGAGTACAATGTAGAACAGTGGGGTGACTTTAGTGGCTGAGGCAATGCGTATTGCTAGTGCGAAAGACAAGAATTCAACTTATGCAGATATGAATTATTATGGTGTGACTGAACATATATGGGAGTTAGATTACACTGTATTTAAAATCCCTGTATTCGGCTGCAGATGGGTTGATAATGGCTGTGGGGTTAGATATAAAGATGGATTCACATTAGTAGATCTTAATAAGGTAGGGTATAAACAAAACCCATTCATCTTAGCATCACAAGCGACACAAGTATTCTATGCCACTAACCCTGCTGATAACAGATGGTCTGTAATACTATCTATGAAAAAAAAAGAAATGCCAATGAATGTGATGATGAAAATGATGCCAATTGGAATAAAGAGTGTGTCTCAGCTGTGCAAGCAACTCAATTATTGAACGATGATAACAATACAATTAATGAGAAGGAAATATATGTCAGGGATGATCATCGTGAAGTAATATATGTATCAGTTCCTGAATCTAATCCGAAAAAAAGGGGGAAAAAGAAGGAAAAGAAGGCAATGAGGGTAATAATATTGTAACATATAATATCTATGTTGGTTTTTTTAAATGCATTTTTCAACTCAATTATGCTCAATACATAACATTCTAACATAATTTATTTATTGATTTTTTTAGAGATATGGCCAACAAAAATATTTATAGGGACAGTAGTGATGAAGAAGGGAAAAGAGGGCCTACGATTATGAGAATCATTACAGATATGAGGAATAAAGGAGAACTGGTTGATTTGGGATGGAATACTTACAATCTTCCCATTGACCCTTATGCAGACATGTTCTTGACTTACATTTCACTTGTGACACATAACCGTGTTCCTATCTCCAATAATAATTGGAAGTAGGTTCCAACGGGTTATATGGAGCATATTTGGTAGGAACTCACGGTAAATATACTATTTTATGTAATCATTTTTGTATGTCAAATGTTATTAATTTTAATTAACATCAGTATATATTTATATGTCTTATTTTGCAGAGAGTGTTTAATATGCCAGAGAGTAGGAAGAAATGGCTTCTTAGACATTGTGGGGAGCATCTAAGAACATTTAGGTCATATTTAGCTCGTAGGAAAATGTACAAAAAGAGGGATGGTTCTCTACGGCAGAATCCACCCAAACGATACGGTTTCATCAATCAAGAAAGTTGGAACCAATTTATTGCATATCGTCTTACGGGTGATTTTAAGGTATTTGTTAGATAACAATTAAATTTTTTTATATCGATCCTAGTATTGTGCATAATATTGAAATAACCATGTCACTATGTTTTGGCTTGTCACATAGGAAAAAAGTGCCAAAAATAAAGAGATTGCGAAGCAGAATAAATACCGGCATAATATGGCTCGCAAAGGGTATGCAGGCCTTGAAGAGGAGTTGGTATGTATTTTGTGATTTACCTATTTACAGCGTACTGAAAAATTTTATAATATTAGTACATTATAAGAATATTTTAGAAAACTATTATAGCTCATAGCCCAAGACTTAGACCCATGTACCTCGTCCATTAATATTGGTACATTATGGAAGAAGGCTAGAGCAACAAGAGATGGATATATTGATGAAGATGTAGATGTTGTAGGAACAAAAATTGTAAGTTTGTAGATATCTAGAACCCTGCTTAGTTTTCTTTTAGAAAACTATTATATTATGCTTATTCATGTAAGCTAAATTTACATATATTATATACATTACAGGACGAACTTCAAGCGTCAGATGGTGAGGAGGGAGTAGACCAATATAACATTGTGTCCCAGGCTATAGGAATTGTAGAAGACCCTGGAAGACACAAGGGTCTTGGATTAGGTGTTACGAAAATGAGCATACGTGGTCGATCTCGTGGTTCTTGTAACACTAATGAGCAAGTCGCCATCCTCACACAGAAATTGAACGTGGCATTTGAACGGATGGCAACAATGGAGCAAGAGTTGTCATTTATTAAATCTCAAGGGTATAAGCCATCCGATTCAGTCGATCATGATCAGCTTCACATACCTAATGTAAATAGTGTCAGAGACTATTGTGAAGCTGATGTATGTCTTTCTTCTCTTTCCGAGGTAAGCATTACATAACTATGAATTGTTATTAAATGTATTCGATGTCATAAATAATTAATAATGTGTAATATTTCGTTTAGGGTTTGCATAAATGTGACTTGTTAGCGAATGACCTTTCAACTCTTTTGGCGAAAGGAAGGGTCCGCATCAGTCACAGTACCCAAACGCAAACTGTCCATGGGTACAACTTAGCCCTAATTACAAGGCCGGTGAGTATTGACACTCTAATCATTGGTAGTGCGCCCTTGCCTTGTTATAAAGAGGGTGATGAGGCAGCCACAGTGCTAGAAGCTCATGGAAGCTTCGTGCCTTGGCCTGTGGATCAGATACGTCTCACTACTGAAGAGGTATTGACATTCGATATCTTCATTAGACCTTGTTTAGTAGTTACTTTGTTTATACCTTTTTTATATATATATGCTCAATACATATTTTGTTTATTATTATTAATTAAGGAATCAAAGAAGAAGACTGAACCTGCTAGTAAAACCAAGAGAGGTACTAGTAGAACGAGCAACATAAAAGAGGGCGCTGCTAAAGGAAAGAGAGCTAAATCTGAAAAATTAGTTGCCCCACAAAAGATTCTTTCTTCAGAAATATGCCAACCTCCATCAGCATTAGCTTTATTATATTTCTATACCCAAAACTACCTTAGGAATAATTATATTTCCATTGATTGCTGTCCTGAGTATGTTGAAAGGGATGATGCTACTTACATGGTATTGACGGTTGACATAAGCGACATTTATAATCAGGAATGGATGTCAACCACGAGTATCGTCGTTTATGTCACGTAAGCATTATTTCATATTTCAGATTTTAGTACTCTTGGAGAAACGGAATTTTTATGACCTTTTATATGAGTTATTAGTTATTAACAAATATGCATTGTTATTGTCGTCCATATATAGGTTGGTAGCTAGTCGTGCTGCGATGGAGGGAATGCTGTCCTCTATTGTGTTTGTATGCCCATACTACATAGCTGACGATAGTACAATAATAGAGGGTAGGCACATAAACTATTTAGCGGATCGCATTTTGATTGAGGGACACAACAAGCTCTATCTCATTCCTCACCTCGCAACTGAACATTAGGTTTTGTACACCGTCCGACCTGATCTTAATAAAGTTTATGTGTTTGATTCCCTTCGAACCTATGACGTGCCTTTTGAGGTCGCTAGTCGTGGTGGGAAGGAATTTATCGACATGTTAGTATACTTTTCACTTCTTACTTCATTAGCTTATTTATACATATATTCTACTTTCATTATTTGAGGTATATATACTTGCAATATTATGTATCCAACTCTATTTATTAGGGCACTACGGACGACATATCAAAGGAGAGGTGGGAATGGTGTCCCAGACCCAAAGAATCTTCAATATGAGCCTATCATGGTAAGTAGGAAGACAACTATTTTGTATTTTTTTTAATTCAAATTAATATCTAATAGTTAGAGAGCTAACTGAATTCATTTGATAGTGTCCACAAGAGAAAAAACTATAATGATTGTGGATACTATGTATGTAGAGCGATGGATCTTATAGTCCAGAATAGATCGGTCAACATAGATCCAAGCCATGTATGTTTGTTTTTCCATATTTTTCTATTAATAAATCATGACATATATATTTTTGAGCTAATGGCTAACTGTATATTAATTGAAAAATGGGCGTTGTAGTTTTTCACCGATGACTATGCACGAGGCCAGCAATACAATGTTGATGAAATTGATAAAGTTACAGACCAATGGGCCAAGCACGTACATTCATTCATTCGGTATTAGGTAGCGATCTATATGTTCTACATGCATTTTCAGGTTTGTATTTCATCTATATCTTTCGGCCTTCCAGCCTAGATCTCTGAACTCTTTACTTTGGGGTGTTGAGCTACCGAGTTGTGTTATGCCTACTAATTTATATTCCTAAGTATAGTTGGTGTATTGAGACATGCATACCAATTATAGATTGATTGAAATTATGGTGTGATTGCAGATTTGGTATGAATTGATGTTGTTTTACATTGCAGATTTGGTAATTATTTGAACATACAACTGTGTATGTGGGTAGGAACAAAACAGAAAAAATACTAAAAAAAACCAATAGTTTTAATAACGGTTCTATGAAAAATCGTTATTAAAACCCAGTTTTAATACTAGTTCAAATTAAAACCGTTATTAAAACATATGTTTTAATAATGGTTTTTCATAGAACCGTTATTAAAACGTAGGTTTTAATAATGGTTTTGTTTAAGAACCGTTATTAAAACTCCTTTTAATCTCATATTTATGCTCATTTAATCCGTATTAAAGGGTTTAATAAACGCATAATGAAATGCCCCGAAAATTTCTAATTCTAAATATTATATTTAAATGAGGTTTTATCATAAAGATCAATTAAATAAATTATTTTAATTAAAATAAAAAGGAAATTAATTAGGGAAAATCAAGAATAAATTTATAAGTATTTTAATTAGGAGGAATTTGGGTATTTGAGCTAATTAAAGATTTTAATTTGGAAATTTATTTAAATAAATTATTTTATTTAAAATAATGAGGAGAAAATAGTTTCAAATTAATGTTAATTTTATAAATAAATTAATGGAAGAAAATTAGGGTGTTTTGCTAATTAAAATGGAATTTATGGAAAATCTTTTAAAAATCCTAATTTAGCCTAAAAAGGGATTTAAATATTATTTTATTTAAATATTATTATTTTTAAATATTCTAAATATTCAGATTAATTTAATTGACCCTAAATTAATTATTTTTTTCCCCTTTCCTTTTTCCTTTTTCTCTTTCTTTCTTCCTTTTTCCTTTTTCTTTTTCTTTCTTTTTCTTCTTTTTCTTTTTCCTCTTCTTTTTCCCCGGATTGGGCTGCCCTCTCCCGTGGCCCAATCTTTTCCCTTCTTTCTTTCCCTCGGCCCAGCCCGCGCCGCGCGTCCTCCTTCCGCCCCGTGCCGCGCTGCGTTTTGGCTCGGTTTCCATCTAAACGCGTCGTTCAAATTAATGAATCCTTCGACCAACGCCCGACCGGCCCGGTTCTTCCCCTTTTCTTTTCTTTTCCCGACCGACCCGACCGCCTCCCTTCCTTCTTCCTTCTTCCTCCTTCCTCCTCCGTCGCTGCGACGCAAGCTTCGACCCCGTCAATGGCTTCTCCGGATACGGTGATTAATACCGGCCGTTTCTTGTCTCATTGTCTTCCTCTTAACTCCAGGAATAAATTGGCGTAATTATTCGACGTTAAATCTCGCCCGTTTCCTCTCCCCAGCCCCGCGAACCTTCGAACCAACCCAAACGTCGACCGACCGTTTTCCGACTCCGGCTGCCCAAATTCTTGCATTTAACACTTCCATGTCGACCTCCAGCTCCTCTTTATCCATTCCAACATCTATAAATAGCCTAATGGTAGGACTTTTGGATTTCTTTTCTTCCCCGAAACCCTCGACCCGAGCTGCCGCCACCCCAACTTCAGACGCCTCTTCCGCCACCTTTGGCCAACATCAGAGCCACCGCTTCATGCCAAATGCTTCCCTGCAACGTCCTATAACTAACTAAACTATTTTCATCTCTCGATTCTTCTTGCACGAGCCTCCATAGCCGTGCCAAGATGGATGCTCGTTCTCGCCGAAATTTTGATCCCGAAGCCTTAAACCGCCTTCCACCGCCGTGCGCCGCCACCTTTGGCTGCACCACCACCGTCATTTTGTCCCTCTCCTCCTGGGAAACAATAAACACCTCTTATATCACCTCAATTCTCCCTATCTTTTTCCCAACATCCATCTTTCCCTCTTTTCTTCTGTTTTTCCGGCCACCGTCGCCGCCGCCGTGAACCACCGTCGGTGCCACCTATCCCCACCAGCTTAAGGTTGAACCCTAGACCCTCTCAACCATTTTCCATATTATTATAAGCCTTGATTTAATTTATTTCAATTATTTGCATATAATTACCATTATTATTATTCTTAATATTTATATTCTTAATATGTTTTATTATTATTTGATGAGAAATTTTATTCTGAATTGTACTTGCAGGGTGGAGAGTGGTAATAAAACAATATTATTGATAGTTTCGAATTTTAAGTTATTAATTGAATTATTATAGGATTATTATCATTCTTCTTCTTATTATTAATATTATAATTATTGGAATATTTATTATTATTATTTTATTAATTATTCTGGAAAATCTTAGGCCCTAATTTTGTATTAACATTCGCACTTATTTATCTTAGTATTATTATTGTTCTTATAACTATTGATAATAATATTGTTATTATCTTTATTATTTTAATGTTATTATATATGTTATTAATTTTATTATTAATATTAAATAAATGGTAAGTCATTAGTTATTTGAAAACTTATATGATATTTTTATTGTTATTATTATTATTATTATTATTGTTATTATTATTTATATTCTCATTGATAGTAGCTTTATTAATTTTGATATTATTATATTGGTATCATTGTTATTATTAGGGTAAAGTCTTTAACCCTATATTATCAAGGTTTATAATATCTCTATTATTTTTATGTCTTTAGCAAAGTTAGAATTTTGTTAAGGTTATTTTATTCATATGTTATTATTTGGTCTAAGCCCTAAGGAGGCGTAGGAACGTGCTCCAAGACCGGTGTCGTTTTAGGTAAGGGGTGCTAAGGCCTTTTATGTGCTTATGGGCATTATGTGTTTCGCATGCTATGTATCCTATGTATTATTATGATCATTCTGTATGTGATATAACGTGGATGATATGACGTGGAGTTGAAGTATGTTTTCGTATGACATGTGTATTATTTGTGTATGACCCTGTAAGACATGCATGTGAGGATGTTGATATGATTTTATGTGGGAGAAAGGATGAAAAAGGAGGATGGGGAAAGAAGTTGACTAAGGGAAGTGAGTTGACCTAATTTTATGAATTTATAAGGAATAATCTATTGCATGGTTTTATTTGGAAGAATGTAATCTATGATGTTATATGGGAGAATCGAATTATTGTTTGTTTGGGAGAATCTAATTTATGATTTTAATTGGGAGAATCTAATTTATGATTTGTCTGGTAAAATCCAATTTATGGTTTTATATGGGGAAGTTTAATTTATGGTTTGGTATGATTTTATGTGAGAGAAATTAATATATGGTTTGTATGGAAGAATTTAATTTATGATTTGATTGGGAGAATATAATTTATGATTTGTTTGGGAGAATCTAATTTATGGTTTTGCTTGGGAGATTCTAATTTATGATTTTATGGGGAAGAATCTAACTTATGGTCTTGTATGGTAGAATCTAATTTGTGGTTATGAAAGGGGAGAATCTAATCAATTGTATTATGTGGAAAAATCTTTGGGTTTTATGTGATTTGAATCTTTGTGTTGGTATGGATTGAATTTAGGGTTTTGTGTGAATGAATCTTTAGGTTGTATATGGTTTGAACTTAGGGTTTGGTAAGGATGGATACTTAGTTTGGTATGGATGAATCTTTGGGTTTTATATGGTTTGAATCTGGGGTTTGGTATGAATGAATCTTTGAGTTATGTGGATTGATTTTAGGGTTTTGTATGATGAGACTCTGGGTTTGTATAATGGTTAATGGTTGTATGGTGGTATTAGGGTTTGCATGGAAGTTAATAATTGCATGGGATGTGTAAAGTTTTTATGAGAGTGAAGTTTATGTATGGAACGCTGCTTTGGGATTTAAGGAAGGTAATGTAAGTGTTGTTTGGGTGTTTAAGCACTTGGGATGAAAAATATCATGTGGAGCAAATTAAGGGTACGAAGGAGACTAAATTAGGGTTTTGGGATAAAACCCTAGAGTGAGATGTGAAGTAGAATTGGAGGATAATTGTGAAGGGAGCAATCTATGCATGTCTAGGGTTTGGTGGTAGCACGTGTGTAATTGGTGAATAAAGTATGATGATGAATATGGAATTTATGATTTATGATTCTTACTTGTGCATGGTGAAAGCTTTTGAATAAGATACTTAAGACACTAATCATATGAAGTGGAAGATTATTGAGCCGAGTCCAAACCGATCCACCGGTCAGGAATAGTGGTTAGGACGCGTAGTCCTATGTGCGACCGATCCACCGGTTATAATAGTGGTTAGGACATGAGGTCCTATATGTGACCGGCCCACCGGTAATAATAGTGGGGTGACTCGAGCTCAATAAACACAAACCAGTATCATTAAAGCTCTTAAAAGATACTAATTACTTACAGTGGAACACCATGCGAGGAGGAACCAAACCGATCCACCGGTTAGGAATAGTGGTTAGGGTTGTTACCCTATGTGTGACCGATCCACCGGTAATAATAGTGGTTAGGGCATGATGCTCTATTGTGACCGATCCACCGGTAATAATAGTGGTTAGGGCGTGATGCTCTATTGTGACCGGCCCACCGGTTATAATAGTGGGTGTTCCTCTGCTCGCATGGATTTGATAAAAGGCATGGTGTGAATTGGATTATGATAAGAGATTAATTAAATAATTAATCTGGATTATGATTGGGCCTTTGTACTTTTACCTGAATTGTTCATATACCTTTATATTGTTATATTGGATTATGCCTATTATTATTCTGCATGGATTATGTGCTTACGTGTTGGCCTTAGTGCTCGGTTACCTTACTCAGTACGTAGCATACTGATCACCCTTTTTATGGGTGCTGCTCATTCCCACGAGTAGTATGCCCTTCTGATTTGTGCAGGTGGGCGAGATATCAGTTGGGGCTGAGTGTTGAGCATGTTTGGCTCGAGATTCAAGAGAGTTGTGGCCATATTATAGTCTTTATATGACTCTAATTCTTTTTGTTAATCTTTTATCGGTTGTAAGTTTAATTCTCTTTTGGAAATGAATTACATTTCTTGATGCGTACTCTGATTTTGTTTTACAACCGTTTAATGCTTATTTGGAAATTGGATTGTATTGATTATTCCTTTTCTTAGCCTTAGCACTTGGTATTGGAACGGTCGGAGAGAACCAATCTGGTACTAAGTGTAGCGGTAACATTTCCAGAATTCACAGGTTTTCAGTGCTTCTAATTTAATTGCTTCCGCTTTTAAGAAAAAAAAAATTTAGTGAATTTTGGGGTGTTACACATAATCAATGACTGAAATGGTAATTCGATGATGTTTTAACAACGGTTTTTATATTAACCGTTATTAATACCTGGTTTTCAACAATGGTTTTTTCTTACAAACCGTTATTGAAACCTTATTTTTAACAACGGTTTATTGAAAAACCGTTATTAAAACCTATTTTGTAACAACGGTTTTTACGTTAAAACCGTTATTAAATATGAAGTTTATGCACATATTCGCGGATTTTTGTGTATTTTTCATGACGGTTATGAACCGTTATTAATGATTTAATAATGGGCGGTTCAATAACGGTTGAAAACCATTATTAAAACTATAAAATAACTGTTATTAAAACCCCTTTCCAAGGTAGTGATGGTTGTAGATAACATATACCTTAAGCTAGTTAATTATTTTTTTAGATAAAATTTCATAATTTTGTTTAGCTTCTTTTAGTTTATATTACTATCATTATATATATATATATACATGGTTGTAGATCTAAACATTTGTTCAAGACTCTTAAATGTAATTTTTAGTCAATTAAAAAATATTTATTGCAGCCTATAAACATATGTTGAGTGTGTACCATAAATTTGTTTATGATATTATATGGTTAAATATTATCATGGGGTTAGTATATTTATTGTAATTGATAGTAAAGTTTGACTGCTGTAGATTCGTTGCAAAAAGAATTAGCCATTCATGCAAAATCAATGAACTTGACAATATTTATAAATTTTTTTTATCAAATGTGCAAAAGGTAAACTTTTCAAGGACTCATTTTGTTGTGTTGACAAAACCTCTTGATATGGACATATGCATCAACTTATTGAATTGATTACTATCTTATTGGGAAGAAGTAAAGAAGGGATTCAACATGGGAAGTAGATGCATCCCTTTTGAAGTAGCTGATGTATCTTTGATTTTAGGACTTAGAGTTAAATTCATACCAATAAAGTTGGATACTAACTATAGACTTGGTGATTTATGAAATTTATTTGTATGGCTACAAAGCACTAAATCTATATATCTTGAAACCATAAAATGGATCATTGAAGTATCAGTCAATTTTAAAGTGGATCAGATTGATGAAAAAGTAACCATTCCAAGCAGTGCGGTGTAAGTTTAATAGACTTTTGAATGATTTTGAACATCAAAAATCTATGCATAGGGTTTGTTGTTGTATGAATTTCTAGTTGAAGAAGGCTTAAACACATTTCGAAGAAGTAACGTGAAATCAAAATTCCACTTGAGTGGATGCAACCATGTCTTAAAGGTACTAGACCCAAAAAAATACTTGTAAATATTTATGTTGTAATATATATATATATATATATATATATATATATATATATATATATATATATATATATTATGGCTTTAACAATGTGTCGAGTCTGAGCTATTGAGCATTTATCACTATATAATCCATAGCTTTAAAAACCGGATTGGTAATAAAATCGGTATCATAACTGGTTCATTGGTTTAGTGGTCAAACCAATGGTTTGGACTGGTCGGACCAATAATGAAGTCAAAAAATGTAAAATATAAAAAATTAAGTTACATATAAATTTGACTGGCTCTTAACCGGTTTTTTGACTGATTCTACGACCGATTTTTTTACTAGTTCACCGGTTTTCACTAGTTCGACTGGTTTTTGACTGATTTTTACTAGTTCTAAGATTCCAAGAACCGTTATATGAAATCTGACCAGTAACTTGATCAGTTCGCCAGTTCATCGGTCGGAGCAGCCAGTCTGGTCCAATTTTTAATACTATGGTATAATCCATCCACTTTTATAAAGTTATGGCGTCAAATTAAAATTAATAAGAAGGGGAAGATTTTTCAACAACCAATAGAGGCATTACAAAAGAGGTAGGATTTTGAACAAAAGGTTATTTTGGTCATAAATCAATGTATTTCATTTCATATAATTAGGGCTCTAAATTAGTTGAGCCAGTTCGGTATTCATCTTGGCTCGGCTCAATAAAAACTCAGTTCAGCTCGTTTATTTAGTTAAATGAGTCAAGCCTAAGCCTCACTTTTAGGCCCATTTATTAAACGAGCTAGGTCCAACCTCAAAAAAGTGAGGCTTGGTTCATTTTTTGGTTTTGGACCATGACCTAAGCTTGGCTCTCCTCGTTAAAAGCTCGGCTTAGCTCGTTCATTTAGTTAAGTTAGCCGATCCTTAGCCTTATTTTAGGCTTTTTTTAGTTAAATGAGCCAAGCCCAAGCCCATGGATATTCTTCTTGGTTTAGGTCCTTTACAAACCTAGATATAATGTTCATAAAAATATTGATGGTGTTATGACATATTTATAAATTATTTTTCAATTAGACCCAACTGAATAAGAGATGGACAACCCAATAGTGAATGAAGCTTATACATACAATTTTGCTTCATGTTCACCATCAACATTGGTATAATATATTTTTAGATAAATTTATGTACATTTTACTAACTCATTTTCTCTCTATACACAATTGCTTGCACTAATATTTTTCATTATGTTCATTGTATTCTCAGCATTACTATGCACTTTTTGACTAGAAGTTGAAGTATGAAGAACTACAAATTGTATATAATTTATTACAACAAGAGAATGGTGTATGCATAAGACAATAGGAGGTTGGCACAAGTTTTGAGGGTGAAATGTCTATACCCACCCCATTTAATGAAGGGCATTGTGGAAATAAAAGTTTTACAGACCTTGGAGTAAATGTTAATGATGCTCAATTTTAAGACATGCATCACTCTAGTTCTAATATTGCTAAAATGATTAAGGATTATGCCCTATCTTTGAAATCTAGCTGGGTGATTCGTAATCTATATAAAGCATTGAAGAAGAAAAAAGTTAGGAATGAAAATCAAATACCGTGAGCTTCATAAGAACTACACGAAAGGTATATTGTTCAACCTATATATGATTTATCTTCCATTAATTATCTCTAACCTTTTTTTTACCTTATATATAGGCTAATTGTCTATGGTTGCATATATTCTACCAACTTGATGGCCATATAGTTTAATTAGTTAACAATTGGCTACAGACTTCCAATAATGGGTAAGTGATGTTGTAAAGTAATAATGTCATATTCATATCCCATTATGTGTGTGTTTATTATATAAGTTGTTGATTATGCCTAGAATGAATCATATGGCTATACATATGGAATTTGTCATGTAAATTTTATAGAAGATAGATAATTGGGTAATTACGCCCATTGTTCAAGCATACACATATATACTAAAAATAAAATTGGAAGCACTCCAGGACAATACACGATGCATTGTGAATGAAATATTTGGGTTAATATTTCATAATTAGAATATGGAGTTAGTAATGGATTTTATATGAATTGCAAATTTATTCCTTCAATTTGTAGGTATGGGTACCATGTATCATTGATAGCTTGAAAGAGAAGACACTAATTTTGTCGAGCACCATCAAATCTCAATTGTTAACTTCTTTATCAAAGGTATGAACATTAATAAGTTTATAATCAAATAAAATGATACATTTAGTAAAAAAAAAGGTAATTTTTTGTTTCTTTGATGCTAGTTTTTTATATCAATGTTTTATGAGGGACATTGGATGATGCTTGTTACCGACCACTATGATAAATGTTTTTATTAGTTTAATTCAGTGGAGAGTAAGAGCTTTCATAAGACAGTAAGAAATTTGGTAAGCATATGTAAATTGTATATTTCTATAGTATTTGCAAAACAATTGCATTATGTGACTTTAAATATATTAGATATTAGGTATGTTGGTGGTTTGAGCATGTTTCAAAAGAAGTCTATCAAATTCATGATGGTGATAATTGGAATATTATTATTAGATATGATTTACCTTAACAATCCAAAGGGTAAGTTGATGTCATGTACGTATCATTATATTAATAAGTTAGATTTATGCAGCTATGCCAATGACTTTACCATTCACACCATTATTGTAGGAATGATTGTGGGGTGCACATTTTGGCATTCATGTCATCATTTCCCATCGGTGGAGGAATAATTCAATTTCAACCAGTATGTTTCTTAATTTAAAAAGCTATGCTTTTTTATTTATTTATATAACATCATCTAAAATAATGCAATTCTTATTATGCCTTAAATATGAGTCAACGTATTGTCTATAAAATGAGTATGGGCTATCTATTTCCATGACAAGATGGGATTGTTCAGTTTGTAATTATTGTATTACATAATTTCTAACTATTCTATTGTGAAATATTATATAACACAATTTGTTATTATTGTATTATATGATATAACACAATTTTTAATTATTCTATACACCATATTCCATCATTTGTACACCATAAGCTATCATCTCTACATTATACCCCATCATTTAAATACCATATCCTATCATTTCTATACCATACCCTATCCTTTGAAGACCATATCATACTATTTATACACAATACCCCATTATTTGTACACCATAGGCTATTATTTGAACACTATACCTTATAATTTCTATGTCTTACTCCATCATTTGTATACCATACCTTATCATTTCTACAAATACCCCATCAATTAAACACCATACCCCATAATTTATACTTCATAGCCCATCATTTTTACATAATACCCCATCCTTTATACACCATACTTCAAATGATGGGATATGGTGTACAACTAATCAAATATGGTGTTTCAATGATGGGGTATTATGTAAAAATGATGAGGTGTGTTGTACAAATGATAGGTTATGGCATAAAATGATAGTGTATACTGTTTAAATGATGGGGCATGGTTTAGGAATGATGGGTCATGGTATAGAAATGGTGCATAACGTACAAATGATGGGATATGGTGACAAAAATAATTACAAATTGTGTTATATTCTATAATAAAATAATAACAACTTGTGTTGTATAATATTCTACAATAGAATAGTTATAAATGATCTCCATACTACAGCCTCATTAACAACATTAGTGCTAATGCTAGGCAAGTGTTGATGATGACCTCAACGCATCAACAAGTGAAATAGCTAGACATTTACATGACCACTTTGCCAAGAACACATTCTTTCTTAGACATTGACCACCTATTTATGACTTCCTTTGCTATAACTTCCAATGATTGTATATTACATAAATTCAACATCAAAGTATTGTTACTAAGAATGATACATACCAACCCGATGGCTATAAGCTTTTTCCAAATTACTAGTAATCACTGTTCAATTGCATTGTTTTCCCTCACTAATGTACTTATTTACTTGATCTCTTTTGGTGACAACCCAACTATTTACCTGATCAATTTTCATTTATGCAAGGGTGTTAATGGGAAAATACATTTAATCTTTCAATATACTTTTTAGTGATTTTAAAATTTTTATGATCATCATGCTAAAATGCATACCATCACCATGCACCAATGATCAATTTGTGGGATCTAAATTATTAATCCATTCACATACTTCCTTTTTATTCCTTTTTAATGATTCCATCCAAATGTTCCATTTTCGAGGTTGACATAAGGTCTCGATCTTCCACAACATGTTGCTCATAGACATATCATTTTTCATGGCTGTAAAAAAAATGATGTCAGATGGTGCAAACATTATCTCTGACATGATTCTTCAAGGATTGATGAAGATTAGTGTGAATGTATATGTTAGTGGATCATTTGGCTGCCTAATGAGGAAGAAGAATTTGGGAGATTCAAGAAATAATTTAAGAAGAATTCATTAAGAAATAAAATAACTCAACAAGAACTCAAATAACTAAAATTTAAATGTTTCTATTTAAGCTTACTCCAAGTAGTCTTAGAAATAACTATTCAATCACAAGGAGATAATTAACTAAGTGAATTACTTGTATTAGATTTTAATACCTCAATCATCCATTCATGTTACAATGCATCGACACATGTATATATATATAGGTATAGAACATTGCTAACTAGTACACTAATTTAGCCTCATGACACGCAAATGGCTAACTAGCACATAAACTAGTATTACAATATATTTATATCTTATAATATACATGATTCAAAGATACTATTACAAAAAAATTATGTTATGTACTACATGAAAACAACTAATAATAATCTTAATCAAAACAATGATGTTAAATAGGTCTTATTGACTCGACTTTTATGCACAATATCTCCCTTTGTAATATCTTGTAATATGTAAAAATCTTAAGTTTCTTGACTTCTTAAATGGGCTGATCTTCTTCTTGCAAATATGGTATATATATATATATATATATATATATATATATATATATATATATATATATATATATATATATATATATGTAATAATGACTTAATGTAATTTCATCAAGGTTAGTCAAAGTATTATTATCAAAGACATAAAATATGATCGGTTCCATAATTAAGCATTCCTAATTATCATCATCTTGAGGACCATCTATGGATGGTCCTACATCATTGTACCCAAATTGAGAAGAAGTTTTCCTCAAATTAGCATCACAAAAATAAGGAGACAAATCACCCACATTAAATATCCTTGAAACACTGCCATATGATTTAGGTATTTCAAGTTGTAAGCATTTTCTCTAAATTTTATAAGGATTTAAAATGGTCTACCCACTCTTAACATTAGTTTATATTTCTATAGGTTTGGAAATCTTTCTTTACGTATATATAACCACACTAAATCACTAGGAGAAAAATGCCTATTAAATATAACGTTTATTAGCTTGTTTTCAATATTTTTCATTGGCTCATTCTATGTTGCCCTTAATTTGTTGATAAAGCCTTTGGAAGAACTAAACTTGCTCCTTAGCATCATATTTTAAGTTCACCTTTCTTTATGGGTACCATATCAATAGGTATATAAGGATTCACTCCATACACAATTTTAAATAGGCACTAACATGTAGTACTTGAAGGACTTCGATTAAAAGCAAACTCTACATGAGCTAACTTAATAACCTAATCCCTAGTACTTTTACTTACCAATCCTCTTAAAAAATTTCTAAGAGTACGGTTAGTAACTTCAGTTTATGGATGATGTGACGTACTAAATAATAACCTTGTACCTAACATGTGCCACAATTTTTTCCAAAAATAACTATGAAAAATTATATCCCTATCTAAAATAATGCATTTAGGCATGCCATGAAGTTTCATAATTTCCTTGAAACACAAATTAGCAACATGTGTAACGTCATCAATCTTGTTACATGGAATAATATGAGCCATTTTAGAAAATCTATCAACCATGATCATAATAAAATCCTTACCTCTTTGTGTTCTAGAGAAGCCTAAAATAAAGTCCATATTAACTCATTCCTATGGTTGACTAGGCATAGGGAATGGTTTATATAAACCTTTGTGTAAGAAACTTTTACTCTTTTAACAAGTAACACATCAGTTTATTATAATTTTTACACTATTTATCATGTATGGCCAATAGAAATTTTCTTTTAATATTTCTAAGGTTTTATTAGTACCAAAATGGCTTGTAATAGTTCCTTTATATACCTCTTTGATAAATAAATCCCTTATACTTGATCTTGGTACGCAAAGTCTATTGAGTTTAAATAAAAATCCATCTTCTATTATATAATTATCATGGTTTTCATTTTCTTTACATGGCTGATATTCTTCATGAAAATATTCATCATTAGGATACATTTCTTTTAACATTTCAAATCCTAACAATTTAGCATCTAACATGACAAGTAAGATAAATCTCATAGAAAAAGCATCAGCCACTATATTTTCTTTCCCACCCAAGTGTTTGGTAAAGAACACAAAAGATTGTGATAAGTTTACCCACTTTGTAAGTCTAAGGCATATTTTATTTTGACCATGTAAATATTTCAAACCTTCATGAACAAAATGTAATATAAAGGCTTTAGACTTTAAATAGTGATTCCATGTCTCTATACTTCATATAACGGTAAAGAATTCTTTATCATATGTAAAATACTTTGATCTAACACCATTTAGTTTTTCACTAAAGTATGTTAAAGGTCTCTTTTCTTGAGAAAGAACTCTCCAATACCTTCCCCACTTGCATCACAAATTACCTTAAAGAGTATATCAAAATTAGGAATAGATAATATAAGAGCATTACATAATTTATCCTTGAGAGTATCAAAAGCTTTAATGGCATCATTTCCCCAAATAAATTCTCTCTTTTTCATGAGTTGAGTAATAGGTGCAGCTATAGTTGAAAAATCATTAATAAATATCCTTTACAAACTAGCTAACCCATGAAAACTTCTTACTTGATGTATGTCTTTAGGAATATGCCACTCATGAATATCTTATATTTTTATAGGATCAATTTTAATACCCTCAACACTAATAATATAACCAAGAAGAATTACACTCAAAATCATAAATTCACACTTTTCTAGCTTTTCATATATTTTAATTTCCCTTAGTTTACCAAATAATTTCCTCAAATATATAATATGATCATCTTCACTTTTACTATATACAAGTATATCATTTAAATAAACTAAAATGAAGTAACCTAGGAAAGGGTGCAAAATTTTATTCATTAGTCTCATAAAAAAAACTAGGTGCATCACACAATCCAAAAGGTATAACAAACCATTTATAGAGATCATATTTATTTTTAAATACAAGTATCTCATCTAAATAAACTAAAATGAAGTAACCTAGGAAAGGGCACAAAATTTTATTCATTAGTCTCATAAAAAAAACTAGGTGCATCACACAATCCAAAAGGTATAACAAACCATTTATAGAGACCATATTTATTTTTAAATATTGTTTTCCATTTGTCCCTTTACGTAATCCTCATTTAATGGTAACTAAATCATAAGTCTATTTTAGAATATATCATTGCACCACATAACTCATCAAGAATGTCATCCAATCTAGGCATAGGAAAATTATATTTGATAGTTATATTATTCATTGATCTCGAATCTATACACATATGCTAGGTATCATCCTTTTTAGGAACTCGTAAGACAGGTACACGACAATGATTCATGTTCTCTCTCATGAAACCCTTATTTACTAGCTTTTGAATTTTCCTTTATAATTCCTTAGTTTCCTCGCGATTACATCTATATGTCGGTTTACTAGGGAAAGGCATTCCCATAATTAAATCAATATCATGCTCTATACCCCTAATAGGTGGTAGTCCAGGAGGTTAATCTTCTGAAAATACATCACTATATTCATCAAGCAAACTAGTAAGAGTAGAATTGTTAGATTTTTTTTTCTCCCCAAACTGAGACAATTTAGCTACTAAGGCATAACAAACACCCTCCTCAATGTAATTAATCATTTCTTGTTCTTGTAAAAATAAACCCTTTTTAACCTCTATTAATTGTATATAATCACATTAGGATGGTTTAACCTATATTTCTTTTTATCCTTAAGTACCACATATTCATTAGTTACACCATCATGAATTTCACTTCAATTATATTGTCATGGTATTCCTAGTAAAATACCATAAGAATCCATAGGCAAAACATCACATAACACCTCATCATGATAATCACTAATGAGAAAAATAAATGAAAGTTTGTTTAGTCACTTTAGCTCTCTTGTTCTTACTAATCCATTGTAAGGAATATGGTTTAGGATGGATAGTAGTCACTAGTCCTAGTTATTTGACCATTTTTTCACTACCAACATTATTACATGAACTACTATCTATGATGACCCTACAAACTATGTCACCAATTCTACACTTAGTTTTAAAAAATTTATCCTTTTGGGTAGATTAATTATTAGGTTATTTTTGTAATGCTCTTTGAAGTAAGAAAAAAGGATTTCCATCCTCTTCATACATACTTAATACATAATCATTAGATTTAGTTTCTAAGTCATCACCATCAATACATGGTTCCATGTTCTCAATTTCACTCAAGGTCAAAACTCTAGGATTAGGACATTATTTATCAAAATGACCATACCCTTTACATTTAAAACATTTCTTGGTGGAAATTTCACTAACTTTAGCTTTACCTTTATCATTTTGGTTAGGACTAATTTTTTTTATCATTAGTTGAAGAGTTATATGTCCCAAAATTTGATATAGATGCATTAGAATTATTTTTGTTGGATTTAGAATTTGAAGAACTTATCTTATGATAAGCTTTGGTAGATTTAGTTTGTCTTTCACACTTTAAGGCCAACTTCGTCAAATATTTAAGAGAATCATATGTAAACTTTTCAAATTTTTTCCTAATCAAGTTGTTAAGGACACCTAAGTATTTAGAACACTTCTGTTCTTTTCTCTCTTGCGTATCACATAAGATTGCTAATCTTTCAATTTCCCTACTGTATGCCTCTACACCAAGAATTCCTTGCCTAATAGTAGTCAATTTGATATGCACCTCTTTCTCATACTATTTAGGTACAATTTTGTTTCCTCAGTGTTTCTTTAACTTTTCCTGAGATTTATTTTACTTTTATCTAATCTATCACATGTTCTCTTAAGATTGTCATACCAAACTCTAGAAAACTTTTTGAATTGGAGAGTTGATAACTTACACTTATGTTCATCATCATTCACTTTAAACTCAAATATTTCTTTAATTTCATGTAACCATTCAAAAAAATAACTTAACATCTAATTCATCATAAAAATTAAGAAGATTAAGCTTTATACCTTTATCTTCAAAATGGTTGTATCTTGGTTGATGATTTGGATAACCTCTTCAGTTGTGGTTAAGGTCATTTGATCCATTCTCTTATGCTATCTCTCTATATTCCATTCTAGCATTAAGATTACCACTTCAAGCTTGGACTGCCCTTCTAACCATACCCTCTACTCAATCACTTGTACCCTCCATTATATTGTGCATATTTTGAAGAGTCTCTTGATGATGTACTCTTGATTCTAATCTCTATAGTTGGCTTTGAATGGAATGGAGTTCCTGCAATTTTATATTTGTTGCATGTACACTTGCTGCAAGTTGTTGAAGAGTTCTTCATTGATACTTATTCACCTATGCTTGAATTATTTCTTCAAGTTAAACTCAACACAGCTTCAAGTACCTGGTGGAAATTACTTGTTGAAATCTTCTTAAAGTTATGACAATATTCTTAAAGGATCCTTGAACTCAAAAAGGTGATATAGATGGAAGAATAATGCTAGAATGTATTATCAAATATTATTGATAATCTTCAAGACAATCTTGATAGTGAACAAGAATACTTTTTACTCGAAGGATAGAACACAAGAAATGGTGAGATGTTGAATGATGTTCAAATACAAGGGAAGAAATTTTCTTCCCTAATTTTGATCAAATACTAAAGAAAATATCACACGTTGAATATCTTGATGATACTCGACTTGTTTGGGCGAATAGGTATAATTCTTTCTTATTTCTAATCTAACAAGATTAACATTAAATCTACCAAGATATTCAACCCTAGATGGAGAGAGGAAGAAGACTACATAAAGGAGAAATAAAGAGTTATCATGAGGGAAATAATCAACCTAAAACACTTGAGCACTATGAAGATTGAAAGGGTTCAAAGACAACTAAGGAGAAATGATGAAGATGGTTGGATGATATAAAGATGAAGAAGAAGACTAGTCGAGCACTTACCTTCAATATTTGGAGGTGTGGATTAGGATAAGACAATCTTCAACCTTTGACATTGAAGATGTGAAGAGTTGGTTAAAGATGCTCTAAGTGTTGGGTTGAAGATATACTAAGTATCTTCAATCATCCATCCATATTACAATATGTTGACACATGTAAATATATAGGTATATAACATTACTAACAAGCACAATTTAGCCACGTGAGATATAAATGGCTAACTAGCACATAAACTAGTATTACAATGTATTTATATCCTATATAATACATGATTCAATAAAATAATTATAAATAACGTAAGATAAGTAGTACATGAAAATAACTAACATTAATCCTAATCAAAACAATGATGTTGACTTGAAAGGTTAACTCGGTCTTCTTGAATTGACATTCATGCACAATGGCTTCCTTTATAATAGCTTGTAACATGTGAAAATCTTAAGTATCTTAAATTCTTAAATGGATTAATCTTCTTCACATAAATATGTAACATACTGTAAGAATGAGTTAATGTAATATCATCATGATTAGTAAAAGTATTAATATCAAAGATACATAATGTGATTGGTTATATAATTAAGTATGCCAAATCATCATCATTTTGAGGTTTATCTATGGATGCTCTTGCATCAATCATGTTAGCCTTCACTTTGAATTGCTTGTATTATACCCTTATGCCAACCAGAGATGACACACAAATGCTTGTTGTGTACGAATTTCCATTAAATAATTCCCATGAACCATTTTTAATCGTCACCACTACATGAATGAACAAATATAGACACAAGTGGAAATATATCCTTATCCATGATAATACCCACTATAATAAGTAACATACTCTTACACTTACCATAGAAGTGTGTGGAATCTATATATATCACCATACGAAACCAATTATACCCCTTGATGCTTGACCCAAATGCCCAAAATACCCTCTCAAAAACCACTATGGTAGGATCATTGGTATATACAACTTCCTATTCAAATAAAATAACAAGGAGCTTTATTCATTTCAAAAAGCCATCTTGAAAGTTGGGAAAAAGACTCACTGAACTCTTCGTATATTTGATCTTTTTCCTTTTGTTTTCCACCCATGCCTTTTTATAAGATACCACAAGTCTCAACTTTGATTTTATGTGTTCAATATCAACTTTTACACTCATAGACAACTAAGCTCTTACTAGGACTTTAGTCTATTTGGTAATAAAATCATATGTCAAATTTAAATGATTATGCTTTATTTTATTGAGGAGATATTGACGTGGACCATTATATGATGTGATCTTCATCATTCCTGAATAATCATTTATAGTGCACACTAGTAACCTCTAAGAACATCTATACATCATGATTCAAATCTTATTTTTGATGATACATTTGTCTTGTAGGGTGGTTTCACCAAAAGTGAGTAGCGTTTAACATTATGAACTGACTTGTCTTTGAAGAAACTATTTACTCAACTTTAAAACCTTCTATAAAGCTTAAAGTTGATGATAACTACTATGAAACTTCACCAATAATATCTTGTTCAACATGTTTGGGATCAAAAAAATTAGGATGTGCACACTTCCACAACTCTTAGCACACTTGTGTATCTAATATGAACAACTCTTCTTCTAACATGTCTTGTTCATAATCATAATCAATTCTCGAATCAATCATTGTAGTTTCTTCATTAAAAAATTTCATTTGCATTCTCATTTGTAAACATTCTCCTAACTTGAACTTCCACTACAACAATATGTGTGCTTGTAGGCGCATTTTCATTTCCTTATTCTTCAAAATCAATACCCATTTCACTAAAGTTATTCGCATCTACATGTCATCAATATGTGCAGTGGAATATAGATTTTACATAAGATTTTTACCTTATATAAAATCAGAACCCTAGTTGTAAGAAGGATTTGTGTATTAAATTTTTTATTACACAATGAGAAAACTCTTGAAATAATCAAACATTAGACGGAAAGGATGGGTGCCTTGACAATTGATCTCTAAGGATATTTGTAATAAACCTCCCAATTTTATTGAGTTTATCAGTATTTTTAATGACTCTTCACTATCTATCGAAATGAGAAGAATTTTCCCCATTATCTTATTCCAATATATCCCAAATGTCTTGAATCAATATGTGTTGGGGATTGATACCAATTCGAAAAAAATAAGATCTAATTGGAATCAATTAGAACACACAAAAATTGAGAAGTGAAGAACACTCAAGAACACAAACTGGGAAACAAATGATCTTATTGATATGAAATAATTGTGATTACAAAAAGAATCGAAGAAATCCTCACCTAAATCACTCAATTCACCAAGGAATTACAAGAGAACTCAAAAGTAGAGAATAGGATGATGCTATGCTAATTAGGGTTCTAATTGCATGGTATTTATAATAAACACGCCCCCCGTGTTTCTTTATAGCTTTTGAGAATATTCAGTATTTTGGACACAAATTCCTTGTTTGACCTTTAATTGAACTAATTTTTTAAGCGTTGGAAAGTTAATAGAATGATCTACCACTTTCATGTTTAAGACTTTTCCAAATTCTAGTTGCATTAAGGTCAAATATTCACATATTTATATAATAGCTCATAGTTTTACTCCAAATTCCTCCGAAACACTTGACACACCAATCTAAGCTATTATACACATTAAATATGAGTCACATGCTCACAATTCTCTACCTTGATGATATATTTGAAGTAGATAGCACCAGGAACACAAAAAAACCATCTATAAAAACCCCTAGGCCTTAAAAGGCCCTCATGGTAAACAAACACCAACCAAGTCCTAGCAATGCTCGAACTTGCTCACCATCAATGGCTTTGTTAGCATATTCGCTGGATTCTCAACAATAGCCACCTTCTCCAACACAACCTTGCCTATAGCAAGAGTACCTCGGATGAAGTGGTACCTTATGTCAATGTGCTTCGTCCGACGATGGAAAGAATTATGATTCTTTGCCAAGTAGATAGTACTCTGACTATCACTACGAACAATGGGAGCACCATGACCAAACCCAAGCTCATGAATGAAACCACCAAGCCACAAAAATTCCTAAAAATCCTCAGTCATAGAACTATACTTAGCCTCAGTAGTGGACAATGTGGTCACATCTTACAAAGATGACCTCTAGCTAATTGCCAAACCACCAAGACAAAGCATAAAACCTCCAATAGATCTCCTATTATCAAGATCTCTACCATAATTAGAGTCAACGAACCAAGTAAATGCATCAGTTGATCTCCCATACTCCAAACAAGTTGATGCAATACCCTTCAAGGACCTTAGAATCCACTTCACCACTTGCCAGTGAGCCTTCCCGAAATTCTCTATATATCCACTCACAACACTCATAGCTTGAGCAATATCCAACTTGGTACAAACCATAGCGTACATCATCCATCCCACAAAGTTAGAGTAGGGAACTATGGCCATAAAATTCTCCTCATCTTTAGATTTGAGGTAATCCAAAGTAGATAATCTAAAGTGATTCGCCAAGGAAGTACTAACCGACTTGGCATTAATCATATGAAACCTCTCAAACACCTTGTTCACATACTGCTCTTGTGACAAATAAAGATGCTTCTATTTGCGGTCTTGAATGATCTCCATGCTAAGAATCTTCTTTGCAACACCTAGAAAATTCATCACGAACTCAGTATTCAGTATTATTTTTACCTTGTTAACTTTAGATAAATCTTTTGCTGCAATAAGCATGTCATCAACATATAACAAAAGATACATCAAAGAACCATCACCAACCTGCTTTAAGTATACACATCCATCATAATCACTCCTAGCGAACCCATGCTTAATCATAAATTGATCAAACCTTTTATACCATTGTCTAGACTACTGCTTCAAACCATACAACGACTTCTTCAATAACTACACATGATTTTACTTGCCTTTAATAAAAAAACTATCTGGTTGGCTCATATACATATCCTCCTCGAGCTCACCATGTTGAAAAGTTTTTTTAACATCCAATTGCTCTAAATCCATATCCTGCATAGGCATAAGTGCAAGTAAAGTATGAATAGAAGTACGCTTGATAATAGGGGAAAATAACTCATTATAGTGTACACTAGGTATCAGATTGAACCTGTGTGTAACTAAATAAGCCATGTACCTTGGTCCCTCAACACTTGGAGTTCCCTGTATGAACTTGTACACCCACTTGCAATCAAATATTTTCCTCTTCCTAGGTACCTTCACAAGTTTCCATGTCTAATTATTCTATAGAGATTGCATCTCCTCCTCTATAATAGCACACCACTAAGCAAAATAAGCATTAGCAATGGCATTTGTGTACAACACTAACTCTTGTACATCAACCACAATTTTATAACTAGCCAAAGCATAACTTGCTAACTCCTCAAAACCATATCTTACAAGAGGCTTTACAACCCTCTGTGGTCTACTTCGAGTAATTCGCCTTTACTCCACCTACTGCTTGGATCCACCCACTTTAGGAATAGTAGGTTCCATACTAGAAGAGTCTA
The DNA here is from genome assembly GCA_039764185.1 of Tamarix austromongolica. Classification (NCBI taxonomy): domain Eukaryota; kingdom Viridiplantae; phylum Streptophyta; class Magnoliopsida; order Caryophyllales; family Tamaricaceae; genus Tamarix; species Tamarix austromongolica. The sequence continues at coordinate 70,861,871 of CM077816.1, read as the reverse complement.
ACTGACCCAAATCAACATCTAGCTCCACTTTATCTATAACACCACGTATGTTCTTCTGCTCCACCTCTTTAGACAATTTATCAAAAGAAGACTTGTTCTTTTGGAAGAATATAGATTCATTAAAGATAACATCCCTACTAGTTAAAACTTGGATACAATTGGGTCCCATAACATGTACCCCTTCACACCGGAGTTATAACCAAGAAAAATACACTTCTTGGCTCTAAGATCAAGCATCCCATCATTCACATAAGCATAGGTGGGACATCCAAAAACATGCAAATTAGAATAATCAGCTGGTTTGCCAGACCATACGTCTTCAAGTGTCTTCAAATTGATGGAATGATTGGGTGACCAATTTACCAAGAATGCCAACATGTGAACTACTATAATACCCCAAAAATTTTCTTAGTCTAATCCCGCATCATTAATGCCATAATTTGATTCTAATCTCAAGAAATCTTATTTTTAGCCTTAACTCAATCCCTTAATCCTAAAAATTTAACTGAATCCAAAACCTTAACTTGGATAAATGATTATTTCTAAACCAAAATCAAAACCTGCTAAAATTTCCTCTAATTCTAATTACTTGTTGTTAATCCAAAATCACCTAAAACCAATCTCCCAACCCTTCTCTTTTTCCTTTTCTTTCTCCTTTTATTTTCTTTCTTTCTCCTCCTCCTCCCATCAACCTTAAGCTGCACACATTTGAAATTGCTGCAACTTACACTTGCAACTTGCACCACCACTTGCATCATCACCTTTCTGCATCCATCACCCATCACCTTACTTCCTTTCTTCTTCTTCTTTTGCTCCCTTATCCCTTCCCAACTGCACAACCATACGCACACTCTACACACTCCATTTCCCCTGCCTTTTTACTTCTCACATAACACCTGCATGCAACCATCACCACCCACACCCTATAGCTACTACCTTACTTCTAACCATCCTTTGCAACCATCACCATCATCATCACCTTACAGCTACACCATCATCATCGCACAGTTCCCTGTTCATTTCCTTCTTCCTCGATTCACACCACCCGTGCACACATGTAAATATACTACACACTTCTATATACTACACACTCTTCTTCCCCTCTCTTTGGTTTGCTTCCATTCTGCCATTTTGTGTCCAAAACACTACCCAAGCACTCCATCTTCCTTCTCCATTATTCCCTCTCTTTTTTCTTCTTCTTCTTCTTCTTCTTCTTCTTCCTCCTCCTCCTCCTCCTCCTCCTCCTCCTTCTCCTTCTTTCCTTGTTTTTGGCTTGCACACCACCAACCCACCACCATGCACCACCTTGGCCACCACTCGCTACCCATTAGTAGGTGGATCGATCACTAAGGTCATCCTAACCTTCCCCAACATTGTCAATGTCCATCACCTTTGGCCACCGCCTCTTTTTCCTTCTTCTTTCCCTCGTCTGACGCACTTTTGCAGAGCTCACGGCATCAACACAGTCGTGCAACACTTAAAATCTCCTTCTACACAATCGTGCAACCTTTGCACTACTTGGTCATGCGTGATATTTCCTCTTGGCCTAGTGCTATATAGCCGTGAAACTTTTGCACTGCCTAGCTATGCGTTACTTTTTCTCTTGACCAGGGCTGCATCGCTTGCTGCACAACCATGCAACTTTCTATTTTTGGTCATATACCCCTATTTTTACCTCCAAACCTTTTCTAAACACCACAAAAATTTGACCATAGCTCCACCACACACTCCTCTACACATCTAGACATCTCAAGCTCCCGTTTAACTATGATTATTTCTATTCTTATCCTCTTTATCTTGATTTCTCCTTTAATTTAACTCTTTGAGCCTAACCATAAATTTTATTATTTTTCGTAGGTGGTTGTAACACCCCAAAGTTTACACATTTTTTTTTATAAAAGCAATACTCATAAATTAAAACCGTAAATTCTGGGGATGTTACCGCCACACTTAGTACCAGACCAGTTTACTTCTACCGTTCCGGTACCAAGTGCTAAGGCTAAGAAAATATTATTAGTAATACCATACAAATTCAAATTTATAAAAATAGAAATCAGAGTACGAGTGAGTCTTACATAATTCGAAATACCGGCTATTGTTTTTCCTGATAACAACTAAACAACCTCAGTAAAATTGTTATGAAAATTCAAACATAATAAAAGATAACATGAATCATAAATTTAAAAAGGACAACGGCCACATCACTCTAAAGATTGATCCAGCCCAGCTATCACTCTGCCCCTCCTAATGTCCCATAGACATCGATAGCATCAAAGTAAGTATCTCCTACCTGCAACAAATTAGACGAGCCTTTTGCTCATGGGAATAAGCAGCACCCATGAAACGGGTGATCAGTACGCTACGTACCGAGTAAGGTAACCGAATACTAAGGCCGGCATATAAATCATTATTGCATGTAGGATAATGATCACATACAATTATAACCCACACATGTGATACATAGAAGCATAAAGTGAAATCCATGACTTATAATCAACAGTCCACACATAAGGCCCAAAAGGTCCGGATTAACCATTTAATCTTTCCTTTGTTAAGATTCAATACATACCATGCCTTTTATATCAATCCATGCGAAAACAGGAACACCCCACTATTGTAACCGGTGGGTCGGTCATACATAGGGTAAAAACCCTAACCACTATTCCTAACCGGTGGATCGGCTGGTTCCTGTCCACATCAAATCCATGCGAAAACAGGAACACCCCACTATTATAACCAGTGGGCCGGACACACATAGGGTAAAACCCTAACCACTATTCCTAACCGGTGGATCCGCTTGGTTCCTGCTCGCATGGTGTTCCACTGTAAGTAATTAGTATCTTTTAATAGTATTGACGATCTGGTTTGTCTTTATTGAGCTCGGGATCCCCCACTATTATAACTGGTGGGCCGGATACACATAGGACCTCATGTCCTAACCACTATTATTACCGGTGGATCGGTCACACATAGGGTAATACCCTAACCACTATTCCTAACTGGTGGATCGGCTGGTCCCGTCTCAATATCTTCCACTTTAAAATATTAGTGTCTTAAGTATTTTATTCAAAAACATTTGACATTCACAAACATTTGCCCATGAAAGCCCTAACTCCCATGCAACCCTACTCCATGCAAACCCTATCTCCACGTAAACCACAACTCCATGCAAATCTTAGCTCCCATGCAAACCCTAACTACACATGACCCACGCTTCCATGCAAACCCTAGCACCCATGCAAACCCAATCTCCACGTACCACACTTCCATGCAAACCCTAGCTCCCATGCAAACCCTAACTCCACGTAACTCATATGTGTAAACCCTAGCTTTACATATACCACCCTTCCATGAAAACCCTAATTCATATGCCAACCCTAGTTCCATGTAGACATGCTTCCATGCAACTCAGATCCCCATGCAACATTAATTCCATGTAGGCATGTTTTTATGAAACCCTAATCCACATGCAAAACCCTAACTCCACATTAATTCATGCAAACCCTAATATTATGTTATTTCATGCACACCTTCAACTTCTTGCTATTCCATGCAAACCCTAGTATCATTCCTTTTCGTGCAAACCCTAGCACCATGCCATCTCATGCAAACCCTAGTACCATCCTTTTACATGCAAATCCTAATTCATATATCACTCCAGGTCATACATTAATGACATAAGCATACACATATATTTTTCATGGCACATGACATTCATAATAACATACTTCAACTTCATAACCATATCGCATGCATAATCAATAAGAATAACGAACATAAACTACATAACATGTCATATTCATAATACATGCAAACACATAAATGGCCTTAGTAGACCCTTACCTAAAATGACACCGGTCTTGGTGCACGCTCCTATTCCACTTGAGGGGTTTGACTAGGTTCACCTATTAAATAAAAGTATACTAGAATTAGGCTCCCTTATAAAATTTTATTATTCTCTAAATTATTCTAAGATTTTTTTTAATTAAAACAATACTACACCATAATTAATTATACAAAATAATACTTAAAAAATACAAATAAATTATTGTTTTCATTCGAAAGGGTGGTGATACAAGGGTTTCTACCCTTCACCAAAATAGTAATAATAGTAATAATAGTAATAATAATAATACTAATAATAATAATAATAATAATAATAATAATAATAATAATAATAATAATAATAAAAGTAAAACATTATTAATAATACTCTTATTAGTAGAATATTAATATTAATAATACCATAATTCTTAAAATTACAAGATGGCTTTCAAAATCAATCCATTTAATAATAACACTATTCAAAAATGTAATAATGATATTAATATTATATATACTTATAATATAAAGTTAATAAAGATAATAATAATAATAATAATATAATTAGAAATAATGTTAAAAATGTTAATAATGGTTGTAAATAGCAAATGTGCGAGACTTAGTTAAAATTTTAGGTTTATAATCCTCCTGAAATAATTATAATATTAACTAAATAATTACACTAATAATAATAATATTATTATTATTATTATTAACATTAAACATGTAAAATTTAATTAAATAAGTAAAGGCCGAGATGAATAATATATCTTACTCAATAATACTCCTAGACCTGTAACAAAAATTTAGAAATTAGAATATATTCAATATTACTAATAATAATAATTATAATAATAATAATTAAAGTTGAATTAACACTAAAATTTAGGCTAAAAATAGAATAATTATAAATAATTCAAAACTAAATGTTTAAAATGTCTAGGGTTTCACCTTGAGTCGAAGGATGTAGGTGGAACCGGCGGTGGTTCCCGGAGGTGGCCGGAAAATGGATCTAAGAGGGTTAAAAATGAAGAAAAAGGTGTGAGAGGGGAGGAGAAAAATAAAATAATTTTATGGGTCGGTGGAGGAGCCTTAGAAGGAGTTATTGGTTGGTTTGGGAGGTGGTAAAAGCGGAGGATGTGGTGGTGGCTGGCGTTTCAAGGTCTCGGGGTGAAATTTTCTGGCGAGATAACTAGTCAACTTTACACGATTATGGAGGCTTGTACAAGGTGAATCGAAGGTCGTAGATGGTTTAGTTAATTATAGGGTGTTTCATGGAAGAGATTGGGAGTGAGAAGAGGTGACGATATTGGGTATCGGAGGAGAGCGAGGCGTTTAAAGTCAAGGTCGAGCACAGACTGGTACTTAGGGTTTCGGGAAAAAGAAAACTCGATTTTAGGCCAAATGTGGGGTATTTATAGTAGTGGAAGGTAGTCTCAGGTTGTGGAGGTTACCAGAAGATCAATTTCGGTGGGAAAATGGGTTGGTTTTGCCGTTGGTCGAGCGGCACAAATTCAAAATTTTGCCCGACCTTCGAGAGGGAAATGGGGGCAAACGTGGGGAAGAAATGGAGAGTGGGGCAATTCAAATGGAAGGGTGTGTCGAGAGGAAGAAAATGGGCAGGAGAAATGCCGGTCACGCCACGTGTAGCCGGCGGCACCATTTTCGGGGAGAAGAGGAAGCTGGCGGTTATGGCGTCGGGCGGGAGGAGGAAGAAGAAGATGGGGGGTTGGCCGACCGGTTCGCGGGGGAGAAAAGAAGGAAAAAGGGAGGGCAGGCCGGGCGATTCGTGCGACATAAAACGTCGTTTAATGAAACGACGAGCTTTGATGTAAAAAATGATTGAAGAACGGCGTTTCGTTCTGTCGGGCGACGGTAAAGAAAATGATGAAGCAAAACGCGCCGTTTGAGAGGAATAATAAGTGAAACGCGGCGTGGAGAAAGGGGGGCGGCGACGACGCGCGGGCCGGGCCGCACCGAAGGAAAAGGAAAGAAGAAAAGGAATTGGGCCGCGCAACAGGCCCAATTCGGCGAAGAAGAAGAAAAAGAAAGAAAAGGAAAGAAAAAGGAAAAGAAAAGAAAAGGAAAAGGGGAAAAAGGAAAAGAGAAATAATTAGGTGGGGTCAAATTAAATAAATCTGAATATTTAGGATATTTAAAATTGATAATATTTAAATAAAATAATTTTTAAATTCCTTTTTAGGCTAAATAGTATTTTTAAAAGATTTTTCAAAAATTTTCATTTTAAATTAATAAATCCCTCAAATTTTATTTTATTTAATTATTTATAAAATTAAAATTAATTTGAAACTATTTTATCTTTCTTAATTTGAATAAAATAATTTATTTAAATAATTTCCCAAATTAAAATCCTTAATTAGGTATTATACCAAAATTTCCTTTACTCAACCTATTTATAAAAAGTTTCTTATTAAATTGCCCTAATAAATTTCCTTTTATTTGAATAAAATAATTTGTTAAATTTAAATTTTAAATACAACCTTATTTAAATATAATATTTAAAATTAGAAAATTTCGGGGCATTTCAGTTGTATTCCAGTAGCTTTAGAGAAGGAAGTCTAGGATTTGCGTGCTTAGTGCCCGGTATCCTAGTTGGTAAAGATACTATTCGATGTTTGACATTTTTGGTGTTATTTGCTTGTATGGTTATATGTGTTTTTCATGATATTGTTGATATATGATGTAACATGTGTTGATCTTGATATTTTGTGATTGTATGAATATTATGTTGAAAGGGAATAAGAATGGGTGAGAGGTACCATTATGTTATGGTTTTTGTTGTGATAATGTCATATTATGGAAATATATCTTATGATATGAAATATGGGCTTAAGGATATTATGTTATTGAAAGAAATAATAGATAAGAGGTACCATTATTATTTTGTTACGATAATGTCATATTTGTGGAAATATATCTTATGGTATGAAATATGGACTTAAGGATATTATGTTATTAAAAGAAATTAAGAATGGGTAAAATGTACTATTACTATTTTGTTGTCATAATGTCATATTTGTCGAAATATATATTATGATATGAAATATGGATTAAATGTGTTTTGATAAATGGACTTAAGAATTCTCATGAGGTATGATGATTAATTATGGAATTGGAAAATAATATGTGTGGAAGGTATAAGATTTTATAAAATAAAGGTTTTATTTGTGCTGAAGAGTAACTTGGTCATTATGGGATAATAAGAAATTTTTGGTATTTTTGTGTTAGGAGGATTGAAATATGATAATAATGGCATGAGGAATTCTTGGAAGTATTATTGTTATTTAAGGTCCTTAAATGATTTAATGGATAATTTGGGACAAACTATCTTGTAATGATAATACCATTATTCCACATATAAGATCTACAGATTATACGAATTTCTAAATACGTTGTTAATGTTTGACCTTATGAGGTTATGTAATAGAATTGGTAATCATGAAAATTTCATGGGAGGTTTTATAACAAATATTTGGAATTTGGATATTGGATATTTCTATGATTAATATATCGGGATGAGATTATTAAAGAATATATATGGAAATTAGATCGTGCATTTTGGGTATGATAATAATGATAGGATTTGGAGATGATATAATATAAGTTGTATGGGATAATCAATACGAGAGAATGAATACTAACGGGTGTGTAATTAAGGTTTGAAAGGAATTAAGGACTTGGACCTATGCTATATGTATATTTATTTTAATGTGTTCTATACCTGAGAATCAATGTTGAATAAGATACTAATTACTTAAAGTGAAAGAGCACGTGAGTAGGGCCAAGGTGATATATTTTTCTATATATATGTATGTATTCCCATTCCACCAGGGAGAATAATTGCTTGAGAGCATTTTTCCTCGAGAAGATGTTTTTAATCTCCATTCCATAGGAAAGAATAGTGGCTCAAAAGCATTTTATCTTAAGAAGGTGCTTCAATCCATTCCATTGGATTAAGAATAGTGGGAGCCCTACTCATCATGAAATGAAAATGTATCATTATAACTTATGGAAAAGATACTAATGATTTAAAGTAGAAGAATATGTGAGTCAAGACTAAGGTGATCTATTTCTATAGATATATGTATGTATGTATGTATGTATTCCCATTCCATAGAGGAGAATAGTGGTTTGGGAGCATTTTATCTTGAGAAGATATTTTTAATCTCTATTCCACCGAAAAGAATAATGGCTCAAGTGTGTTGTCCCTAAGATGATATTTCAGACCATTCCACCGGTTTAAGAATAGTGGGGTTCCTGTACTCAACGTATAAAAAAGAATGAAAATGGATTATACTTAATGAAGGAATCAGGATCATATTATGTCTTATGAGGTTTTTCATTTAATTGGTTATTTCGTATTATCTAATGTGAACGCATGTGCTATTTGTATCCTTATTTCAATAGTATTGTTCCCTTACTCAGTAAATAGCGTACTAACCACCCGTTTTATGGGTGCCACTCATTTTTATAAGTAGAAGGCCCTGAATCTTATGTCCAGATCTCAAAAGATTAGCTAGATGATTATGCTGCCTATGACACTGTATGTAGGATGAGTGACTTCATCTATGTTAGGGGTTGGGTGAAGAGTAATTATTATCTGAGTAATGTATTTAACTGGATACCCTTTTTGGAATCTTGATCCATAGTATCCCCTCTTTTATATTTTGTAATATTAAACTCAAAGTTAGGCTCCAAGCTCAGTATTGTACTATAACTGTTATTTTGTTTCTAATTTCCTTGTGTTACTTTAAATATTTTGGCATTGTGATTGATGTAAGGATGGTTCTAGAAGCCAAAATTATATCAATCACGATAGTAACCCATAATATTTTACTTAATTACTTCCGCTGTAAAATGAAATTTTTTAGTAATAAAAATCAGGGTGTTACAATTGCCTTGGCCCAAAACTCTTTGCCTAATCTAGCCTGTGACAACAAACATCGAGCCTTCTCTAATAGGGTCCTATTTATCCTCTCAGCAACTCCATTATGTTATGGTCTTCCAACACAACTACGATGCCTGGTAATTCCATGGTCCTCATAGTAATCAGTGAAACTATACTCCACAAACTCGAGGCCATTATCTGTCCTGAGACACCTCACCTGTCTTCCAGTCTGCTTCTCTAGTAAGGTATTCCAACACTTGAAAACACCAATGACATCATTCTTATTTTTAATAAAATAAGACCACACCTTTCTAGATAAGTCATCAATAAATGTCAGTAGGTATCGTGAACCACCCTTGTAGGACACCACAAATCAGAGTGAACATAAACTAGAGGCCCCTTCATACTATATGTAGCCTTTGAAAAGTTAACCCACTTCTGCTTGCTAAACACACAATGCTCACATAAATCTATAGTACATGTACTCTGCCCATCCAGCAACCCTCTTTCGGAGAGTTCAGTCATGTCTTTGACACTCATGTGTCCAAGTCACATATGCCAAAGTCTAGTAACATTCGAGTCGGACATACTAAATGATGTTACTGCAACTGCTCCCTCAACAATAGAACCAACAGGCTCATACAGTGTCCCTACCCTCTTACCTTTTATTACAACAAGAGCCCCTCTAGTAATCCTCATTGTACCCTTCTCGATCAAACAACGATATCCATTTTAATCTAAGGAACTTAATGAAATGAAGTTCTTGGTTATCTTAGGGACATGTTAAACATTAGAAAATGTTTTGACCACACCATCATGCATCTTCACCTTCACTACCCCAATCCCAACAACTTTGCATGGAGCATCATTACCCATTAGAATTATTCCACCTTGAGTTATCTCTTAAGTCTAGAACCAGTTCCTATTGGAAAAAATATGGTAAGAACATCTAGAGTCTGAGATCCACTTGTCCCCAATCTTGGTCTGACTATTAGTGGTAGTCAACACATCACCATCACTATCATATTGGGCTGTAACAACATCATCATTTGTGCTAGATGATTCATTAGATTTATCTCCAGATTTTCTATTAGGGAAAAACTTTTTGATATGGCCTTTCTTGTGACATCCATAGCACCTGATATTCTTAGATCTGTTATTCCTCGACTTTAACCTGGACTTCTTCTTCTTCTCATAAGAACCCCATTCTTGAGTTTTGCTTCTAGCTACAAGTCCCTCATTATGTGAGTCACTAGAACCATCTCTGATCAACTAATTCTCAATCAGTTTCCACTATAACACAATAATCTTTACATCATTGAGAACCAACTCATCATCCTTCTTATACAGTATGGTCTCATGAAAATAGTTGTAACCAACATACAAGGAACACAAAAATGTAATAGGAAGATATTCATCCTCCAATTTGACATCTATATTCCTCAAATCCATAATTATAGAGTCAAATTCATCAAGATGAGATTTTAGGGATTGTCCCTTACCCAATTTCAACTCGTGCAACTTGCTCTTTAACATCAAACAATTCATCACCGACTTCATCATGTATAGAGACTCCATCTTGAGCCATAGGGAAGACATAATTATTTCTTTAGCTACCTTACGCATGACCCCATTAGACAAACACAACTGTATGGTGGAAAGAGCTTTTTGATCTATCTCTAGAAATTGCTCATTTGTCATCGAATTGGGCTTCTTTGATTTCCTGAGTAATTCCTTCTCCAATCTATTCTAAATTAGGATTGCCTTTATCTTCAACTTCCATAAGCAGAAGTTCACAGGCCGATCAAACTTCTCTATATAAAATCTTATAGACATCCCGAACATGTACCTTGCGCTCTTATACCAATTTGTTAGGGATCAATACCAATTCAGAAAAATAAGATCTAATTGGAATCAATTAGAATACATAAGAATTGAGAAGAGAAGAACACTCAAGAACACATATTGGGAAAACAAACGATCTTATTGATGTGCAGTAACTGTAATTAAAAAGAGAATCAAATAAATCCTCAACTAAATCTCTCAATTCACCAAGGAATTACAAGAGAACTGAAGAGGAGAGAAGAGGACGATGCTATGCTAATTAGGATTCAAATCATATGGTATTTATATAAACACGACCCTCCCGTGTTTTTTTTCTAGCTTTTGATAGTATTTAGTATTTCAGCCACAAATCCTTCATTTAAATTCCAATTAAGTTGATTCTTAATGCTTTGGAAATATAATAGAAAGATATACAACTTTCATGTTCAACACTTTTCCAAATTCCGATTGCATCAAGGACCAATATTCACATCTTTCTAGAATAGCTCAAAATTTTACTCCAAATTCCTCCGAAACACTTTACGCACCCATCCAAGCTATTATACACACCAAATATGAGTCACAAGCTCACAGTATGTATTCCTAATACAATTCATCCATAGAGGTACTGTATTCATAAACATGCTAAATGTAGTAGATGATGAAACAAATGTAACTTTATCATAGTTTTCTTTGAATGTGAGTTCCTCATACTCATGCTCTTGTTTACCGTTCCAATATAAAATGACCAACATTTTACTCATCCTATACTTAAAAACATAAAAATAATATATTATTATATTTTTGCATTTATAATTTTTGAAGACAAAATATTAATCACAATTTTTTCTCTTCTTAGTCATATTCGATAATGTTTTCATGTAGCCATATCCAATACATGCACATCTTAATAACATAATATTCAATTTTCACAAAGTTAAACATCCAACTTTAGTTAACACCAACATTATAGATTGGTTATTAACATAAATTATAACCTAAAAAATTCAATTTTAGTTAGAACAATTTTAGCACATTAAATATAAACTAAAATTAGAGTAAAATTAGAGCATAAGTGTATATAATATAAATGTTTAAGAATAAAATATATATATATTATAGCATGTCAACAAACAACAAATCCATATATTATAACAAATTCACATCTTAACAACATAATATTCAATTTTTACAAATTTAAAAATTTAGCTTTAATTAACACCAACATTATGGATTGGTTATTAACATAAATTATAACCTAAAAAATTTAAATTTTAGTTAAAAAAATTTTAGCACATTAAATATAAACTGAAATTAGAGTAAAATTATAGCATTATTATATACAATATACATTAATAAGGACAAACTATATATATTATAGCATGTCAACCAACAACGAATCTGTATATTATAACTGACCAAACAACATAATCAAATATTATGATATAATATAATCTATATATTATAACATAATTATATACAATCTAATAAAATGTAGCACATTATAATTATTAACAAAATAACATAAAAATATAAAAATACTAGATATCTGAGGTGTAAATTGAGAAATAATTGAGATTGGTACAAAACATGAAACAATGGAGGAAAAAGAAAGATTTCATTGTAACAAAGAAGATAAAACTTAAAGAGGAATTGTAGAGAAATGGAAAAAAATGGATATGTCATAAAGAAGAATGCATATGAAAGTGAGCAAGGTAGGGTTGTATGAGAGGTTTATATTAAAATAAATATTCTTGATCATTGGACATGTATTGAAATATACTTTCAAGAAACATGCCCAAAGATCATGCATGTTATTTGAGATTCTTTCGTGATCTAAAATTTTGAATTAAGTTGGTTGAAAATGGGCATTTGGTTTTAATAAAACACAACTAATGATCAAGCATGATTTTTAGTATCCTTTAATGAAACATGCCTAATCATCAGGTGTGATTTTTAGTATCCTAACTCTATTCTAAACAAAGAGCTATTTTGATTATTTTTCCAAATAAAGGATATTTTGGTGTTTGTCAAACATAATTAGATTATCCTAGTAATTGATTCCAAAATTTGCCTTTCTTTCTTGAAAAAATTGCTCTATGATTGTACAGATTGAACTTGACATCAACTGTATAATATGATACAGTATCTTGAATTTTATTTTTACTTTTACACCTTCTCTATGGCATGTATGCCACATGTAAAGCATGATTCTTTGTTGAGATAAACGAGATAGAGGACCCTATTCACTTTTTCCTCCCCTCTATTTGCATGTTATCTTTAGATCTTTTATTATTATACTTGATTTCAGTAATCCTTAATTATATATTGCTTTGAACGAAATTCCATCTTGTCAATGATTGTGTTTTCATGGAGGAAGCAAGGTTGGGGTATTTGATGATTGTCTATGAGATTTTGTTGGACATTATTTTGGGTTGTGGGATTTTTGACTCTTTAATTCCATGACCAATAATATGATAAGTAAATTTTCATTTTCTTCTCTTTATCTTTTACCCCTCTAAATTTGTTCCATAAAGAATGATCAGGCACCAGTTGGATACTTGTCAATGAAAAAATTAATAATCTTGAAAATGCTTTATTAACTAATCCCTACTAACTACGTATTAAACACTTGCAAGATTGATCACAACTAGTAGCTATCAACTTGTTGGTTTATTGACTTAGAATAGTGAGGGAGAGAGATTGGGAGAAGAGGGGTAGAAGAATATGGAAAGAAACAAGTAGAATACAAGTAACACATATTATTCAAGTCATTAATTAATCTTAACTCATTAACTGAAAGACTAGTGACTAAATACTATTTCTAAGTGTTAATGATAAAACTTAAGCCTAAATATATAAAATTAAGTTAAAGATAAGAGAATAATTCTAGAAAAAAAAAGATATAGCCAAATACTAAAGAAAATCATTCATAACTCCTAAAAAATTAATATGTTCTCCCAATTTTTTTTCTTGATCTCTATCTTTAACTAAAGGTCCTAAACCATTCCCCTTCTTTAAAATAATTATATTCTAGAGAGTTGAATTGTAAATACTCCTTCAAAGGTGTAATGGCAATCTCTTCAAAATCATCTTCACTTATCCAAGTAGCTTTAATTTTAGGACACCCTTTCCGTCGAACAAGATAGGTCCTAAATTATCTAACAGTGGAAGTAAAAATCTCATCATTTAGAACATTCATGATCTTCATATGATTTTGGTGTAGTGATGGATATTCAGGTACACTATCACATGCAAAAGAACTAGAATCACAACCAAAAGGCACAAAGTTACCTTTGTCAAATAATAAATTCTCCCCATTTAAAATTGTAATAATAATCAAGTGGTTGGCACAAATCAAGTAAATATGGCATCAGGTCCCATTTTCTATTTGATGGGGAAAATCCAATGGTACAGATGTAGAGTTTCTTTAATTTTTTGGTAAATGCTCAGCTCAAATGCGATCCTTAACATAGTCATCGATATTAGAATCCTAAACTCGGCAATGTACATGAATAGATAATTTATACTTTAAATTATTTAAAATAATTTTATACCTAACCTTGGTATATAAATCTCAAATATGTTTAATAAAGATTTCAATAGATTGAAAATTGTAAGAAGAGAGTGGAAATGGGCCAAGATCAAAAGGGGAATAAGGTGAATACTAATGCATAATTCCAAATGGACTTTTGCTGATATATCGACTAACAAATTTATTAGAGGAAAATTCATCTATAGGAAAAGTTAAATCCCAATTACCTAGCTCATCATTATAACACATCTAAGCAACTCACCTAAACTTATATTGACAACCTTAGTTTAACGATCTATCTGAGAAGAAAAGCAAATGAAATTTTAGGGGTGATCCATGACACTTCCAAAGTGTTATCTAAAAATAACACACAAATAGAAATAAAGGTCTATGGTAAACCATTCAACTTGACAACCTTATGAACAACAGTCTTAATTATCTATGTGAGATGTATAAGAAGTTTCTCTACATGTAATGAAAGTTTATAGAACCAATCCACCATCACGAAAATAGAATCATGCCCTCAAGATGTTTTTTTAGGTAAAAAACTAACAAAATCCAAGCTTATGTCTTTCTGTAGAGCAAGTAATGGGGTGTATAATTCAATTTTTCACTTTCTAATCTTAGCTAATTAACAACTTCAACACTATGAAATGATCCTAGTGACATCCTTTTCAATGATTGCCAATAGACCTTTTCCTCAGCTAGGATGATAGTTTTATCATTAACATAGTGTCAAGCCTATACTCCTTCATGTAGTTCTGAAACTAGAAAATTTTAAAATAAGAGTGAGAAGTACATAACTTGTTGGCCCGAAAGATATAACCCTCATAGATGGAAAAATCAATATACTCTCTACCATTACCATTGCTAACCTTATTATGGATGAAAAAATCAACATTTATTTGGCTGGATGAAGTGTAATAATTTTACCATGAAACTTAGCAAGAGTAAGTGATATTCTTGCAGTAGTTATTCACATTCATATCATATAGCCAAGGAAAACCTACGAGAATATATTATGCATGCATAGGTAAAATATCATAAAACATATCATCCTTATAGTTACCTAAATGAATACAAGTGTGATGCCATTAAGTTACAAGTAAGGTATTCTTGTTTACCTAAGTTACTTTAAATGGTTCAAGTTTAAGGATAAATTGATGTATAACATCTACTGAAACACCATTAATGCTACTTCCTCTACCTTTGACAAATTGGCCACTCCAATGAATACAACAGATGTAGAATGAAATATTGTGCATCATTTCCACTTATCATCCTTTCTCACTATAATCATGACACATCAAACAACATTAATATTCTCCTTCACCAAATCCTCTTTATAAGGTTCATTGCCACCAAAATATTCCTTAGACTCTATAATTTTTTTTCTTATCCTTATCATATGGCTCAAACTTGATGGCTAGGATCTTACTTAAGCATTAGGAAGCAGTATGACCTCACACTCTATAATCAGGACATAGTTTATTAGATTAGGCATTTGAGTTAGTACATGGGGTAGAGTAAAGGAATTAAGGAATGAACTAGTGGGACTAGTTGAAATAGAGGAAATGTTGGTCTTAGAGGCATTAAATTTGGGCTTTGAAATCATAAAAGTGAATAGAGAACCGGGTCTCTAGCAATGAGTGAATTTTAATTGATTTTATACTTCTACGACCTTCTAAGAAGCTTATTCTAAATATTCATAGGGATGAATGTCAACGTTTTGCTTGATGTCAACCCTAAGACCATTGATGAACCTACTTATGGTTAGGATACTATCCTTTCATACTTTATATCTAAGCAATAGTCATATACTATGACATAGAGGATGTAGATTGCTTAATGTTAAGTAGTTGACATATTAGTTGAGTCTTATGAGAAGTGCTTAAATATTTTTCTTTAAGTTGTTGTTTCATGATATTTCATTTGGTAATAAGTGATAATGAATGCACTTAATATTCCTAACCATAATACTCTAATACTTCTTAGCATGTTATGTTACCTTATTTTATCAAATTGAAAATGTTCAATGTCATACAACCCATACCACTCAAAATAATCTTACATGCCATAAAATCGGCAAAATAATTTGTTTGGATATTATGTTCCTTCATATTTTAATGCCTTTACTTGGGCCTTTCTGTAAGATATATATGCTCATTACAACCATATTTAGGAGGTGAATGCATATTATGCCTAGAATACCTATATGGTGGTTGCCAGAATATGCAAACCTTGATGCATCAAATGTATCCTGAAATTATGCTCGGATGTGGTGATTCTATTCATCAAAAGACCTATAAGGCATTTTCTTAACACGGTGTTTATTAAAGGGCATTTGTGAAGTGAACTTAATCCCAAGTGCCTAAATATTGAGGTTAGGGAAAATAGGTGATTCATATTGTAGTGTAACATTTTGAGTGTAGACTAATCTTATTAATTGATTATTTCTATTTGACTCTTATATAGTTGGGTCAATATTTGTTTTTCTAAATGCTTTAGAATTAGATTTGTGTTTAAATTCCTCTTGGATAATGCATGATTTGGGTACTTTCCCCTCTAGGTCTTGTATATTAGCAGTAAGGTTATCATAGTTATTGTTATTATGAGAATCAAATGGGGGTTCAATTTCTTTACTAGTACATTCAGGTGAAGTCATTGTGACACGCAAAATAACATCAAGGAAGACTTAAAATTGCAAATATATATATAATAGTAACATTATAATAAATCATTGCTAATGATAAGAAAATCACGAAATTTATATAAGTACCAACTATATATGTAGAGGCTAGAGGAACAAGAAAATTGGGATTTATTTTTTATTTTTTCTGGTTTTACGGAGAAAGGTTAATTGAATTGTTTTTATCCCTCCCTAAGGGGAGATCAAAATTTTGGCCTAATCACCCCTTACAGAAATATTGATGCAAAATTAAATATGAAAAATATATACTAGATAAAAAGCAAAAGAGAGCACTAGTTTAATATCTCTTGCTTGCTATTTATGTACCCCTACTTATATATCTCAACCATCCTTTAATTCCTTTCTTTTTATATTATTATTATTATTATTATTATAGCAAACTAGTAATAAACACAAACTAAAGGAAGACATCTTGCAACACAGAACCTTAACCAAATGGGACAATTAGTGGACAAGCATAATGACCAACCCTAAAGGTTTGCAGTAGCTATTGGGTGTATAGAAGACTAGACTTAGAAGTTGTTGGACAATTTCCAAAATTTAGGGTTAGGGTTTTTGGTTCAAAATTTGAGTTTGTACACTACCCCGGGAAGGGGTTTTAGTAATGATTATTTTTTAGTTTTAATAACAGTTTTCAACCGTTATTGAATAACCCATTCTTACTCAAAACCGTTATTAAAACTTTATCATCTAATTAGGGTTTCAATTATTGATTATGCATTTATTAAACCCTAGTACGTATTAAATGATCATAAATTTGAGATTAAATACGTGGTTTTAATAACTGTTCTTAATAAGAACTGTTGTTATAACTACAGTTTTTTTTAATGTTTTTGTTGTTTTGTTCCTTCCCACATACATAGTTGTGTGTTCAAATAATTACCAAATTTGCATTGTAAAACAATATCAATTCATAGCAAATATGCAATCACTCCATAAATTCAACTAATCTCTAATTGGTATGCATGTCTTAATACACCGGATAACTCAAGAATCAAAATTAGTAGGTATACCACAACTTGGTAGCTCTACACCCTAAAGTAAAAATTTCATAGATCTAACCTAGAAGACTGAAAGACGTAGATAAAATACAAACCTGAACATGTATGTAGAATATATAGATCCCTACCTAATACCGAATGAATGAGTACACGTGCTTGGCCCATTGGTCTCTAACTTCATCAATTTTATTAACATTGTATTACTGGCCTCGTGCATAGTCATCGGTGAAAAACTACAATATTCAAGTTTCGATTAATATACAATTAGCACTTAGGTCAAGTACCAAATATATATTTCATGATTAATTAATGGAAAAATATGGAAAGGCAAATATACATGGCTTGGATCTATATTGACCGATTTGTTCTGGACTATCAAATCTATCGCTCTACATACATAGTATCCACAATCATCGTCGTTTTGTTGTTGTGGACATTGTCAAATGAATTCAATTAGCTTTCTAACTATTAGATATTGATTTGAATTAAAAAAAATACAAAATAGTTGTCTTCCTACTTACCATGACAGGCTCATATTGAAGATTCTTTGGGTCTGGGACACCATTCCCACCTCTCCTTTGATATATCGTCTGTAGTGCCCTAATAAATAGATTTGGATACATTATATTATAAGTATATATACCTCAAATAATGAAAGTA
This sequence comes from Tamarix austromongolica, assembly GCA_039764185.1. Lineage (NCBI taxonomy): Eukaryota > Viridiplantae > Streptophyta > Magnoliopsida > Caryophyllales > Tamaricaceae > Tamarix > Tamarix austromongolica. Next base: position 70,843,410 of record CM077816.1, on the reverse strand, counting down.
TAATATACGTATAAATAATTTAATGAAGTAAGAAGTGAAAAGTATACTAACATGTCGATACATTCCTTCCCACCATGACGAGCGACTTCAAAAGGCACGTTATAGGTTCAAAGGGAATCAAAGACATAGAATTTATTAAGATCAGGTTGGACAGCATACAAAACCCAATTTTTAGTTGTAAGGTGAGGAATGAGATAGAGCTTGTTGTGTCCCTCAATCAAAATATGATCCGCTAAATATTTTATGTGCCTACCCTCTCTTATTGTACTACCATCAGCTATGTAGTATAGGCACACAAACACAAAGAGGACATCATTCCCTCCATCATAACTAGCTACCAACCTTAAAGTATTAGATAATCACATAAATGTCTTAAAATTAGCGTATAAATTTTTCTCCAAGTTATTCAATAACTTCTCAAACATTTTTGGATAATCTCAAACACTTTCCTGAACCTTTTCAGTCATCTCCTTTAACGAATGTCCCTCATAGTTATCAAATGATGATCCACTACTATCCCTCCTAACACTGTCATTATCATATTTAGACTCTGTTTCCCAATGCCATATCCAACAAGTGTAACTTGTATCAATTCCATACACAAACAAATGATCTCTCAAATCATTAGAGTTCACACGCTGAATATAAGTAGACTTCAAATTAGGGCAGACTATTCTACTAGAGTCCCGAACATGTTCCACTGCAAACTTGATAAAAAAAACTCTACTCCTTCATTATATTCTCTAGACATATAATTTGCAGACAACCATTTCCGATCCATAGTTTTACAATCTAGATATATCCCACCCGAAAGTAATTATTAAAAATCAATTGAATTATATGTTTGATAATTCACAAATCACTCATACTTAGAAAGAATTAATCTCAAATGTGTCATGTTATTCTGTATATATATATATACGTCTCATACCAACACATTTCCAAAAAGATATTAATACTCAATGAAATTGCTCATACTTAGAAAGAGTTCATATATATATATATATATACATACATATATACATACATACATCGCAAAACATTGTACAATGGTTCAAATTACAAAAGATATAAATACTACGTGATTTAAGCAATAGCAGCACTATATACATCAAAAGGTTGCTACAACCTAAACACCTAAAAAACAAAAACTCATATCCCTAAAACTAAATCCCCCGGTAGCCTCGTTGAGCCCAACTAAAAACTATAACTCTGAAAGTCCACTCATCACGATATATCATTTGATCCTTGACATCATTGCAAGAGAGTCTACTCATGGATACTCTAGGGTAACCAGGGTGGATACTCAGAGGAAAGATATGACGAAACCTCCACTCATCATCAATGACCATCAGCTCTCTCGATATCCTATCATACTCTCTAGCAAACACCTCACCCTTAATAAATCTAGGGTATGGTGCATCAATGTGGCAGAAAAACCACTACAAAAAAAGTAGATGTAGTCAATGCCCATGGCTTTATCTGAGGCTGGGTCAACAGAAGGTGATATGATCTGAAATGGAAGGCGTGATAGGATGAGCCACTCACGTACAACCCAAATAGCTCGTCGTATAATCATATCACATGAGTCCATAGATCTATATGTGGTGTCATACAAAAATATGGTGGAGGGTATATCATCTCATTACCTACAAATGAGAGCCACTAAATATTATCGTCGACGTTATTCTCGAAAGGATCTAAATTACAGAATATGTAAACTTATCTTCAACTAGCTAGATAAATCATAAATATATTCTACTAAATCTTAACCAATTATGTAAAGCTAACAACATCAAACTATTTAAAATAAGGACATAATCTTTAATTATATATTTAACAAATCGGCTAAACATCAAACTATCATCAAATTGTTCAACCTATGCATAGTAAAATCAAGTAGATATTAATAAGATCATATATATATATGGTAAAACCTAGCTACCTATAATTAAACCTTAATAAATCCTATATTATTATTATTATTATTATCATCATCATCATCATCATCATCATCATCATCATCATCATCATCATCATCATCATCATCATCATCATCATTATTATTATTATTATTATTATTATTATTATACACAATTATTCCTGTCTATTTAATTTTTAACTTTTATATTTAGTATAATAAACGTTAAACCCTAACCCTAACCCTAATTAACCGTAATAAATTATAACTAGTTACATTTCCCCCGTGCAATGCACGGATGGTGTATTAATTATTTATATATTATTATATAAGATATGAATAGTTTAACAATTTAATTAATATGCAGGAGATAGATAGTTGGATGTATATGTTCAAGTAATTAATTAATAAAATACTTGATTAATATATATTGTTCGACATATGTGTAGCAGATGAATAGTTATATGCATTTGTTGCATGTAGGATATGAATAGTTGTACTGTATTAATGACAGAAGATGGATAGTTATATGAATTTGTTGTTCGCATGAGATGAATAGTTGCATTAATGTGTTCATTAGTTTAGTAATTCAATTAATATGCAGGAAATGAATAGTTGGTTGTATATGTTCAAGTAATTAATTAAGAAAATACTTGATTAATATGTGTTGTTCGATATATTTGCAGCAAATGAATAGTTATATTCATATATTTAGTAGTTTTATAACTCAATTAATACGCATGAGATAAATAGTTGGCTGCATATTTTTAGATAATTAATTAAGAAAATTCTTGATTAATGTGTTGTTCGACATATGTGCAATAGATGAATACCTCAATTAATACGCAAGAGATAAATATCATTTTGTTGTTATGTAGTGTAGGAGATGAATAGTTTGACAGATCAATTAATACGTAGGAGTATTTAATCATTTATTTGACCTTATTAATCAGTAATAATATATGGTAGTGATGATATATGATTAGTAATAATAGGTATAGAATTTGTCTGTATATTATCTGCCAAACAACTATATTTTTATATAATAATCAATATTGTCATTCTCTTATTATTTTTTTTAATAATAATTATATTATTAATCATGATAATATTCATAATAGTAATAATCAATTATATTAATATTCATTATTATTATAATAATAATAATTATCATCATTATATTATAAATACTGATAATAATAATTATCAAAATTATATAAATAATTATATTAGTATGAATTATATTAATAGTTATAATTATTATAGTTATATTAATAATAATAGTCATATAATTAATAATAAATAATACAATTATTATTATTATTATTAAAAGAAAAAAAATAATACTTCATTAAAATTAGTTATATGTATCTTCTAGTTGTATTGTATTAATAGCAATAGATGCATATGTGTTGGCTGACTGATTTATGCACTTTATTTGATGTATTAATTATTTATCAATTATTTATATATTCATACGTAGGATATGAATAGTTTGAAAATTCAATTAATACATAGGAAATTAATAGTTAACCGCATATGTTCGGATAATTAATTAAAAAAATATTTGATTAATACTTTATTAAAATTAGTTGTTCGACATATGTACAACAAATGAATAATTATATGTGTTTGCTGCATAGTTGCATTGTATTAATGGATATACATGTGAAGCAAATGAATATACACTTTGGTGTATTAATTATTTATATATTAATATACAAGAGATGAATAGTCCGACAATTCAATTAATATGCAGGAAATAAATAGTTTTCTGAATATGTTCAGATAATTAATTAAGAAAATATTTGATTAGAAAATATATAGTTAATACTTTATTAAAATTAATTGGTTGACATACGTGCAGCAAATGAATAGTTATATACATTTAATGCACATAGGAGATGAATAGTCGCATTATATTAATAAATAGTTATATTAATTATTCTATCTTATTAATTAGCAGCTAGTTATATTTGCCCGTGCAATGCACAGGTGGTGCGTTACTTATTTATATAGTATTATATAAGAGATTAATAGTTTAATAATTTAATTAATATGCAGGAGATGAATAGTTGATCGTATATGTTCAAGTAATTAATTAATAAAATACTTAATTAATACTTGATTAATATGTATTGTTCGACATATGTGCAGCAGATGAATAGTTATATGCATTTGTTGCATGTAGGAGATGAATAGTTGTGATGTATTAATGACAGAAGATGAATAGTTATATAAATTTGTTGTTCGCATAAGATAAATAGTTGCATTTATATATTCATTAGTTTGATAATACAATTAATATGCAGGAGATGAATAGTTGGTTGTATATGTTCAAGTAATTAATTAAGAAAATATTTGATTGATATGTGTTGTTCGACATATGTGTAGTAGATGAATAGTTGCATTCATATATTTAGTAGTTTTACAACTCAATTAATACGCAGGAGATGAATAGTTGGCTGCATATTTTTAGATAATTAATTAAGAAAATTATTGATTAATATGTGTTGTTCGACATATGTTCAATAGATAAATATTTCACTTAATACGTAGGAGATGAATATCATTTTATTGTTATACAGCGTAGGAGATAAATAGTTTGACAAATCAATTAATACACAGGAGTATTTCATCATTTATTTGACCTTATTAATTAGTAATAATATATGACAATGATAATATATGATTAGTAATAATAGGTATAATTTAGGCGGAAAAATTTGTGTGTATATTGTCTGCCAAATAACTCTGTTTTTATATAATAACCAATGTTGTTATTCTGTTATTAGTTTTTTTGAATAATAATTATATTATTAATCATGATAATATTCATAATAGTAATAATCAATTATATTAATGTTCATTATTATATTATAAATTATGATAATAGTAATTATCAAAATTATATAAATAATTATATTAGTATTAATTATATTGATAGTTATAATTATTATAGTTATATTAATAATAATAGTCATATTATTAATTATAAATAATAAAATTATTAATATAAACAATTACTATTATTATTATTATTATTATTATTATCATCATCATCATCATCATCATATTTGATTGATGTTGATCTAACCTACAAATAAAAATTCATTAAAATTTGTTATATGTACATAAATAATTATATTAGTATTAATTATATTAATAGTTATATTAATAATAATAGTCATATTATTAATAATAAATAATAAAATTATTTTTATAAACAATTATTATTATTATTATTATTATTATTATTATTATCATTATTATTATTATTATTATTATTATTATTATTATTATTATTATAATCATCATCATCATCCTCATCATATTTGATTGATGTTGATCTAACCTTAAAAAAAATACTTCATTAAAATTAGTTATATGTATTTTTTAGTTGCATTGTATTAATAACGGCGGATGTATATGTGTTGGTTGGCTGGTTTATGCATTTTATTTGGTATATTAATTATTTTTCAATTATTTATATATTAATATGTAGGATATGAATAGTTTGACAATTCAATTAATACACAGGAAATTAACAGTTGATTGCATATGTTCAGTTAATTAATTAAAGAAGTAGTTGATTAGAAAATATTTGATTAATACTTTATTAAAATTAGTTATTCGACATATGTACACCAAATGAATAGTTATATGCATTTAATGCACATAGAAGATAAATAGCCGCATTATATTAATGGATATATGCATGTGAAGCAAATAAATATGCACTTTGGTGTATTAATTATTTATATATTAATATGCAAGAGATGAATAGTCCGACAATTCAATTAATATGTAGGAAATGAATAGTTTTCTACATATGTTCGGATAATTAATTAAAAAAATATGTGATTAGAAAATATATAGTTAATGCTTTATTAACATTAATTATTGTGCAGCAGATGAATAGTTATATACATTTAATGCACATAAGAGATGAATAGTAACATTATATTAATAAATAGTTATATTAATTATTCTATCTTATTAATTAGTAATAACAATAATTAGCAATAATATATGGCAGCGGTAATTTATGATTAGTAATAATTGATATAGTTTAGGCGGGAAAATTTGTCTGTATATTGTCTGCTAGACAACTCTGTTTTTATATATACTAGTTACATTTTCCCGTGCAATGCACGGGTGATATATTAATTATTTATATATTATTAATAGTTTAACAATTTAATTAATATGTAGGAAATAAATAGTTGGTTGTATATGTTCAAGTAATTAATTAATAAATTACTCAATTAATACTTGATTAATATGTATTGTTGGACATATGTGCAGTAGATGAATAGTTATATGCATTTGTTGCATGTAGGAGATGAATAGTTGTGCTGTATTAATGACAGAAGATGAATAGTCATATGAATTTACTGTTTGCATTAGTTGCATTCATATGTTCATTAGTTTGACAGTTCAATTAATATGTAGGAGATGAATAGTTGGCTGCATATATTCAAGTAATTAATTAAGAAAATACTTGATTAATATGTGTTGTTCGACATATGTGCAGTAGATGAATAGTTACATTCATATATTTAGTAGTTTTACAACTCAATTAATACGTAGGAGATGAATAGTTGGCTGCATATTTTTAGATAATTAATTAAGAAAATTCTTGATTAATATGTGTTGTTCGATATATGTGCAATAGATGAATATCTCAATTAATACGCAGGAGATGAATATCATTTTATTGTTATGCAACGTAGGAGATGAATAGTTTGATAAATTAATTAATACGCGGGAGTATTTCATCATTTATTTGACCTTATTAATTAGTAATAATATATGGCAGTAATAATATATGATTAGTAATAATAGGTATAATTTAGGCAGAAAAATTTGTCTGTATATTGTCTGCCAAACAACTATGTTTTTATATAATAACTAATGTTGTCGTTCTATTATTAATTTTGTTTAATAATAATTATATTATTAATCATGATAATATTCATGATAGTAATAATCAATTATATTAATATTCATTATTATCATAATAATAAGGATCATTATTATATTATAAATTATGATAATAGTAATTATCAAAATTATATAAATAATTATATTAGTATGAATTATATTAATAGTTATAATTATTATAGTTATATTAATAATAATAGTCATATTATTAATAATAAATAATAAAATTATTATTATAAACCATTGTTATTATTATTATCATCATCATCGTCATCATCATATTTGATTGATGTTGATCTAACCTTAAAAAAAATAAAAAAAAATAATATTTCATTAAAATTAGTTATATATATTTGCTAGTTGCATTGTATTAATAGCAGCAGATGCATATGTGTTGGTCGACTGGTTTATGCATTTTATTTGGTGTATTAATTATTTATCAATTATTTATATATTAATATGTAGGATATAAATAGTTTGACTATTCAATTAATACACAGGAAATTAATAATTGATTGCATATGTTCAGGTAATTAATTAAAAAAATATTTGATTAATACTTTATTAAAATAAGTTGTTTGACATATGTACGACAAATAAATAGTTATATATATTTGCTACACATAGGAGATAAATAGTCGCATTGTATTAATGGATATATGCATGTGAAGCAAACGAATATGCACTTTGGTGTATTAATTATTTATATATTAATATGTAAGAGATGAATAGTCCGACAATTCAATTAATACATAGGAAATGAATAATTTTCTGCATATGCTCTGATAATTAATTAAGAGAATATTTGATTAGAAAATATATAGTTAATACTTTATTAAAATTAATTGTTTGACATATGTGCAGTAAATGAATAGTTATATACATTTAATGCACATAGGAGATGAATAGTCGCATTATATTAATAAATAGTTATATTAATTATTCCATTAGCAATAACAATAATTAGCAATAATATATGGCAGCAGTAATTTATGATTAGTAATAATGGATATAGTTTAGGCGGGAAAATTTGTCTGTATATTGTCTGCTAGACAACTCCGTTTTTATATATATATAGATATAGATAAAAACTAACCCTAAACCTCATAAGATAATGATCCTAAACCTAGCTAACTATAATTAAACCCTAATAAATCCAATATTATTATTATTATTATTATACACAATTATTCGTCTCTATTTAATTTTGCACTTTTATAGTTAGTATAATAAACGATAAACCCTAACCCTAACCATAATCCTAACCCTAATTAACCATAATAAATTATAATAAAAACTAACCCTAAACCTCATAAGATAATGATCTTAAACCTAGATAACTATAATTAAACCCTAATAAATTCATTATTACTATTATTATTATTATTATTATTATACATAATTATTCCTGTCATTTTAATTTTTCACTTTTATATTTAGTATAATAAACGATAAACCCTAACCCTAATTAACCCTAATAAATTATAATAAAAACTAACCCTAAACCTCATAAGATAATGATCCTAAACCTAGCTAACTATAATTAAACCCTAATAAATCCTATATTATTACTATTATTATTATTATTATTATTATTATTATACACAATTATTCCTGTCTATTTAATTTTTATTTTTATATTTAGTATAATAAACGATAAACCCGAACCTTAATTAACCTTAATAAATTATAATAACACCTAACCCTAAACATCATTAAACCCTAATCCTAAACCTAGCTAACTTTAATTAAACACTAATATATAAATCCTATATTATTATTATTATTATTATTATTATTATTATTATTATTATTATTATACACAATTATTTCTCTCTATTTAATTATTCACTTTTATATATTCCTTATTTTCTATATCTATTTAATCCTTATCAAATAACAATCATTAACATATGCATCTCTAATTGAAATTTTCATTTAATAATGTGCATATGTAAAATATATTTTCATTTCATTATATGACATTTCCTATATCTTATAGCTAGTTTCCTATACTTATATATATATATATATATATATATATATATATAGTTTTATGAGTGACATTATTAATAATTTGAAGTCTTTTATTTCTCTAGCTAGCTTCGTATATAATTCTACACTCTCATGCATGTTAGTAATGTAACAAATTCAACAATGAACAACAACATTTTTCATCAACACATTTTCAAACGACAAGCTATAATTTTTTAATAACAAACAAACGCAACCCTGTAGCAACATGCATATATGCATTTATATAAATAAGTAGAGAACAAGCTATGAGTAGAAGAACAAACACATAAGTAAAGGGAGCGGTGGCAGGCAAGAAACCGGCGGCGAGCAAGTTGAGGCAATGACCTACAAACACGGCGGAGGATGAAAGTACAAGTGTTGGCTAGGTTCGGAACAATGACAGCACGCACATACAAAGTTGACAATGGTAGAGGGGTGGTGGAGAGTTGGCTATGCGATAATTTCCCTTATTTGAGAGGAGTAGAAGTAGTGGTTCACAGTGTGGTGGTGCGAGGGTTTGCAAGGAGAAGAAGAGTAAGAGAGGGAAGGTGCAGAGAGTCTGAAATTTTTGGCACGAAATAGAACTAAACGAATTAAAAGGCGGAGTTGGGGTTTGAATAACGGTTCCTAGAAGAACCGTTATTAAAACTTTGACACTTTTGACAACATTTCTTGTATAAACCGTTATTAGAACCTCTTTTAATAAGGGTTTTACTTAAACCGTTATTAAAACATCCGTGTAAATTTTAATGTTGCCCTTTTAATAATGGTTTTGAACTATAACTGTTATCAAAACTATCCCGCGCATTAATTTTCATGTGTTTGACAATGGTTTTCGAACCACCGTTATTAATGTCCCGTTATTGTTTTCCGTTTTCGTAGTAGTGGTAATTGGCTTAATTAGGGATTTTTTAGTTGCTTTTAGATATTTTGAAGTGTTGATTTGAGTTTTATATATTTTAGTTGTTTGAAGTTGTTGTTAATTTGTGGTACACATAGTGTGATTGAGGCTAGGGTTTGACAATATAGGTTTTCTGGTTAATTTTTTTCCCCAATTAAAGGTAGTGGACTTCAATTGATACGATTTTTGGTGGATAGGGACCTATTCCTAGGTTTTGATGTAGAACCATCTTAACTTGATAAATATTATCAATTCTATAAGAATCAATTATATTTCAACATGGTAATTAAAAGTAAGAATTTAATGAAGTAAAATATTGTACAAATTTATTAATAAGCATTTACTAAGGTAGTATTAAAATTAGAAAATATGTAGTAATCCTAATTTTCTTTATTTTTTACTTGTAAAAGGTATTAAAAATATTCAATTAAAATTAGATAAATGATTTTTCAAAACCCATGAGCCGACTAGTCCTAACCTAATGTTGGCCTAAACCTCCTCAAGACTCACCAACTAAATGACTAAGCAGGTCATGACCTAAACTCTCTGTAACCCAAGTAAAACTCATCCAATAACTAGGCCTAATGTATATTATTTAATTTACTAATTAGGTGAGATTACATTAATAGTGAGACTAATACTTAAACGGTACTCCTACAAAAGTTAACCTATCTTCTCCTAAAATATTTTATGAAATCTATCTTTTATTGGAGTAGACTATAATATAATATATGTGAGTATATAATTTAATTGAAAAATTATGAAGACTTGAATGAAAAGTCATAAAATTTAAAAGAGAACATACCTTTTCATTGTAACGTTTTAAATGACTTAAAATTTTAAAATTAATTAATTTAATTAAAGAGTTGTGATAACTCAAATGAAAAGCATTGGACTTTGAAAAGAAATACACCTCTTCATTGTAATTATTCAAATAATCTATAATCTTAGAAATTAATTAATTTAATTAAAGAATTGTGTTGACTCGAATGAAGAGCGGTGAGCTTTAAAAAGAGACATATCTCTTTATTTTAACTTTTCAACTAGTATAAATAACTCATAATAATGGAATGAAAAAAATATAAATTTTGAAATATTCAGTTGAAGCATATTAATATAATTATTAAGAAAGTCTCGTGTAAATATTTTATTATATCCTAGAAATAAACTATTACGATAATATTATCTTTAAGATAGTATCCTTAGTGCCTTAAAACAATATAATATTATTTTATTTTAAGAAATCCTCTAACATCTTTTAGCTGAAGGACCTGAGTCATTTATGTTATATTGTTATGTCTCCTGCTGCGGCACTTGCTCTATAATTCTGCAGCTTTCAACTTTGATTTTGCCGCAATCTGTGCACGATGATAGTGCTTGCACAGTGGTGGAAAGTACCCGCTTAATTTTGTGAAACTTATTTAATACCATTGTTTATCGCTTCTTTGTTTCCTTGATGTGTCTGTTAGCTTTATTGCCTTCGTGGGCACTCGTATTGTTTTGTCCTTGCAATTTTGGTTGTCGGAGATGATTTAATAAAACTGATCTTTATGAATATTACAATACAATGTTCGATCCCTATCAGGCTATTACTGTCATTTTTTTTAAGGTTTTTTTCTTTTTTCTTCTTGTTATGATGATGCTGTCTTTTTCAGTTTACGGTAATTATGAATCACGTAATGCATCTACGGGGCGCATTGATAGCTATAGGTCAGTAGATCCAAGAAATTTGAACGTGCTTCTGGTTTTCTGACTATGGAAGCGGGAAAGGGCCTCATCTCGTCTGTGTCTCAGAGCTGGCTCTGGAGCAAATATCGGTGGAGATCAGATCGATGCATATTTACTGAAAATGATGACCTGTTGTAGTAGATTGCGTGATTGGCCATAAATTGTTGGTGTTGTGGACCAGGCAATAGACTCGGTCCCCAACCGGGGTGCTTGGGGACCACTTGTGATATATCTAGAAATATTTGAACATTGTTATCCAGCTCAAAGACACCGGAATCTGGATGTTGTCACGGACGCGAGCGGGTGGTTGGTTTATGTCCCTCGAACCTTGTCGAGTCACGACACGATAACGGAAATTTATGGTATTAGTGTTTTGGGATTCAAATTCTCTTTCATTTTTTTTAGTCATTATAGTAATGTTACGGTATTGTCAAATCATATGATAACTTATACTTAGTTTTATAGGTTTTCTATGAATAAAAAATAAATAAAATAAACTTATACAAATTCGTCAATTACAATTTCTCCTTCAATTATTGATAACGGAAAAGCCCCGTGGTTATATGGGAAGTAATATACATTCATAACCATGACCATGAACAAGAAATAAGGAGTATGTGCAAAATGTGTTGACCATATATCCGAGTGTATGGAATAAGATACACCTAAGAAATAATTGTTGCAGAATTACATGAATTGAATAGATCTAAATCAAAATCATAACCAAACAAAATGATAAACAATTGACGATTCAATCACAAAACATAACAATTAAGAGAAAAGTATAGATCTTTATTCGTATTCTTGTGTGATTATAAAATAATTAATATAAATTAATCAATTAATTATACAAATCTGTAATTTTCTTTTAATGAAAATTTCTATGGAGAAGAAAAATAATAAATTGAATCGTACGATTTGACAGCTAGGGTTCTCTTATATCTCTTTTATACAAGAAAAATTCCTACAGGTAAAAAAACAACATGTTTTAAAAATAAAGGCAAAACACAATCCGTGTTTAGGTGACACAAGACCCCCGTGTTAATTTCCTTACTCTCGGTCGCCCAACATCAAAATAATCTATGAGAAAACGTGGTCCCTGTTAATAAACACGAAACCCCCATGTTTCTGATAGATCCCAAATATTAACTCCATACTTCTCCACTACCTACACAAACCAACACAATATTATAATGTGTATCAAATACCTAGTCAAAGGTCACAATTCTCTAGCTTAATGGAGTATTTATGACACATGAGATGTAAATACCTCTACCAATACCCCTGACCCAAAAAAAAAAGGCATCATGGCTTATGAACACCAATCAAGTTTAAGAAACACTGGAACTTGCCCATGGCTAGTGGCTTTATTAACATATCAACTGGATTATTCAAAATACCCACTTTCTACAATACAACTTTGCCTACAATAGTAGTACCTTAGAAAAAGAGATATCTAATGTCAGTATGCTTCTTTCGACGATAAAAACATTATAATTCTTTACTAAACAAATAGCACTCTAGCTATCACCTCAAATAAATATAGCACCATGATCAAACCTCAGCTCACATATTAAACCACCAAGCCATATGTCTTTCAAAAAAGCCTCTATTATAGCCATATACTCTACATCAGCAATGGATAAAGTCGTCACATCCTACAAGGAAGACCTTCAACTAATAGTTGAACGACTAAGACAAAAAAAAATGTCCACTAATGGATCTCTTTTTATTAAGGTCTCCACCAAAATCATAGTTCACAAACCCAGCCAACAAATCAGCTGATCTCCTATATTCTATACAAACCGATGCAATACTGTACCCTATCTTTTTGTACAGTATTGAATGAGAAATTATGCCAATTTTAGTGTTTGATTTTGATTTTGATTTGGTTTGAGGTAAATTTGGATTTGAGATGAGGTTGAAAAATTAAATTTAATAAGTTTTTTTGGCAAAGTAATACACAGGTTCCATGAATCTATTGTCTGGTTCATCGTTTTAGCAAAATGTTTTTATTTGACCAAACCGACTGATTGGTTGATGAAACAATCAAATGGCCTATAGAATAGTCAACCGGTAGGTCAAACTAATCAATTGGGTTGTCGAGATGGATATATTTTTAAAACTCAAATTTTCAAATAATTTTCTTACACTGAAATGGAACTTTGTTAACCCATGCCAAATTGTTCCTAAAATTTTAACCTTTTTCATGATGCATTTGGACAAGAAAGACTACCTCAAATTGATTTGAAGAGTCAATTGGGATAATTGAGGGGGGAGGGGAGATGACTTCAGCTTTGTCTTCTTCCACCTCTCTTCTCTACACATTTCTAAGATCATTACTTCAATTATAGACTCGATTCTACTCAGCTGGAAGAGTCCTTCTGTAACACCCCAAAATTCACTACTTTTTTTTAAAAGATGAAGTAATTAAAATAGAAATACTTAAAACCTGTGAATTCTGGGAATGTTACTGCCACACTTAGTACCAAACCGGTTCTCTCCGACCGTTTCAGTACCAAGTGCTAAGGCTAAAGAAAAGAATGATCAATTATAAATCATCACAATCCACATTCCAAATAAGCATTAAACTGTTGTAAAACAAAAATCAGAGTACGCGTAAGGAATTATTATTCAACTTAAAAAGAGAAATAGTTACAACAGATAAAAGATTAATAAAAGGAAATAGAATCATATAAAGACTGAAATATGGCCACAACTCTCTCTAACTTGAGCCAACCACAAACCCAACAAACAGCCCCGACTGATGTCTTGCCCACCTGCATAAAGTCAGAAGGGCATACTACTCGTGGGAATGAGTAGCACCCATGAAAAGGGTGATCAGTACGCTACGTACTGAGTAAGGTAACCGAGCACTAAGGCCAACACATAAACACATAAATCATGCAGAACATAAAGAGCATAATCATAAATACATATGATCAACCAGGTAAAAGTACAAAGGCCCGAATATAATCCAATTCGATTACTTAATTAATCTTTGATCAGAAGTCGATTCACACCATACTTTTTATCAAATCCATGTGAGTACGGAAGCTCCCACTATTATAGCCGGTGGATCGGAGACAAGCAGGGCACAATGCTCCTGCCCACTATTATTAGCCGGTGGATCGATCACACATAGGGTATCATACCCTAACCACTATTCCTTACCGATGGATCGGTTGGCTCCGGCACGCATGGTGTTCCACTGTAAGTAATTAGTATCTTTCCCAAGTCTTAGCAAACTGTTAGATTTATTGAGCTCGGAATCCGCCACTATTATAGCCGGTGGATCGGAGGCACATAGGGTAATATACCCTAACCACTATTATAGCCGGTGGATCGGAGACACATAGGACTACGCGTCCTAACCCCTATTTCTAACCGGTGGATCGGTGGGACCCAGCTCAATATCTTCCACTTTAAGTGATTAATGTCTTAAGTATCTTATTCAAAAGCTATCACCCTGGACATGCATAAATCATCACACATCACAAATCATCGATTCCACACGTAAATTTCATTCCCATGCAGACATTAACCTCCCCATGCAAACCTTTGAACTTTTTCATGCAAACTCTAAAATCTCACGTGAAACCCTATATTCAACCATGCAACCCTAGATTCTTCCATATACTTAAAACCCTAGATTCCTCCATACAAAACCTTATATTCAATCCATACACAACCAAAGATTCATCCTTACCAAACCATAGATTCAAATCACATAAAATTAAAGATTCATCCTTACCATACAATTGATTAGATTCTCCCATTCATAACCACAATTTAGATTTTTCCCATACAAGACCATAAGTTAGATTTTCCCACATAAAATCATAAATTAGAATCTCCCAAGCAAAACCATAATTTGGATTCCCCCAAACAAATCATAAATTAGATTCTCCCAATCAAATCATAAATTAGATTCTCCCATAAAATATCATAAATTACATTCTCCCAAATAACATCATAAATTAGATTCTCCCAAACAAATCATAAATTAGATTCTCCCAATCAAATCATAAAGTAGATTCTCCCATGTAATATCATAAATTACATTCTCCCAAATAACATCATAAATTAGATTATTCCTTATAAAACCATAAAATTTAGGTCAACTCACTTCCCTTAGTCAACTTCTTTCCCCATCCTACTTTTCATCTTTTCTCCCATACAAACCACACCGACGTCCTCTCATGCATGTCTTACAGGATCACAACACATATTGTCACATACACATAGTATACATGCCATACAAAAACATACTTCAACTCCATGTCATACCACATATAAAATAATTAATAATAATAAATATAGGATACATAGCATGCGAAGCACATAATGCACATAAGCACATAAAAGGCCTTAGCACCCCTTACCTAAAACGACACCGGTCTTGGAGCACGCTCCTACGCCTCCTTAGGGTTTTGACTGGTTTTACCTATTATGAGAGAAAAGCTAAAATTAGACTCTCTCCTATCAAAATAATATTAAACACTAATTTAATATAAGACTAGTTTTTTGATAAAATAATAATAACAAAAATACCAAAATAATATCAATATCAATATTAATAAGAATAATAAAAATAGTAGAAATAATAATAAAAAGGCATTAATCAAAAATAAAGTGAAATAAGGGTTTCGGACCCCTTTACCAAAATAATACTAAAAAGATTATTTGTAAATTAAATAACCCAATTCAGAAATAATAATAATAATAATAATAATAATAATAATAATAATAATAATAATAATAATAATAATAATGATGATGATGATGATGATGATGATGATGATAATGATAATGATAATGATAATAATAATAATAATAATGATAATAATAATAATAATAATAATAATGATGATGATGATACTAATAGTAACATTATTAACAACACTAATTTTAAAATATTTGTATTAATAATAATAAATAAGAATAATGGAAATTCGAAATAGGAAATAATAATAATAATTATACTTATAACATTTTAATATTAGTAAATATAGAAATAATGAGAAGAATAATAATAAAATCGAATTAAAATACAATAGGCTTCAGCCCTCAACATAAATAATAATAAAAACATTAATACTAATAATTATAATAATAATGCATATTAAAAATATAAATATTAAGAATAATAAGAATTGTATTTTTATGCAATTAATTGAAATAAAATAATTTAAGGGTTATAAAAATAGAAAAAATAGCCGAGAGGGTCTAGGGTTCAACCATAGGCTGGTGGGGATAGGCGGCACCGGAGGCGGCTCACGGCGGCGGCCGAAAAAAGGAAAGAAAGAGGGAAAAGTTGCATGCTGGGAATAAGATAGGAAGAATTAAGATCAGAGCTAGGGTGTTTTGAGTTCCCCAGAATGAGAGGGTCAAAATGGAGGTGGCGGCGCACGGCGGCGGTGGGTGGTGGCCGAATGGAGGAGAAGGAGAGAAAGAGAGGAGCAGAGGGAGAAAGAGGAAAATAAAGGTATGGGGAGATAGAGGAGGGTCTGCAGAAAATTTTGGAGGTGAAATAAGAGGCACAAACGGTGGAAGAGGTGGATAAGGGTGGCGCAAAGAGTGGCGGAGGTGGAAGAAAGGGCTGGTTGGGAAGGGGAATTAGCACAGCTGGGGAGACTTATGCAGGAAGAATCGAGGTACATGGAATGTTTGGTTAGCTAAAGGGCGGCGCAAGGAAGATTTTAGTGGCCAGATATGGAGGCTAAGTTGGCCGGAGGCAGAGAACAACGCGTCTAAAGGAGTGGCGGCGGCAAGGAAGGATTTATGGGTTAGGAAATCAAAACTCAAAACAGGGTAGATTGTGAGGATATTTATAGATTTAGAGGAGAGGTTAGGGTAATTTGGGTCGGTGAGGGGATAAGGTAGTAGGGTTCGGGCTTACCGGAGGCGAGGGTTGGCCGGTGGTAGCAAAATGGGGCAAGGGTTGCGCATGGAAAGGAGAGGGAAAAATCACGTGAGAAATGGAGATTTAGTTGGGTCAAGAGGGCCGGCGATTCAGGGGGAAGAGATAGGAATAAAAACCGCCGGTCAAAACTGACGTAACTAGCGGCGATAATCTCGGTTGGGCGGCGAAGGTTGCAGGCTGGCGTCGGGGGGAAGACGACGATGGAGCTAGGCCGGGCGGTTCGCGAAGGAAAAATAAAGAAAAGAAAGGGAGGCAGATCGGGCGGTCGGCGCGGATTGATTTCATTTAAATAGAACGATGCGTTTTGACGGACAAAGGAGCGAAGCGCGGCGCTTCGGGGCGGCTGCGCTGAAGGAGAAATGGACGAGGGATTGGGCCGCGAGAAAGGAAAAAAAAAGAAATACGAGCTTGGGCCGCTGGGCTGGCCCAAGTCGGGGGAAATGAAAAAGAAAAAGAAAAGAAGAAGAAAGAAAAAGAAAGAAAAGGAAAAAAAGGGAAAAAGGAAAAGAGAAAAATAATTATTTTGGGTATTTAAATTAATTAAAATATTTGGAATATTTGAAAATAATAATATTTATATAAGATAATATTTAAATCCCTTTTTAGACTAAATTAGGATTTTTAAAAGATTTTCCATAGATTCAATTTTAGTTAGCAAATCACTCTAATTTTCTTCAATTAAATTATTTATAAAATTCATATTAACTTGAAACTATTTTCTCCTTCTTATTTTAAATAAAATAATTTATTTAATTAATTTCTAAAATAAAATATTTAATTAGCTAAAATACCAAAATTTCTTCAAATTATAATACTTGTAAATTCCTCCTTAATTTTCCCTAACTAATTCCCTTTTATTTTAATAAAAATAACTTATTTAATTAATTTTCAAAATAAAATCTTATTTAATAATAAATAATAAAATTAGAATTTTTTGGGGTATTTCACCTTCTACACTGAACTTCCATTACCCCTCTAATGAATTGCATTTCTAAACCAATTGACCTACACTCCTCTAGAATCACCACTTGAGCTCTGGAGGATAGGTCAACATATCTTGGATGAAATCCTCCCGTTTCACTCAAATTCAAATAGTGAGAATTAGGGTTTTGATTTTTCTTAGCCAAACTTGTGAATTGTATCAATTTCTTAGTTATAAATAGCCCTAATCACCCCTTTTACTAATCTTTCTTTGATCCATCAAAAATAAATAACTCTCTAGCTTTCACCTTCTCCCACTGCACTTTAATCCTTATAATCAAATTTCCTTTACTCTTTTAATCCTTTCTCTAGCTCCCTCTTAATTTAATTGGTATACATAAAAAAGTTATATTTAAGAAAAAGGTTGAGAGGTTCAGCTGAGTTATCCTCTATTTTCCTTTTGGTGTGATATGTTCATTCCTTCCTTTCTATTTCAAGTTTGAATTTATAAAAGTTATTCATGAATTTTTGAGTTGAAACTTGTGTTTTTAAGGTTTTAAAAGTTGAGGATTTCATAGGTTCAGTGCTTTTCTTTAAGGAAAGTTTTTCCTACATTAAGTAAGTTATTCTTGCTTCTAAAATGGTTTATGAGTAATCTTGTATGTTATAGGACTCTTTAAGTTTGATATTACATGGTGGCATGAATGTATAGCTTACATAACTGATTTAGAGGTTTAGATTGTGTATTTTGAGTGAAAAGTATAAATCTTGAGAAAAGATTGGGTTGTGATGACTAATGGTAAGTGTGCAATTAAAGTAGGCTAAAAATGTGTTATGTGATGTTAGGACATGTTCCAAGGTGTTATGATAAAAATTTATAAGCATGATCTACATGAAAATGATTATTTGGTGTTGTTGTATGGTAAACCAATAGACTGGTTAGGTCAAACTAATTGATTGATTCCTAGAACAGTTGAATGGTTGACCTAAGCCATCCATTTATAAGCCTACAGAGACCTTGATATTGCTCTCTGCTCAATCACATCGACTAGTTGAGCAGAACTTAGCGACTAGTATATGAATTGTCGACTAGTTTGTCCAAACTGATCAGTTGGTTTAAGGAAAAAAGCATGGTTTGGTCTAGCCAAAATGATTGATTGGTCATCCTAAACCAATTAATTGGTTGGTGCAATCGATCGACTTGTGGACCAAACCAATCGATTACTTTAGCTGATTTATGTGATTTTGTTTATTTCGGTTTGGTTATGCTTTGAGGCTATACATGGGATTATTATAGAATTATTTAAGGGATAAAATAAAAATTTTATTATAGATTAGTGACCTGATAAATAGATTAAATGGACCATGATTCATGGCATACTCAATGGGTATTGTAAAAGTTTAATGGGTATACCAAATATGAAATGTGATGGTTCCTGAGAAATAGGGTGATGAAGCACGGAATGTGCATGAATGGAATAACATAATGAGCATGGTTAATACTATACAAGCATAAATGAAAATCCCACACATGGTTAGGAACAAAAATGGATTAATATGAAAGAAATACACGAATGTTTTGCTTGCGCTTTATATGGGTCTTGTGTGATCACTCAATCTCATGAATAATTTACTAATCATATAAAGCAAAAGACAATCAAGTTGTGTATGGGTGTGGATTACCCAATCTTCAATTAGCTATCGGGGGTTAGTCTGCCTTTAAGCATTTATTGGTGTCTTCGTGCTTTATCTTTGGGCGGGATCCTAGTAGATCCCAGTGCCTTACCTACTCTAGAAAGTAATGATGTAATATCAGGTATCGATACTAAAGGGTATGGTTACCTAGGTGGTTGGCTTCGGCTTGGTTTTATATCAATATTGGTTAGCTTTGGCCTAGACTTATGTCCATTGTGGTTTGCTTCGGCCTAGACTTATGTTAATTGTGTTGATTAGCCCAGACTTTATGTTCCTTGGTTTAGATAGACTTCCATGGTATGTGAGATCGTGGGGTAGGGCACAGTCCATAGCTCGATAATAAATAATTGGATAATGATTGGAACAAATGGTTTGGAGGATAATAAGGGTAAAAGTTGGAATGGATACTTGGATAATGGCTTGAATAAATAGCTAGTTAATTATTGGAATGATTGACTGAATATTGACCTATATCAGTATATGGATAAGGAAATGGTATAACCTAATCGATTGAGTAAGGTGGAAAATAAAACCTAGTTTTTATCTAGAATAATCTTCTTAGTATGTGTGTATGATTATATATGATAGTGTACTATAAAGATAAGCATGATGCATTCTGAGTTACCTGAGTTATGCATGATAGTAAATCTTGATGTAGTACTACGCTTACTTATATGCAATTGGCATGACGCATGTTAAGTATGATATCCATGTCATGATAGAATCTTGTATGCTTTCAACTTTCATTGAAGGGACAACTTGGCTTACTCAGTACATAGCGTACTGATGTGCCCTTTTGCTCGGCCACCTGCTCATTTCTACAGTTAGAGGGCCATATGTAGGTTTTTGGAGATGACCCATAGTGGGCCTACTTCAACTTGGGTTAGAGGCTTGAGAGTGTGGAAATCCTTTTTTTTTTTTTTGCGGTCCATAATGGACCATAGTTTTGGGGACATTCCCTAATACCCTGTGTTCTTAACTTATGATTCTCCCTATATTAGACTTGTTGGGGACCCTTAAGGTCCTTAATTATAAATAATCTTTTAAATGCTTATGCAACTTACTTTTGCGCAATGTATTTTAAATTGGATGGTTTTGTTTAGCCTTATATCTTAAATGAGATGGGCAGATGACATCTATCCTATGTTAGGTACGGCAGTAACACCCTATTTTGGTGTATTTAGTATTTTTTTGCTTCTACATTATTTTAAAACGAATTTTTTTTGTAGTAAAAAATAGGGGTGTTACAAGTATCCTTCAAATACCTTATAATCTACTTAACTACTTGCCAATGAGTCTTCCCCAAATTCACTATATATTAGCTCACTACATTTATAGTTGGAGCGATATTAGGCTAAGTGTATACCATAGCATACATGATGCAACTAATACCATTTGAATATAAAACGATATCCATGAACTCCTATTCCTCTTAGGATTTAGGATAATCCAAAGCTAACAATCCGAAGCGAGTGGCCAAAGGAGTGATCATTATCTTAGCATCCATCATATAAAACTTCTTCAATACCTTGTTCACATAGGACTCTTGTGATAATTACAAAAGCTTTTGCTCATGGTCTCTTATGATCTCTATGTCAAGGATCCTCTTTGCGGTTCCTAGATCTTTCATCTCAAACTCATTCTTTAGCATTGCCTTCACCTTATGAACATCAGACATATCTTTTGTTACAACAAGCATTTCATCAAAATATTGCAAAAAAATACACAAGAGAGAGAGACCCTCCATCTCTTTTAAGTACACACATTTGTCATACTCACTCTTGAGGCAACCATGCTCAAGCATAAACTGATTAAATTGTTTATACCACTATCTAGGAGACTGTTTGAGACCATACAATGTCCTATTCAATAGGCACACATGATCATGCATGCCCTCAACAACAAACACATCAAGTTGTCATATGTAAATCTCCTTCTCGAGCTAACCATAAAAAATGTAGTTTTAACATCTAACTAATCCAACTATAAATTATCCATAGCCACAAGTGCAAGCAAAGTATGAATAGAATTATGTCTAACCACAAGAGAACATACCTTGTTGTAGTCCACGTCTAGAATATGAATGAATCTACATGCAACCAAATGAGCCTTGTACCTTGGTCTATCAACCTCTGGTGCTCCTTATTTGAACATTTACACCCATTTTCAATCAACTATCTTCTTCTTCCTAGTTACCTTCATAAGTTTCCATGTTTGATTCTTCAGTAAGGACTCTATCTTCTCCTCTATCAAAGCACACCACTCAACAGAATTGAAACTCTTAATAAACTCTAAGAATGATGCTGACTCATGCATATCAACATAGTCTCTACACTAGATAAAGCATAGCCAACCAATGTTTCAAAACTGTACCTAACCAAAGGCTTAAGAATCCTCTATGCTCTACCTGGAACAACGTCCCTTTTCTCCACCTAATACTTGGATCAATCCACTTTAGAAATAGTGGGTCTATCATTAGGGTATCTATCATCCAACTAAACATCCACCTGGCCCGAAGCCCTATCATACTCCACATCCTTAGATACACCATCACAAGACTCGGTCTTCTAGAGGAATACACACTCATTGAAGGGAACATCCCTATTAGTCAAGAATTTGGATGCAACTAGGTCTAATAATCTGTATCCATTTACTCTAAATGTAAAGCTAAGAAATAAATACATCTTGGCTCTAGGCTTAAGTTTACTATCATTCACATAAGCATAGGTAGGGAAACCAAAGGCATGCAAATCATAGTAATCAGTTGACTTATCAGACCACAAATCCTTAGGTGTTTTCAACTCAATGGACCAATTTGGTGATCGGTTTACTAAATATGCTACCATGTGAACTATCTTAGCCCAAAAATCTCTAACTTTCCCTCTCTGTGATAATATACAATGAACCTTATTTAATAGGTTTTGTTCATTCGCTCAACAATCCCATTTTGTTGTGGTTTTCCAATATAAGTGTAGTGCCTCACTATCCCATGGTGTTAGTAGAAATTAGTGAAACTCTACTCAACAAACTCAAGACCATTATCTGTGCTGAGACACTTAACTTAATTTCTAGTCTACTTCTATAGTAAGGTCTTCTAGTGTAATACCCCAAATTGAGAGGAGTGTGATAAAGATTGATTTGGCTACTTATATCAACATGGTATACCATCCTTTTGGTGATTCCATCCTAATAACTCCACAGTTAAGCGTGCTGACTATGGAGCAATTTAAGGATGGGTGACCTTCTGGGAAGTTTTAGAAATTTTCTGAAAATTTCTCAGAAAGTGCGTGAGTGAGGACAAAGCGTACTGAAAGGACTCGTGTTGATCTGTGGGGCCAGCCGATCAATCCGAAAGTACTTCAAGGTAGCCCCCGTGTGGTCATATCGACTTGGGGTGTTACATCTAGAGTTTGAAAACACTAAACTAATCATTCTTATTCTTTAAGAAATAAACCCATACATTTCTAGAGAAATTATCAATAAATGTGAGCAAGTATCTTGAACCACCTTTGAAGACCACTCTTATTGGACCCCATAAATCTGAATGAATATACTCAAGGGGTGCTCTCGTACTATGCTTAGTTATTGAAAAGCTAACCCACTTCTACTTGCCAAATACACAGTGCTCATAAAGTTCTATAGTATTAGCACTTTATCCATCTGGTAATCCCCTCTTAAAGAGATCAGTAACACCCTTGACACCCATGTGTCATAGTCTTGTAACATTTGAGTCTGAAAACCACAATGATGTCACAAGAGTTGTCCCCACAATAGTGTAACCCACCAACTCATAAAGTGTCCTAACCCACTTCTCCTTCATCACCACCATATCCCCTTTTGTAACTCTCAAGGTACCAATAACACAATGATACCTATTACAATCCAAGGAACTCAAAGAGATCGAGTTCTTATTCATCTCAAGGATATGCCTCACAGTAGATAGTGTCTTGACCACACCATCATGCATCCTCACCTTCACAATCCCAATCCTAGCAAATTTGCAAGCAACATTATTGCCCATCAAGACAACTCCACCCTAAGTCTACTCGAACATCTAAAAATAACTCCAATTGAGACATATATGGTAATAACACACATAATCCAAGATCCATCTATCACTGATCTTGGTTTGTCCAATAGTGGTTGACAAAGCACTTCCATTACTATCATTATGAGCTATAGTAGCATCATCCTTCATACCAGATGACTCATTAGACTTAGCATTGGGCTTACTATTAGGATAAATCTTCCTAACATGCACCTTCTTGTGATTCCTATAACATGTCGCATTCTTCTTCCAACTATTTAACTTAGATATAGACTTCTTACGGCCACTAGACTCTTACTCATGTGTCCTCCTATAGCTACTTATCCCTCACTATGTGAGTCCCAGAAGAACTGCTACCAGTTAAATGACTATTAATCAACTCTCATTGTAGTACAGCTGATTTCAAATCTTCAAGGACTAACCCATCCTTCCCATACAACATAGTCTCCTAAAAATGCTTAAAACTAGTAGGAAAAGAACATAACAATATAATTACCAAATCTACATCGTATAATTTGACTTATATGTATGCAAATCCATTACAATAATCCAATTCATCAAGATGAGATTTCAAGGACTGACCCTCACCTCATTTTAGGTCATGAAGCCAACTCTTTAATAGTAGCTGGCTAATTTGCTACTAACTTTATCAAGTATAATGACTCAAGATTCAACCATAGGGCAGCCTCCATTGATTTCTTTACCACTTTCTGCAATATCTCATTCGACAAGCATAATTGTATGATATAGAGGGTCTTTAAGTGGTCTCTAGATATAATTCTTCAAATCTCTCATTTATCATCGATTCTGCCTTTATTTGAATGATTAGATATTGCTTTTTCCAACCCATTTTAAAATAGGATTGCCTGCATCTTTAATTTTCATAATCTAAAATTGATGGACGGATTGAACTTCTCAATATCGAATCATGTGCCCATCCTAATTACTAAATCTCTTCGACAACCATAGCTCTAATACCAAATAGTTGTGGAATTACGTGGATTGAATATATCCAAAACAAAATCATAATCAAACAAGATGATGAACAATTTATTAATCAATCACAAAACATAATAATTGAGGGGAAAACATAGTTCTTTATCCATGATCTAGCGTAATTACAGAATGATGAAACAAATTAATTAATCAATAATATAAATCTCTAATTATCTTTTAATAGAGAATTCTATGGAGAAGAAGAAAAAGTTGGGTTGCACAACTTAATGTTGAGGGTTCTCTCATATCTCTTTTATATTAGAAAAAAATTCTATGGGGCAAAACAAAGTAATAGTTGTGGAATTACGTGGATTGAATATATCCAAAACAAAATCATAATCAAACAAGATGATGAACAATTTATTAATCAATCACAAAACATAATAATTGAGGAAAATCACTATAAAGTACCAAATAATAAATGAAAAATCAAACATAATCACTAAAATATGTAATACAATTACAAAGTATATTATAACACTAAAATATAAAATAGAGCAAAACAATGACATTATCACCAAGAAAGGCCAAATAATCATTATTAAATAATACATAATCACTAAAATATACTACAAGATCACAAAGGGTATTATGACCTCAAAGTATAACACATAGCAAAATACCTAACATAATCACCACAAAATGTCAAATAATCACCAAAAATCAGACATAATCACTGAAATATACTATGCCTTTGCCACGTTTTCTAGAATGATCATATTTTACGTACAGCGCAATGATTATCTATCTCTAATTAGTGATTATCTAACTATTGCAAATAGTTTCATGTCTTGAACACCCATGTTACTTATTGTAAATGACTTATTTATTAATTTATTAAAATGCTTCTCCATGTTGCATTGCTACATGATTATATTTTACATGATACACTTGGATGCATAATCGAATTTGCTGAGTATGTAAGCCTTAAAAGGATTACAATTATAAAAATAGGAAATAGAACTTGCGTGACTTTAACATCATTATAATCTCATTATTAGTGTGTATGTTTATATTTTTATTTTGTTTCGAGCTATGTTCTCTTCATAATTGTTTAGCTTATTTTTATTGCACTAATCTTATATATCTAAATTGAATTAAAACTAATACTAATTCTTCTTCTTCTTGATGTTATTGCATGTTGTTGCTGTTTTACTATAATTAATGTTATAATTAACATTTCTTCTTGTTGTTGTTTTTGTAACATCATTTTGAAAGTAAGGAAAATAGACTCTTAATATAACTTCATCTTATTAATTCAAGGCTCATTTGAACTAACAAGTTTAATGTCATATGTCCTAATCTAATATGATATGATCTTATTTAATATAAATTTATCGATATTGTTTTTTTTTACAATATTTTATTGTTATTATTAATATTGATAATATAATTATCATCAATGTTATTACATAATTGATATCTAACTCATCCAAAAAATGTTAGTATTATTATAGTTAATAATACTTATGATTACTTTATTTTTAAATTTTGTCTGATAATAATATGGATCAATTTTACTTAGTTATCCAGAATTTTTTAACAATATTTTAAGAATATTTTTTATTTTTTAAAAAAAATATTTGGTGTCTTCAATTTTTAATTTATTATCTCTAGAGTTCTTGAATGGGTTAATATATGTATCATTAGGTCTACCGTTCCAATAAGTAAACTGATAATACTAGTTCAGTTTCTGAAATGATAGCCAATATTACTTAATTTCTTCCCTCTCTTTCTTTTATATAAGAGCTGTAAGTTCTGTAATCACACAACTAATTATGCTATTTTTGTTTTTATTCTTTCTTCTTCTTCTTTTCCTTTGCTGGACACAACTAATTGTGAGTTGGAAACAATATTTGAGCAGGTAGAAGTCCGGAGAGGCAGTTTGCCTAAATAATTCAGAGATGAGGACAACTTTAGAAAGGGGCAACTTTTGAAACCAACTTCGATGAAATGACTCTAGTAGATTAAATAAAAGTTGCATAGCGGATAAAGTTTAATCTAATAATAAAAATTTTAATTTGAATATTAGAGGTTTAATATTTGAAATTTTCTTTTCTTTTTCTCTTTGATATTAATACCGTTATATTAATATGTAATGACGTTAACTGACATCTTATGAAATAAAAAAAAAAAAACAAAACAAAAAAAAAAACAGACGTTCCGTACAAGCTCAGCTTGGGTCGGGCCACATATTCGCAGATACCATAGAAGAAAGCATGAACCCTTTCCATTTTCATGATATTGCTTTTGAGAGGCCGGCATGAGCTCTGAGACTTTCTCTAGACATGGAAGGGGGGCCAAGGGGCCTACATTCTATTGCTCCATAACGTTGATCCTAGATCTTGAGCCACACTCGTTGGTAGTGGCGATGACGAGGACAACCAGATGGCATGCACATGTATTCATATATACATACACCATGTCCATGTCTTTTCACCGTATGTGCCATCAGTCACCCTATTTGTTGCCCTTCTCACCATTACGAAAACTACACGACACGGCGGTTGTGGCCGGAGATGACAATGGCTCATTGAATTTAGTCCGAGATATTTAGATTTGGGTCTAGTTTTTATGAATAGTAGATCCAGATGGAGTGTGAGTTTTTATCCATTTAAAAAGGTCAGGATCCAATAGTTTTAGTTCTATGTTATGTTTAATTTTTATTTAATTAAAAATATTTCCATCGTGTTATCATTTCCAACAATTATATCGGAAACTATAAGTGGAAACTATATAATATATTTAATTGAATATTTTATACTTCCACATTTATTTTTTTTTAATTGATATTTTTCAAAATATATGTATATTCAGTAAACTTAATTTTTAATTATAATGTAACAACCTACGGTAGTAGTCAATAACTAATATTTCTTCAAACAAATACTTATGTTGTTAATAATAGCAATGCTACATATCTCCTTAAATATGAGTGGTTTAATATAATTTATTTAAAATAGCAGGTGATAAAGGGCATAAAATGCAACAACAATTTGAAGGCTTTAAGAGAACAGTTTAAGCGGCCGACAATGTTTAGCAATAAATTTACGTATAAATAGGCTACATCTGTTGTGAGAACAAATATAACTTCAAAAGATACGAGAAAGAGAAAGAGATGGTTAGAAAAGTGTTGGACACCATTGATATATATATAGTAATGCTTCCGTAAAATTCTCTTCTCAACTAAATTAGTGATCTATCTTTCTATAATTATACATTCACTACCAAAACAAAAGGTCAAGGATTGTAGTTTGGGAAGGTTCTTTCAATACACATTATGGGACTGTGCTTTTTTTTTGGTCCGGGACCAAATTAAATTAGTTAATTGTTAGTTATTAATCAATTACCATGGCATATCCTGCATCTTGTATTGGTTTGATCGAGAAGCTTAACAACAACAATTATGATGCATGGAACATCGGTATAAAGTACTTTATGATTTTGCAAGATTTATGGAATGTAGTTGGCAGCACTAATGAAGAGAAGAAAATGAAATGAAAAATTGAGGCCAGGAAGGCTTTATACATGTATGTCACCATGGCAAGATAAGTTTTGGCACCAAATAAAAGAAATGACACCTCCAAAGATAGCTTGGGATATTTTCACAACACTTTCTACAATGAAAAAAGTAAGCAAAATTACAACTTTAGAGAATGAGTTCACCTCCATCAAATAGGGAGACATGATGGTAAGTATATATATTTTTTAAACTAAAGTAAAATCTATCTACAATGAGAATGCAAAATTTAGAAAACTTTATCACTGAAGTAAGAAAAAGAAGAATTAGTATTCATCAACTAAATCTAAAAATATAACAGGATAATTATGGTTACAAGAGGTTAGGCTACTAAACCAACATTGATAGATTTTGAGAATATCTTGACTAACCAAGAGGCTCTAGACAATCATATGTCTAAAGTTTCATTAAATGAAGAAGATAAAACCTTATGTCCTAAAAAAATAGAGTATCTTGACAACTACAAAATTCAAAGATGAAGGCAAAAACTCAAGAATAGGACACCGAAATTGGCTAAGAGGTCATGATGGTAGAGATTCACAACAAGAGGGAGCTACACAACCTACCTATAGAAAATAGAAGAAAGAAAAGAAATATCATCATCTAAATGATCAATGTTATAATTTTGAATGAAAATATCACTTTGTTTAAGATCATAGAGCTCTAAAGATAGAAGTAATGTTATCGCTATCAAGAGGAATAATGGTGAAGAGAAGTGGGATTTTTAGGCTTCATTTCCTATAGATAAATTGTTGCATCATGCATGGATGATCAAGTTGAAAAATTGGTGCCAACAATGGTGAGTGATAAACGTAACTCATTAAGTATAGTTATGATTAGATTGTTGGTTTTGGTTTCTCTAGTCACATGAACAATGATACGGAGAAGCTACAAAATATGACAAAATGTGAGGGAGAGTGAGTCGTTATCACTAGAAATAATTCTAGATTACTTATCATTCATATGGGAAAGACAATTGATGTTCTTTATTTTAGTCCACATCAACATTATAGGAAATAGCTAAAATAACAATGATAAAAATCATGGGCAATAAAGACATTATCGTTTGTATTAAATTGTCACCACAATAAGCTGTAACCAATGATTTTTAGATTATCGATAATAAGATTTATCATTGATGAACAATTGATACTTTTAGGGCCTTAAGGCTATTAGTCCATCATTAATCAATCATCTCAAATTATAAATGTTCATGTGAGTGCGGGAATCCTGCTATTATAGCCGGTGCAATGATCATGCAGGGCAAAATGCTCATGGCCACTATTATTCGCCGGTGGATCGGTCATGCAGGGCAAAATGCTCCTGGCCACTATTATTCGCCAGTGGACCGGTCTGGCCCCAACTCATAAGGTGTTCCACTATAAGTAATTAGTGTCTTCCCTATATCTTATCGTTTTTACATTTGGTTTGTTGAGCACGAAATCCCCCACTATTCTAGCCGGTGGAACGGTCATGCAGAATAAAATGCAGCTGGCCATTATTATTCACTGGTGGACCGGTCATGCAGGGCACCCCAGCCCTAGCCACTGTTATTCGCCAGTGGACCGGTCTGAGTTCGACTCAACATCTTCCTCTCTAAGTGATTAGTGTCTTAATCGTATTTTAATCGAAAGTATTTCACCCTTGACATGCATGGCTAACTATATCCACACTTATCCTCCCAGAAAGGCCCATCCCATATCCACACATATCCTCCCAGAAAGGCCCATCCCATATCTTGAGACTTCTGCACCTCCTAACTTGCCCCGATATCCTTCCCTTATTTCACTTACTCACACCCGAAGCCCGACTCCTAAGTGTATGGGTCAAGGCCCATCACCTTATACCCCAAGGTCAACTCACCGCCTTACCCTAGGGCTTTCTCCAAAAACCCTAATTTGGCCCTATGTGGCCCATCCTTCTCTACCTTACACATCCCAAACTATTTCACCCCACACGTCACAACCCTCAGGTCCAACCCTCACTTTCTACCCACTCATTCTCATTTATTTTTACTATTTTCTTTTTCTTTTTCCACCTTCTCAATTAGGGTTTCTTCCCCAAACCCTAGTTCGGTCTCCTATACACCCTTATAGTATCCCACGTACTATTTTCCACCCGAAGCCTCTAGTCACCCAAACGACACTTCTATTACATTCCTCACGTCCCGAGGCAACTTTCCATATGTAAAGTTTGCCCCCATGCGGACTCTAACCATCTCATGCAAACCCTCGATTCTCCCACTCTTTCATTTTATTTATGTCCCCTTTTTCTCATCCACTCATGGATCATAGATTATTT
Source organism: Tamarix austromongolica (assembly GCA_039764185.1). Classification (NCBI taxonomy): domain Eukaryota; kingdom Viridiplantae; phylum Streptophyta; class Magnoliopsida; order Caryophyllales; family Tamaricaceae; genus Tamarix; species Tamarix austromongolica. The sequence goes on along the minus strand of CM077816.1, from coordinate 70,812,490 downwards.
TGGTCATCCTTACCTACGTTAGCCAACTTACTTCCCCTTGGTTATCTTTCTCACCCATTTCTCTTTTTCATGCCTCCATCCCACATCACTATATTAATTATCCTAGCATACATGTCCTAAAGGGCTACATCACATCACATTGTAACTTACAGCATATCCATGTCAGCACAAACCAAAAGAGGGCACATGAACATACCTCTGTTCCAAGCCACATCACACATGAAATAGTCAAGATAATAGCATATAGAACACGACATAAAGTTATATAGGACGGCATGTAGGACACATAGCACACACTCGGCCTTGGCTACACCCTTACTCGGTTTAGGTTATCGAGCTATCTCCTACACTTATTAGGCCACTAATCACCCTTCGTAATTGTTACACTTAATATATTTCCCATTTGGTTGGTTAGATTACCAATTTGCCCATTTCCTTTATTATAATTAACAAATCACCCATTAGTTGATCAAATTACCAAATTATCCTTCTTCATTATCCTAATTACCAAATTATCCCTTTATTTGGTTAATTACCAAATTACCATTCTCTATTATCATAATTACCAAACTACCATTCTCTATTATCAAAATTACCAAATTACCCTCTAGTTGGTTAAATTATCAAATTACCCTTTTATATGATCATAATTACCAAACTACCCTTCTCCATTATCAAATTTACCAAATTACCCTTTAATTATTTAAATTACCAAATTGCCCTTATCTATTATCGTAATTACCAAGTTACTCCTTTCCATTTTCCACTTTACCCATTTTATTTACAAAATTACCATTTTGCCCTTTTACTTTTAACTTCGCCATTTTACCCCCTTAACTTTCAAAATATACCATAACATCCTTTATTCACAAAATTACCATTTTGCCCCTTTAATTACGAAATTACCATTTTTCCCTTTAATTACAAAATTACCATTTTGCCCTTTAATTCTGAAATTACTATTTTACCCTTTAATTATAAAATTATTAATTTTCCCTTTAATTACTGTTTTACCCTTTATTTATAAAATTACCATTTTGTTCCTTTACTTCCAAAATTACCATTTTACCCCCTTACTTCCAAAATTTACCATATTAACCTTTTGCTTGCAAATTACCATAATACCCTTTTACATCCAAAATTACCATTTTATCCCTTTCTTACAAATTACCATTTTGCCATTCACTTATAAAATTACCATATTGCCATTTTGCCTCCAAAATTACCACTTTACCCCCTTATTACACCACTTTTATTAAATTAACATTACTACATGGAATAATAATATTAATACTCCCTTAACAATATCCAACTCCACCAACTATTATATTTTAATATAATACTTATTAGCACCTACAATATTAGGCCACATTCTTACACAAGAAATATTACTAGAATGCCCCTAGGGCTCACAATAATATTATTCAAGTATAAATGGTCACAATAACATAATATGACATGGATAAGTACTTCAACACTTTCACTAATAATCAAGTTCTTCCCTTAGACAACACTTACACACATAGCACATAAAAAAGCATACTTTCCTTTTTATTAAACAATACAAGCAAACATATAAATTATACTAACAACCATATATCAAACATAATAACATATTAAAAATCCTAATGTGCAAACATACGTTTATCCATATGTTTAAGTGGGGTTTAACGATTACCTTAATTCTCGTAAAAGTGAATCATACTGGTATTCTAGTTAAAGATTCAAGCTTTGATTAGCAAAACCAATACCTAAAAATAATATCAATATTTATTATATTAGAAATAATAAAATCAAAACATAAGACTTTATAGATTTTACTTAAGGAAATAATTAATTTAAATATTATCATACCTTAAAATTATTAATAAAAATGGGTCAATAAATGCAGCAGCTCATATTGCTTATGGAGCATGAGTTGTATGAAAAAATAAAGAGGGAGGCTAGAAGATGGGGTGAAAGAAGATGGGGTCAATAGAAAGAGGAAGGGATAATGGCTGTTTTCGGGTTAGGGTCTTTAGGCTAGAAAAGAGGGCAGGTGGGGGGGATTGGAGGCAAGGGAATGGTGCAAGAGAGAAGAGGGGGTGTAGGTGGTGGTCGGGGTAGGTTGTTGGTGGCCAAGGGCGGCGGAGGCGCCGAAGATGGCTGTTGAGGTGGACCGGGCTGAGAAGGAAGGAAAAGAGAGGGGAAAAATGGAGGGGTGAGGGGGATTATTTCGGCCAAAAAAGGTATGGGGGTGGTAGAGGAGGTTGTAGGGAGTTGACTGGTGGTTTGGGTGGCGAAAAAGGCGGCCAGACGGTGGTGAACAATGGGCTTGTAGGGGGATTGCCGAGAAGGGGAAAAATGGAGAGAAAAATAAGTGGGGAGGAAGAAGGGGTTGCGGGATGGCTTGGGGTGGTCTTGTGGCGATGCAGGGTGGTAGTAGAAGGGTGCAGAAGGTGGTGTAGGGGCTTGGTGCAGCAGTTGAAGCGGTTGAGGGCATGGTGTTGGAAAAACACGGGTGGAAATGGGAGGAGAAGAAAATGAGAGAAGGAGGTTGGGGAAGGAGGAGAGGGCTCGAAAATATGGAGTATGAAGGGCTGATGAGGGTAAGAAAAAGAAGAGGGAGGATAGAGGTGCAACTGGTCGGCCGGTGGCAGTGTGTAGGGTGGCAGGGGAGGTGGTAGGGTGGCAGGGAGGGGAGACGAAGAGGGGAAAAAAACAGGGCATGGGGGCTGGTTTGCAGGGCTGGCTAAGTCTAAGAATGGAAAGAAAATGACGGGAGAGAGGACTGTAGTGGTGGCAGCGAGGGGTTACAGGTGTCTCGGTGGTCGGGCATAGCATTCGGGGTGGCAGTCTTGGGTGATGAAGACTGGTCGAGGGGCGTCGAAAGGAGTGTAGAGGAAGAAGAAAGAAAAGGGAAGGGTGAGGTGTAGCAGGCTAACATAGGGGAAAGAAAAAAAGAAGAGTTGGGCCGGCCCAGGGAGGAGGAGAAAGGAAAGAAAGAAAGGAGGGGCGGGAAAGATGGGCTGTGACGCTACGCCGGGGAAGGGGAAGATAGGTCAAAGGCCCAATCACACGGAGGGAGAAGGGAGGTAGGACTGGCCCGGCGAGCGGCCTGAAGGAAAAAAAAGGAAAAGAAAAGAAAGAAGAAAAAGGAGAAGGAACAGAAAAAGGAAAAAAGGAAAATGGAAAAATAGGGAAAAATAATTTAATTTAATTTAGAAAATAATAAAATGTAATATGTTTGATAAATTATTTAATTTAATAATTTAATTAAATATAATTTAATATATTAGTTCAAAAAGGATAATTTTAGCAAAATATTAGTTTGAAAAATTATTTAAATAAAAATAATATGATAAAATAACAAAATATTTATTTTTAATTTATTAAATACTCCTATCCACATGTATATACTCAAAAATCCATAAAATAATTAAACTAAATAATTTTAAAAGCTAATTTATTTCAAATAAAAGTTATTTATTAAATTATAGGTTTTCTAAAATTTTAGGGGATTACAATCCGACTCTGGATTGTCTACTCTCTCAAGCCAAGCCTTCAACCCAAAAATAATATTGGATCTCAAACATGTACAAAAGGTCTACTCCCCACCATCAGTGTATCGTCTCAGGACCCATTCAACCAAGGTAGTATCAGTACGGGTCCAGTACCGAGTAAATCAAGACTACCTAACTCATAGAAGGAAACATGATACACATAAGATATGATAATCTCTAGCTTACAATACTAATGCTTAATTATACATATGATGAATATACCATTCCACTCATACAATAACTAATGCTCAATTATACATGTGATATATATGACATTATACTCGTATAATAACTCGTACTTGGTTATACATGTGATACATATAATGAAACATGGGGTCATAGATTCATGCTCATAAATACATGACTAGACATGACAATACATAAGGTACAGGCATACAAGAAAATCACGATCGCATAATAAGTAACACACACTACCCTAGAAGATATCATTTTACACATAAGGCCCACATATGATTTGAATAACGGATCATGTGATAATTGAATACGAACATGCGTCATATGGCAACACTATTATAAGGGAGGCAACCAAGAGACGTGCATAGGAAAAAGAAATATAAAGTCCATGAGTGAGTGAGAATAATTCATTATTATATTTCATTATCGTAATCACAATTATTTAATTATATTATCTTTAGGATTGAGACTAAAAGAAATCGTAACGACTAATCTAGTACTCAAACGGTATTAGCCCTAGCTAGCCCACTCAAAAACGTAACTAGACCACCAATAAATAGGACACCTAATCACTTAAGTATGCATACCCTCTATATGGGCGAAATATATTGAGACACCTATATATTATAAGAGTAGGGATGACAATTGGATGGGTTTTACGCGAAACCCGATGGGTTTTATCCGTTAGATATGTAAACGGATATGAATATGGGTATAGAGGAAGGGGAGAAATATCCGCCGGGTTTGGATATGGATATGGGTAAGGGATCCTCAAATCCGTACCCGTACCCGCATCCGTTTACCTAATATAAAATTACATTTTTACCTTAATTTATTAACCTTAAGTATATTTTCTAAGGCTAAAAGTGAAGATATGATTAAATTTTAACAATTTAAGTATACAATTCTAACATTGAATGATTTTTACTTTATACTTAATGGGTTTTACCCAATGGATATGTAAACGGATATGGATAAATGGATATGGATATGGATATGGATGAGGAAATAAAATACCCGCCGGGTTTGGATACGAATATGAGTATAGGTTTTCTTATCGAATTTGGGTAATGGATAGGGGATACCCAATTCGTACCCGATCCGTTGTCATCCCTATATAAGAGGGCCTCTCCGGACCTCGTAGGGCACCCAGGATCATAGAATAAAAAAACACTGAAATGGTACCAAGTAAATACCAAACCTAACTCGGATAGCTACCCCGAGTGATATAAGTCCCAACTCAAGATATTTCACTTTAAGTGATTAATATTTTATTCAAGGATTTAACCAATCATAAATCAGGCTTAGATAATAGCACTTAGCTTACATCCATCAACACAATAAATTTTCATTATTATATCAATTTCAAGTGGCATTAAAGCAGATCCAATCTAAGTGGTATTAAAGCCAATAAATTCTAGATGCATTAAAGCCGATCCAATTCATGTGGCATTAAAGCTGAATAATTTTAGGTGGCGTTAAAGCCAAATAATTCCATGACATGAAATACAACATACGACATCATACAATTTCAATCCATACTCAACTACGAATACAGTTTTCTAAACCAATTACAATTTAGACACATTAGAAAATACTCCAAAATCACCAAATATTTTATAATTAGCTGGACATGCTAACAGCATAATCATACTCAACCCTTCACATACCCAAACATGTACAATACTCCAAAGGCACACTAACCTACGTTTGCATTAAATCTATAACTCATAAATACATATAATTACCATACAAAAATAAAACATACGCTTGACGTAATTAAATAATCAAGCATACTCATCGCCTTCCATTCCAAGCAAACATACATTTCAGATTCCGCCATAAGTAAAGGTAAGTAATGACTTACCTATATCTGAATTTAGCTAAGCAAATTGAGAAAGAGAAAGAGCTATCAAGAGCTCGACAATCCACAAGAAAGTTTTCCTAGATCACCGATGGAAATCAAAACTAGGTTAGAAACTATCTTATCAATCAATAATTCAATTATTATAATTAAATAAACACAAATGGACATAAACAATCTTTCTTGAAAAATGTATCAAAAACCTAAGACTCGCGAGCATAGCTCTATTAAGATTTAAAATTAAATATTAAATAAATTGAGCTTAACACATATCACTTGGGATATATCAAATTGATTTGGAAATCTGGGAAAAGAATAATGGATTATAAGTTAATTTTATCGAAGAAAACTAACTCGTTAGGTTTTATGACTAAAGAGACAAACCAACCATTTTTAGAGAATCAATCCAATTCAATAACATAAGAATACAATTACAATGATTATAAATCAAAACTAGTAATCTACTAGCACTACAAAATAAATGATTTGTGCCAACAGGGCCTTATCTGTGGGTAAAAGCTATTTTTCTGTTGGTAAAAGCTTTTACCAACAGATATTTTTTTGTGACAAAACTGTGGGTAAAAACTCTGTGCTTAAAAGTTTTACCCATAGATATGTATCATCTGTTGGGAATAATTGATAATGCCCACAGATATTTATCTGTTAGTAAAACTTATGCCCACACTTATATCTGTGAGTAAAATTATTAACCACAAAATAATATCTGTGACTAAAAGTATTACCCACAAAACAATATCTGTAACTAAAACTATTACCCACAAAATAATATATATGACTAGCAGTATTAGGCACAAAATTATATCTGTGATAAAAAGAAATAACCACACAATTATATCTGTGTGTAAAAGTATTAAACACAATATTATATCTGTTACTAAAACTTATTACCAACATATATATATTGTTGGATATACATATTAACCCTGTATGTGTGTGTTTGTGTGTGTATATATATATATGTATAGTTAAAACCTGTATCGGCCAAAACGTACAAAATATCAAATATCCAATATCCACCTGTAGTAACAATTTATGCTTATATATATATATAATTAACTACACCATATATAATTATCATTGTGTAGTACAAAATAATTAGTTGCTTAGCTCCCAAAGGCATAACAGTCATTTAAGTACAATACTATATAAACGACTTATAGCATAAGCTATTATACAAAAACATCTTCATACATTGATATACAAAATCATCGGCTATTATACAAAAACATCTTCATATGCTGATATACAAAATCATCAACCATCTTCGTAAGCTTACGAGCAAAAGCACCGATATACAAAATCATCGACCATCTTCGTAAGCTTACGAGCAAAAGCACCAGACATCTTCATTAGCTAACATATATACAAAAACATCGGGCATCTTCATAATTTGATATACAAAAATATCGATCATATTCGTAAGCTAACGAACAAAAGCATCAACCGTCTTCATAAGCCGACTCACAAAAGCGTTTTTATAAAAACGCATCAAACATCATCTTCTTCATTTTCCTCTTCAGTGTCATCCGTTTCATTCTCATCATCCTCCATTTGATAATAATTATCAACAAGTTTTCCCTAAAAATATATATACAATTAACTTAATCATATTAATCTAAATTCATATCAAAAAGCTAGATGATGAGAGTTTGTACTCTTTAATTGAGTATATACATATCCAAAGTCTTTTTTTGTTTTGGTTTTTGCAAAAGATTGGTACGGAAACTATCTTCTAGGTTTGGATTGTATAATTTATTTAATATTTAACTATTTATAATAATTTACTAGGATTCCTCGTCTAATAAATATTTTGAGAACCTATAACGAGACATAAACTTAGAACTTTTCAATAGGTCGGCTAAGATAGGTTAACAAGAGTAAGGACGGTGATTGAATAAAGACATTAATCGGAGAAAGAGCGTTGACTAGACAAAATAATGAGAAAAAAAGGACAAAGGATAATAATAAAGACTAGTTTTTTGTAGCACATGATTTGTGTAGCTTTATATATTATAATTATAATTATAATATATCTACAATTTAATTGTAAGCGATGCTACCAATCCACCAATATAACATACAAGCATTAGCTTTGAATACTTGTAGCTCAAAAGCCCTAGAAAAGACCCATAAACCCACAAATCATACAAGCAACCTATCACCAAATCAAATCTTCATCCATATTTGTGCTCATATCTATTTAACAAATTATATCTATATCAACCAAATAAAATTTGTCAAATTTCAGATAGATCTAGTCTACTAGCCGGATAACAACATTTGGGGTGGTGTAGTTGATCTTCCATACCAATAGGTTAATGGTGTAGGCGACTACAAGGTGCACATTATTTTTTCTCTTTTTGTTTGAGTTAATTTATCTTAAATTAAGATAATTAAAAATATGTATCTTTATATTTCTTTAAATTTTCTCTACGACTAGAGACTCTTATTGATGTGCTTCTAATTTAAAAAATTATTATATGTTTCATGATATTTATAATTATGTTGTTCCATTGTTTTTTATGGTATTTTATTGTATAATTAATTATACCATTAAACTAATAATTTCCCATTTTTAGCATTGATGTTTGACCATTATTACCATTAAAGTTTCACTACTATTACTATTAATATTTTTCCATTATTAATATTGATGTTTTACATTATTACAATTGTTTCACCATCATTACTATAGTTGTTTCCCATTTGCTAATAATTATATAGTTATATTTAACCAAAGTTAGTTGTAATATTTTACCATGATTATGCTTATATTTTAATATAGTTGTCTTTATATTTCACCAAAATTACCTTCTTGTTTTAGTTTAGTTGTTATTATATTTGACCAAATTTAGTTCTGGTGTTTTCTGGGAAAAAAAAACTAGTTTGTGATATTTTTCCATAGTTGCATACAACGGTCATCTTCATCTATCACTTGCATTCTATTCATGTTTTACAACAGTCATCTCCATTTATCACTTGTATTGTATTCATGTTTTACAACTCAATTTAATTGATTTCAGAATCTATTCCCAAAAATTAGGGTTTTAAAGTCCAAAATACAAATCCAAATCATTCAAACCAATTAATCCAAATTGAACGTGTTAAAATACAATTAAGGTCATTTTAAATAATTCTATAAAATCAATTTTAGAATAAACTATACAAATGATAATTTACATAATATTATTTGAAAGTTAGGGTTTTAGGACAAAAAATACAACTCAGACAAATTTTATTAACTTATTTAAATTAAATGTTTTGAAATGTAATATGACCTATTTTATAACATATTATATACTCAATAGATTAAAAAAAATAGAAAGAATACCCAATTTAACATAATAAGCGTTTTTGAGTCCGTACTATAAATTCGGTCAAATCTTGCCAAAATATTTATATTGACGGTTCCGAAATGAAATTAAACATATTCTATTACAAAATGTATAATCAATTTAATAAAATAACTCAATTATATAATTCAATTTAAATCCGCAAGGATTTGACCTAAAAATCAAATTCTAAATAATTTCACACATTTTTCTTAAATTGACAATTCCAATACAAAATTAAGTATATTTTAAAGTATAATGTATAATTAAATTATCCCAAATAGCTTAATCGACCGAATACAACATATCCGGACATAACCGGGTCAATAATCACAAATTCCAGAAATCAACATATATCACATAATTAGCATATCCAATTCAATCATACAATACATATATACTTAATTAAATAACTAATTTAGCTTAATTAAAGCACATTGTTTCATAATTAATCAAAACAAAAAATTAGGGTTTCGGGAAATTATACCAAACGAAATAAGCCAAATCAATGCAGGTAAAGGGCGGCGAAGCTTCGTCGCTGGGAGAGGAGCAGTCGCCGGTGGCCTACAGACGGTGGAGATGTCCGACCGGTGGCGCGCCGTTGCAGCCTTCTTGCCCTGCTGCTGCGCCGCTGCTGCCCTTCCACTGCTGCTGTTCCGCTGCTGCTGCTCCCTTGATGCAGCCGTGTGCGACGACCGGGAGATGTGGCGGCACGGTCGAGAGGCGGCGAGTTGGTGTGGACGGTCGCTCGACAACGAACCACAGGAACCAAGTTGGGAGGCAGAGGCGTCGAGACTCGAGACAGAAGAATGAGGTAATGTTGTCGAGAAACAAACGGAAAGGAAATAAGGGGCGGGGAGCAGCGGGAAATGGAATAAGGGGCGGGGAGCTGAGTTTTTGTTTTTTGTTTTTTTTTCAATTATTTAAAAGAATTTATGTCAAAACTATAATTTTAAATATATTAAATTTAATCGAAATTAATATTTTATAATGTATTATTAAGATAATATTAATCATAATTTATAATAAAATAATAATTATTATTAAAAAATAATTAATAATGGGAAATAAATACAAATATGAATAATATAAATATTAATCATAATTTCCAACAATTAGTAATAATATTTTTTTAAAATAATAATAATAATAATGTCCTAAAATAATTATTCTTAGTAATTATTAATAAAGAATTATATTAATAAGAATAATATGAATCATAATTAAATAAATTAATAATAGTATCTAATATGAATAATTATTAATAATGTGAATGATTATTGATAATATTTATTATTTTTAAGATAATATATATTTGAATGATAATTGGTAGTATTTAATAATAAATTAATTTAATAGTAAATGGTAGTAGATATAATATATATTATTTCATTATAATTGTTAAAAGACACCATTATCAACAATATTAATATTAAAAATTAGAAATAAAATAATATTTAATAATAATATATGTAAACTATTATTTCTAATAATGACTAATGACTTATTTATTATTATTATTATTAAAAAGACTAGAATTAATCATTATTAAAATTATATAAAAATAAATATTATTGTTGAATTTCATAAATACTAATACCAACAGATGTAAAAGTGGGTATTAGTTCTGTTGGTATAATACTACTAATAACCACAGATATAAGTGATGGTAAAAGATCTGTTGGCATAACATATTAATACCAACAGATAAAAAAATTCTGTGGGAAAAACTACATTATTGCCTACAGAAAATTATCTGTTGGTATTAGTTACTTTTACCAACAGAAAAAGTATCTGTGCCTAATTTTCTGTTGGCAAAAGTCAATTATTTTGTAGTGTAGGTGAGAGAAACATAAGCAAACCATTTTTATAAATCCATCTCCGAAAATTAGGGTTTTTAATGCCCGAACTACAACTCAACTAATTAAATTGTATTATATCAAATTGATAGTTTCAAAACACAATTAAACTAATTTTAAATAAATATAGATAATCAATTTCAATGAAATAATCTTCCGAGTAGCCAATTCAAGACAATCGGTTTTCGAAATTAGGGTTTCAAATCCCAAGACACAAACTCGAATAATTCAAATCAATTAATTCCAATTGAAGGTGTTAGAATGCAATTAATAACATTTCAATTATTTTTATCAATTCAATTTTAGAAGAAAAAAACTATACAAATGATCAGTTTCATATTTCATTTGGAATCTAGGGTTTTATGCCTAAAAATGCAATTCGGTTGAATTCTATTACTTTAATTAAATTTAATGTTTAGAAATGAAATTAGACATATTTTATAACAAATCATATAATCAATTTATCAAAATCAATAAAAGAAATACCCAATTTAATATAATTAGGGTGTTTGAGCTCAGAATGCAAATTTGATCAATTCTTACTAAAATATATAGGTTGACAGTTCAAAATTGTAATTAAATGTATTCTAATGTAAATTATATAATCAATTGAATAAAATAACGCGATTACACAATCCAATTTAGACTCGCAAGAGTTTTGACCTAGAAATCCAATTTCGATTAATTTCACACAATTTTTCCAAATCAACACTTTCGATATGAAATTAAATACATTTTAAAGGGTATTGTAAAATCAATTGAATGAAACAACTCAATTATGCAACCCAATTTCATTACACACGGATTTTAACCTCGAAATCCAATTTTGATTAATTTCGTGTAAATTTCTCAAATTGACGATTCCAATATGAAATTAGATACATTTTACAATATATTGTAATATCAAGTTATCCAAAATAGCTTAATCGGACAAATCCAAAAAATTCGGGCATAACCCGGCCAAAAATCTGATATTTACAAATCAACCAAATACACCACAATTAACCACTCTAAATCAATCATACAACATATATATACATAATCAAACAATCAATTTAGCTTATCATAAGCTAATTCAAACTCAATTAATTAAAATAAGGGTTAGGATTTTTTTAGAAATGTATACCAAACAAAACTAACAAATCGGGATAGGTGAAGGCTAGAGAAGCTTCACCAGAGGTCAAGGACCGCTTGCCGGCAGCCAGCAAAGCTCGTCATGGCCAGACGATGACACAACCTCCGTTGTTGATGTCCGCTACTCCTGCTACTGTTCGCTGCTGCTACGGTGGCTACTCGCGGCCGCTGCTTGCTGTAGTGGCTGGCAGTAGCATCGCTAGTGGCAATTGTGGCCAACAGTGGCTGGAGTTCGACTAGAGTGGAGGAGTAGGGAGAAGGAAGCAAGGTGGGGTTTTGGGTGCAAAGGACTGGGAGCCCAACGGGAAAGAGGAATAGAGACAAGGGAGAGAAGAAGAGAGAAAAGGAAAAGGAAGAGGGGGTCAGGGGAAATGGTAATTTTTTTTACAAATATATAATAAAATACTAGATATCTAAAATTATTATTTGAAGATTTTATCTAAAATTTATTTAATGAAAAATCAATTCGTAAGGATACGAAGGCTTAAAATAGATATAAGAGCTATATAAAGAATTTCGGAAATATTTTCGGAAGAATTTACCAATGAACGCAATCGTAATCAAACGACGAAGTTATAATCGAAAATAAATCTAAAATATTAAAAATCAAAATACGAAAAAGAAAAAAAATACATATTTTTAATCAAAAATCAAAATCATATGAATATAATAAAATCATAATCGTAAACGAATATATCTAGAATGATCCGCAACGACAACGATTAATTAAATTCAAATATAAAGTCAAAATCATCGATAAATCCATAAAACGAATTAAAATTAAAATAATTAAATGTTTGCATAAAATTAAGCTTAATAAAATTAAATTGAAAGATACGGGGTATTACAACACCAGTCAAATGTTCTATGACCACTCGATCGCATCTAAAAATCAGTTGATGGGTTTAAGCATAGAGAAATCAAATTCGCCACACACTATCTAATTAATCGGTTTGGGCTAACTAGCTGATTGTTCTAAGAATTAATTGATCAATTTGGCTTAGTTATTCAATTGGTTTCCTCCCAAATAACACATAACATACATTTTAACATGATTCAAACTCAAAAATCTTACAACATCCAAACCATAACATTTTTATAGCATGAGGCCAAGATTTAAACCATTTATGAAATCCTTATTGCTTTTTACGAAGATATCTTTTCTCTTTTACGAAGATATCTATCCTAAGCAATTTCCGTTGATGTTTTTCTTTCTTTGAGTTGATGTCTATCAACCTATAAGATATACACCTTTAACCTTGTTATAAAAAGTTTTGACTATGGTCATTACATCATCACTTTATAACCCTTATATCAAATTAACATGACATATTATCAAACTACACCGGTTACGATAACCGAGTATAATATAATAATTTTATTTAGCCTTTATGGAAAAAAGTTGTTGTTTGTTGTTGTGGTTTGCATATTTACTATAATTATTATGTAAGTTTATTAAAATTAGTATACTTCTTAGAAGTCGTCGTCAAAAAAAAAGAACGTTGAAAAATTCAATTTTAGGACCCAAACACTTTTTAAAACTTAACCCTATCTAAGTTGTGTCACAACAAATGAAATAACGTAATAACTTGCCGAAACCGGTTATAATAAGAGCGTAAATGAATGGAGTGCATATAAATTTTTTTTAAAAAGAAAACATATGCAGTCATATATTATTAGAGTATAAATGAACTATTTTGAGTCCTAAAATTAGATTTAAAATGGCTGAAGAGAAAGTATTACCCATCCAATAAAGTCCGAAGAGGATCCAAAAGAAGATCTTCGCGGACCACTCCTTTTTTCAGATCTAAAATACTAGGAAATAGCAACGCGACACACTACACAGCAGCAGGCCAGAGCAGAGCTAGCAGGGAAGGATGGAGGAAACCTCTCTACCTCTGCACGTCACACATGCCCACGGGAGAAGGGACAAAATCAACAGAATCCATTCTTTCCTTCATGCACTAGCTGTATCCGCCATCATCTACTACAGATCATCTTCCTTCTTCCAAAACGCCAACAGACTGGTACCAATCTTTCCATGGCTTTTAATCTCTGGCGCAGAGCTTCTTCTCTCATTCATATGGCTTCTCGACCAGGCCACTTATTGGCGTACCATAACTCGGACCGTATACCCAGAGAGACTGCCCGACGACGAACACCTTCCGCCGATTGATGTTTTCATATGCACCGCAGATTCAAGTAAGGAGCCTGTAGTTGACGTTATGAATACGGTAATATCTGCGATGGCGTTGGATTACCCGGCGAATAAATTGAACGTTTATTTGTCGGACGATGGCGGTGCTCCTGCTACTTTGTCTGCCCTTAAGGAGGCTTGGAGTTTTGCTTTATGGTGGATTCCTTTTGTTAGGAAGTATGGGATTAGGAATCGATGCCCTAGCGCTTATTTTCAGAAGGAAGAAGATCGGGGTGCGGAAGAAGAAGATAGGTGTCAGGAGTTCGTTGAAGATAGGAAGAGGATTAAGGTTTGGTTAATTCAGCTTTCACTCGCCTAATTATTGCAAACCACGTCCTATCAACTGTATATATGCTCCTTTTTTTTTTGACCTTTTATGTCTGGAATTGCGGATGTGCTTTTTTAACGATCATTTAAGGATAGGCACTGTATGCATGGATATATAATTCTTCCGACACCATCACGCGGTCCTATATACGTAATTGCACTGCGCTGATATTAATCTGTATGTGTCTTACAGTGGGTTGAATAGCATCACACATCGTCGATTAATTTTTTAAGTTTTTACAATTTTTATCTTTTAATTGTTCCGTACTGGTTCATGTCACGCGATGTTTAGGAAAAGTACGAGGAGTTCAAGAATAGACTGCTACGAGCAAGTGAGGATGAAGATGGCAAAGGAAACGCTAAGGACCATCCTTCTGTTGTTCAGGTTAATGACCGTATGAGACATGCGTTGTTGATCTTTTTTACACAGACTTGAATTGAAGGATCGTCCTTTTGTTGATCCAGCGGACATAAGCCATAACCGGAAGAAATTAGCAGGAGCCAAAAAGGACAAATCCATAGTTTTTTGAAATTTTTTCCACGAAAGAAGATTTTGATCAGATCGGTTCAAAGTATTTTTGCAGGTAATAAGCAGCGATACGGTTGATGATGACCGACTTACAGAGGGACAATTACACGCTGCCGAGATGGAAAATGAGACGATGCCTCTCCTAGTATATACTGCTCGCGAGAAAACATCGTCTCGACCGCATCACTTCAAGGCTGGAGCCCTTAACGTTCTCGTATCGTCTCTCTCTCTCTCACTCTCTCTGTTTGGCTGTGCTTAATACGGAAGTTCGGAATAATAATAATAATAATAACTAGTACAATAATGAATTTTACACTAAATATTCCATAATAATAATATTAAATGTGTTGCATGGTTTGGTTAGAAACTTTTGTTATTCATTCGACTGTGCAGTTGAGAATTTCAGGTGTGATAAGCAATTCACCGTACATACTGGTGATGGACTGTGATATGTACTCCAACGACTCAATGTCAGCACGGCAGGCCATGTGCTTTCATCTTGACCCTAAGCTTTCTACCTCGCTAGCATTCCTTCAATTCCCGCAGAGATTCCATAACTCCAACAGCACCAATCTCTATGACAATCTAATGAGGATCGGATTTAAGGTACGGACTATAGTTTTCTTTATTTCAGTTCATATACTATCCGGCCGGCTGGATGGAAGATTATTGAGTTAGTTGGGTGTGATATGCCTCTCATCAGATTGGATGGCAAGGACCGGATGGAATTGGGGGACCTGTTTTATCCGGGACGGGTTTTTATATGAGGAGGAAAGCATTATATGGAGATGTATCGATGGAAGGTCTGAGTTTTCTGTCATTTATTTAGAAAAGAATATATTTTCTTTATTTATTTGTATAATATGATGCATGTTGACATGTACCTCAATCCTCTTAAATATCTTCATTAATTAATTTTGCAGGTGTTGATATTAATGACCTACGAAACCGTTTTGGAACTTCAAATGAGTTCATTAAATCCGTTCATCATCAACAATACGATCGTCACCGTTCTGTCCGCACACATGAACGACCTCCTTACACGTTTCTTCAAGAGGTCGAGTTCCTAGCCTCGGCCGCTTATGAGGATAATACAAAATGGGGACAAGAGGTGTGTATATATCCATTTATATGTACCTGCTCTGCATATATATATATATGTAATTTATTAATCTGCTAGGAAAAAAAAAACGCAGGCGGGTTTCATGTACCATTCTGTGGTGGAAGACATCTTCACAGGATTTCTATTACATTGTAAGGGTTGGATCTCCGTCTTTCACGATCCTCCATCCCCACAATTCTTAGGCTCTTTTCCAACCAACCTGAACGACGCCCTCATTCAAT
The DNA here is from genome assembly GCA_039764185.1 of Tamarix austromongolica. Classification (NCBI taxonomy): domain Eukaryota; kingdom Viridiplantae; phylum Streptophyta; class Magnoliopsida; order Caryophyllales; family Tamaricaceae; genus Tamarix; species Tamarix austromongolica. The sequence continues at coordinate 70,796,146 of CM077816.1, read as the reverse complement.
ACATGAGATGGACAACCGGACTGGAAGAAATAACCCTCTCAAAGTACTGCCCATTAATCTACGGCCCACTGCAAGGAATGTCACTTCTTCAAACCATGTGTTACAGCTATATCACTCTTTTCCCCCTCCATACTCTTCCCGTCTGGTGCCTCGCCACCATTCCACAACTCTGTCTCCTCCACGGCATACCTTTATATCCTCGACTACAGAGTCCGTTCTTTGCTCTCTTCGCCTTCGTCTTCGTCTCGACGCTTTCTAGAAATTTATATGAAGTCCTCAGCTCAGGAGGAAACATCACTTCGTGGATTAACGACCAAAGGATGTGGATGATAAAATCATTAGTTCCATATCTTTATGGAAGCATTGAGGCTCTCATGAAACTCATTGGCGTCCGACAGACGACCTTTGTGCCGACCAACAAAGTTGTGGAGGAGGAGCAAGCTGAGATGTTTCGAATGGGGATTTATGATTTTCGAACCTCGAATATGATTCTTGTTCCTATTGTTACGGCCGTGATAATCAACATGGTTGGTTTGGTTAGTGGGATTGTGAGGACGGGTTTTGGGGCTATGAATATTTGGGAGGAGGTGTTTGGTCAGTTGGTGTTGTCTGCGTTTATTTTGGTTATGAGTTATCCTGTCATTGAAGGTATGCTATTGAGGAAGGACAGTGGACGTGTTCCCTTCTCGGTTACTCTCATTGCTGCTGCTTTTGCCTTTGGCTTCTTTGCCATGGGATCGTTGTTCTTAATTTAGACATAATATTAGTCTATAATTTGTAGCCGTCTGTCCATTGATCTCTGATTGAATATATCAGCTCCACTTATTTGGTTGGTTGGTTGATATATATGAATGAACGTCATCCGTGGAAAAATGTATATGCATATGGGAATACTTATTAACACTACCACGGAAAAGGGCTTTTAATAACGGTTATTTTTCAGTTTTAATAACGGTTTTCAACCATTATTGAATCGCCCGTTATTATATCTTTAATAACGGTTCATAACCGTCATGAAAAATACACAAAAACCCGCGAATATGTCCGTAAACTTCATATTTAATAACGGTTTTTACTTAAAAACCGTTGTTAAAAATGGAGCTTTTAATAACGGTTTCGCTGTAAACCGTTGTTAAAAATAAGGTTTTCATAACGGTTTATCAGAAAAAACCGTTGTTGAAAACTAGAGTTTTAATAACGGTTCATAAACAAAACCGTTATTAAAACCTAAGTGTTTAATAACGGTTTCTTATAGAACCGTTATTAAAACCTGAGCTTTTAATAACGGTTTTATTTATGAACCGTTATTAAAAATAAGTTTTAATAACGGTTTTTATAGAACCGTTATTAAAAGTATATGTTTTTTTTTAGAATTTTTCTATTTTGTTCCTGCCCACATACACAGTTGTATGTTCAAACAATTACCAAATCTGCAATGTTTATCAATTCATACCAGCAGGGTATCACACCATAATTTCAATCAATCTATAATTGGTATGCATGTCTCAATACACCAACTATACTTAGGAATAAAAATTAGTGGGCATACCACAACTTGGTAGCTCTACACCCCAAAGTAAAGAGTTCACAGATCTAGGCTGAAAGATCGAAAGATGTAGACAAAATACAAACCTGAAAATGCATGTAGAATATATAGATCGCTACCTAATACCGAATGAATGAGTGCACGTGCTTGGCCCATTGGTCTCTAACTTCATCAATTTCATCAACATTATATTGCTGGCCTCGTGCATAGTCATCAGTGAAAAACTACAACACCCATGTTTCAATTAATATACAGCCATTAGGTCAAAAATATATATGTCATGATTCATTAATAGAAAAATATGGAAAAGCAAACATACATGGCTTGGATCTATGTTGATCGATCTATTCTGGACTATAAGATCCATTGCTCTACATACATAGTATCCACAATCATCGCTGTTTTGCTGTTGTGGACACTGTCAAATGAATTCAGTTAGCTCTCTAATTATTATATATTAATTTGAATTAAAACAAAATATAAAATAGTTGTCTTCCTACTTACCATGATAGGTTCATATTGAAGATTCTTTGGGTCTGGGACACCATTCCCACCTCTCCTTTGATATGCCGTTCGTAGTGCCCTAATAAATAGAGTTGGATACATAATATTGTAAGTATATATACCTCAAATAATGAAAGTAGAATATATATATATATATGTATAAATAAGCTAATGAAGTAAGAAGTGAAAAGTATACTAACATGTCGATAAATTCCTTCCCACCAAGACGAGCGACCTCAAAAGGCACGTCATAGGTTCGAAGGGAATCAAACACATAAACTTTGTTAAGATCAGGTCGGACGGTGTACAAAACCTAATGTTCAGTTGCGAGGTGAGGAATGAGATAGAGCTTGTTGTGTCCCTCAATCAAAATGCGATCCGCTAAATAGTTTATGTGCCTACCCTCTGTTATTGTACTACTGTCAGCTATGTAGTATGGGCACAGAAAAACAATAGAGGACAGCATTCCCTCCAACGCAGCGTGACTAGCTACCAACTTATATATGGACGACAATAATAATGGATATTTGTTAATAACTAATAACTCATATAAGCTTAAGAGGTCGTAAAAATTCTATGTCTCCAAGAGTACTAAAATCTGAAATATGAAATAATGCTTACGTGACATAAACGGCGACACTCGTGGTTGACATCCATTCCTGATTATAAATGTCGCTTATGTCAGCTGTCGATACCATGTAAGTAGCATCGTCCCTTCCAACATACTCAGGACGACAATCAATGGAAATATAATTATTCCCGAGGTAGTTTTGGGCATAGAAATACAATAAAGCTAATGCTGGTGGAGGTTGGCGTATTTCCGAAGAACGAATCTTTTTTGGGGCAACTGATTTTTCAGATTTAGCTCTCTTTCCTTTGGCAGCACCCTCTTTTGTGTTGCTCGTTCTACTAGTACCTCTCTTAGTTTTACTAGCAGGAGCAGTCTTCTTCTTTGATTCCTTAAATAATAATAATAAACAAAATATGTATTGAGCATATATATATGAAAAGGTATAAACAACGTAACAACTAGCCTACCCTCTAATGAAGATATTGAATGTCAATACCTCTTCAGTAGTGAGACGTATCTGATCCACAGGCCAAAGCACGAAGCTTCCATGAGCTTCTAGCACTGTGGCTGCCTCATCGCCCTCTTTATAACAAGGCAAGGGCGCACTACCAATGATTGGAGTGTCAATACTCACCGGCCTTGTAAGTAGGGCTAAGTTGTACCCGTGGACAGTTTGCGTTTTGGTACTGTGACTGATGCGGACCCTTCCTTTCGCCAAAAGAGTTGAAAGATCATTCGCTAACAAGTCACATTTATGCAAACCCTAAATGAAAATATTACACATTATTAATTATTTATGACACCGAATACATTTAATAACAATTCAAAGTTATGTAATGCTTACCTCGGAAAGAGAAGAAAGACGTGCATCAGCTTCACAACTGTCTCTGACACTATTTACATTAGGTATGTGAAGCTGATCATTGTCGACTAAATCAAATGGCTTATACCCTTGAGATTTAATAAATGACAACTCTTGCTCCATTGTTGCCATCCGTTCAAATGCCACGTTCAATTTCTGTGTAAGGATGGCGACTTGCTCATCAGTGGTACGAGAACCACGAGATCGACCACGTATGCTCGTTTTCGTAACACCTAATCCAAGACCCCTGTGTCTTCCAGGGTGTTCTACAATTCCTATAGCCTGTGATACAATGTTATATTGGTCTACCCCCTCCTCACCATCTGACGCTTGAAGTTTGTCCTGTAATGTATATAATATATGTAAAATTAGCTTACATGAATAAACATAATATAATAGTTTTCTAAAAGAAAAGTAAGCAGGGTTCCAAATATCTACAAACTTACAATTTTTTTCGCTGCAACATCTACATCTTCATTAATATATCCATCTTTTGTTGCTCTAGCCTTCTTCCATAATGTACCAATATTAATGGACGAGGTACATGGGTCTAAGTTTTGGGCTATGAGCTATAAATCAAAAAATATTCTTATAATGTACCAATATTATAAAATTCGTCAGTACGCTGTAAATAGATAAATCACAAAATACATACCAACTCCTCTTCAAGGCCTGCATAACCTTTGCGAGCCATATTATGCCGGTATTTATTCTGCTTCGCAATCTCTTTATTTTTGGCACTTTTTTCCTATGTCACCAGCCAAAACATAGTGAGATAGTTATTTCAATATTATGCACAATACTAGGATCGATAAAAAAAAATTAATTGTTATCTAACAAATACCTTAAAATCACCCGTAAGACGATATGCAATAAATTGATTCCAACTTTCTTGATCGATGAAACCGTATCGTTTGGGTGGATTCTGCCGTAGAGAACCATCACTCTTTCTGTACATTTTCTGACGAGCTAAAAATGACCTAAATGTTCTTAGACGCTCCCCACAATGTCTAAGAAGCCATTTCTTCCTACTCTCTGGCACATTAAATACTCTTTGCATTGTAAGACATACAAATGTATACCGATATTAATGTATTAAAAATAGTAATATTTTACATACATAAATGATTACATAAAATAGTATATTTACCGTGATTTCCTGCCAAATATGCTCCTTATGACCCGTTGGAACCTGCTTCCAATTATTATAGGAGATAGGAACACGGTTACGTGTCACAAGTGAAATGTAAGTCAAAAACATGTCTGCATAAGGGCCAATGGGAAGATTATAAGTATTCCATCCCAACTCGACCAGTTCTCCTTTATTCCTCATATCTGTGATGATTCTCATAATTGTCGGCCCTCTTTTCCCTTCTTCATCACTGCTGTCCCTATCAATATTCTTATCGGCCATATCTCTAAAAGAAATCAATAAATAAATTATGTTAGAATGTTATGTATTGAGCATAATTGAGTTGAAAAAAACCAACATAGATATTATATGTTACAATATTATTACCCTCATTGCCTTCTTTTCCTTCTTTTTTCCCCCTTGTTTTTGGATTAGATTCAGGATCTAATACATATATTACTTCACGATGATCATCCCTGACATATATTTCCTCCTCATTAATTGTATTGTCATCATCGTTCAATAATTGAGTTGCTTGCACAGCTAAGACACACTCGTTATTCCAATTGGCATCATTTTCATCATCACATTCATTGGCATTTCTTTTTTTCGTAGATAGTACTACAGACCATCTGTTATTAGCAGGGTCAGTGACATAGAATACTTGTGTCGCTTGTGATGCTAAGATGAATGGGTCTTGTTTATGCCCTGCCCTATTAAGATCTACTAATGTGAATCCATCTTCATATCTAACCCCACTGCCGTTATCAACCCATCTGCAGCCGAATACAGGGATTTTAAATACAGTGTAATCTAACTCCCATATATGTTCAATCACACCATAATAATTCATATCTGCATAAGTTGGATTCTTGTCTTTCGCACTAGCAACATGCATTGCCTCAGCCACTAAAGTCACCCCACTGTTCTGCATTGTACTCTTCCCATCTTGTTCTTTTGTATAAAAAGTGCAACCGTTGATCACATAACTGGTATATTGAAAAACTTCATAACGAGGTTTCTGAGACAACCAATGTAGGGTTTCGGAAATTAAAGTTGGTGTATGACCGATGAGTGGAATGATGTGATCTCTTATCCAATCAATAAAGGAAAGATTATGTTTATCGATAATCCATTTCTCAGTCTTGGATGGATATTCAATCCGTAAAGAAGTCATATGCTCTTCAATGTACGCCTGAACATCATCACTGTTGTGTAATACATATAGATGTGCTGCACGGAACATGTTAGGGTCTACACGCCCAAGCTTTCTGCCTCTAATACCCTGTCCTTCAAATTTGCCCGCATGTCGAGACTTAGGAATACCAAGAGCTTCAGCATTTGACAAGTGCTTTGTGCAAAACTCAATTGCCTCTTCCACCAGGTAACTCTCAACAATACATCCTTCTGGCCGATATCGATTCTTCACATAACCTTTTATCAACTTCATAAACCGTTCAAAGGGGTACATCCAATGCCCATGAACAGGTCCTAACATCTTTATCTCATAAACTAAATGAACAGTTAGATGTACCATAATGTCAAAGAATGATGGTGGAAAATACATTTCAAGTTGGCATAAATTAATCACAATCCCTTTTTGCAAGGCGTCCAAACTATCAGGATGTATAACTTTAGAGCAGATGGCTTTAAAAAAACCAACAAAGCCTCGTGATAGTAATTCGAACACGTTTTGGCAAAATTCCACGTATAGCTATCGGCAACAAGTGTTGCATCAAGATATGACAATCATGAGACTTCATGTTAATTAATTTCAACTCTTTCATCGACACGAGCCTTCTGACATTTGAAGAATACCCTTCCGGAACCTTGACACCGTGCAAGAATTCACAAAATGAAATTTTCTCTTTTCTGGAAAGAGTATGACACGCCGGCGGTAAATATGTTCTTCTTCCGTTGTCTCGCGGTGTCAGTTCTCGTCTAATACCCATTTCTTCCATATCCAATCGAGCATTTATCCCATCTTTAGTCTTGCGTGGAACATTAAGTAATGTGCCAACAAGACTGTCACATATATTTTTCTCAATATGCATCACATCAAGGGCATGTCTCACGTAGAAAGATTCCCAATAAGGAAGGTTGAAGAATATTGACATCTTCTTCCACCCAACTGATGGAGGCTTATCTTTATTCTTCTTCCCAAACTTGACACTCAAATGTTTCATCTTCAACCACACTTGTCGACCCGTCAACCGGATTGGTGCCTGCCCTTCTTCTCGGAATCCATTGAACGCTTTTCTTTACCTACGATAATGATGATTCTTCGGTAAAAACCTACGATGCCCAAGGAACACAGTCTTTCAGCCATGTGTTAGCTGAACAAATGAAGTATTCTCCTCACATATCGGACATGCATAATGGCCTTTCACACTATAACCTGACAAGTTGCCATACGCCGGAAAATCATTTATAGTACAGAATAACAATGCTCTCAAAGTGAAATTTTCTTGACCATATGCATCAAATACTTCAACGCCCATGTCCCATAAGAACTTCAAATCATCAATCAAAGGTGCCAAATAAACATCAATATCATTCCCAGGTTGTTTTGGCCCGGAAATGAGTAAAGACAACATCATATACTTGCGTTTCATATAAAGCCACGGAGGTAAATTGTATATAACCAAAATCACTAGCCATAAACTGTAGCTTCCTTGATTGTGCGGATTCATTCCATCTGCAGAAAGCGCAAGGCGCACATTTCTTGCTTCTTTACCAAATTCAGGAAACAACCCATCAATCGTCATCCATTGTGGAGAGTCGGATGGATGTCTAAGAAGCCCGTCATCTATCTTGTCATCAGCATGCCATCTTAGGTTCTTGGCATCTTCAATATCATTAAACATCCGCCTTAATCTTGGTATTATAGGAAAATACCATAACACCTTAGCGGGCACCTTGTTCTTCTTGTATCGTGGTGCTTTGCATTCAGGATTAGGACAACTATCCAAAGATGCATTGTCATTGCGATATAAAATACAATCATTAGGGCATGCATGTATCTTCTCATAACTCATGCCCATAGATGATAGAATCTTCTTCGCTTCATACGTACGATCGGGTAGAACGTTATCATCAGGAAGCATATCCTTCACAAGTGACAATAATTCTGTGAAACTCTTATCACTCCATCCGTTACATGCCTTTAAGTTGTACAACCTTAAAGTAGCGGATAATCGCGTAAACGTCTTACAATCACCGTACAAAGGTTTCTCCGAGTCATTCAATAACTTCTCAAACATTTTTGGACAATCCCGAACACTTTCCTCAACCTTTTGAGTCATCTCCTCTAACGAATGTCCCTCATAGTTATCAAATGATGATCCACTACTATCCCTCCCAACATCGTCATTTTCATATTTAGACTCTGTTTCCCCATGCCATATCCAACAAGTGTAACTTGTATCAATTCCATACACAAATAAATGATCTCTCAAATCACTAGCGTTGACACGCTGAATATAAGCACACTTCAAACAAGGACAGACTATTCTACTAGAGTCCCGAGCATGTTCAACTGCAAACTTGATGAAAAACTCCACTCCTTCGTTATATTCTCTAGACAGACGATTTGCAGACAACCATTTTCGATCCATATTATTTGAATCTAGATATATCCCACATGAAAGTAATTATTAAAAATCAATTGAATTATAAGTATAATAATTTTCAAATCACTCTTGCTTAGAAAGAATTAATCTCAAATGTATCATGCATGCTATTCTCTCTCTATATATATATATACACGAATCATGCTAACAAGTTTCCAAAATTATATTAATGCTGATCAATGAAACTCCTCATACTTACAAAGAGTTCATTATATATATATATATATATATGCATACATACAAACGTAGCAAAATATTATACAATTAATAGTTCAATTTACAAAAGATATGCATACTACAGGATTTAAGCAATAGCAGCACTATATACATCAAAATGTTGCTACAACTCAAATACCTAAAAAACGAAAACTCATATCTAAAACTAAATCCCCCGATAGGCTCGTCGAGCCCGACTAAAAACTATAACTCTAAAAGTCCACTCATCACGATATATCATTTGATCCCTGACATCATCAAATGAGAGTCTACTCACGGATACTCTAGGGTAACCGAGGTTGATACTCCGAGGCAAGCTATGACGATACCTCCACTCGTCATCGATGACCATCAGTTCTCTCGATATCCTATCATACTCCCTTGCAAACAACTCACCCTCAATAAATCTCGGGTGTGGTGCATCAGTGTGGTAGACAAACCACTGCAAAAAAGTAGACGTAGCCGATGCCCATGGCTCTATCTGAGGCAGGGTCAACAGAAGGTGATAAGATTTGAAATGGAAGGGGTGATAGGATGAGCCACTCGCGTACAAATGACATAGCTCGTCATATAACCATATCACATGAGTTCGTACATCTCTATGTGGTGCCATATGAAAATACAGTGGAGGGTATGTCATCTGATCACTACCTACAAATGAGAACCACTAAATCTTATCATCAAGGTTGTCCTCGAAATTAAAAGGATCTAAATTACAGTGGAGGGTATGTCATCTGATCACTACCTACATGTCTTACAAAATATATATTAAAAAAAGCATATAAATACACATGATCATCTGCATATATAATAATGTGAGTGCTAAAAAAATATATACACCTTAATTTTATACTTAGAACGTACATATCTTATGATAACAATATATATTTTAGGCTTGTGGATTCTCTTAAAATAATAATACATACTTTTATAAAATAGATTATAAACACATATATATGTATATATATATACATATATATTAAGGTCTCGGCTGGCCACAATTAATCAAAAAAGGCCACAGCAAAAATTTTCACCAAAACATCAAACGACAGATTTTCGAACAACACATCAAACACAACCTCTTCGGTGCAACATGCATGCATTTATATATATATATATATATATATATATATATATATACATATCAGTAGAGACAAATTAAGCAATGAAGGAAGAACAACACATACGTAAAGGGAGCGACAGCGTACAGGTTGAGAACGGCAACGACGAAGGTACAAATGCTGGCTACGTTCGCAAGAATGGCAGAGGGGTGGTGGAGAGATGACGGTGCGACGGTTTCCCTTAATTCAGAGGAGCAGGAGCGGTGGTGCAAGGGTTCGCAAGAGAAAGAGAGTACAAGAGGGAAGCGGCAGAGTCTGAAATTTTTGGCAGGAAACAGAAGAGAACGAAATAAAAGGAGATTTTAATAACGATTCCTGTAAGAACCGTTATTAAATCATGTTTTAATAACGGTTCCTCCAACAACCGTTATCAAAAGATGATTTAATAACGGTTCTTACAGGAACCGTTATTAAAACCTTGCCAATTTTAACAACGGTTCTTCTTTGAACGGTTATTAGATCATCTTTTGATAACGGTTTTAGGTCAACCTTTATTAAAATTCCCGTGCAAAATTTTACCTTGCACTTGTAATAACGGTTATTACGTAAAACCGTTATTAAAAATTCCCGCGCATTAATTTTCACGGATTTGACGATGGTTTTCGAAACACCGTTATTAATGTCCCGTTATTAATTCCTGTTTCCGTAGTAGTGTAAGCTTGTACTTATAGGATGGATATCATATCTTGGGAGGTAGCAATGCTTCTAAGTTTATTTTGTTGAGTTTGTGCTTCAAATCTTTCGGTTCTGAAAGTCTTTAACGTGAAGTTGAAGTAACCAAAGAGTTTTAATTAGTAGTATTTACTACTATCAATGAAGAGTTTAAAATCCGAGGAGGTTATGGAAGACTTAAATATGAAGCTAAAGTAACCAAAGAATTTACTACTAAATTAATTGGTAGTATTAACTACCATCAATGGAGAGTTACAGTTTTTAATCTCCATCAATTAGTAGTTTTTTAGGGCTTTCTTTTGAAGACTATATATATGTAGTCTCTGGCCCTTTCTCAAAACATGACTCACAATATCCATCATAGTTCTACACATATTTGAGAGTTAGAATAATTGAGAGTGATAGATCTCTACAATCCTTTATTCAATTGAAGATTTCTTGTATTCTTTCTCTACATAGTAAAATTATCATTGCTCGTCGTCGTCCGTAGATGTAGCCCACATTGGGTGAACCACGTAAAATTGTGTGTTCTTTTATTTTTGACCTTACAAGTGGTATCAAAGTTTTAGGTTTATGAGGTCTACCAAATTCGAGATCGAGAAGTTTGATGGCAATATCAGTTTTAGTATCTAGAGGGTCCAGATGAAAGTAGTGTTGATCCAGAATAAATTAAAGAAGGCTCTAGATGGTAAATCTAAAAAGTCCGAGACTATAATGGATGAGCAATGGGACGAATTGGATGAGAAGGCGCAATCAACATACAATCTAATTGTCTCTATCTAAGGAGGTTCTTCGTGAGATTGTTCATGAGACTACTACATCTGCCTTATGGCTCAGCTTGAATCACTTTATATGATAAAGAGTATAGCGAACAAGCTTCGTGAAAATGCCCCAAAAATTCTAATTTTATTATTTATTTTTAAATAAGATTTTATTTTAAAAATTGATTAAATAATTCACTTTTATTAAATAAAAGGAAATAAATTAGGGCAAATCAAGAAGAAATTTATAAGTGTTTCAAAATAGGAGGAATTTTGATATTTTAAGCTAATTAAGGATTTTATTTTGGAAATTAATTAAATAAATTATTTTATTTAAAGTAAGAAGGATAAAATAGTTTCAAATTAATATAAACTTTATAAATAATTTAATTGGAGAAAATAAGAGTGTTTTGTTAATTAAAATGGAATTTAAGAAAATTCTTTCAAAAATCCCTAAATTAACCTAAAAAGAGAATTTAATTATTATTTTAATATTTATATTTTACTAAACATCCCAAATTACCCAAATTATATTAATTAAGCCAACCACCATTTTCCCATCTTTTTCCTTTTTCTTTTTTCCTTTTTCCCCTCTTTTTCCTTTTCTTTCCTTTCCTTCTCTTCCTTTTTCTTTTTCCCCCGACCTAGGCTGACCCACTAGCCTAACTCCCCCTTCCCCTGCGCGTCCTAGCTCCCCACTACAGTCCCTCCCCCTCTCCTGGCCGGTTCAACCTCTTCCCTTTTTCTTTCTTTCATCTTTTCCCTTAGATCGCTGGTCCAACCCCCTCCACTTCGTCTTCTACCTCCGGACGCCTGCAACCCGAAATCGACACCGGAAAAAGATGCAACAATCACACCAACCACACCGGCCATTCCTCCCCTCTCCTCCCCATTGACATCCCTGCCATTTCCATAGGACCATCCTTCCCTTCTCCTGCACGCCATCCCTCTCTCTCCTCGACAACTCATGGTCTACACACGCATACCTACGTCGGCCATTCTCACCGAACAGAGAGCCATAACCCTGCACCCCTACTCTGCCACTCATCCTTGTCGTTTTCCCCTCGTAATTGGCCTATAAATAGCCCCGAAAGCTGCCATAATTGGGTTTGGATTTTGGCAGCCCAAAAAACCAACCCCGCGACCACCCCTGTTTAGCTCTTTATTCCTCTTCTGTCAGCCGTCTTTGCCACCCACTCCAACCACCAAAACTCTCCTTGCACCGCCCTCTACACAACCGAGCCACCAGCCTTCCTCGCCCTGCCCTGCACGAGCTACCCGGCCGTGCAAAATTGCCTTCCCGAACAGCACCCTTCGACCCCGTGCTGCCCTTCGTGCCGCTGGTTCTACCGCTTGAAGCGCCACCTCTACCCCCCAAAACAACCAAAGAATCCTGCCCTACCACCCCTACTTCCCTCTCCCCTAGCCTCCACATCCACCTCTCCACTTCTTCCTTCCTCCACCGCCGCCTCCGCTGGCTCTACCCCCCAACCTAGGTTGTCTCCCAACTCCTTAACCCCTAAACCCTGTCTATTAAAAGTGTTAATGACTTTTAATATTATTAACTATTATTATTAGTGTTATTATGATTATTATTATCATTATGATTATTATTACTATTATTACTATTATTATTACTATTATTACTACTTTTATTATTACTATTATGTCCTAACGTTTATCCCGGAGAATTTCCAATGGATGGTATTAATTAAGACTAAAGCCTTTGTTGTGTTATTATTATTATTATTATTATTATTGTTATTACTATTATTATTATTCCTTTGATTATTATTATCATTATTATTATTGTTGTTGTTGTTGTTTTTCTTACTCTTATTATTATTATTATTATTATTATTATCATCATCATCATCATCATCGTTATATTTAGTATATTTATTACTCTAACTATTACTATCATCGTTATTATCTTTATGGTTATTATTATTATTAGTAGTAGTAGTAGTAGTAGTATTCTTATTATGATTAGTATCGTCACTATTATTATTACTACTATTATTATCATTATTAATAATAATAATATTAGTATTACCACTACTACTACCACTACTACTACTACTACTACTACTACTACTACTATTATTATTATTATTATTATTATTATTATTATTATTATTATTATTACTACTACTACTACTACTACTACTACTATTACTATTACTATTACTATTACTATTATTATTATTATTATTTATTATTATTATTATTATTATTATTATGTTTATTACTCTAACCATTATTATCATTGTTATTAGCTCCATTATTATTAGTTTTTTAGTATTCTTATTATTATTTATATTATTACTATTATTAATAATATTATTATCATTATCATTATCATCATCATCATCATCATCATCATTATTATTATGTTTATTATGTTTATTACTCTAACCATTATTATCATTGTTATTAGCTCCATTATTATTATTTTTTTAGTATTCTTATTATTATTTATATTATTACTATTATTAATAATATTATTATTATCATCATCATCATCATCATCATCATCATCATCATCATCATCATCATCATTATTATTATTATTATTATTATTATTATTATTATTATTATCATTATTATCACTATTATAATTATAACCACTATTATTATTAGTATTCTTATTATTATTATTAGTATTAGTAATAATATTGTTATTAGTAATAATGAAACCCTTACTTTAATACTATGAATATTACTAAGACTTACTTTGATTAGTAGTGATTCGTTTAACTATCTTGAGAAAAATGATAACCCTACCTTTTTAATTATAGACTACTATTATTAATATTCACCTTAGTATTAGGCCATGATAGGGGTAAGATAGGAAATTATGGTAATTCCGGTAGAGGGAGATTAACCCATAGTATTTCCCTCTTATAAGTGAATCGAATCAAAACCCTCAGGAGGTCTAGGAGCGTGCTCCAAGCCCGGTGAGGTTTTAGGTAAGGACGTAGCTAAGGCCGCCTATGTGTTACGTGTTTTACTTGCCTTGGATACCTTGTACGATTTATATGTTGTGCTCTATATGTTATTATCTTACCTATTTTTATGTGTAGCGCAGCTTGGAACCGAGGTATGTTCTCGTGCTCTTGTCTGGTATGTGCTAATATGGATGTGTTGTAAGTATGATGTGATGTGATGTGGCCTTTAGGAAATGCATGATAGGTTAGGTGATGAGGTGTTGTGGGATGGAGGCATGAAAGAGAAAGATGAGAAAGTAAGATAACCAAGGGGAAGTAAGTTGGCTAACGTAGGTAAGGATGACCTAAGCAATCTATGATCTGTGAATGGCCGAGTGCAAGGGGAATTAAATAAAATGAATGAGTGGGAGAAACTAAGGTAACATGGGAGGAACTAGGGTTTGCATGGAAATCTTAGGGTTTGGCATGGTAGAGATCAAGGGTTTGCATAGGGAGGTTAAGGTTTGCATGGGGGCGAACCTTATGTATGGAAGGTTACTTTGGGACGTGGCAAAAGTAATGGAAGGTTTGTTTGGGAGTTTGGAGGCTCGAGGTGAAAAATAGTACGTAGGATAATATAAGGGTACTTAGGGACTGACTAGGGTTTGGGGAGGAAACCCTAATTTGAGAAGGTGAAAAAAGAAAAAGAAAATAATAAAAATAAACGAGGAGGAGCGAGGTATGAGGGGAAAGTTGAGTCTGAAAGTCATGACACATGGGGCGTTAAAATAGTGTGGGTTGTGGGAGGCAGAGAAGGAAGGGCCACATAGGCCTAGATTAGGGTTTATAGTGAAAACCTTAGGGTAAGGTGGTAAGTAGACCTAGGGTATAAAGTGGTGGGCCTTGACCCACACACTTAGGAGTTGGATTCCCAGTGTGAGAAAATGGGCTAAGGGAACGATGTCGGGGATAGTTAGGAGGTGCAAAAGTCACAAGATATGGGTCAGGCCCCCCTAAAAGGATAAGTGCAGATATATTTAGCCATGAATGTCAAGGGTGAAATTCTTCCGAATAAGATACATTATGACACTAATCACTTACTGAGGAAGATGTTGAGCCGGACCCAGACCGGTCCACTGGCGAATAATAGTGGCAGGGTATGTTACCCTCGTGACCGTTCCACCAGCTATAATAGTGGGGGATTCCGTGCTCAACAAACCAATCATAATAATGATAAGACATGGGAAAGATACAAATAATTATAGTGGAACACCATGTGAGTCAAGGCTAAACCAGTCCACCGGCATATAATAGTGGCAGGGTATTTTACCCTCGCGATCGATCTACCGACTAAAATAGTGGCAGGGCATGTACCCTCGTGAGTGTTCCACCGGCTATAATAGTGGGGTTCCCGTACTCACATGGATTGATAAAGACTATAATGTGAATCGATTATATTTATCAGAGATCTAAAGATTAAGTTATCCGGTCCGAAGCCGTTATTGTTTATCTGTGTTATCACATGTTGTCTACGTAATTATGCCATTTATGTTATGTCATGTGTTTTTTTTTATGTTATCCTTAGTGCGTATGTTACCTTACTCAGTACATAGTGTACTGATCACCTGTTTCATGGGTGCTGCTCATTCCCATGAGCAGAAGATCTGTCTGAGTTTGTGCAGGTAGGGGACGATGCCTACGATGTTTACGAGGCATCGAGTAAGGCTGAGAGTTGAGCCTAGACCTAGCTTGGGGGTCGAGAGTGACGTGGCCGGATTCCATCCTCCATTTTGTTTCCCTATATTATTATATTTTATTTTATCCCGCTGTATGACGTTCTCTAACATTTGGTACTTTAAAACTATACTTTGAGTTGTACACTTTTAATTTCCGCACTCTGATTCTGTATGACTTGTGTTTAGCTAATGACCAGTGTTTTATTAATGATTTGTACTTGACGATCAATCTTGTTTAGCCTTAGCACTTAGTACCGGGATGGTAGGAGTGAACCGATCTGGTAGTAAGTGTGGCGGTAATGCCCCCGAATTTATAGTTTTATCTTTTCATTTCTATTAAATCCTTTTCAATTAAACAAAATTTTTTAGTAGTAAATTTAGGGGTGTTACACTTCGTCTCAAAGAATGTTTATATACTCTACCTATGGTTAAAGGTACTCCTATTCAATCCCATCTAGATGAATTTAATTCAATTATTATTGATCATGAGAATCTAGATGTGAAAATTGATGATGAGGATAAAGCTGTTTTATTGGTCGTCTCTTTACCATCTACCTTTAAAGACTTCAAGGAAATTATGTTATATGGTAATTCTGATACGCTTACCTTTGAGGATGTTAAATCCAATTTGCTCTCGAAAGAGAAATTTGATCTTGAAGTTCGTTCTGATGATAAAGCTGAAGGCTTATCTATTAGAGGTAGATCAAATGACAGTGGTAGTAAAAATAAGAAAAAATCCCGGTCTAAATCAAGAGGACGTAGCTCCAATGTGACATGTAGATATTGCAAGAAATTTGGGCATAAGATTTCAGACTGCTATAAATTGAAAAATAAGAAAGATAAGGAGGATAAAGGAAAAGTACCAAAAAAATTATAGTAATGCTGAAGCCAATACAGTTGTTGAAAATGATTCTGAGGGTGATGTACTATTTGCTACATTTGATGATAAAAGGAGTCGGTCTGAATGGGTTCTGGATTCTAGTTGTACCTATCATATGTGTCCCAATAGGGATTGGTTCACTACTTATGAGCAGGTTGATCGTGGTGTTGTCTTGATCAAAAATGATGCCCAATGCAAGGTTATTGGCATAGCTAGTGTGAAAATCAAGGCCCATGACGGATGTATTAGGACATTGACCAATGTTAGGCATATTCCTGATTTAAAGCATAATATGATCTCTTTGGGCACCTTTGAGTGTCTTGGTTGCAGGTATTCAGCTGAAGATGGAGTTCTAAAGGTCTCCAAAGGTGCTCTTGTCCTAATGAAAGGGAATAGACATGGTAGTCTCTATATCTTACAGGATTCTACAGTTACAGGTTCAGCTGCTGTATCCACATCTATGTCTAATGAAGGCCTCACTCAATTATTGCATATGCATCTTGGTCATATGAGTGAGAAAGGTATGAATCTTTTGAGCAAGCGTGGTCATCTTGGTAATGGTATGGGAAAGTTAGAGTTTTGTGAGTTTTGTATTTTAGGGAAAGAGACAAAGGTCGTATTCTCTATTGCAACACTCCGTACTAAGGATATTCTAGATTATATCCATTCTAATTTATGGGGACCATCCAAAGTTTCTTCCTTTCTAGGTAGGCACTATATGATGACTCTAATTGATGACTTCTCCCGGAAGGTTTGGGTTCATTTTCTACGCCAAAAGAATGAAGTCTTTCCTACTTTCAAGAAGTGGAAAGCTCTTGTTGAACACCAGACAGGGAAGAAGGTAAAGAAGCTCAAGACAGATAATGGGTTAGAGTTCGTTGAGACAGATTTTAATGAGTTCTGTTCAGATCATGGTATTGCTAGACATAAGACTCTTGTTAGGAAGCCTCAACAAAACGGAGTTACAGAACGCATTAATCAGACTCTACTTGAGAGGGCAAGGTGTATGCTCTCTAATGCTGGATTGTGGAGCAAACGTGAGTTGTGGACTACAGCTGTTTCTATAGCTTGTTATATCATCAATAGATCTCCACACACATCTATTGATTTCAAGATTCCAGAGGAAGTTTGGTCAGGTAATCCTATTAATTACTCTATTTTTAGAGTTTTTGGACGTCCTTATTATATACATGTTAATCATGGTAAATTAGCTCCTAGAGCTGTTAAATGCATTTTCTTAGGCTATGCTTCTGAGTCTTAGGGGTATAGGTATTGGTGTCCCGAATGTAAAAAAATTATTCTGAGTAGGGATGTAACTTTTAATGAGAATGCATTACTATCTTCTGAAAAAGAATCTACTATTTTCTTACATAGTACAAGTGATTAGCAGGGTACTAGCGAGAAGGTGGAGTTAGAAGTGATGCTTGCTAATTCAGATCATAGTGCTCCCTCTTCCTCATCCACATAGTCCAGCAGTGATGTCAATGGTATTGACCATCTAGCTCATACCACTAGTCCCATCCACCAGCAGCAGGTGGATGGTTATTCTATTACTCGTGATAGGCTAAGGAGAAATATTCAAAGGCTCGCTAGATATGCAGATGGAGATGATGATGGCTTGATTGCCTATGCTCTAGCAGTTGCTGAAGAGATTACTGAAGGTGTTGAACCTTCTTCTTATTATGAGGCCATATCCAGCCCTGATTCTTCCAAGTGGCTCGTTGCCATGAATGAAGAAATTGAGAGTTTGCACAAGAATGGCACTTGGGAGTTAGTTGAGTTACCTAAGGGTTGAAGAGCATTAAGCTGCAAATGGATCTTTAAACGGAAGGAATGCATACCTGGGGTTGAAGATGCTAGATGGAAGGCATGCCTCTTTGTTAGAGGTTTCATTCAGAAGGAAGGTATTGACTTTAATGAGGTATTCTCACCAGTTGTTCGTCATACCTCCATTCGAGTTCTCCTTTCTTTTGTTGATCTATTTGATCTTGAGTTAGAGTAGTTAGATGTCAAGACAGCTTTCCTCTACGGAGAGTTGGAAGAGGAGATTTATATGCATCAACCTGAAGGTTTTGTTGCTTCTGATAAGGAGAATTATGTCTCTCGGTTGAAGAGGTCCTTATATGGTTTAAAGCAAGCTCCAAGACAATGGTATATGAGGTTTGACTCTTTTATGATTGGGCAAGGCTACACAAGAAGCAAGTTTTATAGTTGTGTTTATTTTAAAGAGTTTGAAGGTGGCTCCTTTATTTATCTATTGCTTTATGTTGATGATATGTTGATTGCTTCCAAGGATAAGTCCTTAATCAACAGGTTGAAATCACAACTTAACAAGGAGTTCGAGATGAAAGATCTTGGTGCGGCTAAGAAGATTTTCGACATGGAGATTATCAGAGATCGAAAGGTTGGGAAGTTATTTCTTTCACAATTCTGTAGGAGATGTTGTGGTGAAGAAAGTTCACACATCCGATAATCCTGCAGACATGCTTATGAAGCCACTACCTACTGCTCAAGCATTGCTTAGACTTACTTGGTTCTTGCAGCATATGATTACCTTTCGAGGTTTATGACGACGATGAGTATTGTGGATTTGAGCCAAAGTGGAGATGGTTGAGTTTGTACCTCAAATCTTACAGTTATGAAATTATTTAATGTGAACTTGAACTAACCAAATAGTTTGAATTAGTAGTATTTACTACCATCAATGAAGATTTTAAAACCCGAGGTTATGGAAGACTTAAATATGAAGCTAAAGTAACCAAAGAATTTACTACTAAATTAATTGGTAGCATTAATTACCATCAATGGAGAGTTAAAGTTTTTAATCTCCATCAATTGACAGTTTTTTAGGGTTTCCTTTTGAAGAGTATATATATGTAGTCTCTGGCCCTTTCTCAAAACATGACTCACAATATCCATCATAGTTCTACACACATTTGAGAGTTAGAATAATTGAGAGTGATAGATCTCTACAATCCTCTATTCAATTGAGGATTTCTTGTATTCTTTCTCTACATAGTAAAATTATCCTTACTCGTCGTCGTTTGTGGACGTAGTCGACATTGGGTGAACCACGAAAAATTGTGTGTTCTTTTATTTTTCACCTTACAAGTGGTATCAAACACTACAAAAAACTAGGATTTTAACGACCAACAATTTTGGTTATAAATGGCCAAATTTTGGTCGCTAATGTCATTAACGACCAAACAAATTGCTGGTCGTCAGTGGTCGTTATTGCTCCCTCGTTAAAGGCTTTAAAGACCAACCGAAATTTTTTGGTCGCTAAAGCAATAGCAATAGCATATAATGTTGGTCGCTATAAGTAGTAGCAACAACGAATAATATTGGTCTTTATAAGCAATAGCGATGGCGTATAACGTTGGTCGCTATTAAGGATGACAATTTTCCCCACGGGTTCGGGGCCCCGTCGGGGATTCCCCGTTCGGGTTTGGGTTCGGGGAAGTATTTCGGGGATCAGGTTCGGGGTCGAGGATTTTTTTTGGGGATTAATTCGGGGACGGGTCGGGTATGGGTTTGGGGTCCCCGTCCCCGAACCAGCCCCGAATTAAAATTTTTCAATTTTCATATTTTGCCAAATTGAGATTTGGGCGGGCCGGCCGAATCACAATCTCACAAGTCACAACCTGTACCTGTGAGTCTGTGTCTTGAACTTGAAGTCTTCGATCTTCCTCCCCGACTCCTCGTTTGGCTTTGGCAGTTGGCACCCCGCAGTCCCGCCGCACGCTGCACGCAGGCCGCTGGCCGCCACTCTCGAGTCTCGCCTGAGTCGCCTCTCGACTGTGAGTCTGTGAGCTGTTGGTTGTCCGCACCACCTCACCTCAGCACCTGTAAGTCCTTAACCTTATTTTTCCCTGTTGCCTTGAGGCCCCTGACTCCCAGTCCCCGTCGTCGTTTTGTTAATTCGTTAGGCTCTACAACACAAATAATTATGAAACCGTTTGATATACCTCATTATTTGCTCATTCTTTAATCATAATATATACCGTTTGAAAGTTTTTTTTGTTTTGTTTGATTGTTTCTTCTGTATTTCTCTATGGCAGAAATTGTTTTAGTTGTAGACTTCCAGCACTCGCACAAATATAGTTAAGGTAAGTTTTCGTTCATATTTGACTTTCTCGGTTGCGAGGTGATGGTTGTTTCAATTGTTTGGACTTTGGGGGAGAAAACTTGTTTCTTTCCATGAAGTGAATTGGAATTGAGTTCAGGTTACCCTAATTTCTGATTATCTTTTTCTTCCTTATTTTACTTTGGTGAATGCTGATTATTTGCGGTTTGGTGAATGCTGATAATTTGCCCCTGTTTCAGCTTCATTTTTTATTTTGAGGGATTGAGGGAAGTTGTTAATTGTTATGTGTTCTTATTATATTGTATGATTGAGGTCTCGTAGCAGGTATGGCCTAGATGATGGCAGATCAACTAGGATGAAGGATTCTAGGTATGACCAGATATAGTAGTTGTTATGGTCCAATTTAATAGATAGTCGGAAAGGAAATATTTAGATATGGGGCAATAGAAGCAGCTGTAAAGGGAGAAGAGGACCAAGGGGACTGGCAGATTGAGGAATCATGGTTGATTAGGAAAGAGGATGGGTAGTTGGGAAAATAAAGGAAAAAAACTGCTAGAATAATTAAGTGAAGATGCTATATGAAGATAAGTTAGTGTGGATTTCTTTCTTATTGGATTTTTTCTTAGCATGATTGTAATCTAAACAAGTGACATAAGCTCATGCCAAAATTGTGAATTAAAGCTTTAGAAAAAAAGAAAAAAAACCTTGAAATCCACGCTTATGATAAAGCATTTGATAACATAAGGATATACAGTAGTACAGCATTCACAAAGATCAAGTCATTGTCTCAAACTTGCTTCTCATAAAAAATAAATTCAGTCCATTAGACAATGGTTTTAAAAATAGGAAGAAAAATAGATGTACATGAAATATAAAAGGTTGAACTCCTTGCAGCATCTACTCTGTATGGTTAAATAATGATCAAGCAAGTTTCAAACTTCCATCTTCCTTTAAAGCATCAATGAACTAGTACATAAAGTTGGGTAAAGAAAAAGTAGAATATAGACATAGAATGATCTAACTGGAACTTCTCTACAGCTGTATGTTCTTCAATCCTCAAAGATGGGCATTTCTAGTGTATTTCAGAAGTGTGAAGACTATGACATATATTAGGATGAATCTCCTACCATATCAATGGCATTTTTCTAGGTCCTGTGAAGTAATTGATGTAAATATTTGAGCTACACGTGTCATTCAAAAAGAAAAACAAAGGGCATGAACACAAGGGCTGCAAAATAGATCTACTTCCATATGGCAATACATGTATATGATGCTGCAAAATATAAAATAAAAGTGCAAGTGCACTATTTGTACAGCACAAATAATTATGTTATGGTACCTGATCAGAATGTGGCTGTATATGAATATGGTATAGGTTTTTTTCTTTTGGAGAAGAAAATCAGTTTAGATTAGATCTATCACTCACCTAGTTATCTATTTCTTTCTTTCTTTCTTTCTTCTTCTTCTTCTTCTTTTTCTTTTTCTTCTTCTTTTCAAATTAGAAAAGAAATCTCACTGCATAATTATGGAAGCAGTCATGTCATGTGTATGTTATCAAGAATTTATGCACATAAATTAAAGGGAGGTAAGTCTTATTGATTAACTTTTCCTTTCTAATTCCTTCTTCTTCTTCTTCTTGCTGCTATTTCCATATATGCTGCTGCTGCTTTTTTTTTATGCCTCTCTATAGTCCATATATGCTGCTACTATCTGCCTATCTCTATATATGCAGAGACAACTTATTTGGAGATGAAGAAGATAAATAATTCTCCAAATAAGATGTATAAGATCTAGAGAACAAATGAAAAATAAGTATTACACTCTTTGTTGTAGACTGTCGTAAAATGAAAATAAATTTGTGCATCATTTTATTTAATCTTGAGTCCAGAGATTATTTACCAAACATGCTCAAATTTGCAAAATCAGCATGTGAGTTAATATCAAGTAACAATCTTACCTTACAAAACAGCAAAACAATAATATGCAAAACAGTAAAACAATAATATTCAAAATAATAGCTACACCTTTCAAAATAGATGCATTTGAAAGGTTTAACCTAAAAAAATAATCATAAAATATAGGTTGAAATCATTTTGAAAATTAGAAAAACCAACTAACCAACTGAAAAACACAAATCATCAATGAAATGCCCCGAAATTTTCTAATTTTAAATATTATATTTAAATAAGGTTGTATTTAAAATTTTAATTTAATAAATTATTTTTTTATAATAAAAGGAAATTTATTAGGGCAATTTAATAAGAAAATTTTTATAAATAGGTAGAGTAAAGGAAATTTTGGTATAATACCTAATTAAGGATTTTAATTTGGGAAATTATTTAAATAAATTATTTTATTCAAATTAAGAAAGATAAAATAGTTTCAAATGAATTTTAATTTTATAAATAATTAAATTAAATAAAATTTGAGGGATTTATTAGTTTAAAATGAAAATTTTGGAAAAATCCTTTAAAAATACTATTTAGCCTAAAAAGGAATTTAAAAATTATTTTATTTAAATATTATTAATTTTAAATATCCGAAATATTCAGAATTATTTAATTTGACCCCACCTAATTATTTCTCTTTCCCTTTTTCCCTTTTTCCTTTCCTTTTCTTTTCTTTTCCTTTTTCTTTCCTTTTCTTTCTTTTTCTTCTTCTTCGCCGAATTGGGCCTGTTACGCGGCCCAATTCCTTTTCTTCTTTCCTTTTCCTTCGGCGCGGCCCGGCCCGCGCGTCGTCGTCGCCTCCCTTACCTCTCTACGCTGCGTTTTACTCATTATTTCTCCCGAACACCGCGTTCCACTCGTCTTCTTTTTACTTTTGCGCGTCAGCCCGGAACGTCGTTCTTTATTCCGTTTTGCACCAAAAACTTGTCGTTTAATTTAACCCTCCCCCACCTCGCACCGAACCGCCCAGTCTCCCTCCCTTTTTCTTTCTTTTCTCTCCCGCGAACCGCCCGATCCAGCCTTCCCCATCTTCTTCTTCCTCCTCCCGCCCGACGCCATAACCGCCAGCTCCCTTCCTTCCCCGAAAATAGTGCTGCCGGCCACACGTGGCGTGACCGGCCTTTCTCCCACTCATTCTCTCCCTCTTGACGCAAAGTTTGATTTTAAACGCTCCACTCTCCATTTTCTTCTCCACGATTGCTCCATTTCTCTCGCGAAGGGTCGGGCAAAAATTTGAAAAATTTGCTGCCCGATCGACACCATAACCATCACGTTTCTCACCAGCTTCGACCCCCTGATAACTCCCCCAACTCGGAACTAACCTCCAACATTATAAATACCTCTCTAATGGCCTGGGTTCGGGGTTTCTTTCCCCGAAACCCTAAGCATTGCCCGTGCGCCACCGCCTCTTTAGACGACTCTTTCTCCATCTTTGGCTAACTTCAACGCCTTCGCTTCATCCCAATATATTCCCTGCAACACCCTCTAATTAACTAAACCATCCACGACCTTCGATTCATCTTGTACAAGCCTCCATAATCGTGCAAAGTTAGCTAGTGGTCTCGCCAGAAATTTTTACCCCGAGACTTGAAACACCATCCACCGCCACATCCGCCGCTTCTACCACCTCCCAAGCCAACCAATAACTCCTTCTAAGGCTCCTCCACCGACCCATAAAATTATTTTATTTTTCTCCTCCCCTCTCACCCCTTTTTCTTCATTTTTACCCCTCTTAGATTCATTTTCCGGCCACCTCCGGGAACCACCGCCGGTTCCACCTATATCCTCCGACTCAAGGTGAAACCCTAGACATTTTAAACACTTATTTTTGAATTATTGATAATTATTCTATTTTTAGCCTAAATTTTAGTGTTAATTCAACTTTAATTATTATTATAATTATTATTATTAGTAATATTGAATATATTCTAATTTATAAATTTTTGTTACAGGTCTGGGAGTATTATTGAGTAAGATATATTATTCATCTCGGCCTTTACTTATTTAATTAAATTTTTACATGTTTAATGTTATTAATAATAATAATATTATTATTATTATTATTAGTGTAATTATTTAGTTAATATTGTAATTATTTCAGGAGGATTATAAACCTAAAATTTTAACTAAGTCTCGCACATTTGCTTTTTACAACTATTATTAACATTTTTAACATTATTTCTAATTATATTATTATTATTATTATCTTTATTAACTTTATATTATAAGTATATATAATATTAATATCATTATTACATTTTTGAATAGTGTTATTATTAAATGGATTGATTTTGAAATCCACCTTGTAATTTTAAGAATTATGGTATTATTAATATTAATATTCTACTAATAAGAGTGTTATTAATAATTTACTATTATTATTATTATTATTATTATTATTATTATTATTATTATTATTATTATTATTATTATTATTATTATTGTTGTTGTTGTTTCTATTTTGGGTGAAGGATAAAAACCCTTAGATCACCACCCTCTTCAAATGAAGATAATAAATTAATTGTAATAGTTTCTATAATTAATTTTTAAGTAGTAGTATTGTAATTAAAAACCAAATCTTGGAATAAGTTAGAGGATAGTAAAATTATATAAGAGAGTCTAATTCTAGTATGCTTTGATATAATAGGCGAACCCAATCAAATTACCCAAGTGGAATAGGAGCGTGCACCAAGATCGGTGACGTTTTAGGTAAGGGTCTACTAAGGCCATTTATGTGTTTGCATGTACTATGAATATGACATGTTATGTATTTTATGTTCGCTGTTCTTATTGATTATGCATGTGATATGGTTATGAAGTTGAAGTATGTTATTATGAATGTCATGCACCATGAAAAATATGTGTATGCTTATGTCATTAATGTATGACCTGAAATGATATATGAATTAGGATTTGCATGTAAGAGGATGGTACTAGGGTTTGCATGAGATGGCATGGTGCTAGGGTTTGCACGAAAGGGAATGATACTAGGGTTTGCATGGAATAGCAAGAAGTTGAAGGTCTGCACGAAATAACATAATATTAGGGTTTGCATGAATTAATGTGGAGTTAGGGTTTTGCATGTGGATTAGGGTTTCATAAAAACACGCCTACATGGAATTAATGTTGCATGGGGATCTGGGTTACATGGAAGCATGTCTACGTGGAGCTAGGGTTTGCATATGAATTAGGGTTTTCATAGAAGGGTGGTATATGTGAAGCTAGGGTTTGCACATGTGAGGTACGTAGAGTTAGGGTTTGCATGGGAGTGTGGTACGTGGAGATTGGGTTTGCATGGGAGCTAGGGTTGCATGGAAGCGTGGGTCATGTGTATTTAGGGTTTTCATGGGAACTAAGATTTGCATGAAATTGTGGATTACGTGGAGATAGGGTTTGCATGGAGTAGGGTTGCATGGGAGTTAGGGCTTTCATGGATTTAGTCATGCATGTTTGGGCAAATGTTTGTGAATGTCAAATGTTTTGAATAAAATACTTAAGACACTAATATCTTAAAGTGGAAGATATTGAGACGGGACCAGCCGATCCACCGGTTAGGAATAGTGGTTAGGGTTTTACCCTATGTGTGACCGAATCTACCGGTAATAATAGTGGTTAGGACATGAGGTCCTATGTGTATCCGGCCCACCGGTTATAATAGTGAGGGATCCCGAGCTTAATAAAGACAAACCAGATCGTCAATGCTATTAAAAGATACTAATTACTTACAGTGGAACACCATGCGAGCAGGAACCAAGCCAATCCACCGGTTAGGAATAGTGGTTAGGGTTTTACCCTATGTGTGTCCGGCCCACCGGTTATAATAGTGGGGTGTTCCTGTTTTCGCATGGATTTGATGCGGACAGGAAGCAAGCCGATCCACCGGTTAGGAATAGTGGTTAGGGTTTTTACCCTATGTATGACCGGCCCACCGGTTACAATAGTGGGGTGTTCTTGTTTTCGCATGGATTGATATAAAAGGCATGGTGTGTATTGAATCTTGATAAAAGAAAGATTAAATGATTAATCTGGATCTTTTTGGGCCTTATGTGTGGACTTGCTGATATTAAGTTTTGGATTTCACTTTATGTTTCTATGAATCATATGTGTGGGTTGTAATTGTATGTGATCATTATCCTATATGAATTAATGTGTTATATGCTGGCCTTAGTATTCGGTTACCTTACTCGGTACGTAGCGTACTGATCACCCGTTTCATGGGTGCTGCTTATTCTCACGAGCAGAAGGCCCGTCTAATTTGTTGCAGGTAGGAGATACTTACTTTGATGCTATCGATGTCTACGGGACATCAGGAGGGGCAGAGTGATAGCTGGGCTGGATCAATCTTTAGAGTGACGTGGCCGTTGTCCTTTCTAAATTTATGATTCATGTTATCTTTTATTATGTTTGAATTGTCAAAACAATTTTACTAAGGTTGTTTAGTTATTATCTGGAAAAACAATAGCCGGTATTTCGAATTATGTAAGACTTACGCGTACTCTGATTTCTGTTTTCATAAATTTGAATTTGTATGGTATTACTGATAATGTTTTCTTAGCCTTAGCACTTGGTACCAGAACGGTAGAAGTAAACTAGTCTGGTACTAAGTGTGGCGGTAACATCCCCAGAATTTACGGTTTTAATTTATGAGTATTGCTTTAAAAAAATTGTGTAAATTTTGGGGTGTTACAATCAATCTCTCATAATCTTTCCTAATCTTTCATAATGATTTGTTTTTCTACAATATAAGTTAATATATATCATGTATTTTTCTTTAAACCTATAGGGATGTATGGGTTATTAATATCTATTATTTTTAATAAACAGATGGAAAACATTGAAAAAGAGGTTGATAGTATTATGGAAAGTGCTCCAACTCGAGAAAGTGGAGCACAAACATGTCAAGATGAGAATATTGAAGCTAATGTGGAGGTGTCAAATCAGAATTCTGATGATGAAAACACTGAACTCATGGATGCGAATAGTGCCAAAAAAAGAAAAAGAAGATCAATTGTATGGGATCATTTAAAAAGAAAATCAGTTGGAGGGAAATGGAAAGCAATTTGTAACTATTGTAAGAAGCATTTGGGAGGAGAGATTAAGAATGGTACTAAGCATCTACATGATCACTTGAAGACATGTGTACATAAAAAGCAAGCAACCATGACACAATGTCTTTTAAATCCAACAAAGTCCATTGATGGGTCATCAAAACTTAGTACATATCAGTTTAACCAAGTTCATGCAAGGGAGGAGCTTGGTAAAATGATTGTGTTGCATGAGTACCCATTATCTATGCTTACACATGTAGGGTTTCGAAGGTTCCTTCATGTTTTACAACCATTATTTAAAGTGGTTTCTCAGAACACAATCAAAAGTGATATCCTGAAAATGTTTGATGTTGAGAAAAAGAGAACTATGAAGTTGTTGGAGACAAATGCAAGCCGCATAGCATTGACAAGCGATATGCGGACTTCAAGTAATCAGAAAAGAGGATTCATAGATATCACTACACACTTTATTGATGATTCATGGAAGCTTCAAAGTTGGCTTGTTAGGTAAGCTCTATGTGTTTTACAAGAAAAATCAACACATAAACTGAATTAATTACTAAACTTTGTTTTGTTTTTCTTATTAGATTTTTGTATGTGCCATGTCTACATACGGCCGAGGTGCTTGCAAATTGTCTTGTTGGTTGCTTATTTGATTGGAACCTGTATAGTAAGTGTTCTAGTTTGACAATCGATAATTGCACCCCAATGACGCTATGGTTGATATTATTTTGGAAAAGCTTCATACGAGTTCACTTATCGTAGAAAGCAGATTATTTCATATGCGTTGTTCTACACACATATTGAATCTAGTTGTGAAGGATGGATTAGAATTAATTACAGAAACTATTGAAAATGTCCGTTACAGTGTTGCATTTTGGATAGCAACTCCAAAAAGAGATGAAAATTTTGTTGAAATAGCTAAGCATATGAAATTTCAATGCAATAAGAAGCTAGAACTTGATTGTAAGACTTGGTGGAACTCTACATATTTAATGCTCAACACTGAAATTCAATATAAAGATGTTTTTTATCGTTTGAAGCAGTGTGAGCCTTTATATAAGAGAGTTCCCACCGAAGAAGATTGACAAAATGTGACTGATATTGCTTCTAAATTAGAGATTTTTTATGATGCAACAGAGTTGTTTTCAGGGACTAAGTATGTCACCATGAATTTATTCTTCCCTACTATGTGTGAGATTAAGTTGGTAATTGATGAATGGATCAATTCAAATGAGATTAGGGTGAGAAGTATGGTAAGTAATATGAAAGAGAAATTTGACAAGTATTGGGATAAGATAAATTGCTTTTTTGCGATTGGAAGTATTTTGGATCCTAGGTATAAGTTAAAGATCATTCAATTGTATTACCCTTTTGTCTATGGTGATGCGCCTTTGGGGAAGATTGATGATGTGAAAAAAGTAGCAACTGACCTAATTGAAGAATATAAGAAGAAATCTCAGCAATATCATGGTGTCCATCAAGGGTCACAAGATTGTTCTTCTTTGAAGCCTCCAATTCCTAAGGGTGGTAGACTAGAAAGATTCATGGAATCCAATTCTAGTATTGAAATTATAAAGTCAGAGCTAGATCAGTACTTGGAGGATCCTCTTGCACCAAGGACTGTTGCTAATTTTGATATCTTATATTGATGACAGATGGATGGTTACATGTATCCCAATTTGTAAAATATTGCTAAGGATGTGTTGGCTATTCTTGTGACAACTGTTGCTTTTGAATCAACATTTAGCACTAGTGGGAGGGTTATAAGTGCTCATCGAAGTAGGCTTCATCCTAACACCATAGAGGCTTTGATGTGTACTCGAGATTGGTTATGGAGTGAAATTGAAGGTATTATCCTATATTTTTAGTTATTTCTGTAAGTTTTATTTATTGTAAATACTATTATTTGCTTATTTTGCTATTTATTTTTTCTTTCAAACTCTACAGCTACTTCGGAGTGTCAAAAATTTGATGATGATGTTGATGCTGATATAGAGGTAATTGATTTATTTCTTGGCCATGTTGTATGTAAAAATATGTGGGTTATATCATGTAAATCATATAATATCTATCTATCTATCTATCTATCTATCTATCTATCTATATATATATATATACACACACACACACACACACACACACACACACACATATATATATATATACACACACACACACACATATATACATACATGTACATTATGGGCTGAGATGGATGTATGAGATTTTAGGAATATTATGGGTTGTTACGAAAACCATAGAGGTAATTTAGGAATATTTTCTACATAGAAATGTATATATAAGAATAAAGTAATATAATCTAATCATAGCAATGTTGTCCATTTAGATCAAAGCAACCTAATCCTCTTGAAAACAAAATGTTCTTTGGCTTTGAGTTATTGTTTTGTTAAACTTCTACCCATTGGCATTGGTCCTTTTTTCTTGCATTGCAAGTTGAAAAGTCCATCGCTGTAATGTACAAGAATTTGCATAATGACATGTAGTGAACTAGTGTTGGATGTATTTCACTAGTTATACTTTTTCGAGAGAATTTCTTTAAGAGAGTTAGATTTTAGGATTTTATTTATTGAAACATTATGCATTTTGATGGCAAAAAAAAAAAAAAAAGTGGGTATACTGGAAAGGTTAGAAAACTGCGAATGATATTAGCATGTTGTGATACTAGTAGTAAAAGAATGAAAGGCATACATGTGTCTAAAGAATTAGTTTTCTGAAAGACAAATTGCTCATTAGCTTTGAGTTATCATTTTGTTATATATATATATGTCTATTATATATATGTGTGTGTGTGTGTGTGTGTGTATGTGTGTGTATGTATATATGTATATATATATATATATATATATATATATATATATATATATATATATATATATGTGTGTGTGTGTCTATTATATATATGTGTGTGTGTGTATAACCTCCAATACAAATTGTAGGCAACAGAGGTGTATACTGATAAGAGCAACACTGCAGAGAGCGATTTGACGTGATTTATGGATTTCTAAATCCATTATGAATATGTAAGTCTATTAAATTGTAAAATAATTATATTGCTGAAAATGTACAATCCTAGATATTTTTTTAGTCCTTTAATGATTGTGAGCATAACCTACTGTTTATACAGGAATACAAGATGTAATGATTGATAAAGACAATATGCGGAATTGCGGATGCAGTGCAAAATATTTGTGATGGAAGAAAGAAGACGTCTATCGTCACCTCAATCTAATTTATTTTTAGCATTGCTTGAAGTGATGTGTTGTCATTTATCAATTATCATGCAAAACTTGTTACTTGTATGTTTATTTATTTGTAATTTGCGAGTTATCCGTTGTAATTTCTACGGATACATTATGGTTTTATTATTTTATTCTAGAATATTCTATAGAATATGGATTGTATAAGCTAAAGTTATTGTGTTATTTTTTATTTTTTATTATTAATCGGGTTGATTAATTTATGTTTTAGAATTAGGATTGTTTTTGTCAGCATAAGAATTACAAAATTATCATTGCGGACATTATTTTTTTTTAGAAACTCTGCAATTTGCATAGGTTGAGCCGTTGAGGTTACAGGTATAGGTATTCATGGTTGTTTGCAGATAGAGCTATGAATGGTTTAAAATTATTCTTCATTTTTCTAAGTTATTTTTTCTTCAGCTTACAGTTACAGGTCGCAAGTATCGGATATTGGAAAACAGGTATTGAGGATTGGGGTGGTTATTGGGGATCCGGGATCTGGTAACGGGTATCGGACATTTGTGAGTTTATAGGGGATCGGGGATCTTATCGAGGATCGGGGACCTGGTAACAGGTATCAGGGATTTGGGAGTTTATAGGGGATCGAGGATCTTATCGGGGATCAGGGATTAGGGATCAGGTATCGGGGATTGGGGATCGGGGATGGAGGATTGGGGATCGGGGCGAGTATGGGGATTGCATCCCTGCGGGGATCGGGTCGGGGATTCCTCGTTAAGAAACAAACGGGGATCGGGTCTGGTTCGGAGATAATTTTCCTTATCGGGTTCGGGGATGGGGATGGGGTCCCCAACCCGCCCCGTTGCCATCCCTAGTCGCTATAAGCAGTAGCAACAACGAATAATGTTGGTCGTTATAAGCAATAGCGATGAACAAAATATACCGTTGTAAATAATATTATCGACTAATTTCACACCAATAATGATCAATTTTTCCTTCACTATTAAAATCCCTGTACCTATATGCATATATATCCCTTTTAACGTATGGATATAATTTTCTAAATACCTGTCTACAAACATTCAATTAAATATTCATACAAATAATTCGTATCAAATATTTGGTACAACAAAATAGTTAATTAATTATAAATATATTACAAAAGAGTTATAGGATACCTTTGCATTACCAAAATATCATGGCTACCCATTTAACCAACATAGAGAGACAAAAGCAGGATTCTCGATTAAACCGACACAAAAAAATCTCAAAGAAAGAATATGGAACCTACTGCCTCATGATGTGTGGGGAAATTCAGGGAAGTGATGTCACTGCTTTCCTCAACTGGAATTTTTCCCAGTCTCCTGTTATTTTTCTGCCCATCAACTGCTTTTCTTTGTGCGGGCAGTCCAAACCCAATTGGTGACTTTCCAGAGAGACGTTAATTGACCTCCTCAAATAGCATAGCAGCTGGGTTCATTTACCTCCTTATTTTCCCTTTCAAGCAGTCCTCCATCAATACAACTCCACAAACACATCTGTATAGTAAGGTACTTAGTAATATATAACCTCTATATACACACATTTCATATTTGAAGAAGACGTATCTATCTCATGACCTTAATAATTGTATTTATCATGCTTTCATATATACGTACTATAAGACACATAAGAAAAAAATATCCATAGATCACAATAAAAGATTTATGAATTCCCTTTATAGTAGTAAAATCCCTAATACACCCCTAAGAATTTAGTTAATTTGTACTGATTCCTCCATATATCATCCTCATCATACGTATACCCAAATACTTAGACCTTAAATAATTGTTACCAACACTATTTTAAGATGACATTAAAGTCATTATCAAAATTAGGTTCTAGCTTACACTAACTTATCAAATTATAACTTTGTTTCTACTGACACAAAATATATTATCCATATAATGACAATTTTTTAAGCTTACACCAAACTTAGTCACATATTATCTATACCAAACATTACATCCATGTCACTATAGTGTTTTAAGTTAATGCAAAACATATTGTGTGGACCAACCAAAACAATACCACCACATTACGTTGTACACAACCACAACTCATATTCTTATGTCATGGCAATCAAGATAACATATATTGTATACTCAATTGATTAAAATAATAAAGAAAAGATCCAATTTAATATAATTAGGGTTTTTTAGCCAGGACTACAAATCCACTAAAATCTTGCTAAATATTTAAATTGACGGATTGACAATGAATTCATTTCTAGGTGTACATTCTTATGATAGTTGTTGCCTCTAATTATGATTTGAATGTGTACACATTCTGAAATGCATTGTTAACACTCTTGTAAAGTCATATGTTGGGGAGCATTGTTAGTCCTCACATGAGAAATTGTTCTTATTTTCCACCATTATTTCTTTACATTTGTTTTATGATTTTATTTATACAATAAACATTTATTCTTATTCCACTATTTTTTAACTTCTTTCATTTAAAGAGTTTTCTCACCCTTTGATTTAGAGTTTAGAAAGCCTTATGTATTAGTCTTGAGTTAGGTGTTAACCATACTAATTCCTTGATATATAAGTATACTTTCAGCCTCGCACACAACATATATTTGTACTCATGTTAGATATGATGATCTCATCCCCACTTTTCTTCAGCTTTTATAACTCTTTCCAAACGAACAAAGTTTGTGGTGATGAAAATTCAAGTATTACAATTTGGTAGCATCGTTTTATTTTAAAATTGATTGTTTCAAATTGGAAATGAATTGTAAAAAATATTTTCAACGAATTATTTAAAGATATTAATATTTCTACTTAAGTAATTCAAAGAGTTATGTTCTACTTTCTTCATTGGATGAGCATTAGTTTGGGGTTTTGCAACAAGATTTATTTTTTATGTTATAGGTTTGTGCTATGATTCACTCTCAATATTCCTATTGTTCTTGTGTTATTAAGTTTGATCTAGTTATTATTTGACCCCTAGTATATCGAAATTAGAATTATAGAGATGTTTGGTGGACTTAGCTTATTTTGTGTATGCTAAGTTATTATCCAAAATGGTCTTAGTTTATTTTTTTCATGCTAAGTTATTATCCAAAATGGTCTTTGCTAAGTAAAATATAAGGTGTGATTGAACTATGAAATGTATAAGATGACTTAGAGATAGTTAGTATACAGTTGATATAATCTAATAAATTATGTTTTAATGCGTTTGATGCTAAGGAATGTGACATTACAAGCTTATAATGAGCATTTAGTTGTTATGACTAGGGCTAAAATTTGTTGATCTTATAATTTCTTCAATATTTCCCTAAATAAAAATATTTTCTGCAATTATAAGGATGGAAAATTAGAGTAATAGTCGAAGAAATATAATGAGATGCTGAGCCTTTTGTAAGGATAACTAGCTGGGGTTACAAGAACATTAAATTGATGCACGGACATCAAGTGTGCTTTCACAATATCACGAGTTCTAGAATCAGTGTTAACACAATTGATACACGGACATCTAATTAAATTTGTATTGATTTTTTGAAATACATAGTTCAAGAATTCCTCAACCCCAACAAAATATGTTGGATCATGAAAACGACCATCAACAAGGCCAATCCATTCCTTATTGGGTGCCATTTTCTAAAGGAAAAAAAGGGCACAAACATAACAATTAGAAAACAATTGCCAATTAGATAAAACATGCACACTATCATTTTAAAGAATACAGGACAAGGATTACAAAATATAATACAAAACATTATTAATAAAGTATTAATCAAAGAAATAGAAATCCGAAAAGCACACCAATTATATCATATTTTATTTCTTATTAAAAAAATAATGTCAATGTTGATCATCATCATATTCTTTATCTAATTTTATCAACTTGAATAATTATAAAATTCTTAAATGAATTAACATAGAAAATAATCTGAGGACATAAAAAAGAGATTATACAATAATATAAAGTAATGAAGAAAACCTTCAGCACCACCATCCATCAAAACCCTTCCTAATATTTTACTTTCAAGATAGCATCTATCGTATACTCAATTGATTAAAACAATAAACGAAAGATCCATTTTAATATAATTAGGGTTTTTAAGCCCAGACTGCAAATTTGGTCAAATCTTGCTAAAATATTTAAATTGACATGTCGAAAATAAAATTAAACATAATCTAATACAAATTATATAATCAAGTGAATAAAATAACTCGATTACACAATCCAATTTAAATCTGTAAGAATTTTAACCTAAGAATCCAATTCCGATTAATTTCGCACAAAATTTTTAAATTGATAATTCTAACATGAAATTAGATACATTTTAAAGGATATTGTAAATTCAATTTATCTTAAATAGCTAAATGTGATAAAACTGACAAATCTGGATATAGCGTGGTCACAAATCCAATTTTCACAAATCAAGCATAACCAATACAATTAACCATTCCAAATCATTCATTCAACATATATATAATTAAACAACTAAATTATCTTATCATAAGCTAATTCATTTAAAATAATCAAAACATAGGTTAGGGTTTGAGTATTTATACCAAATGAATTACAGTGAAATTGGAGGGAGTGAGGGGTGCTAGAGCTTCACTGGTGGTCAAGGACCACTTGCCGGTGACAAGCGGCGCTGGAGGCAGACAGGCGGTGGCACGCCGCGACTATCCTCGTGCATTTTCAGTGGCTGCTGCTGCTGCTGCTCCGATGCTGCTATGTTGGAGGATGACGATGACGAGGTAGAGCAAGTTGGTGGTGTGCTCGAGCGGCAGTGGCTTGCATGGTGGTGTAGCCTGGGTTGAAGACGTAGAGCAGGAGGCGGCCAGGGCAGGGGACGTCGTTGAGGTTCGAGGGTCACTGGTCAGGGAAGGGAGGGGCCAAAAATTAAAATAATATAAGGGTGGGGGTAGGGTGGGGGTAGGGTGGCGGGTGAAAAAATTTTGGTTTTTTTTTTAAAGAAATTTTAAGGAGTTGAGGGATTTAAGTGTTTTTTTTATTACATTTAATTTTTTTAGATTTTAGATATTTGAAAAAAAATTATTATAAAACATATATATATATATATATATGTATATATGGAACTTAAATATTTTTAGCAACTAATAAATTAATGATTAACAATCAAAAATTATATTAGTCATAATAGTTATACCAGTAACAATGACTTTTGATAGTGGTCGTTAATAATATATCAATAACGACCAAAAAATAAATTGGTCGTTAATGCACCAGTTTGTTGTAGTGAAAAATTTTGGTTTATGATGTCTACCAAATTTGGGATCGAGAAGTTTGATGGCAAGATCAGTTTTAGTAACTAGAGGGTCTAGATGAAAGCAATGTTGACCTAGAATGGATTAAAGAAGGCTCTAGATGGTAAATCTAAGATGCCCGAGACTATGATGGATGAGCAATGGGACAAATTGGATGAGAAGGTACTACCAACAATCCAATTGTCTCTATCTAAGGAGGTTCTTCGTGAGCTTATTCCTGAGACTACTACATTTGCCTTATGGCTCAAGCTTGAATCATTTTATATGACAAAGAGTCTAACGAACAAGATTCGTCTCAAAGAACTTTTATATACTCTACATATAGTTGAAGGTACTCATATTCAATCCCATCTAGCACTAAAAAATTTATGACTTGTGCCAATAGAAATTTAGTCACAGATGTTTTTTCTGTTGGCAAAAGTTACTAATACCAACAGATATTTTTTTTTGGCAGTGAAGAAAGTTTTCCCTATAGAAAATTTTTATCTGTTGGTAATAGTATGTTATGCCAACAGATCTTTTGCCTACTTTTATATCTATGGGTATTAGTAACATTATACCAACAAAACTAATACCCACTCATATATCTGTTGGTATTAGTAACGTTGTGGATTATTCTAGAAAAATTCATACACAATTTATGACTTTTATGAAATTCATATGATCTTAGTTTCTATTTAAAAATATATTTCCATTTACGAAAATTATTTAAATTTTTAACAATTCCTTTGAATTTGATTTATATATTTTCCAATTTCGTTTAATTATTATTTTGATATTTTATTTCTTTTTCCACAAGCTATATGGTTTTTATTTAAAATATATTTCCATTTTCATTGTGTGTTTTTATTTTAATATTTTAAATTTTTTTCCTATTATAATTTCGTTATGTGATTACGACTTTGTTATGGAGTTATATTTCATTAGCAAAAATAAATTATTTTTTATTATAAAATCTCTTTAAATTAGTAAAATCATTTATTGCGACTAATATAATTTTTGATCGTTAATCATTAATTTATTGGTCGCTAAAAATGTTCAAATTCCATATATACATATATATATATATGTTTTATAATATATTTTTTTTCAAATCTCTAAAATCCCAAAAAATAAAATATAATAAAAAAATACTTAAACCCCTCAATTCCTTAAAATTTCTTAAACAAAAACAAAAATTCACTCCCGTGCGTCTGCTAGGCTATTACCCCCGCCCTTTAATGTTTCTAATTTTCGACCCCCAACCCCCGTCCCCCGTCCCTCGACCCCCGACCCTGGATGACTCTTGCTCTGCACCTTGGACCTAAGCCGCACCACCATACCAGCCACCCTCGCTCGAGCACACCACCACACCTGCTGTAGCTCGTCGTCGTCCTCCTCCAGCGGAGTAGCAGCGAGCAGCAGCTAGCAGCAGCAACAGCCATCAGCAACGCAGGAGGCCAACCGCGGCGTGCCATGGCCCGTCCGCCTCTAGCGCCGCTCGTCACCGGCGAGTGGTCCTTAACCACCGGCGACGCTCCAACACCCCTCACTCCCTCCAATTTCGCAGCAATTCGTTTGGTATAAATACTTAAACCCTAACTTCTGTTTTGATTAATTTTAAGTGAATTAACTTATGATAAGATAATTTAGTTGTTTAAGTATATATATATGTGTGTGTGTGTGTGTGTGTGTGTGTTGTATGAGTGATTTGGAATGGTTAATTGTATTGGTTATGGTTGATTTGTAAAAATTAGATTTGTGACCTGGCTATATCTGGATATGTCGGTTTTATCCGATTAAGCTATTTTAGATAAATTTAATTTACATTATGCTTTAAAATGTATCTAATTTCATGTTAGAAGTATAAATTTGAAAACTTTGTGTGAAATTAATCGGAATTAGATTCTTAGAAATAATTTATTTTGGTTACACAGATCTATGTTGTTATTGAAAATGTATCAAATACTGATTTTGTGTAGAATGGAATTTAATATAAATGAGTAGTTGAGGATGGAGTATGGGATAAGTTTATCAAGGTGTGTATTAAAATTTGTCTACTATAATGATTACATTGCTTCAAATCTATTTATCAATTTTGGTTCATTTAGTTAGTTTTTTTTTAATATTATTCAAGTTAATTTATTTTGGTTTGAGGTTCATGCCATATTTGTTGATTGGAGAAACAAGTCCATTATCTTGTATCCAAAAAATGATTGAGCCTTATGTGAAAGATAGAGCATTAAGACATGATGCTTAAATTGTGGCAAAAAATCAAGCAAGGAGAAGGTGTGATGCATAACATCATTGAAATTTAGGTAGCTCAAAGGATTAATTAATGACATACATTAGATGATTTTTAAATCAAAGTTGAAATTAAAGGGTTTACTTCATTTGACATCGACAACAATTCTCATCCTATACTTGATTTTTCATCTTTAGATGTATATAATGTTACTTCAAGCAATGTAAATTTTTAGTTGAGAAAAAGAAACAAGTGTAATAGAACATTTGATACATATGCATTCTTTGAGAAATTCTATGATGTATTAGATGCTAGTATTGAGAGGTGAGGTAATCAAATTGCAAACTCTAGAAAAAAGAATCTTCGTATTCACCATTCAATATTTTGGCACCAACTCAAAGGTATCAAAATCCAAGAAGTACGCTTAAATGTTTTGGATTCCTTGTAAGAATGCCATTTTGATACAACTTAATTTTATCTTACAAGGAAACCTAAAGATTTGAGGGTGCTTCTTAGAGTATCAATGGAAGTTCATAAATGTATAGTGTGTGGGACATATAATATAGCATTAACCTTTTGGATTGTTGAATATTTCAACTAAAATTTTTGTGTTAGGTCTGAAATTGTATATGGTTGAATATTTTTTCTATAATTTTTGATGGTTGAATATTTGTGTTGCTTGTTCTTTGTTGTTCGGTACTCCTCATGTAGCTCTAGTAATGCATTGAGGTGTTAGTTTTTCCTTAGCTTTTAGTGATCTTCACTACATTTTTCTTTTAATTTTATCATTGAGTTGCCTTGTGCATTTAGCCCTTTTTTATGCCTTATTATTGGACTTTAGATGTATTTTGTCACCATTAATAATAAACTGTTAGTACTTGTTGGAGTTTTCCTAACTACCCAATTACTTGTGGTTCTATTACCATTGAACATGTATATTTTTCTAAGGACCCAATACACGTGCCTCTTTTTATTACATGCTAGTAAGCTTGTTACTTTAGTGTCAATGGTGGTCATTTTTTACTTTTATACGAGATCGTTCATGTATATGCTTTTTATTTATTTATTTTGTAATCTATTTTATAGTACTTAAAACATAATTATGATTTATTTGATAATATCATTTTGATCCCGAAAAAGTTAATGGAAAGTAACAACATTGGGGAGGGGGATGGATAGAGAGGAAAAGTAAGGACAAAAAATATTCTGCCCTTTACTTAAATGAGAATTATAAATTTAGATGAAAAGGGAGCAGTTATTCACCCATATTTGTATATTTGCTAGCCATGATTATATTATCCAAGATGGTTCCAAGCCTCTTCTAGATCTTCTACAAAATCATCTCAACTTCTACATCATCTTACACTTCAATTATGCTAATAAAGTGATGGAGGAGCATCCCCTTCAAATAATTCCATTTTAACTACCCTTCTTCCCAAATTAGACGACCCTAAAATTATTTTAATTTGGGAAGGTTTCCAATGAACTATTCTCCCATCAACTTTCCCTTCCGAACAACATTTTTTTTGTGCTCACTATATGTAAACAAACACAACCCAAATCTACCACCTTTTTATTTAAGAAAACAACCATGCATGAGCTATGCAAACTTCCCCCTAAGCCACTCTAAACTTACATCCATATTTTTAGCCAATTTTCAAGACATTTTTTATGTCATCATTTAAGCCACTTTGCAGATAATATTCAACCACCTTTTTTCCTCCCCCGGACCCCATCTTTAAGATTTTTGCAAGACAAAATGCACGTCCACACTGCCATGTCTAGCTTACAAAAATACCTCCCCCTACCACCTTTTCCACCTTACACAAGCCAGCATCACTTCCACCATTTTGGCATCCTACAGTGCCAGCACATCCTGTAGAATATCTACAAGTAAAAAAAAGGGAAAAGGAAATTTTCTAGCCTGCCATTATGTAGAATCATGACCACTTTTGATGCCTTGTAATCCTCACTTATACTTATGGAAGCCCCTTCTTACAAGTTGACTTTAGAGGTTAACAATTTTTATGTTTAAAGCTTATATTAACTTATACGGGATAACTTACACTCAAATAAAATCAGACATAGTAAAGGCTGATTGAAGATGGTGCTTAACCATTTTGGTTGGGGAAAAATTAGGCTTTGTTTGGTTTAATTCTAACCAAGACCACTTTTAGTTAGAATTAAACTGAAAAATATCACACTTCTACATGCAGATATCTTATTTCTTTTGTTGTGACTCCCTTTCTCTAGTTTTTATATTCAAGAGCAGTGTTACAGAAATAATTTTCATGAATTTTTGAATTTACAGGTAAATGTAGTAAACTTCAAATGTAGTCCACATGCAAAAGACTTCATACAAATTGAAATTGTTACTAAAAAGAACTCTCAGAAGCTAATTCTTGTTGGAAAGGTGAGTTACATAATGTTTATAGTAAAGGTCTGAAATGTGTCTGCATGTGTGTGTGTGATATGTTTTTCGGAGGAGGGGTGCTTTGATATATACACCACCCAATCAATTTTTTCCTATTAATCTCTCTTTCATTGCCATGTGTATTAAATTAAATTGTGACATTTGGTATGATACATGATAGCATGATTTATATCTCATTTAGATTTTTTTTGTTTTTTTACCAACTTCTCTCTCCATACAATGAAATGTCGGTACTGCAATTGCGTATTGGCCACAATTTACGGTTTTTGGGTCAGCTGCGACATGAAATTATGAAAATACGACCGTTTTAGAAAATCAAATATATATTACTGTGATATCGGCGAAATTTCGGATATCGGCCGATATTTTACTTATTGGCCAATATTAGCTGATATTGGCCAATATTTACCGATATTTTTCGATATTTGTTGTGTAAAATAATTAAAAAATCACGCCGCAATAACCGCGACATATAAAATATCATTCGTGACACCCCGATACTGTAACACCGCGACTACAACTGCAATCACGATCGTAACCGCGGTTTTATTATATGGCTCTCTATTTAATGGATGAGAGAAGTGTTTTGAGTCACTCACCTTTTTTACCATGATACATATTCTTTTATTTACCTTCTCCCTAATATTTCGGTTTTCCATCTCCTATGAAATGGCCTTTCCATGTTTGCTTTGGTCTCCATGTCCATGCATCCAATCTTTATAGCTTAGGCTTTGTCTTAAATGGATTACATTATGAATATAATTTTGTAAATATCTATACAAAGTGATATTCTTTTTTAAGTTGATTATTTGACTAATATTGCTTTCGTTAATGGTACTGTTGAATCAAATCT
The DNA here is from genome assembly GCA_039764185.1 of Tamarix austromongolica. Taxonomy (NCBI): domain Eukaryota; kingdom Viridiplantae; phylum Streptophyta; class Magnoliopsida; order Caryophyllales; family Tamaricaceae; genus Tamarix; species Tamarix austromongolica. Next base: position 70,754,476 of record CM077816.1, on the reverse strand, counting down.
GTACCAACTGAAAATTTTCATGAAGATTACTTGTGCATTATGTTATTGTGAGCAGATAAATTATGTGCATTATTTTCTTAGGGAATACATCTTGATGATTATCAAAGAGAATGTTGAAGGCGTTGAAGTCATTGGAGGTGCTGAACAGGATGAGAATGAAGAGGATGATGTTTGATGTTTTAATGAGATGTCTTGTATGTCAACGTATGTTACAAGTTATATTTATAGTATTGTACCTACAAGATTATATTATCACTTTGAAAAATAAACTAAACGCTGATGATTATGTATGGTGTACTTAATTGTATATAAGGATAAGGTGTTATTATAGGTAAATATTACAACAACAGGTATTATGGACATCATTATCGTTTTATGAATAGATATATATATCTATAATATTTGTTGGTAATAGTTTGAGCAATATATATGATTGTGTGGATAATACTTTTAGTCACAGATATCATTTTGTTGTTAATACTTTTAGTCACAGATATCTTTTTGTGGGTAATAGTTTTAGTCACAGATATCGTTTTGTGGTTAATACTTTTACTTATAGATATAATTGTGGGTAAAAGTTTTACCAACAGATAAATATCTGTGGGTATTATCCATTATTCCTAACAGATCATATTTATCTGTGGCAAAACTTTTAAGCACAAAGTTTTTACCCATAGTTTTGTCACAGAAAAATATCTGTTGGTAAAACTTTTGCCAACAGAAAAATGGCTTTTGCCAACAAATAATGCCCTGTTGATATAAATGAATTATTTTGCAGTGTAGATGAGTTTAATTCAATTATTATTGATCTTGAGAATCTAGATGTGAAAATTGATGATGAGGATAAAGCTGTTTTATTGATCGTCTCTTCACCATCTACTTGTAAACACTTCAAGGAAATAATGTTATATGGTAATTTATTAAGATATCATTAATAAATAAGAATGTCTAGAGTAAAAGTATGAAAAATAAGTACAATTTATAAAATACTATATTTTTAAAAGCTTTAAATGCATAATAAAATGTGTAATTTATTATTATAATAATAGATTTTTATGTTTGGTCAGGTCAATATTGGGTTGGATCGGGTGAATGTCGGGTCGGTCAAAGTCGGGTCAAGTTGGTATCGGGTAGGGTTGAAGGCGGGTTGGGTCGCTATTGGGTCGGTCTATGACTGGTCCTGGGTTGGGATCGGGTCGGGTTGGGTTAATTTTTATCAGGTCCTGATGGGTCGGGTCAATGTCGGATCGAGTTTGGTTCGGGTTAGATTGCTAAAATTTTAGGGTCCTATTGAGTCGGATTTCGCTCGGGTCGGATCGGGTTGGGCGGATCAAGTCAACTTTTGACGGCTCTAATTAGGATAACCGAATATAATATAATAATTTATTTAGCCTTTACGGGACAAAGTTATTGTTTGTTGCTGCGGTTTGCATATTTACTATAATTATTATGTAAGTTTATTAAAATTAGTATACTTCTTAGAAGTCTTTGTCAAAAAAAGAATGTTGAAAATTTCAATTTTAGGACTAAAGCACTTTTTAAAACTTAAACCTATCTAGGTTGTGTCACAACAAATGAAATAAAGTAATAACTTGCCAAAACCGATTATAATAGGAGCGTGAATGAATGGAGGGCATGTAATTTTATATATTTTTTTATAAAAAAAAAAAACATATGCAGTCATATATTATTAGAGTATAGATGAACTATTTTGAGTCCTAAAATTAGATTTAAAATGGCCGAAGAGAAAGTATTACCCATCCAATAAAGTCCGAAGAGGATCCAAAAGAAGATCTTCGCGGACCACTTCTTTTTTCAGATCTAAAATACTAGGAAATAGCAACGCGATACACTACACAGCAGCAGGGCGGAGCAGAGCTAGCAGGGAAGGATGGAGGAAACCTCTCTACCTCTTCACGTCACACATGCCCACGGGAGAAGGGACAAAATCAACAGAATCCATTCTTTCCTTCATGCACTAGCTGTATCCGCCATCATCTACTACAGATCATCTTCCTTCTTCCAAAACGCCAACAGACTGGTACCAATCTTTCCATGGCTTTTAATCTCTGGCGCAGAGCTTCTTCTCTCATTCATATGGCTTCTCGACCAGGCCACTTATTGGCGTACCATAACTCGGACCGTATACCCAGAGAGACTGCCCGACGACGAACACCTTCCGCCGATTGATGTTTTCATATGCACCGCAGATTCAAGTAAGGAGCCTGTAGTTGACGTTATGAATACGGTAATATCTGCGATGGCGTTGGATTACCCGGCGAATAAATTGAACGTTTATTTGTCGGACGATGGCGGTGCTCCTGCTACTTTGTCTGCCCTTAAGGAGGCTTGGAGTTTTGCTTTATGGTGGATTCCTTTTGTTAGGAAGTATGGGATTAGGAATCGGTGCCCTAGCGCTTATTTTCAGAAGGAAGAAGATCGGGGTGCGGAAGAAGAAGATAGGTGTCCTGAGTTCGTTGAAGATAGGAAGGGGATTAAGGTTTGGTTTTGTCACGTTTTTAGTCTGGAATTGTGGATGTAGTTTTTTAACGATTATATGAGGATAGGTACTGTATGCATGGATATATAATTTTACTGACAACATCACGTGGCCCTTCATACGTAATTGCTTAATAATTTAAATTTTTATTATTTTTATCTTGTAATTGTTCCGTGCTGGTTCATGTCACGCGATCTTTAGGAAAAGTACGAGGCGTTCAAGAATAGACTGATACGTGCAAGTGAAGATGAAGATGGCAAAGGAAACGCTAAGGACCATCCTTCTGTTGTTCAGGTTAACGACCGTATGCGACATGTGTAGTTGGTCTTTTTTACACAGCCTTGAATTGAAGGATCGCCCTTCTGTTGATCCAGCGGACATAAGCCATAACCGGAAGAAAAGGACAAATCCGTAGTGTTTTGAAATTTTTTCCACGAAAGAAGATTTTGATCAGAACGTTTCAAATTATTTTTGCAGGTAATAAGCAGCGATGCGGTTGATGATGACCGACTTACACAGGGACAATTACGCGCTGCCGAGATGGAAAATGAGACGATGCCTCTCCTTGTATACATTGCTCGAGAGAAAATATCGTCTCGACCACATCACTTTAAGGCTGGAGCCCTTAACGTTCTTGTATTCTCTCTCTCTCTCTCTCTGTGTTTGGCTGTGCTTGATACTGAAGTACGGAATAATAATAATAATAATAATAATAACTAGTAGAATAATGGATTTTACATTAAATAATATTAAATGTGCTGCATGGTTTGGTTAGAAACTTTTGTTATTCATTCGACTGTGCAGTTGAGAATTTCAGGCGTGATAAGCAATTCACCGTACATACTGGTGATGGACTGTGATATGTACTCCAACGACTCAATGTCAGCACGGCAGGCCATGTGCTTTCATCTTGACCCTAAGCTTTCTCCCTCGCTAGCATTCCTGCAATTCCCGCAGAGATTCCATAACTCCAACAGCACCAATCTCTATGACAATCTACTCAGGGTCGGATTTAAGGTACGGAAGATTGTTTTCTTTATTTTAGTCCATATACCATCCGGCTGGCCAGATCGAAGATTACTGAGTTAGTTGGGTTTGATATGCCTCTCATCAGATTGCGTGGCAAGGGCCGGATGGAATTGGGGGACCTGTTTTATCCGGGACGGGTTTTTATATGAGGAGGAAAGCATTATATGGAGATGTATCGATGGAAGGTCTGAGTTTTCTGTCATTTATTTAGAAAAGAATATATTTTCTTTATTTATTTGTATAATATGATGCATGTTGACATGTACCTCAATCCTCTTAAATATCTTCATTAATTAATTTTGCAGGTGTTGATATTAATGACCTACGAAACCGTTTTGGAACTTCAAATGAGTTCATTAAATCCATTCATCATCAACAATACGATCGTCACCGTTCTGTCCGCACACATGAACGACCTCCTTACACGTTTCTTCAAGAGGTCGAGTTCCTAGCCTCGGCCGCTTATGAGGATAATACAAAATGGGGACAAGAGGTGTGTATATATCCATTTATATGTACCTGCTCTGCATATATATATATATATATGTAATTTATTAATCTGCTAGGAAAAAAAAAACGCAGGCGGGTTTCATGTACCATTCTGTGGTGGAAGACATCTTCACAGGATTTCTATTACATTGTAAGGGTTGGATCTCCGTCTTTCACGATCCTCCATCCCCACAATTCTTAGGCTCTTTTCCAACCAACCTGAACGACGCCCTCATTCAATACATGAGATGGACAACCGGACTGGAAGAAATAACTCTCTCAAAGTACTGCCCATTAATCTACGGCCCACTGCAAGGAATGTCACTTCTTCAAACCATGTGTTACAGCTATATCACTCTTTTCCCCCTCCATACTCTTCCCGTCTGGTGCCTCGCCACCATTCCACAACTCTGTCTCCTCCACGGCATACCTTTATATCCTCGACTACAGAGTCCGTTCTTTGCTCTCTTTGCCTTCGTCTTCGTCTCCTCACTTTCTAGAAATTTATATGAAGCCCTCAGCTCAGGAGGAAACATCACTTCGTGGATTAACGACCAAAGGATGTGGATGATGAAATCATTAGTTCCGTATCTTTATGGAAGCATTGAGGCTCTCATGAAACTCATTGGCGTCCGACAGACGACCTTTGTGCCGACCAACAAAGTTGTGGAGGAGGAGCAAGCTGAGATGTTTCGACTGGGGATTTATGATTTTCGAACCTCGAATATGATTCTTGTTCCTATTGTTACGGCCGTGATAATCAACATGGTTGGTTTGGTTAGTGGGATTGTGAGGACGGGTTTTGGGGCTATGAATATTTGGGAGGAGGTGTTTGGTCAGTTAGTGTTGTCTGCATTTATTTTGGTTATGAGTTATCCTGTCATTGAAGGTATGCTATTGAGGAAGGACAGTGGACGTGTTCCCTTCTCGGTTACTCTCATTGCTGCTGCTTTTGCCTTTGGCTTCTTTGCCATGGGATCGTTGTTCTTAATTTAGACATAATATTAGTCTATAATTTGTAGCCGTCCGTCCATCGATCTCTGATTGTATATATGAATGAACGGCATCCGTGGAAAAATGTATATGCTTATGGGAATACTTATTAAGCTTGTACTTACAGGATGGATATCATATCTTGGGAGGTAGCAATGCTTCTGATTTTATTTTAATTTCCTTCTTCTTTTGGGTTTAAGATCGGTCTGATACGGCGACAGTCATTTCATTAGCACGTATGGATGTCGCATGATTATGTCAGCTACGTACATCATAGGATACATCATCCATTCGATTCCCACGATTCTTCCTCCGTAGTTCTTATTGCATTACAGAGTGTACGGACATGTCACCATCCATGGCATACACATCATCTGCTATATCTCGAGTCTCGCCCCTAATAAACCTCCGTCGGGTGGTGATCCTGCTCCCATTTTTGTGGGCGGTCTGATTCGATTCCCAACCGTTGCAGCCACAAACTTTGGCCTCCTCTGCTACCTCATACACGACTTTAATGCCAGTTAATTTTCATATTAGACTTTAATGTTGATTAACTTTAATTTATAGTAGATAATGATACTGAATAATCATTATTTTAGAGTTATTTGATACGCGATAATTCTTATCTAAAATACAATAAATACAGTTACATTATGATTTTAGATGTCGGTTTTTGATAATAACTATTATCTAACGGTTAAAAAATATAAAATTTACATATTAGTTTATTTAATAACCGTTATTTAAAGTGTATTGTTTGAATTTGTTTTAGTTCTTTAGATGATGGTTATATTGATCTATAACCCTTGTCTAAAGTTGAAACAAACTTTTTTTATATTAATTTTTTAGAATGACCATTGCTATATTTTTTTTCCATTTATTTAATTTGTTCCAAACCATACATATAATTGTAAGTTCTCATGCATTAAACCAAATCTACATATTAAAATTTGACTTATATCCAATATCAAACAAACATCTAAATTATTTTACCAATACCTTAACCAAAACACCATTCATAGACAGCATAACTAGCACTACCAAATCTGTACATATTTAGAATTCTCACTTAAATAAACATACTTAAAACCTTTGTCTAATTATTTAGTAATCAAGAAATATCATCATACTAACAACAGTGGAAGACATCTAAGACCTTTTTTTTTTATGTATAAGACATTCAAACATTCAAGCAATGACATAAATGGAGGACAAGATAACAAGCTCATGCAAGGACCTCATTATTGTATAGAACTTGTTGCAAGCACTTGGTTATCATCATATGTAAGTTAGGATTTTGTAGCTTGTTATTTCATGTATGTATGTTTTTCGGTTTAATGTTTGTAATGTTGTAATTAATGGCATATAATCAGGAAATTAGATTACATTTTTTTAGGGTTCTTACAACTAATTAAAGTAGCTATATAGTTACTATAGAACATTTTAGAAATTAGTTGAAAAACTTAGGTTGGTTAAAACTAATTACTACTAACAAATATAAGTTGTATGCCAAATTTTATATTAGTTGGGTGGCAGCTAGCTATTTGTTTATTAGTTAGGATTGGTTGTAATAACTTTTATGAGTCTTATAAATACTCATAAAAATCCTTTGTAGACACCACTTTTGAGTTGAATGCTAATCTATCTAATGTTGGCTAAGATTTCTCCCTATGTGAGATAATATCTTCATATGCTAATCTATCTAACTTTCCCAATCTTGGCAAAGATCATCAAACCAATCCAATCCTATGGCTTCACACTTTGACCCACATCATCAAATGTTCTTTTTTGGAAAATTTGTCCAAAATCTAAGACTCTCGAATGTAGCTCTATTAAGATTTAAAATAAATTACTAACCACATCAGGTTCGACATAAATCAGTTGGGACATTTCAAATTGATTTGAAAAATCGGAGAAAGGACAATAGAGTATAAATTAATTTTATTGAAAATGATTTACTAATTAGGCTCTACGACCAAAGATACATACTAACCATTTTCAAAGAACTGATCCAACCCAATAACATAAAAAATACAATTCAAATAATTTTAAATTAAATCTAATAATCTACTATGTGAAAGAAGTATAAAAAAAATTATTTTCATAAAACTATCTTTGAAAATTAGGATTTTGGATCCCAAACTGTAAACCAACTAATTAACTTCAATTACTTCAAATTGATAGCTTAAAAACACAATTAAATTAATTTTAGATTAATCTGAATAATTAATTTCAACAAAATAATCTTACAAGTAGCCAATTTAAGATATTTATTTTCCAAAAAATAGGGTTTTAAAGTTTAGGTAACAAATCAGACAATTAAAATTAATGAATCCCAATTTATAATGTTAGAATACAATTATGGTCATTTCAACAATTTCTATAAATTAACTTTTAGAAAAATAGCTATACAAATAGCCTATTTTATAATTTCATTTGAAATCTAGGGTTTTAGGCCCAAAATTACAATTCAATTAAATTTTATTAATTTATTTAAATTAAATGTTTAGAAATTCTATTAGAAATATTTTACAATATATTATATAATTAATTGATCAAAAACAATAAAAAATACCTAATTTAACATGATTAGGGTTTTTGAGTCTGGAATACTAATTCAGTCAATTCTCATTAAAATATTTAAATTGATGGTTCGAGATTGCACTTAGATGTATTTCAATGTAAATTATAAAATTGATTGAATAAAATAACTCAATTATACAATCTAATTTAGATCTAACAAGAGTTTTGACCAAAAAATCTAATTCCGATCGATTTAAAAAAAAATTTCCAAATTGACACTTCCAACATAAAATTAAATACATTTCAAAGCATATTTCAAATTTAATTGAATGAAACAACTTAATTATGTAATTTAATTTTTTTACACATGGATTTTGATCTAGAAATTCAATTCTGATTAATTCCACATAAATTTATCAAATTGACAATTTCAATGTGAAATTAAATACATTTTACAACAGTTAGTATAATCAACTTATCAAAAATAGCTTAATCAGTTGAATCTAAAAAATCTTCATATAACTAGGTCAAAATTTCAATTTTTACAAATCAACCACATACACTATGATTAACTACTCTAAATCAATTATAATATATATATTTTTTAATATAAAATTTTTCAAAGATCTTAACAACTTTGAAAAAATAAATAAATTCAAAAACGAAAAAATATTTTCTATGGATAAAAATTATTAAAATATTTTACTGTTTTATATCAAATTTTATAATTTTAACAATTTATTTTATAAATAAAATATAACTCTAAAATAAAGTGAAAATCACACGATTAAGTTTAATCATAAAAAGAATATAAAATGTTTTTTAAAATTAACAAATAAAAAAACAAAAAAAATATTTTTTTAAGCAAAAATTAAAATATATGGAAAAGTTGTACGTGGGATATGACCCCTCATTCTTGTAGTTGAAGTCTTAAAGAACACAAATCACTGATTGACGTAACTATAACTCTATCTTAAATTTTTAATATGATGTTCTTCATATATAATATATATTTAATATCTAAAAAATAAATATAATTATTTTTCCACCGCAAGGAAGTATGTTATAACTATTACATTGGATTCCATTTTTGTTTTTATCCAAAAGAAAATGTTTTGGAATTGGTTTAGGAAGTCTTGTTTCCATTATATAAATGATTCTTATTTCTATTCATGACCATTTGATTCTAATAAAATTTTGAAGAAATAAAATTAAAATCAAAATACTTCCTTTTAAATTTTTTTTAAAGAAAATCAAATAATTAATATTTAATAATTTTATTTATCATTCTTTTTCTATCTCATTAATTTATATGAAGCAAACACAAAAAAAAATTATTTTTTTCTTTATTTTTTTCTTTTTAAAAAAATACTAAAATTAAGTGGAGCGTAAATATTTTGGAAAGTTGTTTTCTATTCAAGTCTATCTATATATATATATATATATATATATATATATATATATATATTATTTAAATACTTTTATTTTTATTATCTACTAAAACTGTACCGGACGAGAGAGAGAGAGAGAGGAGCGGAGCCGATTCCTCAATAGGAACCAAACCCCCTCGGTCGGTTCCAACTTTATTTAAGATTTTTAGCATAACACGGTAAATTTTGGTAACAATTAATTAATTTTATTTACACAAAATAGGCGTTGAGTGCATTCCGACATATATACCAAAAAACAAAAATTAAGGATATTTTATGGGGTATATATAATATATGGCCATAAAATCCTGTAGCATCCCCCCCCCCCCCCCGACCCACGCACTGACACCCACCCACCGACTACTGATTACTGAACTGACCTGAACCTAACAGTTGAAGCTTTGTGACAAATCATTCGGACAATGAATTTATTGTTGTCAGGATCTCCATGCTTTTGGACAGAGCGAGCGGAACCATTCAACGTTAGGAGCCGTCAATCTGAAGCGATGATATAGGCATATAGCCAACTCGTATGCATCTTCCTGCTTGAATGCAACGTTGGTGACCTGCAAAGGTTCTCATCTATGACTATGAGATAGGGTCACGGATCGGATCGAATAATCTTTATCTGTTATTTAAAAATTATAATAAAAATTATATATTTATATTTAATCGATATTTTTTCTCTTTCCATTTCTATACCTAATGTTATAATTAGATATTTAAGTTATTAAGATTTAATTATATTTTTATTTTTATTTTTAATATATATATATATATATATATATATATCGAACAAACAATTACAAATATAATACAAACATAAAAATATTTTATTAATATCCATACATAAATTCATAGGTATTTATTTATTATATCCATAACCTATTATATATATATATAGGGTGAATATCCTATACAAACTCTTCTTAATATACATATATAGCAATCAATCTTAAACATTATATTAGTATTTGATAAATGGTCAAAATTTAGTAAATACCTAACTTAAATTTATTTTAATCTCGATCCTTAAATCTTCTAGATTTAACGATAATTAAGAGTTCCTACGTTTGTATTTTAAATAATAGTTTGTATAAGAGCCTATATATATATATATATATATATATAATTTATTAAATTTTAGATAAAAACTCTTCGGTCTTCTCTGGTGTTGCACGAGGACGAAGACAAAAAAATATAAACGAAAAAAAAAACTCAAAAACATTATTTGTTAAAAAGTTAGCAAACAGAAATGATAAAAATATATATATATATATATAAATTATATATATATATAGATCAATTCTATTAAAATTAAAAAAAATTAAAATTATTATATACATTAATTAATTTTAATCGTTAATAAACATTAATTAAATAATTTTAATACTAAAAAATATTCAGAAGGAAAATCGTTTTCGGAACGAAAGGTCTTCCCTCGGTAGATTTGGTAGATTTTTGGATGCTAGTTCCAACTGTCTTTTAAGGCGTCTCTCTCCATGGGGTGATACACAGTGATGCACGGAAACGGAGACGGGGACGGGAAATGTAGACGGAACGAAATGCGGAAACATTATTTTTTAAAAATTTAGGAAACGATGATGATAGAAAATGTTAAAAAAATTATATATTTTTTTAAAAAAAAAAGGTTAAATTTATTAAATTTTAAAGAGAAAAATAAAATTAATTTTTATATTAGTTAATTTTAATTATTATTAATAATTTTTTTATAAAAAATTAATTAAATAATATTTTTTTAATAAAAATATTAATTAAATAATTTTAATATAAATTTTAATTCGAAAAAATTTTTAAAAAATTTTCGGGAAGAGAAATATTTCCGTACATCACAGGTAATACACTTGCTCGAAGAAAATATGGTCCCCCCGCCGCTCGAAGGAGGTGGGCGGGCGTTGTCCTTCTCCTTGAGGCCTCAGGCCTATAGGGGGAGGCCGACAAAATTACAAAAGACCCTTACTAAAGTTTCAAAATAAAGACAAATGGTCCGCCATCGACCTACTGCCATCAATACTTTCCTTCCTTTTGAAAGCCGCCTTTCAAAGTTCATACGCAACGCAAGCCGCCTCTAAGATAAAAATTCATCTCAACTTCTGAAGTGTATTTTTATTGTGTTTTTTTTTTTTAAATCAAATAGATAAACTTCCGGACCTGTTCTATCCCATCAAACCAATTCTATAATTTTTTTTGCTAGCTGATGGTGAGCTTTTGGCATGTGTCAACATTAGTTTGTGGATTTCTTTAAAAAATATATATATTTAAATTAAAATTTTTTCATTTAATTTATTAAGTAAATAAAAATAAGTATACCTAAAACTAATTATCCAAAAAAATAGTATCCTTTTGAAATAAAATACATGGAATATAGATTAAATATTTATAAATTGATATCCTAAATTCTAGTTGAATCCACGCTTCAAACTACATATTTTCCAAGGTTCAGGGTAGGCCTTTTTACTATTAAGTTCAAATGGTGAAAGCTAGAATATTTAAGGGTAATGTGCCCCGGGAATTCCGATTATAAGAAAGGAATAAAGATAATAATGAGAGAGAATTGAAGCCACACATTTTTAGAGATTGCTGGGAGGGATCATTCATTCAAGAATCTCGCAAAAGAGAGAGAACGTGTGAAAGAAGAAGATAAGGGAGTTGAAGTTATGAAAGTGTCTCATGAGAATTATTTCCCCTCCTATGAATATGTTGAAAATCGGTAAAACTGATTAGGGTTTTGTAAAAATATATATATAAACAAACCACTTACAATAGAATCATGATGCTATAAAAAATTTAGGGAAAGATTATTTGTGGTAAAAATTGTGCCCAACGAACAACTAACTCAATCAAACCAATCAATTGGTACCCCGAACCAGTTATCTGTAGGGCTGTAAATGAGCTGAACTAGCTCGATATTCGGCTCGTTAAAAGCTCGGTTTGGGTCGTTTGTTTAGTTAAACGAACCTAAAAGTGAGGCTTGAGTTCGGCTAATTCGAGCTCGAAAAAGCTCGACTTGGTTTATTTTTTGGCTTTGGCTCGTGAGCTCGGCTCGGCTCAGCTCGTTAAAAGCTCGGTTTGGCTCGTTCGTTTAGTTAAACGAGCGAAGCCCAAATATTATTTTAGGCTCGTTTAACTAAACGAGCCAAACCCAAGCCCAGGAGTATTCGACTCGGATCGACTCATTTACAGCCCTACGAACAACTGATTTGTCTAATTTTAAAACTCCAATTTAAGAAGCAAACCAGTCGATTGATATTTAGAAGAAAAAAAAAGATTTATTTTCTAAAATATAAGCCAAGATCAACCAAAATGATACCAAGCTTCAAGCACACTTTTGAACCATGATCAAACACAATTAGATTACAATCAAATGCATATATTAAAACACATTAAATACACTAAAAGGTAGGTGATTCTATGAACCACTATTTATAGTATAAGCAACTTTAGCCTACATGACAATTGTTTAATTTTGTCATTTCCTCTTTTTCACTATCATCTATAACACTTTTTGTAATGGTGTTAAATCCAAACAAATGTGAATCTACAAAAAAAAGGGAAAAAAGTAATATGAAATAACATAAATTCAAATAGCCTAACTTATTTAAAATATTTTAAAAAAAAAGAAAAAGAAAATATGAGCACATAATGAATGATATAATAATTCATAGTTACCCAAACCTCAATTCAATCCAAAAGATATAATAATCGAGCTTACTTGAATACAAAAGGACTCAAACCTAAATTAAATATAATATGAAAGTTAGAATTATCTAAACTCGCCAAACCCCAGACTATCCTACCTTAACCTTACTCATTGTGAGCTAGTTAAATGATCTAACATGACCCAAACTCTAAATATATAAGATTTACTAGAATTCGATATGAGAAGATAAATAACATGAAATGACACAAATTTTGTTTGATCCTAATCCAAAGGTTACATGGCATTATATTGACCTAATTTGCCACATTGGTAACCCGACCAACTATATTAATGTTCGATCGGATGAGATTTGATCTATCAGTAAATACCAACTCCTGAGTACCAAAGGTCCCTGGTTTGAATCTTTCTCCCCCTCTCTCGATATTGTAACACATTTATGGTGTCACCACCTATATAGTGACTTGTATTTGCCTTTACAAGCTCCATATGAATAAAAAAAATGCTAAGAATGAAGCTGGGGCATTTAATAATGTGCATGTTGCTATCAGCCTGACGGTATTCGCTGAGTTAGGGCTTCATCATAGTTTATTAGGACACTAGGCGATCCTAGCTTAAATATATTCTAGTGTTGTATAATATCTAAAATATTTAGTTGGTTTAGTAGAGGACACCAAAGGATTTAATCAGTAATTACACCCTCGAGGTCATGAGTTCGATTATCCGCTAGAACAATTTTTGTATTGTTGCAAGCATGATGACTTGTAGGCTTAAAATTAAAATATTACCCATGTGTATTCATGGCAATTCAAACCCAAAACCAATGCTATGTAACTTCATGCCTTTCACTATACATATTGTTGACCTCATAAGTCAATCAACCTTTTTTTTTATGATAACAACCTCAATTATGAATTTGACTTATCTTGTTAAGTGTGTATGTGTATCATAGCAAAAAGTAAAGTATTCAACACTTAACTAAGTGATAGATGAGATTTATATGTTATTTTGCTAAGTAAAAATGTCATTTATTCCTCATTACTTTTATAACATGTAATCTTTTCTCGAGTTTTTCTCTTTTGGATAGATTTTGCAGGAAAAGATAAAAATAAAGAAATTCAAAGGAGAAATCGATGGAAAGAGAAAAGGTAACAAAGAACACATCAAGAGATATGGAATCAATGGAAGAAAAGACTATAAATGAAGAATATATATCAAAGAGAAGATTGTGTTGAAATTTCATAAAGAAATTATGAAGGAACAAGAAACACGGCCCCTCTGTGTTTCCTAAACACGGCCCGTGTTTTTCTATCAGCACACAAAATTTCAGCATTTAAAATTTAGCATTTGGCCGAGAGTTCAAGGAAAAACACGGGGGTCCCGTGTTTTCTAATACGGACCGTGTTTTTCTCAAATTCTGTAACCGTTCGCGCAACGTTTCCCCGATATATTTCTAAAGTTTGAACATTCGAATGGTGGTTCGGGGGAGTTCGAGAATGGGATTATCTCTTTCTCTCTATACTTTCTAGATACCACATGTAATTTCTAATTCCAATTCTCTTTCTCTCCATTGTATTCAATTGAACAATCAATAATCTGGAATTCAATTCGATAAGTTCTTCTCCATTCCTCTTTTAATTGCAAGTTTTGATTTTTGATTGAATGCAATTCAATTCTCTTTGTTGCATTATTATTATTATTGTGTTTAGTGTTTCATTGTTAATTTATTTATAAGCATTGATGTTAATTATAGATTATTGCATTTAATTGTGTGTTATTGCAATTATGTAGATAGTATAAGGTAGGAGGATTTGATGACGGAATCAGGGTTTTGGATTTTGAATTCATGATTCTAGATGGAATTTAATTGAATTGATGTACGGAATTGAATGATCTCGCATCATAGATTAAGAATTTAAACTAATTAGACTGATCACCTATCTAGTTTAGATCTTAATCTACGCTAGGATAACGAAATTAATACGTAATTGTTAATTAACATTTCCAGAGTAGCAAAAGATTAATTATTAATCTTGTCCATTAATTCTTACGATTGCATGATTCAAGTTTATGTGATTATGGTCGTAGTTGACTGCTTTCTATTCGTAATGCTGCCATTAATTGAATCTAGCGTTCTTAACCTAGGTTATTAATTGGTTAGGTGATAAATTGAGAGCTTATTTAATTTATTAGAATTGAGAGAAAGCATAGAAATGAATTATTACAGGTCAACGTTTAATCATTTAGAATATTTTGTTTCTCCATGATTATTTGATATCCTAATTCCATAATCAATACTTCCTATCCTTATTCATTAATTAGTGAGTATAGTGTTTTATTATTTATCTATAGTTTAGATGTTGATGATAGAATTATATGTTATTACATAACTAGGGTTTTAACATCGATTACAGAATTATTGATTATATATCATTCCTTGTGGGTTCGATTCCTTCTTTCCATATACTACGTATTTGGGAATTAGGATTTATTTATTAAATTTGTTGTGCATACGACAGTGCATCACTAAGTCAAAGAGTGCTAAGGAGATCAAGTTTACAAATCATATCCTAAGCACAAGCCAAATATCAACAAGTAGGTCAAAATAATACTCTAGCTTCATACTTTAATTTCATATGTGTAATACACAAACCATGAAGGGATAAACAAGTGTGCTCAAAATTCCAAGACTCAAGATTCAAAGAGTATGTTATAGTCTTAGTTTTTATACACATATGATTTACATATTGAGCACTTAGATATTTAAATTATTTGATATTTCTAATCCTATTTAAAAATTATTTTGAAAGATCTTAAAGTGATTTCATACACCTAAAATATTTTCAATTATTTGTGTAAAAGGTTGTCTTAAATTGATTTTATTTTAAGTAATTTTGCATATGATAGGAAGTGAAAAATTCACTATAAACTCTATAGACATTATTTTTGGATTAATAATACCTCATTGGAAAGCTTAATATGTCTACTTTACAGGAAAAAAATATGGCACTCAATATCAAGTTTTGTAGCTTAAGTTATATTTTTTCTTTTGTAAAGGTGCGCAATGCTAAAAACTGTTCTATCGATAGACTGGTTTGTTAAAACTAATCAATTGGTTTGGGCATGTATGCGATTTTCTACCTCTTATAATTCGACCGTTGGAGCACTTTTTACACCCCAACGACTAGTACCAATTTTTTTTTTCATATTTTAGGACTATAAATAAGAGGTCTTAGACTTTAATAAATATCAATCAAGCTAACACAACTCTTATAAAATCATTATTTTCACATCTTTCAAATAATCAAAGAGAGTTTTGATTTTACACTTTTAAATCCAAATTAAAATTTTCTAGTGCTCAATTTTTTTTTCATATTTAGCGAGAGTGTTCATACACTTGTTATTATTATTTCTCTAGCTAGATAAAAATCTTCGCTAGTGATTACTCACTTTCATATGCTATTTAGTAAAGATTTTTATTGTATTCGTTCAAAATCATCATCTCAAACACAAGTGAAGTGGTGTGTTGTCTAGCATTTCTAAGAGAGGTCATTGAAATTGCAGTATCATAAACCTAAAGCGGATAACTAGGCAAAGAGTAAATCATCTCCTAGAGGGTTATTGAGATTATAGGCTCATAAACCAAGAGATGAGTGATCATCATCAAACACACACTATAAATAAAGAGATATTCAAATTGAAAAGGCAAAATATTTTGGCAGTGGACGTAGAGAAATTATGTAGAGTTTTTTTAACAATTATAAATCACGTGTTTATCATTTTCTACCCTACTTATTTCTTATAAAATTTTAATTTGGCATTATTGTTACAAAATACTCTCTTTATCTCCTCCAGAGTATTTATACGGTCTTTGAATATATATTACATATCAATTTTCAACACCCTTATACTATGTTGTAATTCTTTTATCATAAGCATACTCAATATACTTATTTATTTAGCTATAGTTATATTAGTAGGAAGTACAAGAATCTAACTAGCTAATCTTTTTTATTTTTTTATTTTATTAATAACATATTTTAAAATTATATGATTAATTTATAAACAAATATTTTTTGGTGAGATTTTTAAAATAACAATAATTCAAAATCATTAATTTTAAAATATATTACTCAGATTGATTGAATAAGAGGGATAGTATATAATTTTTAAAGTTAATATATTTTAAATAATAAAAAATAATAATATATTATTATTATTATTGTATAGAGATATCATAGCATTAAGTGCCTTGTTTCGCCGCCGACAGCGGTACACACAGTGGAAAGAAAAATGCAGATTTCAAGAGTCCTGTGATGTATAAAGACTCAAATAGTGCGTTCTCATAGTCACAACAACAACAGCATATTGAAGTCGCAAGAGAGCCTGTAACCGAAACAAAATCTTTATGGACTCGCAAGTTTTGCATGTCTCAAAAGTCCAGAAATATCAAGCATTCATCACTAAGATATTCGCATGCCTCTATACAATCCTAATACCCTCCATAATTTACTATCGACTCTCATCTTTCCTTCACACAAAACATAACGCCTCCACTTTACCAACTCAACCCATACTTCCATGGCTTCTAGTATTTTGTTCCGAGATCTTCCTTGCCTTCGTCTCCCTCTTCGGCCTTGCCTTTCGATGGCGGCCCGTTTCCCGGATCGCCTTCCCCGAAAACCTACCTAGGGACGAAGATCTTCCTCCGGTAGACGTCTTCATATTTACGGCTGATCCAGTCAAAGAGCCGGCATTTGATGTAATGAATACGGTTATATCTGCCATGGCTCTTGACTACCCACCGGAAAAGCTTGCTGTCTATTTATCGGATGACGGCGGATCACCCAGTACGTTGTATGCTGCTAGGGAGGCTTACAGATTTGCCAGGTTGTGGCTCCCCTTTACAAGGAAGTATAATATCGGCACCAGGTGTCCTAAAGCCTACTTTTCTCAACCGATGGATTTTATGAGTGAGGATCAAGACGACTTGTTCTTGAACGAAAGGATGAAAGTTGAGGTCAGTTTGATATGTCAGTCTCATACTCGTAAGTCGTAATCAATTTGACATCTTCATTGTTATTATTTTGTTTCGAACAAACGTATGCAGAGTGGATAGTGATAGGGCCGGGACCGCCAGGTGTTCTAGCTGCACATTCGGCCGGCACCTTCTAAACAAAAATCTTCCGTTCCTTTCAGATGAATATCATGTTATTTAATCTAATTTTTCGCGTTCATATATATATATATAACGTAGTCATATTCTTATCAAATATCTATTAATAATAAGTGTTAGTTTGGTATGGGGTAAAAGACTTGAAAAAACTACACCCATATTTTATATATCTTATATAATTTATTTAAAATTAAATATTTTTATTTTAATAAATATTCATTTTAGATCTTCATTTGATCTAAAATGGTATTTTATTAAAAATATATTTATTATTATTAGGTATAAAATAGAGAAAAAATTTTCCGATCCCTATTATTCCATGCCAAACAAGCTCCAAGTGTTATAATATTCTTAGCAGTAAATTGTGAGTACTACATACTAACCTTACACCAGTACTCGTACTAGTACTAATAATAATAGTAAAAAAAAAATTCACTGTAGATTTTGATTATCAATACTCCCCCATTCAAAATAAATGTTGCTTTTAAAAAATATTTTTTAATTATAATTAATTATCATTTTAGATTTTTAAGGTAAGAGTTGGACTATTATATATATATATATTAAGCTATCGATACTTATTAAAAGTTTTTCATTATGAACATTATTTATTATATAAAGATATATTTAGCATTTTATATACTTTTATAATATGTGTGCAAAAGTCTTAGCTCTTAATTAATATTAGAACGAGTATAAAATTTCATTAGCATTAACTATATACTTAGTGCTACCATATTTACACCTTAATTTGTAAGAGTTCTATATAATTTATTATTAGTACCTAGATATTTAGTATCACCTCCCTTTTAAATAAATATTATTTTAAACCTTTTTATGTTTATTAAAAAAAGTAGGTAGATTGTCAATAATATTCTTATTAAATATACATCATTAAATGATGTTTATAATTTTAAAATATCTGACGTCAACTGAGATAGCATGTGATTTTAGTGCATACATATGAATTGAATAGTGGAATCTCGCACAACCTTATGTACGATTCAATAATAGTACGAAGAGCATTTACGTCCGTTCCTCCAATTGTAGGTACACTGTACTATTTAATAATTTATTTATTATTTTATTTCTTGTACTTTTATCAAATTATTTTAAATTTAATTTTTAACTCTACATTCTAATACCTTAAATTCATACCATCCAATTATTTTTATCAATTATATCACCAATCATTTATACTTTATGATATTTAACTTTTAATTTATATTAATCTATAAACATCAATTAATAATCTTATATAATCAAATTTTATTAAATATAATTTTATAAATATTTTAATTAATAACAACTGTTTTTTAAATAAATAAATACCGCATATATGTTCTAATAATAAAAATTAATCTAAAATGTGTATTGAATGTATCTCGATTTCTACACTTACTTTGACACGTCAAAATTTTTAGGAAACCTTAAATTTGAGGTATATTTTCTTAACTTTCAATCCTTTCCTCAAATTTGAGATTGGGAGACTTTTTTTTTTCTTTCCACCGTAGATGCTCTAACACACATATGATTTGAATAGTAATATGGGAAAACTACACGCACACACGCGCCTTTCTTAGTTGAAAATTTTCTACTTTTAACACACACTTTCACACTTATTGGGAAGATTATTAAATTAGACTTATATTTCTAATTTTGCCATTTAATTTTCTATTTTTTCACGTAGAAAAAGAATCAAGTAAAGTTATTGTATTATTGGAAAAATAAGGGGTGAAAGGATAGAGATAAAAAGTAAAGATTAATTGTATTCCTTCCTATGATACTAATTTTTACAAACAAAACAATGTCTAAATAACAATCTTAATACAAGAAGGAAGTAATTAAGTTTAATTAAAAGGGAACCACCTAATGTGGGTCTCACAAATAGTCATGAAAAATCAACAGCACAATAAATACATCATCAATCACATCCTTGTATATAAATGATCTAAGAGTATATACAGGCAGGATGGAGTCAAGATTAAAATTTTATGGTATTCCATAATAAAATAATACTTTTAATTAATATTAATATATTGCACTTTAATGATAAAAAAATTCAAAATTGGTAACACAATTTGATTATGGCTTTGTTTTATTCATGGAAAATACCGTAGAAAAGAAAGAAAATGAGAAGAAATTTGATTTTTAGGTGTCTGGTTATTGAAATAGTTAGGAAGAAAGAAAATAAGAAGGAAAAAAGGGTGTGAAAGTTGTATTAGATAGTTTTCCTAACAAAAGTATAAGGAAAATAAAAGAAAGCTTAGGAAAAATTTTGTTTTCTATCCAACTTTACTTCATCAACCTTCACATCTCTAAGTTCCACATTTGACTACATCACGACTTTTGTTTATTTATTCTGCAATTAAAATTATTTTTTAATTTATTTTATTATCTCTCTACTTGAACTAAGAGATTTACTAATATCAAAATACTAACAGATAATGATAAGCAAATGTATGTAACTAGCACAACTTAGTAACTAGTATTCACGTTTTTGTTGCCCTTACTAAAATGTTTTCCACAAAAAATTTTCAACAACCAAATAAGGAAAAAATTATTTTCTCTAATTTTATTTCCTTCTCATTTTCCTTTCCTTCTTATTTTTCTCAAATCAAATAGAGCCTAAAAGAATTAAATTCATCGTAGTTGTATTTAGGTTGACTTAAAGTATCATTGCATACTAAATTAAAAAATTAAATAATTTAATGAATTCAGTCAATTAACTAAGCAATTTACTATAACTAAATTGATAATATAATTTTATAAAAAAAACTAATGATTATGCTGACTACGAAATTAAACAATTTGATACATTAACAAACTAATTAGTAGATTAGGGTTTATTAAATTAATCAGGGAATTGTGGTTTTTGTATTTTGATTTCTATAAACTAGAAAATCTAAACAATTAATAAAATAAGTAGATATAGATAAATCAACTACTCACAATATATCACTAATACATTAGCTAATCAAGAATAATAATAAAAATCTTACCCGATAAATTGACTCGTCCGTGCCATGTGTGGTGTGCCACAAGCCAAAGGTGGGATGACAAAGTTTGTTGCTTGCGTACAACAGCCGACTCCGAGCAACGACAACCAGTGGAGAAATATTAGAGAAAATCAATGGGCGGTCTCCTCCTATTCAGAGATGGAAACCAGTAGAAAATGTCCCAAAATTAGGGATGACAATTTTCTCTGCAGCTTCGGGACCCCATCGGGGTTTCCTGTTTGGGTTCAGGTTTAGGGAGAGAATCCGTTGATCGGGTTCGGGGATTCTTAACGGGGATTTTTTCGGGGACGAGTTTGGGGTCCCCATCCCCGAACCCACCCTGAATAATTATATATATATAATTTTCTATAGAATAAGAATTAAAAGTATAATATAAAAAAAGGCTTAAGGATCGGGGATTGGGGATAAAGTCGGGTTTCGGAGATCGGATCGGATTTTAAGGTCGGGGAATAAATCGGGGATGAGAATTAGATCGTAGATAGAGTTGGGTATAGAGATTTGATCTCTACGGAAATCGAGTCGAGGAATCTCCAATAAAAAAAATCGGAGATCAGCTCAGGCTTGGGAGACTATTTTTCCTATTGGATTTGGGGATGGGGATGGGATCTCCATCCCTGATCCTCTCCATTGTCATTTCTACCGAGAAGAAAGTTGAAGAGGAAGGCGGGCATGAAGATTGTAGCAGCATCGCCGTCGATGGAGAGCGACACAACACTTTTTCATAAAACTATCGATGTTGATGTAATATATTTGTTCCATAACACTTTTTCCTACCAAAGAATATTTACAATTCTCCAAGTGATTCAATACAAAATGTTGCTTTTTTTTTTTTGGAAAAATTATAGAAAATTCGAAAAATAAAATTGTAAAAGTATTAGAAATATTCAGAAATTTTCTAATTCATGTTTTGGCATATATGTGATGTTAAAAAAAACAATCCATTTAGTAATATAAAATGAAAAATATTTATAAAATTATACTCATATAAAACAAATGATATAAAAAATTCATAGTACTTTAAATAAAATAGAGTTAGGTTAGATACTATGGTAGCTAAGTGGAAATCGTGGAGGGGACGGAGGTAGCAAATTAAGACTTTGGAACTGGGCGTATCGGCCTGTGCATTGTATCTTGCGACGACAAGATGCTTCGCCTGCACATGGGGTCTACGTAGGCAAGATCTTTGAGCACCACAAAAAACGATATATAAGTATGGAGTATAGATTACGACTAATATATAATAATTATTTTTATGAGACATGAGTCATTAATGTAAAGTAATAATTTATAATAAATAAATAAATAAATAAATCATGGCTACAAACCGTGATTGATTTTATTATTATTTGATCAAGTATGTTTCTTAATAAAATTACTATCGTCTTTAAAAATGTGACTGAGATAAATTAATATAATATAACTAATTGTATGAATACAGCATCAAGTAAACTGGTAAACGCAATTAATGTGGTCTGAAGCTCTGATCGAAAATTTCAACAATTCACAGTTTCACACCAAGAAATTCAATTTCATCAATGTATTAGAGAAAAAGAAAAAAAGAAAAAAAAAAGGGGGGGTTGGGGGACCTGGGGCTGGGGGAGAACAGGAGAAATAGGAGGCTAGAAGCGGAATTGAGAACGGAAGGGGGAAAATCAATTGGTCAAAGAAGAAAAAGGTGAATTGAATAGAAGAAGGCAATTAGTACAAGGGAGAGAGGGTAAGGGGGTCCTCCGAAGGCGGGGGAATCCAGAGAAAAAAAATAGAAAAGTGAATTTTTTAAAGTTTATTTAAAATTATTTACCTATAATAACTACTTATTTTAAAAGTTAATTTTAAGAAATATTTTCTGTGCCGCTGTTTCTGGCAATTCTTCGAGAATGATTATTATTCTGCAGCAGAGATCGAATAGCTGCCTTCAGCGCTTGTGCAATGTCAATGAAACGCGCTGATAGATTACCACTTTCGTGCAGGAGAAGTTCATCGATTTCAAAAAGCTTGTGAGTGAAGCCCAGGCCAATGTCTCCGACGCCGCCCAAAGTCGTCCTACGGTAATTGAGGTAATAATAATCACTCTTTCGTTAGAGGATTAGTTCCTATACACTATTCCATCGATATTCTACTGATAATTTATTTGAAGTTATTCATCAAATATAATTATTTCAAATATTTATTTATTTCATAAATTATTTATATATTCTTATATATATATATATATTCATATGCCTTTATTATTGAATCTTGATGAGTAGTGTTTCGTTTCGGCTGCACGTAGAAAATTTATATTTTTTATTTTGATTGAAGCTGTGCAATTTTATTAGTTGTATTATAACCTACTTCTGGATTCGTTTTTCATCTAAACAAAATAATGAGTAGGTATGCTTGGTAAATAGACACTACCGTCAATTACAAATGCAATGGATGATTTAAAATATATAAAATTGCATCTAAAAAATCCTAAAAAAAAATCCATTGGAGTAATAAAAAAATAATAACATCGACCAAAACGCATAATTCTTCCTAGAGGCTAAATTGTCCAAAATAAAACAAAAAATGTCATCATCATCATCAACAACAATACATTTAAGTACTCTAACACATTGAAACCTATCTACTCGTAGTATACTTTATTTTACCAAGTCCTTATCTCCACGATTTAGCAAAAATCAGCCTAAGATTAGTACTTTCCAACCACTTGAAAACCTTACACCAAAAATAAACAAAAACCATCAATAACACTTCAAAAAAAATACAAAATAAAACAAATAAAAGCAAGATTTAAGGCCACAATGAATTACCCTTCCTTGGAATGATTTTTAAAATTAAGGAGTACCATAGAGGGATTTTCCTTCAATTTTTTTTAACACTTAATTGTTTAGAAAAATAATGAAGAGCTAAAAATCAAGAATAAAAAAATTAAAATAAAAACAAATGCCAAAAAATGGAGGAATGACCTGAGGTTGAACGAGTCTATTATTAGGAGCTAAGAGCATGGAATTATGAATAAGAAAAGAGGTTAGAAGAAGTTTTGGTTAAAGTATGGATGTTTAACAACTTAAAGAAACTTTAATGATGATTATAATGGAAAATAATAATAATAATAATAATAATAATAATAATAATAATAATAATAATCATAATAATAATAGATCAGAGTAGGTCGAGAATGAAAGCTTCATGGTTAAAAAAAAATAAATTTCAACCTTTATTTTAGATATTTTAGGAATATAGAAATCAATTTTAGATAGTTAGGCTAGGTTTCGTTTAAAGAAAATTGAATTTTGGAGGTTGATTGTGCCTAAAATTGACAGGATTTTTCAAAAAATTCTAAAACTAGTTATAATCCATTTTTAATTCATATTTAGCTTACATATGCCAAAATAACAGTATTACTTAAGTTTTATAAATTTTGTGGGCTAAAATGCAATAAAAATTAAGAAATGACTAAGAATAGTATTTCTTTCATAAATATCCATTTAAAATTTTGAAATGACCTATGAGACACTTAAAAATATAAGGAATTAAAATATGATAAAATTAGAAAGTTTTGGAAGAAACATTTTAGCAAAAAGTGACATAAAAGTATTACAAGACTCGAAACCGTAAAATGATTAAATAATTAAAATAAAATATTTTTAAAACATACAAAGAGTTATAGAGATATAAAAATATTTGATTAGAAATAATTTTTCATAATAATAATAATAATAATAATAACATTTTATAAAATGGGTTATAACACTCCAAATTAATGGTGAATAGTGGAGGCTTAAAAGGATTAATAAAATTATCCATATCAACAATATATGCATTCTCTATGGAAAACTTACCATTAAATAACTCCAAATTAAAGTTAAGTATGTTTACTTGGAGCAATTTAAGTATAGATGATCTCTTTGAAATTTTTTTTGGTATGCATGTGAGTTAATAAAATTATACTAATAGGGGTGTTTATTTATAGGAGGAAAAGTGAGAAATATTTTGGTATAATTTTTTAAATTTTCTGATTATAAAATCAACGTTAAAAACCCAAATGCCCTACCAAACTATATCATATAATATAACTTAGGACGCTTATTTATTTCTGTTTTAATTTTTTTTAAAGGGGGTGTATGGTACTACGGACAATTTAATACCTGCACAGGACCACTGATAAATCTTGGTCGATCTGCCGGACTCATTATAAAAAAAAATAAAATAAAAACAAATAAGTGTGGAGGGCCATGATTAATTGTGAACGTCTCTTTATTTTTATTTATCGGTATTATCGGATAGTCAAAATTTTGAGGTCTCTAAAAAATTAAAAATGAAGGTCAGGTCGTGTGCGGTAGCACGGCCGGCACCGGGAGTCCGCGAGGGTGAAAATAATCCACCGTTCAGGTATAAAAATACTAAGAGAGAGAAGAACCAAACACAAAAGATCTTTTACCTCGGATCCTAGTCTCAACCACCAATTTATGACTTTAGCAGTAACGACACCCATAGTAGAATTTATATTAAGCTATCTAGGCTAGGCTCTGATATATTCTTGTAAAGTTCAATATCGAGAAAATTAAATGTACGAAATTTCTTCTACGCTTTTTTCAAAATTTTGCCTAGATAGCCCTCCCAATAGCTATCAATCTTTATTTATTTATTTATTTATTTATTTATTATTATTATTATTATTATTATTATTATTATTATATCCACGTTGTTTTTCATCTAATTCTATTAAACATAACCCAACACAATAAAGTCCTTCCCTTTTGTTCCTTCTCTTTCCGGGGAATCAGCGGAAGTTTAAGGACTTGTTTGGTTTGAGGGTAATAGGAGTGGAATTTTTTCTCTTCTATTTTACATCTTTTATATTAAATATTTAATAATAATAAATATATTTTAATAAAATATCTATTTTAGGTTAAATTAAGATATAAAATAAGTATTTATTAAAATAAAAATATCTAATTTTAAATAAATTATATAAAATATATAAAATATGATGGTAGTTTTTCTACCCCTATTATTCCCGTACCAAACGACACTAAGATTTAAAATTTTAAACGAAGGTCTGCTAATACTACTCCTTGCCACTCGATCATATTATCTGTGTCAGCTTGTGACGCAATTTCTGAGGTTATGTGATTCTATTATTATTATTGCGATCTTATCAAGAATAAAAGTTCAAGTCTCCTAGATTTAAATAAAGCTAATATAGTTTGACTAATTACATAATTAATTGTTGATGCATAATGCACCGTCTTCATCAGTTATGCATTGCTTCTTTCGCCGGACCACCTTATAGTGCTAGGTAATAATGACAACATTTCAATTGATAATGTTACGATGACGTGCGACTAGAACCATCCCTTGAAAAGATGGTATAAGAATACAACATCAACACGACAAAATATACCAAAGTTTTCGTATCTGAATACCTCCTCCTCGTTAGTAGAGCTGGCAAAAATTGACCCGACCCGAAAAATCCGACGAATACCGACTCGATCCGTCCGAAATCCGATCCGATTTTATCCGAGTAATTAAAAGCCCGAAATCTATCCGACCCGATCCGATACATATCCGATATCCGATATAACCCGAGAAACTATAAGCCCGAAATGAACCCGACCCGACCTGCTACTCACCCGAAATCTGATATAACCCGAAAAACTATAAATCCGAAATGACCCGACCCGATCCATTATTTATCCAAAATCCGATATTATCTGAAAAATTATAAATCTATAAAGATTCAACTTGGTACTATCCAAAAATTAATATTAACCCATAACTCAAAATTTTCAAAACTTCATAAAGCATGCAATAATATAGATGTGCAACTAATCCATACTAGCACTTACATCAAAATCTAGAAATCATAAAATTTATATCACTTATGTATATACAAATAAAATATCCATTGATACCAATATAAAAGTGTAGAAATAAAAGTAGAGAAAAAAAGAAAAACTCTACTATGCCATCTAAATATTAGTTCACTTCTATGATTCTATCTAGTACCATAAGATAATAATAGTGCAGCCTTGAACACTATATGTTAGTATCTAAATGGCCATACCTTGCAATATAACACCTATAATATCATAGGAAAGTAGAAAAAATCTAGAGTGAGAATATTAGTCATTCATTATGAAAATTGAAGATTAATATTTTTTATTACATCTACAGTGTTAAATAGTAATAAGTCAATATTAGTTGGTCTTTTGTCAATAATAGTCATTATTACTTACTTTATCTAATTTTTATCTTATTTTGCTTGATATAATATAATCAAAATATATAATAAAAAAACTAATGTGTTGTTACTATTATTTTTGCCATAATTGATATTCATTAATTACTATTATTATTGTTATCATTATTTTTGTATTATTATTATTATTATTATTATTATTAAAATTATGTTGATATGATGTGATCAATTTCTTATAAAAATAATATGAGAAACACAACCTTAGAAGCCTTCATTTGTTATCAATTATCAATGATTATTATAAGTTAATATTATGTAAGGAGCGTATAAGATATAAATATAATATAAACTTAAAATAATACTCAAACTCAATATGACCAAGCTAATAATGGAGTTGAATTATAAGCTACACCTTAACATAAAAAGAAAAGTGATACGATTTGAAAACTTTTAAATTTAAAATGTCAAATACATCTCCAAAGATGAAATAATGATAAAAAATTCTAAGGCCCCAAAACAATTAATATAATAATTCACTTTTAATTGAATAAGATAAATTAAAATAAATGATCTTAAAATAATTAGCTTTTAATAATATCTTGGAATAAAAAAAAATGACACAAGCATGACTTAAATATGAAATAACCTAAATCCAATCTAAATTCGACCCGAAAATATAATAATTCAAATTCACCTGAGCCCGATCCGAACCCGAACCGAAATTAGAACAACCGAAATTTATCCGAATCCGAGTCCATCCGATCTCAACCAAACCCGATCCGAGACCTTAGAATGACCCGAGATTATCCGATACTGAGTTGATCCGAATCAAACCCGACCCAGCCCGACCCGATAAAATGATCCGAAATTATCCGAAACTGATATGACCCGATTATCATGTAACCCGATCCGATAGTGATCCGACCCGCCCGATTGCCAGCTCTACTCGTTAGAGTTAACAACGAGACGGATCAGCAACCCAAACCCCTTTCTCAACTTCAAACTCAATAAAAAAAGTAATTTTTAAATCCGACTCAATCTTCAATACATATATATAAATAAATTATTTGGGATGGATTTAGGAATGGAGACCCCAAATCTATTCCCAAAAAAATTTCGTTAAAAATTCACAAATTCGAATAAAAAATTTCCAACGGAACCTCAAACTCGAAAAAAAATTACCATCTCTACTCCTCCTCCTCCTTTTTCCTTTTTCTTTCCTTTAGTTATTATGATAATTGTGACAAGAGATAAATGCCAATTTAAAAAATTATAATAATTAATAAAGTTTTTCATCAAATCATAAAATTTTTATATAAAAACAATATTTTATATATTATAAATATATACATATGATTGCATCTATTAATACTTACTCAATAGACTAACTAATCATAAACTAATTTAATATGTAATTAATTTTTTTTATATTTTCTTAATTTTAATTTTATAATTTTTAAAAGTCAAAAGATACAAATGTAAAAAAAAATTAAAATAACAAAAGCATGTCACTTTTTTTTGGATATTTAGCATTTGAATATTTTAAGATTGAGATTGTAAATTTTAAAAAGAAACGAATTAGAATGTTCCTATATTTTTTATTATTTTTTACTTCTATAGTTCTACAACTAAAACCTACTAAAAAAATATGCTCAAGTACTTCTCATTTTTTTTGTTTCTATTTCTAGTTTTTATAATTTTGTTTTAAGTTTTATTTTTATTTTTTTATAATATTTAATAATTAGTATTTAATATGTCCTATTTTATATTAAATATGTAATGTATAAGATTTAATATTTGACCTTGAATTTTAAATTTTTATTTTTGATCATTTAATATTTTCATTTTTTTTCCTTTCTAACTTTTAATTTTTTTGAATTTTGTATTTATATTTTATCATTTTTTATTTTTCGTTTTCAATTTCAAATTTTTAATTTTTAATTTTTTTTTATCTTTATAAATTTTATTTTTTTTAATTTTTAAAATTTCTAATCTTTTATTTTTTATAATTTTTTAGTTTTAAATTTTTTCTATAATTTGATTACTTTTTTTTAATTTTAAATTTTTGAAATATTTTTAAAATAAAAAAAGGAAACGACTAATGTATAAAAAATGATTTTTTGTGAGTACTAAATTAATTTTTAATTAAATGTTGTATCAAATGAATATTAATAGATGTAATTATATGCATGTGTTTATAATATGCAAAAGTACACATTTTTAAGAGAATGATATTATTTTCATGAAAATTTTCCATAATTGCTAGAATTCTCTAATGTTTCTTGTTTTATTATAAATTCAAAAGCATAATTTTTTGGTACATTGGAAAAAAAAGTCAAATATGTGTTCTCTAATTGATACGTATCTCATGATGACACCTATATGGCACGTTATATAGTAAATTACAACTTATATTCATTTTAACTAATCTTTTCCTTATAAGGTTAGCTATATTTTTTTGAACAAAATTGATCAATTTTCAAATTTAACTTTTTTCCTTGTACCCTTTTTACCATAACAAATTCTATTTTAGTTTCTCTTTTCATTAATTATCTTCCACAAATAAAATATGATTCATACAATACTAATAATGATGCATAGTATTCTCATATAATTTAACTTTAAACTTTAAAATATAAAGAACTCGACAAAGACATACAATAAATAGTGTGTAATATTTTTAAGGAATTAGTGTAGTATTTTTGAAAAACGTATAACATGTAGTATCTTTAAGGAACATGCACACTGTATAGTATATTTAGCAAACTTATATCATATAGTACCTAATAACTTTGATAAACTTTTAGTATATAGTATATAGTATATTTAACAAACATGCTATATATTACATATAGTATATAGGATATAACATATTTAACAAAAAAACATATAGCACATAGTATCTTTAACTATATTTACTATATAGGATTTTTTACAAATGCATAGTATAATAGATTGTATCATATGACAAACATAAAAATGATGTGTATAGTACTATCTGCATCATATAGGCCATTAGAAGCAATCATTGAAAATGTTTTAGTTTGAGTTAGATAACCTTATATCAATTTATGTGAAAAAATTTGAAGGTAATTATATATATTTACAATATTAATTTGAAATTTTTTATGAGTAGGATTAATAATGTGGGAAATTATAGAGATATCATCTGTAACAAAAATATGCTTGAAGTAAATAAGAAATAGATGCAAATAGCTGAAACTATAATTAAGTCTACTTTATACTCATTTTTATAGGTTTCCTTTATGAAAAATTAAAAAAAACGTGTCATCTCCTCTGGTGTATTTAGTATACAATATGTTCACTCACCATTTTGTAACATTTATATTAGAGAAAATATGTTAATATTACCCCACAATTAAAGTTAACTCTAAACTATAAAACATAATATTTTCCTCAACATATAATTTAAATCATCTTAGGTACAATCTCGGAATATTATTGTTATTGGTTGTTGAATATTGTGATTATTTTTTATACTATTAAAAATATGAAATTTGCTACACAATTTGAAAAGTTAAAATCTAACAACAAAATGTCTTCCCAATCCAAGCCTTAACCTTGTTTTCTATGGGGTCAAAAGCTATCATTTAGTTTGTTTTGAATGAAGTAACTAACAAAAATGACCAAATTGCTTCCATTAAGGATCAAGCTCTATTAAGGACCATCCACCCACCCACCAATCAAGAAAAAAATGAACCTCTGTTTCATTAAGGATCACCCATGTAACACCCTTTAGGAGAATATTCACTGAGTTTCAAATCTATAGCTATATCGGGAGGAAGAAATCGGCCTTAGAGCGTCCAAAAGAGAGTAAAAATGGAGATACCTCTCCCAAAGCACACGAACCTAGGGTATATTCTTATTTTTTTAAGGTATTGAAGACCAATAGGAAGAATGGTTTAGTTTTCACACACATGTCTAGATATTTTATGTGTCATTAGAGTCAGTTCCTGACTATATTGCTTGAGGTAAGAAGATAAATGAAGCCATTTGTTTTATAGTACCTATAGTGTATATTATTTGAATATTTATACAATCATTTCATTAAAATAGTACAATGGAAATAGATAAAATTATGAAATCTCATTATTAAAGTTAATACTAAATAACATATTAGAATTCATTAGATTAAAATGAGATGGAAACACTTACATAAAATAAACAAAAATGCACAATCATGGTTGAATAATTTTGGAATTCATTTAATAAGTATAAAATATGAAGAATTCAACTGAATAATCATGATTATTATATGATTTTGAAATGAATATAAATGAATACAAAGGTAAAAACAACATGGAAAAGGAGTTATTAATGAAATAAAAGGGTTTATGGTTTAAGAGTGAAAATAAATTTAACAAGTTGATATGTTTAATTGTTAAATAGAGAGAATTAAATATATCACAAAAGATATTAAATATTTTGGGACAAATATACCATTAATAGACTAAACAATTTGGGGTCCTCTCAACTTAAGGCATGAGGTAGTTGCCTACGCTTATGACATGCCCTTTGAAAAAAAAAGGATTGTAGATGACAAACCCCTATAAAACATATATTGAACTCTCAAGGAGAAAATAAAGGGAGTATTTTTAATATGGTGTACCCAAATTCATGTAATGAATTGAGTATTTGTGTATGATAAAGTGAGTAGTTTCATATAAATTTTAGAGTTTTTGACTTGATCATTTTTTAGGCATGTGTCACACGTGTCATTTATAGTCTTATATAAATTTAAAGGTAGTTTCTTACAATAAAGGGAGTAGTTTCATATGATGAACTATTCTTTTATTGTATAAAATACTCATTTTATTACATGAAAGTACTCTCATTATTATAGAAAATTACCTTTAAGTTTATATAAAACTATAAGTGATACGTATATAAAAAATTATCAAGTCAAAAATTTAAAATTATATACAAAATTATTCACTTCATTATACAATTTTTGATGCATCACATCAACAAAGTGATGTGGTGCTCCTGTACCATGGAATAATATATCCCTACGAAGATCATCAAGAATCCAACTGATCATACAATAGATAAAAACAACGAGTAGAAGATGAATCCCAAGCATCATTTGTGCTAATCTAATGAATCATAAAAAAAAAACACACACACACACACACAAAGAGAGAGAGAGAGAAGTCATAATAATAGGGTGATTGATGGCTGACCTTATATCTGGTAAGCATTATAAGCAAGCTTATGCATTACCTAAGTGAGGTCTACATGGAGAGAATCATCTTGATTATTTGATGCATTGAATAATCATACAAGCATTGAGGGATACACCAAGGATAACTAGGATATAAATATTATAGATAGAAAGTCCATCAAGATACTTAAAATTCATGAGTAGAGAAATATTGTTACTTTAGAGAAGTAAGATACAAAATGTGGTAAAATTATCTTGTGCTTATGTTGAATTTCTATATCGTGAAGATTACTAATTAAAATTTTTTTCACTCCAAGACAAGATATTGGTTGAATTTATTTTATGATTATAAAGCTAACTATTGATACCTACCAAACCAAACAAGTGAAAATTGATAGACCCTTCATAAAGTTGATTCCAAATACATGAGTAAAGCTATTTTTATTACAAAATCAAGAGGTCATATATATTCACAAAGGCCATATGTAAAAATGATTACCACCCCATAAGACGTGTTGGTCACTAAAAGTCTATATACACTAATTTGAAAGGAGAGTGAGTATGAGTTATAGAGGATTTTATCCACGAGACATAAAGACTCATCTACACCCAGTTGCACTCATCATTTATTGAAAGGATAACATGATATAATATTAGATTAAGAGAATAAACAATATTATAGGTAGGATAAATGAGAAGACAGATAATTCTCACTCTTATTTCTCTCCATGTTTATTACGTAGATCCTCTTTATATATATATAGATATTGTAAATAGGACTCCATAATGATAATGGAGGTTACAACATAAAATAGATAAATAGAATAAATAAAGGGTGACAAATAATGCTAATAGGGCATAATGTGGTAGATGAATGGGTATACTAATAGGGAGAAGATGTAGCATCCACATATTTAATAAGGTATGCCCATCTTCAAATTACAACACTTCAAGTGTATGTACATTTCAAAGTATTTGTAAGACTCTCTATAGTTGCTACATATTTCATAATTATACATGATGATGTAGGAGAATTGAAAATATACACATATGCATACATGTATCATCCTTTAATATATGATACCTTCCCTAATAGTTACCTTTAAAATATTGCCTTGTAAAATATTTTTTAGGAAAATCCAGTGGGACAAAACTATGGATAAAAGTATAGTTTTCTCCCCTCAACTTGATATATATCCCACATATGTTTAATATGTATGATTTTATTTATATCTTGATTTCCACACCATTGGTGCTCTCATTAAAATACTACTAGTAAAAATCTCCCGTGGAGATAAAAACATGGATCTTATAGAAAGACTCGTGCCATTATATTGACTTTTAAACCATTTATTTCTGAGCACTAATTTATATCCAATTGGTCTCACACCTTTAAATGTTAGATTTCATATCCATATAAATAAATTACACTAACTAAGTGGATACATTCATCTTTTGTGTTATCCATTCCAACCAATTTAATAAGTTATCAAATGAAATTCCATAACGAATCGAGAATAAATCTCACTTTTATTCATTATCAGTTGCGACTATTTAGGTAAGGAAAGCACCAATATTTACCTTATCCCATGTTACATAGACATAAGAATAATATATGGATATTTCATTCACCAACAAAACCTATTCCTCAGATCCCAATATTATCGACATGTCGATTGATCAAAAGCTATCTTGGTTATTAAGGAAAGTTCATTCTTTATCAAGGATTACAACTCATCTTTTGATGATTTTTCTCTTTAGACCCATGTCACATACTTCAAGTGTAATTGCATCATGCTTTTCATTACCTTATTAGAAGTTACCATAATAAATTATATGTGAGTTGGAACTTTAGTTAGCACATCTAAGTTTCATAATTTCTTGGCAATAATAAATGCAAGTAGTAGCAAAGCTACATTTATAAAGAATACACATCAAGTGTACATTAGTTTTCCATTGTGTCCGTATATCATAGAATACATCTACGAAATGCACTTTATACTTGTGCATGTTGCATGTGGCATAGTTAATCTATTAAAAGATTCCTTAAAGGAGCAACCAAATATCAAAATATGTATTTTACTCTATGTAAGTTCTTGAAGAACTTACCAAAGTCTAAGGATAATTGATAATATGGGGAAATATAGAATTAGACCTCCAAATTACTTATCAAATGAGAATCATGAGCTTCAACTATAAAATTATTTATCGAGATGGGAAGCTTCAAACATCAAGCATCAATTTCCGCTACCCTCCAAAACTATAATATAATAGGGCAAATTTTTAAGTACAACACCATTTCAATGGTAGAGGAGACTACCATAGTAGGTTCTAACCATTACTAGTGATGAAGTAGGTGCATAGTCTCATAAATAAGTAAATGAAAAATTCCACACAAATCATCATCATTGCTTTGTGATTGCAATAAATATTTTAAATATTTTTAAAAATTAAAAATTACAAAAATTAGAATTGAAAAAATAGAGAGAAAAAATAATAATATAAGTACATGGGTATTTGTGGTTGCTAAATGATTCAATCTTTAGGATCAAATTACACTTAAGGTGCTCAATTAACTTCACAACCTTCTAGATTGGTATTACATAAGTCTTAAGAGGCTTTTATCTATTTGATCTCAACAATCAAATTGCAAATAAGGTATTTATTACCTTATAGTATCCCAAACTTCAAGACCAAATTATTCATTAAGTCTTCAAGACCATCAAATCATTAGGTGAAGATTCAATCTTCTACCTTAATTATGCCATATCTTTTTGCACCCCAGGTACATACTTGTAGATAAAATAGTTAGTTGGGTAATTCATGCTTCTACTAACACTTATGCAACCCCCTATTCGTAGTTCAGGCATGTGGAAACAATTTAGCTAGTTAGAACTATGTTGTCCAAACAACTTTAGATGATGAGATATGTACATATTAATGATTACTTTTATGTATTAGGTGATGAATGATGAGATGACCCATCCCTTTTAAATTTACATAATTTTCAAATATGTTGTCACTTCTTTAAATTGTTTTTAAGTAATAGAGATCTACATAATGTGGCTACCAATCCATCACTTTTGGTATTTGAGTTGATCATAATAAATCTACATGAAGTCTATTGCATAAGAAGTTGTTAGCCTTTTATTGTCACTTACCTCTACCTTCCATCCCATTATTGGATGGAAGGGCATCAATTAACATACACATAATCAACTAGAGAAGTACTTAGTTTCATTTATTGATATTCTATAGAATATATCAATAATTAACCATAAAATATATATATATATAATGAAAGACACAACCACATCACATGAGAATATTCATTAATCAATTACTATAGGTCAAACTTGTAATGACCCCATTTTCACAACTTAATTTTTTTAAAAGAAGATGTGAAAGCTAAATAGTATGTAGGGTGTGACTATTGCATCTAAGATGGAGTATCTAATTCATGTTATGTACAAGGGTAAAAGTACCTTCATACCTTAATGGTCAAATGTGGATGGCACCAAACCTGAGACTTGTATAAGACTTACTAAATGATGAATATGAGTGTGGTAAAACTCTTTAAATAAGAGAGATAACAAATAAAAACAAAACACCAAAATGATGGTTATATAACCAATGTAACCAGAATATAATGGTAAATACAGAAGTTTAAATAATAACCAAAATATAAACTATTACCACATAAGGATAAATAAGCTAAACACCAATTAGCCTTGTCCTAGGCTATAAGCACTTCCCCATAAAAAGAAAAATCTAACATCCATATCTTGTACTAGAGTTTCATTTGCTCATTTGAATAGGTAAAGGCCATAAAATAATACTACGAGTACAATGGCGTGCTAAGTAAGGTCTAGCTTCTATGCATACTTAAACATGGTTAACAAGAA
Organism: Tamarix austromongolica; assembly: GCA_039764185.1. Classification (NCBI taxonomy): domain Eukaryota; kingdom Viridiplantae; phylum Streptophyta; class Magnoliopsida; order Caryophyllales; family Tamaricaceae; genus Tamarix; species Tamarix austromongolica. The sequence goes on along the minus strand of CM077816.1, from coordinate 70,718,357 downwards.
TCATACTTAAGCACATATAAATGGTGAGCTTGCATTGTCAAGCGATTTCATGCGTCTTAATAGGAAGACATCATGATATTTTCAATTCAATGTGTGGCCACATATTAATATGAAGTAGGTGTTTAGAGTGATAAAACTAAACAATAACTAAGGCATATATGCCATTCACAATCTATGAGTTTTATCCACTTTTATAACTCCACTTATTAACAATTATCATCTTGATCGACAAAACATCAAGGGTTCAATCATAAAAAATCTTTGAACTACAAGGGATCAAATGGCTCATCATCTTAATCTATAAGGGATCAAGGGCTACTAGTTATCCACTTTGGTTATCAACCAAAGGGTGATTTCATCTTGATCTATGAGTGATCAAGGGAATATCATCTTGATAGACAAAGAAAAGATCATCTTTAATCAGAAGGATCAAAGGGCTAGAGTATCATCTTTTATTAAACAAAGGGATATAACAGCATGCTACTCTACCAAAGCATATCATAAGTGTTTATAGATAACACCAAATATAATTCAAAAGGGTGTTTAAAGATAACACCAAACTTAGATCACATATCACACAAGTATTTATATGTTACAAGAAACTTAACATGAAAATGCACTAGTTTTAATATGCAAAATAACTATTTTAATCCCAAATGTTTAGGGCCAATTGAAAAAAAATATTAGATACATTTGGGTTCAGGACAAAAAAAATAAGTCCATATGCTATTTCCAAAACAAAAATCACTCTTCAAAATAAGGCCACAAAATAAAAGGCTATTAGCCTAGCCTTAACTAAAAATTTTAGTTTTTTTGTATTGAGACCTTACATCGTTTTGGCTATAACTTTTTACATACTTAATATTTTTGCAAGATGTAAATTTTATGGTAAACTTACCATTCTAAAATTTTATTTGATACCTTATGTTTGTTATAACTCTAGCCAATTAATTCAGTGTACTACAGGAACACACAACAAATTCATTAGACTAGAGAAACACCATTTTTACATGCTTTTCAAGCTTATTCTTCCACTAATACTTATAAGAATCAATATATAATTATTCCCATGCTTACAATATTCCAATATAATACTTTACATGTGTATATAAAAATACCAAAACATGAATATTCACATGATATCATATGCACATACTACCATGTAAATCATGCTTAAAATCGAGTTAGAAGAAATCACTCCCAACTTATGCTATTTGGAGTGAAAAAAACAAGGATAAATATTATTATCCTTCAAACATAATCATGAAGTTATAGAAAAATCAAAGAAAAGATTAGAGAAATCAAGCATTCAAAAGAATGAAAAAAAGGTGTAATTAAAGAGAAAATTTGTCGATTCTTATCTTCAAGTATGGAAGGATTATCAAGCTTCATCAATGGAGTCAAATGGTCATGGAAGACACCAATATGGAGCAGAAAAAAGATGATGATCATGGATTGATAAGGGATAAGGAAGAAGAGGTGAGAAAATGGCATAGTTGAAGAAGAATGCAAGGACTTAATGGTAAAATATGAACACAGGCTTAATGGTTAAGTCGTTAGGTAGGGTTTTTGTGTGTGTGTGTGTGTGTGTAATTTTCATGATAGAAAGAATAAGTGCTCACATGGAAGAGGAGAGGAGGGGGAGGCACTTAGAAACATAGGAAGAATAAAGAAGAAAGAGGATGGAACATACCATGTGTAAGTTGATGATGAAAGAATAATCATTACTTAAACATGTATGTGCAACATGTGTGGAAGAGAGGAATATAACATATTTGGCCTCCAATGGGTGGCCATAATCAAGTAGTAGCAATATTGGATGGCTGAGATCGAATCTCAAAAGGTTAAATAAGATTCAAGTCATGAAAATAATGTTTTGGTAGCTAATTATACTAGCAATTAGCAAATTAGTCTAATAATAATAAAAGTTAATATAAATCACTTTAAATTAATTTATATCTCAAAAACATTATAATATAGTGATCTTGAAGTTTTGTAAATTTTAGATAACTAAATGTGATATTTTAGGGTTTAAAATACAAATAAACATTAACAAGCATGTAAATAGCACTTTTTCATCATAATCTTTTTTTATTCTTTTGAAAGAGGCTAAGAGCTGTAGAAAAAGTAAATAATTTTAAATATATCTTAATTAAAATGATCTGGGAGTAGTTTCATAGCTAAACATGGCTAAAAAATTTTACTAGAGTCGAAACTATAATAAATGATGAGAAAGTGAGAACATATGGTTGTAAAAACACGCCTAGGGTTTCTATATTCTTAAAGGATGTAAAAAAAAATATGTAAATAAGATAATTTTATTTTTAAATCACAAAGGTTTTGAATGATTCAAGATATTGGACAAAAAAGATAGTAAAATACCATTTTGATTTTACTCTATGTTAAAATGTATATCCAAAACCATAAAACCTCTCATTGGTGATTATTGGTCTTCTTACCCATAATAGTAGTGAATTTTTTAAGTCACTATAGATTTCAGATGGTGCATACCAAAAATGAAAACACTACTTATGCCAAGTATAGAACAATTATTACTAATCATGAGATAATATTAAACTAAGAGAATAAATAAGAAGAAAGATAGAATCGATAAAGGCGAAGAGAGATAATTCTCATTCTTATTGATCTCTGTGAATTTTATGCACATCATCTATTTATGTGTGTGTGTTACATAGCTAGAAATCCATAATGATGATAAAGATTCCAACAAAAAATAGCTAAATAAGCATATATACTGGGTTACAAAAAAATACTAACAGGGTATAATGAAGTAGATGAACAAATATACTAATAAGGAGAAGATGTAACATATACATCTTCAATAGGGTAATCACAATAGTACATATAAAAAAATATTATCTACCCAAATTCAAAACTAAACTCATCTAAAAATAAGTATTAGTACATTAAATTTATTTTTTATTAATAATTAAGTAATACAAATTAATAAAAATATAAAAGAAAATAAAATTGTGGCACAAAAAGGTACAAAAAAATTATTATAATAATAAAAATAAAATTATGATGATAATAGAAATAATACGAATAATATATTAATCATGCTTTTTATGCCATGAATTTTTTATTTTGCATTATTATTAGTTTGGTTTTTGTATTTGGGTCTATGGCATTAATGATAAATCACTATAGAGCTATTGTTAGTCCAGGGTAGTGTGTGCCCTTTATATATATTTTATTCTTTCATTATTTCTTCACATTGCATATATATAATTTACACTACATACCCAATTGAAGAATACAAGAATAGTATTTGAACACTAACTTATAATAACCAATATGCTAAATATGTTTTCTTTTATGCATCACTCACATCAATGTGTAGCCATAATACTTTTTCTTCTTATTTTATGTTCCTATTCTTTGGGCAGGTTGTTAACAACGGCTATGAGAAAGAGAAAAATGTTCCTCTCTTAATCTACGTCTCTCGTGAAAAAAGGCCTTCATATCCTCACCATTTTAAAGCTGGAGCCATCAATGTCCTCGTAATCTTTCTAATTACTCCGTATTAATTAGTTGGTTTCCAACAATAAAATAAATAAATAAAATAGATCATATCTACGGATGAGATTTACTTAACTCTTATATTGGTGGGTGGCAGTTGCGGGTGTCCAGCAGGATAAGCAACGCTCCTTGCCTATTGCTACTGGACTGTGACATGTATTGCAACGATCCAAGTTCTGTGCGTCAAGCTATGTGTTTTCATCTTGACCCTAAGCTTTCTCCTTCACTTGCATTCGTTCAATTCCCTCAGAAATTCCACAATCTTAGCCAAAGCGACATCTATTGTAGCCAGCTGAGAACAGTTTTTGAGGTATGCTTTCTTCCCGTTGGCTCATGTGCACACGTTTGTACATTAGTCTCTATCTAATGATCTAATGCTCTACTGACTATGCTTCACATGTCAATTGGATCGTTGTTAGATTAGTTTGTGTGTGTGTGTGTCTGTGTGTATATATAACCCATAGTTTTCTAGGGTGTTTAATGGATTATGTGAGTTGATCCAACCCATTATTACCTCCACTATCCCAAAAAGTAGTTTTAATAACGGTTATTTTACAGTTTTAATAACGGTTTTCAACCGTTATTAAAACGCCCGTTATTAAATCTTTAATAACGGTTCACAACCGTTATAAAAAATATAAAAAAACCCGCCAATATAAGCATAAAATGCATTTTTAATAACGATTTTTGAGAAAAACCGTTGTTAAAAAAGAGGGTTTTAATAACGGTTTCCATCAGAACCGTTATTAAAACTCCAGTTTTTTTTTATAGTTTTTGCAGTTTTGTTCCTGCCCACATACACAGTTGTATGTTCAAATAATTACCAAATCTGCATTGTAAAACAACATCAATTGATAACATATCTGCAATCACACCATAATTTCAATCATTCCCTTGTTAATACACCGGACATATATACTCAAGAATCAAAATTAGTAGGCATACCACAACTTGGTAGCTCTACACACCAAAGCAAAATGTTTATAAATCTAGCTTAATTACAAGACTTAAAGACATAGACAAAATACAAGCCTGAACATGCATGTAGAATATATAGATCTCTACCTAATACCGAATGAATGAGTGCACATGCTTGGCCCATTGCTCTCTCACTTCATCAATTTCTTCAACATTGTATTGCTGGCCTTGTGCATAATCATCGGTGAAAAACTACAAATCCCAAGTTTTGATTAATATACAGTTAGCACTTACGTCAAGTATCAAACATATATGTCATGATTCATTAATGGAAAAATATCGAAAAGAAAACATACATAGCTTGGATCTATGTTGACCAATCTATTTTGGACTATCAGATCCATTGATCTACATACATAGTATCCACAATCTTTGTCGTTTTGCTGTTGTGGACACTGTCATATAAATTCAGTTAGCTCTCTAACTATTAGATATTAATTTTAATTAAAATAAAATACGAAATAGTTGACTTCCTACTTACTATGACAGGCTCGTATTGAACATTCTTTGGGTCTGGGACACCATTCCCGCCTCTCCTTTGATACGCTGTCCGTAGTGCCCTAATAAATAGAGTTGGATACACAATATTATAAGTACGCATATATACCTCAAATAATGAAAGCTAGCTAGGCGAATATATGTATAAATAAGCTAATGAAGTAAGAAGTGAAAAGTATACTAACATGTCGATAAATTCCTTCCCACCACGACGAGCGACTTTAAAAGGCACGTCATAGGTTCGAAGGGAATCAAACACATAGACTTTATTAAGATCAGGTCGGACGGCGTACAAAACCCAATGTTCACTTGTGAGGTGAGGAATGAGATAGAGCTTGTTGTATCCCTCAATCAAAATGCGATCCGCTAAATAGTTTATGTGCCTACCCTCTCTTATTGTACTACCGTCAGCTATGTAGTATGGGCACACAAACACAATAGAGGACAGCATTCCCTCCATCGTAGCTCGAGTAGCTACCAACCTATGGACAACAAAAACAATGCATATTTGTTAATAAATAATAACTCATATAAGAGGTCATAAAAATTTCAATTGTATAAGTTAAGAGTACTAAAATCTCAAAATGAAATAATACTTACGTGACATAGACGACGACACTTATGGTTGACATCCATTCTTGATTATAAATGTCGCTTATGTCAGCCATCGATACCATGTAAGTAGCATCGTCCCTCCCAACATACTCAGGACGACAATCAATGAAAATATAATTGTCCCTGAGGTAGTTTTGGGCATAAAAATATAATATAGCTAATGCTGGTGGAGGTTGACTTTGCTGATCTGAAGAAGGAATCTTTTGTGGGGCAACTGATTTTTCAGATTTAGCTCTATTTCCTTTAGCAGCGCCCTGTTTTGTGTTGCTCGTTCTGCTAGTACGTCTCTTGGTTTTACTAGCAGAAGCAGTCTTCTTTTTTTATTCCTTAATTGATAATATTAAACAAAATATATATTGAGCATATAAATATATATATATGAAAAAGGTATATATAGTGTAACTACTAAACAAGGTCTAATGAACATGTCAAATGTCAATACCTCTTCAGTAGTGAGACGTATTTGATCCGCAGGCCAAGCCACGAAGCTTCCATGAGCTTCTAGTACTGTGGTTGCCTCATCGCCTTCTTTATAACAAGGCAAGTGTGCACTGCCAATGATTGGAGTGTCAATACTCACCGGCCTTGTATTTAGGGCTAAATTGTACCCGTGGATTGTCTGCGTTTCAATACTGTGACTAATGCGGACCCTTCCTTTCGCCAAAATTGTTGAAAGGTCATTCGCTAATAAGTCACATTTATGCAAACCCTAAACAAAAATATTACACATTATTAATAATTTATTACACCGAATACATATAATAACAATTCATAGTTTGTAATGCTTACCTCGGGAAGAGTAGAAAGAAATGCATCAGCTTCACAACTATCTCTGACGCTATTTACATTAGGTATGTGAAGCTGATCATGGTCTACTGAATCGGATGGCTTATACCCTTGAAATTTAATAAATGACAACTCTTGCTCCATTGTTGCCATCCGTTCAAATGCCACGTTCAATTTTTGGGTGAGGATGGCGACTTGCTCATTAGTGCTACGAGAACCACGAGATCGACCACATATGCTCGTTCTCGTAACACCCAATCCAATGCCCCTGTGTCTTCTAGGGTGTTCTATAATTCCTGTAGCCTGGGCCACAATGCTATATTGGTCCACCTCCTCACCTTCTGATGTTTCAAGTTCGTCCTGTAAATTTAACTTATAGGAATAAGCATAATATAATAGTTTTCTAAAAGAAAACTAAGTAGGGTTCTAGATATCTACAAACTTACAATTTTTTTGGCTGCAACATCAACATATTCATTAACATATCCATCTCTTGTTGCTCTAGCCTTCTTCCATAATGTACCAATATTGATGGACGATGTACATGGGTCCAAGTCTTGGGCTAGGAGCTACAAATCAAAAAATATTCTTAATTAAGAATATTATTATAAAATTCAACATTTACATGTAAATAGATAATCACAAAATGCATACCAACTCCTCTTCAAGGCCCGCATAGCCTTTGCGAGCCATATTATGCCGATATTTATTTTGCTTGGCAATCTCTTTATTTTGGGTACTTTTTTCCTATGTGACAAGCCAAAACATAATGACATGGTTATTTCAATATTAAGCATAATACTTGGATTGATACAAAAAGTTTAATTGTTATCTAACAAGTACCTTAAAATCCACCGTAAGACGATAAGCAATGAATTGGTTCCAACTTTCTTGATCGATGAAACCGTATCGTTTGGGTGGGTTCTGTCGTACAGAACCATCCTTCTTTCTATACATTTTTCTACGAGCTAAATATGACCTAAAAGTTCTTAGACGCTCCCCACAATGTCTAAGAAGCCATTTCTTCCTACTCTCTGGGACATTGAACACTTTCTGCAAAATAAGACATGTAGATGTATACCGATGTTAATGTAATAAAATTAATAACATTTGACATACAAAAATGATTACATAAAATAGCATATTTACCGTGATTTCCTGCCAAATATGCTCCTTATGACCCTGTGGAACCTGCTTCCAATTATTATAGGAGATAGGAACACGGTTACGGGTCACAAGTGAAATGTAGGTCAAGAACATATCTGCGTAAGGGCCGATGGGAAGATTGTAAGTATTCCATCCCAAATCGACTACTTCTCCTCTATTCCTCATGTCTATGATAATTCTCATAATCGTAGGTCCCCTCTTCCCTTCTTCATCACTGCTATCCCTATCAATGTTTTTGTTGGTCATATCTCTACAAAAAATAAATAAATAAATTATGTTAGAATGTTATGTATTGAGCATAATAATGTACCATTATATTATCGATACGAATCATGCTTAGAAAGAATTAATCTCAAATGTATCATGCTATTATATATATATATATATATACGAATCATGTTAACACGTTTCCAAAAAGATATTAATACTAACCCTAACCCTAACCCTAAACCCTAAACCATAATTAACCATAATAAACGATAAACCCTAACACTAACCCTAGCTAATTAACCATAATTTATTATAATAAAACCTAACCCTAAACTACAAAAAAAAACCTAATCCCTAAACCTAGCTAAATGTAATTAAAGCATAATATATAAATCATATTATTATTAATTATTATTATTATTATTATTATTATTATTATTATTATTATTATTATTATTATTATTATTATCATACACAATTATTTATCTCTATTTAATTATTCACTTTTATATATTCCTTATTCTCTATATCTATTTAATCCTCATCAAATAGCAATCATTAACATATGCATATGTAAAATATATTTGCATTTCATTATATGACATTTCCTATATCTTATTGCTAGTCTCCTATACTTATTAATGAAAATGTGTGTGTGTGTGTGTATATAGTTTTTATGAGTGAAAATGTATATAATTCTACACTCACATTCATATTATATATATATATATGTAAAGGTCTCAACCAACACATGCATTTGTTAATATATAACAATAACGCAACAAATTCAACAAAAAACAGCAAAATTTTCAGCCAATACATTAAACAACTCATTTTCGAACGACAAACCACAATCTTTCAATAACAAACAAACGAAACCCTGTACCAACATGCATGCATTTATATATATATACATATATAAGTAGATAAAATGTTACAAGAAGAAGAACAAACACATACATAAAGTGAGCTAGCTACAAACACGACGGTGAGAATGTTGAGAGAGGCAAGGGCTTCAAACATGACAGAGGATGAAGGTGCAAGTGCTAGCTAGCTTTGGAACAATGACAACACGCACATGCAGAGCCGGCAATGGCGGAGGCGTGGTGAAGAGTTGGCGGTGCGAGGGTTTCCTTTACTTGAGAGGAGCCGGTGTGGTCGTGCGAGGGTTTGCAAGGAGAAGGAGAGTAAGAGAACGAAGGTGCAGAGAGTCTGAAAATTTTGGCACGAAACATAACTGAACGAAATATAAGTTTGATTTTGGGGTTTTAATAACGGTTCTTCCAGTAACCGTTATTAAAAGCTTCTGACTTTTGACAACGGTTCTAATATGAACCATTATTAAATATACTTTTAATAACGGTTTACCTGAAACCATTATTAAAACATCCGTCCAAATTTTAACGTTGCCCTTTTAATAACGGTTTTTAAATAGAACCGTTATCAAAACTTCCCGCCGATTAATTTTCACGCGTTTGACAATGGTTTTCAAACTACCGTTATTAATGTCCCGTTATTATAACCCGTTTCCGTAGTAGTGCTCAAACTCATATAACATGTGACTCATTATGCCAACCCATGGTGAGTTGAGCGGACGAATAACAAATTTAAATCCAACACATCAAAACTAACGGGTTACATGCTTTAACCGCATTTAAAATGGATTACAATATACACACCATCAATTTTAGCACAACCGATCCCTTAACATTACCACTAACACCATTGGTGCCAACCAACGTCTTTACCCATACTTGATCCGATTCAGTCCTTGCACTTTCTAACTCATCCCAACCTAACCCATACCAAGTTTCAGGTCCAGCCTCATTAGCCCTAACTTAATTCAAACTAGGCTTCCCTTGTCACAAACTAACTCTTCTTGGGCCCACCTTGTCCTAATATGACCCGACTTGCCCCATCTAGACTTCACCTAGCTGATTTTTGTGTTGTGTTTTGTTTTGTTGTTGAAAGTAGTTAGAGTTTGTATCGATGAGAGAATAGCAATTAAAACCACCATAAGTCTAACATATACTATCCACCATACCCATATTCTTAAGTCTAGAAAAAGTCACCTTTCTAGTAATGGTGATTGCTATACTTCTTAAAATGACTCTAGCATCACAATTACAATGCCGAAAGATTCACATATTCTTTTCATACTAGTTAATTAAAATAAAAGTACATAAACAAACACCCAATAGCTATTTTTTGGTATTTAGTTGCCTTGATCTTGCACATAAAGCATTAACTCCTTGTTGCCAACTTACAATTAGGTTTCTTCTTCCGGTAGAGGACCTAAAATGTTGCCTAATAGATCTACTAAAAGGTAGTGAATGAGGTGATGATCTTGAGTTTCAGGTTGCTCATCACAAAACACACAACCTGGATCAAGGATAGTCAACTCCATCCTCGGTAGCTAGAGCATGTTATGCCTTGACTCACTTTGTGCCACATAAATTTGACCTAATCTAAACAAACCCAACCCAAGCATACCCTAACTCATCTCATTGTGACTTAAGTCCGCCCAAGCAAACTTTGGGAAAATATGACTTTACCCAAATTTGTCCCTCCTTGCTTGACTTTAATCAAACTTGCCCTCTATTGACTTGAATTTGGAGAGGACTACCCTATCCTTATCTAACATGGCTCAAGCATATGTCATCTTGACTTGAATTTTTCCATGGCTATCTTATCCTAACCCTTAACTAGACTAGGCTTGCCCCATCCTAAACTAAATCGAAAGGGTTAGTCTCAACCTTAGATGACTTGATCTATCTGATGTTGGTCCAATCTAACTCACCCTCTCGAGACCCAACCTATACTTACTTTAGCCTACTTAGACCATCCACTTGACTCTACCTTAGTCTATATATGCCTATGCCTACCCACCTCTATTTGACTATAGATGGTTCCACCCCATTTTGCCCTCAACTCTAATTAGCTAAGGCCCACATTGCCTAACCTAAATTCATTTGGGCTTTTGCCACCTTGATATGTTAGGTTGAGGCAAACCCAAAGGAGTTAGGATGAGGAAATAAATGCCAAGATGGAGTTAGATTGAGGCAAACAAGCGCGAACAAAGTTAAGTTAGGGCAAGCTTATAACATTCCAAAGTGACCACACTTTAGTCCGCTTTATCTCAACCTAACCCATCATAACCCAGCTCGATCCTATCATAATCCATCAACTCCATTTGAGTTGGAAGAGCCTATCTAGGATGACACAAAGTGTGTCATGCTGCACTAGGACAACATAGAATAGGTCAGGTTTAATTGAGCCGAATCAAGTAAACTAGCTTGTAGTAATAGCTGTGTTGGTGATGTAATGGGTAATTTTGGTATAATAGAGGTGATAGTCACCAACTTATGGCAACCCTATGATACCTCAATGGTTAACCCATACTTACCCATTTTAATTTGTAACCCATCATTTGCTAACCCATGTGAAACCATGTAATGTACTTTCCTAACCCATGAACCTATTTTTAATATGTGTTGGGTTATATAAGTATGATTAACCCAACTAATCAATTATCATTGTCTTTTATCACAATTTACATTTGTTAAACTACCATTTTAAAAGAAATTAAAACAATTAAAGCACATATATATACAGATTCATATACATTACTGTTTTAGTTCTAATAATGCCTTAATTTCTCTCTGTGTCAATTTTGTTGCGTCTTTTTCCTTTAACTTGATAGAGGAAATTAACAAGATGATGTGAAAGAAATATTCACTTCCATTTTTAGAATCAAGAAACCAAACAAAGAAAATCCTTTGTACTAAAAAGAGTATCTCTCCATCTTGTGGGAGAAATATTCATATCTTTTAACAGATTTGTTTTTAATGTCAGTCAAAGTGGCCAGGTATGGATGGGCTTCAGGGCCCCATGGTTTCTGGTACTTGTTTTTACATGAAGAGACAAGCTTTGTACGGTAATGTTCAGCGTAGAGGTATGAGCTCGTCTGCAAGAAAAGTAGTTACATGCACGCACACAAGTAACAGATAGCTAGCTAATTCTTTCCGTGTTAATGTCAAACAGAAATAGATCTTGACAAATTGAAGAATGCTTTCGGTTCTTCCAACGAGCTTATCCAATCAACTCGACAAGATCAGGGCCGTAGAAATACGTGCCAAGACGAATTGTCAAGCAGCAGATTGCTATCGGAAATGGAATCCTTAGCCTCTTGCACCTATGAGCAAGACACAAAGTGGGGTAAAGAGGCAAGTTTAATCATGATACAAGAAACCTTAATTTCAACCTAGCTCCTCCAAATATGCACGGCATATATGCATTATACATACATACATATATATAATTTCACTGTTTTGATAAATCGTGACAGATTGGTTTCATGTACGGGACTGTTTTGGAGGACTATTTCACAGGGTTTCTGTTGCATTGCGTAGGGTTGAAATCAGTGTATTGTAATCCTTCAAGACCAGCATTCCTGGGCACGGGTACAACCAATTTAAATGACATGTTAATCCAAAACACGAGGTGGCAATCTGGGTTGGTTGATGTAAATTTGTCACCGTTCTGTCCCATCTTCTATGGGATTTTCCGTATGTCCCTCATGCAGTCAATGTGCTATGTGTGCTTAGCACTTGATCCCTTCCTTTCTCTTCCTTTGTGGTGCTTAGCTACAGTGCCTCAACTTTGTCTCCTCCATGACATTCCTATATACCCAAAGGTACGTGTACAGGTGACATTAATTAATTGTCAAATCTTATATTTCTTAGGCTAGCTTGGCTCATTTACAGCCCAATTAATTTCTAAGCAGTTTCTTATACTATTGACATTAACATGAAGTTCACGCTGTTTGCTCTGTCCTACTCCATTTCACAACATTCTTGCTAGTTGCAACTAAACATCGATGTTATATTTCTTCAGGTTTCGAGCTCATGGTTTATCATATACTCAGCCATATTCCTATCTTCTAAACTGAAATCGATACATGAAGTCCTTATTAGCGGAGGCTCAATCCAGACGTGGTGGCGTGAAGAGAGGCATACGTTCTTGAAGACGATCGTTGCAAATCTTTACGGAACCATGGACGGAATATTAAAAAAGATCGGCCTAAGAGAAGCTAATTTCACACCAACAAATAAAGTTGATGACGTCGAACAAGTTAAACTGTACCACGTGGGCAAGTTTAACTTCCAAACATCTTCTATGTATCTAATTCCACTAGTTGGTCTCGTGATCCTCAACATGGTTTCGCTGGCCGGTGGCGTGGTCAGGGTAGTGATCCGAGGAGGACTGGAGAAAATGTTTGGACAATTAGCCCTTTCGATATATATCACATGTCTGAGTTATCCAGTAATCGAGGGGATGGTGTTGAGGAAGGATGGTGGATGTATTCCGGTTTCCATCGCTCTACGTTCTTCATTATTTTCTATGGTCATTTTGCTCTTGGGTTCCTTATTACTTGTGGCATAGAAATTATTTTGAATGACATTTGCAGTCTGCACCTAAATGTATTTAAGGACCGCCACTACAAATTGTAAAAGGTGCTATTTGCTTGGTTTTGAGTAGCATTGATATATATATCATTTGAGTTATGGTGAGATTTATACCCCATATTTTCCAATGCTAAATGTTACATGTAATTACTTTAATTAATAGAATTTGACATACTTTAATTTTAGGAATATTGTACTATATATACACATATTTTGGTTAAATTACATTAGATACCCTTATCCCTTTTTATTAGGCTATCCGATTTTAATGCCCGTAAATGCAAGGTATATGACTATAGCAAAAAAAGGGGGTAAGGGTATATGGTATAATTCCACCAAAATATGGGGGCATATATGGAACATCTCTAATTATAATTAAGTAAAAGAGTTAGGTGTTATGTGACTAGAGAGGAAACCTAAGGTTGGTTTATCCTTTTGTCTAAGTAAGAATAAATATTATTGTTCTTATAAATTTTCTCTTCTTAAATTCTATTTTGACATGTTAAAACATACCTTTTTTTTTACTAAGTATTAGTTTTGATATTTATAAAGTTTTCAATAAAGCCATAAAACTTGAGCTTGGGGAATGATTTCTTAATTTTTTGTGCTTTAAGATTTTCGGAAGTTAGGTAAACCAAACATTTCCTCTATAGATGATAAAAATTGTGTGGAAGCATGATTTTGTGTGTGATCATAAGATAATATGTACTTTGAGGTTTTTATGGTGCTACGCATCTTAAAAGTGATAGGATTTTGAAGTGTAAGTTGTGTAAGTGTCTTGACCTTGGTGGAGTTTCGTTTTTTTTTTGTTTATTGAGATTGTTGATGTTTTCCATTGAGATTGTTGATGTTTTTCCATGAAAAATGATACAATACATGAGAATGTTTGAGCTAGGGTAGCAAGAAATATGAAGTTAGAAGCATGTTAGGTTATTTTGTACCTTTTGGAATGATTATGGAAATGAAGATTGTTGTGTGTTCTTAAATTGAGTTTCAACATGTGACTCAATTGTTAAAATGTAATATTTAAATTTTGGTAAGTTTGGTAAATTAATGTTGTGTTTTAGTGTGTTTAAATTTTGATTGAATTACATGTCAGAATTGAGTAAGGGTAAATGTATGAATTATATATGCCTTCTGTGGATCAATCAAATAGTTTTCCCAAAAAATTCCACTGGTTGGCTTAAAAAGTCAACTAATTATGCATACTAGTTTGCTAGTTTAATTTTTAGTCTGGAACTTTTGTTATGGCTTAGACACATTTAATGTTTTAGCTTAAATTCTTGAACATAGAATCTAGAAAGTTCTTTCTTAATATGATCACTTTGATTTAATTTGAAGGTTCCTTTTGAAGTGTCACTTAACATCCTCGTGCCAGGTATATGCTTTGTAGGAAACAAGTCCTTCATCTCAAATTTCTAAGATTATCTCGACTTCAAGTATTCTATGGCTTTCATGCTAGTACCTGCAATGAGAATATCATCTATATAAAGAATTAAGATGATTAAAGAGCCACTAGACCTCCTGAAGTAGCAACAATGATCCTTCTCACTTAGTCTAAAACAACTCTCATGCATTAGTGCATCAAACTTGAGGTACCACTATCTCGAAGTCTACTTAAGTCCATATAAGCTTTTCTTGCACATATAAACTAAGCCCTCATAATTTAGAAAGATATATCCACTTGGTTGTTGCATACATAGCTCATGATCCAAATCATTATGTAACAATGCAGTCTTTACATCTATATGCACTAAATGCATATTATAAAAATCTAAAATACTCAAAAACATCAAGATCATAACCATCTTCATTATGGGAGTAAATATCTCATCATAGTCAATGCCCTTCCTCTGTGAGAACCCGTTAACCACCAATCTAGCCTTGTACCTCTTAGTACAATCATATTCCTCCTTATTCTAAAACAACTATTTGTTGAGTAATGTTTTCTTCTCAGCTAATAAATTAGCGAATTCCCAAGTTGCATTCTTCTCTGGGGATCCCATTTCATCATTCATGACATGTTCCAACTTGAATGAATCCCCCATCTATACAACTTCCTCATATGCCTATAACTCATCAACATGAGTGAGAAACAAAAATGTAATGTGGGTGACCTTATAGATGGTTAGCCTTTAGTACATCTAGTTAACCTTAATAATGCTAGGGATGAGATAACATGATAACAAGTACAAATTTTGGATATTTTCCACCATCAACCATAGGCTCATTAAGATCATTAATATTCATATCAAGAATTAACTCCCACATGAAACACCGTTCCTTTCCTTATACAACATAGACCTATCAAATACAACATCATAGTGTCCAATCACCTCCTCTATGTACACAACCCCATAATTGATATCCAAACTCACTAGCTCCATAAACAATAAAATAACATTTAATTGGCTTAAGATCTTGCTTAATTTGAATGTTAGGATGAACACGCACATATGACACACAATTATAGGTTTCTAAGTGAGAATGACTTACCTCCTTACTTGACTAAACCTCCTCTAACATGTCATTGCCATATGATATTAAAGGGGCCTTATTGATCAAACAGGTAGTTGTGCCCACTACATCAACCTAGAACTGCTTCAATAATATTGAACGCAACCTCATACTTCTTACACATTTGTTTAGAGTCATGTTCATCCTCTCACTAACCCCATTATGATGTGTCTTGTTGAGAACAATATTCTATTACTTGATCCCACTATCAACAACAAATTTTTGAAAATTTTAGTTGTAATACTCACCTCCATTATTTGACCTCCACTTGAGTTTTAAATATATCTCATTCTCAACCTCTACCTTTCATATCTTAAAAATCATGTATCCATTATACTTCTACTTTAGGGAGTAAGCCCTCAACTTTCTATTGAAATCATTAATGAATGTAACATAATAACTAAAGTCCCTAATTGATGGAACAAGTTATAACCTTGTTACTTTAGTCTCTCTCCTAGCCCTAATAAAGTTAACCCTCTTATATTTACGATAAACATAACTCTCACATTGACATATTTAAGACCATGTAAAGCACCCATCGAAGCTAAAACTTTCATACCTTTTTTACTCTTACGGACAAGCTTATAATGCCACAACCTAAAAGTGAATCAAGCCATCTATTATAGTAGCTGCATTTGTTAATCTAACTATGGAGTACAATTTTTCTATCATTGAACCTTTTTTATCATCATAGTACCCTTCATGACCTTCTAGTACCTCTCCCCAAACATAGTTTTGTGACTTGGGTCATCTAACTTACTTAACAATATCATATTATTTTTCAACCTGGGGATGAATATAACATCCTTCAGCTCCCACTCGCACCTAATGGATGTCTTTACTATTACATCTCCCATCACAACAATTTCTAAGAACTTGTTATTAGTAAGATAAAATTTCCCAAATTGGCTTGAAGAGAAGCTCTAAAATAGATCCCTATATCCAGTGGAGTGAAAAATGCCCTAAAATCTAAGATCCATGAATCCAATGGGCTTTCCCCACTATAGTAAAAGCATCGGACACTTCATTAGAACAAGATGAACCTTCACAATCCTCATCATTGTGTTACTTATTCTTCTTCTTCTTCTTGGGTTTCTTGTAATCCCTCTTGAGATGCCTATTTCACCATAATTCCACAAAATAACTAGATCATGACTCTTAAAATTACCCCAAAACTTTAGTATTACATGCCTCTCATATCCTTTCTTGTTACCCTATGCTCTACCATCAACATTCAACCCATTTCTTGAAAATTTTGTCCCTAAATCCTTCATGAAAATATTATCTCTAAGGATAAGATCATGGATGTCATCAAAATTCAATTTTTATTGTCTATGGGAACTACTAATAACAACAATAATCGTGTCCCACCTCTTTGGTAGAGACAAAAAAACAATAATCAAGGCTCTAACCTAATCATCAAATGAGAACTCAGCAAAAATCATTTAATTAAAAACTAATTCAAACTCATTTCTATGGTTTGTAACAAGTGAACCATTAGACATCTCAATATGGAACAATTTTCTCATAAGAAATATCTTTTTTGTCTATGAGGGTCTTTTCATACATGTTGGCAAGCTCTTTCATCGCATTCTTCATTTTTTCTAATCCACATTCTAAGCAAGGCACATTTAGACTATTCTTATATCCTTTCTCTATAATGGATCCTACTTGGCCTCTTTTATATTCTTAGGCTTATCTCCTTTTAAGGGTTGATGGAGATCCTTGAAATTTAAATAATCCTCAATTTGCATCTTCCAAAATTTGAAATCAAAACCATCAAATTTCTTAACCTTGATCTTTTTGTCATCCATCCCTCAAACATAAATCAAATCTACCCTAATCTAATTGCTCATAATTAAATAAACTTATCTATGTTATCAATTATTGCAATTTAAACACCAACTCACTAGACAATGAATAAGAAGAGCAAGTATAAAGAATGAAAATGAAAATCAAAATGAGTTTTTAATAAACATTTTATTAATAAAATTTTAAAAATTTCTAAGGTGAATTCAATCTCAATTTCTAATCCTCTGTTCATGTAGTGTTTTTTTCTCTATGGTTTGCTAATCATTACTATTTATATTTTAGAGAAAAAGCTTGCAAAAACTAAACCATGGTTTGATTTGAGGAAAAACATGAACCCTATAAACAAAACATAGATCCCTATAGTAATTTCCAGACATTCAACCTCAAGTCAAAAAAAATAAGGATAACCAACCAAGAAACATGGACTATAACAAACAACATCCGCCAGTGTTCTCTTTTGGCTCTTCTGATTAGCACATGGGTATCATCCATAATCTACATAAACTATGAATATTATTTTTCTAGGATCCACTATACAGCAATCACCTCTAAGTATCCTTGATAGATTATGTCGGATAACTTGGAGTAATTATGTGGTCATGATTGGTTTAGTATGCTATGTATCCTTTTTTTTATTGTATGGTTTGGTAAATAAAACACTAAATATTCAAATAGGAAGATCATGAAGTAATATATTGGTTTAGATTATTTGATCCTTGTTTAGTGAACGAGTATTAGTATTCTTTAAGCATTTATGTTATTTGTCTTTAGATGAGATCTAAGTTGATCATAATTCCTTTCCTACCCTATATGTTGATGATATACCAGAGGAAATTAATACTAAAGGGTTTATTCACCTAGGTAGCTTATTTATCTTCAACCAAACTTTATTTTTACTGGTTATTTCATTAGCTTCAACTGAACTTATGTTCTCTAGTTATTGGTTTGATTTCCACGGGGACTAAGAGTACACATGGAATAATCCAACCCATTTCTAAGAGATAAATGGTTGAATAAAATTATCTTATAATCTTGTGAATAATTGAATAAATTAAACCTTAGAGTTATTGTAAGTGGCTTGCCTCCTTGTTATGCTATTTCACATGCTCCTTTGTCATCATTCATGGTTCTAAAGTCTTAGGTAATCATGATGAAATATGGATTCCTATACTTGTACAAAGCATTATTTTTCCAAGAATCTATGGCTATCATTGAGCATGATTTTATCTACCTTCATATACATGCATAGGATTCCACGTTGAGAATACCATGTTGATAAAGCATGTGAGTTTATGTATGACATCATATAAGTATGTTAATGTGTTCTATAATGAATTTTATGCCTATCATGACCTACGTGAATTATGAACTTTCATGATTGGATAACTTGGCTTTATCATTCTATAGTTTACTGACATGCTCTTTTAATAGGTCACTTAATCCCATGAGTAAAGGGCCTTATGCATGTAGGCGAGGATGGCAAGTAGAGGGTGACATGCTTATTTGAGGTTAGGGCATTGACAGTGAGACACTTTAGCATTGCATTTATATTTTGATTGAGCAATCGAGACCTTGTTGTAGTTACTTTTCCTAAATTCTCTTTCATTCTTTTCTTGTGTTTCTTTTGGGTCATATATCCCCTTAGTTTGTAAACCATAATAGTTTTACCTTTTATGCTATCTTAATTGTGTACTCTAATTTTTATGTTTAATTTTGGATACTTAGCTTTATATCTAGTCATGGATGAGTGGCGGGATGTTTATTTTATGATATATACAGCTTACACACCCCATTTATCATAGGATTGCTTTTGTGTTTTGCTTCCACATATATCTATAAAAAATTAAAGTAAAAAAATGAGGGTGTTACACAGACACTACACTATTGTAGATGATGTGTCAGTGGTGATTGATGATGCCCTTATTGAGTTTGAGGAGGTTCCACTAGAGGAATGATCTTTAGGTTTGACATAGGTAAAGATAGATTTGGGTAACACATGTCATGTGCCCTAAATCCAATACATCCTTTTCCTTTATGTTTTTTTTTTCATTTCCTCCCAATTTATGTATTACCTAGATTTAATCTTTGTAATATTTTCTTATATTTTCCATATTGAGATTTCCCACTATTTTTTCTATTTAATTTTGCATTGTGTATGTTTATATAGAGACATTTTTCCTTTCATTTGGTATAAGAATGGTATGGACTAGACATGTACTAAGTATGATGGTAATTCCATCTTACTTTCATTTGATTTTTTTATTACAAAAAATATTTTTTTAAAAT
This sequence comes from Tamarix austromongolica, assembly GCA_039764185.1. Lineage (NCBI taxonomy): Eukaryota > Viridiplantae > Streptophyta > Magnoliopsida > Caryophyllales > Tamaricaceae > Tamarix > Tamarix austromongolica. The sequence goes on along the minus strand of CM077816.1, from coordinate 70,698,477 downwards.
AAATTTTTGGTTATTATAACTATATATCAAAGTTAAGAGCTTGTGATTCATATTTTAGGTATTGTATATCATAGAGTGGCTTTGTGTGAAAGAGTAGAGAAGTTTGTAAAATTCTGGAATGATTGATAGTGAAAATAGTGATAATATGGTGATGGCATGGGAGTTTCATTGGTCATAGAAAAACATAAATGAAAAGTAAAAAACGAGTGTCGACACAACCCCCCCGGTTGTGGCCACCACACTTATGCTAATAGGAAATCTATACAGCCTCAAAATTATTTATTTCCATCCATATATATAGTTTCTTTCTTGTTTGAAATCACTATTAGTGATATTTCTCCATTAGTTCTATAATTTTCTTAACAAAAAATTTGCATATTGAGTTATTAATTCCTTATTCCTTTTATATGTCCTTGTTTCATGCATTAATAAGATCATCATTTTTTCCAATAATTGTTCTTTATTATTTTCTCTATTAAATCTTAGAATCTCTAATTCTATCATATTAGGTCTTATGTATTCACACTTGTTGATCTCCAATAAACTGGTATCAAAGCTTAAATTCATGTACAAACTAGCATAGGATGGCATCTATAAGATTTTATTTAATGATGTCTGTGAACTTTTACTTATGAAAGTTAAAGATGAGGGTGGTTGTGATTTAGAATGGATTGGAGAAGCATAATTTGAGAAATTGAAGAAGCTTGAGATGATGAATGATGAGAAATTTAAGGAGATCAAGCTAATATTCCTATCCACCATAGAATCATGTTTATCTAATGAGGTTATATGAGAGGCAAATTAAGAGATAGCTACATGAAAAAATTGATGATAAATTGGTTATTATTGAAGACTAGGTTCCATGATTTAAAATTAGGAGAGGGATGATAATTGAAATCTCATCTTGATTAATTTAACCCTATTGTTATAGACTAAAAAAATTTATAGATGTCAGATTGGATAATGAAGTTCTCGATTTTAAATTTTTTTGCTTTTTAATTGATGATTATATACAACGAGATCTTATTGTATTGTAAAGATGAATTGTTCCTAAGGATATCAAAAACAACTTGCTAAAATAGGATTTAATTGATAATCAATTAACTAGTGGAAAATTAGCTAACTCACATGGTGAGGGTCTTGTAGCAAGGGATCTAGTGATAAGAATCCTAGACCAAAGAAAATTAAATTTAAGTATTTTATTCTCCCTTAGTTTTTGCAAGAAATACTATATTAGGAAATGCTATTCAAATAAAAAATCTACAAATAAAGACAGTGATAAATTTAATGAAGAGAATGATATTATCGTAGTTGAAGATGACGATGATGATGATAATTGATCAATGCAAATAAGTATATAAGATTGGGTGATAGTGGATTTTGGGTATACTTACTATGTTAGTCCCAAAAAATTTTGATTTGAGACATATGAGACAATTCGGGATGGAGTTGTTGTCTTGGGTAATAGTGCTTTATATAGAATTACTTGATTAGGACTATGAGGGTAAGGATGCATGATGGCGTTGTCAGATCATTGTCCAATGTTTATCATGATGCTGAGATGACCAAGAACTTGATTTTATTGAGTTCCTTGGATATCAAAAGGTATAGATATGTTATTGAGAATGAAAAACTAAAGGTTTCTAAAGGGGTTATGGCGGTGATTGTGGGAAAGTGATCTAAGACAATGTATGAGATTGTTGGCACTACTATTGAGGGTGTAATTGGAAAGTCATTAAAGATATCTAACTCAGATGTTACAAACATTTGGTAGACATAACTAGGAGATTGGTGTGTTAGGGGCACGATTAAAGAGAATGAGTCCATGTTGGGTGACCCAAATACATCATGATTTGTAACCGATACATTCTATGAGTTTGAATACCTTCTTGAGAAGGAGGAGGAGCATAGGGATGTGTGAGGTGTTTCAGATGAGGTGGAGGTTATAGTTTCTCTATATGGTATAAATAATCTTATTGAGAACGGGTTTAGGCAGTATGTGGAGGTTCTTATTAGTGATAGTTTTGAGGAATTAGTTGGTCATGCTTTGTATATTGTGGTTAGTATTATTGGTGTGCTATAGCTGCTTTTATACTGAGAGGTTATTGTTGGTATCGATTCTACCCTGTGGTATGTTGTTGTTTGAGAGTTGCATTCTCTTTGGTGGACTCAAACATTAGTAAGTGATATGTCATTGATTGATCTTTTGTTGTGTATCTATGATATGATTTTTTACAACAAAAGACATATATGATGTAAAAAAGCTAAAAACCTTTGATGCGCTCTAATCTAAGGCTATTTTGTTGGTTTATGTTGCCTCTTTTACATACACTAGAGCTATATGATGATTGTTATATGTTATGATTAGTACCAAACCTTATATTGCTCAAGTTGTGGATGTTGTGAATGGATTTTATCTACTTAAAGGGGGCATCATCAACTTAGTTGGAGTGTGGGAGGTTTACAAGTGCATTAACTAGGTTCATTGACTCTGATTTTAATAGATATCTTAATAATATAAAGTCCACCAATAGTTACGTGTTTTGTTTTGATGGTTTTGTGACTAGCTGGAAAGCATCCTTATAAGAGGTGAATATGTTATTTACCCTTACAATTGAGTACATAGCTGTGAATAAGACTTTTCAAGAAGTTGCATGTCTTAGAGGGTTAGTTCATTTAGTTATTTTTGATCTTGGTGCTTTGGTTGTTAAAAGTGATAATAAGAGTGTTATCTTTATGGAAAGGAATTAAAATTATTTCCACTATCAAACAAAGCACGTTGATACTATGAACCACTTCATCCAACATAGAATTACTGTAGGCAAGTTAGATTGGAGAATATGGATACTATCGATAATCAAAAGAATATGCTGATAAAGTCATTAACTAAGAGCAAGTTTGAGAATTTCTTGGACTTAGTTAGTGTTCATATGCCATAAGAGCCTTGAAGGCATGGTTTTTATATACCAATTTTGTTTGTTCTATTCTAGCATCTTGAAATACTCATCAAGGTGGAAAATTATTAGCTTGTGATTCATATTTACGGTAGGTTGTTGGTAACAAGTGACATAGGCCGGAAAAAGAGAAGAAAAGAGATAAAGTTGAGTGATGAGAAAAAGGAGAGGAGGAATGAGGGTGGGAGTTAGGTTTTTTACGGTTGCCTAGATGGAGAGGAGTGGAATGAGGGTGACGGCACACAGCTGCGACGGTGGTGTTAGAGAGTGGAAGAAGGGGAGAAAGAGAGGAGGAGAGGGAGGAAGAGGAAAAGAAGAGTGGGAGGGAGGTAGAGGGAAATCTACAGATGTTTTTGGGAGGTGAAAGGGGTAGTGGTTGAGGCCGGAGTGGTGGCGGAGGGTGGTGCGAAGGGCATCAAATGTGGAAAGAAGTGTTGATCAAGGAGGCTACTTTGCACTGCCGGGGTGGCTTGTGTAGGGCAGATCGAGGGAGAAGGGTGGTGTTGTTAGGTAGAGGGTGGTGTAAGGAGTGGTCCTATGGGTGGTTCTAATAGCGACGTTGGACGATAGTGACGAAAGAGGCATCGAAAATGGCAGTGGCGCACGAGAAAGGAAATTCTGGGTTTTGGAGAAAAGCTCGAGTCCAAGCTAGGTAGGGGATATTTGTAGGCTAAAGGAAGGGATAAGGTCAAAGGAAAGGTAGGAGAATAGGGCAGGTAGGTTAGGGTTCATAGGCGGCAACTACAGGGGAAAAGAGGGGGATCGTGTGAGAAGAGAGGGAAGTGGGTTGGGTCAAGGTGACTGGCGAGTCAGGGGAGGAGAGAGGAGAGGAAACGACCGGTGAAATCTAGCGTGGCCAGCAGTAGAATCTTTAGAAGGTTGGGTGAGATGTAGGTCAACAGGGGAGGGAGAAGATAAAAGAAGGAGAAGGGGACGTGGACGGGGCGGCTAGGGAGAAAGAAAGAAAAGAAAATAAGAAGAAGAACCGAACCGGTCAGTTGGGAAACAAATGAAATGTAGCATGTTGGGTTGCGCCAAAAGAGAAAGAAAAGAAAAGGAAGGTTTGGGCCACAGGAAAGCAGGCCCAATTGGAGGAAAATGAAGACAAAAAAAAGGAAAGGAGAAAGGAGAGGAAGAAAGAAAAAAGGAAAAAAAAGAGGAAAAAGGAAAGAAAATAAAAAAAAAGAAAAGGAAAAATAGTTGAGTTAGGGTTAATTACAATAATTTGGATATTTGGGATATTTAAAAATAATAATATTTAAATAAAATAATATTAATTCCCTTTTTAGGCTAATTTAGGATTTTCAAAAGATTTTTTCTAAATTCAAATTTAATTAGCAAAATACCCAAATTTTTCCTAATTAAAATATTTATTATTTTCCTCTTAATTTTTTCTAATTAATATTCTTTTATTTTTATGAAAATAATTAATTGAATTTATTCCCAAAATAAATCCTTAATTAGCTAAATTCTTAAAATTAGGGTTTATGGCATTTCAATAGGGTGCAAAAGGAGAAGAAGAAAAATATAAGAAAGGAAGGTTGATGGATGATGGAAGCTTGCTGAGGACAAAATAGGAGATGGTGCAAGTGGAGGGCAAGAGGGTGGCAGCGATGATGGTGATGGGGTAGAGGAAGAGAATTCCCTCACGCCACAAAGTCGGCGCAAGAGAAGAAGAGAAAAGAAAAGAAAAGGAAGAAAAGGGAAGAAAAGAAAAGGATAAGAGAGAAAGTTTAGGAGATTAGGATTAGATTAGGTAATAGTGGGTTTTGATTTTAATTTATGAATTACGATTTATCCAAGTTAAGGTTTTAGATTCAGTTAAAGTTTCGGGTTTACGAAATTGGGTTAAAGCTAGAATAAGATTTTTCATAGGATTAGAATCGAATTAAGATATAATTTATACGGTATTAGGTTAACTAAAATTTGGGGTATTACACAACACCCTTAAACTATGTTGTAATTGTTCTATTTTAATCATATTCAATATACTTATTTATTTAGCTCTAGTTATGTTAGTAGCAATTACAAGAATCTAACTAGCTAATCTTTTTATTTTTTATTTTATTAATAATGTATTTTAAAACTTTATGATTAATTTATAAACAAATAATTTTTTGTAATATTTTTACAATAACAATAATTAAAGATCTTTAATTTTAAAGTATATTACTCAATACAAAAGATTGATTGAATGAGAGGGATATTTTATTATTTTTAGAGTTAATATATTTTTAATAATAAAAAAATATTATTATTATTACTATTATTCTTATATAAAGATATCATGGGATTAAATGTCTTGTTTCGCCCTGCCAGTGGTACACACGAAGTGGGGAGAAAAATGCATATTTTAAGTGTCCTGTGATGTATAAAGACTCATATTGTGCGTTCTCATAGTCATAACGACAACAGCATATTGAAGTCGCGAGAGAGCCTGTAGCCGGAACAAAACCTGTATGGACTCGCAAGTTTTGCATGTCTCAAAAGTCCAGAAATATCAAGCATCTATCACTAAGATATACGCATGCCTCTATATAATCCTAATACCCTCCATAATTTACCATCGACTCTCACCTTTCCTTCACACAAAACATAACGCCTCCACTTTACCAACTCAACCCATACTTCCATGGCTTCTAGTATTTTGTTCCGAGCTCTTCCTTGCCTTCATCTCCCTCTTTGGCCTTGCCTTTCGGTGGCGGCCCGTTTCCCGGATCGCCTTCCCCGAAAACCTACCTAGGGACGAAGATCTTCCTCCGGTAGACGTCTTCATATTTACGGCTGATCCAGTCAAAGAGCCGGCATTTGATGTAATGAATACGGTTATATCTGCCATGGCTCTTGACTACCCACCGGAAAGCTTGCTGTCTATTTATCGGATGACGGCGGATCACCCAGTACGTTGTATGCTGCTAGGGAGGCTTACAGATTTGCCAGGTTGTGGCTCCCCTTTGCAAGGAACTATAATATCGGCACCAGTTGTCCCAAAGCCTACTTTTCTCAACCGATGGATTTTATGAGGGAGGATCAAGATGACGTGTTTTTGAACGAAAGGATGAAAGTTGAGGTCAGTTCAATATCAGTGTCTTACTCATTGTTATTATTCTGTTTCGAACAAACATATGCAAAGTGGATCGTGATGGGGCCGGGTGTTCTAGCCGCACATTCGGCCGGCACCTTCTAAACAAACGTCTTCTGTTCCTTTTAGATGAATATCATGTTATTTAATCTAATTTTTAGTGTTCATATATATATATATATATATAACGTAGTCATATTCTTATCACATATCTATTAATAATAAATTTCATAATATTATTAGCAGTAAATTGTGAGTACTACATATTATCGGTACACTAGTACTCGTACCAGTACTAATAATAATAGTAAAAAAAATCACTGTAAATTTTGATCATTAATACTCCCCCATTCAAAATAAACGTTTCTTTTTAAAAAATCCTTTTTAATTTAAAATAATTATCATGTTAGATTTTTAATGTAAGAGTTGGACTATTATATATATATATATACAAGAGTATATTAAGCTACCCATACTTATTAAAAGTTTTTCATTATAAACATTATTTATTATGTAAAGATATATTTAACATTTTATATACATTTATAATATTTGTGCAAAAGTCTTAGCTTTTAATCAAAATTAGAATGAGTATAAAATTTCATTAGCATTAACTATATATTTAGTGCTATCATATTTACACATTAATTGGTAAGAGTTCTATATAATTTATTATTAGTACCTAGATATTTAGTATTACCTCACTTTTAAATAAATATTATTTTAAACCTTCTTATGTTTATTAAAAAGATAGGTAGATTGTCAATAATATTCTTATTAAATAGACATCATTAAATGATGTTTATAATTTAAAAATATATGATGTCAACTGAGATAGTATATGATTTTAGTGTATATATCTGGAATTGAATAGTGAAATCTAGCACAACCATATGTATGATTCAATACTAGTACTCTAAATTTTAGTACTAAGAGCATCTGTAATACTCTCCTTAAATTTGAGGTCTCAACTGTACTATCCAATCATTTTCTCTCTCATCTCTCTCGTACTCTTATTAATTTACCTCAAATTTAATTTAATACTCCACAATCACTAACCTCAAATTTATAATACCCAATTACTTTTATCAATCACATCATCAATCATTTATATATACTTTATATTATATAAATTTTGATTTATATCAATCTATATATAATAATTAATAGTTTTTCTACTACAATAGTTTTAAAATTATACTATTTTATTTAATACATTAACAAACTAATTAGTAGATTAGGGTTTACTAAATTAATTAGGGAATTAAGGTTTTTGTAATATTATGATTTCTATAAACTAGAAAATCTAAATGATTAATAAAATAATTAGATATAGATAAATCAACTACTCACAATATATCACTAATAGATTAAATACTCCGAGAATAAAAAGAAGTCTTACTCGACAAATTGACTTGATCGTGCCATGTGTGGTGTGCCATAGGCCGGTGGCGGGACGGCAAAGTTCATTGCTTGTGTGCAATCGCCGACTCTGAGCAATGACAGCTAGTGGCATAAGATTAGAGAATAAGCAATGGCGGTCTCCTCTGGTTCGGAGATGGAAAACAACAGAAGATGTCTAAGAAGGAAGTCGAAGAAGAAGGACAAAGTCAAAGAGGAAGGCGGGCGTGAAGGTAGTAGTAGCATCGTCGTCGATGGAGTGCAACAAAACACTTTTTTTTATATATATAAAACTATCGATACAGATTTGATATATTTATTTTACAACACTTTTCCCTACCAAAAATATTTATTTTTCTCCAAGTGATTCAATGCATAATGTTATTTTTTTTTTGGAAAAATTATAGAAAATTCTTTTAAAAAATTTAAAAAGTATTTGAAATATTTAGAAATTTTCTAATTCATGTTTTGACATATATGTGATGTTTAAAAAAAATAGTCTTTTTAGTACCATAAAATGAAAAATATTTATGAAACTATACTCAAATAAAACAAATGATATATAAAATTCATAATACTTGAATAAAATAGAGTTAGGTTAGATATTATGGTAGCTATGCGGAAGCCATGGAGGACACGGGGGAAGCAAATTAAGTCCTTGGAGCCGGGCGCATCGGCCTATGTATCGTATCCTACGACGACAAGATGCTTTGCCTGCACATGGGTCTACGTAGGAAGATCTTTGAGCACAGTGACAGATGAATTCGTTTGTTTCAGCACTGTCACCACAAAAAACAATATATAAGTATAGACTATATACTACGACTAATATATAATAATTATTTTTATGAGGCATGAGACATTGATGTAAAGTAATATTTTATTATTAATAAAAAAAAAAGAAATCATGGCTACAATCAGTGATTGATTTTATTATTATTTGATCAAGTATTTTTCTTAATATAACTACTATCGTCTTTAAAAATACAACTGAGATAAATTAATATAATATAACTAACAATTTAGGAAAATCAATTATCTTATGAATACAGCATCAAGTAAACTAGTAAACGCAATTGATGTGGTCTGATCGAAAATTTTAACAATTCACACCAAGAAATTCAATTTCATCAATGAACTAGGGAAAAAAAAGGAGGGAGTGGGGGGGGGGGTGAGGGAGAATAAGAGAAATAGAAGGCTAGAAGCGGAATTGAGAAGAAGGTGAATTAAATAGAAGAAGTCGATTAGTAGAAGGAAGAGAAGGTCAAGGGGTTCCGGAGGGGAGGGGGATTCGAGAGAGAAAAGAGAAAATGGGAAGGAGAATGTTAGAGTTACCCTCAGGATAGATTATCCTCTAGAAAAATAGTAGTATATATATAGGTAATAAGTTTAAAAATTTATAATTTTATTATTAATATTTTTAAAACTTAATTGTGATTATATAAGTTAAAAAAATTATCTCATTTTTTAAATTTTTATTCAAAAAATAACTAATATTATAATTAATATTATGTTAATGATAATTAATACTACAATAATTAATTAATTATAGTATATATAAATTATTATTTTTTATGATGATTAAAAAAGATTAAAATTATATAATTACAATTAAATTTTAAAAATATCAATAATAAAATTATAATTTTTTATACTCTGAGGTAGTTCTAACATTCTCCGAATGAAAAAGAGAATGTCTTATTATTCTGCAGCAGAGTGCAGTAAATGTACGAGCTGAAAGATTACAACTTTCGTGCAGGAGAAATTCGAGGAGTTCAAAAAGCTCGTAAGTGAAGCCCAGGCCGAGGTGTCCGCCGCCGCCCAAAGTCGTCCTACGGTAATTGAGGTAGTAATAATCACACTTTCGTTAAAGGATTAGTTCCTACACTATTCCTTCAATATTTTACTACTAATACTTTATTTGAAGTTATTCATCAAAAATAATTATTTATTTTATAAATTATATATAAGTTATTCATAAAAAATATTATATATATTCATATGCCTTTATTATTGAATCTTGATGAGTAGTGTTTCGTTTATGCTGACTACATTCTTCTTTCATGCACGCAGAAAATTTATATATTTCATTTTGATTGAAGCTTTGCAATTTTATTAGTTATATTATAACCTGCTTTTGGATTTGTTTTTCATCTAAACAAAATAATTAGTAGATATGCTTAATAAATAGACACTACCGTCAATTACAAATGCAATGGATGATTTGAAATATATGAAATTGCATCTAAAAACACTAAAAAAATCCATTAGAGTAATCAAAAATTAATAACAATGACCAAAACACATAATTCTTCCTAAAGGCTAAATTGTTCAAAATACAACAAAAATGTCATCATCATCATCACTAACACATTTAAGTACTCTAACACATTGAAACCTATCTACTCGTAGTATAATTTATTTTACCAAGTCGTTATCTCTAAGATTTAGCAAAAATCAGCCTAAGATCAACAATTTTCAACCATTTGAAAATCTTGCACCAAAAATCAACAAAAACCCCATCAATAACACTTCAAAATTACAAAACAAAACCAATAAAAGCAAGATTTAAGGCCAGAATGAATTAGCCTTCCTTGGAATGATTTCTAAAATTAAGGAATATCTTAGAGGGATTATCCTTCAATTTTTTTAACACTTAATTGTTTAGAAAATATAATGAAGAGCTAAAAATCAGGAATAAACAAGCAAAAAATCAAAACAAATGCCAAAAAATGGAGGAATGACCTGAGGTTGAACGAGTCTATTATTGAGAGCTAAGGGCATGGAATTATGAATAAGAAAAGAGGTTAGAAGAAGTTTTGGTTAAAGTTTGGATGTTTGACAACTTAAAGGAACTTTAATGATGATTATAATGGAAAATAATAATAATAAAAAGATATCAGACTAGGTAGAGAATAAAAGCTTCATGGTCAGAAAAATAAATTTGAACCTTTATTTTAGCTATTTTAGGAATATAGGAACCAATTTTAGTTAGCTTTCGTTTAAAGAAAATTGAGTTTTGGAGGCTAATTGTACCTGAAATTGGAAGAATTTTTCAAAAATTTCTAAAAATGCTCAGTTGATTTATATTTAGCTTACATATGCCAGAATATCAATATGACTTAAGATTTGTAAATTTTTGTGGGGTAAAATGCTCATTTTAGTGTTTAAAATGTAATAATGTTTAAGAAATGACAGCGAATAACATTTTTCTCATAAACATCCATTTAAAATTTTAAAGAGACCTAGGCAACACATAGAAATATAAGGAATTAAAATATGATAAAATTAGAAAGGTTTGGAAGAAAATTTTTGGTCAAAAGTAACATAAAAGCTTTACAAGACTCAAAACCGTAAAAAAGAATACAAAAATTAAAATGAAATGTTTTAAAAACGTACAGAGAGATATAGAGATATAAAAATCCTTAACTACAAATAATTTTTCACAATAATAATAATAATAATAATAATAATAATAATAATAATAATAATAATAATAATAATAATAATAATAATAATAATAATAACAGCATTTTTTAAAATGGATTATTACACCCCAAATTAGTAGTGAATAGCGGAAGCTTAAAAAGATTAAGCAAATTACCCATATCAACAAACTAATTTTTCATAATAGTAATAAAACTTTATAAAATAGATTAAAAAGAACTCAAAAGTTAAGGGTGTCTTACTTGGAGCAATTTAAGTATAGATGATCTCTTTGAAATTTTTTTGGTATGCATGCGAGTTAATAAAATTATATTTAAAATGATTCATGTTGATATGTAAGACTAGCTATTGATATTAAAAGGACTTAAGAGTAGCCTTCCATATCTCTAGTAAGATTAGGGTGTTACAATAATAGTTTCTAAAGATGCAACAAATTTATACGGAACATATACTTAATGAATTGTTAAATATGCAAAAAGTATGTTTTAAACATAAATATATATTAAACATATACTAATTAATTGTTGAAAATACAAAAAAATTGTATTGATCATACACTAAATAGTTGATGAACAATATATAATGAATATTATCATGGCTTTTAGAATATATAAATGTATTTTACATACAAATAATGAGACAAAATTACATTAATAGTGGTGTCTATTTATAGGGGGAAAAGGTGAGGAATATTTTGGTATAATTTTCCAATTTTTATAAAATAATTTAAAATAATGCATTTTGAAGTTTTATAGATTTTTTTTTCAATTTTCTTAAGAGAAACAAAATTACGGAAGAAAAATTTATTTTTTAATAATAATAATAATTATTATTATAAAAAAGAACCCTATATCTATCTGATTTCTTTATCTAAATAATTATAATTATACAATATAATTCCGTATTAATATTAGTGCGCCATATAAATTATGAGTTTGACGAGTGCTCTGGTATTGCAATTGGAGGTGAAATTGTCTTTATATATTTGGAGCTTACCATTTAGCGGCTACGTAAACTATATATGGATATAATTTAGAAAAATAATTATTGTGGCTATTAGTTATATTGTGGTTGAATATGTTATTTTATTTAGAAAAATAAACCTACTGAATTTATAATAATTTTGAAGTTTCCTTATTATAAAATCAAGTTAGAAATCCGAATGCTCTACCAAATTATATCATATAGCTAAGGACGGTTATTTATTTTTGTTTTGAAAATTTTTTATAGGGGGTGTACAGGGTCGGCCATGATTAAGTAGTGGCTTGTTTGGTACGGAGATAATACAGATGGAAAAAATTTCCCTATATTTTATACCTTTTGTATTAAGTATTTAATAATAATAAATTTATTTTTAATAAAATATCCATTTTAGATCAAATTAAGATTTAAAATAAGTATTTATTAGAATAAAAATATTTAATTTTAAATAAATTATATAAGATATATAAAATATAGAAATAATTTTTCCATCCTTATTACCTCCATACCAATCGAGCACCACAGACAATTTAATACCTACACAGGAGTACAGGACCACTGATAAATCTGGGCCGATCTGCCGGACTCATTATAAAAAAAATAAAAAAAAATAAATAAGTTTGGAGGGCGTATTATGAATGTCTCTTTATTTTTTATTTATCGGTATTATCGGATAATAAAAAAATATGAGGTCCCTAAAAAATTAAAAATGAAGGTCAGGTCGTGTGCCGTAGCACGGCCCGCACCGGGATTCCGTGAGGGTGAAAATAATCCACCGTTAAGGTATAAAAATACCAATAGAGAAGAACCAAACACAAAAGAACTTGAAAAAATTATTTTAAAGTCTAATTAAATTAAGTTATTTAAAGTTGAAAAATCTATATATTATTTAGATTATTTTTTTAGTATCTAATATATATATATATATATATATATATATATATATATAGAAAATATTATTTATATATTTATGTATAATTAAATATATATATGATATTTTATATTTAAAATTAAATATTTTATAAATATATTAATTTTTATTCTATTAATTCTACTAAATGAACTTTTCAACTAATTTTTCCAAAAGATCTTCTACCTCGGATCCTAGCATCAACTACCAATTTATGACTTTAGCAATAAGAACACTCCTAGTAGATTTTATAATAAGCTATCTAGGCTAGGCTCTGATATATTCTTGGAAAGTTCAATACCAGAAAATAAAATGTACGAAATTTCTTCTAAGCTTTTTTCAAAATTTTCCCTAGATATCCCGCCCAATAGCTATCAATCTTTATTTATTTATTTATTATTATTTTTTTATACCCTCGTTGTTTTTCATCTAATTCTATTAAACAAAACCCAACACAATAAAGTCCTTCCTTTTTATTCCTTCTCTTTCCAAGGAATAACCGAAAGTTTAAGATTTAGTGTTTGCTTGGTTCGGAAGTAATAGAGATAAAAAGAATTATTTTTATATCTTATATATTTTATATAATTTAGTTAAATTGAATATTTTTATTTTAATAAATATTTATTTTAAATTTAAATTTAATTTAAAATAAATACTTTATCAAAATTATATTTATTAGTATTAAATATATAATATAATAGATATAAAAAAAATTCACCCCTATTTCTCTCGTACCAAAAACTTATAAGTTTTTTTAACCAAGGTCTGCTAATACTACTCCTTGCCACTCAATCGTATCATCTCTAGGGGTGTGCATTGTCGGATATCTGTATTCGAACGGATATTTTTTCGGATATCCGATCCGACCGGATATTCGATATTCCATATCCGAATCTGCATCCGAATACACCGGATATCCAAAAAATCGGATATCCAAAATATCGGATCAAATTTCGGATATATCCGATTATTGAAAAAAAATATTCGATTATTAAATTTACATATATAATCTATAACTAAAAAAAATCGACATAAACACTTGTTCAATTATTCAGCTTACATACAAAAAGATAAAATACATGATTAATCATATCCACAAAAATTAGCGATTAAGATTTGTGAACAATGACTCTCTAGAACCGTGGAACGACTTAAGTTAAGAGGTTCAAAAAATTTAGGAGTTTTTTTTGCTGGTCTGGGTGCTTGCGTGTATGTAAGTCATGATCTATTTGATTGTTTGTAGAGTGTGTATGTTTATTTTAGACTTTAGTTTAGTAAATTATTTTTGGACTAATGTACTATAGTAAAAAAAATGATCCAAACTTGAAGATTGAAAAAAAAATCAAATTATAAATTAAATTATGCCTAATTATAACTAGCTTATTTTTAAAATCGGATATTTTTTACGGATCGGATTATCCACTAAAAAATCTAATCGGATATCAGCTCCGGTCAAACTTATATTTGATCGGATCGGATATCCGCTCCACTTTTCAAAAATCGAACTGGACATCTAAAATTTCAGATCGGTTTTTTTAGATATCAGATCAATTTTTCGGATCCCCATTTTTCTGCACAACCCTAATCATCTCTAAGCTCGTGACGCAATTTCTGACATTATGTGATTATATTGTTGTCATTATTGAGATCTTATCAAGTCGCCTAGATTTAAATAAAGCTAATATAGTTTGACCGATTACATAATTAATTGTCGCTACATAGTACACTCTATTTGACTATTTGTAGAGTGTGGATGCTTATTTTAGATTTTAGTTTAGTATATTATTTTTGGACTTATGTACTATAGGAAAAAATGATCCAAATTTAAAGATTGAAAGAAAAAAAATCAGATTATAAATTAAATTATGTCTAAATATAACTAACTTATTCTTAAAATCGGATATTTTTGACTGATTAGATAATCTACTAAAAAATCGGATCGGATATCCGCTCCAGTCAAACTTATATTTGACTGGATCGAATATCTACTTTGAATTTTAAAAATTAAATCGAATATCTAAAATTTTGAATCAATTTTTTTAAATATAGAATCAAATTTTCAATTTTTGTGTACAGTCTTAGTTACCACGGCGTGCGACTAGAACCATCCCTTGAAAAGTGGGTATAAAAATACAACATCAACACGACAAAACGCACCAAAATTTTCATATTTGAATGCCCCACTCCTCCTCCTTTTTCCTTTTTTTTCTTCTTTATTTGTTATGATAATGGTGACACGAGGTAAATGCCAATTAAAAAAATTATAATAATTAATGAAGTTTTTCGTGAAATCATAATATTTATATATATGCGATATTTTATATGTTATAAATATATACATATAATTGCACCTATTAATACTTACTCAATAGACTAACTAATCATAAACTAATTTAATGCTTTTTATTTTATTCTTAATTTTAATTTTATAATTTTTAAAAGTCAAAATATACAAATGTTAAACTGAAAAAAAATTAGCAAAAGCATGTCACTTTTTATTTTAGATGTTTAGCATTTGAATATTTTAAAATTGAGACCGTAAAGTTTAAAAACAACAAATTAGAATGTTCATATACATTGGATTAATTTTTACTTCTATAGTTCCAGAACTACAACCTACTAAAAAAATATGCTCAAGTATTTATCATTTTTTATTTCTATTTCTAGTTTATATAATTTTTTTAAGTTTTATTTTCTCATAATATTTAATAATTAGTATTTAATATGTACTATTTTATATTAAATACATAATGTATAAGATTTAATATTTGGCCTCAAATTTTAAATTTTTATTTTTGATCATTTAATATTTTCATTTTTTTTCTTTCTAACTTTTAATTTCGTTAGATTTTGTATTTATAATTTTACCACTTTTGATTTTTAGTTTTCAATTTCAAATTTTTAATTTTTAATTTCTTATCTTTATAATTTTTTTAAAAAAAATTAATTTTCCAATCTTTTAATTTTTAGTTTTAATTTTTTTCTATAGTTTGACTTATTTTTATTTTTAATTTTAAAAATTTGAAATATTTTTAAAATAAAAAATAGGAAACGAATAAGGTTTAAAAATTGATTTTTTAGTGCTAAATTAATTTTTAATTTATTTTTGTATCAAATGCATATTAATAGATGTAATTATATGCATGTGTTTATAATATGCAAAAGTACGTATTTTTAAGAGAATGATATTATTTTTTTTAAAAAAAATTTCCCTAATTGCTAGAAATCTCAAATGTTTCTTGTTTTTTTTTTAATAAATTCAAGAGCATATTTTTTGGTGCACTGGAAAACATATCAAACGTGTCTTCTTTAATCGATAATTATCTCACGATGACACCTATATGACTCAATATATAGTAAATTATAACTTATATTCATTTTTTGTACAAATTTGGTCAATTTTTAAATTTAACTTTTTCCCTATACCCTTTTTACCATAACAAATTATATTTTAGTTTCTCTTATCTTCCACAAATAAAATCTTATTCTTACAATAATAACAACAGTGCATAATATTCTCATATAATTTAACTTTAAACTTTAAAATATAGCGAACTCGATAAAGTTATACAATAAATAGTATGTAATATTTTAAGGAATAAGTTTAGTATTTGTGACAAATGTATAACATGTAGTATCTTTTAGGAACATGTACACTGTATACTATATTTAACAAACTTATAGCATATAGTACCTAGTACCTTTCATAAACTTGTTGTGTATAGTATATAGTATATTTAACAAGCATGCTATATATTATGTATAGTATATATGATATAACATATTTAACAAAAAATATATAGCACATGGTATCTTTAACTATATACTATATAGTATTTTTTACAAGCGTATAGTATAATGGATTGTATCATATGACAAAAATAAAAAAATATGATGTGTATAGTACTTTCTGCATCATATAGGCTATCATAAGCAATATTGAAAATGTTTTAGTTTGAGTTAGATAATCTTATATCAATTTATGTGAAAAAATTTAAAGGCAATTATATATATATATATATACAAAAATATGCTTGAAGTAAATAAAAAATAAATGCAAATAGCTTAAACTATAATTAAGTCTACTTTATACTCATTTTTATAGGTTTCCTATATGAAAACTTAAAAAGGAAAAAATACTTGTCATCTCCTTTAGTGTATTTAGTATACAATAGGTTCACTCATCATTTTGTAACATTTATATTAGAGAAAATATTTTAATATTACCCCAATATTAAAGTTAACTCTAAACTATAAACCGTCATATTTTCCTCGGCATAGAATTTAAATTGTCTTAGGTACAATCTCGGAATATTATTGCTATTAGTTGTTGAATGTTGTGATTAGTATTTTATACTATTAAAAAAATATGAAATTTGCTATACATTTTGAATATTTATAATCTAAGAACAAAATTTCTTCCCAATCCAAGCCTTAAACTTGTTTTCTATGGGGTCGAAAGCTATCAGTTAGTTTGTTCCAAACAAACTAACTAACAAAAATGATCAAATTGCTTTCATTAAGGATCAAGCTCTATCAAGGGCCACCCACCCACCCACCCACCCACCAATCAAGAAAAAAATGAACCCCTGTTCCATTGAGGATTATCCATGTAACAGACTTTTGGAGGGTACTCACTGAGTTTCAAATCTATAGCTATAAGGGGAGTAAGAAATCGGCCTTAGAGTGTCCAAAATCGAGTAAAAATGGAGATGCCTCTCCCAAAGCACATGACCCTTGAGTATATTCTTATTTTTCAAGGTATTAAAGACTAGTAGGGAAAATGGTTTAGTCACACACATGTCTAGATATTTAATTATATATTTTATGTGTCATTAGAGTTGGTTCCTGACTATATTGCTTGAGGTAAGAAGATAAATGAAGTCATTTGTTTTATAGTACCCATAGTGTATATTATTTGAATATGTATACAATCATTTCATTAAAATGATACAACGCATATAGATAAAATTATCAAATCTCATCATTCAAGTTAATAATAAATAACATATTAGAATTCATTAGATTAAAATAAGATGGAAACATTCACATAAAATAAACAAAAATGGACAATCATAGTTGAATAATTTTGGAATTCAGTTGATAAGTATAAAATATGAAGAATTCAAATGAAGAATCATGATTATTATATGATTTTGAAATGAATATAAATGAATATAGAGATAGAAACATCATGGAAAAGGAGTTATTAGTGAAATAAAAGGGTGTATGGTTTAAGAGTGAAAAGAAATTTAATGAGTTGCTAAGTTTAATTGTTAAATAGAGAGAATCAAAGATATCACAAATGATATTAAATATTTTGGGACAAATATAGCATTAGTGGACTAAAAAATTTGGGGTCCTCTCAACTGAAGGCATGAGGTAGTTGCTTATGCTTATGACATGCCCTTTTGAAAAAAGGGGGGAGTATATATGAAAAACCGCTATACAACGTATATTGACCTCTCAAGGAGAAAATAAAGGGAGTAGTTTTGATATGGTGTACCCAAATTCATGTAATGAAATGAGTAGTTTTGTATGATAAAGTGAGTAGTTTCATATAAATTTTAGAGTTTTTGATTTAATAATTTTTTAGGCAAGTTTCACATGCCATTTATAGTTTTATATAAATTTAAAGGCAGATTTGTACAATAAACGGAGTAGTTTCATATGATGAACTACTATTTTATTGTATAAAACACTAGTTTTATTATATGAAAGTACTCTCATTATTATACAAAACTATAGTTTATATAAAACCATAAGCGATACGTGTATAAAAGATTATCAAATCAAAAATTTAAAATTATATATAAAACTACTCACTTAATTATACAAAACTATTCACTTCATTGTACAAATTTTGATGCATCACATTAACATAGTGATGTGGTACTCCTATCTTATGTAATAATATATCCCTATGAAGATTGTCAAGAATCCAACTGACCTTATAGTAGATCAAAACAATGAGTAGAAGATGACACCCAAACATTATTTGTGCCAATCTAATGAATCATAAAAGAAGAAGCAACTGGGAAAGAGGGGGAGGGGAGGAGAAGGCATAATAATAAGGTGATTGATGGCCGACCTTATACGTGGTAAGCATTATAAGCAAGCTTACGCAGTACCCAAGTGAGGTCTACATGGAGAGAGTCATCTTGATTATTTGATGCATTGAATAATCATACAAGCATTGAGGGCTACACCAAGGATAACTAGGATATCAATATTATAGATAGAAAGTCCATCATGATACTTAAAATTCATGAGTAGAGAAATGTTGTTACTTTAGAGAAGTAAGATAAAAAATGTGGTAAAATTATCTTATGCTTATGTTAAATTTCTATGTCTTGAAGATTACAAATTAAAGTTTGTTTCACTCTAAGACAAGATATTGGTTGAATTTATTTCATGATTATAAAGCCAACTATTGATACCTACCAAACCAAACATGTGAAAGTTGATAAACCCTTCATAAAGTTGATTCCAAATATATGAGTAAAGCTATTTTTATTACAAAATCAAGAGGTTAAACATATTCACAAAGGCCATATGCAATAATGATTACCACCCCATAAGGCATTTTGGTGACTAAAAAACTATATACACTAATTTGAAAGGCGAGTGAGTATGAGTTATCAAGGATTTTATCCATGAGACATAAAGACTCATCTACTCCCAATTGCACTCATCATTTATTGAAAGGAGTACATGATATAATATTAGATTAAGAGAATAAACATTATTATAGGTAGGATAAAGGAGAAGACAGATAATTCTCACTCTTATTGCTCTCCATGTTTATTACGTAGATCCTTTTTATATATCTATAGATATTGTAAATAGGACTCTATAATGATAATGGAGGTTACAACATAAAATAGATAAATATAATAAATAAAGGGTGACAAATAATGCTAATATGGTAGATGAATGGGTATACTAATAGGGAGAAGATGTAGCATCCACATATTTAATAAGGTATGCCCATATTCAAATTACAACACTTCAAGTGTATGTACATTTCAAAGTATTTGTAAGACTCTCTATAGTTGCTACATATTTCATAATTATACATGATGATGTAGGAGAATTGAAAATATATACATATGCATATATGTCTCATCCATCAATATATGATACATTCCCTAATAGTTACCTTTAATATATTGCCTTGTAAAATATTTTTTGGGAAAATCTTGTGGGACAAAACTATGGATAAGGATAAAAGTATAGTTTTCTTCCCCTCAACTTGATATATATCCCTCATATGTTTATAAGTATGATTTTATTTATATTTTGATTTCCACATTGCCGATGCTCTCATTAAAATAATACTAGTAAAAACCTCCAGTGGAGATAAAAACATGGCTCTTGTATAAAGACTCATGCCATTATATTGAATTTTAAATCATTTTTTTTTCTGAGCACTAATTTATAGCTAATTAGTCTAACACGTTTAAATGTTGGATTTTATATCTATATAAATAAATTACACTCATTAAGTGTATACATTCATCTTTTGTGTTATCTATTCCAACCAATTTAATAATTTATAGAATGAAATTCCATAATGAATCAAGAATAAATATCACTTTTATCCATTATCAATTGTAACTATTTAGTTAAGGAAAGAACCAATATTTACCTTATCTCATGTTACATCGATATAAGAATAATATATGGATATTTCATTCACCAAAAAAACTATTCTCATATCCCAACATTATCGACATGTTGATTGATTCAAAAACCATCTTGGTTATTAAGGCAAGTTCATCCTTTATCAATGATTATAACTCATCTTTTGATAATTTTTCTCTTTAGATCCATGTCACATACTTCAAGTGTAATTGTATCATACTTTCATATACCTTATTAGAAGTTACTTACCATAAGGAATTCTATGTGAGTTGGAACTTTAGTCAGCACATCTAAGTTTCATAATTTCATAGCAATAATAAATTTGAGAAGTAGCAAAGCTAAATTTATAAAGTATAAGCATCAAGTGTACTTTAGTTTTCCATTGTGTCCATATATCATAGAATACATCTATGAAATGCACTCTATACTTGTGCATGTTTCATGTGGCATGGTTAACCTATTAAAAGGTTCCTTGAAGAAGCAACCAAATATCAAAATATATCTTTTACTCTATGCAAGTTCTTGAAGAACTTACCAAAGTCTAAGGATAATTGATAACATGGGAAACTTTAGAATTAGACCTTCAAAGTACTTGTTAAATTAGAATCATGAGCTTCAACTATAAAACTATTTATCGAGATGGGAAGCTTCAAACATCAAGCATCAATTTCTGCTACCCTCTAAAACTATTATATAATAGGGGAAATTTTTAAGTACTACACCATGGCAGTGGTAGAAGAGACTTTACCATAGTATGTTCTAACTACTACAAATGATGAAGTAGGTGCATAGTCTTATAATTAAATAAATGAAAAATTCCACACAAATCATCATCACCACTTTGCGATTGGAATAAATATTTTAAATATTTTTAAAAATTAAAATTAAAAAAATTAGAATTGAAAAAATAGAAAGGAAAAAATAATATAATTACATGGGTCTTTGTGGTTGTTAAACGATTCAATCTTCAAGATCAAATTATACTTTAGGTGCTCAATTAACTTCGCGACCATCTTGATTGGTATTACATAAGTCTTAAGAGGCTTGTAACTATTTGATCTAAACAATCAAATTGCAAATAAGGTATTCATTACCTTATAATATCTCAAACTTCAAGACCAAATTATTCATTAAGTCTTCAAGACCATCACATCATTAGGTGAAGATTCAATCTTCTACCTTAATTATGCCATATCCTTTTGCACCCCAGGTACATACTTGTAGATAAAATAGTTATTTGGGTGATTCATGCTTCTACTAACACTTATGAAACCCCCTATTCATACTTTAGGCATGTGGGAAAAATTTAGCTACTTCTAGTGGCCTTCCATAAACTTTGGGTAATAGAAGTTAGAACTATGTTGTCCAATTAACTTTAGATGATGAGATATATACATATTAATGATTACTTTTATGTACATGGTGATGAATGATGAGATTACCCATCACTTTTAAATTTACATAGTTCTTTCAATTATTTTTAAGTGATAGAGATCTACATAAGGTGATGGATGATGTGGCTACCAATCCATCACTTTCGATATTTGATTTGATCATACTAAATCTACATGAAGTATATTGAATAAGAATTTGTTAGCCTTTTAGTTTCACTTGCCTCTACCTTCCATCGCATTATTGGATGGAAGGGAATCAATTAACATAAACATAATCAACTAGAGAAATACTTATTTTCATTCATTGATATTCTATAGAATATATCAATAATTAAACATAAAACATAGATGAAATGAAAGACACAACCACATCACATGAGAATATTCATTAATCAATTAGTATAGGTTAAACTTGTAACGACCCCATTTTCACAACTTAATTTTTTTTTAAAGAAGATGTGAAAGCTAAATAGTAAATGTAGGGTGTGACTATTGTATCTAAGATGGAGAATGTATCTAATTCATGTTATGTACAAGGGTAAAAGTACCCTCATACCTTGATGGTCAAATGTGGATGGCACCAAACCTGAGACTAGTATAAGACTTACTAAATGATGAATTTAAGTGTGGTAAAACTCTTTAAATTAGAGAGATAACAAATAAAAACAAAACACCAAAATGATGGTTATATAACCACTATAGCCAGAATACAATGGTAAATATAGGAGTTTCAATAATCAACAAAATATAAACCATTACCACATGAGGATAAATAAGCTAAACACCAATTAGCCTTGTCCTAGGCAATAAGCACTTCCCCATCAAAAGAAAGATCTGACATCCATATCTTATACTAGAGTTTCATTTGCCCATTTGAATATGTAATGAGTCTAATGACCATAAAATAATACTACGAGTACAACGGTGTACTAATTAAGGTCTTTATTCTATGCATGCTTAAACATGGCTAACAAGAATCATACTCAAGCATATATAAATAGCGTGTTTGCATTGTAAAGCAATTTCATGCATCTTAATAGGAAGAAATCTTGATATTTTCAATTCAATGTGTGGCCACATATTAATATGAAGTAGGCGTTTAGAGTGATAAAACTAAACAAAACTAAGACATATATGCCATCCACAATTTGTGACTTTTATCCACTTTTATAACTCCACTTATTAACAATTATCATCCCAATCCACAAAGCATCAAGGGTCCAGTCATAAATAATCTTTAATCTATAAGGGATAAAATGGCTCATTGTCTTAATCCATAAGGGATCAAGGTCTACCAATTATCCACTTTGGTTATCAACCAAAGGGTGATTTCATCTTGATCTATGAGTGATCAAGGGCACATCATCTTGATCCACAAAGAAAAGATCATCTTTAATCATAAGGATCAAAGGGATAGAGTATCATCTTTTATTAAACAAAGGGATATAACATCATGTTACTCTACCAAAGCATATCATAAGTGTTTATAGATGACACCAAATATAATACAAAAGGGTGTTTAAACATAACACCAAACTTATATCACATATCACACAAGTATTTATATGTTACAAGAAACTTAACATGAAAATGCACTAGTTAAAATATGCAAATTAACTATTTTGATCCCAAAAGTTTAGGGCCGATTGAACAAAAATATTAGATACATTTGGGTTGAGGACAAAAAAATAAGGGCATATGCTATTTCCAAAAAAAAAAAAAATCACTCTTCAAAATAAGGCCACAAAATAAGAGGCTATTAGCTTAGCCTTAGCCTGAAATTTTAGATTTTTTTTTTGTATTGACACCTCCTTACATCGTTTTGGCTATGACTTTTTACATACTTAATATTTTTGCAAGATGTAAATTTTTTTGGTAAACTTAGCGTTCTAAAATTTTATTTGATACCTTATGTTTGTCATAACTCTAGCCAATTAATTCAGTGTATTGCAAGAACACATAACAAATTCATTAGACTAGAGAAACACAATTTTTACATGCTTTTCAAGCTTATTCTTACACAAATACTTGTAAAATCAATATATAATTATTCCCATGCTTATAACATTCCAGTATAATACTTTACATGTGTATATAACAATACCAAAACATAAATATTCACATGATATCATATACACATACTAGCATGTAAATCATGCTTAAAATCAAGGTAGAAGATATCACTCACAACTTATGCTATTTGGAGTAAAAAAAAAGGATCAGTATTATGATCCTTCAAACATAATCATGAAGTTATAGAAAATTCAAAGAAAGATTAGATACATCAAGAATTCAAAAGCATGACAAAAGAGGTTTAATTAAAGAGAAAATTTTCCCATTCTTATCTTGAAGTATGGAAGGATTATCAAGCTTCATCAATAGAGTAAAATGGCCATGAAGGACACCAACATGGAGGAGGAAGAATATAATGATCGTGGCTTGACAAGAGATAAGGAAGAAGAGGTGAGAAAATGGCATAATTGAAGAAGAATTCAAGGACTTAATTGTAAAATATAAACAAAGACTTAATGGTTAAGCCTTTAGTTTTTTTTTGTGTAATTTTCATGATAGAAAGAATAAGTGCTTACATGGAAGAGGTGGGGAGTCACTTGGGAACATAGGAAGAATAATGAAGAAAGAGGATGGAACATGCCATGTGCAAGTTGATGATGAAAGCTAATAATGAAAGAATAATCATTACTTAAACATGTATGTGCAACATGAATGGAATAGAGGAATATGAAATATTTGGCCTCAAATGGGTGGCCATAATCAAGTATTAGCAATATTGGATGGTTGAGATTGAATCTCAAAAGGTTAAATAAGATTCAAGTAATGAAAATAATGTTTCGGTAGGTAATTATACTAGCAATTAGCAAATTAATCTAATAATAATTAAATTAATATAAAGCAATTTAAATTCATTTATAGCTCAAAAAAATTATAATATAGTGATCTTGATATAGTGATCTTGATGTTTTGTAAATTTTAGGTAACTAAATGTGATATTTTAAGGCTTAAAATGTAAATAAACATTAACAAGAATGTAAATTGCACTTTTTCATCATACGATTTTCTTTTGTTCTTTTAAAAGAGGCTAAGAGATGTTGAAAAAGTCAATATTTTTAAATAGATCATAATTAGAATGATCTGGGAGGATTATAGCTAAATGTGGCTCAAAAATTTCACTAGAGTTAAAACCATAATAAATGATAAGGAAATGAGAACATAAGGTTGTAAAAACCTGCCTAAGGTTTCTATATTCTTAAAGGATGTAAAAAAACATGTAAATAAGATAATTTTAACTTTAAATCACAAAGGTTTTGAATGATTCAAGATATTGGACAAATAAGATAGTAAAATACCATTTTGATTTTACACTATGCCAAAATGTATATCTAATACCATAAAACCTTTCATTGGTGATTATTGTTCTTCTTACGTATAATAGTAGTGAATTTTTTAAGTCACTGTGGATTTCAGATGGTGCATACCAAAAATTAAAATACTACTCTTGCCAAGTATAGAACAATTATTACTAATCAAGAAAGTAATATAGCATTAATGCAAAATTTGTGCTGATAGCATGAGATAATATTAAGCTAAGAGAATAAACAAGATGAAAGATAGAATCGATAAAGGAGAAGAGAGATAATTCTCATTCTTATTGATCTCTGCGAATTTTATGTACATCATCTTTGTATGTGTGTGTGCATCATAGCTAGAAGTCCATATTGATAATAAAGATTCCAACAAAAGATAGCTAAACAAGCATATATATTGGGGTTACAAATAATACTAACAGGGTATAATGAGGTAGATGAATAAATATACTAATAAGGAGAAGATGTAACATCTACATCTTGAATAAAGTAATCATAATAGTACATATATAAATCACAAAAAATTCTATCTAGCCAAATTCAAAACCAAACTCATCTAAAAATAAGTATTAGTACATTAAATTTATTTTTTTATTAATAATTAAGTAATATAATTTAATAAAAATATAAAAGAAAATAAAATTGTGGCACAAAAAGGTACAAAAAATGTTATAATAATAACAATAAAATGATGATCATAATAGAAATAATAGAAATAATATATTAATCATGCTTTTTATGCCATGAATTCTTTATTTTGTATTATTATTAGTTTTTATTAATTAATTATCAATAAAAAAATTATTCCATTAATATATATAAATTTATTTTTAGTTTGGTTTTTGTATTTGGGTGTATGGCATTAATGATAAATTACTATAGAGCTATTGTTAGTCTAGGGTTGTGTATGCCCTATATGTATTTTTTATTCTTTTAATTCATTGTTCCTTCACATTACATACATATAATTTAGACTACGTACCCAATCGAAGAATACAATAATAGTATTTGAACACAAACTTATAATAACCAATATGCTAAATATATTTTCTTTTTTATGCATCACTCACATCAATGTGTAGCCATAATACTTTTTCTTCTTATTTTATGTTCCTATTCTTTGGGCAGGTTGTTAACAATGGCTATGAGAAAGAGAAAAATGTTCCTCTTTTAATCTACGTGTCTCGTGAAAAAAGGCCTTCATATCCTCACCGTTTTAAAGCTGGAGCCATCAATGTCCTCGTAATCTTTCTAATTACTCCGTATTAGTTGGTTTCCAACAATATAATAAATAAATAAAATAGATCATATCTATGGATGAGATTTACTGTATAACTCTTAATCTCTTATATTGGTGGGTGGCAGTTGCGGGTGTCCAGCATGATAAGCAACGCTCCTTGCCTATTGCTGCTAGATTGTGACATGTATTGCAACGATCCAAGTTCTGTGCGTCAAGCTATCTATTTTCATCTTGACCCTAAGCTTTCTCCTTCACTTGCATTCGTTCAATTCCCTCAAAATTCCATAATCTTAGCCAAAGAGACATCTATTGTAGCCAGCTGAGAACAGTTTTTGAGGTATGCTTTCTTCCCGTTGGCTCATGTGCACACGTGTGTACACTACCCCGAAAAGACATTTTAATAACGGTTATTTTATAGTTTTAATAACAGTTCATAATCGTTATCAAAAATATAAAAAAACCCGTGAATATGAGCATAAACTGTATATTTAATAATGGTTTTTAAGAAACAACTGTTGTTAAAAAAAGTTTTTAATAACGGTTACTACAAAAATCGTTGTTAAAATATCATCGAATTAGGGTTTTAGTCGTTGATTACGCATTTATTAAACCCTAATACGTATTAAATGAGCATAAATTGAGATTAAATGCACATTTTTAATAATGGTTCGTGCGAAAACTGTTATTGAAAATTAGGTTTTAATAACGGTTTGCATCAGAATTGTTAATAAAACCTGAGTTTTAATAACGGTTTTTGGAAAACTGTTATTAAAACCTAGGTTTTGATAACGGTTTGCATAAGAACCATTATTAACACTCTATCATTCAATTAGGGTTTTGATTATTGATTATACTTTTATTAAACCCTAATATGTATTAATTGAGCATAAATTTGAGATGAAATACGTGGTTTTAATAACAGTTCTTAATAAGAACCATTATTAAAACTATAGTTTTTGTAATGTTTTTGCAGTTTTGTTCCTGCCCACATACACAGTTGTATGTTCAAATAATTACAAAATCTACATTGTAAAACAACATCAATTCATAACAAATCTGCAATCACACCATAATTTCAATCAATCTCTAATTAATATGCATGTCTTAATACACCGAACATATATACTCAAGAATCAAAATTAGTAGGCATACCACAACTTGGTAGCTCTACACCCCAAAGTAAAAAGTTCATAAATCTAGCCTAGAAGACTGAAAGACATAGACAAAATATAAACCTGAACATGCATGTAGAATATATAGATCTCTATCTAATACCGAATGAATGAATGAATGCACATGCTTTTCCCATTGGTCTCTAACTTCACCAATTTTATCAACATTGTATTACTGGCCTCGTGCATAGTCATCGATGAAAAACTACAATGCCTAAGTTTCGATTAATATAAAGTTAGCACTTACGTCAAGTACCAAACATATATGTCATGATTCATTAATGGAAAAATATCGAAAAGCAAACATACATGGCTTGGATCTATGTTGATTGATCTATTCTGGACTATCAAATCCATTGATCTACATACATAGTATCGACAATCATTGTTGTTTTGCTATTGTGGACACTGCCAAATGAATTTAGTTAGTTCTCTAACTATTAGATATTAATTTGAATTAAAATAAAATATAAAATAGTTATCTTCCTACTTACTATGGCAGGCTCGTATTGAACATTCTTTGGGTCTGGGACACCATTCCCACCTCTCCTTTGATACGTCATCCGTAGTGCCCTAATAAATAGAGTTGGATACACAATATTGTAAGTATATATACCTCAAATAATGAAATCTAGTAGAATATATGTATAAATAAGCTAATAAAATAAGAAGTGAAAAGTATACTAACATGTCGATAAATTCCTTCCCACCACGATGAGCAACTTTAAAAGGCACGTCATAGGTTCGACACATAGACTTTATTAAGATCAGGTCGGACGATGTGCAAAACCCAATGTTCATTCACAAGGTGAGGAATGAGATAGAGCTTGTTGTGTCCCTCAATCAAAATGAGATCCACTAAATAGTTTATGTGTCTACCCTATCTTATTGTATTGCTGTCAGCTATGTAGTATGGGCGCACAAACACAATAGAGGACATCATTCCCTCCATCGCAACACGATTAGCTACCAACCTATGGACGACAAAAATAATGCGTATTTGTTAATAACTAATAACTCATATAAGAGGTCATAAAAAATTCAATTGTACAAGTTAAGAGTACTCAAATTTTAAAATGAAATAATACTTACATGACATAGACGGCGACACTCATGGTTGACATCCATTCCTGATTATAAATTTCACTTATGTCAACCGTCGATACCATGTAAGTAGCATCGTCCCTCCCAACATACGCAGGATGATAATCAATGAAAATATAATTGTCCCTGAGGTAGTTTTGGGCATAAAAATACAATAAAGCTATTGCTAGTCGAGGTTGGCTTTTCTGATTTGAGGAAGGAATATTTTGTGGGGCAACTAATTTTTCATATTTAGCTCTCTTTCCTTTAGTAGAGTCCTCTTTTGTGTTGCTCGTTCTGATAGTACCTCTCTTGGTTTTACTAGTAGGAGCAGTCTTCTTTTTTTATTCCTTTTTTATTCTTTAATTGATAATATTAATCAAAATATGTATTGAGAATATATATATATATATATATATATATATATATATATATGAAAAAGGTATGAATAGTGTAACTACTAAACAAGGTCTAATGAAGATGTTGAATGTCAATACCTCTTCAGTAGTGAGACGTATTTGATCCATAGGCCAAGCCACAAAGCTTCCATGAGCTTCTAGTACTGTGGTTGCTTCATCTCCCTCTTTATAACAAGGCAAGTGCGCACTGCCAATGATTAGAGTTTCAATACTCACCGGCCTTGTATTTAGGACTAAATTGTACTCGTGGATTGTTTGCGTTTGAGTACTATAACTGATGCAGACCCTTCCTTTCACCAAAAGTGTTGAAAGGTCATTCGCTAATAAGTCACATTTATACAAACCGTAAACAAAAATATTACACATTATTAATTATTTATTACACCGAATACATTTAATAACAATTCATAATTTGTAATTCTTACCTCGAGAAGAGTAGAAAGACGTGCATCAGCTTCATAACTATCTCTGAAGCTATTTACATTAGGTATGTAAAGCTGATCATGGTCTACTGAATTGGATGGCTTATACCCTTGAGATTTAATAAATGAAAACTCTTACTCCATTGTTACCATCCGTTCAAATGCCATGTTCAATTTCTGGGTGAGGATGACGACTTGCTCATTAGTGCTACGAGAACCACGAGATCGACCACATATGCTCGTTCTTGTAACACCTAATCCAAGGCCCTTATGTCTTCCAAGGTGTTCTACAATTCCTATAGCCTGAGACACAATGCTATATTGGTCCACCCTTTCCTCACCATCTAACGTTTCAAGTTTGTCCCGTAATGTATATAATATATGTAAATTTAACTTATAGGAATAAGCATAATATAATAGTTTTCTAAAAGAAAAATAAGTAGGGTTCTAGATATCTATAAACTTACAATTTTTTTGGCTGCAACATCTACATATTCATTAATATATCCATCTCTTGTTGCTCTACCTTCTTCCATAATGTACCAATATTGATGGACAATGTACATGGGTCCAAGTCTTGGGCTAGGAGCTAAAAATCAAAAAATATTCTTAATTAAGAATATTATTATAAAACTTGACATTTACATGTAAATAGATAAATCACAAAATGCATACCAACTCCTCTTCAAGGCCCGCATAGCCTTTGCGAGCCATATTATGCCGGTATTTATTTTGCTTCGCAATCTCTTTATTTTGGGTACTTTTTTCCTATGTGATAAGCCATAACATAGTGACATGGTTATTTCAATATTAAGCATAATACTGTGATCGATACAAAAAGTTTAATTATTATCTAACAAGTACCTTAAAATCCCCCGTAAGACGATATGCAATAAATTGGTTCCAACTTTCTTGATCAATGAAACCGTATCGTTTGGGTGGGTTCTGCCGTAGAGAACCATCCCTCTTTCTATACATTTTTCTATGATCTAAATATGACCTAAATGTTCTTAGACGCTCCCCACAATGTCTAAAAATCCATTTCTTCCTACTTTCTGGGACATTGAACACTCTATGCAAAATAAGACATGTAGATATATACTGATGTTAATGTAATAAAATTTATAACATTTGACATACAAAAATGATTACATAAAATAGAATATTTACCGTGATTTCCTACTAAATATGCTTCTTATGACCTTTTGGAACCTGCTTCCAATTATTATAGGAGATAGGAACACGGTTACGGGTCACAAGTGAAATGTAAGTCTGCGTAAGGGCCAATGGAAAGATTAAGTATTCCATCCCAACTTGACTAATTCTCCTCTGTTCCTCATGTCTGTGATGATTCTCATAATCATAGGTCCTCTTTTCCCTTCTTCATCACTACTGTCCCTATCAATGTTTTTGTTGGCTATATCTCTACAAAAAATAAATAAATAAATTATGTTAGAATGTTATGTATTGAGCATAATGTACCATTATATTATCGATACAAATTATGCTTAGAAAGAATTAATCTCAAATGTATCATGCTATTATATATGTATATATATACGAATCATGCTAACACGTTTCTAAAAAGATATTAATACTAACCCTAACCCTAACCCTATCTAATTAACCATAGTTTATTATAATAAAACCTAACCCTAAACCTCATAAAACCCTAATCCTAAACCTAGCTAACTGTAATTAAACCATAATATATAAATTATATTATAATAATAATAATAATAATAATAATAATCATCATCATCATCATCAGCATCATACACAATTATTTCTCTCTATTTAATTATTCACTTTTGTATATTCCTTATTTTCTATATCTATTTAATCCTCATCAAATATCAATCATTAACATATGCATCTATAATTGAAAATTTCATTTAATGATGTGCATATGTAAAATATATTTTCATTTCATTATATGACATTTCCTATATCTTATTGCTAGTGTCCTATACTTATTAATGAAAATGTGTGTGTGTGTATATATATAGTTTTTATGAGTGAAAATGTAAATAATTATACACTCATATTCATATTATATATATATATATGTAAAGGTCTCGGCCAATACTTGTATTTGTTAATATATAGCAATAACGCAACAAATTCAACATTGAACAACAACATTTTCAACCAACACATTTTTGAACAACAAACCGCAATTTGTTAATAACAAACAAATACAACCCTATAGCAACATGCATGCATGCATATATATATATATATATATATATATATATAAGTAGATAAAAAGTTATGAGAGGAAGAACAAACACATGCATAAAATGAGCTAGCTACAAACACAATGGCGAGAAAGTTGAGAGAGGCAAGGGCTTACAAACACGACGGGGGATGAAGGTACAAGTGCCGGCTAGCTAGCTTCGGAACAATGACAGCACGCACATGTAAAGCCAACAATGGCAGAGGCGTGGTGGAGAGTTGGCAGTGCGAGGGTTTCCCTTACTTGAGAGGAGCCAGAGTGGTGGTGCACGATGTGGTGGTGCGAGGGTGTGCAAGGAGAAGGAGAGTAAGAGAATGAAGGTGCAGAGAGTCTGAAACTTTTGGTACGAAATAGAACTGAGCGAAATAAAAGTTTGATTTTGGAGTTTTAATAATGGTTCATGAGAGAACCGTTATTAAAAGAGGTTTTAATAACAGTTCTCTCAGGAACCATTATTAAAACATTCAAACTTTTGACAACAGTTCTTGTATGAACTGTTATTAAAACATTCATGCAAATTTTAACGTTGCCCTTTTAATAACGATTTTGAACTATAACCGTTATCAAAACTATCCCGTGCATTAATTTTCACGCGTTTGACAACGGTTTTTGAACCACCGTTATTTATGTCCCGTTATTATTTTTCGTTTCAGTAGTAGTGGTACATTAGTCCCTATCTAATGATCTAAAGCTCTACTGACTATGCTTCACTTGTCAATTGGATCGTTGTTAGATTAGTGTGTGTGTGTCTGTGTATATATATAACCCTTATTTTTCTGGGGTGTTTAATGGATTATGTGAGTTGATCCAACCCATTATATTACCTCAAACAGATATAACATGTGACTCACTATGCCAACCCATGGTGAGTTGAGTGGACGAATAGTAAATTTAAATCCAACACATCAAAACTAACGGGTTGCATACTTTAACCGTAGTTAAAATTGATTACAATATACACACCATCAATTTTAGCACAACCGATCCCTTAACATTACCACTATCACCATTGGTGCCGACCAACGTCTTTACCCATACTTGCTCCGATTCGGTCCTTGCACTTTCTAACTCATCCCAACCTGACCCATACCAAGTTTTGGGTCCGACCTCAATAGCCCTAACTTAATTCAAACTAGGCTTCCCTTGTCACAAACTAACTCTTCTTGGGCCCACCTTGTCCTAATATAACGCAACTTGCCCCATCTAGACTTCACCTAGCTGATTTTTGTGTTTTGTTTTGTTGTTGTACGTAGTTAGAGTTCGTATCGATGAGAGAAAAGAAATTAAAACAACCATAATTCTAACATATACTATCCACCGTCCCCATATTCGTAAGTCTAGGAAAAGCCACCTTTCTAGTAATGGTGATTGCTATCCTTCTTAAAATGACTCTAGCATCACAATTACAATGCTGAAAGACTCACATATTCCTTTCATACTAGATATTTAAAATAAAAGTAGATAAACAAACACCCAATAGCTATTTGTTGGTCTTTATTTGCCTTGATCTTGCACATAAAGCATTAACATCTTGCTGCCGACTTACAATTAGGTGTCTTCTTCCAGCAGTGGACCTACAAAATTGCCAAATAGATCTACTAAAAGGTAGTGAATGAGGAGATGATCTTGAGTTTCAAGTTGCTCATCACAAAAAACACAACCTGGATCAAGGATAATCAACTCCATCCTCGGTAGATGGAGCATTTTATGCCTTGACTCACTTTGTGCCACATAAACTTAACCTAATCTAAATAAACCCAACCCAAGCATACGGTAACTCATCTCACTGCAACTTAAATCTACCCAATAAAACTTTGGTAAAATCTAACTTTACCCAAATTAGTCCCTCCTTGCTTGACTTTAATCAAACTTGCCCTCTGTTGACTTAAATTTGGACAGGAATAACCTATCCTTATCTAACATGGCTCAAGCTTACGTCATCTTGACTAGAATTTCTCCATGGATACCTCATCCTAACCCTTAACTAGACTAGGCTTGCCTTATCCTAAATTGAATCGAAAGGGTTAGTCTCAACCTTATATGACTTGATCCATTTGATGTTGGCCCAATCTGACTCACCCTCTCGAGACCCAACCTAGACTTACTTTAGCCTACTTGGATCATCCACTTGACTCTACCCTAGTCTATATATGCTTATGCCCTCAACCCTAATTAGCTTGGGCCCACATTGCCTAACCTAACTTCATTTGGGCTTATGCCACCTTGATATGTCAGGTTGAGGCAAACCCAAGGGAGTTAGGATGAAAAAAGACATGCCAAGATGGAGTTAGATTGAAGCAAACAAGCGTGAACAAAGTTAAGTCAGGGCAAGCTTACAACATTCCAAAGTGACCACACTTTACTCCACTTTATCTCAACCTAACCCATCATAACCCAACTCGTTCCTATCATAATCCATCAACTCTATTTGAGTTGGAAGAGCCTAGCTAGGATGACACAAAGTGTGTCATGGTGCACTTAGACAACATAGAATAGGCCAGGTTTAATTGAGCCGAATCAAGTAAACTAGCTTGTAGTAATAGGTTTGTTGGTGATGTAATGGGTAATTTTGGTATAATAGAGGTGATAGTCACCAACTTATGGCAATCCTATGATACCTCAATGGTTAACCCATACTTATCCATTTTAATTTGTAACCCATCGTTTGCTAACCTATGTGAAACCATGTAATGTACTATCCTAATCCGTGAACCTATTTTTAATATGTGTTGGGTTATATAAGTATGATTAACCCAACTAATCAATTATCATCGTCTTTTATCACAATTTACATTCGTTAAACCACCATTTTAAAAGAAATTAAAACAATTAAAGCATATATATATATATTACTATTTTAGTTCTAATAATGCCTTAATTTCTCTCTGTGTCAATTTTGTTGCGTCTTTTTCCTTTAACTCGATAGAGGAAGTTAACAAGATGATGTGAAAGAAATATTCACTTCCATTTTTAGAATCAAGAAACCAAACAATGAAAATCCTTTGAACTAAAAAGAGTATATCTCTCCATCTTATGGGAGAAATATTCATATCTTTTAACAGATTTGTCTTTAATCTCAGTCAAAGTGGCCAGGTATGGATAGGCTTCAGGGCCCCATGGTTTCTGGTACTTGTTTTTACATGAAGAGACAAGCTTTGTACGGTAATGTTCAGCGTAGAGGTATGAGCTCGTCTGCAAGAAAAGTAGTTACATGCACGCACACAAGTAACAGATAGCTAGCTAATTCTCCGTGTTAATGTCAAACAGAAATAGATCTTGACAAATTGAAGAATGCTTTCGGTTCTTCCAACGAGCTTATCCAATGAACTCGACAAGATCACGGCCGTAGAAATAAGTGCCAAGACGAATTGTCAAGCAACAGATTGCTATCGGAAATGGAATCCCTAGCCTCTTGCACTTATGAGCAAGACACAAAGTGGGGTAAAGAGGCAAGTTTAATCATGATACAAGAAACCTTAATTTCAACCTAGTTCCTCCAAATATGCATGGCATATATGCATTATACATACATACATATATATAATTTCACTGTTTTGATAAATCGTGACAGATTGGTTTCATGTACGGGACAGTTTTGGAGGACTATTTCACAGGGTTTCTGTTGCATTGCGAAGGGTTGAAATCAGTGTATTATAATCCTTCAAGACCAGCATTCCTGGGCACGGGTACAACCAATTTAAATGACATGTTAATCCAAAACACGAGGTGGCAATCTGGGTTGGTTGATGTAAATTTGCCACCGTTCTGTCCCATCTTCTATGGGATTTTCCGTATGTCCCTCATGCAGTCAATGTGCTATGTGTGCCCAGCACTCGATCCCTTCCTTTTTCTTCCTTTCTGGTGCTTAGCTACAGTGCCTCAACTTTATCTCCTCCATGACATTCCTATATACCCAAAGGTACGTGTACAGGTGACATTAATTAATTGTCAAATCTTATATTTCTTTGGCTAGCTCGACTCATTTACAGCCCAATTAATTTCTAAGCAGTTTCTTATACTATTGACATTAACATGAAGTTCACGCTGTTTGCTTTCTCCTAATCCATTTCATAACATTCTTGCTAGTTACAACTAAACATCGATGTTCTATTTCTTCAGTTTTCGAGCTCATGGTTTATCATATACTTAGCCATATTCCTAGTTTCTAAATTGAAATCGATACACGAAGTCCTTATTAGCGGAGGCTCAATCCAGACGTGGTGGCGTGAAGAGAGGCATATGTTTTTGAAGACCGTCGTTGCAAATCTTTATGGAACCATGGACGCAGTCTTAAAAAAGATCGGCCTAAGAGAAGCAAATTTCACACCAACAAATAAAGTTGATGACGCTGAACAAGTTAAACTGTACCACATGGGCAAGTTTAACTTCAAAACATCCTCTATGTATCTAATTCCACTAGTTGGTCTCGTGATCCTCAACATGGTTTCGCTGGCCGGTGGCGTGGTTAGGATAGTGATCCGAGGAGGACTGGAGAAAATGTTTGGACAATTAGCCCTTTCGATATACATCACATGTCTGAGTTATCCAGTAATCGAGGGGATGGTCCTGAGGAAGGATGGTGGATGTATTCCGGTTTCCATCGCTTTACGTTCTTCTTTATTTTTTATGGTCATTTTGCTCTTGGGTTCCTTATTACTTGTGGCATAGAAATTATTTTGAATGTCATTTGCAATCTGTACTTAAATGTATTTAAGGACCGCCACTACAAATTGTACAAGGTGCTATTTGCTTGGTTTTGAGTAGCATTTGGTATATATATATATCTCATTTGAGTTATGGCGTGATTTATACCCTATATTTTCCAATGCTAAATGTTACATGTAATTATTTTAATTAATAGAATTTGACATACTTTAATTTTAGGAATATTGTACTCTATATACACATATTTTGGTTAAATTACATTAAATACCCTTATTCCTTTTTATTAGGGCATCCGATTTTAATGTTTGTAAATACAAGATGTATGACTATAGCAAAAAAAAGGGTAAGGGTATATGGTATAATTCCACCAAATTATGGGGGCATATATGCAATATCTCTAATTTTAATTAAGTTAAAGAGAGGAAACCTAAGGTTGGTTTATCCTTTTGTCCAAGTAGAATAAATATTACTGCTCTTATAATTTTTCTTTTCTTGACTTCTATTTTGACACGTTAAAACATTCCTTTTTTCCTTTTTTTTAACTAAGTATTTGTTTTGATATTTATAAGGTTTTCAAAGAAGCCATAAAACTTGAGCTTTAAGATTTTTGGAAGTTAGGTAAACCCAACATTTCCTTTGTAAGTGATAGAAATTGTGTGGAAACATGGTTGTGTGTGTGAGAATGGGATAATATGTACTTTGAAGTTTTCATGGTGTTACACATCTTAAAAGTAGTAGGATTTTAAAGTCTAAGTTGTGTAAGTGTCTAGACCTTGGTGGAGTTTCGTTTGTTTTTGTTCGTTGAGATTGTTGATGTTTCCCATTGAAATTGTTGATGTTTTCCATGAAAGATGATACATAACATGATAATGTTTGAGCTAAGGTAGCAAGAAATATGAGGTTATAAGTGTGTTAGGTTATTTTATACCTTTTGAAATGATTATGGAAATGAAGCTTGTTGTGTGTTCTTAAATTGAGTTTCAATGCGTGATTTAATTGTTAACATGTTCTATTTAAATTTTGGGAATTTTGGTAAATTAATGTTGTGTTTTACTGTGTCTAGAGTTTAATTGAATTTCATGTTAGAATTGAGTAATTGTAAATGTATGAAATATATATGCCTTTAATGGATCAATCAAATAATTTTTCCAAAGAAAGTCCAATGATTGGCTTAAAAAGTCAACTAATTATGCATACTAGTCCACTAGTTTAATTTTTATTCTAAAACTTTTGTTATGGCTTAGACACATTGAATGTTTTTGTAACACCCCCAAAATTCACTACTGAAAAATTTCGTTTTATTAAAAGATAATAGCGGAAGCAGATAAACAAAATGTGAACTTTGGGAGTATTACCGCCACACTTAGTACCAGACCGGTTCACTCATACGGTTCCGGTACCAAGTGCTAAGGCTAAGAAAATGAAATACAGATCGAAAGACATTCAACATGCATAAATCAGAGTAAATTGCAAGCTTCAACATATTTAAATCAGAGTAGCGCATTGAATCATTTTCAGGAATAAAATCCACCAATGGTGGTTGCTTTAACAACGTTAACATTCAAAACCGAGAAATTAAATGAGAAGGAGAAAAAGCCATGATACCGGAAAATTCCTTACTCTCCTTCCCGTAACCCACTTGAGTAGCACCTGAAAATACCTGCAAGGGCACTGCCCATTGAATAGGCAGGGGCCCCATAAAGGGAATCCCTTCAGTACTACGGTACTGAGTAACCCTTTAATACCACACTTAAAGATAGGCCCGCATACGACACATAATGCAAGCCACACACATATAAATAATGAGAGATGCATACATAACAATAACAAACATAATACTTTATAAGTCACGATCGATACTTTGGGCCTTAAGCCATTATTCTGTCATTAATCCATCAATATCATATTTTGTATCCATATGAGTACGAGAACCCCACTATTATAGCCGGTGGACCGGAAGTCAACACACAGGGCAGAACGCCTCTGACCACTATTATTGCCGGTGGACCGGAAGATAAACACATAGGGCAGAACACACCTGACCACTATTATTTGCCGGTGGACCGGTCTGGCCCCGACTCACATGGTGTTCCACTATAAGTGATTAGTATTTTTCCATAATCTTATTCACATACATAACTGATTTTATTGAGCTCGGGACCCCCACTATTATTGCCGGTGGACCGGAATATATATGTAATCATCATCCAGGGCACAACGCTCCTGGCCACTATTATAACCGGTGGACCGGTACTCATAATCACACACCAGGGCAACACGCTCCTGGACCACTATTATAACCGGTGGACCGGTACGCAATATCACATACCAGGGCAACACGCTCCTGGACCACTATTATAACCGGTGGACCGGTACGCAATATCATAAATCACTGGGCCCGGCTCATTAATATTCCACTTTCAATTATCGTATCTTTCCTTTCGTTAATCAGCACATCAATCATATTTATTTGCCTCGATTGGGAGATCGATAACCCGGGACACAAAGGTACACCGGTCGTACCGGTGCATATCAGCTACTCAGTACCCTTTAACCATGAACCCAAGGACGCAAAGGTACCCTGGTCGTACTGGTGCATAAAGCTAACTCAGTACCCTACCGACAAGGACACCTAATCCATAAGTATGCATACCCCCTAACTAGGTCCATAGAGCTAGGAAGAGTAAGATATAGGGCCTGGCTGGGGCACAAAGGCACACCAGCAAATACCAGAATAATCGTGGACTAAACCACGTCCTTAGGGTAGCGACCCCTAAGGAGTCACCATTCCCGATCTCGAGGTCTTTTACTTTAAGTAATAGTGTCTTAATTAAGGTGATCACAGAAAGCACGATGATCCGATACTTATTCACTTTCAATCGTTTCGATATCATTAATCGTTTCTTATTCAGAGGATTATCCAGGATGTCACAGAGAAACCATCAAGGCCATACTAATCATTAGATACTCTTACTTGGCTAATCAACATTATTTAATCATATTAATGTTCCACAATATCAAGGACCTATTAGTTACAAATTACTCATTTGCCATTTTCTTATATAATTGTTAAGTATCCGTTCCTTACTTGATAAATTACCACATTACCCTTAAGGTTGCATAATTACCAAATTGCCCTTTGTCCGATTTAGGGTACCAAATTATCTCATACACTTTTTAGATCATCATTCACCCCTCCTAATTACTATACTTATCATATTTCCCTTTTGGTTGGTTATATTACCAAATCGCCCTTCTCCTTTGTTATAATTTCTAAATTGCCCTTGAGTTGGATAAATTACTAAATTACCCTCCTTCATTATCATGATTACTATTTTGCCCCTTTAGTTGGTTAAACAATTATCACTTTACCCTTTTATCGGCTAAATTACCAAATTGCCCTTTTAGTTGAACAAATTACCAAATTGCCCTTCTCCTTTATCATAATTACCATTTTACCCCTCTCAATTATTTTAATTGCCATTTACCCTTTTTAATTATCACAAATCCCAAATTACTCTTCCTCATAATTACCAATATTAATTTACCCTTTTTCATAATCAAAATTACTATATTACTCTTCTCCATTATTAAAATTACCATAATGCCCTTTAATTGGTTAATTTACCAAATTACCCTTCTATAGTATCATACTTATCCAATTGCCCTTCTACAATCATAATTTAATTGTTAAATTATCTTTTGTCGTTATCATAATTACCAAGTTACCCCTTACTCCCAAGTTTACCATAATATCCTTTCATTTACAAAATTATCATTTTACCCCTTACATCCAATTTTACCATAATATCCTTTTATTTATGAAAATTACCACCATACATCTTTTACTTTACAAATTACTATTTTACCCTTTTACATCCAAGATTACCATCTTTATCTTTCCTTACATAATTACCATTTTGCCCTTCTTTTCCAATTTACCATATTACCCCTTTACTTATAAAATTACAATTTTGCCCCTTTACCTCCAAAATTACCATAATGCCCTTTTTACTTGAACAATTACCATAATGCCCTCATTCATCCAAAATTACTA
The DNA here is from genome assembly GCA_039764185.1 of Tamarix austromongolica. NCBI lineage: Eukaryota > Viridiplantae > Streptophyta > Magnoliopsida > Caryophyllales > Tamaricaceae > Tamarix > Tamarix austromongolica. Next base: position 70,657,981 of record CM077816.1, on the reverse strand, counting down.
TTTTACCCCTACTTCCAAAATTACCATTTTACCCTTCTTTCTCACAACTTACAATTTTATCCTTTACTTGTAAATTATCATTTAACCATTTAATCATACAATTTCCATACTGTTCTTTTATCTCAAAAATTACCGAAATACCCTTTCCACTTATAAAATTTCCACTCAACCCCTTTATCCACCATTTTTATGAATTTACTAACACTACATAAAATAATGATATTAATACTTCATTCTTATCATCTAAGTCCACCAACTTGTCATTTTTCAACATAATACTCATTAGCAACTACACACATTGATTTATTTATCTCATAAGCATAATTACTAAAATACCCTTAAACAATAACATCATTCATGCATTAACAACATGGTACATCATAAACAAGTGTTTAACATTTCTATCCATGTTCCAACTCCTTCTTTATTTAACATATCTACATATAGCATAAAAGTTATCATGTTTTTTTTTTCTTTTTAACAAACAATATAAGAAACCATAAACATATCATGCTAAGCATACAAAACATGCATAAAATCATACTAAACCCTAAATGTGCTAGCATGCGTTTTTCATATATTTAAGGGAGGATTAACGGTTACCTTAATCCCGCAAAATATCAAATCTTACCAAGCATATTTAGCAACTCAACACCTAAAAATAATATCCATCATGTTTATGTTAGAAATAAGAACCAAAGCATAAAACTTTATAAATTTTAATTAATAAAACACTTAACATAAAATACCATTTTACCTTAAAAATTATCCAAACAATTTTTAAAACCAAGGGGAGCTCACGCTGCATGGGCAGCGTGAGTTTCATGCAAAAATAAGGGGTGGAAGGGTTCAAAGGGGGGTGAAGGAAGCAAGATTCATCATTTTCGGGTTAGGGTTTTTAGGCTAGAAAAGAAGGTGGTTAGGGGAGGTTCTAAGGCAGGGGAATGGTGCAGGAGTGTAGAGGGGGTGTAGGTGGAGGCTAAGGGTGGTTTCAAGGCGGCTCAAGGCGGCGGAGACGGCGGCGGATAGGCGGCGAAGGTCGGCTGCCGAGGAGGGTCGAGGGAAAGGGTTGAGAACGAAGGAAAAGTGGAGGGAAAAATGGAGGGGTGCAGGGGTTGATTTCGGCCAACTAATGGATGGCGGTTGTAGAGGGGGTTGCAGGGTGTCGAACGGTGGGTTTGGTGGCGGCAGAGGTGGCCGGACGGCGGCGGTAGAGGCGGTTGTAGGTGGCTCGGCGGTAAGGGGAAAAATCTGGGAAGAAAAAGGAAAAGGAGGAGAAGGGAGGAAGTGTAGGGCTCGAAGGGGCTGTGTGGTGGTGCAGGGTGGTAGTAGGCAGTGGCAGAAGGCGGCGCAGGGGGTTGGTGAGGCGGCAGGAGCGGCAGACGGTGGTGGAAAAAGAAGAACGGGGGGGGGGGGGGCGAATGGGAGGAGGAGAAAAGAGAGAGGAGGGAGCTCGGGAAGGGGGTGAGGGGCTCGACAACAATGGGCAGGGAAATGGCTGAAAGGGGAGAAGAAAAATAGGAGGAAGGGTAGGGGAATAGGGGCTGATCGGAGGGCAGGCTTACGGTGGCAGGGCATCGCAGGGTTGCAGGGGAAAGGAGGGAAGAAGAAGGAAAGGGGGAGAGGCATGCGGGGCTGGTCCAGGGCCGGTTTGGCTCGAAAAAGGAAGGAAAACGACGGGGGAAGAGAGAGAGGGAGAGGGAGCAGGTGGTGGCAGCGATGGGTGCAGGCGGTGGCAGCAGGCATGGCGTCGAACGTGCAGGTCGGGCGTGGGAGAAGAAGAAGGGAAGAAGAAAGGGACGGGCGGTCGGATCGGCGCAGGAAAGGATGGAGTCGGCCGGTCCAGGGGAAAAAAAATAAGGAAGGAGGCGGGCTGGGGAGACGGGCGTGCGAGCGAGGGAGAGAAGGGGGGACGGGCCGAAGGCCCAACGCGCGGGGGAGAGGGTAGCAGGCCGAGGGATCTGGCGGCCCAAGTCCAAGAAGAGGGGGGGGGGAAAGAAAAAAGAGAAGGAAAGGAAAAAGGGGAAAAAGGGTAAAAAGGGAAATGGTAAAATAGGGAAAATAATTTAGATTAATTTTATAAATCATAAAATGTAATATTCTTGATAAATTATTTAATTTAATAATTTAATTTATTAGAATCTAATATTTTAGTTTAAAAAGGATAAAGTTGGTAAAATATTAGTTTGGAAAATTATTTAAATAAAACAATATGATAAATAGCAAATTATTTATTTTTAATTTATTAAATACTCTTATCCAAATTTGCATACTCTAAAATCCATAAAATAAATAATCTAAAAGCAATTCTATTCCAAATAAAAGTAATTTATTAAAATATAGGTTTTCGAAATTTTTTGGGGTATTACAGTTTTGGCTTAACATCTTGAACATAGAAACTAGAAAGCTCTTTCTCAATATAATCACTTTGATTTAATTTGAAGGTTCCTTTTGAAGTGTCACTTGCCATCCTCATGCCAGATATATGCTTTGTAGGAACCAAGTCCTTCATCTCAAATCTCTAAGATAATCTCAACTTCAAGTATCCGATGGATTTCATGTTAGTATCTGTAATGAGAATATCATCTATATAAAGAATTAAGATGATAAAAGAGCCGTTAGACCTCCTGACGTGGCAAAAATGATCTTTCTTACTTAGTGTAAAACTACTCTCATGCAGTAGTGCATCAAACTTGAGGTACCATTATCTCGATGTCTACTTGCACATACAAACTAAGTCATCATAACTTAGAAAGCTATATCCATGTGGTTGTTGCATATATAGCTCATGATCCAAATCATTATGTAACAATGCAGTCTTTACATCCATATGCACTAAATGTATATTCTAAAAATCCAAAAATACTCAACAACATCAAGATCATAACCATCTTCATCATAAGAATAAAGATCTCATCATAATTAATGCCCTTCCTTTGTGAGACCCCGTTAACCACTAATCTAGCCTTGTACCTCTTAGTACCATCATATTCCTCCTTAATCCAAAAAAAAACTATTTGTCAAGTAATGTGTTCTTCTTAACTAATAAATTAGCAATCTCCCAAGTTGCATTCTTCTCTAGGGATCCCATCTCATCATCCATGCCTTGTTCTTACTTGAATGAATCCTTCATCTACACAACATCCTCATATAACGATAGCTCATCAACATGAGTGAGCAATAAATAATGTAATGCAAGTGACCTTATAGATGGTTAGCCTTTAGTACATCTAATTGACCTTATTAATGCTAGAAATGAGATGACATGATCAACAAGTAGGGATGTAAACGGGGCAGGTTTGGGGTGGGTATACCTATAACCGTATTCATACCCGTTAAGAAAATCCGTACCCAAATCTATACCCGTACCTGAATCCATATCCGTATCCATTACCCGACGGATTGTCCGTTTACCCGTTAATGGATATTATCTAGCGGATAAATCCATTACCCGACAGATAAACCCATTTAGAGTTAATCCAAATGACAATTTTAACCTTACTTTATTATATATTTATTTTAAAATTAAGGGTAAAAGGGTAATTATATATCGGGTAAACGGGTATGGTTACGGGTACGGGTAAGGATATTCCATACCCGTATCCGTACCCGAACCCGACGAGTATTTTTTTTCCATCATCCATATCTATATCCATATATGTTTAAATATCTATCAGATAAAATCCATCGGGTTTCGAGTAAAATTCACCCCATTTACATCCCTATCAACAAGTACACCTCTTGGAGATTGCCCACCATCAACCATAGGCTCATTAAGATCATCAATGCTCATATCAATAATTAACTCCCACCTAAAACATCATTCCTTTCCTTATAGATGCAATATAGAATCGTCAAATACAACATCATAGTGTTTGATCACCTTCCTAAGCACATAACTCCATAACTGATATCCAAACTCACTAGCTCCATAGCCAATAAAATAAAATATAATTAACTTACGATCTTGCTTATCTTGATTGTTACAATTAGCATACACATATGACACACAATTATAGGTTTTTAAGTGAGAATAATATACCTTCTTACTCAACTAAACCTCCTATGATATGTCATTACCATGAGATATTAAAGGGGCCTTTTTGATCAAATAGGTAGTAGTGCTCACTACATCAACCTAGAACTACTTCAATAATATTGAATGCAACCTCATACTCGCACATTCATTTAGAGTCATGTTTATCCTCTCACTAACCACATTATGATGTGTCTTGTTGGGAACAATTTCTCTTATTTGATTCCACTATCAACAATAAATTTTTTAAAAATTTTGAACTATAATACTGCCCTCCATTATTTGACCTCCACTTGAGTTTCCAATCTATCTCATTCTCAAATTCTACCTTCCACATCTTGAAAATAATGTAGCCATCATACTTCTGCTTTAGGAAGTAGGCCCACAACTTTCTATTGAAATCATTAATGAAAGTAACATAGTACCTAGAGTCCCTAATTGATGGAAAAAGTTCTAACCTTGTTACTTTAGGCTCTCTTCTGACCCTAATAAAGTCGACCCTCTTTTATTTACCATAAACATAGTTCTCACATCAACATAATTAAGATCAGGTAAAGCACCCATCGAAGCTACAATTTTTATACCTTGTTTACTCATGTGGCCAAGCTTATAATGCCACTAAATTAAGAGTGAATTGAGCCATTTGTTATAGTACCTGCATTTATCAACCTAACTATGGAGTACAACTTTTTAATCATTTAAGCTTTTTTTATCATCATACTACCCTTCTTGACCTTCTAGTACCTCTCCCCAAACATAGTATTGGACTCGATTCATCTAACTTACTCAACAATATCATATTATTTTTCAACCTAGGGATGAATTTGACATCCTTCAACTCCCACTCACACCTAATGATGGAAACCTGTTAGGGTTTCTCAAAAGGATCGAAAGATTAATCGAGTGCAACGTTCAATTCGCCGGTTCAGCCTAAGGAACAACTCCAAAGGAAGACCAAAAGATTCAGAGGCACAGTTTGTACAACGACAATTGAAATTTGAAGAGTGAATGATCTAGATCGATCAAAGGTAAGAGAACAGATTCAGAAGAACGAGCGAATGAGAGAATCGCCGAGAGATAGAGAGAGAGAAGTCGCGAGAGAAGAATCGAGAAAACTCAGCCAAAAATATTCAGTCAAAAGTATTGTCCTATTACACATTGACCCAGTTATATATAGGCGTATTACAGACCGTATGTCGACGTACAAAATACAAAATACAGACCTTCGAATACACGCTAATGGAAAGGCCGAATGGCCTGGTTGTTTTTGGGCCACAAAATAGTCGATCAGCCCAAACAAACCCCAAAATAAAAATGTCCCAAATACAATTAAGTTTAGGACTTAATTCCCATCAGCTAAAAATAGCACTTTAGGTAATCATGGCTATTAAGGATTGATTAATCCACAATCCATCTAGTCCAAATTAAGGACCGGGTGGCGGATTATACAACCGACCTAATTTTCATTAGCCAATTTCGACCGGCGAATGCATCATATGGGATTACAATTTATTAAAAAAAATTACATAATCTGCACACTTCAGATACATAATCTGCACATTCCAGCAACTGCATCCAAAGATCCACAGAGCCCATATGCTGCATTACACTCCTATTTATTCACCAAATAAGACAAACAATTATAAGTAAATAATCCACAGCAATTTTCGAAATTAATTTAATATAAATTCTTAAGATTCACATCATTCCCCTCTTCTTGGAAAGGTTTCGCCTCTGAAACCTGAATAAGTCCCAGAAATGGACTAAGATCAGCCACATTAAAAGAATTACTCACATTCCCAAATTTAACAGGTAAATCAATTTTATAAGCATTATCATTAATTTTCTCTAATACAGTAAATGGTCCATCTCCTCTAGAGTCCAACTTTGACTTTCTAAAATTTGGAAACCTTTCTTTCCTAAGGTGAACCCAGACTAAATCTCCAGGTTTAAAAATCATTTTTCTCCTTTTATTAGCATGTTTAGCCATCTGTTGCACCTTTTTGTTAATATGTTGGCTTATAGTCTCATGTAACCTTTTCATATTATCAGCTCTAGATTCCGCATCAAAATTTTACAATTCAGCATGAGGCAAATGACTCAAATCTAAAGGAGTTAATGGATTAAAACAATACACAATCTCAAATGGAGTTTTATTAGTTGTAGAATGTAAAGTCCTATTATAAGCAAATTCCACTTGAGGTAAAACATATTCCCATTGTTTAAGATTCTTTCCAAGGACAGCTCTTAACATGTTTCCTAAAGTTCTATTTACTACCTTAGTTTGGCCATCAGTTTGAGGGTCACAAGTTGTAGAAAACAATAACTTAGTCCCTAATTTTCCCCACAAAACCTTCCAAAAATGACTTACAAACTTAACATTTCTGTCTGAAACTATAGTCTTAGGAATACCATGTAATTTAACCACATTATAAAAAAATAATTCAGCCACTGCTACATCATCATTTGTTTTATTACAAGGTATAAAATGAGCCATTTTACTGAACCTATCTACTACAACCATTATTGAATCCTTAGCTCTATTAGTACTAGGTAATCCTAAAACAAAATCTAAAGATACATCAACCCAAGGATGGTTAGAGACAGGTAAGGGAGTATATAAACCAAAAGGTTTTGAAGTAGTTTTTGCCTGCCTACAAGTAATACAATTGACACAATGTTTTAAAACATCCTTTTTCATGTGTGGCTAATAAAAATGTTCAATTAAAACATCTAAAGTTTTCTAAGATCCTAGATGTGCCATTAACCCACCACTATGGGCTTCTTGAGTTAATAAGCCTCTGTAAGAACATGCAGGAATACACAACCTATTTTCCCTAAACAAATATCCTTCATTAATGAAATACTTTCCTTGTGAGGAAAATTCACACCTTTTATAGATTTCTTTAAAATCAATATCTTCTAAGTATAATAGTTTAATACTGGAAAAACCTAATAAAGTAGTATCAGCAGCATTTAATAAAGCATATCTCCTAGATAAAGCATCTGCAACTATATTATCACTACCTTTCTTATATTTAATTATGTAGGGAAAACTCTCAATGAATTCTATCCATCTACCTTGTCTTCTATTTAACTTTGATTGACTTTTTAAATACTTAATAGCTTCCTGATCAGTATTAATTACAAATTCTCTATGCCACAAATAATGTTGCCACACTTCCAAAGCCCTTACTAAGGCATACAGTTCTTTTTCATAAGTAGAATAATTCAAAGTACTACCATTTAATTTCTCACTAAAATAAGCTATTGGTTTTCCTTCTTAAGAAAGTACAGCCCCTATTCCTAACCCTGAAGCATCACAATCTAATTCAAACATCTTTTCAAAGTCAGGATGACTCAACACAGGTGCTTGGGTTAATTTAGTCTTAAGTGTCTCAAAATATTGCTGTTGTTCTAATCCCCAAGTGAACCCATTATCCTTCTTTGTTATGGCAGTCAAGGGAGCAGCTATAGTACTAAAGTTTCTCACAAATCTCCTGTAAAAAGAACATAATCCATGAAAAATTCTTACTTCAGTCACACTCTTTGGCACAGGCCATTCCTGAATAGCTCTAACCTTTTCTTCATCTACAGATACACCCTCTTTTCCTACCACAAATCCTAAGAAAACTACACTTTCCAAACAAAATATAGACTTAGCTAAATTAGCATAAAGCTGTTCTGTTTTAAACACATTCAAAATAATCCTTAAGTGTTTCAGGTGTTCCTCTAAATATTTACTATATATAAGTATATCATCAAAATAAACAACCACAAATTTTCCAATAAATTCCCTCAACACATAGTTCATAAGTCTCATAAAAGTACTAGGAGCATTTGACAACCCAAAAGGCATCACTAACCATTCATATAATCCAAAATTAGTCTTAAAAGTTGTCTTCCACTCATCTCCTGGTTTCATTCTAATTTGATGATACCCACTTTTTAAATCTATTTTAGAGAATATAACAGAACCATGCAATTGATCCAACATTTCATCAAGCCTTGGAATTGGATATCTATACTTGATAGTTATTTTATTTACTGCCCTGTTATCCACACACATCCTCCAACTACCATCCTTTTTAGGTACTAATAACACTAGTACTACACAAGGACTCATAGACTCCTTAATATATCCTTTACTTAACAGTTCAGAGACCTGTCTTTTTAATTCCTTAACCTCTTCAGGATTGGCTCTATAAGCAGGTCTGTTTGGTATAACAGCTCCTGGAATAAAATCTATTTGATGTTCTATTCCCCTTAATGGAGGTAATCCACTAGGAATGTCCTCAGGAAACAAATCACTATATTCTTCCAATAACTGTTTCACTGTACTAGGTACTTCTTCAATTATTCCTCTTTGACACTCATAACAGTCCTTAAAAATTATCAAGTACACATTAGCATTTCTTTTCATTGCCTTTCCTACATCCTTACCTTTAGCATAAAATCCAAAAGTCCCTTTTATGTCCTTTGAACTAAGATCATTCTCCAAATTAGGCTTAGATAACTCCTTATAATCAGATTTAATTTTAGTTTGATCCTCAAATATTTCTTTTGGAGTCATAGGTGCTAAGACAATCTTCTTATCATCCTTCTGTACAGTATACCTATTTTTATAGCCATCATGTATCACCTTCCTATCATATTGCCAAGGTCTACCTAACAACAGGTGAGCAGCATGCATAGGAACTATGTCACATAAAATAAAATCTTCATATTTTCCTAGTTTTAAGTTCACTAAAACTTGTTGACTAACTTTAACATCTCCTAATTCATTAAGCCATTGCAACCTATATAGTTTTGGATGTTTAGTAGTGGTTAATCCTAACTTAGACACCAACAGGGTACTAACAGCATTAATACAACTACCACTATCTATGGCCATGTTAAAGCACTTATCATCAATTAAACATTGGGTATGGAATATATTTTCTCTTTGTATAGCATTAGAATCAGGTAATTTATTACTATTTAAAGCCCTTCGAACCACAAAAAGATCCCTACTCACTGGTAGTTCTACTTCCTCTTCTAGGTCACTATTATCCTCTCCCACTATGTTGACCTCTTCCTCTTCTTCTTCAGATTCAGAGTCTATATCTCCAGACTCTCTAATTAAAATGTTTCTCTTGTTTGGACATTCAGATGCTATATGTCCTAATCCTCCACATCTAAAACATTTAATATCTCTAGTCCTGTTTGATCCATTTACAGGGTTTGTCATCACATTCTTACCCTTTTCAAACTTCTGTCCTACCTTAACTTCATTGTTTCTACCTTTAAATTCAACCTTACTATTATTCTTCCAGTTTCCAGAAGTATTTCCCCCAAAATTTCTCCTTACTGTAGTCTTAAACCCAATTCTAGGGGTTTATATTGCCTAGATTTCCTTAATTGAATCTATATCTTAGTAGCTATATTCACCATTTAATTGATCCATTTACAGGATTTGTCATCACATTCTTACCCTTTTCAAACTTCTGTCCTACCTTAACTTCATTGTTTCTACCTTTAAATTCAACCTTACTATTATTCTTCCAGTTTCCAGAAGTATTTCCCCCAAAATTTCTCCTTACTGTAGTCTTAAACCCAATCCTAGGGGTTTATATTGCCTAGATTTCCTTAATTGAATCTATATCTTAGTAGCTATATTCACCATTTAATTCAATGTTCCACAAGGATACAGTTCTACTTTATCAGCTATCTCTGAATTTAATCCACTCAGAAACCTAGCCATGGTAGCATCATCATCCTCAATAACTCATGTCTTAATAATCAAAACTTCTAGTTCCTTATAATAGTCATCCACTGTCCTCACTCCTTGACTAATAGTTTGCAACCTCTTATGCAATTCCCTATAATAGTAACTTGGCACAAATCTCTTTCTCATTAAGGTTTTAAATTCTGCCCAAGTCTGTATAAGTGGTTCCCCACACCTTCGTCTAGTTAACACCAAATTATGATACCAAGAGGATACATACTCAGTAAATTCTACTACAGCCACCTTAATTTTCCTTTCCCATTCAAAATAATAATCAGGGTCATTCCTGCCATTAAACCCTGGTAGACTAAGCTTAAGATTATTCAAATTCCTATCAATGAACTCTAATTCCCTATCTTGCCTATTGTTCTGTCTAGGCATCCTATCACTATTGTGAGATACTTGGTCTTCCAACTCCTCTAGATTAGCTATGGGTGGAACTCTAATCCTTGTATCCATTGGAGCCCTTCCTAAAACTCCTGCTTGATTAGTTTCAATTCTGTTATGTTGCAACTCATTGATTCTTACTTCCTGTTCCCCTAGTCTTTGTTCTAGGTTAGTAGATAAAACAGCAAATTGTGCTGTCATTTGTTCTTGAAAAGTTCTAAGGGTTTCTAAAAGATCATTACTAGACATAGATTGATTAACAGACTGACCATTGTTAGACATAATGATTTTTTTTTGATTTAAACAACTAACACAACAGCAATTAATGAACAGAAACAACTTATTCAAGAATTTCAGACAAACAGAACACACAGTATAGTTTCAAGAAGTATCACAGTATCAAAGATTAACAGAAATAGTAATAGTAAAGCTTACTCAGACTTATTCAATGTCTATAATAATTCGACAATAATGACTAAGTAAAAGGGAACGATATTACCGCGTCTACTTAAGCAATTAATTCACTTATCTAGGGTACCCCTCTTCTTGGAGGTCTATCCCTGTTTCTCGAAACCAAATGGTTCACCGGTTATGTTACCTGTATACTTATTAACAAACAAGTAATATTGCAAAGAAATTGGAAATTAAGTATAGCAGATAATAGTATTAAACAAGAAAAATTATGAATCGAGGTTACCAACAACAATTTGTCGCACTGTCAGTCAAGATTCAAGTTCTTGACCAAACCCTAGGTCGATTAGGGTTTCTCTTCGAATTTTGAAACAGCGGACCAAGACACTTTAATCGCCGGTTTTAGAATGATGAAAATCAAAACAGTCCTCGTCGCTGTAAAACCTAAAATTTCACACCTCAAGATAGGGTTAGCGAAGTACAGAAATCGACTCAACAATGGAGGAAAACTTAATCAGTAATAAAGAAACTACGAGCACTCTAATAATCGAGGCTCTGATACCAAATGATGGAAACCTGTTAGGGTTTCTCAAAAGGATCGAAAGATTAATCGAGTGCAACGTTCGATTCGCCGGTTTAGCCTAAGGAACAACTCCAAAGGAAGACCAAAAGATTCAGAGGCACAGTTTGTACAATGGCAACTGAAATTTGAAGAGTGAATGATCTAGATCGATCAAAGGTAAGAGAGCAGATTGAGAAGAACGAGCGAACGAGAGAATCACCGAGAGAGAGATAGAGAGAGAAGTCGCGTGAGAAGAATCGAGAAAACTCAGCCAAAAATATTCAGTCAAAAGTATTGTCCTGTTACTTAATGACCCAGCTATATATAGGCGTATTACAGACCGTATGTCGACATACAAAATACACAATACAGACCTTCGAATACACGCTAACGGAAAGGCCGAATGGCCTGGTTGTTTTTGGGCCACAAAATAGTCGATCAGCCCAAACAAACCCCAAAACAAAAATGTCCCAAATACAATTAATTTTAGGACTTAATTCCCATCAGCTAAAAATAACACTTTAGCTAATCATGGCTATTAAGGATTGATTAATCCACAATCCATCTAGTCCAAATTAAGGACCGGGTGGCGGATTATACAACCGACCTAATTTCCATTAGCCAATTTTGACCGGCGAATGCATCATATGGGATTACAATTTATTAAAAAAATTACATAATCTGCACACTTCAGATACATAATCAGCACATTCCAGCAACTGCGTCCAAAGATCCACAGAGCCCATATGCTGCATTACACTCCTATTTATTCACCAAATAAGAAAAACAATTATAAGTAAATAATTCACAGCAATTTTCGAAATTAATTAAATATAAATTCTTAAGATTCACATCACCTAAAGGATGTCTTAACTGTCACATCTCCCACACCAAAAATTTCCAAGCACTTGTTATTTGTAAGATACAATTTCTCGAATTGGCTTGAAGAGAAGCTCTAAAATAGATCCCTACATCCAGTAGAGTGAAATGATACCCTAGAGTCCAAGATCCATGAATCCAATGGGCTCTCCCCACTATAATAAAAGCATCAGATACATCATTAGAACAAGTTGAACCATCACAATCATCATCATTGTGTTAATTCTTCTTCTTCTTGGGTTTCTTGCAATCCCTCTTAAAATTCCCATTTCACCATAATTCCAAAAAATAACTTGATCACGTCTCTTAAAATTACCCCAAAACTTCGATATTCCATGCCTCTCAAAACCTTTCTTTATACCCCATCCTCTACCATCAACATTTAACCCATTTCTTGCAAATTTTGTCCCTAAATCATTCCTAAAAATGTTTTCTCTAAGAATAAGATCATGGATGTCATCAAAATTCAATTTTTATTTTATATGGAAACTGCTTATAATAGTAATAATAGTGTTCCATCTCTTTGGTAGAGATAATAAAAAAATGAAGGCCTAACCTCATCATCAAATGAGATCTTAGCAAAACTCAATTAACTAAATGCCAATTCAAACTCATTTCTATGGTTTATAATAAGTGAACCAATAGGCATCTCAAGATTGAACAATTTCCTCATAAGAAATACCTTTTCCATATACAAGGGTTTTTTCATACATGTTGGCAAGCTCTTTCATCTCATTCATCATTTCTTTCTAATCCACATTCCAAGCAAGGCACATTCAGATTATCATTATATTCTTTCTCTCTAATGCATCTTACTTGGCCTCTTCTATATTTACAGGATTATCTCCTTTTAAGGGTTGATGGAGATCCTTGACATATAAATAATCTTCAATTTGCATCTTCCAAAATTTAAAATCAAAACCATCAAATTTCTCAACCTTGACATTTATGTCATCTATCCCTCAAACCCAAATCTAATCTACCCTAATCTAATTGCTCCTAATTAAATAAACTAATCTATGTTATCAATTTTTATAATTCAAACACCAAATGACCAAATAATGAATAAGAAGATCAAGTATAAAGAATGAAAAATGACAATCAAAATAAGCTTTTAATAAATATTTTATTAATAAAATCAAGATAATTTTAAGAATTTCTAAGGTGAACTCAATCTCAATTTATAATCCTCTCTTCATGTATTAATTTTTCTCTAGGGTTTGCTAATCATTTATATTTATATTTTAGAGAAAAAGCATGAAAAACTAAACCATGGTCTAAGTCGAGGAAAAACATAAACCGTGTAAACAAAACACAGGTCCCTATAGCAATTTCCAGACATTCAACCTTAAGCCAAAAAAAACATGGATAGCCAACCAAGAAACATAATCCATACTAAAAAACATCCACGAATGTTCTCTCTTGGATCTTTTGATTAGCACCAAACTCATCAACAACTAGTTCACACATATGGGAATCCTCTATAATCTACATACACTATGAATATTATTTTTCTAGGCTCCACTATATAACAATCACCTCTAAGTATCGTTGATAGATTATATTAGATAACTTGGAGTAATTATATGCTTTGGTAAATAAGACTCTAAATATTCAAAAAGGAAAATCATGGAGTAATATATTGGTTTAGATTGTCTTATAATTGTTTAGCGACCAAGTATTAGTATGCCTTTAAGAATTTATGTTATTTGTCTTTATATGGGATCTAAGTTAATCTTAATTCCTTTCCTACCCTATATGTTGATGATATACTAGATTAAATTAATACTAAATGGTTTATTCACCTTGGTGGCTTATTTATCTTCAACCAAACTTTATGTTTATTGGCTATTTCATTGGCTTCAGCTAAACTTATATCCTCTAGTTATTGGTTTGACTTTCATGGGAGCTGAGAGTACATGTGGAATAATCCAACCCATTGCTAATAGATAAATGGTTATATAAAATTATCTTATAATCTTGTGAATAATTAAATAAATTAGACCTTAGAGTTACTGTCAGTGGCTTGCATCCTTAGTATGCTATTTCATATGCTGCTTTATTGTCATGCATGGTTCTCAAGTCTTTGGGTAAGCATGATGAACCATGGATTCCTATAACTTGTGCAAAGCATTATTTTTCCAAGAATCTATGGCTATCATTGAGCATGAAGTTAACTACCTTCACATACATATATAGGATTTCATGTTGAGAATACCATGTTAATAAAGCATGTGAGTTTGGGTATGCCATCATATAAGTATGTTAATGTGTTCTATCATGAATTATATACCTATCATGACCCTATGTGAATTATGAACTTTCATGATATGATATAGTTTACTAACAAGGTCTTTTAATAGTTCACTTACTCAATCCCATGAGCAAAGGACCTTGTGCTTTTAAGCAAGGATGACAAGTAGAGGGTGACATGATTATTTGATGTTAGGGCATTGAGAGTGAGACACTTTGGCATTGCATTTATTTTTTGATTGAATAACTGAGACCTTCTTGTAGTTACTTTTCCTTAATGCTCTTTCATTCTTTTCCCATGTTTCCTTTGGGTCGAATATGACCTTAGTTTGTAAACCATAACAGTTTTACCTTTTAATTGTGCACTCTATTTATTATGTTTAATTTTAGATATTTAGCTTTATATCTAGTCGTGGATGAATGGTGGGATGTCTATTTTATACTATGTATGGCTAGAACACCCCATTTATCATAGGATTACTTTTGTGTTTTGCTTCCACATATATCTATAAAAAAATTAAAGTAAAAAAATGAGGGTGTTACATAGATACTACACTAATGTAGATATGTGTCTGTGGTGTTTGATTATGCCCTTTTTGAGTTTGAGGAAGTTCCACTAGCAGAGTGATCTTTGGGTTTGACTTAGGTAGGGATAGATTTGGGCAACACATGTCATGTGCCCTAAATCTAATACATCAATTTCCTTTATGTTTTATTTTTTTCATTTCCTCCCTGTTGATGTATTACCTAGATTTAATCTTTGTAATATTTGCTTATGTTTTTCCTATAAAGAGTAACGCTATTTTGTCTATTTAATTTTGCATTGTGTATGTTTTTATAGAGACATGTATAAGAATGGTATGTACTAGTCTTGTACTAAGTATGATGGTAACACCATCTTACTTTCATGTGAATTTGTTTCTTACAAAATATTTTAAAAAAAGGAATTTTTGATTATTACAGTTATGTATCAAAGTTGTGAACTTATGATTCATATTTGAGGTATTGTATGGCATGGGGTGGCTTTATGTGAAAGAGTAGAGAAGTTTTTAAAATTTTGAAATGATTGAGAATGAAAGTAGTCATAATATGGTGATGGACATGGGTGTGTCATTGGACAAGAAACACAAAGGAAAAGTTAAAAATGAGTGTTGATGCAACCTCCTGGTTGTGGCCACCACACTCGTGCTAATAGGAAATCTATACAACGTCAAAATTATTTATTTCCATCCCTATATATAGTTTCCTTTATTGTTTTAAATCATTATTAGTGATATTTCTCCATTATTTCTCTAATTTTCTTGAGAGAAAATTTGCATATCGAGTGATTAATTGCTTATTCCTTTTGTATGTCCTTGTTTCATGCATTAATATAATCATCAATTTCCCCAATAATTGTTCTTTATTATTTTTTCTATTAAATCTTAGAATCTCTAATTCTATCATATTAAGACTTATGTATTCACACTGGTTGATCTCCAATAAAATGGTATCAAAGCTTAGATTCATGTACATACTAGTATAGGATGGCATCTACAAGATTTGATTTAATGAATTTTGTGAACTCTTACTTGTGAAAGTTAAAGATGAGGGTGATCGTGATTTAGAATGGATTGGAAAAGCATCATTTAGGAAAGTGAATAAGCTTGAGATGATGAATGATAAGGAGATCAAGTTAAAATCCCTATCCACCATAGAATCATGTTTATTTAATGAAGTCATATGAGAGGTAGCTTAAAAGACAGTTGCATGAAAAAATTGTTGATAAATTGGTTATTATTGAAGAGTAGGTTGCATGAATTGAAATTAGTTGAGGGATGATACTTGAAATCTCATCTTGATTAATTTGACCTTATTGTTATAGACCAACAAAATATAGATGTCAGATTAGATAATAAAGTTCTCGCTTTTAAATTTTTGTGCTTTTTAATTAATGATTACATACAATGAGGCCATATTGTATTGTAAAGATGAATTGTTCTTGAGGATATCAAGAAGAACATGCTAAAATAGGATTTAATTGATAATCAATTAACTAGTGGAAAATTAGCTAACTCACATGGTGAGGGTCATGTAGAAAGGGGTCCAGTGATAAGAAGCATAGGCTAAAGAAAAATAAATTTAAGAATGTTCTTTTCCCTTAGTTTTTGCAAGAAATACTATATTAGGAAATACTACTCAAATAGAAAATATACAAATAAAGATGATGATAAATTCAATGAAGAGAATGATATTATTGTACTTGAAGATGAAAAGGATGATGATAATTGATTACTGTGGATAAGTATACAACACTAGGTGATAGTGGATTTTGGGTTTACTTACTATGCTAGTCCCAAAAAATGTTGATTTGAGACATGTAAGATAGTTTGAGATGGAGTTATTGTCATGGGTAATAGTGCTTTATATAGAACTACTTGATTAGGACTGTGAGGGTAAGGATACATGGTAGTGTTGTCAGAACATTGTCTAATGTTTATCATGATGCTGAGGTAACCAAAAGCTTTATTTCATTGAGTTCTATAGATATCAAAGGGTATAGATGTGTTATTGAGAATAATATACTAAAGGTTTTTAAAGGGGTTGTGGTGGTGATTATGGGAAAGTGGGCTAAGACATTGTATAAGATTGTTGGCACTACTATTGAGGGTGTAGTTGGAAATTCATTAAGGATATCTGGCTCATATGTTACAAACATTTAGTATATATAACTAGGACATGGGCGTGGCAGGGGCACGACTAGAGAGAATGAGTCCAAGTTAGGTGACCTAAATACATCAAGATTTGTAATTAATACATTCTATGAGTTTGAATACCTTCTTGAGAAGGAGGAGGAACATAGGGATGTGTGTGGAGGTTGTAGTTTCTTTATATGGTATAAATAATCCTATTGAGAACGAGTTTAGGCAGTATGTGGAGGCTCTTATTGATGATGGTTTTGAGGAATTAGTTGGTCACGCTTTGTATACTATAGGCAGTATTATTTCTGTGCTAGAGTTATTGTTGTACTGAGAGATTATTTTTGGTGTTGATTCTACCATTTGGTATGTTGTTGCTGGAGAGATACGGTCTCTTTGGTGGACTCAAATATTGGTAAGTGATGTGTCATTGATTGATCTTATTTTGCGTATCTATGATATGATTTTTACAACAAAAGATATGTATGAGGTAAAATAGATTAAAAAAACCTGTGATGTGCACCAATCTAAGGCTATTGTGTTGGTTATAATATTACCTTTGTTACATACACTAGATATATAGGATGATTGTTATATGTTATGATTAGTACCAAACCAAGTATTTCTCAACCTGTGGATGATGTGAATGGAATGGATTTTTATCTACTTAAAGGGTACATCATTGACTTAATTGGAGCGGGGGAGGTTTACAAGTGCATTAACTAGGTTCATTGACTCTTATTATAGTAGATATCTTAATAATAGAAGGTCCACTAATAGTTACGTTTTTTTATGGCTTTGTGATTAGCTGGAAAGCATCCTTGTAAGAGGTGAATATGTTATCTAACCCTACAACTAAGTACATAGCTATGGATGAGACTTTTCAAGAAGTTGCATGTCTTAGAGGGTTAGTTCATGCAGTTAATTTTGATTATGGTGCTATGGTTTTTCAAAGTGATAATAAGAGTGTTATCTTTTTGGAAAAGAATTAAAATTATTTCCACTATCAAACAAAGCACATTGATATTAGGAACCACTTCATCCAACAGCATTACTGTAGGCAAGTTATATTGGAGAATGTGGCTATTATAGATAATCCAAAGAATATTCTAATGAAGTCATTAACTAAGATTAAGTTTGAGAATTTTTGGACTTGGTTAGTGTTCATATGACATGAAGGCCTTTGAGGCATGGTTTTTGTGTGGAAATTTTGTTTGTTCCATTCTAGCATCTTCAAATACTCATCAAGTTGGAAAATTATTAGCTTGTGATTCATATTTGAGGTATGTGTGACATGGAGTAGTTACGAGTGGATGAGTAAGTTTTTAGTAACACAAACCTACTATGGTAATGGGCATGAGTGGCTCATTAAAAATTAAATAAACACAAAGAAAAATTCAAAGACAAGCATTGACATGACCCCTTGGTGTTGGTCAACCAAACGGTGTTGATTGCGACATGACCCCCATGTAGTGGACACCACACCCATTTCAATGTGAGATATACATTGCCTCAAAATAATTTATTTTCAATGTATTTGTCCAAATCCCTATATATAGTTTCCTCTCTTCTTTGATGACATCATTGGTGATAATTTTCAATTCATTCTATATTATTCTCAGGAGAGACTTGAAAAAGAACCTATATTTTAAGTGAATAATTTCTAATTCCTCTTGTATTTCTATTATTCACACATTAATGAGATCATCCATTTCCCCCAATTCTTGTTCTTAATTATTTTCTCTATTAAATCTTGGAATCTCTAATTATATTATATTAGGCCTTATGTGTTCACACTAGGTTATCTCCAACAAAATCTTTGATTATGAAGCCATGTTTTGTTTTTGAAGATATGGTTTCAATGATCCTATATGTTCTAATGTTGTTCCTTGTATTTTAAAATCTAAGTCTTTGAGAATTTTTGGATTAGATATTTAAGGAAAATGTTGGGCATGCAGTATTATGTGGCGATTATATGTCTTATGTGACTAATTCCTTGTGTTACTAAGATATAAATTTCTCTAACCGAGATTTTGTTTTGTATCATTCCATGACTTAAAACCCCCTTTTTTCACTCTTTAAGGAGCTTATCCTCAATATGGTAGAGAAGCTGGCTCAGCCACCACCAACTTCATCATTTTAGATTCTTATTGGCATTCCCAAACTAGCTTCCTAAGGGATTAATTTCCTAGGGAGACTTATCATATGTCACCAATATTTTTATTCAAATAAGACCCGTTATCCTTATAGATCTAAATAAAAAAAATTTGAGAAAGTATTCAAGGCCTCAAAGTGTCAACCTAAGAAGAATGAAACATTTAGCATGTTCTTTTTAAAGGATTGCGTTAATGAGTGATGGTGTAACTAGAAGGAACAAGACATGAAAATGGAAATTTGTAAGAAGCTGCAAGGGTTGATGAGAGATAAAATCTATCCCACCCATCTGAGGATAGATCTTAACAGTTAGTTTCTTTAGCTCATGACAAGTTTTCTTTCTCCCGCGGAGGAGTTTTTCCTGTGATTTATGGATCTTATCCACTATACTCTTTACTTTTAAGGTGGATGTTAGTGAAGGAGATGTAGATGTATTAGTGTGAGAAGGGGTTGAATGCCCAAGACTGGGAGTTGATTTTGGGATCCACCTTCACCACACTAATGGTAATTTATGATGAGGTAACTAAAGTTGTGAAGGTGGTGCAAAGCATGAGTATTGAATCTTATGGAAGTAAAAGGAAGCCAACGCATCATATTAAACATCATAGGGTTTAGCCTTGCACCAAAGGAAAATTTATGGTAAGTTTAGAGGTTAACATGTGCTCAGGTCAAGATCAGACACTACATTTGTAAGAATTGTGAAAGATATTATCTAAGTACACATTATTATGAGAGTTTGGTTCAGTTCTAAGCTCGCAAGTTGCAACAAGATGGGCCATAGTTATTTTGAGTGATTCAAATATACATATGATTTTACTCAATGTGGTCAAGCTCTATAGAGGTTACTAGTTATAGTTTTACCATAACCACAATAGAGATCTTCACCAACTATTAGTACATAGAGTTGAGGGAATAAGGAAAGAGCACAAGCCTCTAATTGTACCCTATAAGATGGTGATGGACCACCATATGGATGTAGAGGTTATAGAATGATGCATTTGGCTAGGAACTTAAAGGTCATGAGTTAGGTTGAGGCAAACCACCATCTAAAAGTCATCATGAGTACTTTTTATATCCTTTATTTGCTTGCTTATGTCTTATTTGATTCCAAGGTTTTGTGTTTCTTCTTATCTTCTAAATTTGTTGCTAGAGTTTTTATGACTCCTTCCAGTAGTTTATCATCTATTGTTGCTTTTCCTTATGAAGATAGGGTTGCATGTAGTAGTCTCTATACTAATGCGACTTCGTCATAGATTAGATAGACTTCTTTATAGACCTACTAGAGTTGGATTTTCTTGATTTTAATGTTATAGTGTATATGGATATGTTGGGGAGGTATCAAATGATCATTATTTGTGTGTACAAGAAACTAGTACATAGGGGACCTCAAGGTGTTAAAGGTCTCTCATTAAAGATGCAAGCTTAAACCTACAACGAAGGTCGCATATGCAATTTTACTTTTTTCTTAGTGCGGAGGGGTTTACCATGTACTTGTATATTGTTTGGGATTATGATTCCAATGGTGGAAACTAGATAGTATTACCATGTCTCAATACTTTTGCAACATTTTTCCTTAGGAGATATTAGGTTGGCCACCAATTCAAGAGGTAGAGTTTTATATTAACCTAGTTTTAGGAGCAAAATTAGTATCTATAGCACCTTACTAGATGAAACTAGTAGAGATGAGGTAGTTGAATTCTCGGTTCAAGGATTTGATAGTGCACATGTATATGTATCCTAGCATATTACCTTGGAGAGAATTCATATTGTTCATGAAGAAGAAGCATGGTAGTCTTCATTTGTGTATCAAATAATGAGGGTTGTTTCAGTTGATAGTGAAGAATTGTTATCCCCTATCACAAATTGATGTGTTATTTGACATGATTCATATTAAGGTTAAGGTACCACTACCTTTAGATTGTAGAGTCTAATATTTAGAAGATAAATTTTTAGACATGGTATGGATATTAACAATTCATGGTGACACCATTTGGGCTTATTAATGCCCCCTAAAGTTCTCATGGATTTGATAAACCATATATTCCATTCATTATTAGATTAGTTCTTCGTGGTATTTATCTACATTATCTTGAATTTCTCATAAATTTAGAAGACGCACTAACAACATCCAAAAATAATTTTCACACTTCATAAAGAGCATACGCTTTACACCAAACTTTATAAAGGAAAACTTAGCTTCACAAGGTTGACCTTTGAGGGCATGTGGTGTATGTGAGTAGTGTCTAGAGCTGGCAATCAGGCGGGTCAGGTCACTATCGGATCGGGTAACATGATAATCGGGTCATATCAGTTTCGGATAATTTCGGATCATTTTGTTGGGTCGGGCTGGATCGGGTTTGATTCGGATCAACTCAATATCGGATAATCTTGGGTCATTCTAAGCTCTCGGGTCAGGTTTGGTTGAGATCAGATGGACTCGGATTCGGGTAAATTTGGGTTGTTCTAATTTCGGTTCGGGTTCGGATCGGGCTCAGTTGAATTTGAATTATTATATTTTCGGGTCAAATTTAGATTGGATTTAGGTCATTTCATATTTGAGCCATGCTTGTGTCATTTTATTTCCTTCTTTTTATTCCAAGATATTATTAAAAGTTAATTATTTTAAGATCATTTATTTTAATTTATCTTATTCAATTAAAAGTGAATTATTATATTAATTGCTTTGGGACCTTAGAATTTTTTGTCATTATTTTATCTTTGGAGATGTATCTGATGTTTTAAATTTAAAAGTTTTTAAATCGTATCACTTTTCTTTTTACGTTAAGATATAACTTATAATTCAACTCCATTATTAGCTTGGTCATATTGAGTTCTAGTATTATTTTAAGTTTATATTATATTTATATCTTATACGCTCCTTACATGATATTAACTTATAATAGTCATTGATAATTGATAACAAATGAAGACTTCTAAGGTTGTACTTATCATATTATTTTTAAAAGAGATTGATCACATCATATCAATATAATTTTAATAAATATTATAATAATAATAATAATAATAATACAAAAATAATGATAACAATAATAATAGTAATCAATGAATATCAATTATGGCAAAAATAATAATAACAACATATTAGTTTTTTTATTATATATTTTGATTAGATCATATCAAGATAAATATGATAAAAATTAGATAAAGTAAGTAATAATGAATATTATTGACAAAAGACCGACTAATATTGACTTCTTACTATTTAATATTGTTTATGTAATAAAAAATATTAATCTTCAATTTTTATAATGAATAACTAACATTCTCACTCTAGATTTTTCCTACTTTCCTATAATGTTGTAGGTGCTATATTGCAAGGTATGGCCGTATAGATACTAACATATAGTATTTAAAACTGCACTGTTATTATCTTATGATACTAGATGGAATAATGGAAGTGAACTAATATTTAAATGGCATAGTAGTGTTTTTCTTTTTTTTTTCTCTACTTTTATTTCTATTGGTATCAATGGATATTGTATTTGTATATACATGAGTGATATAAATTTTATGAAAGTATATTGTTTCTAGATTTTGATGTAAGTGCTAGTATGGATTAGTTGCACATCTATATTATTTCATGTTTTATGAAGTTTTAAAAATTTTGAGTTATGGGTTAATGTTAATTTTTGGGTAGCATCAAGCTGAATCGTTATATATTTATAATTTTTTAGATAATATTAGATTTCGGATAAATAATGGATCGGGTCAGGTCATTTCAGATTTATAGTTTTTCGGGTTATATCGGGTTTCGGGTGAATAGCAGGTCGGGTCGGGTTTATTTCGGGCTTATGATTTATCGGGTTATATCGGATATCGGATATGTATCGGATCGGGTCGGATAGGTTTCGGGCTTTTAATTACTTGGATGAAATCGGATCGAATTTCGGACGGATCGAGTCGGTATTCGTCGGATTTTTCGGGTCGGGTCAACTTTTGCCGGCTCTAGTAGTGTCCTTTTGAACTAGGGAAGATTTAGACTGTAGTGTTTACTAGTGTGACTACAATCCATAGTTTTAGGGTTTAGTAAGGTACTTTTTCATCTTCATTCAAGATTCCTCAAGAGTGTCATGAACATTAACAAATATTTAGAAAAAGATGATGAGGTTTAAATGTGACAGTGGGTGTTTGGAGGCATTCCATGTGCTAAAGCATTATCTCACCACCGCACATATTTTGATGATGCTTTGAAGCAATCACAAAGCAAGAGTTTTGAATTTATGGTATCACTACTTATTATAGTCCACTTGATAAATAATGTTTTAAAATAAATATTATAAGAAAAAAATTTAGGTACTTAAATATATAATTATTTATTTATTTTAACTACACTTTATTTTAAAATGTTGATAGAAAACCAATCATTTTATACCTTTAACAAATTATGAAATAGTTGGTACATTTTAGGCAAATTATGGAACATATACAGAAGAGTGCAACTAAAATATAGAATCTAATAGAATCAGCACATAAAAGAAAGAGAGAAGCGAAACATAGTATAAGGAAAAATATATGTATTTGTAGTATTTTAATCAAAATGTGTAAATTTAGAATTCTAAAAATATAAAGAAAAGAACTATTACTAATGTTGATATAGAGGCAGACAATCATAGCAAAGGCCACTAGCTCATGTGGTATAGAGAAGAATAAAATTTGGGTGCACCACCACGAGGGTCACTATCAATGAGTGCAATAACTAGCAAGCCACTACAAACTTGTGTCCTTAAATTACATTTTATATAATTATATTGGGCTTTAATGAAGTCTTAGAACATCATTTAAAGGTCTTGGTTCTACCCTTACTTCAAATCATGGTCTTGGGGGTGTTTTGATGGAACTTAGTTAGGAAGTTGCGTACGCCTTTTTCTAGTTGAAGTAACATGAAAAAAATTATCTGAGGCATAATATTGATCTTAAAGTAGTGTTTTCACATTGATAAATTAGAGGGACTACTCATATAAGGTTAAGTGTAAGTTCTATACTAACCATAAAAGTCTAAATTATATCTTTAGTTAGTAAGAGCTAAACATGAGACAAAGAAGATAGCTAAATTTATTCAAGGACTAACATATCACGTTAACCTAATGAAAGGTTAAGTCCAAAATAATTGTTGACACTTTAAGTTGAAAGATAACCCACTCTTCGAATATAATGGCAATCACATGGAGTTTTTTAGATTAGCTAAGAGGCATGGGTGTTAAGCTAAAATTGCAACATGATTTGGAGATCTAAATTATTTTTTTAACGGTTATGTCATATGTGATTGATGAGGTTTAAGCTAAGTAGTCTAGCGACATTAAGCTATAGTGAATTCATTTGAAGATATAGGAGGAAAAGGGAAATTATTTCCAAATATAGTACAATGGTAACGCCTAGTATAGAGGTAGATTGTGTATATCACTAAGCTATGATGAGCTCAAGTAGCGGATTTGATCAAATAATTATACAACAATAGTTGTCATATGAGTATTGGGATGGAATCATTTGAGGTCTTGTATGGATGCAAATGGCGAAGTCTCTTGTGATAGAGTGACATCAGTTAGACTATAGTGTTAGGATCATATTTGATTAAGGAGATGACTTGACATGTTTGTTTGATCTAAGACTATATGAGAGTTGCTCAGTATAGATAGAATAGCTAAGCTAATTAGAGATGGAGGTTAAATGGGTATAAAGTGGGTGACTCAATTTCATTATTGAGGGCCTTACCTAGCTAGGGTGTTTAGAGGTTTTCTAGGAGAGGCAAGCTCAACCTATGATACATTGATTCATGTGAGATCCTAAAAAGAGTATACATGGTTGCTTACCATTTGGTGGGTCTTACCTGTGAAGTTAGCTCAAGTTATAACATTTTCCACATTTCGTAGCTAAGGAAGTATAATATTGATCCTTTGAATGTTATCCATTATTAGGGGAATAAGATTGATGACACTTTGACTTGTGAGGAGAGACCACTGCGGATCCTTAACACTAAGTCGCGATAAACTTGATCAAGAGAGATTCTAGCCCTACAAATTTGTAGAGTTACCATGGTGTATAGAAGCTCACTTGGGATATTGAGAAGGAGATGAAGAATCTATTTTTAGAGCCTTTTGTAGCATGTGTGTAATCTTATCGTAGTTTATTTTAAAGGGTAGTAACTTTCAATCGATCACTTTTACTTTTTCTGACCTTTCTTCCCTTTTAAATTCGAGGACTAGGTCTTTTTTGAGGGGCTAGTAATGTATTTCCCCATTTTTTACCTTTATTACCCTACATAAATAGGAGTTGATAATCACTTCTTAATATTCTTACATCATCCATTTGATTCATATATTTGAAATTTATTTGTTTTTTTCTAAATCATAAAATCTCATTTATGTGGGAAGATAATTTTATCAATTTTCTCCCATTTAAATTTTTTAGAGCTTCAAGACAACTTTAATATCTAATATATTGATATATTTGGGCTTCTTAAATTTTTTTCACACATTTTTCAAAATTTTCATAATTTTTGAGATTTACTTGATATTTTTCCTAATACATCATTAATTAATCTCATTTCTACACATGTGAATATCTAAAAAGTATGAAATGAGACTATTACCCCTCTTCTATGATTTTCAACTTTGCTTTTACTTTTCAAAATTAGATTCTTGCCTTTACCTCACAAAATCTCACATTTTCCCCCAAAATCTTATAACCCCTAAACATCTTGCCTAATGTATGTCAAATTTTCCTTCCATATTTTTTTAATGTTTTACCCACCAATACTCCCCCTTCCCCCTATTGACGCATGCTAGGTTTGGGCTTCAATAACCCCTCATTAGTAGTTTTCATTTGTCAAACTGTCTAAGTTTTGCCCTATCTTTTCTCCCTTTTTGTTTTGTTTCATATACCTCAATTGTAATCTATATTTCTATTATGTTTTCTTACCTTATTTCTCTCATTTTTCTTTTCATTAATTATAATACAACTTACCTACACTAACACTCTAAGTTACCTTTTATTCTTTGGTTTCCCCTCCATCTTTTCCATCTTTTTTTCAACTTATAACCATTGTAGCATTGCTAGTTTTTTTTTTGCCACATTCGATCCCCTCCAACAACTTGAATCATCATAATTGTTTTCCTTATTTCTTTGCAACTCCTACTCTATTAGCTCAACATTTCCCCCTTTAGTGCTTTGCCCTTTCTTGCTTCTTTTCCCATTATTTTACAACTATTACTAAAATTTTTAAGCAGCATAAGCTTCCTCCCCTTTTATCCTTCTCACTATAGCTTTGTATAATCTTAAAACACTATCTTAAACACTTAATTTAAGTGGTGGGATTTATTTTTTAGTAGTAACTGGAGGTAATCTTTGTGATTGTTAGCATAAATTTCATGTTCAAGGCTAAGGGGTGTTAGTCTATTTCTTATTTATTTTTTTCACTCTATTTTCATTTTCTTGTGAATAATCTCATAAGCTACTTTTTTGTATGTGTGAGAGTGATTAAAGAGCTCATTAGATGGTGATTAGATTGGTTTCCTCCCTCTCCACTCGGAATCTTAGAAATTTAGGTAAATTAATATAGTATTTAGAAATAGTGTAAGGAGCTATGTGTTTTATTTATTTTGATATCATGAATTTTTTTGATAGTTAATATAATGGCATGTTAAAATGTAAAGTGTAAAAGTGATTTATTTTCATGATTTTATGTATATTATGCATATTTATGAATTATTTGTCAAATATGTCATTTCTTGGTCATGTATATTTCTTACCATGAAATCATGCCATTCTATGCTTAGTATTTATTTTTCTAAGCATGATTTTATATGTATTATCATGTGTTATAAGTATAATTGTGGTTATTATGAAGTTTGGTTGAAATATGGCATTTTTGGCTATATGAATGCATTCAATCGTAGGTAATTTCATGTGATTTTTTATTGTTTCAATTTTTGTAATTATGTTATATATGTGTTTTATTATATAAAAGCTTAGATGTGAATTTAGGTTTACAAGGAAATAAATTGAATTGAGGGTTTTATGAATAATTCTTAGTTAGAGGTGTATCTAACCATTTTTAGTGGGCTTTGCAAGTTATAGGTGCACATTATGTTTATTAGGTCTTTTACTTAAAATTTGATAAATAATATGCTATGGTTTCAAGTTGTTTAGAGTAAATTATGATTTTTTAAAAGTTTTAAGGAATTTAAAAGTATATATAGGTGTCATAGTGGCTTCACTTCAATTTTGGAATTTTGGGCTCAATATGTGTTTTATATGGATAAAATAATTCAAGTGTGGGGAGGGTATAAATTGGGTGGTGTTTCACAAGTGGACTTAGGTTTTCTTAGTTAAAAGGCTAATCTAGCATAATAAGGATATTTTAGGTATTTCATAAAGTTAGAAATTTAATGACATAATATTAATTTTTAATATATTTCTTTAGATAAATTATTGGTTAAATGTGGACCTTTTAACACTATTAGTATGACGTATACCTCATTATAGCCTTAAAATAAGAATAGTAACCTTAGGGACATTTTGATCATTTTATGTGATAATGAGTTTAACTAAGTTGTCATGTCATATATTTGACATCTTATGTGATTCTTGACCTTTGTTGACTTTTGGTCAAATTTCAACCATTGACATTTGTTAACCATAGAATTTTTGTTGACTATTGACCTTTAATCTCAACAATTAGAATTTAATGACCATTGAGATCAAATTATTTTGGCCCTTTATGGCATGGAATGATAAGATTTTATGGCATTTGTAATAGTATTGGGAGTTTATGCATTTGAAATAGTAATGGGAATTTGTGTCATATAGTTGTGCCTTGATCCTTTTTAGATCAAGTGCATGATTAGTAACACATTTTAAGAAGTGTGATTAAGTTTCTCTTTGTGGGTCTTGTTGTGTGTTGGCTAATTCCTTAAGTAAAATACTAATAACTTAAAGTGGAAGAAGCACTTGATTTAGGACTTATATCACTCCAGGTAGCTATTAAAGTTTGGTTTGGATGATTTGTATCATTCCAATGTTTTTATTTTTGTGATCCTAGAAGCCTTGCGGGGTTTAGCAAGGCTCTTTTCTACTCTATAGGTACCTTGGTCCTTATAGGGAATATGCATACTTAAGTGATTAGGTGTCCTAGTTTATGGTGATATGGTTATATTTTTAGGTCGATCTGCTAGGGCTAATATCATTCATGTACTAGAGTAGCTATTATGGAATGTTGGTCGAGTCTACATCCTGAAATCAATAACTCAAATTAGTTTGATAACTTAATGGAATAAAATAATCAATTGGATTATAGCCGTGAACTCAAGTAGTGTTTTGCATTCTCCTATATGTTGTTGTACCTATGCTTGTTATATTCGTATATGCTCTTATGTGTCACCATGTCTTATTATAGAAATCTTAATTTAATTTAATGATAGCAAGTTATTATATTGCTATTGCATGATTCATCATACGTTCTTGCATCTCATGCATGGTATCTTTATGTTATAACGTGTAGCCTTATGTACAATGTGGTTTTTCTCTATTTTATGTTTTTTTCCTCAATAAGAGTTGTGTACTTATGGTAAACTTTTGTAAATGACATATTGCAGTTGTTTGATGATATCCCGACTTACTTTGAGGAGGTTTTATTGGCTAAGTGATTTTTGGGTTTGACCTATGCATGGTGTTGACTGTTGAGTTATAATTATCCGAAGTAAAACATATTATGTGCCATAGATCTCAAATATCTTTGTTTGGACATTTGTTCCTCCCTTTTGATGTATTATCTAAAGCTATTCTCCATACTCTTTGCTTGGTAGAAAGATTTCCACTATTTCTTGTATTTTATTTCTATTTTTTTTCTTTGTTTTCATTTTTGTTGTATTATTTTGTATTGTATTTGATACGAAAATTGAATGAATTAGGCTTGTATTAAGTGTGACGGTAATGTTCACTTAATTTTTTTTACGTATGCATCTCCTTAAAAAAAATTTTTTAGCTGTAAATTATAGGGTATTACATTTAAATTATGGTATTATAAAGTTGTTTTACATAGAGATGGAGCTTTTAGTTTTGTTCTTGAAGGTTATATATTCTCTTCGATCTTTATTCTCTTGTAGCCTGCTACTAACGTGTTTTATTATTATTATTATTATTATTATTATTATTATTATTATTATTATTATTATTATTTTGTTGAGACAAAAGATGTTTAGCTAAGCTGACTGATGTTTAGATTTACCTTACGAAGCTTTGCTGCTAATGGTGTGCCTGACCGTGTGGTGTTTGTGCTGTGCACACTTCGGGGGAAGGTGGGCTTTTATACGTCCATGAGTACTTATTACAGTTTAGAGGATATGATGTGTGCGTTTAGTGTTTACAATAGGTCCGGTCCAATCCTTAGGCAAATTAGACCTAGGCTTAAAGCCCCAAAACATTACGGGGTCCACGAGTTGGGCAGGCATAAAGCCTCAAAAAACTAAAGGGCCTCCGAACGTTGCGTCGATTTGTATATATAAGTATCCGTGTATTAGTTGCTGCATTGGCTAAGTGGGGGAGGTGAAACGAAAGCTGGTACTATACTTTTGTTTGAATCCTTATGCTGGCGCTTGATTTTTTTTTTTTCTTCCCATTTTTCTCTCAAGCCATAAACGTATATATAAACTAATATATTCTGGCAAATTGGCAATTCTTGTGCTGGACCAGTGTTGTAGGTGCTTATTGGCTTTATATATGCACAGACAGACTAGTGTTCAGTTCAGCATAGCTGCACTGATTTATACTTTTATAATACCATATAAAACACAATATCATCATTATGCTTGTAGATTAGTGCGAATAGCTGCACACGGTGCTCCAGTTCTTAAAAAAAAAAAAAAATACTATCATTATTCAATGCTCAATTTGACCCCCGAAGTATGTACTCGGTTGCATTTTGCCTGAGGTCCCAAAGAGTCTGGGGTCATACCTAGTGTCCATGTAGAAGGAAGGTATTTTTTGTTGTGCCCTTGCCTGTGAGGTTTTGTATTTATGAAATGCAAGAGCTGAATAGTTATGTTGAAGTATTTTGGTTGTACGACTTGGTGTTTGGTTACCGTCGAGGTGGGGTTGTCGGTTAAATATCATGGACGTTTTTTTTTGGTTGGAAGTTATGTATCTTTATACCCCTCGACTGTATAATATGACATTTTGAATTTTATGAATAAACTTTGGCAATTAATCTCATCCAATACATATTGTTAAAAAAAATATAAAAAGATGATTTTATAAAAATATTTATATATATAAACATAATCTTTATATTTATATACTCTAATTTATTATATTTTAAAAGAATTAAAAGTCAAAGTTTGACCTCAAAATATATAAATAATCCATATTATGAAATACATAGAGTATTTTATTTTAAGTTTTGCCTCAACAAATGATTAGTTATCATTCCAAATCCTTCAAAAAAATATGAGGAAGAGGTAGAAATAGTAACTAATAAACAAATGACTTTTTTTTTCCTAATAAAGATAGATGACTATCGATACAAATTAAATGTATGTAATTTCTCATTAAAAAAAGTGGATAAAGAAATCAAGAAAGAAGATGTGCTCAAGTGTTTCCTATAATTGGTGGCTATTTTATACGAATAATCTACTTAATTAACTTGGATGTGTCTTGCCATGCATTTTTCATAACACGATCAAGAATTGTACTGATTTCTCAAATGGTTAACACATCCGATCGTTCTTGTAGGGTAGCAATTCATTCTGCACCCAAATCACTCCTAAAAATAGTGACACGTAGTTAGGGCTGTTCATATTATCCGATATCTGCTTATCCGATCAGATATCTGAAGCGATCCGATCCGATTTTTTTTTTTCAAATCAAATATCCGATCCGGTCAACGAAAAGTCAAACAAATCAAATATCCGATCCGACAAATACAAATAATATCCGATCCGAAGAAAAAATATTTATATATTTTTTATAATTTTTTATTTTATATATAATTGTATATAAATAAATATATAATTTTTACTTAATTTATTAGTTGGACCAAAATTTAATTTACTCTAAATTATATTTTTAATATAATTATTTTTTAAAATATTTGTAAAAAAAAACTAGTCGGGACTGTAGTCTGTAGCAGTGTAGCACCACTACTTACTCAATACTCACTACTCAGTATCAAACTAGCAGGTAGCACCGTAGCAGCAATATGCGTAGGTGCACGCACGTGGTACTGTATTTAAAAACAAAAAAAAAACAAAAAACAAAACAACAACAACTAGTCGGGAGGGACCCCGACTCTCCCTTCTCTAATTTTTTTCCCCCGACTCCCTGCTCCAGTGATCCCGTCCTGCAAGTCGGCAACCCTAACCGCCACCCTCTCCCCAGCTCCTCGCCGGCCTCCAACCAGTCGCCGCCGTAGCCACTAGCCAGCCACAACGAGCAACAGCAACCGAAGCTGCAATAGCAGCAACGGCAGCACAGCAGCAGCAAAGCGCAAGTCGTGCCGCCGCCGCAGGTCACCGTAGAGGCCTGCTGACCACCGGCGAGCCATCCTCAACCTCCGGCACATCTTTCACGGCCTTCACCTGCCTTGATTTGTTAGTTTCGTTTGGTATAATTTCTGAAAAATCCTAACCCTTGCTTTGATTAATTGGGTATGAATTAGCTTATAAAAAGCTAAATTGATTATTTGATTATGTATATATGTGCTGTAAGATTAATTTGGATAGGTCAATTGTATGGTTATGTTGGAATTTTGGAAAATTTGGATTTTTGGATAGGCTGGGAAAAATTATTTGACTATTCGGATAATATCGGTTTTATTTGATATCCGATCCGAAATTTCGGATATCCGAAAAATCGGATATTTGATCCGTGAACAGCCCTACATGTAGTAATACTGTAACTTAACCTAAAACATCTTCCCCTTAACTTATTTATTATAACTTCTCAAATCATATTAGTTCAAATATAATCAAATAAGTCAAATGCTACTAACGATATAAAATGTAAAATTGATAATAATTATAAGAATAAAATCCATTCAAGTATCTTCATATATTTTACATAATTGCACATAAGTACCTTTATATTTGACTTTATTTTCATTTGGGGTACCTAAATGATGAAAATACTCACATTTCACAACAAGAAATATTACTTTGGGCAACAAATTATTTCGTCGCCTATAAAAAAATTTGTCCCCCAAACTTTGGGCGACAAACAAATTTCGTCACAATTTTGTCGCCATAAGCCCGTTGCTCTTGCTTAGGGTGACGAAAAGAAAATTTTGTTGCCCTAAATCTCTTTTTGTGCAATGAATATGTTTTGTCGCCGTAAAACTCTTTTGTGCGATGGATATGTTTTGTCGCCCTAAACTGCTTTTGTGCGACGCGGATATTTTGTTGCCCTAAACCTCTTTTGTGCAACACATATGTTTTGTCGCCCTAAACCTCTTTTGTGCAATAAATATTTTTTGTTTCCTAGACCCACTTTTGTGCGACGAAGTTGTTTCATTTGTGGCCCTATTACTTGTTTTGCAACAAAATCAATTTCTAGTCTTTCTTTCAAGCAACAAAAATATTTTGTAGCCTAAAGACCTGTATTATG
Source organism: Tamarix austromongolica (assembly GCA_039764185.1). Classification (NCBI taxonomy): domain Eukaryota; kingdom Viridiplantae; phylum Streptophyta; class Magnoliopsida; order Caryophyllales; family Tamaricaceae; genus Tamarix; species Tamarix austromongolica. The sequence continues at coordinate 70,625,240 of CM077816.1, read as the reverse complement.
TATTCATAATAATAGATCATCCTGTAATGCAGTATCATTCATATAGATACTCCACCATATTTCATTACCCTGTAAAATCATATATCATTCAAACCATGCATAGATTACGATATCATTGTCCAAAAACAAATGTCATTCCAATTTCAAAGTATATGATACTGCAATATACAAATTGGAAAAATTCATGCCTAATGGGTACCATAAAAATCAATTATGCTATCTAGCTTGAAGGACCACCAAAAAATGGATGATGTTATCTATAGTTCTGCATACTTAGCTTCATCAAGTATATTACAGTGTCACAAAACATGCTTCAAGTTAATCTACAATTCATGAAATAAAAAAATATAAATTAAGATTATAAAGAGATATGCAATAGTATCTACTTATAATTTTCCAATTCCCTTCAATTAAAAAAAGTTGTAAGCCATATTATAAAAATGAATACAAGAACTAACTTACATTCATAAGTCCAAAAAAGCTCCTTGCCTCTAAAAGTCTTTGTCATTTTCTAAGTCCAATTAGAACTCCCAGCTATAAAAGAGAACAAATAATATAGTTAGAATACCTAATGCAAAAGTCATCCATCTCAATTTCAAGACAATGAATATCACATGTCTAACATTTGCACAAACTAAAAATTTTGGTTTCATAATTTGTCCACACTTATAGTGTAGAGTTCTAACATTCAAACCATTAAAAATGGGAAATTTTGAATGGTTTAAATATACCTCATAATTATTTAGTGAGTTGTGAAGATTATTGTGTTCCTAGAAAGCCTCCAATTTGATCTCTCACAAATTGCATCATTTCGGCCTTCAACTTTTGCGTGGCCTCATCAGCATCTGCTCTAAGTTTCCTTTCTCGTTCCTCCGCTTCTTCTCTTAACTTTCTCTCTCTTTCTTCACCAATTTCCTTCATCTTTTCCATTTCAAGCCTTCAATTTTCCTCCCTTAAGGCATTTGAATGTTTAAGCTCCTCAATTTGTTGACGAAGGCTAGCCTCAATTTCATTATCTTTTTTGTTCCTTAAAGGCATAGGTTCAGCTCCTAGCCCTCTAATATAGCCAGAACGATGCTCAAATGCCTGGGTATATGCTTCTTTCACACTAAGATTATCAACTCCATACAACTCCTTCTACTTAGCATGAAGTTCAGTCAACTTTTGGTATTTTACATATGCACCATCTTCCCATGTACCGTCTTCTTTCCTATAATAATATAAAATAAATAATAATAAAAAAACCCTTACAAATTTGTATAAATTAACTTATATTTACATAATTCTTCATATCTGACACACCTTTTGGTCTTTTCCCATAATCTAATATAATCTGGTTCTTGCTCAAGCTCCTCAATCGACTCATCAGCATTTTCAGCTATAATAGAAGGCTCTTTTGATGGTTGATGTTCCTACATATAATAAATCCATGTGAATATTTAACTGAAAGAACAAGATATCAAGAGTCAAAAAAGATAAGCCTTTGCTTTAACAATAATAGTTATTCTATTGTAACACTTTTCATATACAAATATATAGAATTGACCAACCTTTGTATTTTTGATAGAACAATAGTAGTAGCAACAAAAATAGAAAAAAATTGAAAAAATTCATTAATATACTTACAATTTCATCAAGATAGCGCGTTGTTGACTTTCCTTCATTCCTAGGAATTTCAGTTTGTCTTGCTTTATTTCTACGATTCACTTCACTAATATGCTATATGTGAAAAAAATGATAATTAATGATTTCATAACTCTTTTGCATCTCATTAGCCAGTGCATATCCATCAAATAAACTAAATTTATAAATTAGAGTGGAAATACTTGTCATCAGAAACTTCAAAAAAAATTAAATAGTAGAACCTTTTACTTAAACGAACCCCAAAAGTCCACCACTAACCACCTCCATACAGTAGCATTTATTGCTTGAGGTCGGTTTGCTATTGCTTGTGATGTTGAAAATCCATTAAAATATCTCTCTTTTAGCCTGAAACGCCATTGTCTATACAAAATTTGACATTGCATAGATAATGCTCTGTTAACATGACTACCCTCTGGAAGTGTCCACTCAGCCTAAACCATATATATATATATCAAATTAATCAATTGGTTACGAACAAAATGAAACATGTAACTAATATACAAAGCTAAAACATTAGCTTTAAATTTTACCTTTATCTTATTGAAAAGTCTTTCTTTCGCGGTAGGATCCATATGTTTCCAATTTCTACACATATAATTCAATATTCCCAAAACAAAATACAATTGATAAGAAAGTTTTGTCAAAAATAGACATGTGCAAATAGAATTAGAATAATAAAAATTAGGTTTACCGTGAATCAAGAGGACAATAATTTTTTACCCACACTCCCAACTATGTGATGAACTAGTTTGCATCAGTGCCTACAATTCTATTCATTTCTTTGGTGATTTTAGCATATGGCTTTGTAGTGTAGTCATTTATCCATGAATTAAAATATTTTTTTCCACAAGTGGACCCCCGCTTTGGCCTAATATCACACAAGTATATTGGTTCAACAAATAATGATAAATATGTACAAGAAATATATAAATAAAAAATATATTACAGAAAAATTGGTATTTTTAACACAAACCTATCCTTTGTGATTGTTGCAACTGACGGCGTTGCCTATATGTCATATGATTGGCTAAGTTGTCAGATCGCTCATCATGACCATCCGGTGAAGTCTCCTAATTTAAATGCACCATAGCTTGTGATGATGAAAGATTAGATGCCATTAACCTGTAAAATCCAACAACAATAAAATAAATTGATTGATATGCTAATTAAATAAATTAAGATACAATAGTTATATCATTTGGAAATTTATCACCATCACCTTCGACTTTGAAGGAAAACTAAAATAATATCATGCAATATCTTCATCTGATTCTAAATCTGAATAGTAATTAACTTCACCATTTTCTTCTTCGAGGCCCTCCTCCTCCATTTCTTTTTCCTCCTCCTCCTCCTCCTCCTCCTCCTCCTCCTCATTATTCATAGCCCTTTCAACGTCACAAATATCAACTAAATTAGGTTCAATATCATCACACACCAAAGGAATTTCATCCCAATTTAAATCTTACATATTAGAAATCGTAGTAGTCATCTCATTCTCCCAATTTGCATTTGAAGGTTCACTATAATCATCAATGTCCTCAATAATAGGAAAATCAAAATGATTTCGAGGACTTGTTTTAACAACTATCCTCCACTAAGGTTCTTTATGGGCCTTTACATACAAATCTTGCCCTACTTGAGAGGCTAGCACAAAAGGCTCATTATATCTTAACCTACTATTAACATTAACAAGGGTAATTCCATATTTATCATCTCTCTTTACCCCCATCCTCTTATCCCATACATTGAACCATTCACATCTAAAAATAATGGTAGTAGGACTACCATAATTTTTGATAGGGTTGTATTCCAACACAATCACCTCCTCTAGTAACCCGTAAAAATCCACACCTCCACTATCATCATCTCCTTTTACCATTACTCCACTGTTTTGTGTCTTCTTTCTTCTTTGGCGCTTTCTTGTATGAAATCTAAAACCATTCACAATATATCCCTCATATGTAAGCACATTCCTCATTGGACCTCGAGCTAGACATAATAGTTCATCTGTAATCCTTTCATCCCTAACATCTCTCAACTTTGTTATCTATATTACATAAAAATTAAAAGAAATAATGTAAGACATATGTTATTACTATAATATATCTATTATTTGATTCATATAGATTATTAGTTCACTTACTCTTTTTTCAAACCATTTAACAAAAGCAACAAGTTGTCCTTCATTGTCATTCATATACTCCCTATCATAAAGAACAATTATTAATCTTTGTAGCCCTATTTACATATTCAATATTCTATATAAATTAAAATAATCTCACTTACTCATAACATGGTTGAAATTCTTCACAATTTCTTAGAATGTATAGTTGCGCTTGCTCCCAGTCTTTAAAGCTTAACTCTTTAAGTGTAGCCTTCCCTAATGGCTTACCATACTTACAGAAAATAGATAAGTTATAGGGAAGTGGATGATTCTCATCATCATTCCTCTCTTCACGATTAAATTGTGTTTCTATTTTACTCAAATACCGTGAGCAAAATGTAAGGCATTCATCTACAATCTCACTTTCTGCAATCGACCCTTCTGGACATGCTTTGTTGCCTACAAACGATTTATAAGTACGCATTTCCCTACAATAAGAAAAAAGTCATAATTTTACGTTTACATTACAAAATATATCATGTTAAAATATTATAACTTTACATTACCTTTCAAAGTGCCACATTGAACGATAAGCCACAGGTCCTGCTAGCTTTGCTTCACTGGCTAAGTGCAAAGTTAGATGCACCATCACATCTAAAAAAGAAGGAACAAATACTCGTTCCAATTTGCAAAGGGTGATGGCTATATCTCTTTCCATTTACTCCAACACATCAATATTTAATGTCTTTGAACATAGTTGCTTCAAATATCTACTCAACTCTACCAAAGGTTGAAGCACCTTATCATCTAACACACCTCAAAAGCCGATAGAAGTAAATCTTGCATAAACACGTGACAGTCATGACTCTTCATTCCATAAATCCTACCATCCTCCAAGCTTACACATCTTGAGATATTGGATGAATAGCCATATGGAATTTCCAAATTTGCTAGTAGGGCAGTGACCTCCCTCCTCTCAAATAATGTTAAACTATAAGATGCCTTCGGAATATGAAACTTTTCCTCCACCAACTTAGGACGTAAATGCGGATGCATCTTCATATTCTCAAGGTCCAATTTAGCATTCAAAGTATCTTTATTTTTTTTGGGTATATCTAACAATGTGCCCAAGATATTGTCACAAATGTTCTTCTAGACATGCATCACATCTAGATTATGCCAAAGTAACAAATGCTTCCAATACGGGAGTTCAGAAAAAAAATACTCTTTTTCTTCCATTGATGCACCAAGTATTGCTCAGATCTCTTTCGCTTAAAAGATTTACTTTTTCCAAATCTGACATTTATAACTCCACTCAATTCCTCCAAAATATCATGTCCAGAAAGTGATTCTGGTGGGGGGTCTTTCAGTGTGTCCAGCATCGAAGTCTTTCCTATTCAATCGCCATTTATGGTCCGGTTCCAAGAATCTCCTATGTCCCAAATAGTAGTGCTTACGAGAGTACTTTAATCTTTGAGACCAAGTATCTTTATGGAAATTAGGACAAGCAAGGGTCCCTTTTGTGCTCCATCCAGACAAATTAGCGTATGCTGGAAAATCACTAATTGTCCACATTAAAACAACATGCATATTAAACACCTCACCAGTATGTGCATCAAATGTCCTAACCCCATTCTCCCATAATTCCTTCAATTCTTCTATTAGTGGTTGCAAAAATACATCTATATCATTACCTGTTGATTTTGGACGAAGAATTAACAAAGATAACATGAAGTAAGCACTTTTCATGCACATCCAAGGAGGTAAATTGTATGGGACAAGAATAACAGGGCATATGCTATACTTGGAACTTAAGTGTGCTCCAAGGTTGAACCCATCACTCGCAAGTGCCAACCTAACACTCTGTGGATCAGCGGAGAAAGTGGGAAATAATTCATCTAGAAAATTCCAAGCTCTTGAATCTGCAGGATGCCTCATAATTCCATCGTCTGGACGATGCTCTTTATGCCAACGCATATGCTCTGCTAATTTAGAGCACCTATACATCCTTTGAAGCCTAGGGATTAAAGGAAAATGGCGTAAGACTAGTTGAGGCACATTATTTCTCATATGCAACCAAAAATTGGTGTGACCGTAGCCGGCACGCAATTTAAACCCTCTTGTTGTCAATTGTAGCACTGGTAAATAAGGGTATCGTTCTAGCCGGGGATTGAGAGGGCTCACCTCTAATTAACTAGCTTAAACTAAAACTAAAAATAAAAATCCTAAATAACAAAAAATAAATAAATAAGAAAAATACTAATGGAGGTTTATCAAAATAATAAAATTAATAAATAAAATAAAATAAACTAATAATAATAAAAATAATGGGAAACTCGCAGATAGGAGAAACATGTTAGGGAAAGAAAAATCCACCACTAGATTAGATCGAGATATAATATTTATTTCTAAGTCATATTTTAATCGTGAGAAAGAGATCGACCAAGTTGGACACCAAACGCAGGTCCATGCACCTTATATTACTTCCCTTAATTAATTAATACGACAACGTACCTATATTAACCCTATTAAATACTAGCAGTATAGCAGCAACATGCGGCTCCTATATTTAACTAGATTTAATGCATTAAGTGTAAGTGGAAGGCTGTCAATCTAAGTACCCAGACTAGTACAAAACGTATGTCTAGCTGTATTTCCTATCCTTGACCCACACGTATCGAAACGTTTTACCACTTCGGTTAGAATCACAAAACGATTAGGTGAATTGTTATCTAACCTAGCTGCAATTTATACATATAAATTCTAGTATATTTAGATGGCCACCTCGCAGGCAAATAATCCTACATACTGTCACTTATGAGGAACCAGAACAAGGCATGCACCAAATAAACTATACTGGACAGAATTATACATATAAACGATAGCAATTAATATAGAGTCAAGAAACAATCTCACGAAACAAAGAAAATAAAATTATAATTCAAATTCTAATCCAGGGTTTTAAATTATTCCTTAACAATAAATAATCAGCCAGCCATAATTAAAGAATTGATTACACATAAATATATATCTAAAATATAAATTAAAAATAAGAGAAAGAAATAACCAAAATTAATTTTAGATAAAAGAGCAAGAACTTATTCAGATAAAAATTAATTTTATCTGAAATAAATTCTACCGGTATTCTTTTCCTCTAATTTTCTTCCTTGTTTGCCTTGAATTTCCGTGCAAAAATTTCTTTTTCTTTTTCTTTTATTCCCGCTGACGCTAGCGTTGTTGTTCGTCGTGCGCCTGACTCAATTTCCGTGCTGCTGCGTCAGGGTCTGCCTGGCCGAGCCTCCTCTCTGTTCGGCCGAGCCTGAGAAGGCCTACTCCTCTCACGACTCCTCTTCTCGCCCGAGCCTGTGAAGAAGGAAGGCTTTTGCCTTTTTCTGCGGCTCTGCCGCACGCTACTGTTACTCCTCTCTGTGGCCTCGGTTTCCGTGCCTCCCTCCTTCACCTGACGTGCGGCCTGTTCTCTGCCTAACGGTAGAGGCCGCCTATCTCCCTTCTTCGACCTTCTGGCCCTGCGGCTCTCCTATCGAGCCCCAGACTTCGACGTGCCCCCTGCTCTTTTTATAATTTTTTTTCTTCTTTGCCATGTCAGCCCTACGGCTGACTTTTTCTTTCTCCTGCGAGCCGCTCTTTTCTCTTTTGTTTGTTGATCGTGCCTCTTCGGCGTCGTTTTGTGTTCCAGGCCTTTGGGCCTTCGGCCTTTGGCCGTTGGTCCAAAGGTCTTATTTCTTTTTTTTTTAATTTTCTTTTATTTAAATACAAAACCTGCAAAATAAAATTCAATAAATATTAATAAATAATATTTTATTCTAAATTTACTTAATTTATATCATTTTAGCTCAAATAATAAAATTTATGCAATTTTTACCACTTAAGCATAAAACAATAATTATTCCCCTATATTAGTTAAATAAACTACCAAAAACTAAGATTATAAGGGTATAAAATGTGTCAAAATATGAACTCATCACCCATCACCATCATTGCTACTTCCATCATATTGATTATTCTCCTTCCATCTAGAGCATCCAAAAACTGGACAACTATTGTATTGAGAATATTCTTTTCAAAATAATATGCAATGATTAATGCAAGCATCAATTTTTACATAATTCAACCCAAGTTCTTTAGTGTATTTCCTTGCTTCATACGATGTCTTAGGAAATCCTTTATCAAAGTTAAAGGCTCTATGCAAAACTTAAAGTATCATATCAAAAGATTTATTACTCCATTTATTACTCACTTTGATGTGGAGTAAGTTAACCAAAAATTCTAATTTTGAGAACGTCTTACAACCTGCATACAACTCTGTCTCAGCATCTTTCATCAACTTAAAAAACTTCTCTAAACCAACACCATTTTCCTCAAGAGACTGTCACCCTACTTCTGATTCAGTATTATCAATACCCATGGAAAATTGAACATTTGTCACATCTTGTACCAATGGACCCATATTATCAAGATCTGCCTCACCATCCGCATTAACTCTAGTCTCTTCATCATAAGTATTATGAATACTATTATTATCACCTCTGATACTGCTGGCATCACTTTCTACATAAAAAATCCATGGATTATAATCATTCTTGATGCCATACATCATCAAATGAATCCACATAGTACGTCGATTTTGGGCTAAAATAAAATTACAATTCAAGCAAGGGCATTTTAGCAAAATTCCCTCTTCCTTCCCACCAAAACAAAATTCTAAAAATTCATTAACACCTTTAATATACTCCGGCTTTCTCCTATCATTTATTCCCTTATGGTTCATCCAACTTCGATCCCCAGGCATTTTTGAAACAATGACTATACATGCAAAAGCAAATAGGAAAACATATATTAGGAAATGTTCATCGGTCAAATATAATCAATGAGTATCTTCTATTTTTCTTATTGATTAAGGTGATTTATGTGTTAATTATTAGTTATCATATATATGAAAAGCAAGCATTTGAATATGTCTAAATGAATGTTTCTATTTTAAAATTTGATGCTTAATTGTTTATATTACTTAACTATATAAGATAACATAAGTTTAATATATAGACTCATACAATATTTTCTAAGAGCTGATTTACAATGCTCAGGCAGCAGCAGTATGATTGATTATTTATAATCAAATTTCAAGTTAAAGTGTATTTAAATTGTATATTTCACATAAGAGTATACATATCAGAAATTAATAGACTATAATTTTGTCCCTTTCTCTTTTTGCCTTTTAGTTAAAGCTAAGATAATCAAGAAGATCAAACCATATCCTAGCAAAGAAGATTTACATATTGTAATTGCAAATATTTAAAAATAAATGGACTTCAATACTCTAAGTGTCTACCATTTGTGCATCAAGAAGTAGACTTACCACTGTTATATGATTCAGGCAACATAATATTTTATGAAACCAGCAAAATGCACGCACATATAACATCATTACTCTTAGAAAATAAATTATCAAACCAACAATCTACAATATATAATCAAAATAAATTATGAAACCAGCAGTATGCACGCACATATAACACTAAGTTAATCTGCAATATAAAAAGGGAAGTGAAACAATTATCTACAACATACACGCACATAAAACACATTCCAGGGAATTGAAACAGGTAAATAGAACAATAATCTAGCAACATACACGCACATATGACGCATTCAAGGTAACTACAATGATTAAAGAGAAAAATAATCCAACAAAATAAGACTTACCAGTGTTTGCTACCCAAAAAACCAGATGGAGGAAGATTAATACTGTTCAATAAGCCCTACACCTGCAAAATTATCAAACAGAGAAGAAAATTTAGGAAAATTTCTACTTTTTTCAATGAAGTTGGAGAAAGGGTAGAAGATTAGTAGAAATATGAACCGAAATGAAGATGATGAAGAGGGAAATTAAGTATTTACCCAGACAACCAGAATCTGCAGAACATGGTGGTGCAAAATTAAGGGTTAGGGTTTCACAAAATACAGAGGAAATTTTTTTTGTTTGTGTTTGATTTTGGCCAAAATAAGAAGTCTGGCGGTAGGGGTAAAAATTTTGGGCACTAGGGAAAAGAGTACCATAGGTGACAAAATATATATTCGTTGCCCAAACTTATTTTTGTGCAACGAGATTAATTTTTTTGCCCTTATTATCATATCCACGAAATAAGAAGCGGGACTGCCGCCAAGGGCGCTGCCCCTAGACCCCTACGAGGTCGCTTCGCGCCCCCTTATTTAATAAAAAAATTAACATATATAATTTAAACAAACACACATTTCAACATAGTTTTGAAATTTTATGTTTTCATTTGAGCATATAATAGAGTGCACTTCTCGTATTAAATATACCCTAAAGTGTTGATTTTAAAATTTTTTGCAATTATTTGCTAAGGTATGGGCAACAAAAACATAATATTTTTGCCCAACACTATATTATGGGCAACAAAACAATTAAATCATAGCCCAAAAGTGATGTATAAGCAACAAAAAAAATAAAAATCGTGGCACAAACTACATTATGTGCAACAAAAAATAATATCATTGCTCAAACATTTTTCACTATAACAAAGGGCAATGATTATAAGAGTTTGTTACCCTAAAGAAAACAAGGGCAATGATTATAAAAATTTGTTGCCTTAAAGAAAAAAAGGGCAACAATATACTTTCATCGCCCAAAATAGAACCAAGGGCAACAAAATCTGTTCTGTCGCCCTATTATCATAGAAATCGTCACCCAAACTTACTTTTCTTGTTGTGTTTTTAATTTCATGTTGGTACCTATTTTGATACATACCCAAATGATTTTTTTATTTATTCAAATCTAAAGGTACCTAAGTAAAATTATGCAAAACACATGATACTTAAAAAATATTAGGTTAAATGTCAAAGTCCCTACATAGAATTTATCATTATTATAATCATGATATTAATGATAACAATTGTAATAATAATAGGAATATTGCACAAGATATATTTGTGTTTTGGGGTAAATGTACTAAATAGCTCAGTGTTTTATTTTGTTCCCATATAACTCCATATGTACACTAACGCTTCATGTAAAATTTGACTAACTATTTAAAAAAAAAAGTTGTGAAATACCATTTTCAACCTTCCTTCTCCCATCTTCATAACCAGTCAATCAAATATAATTGAATACCCTTCCCACCTAAAAATTCATAACCAAATAAATAAAAATTGAAGAGCCCATTCTACATTCCCCCCTCTTCTCTTCCGTTCCTCCCTCCTTCCCTCCCTCCCCCTCAATTCCTTGTCTTCATACATCGTCCCAAATGTCATAAACAATTAAAAAAGGTTTAGAGTCTTTTTTAATTCTTCTTCCCTCCCCTTTCCATTCCTCTTATTAATTGATACCCCATCTTATCACCTAATCCCTCTAATCCACGATATATAGGTATGTTGATATCCTTAATTAATTTTTTTATACTTTTATTGTTATTTTATTATACATATGTTCTTGTTTAGCTTTGATTTTTTGGTAATTGGATTGATTGGGTTTTCCATATCTAATATCTCTAAGTTTTATTTTTAATTTTTGCTTGTATCAATTAGGTTATGTTAACATATTTAAAGTTAATTGTTAAAATGGCTACAAATTTAGATTCTCCTTTACATATTGAGGATTAGAGTTTTATAATTTTGGACCAAATAAATATGTATGAAATCATGCTAGAATAGAGTTGGTTGTGGAAAAATAATTATGCATGATGAGAGTTTTATGTGTTTAATGGGCTTCATTATGTTTTAGGGGAAAATAATAATTGGTATTAAAGTGGAAAAATAGCATATAAGGGTGTTTGGATCATTTGTGACTTGTTATGCCTAAAATTGTTGATAATTGGACTAGGATAACGTTAATGGATTTCTAGGTTAAACATAGTGTTGAATTTGACTTTAGCTTAGATCATTGACCTTATGGCTAACTTAATTAATTGAAAATAAAGGAAAATTAGTATGAAACTAAAATTGTTGTGCATTATGTGATATTTTATGATCACCTTAATATTAAAGACAAAGCTTGAGCCATTGATTTGATCTGGTGGTTTTTGTTAGATGCCTCACCCTTTTTAGGTAAGGCCCTAGTCTACTCTCTAAATAACCTATAGACCTTATAGGGGATACCATCAATTAATAATTAGGTATCCTAGGATGTGAGGATATTGTGTTTCCTTTTTACATTAGAATGTCTGGAGTACTTATATGTCTCTCGGTTACAAGTTGGGAGGATACTGTGTTGTTTTAGAGCATCGGTATGATCTTTGTACTTTATATGTCTTTAGGTCATTATTGCACCTCCCTTAAGTAATTAAAAATAGAATTAAGTGTTGTATAAGGATTTAAATAGATTGTTATGATTTTTTGGTTTGGTAGTTCCCACTATGCACTACTTTGCTTTGGTATGTTGGTTTGATTGGTGCCTTCGTAATCATTTTAAATTTGGTATATTAGTTGGAAATTGTCTTAGTTCTTTCCTTATCATATTATAATTCATATAGAGGTGGTTATTGGAAAATATTTTAATTATGGTTTGGTGTTTTTCCCTTTATGGGACTCTATTAGTCCAATTAGAGTAATAAAATAGTCGTAATATGGTTACATTTAATGTGATGAGCATGTATCATGTAGTATGATATGAGTTATGGTATGAATGTGCCACTTATTTATGGTATGTACTGTTTGAAGTACTATGTTAAGACATTTGTGTTACCTTATTATGCTAAATATGATATTTGCATACTTAGTAATATTGTACTGATGGGTTCCATTTTATGGCTCCTTACCTATTTAATGGACAACCTTTACCTTACAGAAGTAATTTGAGGGTACAACTTGATAGCTTTTGATAGGGGTTGAGAGTTAGGACTATTCGGTGTCTATTCCAACATCGTTTGTTTTAGATATTCCTTTAACTTTTATGTCACATTTTGTATTTCTTTCTCTTGTCAATTATAATTCTTTTGTCCGATCTTTTGTTATTGGAACAATTTAATGTTACAATGAAATCTTTATCTACTTCATATCAATTTTTGTTCTTAATTTAAGTGGATAAATTTTTGAACTTAACACATAGTGTAAGAAAGGTAGAGGAACCAAACTTTTTAATGTTGGTAACACCCTACATTTTTAATGGTTTAGCTTCCGTAATTAACTCTATTTTAAAAAAAAAATAAAGTATAAAAAATGGGGGTGTTATAGATAATCTTTGTTAATTAGTTTGTTTCCTTAGCTTATTTCTATATTGGATTGTGAAATTAGTTTGCTGTGTCAATAATAGATGGCAATTACCCCCTTAGGAAGGAACTTGATGCGCTTTCTAGGTTGGTTTGTTTTCATAAGATTGAATTGCTAATTAGAGTTTTGAGTTCTATTAGCCATAGATTTTGGTGAATAGCAAGTCTACTCCAAAGTTAGGGATGGCAATAGGACACGATGGGGATGGGGATTTCATCGTCGTGCCTAACTGAGATTAGTATTATTCCCCAAATCAATTCCAATCCTTGAAATTTTGTAATCGAGGATTCCTCACTCCGATCTCCTTGGGGAATTGATCTCCATACCTGTCTTGATTCCCAACCAAAATCTCCATCCCTGAAGCCAAATTCGTATTCCCGAACTTGACATCTAAAACCCAAAACTCATCCCTGTCCATCACTAAAACCAATTATGCATATTCCACAAATAACTACTGAAATCTCTTAACATTTTAATAAGAGGTATGTAACATTGGTTTTTATCACAATAGTTACCTCTTACTTTAAGCCATTGACAAATTAGATCCCATTGGTGAGGATAAGTTCGGCAACAAATCGAAACAAAGGGCTAGAATAAAGATTTTCATCAAGAATTGTACTACAATAGACTTATTGTATAATTAATAATGTATGATGAAACCCAAATCCACTTTCCGCCTAGCTAGCCCTCAAAGAAAAGAAAAGAAATACCCTTTCTCCCTCTATTCCAACGTAGTCTCGGCTCCTAACTTTAATTTCTTATAGCTAAAGTCCTAGCCCACTGTACGCAATGGATTCAGACAAGCCTTAGATACAAATTGTACTGATTTTTTGAGCCTAAGATGCATGCAAGCAGCTAGCAACAAACTCATGTAGTAAGGAGGAGCACAACACCTTACTACACACCACCCATCAAGATTCAAGGATAAGAGATTATGAAGTATTGTATACAAAACATATTTTTGTGTACAACAAACATAGCAAAGAGATTATCTGCATATTTTCTCTGAAATGAAAAAATTCAGGTCTAACAGTAGTCATAATATCTCACAGCCAATTGCTTCACTGATTTCTTAATTCTAACCATCAGCAACTTTTCTGACATTAAAGACGTATATATTTTATGATACTGGCAAGACTACAAATGGGAATTGGTTTTATAAGTTGACTAGGAGAAACAAACAGGCTTAAGAATTAAATAAAGAAAGAAAAAAGGTACACAGTTCTAAAAAAGTTTAAAACTAGTTTTGAAAATTGCATTAAAAAAGCAAAAAAAAATAATAATCTGAGATTACATTTGCAATGTATACGCAAACAACAGATTATTAGCAATCACAACCAGATGCTTATCCATAACAACTCTTTCTTGCTGCAGTAGAAGGATCTGCAAAGACAACAAAACTAAATCCATGATCATATTCTGTAAGGCTCAATCTCAGGTTCCTGAGAAAACAATCTCCCTGAGAACGCATGCATCATTCTTCCCTAATCGGATGGAACAAACGATCTCAGGCTAGCTATTGCTTTAGAAATGGCATTTGAGACTGATATATATTTCATCTGTGTTTCAATGTAAGTGATCAAGCGTAAGTTATGTATGTTGAAGGATTGACTGAATGTAGTGGTAGGTATTTCAGTTGATCAGTGAGATGTTCGTGGCTTGCTAAGGTTTAATCAAAGCCCCCGAGCTTTGTATTTTTTTCAAATAACGTAAATCATTGTTAACATAGTCATTTTAACTACTTAGTGGCTTTTTATATTTAACAACTAACTACTGATTAATTCCGTTTGCTTTTGTTCTTATACAAAAGAAAACGGATTTTAAATAATTTGGACAAGAAATGGATTTTGTCTATGTAGACAAATTTTCTTTTGTTCTTATATATACAAAAGAACATGGAATGTAATACTTCTAAGACTTTGAATTCTCCAAACTAATATCAGTATAGACACAGGTAAGTTGTTAACCCTCCTCTATTTTTTCTCTCATCCTCTCACTTGTTCTTACTCTTAATCGGCAATCAACCACTTAGTGGTACTGTTTCCTCTGACTTAATTAATCAGTTCAATCCTTCGTCTACCATGGTAGTTAGTATTGAATTCATATATTAAGGTTGCAATCTTCCAATTAGCTTGCCATGCAGACGTCCAAGTATCCAAAACCCATCCCCACTCAACCACCTGCAATCGTAACCAACCATATCGATGGTACCAACAGTCACTCCCTAAGGTCAAAACCCTTACTAAGGGGCGACCCCTCCCTGGTTCAAGGTGCAAAAGGGAAGGCGCGGAGTGAAGAAACGTTCAAACAGGAAGGAAGACTAATCTTTACTGTGTTCGTAGACAATCTTGCAAAAGGGATATGGGCAGAGGAAGTTAGGGAGCTGTTTGAGGAGGCATGGATTGTAGAGGAAGTGTTTATCAGCAGGAAGGATAGGAAGGCCACAAACTTACACTTTGGATTTATAAGATATGGTAGTGAAAGGTAGGCAGTGGAGGCGGTGAGGAGGTTTAGTGAGATGAAGCTTAAAGGCATACGTTTGTATGTTCGCAGGGCCCTGTTTGGGAAAGGAGAACAAAGGCAGGGACAGAGCCAATTTAGAGGAGAGCAACATTTGAAGGGAATCAGCCACACACAGCAAGGAGGTGGTTGGCATGTTGCGGAAAGGGATGGAAGAACTTTTGCTATGGTAGTCAGGGGTGGGGAGCGATGCATGCAGGGGGAAACAAAAAGGGTTGTACGCGTTCAAATAGAGGATGCCTCTCAGGAATGGCTAGCCAGGAGTGTGGTGGTGGAATCCGTTCAACCGTTCATTGCAGATATTGTCATTCCACAGATCATGCAAGACTGGCGCTATGCTACGAAGGTACATTCCTTGGGACGGTTTAAGCTTTTACCTACTTTCAAAACTTTCGACAATAGTGTTATGGCCTTGGAGGAAGATAGCTTACTGAGAGTTACCTTCCCGATCATGAGGAGATGGAGGGAGGAAGATGCTTGTGTGCTGCGGCGAACATGGATAGAAATTCGAGGACTGCCTCTGGCGGCATGGAGGGAGGAAGTTCTGAGGTCGGTTGCAGCTCCATGGGGTAGATGGGTCTGTAGGGAGGAAGATGCGGACTTCGGCCTATCCATGGAGACCACAAGGGTACTGGTGGATACTGATCGAATAGAGGAAGTCCAGGAGGTGCTGGAAATACAACTGGGAGAGGCGAGAGTGGTGGTAGTGGCGAAAGAGATTGGGCAGGGGCATGTACCATGGAAGAATAGGAGAAAAGACTACAGGGAGGAGTGGCCGGAATCCTCGTCGATCGGAAGTGGTGATTAGCGATCAAGTCAGGCCTCCAAGGGTGAAGTGAGCTACATACGTGACTCGGGGCACACAACCATGCAGGGTGCTGTTAACAAAGGGACAGAGATGATGGGGATTGCTGGAGGAGTGAGTAGGGAAGAGGAAAGGTCGAGGGATAGGGTGGCAAGTGTACGTTGGCCTCGAGAGTTGATAGAAAGGAGCAATAATTCCGAAGCTACGCCGGCTGGGTGTGATCAGAAGGTTTCGAAGATTCAGAACCTCGAACAGGGGGACAAGATCATGCCGAACAAAATTAATAGCTTCGTGGAATAGTGTGTAGGGGCCATAGACAGACGGGATAAGAAAGGTGGGATGCTGAAGGGTGAGGTAAAGAAGATGGTTGGGGAGGTAGACCGGGGGTCTGGTACTGGTTGTTTATCATTACCCAAACAAAGGGAGGGCTGCTATGACAGCGGTATGGGTGCACGCCGAGAATGGGGAGAGGAGGAATTAATAAATATTATAAGAGCAAAGAAGATATGGTATTTGGGAAAGGAGAGGGAGCAGAATTTGATGGGAGAAATATTATTCCCGGAATTATTGATTGGGAATGGAGGAAATATGGAGGGAACCGAAGGAGGTGGTGGAAGGCTTGTAATAGAAGGAGAAGTAGAATTTGCAAGTATAGATGACCTAGCCACAATGGACAAATTAAGTAAAGAGAAGTCCAAAGGGAAAATGGTAAGGTCGCCTTGTGAGTACTCGGAGGATAAGGAGGAGGAAGATGCGTTGTCGCTAAAAACAGTCCTTGTTTCAGTGGATCATGACATCGAGGAAGAAAGGAGACTAGTAAAAAGATGGAGGGAAAAAGGAAGAAGAGTGGATGGAATAGAAGGCAAATCAATAGGCGAAGCACCATGCTTAGAGGAGGGAGAAAAGAGGGGTGCAGGAGAGTCGATAGAGACAATAGAAGAAGTTCCACCAGGATTTGAAAGGTTGGGAGGCTTTGAAATTATTAGTAGGCTAATGCAGGAGGAGGCGGGGGAGATACAAGACACAGAGGAAAGAAGAATAGAGGAGGCAGAGATTTAGACTTGGCAATTCGGGAAAATGATTGGATTATCTTCTAAAGAGGAAGGGAAATACGTAGATAAACTGGTGGGGTTGAGAAGAAGTCAGAGGAAGATTCAGAAGAGGCAACTTTAAAGGAGGGATGGAGGGAAGGGTGATGGAAGTGTGTCCCAATGATTATAATCAGTTGGAATATAAGGGGGATCGGGGCGTTAGGAAAGACTTCTAGCATCCAGAACTTGATTACAAAAGAGAGGCCATGGATTCTCGGGTTGGTGGAAACAAAGTATAGTTCTTTGAAGGATTCGTGGAAGAACGGGATATGGAGAAGTGGGTCAATTGAGTGGAGAGATTCAGTCGCGGTTGGTAGAAGCGGAGGACTAATCCTAGGTTGGGATACTCAGTTCTTTACAGCTAGTAGGTCTAAGAGCGGGAGGAGGTGTATTATGGTGGAAGGAAGGTTGGGGCCTAAAAGGATGGATTGTGGTATAATTCTTGTTTATGGCTCCTCTGATCCTGGAGAAAGGAGAGAGCTATGGGATGAGCTGAGGGAGGAGGGGAAGCTTTGCAACAGCCCATTGATTGTTATGGGTGATTTTAATGAGGTAAGAAGCCAAGGTGAAAGAAAGGGAGGGTGGGTGGATCAGCACAGTGTTTGTTTGTTTAATAACTGGATCGATATGATGGGCCTTATTAAGATGAATCCTACTAATATGAAGTTCTCTTGGCACCGGGCAAACTCGGCTAGCCTGCTGGATAGATTCCTTATCAGTCCCTCTTGGGTGACTTTGTTCTCGGGCCTTTAGTGTACCGGGTTGGGCCGATCACTCTTTGACCACAATCCGATTAGGCTGTATGATAACTCAATAAGTGATGTGCCGAGACCATTCCGTACTTGGGATATGTGGCTTACACACCCCCAGTTTAGAGGCTTCGTTATGGAGTGTTGGTCAAAGTTAGAAGGGAAGACATGCCAGAGCAGGCTTAAGGAGATGAAAGGCTTACTAAGAAAGTGGAATAAAGAGTTTTTTGGAGACCTGGAGTCTAGAATAAGTCGTCTCGAAGAAGAGGTGAAGAAGGTCGACGAGTCAGAGTCGGGTCAACCGAGCAGCGAAGAAAGTCTAGCAAGAAAAGCAGCGTTGCAATCACAACTGTGGAAGTGGCATAAATGGAAGGAAGCATATTGGATGCAAGTGGATAGGGTTAGAGGGTTCAAAGAAGGGGACAGAAATACAAGATACTTCCATACGGTTGCTGCTGTGAGGAAGAAGAAAGCAACCATTAGTAGGCTAGTGGAGAAGGGTAAGGTGATCTTAGAACCGACGGAGCTCAAGAAGGTTATTACAGAGTATTTCAAAGATTTGTATAGAGAAGCGGATCTACCGGAAGTTAGGCTCTCTGCTGATGGGTTTAACATGTTAACCAGGGAGGAAGGAGTAGAGTTGGAAGAGATGCCTAGTAGGGAGGACGTCAGAAAAACAGTGTGGTCTTGTGACCCTTCGAAAGCGCCTGGGTATGATGGGTACCATATGGGGTTTATTAGAAAGATGAGGGGAATTATTGGGGAGGAATTCACTAATTCAGTGATGGAGTTTTTCCAATCAAGCATTCTTCCAGTGGCTCTAAATACAACGTTGATAACCTTGATCCCAAAAGTGGACGATGCGGAGGAAGTCAACCAGTTTCGGCCTATAAGTTTGGTGGGGTGCATCTACAAGGTAATAGTAAAAATCCTTATCCTTAGGTTAAAATAGGTGGTGGATAAACTGGTCAGTAATTCGCAGTCAGCGTTCATAAGAGGAAGGAGAATAGTTGATGGTGCCTTGATTGCCAATGAAGTTGTACAGTGGACAAAGGGGTAGAGCAGGTCAAGGGGACTGATGATCAAGCTGGATTTTCAGAAGGCATATGACAACGTGAAGTGAGATTTTATCAACAAAACAATGGAGATTATGGGTTTCGGCATCAAATTCAGAGGATGGGTTAAGGAGTGTATCTCTACGACAAGAGTATCGGTCCTTGTGAATGGGACCCCTTCAGCTCCGTTCCAGATAGGTAGGGGACTGAGACAAGGTGACCCCATTTCACCATTCCTTTTTGTCTTGGCAGTGGAGGTGTTCAACCAACTCATTAAGAGAGGAGTGGAGCAAGGCCTTCTAGAAGGGATCAGGGTGGGAAAGGATAACGTGGAGGTGACTCACCTTCAGTTTGCAGATGAGACGATGATTTTTTGTGGAGCCTCGATCGAAAACATCAGAAATTGGAAGCGGCTGATTGATTGTTTCTATATTCTATCAAGTATTCAAGTCAACTTCAGCAAAACAATTCTTATAGGGTTGGGAGTGGACGACAATCTTCAGAAGGAAGCGGCAGAGGTCATGGATTGCAAAGTTGGATCCCTCCCTCTAAGCTACCTTGGCCTACCTTTAGGGGCTTCTACAGGAAAGCTGGAAGTATGGAAACCTGTGATTGAGAAGATAAAGCAGAAGCTAGCGGGGTGGAAAGAGAGAGTGTTATCAAGAGCTGGACGAATAGTACTTATCAAAAGTGTGTTGAATAGTCTTCCGATGTATTATATGAGTTTGTTTAAGTTACCAGTGGGGGTTGCTAAGGAAATCATAAGAGTTCATAGAAGATTTTTTTGGAGTGGTAAAGGGGACATAAAGGGATTACCATTAGTCAAATGGAGTATGATCCAGAGGCCTAAGTCACTAGGAGGGGTGGGTGTGGGAGATTTAATCTTAAGAAACAATGCTCTTCTCTTTAAATGGTGGTGGAGGTTCTACTCTGTGGAAGGTGCGTCATGGAAGAGAATTATCTCCTCTATCCATTCGGGGGATAATTCAGGGACGTTCGAGATTACTACCTCAAGAAGAAGGTGGTCTCCATGGGTTGATATTGTAGGAGCAGGGAAAGATAGCCCCGCACTGAGATCGGGAATTAAGATCATTATAGGGGATGGACAGAGAAGACGAATGTTCGGATGGGAGGAAAATCAAGTGAAGCAATTGCAGGAGTTGACCAATCAGCACTATTTGAGGAAGGACGAGCGCGATTCTGTAGGCCGGGAGTACGAAGCTAATGGGATGTTCTCTGTAAGTTCGTATTGTCAGACTTATTACCAGCTATCCATTGGAAATGATGGGATATCTGAAGCGGTGAACCTTATGTGGAGTAGCATAGCACC